>JAECXR010000001.1:20000000-24800000 GCA_018153035.1 Drosophila pseudoananassae pseudoananassae | reverse complement strand
GCGAATTTCTAACATGATTGATCTGACCTAGGGACATGTCAAACATGCCCGCGGTGAAGTCATGGTAAGTTGAAAGTGACAAAGATGGTGAGTTGTCGACGTTGGACCACTTTAATTCTGGGATATTAAAGTCGCCCACCGCTACGAGTTGGTCACGATCCGTCATAAGATTAGAGACGTATCGAATGGCGGACAAATGCTGCCAATATGTAGGCGGTTCAGACATAGGAGGTATATATGAACAAGTAATGTATAAAGCTTTAACGGACATAGTGATTTTAACGCAAATAAATTCTATGTCACCAAACTCATGGGATTTCACCTCTTCAGAAGCAAAAGTAGAGTCTACAGAAATGAGGACTTCACCTCCTCTTCGCTGAGATCGATCCCGTCTAAAAGTGGTGTACTTACTTGGAAAAACTTCGGAGCTAAAGATCTCCGGATTTAACCAAGTTTCTGTAAAGGCTATAATATGGGATGCAAAGAAAGAACTATCAGAATATAGCTTGGGGAGTTTGCTACGTAGCCCCCTAGTATTCTGATAGGTAAGAGTTAGTAAGGAAACTAGTTTTTTGGGTTAGTAGCTAAAGAAGAGGTGGAGGGTTGGTCACTGGTTCCGATATTGGGAAGTCTCACTCCCACTGGTTTTTGAACTTTTTTCTTCACGGAACTAGGCTGATGTTCTTGGACGAAAAGATTCTCTGGCCAAAAACTGGGAGAACAAATCGTCTTGAACATCAGCGCGGGCACACGAATCTTGAAAGAAGACGTGCGCCTTGTATAACTATATTTAAATTTTTGTATGTCCTCCACCTTTATATCGGCTTTTGTTTTGGCTTTGATATAAGCCGAGATATCAATCTCTGAAGTATCAGGGGCGAGCCGAGAAACAAATATATGTTTCGATGGAGGAATCACCTGTAAGGGTTTTGGTGTCGCAGGTACTAGAACTGCAGCATCAGTCGGTGCCGGTGGTCCGGACTGTGGAATACCCTTTTGGGTGACCCTAATGGGGGTTTCGTTCCCTAGGACTTGTGGCATCACTTGAAGGGATGCCATGGCGGACATATCAGACAATTGCTCATTATCCCTGAGAAATTCTGACGAATTTTTCTCAGTTCTAGCCCTTGGGGTGGCCAGAGATATAAGCGGCTGCATTAATGTCGGCTGAGCAGGCTGAGGCGGATCAGAAACAGCGGATTTCTTGCGCTTAGGGGACTCGTTTAGCAGCTGAAGGCCACTAAACTGAGTGTCCAGCGCACAGAGCTGGTCATTGATTTTACGAAAACCAGTGATCAGCTCTTTAAATCCATTTTTGGTCTGTCTCATGAACGACCTCATTTCGCCTTGCACAGCACGACAATTTTCACAACAATAATGTATCCCAGACCTACGGGAAATGGCATCCGAAACTGATGCAGTGAAACCGGCACACTTGGCATGTACGACGTTCTCACATAGCCAGCAATGGATGGCAGGCTGGGATGAGGAAATTGTCTTGTTACAAGACTTAATGGCACCGACAAGTTTAAATTCCATTTTATTTTTATTTATTTTTTTTTTTATTTAATAAAACAATAATTAATATTTAAAAAAGTTTAAAAACACAATACCTTGAACCACTGTGCCAAATAGGAAGCCAAAGCGGGAGCTTTGAATAGTGCAAAAGAGAAATGCAGAAATAAAGATAAGCCGGGGAAGAAGCAGAGCTGAGCTATGCTTGGAATTGAGATTATTCAATTTATTAATTCGACTCCAAATATACCACAGCACTCGCGAAGCGATACGGTTTAGGCTTGAAGATAGTTAAGATTCACAAGGTTTAATTCACAAGTATGTAAACACCGGTTTACCAATATTTATAATAAAACGCAGTGCGCACAAAAAAACACGACCGTTCGCTTAAGAGAAAGAGAGGGAAGTGATTTGCTTTAAAATAGTCATGATCTACTGGTAGTAGATCATAGTCATTACAAATTCAAGTATATATATAAAAAAAAAACGAAACTTGCCAAGGACTAATTTATAATTATTGCTGCTGATGTTGTTGCCGCTGACCTTGTTGCTCCTGATGTTGGGTTGCTGACGTTGCTGCTCCTGATGTTGGGTTGCTGACGTTGATGCTCCTGATGATGGGTTGCCTTTCGCGATGTCGCCGTTACTATTGTTGTGCTACTATTGTTTTTGTATGTTGTTTGTGGATGTTTTTTTTTTAACTTTAACGTTTGTTAATGTTGGTTTGTTTATTTTTGGTGTATGTTTGTTGTTATTATTTTGGCGGATGTTGCTTGGGGGTTTTTATTCAATTTTTATTTTATTTTTTCCACACTCACTGTGTACAAAGTTTTTACACTTTATATAAACAATTTTTTTTTTTAATTTTTCCGATGTAAAGCCTCGGACATGCTAACACACAAATTTTAGAATTTTTATATAATTTTTTATTCCGGAGTTGTTCCGGGATAAACAAACACTTTTCTATTTGAAAATTTTTTCGTTATGCTCATTGGCATTTATATTATTTTATTCTCTGTGTTCCTTTCCTCTTGAATGGAAACAACAGAGGACTACGGTTTTTAAGCCTGGCTCTTTTTTACCCAGATCACAGTCTTATTTTATAGCTACCTTGGGGTGAGAGTTTTTGTTTTCCTTCAGCCACTTATAGGTGCCAGTTTAAAACATGAGCCTCTTAACACAGGGGGGAAACAACAGAGGATCCGGCTTGAAGGACCAAATTTTAAGAGGAGCCCCAAAATAAGAAGGTCAAACTCCAATGAATTTCGTTTAGAAACTGATTTTATCCTGTACAATTCTCTTATAAGTAAGATACATGTAAATCTTAAATCTATTTAAAACTACTTATCAACGCACTGAACGCTGACCTTTCCCAAGTGACCCTTTCTCAAGTGCAATAAGCGCACCACATGTTTTTGTGTTATTTATGTTAGGCTGCAGGGGATGTGTTTTAAACCATGCTGTTTGTCTCATATTCCCATGGGTTCGATCCCTTGAAACTCTATCTTTGCATAAATTCGCCTACAATCGTGTTCAATGATTGAACAAATCCCAACTTTGGTGTTTTTAAAGTAGGAGAGTTCAGATTCGTACAAATGCTATTTTTGGAAAAATAATACAAAATATTAAATTTCATAAGGAATTTAATATAATATTTCTGAACTAAATTTCATAAGGAACTGAACGATCGGAAATGACTCAACTTTCGTGTTTTTGAAGATAGAACCTTGGAACTTTGTACAGATTCAATTCAGTTGATCCCACCTAGCAAATATAATTCAGCAGCAATTTATAACGTTCGGCCTATATCGTATATCATATAACTGAACGATCGGAAATGGTATTTCGTAAAGAATTTGTGGTTCTTGAAGATAGAAGTTTGGGACTTTTTTCAGATTTTGTATTTATATAAACTAGTTATAGTTATAATAAACTGTACCATTTTTTTAGAAAACCCCATAAGAAACCGTTTATGAAGGAGGAGATGATGGTTTACAGATTCGAATGCTTTGCTAAAATCAGTGTATACCCCATCAGCTTGCATGCGGTGCAGAAAACCCCTGTGGATGATCAAAGGCAATTCTAGAAAGTTAGTTGTAGTAGAGCGATGCTTGATAAAACCATGCTGTGAAGTGGAAATGCTTATGCAAAAATGTTGCAGTTGTAGTTGAAAATGTATCGACTTGTCCCGCACGGGACGTAGGGGTTCCAAATAAATTAGCAGTCAGCAGGTTAGGAATTTTTCTTCTTGGAGATTCGCTTAACAACCGTAGCACATTTAATATTGGAGTAGATGTTGCAAAGCCTGGCTGTGCAAATTAAACTCATTGTTGACGGATTGCTGACCACTAGACGTAAGACGTTATAAAAGAGATGTGCAACGATATGTTGGAAGGATAAGGAAATGATTATGTTTGATAACATGGGGAGGGAGGGGTCTTGGACAATGGTTACGTAATCATTTTATAAAAATTTTTTTGTTAAAAGTATTTATTCAAAAATTGGTCGCGCCGATTACTCCGTCAATAAGTTCCGAATGCAACTCTATAATTAAGTCGATATACATATTCTATTATTTGTATATCGAAAATCAACTGTTCGTTGTGAAATTATGGAATTTAACGTAGTTTTTTCTTTGATTAGAAATGATTACTTTTGATTACCAGGGGGGAAGAAGGTACAAAATCGCAGAAAATGCGATTACGTAATATATAGACAGCCCCTTATCAATCATTCAGATCAGACAAAAATAGAAAGCGCTAAGTTTTGCTTTAATCGTCTCCCGTGGACTGCCTTCCACATATTGCCTTCCATTATTTTGAATTTTCTACCCATTCATATTATGATTTTAACTTTCTATCAATCTGACAGCTTTTAATAACATGGCGAGCACCTATACGTGACACTTGGAACGGAGAAATATTGGGATACACAATTAAATACCAAAAAAATGGCTTTCTTAATGGTTTTAGAAATTATACAAAGGTAAATAGACTTCCACCTGATGGCTTTAATAACTTTCGATTAAGTGGGTTGGATAAATACACACAATATGAAATCACAATATCAGCATATAATATTAAAGGAGACGGACCTCCGAGCGATATAGTCTTAGGTCATACCTTAGAAGACGCACCGTCTGCAAGCCCTCGATCTGTTTCTTGTATTTCTCTTGGATCACAAAATATTCAAGTGTCGTGGCAGCCTCCTCTTAAAGAATTCTGCAATGGCATTATCCAAGGCTATAAAATATTTTATGAGCCTAGATTATTGGAAAATGAGTATACCGCACGGGAAACGAAAGTTTCATCAGCACTTAATACTGTATTGCATGGTTTGCAACCTTTTACTAATTATACGGTTCAAGTAATAGCTTTCACCCGCGCAGGGGAAGGAAATTTAAGCAATTCGGTATCATGCATCACTGAAGAAGCGGTTCCGGATGCACCAGAGCGTATAAAATCCATAGTTAGCTCAGAATCATCCGTAATTATTAGCTGGATGCCTCCACGACGACCTAATGGCCTCATTATTAAATACGATGTATACATAAGAGTTCTTGAAAATGGAAAGGAACTAAAAATATTAAAAGAAATATTATCGTCACAGCAATTGTATTATGAGGTCAAAGGTGTTATTAAAAAAGAAACCTATGAAGCTTGGGTGACGTCATCTACAAAAGTCGGACAAGGTCCGAGTACTCCTGTTATCAAATTTATAGCCAACAATGTTGTACCAGCGGCCATAATATCATTTAGTCAAATACTAAGAGAGGGTTGGACAGTTGATTTACATTTTCCCTGTATCTTCGTCGGAACTCCAAATGCTGCGGTGGAGTGGAACGTTGAAAACAACCAGTCAAAGAAACACGTTCAAATGGAAATAAGCAGAAACAACACCTTAAGTCTTCGAAATATACAAAGAGCTCATGAAGGAAATTACACCTGCATGGTAAAGAACCTATTTGGCTCCGATCAAATTACATATCAGCTGTTCGTTCAAGGTAAGATAAAAATATACTTAGTTTGAAGGTTGAAAGTAGACCGTTTTATTAACTGATACTTTTTCCAGTCCCACCCTCATCACCAATAGTATCTATAACTTCAATAGAAAAAAAGTCAATATCGGTTCAATGGAAAGTGGATGATATTGGTGGATCATTCATAAAAGGCTTTACTTTGAAGTACAAACGAGAAACTGGATTATGGGAGAAGCTTTTATTAGATGCCCGCTTAAACTCAGTGGTCATAGAAAATCTCCAATGTGGCACCCCATATCAGATAACTGTTAGCTCCTACAACAGAATTGGAACAAGCCCTTCAAGTGAAATAAAAACCATAAAAACAAAAGGTATTGCTAATAAAATTTAATAATTAGTTTGAAAAAACAATTCATTTGTATTTTTGTTAAAGGAAAGAAGCCTATTGCCCCGCACGACGATATTTTAGTACGTTTAAATACAACCTCAATTTCATTGGAATTATCTTCTTGGGAAGACGGTGGTTGCGCAATATCGCATTTCAGTATAGAATTCAAGCGGAATGAACCCTCGAATAGGTGGATTATTGTTTCAAATAAAGTCGAATCACATGTAAGGAAAATTAATAGTTCATATTTTTTTAAATTTTATTTAACCAATTTAAAAACTATTTCTTTGTACCTCAAGTCTCGTTACCTAATTGGAGACTTAGAGCCAGGAACTGCATATAAATTGCGTATGACAGCTTATAATAACGCCGGCTCCACCAAAAAAGAATTATGCTTTACAACCCTAAATATTAATGGTCTTTACAAAGAAAAGGAACTTGTGAAAACTATCTTTAGCGATTCACAGCTAATAGCAGTAATTGTATCATCAATTTTTGGAATTTTTCTTGCCTTAGCTGGAGCACTAATATGCTTAAAAAACTGTATGTATATAAATTTAAATATTAAAAATTATAAAAATGCATATAGAATTTTTGATCAAAACTTTAGATTCACGTGACACTACATTAGATGATGTCAAGATTACCGATAGTTTAAAAGTGGAAACAAGCATTCAAAGTTGCGATCATTTTTATGGAACTTTACGTAAATCTTACCGTAATAATGAACCTAAATCAGCTTTTCAACATAGTATTACACCCCATAATAGAGACGGTGTCAAGCCTTATGCAACATTTGACTTACATGACAATGAAAATGGGTTTGAAAACACCTCACAAAGTCCAATAGGAAAAATATTAAACATCCAACCATCCAGTTGCATAGCTAACAGTCCTCTATATTCCCCTGAAATAAAATTAAATTCTTCATTGACACGTGTCAGCGATATTACGACATCATTGAGAAATGTTCAACTAAATCGAAAGTATACTGATAAGGAAAATAATATTTCTTCCCAATTAAGCAAGACAGACTTAGAGGAGTATGATATTTTAAATAGTGATGGTGAACAAAGCGACGAATTTCCTGTAATAAAAACATTTTTTTCACCCCAAAATTTTGCTGTTGATAATGGTAAGAAAAAATCTTTTTTTAAAATATTGTTCATTTTTTAAATTTCTTTTTCATTATTTATTCCTTTTTTTATGTGTTTGGTCCTTTTAATTACCTTTGATACTTTTTAAAGCTTCGAGTGTAACCTTTTTTAAAACATCTCTTTTAAAATCACTGCAGTGCACTGTGTACGGCAGTAAAGACACTATGTATGGCAAAAGAACTAATGAGAAAATTTTTACTTTTTTTTCCTGGTCTGTCAGAATCTAGGGAATCAGAATCTAGTGCGTTGTGCACTACCACCTAGCGTTTCTTCCCACCGAGGCACAGTGGTCGATTTAGCCAATCTGGCAGTCAATAATTAATATCAAGCTAAATAAACAAGTTATGTTTTTCAAATTATTTTTATAATTTAGTATGTAAATTAACAAATATTTAACAATACTTAAAAAAAAACTAAATTTTTTTAAATTAAAAAATAAATTTTTTAATTTTGATTTTTTTTAGAAAAATTTTCAGCTCTGTATTTTATTATAACAAAATTGGAAAATGAAATTTCATTGTTGCTAATTTCGGGGATGCTTTCCAAAAGCTGAATCACCTCGTCATCCAAAGCAATATACTTTTTTGAGAACGTGGAAGTACATTTTGACATCGATGATATTAGAGGGGGTTGATGTCAGTAAAAGTGAATGCATAAGGTCTTCCATCGTATTTATTCTGGACGCTTTTCGAGTGTGATTCAAGCGATAGTTTCGCATATCTTTATTTCGCGTAATTTTTGTATTATTATTATTATTATAATAGTAATTTTTGTGGGATTTTCTGAGTCTAGGTTCAATAACATATGAGATGCATTTCTTTTGCCAGAATTATACAAACACACGCGAGCAGCCACGACCAATTCTTCGCATGCCCCTTGCGAGGTTAATAATAGTTGAAAGTTATTGAATAGAAAAATATAAAAATAACGTGGAAGAATTGCTTAGGAAATTTAAAAAAGATGATTTTAAGTTTGAAAGAGAGGAAAGTGAGATGATACGGTATAGACCGTCAAACGTAAGACCCTCACATGGTTGTATTGTTCATATGTCGAACTACAATGGCTAAAGAATAGAGTTTTTAGTCCTTCTAGTAGGAACTTTAAAACGTAAGCGTGCTAGTATTTGCTGTCTTTATACATCACCATTAGTAATGTTGTGTAGGAAAACGACACCCAGCACTCTTCTACGATTGGTTAAAGGGTGTATGTTGCCACGCCCACTCCAAGTCCCAAAACAGAAATCTGTTTGTAGCACCAGTTCTTTATTGCTTTTGGAATATGTTTTGATGCTAAATTATTCCAATGACGAATCCACATCTATGAATCAAAAGGCATCCGAATCCGATAAATTTTGGGAGAGTTATAGACTTTTTAGTCTTCCCTAGTCGAAACATGTCCAAAAACATTAACGAACTTGCGCTACAACGATATTTGTTTTGGGGGCGGGAGTGAGAGTGGCAAAATATTGACACAAACTTCTGCGAACTCCGTTTTGCCACCAGATGGCTTCGATCTATGTAACATTTCATTTTGATATTAAAAGATCGAGACATTTTTTTTTATATTTGAAAATGCGTGGGTTTCCGATAAGCCAGACAATGATCTGCGTGTGCTCACTCACTGTTCCATTTTATTGAAGTGCTTTTTGGTAAACCACACTTTTTGTTCTTTGGTCTGACATTAACAAAAACAAAGCGAATGGTTTTCCAACTCGTGGGCACGCAACGTATAACTGCCGATGTGAAAAACAATGATTTTCTAAATTTATGCCGCAATTACTAAGCGATTGACCATGTGACTTGTTAATTGTCATTGCGAACGCAAGGCGAACTGGAAATTGCAATCGTTTAAAGTCAAACGGAAGATCTTTCGGATTCAATGGTATTCGAGGAATACGTTCAATTTTCCTCAATCAAATTCGGCATAAGTGTTTTAACCGAAAGTCGAGTACCGTTGCAAAACCGGGTGGATTTAAATTACGCAATATCATAATAAATGGACCAACCAAATTTACTACATCATCGTGATTTGTTATCGAATCAACTGATTCGTTTGTCACCAAATCGCCAGCAATTTTTGATTGAATGGTAAAATTCAGTGCGTGTGAATTTTTCATCATTTTTCTTTGCGGTAAGAATTGCTCGTTGACTTAACCAAGCATAATTCTAATAATTCTTACTAATGTTTGGGAAAAAATTTTTAATAAGAGCTAATTGAGAGTCTACAAATCGGCAAAAGTCGTTAGTAAGAGTAATTAATCCAGATCCGGCATCAACTGGGACTTTTCCATTTCCAACAGCTAACAATCATTTGGAAAATTGTGCAGCACTTTGAAAATTTTGAAGTTCAACTCTCATATTTGTGGATAGCGATAATGTTTTTACGTTACTCCATAAAAGTCTTTTTTTAAAGGAAGGCCTCTCCATAAAGAGAGGAAGAGGAATTAATGGCAACGTCTGCCTGAAATCGCCTGCCAACAATATCATCAAGCCACCAAAGATGTTTTTATTTCGCCGAAGATTCTTTAGTGTCATGTTAAGAGCTTCAAGTGATCTCTTATGTGCCATTGTGCACTCATCCCAAACAATGATCTTGCATTGCATCAATAATTTTCTCATTGCACTGGATCGGGAAATATTGTATGTTGGAGTATCTATTGTGTTTAAATTGAGTGGGAACTTAAGCGCAGAATGTGCAGTACGACCGCCTTCTAGAAGAGTCGCCGCTATTCCAGATGATGCTAACGCCAAAGCTATGCCACATCTTGATCGAAAATTGGCCAAAATCAATGAAATGACAAGTGTTTTACCTGTTTCTCTAGGTGCGTCCTGGAAGAAAAGACCACCATTATTATTGTCCACTGCTTGCATTAATGATTCGTATACTTGTTTTTGCTGTTCATTTAGCAACGGCTCATTATTCCGAACGAATTCCTGCAATGTATCAATATTGTATTGCAGCTCTCGATTTGACGCAATCATTCCAACGTCAATCAGTAGCTTGTTTGCAATAGTCAAGCATTGATCCTCAATCAGAATCAATCCTTCATTGTCGATTTCATAGGTTATTTTGATGTCAGGATTATTTGTTTGAATACGCAAGCGATGCAAGATATCTTCACGTATGTCGTCTTTGTATTTGCTCCAAAACTGAATTGGTTGTGAAGGAAATCATGTGGAAATGATAATTGCGAACAGCATTCTTATTTGGTACGCATTTGCGAAACAACTGAATACGCAAGTGTTATTTCCCAACGAGAATCGTTTTCCAGCAAACCCAATAGTTGACATGCTTCTCGATATGCAAACGATGTGTCTCGTTTACAGGATGCATGATATTGCTTATCCGCTGAACGAAAAAGTCTCGCGATTTAGTTGGATCGCCAACAATAATTGCAGCAACATCATTAACGGTGGCTGCATTGAATCTTCGCACATGATCACCTGTTGAAGTACAATCCGCTCTTATGAAAAATTTGTACGTATCCGATGGCAGTCGTTCCAATGCTGTTTTAAACATATTAACCACAGCGTTATTAGCGTGAAAATGCTTGCAAATGTTCAATAACTCGTCTCTTTAAATGTTGTGTTCCCTGTATATTGAACCGCACATTTAGCTGATCCACTATCGACGAAATGAAATATATTTGCAGAAATTGATGCGGTGCATCTGGTGTTGGTACCATTGAACCATGCAAATGATATATTTGTCCTTGTATCTTTAATTGCAATTATTTGTTGAAGAATACGGTGTAACTTCTGATCTAGTGATGGTGTAGTGTGTGGTGTATATGTAGTTGTTATGTGTTGCAATTCATTGTGTTGGTGTGAGTAATTGGTTTCATGTGTTGTATCTTTCACCCTGCAAGTCGGCATGAAGCCGCCTTCTCGAATATTAGCTCCAAAGGAAGTCATGCGAAAGCAGTTCTTGTATTCAAGGATGTGTTGAAGAAAATGGCTGGAATCGGAATCACTTCCATCGAAGAATGTTTTCAGTGGCAGTGGTGGTGTAAGTAATGGACCCAGTTTGACTTTTCCACTTGCGCAGCACAATCCAGCCGTTTCTCTTTTGAACTTTAACGCATAGCAATAGCGGCATATAGTCGTCATTGATCCAATATCTAAATTTTCATCATCACAGTAGTTCGCAGTGGGATCATATTGAAATGCCAAGTGATTGTATGATGCCAATGATCTTCGGGTGTCCACGCGATGTCTCAATCGTGCATTTTCTCTTATTACATTTCGTCTTTCTTCGCTTAAGTTGTGTAAATACTCGTTGCTGGCTTGAATGTGCTGTGCTCCTCTAGGCATTTTGGACTATGGACAGAGTGGTAAATTTAACCTCAAATGCACGATCACAGTAATTTAACACAGTTCAACTTACCACCTTAAAGACAAACGCCTGCTGTTGAAATTGAATAAAAATACAGGTGATGATTTGATGTTTTCCAATTGAAAACATTATTTTTGACAAATTTTTTTACAATTTGACAGAAAACACAATGCCGGTTGTCACATGAAATCAGCAGAGAACAATGAGCAGCTGTCAAAAAATGTTTTACGCGCCTGCGCCCTCTACTTAAAATATTGGTTTATAGCAGTGGGGGGCAAAACGCACACATTTTAAAATTTCTGTGTATGCGTAGCAGAAAAAAACAATGAGAGCAGAGCATTAACTGAGCGAAAAAAAAAATAGTTTTTTATTTCATTTTAGTATAGTCAGATATTGGAATGGGCACTAAAATGGTGTTTTTTATTTTAAAGAAAGCTTTGCTGGCAACATTTCTTAAACAAATGAAAGACTACGCTTCCCTATCTATATTTTCTATGGAGGAAACTTTTTCAACCCAATTTGTGAGAAAATTTTTCTCGGTGGAAACATTTTGATTTTTAAGATTGGGCTGTCAAATGAGAGAGCTTCTAAAATAATTTGATAGTGCTCACACTGTCTGCCGGCAGCGCTGCGGCAGAAATTCCTACCATATGCACGCGTGCTATGGAAAATGCTGGAAAATGAGAGTTTGCCCTGGTTTATAGTATATGTAGTATCTTTAACCTTGCGCAGCCTGAGACCTTTCCAACGAATGCAATGCGATGTATAATATATGTGTATATATGTATATTCCGTCTAAAAATCGGATTTGGATAAAATATCAGATTTTAAAGATATATTCTCCAAGTTCCAAAACAGAAATCTAGTTGTAGCGCCAGTTCTTTATTGCTTTTGGAATATGTTTTGATGCTAAATTATTCCAATGACGAATCCACATCTATGAATCAAAAGGCATCCGAATCCGATAAATTTTGGGAGAGTTATAGACTTTTTAGTCTTCCCTAGACGAAACATGTCCAAAAACATTAACGAACTTGCGCTACAACGATATTTGTTTTGGGGGCGGGAGTGAGCGTAGCGATTCCCGGGGCAACAGTGGGGAGATCAGCACACCGCGCAGCCGTGCTTAGAATGTGCGGCGAGGCTAGGAGCAGCAAAGGAGCAAGGAGCAACGGGGGAGGCGAAGCAAGCCGGCGGCGCACCGCACAGCAACAGCAGATGGCAGTGGCCGAAAGAAAAGGGGGAAAGGCACGGACGGCAGCCCGCCAACGGGATCTTTGAAGCAGGAGTAACGGCAGGACCAGAAACCAGGAGGATTAACGGGCGTTCCAAACCGTAAATAAGGAGACCCATTGGCCCAGTCTTTTTAGGAAGCTTGTAGCGTTGAGTTGGAGGACCGCCTTTCGAGAGTCTGACATTCAAGCGTTAGAGCGTTTCTAAAAAGGACCCGGTGTTTCAAGTCGAAGGATCGCCTCTGGAGAGTCCAACAGCCCAAAACGGGAAGAGAAACATAGCGAACGAGATGAGAAAGAATCTGTATTAGGACAGTTCCTTGGAAAGACCTAGGCGAAAGGAGACGAGTTTGGCTACTTCCTGACCACGGCAGGTAGCTTTGCCACGAAGCGAGGAAGGAAAGGACAGGCCGACTCGGGAGCTCAAGCCCGGTTTGCCCAAAAGACGTGTTATCTTAGGTATTAGAGGTCTGCAGGAATACATTCTTATTGCCTCAGCCATAGAATACATCCGAATGGAATAGAATGAATGAGTGCAAGAGACACAACGAATTGAGTGAGAGGGAGGGGGAGAGTGAGAGAGCATTCTAACTCATGGGCTTTCCCTTGCTTTGAAACAGAGTGAATTGGGGTGGGAAGTAAAAAGAGTGCTTCTGGAATGAGGAATGCAGCCGAATGTCTCGAATGGTTTTCAACACACTCTATGCATTCATTTATTTTCTTCTGTTGAGCAAAACGCTTCCCTAATACTTCTTTCATAATGAGGGAATTGACCGAAAGGTGAATTATAATGAAAGTGTTTTTTTACTTATGGTTTTTAACTGTTATTATTATTATCTTAGTGTTTGTTTGGTCATTGAGCGTTTTCAATGCCGTAATAAAAAGACGAATTAATTAGTTTTCAACGTTATAAAAAATGTTTATTCCTGCATGCAGATGAAGCCGGATGATCCGCAGATAGACCAGCTTATGGTGCATGCAGGGACTCAAGTAAAAGTACAGAGAGGGCGGCCCGACTGGTCACTGCGAACTAAAGCTCTCGAATAATGGAGAGGGCGGCCCGACCTAGACACTGCGAGCTAAAACTCTCTATAGAAAGCTTGTTGAGTCGAGCGGCCGAGAAAGAGTCGGCTTGCGATCAACAAAGCCTTTGTACAAACTTAAGCCTAATAAATAAACATTACACTAATAAATACACTAAACATTACACTAAACATTATTTAAACATTATTTAAACATAAACATTAAACGCCGTGCTGCTGCTTGACCCGACATTCCCCCCCCCGTTGGGGCCTGTCCTCCAACTCCATCCGTAAGGGGAAAGGCACGGCTTAAACTGTCCCGCTCGAAGTCGTCCATCGAAGCCTGGGATGAGCTCCATAGTTCTGGCCAGAGGTCACATCCAAAACCTCCAACGTCCTGCATCGCTGCTCCAGAAACTCCGCCATAATTTATCGCTCAAACATATTTTCTCGCGGCGAATACGATCTGTCCCACTGTGCGATCAGAACCGCAAGTAGCGTTGTGGAACATATATATGTATGAAGCCGTTATGCGCGGGCCAATGCACTTGCAGTGGAACGTATGTATATATGTTTTTAAATGCTTTTTCGCGGGTTAATAGATTTTTAACTTGTTAATTATATTAACTACATCACGTCGGGGTCACCAATGTTTGGTCATTGAGCGTTTTCAATGCCGTAATAAAAAGACGAATTAATTAGTTTTCAACGTTATAAAAAATGTTTATTCCTGCATGCAGATGAAGCCGGATGATCCGCAGATAGACCAGCTTATGGTGCATGCAGGGACTCAAGTAAAAGTACAGAGAGGGCGGCCCGACTGGTCACTGCGAACTAAAGCTCTCGAATAATGGAGAGGGCGGCCCGACCTAGACACTGCGAGCTAAAACTCTCTATAGAAAGCTTGTTGAGTCGAGCGGCCGGCATTGAAAACGCTCAATGACCAAACATTGTGGCTCCTCGATAGTATAGTGGTTAGTATCCCCGCCTGTCACGCGGGAGACCGGGGTTCAATTCCCCGTCGGGGAGCCACAATGTTTGGTCATTGAGCGTTTTCAATGCCGTAATAAAAAGACGAATTAATTAGTTTTCAACGTTATAAAAAATGTTTATTCCTGCATGCAGATGAAGCCGGATGATCCGCAGATAGACCAGCTTATGGTGCATGCAGGGACTCAAGTAAAAGTACAGAGAGGGCGGCCCGACTGGTCACTGCGAAGCTAAAGCTCTCGAATAATGGAGAGGGCGGCCCGACCTAGACACTGCGAGCTAAAACTCTCTATAGAAAGCTTGTTGAGTCGAGCGGCCGAGAAAGAGTCGGCTTGCGATCAACAAAGCCTTTGTACAAACTTAAGCCTAATAAATAAACATTACACTAATAAATACACTAAACATTACACTAAACATTATTTAAACATTATTTAAACATAAACATTAAACGCCGTGCTGCTGCTTGACCCGACAGTGTTTTTTGTTTAGTTTTCTTAAGTTTTTTCCAAATTAAACTATTTTACAAAATTTTTTTAGCGGCAAAATTTTGTTGGAAAAGTATTTATTAATAAATATTGAAAATATTTTTACATTTTTATAATTAAAATATGTAAAATAAAATATACAACATTTCTGAAAAAAACAATGACTTGCTTTCACTTTTAAATTATTTTATTATCAGCGTATAAAAAACAGGCAAATATGCATAGTTGTATGGTACATTCTAGAATGCATTCGAAACAATTCGAATGCGAACTGTAACTCTAACTCATTCAATTCGGTTTTCAACCCCCGAATGTTGTGCGAGTGAAACCTATACAGTCGCACTCACTCATTCATTAATTTTCGTCTCAGCATTCTATCTCACTCAATTCATTTTCAAGGTTGTGCATTTGAATGTCGTTTTTTAGCTATTCATGCAGACCTCTATTAGGTACATATGTATGTTTATTTTATGTATGATTTTTTTTTTTTATATGTATGTATTTCTATATATTATATATATATATTTTTTTTTATATATATATGTTATTATTTTTAATGTGTTTCCTTATTTTTATATGTATAGTTATTTTTTTATATATATTTTTATGTTATAGTTGTTTTTTATTTTTATTATTATTTTATATGTTATGTTATATCTATCTCTTATTTGTTCTACCTTATAACAAACATTAAAGTACATAGATGGGACATCAGAGCCCAAAACTGTCAACTTTTTTCTTCGAGCTTGTTGGTGAGGGGGGAACGCACATACACACGATTCTATTTTTAGAACTCTTTACATGTATGAGTCAAAAAATTTGTGCGCTTATGTACATATGTATGTGTGACTGATCGCACGACGGCGTAAAAATGTTTTTGGCTTCCAAATTTAATTTTCAATTTCTCATCGTTTCTTTTTCAATGCGTCGATGTAATAAAGGAACAAATAGTGCTTTTGTTCGCCGCCGGTCGACTAAGGATGGTAGCCTAATGCTTTGAGTAGTTTCTCTTTGTATAATAATTCAAGGTTCGAATCCTGCTATTCCCTCCCTCGGGAATTTAGTCATGCGACACGTCCGTCACTTATTTTTACAAAAATTATAATAGAATGCAATTAAAAATAATAATAATAAAATAAATATGAAAAGTAAAAAAAAAATAATAAAAAAAATAAAAGAAAATATAAAAATAATCTTAACAGAGCTTAAGAGCTTATGTCCTGTTTCCTTTTTCAATAAAACCTAATCTCCTATTTTTAAATCAAAATTCAAACTACTTTTGTCGTAAATAAATTTTTGTTTTAGTTTATGAGATTCTAGCATTAGTCTAGCTCTCTTAAATTCCTGCTCTTATCTGAATTTTGATTCCTTAGCATAATCTTCTATATTATACAGGGGTTTTATGATATCTATGTTGTTGTCTTGCCTCATGCGAAGTTGACGGCTTTAAACGGCTCCCCACACGCGTAGGTCCAAAGACAGGGTGGTACTTTAGGGGCCTATGGCCGTGGTGAACGGAACGTTTTATTCTGAAATTGCTTAAATTAGCCTCACAATTCAGAATCTTAATCCTAATCTTAATCTTACCGCAGTGTGCCCTCCTACAATTCACAAGACAATGAAAATGCACTTTTTCGGCGGCATTCACATTACCGCGAGATGTAGGCCCTTACTTCAAAGGGCCAAGAAATCCTTCCAAGATCGGATAACAGAAAAAATACTACATTTACATACCAATACTGATTTTAGCTATCAATTACAAGTTCGACCGTCGACATATGCTATTAAAATTTATTGGTATATTTGAAGTTTTACCAAAAACTAGCTCATATGGACAAAAGTAATGTGCCTTAGAGGGGGTCGTATTAAAACAATAGTCAACTGAGATGTATGAACGAATCAACTTGTCGCGGAACGGATTAGGGCTATCGATAGTTAGTCAAGTTCATACTTACCGACGATAGTCGAAGTCAACATTATATGAAATCTGGTATTTATAGTTTATGTTATTCGGTCGCACTAAAATCGGCTAAAAAATAAAACAATATTTTGGCGGATCAATTAGACCGATTTGCGCCATCACAAGAAGAAACTGCGGTACGTTAGCCAACTATGTAAATGTAAGAGCTAAGTAGTGTAGTGTACAGTTAGTAACAGTAGTGGCCAATTGTCGCACGGGACCTTGAAGCCCTCACCTTCCTTCCGCTTTATGATATTTATGAAGGAAGCCTGGCTGCGAATGGTTTCACTGTCGGCGTTCACCCTGGGATCGACGGTAGTCTTTGCCCACGGTGTGTAGGAGATTTCGGTGTTGTGCACTTCTAGCGTTGCTCGGTTCTAAGCTCGTCGGAACGGTGGGGGTTCTTCCTTGTCGCCTATATAACACCACTCTACTCTAATAATTATTTAAGTGCACTTCACTGTTCGTTAATGATCGGGAAAATAGTTGAAATGGGACCTGTTGGAAACGGACGGACGTCGGGTTGCATTCAGGAACAGAGAAACTATCGTTTGATCAGGGGCTTTACCCTCCCTACCTTGATACATCGATATGGATCTATTGGGTATCCCTTGTGCAAATGTTCGCTATAGATTCAAACGACTTTGGAGGTGACTCAAAACCGCATCACCAAAGCAACAGACACAACAAATAACCGTCTATTCCATAATAATAAGCTCTCTATTTAATATTAACTTCAAAATAAACTTCATATACATTTCCGCCATAACATAATATTAAAATTATAAATCGAAATTCAAAACAAAAGGGTAGAATTCAAAAATTTATCAGCTTCATCTTACGTTAAATTATCCTATCTGCCACACCGATAGTCACCGCATTCACTTATAAATATATATATATATGGAGCTAAACATTTAGGTTTGTTTTTACGGACTTACGCTCGTTTTCGGCGATGCAGGTTCGTTGGGCCCATCGAAGATGCAGATTCCTGTAAAAGTGTCGCTTCTCGTGTTGCAAGTAAGGGAATGAGGTGGCTGTGTGGTGCATGTGCAGTTACATATAGATACTAAATAGAAATATAAATTAACCTAGATAAATGTCTCTTAAATTCTTAACACTAAATTCCAATTAATAAAACGTGTTAAACTTCTCTCATGCTAGTGAGTGCTTGGTCAGTGCTGGATGTAAGTCTTTGTGGGAAATGTGGAATAGCGGTACAAGGTCGGAGCAATTATATCAAGGCGTGGTTTAGCCGTTTGGGTTACGCCGATGCACACGGATGAGCCGGCTTAAGATTGGCTGCTTCGCTTCGCGGCTATGACGTCACCAGATTGGGGTTAGTTAGCACGTGTGCTCGGCTTCTCTTCCACGTGATCTCTATCCCTCTTTCCTTCTTCTATTCCACCTTTCGCCGCTTCCTCCCTCCGACCGGTTGCCTTTGTATTTGTCAGTGGCCACTTGCCACACCGTAGCAAGGATAGGAATAGCGCGAACGCGCCACGCGACTTGCGCGAGGCTAACCGGCCGGTGGTGATCACTCTGCGGGTCCCCACTTAACACAAACGCGTATGTCTCACTGTTCTATGTCTAAGTTCACTATCTATGCCTTATATTTACCTTTTAGCTATACGTTCACTAGTTCTGGTCTTTGCTCAATAGCTATAGACTAATAGGCCAACTACTTGGGCACGTGGATGCTGTTTCGTATGATTTTTTAAACAGATTATTCCTTCGATGACTCTGTTCCCTTTCGATCAAGTTCTCGTCTTTCGGACGACAAGTTCTAAGCTAACATTCGCTGCTACGTGACCGTGAAAATCTCCAAAACTTCCAATAACGGAACTTTTTTTGATCTTCTTTATATCTGGCTCTCAGTGCTCTCACCTCGAGCGCGCCCGAAAGAGAGAGTTAGTATTGTACATCTTCGAATTGGAGCGAGATGCTTATATCGCGCTTCCTGTTACTGAATTTGGGATACCTTTGGGATAAGGCATTTCCGAATGCCGTTGCGACTAAAATTAAATGATTTTCCTTGGGACCCCACAACCACAGTTAATAAAGCCGAAGTTCTTCGAAGGACGCGTTAACTGAAAAAGGGTCCTGTAGGTTGCTATCTGCCTTATTACCTTTTATGTTTTGATATCTTTCAAATGGTACACGACTAGGGGTTTCTCCATCTCGCTAACTAATTCGTAATAAATCGGGCATATCTTCTTCTTAATCGTTGCTTTGATAAACACTGGTGCTAGCTTACTGCTGAACTTCTTCGACGCATTTCTTTGCGCGAAGCTACGTGCATAAACTGTATCTCCTTCCTTCAACTTTATGGAGCGACTGCGTAAATTGTAAATTTTAGCATTTGCTTCATGATACTGATTGATTCTCTCTTTCGCTTTCTTTCGAGCCAACAATAATACGTACGGTGTTTCTAACGCTACATCGTCCGTTAAAGCATTTAACTTCCTGAGTAATTCGTAATCTCGTCCGTCTACAATCATGTTGCTGACCAAAACAAAGGAAATACGGCGAAAAGCCCGTACTCCGATGCACACTCGCCCTTAAGGATGCACTTATCTGCTCGATATTTGAATCCCAGTTAGTATGATCGCTATCTATGTACGCCCTTATCGCTGCTAGTATAGATCAGTTTACACCAGTGGTGGGCAAAACTAACACATGTTTAAAATTTGCTGCCTACGCACGCAAAAAACAAAGAGAGCAAGGTGTTCTCAGAGAGCTCTCTGAGAGCACTGAAAGAAAAAACTTTGTTGATTTATTTTGTTTATCAAATATTTTGTTAATATAGGACAATATAGGTCACTTATTTCTATTCAGACTTATAAAAGGGTATAACAAATTAATATAAAAAACAATAAAAATAATACAATAAAATACAATAAAAAATACAATTTAAAAAAAAAACCAAAATCATACAACAAAAAAAAATATATATATAATGCGTGCAAAGGAAAGAAGTCATTAGTTTTAAAACTGAGATGCAAGTTTGCGAAGAAACAGACGGACATAAAAAAAAGCCAGACAGGCTCATTAAAAAAAAAAATCAATTATTCTATTATTTTATCAATATTAATATGTCCAGAAAACTCCTTTATATGCAAAAGGTCAGCAATATGGACATCAGATATTTTATTTCTTTGCCGACTTTGAATGAGTTTTAGGCTTGAAAATGCCACCTCGCAATTGTAGGTGGTACCAAACATTGAGTAAAGTTTCAAAATTTCGTCTCTTAAAAGTGGGTACTTTTTTAAATATATGTCCTTCCAAAACTTTTCACCACTGTCCAATGGAACATTAAAATCGTTGCGCATTTTATTCAACTCTGCTTGAAAAGGAATGTTGAATTGATCCATATTGCATGTAAATGGGTTGTCGTGTAACTCAATACAACTTTGGATTAATTTTAAATCATTAAATCTGTTCAAAAAACTGCTATGAATTCCTTTAACTATTTCTGCATACTTAGGAGATTTTAATTTTTTTTTTTTTTTTTTTTTTTTTTTACCGGTCTTTCAGAATTTGGAAATGGCTTGTGCATCAATAAGAGCATCAGCTAGCATTCCTGTATTCATCATAAAGCTTAGAGGCCCAGACGACCGAGGGGCGCTCAATAAACGATTTGTTAGAATATATTAAGCTATTTTTTTTATTATTAAGCTAGGAGGAGTTAGTAAGGAAATTTAAAATTCTATATTTTAAGTTTGAGGGACAGGAAAGAGATGTTATGGCGTAGAGACCATTGTAGTTCGAACATAATACCCTAAAGGGGTCATGCAGTGCATATGTCGAACTACAACGGCTAAGGAACAGAGGACTAAAGTTTCGAGTCCTTCTATTAGGAATGTTAAATTTTAAGCGTGTTAGTAAATGCTGGCTATCTACATCCCCGTTAATAAGGTTAAGCAGAAAGACTACACCGAGCATTGTCCTACGATTTGTTAAGCTAGGTAAGTTTATGAGTAAGAGTCTACTCTTATAAGATGGAAGGTGAAGATTTGCATCCCAGTTTAGACCTCTAAGTGAAAAAGTTAGGAAATTCTTTTGTACGGATTCTATGCGGTCCTGATGTACTCCATATTGGGGACTCCAGACACATGAACCGTACGCCAGTATAGGACGGACCAAAGAAATGAATAGTGTTTTAGTTATATAGGGTGTTTTGTAGGGGGGCGCTGCTGCCGCCAAAGATTCCAGGAAAGTTGAAAATGTTGAAATAAGAAGTCGGGGGCGTCTTTCGGATGGTATAACGCGGTCAGCTTTATTGGGCTGCTTACATGAGATAACTAACTTAACTTAGAAACTAGTACAAAAAAAGAGATCGACGACAACCAACGAGCGAGAAGAGAGGGCACAGAGGGGCGAGTGTGGATGCGCTCTTCAGCGCGGGTGCGCTCTTTAGCGCGGGTGCGCTTTTCAGCGCGGATGCGCTCTTCAGGTGAGCGGCACAACGGCCCCTCACCTAAACATTCTCCCCCCCTTGCAATCGCTCGGGTTGCAACAGATCCATCGTCGCTAGCTATGCGTCACTGCAGCTAGAGGGCGTACACGGGTCGATGAAGGCCCCCGTGTCGAAAATCCGGGTCCCGATGTTGACGCTGTTCCGGTGCAGCATCGACGATAGGGTGGGCGCAGCGACCGCGTCCTGCGGGGGCCCTCGGGGAGAGGCGGAAAGTTGCCTAGGCGCGGATGACGCGAGCGGAAGAGCGGTGGACGGCACCCGATGAGTGGCGGACGAAAGCAGGGGAGCACTTGACGGCTGCCGGCCAGTAGCGAAAGAATGCCGAGGAGTTATTGAAGAGTGCCGGGAAGTCGGCGGCCGTGGATCGGTTTGGGAATGCCGGAAAATGGCGAACGCAGGGCGAGAAACACCCGAACCGCGCCGGGAGTTGGCTGATGACGGCCGATGAGAGAGCGAGACACCCCGTGTACTGTCTCCCGCGGGCGGTGACCGGTGCTCCTTGGTCACGGGGTGCAGCAGCGTGTGGTGATCCTGACCACACGTCTTACAGCCGTCTCCACGCCGACAGGATCCGTCGGAGTGCTCGTGGGCCAGGCAGCTCGAGCAATAGCGGTTCGCGAGAGCCGCTCGGAGCCGCTCCTCGGCACTAAGGCGTAGGAAGCGCCGACACTTCTTCAATGGATGGATCCCATTGCAGACTCGGCATCGGTAGGATTGTGTACCTCGAGAACATCTGCTCTCCAGTGACTGGGCGTTGCGTGGGCGTGGCGACATTGTGCTGAATATGATCTTGGAATCCGATTCCGAACTGATCCGTGTGGGCACCTCTCCCTGATCCAGTGAGTCACCGAGGCTGCGGGCAACTCGTGCGGAAAAAACAGACACGCTGCGGGGGTTGACTGGAGATAGTGGGCCGGTTAGCACCCATCCGAAAATGGTCTCCTGACCGAGAAGCGACCCGCAGATGTTAGACTTGGAATTACCGAGGAGAATGGACGGAAGAATGTCAGCTCCTATTAACACATCGACTTGGGAGCTCTCAAAGAAGTTGGGGTCCGCCAGGGTAATATTGGGCAGCCCCTTGAGACGATCTCGCGAAATCGGATATGATGGCAGATTTCCTGCCAACTGCGGAAGAACGTAAGCCGCAGTCTCTAATTGTAGCCCGGGTCTTGACGGCGACCGAATGGAGAAATGGCACAATTTAGTAGACTGCGCGGAAATGGTTTGATTAAGGCCGGAAACTTGGGCTTGAATCGTTTTGAAGGGAGGCTTAACGAGGTTGAACAGTCGTTCCGTTATGAAGGTCGCTTCGGACCCTGAGTCTATTAGTGCTCGTGCCTGGACGGTGCACCCCAAATGGCACACGTTGATAAGGGCCGTGCCCAGTAGGACGGCTCCTGACCCGGAGGCGAAACACACCTGCACATTCGACTGATCCTCTGAGCCGTTTGCTGGCGTAGGCGGACTTGAAGCGGTAAGCTGCGTAGGCGGACTTGGAGCGGTTGCGAATGGATTGCCGTGGTGCAAGAGGGTGTGGTGTCTGCTGTGGCAAGTGAAGCAGGTATGGGCGCTCGGGCAGTCTCGTTGCTGGTGGCCTCGGGCAAAACAGTTTAAACATAACTGCTTCCTCCTTATTTAGTCAGAGCGCCCATTTACATCCATTTCTAGGAACCGCGAACATAAGCGAATGGGGTGGTCCTCCCTCGAACAGAGATCGCAGCCCTTTTGGCCCGGAACCACTCGAGTCTCGTATGAAGTGAGCCTCCGAGCAGGGGCAGTAGGAAGTCCCGACCTTGGCGGAAATTGCACGGAGCCACTAGGCCTGACGTCGTCGATGGCCTCCAGAGTGCGATGGCGCTCTGTCAGGAAGTTATCTAATTCCTTCCATGTTGGAATCTCGGCCTTATTATGTACGGATTGCTCCCACATAGAAAGTGTGACTTTGGGGAGCTTTGACGAAATCATGAATACCAGGAGGCAGTCCCAAGCCTCAACATTGATGGAGGACATTGCTAGGGCTGTCAGACAACTCTGAATGGTGGCTTAGAGCTCCTTCAGCGCGACCCCGGACTCTTGAGAAACAGCCTGGAGGTTGAAAAGGATTTTCAACTGGCTATTGACCAGTAGCCGCCGGTTCTCAAAGCGGTCTGTGAGGCTTTGCCAAGCGACGGCAAACCCCTCATGGGTAAGGGGAGCCTTGGAAACAATAGCGTGGGCGTCACCACTTGTTTTGGACAACAAGTGGAACAACCGCTCTACCGGGGTGAGCCGCGAGTTTTGAATGTAAATGGCCGTAAACAAGTCTCGGAAGGTGGGCCACCGAAGATAATCTCCCGCGAAGACCTCGGTATCCACCGGAGGTAACCTGCAGCCTGTAGGCGCGGGCGTGTGGACATTGACGGGAGCCTGAGTGGATTGGGAAGCAATTTTCTCCCGAAGCTGGGCAATACATCTCGAATAGACGGAGTAACAGTAGCTGTACTTCGATTCCAGCACTGTCGAGATGGCCGCATTGTCGCCGGACTCGGCTAGCAAATCGGAGCAGCTCTCGTAGCTTTTCTCCACCTTCTCCCACAGTGCCCGAATTTGGTCCCGATGGACTTCGCACACGTATTGGGAGCCCACGTCCGTTTCTCTGGCGCCCGGAGTATTTATGTTGGCCTCAAATTGGCTAACTCGATCTGTTGTGGCGATGAACTTCTTCAGCGCCACGTCGACCGCACTTTGAGCCATTTTTGCGACGGAACGAGTCTGCCTCTGTGAAGGACCGGAGATTGTGTTGACGGATTCGTCACTCTTCGCCCTTGGAATGGCACTGTACGCCTTAGGCTTTAAAAGAGGCGTCCGCGGAGAAGCGGATTGAGATCTCTCCAAACGGATGGTTGGGATCGGACGTGGCTTTTGGTCGTCTCCCGTGGGCATTCTCAGACACCAATTCGCTGGTCAGCGCTTGTCGACTGACTTGCGCAATAGATGGCTCGTACGAAGCGGTAGCCGGTCACTAATGTGATGAGACCGGTGAGATCTCGGACGAAATGCGATTGCAAGGCCAAGTGGGAATTAGTAGCGCCGATGTCGAGAGGAACGTCGGAAACGGAACAATTCGGATGTGGGAAAAACTTAAGGAAGCCAAAAAAAAACCATATGGGCCAATGTTTGTCGAGATTCTCGGCGGATGTTGCCAGATGCGGAGTAGGAGCAACGTTCGGAAAAATGTCGGAGCGGAAAATGGAAGAGGACCGGAAAATTCGTGCTCGTTCGGAAAAATAATTGATGACTGTCGATATATGTATATTTCGACCAGTATGGCTCGTACGTAAATATTTAATTCCTAACTATTTTCGAATTTGCGGAGCCGGAAAGGTGGACTTGACCTTGGCTTGGATTTAACACAGAGAGAAAATAAATAATTAATTGTTGCCTAATTGTCGGATTTAATTGTTATGGAGACAGACGGGTGGGGTTGAAAATCTCAAGTTTTAATCAATTGAGGTTAATTATCCCGACGCTGGAACGGCGGAATTGAAACCGCGGCTCGATTCTGACAGAAGATCGACAAATAAATTATTTAATTATAATTTTTTTGATAATTAAATTTTCGACGAGTGGCCGGAAAGATGAATTAAAAAAAACCTGGCCCTTTGCTCGAACGGAAAATACGAATTAAATAAATTTTTGTAGTTATACATATAAATAAATAAATTTATAATTAATTGATTTTTTTTTTTTTTAAATTTGTTTGGGTATATATTTCCTGAAATTGGAGGCAGAAAATATTTAGAAATATATGGGCATGCATGCAAGTAGGGCAAGGGCATATGATGTCACAGTGGAACGTCGGTAAGTGGACTGTATGTGTTAATTTTTATCGGTTATATATTTCCTGGAATTGGAGTCAGAAAATATTTGGAAATATATGGACATGCATGCAGGTACGGATATATGTAAGGGCATGTGGGCATATATTGGCACAGTGGAGCGTTGATAAGTGGACTGTATAAATGGAGGAACAGAAAAGTTATGTGGTGTAAAAAATGACACTGATTGAGGAAGATAAAAAACAAATATTACGACAGCGGCGGACTGTTCGGTGAATTTGGAAATTCCGGAACTAATTAACACCGGTGGCCAATATTAATTATGCCTTCTTTATGTCACCACACAATTTCACTGTTCACTTGCGAATTTTTCGCGGATTAATTGCACCAAAAAAATATGTATGTGCGTATGTATGTACATATGTATGTATGTGGATGCACATATGCCTCGACCGTTGGCAAGCGAATGGATAACGGAGAGGCCGAAAACGGCGAGGAATATGGGCAGCACACAAAACGGAGACTGATGGAAAAATTTGCAGAATTTTATGATTATTATAGATTATTAGAAAATCTCAACCTGCCGTTGTGTCGGAAAACTCGGACTTGGAGTTGACACGGAGGGAAAAACAATCTTGCGGCACAACGGCCCCTCACCCAAACATTCTCCCCCCCTTGCAATCGCTCGGGTTGCAACAGATCCCTCGTCGCTAGCTATGCGTCACTGCAGCTAGAGGGCGTACACGGGTCGATGAAGGCCCCCGTGTCGAAAATCCGGGTCCCGATGTTGACGCTGTTCCGGTTCAGCATCGACGATAGGGTGGGCGCAGCGACCGCGTCCTGCGGGGGCCCTCGGGGAGAGGCGGAAAGTTGCCTAGGCGCGGATGACGCGAGCGGAAGAGCGGTGGACGGCACCCGATGAGTGGCGGACGAAAGCAGGGGGAGCACTTGACGGCTGCCGGCCAGTAGCGAAAGAATGCCGAGGAGTTATTGAAGAGTGCCGGGAAGTCGGCGGCCGTGGATCGGTTTGGGAATGCCGGAAAATGGCGAACGCAGGGCGAGAAACACCCGAACCGCGCCGGGAGTTGGCTGATGACGGCCGACGAGAGAGCGAGACACCCCGTGTACTGTCTCCCGCGGGCGGTGACCGGTGCTCCTTGGTCACGGGGTGCAGCAGCGTGTGGTGATCCTGACCACACGTCTTACAGCCGTCTCCACGCCGACAGGATCCGTCGGAGTGCTCGTGGGCCAGGCAGCTCGAGCAATAGCGGTTCGCGAGAGCCGCTCGGAGCCGCTCCTCGGCACTAAGGCGTAGGAAGCGCCGACACTTCTTCAATGGATGGATCCCATTGCAGACTCGGCATCGGTAGGATTGTGTACCTCGAGAACATCTGCTCTCCAGTGACTGGGCGTTGCGTGGGCGTGGCGACATTGTGCTAAATATGATCTTGGAATCCGATTCCGAACTGATCCGTGTGGGCACCTCTCCCTGATCCAGTGAGTCACCGAGGCTGCGGGCAACTCGTGCGGAAAAAACAGACACGCTGCGGGGGTTGACTGGAGATAGTGGGCCGGTTAGCACCCATCCGAAAATGGTCTCCTGACCGAGAAGCGACCCGCAGATGTTAGACTTGGAATTACCGAGGAGAATGGACGGAAGAATGTCAGCTCCTATTAACACATCGACTTGGGAGCTCTCAAAGAAGTTGGGGTCCGCCAGGGTAATATTGGGCAGCCCCTTGAGACGATCTCGCGAAATCGGATATGATGGCAGATTTCCTGCCAACTGCGGAAGAACGTAAGCCGCAGTCTCTAATTGTAGCCCGGGTCTTGACGGCGACCGAATGGAGAAATGGCACAATTTAGTAGACTGCGCGGAAATGGTTTGATTAAGGCCGGAAACTTGGGCTTGAATCGTTTTGAAGGGAGGCTTAACGAGGTTGAACAGTCGTTCCGTTATGAAGGTCGCTTCGGACCCTGAGTCTATTAGTGCTCGTGCCTGGACGGTGCACCCCAAATGGCACACGTTGATAAGGGCCGTGCCCAGTAGGACGGCTCCTGACCCGGAGGCGAAACACACCTGCACATTCGACTGATCCTCTGAGCCGTTTGCTGGCGTAGGCGGACTTGAAGCGGTAAGCTGCGTAGGCGGACTTGGAGCGGTTGCGAATGGATTGCCGCGGTGCAAGAGGGTGTGGTGTCTGCTGTGGCAAGTGAAGCAGGTATGGGCGCTCGGGCAGTCTCGTTGCTGGTGGCCTCGGGCAAAACAGTTTAAACATAACTGCTTCCTCCTTATGTAGTCAGAGCGCCCATTTACATCCATTTCTAGGAACCACGAACATAAGCGAATGGGGTGGTCCTCCCTCGAACAGAGATCGCAGCCCTTTTGGCCCGGAACCACTCAAGTCTCGTATGAAGTGAGCCTCCGAGCAGGGGCAGTAGGAAGTCCCGACCTTGGCGGAAATTGCACGGAGCCACTAGGCCTGACGTCGTCGATGGCCTCCAGAGTGCGATGGCGCTCTGTCAGGAAGTTATCTAATTCCTTCCATGTTGGAATCTCGGCCTTATTATGTACGGATTGCTCCCACATAGAAAGTGTGACTTTGGGGAGCTTTGACGAAATCATGAATACCAGGAGGCAGTCCCAAGCCTCAACATTGATGGAGGACATTGCTAGGGCTGTCAGACAACTCTGAATGGTGGCTTAGAGCTCCTTCAGCGCGACCCCGGACTCTTGAGAAACAGCCTGGAGGTTGAAAAGGATTTTCAACTGGCTATTGACCAGTAGCCGCCGGTTCTCAAAGCGGTCTGTGAGGCTTTGCCAAGCGACGGCAAACCCCTCATGGGTAAGGGGAGCCTTGGAAACAATAGCGTGGGCGTCACCACTTGTTTTGGACAACAAGTGGAACAACCGCTCTACCGGGGTGAGCCGCGAGTTTTGAATGTAAATGGCCGTAAACAAGTCTCGGAAGGTGGGCCACCGAAGATAATCTCCCGCGAAGACCTCGGTATCCACCGGAGGTAACCTGCAGCCTGTAGGCGCGGGCGTGTGGACATTGACGGGAGCCTGAGTGGATTGGGAAGCAATTTTCTCCCGAAGCTGGGCAATACATCTCGAATAGACGGAGTAACAGTAGCTGTACTTCGATTCCAGCACTGTCGAGATGGCCGCATTGTCGCCGGACTCGGCTAGCAAATCGGAGCAGCTCTCGTAGCTTTTCTCCACCTTCTCCCACAGTGCCCGAATTTGGTCCCGATGGACTTCGCACACGTATTGGGAGCCCACGTCCGTTTCTCTGGCGCCCGGAGTATTTATGTTGGCCTCAAATTGGCTAACTCGATCTGTTGTGGCGATGAACTTCTTCAGCACAACGTCGACCGCACTTTGAGCCATTTTTGCGACGGAACGAGTCTGCCTCTGTGAAGGACCGGAGATTGTGTTGACGGATTCGTCACTCTTCGCCCTTGGAATGGCACTGTACGCCTTAGGCTTTAAAAGAGGCGTCCGCGGAGAAGCGGATTGAGATCTCTCCAAACGGATGGTTGGGATCGGACGTGGCTTTTGGTCGTCTCCCGTGGGCATTCTCAGACACCAATTCGCTGGTCAGCGCTTGTCGACTGACTTGCGCAATAGATGGCTCGTACGAAGCGGTAGCCGGTCACTAATGTGATGAGACCGGTGAGATCTCGGACGAAATGCGATTGCAAGGCCAAGTGGGAATTAGTAGCGCCGATGTCGAGAGGAACGTCGGAAGCGGAACAATTCGGATGTGGGAAAAACTTAAGGAAGCCAAAAAAAAACCATATGGGCCAATGTTTGTCGAGATTCTCGGCGGATGTTGCCAGATGCGGAGTAGGAGCAACGTTCGGAAAAATGTCGGAGCGGAAAATGGAAGAGGACCGGAAAATTCGTGCTCGTTCGGAAAAATAATTGATGACTGTCGATATATGTATATTTCGACCAGTATGGCTCGTACGTAAATATTTAATTCCTAACTATTTTCGAATTTGCGGAGCCGGAAAGGTGGACTTGACCTTGGCTTGGATTTAACACAGAGAGAAAATAAATAATTAATTGTTGCCTAATTGTCGGATTTAATTGTTATGGAGACAGACGGGTGGGGTTGAAAATCTCAAGTTTTAATCAATTGAGGTTAATTATCCCGACGCTGGAACGGTGGAATTGAAACCGCGGCTCGATTCTGACAGAAGATCGACAAATAAATTATTTAATTATAATTTTTTTGATAATTAAATTTTCGACGAGTGGCCGGAAAGATGAATTAAAAAAAACCTGGCCCTTTGCTCGAACGGAAAATACGAATTAAATAAATTTTTGTAGTTATACATATAAATAAATAAATTTATAATTAATTGATTTTTTTTTTTTTAAATTTGTTTGGGTATATATTTCCTGAAATTGGAGGCAGAAAATATTTAGAAATATATGGGCATGCATGCAAGTAGGGCAAGGGCATATGATGTCACAGTGGAACGTCGGTAAGTGGACTGTATGTGTTAATTTTTATCGGTTATATATTTCCTGGAATTGGAGTCAGAAAATATTTGGAAATATATGGACATGCATGCAGGTACGGATATATGTAAGGGCATGTGGGCATATATTGGCACAGTGGAGCGTTGATAAGTGGACTGTATAAATGGAGGAACAGAAAAGTTATGTGGTGTAAAAAATGACACTGATTGAGGAAGATAAAAAACAAATATTACGACAGCGGCGGACTGTTCGGTGAATTTGGAAATTCCGGAACTAATTAACACCGGTGGCCAATATTAATTATGCCTTCTTTATGTCACCACACAATTTCACTGTTCACTTGCGAATTTTTCGCGGATTAATTGCACCAAAAAATATGTATGTGCGTATGTATGTACATATGTATGTATGTGGATGCACATATGCCTCGACCGTTGGCAAGCGAATGGATAACGGAGAGGCCGAAAACGGCGAGGAATATGGGCAGCACACAAAACGGAGACTGATGGAAAAATTTGCAGAATTTTATGATTATTCTAGATTATTAGAAAATCTCAACCTGCCGTTGTGTCGGAAAACTCGGACTTGGAGTTGACACGGAGGGAAAAACAATCTTGCGGCACAACGGCCCCTCACCCAAACATTCTCCCCCCCTTGCAATCGCTCGGGTTGCAACAGATCCCTCGTCGCTAGCTATGCGTCACTGCAGCTAGAGGGCGTACACGGGTCGATGAAGGCCCCCGTGTCGAAAATCCGGGTCCCGATGTTGACGCTGTTCCGGTTCAGCATCGACGATAGGGTGGGCGCAGCGACCGCGTCCTGCGGTGCCCTCGGGGAGAGGCGGAAAGTTGCCTAGGCGCGGATGACGCGAGCGGAAGAGCGGTGGACGGCACCCGATGAGTGGCGGACGAATGCAGTGGAGCACTTGACGGCTGCCGGCCAGTGGCGAAAGAATGCCGAGGAGTTATTGAAGAGTGCCGGGAAGTTGGCGGCCGTGGATCGGTTTGGGAATGCCGGAAAATGGCGAACGCAGGGCGAGAAACACCCGAACCGCGCCGGGAGTTGGCTGATGACGGCCGACGAGAGAGCGAGACACCCCGTGTACTGTCTCCCGCGGGCGGTGACCGGTGCTCCTTGGTCACGGGGTGCAGCAGCGTGTGGTGATCCTGACCACACGTCTTACAGCCGTCTCCACGCCGACAGGATCCGTCGGAGTGCTCGTGGGCCAGGCAGCTCGAGCAATAGCGGTTCGCGAGAGCCGCTCGGAGCCGCTCCTCGGCACTAAGGCGTAGGAAGCGCCGACACTTCTTCAATGGATGGATCCCATTGCAGACTCGGCATCGGTAGGATTGTGTACCTCGAGAACATCTGCTCTCCAGTGACTGGGCGTTGCGTGGGCGTGGCGACATTGTGCTAAATATGATCTTGGAATCCGATTCCGAACTGATCCGTGTGGGCACCTCTCCCTGATCCAGTGAGTCACCGAGGCTGCGGGCAACTCGTGCGGAAAAAACAGACACGCTGCGGGGGTTGACTGGAGATAGTGGGCCGGTTAGCACCCATCCGAAAATGGTCTCCTGACCGAGAAGCGACCCGCAGATGTTAGACTTGGAATTACCGAGGAGAATGGACGGAAGAATGTCAGCTCCTATTAACACATCGACTTGGGAGCTCTCAAAGAAGTTGGGGTCCGCCAGGGTAATATTGGGCAGCCCCTTGAGACGATCTCGCGAAATCGGATATGATGGCAGATTTCCTGCCAACTGCGGAAGAACGTAAGCCGCAGTCTCTAATTGTAGCCCGGGTCTTGACGGCGACCGAATGGAGAAATGGCACAATTTAGTAGACTGCGCGGAAATGGTTTGATTAAGGCCGGAAACTTGGGCTTGAATCGTTTTGAAGGGAGGCTTAACGAGGTTGAACAGTCGTTCCGTTATGAAGGTCGCTTCGGACCCTGAGTCTATTAGTGCTCGTGCCTGGACGGTGCACCCCAAATGGCACACGTTGATAAGGGCCGTGCCCAGTAGGACGGCTCCTGACCCGGAGGCGAAACACACCTGCACATTCGACTGATCCTCTGAGCCGTTTGCTGGCGTAGGCGGACTTGAAGCGGTAAGCTGCGTAGGCGGACTTGGAGCGGTTGCGAATGGATTGCCGCGGTGCAAGAGGGTGTGGTGTCTGCTGTGGCAAGTGAAGCAGGTATGGGCGCTCGGGCAGTCTCGTTGCTGGTGGCCTCGGGCAAAACAGTTTAAACATAACTGCTTCCTCCTTATGTAGTCAGAGCGCCCATTTACATCCATTTCTAGGAACCACGAACATAAGCGAATGGGGTGGTCCTCCCTCGAACAGAGATCGCAGCCCTTTTGGCCCGGAACCACTCAAGTCTCGTATGAAGTGAGCCTCCGAGCAGGGGCAGTAGGAAGTCCCGACCTTGGCGGAAATTGCACGGAGCCACTAGGCCTGACGTCGTCGATGGCCTCCAGAGTGCGATGGCGCTCTGTCAGGAAGTTATCTAATTCCTTCCATGTTGGAATCTCGGCCTTATTATGTACGGATTGCTCCCACATAGAAAGTGTGACTTTGGGGAGCTTTGACGAAATCATGAATACCAGGAGGCAGTCCCAAGCCTCAACATTGATGGAGGACATTGCTAGGGCTGTCAGACAACTCTGAATGGTGGCTTAGAGCTCCTTCAGCGCGACCCCGGACTCTTGAGAAACAGCCTGGAGGTTGAAAAGGATTTTCAACTGGCTATTGACCAGTAGCCGCCGGTTCTCAAAGCGGTCTGTGAGGCTTTGCCAAGCGACGGCAAACCCCTCATGGGTAAGGGGAGCCTTGGAAACAATAGCGTGGGCGTCACCACTTGTTTTGGACAACAAGTGGAACAACCGCTCTACCGGGGTGAGCCGCGAGTTTTGAATGTAAATGGCCGTAAACAAGTCTCGGAAGGTGGGCCACCGAAGATAATCTCCCGCGAAGACCTCGGTATTCACCGGAGGTAACCTGCAGCCTGTAGGCGCGGGCGTGTGGACATTGACGGGAGCCTGAGTGGATTGGGAAGCAATTTTCTCCCGAAGCTGGGCAATACATCTCGAATAGACGGAGTAACAGTAGCTGTACTTCGATTCCAGCACTGTCGAGATGGCCGCATTGTCGCCGGACTCGGCTAGCAAATCGGAGCAGCTCTCGTAGCTTTTCTCCACCTTCTCCCACAGTGCCCGAATTTGGTCCCGATGGACTTCGCACACGTATTGGGAGCCCACGTCCGTTTCTCTGGCGCCCGGAGTATTTATGTTGGCCTCAAATTGGCTAACTCGATCTGTTGTGGCGATGAACTTCTTCAGCACAACGTCGACCGCACTTTGAGCCATTTTTGCGACGGAACGAGTCTGCCTCTGTGAAGGACCGGAGATTGTGTTGACGGATTCGTCACTCTTCGCCCTTGGAATGGCACTGTACGCCTTAGGCTTTAAAAGAGGCGTCCGCGGAGAAGCGGATTGAGATCTCTCCAAACGGATGGTTGGGATCGGACGTGGCTTTTGGTCGTCTCCCGTGGGCATTCTCAGACACCAATTCGCTGGTCAGCGCTTGTCGACTGACTTGCGCAATAGATGGCTCGTACGAAGCGGTAGCCGGTCACTAATGTGATGAGACCGGTGAGATCTCGGACGAAATGCGATTGCAAGGCCAAGTGGGAATTAGTAGCGCCGATGTCGAGAGGAACGTCGGAAGCGGAACAATTCGGATGTGGGAAAAACTTAAGGAAGCCAAAAAAAACCATATGGGCCAATGTTTGTCGAGATTCTCGGCGGATGTTGCCAGATGCGGAGTAGGAGCAACGTTCGGAAAAATGTCGGAGCGGAAAATGGAAGAGGACCGGAAAATTCGTGCTCGTTCGGAAAAATAATTGATGACTGTCGATATATGTATATTTCGACCAGTATGGCTCGTACGTAAATATTTAATTCCTAACTATTTTCGAATTTGCGGAGCCGGAAAGGTGGACTTGACCTTGGCTTGGATTTAACACAGAGAGAAAATAAATAATTAATTGTTGCCTAATTGTCGGATTTAATTGTTATGGAGACAGACGGGTGGGGTTGAAAATCTCAAGTTTTAATCAATTGAGGTTAATTATCCCGACGCTGGAACGGTGGAATTGAAACCGCGGCTCGATTCTGACAGAAGATCGACAAATAAATTATTTAATTATAATTTTTTTGATAATTAAATTTTCGACGAGTGGCCGGAAAGATGAATTAAAAAAAACCTGGCCCTTTGCTCGAACGGAAAATACGAATTAAATAAATTTTTGTAGTTATACATATAAATAAATAAATTTATAATTAATTGATTTTTTTTTTTTTAAATTTGTTTGGGTATATATTTCCTGAAATTGGAGGCAGAAAATATTTAGAAATATATGGGCATGCATGCAAGTAGGGCAAGGGCATATGATGTCACAGTGGAACGTCGGTAAGTGGACTGTATGTGTTAATTTTTATCGGTTATATATTTCCTGGAATTGGAGTCAGAAAATATTTGGAAATATATGGACATGCATGCAGGTACGGATATATGTAAGGGCATGTGGGCATATATTGGCACAGTGGAGCGTTGATAAGTGGACTGTATAAATGGAGGAACAGAAAAGTTATGTGGTGTAAAAAATGACACTGATTGAGGAAGATAAAAAACAAATATTACGACAGCGTCGGACTGTTCGGTGAATTTGGAAATTCCGGAACTAATTAACACCGGTGGCCAATATTAATTATGCCTTCTTTATGTCACCACACAATTTCACTGTTCACTTGCGAATTTTTCGCGGATTAATTGCACCAAAAAAATATGTATGTGCGTATGTATGTACATATGTATGTATGTGGATGCACATATGCCTCTACCGTTGGCAAGCGAATGGATAACGGAGAGGCCGAAAACGGCGAGGAATATGGGCAGCACACAAAACGGAGACTGATGGAAAAATTTGCAGAATTTTATGATTATTATAGATTATTAGAAAATCTCAACCGGCCGTTGTGTCGGAAAACTCGGACTTGGAGTTGACACGGAGGGAAAAACAATCTTGCAGCAGTGTGAACGAAATTTAATGTTCGGATCACTGCTGAAGACCGGCAGAGAGATGGAGACGGAAAAATGTACTTATCTTTTGGCGGAACAATGCCGAGAACTGCTGGCAGAAGAAAAATCCAGGAATTTCCGGCTCGAAGGACCAATGTTTTGTAGGGGGGCGCTGCTGCCGCCAAAGATTCCAGGAAAGTTGAAAATGTTGAAATAAGAAGTCGGGGGCGTCTTTCGGATGGTATAACGCGGTCAGCTTTATTGGGCTGCTTACATGAGATAACTAACTTAACTTAGAAACTAGTACAAAAAAGAGATCGACGACAACCAACGAGCGAGAAGAGAGGGCACAGAGGGGCGAGTGTGGATGCGCTCTTCAGCGCGGGTGCGCTCTTTAGCGCGGGTGCGCTTTTCAGCGCGGATGCGCTCTTCAGGTGAGCGGCACAACGGCCCCTCACCTAAACATAGGGGTCATTAAATTCTTTTGACCACCTTTTGATAAAACCAAGGACTCCTTTAGCCTTATTAACCATTAAGGAAATATGGTCGGCAAATTACACGGCCCGCGTACACGGGTCGATGAAGGCCCCCGTGTCGAAAATCCGGGTCCCGATGTTGACGCTGTTCCGGTTCAGCATCGACGATAGGGTGGGCGCAGCGACCGCGTCCTGCGGGGGCCCTCGGGGAGAGGCGGAAAGTTGCCTAGGCGCGGATGACGCGAGCGGAAGAGCGGTGGACGGCACCCGATGAGTGGCGGACGAAAGCAGGGGAGCACTTGACGGCTGCCGGCCAGTAGCGAAAGAATGCCGAGGAGTTATTGAAGAGTGCCGGGAAGTCGGCGGCCGTGGATCGGTTTGGGAATGCCGGAAAATGGCGAACGCAGGGCGAGAAACACCCGAACCGCGCCGGGAGTTGGCTGATGACGGCCGATGAGAGAGCGAGACACCCCGTGTACTGTCTCCCGCGGGCGGTGACCGGTGCTCCTTGGTCACGGGGTGCAGCAGCGTGTGGTGATCCTGACCACACGTCTTACAGCCGTCTCCACGCCGACAGGATCCGTCGGAGTGCTCGTGGGCCAGGCAGCTCGAGCAATAGCGGTTCGCGAGAGCCGCTCGGAGCCGCTCCTCGGCACTAAGGCGTAGGAAGCGCCGACACTTCTTCAATGGATGGATCCCATTGCAGACTCGGCATCGGTAGGATTGTGTACCTCGAGAACATCTGCTCTCCAGTGACTGGGCGTTGCGTGGGCGTGGCGACATTGTGCTGAATATGATCTTGGAATCCGATTCCGAACTGATCCGTGTGGGCACCTCTCCCTGATCCAGTGAGTCACCGAGGCTGCGGGCAACTCGTGCGGAAAAAACAGACACGCTGCGGGGGTTGACTGGAGATAGTGGGCCGGTTAGCACCCATCCGAAAATGGTCTCCTGACCGAGAAGCGACCCGCAGATGTTAGACTTGGAATTACCGAGGAGAATGGACGGAAGAATGTCAGCTCCTATTAACACATCGACTTGGGAGCTCTCAAAGAAGTTGGGGTCCGCCAGGGTAATATTGGGCAGCCCCTTGAGACGATCTCGCGAAATCGGATATGATGGCAGATTTCCTGCCAACTGCGGAAGAACGTAAGCCGCAGTCTCTAATTGTAGCCCGGGTCTTGACGGCGACCGAATGGAGAATTTAGTAGACTGCGCGGAAATGGTTTGATTAAGGCCGGAAACTTGGGCTTGAATCGTTTTGAAGGGAGGATTAACGAGGTTGAACAGTCGTTCCGTTATGAAGGTCGCTTCAGACCCTGAGTCTATTAGTGCTCGTGCTTGGACGGTGCACCCCAAATGACACACGTTGATAAGGGCCGTGCCCAGTAGGACGGCTCCTGACCCGGAGGCGAAACCTGCACATTCGACTGATCCTCTGAGCCGTTTGCTGGCGTAGGCGGACTTGAAGCGGTAAGCTGCGTAGGCGGACTTGGAGCGGTGGCGAATGGATTGCCACGGTGCAAGAGGGTGTGGTGTCTGCTGTGGCAAGTGAAGCAGGTATGGGCGCTCGGGCAGTCTCGTTGCTGGTGGCCTCGGGCAAAACAGTTTAAACATAACTGCTTCCTCCTTATGTAGTCAGAGCGCCCATTTACATCCATTTCTAGGAACCGCGAACATAAGCGAATGGGGTGGTCCTCCCTCGAACAGAGATCGCAGCCCTTTTGGCCCGGAACCACTCGAGTCTCGTATGAAGTGAGCCTCCGAGCAGGGGCAGTAGGAAGTCCCGACCTTGGCGGAAATTGCACGGAGCCACTAGGCCTGACGTCGTCGATGGCCTCCAGAGTGCGATGGCGCTCTGTCAGGAAGTTATCTAATTCCTTCCATGTTGGAATCTCGGCCTTATTATGTACGGATTGCTCCCACATAGAAAGTGTGACTTTGGGGAGCTTTGACGAAATCATGAATACCAGGAGGCAGTCCCAAGCCTCAACATTGATGGAGGACATTGCTAGGGCTGTCAGACAACTCTGAATGGTGGCTTAGAGCTCCTTCAGCGCGACCCCGGACTCTTGAGAAACAGCCTGGAGGTTGAAAAGGATTTTCAACTGGCTATTGACCAGTAGCCGCCGGTTCTCAAAGCGGTCTGTGAGGCTTTGCCAAGCGACGGCAAACCCCTCATGGGTAAGGGGAGCCTTGGAAACAATAGCGTGGGCGTCACCACTTGTTTTGGACAACAAGTGGAACAACCGCTCTACCGGGGTGAGCCGCGAGTTTTGAATGTACATGGCCGTAAACAAGTCTCGGAAGGTGGGCCACCGAAGATAATCTCCCGCGAAGACCTCGGTATCCACCGGAGGTAACCTGCAGCCTGTAGGCGCGGGCGTGTGGACATTGACGGGAGCCTGAGTGGATTGGGAAGCAATTTTCTCCCGAAGCTGGGCAATACATCTCGAATAGACGGAGTAACAGTAGCTGTACTTCGATTCCAGCACTGTCGAGATGGCCGCATTGTCGCCGGACTCGGCTAGCAAATCGGAGCAGCTCTCGTAGCTTTTCTCCACCTTCTCCCACAGTGCCCGAATTTGGTCCCGATGGACTTCGCACACGTATTGGGAGCCCACGTCCGTTTCTCTGGCGCCCGGAGTATTTATGTTGGCCTCAAATTGGCTAACTCGATCTGTTGTGGCGATGAACTTCTTCAGCGCCACGTCGACCGCACTTTGAGCCATTTTTGCGACGGAACGAGTCTGCCTCTGTGAAGGACCGGAGATTGTGTTGACGGATTCGTCACTCTTCGCCCTTGGAATGGCACTGTACGCCTTAGGCTTTAAAAGAGGCGTCCGCGGAGAAGCGGATTGAGATCTCTCCAAACGGATGGTTGGGATCGGACGTGGCTTTTGGTCGTCTCCCGTGGGCATTCTCAGACACCAATTCGCTGGTCAGCGCTTGTCGACTGACTTGCGCAATAGATGGCTCGTACGAAGCGGTAGCCGGTCACTAATGTGATGAGACCGGTGAGATCTCGGACGAAATGCGATTGCAAGGCCAAGTGGGAATTAGTAGCGCCGATGTCGAGAGGAACGTCGGAAACGGAACAATTCGGATGTGGGAAAAACTTAAGGAAGCCAAAAAAAACCATATGGGCCAATGTTTGTCGAGATTCTCGGCGGATGTTGCCAGATGCGGAGTAGGAGCAACGTTCGGAAAAATGTCGGAGCGGAAAATGGAAGAGGACCGGAAAATTCGTGCTCGTTCGGAAAAATAATTGATGACTGTCGATATATGTATATTTCGACCAGTATGGCTCGTACGTAAATATTTAATTCCTAACTATTTTCGAATTTGCGGAGCCGGAAAGGTGGACTTGACCTTGGCTTGGATTTAACACAGAGAGAAAATAAATAATTAATTGTTGCCTAATTGTCGGATTTAATTGTTATGGAGACAGACGGGTGGGGTTGAAAATCTCAAGTTTTAATCAATTGAGGTTAATTATCCCGACGCTGGAACGGTGGAATTGAAACCGCGGCTCGATTCTGACAGAAGATCGACAAATAAATTATTTAATTATAATTTTTTTGATAATTAAATTTTCGACGAGTGGCCGGAAAGATGAATTAAAAAAAACCTGGCCCTTTGCTCGAACGGAAAATACGAATTAAATAAATTTTTGTAGTTATACATATAAATAAATAAATTTATAATTAATTGATTTTTTAATTTGTTTGGGTATATATTTCCTGAAATTGGAGGCAGAAAATATTTAGAAATATATGGGCATGCATGCAAGTAGGGCAAGGGCATATGATGTCACAGTGGAACGTCGGTAAGTGGACTGTATGTGTTAATTTTTATCGGTTATATATTTCCTGGAATTGGAGTCAGAAAATATTTGGAAATATATGGACATGCATGCAGGTACGGATATATGTAAGGGCATGTGGGCATATATTGGCACAGTGGAGCGTTGATAAGTGGACTGTATAAATGGAGGAACAGAAAAGTTATGTGGTGTAAAAAATGACACTGATTGAGGAAGATAAAAAACAAATATTACGACAGCGGCGGACTGTTCGGTGAATTTGGAAATTCCGGAACTAATTAACACCGGTGGCCAATATTAATTATGCCTTCTTTATGTCACCACACAATTTCACTGTTCACTTGCGAATTTTTCGCGGATTAATTGCACCAAAAAAATATGTATGTGCGTATGTATGTACATATGTATGTATGTGGATGCACATATGCCTCGACCGTTGGCAAGCGAATGGATAACGGAGAGGCCGAAAACGGCGAGGAATATGGGCAGCACACAAAACGGAGACTGATGGAAAAATTTGCAGAATTTTATGATTATTATAGATTATTAGAAAATCTCAACCTGCCGTTGTGTCGGAAAACTCGGACTTGGAGTTGACACGGAGGGAAAAACAATCTTGCGGCACAACGGCCCCTCACCCAAACATTCTCCCCCCTTGCAATCGCTCGGGTTGCAACAGATCCCTCGTCGCTAGCTATGCGTCACTGCAGCTAGAGGGCGTACACGGGTCGATGAAGGCCCCCGTGTCGAAAATCCGGGTCCCGATGTTGACGCTGTTCCGGTTCAGCATCGACGATAGGGTGGGCGCAGCGACCGCGTCCTGCGGGGGCCCTCGGGGAGAGGCGGAAAGTTGCCTAGGCGCGGATGACGCGAGCGGAAGAGCGGTGGACGGCACCCGATGAGTGGCGGACGAAAGCAGGGGAGCACTTGACGGCTGCCGGCCAGTAGCGAAAGAATGCCGAGGAGTTATTGAAGAGTGCCGGGAAGTCGGCGGCCGTGGATCGGTTTGGGAATGCCGGAAAATGGCGAACGCAGGGCGAGAAACACCCGAACCGCGCCGGGAGTTGGCTGATGACGGCCGACGAGAGAGCGAGACACCCCGTGTACTGTCTCCCGCGGGCGGTGACCGGTGCTCCTTGGTCACGGGGTGCAGCAGCGTGTGGTGATCCTGACCACACGTCTTACAGCCGTCTCCACGCCGACAGGATCCGTCGGAGTGCTCGTGGGCCAGGCAGCTCGAGCAATAGCGGTTCGCGAGAGCCGCTCGGAGCCGCTTTTCGGCACTAAGGCGTAGGAAGCGCCGACACTTCTTCAATGGATGGATCCCATTGCAGACTCGGCATCGGTAGGATTGTGTACCTCGAGAACATCTGCTCTCCAGTGACTGGGCGTTGCGTGGGCGTGGCGACATTGTGCTAAATATGATCTTGGAATCCGATTCCGAACTGATCCGTGTGGGCACCTCTCCCTGATCCAGTGAGTCACCGAGGCTGCGGGCAACTCGTGCGGAAAAAACAGACACGCTGCGGGGGTTGACTGGAGATAGTGGGCCGGTTAGCACCCATCCGAAAATGGTCTCCTGACCGAGAAGCGACCCGCAGATGTTAGACTTGGAATTACCGAGGAGAATGGACGGAAGAATGTCAGCTCCTATTAACACATCGACTTGGGAGCTCTCAAAGAAGTTGGGGTCCGCCAGGGTAATATTGGGCAGCCCCTTGAGACGATCTCGCGAAATCGGATATGATGGCAGATTTCCTGCCAACTGCGGAAGAACGTAAGCCGCAGTCTCTAATTGTAGCCCGGGTCTTGACGGCGACCGAATGGAGAAATGGCACAATTTAGTAGACTGCGCGGAAATGGTTTGATTAAGGCCGGAAACTTGGGCTTGAATCGTTTTGAAGGGAGGCTTAACGAGGTTGAACAGTCGTTCCGTTATGAAGGTCGCTTCGGACCCTGAGTCTATTAGTGCTCGTGCCTGGACGGTGCACCCCAAATGGCACACGTTGATAAGGGCCGTGCCCAGTAGGACGGCTCCTGACCCGGAGGCGAAACACACCTGCACATTCGACTGATTCTCTGAGCCGTTTGCTGGCGTAGGCGGACTTGAAGCGGTAAGCTGCGTAGGCGGACTTGGAGCGGTTGCGAATGGATTGCCGCGGTGCAAGAGGGTGTGGTGTCTGCTGTGGCAAGTGAAGCAGGTATGGGCGCTCGGGCAGTCTCGTTGCTGGTGGCCTCGGGCAAAACAGTTTAAACATAACTGCTTCCTCCTTATGTAGTCAGAGCGCCCATTTACATCCATTTCTAGGAACCACGAACATAAGCGAATGGGGTGGTCCTCCCTCGAACAGAGATCGCAGCCCTTTTGGCCCGGAACCACTCGAGTCTCGTATGAAGTGAGCCTCCGAGCAGGGGCAGTAGGAAGTCCCGACCTTGGCGGAAATTGCACGGAGCCACTAGGCCTGACGTCGTCGATGGCCTCCAGAGTGCGATGGCGCTCTGTCAGGAAGTTATCTAATTCCTTCCATGTTGGAATCTCGGCCTTATTATGTACGGATTGCTCCCACATAGAAAGTGTGACTTTGGGGAGCTTTGACGAAATCATGAATACCAGGAGGCAGTCCCAAGCCTCAACATTGATGGAGGACATTGCTAGGGCTGTCAGACAACTCTGAATGGTGGCTTAGAGCTCCTTCAGCGCGACCCCGGACTCTTGAGAAACAGCCTGGAGGTTGAAAAGGATTTTCAACTGGCTATTGACCAGTAGCCGCCGGTTCTCAAAGCGGTCTGTGAGGCTTTGCCAAGCGACGGCAAACCCCTCATGGGTAAGGGGAGCCTTGGAAACAATAGCGTGGGCGTCACCACTTGTTTTGGACAACAAGTGGAACAACCGCTCTACCGGGGTGAGCCGCGAGTTTTGAATGTAAATGGCCGTAAACAAGTCTCGGAAGGTGGGCCACCGAAGATAATCTCCCGCGAAGACCTCGGTATCCACCGGAGGTAACCTGCAGCCTGTAGGCGCGGGCGTGTGGACATTGACGGGAGCCTGAGTGGATTGGGAAGCAATTTTCTCCCGAAGCTGGGCAATACATCTCGAATAGACGGAGTAACAGTAGCTGTACTTCGATTCCAGCACTGTCGAGATGGCCGCATTGTCGCCGGACTCGGCTAGCAAATCGGAGCAGCTCTCGTAGCTTTTCTCCACCTTCTCCCACAGTGCCCGAATTTGGTCCCGATGGACTTCGCACACGTATTGGGAGCCCACGTCCGTTTCTCTGGCGCCCGGAGTATTTATGTTGGCCTCAAATTGGCTAACTCGATCTGTTGTGGCGATGAACTTCTTCAGCACAACGTCGACCGCACTTTGAGCCATTTTTGCGACGGAACGAGTCTGCCTCTGTGAAGGACCGGAGATTGTGTTGACGGATTCGTCACTCTTCGCCCTTGGAATGGCACTGTACGCCTTAGGCTTTAAAAGAGGCGTCCGCGGAGAAGCGGATTGAGATCTCTCCAAACGGATGGTTGGGATCGGACGTGGCTTTTGGTTGTCTCCCGTGGGCATTCTCAGACACCAATTCGCTGGTCAGCGCTTGTCGACTGACTTGCGCAATAGATGGCTCGTACGAAGCGGTAGCCGGTCACTAATGTGATGAGACCGGTGAGATCTCGGACGAAATGCGATTGCAATGCCAAGTGGGAATTAGTAGCGCCGATGTCGAGAGGAACGTCGGAAGCGGAACAATTCGGATGTGGGAAAAACTTAAGGAAGCCAAAAAAACCATATGGGCCAATGTTTGTCGAGATTCTCGGCGGATGTTGCCAGATGCGGAGTAGGAGCAACGTTCGGAAAAATGTCGGAGCGGAAAATGGAAGAGGACCGGAAAATTCGTGCTCGTTCGGAAAAATAATTGATGACTGTCGATATATGTATATTTCGACCAGTATGGCTCGTACGTAAATATTTAATTCCTAACTATTTTCGAATCTGCGGAGCCGGAAAGGTGGACTTGACCTTGGCTTGGATTTAACACAGAGAAAAAATAAATAATTAATTGTTGCCTAATTGTCGGATTTAATTGTTATGGAGACAGACGGGTGGGGTTGAAAATCTCAAGTTTTAATCAATTGAGGTTAATTATCCCGACGCTGGAACGGTGGAATTGAAACCGCGGCTCGATTCTGACAGAAGATCGACAAATAAATTATTTAATTATAATTTTTTTGATAATTAAATTTTCGACGAGTGGCCGGAAAGATGAATTAAAAAAAACCTGGCCCTTTGCTCGAACGGAAAATACGAATTAAATAAATTTTTGTAGTTATACATATAAATAAATAAATTTATAATTAATTGATTTTTTTTTTTTTAAATTTGTTTGGGTATATATTTCCTGAAATTGGAGGCAGAAAATATTTAGAAATATATGGGCATGCATGCAAGTAGGGCAAGGGCATATGATGTCACAGTGGAACGTCGGTAAGTGGACTGTATGTGTTAATTTTTATCGGTTATATATTTCCTGGAATTGGAGTCAGAAAATATTTGGAAATATATGGACATGCATGCAGGTACGGATATATGTAAGGGCATGTGGGCATATATTGGCACAGTGGAGCGTTGATAAGTGGACTGTATAAATGGAGGAACAGAAAAGTTATGTGGTGTAAAAAATGACACTGATTGAGGAAGATAAAAAACAAATATTACGACAGCGTCGGACTGTTCGGTGAATTTGGAAATTCCGGAACTAATTAACACCGGTGGCCAATATTAATTATGCCTTCTTTATGTCACCACACAATTTCACTGTTCACTTGCGAATTTTTCGCGGATTAATTGCACCAAAAAAATATGTATGTGCGTATGTATGTACATATGTATGTATGTGGATGCACATATGCCTCTACCGTTGGCAAGCGAATGGATAACGGAGAGGCCGAAAACGGCGAGGAATATGGGCAGCACACAAAACGGAGACTGATGGAAAAATTTGCAGAATTTTATGATTATTATAGATTATTAGAAAATCTCAACCGGCCGTTGTGTCGGAAAACTCGGACTTGGAGTTGACACGGAGGGAAAAACAATCTTGCAGCAGTGTGAACGAAATTTAATGTTCGGATCACTGCTGAAGACCGGCAGAGAGATGGAGACGGAAAAATGTACTTATCTTTTGGCGGAACAATGCCGAGAACTGCTGGCAGAAGAAAAATCCAGGAATTTCCGGCTCGAAGGACCAATGTTTTGTAGGGGGCGCTGCTGCCGCCAAAGATTCCAGGAAAGTTGAAAATGTTGAAATAAGAAGTCGGGGGCGTCTTTCGGATGGTATAACGCGGTCAGCTTTATTGGGCTGCTTACATGAGATAACTAACTTAACTTAGAAACTAGTACAAAAAAAGAGATCGACGACAACCAACGAGCGAGAAGAGAGGGCACAGAGGGGCGAGTGTGGATGCGCTCTTCAGCGCGGGTGCGCTCTTTAGCGCGGGTGCGCTTTTCAGCGCGGATGCGCTCTTCAGGTGAGCGGCACAACGGCCCCTCACCTAAACATAGGGGTCATTAAATTCTTTTGACCACCTTTTGATAAAACAAAGGACTCCTTTAGCCTTATTAACAATTAAGGAAATATGGTCGGCAAATTTAAGTTTGATGTCTAATAGGATGCCGAGATCATTAACCTGGGTCAATTTTTCTAAGGCAATCCCATTAATAGAATAAGTAGCTTGCAGAGGGCAAGAACGATAAAAAGACATATGTTTGCATTTAGATCCATTAAGTATTAGATCATTAGCTAAGCACCATTTTTGAAAGTTATCAAGGTCAGACTGAAGACTGCATTGGGCAGAGATGGATTTGTACTGAAGACAAAGCTTTACATCATCTGCATACATGAGAACTAGAGAGTTCGTTAAAGCAGGGGGCAAGTCGTTTATAAAAAGCGTAAATAATAACGGGCCAAGATGACTTCCTTGAGGGACGCCGGATGTAGCACGGACCAGACGGGACTGTATGTTTTTAAATAAGACTCTTTGTGTCCTTCCATCTAGGTAGCTGGAGATCCACGTTAAGAGGTCTTTAGGAAAACCCAGCATATTCAGTTTACTCAACAAGAGTGAGTGATTAACTGAATCGAATGCTTTGCTGAAGTCTGTGTAAATTACATCGGTTTGATATCCCTTACAAAAGCCATCTATGACAAAGGATGTCAACTCCAATAAGTTTGTGGTGGTGGAGCGACGCTTAATAAAGCCATGCTGACAAGGAGTGATAATCGAAGAGCAAAGGTGTTGCAAATGAGGGGTAATTAATTTTTCAAATAACTTTGGAATTGCCGACAACTTAGAGATGCCTCTGTAGTTGGCAGCCTCGGACTTTTTCCCTTTTTTATGTAGGGGAATTATAAATGATTCCTTCCACATAAGGGGAAAAATCGAGGTTTCCAAAGATAAGTTGAAAAGTCTTAGAAGAGGTTTGCACAGAGCCCTGGCGCAGTATTTTAGCACACAGCCTGGTACTCCGTCGGGGCCTGGCGAATAAATGGGTTTTACCCTTAAAAGACCAGATAATAAGTTATTCTCAGAAAAAAACGGACAGAAAATAAGATTTGCTGCTTGAATGTTATATGCGTAAGGCTGATCAGTCAGTTTAGGAGGAGAATAAGTTGTTTGAAAAAATTCTGCGAATAGATCGGCAATGGCCTGATCCGAAGTCGCAGAAGAATTTTCAAACGTAAGCAGGGGTGAAAAAGATACGTGTTTACGCTTAGTGTTTACAAAATTATAAAACTGCTTTGGATCCTGAGTAAATTGAATCCGGCAGCGGTCAATATAATTCCTATAACATTCAGCGTTATGCACGGTAAAATTCGACCGAGCTAGTAGGTATCTTGCGAAATCCACACTACTGCAGGTTTTTTTATATTTAAGTAAAAGATTATTTTTTTGTGTTTTTAAGTTAGTAAGGCACCTTGTAAACCAAGGAGGATTTGCTGAAGCGGACGGATATTTCCAAGGCACACATGAGTCAAAAAATTTATTTAAAGTAAAATAAAATTTTTCTAAAGTGACATTAAGATCAGTGCACGCCAGAATATCAGACCAGTCAAATGTTTCTATAAGGCTATTAAGTTTCTGAAAATCAGCTTTACGGAAACAGCGAATCTTATTTACCACGCTCGGAGACATCTGATCGATACCAGGAGTGGTTTCGATTGAGACCTCCAGCGTGGGGTGATATGGATCCTCTGGGGTTGAAAGGGGGAAAGCTCTGGAGAGAGCAGTACCATCCGGATCAGATACAAAACATAAGTCTAAAAGCCGACCTAGCGAATTTCTAACATGATTGATCTGACCTAGGGACATGTCAAACATGCCCGCGGTGAAGTCATGGTAAGTTGAAAGTGACAAAGATGGTAAGTTGTCGACGTTGGACCACATTAATTCTGGGATATTAAAGTCGCCCACCGCTACGAGTTGGTCACGATCCGTCATAAGATTAGAGACGTATCGAATGGCGGACAAATTTTTGGTTCTATTTGTAAATTTAAAAATGTTTCTGATGTTTTCTTAAGACTAGAAAAACTACCTGATTCCAGTTCACTAACTAATATTACCAACTTCCTACTAAAATTTTGGATGATATTAGCTAAAAGAAAAATTGTTTTGTTCTTCCCTTGCAGAGTTAGGTTAAATGTATTAAGAAATTCGGTTAAATCACAGAGAAAAGCTAAGTCTTGTATAAAATCAGGATTTTCCAAATGAGTGTGAAGTCTATTGGTATTAATTTTTGGGTTTAATTGAAAAAAATTTATAATTTCTTTTCGCAAATTGAAAAGGCGCTCAAAACCTCGGCTGAGCCATCGTACTTCAGTGTGCAGTAAAATATCAGAATATTTCGCGTCAACACTTTTTAAAAAATCCTTAAATAACCTGTGTGTTAATGAATTGTGACCACCTCTTATTTTATTAATAATTTTAATTGTAATGTCCATAACATTTACCAAATTTAAGTGTTTTGAAATAAGGGCCTGTTGGTGTATGATGCAGTGCAACGTGGGACAAACAATTCCACGCTCTTTTAATATACCCACAAGTCCTTTCTTGAGTCCTTTCATGACTTGGGCTCCGTCAGTGCATATAGAAGACAATTTTTTTTTATCTACGAATTTAAACAAATTATCGTCGATACTTTGAAATAATACTTCTCCTGTTACACTGCCGTGCAATGAAACAACAGTAAAAAACTCCTCAAAAATATTAAAATCATCATCAATCGTTTTGATACAAAGAATAAGTTGGCATATACCATTTATGTCAGTACTTTCATCAAGAGCCAAAGAAAAAAATTTGGAATTAGCTAGTCTATTCTTTGCCTCAGAATGTATAAATTGGCTTATATGCTCAGTCCTGCGTGTTATTGTACGCCGGGACGAGGGTATATTTTTACAAAGATTTAATGCCTCCCGGCACTTTTCCCCAAAACATTGAAGGATATCACATGTTAATTCCTGACAAAATATTCCGTCATCATAAGGGCGACCATGCTTTGCTAAGCTGAGTGCCATCACATATGAAGCTTTTTTCTTATTTTTTTCATCAATTTCATTACAAATTATATTATAATTATTATTTATTATATCCTTATCAGCTATAAAATTTAAAAAATAAAATGCTTTTAATTCCAACAGCTTTTTATTTCGATTTTCTCCTGTAAATTCCGAAAAATTGGAATGTAAACTGTTATGATGCCTTTTTATAATATTAAAATAATCTTTTCTAGAAATTATTCTTGAACAAATTAAGCATTGCGTTTCTCCATCCATATTTTCTATAAAGAAAAATTGCTCCTCCCAAATTTCTAAAAACATTTTTTTGACTTATGATTTCCCAATAATGAACAAAGTAGTCTTGCTTCAGTGAGGTCTGAACGTCGACTAAATTCATTTTTTATTTCTCATAGGTAAAAATTTTGTCTCTCAAATGAGAGAAAGTCACAAGCACCTGTCATCTCACGAGAGTAAGTGAGAGCAAATGAGAGAGCTTCTAAAAAATGTAAACGTGCTCACACTATACGTGTGCCGGCAGCGCTGCGGCAGAATTTCCTACCCTATACTCGCGTGTTATGTAAAATGAGAGTTTGCCCACCACTGGTTTACACGTTCGCTCGCGTTAGCTTGTGGCGAATAGATCGCTGTGCATATGTGTTTGACTCCAAACCGAGTTAAAAATGCTTTAAATTGACCTGACTTGAATTGGGATCCGTTATCTGTTAAAATTGACTCCAGAACACCGAATGTATAAAACACTTGTCTCTCTAGGTCAGGGGTGCCCAAGCTCAGCATACGGCAGAGCAAACTCGAATACCAATGCAAAAAATTACCAATACATTAAAGCTAGAAATTTTTTTTGCAAGTCATGTCGGTATACTGAAAAAAATTATAGTACAATTTTCAATGGAAAAAAGTAATACAAAAATATTTATGAAATAAAAATTAAAAACTGTAATAAAGTTCTAAATAAAAGAAATTCATAGCTCAGATGTTAACCATCATCTTTTGATTTGAGATCTCAACCAAAAGTAATTTTTTGCAGTGAAAAGTTTTCGGTAATACAAAAACAAAGTGCCTTCGTGTTAGTACGAAAAACTGAGACACTGTACAATTGTTGTTGTTTAACTCGAAAAAACGAAAAATTGTTTTTGTATTTAGCCCTTGTCTATGCTACGAGCCACACACGTATATGAAATTTCATTTCCCATATAACGAGCAATTCCAACAACAAAGGAGCTCCGAGAGCAATGGGGCTGGGCACCCCTGCTCTAGGTAGTCACAGATCCTATCGGAGGAAAACTTCCGCAAAGGCTGTAGGAAATGAAATTTAGTATTATGATCCAATATGATCAACAATCCTATATTTCCCTTCTTAGACCTAGAGTAAGGTCCTAGCAAGTCGATGTAAAGTTTCTGGAACGGTCTTTCCGATACTATGGGTTTCCCTAATGGTGGTCTCAGTATGGTGTTCGCACTCTTGCTCGTTTTACAAACCGGGCACTCAGAGACGTAGCTGCGAATTTAAGTAACCATCCCTGGCCAGTATAAATATCGCTTTAGCTTCTCGATCATCTTGGCCATGCCAATGTGAGCCAAATCGGGAGGATTGTGACCTGGCGATATCACATCGTCAACTAAGTTGACTGGAACGTACAGTTTCCACGCTTGTTGTTCTTGCATTTCATCTCCGCTTGATGCTTCTGTCTTTTTGTATACAAACTGGTCGACTATTTAAAATCCGTTAACCTGTAAATTTAACCTGTCTTGATTAGCTCTGATCTGTTCTCGTAACTCTTTGTATTGCGCTGAATTAAACTCTTTGGAATATAAGTCAATAATAGGTCCACTATCCATTATCTCATCTATTGTTACTTCTTCTCTACGCGACAATGCATCTGCTACGACGTTCTGTGAGCCCTTGCGGTGTTCTATTTTCAATTTGAGTCTGCGTAACTTCATTGCCCATCTTTCCAAACGACCTCTCAAGTCTTTCTGCTTCAAAAGCCACTGAAGTGCGGCATGATCAGTGACGACTTGGAAATCCTGCCCTTCAATATAGGCTCTAAACTTCTGTATTCCCTTTATAACCGTTCCGTAACGGAATAGTTGCGTTGGGCCTTTGACAATTCAGACATGTATGCTATAGGCAATTCGAATAATAAAATGAACTGTTTCTGGAAGTCAAGCGTTCGCAGAATTGGTGACGACGTCAACATCTGCTTTAGCGTCTCGAATGCCTCGTCGGCTTCCTTATTCCATTCGAATTTCTTGTTCTTTTTAAGAAGGTCTGTCAGTGGGGTCGCTATAGTAGCGTAGTTGTCCACAAACCACCAGTACCACCCTGATAAACCGAGGAATCGTTTCAGCTGTTTCGCGGAGTTGGGAACTGGAAAGTTCTCGACCGCACTGACCTTTTCTGGGTCGACTTTCAATTGGCCATGCCCAATGACATATCCTAAATATCTAATCTCAGTCATGCAAAACTTCGATTTGGCTATATTAATTGTCAGGTTTGCCTTTCGCAAATGGCTTGCGATTTCTTCGAGCAATTTCAAATGTGACTCGAAATCTTCTGACAAAACAAGTAAATCGTCTAAGTATACAAATACTCTCGTGCGCAGGGTTGGTGGTATGACTATGTCCATTAATCTGCACAGAGTTTGAGCCGCGTTGCAAAGACCAAAAGGCATTACTTAGTACTGATACAATGGTCTGTTTGGAATAGTGAAGGCTGTGTACTGCCGCGACTTCTCTTCCAATGGTATTTGCCAGAACGCGTGTTTCATATCTAGTCCCGTAATGTAGCGAGCTGGTGGCAAGCGACTAAGTCTAAGTGGCAAGCGACTAAGAGGTAGTGGATACGCATCCTTGATCGTGAGTTTGTTCACTTCCCTAGAATCTAAACATAAACGAACCTTGGGTCCCTTTCTAACAAGAACGCAATTGCTGCTCCATGGACTCTTGGATTCCTCTATTATTCCTAATGCCAACATGTTCTCTACGTCTTTAAACATCATTTCCTCTTTTGCTGGTGAGATCGGCCAATGTCGTTGCTTGACAGGCTTTGGATCACCCACATCAATGCTATGTTCCAACAAAGGTGTTCTCCCTAAACCGTTTCTTTCATAGGACGGTAACTTTGATATGACTAAATCTAGCATCTGTCTTTGTTTAGTCGAAAGCGCGTGTGTTTTGGGAACTTCACACTCTGACTCCTCTCTGTCTTCCGCAATTTCCGATACTAATTGCTCCTGTCCCACAATTTTATCTAATAATCCGAATTCCCGCCAGAAATCTATGCCTAAATAGACGTCTTGCTTGAGATCTGGGATTAAAAAAAATTCAAACGACTTTCTAAGATCCCGATACCCTATCTCCGTCTTGATTTTTCCCGTGACGTTGCATAATGCGTCGTTAGCTGTTTTAATCCTACCTGAGCACTTTCCAATTCTTCGTCGCTTCAATAGCTGCTTTTCCACCTATGCAACTTATGGACGCGCCTGAGTCCAGTAACGCTAGGTATCGGTTCTTCTCTATTTCAATCTCTGTATAGAGCCTGTTATCTGAGTTCAAAATTATCGCTGAGACTAGCTTCTGCCGACACATCTCAACTTCCAGTCCAGTCTCTCTCTCACAAGAGTTGACGTTCCCTAGGATCCGTTCTCTTGTTGCCTTATAATTTGCTTCGCGAATATGATAGGGCTTGAACTGCATTGATCTATCCGGTAATGTTTCGTTAAGTTTGTGCTCCTTCTTGAGCGGAGACAGACTTATCGTAAGTTCTGTTTGAGTACTATTATCGTTCTTTATTGTCTTGGATGCGACGCCTTCACCTTGATCGTCGCATCCCCTCTCTAGTTTTCCGGCGGGTTGCATTTTTGACACCGGGGCTTGTAAGTGTCTTTTGCCCCGCATCCATAGCAAAAGATACTGCGGGCGTCAAGACAGTCGTCAAAGCGATGTCCGGGCTTGTCGCAGTTCCAACACTTCAACTGCTTTCGTTGAATTGCCGCCACTTCACTGAAATCTTCATTATCAACGAAAGCTGTTTCTCCCTGCTTGAGGTCGCATCTGTCTACAAAACTCCTCATGTGTGCGGATCTCTGCCCTTAATTGGGCTAAGGTGGGCACGTGCAAATGCATAAGCTCATATCGAAGTGATGGCTTGGCGTGTCTGATAAGAAGCTTTACCAAGGACTCTTCTGTAATCGGGGTATTTAATCGGGCTACGAGCTTCTCTACTTGGAATTGGTATTCTTTAATTGTCGTCTGCTGTTAACTCCCTGATATCCATATCCGAATCACTTTCCCTGAACTTATTCCTCAATTCTCTGCAAAAGTCCCTCCACTCGAAATGTTGGTTGGAACGATGGAAATTCCAAACCCATTCCCCTGCTTTGCCTATAAAGAATAGGTGTAAATGATCACACAAGAGCTGTTTATCTCCGCTGAGATTCTGTGTGAATTTGATTTCTATAATTTTCGTAATCGAAAACAATAGTTAATTAACAAATGGATGATAACACACCTTCTTATCCACCTCTTCAGAAAGAGCTGCCCGGATTTGAGAAGATGAAGAAAATCGCTGGCCAATCTCCAGCGGAACTTAGAGCCAATCTTGTCAGAGACTTGGCTCAACGGCAACTGGACTCCCTTGGTCAACGAATCTCAGAAGCTGCGGTAAAGAAAGAGATGACGTAAAGAAGCCTAAGGGAAATGTAAATAATGACAAAAAGGGCCATTTAAATCTTCCTTCGACGTCCAATGGACTGCGCAACAACCGATTCGCATCCTCGGCTGAAGAAACGAACCCAATTGAGGAGATGGAGACAAATGAGGAGACGAATGATCCTATTGGCCAAGCGCAAATTTCAAGCCAAAAACCTCCACCCATATGTGTTCCAAAGGTCACAGACATCCTCACTCTGGAACGAGCTCTTAATGAAATCATTACAGAAAGTAGTTATGAGATTCGTACATCTAAATTCGGAATTACTCGCATATACACTGACGGTGCAGAGTCATTCCGCAAGGTGGTTCGTAACCTGACTGCTTTAAATTGCGAGTTTTGGCATCATCAACTCCGTGAGGACAAGCCATTTAAGCTGGTGCTAAGGAACATACATTCCACAGTTCCAAAGGAGGAAATCGAACGTTGCTTCACGGACAAAGGTTTCGAGGTTGTCGCAGTCGCGGCCCTACGGCCGATGTTAATATTGATGATAGGCAAAACCTATTTTTTGTCAATCTCAAGAAGACTACGAATGTCGCCGAGTCGCTTAAAATTAGGCAAATCGGGAGGCAAAAAGTAACAGTGGAAAAGGCTACCCGAAACAAGGACCTTGTCCAATGTTTTATTTTGGGCATGTCAAAATTTTGGGCACACTCAAAATTGCTGCTTCATAAAGCCTGTGTGTGGGAATTGTGCCGGAGATCATCCTACTAACTCCAAATCGTGCGAGGCAATCATGAACAACCAATGTTTGTGTGCAAACTGCGGTGAAAATCATCCTGCAGGTTTTAAAGGCTGCAAAGTTAGGATGGAACTAAGCAGGAAACTTAAATCTGGAGTAAGGCTAAGCAACACAACAAACTCTAGGACCAACGAAAGCCGACACGGACAACCATTCTCCATGTCAGCTACCAGAGACGGCGTTTCTTATGCAGACATGGCAAGGAATAATCTTCCGAGCAGTACCAGCACCGCAGCTCCGCAGTCTGCCGCACATATACCAGGAGGCGACCGTAACCCCAACAGGAGTTTGTCTACTCTGGAAAAAGCAATCGTCGATATAAACACTAGGCTGGATCAACTGTTCAAGTTAGTCATGGAAACGATAGAGTCGAACAAGGCTTTTCCCGACCTAGTTCAGATTTTAATTTCTAGGAAATGACATTGTCAAAAATAAAAATCGGATTATGGAATGCAAGAGGTATAGTACAGAAAATTGAAGAACTTCGTCTTTTCCTTATTGATAGTTCAATAGATATAATGCTCATTACCGAGACACACATGCGTCCCGGTCTTAACTTTTACATTCCTGGTTATGACCAATATTTTGCCAATCACCCTAGCACAGTGGTGGGCAAAACTAACACATGTTTAAAATTTGAGTGTGTGCGTAGCAGAGAAAAACAATGAGAGCAGAGAATTCACTGAGCGAAAAAAACTTATTTTTTTATTTAATTTTTCGTTATTCAAAAGTTTTAATGGGAATTAAAATAGTGTATTTTATTTTAAAGACATCTTTTCTAGCAACATTTCTTAAAAAAATGAAAAACTACGCTTCCCTATCTTTATTTTCTATGGAGAAAACTTTTTTCAACCCAATTTGTGAGAAAATTTTTCTCAGTGGAAACATTTTGATTTTTAAGTTTGGGCTGTCAAATGAGTCAAAATGAGAGCAAATGAGAGGGCTTCTAAAAAAAATTGAGAATGCTCACACTGTCAGTGTGCCGGCAGCGCTGCGGCAGAATTTCCTACCCTATACTCGCGTGCTATGTAAAATGAGAGTTTGCCCACCACTGCCCTAGCAACACCGCTAAAGGCAGCTCTGCTATCCTTATCAAGACCGGCATTATCCATACGCAGAGTGAGCCCACGATGAGAACAGACTTACAGCTAGCTTGCATTGATATTCAAACAAATGGAGGTCTACTTAAAATAGCTGCCTTGTATCTTCCCCCCAGCGAGCCTTGGACAAAACACGATTTTGACCAGCTACTAGTCTATCTAGGTCCTAAATATTTAGCTGGAGGCGACTTTAATGCCAAGCATCAATGGTGGGGAAATTTAAGGTCCTGTTGCCGGGGAAAGCGTCTCCAAGATACCATAGTTTCAAGCTCAAGTCAAGTTCTAGCTACTGGGGAACCTACTTTCTATTCTTCAAATACCAGGCTCACACCAACCGCCCTGGACTTTTTCTTCGTAAATGGGGTACCACTCAACAAACTTACGGTCGAAACCAAATACGAGCTGTCCTCGGATCATTTGGCCATCGTCGCAACGCTAAGCCAAAGACCGCAATGCAAGGCCAAAAAGAAATCAATACTCCCGCCCGGCTCCTCTGTGGAAAAGTTTAAAGAATCCCTGGACAGAAGCATTAACCTCAACGCGGTCATCAACCATCCAGACGATCTTGAAGCTGCGGTGGCAGCCTTAATGGAAAATATACACACTGCTGCGACAGCTGCTACCCCGAACCAAAGTCACCCTTCGACTCACAATAGCAGCAATCTGCTCCCACAAAATGCTCTACTCCTTATACGGCTTAGAAGAAAAGTCCGTCGACAATACACAAGAACAGGAGACATTCGCTTCCACAAGGTTTATAAAAGACTGTCAAACCGGCTAAGCAAAGTCCTGACCAAGAACAAGCAAGACCATATAGACCAGATGTTGGAAAATGCGAGTGCAGATGCATCGACCAATTACTCATTATGAAAACTCACAAGTCGATTTAAGAGACAGGTCATACCAAAGGCTCCACTCAGAAATCCCGCGTCAAGTCCCGGTGTAGGTCAAGTCAGCAGAAGGCGGATATCTTTGCTGATAATCTGGAAAACAGATTTAAGCCGCTAGATCTAACTCCGATGGAAAATCGAATATTTGTAGAAACACAACTGGACAGAACTTTTCAAATGGCTCTTCCCTGTAAGCCTGTACCCCTGGAAGAAGTCAAGGCACAGATCGGAAAGCTCAAAAACAAAAAAGCACCAGGAGAGGACCTTCTAGACAACAAAACGCTGAAGATTCTTCCCATCAAGGCACTACTATTCATAGTCCTATTGTTTAACGGCGTCCTAAGGCTGAGTAACTACCCAAGTGCATGGAAGAATGCTATCATCACGATGATACTCAAGCCCAAGATACCCAAGTTTGTCATGGACAAACCTGAAGTAGATGCATACAGGCCAATTAGTCTCTTACCTGCATTGGGCAAAATGATGGGAAGAGTCATACTGAATCGCATCCTTGCACTAGAAAGGGTAAGCAGAGCTATTCCGAAGTGGCTGTTTGGCTTTCAAAAGAGTCATGGCACACCTGAACAGCTACATCGCGTGGTCAATTTCGCTCTAGAAGCCATGGAAAACAAAATGTATGCAGTTGCTGTGTTCATGGACATTCAACAAGCCTTTGATAGGGTATGGCACGATGGTCTTCTAAGCAAGCTGAAAAACCTGGACTACACCTGGAAACCTGGAAAAGTGGACTACAGATTGGAGCATAGGCATCAACTGCAGCAAATGTGCTTGTGTCACATTCTCCACAAGGCCAAAAAGCTGCCCAGGCATCTCTATGCTTGGCTCTGTGCTTCGTCACGAGGCCTACTACAAGTACCTTGGTGTGATTTTGGATAGAGGACTTAATTTCCAGAGACACACAACGATGATCAAGCAGGCTGTGCTTTCAAAGGCAGCAAGTATGTCTTGGCTATTATCACCAAGAAATAAGCTTTCACTTTCCAACAAAGTTAGGATATACAAATCTATCCTCAGCCCAATCTGGAAATATGCATTACAAGTCTACGGCATAGCGTCTAAGTCAAACCTGAAAAAAATACGAGTAGCGCAAAGTAAGATTGTCAGATCGATTTGTAATGCCCCCTGGTTCATGAGAACTAGGGATATTGAAAGAGATCTGAAAATCCCAAAGATAGGCGATGTAATACTTATACATTCAGAAAAATATCATGAACGCCTTGGCTCTCATCCTAACTCCCTAACGAAGAGGCTAACATGGAGACCTAGACAAAGGAGATTAAAAAGATACCACCCACATGACCTTCCTTTAAGATTCATTGAAAAAATTGAAATTTAAAATAATATAGAAGTTTATGTAGAAAATAGAATTAATTAGATATAGAATTAATGTATAATCATTCATACCACTTATTGATATTCCCCTGTAAATTACAACCTGTTCAAGCTGCCACAAAGGTAGCAGTATACCCGTTAATGTTGAATAAATATACACCTTTTTAAAAAAAAAAAAAAAAAAAAGACCTGTGTCTACTAGTATTTGAGGGTTGGTTCCCTATTTGCATGTTTTCAAATTGCAACTGAATAAATTGCCTGAGGTCTTGCTTAAGTATCTGCTGCTGTGCTTGCATGGCGGCTTGGACTATTTTGCTTATTTCTTCAATACTATCTGATCTCGACGTATCTACAGCTGACTCCGTGCCAAGGCTCTGCTCCCGGCGTTCCGTCTCGTTTTGTTGTCGGTTCGACCTGAGCGTCATACCTGTGCGCTGCATAGCTCCTCTTCTTGGTACTACTGGTCTGCCTCTGCGTGACCTTTTCCTAGCAGGATCTCTGCTTGGATTTGGATCTACCTCTACTACAATGTTGTTACTGCCCGATGGTGCCGTATCGACTACGTATTCTGCAGCTGATAACTCTGCCAACAAATTGTTGCGCGACAAAGAAAGTTGATTAGCTGTGCATTCGGTGTAACACAAAGGACTCTTGTTCGTTTGCGTCAAGCATTCTTGTATGCACTGATTATGGAACGTATGACCGCACCGCGTAGTTGCTTTGAGGTCCTTTGCTATTATGGGCCTCTTACATATCCCACACTCCATCATGTCTTCGTCTGCTGCAGCTGCTGCCAGATTTGAGTTGCTGTGTCTAACTGACATTCTGTTCTTGAATAACTATCTTACTATTTCCTTTCATATGGGTCTGTGCCTTGGACTGAGGTCTAAAGTATCTCCTACTGATGATTCCCTGAACCCTACATTAATAAAAATTATAAACAACAATGTTGAATTAGCGGCTTAAGTATGTCTTCTTTGTTCCGGTACTATTCGATCGAAGTATCTCCGAGAGATGTAACTCCACAAACAAATGTCCCATACTCTCACTACTGGACTGACAAAACTTATCGGGTATGAAGTGTCGGTTCGTTCTGGTCGGCCATTCCGTTTACCTCGAAATAAGGCCGCGATTCCTAGATACGGTTTCCTGAACCACTTCATCAATTCCACAATAAATTCTTTAGTTGATTCTCATTCACATGCTAAGAAGGCCGTTTCAGTATCTGATGTTCACGTGGTCGTCCCGATCCGTACGTACTCAAATCGCGGTCGCAATTTCAATGCGGGAACTTTCAGATCTTTCTGTCAAGCTCTCAACGTGCTCCTGAATTCTATCTGAATCTAAATCCTTAAAAGCTTAAAAAAAATAGAGCAACTAAAAGAGTCTCGCAACTCACTTCCGGGGCCTAGTAACCTTGCTTCAACGTCCACTTCGGGCGCGAAACTAAGTAACTGTTTCACAAATTTTATGTTATATACTAAATAATATTTATGTCCTCAGGCACCACGTTGGGCGCCATATTATTATATGTAGTGTACAGTTAGTAACAGTAGTGGCCAATTGTCGCACGGGACCTTGAAGCCCTCACTGTCCTTTCCTTCCGCTTTATGATATTTATGAAGGAAGCCTGGCTGCGAATGGTTTTACTGTCGGCGTTCACCCTGGGATCGACGGTAGTCTTTGCCCACGGTGTATAGGAGATTTCGGTGTTGTGCACTTCTAACGTTGCTAGGTTCTAAGCTCGTCGGAATGGTGAGGGTTCTTCCTTGTCTTCTATATAACACCACTCTACTCTAATAATTATTTAAGTGCACTTCACTGTTCGTTAATGATCGGCAAAATAGTTGAAATGGGACCTGTTGGAAACGGACGGACGTCGGGTTGCATTCTATCGTTTGAAACTATTGAAACTATTGAACTATTGAAACTATCGTTTGATCAGGGTGGCTAAGGTGTCGTTCGCCCCCCTTTCTTTACCCTCCCTACCTTGATACATCGATATGGATATCCCCTGTGCAAATGTTCGCTATAGATTCAAACGACTTCGGAGGTGACTGAAAACTGCATCACCAAAGCAACAGACCCAAAAAATAACCGTCTATTCCATAATAATAAGCTCTCTATTTAATATTAACTTCAAAATAAACTTCATATGCATTTCCGCCATAACATAATATTGAAATTATAAATCGAAATTCAAAACAAAAGGGTAGAATTCAAAAATTTATCAGCTTCATCTTACGTTAAATTATCCTATCTGCCACACCGATAGTCACCGCATTCAACATTTAGGTGCTAAACATTTAGGTTTGTTTTTACGGACTTACGCTCGTTTCCGGCGATGCAGGTTCGTTGGGCCCATCGAAGATGCAGATTCCTGTAAAAGTGTCGCTTCTCGTGTTACAAGTAAGGGAATGAGGTGGCTGTGCACATGCACCAGTGCAGTTACATATAGATACTAAATAGAAATAGAAATTAACCTAGATAAATGTCTCTTAAATTCTTAACACTAAATTCCAATTAATAAAACGTGTTAAACTTTTCTCATGCTAGTGAGTGCTTGGTCAGTGCTGGGATCAGTGCTGGATGTAAGTCTTTGTGGGAAATGTGGAATAGCGGTACGAGGTCGGAGCAATAATATCAAGGCGTGGTTTAGCCGTTTGGGTTACGCCGATGCACACGGATGAGCCGGCTTAAGATTGGCTGCTTCGCTTCGCGGCTATGACGTTACCAGATTGGGGTAAGTTAGCACGTGTGCTCGTGTGCACGTGTGATCTATGCCTTATATTTACATTTTAGCTATACGTTCACTAGTTCTGGTCTTTGCTAAATAGCTATAGACTAATAGGCCAACTACTTGGGCACTTGGAAGCTGTTTCGTATGATTTTTTAAACAGATTATTCCTTCGATGTGTCTGTTCCCTTTCGATCGAAAATTTAAATGGACGACAAGTTCTAAGCTAACATTCGCTGCTACGTGACCGTGAAAATCTCCAAAACTTCCAATAACGGAACTTTTTTTGATCTTCTTTATATCTGGCTCTCAGTGCTCTCACCTCGAGCGCGCCCGAAAGAGAGAGTTAGTATTGTACATCTTCGAGTTGGAGCGAGATGCTTAAATCGCGCTCCCTGTTACTGAATTCGACACCCTACCTTTGGGATAAGGCATTTCTGACTGCCGTTGCGACTAAAATTAAATGATTTTCTTTGGGACCCCACAGTAGCTATTGTCTTTCAGAATAAAACGAACGAATCGAACTTCAACTATTGTCCAGCGTTTGTTTAAAGGCATTCCCCATGATCGGCCAAGCGGCGACAGAACTCATTAAGTGTTCTGTGGCTTCGCATCACGGTACCTACATTCTGGTGGTGGTGTCCAGTTGAAGTTATGATTTCAATATTTAAGATCTTACATAGACCTTCAATAATTGAATTTTATATTCCGTTCCCGTCTTCATTGGGCCGTACTTTAGAATACAATCTTTAAATATAGCTTTTGCTTCTGTATTTGCACTCTTATTTCGTATTGGTATTGCTACGAAGTATTTAGTTAAATCGCAAATGAGTGTTACTGTGTATTCGTTTCCATTATTAGATTGTATCCACAATTACTCTATCGAAAGCTTTTTGAGGAGTTTCGGTTATGGTTAATGGGGTCTTAGTGTGTTTAGTCATTTTAGAATTTTGGCGTTTAGGACATTTATTTATGTACTCTAATAATCTTTGGACATATTTTTTCAGTAATAGAGTCTATGGACCTTGGCCAAGGTTTTTGTAATGCCTGTATGACCACCTTGTATTGGATCATCATAGAATGTAGATAATGTAGCTTCTTTATATTTATTATTTTTTATTACGGTCACCGGGTTGAGTAGCGCTACTCTTAATAATTTCAATATATAATTGGACATATTCTTAAAATTATCAATTGAAACATGTTCAAAGATATTTTCCCACGGTGCCACTTTGAGTTGGCTGATTTTGTAAATACCGGCCTGCTTTTCAAGCCTTTGGAAGAAGTCCAACCTTGACCTAAGTCAAGGGTTCCGTTAGTATACAAATCGCTAAAATCATATCTTGCTGTAATTTTCTTTCCGTGCTTAAATAAACACATCTTATTATTTACATGAAAGGTCACTACTTTACGTACTTCATCATTATTAATGACTTCATATACGTTGGACTCTGAAGCTTTGTCTATAGATTGCTTATGCAATTCTTTTTGTTCTTTTCCTGTGCAGGATTTGTGTCTACTTTGGTTTCTGGTAGTGACTTTCAGAATATTTAATTGTATGTTTTTCAAGTCTGTGATTGTTATTCTAGAGAGCGCATCGGCTACATAACTATCTTAACCCTTTAGGTACTCTACCGTAAAATTATATTCCTCTAATTCAAGTCTCATTCTTGTTAGTTTGGAACTGCGATTTACCATTGAAAATAAGTAAATAAGTGCTCTGTCGTCTGTTTTGATAGTCTACCATAAATATATGGTCTGAAGTGTGTTATTGCCCAATGAATAGCTGCTAGTTCTTGTTCTGTAGTGCTCTTGTTGCTGTCACCTTTCGTAAAGGATCTTGATGCGTATGCAACCGAAAGCTGAAGTCCATTTTTGTTTTGAGTTAGCACTGCTCCACAAGCTTATTTGCTAGCATCTGTGATTATGCAAAATGGTTTGCTAAAATCTGGGTCAAAAAAAAATCTTAAATCAAAAAAATTGCAACAGAGTTGGATTTTTTAATGCTGATTTAAAATGTACAAAGGCGTTTTGACATTCTGTTGTCCATTCGAATTTGTCCATTTTTCCTACATAATCTTGTTATGTGACGGGAGTATTCTGCAAAATTCTTTATGAAACGTTTGTAATCATGTGGGACTGGGTAATTTTGAATGACGTCGTATTTTTTGTCGTCGGGCAAAATTCTTGTATCTGTGCATTTATGTCCTAGGAAAGTGACTTGATGCATGAAAAATGGACATTTTTCTGAATGTAACTTTAGGTTGTGTTGCCTAAATTGATCGAAATCAGTTTTTCGGAGCAACCTATGACTATTAAGTCATTCATATATGCTTGCGAAGGTTCTAGTCGAAAAGTGGGCTATTATAATGTGATACAGAGGGTTTCACTATTTTATCTCTAATGAGTTTTTGTACTTGTTTTTGAATTTCGTCTTGTTGACTGTGAGGATTTCTATAATTTTTCATCATCAGTAAATCTCAGTTTTTGTTTTTTTTTTTTTTTTATATACGGGTTCATCATCAGTTAATCTCAGTTTTTAGCCCAAATACATCACTATACGGGATGCATAATGTTGTGAGTTGTTCGTTGAATTGAGAAGGGAAGTTTTACGAAAGTTGGGATAATACAATTTGTTCTCGAATTGGTAAGTCAGTTTATACTACTTCGTAGTCATTTTTATTTTTTTTTGTTTTTACCGGTCTTTCAGAATTTGGAAATGGCTTGTGCATCAATAAGAGCATCAGCTAGCATTCCTGTATTCATCATAAATTTTAGAGGCCCGGACGACCGAGGGGCGCTCAAGAAACGATTTGTTAGAATATATTAAGCTATTTTTTTTATTATTAAGCTAGGAGGAGTTAGTAAGGAAATTTAAAATTCTATATTTTAAGTTTGAGGGACAGGAAAAAGATGTTATAGAGTAGAGACCATTTTAGTTCGAACATAATACCCTAAAAGGGTCATGCAGTGCATATGTCAAACTACAACGGCTAAGGAACAAAGGACTAAAGTTTCGAGTCCTTCTATTAGGAATGTTAAATTTTAGCCGTTTTAGTAAATGATGGCTATCTAACTCCCCGTTAATAAGGTTATGCAGAAAGACTACACCGAGCATTGTCCTACGATTTGTTAAGCTAGGTAAGTTTATGAGTAAGAGACTACTACTTCATTTTCTACTACTACTTCTACTACTGTCATTTTCTGAATTTATTTAAATTTTTCGGACGACTTGAGATCTTGCTGGCAGAATTATAGAGTTTGTGCCAGAACTGTATGTTATTGGAACATAAAAAGGATATTGGAGGTTATTTGGTCTTATTATATGCCAGTCTTCAGACGACTTGAAGTCTAATTGACAGTTGTATCTTTTAATAAAATCGATTCCTAGTGTTCCATTCCTAGGAATAGCGAATTGCAAATTTACGATATGGAAATCATGTGGAACTATGTATTTAGAAGTTTGAATTTCAATAGAAGTTAAACCTTTTGATTTGGTAACTTCTTGACTTCTACCCTGTATGTTTATTATTTGATTATTTTTGATGTTTTAAAAAGTATCGGAATTTTCCCTTTTTTCCGCGATTGTTTCCACCACGGTTGTTATTGTTTTTGTAGTTGTTATTATGGTTATTATTGTTTCCATAGTAACCATTATTTTCTCTGTACAAAGTTGATCGAATTATTTTGTGTTTAATTACTTCTACAGCTAAAGCTTCAAATGTGCCTTTCGTTAAATTAACTAACCTCAAAGCTGTAAATTTTTGAAGGTGTAACCTTTGCCCGTTAAATTCTGGAATGGCATTCGATATTTCCCTAATGTATACCCTTTGGGCAATTGTTTCGTCAGCCATTGTGGACTTCAAAAATGTTGCTGTCTAAATCTGAGTCAGTGTAGTCCTGGTCTGACAATTCAGATTGAATTAGGACTGCCGGAATTGTAAGGTTGTTTATGTCTTTTTCCTCAATTTTGGGTCCCGTGGAGATATAGTCACCAGTTTCAGCTTGTACAGGCTGATAAATCTGATAATTCTGACTCTTCTCCAGTTTCTCTTGTCAACGGTCTGTTCAGGGTAGTTAGTAATGAATTTGTTAGGTCGTACCTTTGCTTTATAAATATTAATCAATTTTTAAACCATGCAATTTTTCATAAATTTCCTTCTGTTGTAGGAGTAGTAGAGGAGTTGTAGAAGTAGGGGTTGAAATGAAAAAGTCGGGGGCGTCTTCGGTAAATTCACAAGAAGCGCGTTCAGCTTTATTGGGCTGCTTACAGAGGATTAAAACGTAAATATAAATCAGAGCGAACGATCGACGACGGCCGACGAGAAAGGGAGTATGCATAGAGGGGCGAGCGTGGGTTCGCTCTTCAGCACGGATGAGCTTTTCAGCGCGGGTGCGCTTTTTAGCGGGGATGCGCTCTTAAGTTCAGCGTGCTGAATATGACCTTGGAATCCAATGAGTCACTGAGGCTGCGGGCAACTCGTGTGGAAATAACACACGCTGCGAGGGTTGGCTGGAGATAGTGGGCCTGTCAGCACCCATCCAAAAATGGTCTCCTGACCGAGAAGCGACCAGCAGATGTTAGCCTTGGAATTACCGAGGAGAATGGACGGAAGAATGTCAGCTCCTAATAAGACATCGACTTGGGAGCTCTCAAAGAAGTTGGGGTCCGCCAGGGGAATGTCGGGCAGCCCCTTGAGACGATCTCGCGAAATCGGAATCGCAGTCTCTAATTGTAGCCCGGGTCTAGACGGCGACCGAATGGAGAAATGTCACAATTTAGTACACTGCGCGGAAATGGTCTAATTAAGGCCGGAAACTTGGGCTTGAATCGTCTTGAAGGAAGGCTTGACAAGGTTGAACAGTCTTTCCGTTATGAAAGTCGCTTTGGACCCTGAGTCTATCAGTGCTCGTGCCTGGACGGTGCACCCCAAATGGCACACGTTGATAAGGGCCGTGCCCAGTAGGACGGCTCCTCATCCGGAAGCGAAACACACCTGCACATTCGACTGATCCTCTGAACCGTTTGCTGGCGTAGGCGGACTTGGAGCGGTAGGCGAACGAATTGCCGTGGTGCAGGAGGGTGTGGTGTCGGCTGTGACATGTGAATCAGGTAGGGGCGCTCGTGCAGTCTCGTTGCTGGTGACCTCGGGCAAAACAGTTCAGACATAACTGCGTCCTTTTAATGTAGTCCGAGCGCCCATTTACGTCCATTTCTAGGAACCGCGGACATAAACGAAAGGGTGGTTCTCCCTCGAACAGAAATCGCAACCCTTGGGGCCCGGAACCACTCCAGTCTCGTGTAAATTGAGCCTCCGAGCAGGGGCAGTAGGAATTCCCGACCTTGGCGGAAGTTGCTCGGAGCCACTAGGCCTGACGTCGTCGATGGCCTCCAGAGTGCGATGGCGTTCTGTCAGGAAGTTGTCTAATTCCTTCCAGGTTGGAATTTCAGCCTTAATATGATTAAGGATTGCTCCCACATAGAAAGTGTGACTTTGGGGAGCTTTGACGAAATCATAAATACCAGGAGGCAGTCCCAAGCCTCAAACTTGATGGAGGACTTTACTACTGCTGTCAGACAACTCTGAATGGTGGCTTGCAGCTCCTTCAGCGCGATCCCCGACTCTTGAAAAATAGCCTGGATGTTGAAAAGGATCTTCAACTGGCTGTTGACCAATAGCCGCCGGTTCTCAAAGCGGTCTGTGAGGCTTTGCCACGCGGCGTCAAACCCCTCATGGGTAAGCGGAGCCTTAGAAACAATCGTCACCACTTTTTTTGGACAGTAAGTGGAACAATTTTTCTACAGGGGTGAGCCGCGAATTTTGGATGTAAATGACCGTAAACAAGTCTCTGAAGGTGAGCCACCGAAGATAATCACCCGCGAAGACCTCGGTATCCACCGGAGGTAACCGACAGCCTGTAGACTCGGGCGTGTGTATATTGACGGAAGCCTGAGTGGAGTGGGACGCAATTTTCTCACGAAGCTGGGCAATACACCTCGAATAGATGGAGTAACAGTAGCTGTACTTCGATTCCAGCACTGTCGAGGTGGCCGCATTGTCGTCGGACTCGGATAGCAAATCGGAGCAGCTCTCATAGCTTTTCTCCATCTTCTCCCACAGTGCCCGAATTTGGTCCCGAATGACTTCGCACATGTATGGGGAGCCCACTTCCGTTTCTCTGGCGCCCGGAGTATTTATGTTGGCCTCAAATTGGCTAACTCGATCTGTTGTGGCGATGAATTTCCTCATCGCCACGTCAATTGCACTTTGAGCCATTTTTGCAACGGAACGAGTCTGCCTCTGTGAAGGACCGGGGATTGTGTTGACGGATTCGTCACTCTTTGCCCTTGGAATGGCACTGTACGCCTTAGGCTTTAAAAGAGGCGTCCGCGGAGAAGCGGATTGATATCTGTCCAAACGGATGGTTGGGATCGGACGTGGCTTTTTGTCGTCTCCCGGGGGCATTCTCAGACTCCAATTCGCTGGTCAGCGCTTGTCGACTGAATTGCGCAATAGGTGCCTCTTACGAAGCGGTGGCCGGTCACACTAATGTGATAAGACCGGTGAGATCGCGGATGAAATGCGATTACAAGGCACAAGTGGGAATTAATAGCGCCGATGTCGAAAGGAACGTCGGATGCGGCACAATTCGAATGTGGAAGAAACTTCAGCCAAAAAAAACCAGATGGGACGCGGTTTGTTGAGATTCTAGGCGGATGTGCGGAGTAGAAGCAGCGTTAGAGGGACGGAAAATGGACAAGTACCGGAAAATTCGTGCTCGTTCGGAAAAAAATTGATGACTGTCTATATATGTATATTTCGACCAGTATGGCGCGTACGTAAATATTCAATTCCTAACTATTTTCAAATTTGCGGAGCCGGAAAGGTGGACTTGACCTTGGCTTGGATTTAACATAAAAAAAAATAATTAATTTTTGGCTAATTGTCGGATTTAATTATTATGGAACCAGAAGGGTGGACTTGAAAATCTAAATATTTAATCAATTGAGGTTAATTATCACGAAGCTGGAACGGTGGAATTGAAACCGCGGATCGATTCAGACAGAAGATTGACAATTAAATAATTTCATTATAATTTTTCGATAATTAAATTTTCGACTTTAATTATTGAGTGGCCGGAAAGGTGATTTAAAAAACCTGACCCTTTGCTCGAACGGAAAATAAGAACTAAATAAATTTTAGTAGTTATTATTATAAATACATAAATTTATAATTAATTGATTTTTTTTTTTATTTATGTGTTACGCAGGCGGTTATGCCGTCGGCACCCTGTACGTACCCCAAAGGGGGAAAAAACCAGCACCAAAAAAAACACAACACGGCTTCTAAGGCGGCCAGCTCGAGAATTGACGCGACACAATCACGGATTTTTAGTGAAATGGCGGTATATAATTGTTGGGTTTAGGAAATTAAAAAATGTTTTTTTTTTAATTTTATCGGTTATATATTTCTTGAAATTGGAGGCAGAAAATATTTGGTAATATATGGACATGCATGCAAGTAGGACAAGGGCATGTGGGGCATATGATGGCACAGTGGAACGTCAATAAGTGGACTGTATATGTTAATTTTTATCGGTTATATATTTCCTGAAATTGCAGTCAGAAAATATTTGGAAATATATGGACATGCATGCAGGTACGGATATATGTAAGGGCATGTGGGTATATGTTGGCACAGTGGAGCGTTGATAAGTGGACTTTATAATTGGGGGAACAGAGAAGTTATGTGGTGTAAAAAGTGACACTGACTGGGGAAGAAAAAAAAACAAATATTACGACAGCGGCGGAGTGTTCGGTGGATTTGGAAATTCCGGAACTAATTCACACCGGCTGGCCAATATTAATTATACCTTCTTTTTGTCACCACACAATTTCACTGCTCACTTGCGAATTTTTCGCGGATTAAATGCACCAAAAAAAATATGTATGCGTGTATGTATGTGGGTGCACATATGCCTCAACCGTTGGCAAGCGAATGGATAACAGAGAGGCCGAAAACGTCGAGGAATATGAACAGCACACAAAACAGAGACGAATGGAAAAATTTGCAGAATTTGCAGACGAAGAAGAGTAGAAAATCTCAAACTGCCGTTGTGTCGGAAAACTCGGACTTGGAGTTGACACGGAGAGAAAAACAATCTTGCAGCAGTGTGAACGAAATTTAATGTTCGGATCACTGCTGAAGACCGGCAGAGAGACGGAGACAGAAAAATGTACTTATCTTTTGGCGGAAAAAGGCCTGGACTGCTGGTAGAAAATATCCAAAAGGTATCCGGCTCAAAGGATCAAAATGTTGTAGGGGGCGTTGTTGCCGCAAAAGATTCCAGAAGTAGGGGTTGAAATGAAAAAGTCGGGGCGTCTTCGGTAAATTCACAAGAAGCACGTTCAGCTTTATTGAGCTGCTTACAGAGGATTAAAACTTAAAACGTAAATATAAATCAGAGCGGACGATCGACGACGGCCGACGAGAGAGGGAGTATGCATAGAGGGGCGAGCGCGGGTTCGCTCTTCAGCACGGATAAGCTTTTCAGCGCGGGTGCGCTCTTCAGCGCGGGTGCGCTTTTCAGAGCGGATGCGCTCTTAAGTTCAGCTGAGCGGCACAACGGCCCCTCACCTAAACACCTCATTCCTCCATTCCATTATCTAATGGATCACGGATATTATATTATCGGGATATTTTATTAGACAGAATTTATATTTTTCATAATTATTCCCTTACAGAATTATACTCATTTATTTCGTTTCATTTCATTTTCATTAGACATAAAAATAGATTTATACCTTATAAAAATAAATTTTGTTCTTTTAATATAGCAACCTAAGTATGATATATCTCCATATGGATACATATTATAAATGTGGTATTTTATTTCTTAGCAGAACATATTTATACCCTTGCAGAGGGTATTATAATTTTGGTCAAAAGTGTGCAACGCAGTGAAGGAGACATCTCCGACCCTATAAAGTATATATATTCTTGATCAGGATCACCTCCTGAGTTGATATGAGCATGTCCGTCTGTCCGTCTGTCCGTCTGTCTGTCCGTCTGTCTGTTTCTACGCGAACTAGTCTCTCAGTTTTAAAGCTATCGTCTTGAAACTTTGCACACACCCTTGTTTCCTTTGCACGCAGTATATAAGTCGGAACGGCCCGGATCGGCCGACTATATCCTATAGCTGCCATATAACTGATTGATCGGAAATGGTATAACTTTGGTGTTTTCAGAGTTAGAGAGTTGAAATTTGACATGTGAGCTATTTTTGGCAAAACATTACGTCATGCCAAATTTCATAAGGATCGGCCGACTATATCCTATAGCTGCCATATAACTGAACGATCGGAAATGACCCAACTTTCGTGTTTTTGAAGATAGAAAGCTGGAACTTAGTACAGATTTAATTCTTGGTCAGTTAATCCAACCTACCAAATTTCATTAGGATCGGCCGACTATATCCCATAGCTGCCATATAACTGAACGATCGGAAATGGTATTTGGTAGAAATATCAACTTTCGTATTTTTGAAGATAGAAGTTTGGGACTTTTTTTAGATTTTGTATTGTAATAAATTGGATTATATATTCCTATTCCCATAAGGATCGGCCAACTATATCCGATGTTTGCGATATATATCCGGTTTTAACTGCAAGGGTATATAAACTTCGGCTCCGCCCGAAGTTAGCTTTCCTTTCTTGTTTTAATAATTATTGTAGGCGCTTTTTTTTTAATTTTTATATTTTGTCCAGACCATTAGCCTGGCTTCTGTTTAAGGCTCTCTTTGATATACATTTGTTATGCGCTTTTTGTTATATACATTACATATGCGCTCATAGTTATTACAATTGTTTTGGACTCGACTTTATTTATTACATTAGCAGTGGAGTCCCCTTGCTTTACATCTACTAAACCCATTTTGGGTGTTTTCTCATATGTTAATATGTTTTTTCTTAATTTGATTGTGTGATTTAATTTGTTATTAATTTGCCATTTACTTTGGCTTATTTATTTTTCTTAAATTTCTTTGTAATTTTTTGCCTTACTCGGCCATATTGTTAAATTAATTTTTTCTTTTTCCTATATTATTTTTTTTTAACATAAAAAAACCTGCCTATTTCTTTGTATGGTTTTCAGGCCACACGCTAATTGGGCAACATTAATATTGCTCAATGTACAATTATTGTTCATATTATATATAAAAAAAATATGCATCGCAGTACAATAAAAAAAAATATGCAACGCAGTGCATGGGGTAAATAAAAAAAATATGATGTACGCTCTAGGAAGCGCTGCCGGTCACCTCTCCTTGGTCGTCAGGTGGGGCTGATGCTGGCTGCAGGCTGTTGTCTTTTGATGGGGCACCGGTGCTGGCTTCAAAGGTGCTTGGCAAGGATAACGGTGTGCTCTCTAGGAAGCGCTGTCGGTCTTCTTTCCACAGCACAATGGGCCCAAACGCCTTTTTTTTGGCATAAACTCCAGTTTTAAAGATACTGGGCTCAAATTTTGTATATATGCTTGAACTATTTTTGTCGAATTTCGAATTTTATTGTTTTTGGAAATTTGACCACGCCCACTTCGGGCGGAAATGCCGTTTTTTTGCATAAACTCCAATTTTAGATATACTGGGCTCAAATTTTGTATATATGCTTGAACTATTTTTGTCGAATTTCGAATTTTATTGTTTTGGAAATTTGACCACGCCTATGCCCGCCCTACATTAAGAGTTGGCTATACTGGAATTTTTACTTAATTTTTACATAAACTTAAGTTTTTCATAAAAAGAACTAAAACTTTTATTAAATATGGTTCTATTATTTATAATATTTAATTTAAACCTCTAACAGCGTCGTCTTTCCGGTGGCTCTCCCCGAAACTTCGAAGAGAGCTGCATGAGAGAACTAATAAACACTTGCAACATCTATTGTTTTTTCGAAAACGAGCAAAAACGAGCAAAGAAGACCAATTAAATTTGAATTCCTATATTTTTATAAGTAACTTCACCTGGTTAGTTGCTTGCGCCGATATGCGCTGAAAAAGTAATACTCCACAAAACACAACTACTTTTGTTACACATTGCTGCTAAATAGACACTTACAAAACATTTGACAACACAGATACAAATATAATGATAACACGAAATAGTTTTATTATTGATTGTTCATACCTTGATCTTTGTTTTCCATATTTAATCTAATATTTTTACTCAATTTAAGCCAATTGAAACACAATTAAAAGTTGCCCTAAAGTTGCCGCCAATTTGCAAGTTTCAGGGTTGCAATAAATCAGCTGGTTAAATGACCGCGCTAAATTAACAGGGTTGCAATAAAGCTCAAAAAATTATATATTTATATTTATTTGGGATGTCTATTAATTAAAAATTTGTTCATATTCAAAAAATAGTTTCATCATTTTTTCGACTTTATGCCGCACTGGGACCATAGTGCACAGGTAAACTCGCAGTACGACGAGTGGAACGGTCCCTCGCCGTCGTCTGGACACTTTTTTTCCAACTTCCAACTTTCGGCGGTGGAAGAGTCTTTGTATTCGTCTTTACAATATTTTTAATTACCGCGTAAGTGGATGTGTGCGTGGCTGTGGTTTCAGTTTTTCTCTTTTCGAGCAGATTTTTCAGGTGCTCAACTACGGCATGAACCTTTACTGAGTTGTTCCAGCTCAACTTTCCGCTATCCAACAGCTTTAGTAGTTCAGCCTTCCTGGCTTTTATTCGTTTAACCACGCCACTTCTCTATGCGCACATCAATTTAAGGAATTTAAGCATTGACGTTGAAGGAGGCTGACTTTTGTTCCGTATACTGGCAGTAACGCTGTACGGAGCTGGTCGCCAAGTGGACACATACGCGCTCTTGGATGAACATCCTTGATGGAGGAAGGGCCAGCAGGGATCCCACCAACGTGGTGAGCCTGGAGATAAGTGGAGCTGGGAAGCCCATTCGCCACCCGTTGAGGAACGTGTAAATTAAATTAATCCCGAAGTTCACTTTTAAAAAAATAATTTTTTATTTTTTATTTTAAAAAAACTTTATTTATTATTTCTTATTTGTTTCACGAACTTTATTTAAACGCTTAAAGCTAGACCGAATGTAGATGAAAGGCTTGCTCCCGGAATAAGACTGCCAATTTTTTAATTGCCAGATAACCAACAAACCTCGGCTTAAGAGAAATAACCCAAAAGGGTACTTGGAGAGAATAAACCATTGCCCTAAGAGATTCTAAGAGAAAGGAACAATTTGCTGATGCAGTAGTTGAGTCATTGGTGAAGAGTGATAAGATAGGAAGATCGATCCAATTCAGACTGGTGACGGCGAGTCGGCTCTAATGTTTATGTCTGGCTTGGGCCATGGAAAATTTTATGGGAATGTTTACAGTGGAGCTTGATGTTTAGTCTGGATAATCATTTGGGGATCATCAGAAACGAGTGAGGGGAAATTAGGAGATAAGATAAGAAATGGCATGACGCATTCAGCAGGGGCTACTGCGTTTGACAAATAATGTTTACATTGCCTATTTGCTGAGGCGGTTTATGGGTTGGATAACACACCCCCTTCTAAATTGATGCGTCCCGATTCAAACGATGGTGCAGTAATGGAGTTTGAGTTGTTAATTCTGCTACGATTTTTTCTTCATGCGGGATTTCTGCGGGATACCATTAGCCGTGGTTTAATGGTATTACAATATTTTCTTAATTTATAAATTAATAACCAAATTATATATGTTGAAATTAATGTGATTACAATTTATGTTAGTGGTATTCTGGTTTGTTTAATTTGAATAAAAGGATATAGGGTATTTGTGTTATCAAATGATAGTTCCCAATTGTTGGATTTTATATATTTGGATATTTCAAAATTATTATATTTGTGGGCTGTAACATATTCTAATATTTTATTATCTACGTTTGAATATGATATATTATTAATTATTGTGGTGCCATTGAATGTTATTAAATAAGACCCTATTAGGCAAGAATCATTTACAATATTATTTCCATTTACTAAAATAGCACCTTCCTGAATTATATCTATTTGTTTATTTTTTTCGCTTATTTTATTACATATTGATTTTTCACCGTTCAATAAGCGAGTGAAACATGATTTTTCTGTGCTAAGAACACAATAATTATTAAATAGTTCTTTTTCTAAATTATTTATTTCATAATAAATGTTGTCGCATTTTGCTACCTGATTGCTTAACAGTAATTTTCCATCATTATGAGAAATAGCTCTTGCGTAATAAGTATCGCATCTATTTTTTATTATGGGATATTTCAAATAGATTACAAATAATTCTTTATGCAAAGCAATTTTGAATTCAGAAATATCCAATAAATCCATGATTACTACAGGTTATGATTCGTGTTTATATATTTCTTGAATATCATCTATATTTAATATTTTTGTGTTAAAAATGTCCATTTTAGCCAATGTAATTGTATCAATTAAATTTTGTAGATCATAAGTTATTAAATGTAGACGATGTTTTCTTAGAGGTAACTATTGGCTTGTAAAAACTGATTTTAAATTTGTGGACATTTTTTTTTATTTCATCAAACAATTAATTCATTAATTTTATTTTCAATTGTTACTACGTCATCATCGTCCGGGGTACCAGCTAACCATTTTAAAACCGTTCCTAATTCATTAATAGCTCTCTTAGATCTTGTTGGCAATAATTGTGACAGAATTAAATCTAGAGTTCTTAAATTATATGAAATTTCCCAGTTCAATTTATTATTATTAGTATTCTTTATACAGTTAAGCTCTGTGTTTATAATTTCTTTATAGAAACTAATGTTGGTAACATGAAATAGCTCAGCATATGAGTCATAGGTCAGAACGTCCTTATTGTCTTTATAAAGAAAGAAATCATGATTCGAATAATTAATTATGTAGGATGTTGTTGTAACTATGATCAGAAATAGAAGTATTGCGGAATGCATTGTTATCTGTAAGTTAGAAAGGAAACAAAAATTTAAGACTTAATATTATCTTTGTGAACTATTCTATTCCTATTGTTTATTATTACTTTATTACCCTGGTTTTCCTTAACTGTTTTTTATATCTTGGTTTTAGTTTGTTTCTTTCCCCATATTTCATTTCATAAATTATTTCTCCTACATTACAATTTTTTTGTTTCTTGTCTTTGTTATGCGTTGCTAGCATAACTGTTTGAACTTGTTGGAGAATGTTAGGTATTTTCTCATGGTTTATTTTGTTGTATAGTATATCCAATGGCTTTTCATTGGTAACTGAGTGAATACTTTGATTATATTTTTGAGCTGCTCTTATGATTATTTCAGAGTAATCTATTAGATTGTATTCATCTTTGATACATCTAGCGATCTCTGTGAGTGTTGAATGTGCCCTTTCAATTTGACCATTGGAAGATCTATGTCTTGGATCTGCAAAGTGTATTGTTAGTCCACGTCTACTTATAAATGAACGAAATTGCGCAGATGTGAAACTTGGTTCGTTGTCTGTCATGACGGTTTTGGCTAATGGATAATGTTGTAAAATTTCTAGAACTTTGTTTTCAATATTTAACTTATTTTCTATTTCTTTGACTGTAAAAAATTTTGAATAAGCGTCAATACACGTTAAAAAATTTTTTTTTTATCTGCGTAAAATATATCAATATGAAGATTTTCACGGAATTTCACGGAACTAAAACTTTTTAAGTTGGAATTGGTGCTTCACCTATCGGAATTTCTACTGGATGTCTGCAATATTTATTTTGGTTACAAATGACGCAATTTTTTATGTATTCTTTTAATTTTATAAATAATTTTGGCCAATAATAAAGTCTAGTTATTTGTTTGTAATTTTCGTCTAATCTTCTTTTGGCGCGACAATGACTCTCCACTAATAATTGCCCAATCTTTCTCATTTTCTACGTCTTGTAAAGAAATTCTTGTAAATAGGAATTTGTTTCCGAAATTTTCTTCTAGTGGTTTTTGCAATAAGTAAAGGTCTTGCAGGGTACAGTGCAAGCCTACGGTTATATTTGGTGAAATATATTCTTTTAGTAACGTTACTAAATTCTCTGGAGTATCATACTCAATAATATGTCTAACATTATTGAATACATTTATTGATTCGTGGACTGTTAATCTGCCAGTAGTGATTAAGAGTTGATTTTTGAATTGGATAAGTGGTTTATTAGTTTCTTCAATTACATTTTCAAAGCTGCTTTCTGCAGAATGAATTGTATTTTCATCTGAGCTATCCTCTGATATATCTGCGTCTGACAAATTGTTTATTTGGACTCTGGATAAAGCATCCGCTACAACATTAGTTGTACCTGGTTTGTATTGAATTTTTGGTGTAAAACTTTGTATGAATGAATACCAACTTTTCATGTCAATATTTGGGTTTTTGTCAGATATTGAATACGATAATGGCTGATGATCGGTGTGAATTTCCATTCCAACAACGCCATATAAGTAGTTTCTTAGGTTTTTTAATGCCCAATTACTAATAATTTTTTTTTGTTTGTGGCGTATGCTTGTTCTGTTTTATTGAGGGTTTTTAATATAAAGGTTATAGGTTTACCCTCTTGTGACAGAACCGCTCCTAATGCTATATTTGAAGCGTCTGTTGTAAGAACGTTTTTTTACTATAATCTGGTTGTACTAAATCAAGTTGATTAGTAAGGTTTTGCTTAAGTTCATTGAATGCTTTTGCAGCTGGTTTGTCCAACTGTACCGACATTTTTTTCGACATATTTTTAGATATTTTGACATTATGGCCTCCTAAATATGAGGTGAGTGGTTTTGCTATGTAGGCATAATTACGGACAAATTTTCTATATTAACCTGTTAGGCCAAGAAAGCTCCTAAGTTCTCTGATATTTTTTGGAATTTGGTAATTTTGTATTGCTGCGATTTTAGCTGGGTCTGTTTTGAGTGCATTATAAGAGACTACGTATCCAAGAATGTTGGTTTCTTGCGAAACAAATTTGGACTTTTATAATGAAATTTTCATATTTGCTTCTAAAAGGATATTTATTATTCTAGTTAAATCATTAAAATGTTATTCTACTGAATTTGAGAAAATTATTATATCGTCCATATAGACGTGGCAAGTTTTTCTAACCTGATCTCTTAAAATGTCATCCATTGCTCGTTGGAAGATTCTTGGAGCGTTAGTTAAGCCAAAAGGCATTCTTAAAAATTCGTATTTACCATTATTTATAGAAAAAGACGTTTTTTGAATGTCGGATTCTCTCATTAATATTTGATGAAAACCTGATTTCAGGTCAATTGTGGAGAAAAATTTTGCTTTTTCCAGATAAGCTAATATAACAGTTGGATCCTGCATAGGGTATCTATCGGGAATTGTGTTTTTATTTATTTTTTTAAAATCAATGACAAGTCTTAGTTTTGGACTGCCATTTTCATTGTACCCTTTTACAAGGAACTACAAGAACTGGGGAATTAAGTATACGGACTCCTGCTAGGTTGTATGATTTTTTCGGACAACATTCTTTTAATTTCTTTATTAACAAATTCTGCTACGGACTGGGCATATGGGTATTTTTTTCCATATATGGGTCTATCATGTTCTAAGTTTATTTCCCCTCTAATGTCAGTGCGGAAAGGAATTTGCATATTTATTTTGGAGTGTTCATCTTTGATATGGTTTACTATAATATTTCTTAATTCATCCATATCATTTTCTGATTTCAATTTTATGTTGTTTAGGCAATGTTTTTTATTTTTTTTGTTGCCTGAAGTAGATTGTGAGCTTATTGACCTTAAATCTTCATTTTTTGATTGGAAGGATTTTATTGAACTAAAATCCTTTGAATGCTCCGATTCAGAGCTGTAGTCATAGTCGCGTGTTTCGACGCAGACTGAATTTGATTTAACTTGTTTTAACTGGTTAAAGTATTTGTTTATTAAGAACTCGTTCAGAGGGTGATTACATTTTTCCTCTCAGGCTCTCGCTTTACTGGAAAATGACTTGGGCCAGCTGCTTGATTTGCAAAGTTTTGTGGATTATTATTAGACGGACGGCTAAAATTTTGTTGATAATAGTTTGGTCGACCTGAATACGGACGATCTTGGTTTGGGTTTTGGGTATAACTTTGGGTATAACCCTGACGTTAATTATTAGATTGCCCCTTTGGTCGGTTTACGAACTGTATGGAAGGATCGACTTCCATTGGTTCCGGGGCTTGCTGTCCCTAAACGTTATTCTGGTCGAAATTAGTCTGTTGGGGCCAACTTTGGTTTTGGCCGTTTCCCCATTGATTTTCAGGTTTATTAAAATTTTTTTTGGTTGGACCGAATTAAACCTTAGGTAATTATTTTGCCTTCGGTTTTCATTTTTAAAGCCATAATATCTATTGGCGAATTGTGCTCTAAAATTATTAGATTCTAGTTCTTGCACTTTTGCTAAGGCGTTTGGAAGGTCTGGTGGATTTAGCGAGAAAAGAGTCTCTGCTATTGATCCATTTAGACCAGAAATAAAGATTCTTAGAGCATTGCTCCTAATTACTTTATTAGTTTCTTTTGTAATTTCGCTTTCTTTACCATATGTCATTATGGTTTTATTAATCAGTAGGGTCATCTTTTTATTTACCTCGTTATAGAACTCTGTAATAGACAATTTACCTTGTCTAAGAATACTTAGTTCAGCTTCTAGAACGTGGATTGGTCTTCTATCATTATAGATAAAATCCAATCTAGACAAAATTGCATAGAAATTAAGAACTGTTCCATAGTTCGTCTGGGCGTCATGTGCCGCTCCCATGATTTTGTTACGAAGTATGGTTAACGCTATAAAATATTGTTCACTGTTTATGTTATATAAGCTCATTGCTGTCTCTGCAGCCTCCCTCCAGTCTACATACTGAGTTTGCTCCCTGTTAAATTTTGGCAGATCTTTAATCTCTTCTAATGTTGTTTCACAACTTATATTTGGATCAATTGTCTGAATTTTATAATCTTCTACCGTTTCATAGATCATTAATTTTAGTTGTCAATTCATTTAACTGGACGTTTATCAATCTATTTATTAATTCTGTTGTAATTGAACTGGATCCAATTCCACTACCTAACATGTTTGGTGCACCACCGATTGCCATGTTTAATTTTTTAAAATTATTTGTTAAATCTTCCAGATTGTTTAATCGTTAAGTATTTAATTTTCCAAGAGATTTGACTTAATTTTATAAAATTTTTTGTTAGTATTTTTTTAATTATAATGTAAATTTAATGTGTAACTAAGGATAAGCTTTTCTTTAATTTCTCACGATGATGTCGTATCCTGTCCTCCTTAGTTAGATGTCCTTGTTTGGTTTCTTCCTTCCTGCTATTTGTATCCTTTTCTCTTTGGTTAGATGTTCTGTTGGATTTCTTCCTTCTTTCTTTCGTTGCATCAGTTAACCAGCTTTTATTATTTGAATTTATTTGAATTTATTTTGAATTTTTTTGTATATTGTTTTTTGTAGTTTTCTTTTTTATTAAACTTTTCTGCTTTTAAAACGTTTTTGCTTTATTGTTTTTTTGCTTATTCAGGTCTCTTCAAAAGTTCCAAATCACTGAGGCACTGTGTAGATTTGTGTAGATTTGTTTTTGTTTGTGTTGTTTTTCAGGGACCACGATTGATTTTCATTTGTTAATTTATTTTTCAGTGACCACGGTATTTTAATTTTTGAACACTGAATTTTTTATTTTAATGTTTTAAATATATACATATATATTTTTTTTTATTGGAGTCTTTGCCAATTACTAGTTTTGGTTTGCCTGTTCAACGCGATTAAATTGGGATTAATATGAGTTTTTAGAGCCACGCTGGTGCTTTCTTTTTAATTAATTTGTTTTTATTTTAATGAATTATTTTTTAGAATCACCTTTATTGGCATGGCCCCACGTTGGGCGCCAATTAAATTAATCCCAAAGTTCACTTTTAAAAAAATAATTTTTTATTTTTTATTTTAAAAAAACTTTATTTATTATTTCTTATTTGTTTCACGAACTTTATTTAAACGCTTAAAGCTAGACCGAATGTAGATGAAAGGCTTGCTCCCGGAATAAGACTGCCAATTTTTTAATTGCCAGATAACCAACAAACCTCGGCTTAAGAGAAATAACCCAAAAGGGTACTTGGAGAGAATAAACCATTGCCCTAAGAGATTCTAAGAGAAAGGAACAATTTGCTGATGCAGTAGTTGAGTCATTGGTGAAGAGTGATAAGATAGGAAGATCGATCCAATTCAGACTGGTGACGGCGAGTCGGCTCTAATGTTTATGTCTGGCTTGGGCCATGGAAAATTTTATGGGAATTTTTACAGTGGAGCTTGATGGTCTGGATAATCATTTGGGAATCATCAGAAATGAGTGAGGGGAAATTAGGAGACAAGATAAGAAATGGCATGACGCATTCAGCAGGGGCTACTGCGTTTGACAAATAATGTTTACATTGCCTATTTGCTGAGGCGGTTTATGGGTTGGATAACATGTACGCCGTTTCGAGCTTAAGTCTGCCGATGCAGACGTTATGTCGACGAGATGTCCAGGACGTGCATAAGGATTCGCGCCTGCCGATGAAGCCCTACAGCAACGTAGTGCCGAAGTTGCTCATCGGACTGGAACATGGACATTTGGGATTGCCACTTAGGACGAGGCGGTTTGCCAGAGAGGGAGCTTTGGGCCGCAACCGAGCTTTGGGCCAGTAAGTCGACAATCGACTACGCCGTCACCGAGGTCATGCCTTCTAGCGGTGTCAATGAACGATACTATGAAAAAGATGGTGGAGGACTACTTCGAGATGGAAAGCGTTGGTGTAAAGCTCGCGCTACCGGTCGCAGCCTGCAACGACGCGCGGGCCCAAAGGATCCTCGAAGACACCACGCTGTGCTGTCACAGCGCTACGAGATGGCGCACAGACGGCTGATCAACGTCGAGAAGAAGTTGATGCGCAACTGGTAGTTGGCGCTGGAATACGAATGGATCATCAAGGATTACGTATCCAAAGGATATGCAAGTAAGCTAGAGCCGGATGAGGTCGCGGTGAAGAGCGACAAGCTGTGGTATTTGCCACATCTTGATGTCGAAAAGTGAGTCGGTATTATGGACGGACTCAAAAACGGTGCTGAAATGGATCGGCAGCACCCACCGCCGGTACAAGCAGTTTGTTGGCAACCGAGTGGCGGAGATTTTGGAGTTGTCAAAGGTTTTCCAGTGGAGATAGGTGCCTTCAGCTGACAACGCAGCGGATGATGCGACGCTGTCGCAGAGCAAGACCGACCTTAGCCCGGAATCCCGGTGGCTAAGCGGTCCCGCATTTTTGAGGCAGTCAGCGAGTGGCTGGCCAGCGCCTGTGGAAGGAACCGAGCATATTCCAGATGCATCTGATGAGGAGGAGATGCCCGGTGAGTTCGCATTGGTGGCATCGAATGAATTTGTCATCCCGTCCCAGAGATTCTCGAGCTTCAGTCGCCTGGTGAGGACCACAGCCTGGGTCCTGAGGTTTGCGCGCCGCTGCCGCAAACAGAGAAGCTTGCTCTAGGAATATGGACTCACTGCAACGGAGTGTGAGGCCGCGGAGAACCTGTTAGTCAGGCAGGCCCAATTGGAATATTTTACCGACGAGATGAGGCAGGCGGATCGCGGAAAGGACGTCGCCTTTCGGACGAGATTCTGGGTCAGGAAGATGAGACGAGAGCTGAAGGCACTCCTCCGTTTCTGGAGGAGGTGATCTGTCAACGCTAGTGTGCCGCGAGAAGTGATGCCGGAGAACGGAGCCCATCCGCCAGGGCGATATGGTCTTCGTCTGCGATCCTGCCTTGCCCAGACGAGAGTGCCGCAAGGGCATCGTGGAGGAGGTCTACAACGGAGCTGATGGAGTCGTCAGACGTGCCACTGTGCGCGTAAAAGATAAAGGCCTACCTCGTACAATGTTGCGGCCCGTCTCTAAACGTGCAGTTTTGCATTTCAGTGAAGCGGTTCTTCACGGGGTCGGGGATGTCGACGTTCGAACATTGTAATCAATAGTTAAAATCAGTATTGGTAGGAAAATGAAGTATTTTTTCTGTTATCCGATCTTGGAAGGATTTCTTGGCCCTTTGAAGTAAGGGCCTACATCTCGCGGTAATGTGAATGCCGCCGAAAAAGTGCATTTTCATTTTCTTGTGAATTGTAGGAGGGCACACTGCGGTAAGATTAAGATTAGGATTAAGATTCTGAATTGTGAGGCTAATTTAAGCAATTTCAGAATAAAACAACCCGTTCACCACGGCCATAGGGCCCTAATGTACCACCCTGTCTTTGGACCTACGCGTGTGGGGAGCCGTTTAAAGCAACTTCGCATGTGGCAAGACAACAACATAGATATCATAAAACCCCTGTATAATATAGAAGATTATGCTATGGAATCAAAATTCAGATTAGAGCAGGAATTTAAGAGAGCTAGACTAATGCTAGAATCTCATAAACTAAAACAAAAATTTATTTACGACAAAAGTAGTTTGAATTTTGATTTAAAAATAGGAGATTAGGTTTTATTGAAAAAGGAAACAGGACAAAAGCTCTTAAGCTCTGTTATGATTATTTTTATATTTTCTTTTATTTTTTTTATTATTTTTTTTTTACTTTTCATATTTATTTTATTATTATTATTTTTAATTGCATTCTGTTATAATTTTTGTAAAAATAAGTGACGGACGTGTCGCATGACAAAATTCCCGAGGGAGGGAATAGCAGGATTCGAACCTTGAATTATTATACAAAGAGAAACTACTCAAAGCATTAGGCTACCATCCTTAGTCGACCGGCGGCGAACAAAAGCACTATTTGTTCCTTTATTACATCGACGAATTGAAAAAGAAACGATGAGAAATTGAAAATTAAAATTGGAAGCCAAAAACATTTTTACGCCGTCGTGCGATCAGTCACACATACATATGTACATAAGCGCACAAATTTTTTGACTCATACATGTAAAGAGTTCTAAAAATAGAATCGTGTGTATGTGCGTTCCCCCCTCACCAACAAGCTCGAAGAAAAAAGTTGACAGTTTTGGGCTCTGATGTCCCATCTATGTTATGTACTTTATAATGTTTGTTATAAGGTAGAACAAATAGGAGATAGATATAAAAAAACATATAACATAATAATAAAAATAAAAAACAACTAGAACATAAAGATAGATTAAAACTTTGAATTTCATAAATATATCACGTATACATATAAAAAAAATCATATCTATAAAGAAAAAATATAAAAATAACCATAAAAATATATATAAAAAAATAACTATACATATAAAAATAAGGAAACACATTAAAAATAATAACATATATATATATATAAAAAAAAAAAAAATATATAATATATAGGGATACATACATATAAATAAAAATAATCATACATAAAATAAACATACAAACCTAAGATAACACGTCTTTTGGGCAAACCGGGCTTGAGCTCCCGAGTCGGCCTGTCCTTTCCTTCCTCGCTTCGTGGCAAAGCTACCTGCCGTGGTCAGGAAGTGGCCCAACTCGTCTCCTTTCGCCTAGGTCTTTCCAAGGAACTGTCCCAGTACAGATTCTTTCTCATCTCGTTCGCTATGTTTCTCTTCCCGTTTTGGGCTGTTGGACTCTCCAGAGGCAATCCTTCGACTTGAAACACCGGGTCCTTTTTAGAAACGCTCTAACGTTTGAATGTCAGACTCTCTAAAGGCGGTCCTCCAACTCAACGCTACAAGCTTCCTAAAAAGACTGGGCCAATGGGCCTCCTTATTTACGGTTTGGAACGCCCGTTAACCCTCCTGGTTTCTGGTCCTGCCGTTACTCCTGCTTCCAAGATCATGTTGTTGTCTTGCCTCATGCGAAGTTGCTTTAAACGGCTCCCCACCCGCGTAGGTCCAAAGACAGGGTGGTACTTTAGGGGCCTATGGCCGTGGTGAACGGAACGTTTTATTCTGAAATTGCTTAAATTAGCCTAACAATTCAGAATCTTAATCCTAATCTTAACCTTACCGCAGTGTGCCCTCCTACAATTCACAAGAAAATGAAAAGGCACTTTTTCGGCGGCATTCACATTACCGCGATATGTAGGCCCGTACTTCAAAGAGCCAAGAAATCCTTCCAAGATCGGATAACAGAAAAAATACTACATTTTCATACCAATACTGATTTTAGCTATCAATTACAAGTTCGACCGTCGACATATGCTATTAAAATTTATTGGTAAATTTGAAGTTTTACCAAAAACTAGCTCATATGGACAAAATTAATGTGCCATAAAGGGGGTCGTATTAAAACAATAGACGAAGTATTGTAGCCATACATCCCAATCTGTTTTGTCAACTGAGATGTATGAACGAATCAACTTGTCGCGGAACGGATTAGGGCTATCGATTGTTAGTCAAGTTCATACCTACCGATGATAGTCAAAGTTAACATTATATGAAATCTGGTATTTATAGCTTATGTTATTCGGTCGCACTAAAATCGGCTAAAAAATAAAACAATATTTTGGCGGATCAATTAGACCGATTTGCGTCATCACAAGGAGAAACTGCGGTACGTTAGCCAACTAAGTAAATGTAAGAGCTAAGTAGCTATTGTCTTTCAGAATAAAACGAACGAATCGAACTTCAACTATTGTCCAGCGTTTGTTTAAAGGCATTCCCCATGATCGGCCAAGCGGCGACAGAACTCATTAAGTGTTCTGTGGCTTCGCATCACGGTACCTACAGTCTGGTGGTGGTGTCCAGTTGAAGTTATGATTTCAATATTTAAGATCTTACATAGACCTTCAATAATCGAATTTTTTATTCCGTTCCCGTCTTCATTGGACCATACTTTAGAATACAATCTTTAAATATAGCTTTTGCTTCTGTATTTGCACTCTTATTTCATATTGGTATTGCTACGAAGTATTTAGTTAAATCGCAAATGAGTGTTACTGCGTATTCGTTTCCATTATTAGATTGTATCCACAATTACTCTATCGAAAGCTTTTTGAGGAGTTTCGGTTATGGTTAATGGGGTGTGTGTTGTCGTTTAGTCGTTTTAGACTTTTGGCATTTAGGACATTTATTTATGTACTCTAATAATCTTTGGACATATTTTTTCAGTCTATAGACCTCTACAATAGAGTCTATGGACCTTGGCCAAGGTTTTTGTAATGCCTGTATGACCACCTTGTATTGGATCATCATAGAATGTAGACAATGTAGCTTCTTTATATTTATTATTTTTTATTACGGTCACCGGGCTGAGTAGCGCTACTCTTAATAATTTCAATATATAATTGGACATATTTTTAAAATTATCAATTGAAACATGTTCAAAGATATTTTCCCACGGTGCCACTTTGAGTTGGCTGATTTTGTAAATACCGGCCTGCTTTTCAAGCCTTTGGAAGAAGTCCAACCTTGACCTAAGTCAAGGGTTCCGTTAGTATACAAATCGCTAACATCATATCTTGCTGTAATTTTCTTTCCGTGCTTAAATAAACACATCTTATTATTTACATGAAAGGTCACTACTTTACGTACTTCATCATTATTAATGACTTCATATACGTTGGACTCTGAAGCTATGTCTATAGATTGCTTATGCAATTCTTTTTGTTCTTTTCCTGTGCAGGATTTGTGTCTACTTTGGTTTCTGGTAGTGACTTTCAGAATATTGTATGTTTTTCAAGTCTGTGATTGTTATTCTAGAGAACGCATCGGCTACATAATTATCATAACCTGTTAGGTACTCTACCGTAAAATTATATTCCTCTAATTCAAGTGTCTTTCTTGTTAAATAAATGCTCTGTCGTCTGTTTTGACAGTGAAATATCTACCATAAATATATGGTCGGTATATGGTAAGTGTGTTATTGCACAATGAATAGCTGCTAGTTCTTGTTCTGTAGTGCTCTTGTTGCTGTCACCTTTCATAAAAGATCTTGATGCGTATGCATCCGGAAGCTAAAGTCCATTTTTGTTTTGAGTTAGGGCTGCTCCACAAGCGTATTTGCTAGCATCTGTGATTATGCAAAATGCTTTGCTAAAATCTGGGTATTGCAACAGAGTTGGATTTATTAATGCTTATTTAAAATGTTCAAAGGCGTTTTGACATTCTGTTGTCCATTCGAATTTGTCCATTTTTATGCCCTTGCAGAGGGTATTATAATTTTATTTTATAAAATTTTATATTATATATATTACATTATATTATTATGTAATTATATTACATAATATAATTATGTAATTTATTATATTTTACAGTGAAGGGTATTTTATTACAGTGAAGGAGACATCTCCGACCCTATAAAGTATATATATTGCTAATCAGGATCACCTCCTGAGTTGATATAAAAATGTCTGTCTGTCTGTCCGTTTCTACGTGAACTAGTCTCTCAGTTTTTAAGCTATCGTCTTGAAACTTTGCACCCACCCTTCTTTTCTTTGCACGCAGTATATAAGTCGGAACTGCCGGGATCAACCGACTATATCCTATAGCTGCCATATAACTGATTGATCGGAAATGCTATTACTTCGATGTTTTTAGAGTTAGAGTTAGAGAGTTCAGATTTGGTACGAATGATTTTTTTGGCAAAATAATACAACATGCTAAATTTCATAAGGATCGGCTGACTATATCCTGTAGCTGCCATATAACTGAACGATCGGAAGTGACCCAACTTTCGTGTTTTTGAAGATAGAAAACTGAAACTTAGTACAGATTCTATTTTTGGTCAGTTGATCCAACCTACCAAATTTCACCTACCAAAGGATCGGGCGACTATATCTTATAGCTGCCATATAACTGAACGATCGGAAATGGTATTTGGTAGAAATACCAACTTTGGGATTTTGGATAGAAGCTTGGAAATTTTTTTTATATATTTTTATACCCTTGCAGAGGGTATTATAATTTTGTCCAAAAGTGTGCAACGCAGTGAAGGAGACATCTCCGACCCTATAAAGTATATATATTCTTGATCAGGATCACCTCCTGAGTTGATATGAGCATGTCCGTCTGTCCGTCTGTCCGTCTGTCTGTCCGTCTGTCTGTCCGTCTGTCTGTCCGTCTGTCTGTCTGTCCGTTTCTACGCGAACTAGTCTCTCAGTTTTAAAGCTATCGTCTTGAAACTTTGCACACACCATTCTTTCCTTTGCACGCAGTATATAAGTCGGAACGGCCGGGATCGGCCGACTATATCCTATAGCTGCCATATAACTGATGGATCGGAAATGGTATAACTTTGGTGTTTTTAGAGTTACAGCGTTCAGATTTTGTAAGAATGCTACTTTTGGCAAAATAATACGACCTACCAAATTTCATAAGGATCGGCCGACTATATCTTATAGCTGCCATATAACTGATTGATCGGAAATGCTATAACTTCAGTGTTTTTAAAGCTAGAGAATTCGGATTTGGTACGATTGCTATTTTTGGCAAACCAATACAACATGCCAAATTTTATAAGGATCAGCCGACTATGTCCTATATCTGCCATATAACTGATTGATCGGAAATGGCATAACTTCAGTGTTTTTCGAGCTAGAAAGTTGGTATTTTCTATGAATTCTTTTTTTGGAAAAATAATATGACTTATCAAGTTTCATATGGATCGGCCGACTATATCTTATAGCTGCCATATAACTGAACGATCGGAAATGATATTTGGTAAAAATACCAACTTTAGGGTTCTTCAAGATAGAAGTTTGGAATTTTTTTTAGATTTTGTCTTGTAATTTATTGGTTATATTATGATATTCCCATAAGAATCGGTCAACTATATCCGATTTTAGCGATATATATCCTGTTTTAGCTGCAAGGGTATATCAACTTCGGCTCCGCCCGAAGTTAGCTTTCCTTTCTTGTATTGTAATAATTTTGTTTTATTATGATATTATCATAAGGATCGGCCAACTATATCCGATGTTTGCGATATATATCCGGTTTTAACTGCAAGGGTATATCAACTTCGGCTCCGCCCGAAGTTAGCTTTCCTTTCTTGTTCCTACATAATCTTGTTATGTGACGGGAGTATTCTGCCAAATTCTTTATGAAACGTTTGTAATAATTGCATGTGGGACTGGGTAATTTTGAATGACGTCGTATTTTTTTTCGTCGGGCAAAATTCCTGTATCTGTGCGTTTATGTCCTGGGAAAGTGACTTCATGCATAAAAAATGAACATTTTTCTGGATGTAACTTTAGGTTGTGTTGCCTACATTTCTCGAAATGAGTTAAGTTTTTGAGCAAATGTTTTTCGGAGCAACCTATGACTATTAAGTCATCCATATAAAGAAATGCTTGTGAAGGTTCTAGTCTAGAGAAAGCTATAGTCATCATTCTCTGAAAAGAGTTTGGCGTTATTGGCGAACCATTGTTTTTTGAGAAGGATGTTATATCGCGTGAACTTTTTTCGAGTTCAATTTGGTGAAAACCTGACATTAAGTCAAGGCATGAGAAATATTTTGCTCTACTTAGTTGATCCCAAATATCGTCGATTCTAGGGAGCTAAAATTTATCAGACAAGAGTTTTTTATTAATTTGACGATAGTCAATTATTATTCGCCATTTTTTATTTTCCGAATTTGGAAAGGACTTTTTTGGTACTAACAAAAGTGGGCTATTATAAGGTGATACAGAGGGTTCCACTATTTTATCTCTAATGATAAAGTTTTTGGACTTCTTTTTGAATTTCGTCTTGTTGACTACGAGGATTTCTATAATTTATTATATATACAGGTTCATCATCAGTTAATCTCAGTTTTTTTTATAGAAATTATTGGTAGTGATCGATGCGGTTTCTAGTTCGAATACATCACTATACAAGTAATTAATAAATTATTTGTGTGTGGGTTTTACAAATAATATTTATTGATCATTTGTTTCGCACAAGCCCGTTAGGGTTAGTGTTACTGACAAAGATAAAATAATAGATTATTTGTGTGTGGGTTTTACAAATAATATTTAATGATCATTTGTTTCGCACAAACCCGTTAGGGTTATTGTTACTGACAAAAATAAAATATATCGCGAGCTAATTAAAATACTACCCGGGCTGTACTTCGAAGCCTTCGTTGGGCTGCGGCGCAGTTGCCCAATTGCAGTGTCAGCATTCCGTATCCGGCCAGCAACGATCACATGTTGCGCAAGTGCCCGAGCCGGTCCGCGGACAGTTGCCCTTGGAATGCGTAGTCAGCATCTCTTTCGTTACGCGTGCGGGCCACCGGATCCGGTGTGCAATTTGGCACTTTTCCTAAATTCTGTCTGCGCGTGTTAACTCCTCCCTCCTTTAAATGGTCGTCGTCCCGGGGACCTACTCGTTCTACATCCCTTGATTGGTCCCTCGATTTCTTGCGGCGATTGGTCTTCAGGTGGTATTTGCCAATCCACAGGATTGCGCATAGAGAAAGGGCAGCCAGTAGAATAAGGCAAATGTTGAGACGGGATCCCGATGACAGTCTTTCTCTGAGGGCCCCGATATGGTGTAGGTTACTTAGGCTGAGTTCGTGGAGAAACGGGAGGCTGAGCCGGTTGTGGTGAGCGGTGACGTTTACTACTGTCATAGCCGACACAGCAGGTTTTTTCGTTCCTTGCAGAATGCGGCACCTACCGCTGTCTTGCAGTCACCGATATTGAGGTTCTGTGTTGGGCATTCGGCAACTAAATTTCCGCTCTCGAAGTTCAGGATTCTATTATGGCGTTGAACCGGGTAGACCGTTATTCTCTTACATACGAGCTTAGGATTAGAAAATTTAATGAGAAAGTGCAGAATGTCAGAATTTTGAAAAACACTTATGCTAGATACTTCTAATAATTCTACCAAACTAATATTAATATTAATAGGCTGTTTGTCTCTGAATTCGCTTACGTCGGCACCATCTAGAATAGCTGGGCTTACAATATTTAATTTTGCTAGGGTTAGGCCCATAAGGATGTTTTCTAGGTCTGTAATGATGATTCTATTCTTTGCTAAGATGATTTCTAACAAGTGTGTTTCTTTATTTGTTTCGTATTTCTGAATCTGATTCATTGCGTTAGCGAGCTCATTTAGACGTTCTTGAAATTTTATGTTTAATTCTGTTTGACCCTCGTCTGCCCTCATTAACCGGTTCTGATTAAATCTTACCTGCTCCCAATCATTAAAGTCAGGCGTACCTGCAATAACCTTGAGAGCCGTACCGATTAAATTAATACTTCTAGTAGCCCTGTGGTGGAACTTAAGGGTGGTCACCAACTTGCGAATATGTCTAAGGTCCGTTTCAATAACTGGTGTTCTGTGGTCGTCTGTGAATGTCTTTGTCATTGCTTCTGTCTGGATATAGTCCGCGTTCGTGTAATCGTTTAGTTTTAATGTCGCGTCCGTCCTAATAGCCGTTAGTATGAAAATTAAAAAATTTTTTGTAACCTAGAAAGAATAAAGAAAGAAACAAAGGGGTAGGTCAAAATCTTGTGAGGACGATTAACGTAGATTGTCCTTGTGGACCACCCTCCCTTTAATAAGGACCGTGGTCCCCAGGTCTGCATCAATAACCTCTTCTGAGCACAGTGGTGTAAGCTTATTCCCCAGGCGTTTGTTTGCTTTCAGGAAAACCTTATCGCCCACTTGGTAAGTTTTATGAGTCCTATCTTTGTTTACGCGTTCGAGGGTTCTCTCCTGAGCCTGTTCAATTTTTTTGCTAATTACTGTCTCGAATTCTGCTGATTTTGAGTGTAAAATGTCTATGTGTTTTTTATTTAGCTTTCTAAAGTCGACAACGAGTCGCTTCTTCTTGACCCCGTTCTGGTCGGTTCCTTTTTTGTCAACAACCCACGTTGGGTTATCATAAGGAGACTTGGATGGCCTTATTACGCCGTCCGCTAGAAGTTGTTTAACCTCTGCGTTGACGAATTCAGTTACACCCATGGGGTGCGGGTACGACTTTGAGTACACCGGCTCCCCATCTGTTTTAATTGTAGCAACAGTATTTATATTAAAAGGAAGTGCTTCGTCTCGATCAGCGAAGGCTTTGTAATTTTCGCCTATCATTTTGTCAAAGGCAGATTTTACCGCGGGGGGAACGTCCTCGTCATCTATTTTGATGAAGTTGACATTTTCCGCCTTAGCGAACTGGATCTTTTCGGATCCATTATTAGTGTGGATAATATTTTTAGTAAAATCGAGTTTCGCATTCACTTGTTTAAGCAAGTCGAGACCGATAATACCGTCAAAATCTTTCAGAACTTTAAGAATGAAAAATGGTGATTTAACATTAAATATGGAAGCAAAACATTTCTTCTCGATTTTTGTAAAGCCGTGGACTGACTTTACGTTAAATGGGGTGTCCACAGCCACGACGCCTTTCCGCCCCGGGAGTGGAGTAAAATAATTTTTTGAGGTATCTGTATCGATTAAAAGTTTTATTTCCCTTCCTGCCAGCGTACGCGTAATGTACGGGAGTAGGGACTTTACCCTAAAAAATTAATAGAGTCCTCTGCGTCCAGGTCATCCTCTATTTCTGTGGCGCATGCTTGCGCAACGGAATCGTAGTCCTCTTCGCCGGACTGCTCCTCGGGCATGAAGCTGATTTTCTGCTGGGTCCTGCTGGGAATTTTTGGTTCAGAACGGCTGCTGCGTTAGCGTCGTGGGTCATAATAATTTTATTTGTTAAAAGCGTTAGCTTTCGTTCTACTTCGTCGTAGTATTTAAGTAAGGGTAAATCTCCTTGCCTTAGTAAACTTAACTCTTGTTGAATTACGTGTGTCGGAGTTTTATCCGCATAAGTGAAATCTAAGCGTGCCAGTATAGCATGGAAATTTAACACAGTATTATATGAATGCAGCGGACGCTGGTCCTCTTACTTTGTTTCAGAGGATTGCGACTGCTTGATAGAATCGACTGCTGCCCTCGTAAGGCTCGAATACCCTGTATGCTGCTGTGGCAGCCTGCCTCCAGGAGACGTAACTCTCCTGTTTCCCTTCAAATTCTGGGACGGATTTTACTATATCTAGCGGTTCGGAACATTCTATTCCTGGTTCAATTTTGATCTCCTAATACGTTTTGATTTCTGGGGTTTTGATTTTTAATGAGTTTATTTCTGCCATCAATGTGGCTACCTTCTCATCAAATTCTCGTGGTTGCCTTTCGAGTGCGTCTTTAATGGCGTTCTCGATGGCTAGAAGCTGTTCATGAGACATTTCTATAGTTTGACTGGGAAATTTAGAGGTTCTAGTTTCAAGGACGCTCTCCCGAACAAGGGTGTTAGTTGCGGTCCTACTGGTTGATGGATAAAAGTCCTCTTGGTGAGCCCTTGACCCCCGAGATTTCCTATATTCTTCTAAAAGTTCTTCGTCCGACGACGCGTAGTTTTCCGTGGACATGGGTCAAAATTAATAATAAAAATTGCTGCGTGTTTTTAATTTTGTAATATTTCTTTAAAAAAAAATTGTAATGTTTTTATCTATTTTTCGTAATATTTTGCTTGTTTTTATTTAAAAAAAAAATCTCAGTGCACTTTTTTATAAACAGTAAAAATGAGTTAGCTGTGCAAATGCTTTTATTCGTACTCAAATTTCAAGAAAAATTTATTTCTTCGTACTCAGATTTCAGAGAGTATTTAATGTATTTCTTATAGTATTAATTTTTTATTTCTCTTGCCCAATAAGTTGGACAACTTTTAGCCTTTTATGAAAAGGGAAAAAAAAATTTTAAGAGGAGAAAAGAAAAAACAAAATATAAATATTTTCTCTTTTTTTTTATCATGTAGTCATTACAGGCCTAGCGAATCCCTTTTATTTGTTTAAAAACTTTTTATTTTCTGTATTATTTTTTTCACAAACAGACAAACGAACAGCCTACTTACATTTTCTTATATTTATTTATTAAAATATGCTGCAAGTTGCCGTCGGCTTTCCTTCGCTTCAGCTTGTTGATTCCCACGGAGGGGGGCGAGGGTTGCCCTACAGCTCCCTTTACTTTAGTTGCTCCCACGGAGGGGGGCGAGGGGTATCCCTACAGCTCCCTTTACTTGGATTATTCCCGCGGACGGGGGCGAGGGTTGTCCCTACAGCTCCCTTTTTCACTGCTTCGTTGGTTTTTTTTTTTAGTTTTATGCAAGATTTAACTGATCAAAATCTTGCATATAATTTTTTGTTTTAGAACTTTTCGTTTTTGTCTTTTATATTATTTTCACTGTTTCTACAACTTTTTGTGTAGAAAAAATATATTTTGTCCGAATGTCTTAGAAGCTTTTTTAAGGGTGGGTTTTCTTCTCAGCTTCTATTTGTTTTCACTTGTATGTTTTTTTATTTATTTTATTTTTCGACTACTTTTTTTTTTGCCGAATTTTGCACTTGTATTATTTTATTTTATATTAAGTATATTTTATATAAAGTATTCACTTTATTTTTAATCCGTTTACGCAATTTTCTATTTACGCGATTTTCGGGTGCGAGTTCTTAATCACGATTGGGCGCCAGTTAATAATAAATTATTTGTGTTTGGGTTTTACAAATAATATTTATTTATCATTTGTTTCGCACAAGCCCGTTAGGGTTAGTGTTACTGACAAAGATAAAATAATAGATTATTTGTGTGTGGGTTTTACAAATAATATTTAATGATCATTTGTTTCGCACAAACCCGTTAGTGTTAGTGTTACTGACAAAGATAAAATATATCGCGAGCTAAGGCTGCGGAGTTCTACTTAAGACTGAATTAAAATACTACCCGGGCTGTACTTCGAAGCCTTCGTTGGGCTGCGGCGCAGTTGCTCAATTGCAGTGTCAGCATTCCGTATCCGGCCAGCAACGATCACATGTTGCGCAAGTGCCCGAGCCGGTCCGCGGACAGTTGCCCTTGGAATGCGTAGTCAGCACCTCTTTCGTTACGCGTGCGGGCCACCGGATCCGGTGTGCAATTTGGCACTTTTCCTAAATTCTGTCTGCGCGTGTTAACTCCTCCCTCCTTTAAATGGTCGTCGTCCCGGGGACCTACTCGTTCTACATCCCTTGATTGGTCCCTCGATTTCTTGCGGCGATTGGTCTTCAGGTGGTATTTGCCAATCCACAGGATTGCGCATAGAGAAAGGGCAGCCAGTAGAATAAGGCAAATGTTGAGACGGGATCCCGATGACAGTCTTTCTCTGAGGGCCCCGATATGGTGTAGGTTACTTAGGCTGAGTTCGTGGAGAAACGGGAGGCTGAGCCGGTTGTGGTGAGCGGTGACGTTTACTACTGTCATAGCCGACACAGCAGGTTTTTTTCGTTCCTTGCAGAATGCGGCACCTACCGCTGTCTTGCAGTCACCGATATTGAGGTTCTGTGTTGGGCATTCGGCAACTAAATTTCCGCTCTCGAAGTTCAGGATTCTATTATGGCGTTGAACCGGGTAGACCGTTATTCTCTTACATACGAGCTTAGGATTAGAAAATTTAATGAGAAAGTGCAGAATGTCAGAATTTTGAAAAACACTTATGCTAGATACTTCTAATAATTCTACCAAACTAATATTAATATTAATAGGCTGTTTGTCTCTGAATTCGCTTACGTCGGCACCATCTAGAATAGCTGGGCTTACAATATTTAATTTTGCTAGGGTTAGGCCCATAAGGATGTTTTCTAGGTCTGTAATGATGATTCTATTCTTTGCTAAGATGATTTCTAACAAGTGTGTTTCTTTATTTGTTTCGTATTTCTGAATCTGATTCATTGCGTTAGCGAGCTCATTTAGACGTTCTTGAAATTTTATGTTTAATTCTGTTTGACCCTCGTCTGCCCTCATTAACCGGTTCTGATTAAATCTTACCTGCTCCCAATCATTAAAGTCAGGCGTACCTGCAATAACCTTGAGAGCCGTACCGATTAAATTAATACTTCTAGTAGCCCTGTGGTGGAACTTAAGGGTGGTCACCAACTTGCGAATATGTCTAAGGTCCGTTTCAATAACTGGTGTTCTGTGGTCGTCTGTGAATGTCTTTGTCATTGCTTCTGTCTGGATATAGTCCGCGTTCGTGTAATCGTTTAGTTTTAATGTCGCGTCCGTCCTAATAGCCGTTAGTATGAAAATTAAAAAATATTTTTGTAACCTAGAAAGAATAAAGAAAGAAACAAAGGGGTAGGTCAAAATCTTGTGAGGACGATTAACGTAGATTGTCCTTGTGGACCACCCTCCCTTTAATAAGGACCGTGGTCCCCAGGTCTGCATCAATAACCTCTTCTGAGCACAGTGGTGTAAGCTTATTCCCCAGGCGTTTGTTTGCTTTCAGGAAAACCTTATCGCCCACTTGGTAAGTTTTATGAGTCCTATCTTTGTTTACGCGTTCGAGGGTTCTCTCCTGAGCCTGTTCAATTTTTTTGCTAATTACTGTCTCGAATTCTGCTGATTTTGAGTGTAAAATGTCTATGTGTTTTTCATTTAGCTTTCTAAAGTCGACAACGAGTCGCTTCTTCTTGACCCCGTTCTGGTCGGTTCCTTTTTTGTCAACAACCCACGTTGGGTTATCATAAGGAGACTTGGATGGCCTTATTACGCCGTCCGCTAGAAGTTGTTTAACCTCTGCGTTGACGAATTCAGTTACACCCATGGGGTGCGGGTACGACTTTGAGTACACCGGCTCCCCATCTGTTTTAATTGTAGCAACAGTATTTATATTAAAAGGAAGTGCTTCGTCTCGATCAGCGAAGGCTTTGTAATTTTCGCCTATCATTTTGTCAAAGGCAGATTTTACCGCGGGGGGAACGTCCTCGTCATCTATTTTGATGAAGTTGACATTTTCCGCCTTAGCGAACTGGATCTTTTCGGATCCATTATTAGTGTGGATAATATTTTTAGTAAAATCGAGTTTCGCATTCACTTGTTTAAGCAAGTCGAGACCGATAATACCGTCAAAATCTTTCAGAACTTTAAGAATGAAAAATGGTGATTTAACATTAAATATGGAAGCAAAACATTTCTTCTCGATTTTTGTAAAGCCGTGGACTGACTTTACGTTAAATGGGGTGTCCACAGCCACGACGCCTTTCCGCCCCGGGAGTGGAGTAAAATAATTTTTTGAGGTATCTGTATCGATTAAAAGTTTTATTTCCCTTCCTGCCAGCGTACGCGTAATGTACGGGAGTAGGGACTTTACCCTAAAAAATTAATAGAGTCCTCTGCGTCCAGGTCATCCTCTATTTCTGTGGCGCATGCTTGCGCAACGGAATCGTAGTCCTCTTCGCCGGACTGCTCCTCGGGCATGAAGCTGATTTTCTGCTGGGTCCTGCTGGGAATTTTTGGTTCAGAACGGCTGCTGCGTTAGCGTCGTGGGTCATAATAATTTTATTTGTTAAAAGCGTTAGCTTTCGTTCTACTTCGTCGTAGTATTTAAGTAAGGGTAAATCTCCTTGCCTTAGTAAACTTAACTCTTGTTGAATTACGTGTGTCGGAGTTTTATCCGCATAAGTGAAATCTAAGCGTGCCAGTATAGCATGGAAATTTAACACAGTATTATATGAATGCAGCGGACGCTGGTCCTCTTACTTTGTTTCAGAGGATTGCGACTGCTTGATAGAATCGACTGCTGCCCTCGTAAGGCTCGAATACCCTGTATGCTGCTGTGGCAGCCTGCCTCCAGGAGACGTAACTCTCCTGTTTCCCTTCAAATTCTGGGACGGATTTTACTATATCTAGCGGTTCGGAACATTCTATTCCTGGTTCAATTTTGATCTCCTAATACGTTTTGATTTCTGGGGTTTTGATTTTTAATGAGTTTATTTCTGCCATCAATGTGGCTACCTTCTCATCAAATTCTCGTGGTTGCCTTTCGAGTGCGTCTTTAATGGCGTTCTCGATGGCTAGAAGCTGTTCATGAGACATTTCTATAGTTTGACTGGGAAATTTAGAGGTTCTAGTTTCAAGGACGCTCTCCCGAACAAGGGTGTTAGTTGCGGTCCTACTGGTTGATGGATAAAAGTCCTCTTGGTGAGCCCTTGACCCCCGAGATTTCCTATATTCTTCTAAAAGTTCTTCGTCCGACGACGCGTAGTTTTCCGTGGACATGGGTCAAAATTAATAATAAAAATTGCTGCGTGTTTTTAATTTTGTAATATTTCTTTAAAAAAAAATTGTAATGTTTTTATCTATTTTTCGTAATATTTTGCTTGTTTTTATTTAAAAAAAAAATTCTCAGTGCACTTTTTTATAAACAGTAAAAATGAGTTAGCTGTGCAAATGCTTTTATTCGTACTCAAATTTCAAGAAAAATTTATTTCTTCGTACTCAGATTTCAGAGAGTATTTAATGTATTTCTTATAGTATTAATTTTTTATTTCTCTTGCCCAATAAGTTGGACAACTTTTAGCCTTTTATGAAAAGGGAAAAAAAATTTTTAAGAGGAGAAAAGAAAAAACAAAATATAAATATTTTCTCTTTTTTTTTATCATGTAGTCATTACAGGCCTAGCGAATCCCTTTTATTTGTTTAAAAACTTTTTATTTTCTGTATTATTTTTTTCACAAACAGACAAACGAACAGCCTACTTACATTTTCTTATATTTATTTATTAAAATATGCTGCAAGTTGCCGTCGGCTTTCCTTCGCTTCAGCTTGTTGATTCCCACGGAGGGGGCGAGGGGTTGCCCTACAGCTCCCTTTACTTTAGTTGCTCCCACGGAGGGGGGCGAGGGGTATCCCTACAGCTCCCTTTACTTGGATTATTCCCGCGGACGGGGGCGAGGGTTGTCCCTACAGCTCCCTTTTTCACTGCTTCGTTGGTTTTTTTTTAGTTTTATGCAAGATTTAACTGATCAAAATCTTGCATATAATTTTTTGTTTTAGAACTTTTCGTTTTTGTCTTTTATATTATTTTCACTGTTTCTACAACTTTTTGTGTAGAAAAAATATATTTTGTCCGAATGTCTTAGAAGCTTTTTTAAGGGTGGGTTTTCTTCTCAGCTTCTATTTGTTTTCACTTGTATGTTTTTTTATTTATTTTATTTTTCGACTACTTTTTTTTTTGCCGAATTTTGCACTTGTATTATTTTATTTTATATTAAGTATATTTTATATAAAGTATTCACTTTATTTTTAATCCGTTTACGCAATTTTCTATTTACGCGATTTTCGGGTGCGAGTTCTTAATCACGATTGGGCGCCAGTTAATAATAAATTATTTGTGTTTGGGTTTTACAAATAATATTTATTTATCATTTGTTTCGCACAAGCCCGTTAGGGTTAGTGTTACTGACAAAGATAAAATAATAGATTATTTGTGTGTGGGTTTTACAAATAATATTTAATGATCATTTGTTTCGCACAAACCCGTTAGTGTTAGTGTTACTGACAAAGATAAAATATATCGCGAGCTAAGGCTGCGGAGTTCTACTTAAGACTGAATTAAAATACTACCCGGGCTGTACTTCGAAGCCTTCGTTGGGCTGCGGCGCAGTTGCTCAATTGCAGTGTCAGCATTCCGTATCCGGCCAGCAACGATCACATGTTGCGCAAGTGCCCGAGCCGGTCCGCGGACAGTTGCCCTTGGAATGCGTAGTCAGCACCTCTTTCGTTACGCGTGCGGGCCACCGGATCCGGTGTGCAATTTGGCACTTTTCCTAAATTCTGTCTGCGCGTGTTAACTCCTCCCTCCTTTAAATGGTCGTCGTCCCGGGGACCTACTCGTTCTACATCCCTTGATTGGTCCCTCGATTTCTTGCGGCGATTGGTCTTCAGGTGGTATTTGCCAATCCACAGGATTGCGCATAGAGAAAGGGCAGCCAGTAGAATAAGGCAAATGTTGAGACGGGATCCCGATGACAGTCTTTCTCTGAGGGCCCCGATATGGTGTAGGTTACTTAGGCTGAGTTCGTGGAGAAACGGGAGGCTGAGCCGGTTGTGGTGAGCGGTGACGTTTACTACTGTCATAGCCGACACAGCAGGTTTTTTCGTTCCTTGCAGAATGCGGCACCTACCGCTGTCTTGCAGTCACCGATATTGAGGTTCTGTGTTGGGCATTCGGCAACTAAATTTCCGCTCTCGAAGTTCAGGATTCTATTATGGCGTTGAACCGGGTAGACCGTTATTCTCTTACATACGAGCTTAGGATTAGAAAATTTAATGAGAAAGTGCAGAATGTCAGAATTTTGAAAAAACACTTATGCTAGATACTTCTAATAATTCTACCAAACTAATATTAATATTAATAGGCATTTTGTCTCTGAATTCGCTTACGTCGGCACCATCTAGAATAGCTGGGCTTACAATATTTAATTTTGCTAGGGTTAGGCCCATAAGGATGTTTTCTAGGTCTGTAATGATGATTCTATTCTTTGCTAAGATGATTTCTAACAAGTTTGTTTCTTTATTTGTTTCGTATTTCTGAATCTGATTCATTGCGTTAGCGAGCTCATTTAGACGTTCTTGAAATTTTATGTTTAATTCTGTTTGACCCTCGTCTGCCCTCATTAACCGGTTCTGATTAAATCTTACCTGCTCCCAATCATTAAAGTCAGGCGTACCTGCAATAACCTTGAGAGCCGTACCGATTAAATTAATACTTCTAGTAGCCCTGTGGTGGAACTTAAGGGTGGTCACCAACTTGCGAATATGTCTAAGGTCCGTTTCAATAACTGGTGTTCTGTGGTCGTCTGTGAATGTCTTTGTCATTGCTTCTGTCTGGATATAGTCCGCGTTCGTGTAATCGTTTAGTTTTAATGTCGCGTCCGTCCTAATAGCCGTTAGTATGAAAATTAAAAAATATTTTTGTAACCTAGAAAGAATAAAGAAAGAAACAAAGGGGTAGGTCAAAATCTTGTGAGGACGATTAACGTAGATTGTCCTTGTGGACCACCCTCCCTTTAATAAGGACCGTGGTCCCCAGGTCTGCATCAATAACCTCTTCTGAGCACAGTGGTGTAAGCTTATTCCCCAGGCGTTTGTTTGCTTTCAGGAAAACCTTATCGCCCACTTGGTAAGTTTTATGAGTCCTATCTTTGTTTACGCGTTCGAGGGTTCTCTCCTGAGCCTGTTCAATTTTTTTGCTAATTACTGTCTCGAATTCTGCTGATTTTGAGTGTAAAATGTCTATGTGTTTTTCATTTAGCTTTCTAAAGTCGACAACGAGTCGCTTCTTCTTGACCCCGTTCTGGTCGGTTCCTTTTTTTGTCAACAACCCACGTTGGGTTATCATAAGGAGACTTGGATGGCCTTATTACGCCGTCCGCTAGAAGTTGTTTAACCTCTGCGTTGACGAATTCAGTTACACCCATGGGGTGCGGGTACGACTTTGAGTACACCGGCTCCCCATCTGTTTTAATTGTAGCAACAGTATTTATATTAAAAGGAAGTGCTTCGTCTCGATCAGCGAAGGCTTTGTAATTTTCGCCTATCATTTTGTCAAAGGCAGATTTTACCGCGGGGGGAACGTCCTCGTCATCTATTTTGATGAAGTTGACATTTTCCGCCTTAGCGAACTGGATCTTTTTGGATCCATTATTAGTGTGGATAATATTTTTAGTAAAATCGAGTTTCGCATTCACTTGTTTAAGCAAGTCGAGACCGATAATACCGTCAAAATCTTTCAGAACTTTAAGAATGAAAAATGGTGATTTAACATTAAATATGGAAGCAAAACATTTCTTCTCGATTTTTGTAAAGCCGGGGACTGACTTTACGTTAAATGGGGTGTCCACAGCCACGACGCCTTTCCGCCCCGGGAGTGGAGTAAAATAATTTTTTGAGGTACCTGTATCGATTAAAAGTTTTATTTCCCTTTCTGCCAGCGTACGCGTAATGTACGGGAGTAGGGACTTTACCCTAAAAAATTAATAGAGTCCTCTGCGTCCAGGTCATCCTCTATTTCTGTGGCACATGCTTGCGCAACGGAATCGTAGTCCTCTTCGCCGGACTGCTCCTCGGGCATGAAGTTGATTTTCTGCTGGGTCCTTGCCGATTGCCCTGCTACCCATGCCGAAGGCTGTCTAAAACGGGATGAGGTATCCACATCCATTGGCTCCGCCCTTGTTTGTTTCTGGGCGTTTCCCGTATTACTATATGGTCTTTGTTTAAAAGAACCGGGTTGATTATTGCCTCCTTTTTGAGGTCTGGCAAAGTAAGGAGTCTTTTGCATTATTATTTCAATCTACATTAAAGATTCACACAAAAATATATACTAAGGCACTTTTATGGCCCCTTGCAGGATGTTTAAACATTAGGTTGAACATAACAAATAAAAACAAATAATTTTAAAATAATTAAAATATTAAAATTCAAAATAAATAATACTTTCACATATTATTAAAAGAAAAAAAATGGATTAACAAAACACAAGAACAAAAATAGACATTTATACAGTCCACTAAATATTATAATCGAAGGAAAGGTTAACGTAACATCAAATTTATTAGACAATTTCCTCATCCCAGCCTTACATCCATTGCTGGCTATGTAAAAACATCGCACACGCCAAGTGTGCCGTGTTCACTGCATCAGTTTCGGATGCCATTTCCCGTAGGTCTGGGATACATTGTTGTTGTGAAAATTTTCGTGCTGTGCAAGGGGAAATGAGATCGTTCATGAGACAGACCAAAAATGGATTTAAAGAGCTGATCACTAGTTTTCGTAAAATCAATGACCAGCTCTGTGCGCTTGACACTCAGTTTAGTGGTCTTCAGCTGCTAAATGAGTCCCCTAAGCGTTCCGAATTCGTCCGAATTTCTCACGAAAATGAGCAATTGTCTGATATGTCCGCCATGGCATCCCTTCAAGTGATGCCACAGGTCCTAGTGAACGAAACCCCCATTAGAGTCACCCAAAAGGGTATTCCACAGTCCGGACCACCGGCACCGACTGATGCTGCAGTTCTCGTACCTGTGACACCAAAACCCTTACAGGTGATCCCTCCATCGAAACTTATGTTTATTTCTCGCCTTTCCCCTGATACTTCTGAGATTGATATCTTAGCTTATATCAAAGCCAAAACTAAAGCCGATATAAAGGTGGAGGACATACAAAAATTTAAATATACATTTTTAAGGTGCACGTCATCTGATTTTCAAGGCGATTTGTTCACCCAGTTTTTGGCCAGAGAACATCTTCGTCCACGAACATCAGCCTAGTTCTGCAAAGTTAAAAGTTTTCAAACCAGTGGAAGTGTAACTTCCCCATATCGGAACCACCGACCAACCTTCCACCTCTTCTTTGCCCACAAACCCAAAAAACTAGCATCGTCACAAACACTTACCTATCAGAATACTAGAGGGCTACGTAGCAAACTCCCCAAGCTATATTCTGATAGTTCTTTCTTTGCATCCCATATTATAGCCTTTACAGAAACTTGGTTAAAGTTTCGATACGTTTTTAATGACTGATCGTGACCAGCTCGTAGTTTAATATCCCAGAATTAAACTGGTCCAACTTCGATAACTCACCATCTTTATCACTTATCACGCACCATGACTTCACCGCGGGCATGTTTGATATGTCCCTAGGTCAAATTAACCATGTTAGAAATTCGTTAGGTCGGCTTTTAGACTTATGGTTTGTATCTGATCCTGATGGTACCGCTCTCTCCAGAGCTTTTCCTCTTTCAACCCCAGAGGATCCATATCACCCCACGCTGGAGGTCTCAATCGAAACCACTCCTGGTATCGATCAGATGTCTCCACGCGTGGTAAATAAGATTCGCTGTTTCCGTAAAGCTGATTTTCACAAACTTAATAGCCTTATCGATACATTTGACTGGTCCGATATTCTGGCGTGCACTGATCTTAATGTCAGTTTAGAAAAATTTTATTTTACTTTAAATACATTTTTTGACTCATGTGTGCCTTGGAAATATCCGTCCGCTTCAACAAATCCTCCTTGGTTTACAAGGTGCCTCACTAACCAAAAAAATTAAAAAAAATAAGCTTTTACTTAAATATAAAAAAACCTGCAGTAGTGTTGATTTCTCAAGATACCTACTAGCTCGGTCGAACTTGCAACACCTATGCTCTTCGATCATCTCTCCTTGTCAGCATGGCTTTATTAAGCGTCGCTCCACCACCACAAATTTACTGGAATTGACATCCTTTGTCATAGATGGCTTTTGTAAGGGATATCAAACCGATGTAATTTACTCAGACTTCAGCAAAGCATTCGATTCAGTTAATCACTCACTCTTGTTGAGTAAACTGAATATGCTGGGTTTTCCTAAAGACCTCTTAACGTGGATCTCCAGCTACCTAGATGGAAGGACACAAAGAGTCTTATTTAAAAACATACAGTCCCGTCTGGTCCGTGCTACATCCGGCATCCCTCAAGGAAGTCATCTTGGCCTGTTATTATTTACGCTTTTTATAAACGACTTGCCCCCTGCTTTAACGAACTCTCTAGTTCTTATGTATGCAGATGATGTAAAGCTTTGTCTTCAGTACAAATCCATCTCTGCCCAATGCAGTTTTCAGTCTGACCTTGATAACTTTCAAAAATGGTGCTTAGCTAATATCTAATACTTAATGGATCTAAATGCAATCATATGTCTTTTTATCGTTCTTGCCCTCTGCAAGCTACTTATTCTATTAATGGGATTGCCTTAGAAAAATTGACCCAGGTTAATGATCTCGGCATCCTATTAGACATCAAACTTAAATTTGCCGACCATATTTCCTTAATGGTTAATAAGGCTAAAAGAGTCCTTGGTTTTATCAAAAGGTGGTCAAAAGAATTTAATGACCCCTATATAACCAAAACATTATTCATTTCTTTGGTCCGTCCTATACTGGAGTACGGTTCATGTGTCTGAAGTCCCCAATATGGAGTACATCAGGACCGCATAGAATCCGTACAAAAGAATTTCCTAACTTTTTCACTTAGAGTTCTAAACTGGGATGCAAATCTTCACCTTCCATCTTATAATAGTAGACTCTTACTCATAAACTTACCTAGCTTAACAAATCGTAGGACAATGCTCGGTGTAGTCTTTCTGCATAACCTTATTAACGGGGATGTAGATAGCCAGCATTTACTAAAACGCTTAAAATTTAACATTCCTAATAGAAGGACTCGAATGTAAAATTTTAGAATTAATTTTAGAATTTTTATAGCAGTACCGTTCAGTTCAGACGCAATAGAAAATAAATCGTTGCAACCTTGTTCAAAAGAATTAGTGTTAGGATTGGGTGCGGCATAGATACTAAAAATGTTTATATTGTTTTTTAGATTGGTTGTACAGACACCAACTGCTTAAATATTAATGTCACATTTAATTTTCCTAAAACGAATATGTTTTTTTGAATAAATTCCAACGCCTCCATACTCGTCGGCACGAGGTTTACACACAAAATTATAATTAGCTAGGCTACAAATAGAATTGTTTGGAATCCAGATTTCTGACAAAATTGCTATGTGTATATTATTATTAACTAAAAATGTTCTAACAAATGTTTATTGTTATTAGCAGTTAAGCTCTGAATATTGTATTGGAGGATTTTAAGAGTCATTTTTATTTATTTTTTTTTTTTAAATTTGTATTTAACTTATGAAAAGTATATAGACAAGCAACGTTAAAGAACTATTGTAATGATTGGTTTTAATTAAATCAATTTTTGAATTTGTAATAGAAATACGATCTTATAAATTAACTAAAAAGTTCCTTGATTCAGGAACTAATATCGAATTTTCGTTGACTAAAAAAGAGGAAATGTCTAGGGCTAGTTGGTTTAAACTATTTTCTGCAGCTATGAAAGATTTCTTCCATTAATCGGAGTTTCCAAAAATAAGTTGAAAAGTCTTAGAAAAGGTTTGCACAAAACCCTGGCACAGTATTTTAGATCTCTGGAGCTCCGTGGTTTATGCGAACCAGAGACATCGAACGAGATCTCAACGTGCCTAAGATCGGAGACAAGCTCCAGGAACTTGCTCGGAAATACATGGAACGTCTAAATGAGCACCCCAACAGCCTAGCTAAAAAACTTGGTACCGCTGCTATCAGGAGCGCTAATCCAATTAATCGAGTCAAGAGAAGACTAAAAAGACACCACCCTCAAGACCTACCAAACCGGATCTTGACCTAGCCAATTTCGTCACCCTCAACATAATCATAAATAAAAATAAGTTAAAATAAAAAAACTGATATGTCCGCCATGGCATCCCTTCAAGTGATGCCACAGGTCCTAGTGAACGAAACCCCCATTAGAGTCACCCAAAAGGGTATTCCACAGTCCGGACCACCGGCACCGACTGATGCTGCAGTTCTCGTACCTGTGACACCAAAACCCTTACAGGTGATCCCTCCATCGAAACTTATGTTTATTTCTCGCCTTTCCCCTGATACTTCTGAGATTGATATCTTAGCTTATATCAAAGCCAAAACTAAAGCCGATATAAAGGTGGAGGACATACAAAAATTTAAATATACATTTTTAAGGTGCACGTCATCTGATTTTCAAGGCGATTTGTTCACCCAGTTTTTGGCCAGAGAACATCTTCGTCCACGAACATCAGCCTAGTTCTGCAAAGTTAAAAGTTTTCAAACCAGTGGAAGTGTAACTTCCCCATATCGGAACCACCGACCAACCTTCCACCTCTTCTTTGCCCACAAACCCAAAAAACTAGCATCGTCACAAACACTTACCTATCAGAATACTAGAGGGCTACGTAGCAAACTCCCCAAGCTATATTCTGATAGTTCTTTCTTTGCATCCCATATTATAGCCTTTACAGAAACTTGGTTAAAGTTTCGATACGTTTTTAATGACTGATCGTGACCAGCTCGTAGTTTAATATCCCAGAATTAAACTGGTCCAACGTCGATAACTCACCATCTTTATCACTTATCACGCACCATGACTTCACCGCGGGCATGTTTGATATGTCCCTAGGTCAAATTAACCATGTTAGAAATTCGTTAGGTCGGCTTTTAGACTTATGGTTTGTATCTGATCCTGATGGTACCGCTCTCTCCAGAGCTTTTCCTCTTTCAACCCCAGAGGATCCATATCACCCCACGCTGGAGGTCTCAATCGAAACCACTCCTGGTATCGATCAGATGTCTCCACGCGTGGTAAATAAGATTCGCTGTTTCCGTAAAGCTGATTTTCACAAACTTAATAGCCTTATCGATACATTTGACTGGTCCGATATTCTGGCGTGCACTGATCTTAATGTCAGTTTAGAAAAATTTTATTTTACTTTAAATACATTTTTTGACTCATGTGTGCCTTGGAAATATCCGTCCGCTTCAACAAATCCTCCTTGGTTTACAAGGTGCCTCACTAACCAAAAAAATTAAAAAAAATAAGCTTTTACTTAAATATAAAAAAACCTGCAGTAGTGTTGATTTCTCAAGATACCTACTAGCTCGGTCGAACTTGCAACACCTATGCTCTTCGATCATCTCTCCTTGTCAGCATGGCTTTATTAAGCGTCGCTCCACCACCACAAATTTACTGGAATTGACATCCTTTGTCATAGATGGCTTTTGTAAGGGATATCAAACCGATGTAATTTACTCAGACTTCAGCAAAGCATTCGATTCAGTTAATCACTCACTCTTGTTGAGTAAACTGAATATGCTGGGTTTTCCTAAAGACCTCTTAACGTGGATCTCCAGCTACCTAGATGGAAGGACACAAAGAGTCTTATTTAAAAACATACAGTCCCGTCTGGTCCGTGCTACATCCGGCATCCCTCAAGGAAGTCATCTTGGCCTGTTATTATTTACGCTTTTTATAAACGACTTGCCCCCTGCTTTAACGAACTCTCTAGTTCTTATGTATGCAGATGATGTAAAGCTTTGTCTTCAGTACAAATCCATCTCTGCCCAATGCAGTTTTCAGTCTGACCTTGATAACTTTCAAAAATGGTGCTTAGCTAATATCTAATACTTAATGGATCTAAATGCAATCATATGTCTTTTTATCGTTCTTGCCCTCTGCAAGCTACTTATTCTATTAATGGGATTGCCTTAGAAAAATTGACCCAGGTTAATGATCTCGGCATCCTATTAGACATCAAACTTAAATTTGCCGACCACATTTCCTTAATGGTTAATAAGGCTAAAGAAGTCCTTGGTTTTATCAAAAGGTGGTCAAAAGAATTTAATGACCCCTATATAACCAAAACATTATTCATTTCTTTGGTCCGTCCTATACTGGAGTACGGTTCATGTGTCTGAAGTCCCCAATATGGAGTACATCAGGACCGCATAGAATCCGTACAAAAGAATTTCCTAACTTTTTCACTTAGAGTTCTAAACTGGGATGCAAATCTTCACCTTCCATCTTATAATAGTAGACTCTTACTCATAAACTTACCTAGCTTAACAAATCGTAGGACAATGCTCGGTGTAGTCTTTCTGCATAACCTTATTAACGGGGATGTAGATAGCCAGCATTTACTAAAACGCTTAAAATTTAACATTCCTAATAGAAGGACTCGAATGTAAAATTTTAGAATTAATTTTAGAATTTTTATAGCAGTACCGTTCAGTTCAGACGCAATAGAAAATAAATCGTTGCAACCTTGTTCAAAAGAATTAGTGTTAGGATTGGGTGCGGCATAGATACTAAAAATGTTTATATTGTTTTTTAGATTGGTTGTACAGACACCAACTGCTTAAATATTAATGTCACATTTAATTTTCCTAAAACGAATATGTTTTTTTGAATAAATTCCAACGCCTCCATACTCGTCGGCACGAGGTTTACACACAAAATTATAATTAGCTAGGCTACAAATAGAATTGTTTGGAATCCAGATTTCTGACAAAATTGCTATGTGTATATTATTATTAACTAAAAATGTTCTAACAAATGTTTATTGTTATTAGCAGTTAAGCTCTGAATATTGTATTGGAGGATTTTAAGAGTCATTTTTATTTATTTTTTTTTTTTAAATTTGTATTTAACTTATGAAAAGTATATAGACAAGCAACGTTAAAGAACTATTGTAATGATTGGTTTTAATTAAATCAATTTTTGAATTTGTAATAGAAATACGATCTTATAAATTAACTAAAAAGTTCCTTGATTCAGGAACTAATATCGAATTTTCGTTGACTAAAAAAGAGGAAATGTCTAGGGCTAGTTGGTTTAAACTATTTTCTGCAGCTATGAAAGATTTCTTCCATTAATCGAAGTCTTAGAAAAGGTTTGCACAAAACCCTGGCACAGTATTTTAGATCTCTGGAGCTCCGTGGTTTATGCGAACCAGAGACATCGAACGAGATCTCAACGTGCCTAAGATCGGAGACAAGCTCCAGGAACTTGCTCGGAAATACATGGAACGTCTAAATGAGCACCCCAACAGCCTAGCTAAAAAACTTGGTACCGCTGCTATCAGGAGCGCTAATCCAATTAATCGAGTCAAGAGAAGACTAAAAAGACACCACCCTCAAGACCTACCAAACCGGATCTTGACCTAGCCAATTTCGTCACCCTCAACATAATCATAAATAAAAATAAGTTAAAATAAAAAAACCATTAAATCACCTCTTGCCCTAAGTTACGCTTAGACTAAGTATTTTTTAAAAAAAATTTGTAAAAAACGATTAGATTAAGCTGTCAATTTGGTAGTAGTGCGCTAATCTTAAGAATAAAATTTCAACATTCAAATGTAAAAAAAAAAAAAAAAAAAAAACAGTATTTTACCACACAGCCTGATACTCCATCGGGGCCTGGCGAATAAACGGGTTTGAGACTTAGAAAATCAGATAAACTTATTAATTCTGTTTATTCACTTTGCCATACCCAGACGTGATTCTTCGATCGCTCTTGCCGGTTTGCATTTATCTTCGCTCTTAGAATTAAAGTTTTCTCCTTTCACGACAAGTTAATATAACGATTAATTCTAAAAATAAATTTGACCTAATAAGTTCATTGAACTATTTATTTCCTATTTATTATATTTAATCGCTTAAAGTTATCTCTGTTGCGCTTTAACTTTATTCTCCAACATAAGTCCGAGCTGTACTAGCTGGACGTAACCCGTTCATCATAGTTCCTGTGGAGTTTGTTGTTCTTCACGACGCCTCGCCTTCGTTGCACATCTCTTTTGCAACGTCGTCTCTTACATCTGATCTGATCGATCACTCTCGGCTAAAGAGTGCTTCAGAGACCCTGTCTAAATTCTTTGCACTCTACTACAGTGGTCTGCAATCCGTCAACAATGAGTCTAATTTGAACAGCAAAAAAATGTGAATTCGGTGGATCCTCATACCTGTCTTGTTGGCTCTGCAACAACTGCTCACATATTAAATGTGCTGGAGGAGGACACAATGGACGGATAAATGACCTTATCAACAAGAAAATTGGCCTGACATGGTCTTGCATCGCTTTTAGAGAAATTGAGTCAGAGATGCAGACTTTTATGAAACAGACGAGAAATGGTTTCCTAGATGTTCGCAAGAAATTGTCGGTCCTTAATGAGCCTTAAGGACATGAGCCTTAATGAGCCTGACCAAACCTTAATGAGCAATTCCTCGCTCTTGAAACTCAATTCCTTGGGCTAAAGTTGTTAACCGAATCTCTCAGACGAAAAATTCCGAAGAACAACCTGCTGACTGCTAAATTATTGAATAACCCTACATCCCATGCTGTACAAGTCGATGAATTTTCTACACCAAACATTTTACCGTCGCCTACCTGTCTACCTACTGATGCTGTTTCAGTACTAAGGGACTTGATGAGCCTTCCCTCATGGCACTCTAATATTTATCCCTTGCAAGAAGCGATTAGTGTACCGAGTACAAATCTCGAGCCTCCTATCATCTTGGAGCCTCCATCGTTGGACAACATACCCTCTGCTCTTGCTGTGATGTCTCCAAGGCCTCTGAGTGGTGTGCTCCTCGTAAGGCCATATTTGTCTCTCGGCTTATGCCGGACAACCGTTGATGATGTCAGGAGTCACCTGTTAAACCATTTTAAGGTAGCTCCTAATGAAATAGCTGTTTTTAAGTTTAACTTTAAGCATAAGCGTTTCATTTCTTCTTTTAAAATAGTCCTTTCCTACCGAAAAAGCACTTGATCGTGTAGCTGAGCACAGTAGCATTCACGAATTCCTAGCAAAAGACGCTCAAAATCCTATCCCTGCAGAAACAGCTTCAAAAACTGAATAACATAGTATTTTCCTGCTGCTATCAAAACGTTAGAAGTATTCTGGGTAAGCTGAGCCAATTTTTTATAAAGAGTGCTTCTTTTGATTTCGATGCTATCGTGCTTACTGAAACTTGGCTTAACTCTTCGGATCGTCCAACTTTTGCAGGTGGTGTCCTCATTGCTGTTAGTAACGAGTACCCTGCTGAACTTAATCCTTTTCCGAATGAGTGAATGAGTGATTTAATTCTAATCATGGGAGATTTCAACCTTCCCATCATTTCCTGGATCCCGTCTGAGGTAGACAATTCCCTGCTTTCCAGTTCTCATAACGACTTTATCGATTTCTTAACTGATCTTGCCCTTCTCCAAATTAATACAAATCATAACACTCACAGCAGATTTCTGGAACTTATTTTTTCCAATGTGTCATCCTCTGTGACAGTCATTCGGTCCCCGCCGCTATCGCTTCCTGAAGAATTTCACCATCCTACACTATTAGCATCGGTGTTAATTTATGTGCCTCCCAATGATGCTGGCTTTAATGTTCCACCTCGTTTCAAATGCTTCAGAAAGATTGATTTTATGGCCCTTCGGAATCATTTGGCTGAAATCGATTGGAATGTTCTTTCGTCTATAAACACAATTGAAGTAGATACGGATTCATTTTACGAAATAATTCATAATGCGTTGAACAAATTTGTTCCTGAAGTCCCATTATCATTGTCTACAAAACCACCTTGGGTTAATAAACTCCTTTCTCGTCTTATGAACAGGAAATCTAGAGCTTACAAAAAGTTTCTTACTTTTCTTGTTCGTTTCTTGCCATCAGTCAAATTTTCTGTATATTCGCAACCAGTTTATTATTCTCAACAATCAACTTTATAAGCAGTATATTATGAATTGTAAGGTAAGCTTTCGTAGTGATCCAAGCTCTTTCTATTCTTTTGTCAATATGAAACGTAATCAAATCTTTTTCCTCCTTCCATATCATATACAAATATTTCACATACTTCTGAGCTAGGTATTGCTAATCTTTTTGCGTCATTTTTTCAAAACCTCTTATTCGTCCGATTCATATAACCTCAATTCTTCTTATCCATATAAATTACCACATATAAACAACATTTACTTGTCAAAATTTCGAATTCAGTATGTGTTCGAAGCTCTTTCAACAATAGATATCTCATTCTCTGCTGGTCATTACAACTTCTTCTGTTTGTTCTTTTTGTTAACGATTTACCTAGTGTGGTAAACTATGCTTCTACATTTATGATGATGATGTCAAGTTCTTTCTTTCTTTCTGTGATCATTTCTTTCATAGGCACCTGCAATTAGACTTTAACCAAGTCTTCTTGTGGTGTTCAAACAGTCTCCTTTTACTTAACTGCTCTAAGTGTAAGGTTATGACGCTCAATCGCACTGTGCCTCATATTGTTTCGTACTCACTTGGGAATAACGCAAGGGCGTAGGCAGGGGGGTGCAGGGGGGGGGCAAGTGCCCCCCCCTGATCAACCGAGGAAATTGATGAAAATCGATAAAAATGAATCAAAATATATTTGAAAGTGGGAAATTTGAAAGGTTGAATTACTTTACGTCAACCAAGACAATGTTGACTCTTTTTATATATATTATTTTTTAATACAATTTTTTAATAATAAAAATAAAAATTTTTTCGCCCCCCCCTGTGAAAAATTCTGGCTACGCCCTTGGAATAACGTCTTAGATCGTGTTTCCCTAATTAACGATCTGGGAGTCCTTTTTCACAATAAGTTGTCGTTCAACGAACACATATCATTGACTGTTAAAAAAGCCAGAGGTGTGCTAGCTTTTATCAAACGTTGGTCTAAAGAATTTGATGATCCTTTCAAAACTAAAACTCTATATGTATCGTTGGTTCGTCCTATCTTGGAATACTGTTCTAGCGTTTGGAGTCCGCAATATTTTGTTCATCAAAGGAGGATTGAATCTGTCCAAAAGCAGTTTCTGTTATTTGCATTAAAAAACTGAGATACTGCCACTAGCCTTCCGGTTAAAACTAATAAACCTACCTCCTTTAAAAGAGCGCCGTACTTGTGCTGGGGTTATGCTACTTCATGTGCTTATTCTTGGACAGGTGGGCTCACAATTACTTCTTGAAAAATTAATGTTCTCTGTTCCTAATAGAGTAACTAGATCCTTCCGACCCTTTTGGTTACCAATTTCTAGGTCTAATTTCGCTGAACACGATCCATTTTCCGTTATTTATACAAAATTATAGCTCATTGTCCCATTTATCATCCCCTGAACTATCCCCAGATGTAATTAAATCCAAAATTTTGGAATCTCTTTTATCTTAATTTATCCTTACTTTTAGTTATAATAATCTAGATTCTAGAATAACAGATCATTGTTAATAATAAATAAATAAATAAAAGCTATTCCCGGAGAATAACGAACAGAAAATAAGATTTGCTGATTGAATATATGCGTAAGGTTGATCAGTCATTAGATCAGTCGAATAGATCGGGCTGATCAGATGAATTTTCAAACGTAAGCAGAAGTGGAAAAGAAGTTATAAAACTGTTGTGGGTCCTGACTAAATTGTATCCGGCAGCGGCGAATTCATTCAGCGTTATGCACGATAAAGTTTGACCGAGCTAGTAGATATTTTGAAAAATCTATATTTCTGCAAGTTATTTATATTTAAGTAAGAGCCAATTTTTAGTATTTTTAGGTTCGTGAGGCACTTTGTAAGCCAACGTTTGTAGCGGACGGATATTTCCATGGCACACATGAGTCAAAAAATATATTTAAGCTATGGTAAAATTTTTCTAACGTGACATTTAAATACCTGCATGCAAGAATATCGTATAGATCAATCATATGTATAGATAAGGCTATTAAGTTTGTGAAAATCAGCTTTACGGAAAAAGCGAATCTTATTTCCCACGCATGGAAACTCCTGATCGATACCAGAAATGGTTTCGATTGAAACCTCAAGGGTGGTGTGATATGGATCCTTTGGGGTTGAAAGGGAGAAAGCTCTGGAGAGAGCGGTATCATCAGGATCAGATACAAAACAAAGTCTAAAAGCCGACTTAACGCATATATGACATGGTTAATTTGACCTAGAGACATGTCAAACATGCCCTCGGTGAAGTCATGGTGCGTGATAAGTGACAAAGATGGTGAGTTATCGACATTAGACCATTTTAATACTGGGATATTAAAGTCACCCACAGCTACAAGCAGATCACGATCAGTCATAAGATTAAAAACGTATTGAATAGCGAACAAATGATTCCAATATGTGGGCGGTTCAGACGAAGGCGGTATATATGAACATGTAATGTATAAAGATTTACCGGACAAAGTGATTTTAATGCAAATTAATTCTATGTCACCAAACTCTTGTGACTTCACCTCTTCAGAAGCAAGTTGGCAGTCAACCGAAATGAGGACTCCACCCCCCCTTCGCAGAGGTCGATCAAGTCTTAAAGTGGTATACTAACTTCGAAAAACTTCGGAGCTAAAGACCTCCGGCTATAACCAACTTTCTGTAAAGGCAAAGTTGCCATATGTAAAGGTATATGGGATGCAAAAGAGAACTATCAGAGTATAGTTTAGGGAGTTTGCTGGCCACCTAGTTGTCCGATACGTAAGTGTTAATAACGATATTAGTTTTTTGGATAGAGGGGCGAGCGCGGATGCGCTCTTCAGCACGGATGAGCTCTTCAGCGCGGTTGCGGTATTAAGTTGAGCTGAGCGGTGGTCCAATGGCCCCTCACCTAAACATCCCGCCCCCCTTGCAATCACTCGGGTTGCAAAAGATCCCTCGTCGTTTCGGCTGGTGACAGGCTCCGGACACGCTATCATTGGTTTTGGAACCCACGATGGCCGAACAAACTTGTTCGTCTTCCACGCTGGTAGTGGGCAGACGGAAACACGCCGCTAGCGATGCTTCCCTGCAGCTCGAGGGCGTACACGGGTCGATGAAGAAAGAGAAATAGCGAAGAAGGCCCCCGTGTCGAAGATCCGGGTCCCGGTGTCACTGCGCACTAGCGCAGTCGGCAACACGTCGACGCTATTCCGCTGCAGCTGCGACGATAGGGTGGGCGCAGCGACAGCTTCCTGCGGGGGCCCTCGGCGAGAGGCGGGAAATTGCCTAGGCGCGGATGACGGTGCACCCCAAATGACACACATTGATAAGGGACGTGCCCAGTAGGACGGCTCCTAACCCGGAAGCAAAACACACCTGCACATTCGACTGATCCTCTGAACCGTTTGCTGGCGAAGGCGGACTTGGAGCGGTAGGCGGCGTAAGCGGACTTGGAGCGGTGGCAAACGGATTGCCGCGGTGCAGGAGGGTGTGGTGTCGGCTGTGGCATGTGAAGCAGGTATGGGCGCTCGTGCAGTCTCGTTGCTGGTGCCCTCGGGCAAAACAGTTTAAACATAACTGCTTCCTCTTAATGTAGTCAGAGCGCCCATTTACATCCATTTCTAGGAAACGCGGACATAAACAAACCAGCAGCCCTATTGGTCCGGAACCACTCGAGTCTCGTATGAATTGAGCCTCCGAGCAGGGGCAGTAGGAAGTCCCGGCCTTGGCGGAAATTGCCCGAAGCTACTAGGCCTGACATCGTCGATGGCATCCAGAGTGCGATGTCGCTATGTCAGGAAGTTATCTAATTACTTCCACGTAGGAATTTCGGCCTTATTATGTACGGATTGCACCCACATAGAAAGTGTGACTTTGGGGAGCTTGGGGAAATCATAAATACCAGGAGGCAGTCCCAAGCCTCAACATTGATGGAGGATATTTTTAGGGCTGTCAGACAACTCTGAATGGTGGCTTGCAGCTCCTTCAGCGCGACCCTGGACTCTTGAGAAATAGCCTGGATGTTGAAAAGGATTTTCAACTGGCTGTTGACCAATGGCCGCCGGTTCTCAAAACGGTCTGTGAGGCTTTGCCACGCGGCGACAAACACCTCATGGGTAAGTGGAGCCTTAGAAACAATGGCGTGGGCGTCACCACTTGTTTTGGACAGTAAGGGGAACCACTTTTCTACCGGGGTGAGCCGCGAGTTTTGGATGTAAATGGCCGTAAACAAGTCTCTGAAGGTGAGCCACCGAAAATAATCACCCGCGAAGACCTCGGTATCCACTGGAGGTAACCGGCAGCCTGTAGACGCGGGCGTGTGGACATTGACGGAAACCTGAGTGGATTGGGAGGCAATTTTCTCCCGAAGCTGGGCAATACACCTCGAATAGACGGAGTAACAGTAGCTGTACTTCGATTCCAGCACTGTCGAGGTGGTCGCATTGTTGTCTGACACGGCTAGCAAATAGGAGCAGCTCTCATAGCTCTTCTCCACCTTCTCCCACAGTGCCTGAATTTGGTCCCGAATGACTTCGCACATGTATTTGGGAGCCCACTTCCGTTTCTCTGGCGCCCGGAGTATTTATGTTAGCCTCAAATTGGCTAATTCGATCTGTTGTGGCGATGAACTTTTTCAGCGCCACTTCGACCGCACTTTGAGCCATTTTCGCAACGGAGCTGCCTCTGTGAAGGACCGGGGATTGTATTGACGGATTCGTCACTCTTTGCCCTTGGAGTGGCACTAGTCGCCTTAGGCTTCAACAGAGGCGTCCGCGGAGATGCGGATTGAGATCTGTCCAAACGGATGGTTGGGATCGGACGTGGCTTTTTGTCGTCTCCCGTGGGCATTCTCAAAATCCAATTCGCTGGTCAGCGCTTGTCGACTGACTTGCGCAGTAGGTGCCTCGTACGAAGCGGTGGCAGGTCACACTAATGTGATGAGACCGGTGAGATCGCGGATGAAATGCGATTACAAGGCACAAGTGGGAATTAGTGGCGCCGATGTCGAAAAGAACGTCGTGTGCGGCACAATTCGAATGTCGAAGAAAATTTCAGGAACCCAAAAAAAAACCAAAGGGGACGAGGTTTGTTGAGATTCTAGGCAGCGTTAGAATCACGGAAAATGGACAAGTAGCGGAAAATTCGTGCTAGTTCGGAAACAAATTGATGACTGTCTATATATGTATATTTCGACAAGTGTGGCTCATACGTAGAAATTGAATTCATAACTATCTTCGAATTTGCGCAGCCGGGAAAGTGGACTTGACTTTGGCTTGGATTTAACACGAAAAAAAAAGAAAATAAATAATTAATAATAATTAATTTTTGACTAATTGTCGGATTTATTATGGAAGGGTGGAGTTGAAACCTTAATCATTAATTAATTGGATTTTTTTATCCCTAAGCCGGAAAGGTGGAATTGAAACCGTGGCTCTATTCGTACATAAGGTTGATAATTAAATTATTAATAATTTTCAACTTTAATTGTTGAGTGGCCGGAAAGGTGAATTAAAAAAATTGGCTCTTCGCTCGAACGGAAAATAGGAATTAAATAGATTTTATTAGTTATAATTATAAATATATAAATTTATAAATAATTGATTTTTTTTTGAATTTATTTGTTGCGCAGCCAGGTATGCTGTCGGCACCCTGTACGTAGTTCACCCCAAAGGAAAAAAAAAACAGCACCAAAAAAAAAAACAAGAAAGGAAAGCTAACTTCGGGCGGAGCCGAAGTTGATATACCCTTGCAGTTAAAACTGGATATATATCGCAAACATTGGATTAAATTGGCCGATCCTTATGAGAATATCATAATATAACCAATTTATTACCATAAAAAATATAAAACAAAGTACCAAGCTTCCATCTTTAAAAATACCAAAGTTTGAATTTTTACCAAATACCATTTCCGATCGTTCAGTTATATAGCAGCTATAAGATATAGTCGGCCGATCGTTATGCAATTTGGTAGGTTTTATTAACTGACCAAAAATAGAATCTGTACTTAGTTCCAACTTTCTATCTTCAAAAACACGAAAGTTGGGTAATTTCCGATTGTTCAGTTATATGGCAGCTATAGGATATAGTCGGCTGATCCTTATGAAATTCGGAATGTTGTATTATTTTGCCAAAAATAGCATTCGAATTCTCTATCTTTAAAAACACCGAAGTTATAGCATTTCCGATCAATCAGTTATATGGCAGCTATAAGATATAGTCGGCCGATCCTTATGAAAATTGGTATTATTTTGCCAAAAGTAGCATTCGTACAAAATCTGAACTCTGTAACTCTAAAAACACCAATGTTATACCATTTCCAATCAATTAGTTATATGGCAGCTATAGGATATAGTCGGCCGATCCCGGCCGTTCCGACTTATATACTGCGTGCAAAGGAAAGAAGGGTGTGTGCAAAGTTTCAAGACGATAGCTTAAAAACTGAGAGACTAGTTCGCGTAGAAACGGACAGACAGACAGACGGACAGACAGACGGACAGACAGACGGACAGACGGACATGCTCATATCAACTCAGGAGGTGATCCTGATCAAGAATATATATACTTTATAGGGTCGGAGATGTCTCCTTCACTGCGTTGCACACTTTTGGACAAAATTATAATACCCTCTGCAAGGGTATAACAACTTGGCTACGGCGGCGGCTAGGTTGAGAATTTAAGCGACACAATCACGGTTTTGTAGTGGAATGGCGGTTTATAATTGCTCATATCAACTCAGGAGGTGATCCTGATCAAGAATATATATACTTTATAGGGTCGGAGATGTCTCCTTCACTGCGTTGCACACTTTTGGACAAAATTATAATACCCTCTGCAAGGGTATAACAACTTGGCTACGGCGGCGGCTAGGTTGAGAATTTAAGCGACACAATCACGGATTTGTAGTGGAATGGCGGTTTATAATTGTTGGGTTTAAGAAAATATTATTTTTATTTAATTTTATTAGTTATATATCTCCTGAAATTGAAGGCAGAAATTATATGAAAATATATGGGCATGCATGCAAGTACGTATATATGTAAGAGCATGTGGGGCATATGTTGGCACAATGGAGCGTTGATAAGTGGACTGTATAACTGGGGGAACAGAAAAGTTATGTGGTGTAAAAAATGACACAGATTGAAGACGGAAAAAAAACAAATATTACGACAGCGGCGGACTGTTCGGTGAATTTTGAAATTTCCGGATCTAATTCACACCGGCTGGCCAATATTAATTTTGCCTTCTTTTTGTCACCATTTCACTGTTTGCTTGCGAATTTTTCGCGGATTAATTGCACAAAAACAAAATATGTATATGTATGTGGGTGCACGTATGCCTCGACCGTTGGCAAGCGAATGGATAACGGAGAGGCCGAAAACGGCGAGGAATACGGGCAGGACACAAAACAGAGACGAATGGAAAATTTGCAGGATTTGCAGACGAAGAGTAGAAAATCTCAAACTGCCGTTGTGTCGGGAAACTCGGACTTGGAGTTGACACGGAGGGAAAAACAATCTTGCAGCAGTGTGAACGAAATTTAATGTTCGGATCACTGCTGAAGACCGGCAGAGAGACGGAGACGGAAAAAATGTACTTATCTTTTGGCGGAACAATGCCGAGAACTGCTGGTAGAATATATCCAAATATCCAAAATATTCAAGATATCCGGCTCGAAGGACCAATGTTTGTAGGGGGGCGATGCTGCCGCCAAAGATTCCAGTAAAGATGAAAATGTTGAATTAAAAAGTCGGGGGCGTCTTTCGGTGAATTTAACGCGGTCAGCTTTAATTTGCTGCTTACAAGAGATAACTAACTTAACTTAGAAAGCCTAAACGCTAAACGTAAATATAAACAAGAGCGGGCGATCGATGACGGTCGACGAGAGAGGAAGAATGCATAGAGGGGCGAGCGCGGCTGCGCTTTTCAGCGCGGATGCGCTCTTAAGTTCAGCTGGCCCCTCACCTACACACTACCAAATACCATCTCCGATCGTTTAGTTGGCAGATATAAGATATGGTCGGCTCATCGTTATGCAGTTTGGTAGGTTGTATTATTTTGCCAAAAATAGCATTCGTGCCAACTTCGAATTCTCTAGCTTTAAAAACACCGAAGTTATACCATTTCCGATCAATCAGTTATATGGAAGCTATAGGATATAGTCGACCGATCCCGACCGTTCCGACTTATATACTGCGTGCAAAAGAAAAAAAGGGTGTGTGCAAAGTTTCAAGACGAAGATAGCTTCAGAGAAGAGAAGATAGTTTTAAAACTGAGAGACTAGTTCGCGTAGAAACAGACAGACAGACGGACAGACGGACATGCTCATATCAACTCAGGAGGTGATCCTGATCAAGAATATATATACTTTATAGGGTCGGAGATGTCTCCTTCACTGCGTTGCACACTTTTGGACAAAATTATAATACCCTCTGCAAGGGTATAAAAACGGTTGAGGATTATCCGATGAAGATTATAGATCAAAATTTCAAGTGTGTCACATCTTATGAGATCATCAAATCTGTTATCGAATATAAAGATGAAGAAGATAAATATGTAAGCTGGAGATAATCAGCTGAAATAGCCATGGGGCAATATTTCAAAGGGAGTGAAAGATTTTATTCTGGCTTTTGCATATATTAAAAAAAAAAAATAACGGAAATGGCAAATGATGGCTTAACCCATAATGGTAGGGTACCATTATGGGTTAAGCCATCATGGCATTTCGATGCCATAATCGAAAGCCAAACCAAAAAGCCAAACTCTGATGGAAATGGACAAACACATTTCAACCATAACCCAAGACAACAAAACAACAATTACAATAACCATAAAACCAATAATAATTTAAAGTTTAATCATGACAATAACCATAAAAAAAATACTTATGGTCATTATGTATAATCAGAATAAAAATTATTCTTGGAACCAGGGTATATATAAAAATACCCAACAAAATTAGTGGAACACTTATAGGCAGCAAAAGAATAAGCAGGAACCAATGGAAGTAGACGAGTCTATCCAGGCTCAGAACAGGTCTAACAACGGCTATAATAATTTTCGAAAGCCATCAAAGCCATAATAATTTTCAAAATAACGATTACAGCCAAAACAAGTAAGACCAAACTAAAAAATTTGAGACCCAAAATACTCAGCAAAGACAAGCCCAAAATAAAAGGCTACCAGTTGGAACTGGAACCGGCTAACAAGACAATGATACTAAACAAAATTGAGGGGAACCATTGCTTGGTCATTGATAGGTTTCAATACCGGTAAATAAAAAGTCAAAATGTATTTAATTTTAAGCGTTAAAAAATGGACGCATATAAATGCATTTATTTGGACGCATACAAAATTGGGATTTTATAAAGGAAGGTCAATTTAGGGTACGAGCTCAGGCGTGTCTTGGATCTCTCGGAACTTGTTTTACGTTGCGTGTTCCACACTGAAGGGATTCACTCGAATATACCTACAAGAGGCATATAGTGCATTGGAATGGATGGTACGGCTGCCAGTGCCCCAGACTAGAAGCTATAGCTATGTACGTAGCGTCCAGCCAAAAATGTGCTTGCCGGTCAGCATGCTCCCGCTAGATAAGAGGCGAAGTGTATCTATCACCTCTACTGATCTATGGATCACAACATAGTTGTATAACGCAACTTCACGTCGAGGACTCTACCCGGTAGGGGTACCTACCTTAAAGGAGGTGCTTAGACACTATCCAACTTATGGCACCGAAGTTTGTGAGCTCTGTGACCCACCCCTTTAGCTCCGACAAGCTCGGATGGGGGACCCTGCCATGTTAGTCGCCTCCTACGACAAGCTATGGCGAACTGTGGTAGTATTCTTCGCCGCTAGCCACACGGAACGAAAAGTGGGTCTAAAGACTCCTCCTCCTCCGGAACACCTCCTCTGCAAACTCCGTGAGTCTTCTGGTTCTGTTGTCGTTCTCCAGAATCCTTCCAAACGTCCAAGTTCCGCCAACGTGCTGCAGACCATCAGAGATCTCGCAAGTTTTCACATAGAGGGGGGAGGGGCGATCTCGCTATCTCGCATAGAGGGGGCAGACACATAAAATGTGCTCCCAGTCCTTATAAGAATCGCCACATCAGCATACGGCAGTATTGCTAAGAGCTCGTCTATGCAGATGTGCATTGAACGACCCGTGCTCTGTCAACAAAAAGGTAGCGCGCATCGAACATCCAAAATCAGGATTCCGATAGAGGAACTAAACGTCCGGGATGAATTTGTTGGTCACCCAACCGGGCGAGTCAACTTCGTGCCACCTGCTCTGCCAGTCCGACAGGAGGCATTCTTCGATACGCGCGAACTTTTTGCGTCCAGTTCAGACCCGAAAGGTCCTCACCGTAGTGGCAGTCGTCCCCTCCAACGGGTATACCGGAAGGCATCTTATAAGGATCAGATTATGGCAGGCAAGAAGTCGCCCCCTGGCTACACTTGCGATACGATAAGCATGAAAATGTTCATACTTTCGCTGATGCCAAGGTACCGGCAGCTACGTACGTATGGGAGATACGCTCCTGCGAATCTTACACACGGGGTACCCGCGACGGACCCCTTCAGCAGCATTATGATCGTCTTGCTGGTGGAAGGTTCAACGATGAACATCAGTTGCGCTTCTTTTTCTTCCAGCACGGCTCAGGATTTTTCCTCGACAAGGAGCAGTAGATTATCCGCATACTTCCACTTCTCTTCTCTTCTTTTAAGCGAACGGCCGTGTTATTTTTGTGCGCTCTGCGTTTTTGAAAATTATTCCCGTAAGCCGGTGTTTACATACATATTTGAGAATCAAATTTTGAGCAATTTCAGTGTACACAGTAACTTCACTGTACTGTGAGTACTGTGATATATTTGGAGGCGAATTAATATTTATTTAATTTCAATTCCAAGCATAGTTCAGCTCAGCTTCTTCCTCTTCTTTGGTTTTTTTCTTTCGTGTGCTATAGAGGTCTTATCTCTACTTATGCAATTGTTCTTTGCATTATCCAAAGCTCCCGGTTCAGCTCCAATTTGGCACAGTGGTTCAAGGTATAGTATTATTTAACTTTTTATACATTTTTAAATATTGTTAATTATTAATATTGATTTTAAACTGGTCTGTTCAATAAAGTCTTGCAACAAGACAATCTCCTCATCCCAGCGTACCATCCATTGCTGGCTATATGAAAACGTCGTACACGGCAAGTGTGCCTGGTTCACTGCCTCAGTTTCGGATGCCATTTCCCGTAGGTCTGGTTTACATTATTGTCGTGTTACTATCGTGCTATCCAAGACGAAATGAAGTCGTTCATGAGCAGACTAAGACTGGATTTAAACAGTTGATCCAGTGTTTGAAAAGCTACGCTACTCCCGTAGTTTTTCGTTTTGCTCTTGCTACCGCTCTCTCTTTTTCCAGAGAGGGAGCAGAGCCGTAGCAAGAAAAAGAAAATTGTCGGCTCTGCTCTGCTCCGAGCTACGAAAAGTTCAAATTCTAGCGTAATTTTGTTTTTGTTTTTTCTCCCCTGCATTTTTATGCACCGTCACTGTGTGGTCACTTTCTTTACCTCCTTTTTTTATTACCCAATTTCTAGACCCCTTTAAGCACAGTAGAGCAGTAGCACATACAAAAATGTTTTTTGCTCTGCTCTGCTCTCGCTCTAGATTTTTGGCTACGGCTACGAGGAGCACAGAATATTTTTTTCTGCTATTGTTATAGCTATAGCTTTGAACTTTTCGTAGCTCGGAGCAGAGCAGAGCCGACAATTTTCTTTTTCTTGCTACGGCTCTGCTCCCGCTCTCGAAAAAAGTTAGAGCGGTAGCAATAGGAGAGCAATATTTCTATGCATCTCGCTGCTACAGAGTAGTAAATGCAAACCCTGATCACTGGTTTTCGATCTTCAGCTGCTAAATGAGTCACCAAAGCGAAAGAAATCCGTTGTTTGTGATCCGCCTCAGCCTCCTCAGCCGACATTAACGCAGCCATCCTAAAGGCTAGAACTGAGAACAATTCGCCGTCCAAATTTCTCAGTACAAATGAGCAATTGTCCGACATGTCCTCCGTGGCATACCTTCAATTGATACCTCAGGTCCTAGTGAATGAAACGCCCGTTAGAGTCACCTAAAAGGGTATTTCACAGTCCGGACCACTGGCACCGTCTTACTCTGCAGTTCTCGTATCCACTGACTTATTGTCTACTGATCCCATTTTGGAATTTTGTTCAGAATTATGAATTGTCTCAATTAGAACATCTTTCGGAGATTTACTTATTGCATTACTATTCATAAATAGAACCGTTTTCTTGCCTATGGGCTTTAAATTAATTAAATTTTTTTTATTATTCAATGACTGAGCTAAATACTTATATAGTTTTTATATTAAACTTTGAAATTTTTGGAACGAAGTTTCTTATGGCGCGGTATGAGTTTTCTTCTTTGTAGAGTGAGAGAATATAACCATTTTTCCACTCTCTTGCTCTCTACAGTCGAACGTTGCTCCACTGCCCTTGCTCCCTACTACTCGAGATTCCCGAGTATACTTATGCTATATTCATACTATACTCATAGTATGAATATAGTACTTATAGTACTAAACTTTTACTTATAGTAAAAGTATAGTATAGTACTTATAGTACTATATTCATACTATAAGTATACTATTCATATTCATAGTATACTTATACTATACTTATACTATACTTGAAGACGTTTATAATTATAATGCTACTCAGTAAATTAATAATTCAACGCAGTGCATCAAGTAAAATAATTTAAAAAAAATATTTATTGTTGTGCGCTCTTTGTAGCGCTGTCGGTTCTCTATGTATATCCGTGGTCGGGCTTGGTGCGCCCGACGCGTCGGGGCCGGTGCTGGCTGCACAAGTCTCAAGATCTTCCTCAGTTCCTCGGAGCTGCTGATGTCCTGGGTCATTTGTCCTGGTGGGCCGGTGTCTGTGTTGTTTAATGAAAGTAAATTTGCAAATTTGGGTAAATTTTTGAATAATAGCCACTTGATGTGTGCTATTTTTTTTTTGTTTATTTTATTTTTTTGGCCTCCGCTTCCCATTATCCGCACTCTACTTCCTCTGACTTTTTCCACAGGCGCCTTTTGCGTTTGGTTGCTTTTGTTGGTTTTTTTTTGTTGATTTTTCCATCTTTTGATTCTTTACTGTTCTCCGAAGACTGCAGGTCCTGTCACGGTCGCCATGCAGTGTTTATCCTGATACTTCTAGCAGGATCGCCATGTAGTAGTTTATATCAGGCAATTATAATACGTAGTCCAGTTGTTTTTATTAAGGAGCAGACGTCAGCCTGCTTCGATCGATCTTTACATATGCACATACATAAGTATATACACGTATATACGACGGTCAAGCATGGGGCGGTCGCTGTTATCCAAGTGTGAATCATATTTCGTCTGCACTTGAGTATGTGCAGAGGGCACTTAGCTATGCGACGAAGTCGTTGGTTATGTATGATTTTTGTTGGCATAATAACAAAGTGTTGCAGCCTTATTTATATGCATTTATATACATATGTACGCATGCTACAGTCTGTATGATGACGGAATTGTGTGGTCTTTTCCAGGCTTCGGTATCATTATAATTATGGATTTCTTCCGCTTTCTTGGGAAATAGCCAAGATTAATAATGCCATTAAATAGTTTGCAGACGACCTCTATAGCGCATTTTGGTCACCACCGAAAGTCTTTTTTGGTTTTAGCCCTCTTATGACTTTTTCGATTTCGTTCGGCCGGAATGAAGGTGCTTTTTTGCCAATCACGTCGCGTGCGCCTTTTTTCTCGAACGATCTGTTTGATTTGCTGATTGGTTTTGTAGTATTTGTTTCGCTCTGCTTCATTCCCTTGAGGGTAGAGATTTAAGCTGCCGCAACAAGTACTTCTTTCAGAGCGCTTGTAGTGCAGTCGATGTCCGATTCCATTTTAAGCTCCGAGGCGAGTTCTATGTGGGCACTCACATATTTGTTGTATTTAAGCCAGTTCGTTTTTGGCGACGTCAGACTGAAGGGGTGTTCGGTTATTTCTGGGCTTTGAAGAAGCGTTATACGTCCAGGCGAGTGGTCTGTTGATAAGTCCGAGACTGCTTTGATACTTATAAAATTGCGAGGTATGTTTTTTGTCACCGCAATATAAATTAGGTCTGTGAGTTTGCGTTGGTCTGTTGGACAGTAATTACATATTTGTAATTGCATTGTACAATTGCCTTCCTTTAGGAGTCACTAGACGTGATCCCCAGTGCATATGTTTAACATCTCCTGCGGCTATAAAACAATCCCGAAGTGAATTGTAGAAGTCCATGAATTGTCCTTCCGAGATTGAGAAACGAGGAGGGCAGTAAACGGCAGCGATTGAAAGGATTCCGTCCTGGAATCTTGCTTGACTGAATTTGTATCGGTGTGGCCTGCAAGAAGTTTGTTGCAAATCTTTTGTGAATATGGTGCTTATTGCGTTCTCTGAGTAGAACTCCAGTTCCTCCGTGGGCTTTCCCATCTGGATGATCTGTGCGGTGATCTGTGTATAGCCTCTTATTTGAAAGTTGTATTTGCTTGTAAGAAGCGTTTCCACCAGTAGCATAACGTCAATATGGTTTTCGGTCAAGAATTCTAGTTTTTGCCGTGAGACACCATGGGTATTCGTAGAGCCTGAGCTTTACGGTTTTGAACAAGTTTTAGCATTTTCGTTTTCATGAATGACATAAGATCCATCGTACTTACTTTGTTCGAGGGTAAGAATCATGGTTTCCGTTTTGCTGTGTGGCTTGTTCTGGGGCCTATTTAGCGCTTTGTGAGTTAGGCTGAATTCGATTTTCCATTCCAGATCCAGGTAGTGTTTAGGGGACTGAAGAAGGACCTCGCAGCTTTGGCAAAGAAGTCATCTGGCGTAGTTTTTGATGCAATGTACACATTCCGTGGATTTTGGTTGGGCGTTGCGGTCGCTTGACGCATGCGACTCTTCAAATCTTTGTACACCATACATATTATATATTTTGCCGTATGGTTGCCTCCGCAGTTTCTACATTTCTTCACCGTACTGTCCTTGTTTGTAGTGCAGTGAACGGAGTTGTGGGCGTCCCCGCAGACAGCCCGAAGCGTGCAGTATGACCTAGTGTGTCCATACTTTTGGCAATTAGTGCATTGCACTGGACCGTTGCGTTTATGTGGCTCTTCAACAGTGATTCTCCGATGCAAAATATATTGCAGAATGTAGGTTAGGTGGACTTCGTTCTTCTTCAGCGACCTTCTGTCTGCCTTAAGCTCGACCTTGAAGAGGGGTTGTGGCTTTTTATCTTTATTTATAATGTTAATAACATTCTTGGCGCGAAGCCCTTTTCTTTAAGGGAGGTTTTTATTTCCGCGGCGGTAACATCGGGTTCGATTCCCTTTACTACCACTGCTTATTGCTTTTTAGCGGGTTAATAGTTTTACTGTTCAGATATTTGGACACGATTCAGAAGTGCTCTTCAGTCTTGGTTTGCACCTTTGTTTCATGGATGTTCCCTTTGATAAGCGGGACAACATGAAAGTTGTCACCGTTCTCGATCAACGCCGCAATTCGGTTGACCAGAGCAATCGAGCTTTTCTCAATGATATAGATTGGAGAGGGCTTGGGTTTTTTTGCGGTGTCTTAGGCTGGTTGGTTTTCCTCAACCTCCGCCAGTAGGGTAAATCTGTTACTACTGGATCTAACTGGTTCTTCGTCGATTTTCGGGACTCGCTTAATTTTTGTTTCATTGCATGCCGGATTACTCTGCGGGCTAAGCTTCTGCTTAATTTGGATGTAGCGATCCATTCCAGTCTGTGTGGCAGGGGCCGCTTTAGCACTTTTCGAAGTTGTTGCTTTTGTACTGGCTGTAGTCGTTGACATCGTGAAACTTTGAGTTGCAGTGGGTGTCACTGTGGCTGCAGAAATTTAAACTTGTCGTTGGTGCGAAATTTGTTTCCGCCAGTGGAGGGGGTTTTACACTGCGAACTCCATGACGCGGGAGTCGAAGTGAGCAAAGCGGGTGAGCAAGACCGTACCCTTTGGCTTTCAGCGGTCAGTAAAGCCGGGTTGCTGTTAATCGCCGATTTTTCCATTTCGGTACCTCGGGTTGAAAAGTAAGTGTCGGGTCAGGCAGCAGCCGCTAAATTAGTTATAGTTTATTTATTAAGCCAAAGTATGGATTATCGCCTTAGTTGGTCGCAAGCCGACTCTTTCTCGGCCGCTCGACTTCAACGGGCCTATTTTAAGAGAGCTTTAGCTTCGCAATCACTATGTCGGGCCGCCCTCTCCGCTATCGAGAGCTTTAGCTTCGCGTATGTCTAGTCGAGCCGCACTCTCTGTCCGCACAAAAAGCTTGTCTATTGTTGTTGTTTTTTTTTTTTTGGTTAACTGTTTTATGTTCCAGTTTCTCCAGAACTTGGGCAAAGCACGTCCAGTTTGGTAGTTGGATCCAGTAGTATAGGTTTTTCAAGATATCTACAAGCTAGGTCAAATGTTACAGAAATTATATTCGCCGCTGCCGGATACAATTTACTCAGAATCCAAAGCAGTTTTATAACATTGTAAAAACTAAGCGTAAATATGTTCTTTTCCACCTTGGCTTACGTTTGAAAATTCATCTGCGACCTTTAATTATTGCCGATCTATTCGTAGAATTTTTTCAAAAAAACTTGTTTCCTGCCTAAATTGACAGAACAGCCTTACGCATACAACATTCAATCAGCAAATCTTATTTTCTGTCCGTTTTTCTCCGAGAATAGCTTATTAAGGGTCAAACCAATTTATTCGCCAGACCCCGATGGAGTACCAGGCTGTGCGCTAAATAATGTGCCAGGGTACTGTGCAAACCTCTTCTAAGACTTTTCAACTTATCTTTGGAAACCCCGATTTTTCGCCTTAAGGAGAAGGAATCTTTCATCATTCATCTACATCAAAAAGGGACAAAGTCCGATGCTGCCAATTAAAGAGGCGTCGCTAAATTGTCGGCAATTCCTTAGGTATTTAAAAAATTAATTACTCCTTAGTTGCAACACCTTTGCTCTTCGATTCCTTTTGCTCCTTCGATCTCTCCATGTCAACAATGATGAGTATTTAGCTAATGATTTAATAATTAATGGATTAAAATGCAAGCTTATGTCTTTTTATCGTTCTTGCCTCTGCAGGTTACGAATACTCTTTATGGGATTGCCTTAGAGAAATTAATTCAGGTTAACGATCTCGGCATCCTATTAGACTCGAAACTTAAGTTTTCTGACCATATTTTCTCAATGGTTAATAAGGCTAAAGGAATCCTTAGTTTCATTAAAAGGTGGTCAAAAGAATTTAACGACCTCTACATAACTAAAACCATATTCATTTCTTTGGTCCGTCCGATACTGGAGTACGGTTTATGTGTCTGGAGTGCCCAATATGGAGTACATCAGGACCGCATAGAATCCGTACAAAAGAATTTCTTAACTTTTTCACTTAGAGGTCTTAACTGCGATGCAAATCTTTATCTTCCATCATATAGTAGCAGACTCCTACTAATAAACTTACCTAGCTTAACAAGTCCTAGGACAATGCTCGGTGTAGTTTTACTGCATAACCTAATTAATGGTGATGTTGATAGCCAGCATTTACTAACAGGCGTAAAAATTTTAAATTTTAACATTCCTAAAGAAGGACCAGAAACTTTAATCCTATATTCCTTAGCCATTTTAGTTCGACGTATGCCCAGCACGAGCCTTTTAGGGTTTTAAATTCGAACTACTATGGTCTCTACTCAATAAAATCTCTTTCCTGTCTTTCAAATTTAAAATATTTATTTTAAATTTTAAATTTCCTTACTAACTCCTCTCAGCTTAATAAATGACCTTAATATATAGCGTTAATATACACTAATTAATCGTTTAATCGAGCGCCCCTCGGTCGTCTGAAAAAAAAGAATGAACAAAACCATAAGCACGCACTCTTTTAAAAAATAATTACATTTTTTTTTATTTTTTGTACTAATTAATTTCGATCAGTGTGATTTGTATCAGTTTGTTGAATATATAAAAGTCACAATGAAAAACACATACTGTGTGTGTGTGTGAAGAAAAAGGAGACAAGGAGAAGAGAGAAGAGAAGAGCTCCCTCTTTTTGTTCTCTCTCTACCACCGAGCTTGTGGTTTCCTTTTGTTCTTTGAAGCGCATACGTATCTTACTTGCTAGCACTTGGGAAATAACTTGCTAGTTCGGTTGCTAGTTCGCACTTACACTTGCTAGTCCGGTTGGGAAATGAATATTCTTAACTGTAACTATAATTGCCTTTCTTTAATTCAAAGGTTTAATTTGTAAAGTCAGCCTCAATTTAAATACAGCCTGTATTTAAATTGTCTGCGAAAAGGTTGGGACCAGATGGGGACCATTAAAGAACTTGCCGTTAGCAGACCCATATTTCTATAAACCTCAGCGGATAGACATGTTAATTGGAGCTGAGGCTTTTTTCGAACTGTTGTCCGTTAGCCAAATAAAACAAGGGCCAAACCATCCCATCCTCCAAAAAACTATCCTTGGATGGATAGTATCGGGAAAATACAAGGCAAATACCTCAACTCCTCAACAGCCTGTCTCTAGCCTGAATTGTCAAGAAGCAATTACTCGAGTCCATAGATTGCAATTTTAAAAAATTCTGGTCGTTGGAAGAAGTACCAACTTCTAAAAAGCGTTTCTCACCTGAACAAGAATTATGTGAGGAAACTCGTTCGAGATAGCCAAACGGCGTCTTTTGTCGCTCGAGAGAAGATTATCTCGGGATCCGAATTTAAAGAGAATGTATGTGGAATTTATGGAAGAATACGAATCCTTAGGTCATATGTCCCCTACAAGCAACGATCTTCGTGCTACTCCACACTACGTCATACCCCATCAGTGTGTCTTACGGCCTCAAAGCACATCGACTAAATTGCGAGTCGTGTTTGATGCGTCTTGTAAGACATCAACGCAGAAGTGCCTTAACGATCTGTTGATGATTGGTCCTACAATCCAGGAAGAGTTGTATTCAACTCTTCTTCGGTTCCGGCTGAACAGATTCGCTCTGATAGCCAACATAAAAAAGATGTATCGCCAAGTAATGGTAAATGAAGCCGATAGGCGATACCAGTTGATAGTGTGGAGGAAAGACCCATCAGAGTCCTTGAAACTGTGCAAGCTCAACACCGTTACATATGGCACTGCGCCAGCCCCATTCCTGGCCATAAGGTGTTTGAAGAGGTTGAGTGAATCCGTGAAAAATAAATTCCCTCGAGCTGCCGAAGTTATTGGGTCCGACTTTTACTAAAGACAATTAAATCTGAAGTAACTCAGGTTATTTAAAATGCTGGTTTTGAATTGAGCAAGTGGTTTTCAAACTCGCCTGAAGGTTCGTTGACTAATGATATGGACAGAGAGTGCGGCTCGACTAGACATACTCGAAGCTAAAGCTCTCTTAAAATAGGCCCGTTGAAGTCGAGCGGCCGAGAAAGAGTCGGCTTGTGACCAACTAAGGCGAAAATCCATACTTTAGCTTAATAAATAAACTATAACTAAATTAGGGGCTGCTGCCTGACCCGACAGTTAGTATCTAAATCTATTATAAGATAGGGCAAAGCGGGAGCGAAAGCTCATATTCGCTCTTGTACGAAGTCGCCCAGCTTCGCCGCAATAGATAAGTTAGGCTTAAGACTAGAGAAAATATAGAACGATTTATAACGTTGAAGAGGACACATCGTTTTCGCTTTTAACATTTTTATATATTTAGCAGCCACCCTTATTTTTGTATTTTTTATAGTTTTATATAGTGAGCGATAAACTAATCTCATCCAATATTCGGCAAAGGTCTTTTAACCGAAAGCCGAGTACCGTTGCAAAGCCGCGGTGGATTCAAATTACGCAATATCCGAATAACTGTACCAACTTTTAGTTGCAAGTTATGTGGTGGAAATCCTGGTAACTCCAGAGAGTTCAAAAACTTCCTTGGATAATTTACTTTATCATCGGGATTTGTTATCAAATCAACTGATTTGTATGTCACCAAATCGCCAGCAATTTGGGATTGAATGGTGAAATTCAGTTGACTTGACCAAGCATATTTCTAATAATTCTTACTAATGTTTGAGAAAACATTTTCAATAAGAGCTAATTGAGAGTCTACAAATCGTTGGTAAGAGTAATTAATCCAGATCCGGTATCAACTGGGACTTTTCCATTTTTAACACCTAACAATCATTTTGTGCAGCTCTTTTGATAGTTTTGAAGTTGAACTCTCATATTTGTGTTTAGCGATAATGTTTTCACGTTACTCCATAAAGGTGATGCCTTCAGGCATGCATTCAATTTACCTGCAGGCGTTCCACGGGAAATTACTGGCAACGTCTGCCTGAAATCGCCTGCAAACAATATCATCAAGCCCCCAAAGATGTTTTTATTTCACCGAAGATCCTTTAGTGTGAAGTTAAGTGCTTCAAGTGATTTCTTAGGTGCCATTGTGCACTCATCCCAAAAAATGAGCTTGCATTGCATCAATAATTTTCCCATTGCACTGGATCGGGAAATATTGCATGTTGGAGTTTGCATTGTGTTTAAATTGAGTGGCAACTTAAGCGCAGAATGTGCAGTACGACCGCCATCTAGAAGAGTCGACGCAATTCCAGATGATGCTAACACCAAAGCTATGTCACATCTTGATCGAATATTGACCAAAATTAATGAAATGACAAAATTTTTCCCTGTTCTTCCAGGTGCGTCTAAGAATAAAAAGCCACCAGTATTCAGCAACGGCTCATTACCGAACGAATTCCTGCAATGTATTATGATTGTATTGCTGCTCTCGATTTAATTCTTGGTTAAATGCATCGTGCATCAATTGATTTGGCGCAATCATTCCTACTTCAATCAGTATCTTTTTTTTTTATATTTTTTAACAATTTTAAAATGCGCAAATGATTTTGGTCCACGTACTTTTACCAAAAACAGTCGCAACTAAAACAGTCGCAACGCAGTATATATCCTTGTTTGCGACGTTGCGAAGAAGCTAGTCAATATTGTTGATGGGGATCTCTCAGCTCGTTGTGCCGCATTAGCCTTATTGAAGTAAACTCTTTGGCCATTTTCCAAATGCACTGCTAAATGTACAACTGTGGGATATGTGGGATATGCACTGCTAGATGTACAACTGTAGATAGCTACAAGTATTATATAAAAATAAGTCAGGTTTTCCTGTATGACTGTTGTAATCCAGAACACACGAACCGATTTACACTGTTTTGCATTCGCTGCGCAATGTTAAACATACTATACTATAAACCAGTGGTCGGCACCCCAATACATTAATATGATTTTAACGCAATAGTATGAGTAACGAATAGCAGAAAGTAGGCTGTGAGCATGACGTTTCACCGAGCAGAGCTCGGGCAGAGAAATTTCCTCTGCCCCCGGGATAGGGCCTTGCCGACCACTGCTATAAACCAATATTTTAAGTAGAGGGCGCAGGAGTTACCAGTTGGACGTGGTCAAAGGAGTGGGAGTAACGAATCCAGTTCCTTCAAGTTTTGCCTATGCCGCAGCGTTTTCAGCAAGAGCAAAAAATGCGTGTCTCCAATTTGGTGATATAACAAAAAAGTAAAAAAAAAAAATAAGTTATTCATTTTCTAACATTTGAATTGGAAAACATCAAATCAGTCACGTCTATTTTTATTAAATTTCAACAGCAGGTCTTTTCCTTTAAGGTGGTAAGTTTAACTGTGTAAATTATGTGGATCGTGCATTTGAAGTTAAATTTACCACTCTATCCATAGTCCAAAATGCATAGCGTTCGAACTGCGAACTACTGTGAAGATGAAAATTTAGATATTGGACCAATGACGTCTATATGCCGATATTGCAATGCGTTAAAGTTCAAAAGAGAAACGGCTGGATTGTGCTGCGCAAGTGGAAAAGTCAAACTGGGTCCATTACATACACCACCACTGCCACTGAAAACATTCTTCGATGGAAGTGATCCCGATTCCAGCCATTTTCTTCAACACATCCTTGAATACAAGAACTGCTTTCGCATAACTTCCTTTGAATCTAATATTATTCGAGAAGGCGGCTTCATGCCGACTTGCAAGGTAAAAGATACAACACACAAAACCAATTACTCACACCAACACAATGAATTTTATCACATAACTACATATACACCCCACACTACACCATCACACGATCAGAAGTTACACCGTATTCTCAAAAATGATTGTTTGACATTACAGATACAAGGACAAATATACATGGTTCAATGGTGCCAACACCAGATGAACCGCATCAATTTCTGCAAATATAATTCTTTCGTCGATGGTGGATCAGCTGCATGTGCGGTGCAATATACAGGGAACACAACAGTTAAAGGGACGAATTATTCACGCTAATAATAATAATAATAATAATAATGTTCAAAGCAGCATGAATTGCCCGTATTGTTATGCATTCAAATTTAAAAATGAGCCAGTTGGTATGTGTTGCTCATCAGGAGAAATACCACTACCCCAAATTGAAACCCCGCCTGAACCATTGTTCGGTTTACTTCTCGGTACAGATCCAGATTCTACATTCAATTCATGCTTCCAATGATTTTTTTTTTGTATGCACCAGGTGGAATTGGCAAAACATTCCTTATTTCGCTACTTCATGCCAAGTTACGATTAAAAAAATGGCATCGCATTGGCCATTGCATCTTCTGGCATTGCAGTAACTTCAGTAGATGGAGGCAGAACAGCTCATTCAGCACTCAAGCTGCCATTTAACCTTCAAAATAATCCAGATGCAGTGTGCGACATAAAAAACAATCGTCAATGGGCATAGTGCTGAAACAATGTAAAATAAATATTTGGGATGAATGCACTATGACACGTAAACATTCGCATGAGGCATTGTGTTGTAAAGTCTGTAAAGTCTATAATATGGGGTTCAAATAAAGAACTTACCAAAAATAGAATCTGTACTAAGTTCCAACTTTCTATCTTCAAAAACACGAAATTTGGGTAATTTCCGATTGTTCAGTTATATGGCAGCTATAGGATATAGTCGGCTGATCCTTATGAAATTTGGCATGTTGTATTATTTTGCCAAAAATAGCATTCGTACCGAATCCGAATTCTCTAGCTTTAAAAACACTGAAGTTATAGCATTTCCGATCAGATATATAAGATATAGTCGGCCGATCCATATGAAATTTGGTAGGTCGTATTATTTTGCCAAAACTAGCATTAATCCGTACAAAATCTAAACTCTGTAACTCTAAAAACACCAAAGTTATACCATTTCCGATAAATCAGTTATATGGCAGCTATAGGATATAGTCGGCAGATCCCGGCCGTTCCGACTTATATACTGCGTGCAAAGGAAAGAAGGGTGTGTGCAAAGTTTCAAGACGATAGCTTTAAAACTGAGAGACTAGTTCGCGTAGAAACAGACAGACAGACGGACAGACGGACATGCTCATATCAACTTAGGAGGTGATCCTGATCAAGAATATATATACTTTATAGGGTCGGAGATGTCTCCTTCACTGCGTTGCACACTTTTGGACAAAATTATAATAATAATAATAAAGTAAATATGAAAAGGAAAAAAAATATTATTAAGAAAATTAAAGTAAAAAAAAATAATACAAAAATAAAAGAAAATATAAAAATAATCATAAAACTGAAACTTTATAAAAATTTAAACTACCGCCCAGTAACAAAATCGAACCCAGGACCCGAAGGATAAGGATCGCGCGCTTTCCATCTAGGCTACCCTCGAAGTTGATCTAACGGTACCTAAAGTTGGTATTAAAAAAAACGAAAGGATCCATAGTAAAATCCGAGCTGAAGAGTGAAAACGGTAGAAGATATTTCTGATCTCTTTGCTTTCACACTGGTTCGATATGAACGTTTCAAACTTTCATTGTTCTCTCTCTTTTTCTCTCTTTCTTTTTCTCATCTGTCAGCCGTTTGTCGTGGAACCCGCTCTCAAATATTTTCATTTTACAGCGGGTTCCACAACTCGGCCTGCCAATAATGCCGTAGAATCCGCACTTATAAGGATTTTTACAGCGGGTTCCACTACGAACTGAGGCGATTTTAAGAGGATTTTAAAATTTTGTATTTTTCTTGATTTGATTATAAATTTTGTTAAAAAGTTTAAAACAATAAAAATATAATATAAATAGATTTAAAATAAAAAAACGTGAACTTCCCGTGCCTGATTTAAACTAATTTTACTCTGCACATCAGCCAAGCACTAGGCTACCCCTCATTCGTTGTCGCGCGAAAAATTTCTCAAACTTAACTTGTCGCGGAATGCAACCCGCCATAGAAAATTTTTCTTTTTATGAGATGTCCTATCTATGTACTTTATAATCTTTGCTAAAAGTAAGGATAAATTAAGATAAAAGAGATTCCATAATTTTGGATTTAATTACATCTAGGGACCGTTCAGGGGATAATAAATGGGAAAATGAGTTATAATTTGCACAAATAACGCCAAATTGATGTTCAGTGAAATTAGACCTAGAAATTGGTAAACAAAAGGGTCGGAAGGATCTAGTTACTCTATTAGGAACAGAGAACATTAATTTTCAAGAAGTAATTGTGAGTCCACCTGTCCAAGAATAAGCACATGAAGTATGTAGCATAACCCCAGCACAAGTACGGCGCTCTTTTAAAGGAGGCAGGTTTATTAGTTTAAACCGACAATGATGCGACGGAAGGCAAGTGGCAGTATCCCAGTTTAAGCTTTTTAATGGAAATAAGAGAAACTGCTTTTGGACAGATTCAATCCTCCTTTGATTTGAGAAATTTTGCGCGCGATAACGAATGAGGGATAGCCTAGTGGTAGAGTGCTTGGCTGATGTGCAGAGTAAAATGAGTTCAAATCAGGCACGGGAAGTTAACTTTTTTTTATTTTAAATCTATTTATATTATATTTTTATTGTTTTAAACTTTTTGACAAAATTTATAATCACTTATAAGTGACAAAATTCAGGAGGGAATCCCTTGAAATTTTATTAGCCGTACATAGTATTAAATTTTCATTAAAACTACAATTAACAAAAAATAAAAAAAAAATTATAAAAGAAAGAAAAAGTTAGAAGTCCTTACTAGGATTTGAAACCAAAAATATTGTACATAAAATAACTACTCTATGCATTAAGCTACCACCCCGTCTTAAACTGCAGCAACTAAAAATACTATTTGTTCTACTGACTACCACATCGGCGCATTGAAAACAGAAACAAGAAATTGAAAATGAAAATCGGAAGCCCAAAAATGTTTACGTCGTCTTGCGAGCAGTCACACATACAAAGGGGCACCCTTTTTTTTACGCATACATGTAAAGAGTTCTAAAAATAGAATCGTATGTATGTGCGTTACCCCCTCACCAACAAGCTCGACGAAGAAAGTTGACCGTTTTTGGGCCTGATGTCCTATCTATGTACTTTATAATCTTTGCTTTTAGTTATAATAATCTAGATTCAAGAATAACCGATCATTGTTAATAATAAATAAATAAATAAAAGCTATTCCCGGAGAATAACGGACAGAAAATAAGATTTGCTGATTGAATGTTGCATGCGCAAGGCTGAGCAGTCATTTTAGGCGTTGAATTAGTTGTTTAAACAAATTTTCTCATAAGGATCGGCAACCTTTATCCGATTTCACCGATGTATATCCGGTATTAACTGCAAGGGTATATCAACTTCGGCTGCGCCCGAAGTTAGCTTTCCTTTCTTGTTTATATTTAAGTAAGAGCCTATTTTTAGTATTTTTTAGGTTCGTGAGGCACCTTGTAAACCAAGGAGAATTTGTTGAAGCCGACGGATATTCCCATGGCACACATGAGTCAAAAATGTATTTAAAGAATGGTTAAATTTTTCTAAGGTGACATTTAAATCGCTGCATGCAATAATATCGGACCAATCATATGTATAGATAAGGCTATTAAGTTTGTGAAAATCCGCTTTACGGAAAAAGCGAATCTTATTTGCCACGTATGGAAACTCCTGATCGATACCAGAAATGGTTTCGATTGAAACCTCAACCAAATTAAAAACGTATTGAATAGCGGACAAATGATTCCAACATGTGGGCGGTTCGGACGAAGGCGGTATATATGAACATGTATAAAGATTTACCGCACCAAAGTGATTTTAATGCAAATAAATTCTATGTCACCAAACTCTTGTGACTTCAGCAAGTTGGGATTCAACCGAAATGAGGACTCCACCCTTCGCCTTCGCAGAGGTCGATCAAGTCTAAAAGTGGTATACTAACTTGGAAAAACTTCGGAGCTAAAGACCTCCGGCTTTAACCAACTTTCTGTAAAAGCAAAGTTTGCATATGTAAAGGCATATGGGATGCAAAAAGAGAACTATCAGAGTATAGTTTAGGGAGTTTGCTAGCCCCCTAGTATTCTGATAGGTAAGTGTTAATAAAGATATTAGTTTTTTGGATTAGTGGACGAAGAAGAGGTGGAAGGTGGGTCCCGATATGGGGAAGTTTCAGGAAGTTCTTGGACTAAAATGTTCTCTGGCGGGCACCCTATGTTCTAAGTTCTCCACCGGTTATGTCCTTCACCCTTATATCGGAATTGGTTTTGGCTTTGATATAAGCCGAGATATCCATCTCCGAATTATTAGGGGCAAGGCGAGAAACAAATGTATGTTTCGATGGAGGGATCACTTGTAAGGGGTTTGGTGTCGCAGGTACGAGAACTGCAGCATCAGTCGGTGCCGGTGGTCCGGACTGTGAAATACTTTGTTGGGTGACTCTAAGGATATGTGGTATCACTTGAAGGGATGTCAGGGAGGACACATCGGATAATTACTAATTTGTACTAAGAAATTCGGAAGGCGAATTATTCTCACTTCTAGCCCTTGGGATGGGAATGGATATGAGCGGCTGCGGTTTCGTCGGCTGAGCAGACTGAGGTGGATCACAAACAGCGGATTTCTTACGCTGGGACTCATTTAGCAGCCGAAAGCCACTAAACTGAGTGTCACGCGCATAGAACTGGTCATTTATTTAACGAAAAACAGTGATCAACTCTTTAAGTCTGTATTTCGTCTTGGACAGCACGACAACAATAATGTAAACCAGACCTACGGCATCCGAAACTGAGGCAGTGAACCCACACACTTGGCATTTACGACGTTTTCACATAGCCAGCAATGAATGGTAAGCTGGGATCAGGAAATTTTCTTGTAACAAGACTTAATTGAACAGACAAGTTTAAATTCAATTTAAATAATTTAGAATCAAGTTTAAAAACACTATACCTTGAACCCCTGTGCCAAATGGGAGCTGAAGCGTGAGCTTTAGAGAAAGCAAAAGAAAATTGCAAAAATAGGGATTGGAACCTCTATTGCACACAAATGAAAAAAACAAAAAAGGAGGATGAAGCAGATCCGAGCTATGCTAGGAATTGAAATTAAACAAACTATTAATTCGCCTCCAAATATACTACAGCACACGTGAAGGGATACGGTTTAAGTTAAAACTAAAGTTTCTTTGAATTCGATTCTCAAGAAAGTAAGCACCGGCTTACAGCAATATTTATTATAAACGCAGAACGTACAAAAAAAAACACGCTCGTTCGCTTAAGAAGAAGTAAGAGAAGCTTGGGCAATATACGAGGATATAAGACGAAGCTTTTGTTAGAGTGAATCTTTGGTGAATGAAGAATCTAGTGAGAGAATCTGTCGAGGTTGTTTTGAAGTTAGGTTTGTCTTTTTGGTACTTTGGCTTCAAAGCTTACGGTCGGATTCAGTTATTTTTTTTTTTTGGTAAGAGTCGTAGTGTTGTCTGTTGCAATTTCAGTATCTATTTCTTCGATGACGGTGCGTTTGGGCGAAGTGGTGGGTTGGTGATCCATGATATCGTTATATGTCCTTATGTGTCGGTTAGTGATTGGGTTGGTAGGTCCTTGAGTGCTGACGGTATTTTGGTGATCGTATTAATTTCCTGTGGTAGTAGATTAATGGTCGAACGCTATTCTAGAGTACGAAGTAGATTGGTGGATGTGGCGCATGCTACATATTGTTGTAGAAGTTTTGTGGTCGACTTTTTGTGGGGTTTTTGATTGTTGGGATTTCTTTTTAATTGAGAAAAACGGGGCAAGTTTTATATAGTTTACCGTTTGCAGTTTGCAGTTCCGGCATTTTTCGTATCCTATCATTAGGGTTTCGGCTAGGGTCGTTCTTACAAACGTGACAGTTATTAGTTCCGATTCTTGTAGCATATTGTTCATCATGATGCGTATTTTTTCAACGTTAGTAACCTTTTGTGATTTAAGCTCGTTAAGTATAACCAGTTCATCAATGTTGTGCAGTTTATTAGATAAATCCTTAGAAGAAGTTTAGAGTTTCATGCTCAGTTACGGAAACAGTGAAGGTATGGAGTTGAGTTAGCCTTAACAGTCTAAATGCCTGGGTTGAGCCTTTGGTTTTTACCAATAACGTTCCGTGTCTATTTTTGTCAATTTTTTTTTAAGTCAACCTTTTTAATGGTAAAACTTACTTACGTATTTACTCGATGAGGTGGAAAGAATCTTTCATAATTTTCTCTTACATAAAAATGGGAAAAAGTTCGTCAACTACAGAGGTGTTTCCAAACTTGCAAAGTCCAAATTCCTCATTTGCAGCACCTTTGCTGAAACTGATGTTATTTACACAGACTTCAGTAAAGCATTCGATTCAGCCGATCCCTCACTCCTGTTGAGTAAAATGAATCTTCTGGGATTTTCTACAGACCGTCTAAAGTGGATCTCCAGCTACTTAGATGGAAGAACACAAAGAGTCTTTTTTAAAACAAGAAAGAAAAGCTAACTTCGGGAGGAGCCGAAGTTGATATACCCTTGCAGTTAAAACCGCAAAATGCAAAAAATATCGCAAACATCGGATATAGTTAGCTGATCCTTATGAGATTACATAAGGATGTAATTAATTAATTACAATAAAAAATATAATACAAAGTCCCATGCTTCTATCTTCAAAAATACAAAAATTGGTATTTCTACCAAATACCATTTCCGATTTCCGGCCGATCGTTATGAAATTTGGATTAGGTCGGATTAGGTGACCAAAAATAGAATCTCTAGTAAGTCCTATCTTCAAAAACACGAAAGTTGCGTCATTTCCAAACGTTTAGTTATATAGCAGCTATAGGATATAGTCGGGCGATCCTTATGAATTTTGATACGTCGTATTATTTTGCCAAATAGCATTCAGAAAAAATGCGAACTCTCAAACTGATAAGAAGAGCCCCAATAACTTAGGCGTTACTCCAATGAGTTCCTTTGGAAACTGTTTTTATTTTCTACAATTGTCTTACAAAAAAGATACATAAAAATCTTAAATATATTTAAAACTACTTGTCAACGCACTGCACGCACCTTAAGTGCGATGAGCGCACCACTTATGTAACACTTGGGTTTATTATTTTTAAAAGAATATAATTATGTTGGACACTTGGTCCGTATTTATTAGTACAACAATTGGAACTAAATTATGTTCACAAAAATTGGCATATTTATACCTAATAGCTTTGTCGCTGCCTCTACCAACGTCGGAGCTTTGCCGTTTTCTTCGCTGCAGCGGGAAGTGGATCAGACGCTGCAGTCAGCACCTTTTGGAAGCTATTGACCGAAGCCGGGAAATTGCCCTTGAACTTTTGCTTGCTGCTGCAATTCCGGATGCGCGGGGCCAACTTCGGTTGCGAATTCGTTTTGTGTTAACTCCTCCACCTTTAAAATCGAGTGTCCACGCTCGTTGCGGTCATTGATCTCGTTATCGGAAGCTACTTTGTTGATGTGCAGTACTTTGACCCTTTTAATCAAGAAGCGAATTGCTGTTGCTGCAAGTTCCTTGTTTATTATGGATCCTATTAAAAAATCGGCTGTATGCGATGTGGTTTTCAAGAGTTCCAAGGTTTTCGTATTGTTGATGTTTAGCTCTTTGATCAATTTCAGTGATAGCTTCTCTTCTATCTTTCAAATGGTTATCTTTGTTTGGAGAATGGCTGGCATCAAGTGATAGTGCACCGTGTCTTTGTTGGTGAAGGTCTGTCCATCAATATTAATTGTAGAATTGCTGAAGTTGATAATAAAGGTTCCGTTGAGACTTGTGGATGACCCATGTATTTCTACGTTGCCAGAGAATTTGTTGTATAGAATTACACCAGGTCCGAGTTCATTAATAATTGGAATGTGTTGGTTGTTGATTTGAGTGCAGGTGGCAGGGCGACTTTTTAATAAATTTGTTAGGCAAGAAGAATTACTTATGTCTATCATATTTCTATGTTTACAAATTGTTAATTCATTATAATTATTACATTTTGAAATTTTTGCAAAAAGTTTTCCTTTACATCTGATTACATTACGTTTTGGATTTTGTTAACATATTGACCAATTTTTATTGGTTTGATTAAAAGTTCTTCACAAAGATTGGTATCGGTTATGGGAATTTTAATAATGTAAATAAGTGTTGGCCCATTGCTTGCTATGCTTACTTCTGCTATTTTCATGGCTTCTTCAAAATTAGTGTATGGTAACTGGTCTTGATCTAAAGTTTTTATAACTTCATTTACCTCTTCATCTCCTAATATCTCTGTGTTACTAATATCTGCTTTCGCCAGTTGTATTGCGTGGTTAAGGTTAACGATTTCTTCTTTAAGCATTTTAATTTGAAACATTAATGTTGTGCTAGTGTCTCTTTGAGGGTTTTCTCCGTATTTTATGCTATTTATTAAATTCGTATTGGCTTGGGTGATATTGTTTATTTTTTCTACGATGAGTCTTTTTAGAATAACTTGATTTTTGTTGTTGGTTAATGCAGAATTTATCTTTTCTTGAACTATTTCGAAATCTCTACTGTCGGGGGATCCAGCTAACCATTTCCAGGCGCTGCCTGGAAAATCGATATGTCTTTTCCTTTTGCTCCTAATCTTGAGGTTATTAATTAAGTTTTTTATAATTCTTATCTCATCGGTTATAAATGGCAATATTGGGTCGTACGTCTTTAGTTGGTAGTGTAATTAATTTTTTCAAGAGTTTTTTCGTATTCTTCTATATCAATAATATGAATTAATCTGAAGGTTCCCGTTTGAACCTTAGCCAAATCGGTAACTAAAGTCACAATATTGGGTTTCGTGTAGTCAGTTATTTGAACGTCAGCAGCGCACACAGCGAAAAGAGTTCTGCTAATATGCTTTAATTTCGAATAAGTTGTTTGTAAATAATTCTTCCACTCTCTGTTAGTACTGTGGTATTTCTGTCTTCTTTTACGATTTCTTTTTTATATCTGGCGGAAAGTTTTGTACCTAATCTTTTATTATTTTGAACAAATATCTCATCTCCTGGAGAATATTTTTTTATTTGATGGTTACCTTTATTTGTTATGGTATGTTAGGTCTTTTTTCTGGGTGTTCGTAATTTTCTCTATGATTTGTTGTCTCTCTGTCTGTTGTAGTCTAGGGTTGAGTGCTACCTTTCTTCCAAAAAATAAGTCAACTGGTTTTCTGTTAGTGGTTGAGGTTATTGAATAATTATATTTGACAACCGATCTGTCTATAAGATCTCTTAACGATGCGTGTACTAATTTAGGACAGTGTGGAATGGAAGCGTTCGATTTGGCCGTGTGCTGAGCTGTTATATGGGGGTGCTTTGTATTAAATTGATCTTGTAGCATCCGCATTACGGGTGCCGTACCAAGTGCTTTCTCATTATCTATGACTACCATTTCTGGGATACCAAAATTGATTAATAATTCTTTTAAAGGTTCTTTTAAAAGAACCTTTCTCTTTTAAAGTTGCTCGAGATGTGACTATCCTAGCTTGTGCAAATTTTGAAAATTTATCTGTTACAGTCAAAACAACTTGCAAGTAAGGTAAAAATCGACGTGAATAATATGACCTGGATATTGTGGTGTTGGTGTTTTTTGTAACTCTGGTTTGTTGGGGTGTCTTTCGTTCTTTCTTTTTGTGTCTTTCTTTTCTGTTCTTTACAAATTTGGCATTCTTTTAGAATTTTTATTATTTTAGCCCTCATCTGAGGAAAGTAAACTTCGGTTAGTAATTGTTGTTTGTTTTCATTGATATTTCTATGTGCTCTTCTATGCTCTGTTATAATTGCATTTTCCTTATCAGTTTAGTCTTTTGAATCCCAAACTAGTCTGCTTAAGAATCTGGTTTTATAATTTATAAAAAGTGGGTAGATTTCTTGAAGTTGACCTAAAGTTTTTTCGTCTGTATGAATACCGGGTTGAATGACGGGTTGAGTCTATCCTTTAAAATTTTTGATGGGATTTCTGCATTAAAGATTGCTTCTGTAATAATGTGTCTATGTTATGTGGGAAAAACAAGTTCGAATTTATAGGAGAGTGTCTTTCCTAAATATAATAGAATTTGATTTTTAAAAACATTTACTGATTCTTCTGTTGTGAATAGTTCCTGTTAATGTGTTTACTTCCCCCCGCGTTTGAATGGGAAGTCTACTCAGAGCATCGGCAACAATGTTTGCCTTGCCGGGTTTGTGAATTAGTTCATGGTTGTACTCCTCTAGAATAGCTTTCCATCTCTTCATCTGGTTGTTACGGCTTTTCGGGATAGTTGGGTGAGTGAGAGAATCATGGTCAGTGAATATTTTCACTTTGGGCGGACCGTACAGAAAATTTCAAAGAGTCTGAATTGACCAGATTATAGCTAGCATCTCCTTTTTGTTAGGAGCACAGCTTTCTTCTGCTTTACTTCGAGTTCTAGAAATAAACATTATAGGTTTATCTTTTTGGGCCAATACGGCACCAATAGCATAGTCTGAAGCATCGGTAGTTAATTGAAATTCTTTATTGTAGTCTGGATATGATAACATTACCTCTTCGGAGGCGAGAGTTTGTTTTAATTTTCTAAAGGCTTCCCTTGCGTCTTCGTCAAGTTCGATTAGTGTTTTGCTTGAGGCATTTTTTGAGATACGGCCTCGGCCCTCTTCCCCTCTTAAAAAGGCTGTTAGGGGCTTTGCAAGCTTTGCATAGTCTTTAATGAAGCGACGGTAGAATCCTGACAGTCCTAAAAAGGAACGAAGATCTTTAAGCTTTGGTTCAGGGAATTCCACGATTGCTCTCACTTTTTCCGGGTTTTTCTTAACTCCGGTATCGGCTACTAAAAATCCTAAAAATTCCACTTCTTGCTCAAAAAAAGGGCATTTATCTAACTGAATTCTCATGTTTGCGTCCTCAAGAATTTTAAATATAATTTCTATGTCATTTAGATGGTTTTCTTCGCTTTTACTGATAATAATGTCGTCAATGTAGACAAAACATCTAACTCCTATATGATTTCTAAGAATGTCATCTAGCGCTCGTTGGAAAATAGAAGGGGCATTTTTGAGTCCAAACGGGAGTCTGGTAAACTCATATTTGCCTTGATTTACTGAAAATGCAGTTTTTTCTATGTCTGATTGTCTAAGTGGGATTTGGTGAAATCCACTTTTAAGGTCTAAAACAGAAAAAATTTATTTTGTCCTAACTGTGCCAGTACATTGTTAATGTCTGGTATAGGGTATCTGTCTGGAATTGTGACCAAGTTAAGCTTCCTATAGTCGATTACCATTCTATGCTTTTTCTGTCCGGAGGCATCCATTTTTTTCGGTACCATCCATATTGGAGAATTATACGGGGATCTTGAACGTCTTATTACGCCGTTTTCGAGTAGCTCTTGTATTTGCTTCTCAACTTCTGGCCTAAGAGCTTCTGGGTATGGGTAGTGCCTCGAGTATATCGGACTTTCGTTCGTACTTCTTATAGTAGCTTCTACTTTGGTAGTGTATGTAAGTTTCTCGTCTGGGTCGTCAAATAAGTTTGGAAATTTTAAGCAAGTAATTTTTAAATTTTACTTTTGCGTTTCTGTTGTATGTCCTATTCGGATATCTAATTTGTTGACTTCGGGAGAAGCTTTCTGTTTTATTTTGATTATACGATTGTTTTTAATTGAAACATAACCTTCCTGCAAATTTATTTGAGCGTTGATTTCGCGAAGTGTATCGTTTCCTATATTAGCATCGAGGGTAACGAGGGTAGTAAAAAGAATTTAACATATGTATCTTTTAACTCAAATGGTTTTGCAATTGTGTGGTGTGTGATTTGAACATCTCCGGCTATGGAGCTTACATAAAAAGATTTATTATTTTTGATTGGTTTTTTTACTAGTCGCGGTTGAATGTAATTTTTATTAGAGCCGGTATCTATTAAAATTTTGATCATCTCTCCATTACCGATTTTACATTGAAAGTAAGGTAATGAAGAGGATTCTACTCTAAAAAATGAAGGCCAGTATATATTTGGTTTCCTCTGTTTCGTGTTCGAAATCTGGAATTTCCACATAGTATTCGGCTGTTGTCTCGTCAGTTTCCGTTAATTGCTCGGTATTTTCTATTGGGTGTTCTTGTTCAGTGCTTATGTGAAAATTTCTTTGCCTGTTATCTACCAGTCCGCTAGTCATTTGAGGTGGTGGTCGTTTTCCCTGCAGTCCATTATTTGGTCTGTTCATATAATTTACTTGTCTCGTTTGAAAATTTTTATCTATATCCATAGGTTCTGACCTTGGCTGTGGCTTCGGAGCCAGTGGGCGTGGTGGTTGTATTGCTGGGTAAGCAGAATATTGTTGATGATGTCCATTAAATTGCATTTGCTGTTATGGAAAATAGTGTGTCGTTTTTGGGGTCTGTGGAACGTGAGCTAAATGTATCGAGCGCCTTGTCTCTGTAAGACTTGGCGAAAAGATCAATTGATTCTCTTCCCATTTCCATGCATGAAATTTTGTTCAAGATAAGTGATAAGTGGGTATAAACCTGTTGATAGAAGAATAAAATATAAATTCTTAGGTTAGTCATTTTTTTTGATTGGGTTTGTTTTGTGTGTTTGTTTGCCTTGCTTTAGCTTTTTAATTTTTGTTTAAAAAGTTTCTTTTGGGTATGTTTCACTTTTGTGAATAATTTTTTGTTAGATGGGGTTTGTTTTGTGTGTTTATTTGCTTTGTTTTAGCTTTTTAATTTTTGTTTACAAAATTTATTTTGGGTGTGTTTCACTTTTGTGATTTCTTATTTTGTTTGTGGTTTGTAATTAAAAGTTAGCTTACAGTAAAATAAAACACATCCTGAACCGGCCAGTTGGTAGTAGTCCTTTTTGCTCCTTGCTACTGGGGTACCTTTTCCTGACACTCCCGTCCAGTTTTCTACGGCGACAGCCTGCAGTCTGATGTCTGATACGAGTGTTACTTTGATTCGATACCAAGAATATTTCCGCGGACAGGACGCTTAAACGTTGGGCGCCACTTAAACACTTGGGCTTATTATTTTTAACAGAATATAATTTTGTTGGACACTTGGTCCGTATTTATTAGTACAAAAATTGGAACTAAATTATTTTTACAAAAATTGGCATATTTATACCTAATAGCTTTGTCGCTGCCTCTGCCAACGTCGGAGCTTTGCCGTTTTCTTCGCTGCAGCGGTAAGTGGATCAGACGCTGCAGTCAGCACCTTTTGGGAGCTATTGACCAAAGCCGGGAAATCGCCCTTGCACTTTTGCTTGCTGCTGCAATGGCGGATGCGCGTGGCCAACTTCGGTTAGCGAATTCATTTTGTGTTAACTTGTATTTGTGTTAGGCTGCAGGGGATCGGTTTAAAGCTATGCTGTTTATCTCGCATTTCCACGGGTCCGATCCCTTGAAACTCAATCTTTCGAATTTGTATTAAGAATTGTGTTCAATGCTTAAACATTCTGCAAAAGGCCACAAAAGAGGTGTAAATTTGATGTGTTTTTGATTAACATTTGTTTAAATAAATTTGATGTTACTTTAACCTTTCCTTCGATTATAATTTCTAGTGGACTGTATATACTGTCTATTTTTGTTTTTGTATTTTGGTAATACATTTTTTTCTTTTAATAATTAGTGAAAGTATTATTTAATTTGAATTTTAATATTAAAAATATTTTAATATTGTTTATCTTTTAAATGTCATGTTCAACATAACGTTTGAATATCCTGCAAGGGGCCACAAAGTGCTATAGTTATATTTTGTAGTGTACTTTAAATGTACTTTAAAATATTAATGTTTTCTTCCATTTTTTAGTGGACTGTAAATTTGTTTTTAAATTTTGGCTTTCATGTTTAATACAGTTATCAAACTTTCTAAAAGATAATTTTAAGTTTTAATACATTTTTATACCCTTGCTGGGGGTATTATAATTTTTCCCAAAAGGGAAAAATAAAAAATTTTATAATTTTTTCCGACCTCAATCCGATTGAAAATCTTTGGTCAATCATGAAAAGACGGCTCAGGCAGTACGAAACAGGTCCATCAAACAGGGGCAACCATTGGGAGCGTGTTGTAGCTGAATGGATACGCTTTCCTAAAGATATAAGAGAAATTTTGGTAGATAACATGCCTGGCCGCGTACAGGAAGTCACATCAAATAAATTTCTTTGGACAAAATATTAATATTATTTTGGAAATTAAAACTCTTTGAAACGTGCAAAATTGAGTTTATGTGGGTTTTTTTCGTTTTTAATTTGTGTCTCCTCGAATTCATCTTTATCATCATTGTTTTTGCTTAGAATTTATTAAGAATTAAATAATTAATAGAAAACAAAAAAATTTTTTGGATTTGGTTGTGTGAATATGAATTTATGGGTGACGAAAGTCTGAGTCGTGAACATGCACTCAATTTTGCTCGCCACTGTAAGTCGGAACGGCCGACTATGTCCTACAGCTGCCTTATAACTGATTGATCAGAAATGCTATAACTCCGGTTTTTTTTAGCGTGAAAGAGTTCGGATTTTGTACGAATGCTATTTTTGGCATTTTTTGGCAAAATTTCTTAAGGATCGATCGGCCATATCTGATAGCTGCCATATAACTGATTTATTGGAAATGTCATAACTTTGGTGTTTTTAAAGTTAGGGAGTTAGGATTTTCTATGGATTCTATAAATAACTAAATAACATAACTAAGATCAGAATTGCCACACCTTTCGTTTATTAAAGAAATTTCATAGCGATCGGGCGACTATATTTTATAACTTCTATATATCTGAACAATCGGAAGCGCTATAACTTTGGAGTTTTCTTCACACTTTATACGTAATTTAGAATTTTTATTGAGAACTGGTACAGTATTCCAATACAGGAACATTTTTACTTACTATATTCCAGTGGTGGGCAAAACTAACACATGTTTAAAATTTGAGTGTGTGCGTAGCAGAGAAAAACAATGAGAGCAGAGAATTCACTGAGCGAAAAAAAACGTATTTTTTTATTTCAATTTTCGTTAATTCAAAAGTTGGAATGGGCACTAAAATTGATTATTTTATTGAAAAAAAAGCTTTGCTAGCAACATTTCTTAAGCAAATGAAAAACTACGCTTCCCTAAATATATTCTCCATGAAGAAAACTTTTTCCAACCCAATTTCTGAAAAAATTTATCTCAGTGGAAAAATTTGGATTTTTAGTTTGGGCTGTCAAATGAATAAAAATGAGAGCAAATGAGAGAGCTTCTAAAAAAAATTGAGAATGCTCACACTGTCAGTGTGCCGGCAGCGCTGCGGCAGAATTTCCTACCCTATACTCGCGTGCTATGTAAAATGAGAGTTTGCCCACCACTGCTATATTCAATCACTAACTATACAGCATATAGACAACCCATTTCATACAACGAAAATGGACGCAAAAATTTCTTGCGACAGGCCCTCAGCAGGCCCCAGAGAGGATTTATTACGCTCATCGTTCGTTCATCTTACGCTCATACTCTCATTAAATGCTTTCTGTTTCTCAGTCTCTGAACGGAGCGCGATGAAGAAGGTTTGCCTGCGCTTCGGTTGATCTTTGTATGTATGCGTGTTAAATACTCAAATACACGGGTGTATGTGTGCGTGCGATTTCGTTTCGGAGCCAGCGCACAACATTTTGAATTTTCTTACTTTTCAGGCTTGCTACCTAACAAAATTTGGTGAAATGACGAAAGAAATTATATTATTTTTTATTATTTCAGCATACATTTTAAATTTATTTAGGAATAAGATTAAGTGTTGGCAGTAAAATGTTTTTCATATATATATTTTTTTACGAATCAATAAAAATCAATATACTGAGATAGGAACAGGGTATATTTCAGTCGACATCCCTTAAAACGCCGATCGCTTTTAAGTTTTTGTTGTTCTTCATGTGTATTGTGCCTGCATACCCAACCGATGATTTTCATGGGTTGTCTAAATGCTGTATGGTTAGTGATTCAATCATCGAATATGTCTATCATAGCTATCATCAATAAATCTCCAAACTTTGAACCCATCCAACTTTTACATAAGGTTATGCCAACCTTTGAGACAATAGACTTATTACATATTACTTTTCATTTTGAATCTGTGGCATATTTATTTCTTTTTTATAAACTAATAAAAACAAAGGATTGATGCTGGTTTCCGTGATATTGATTATGAATCCTCACATACTCAGCCCCCTCACCATGACAAGGTCTCTATCCACGAGAGGGAAATACTATAATAACTTAATCTATATTAAACAATTTTTAAAAATCTGTAAATAATATACAAATATATTAGCTATATATAATAGCTCGTTTTGTATGTAAGAACCACAGCATTCCTTAGCTCATCATCAGCAAATATCCAATCGATTTGCGTCAAATGTTTGGTAGTAGCACAATTGTTGATTGGACTAAGATTAAATTCATTTAAAGCTTCCTCAAGTCGATCAGTCATCAGTGTTAAAATATCCTAAAATAACGAATTATTTTAATTATTTTCAATTAAATAGCAATTTTAATTGCTATTATTTTCTAACCTGCGTATCCTTTCAACATCCGCCAAATTTTAATTCGAAATTGTGTTATAGGAAAAGCAGGGTTCCTATAAACAACAATAAAGGATGTATCGAGATATTTAAAGGCAATTGATTGGTATGTAGTTCTTGAGCCTAAAGACTTATTTGTCTCAAACAAGAAAAGTACATTTTCGGCAATATTTTGCTTGGCATAAATTATAATTCCATTTTTGTTAATCGATATCATTCAATCGATTGCAATCAATTCTTCTTATAATGTCATAACCTTGTAAAGAAAAGTCTTCGCTGGGAAGATTCCAAGTTTCAACGAAACAAAGAAAATTTGCAGAACAAGTAATAGGGTCATTGAAAATATCTTCGCGATGGCTTTGAAGAGACTCAACATTATAGTAATGGGTAATATAGTATAGGGTAATATAAAGAGATATCTTTATTACTGCTAACCAAAATTTCATAATGCGTAGTAAAGAACTTTTCCTATCTTAAATTTTGAAGTTTGTTTTGGATATTTGGGGCTCCAAATCTTGTTGGAGGAACAAAGTCGCCTACTAAATTTGAGCCATTCACTAAGCAATGGTCAATTTGCATTAGCTGGCCAGTTGCTCCATTTACAAGTCCGTCATTTGTGTAATTTTGGGTTGTTTTGAGATGAAGAATATATGGAAAACCCTGTGTTTCGGGTTTTCATATTTTGAGCATATCTTAACGTGTTTTCTCTATTTCGACCAGATATGTTCGCAGTTTTCACTGTATCAACAGCAGTGGAAACCAACTCTTCCGTCCCAATTTGCGCTAGTTTTATGGAATTGTAATTGTTAACATCATCGTTAGAAGAAAATAAATGAATGGCATCATCAGGATCTTCGCTGGGTGAAACAACTCTTTGTTAACTCTTTGACAACAACTCTACTTATGCTGTTTAGGTGAGGGGCCGTTGTGGCGCGCACCCGCGCTGAAGAGCGCATCCGCGCGCGCCCCTCTTTGCGCTCTCGCTCTTTCGTCGGCCGTCGTCAATCGTATTCTTTTTATTACATTTGCCTTGTTTCTTTTCTAAGTTAAGTTTTAATCCTCTGTAAGCAGCCCAATAAAGCTGACCGCATTATTTTTGAATTCACCAAAAGACGCCCCCGACTTCTTACTTCAATAATTCTGGGATCTTTTGCTGCAGCAACGCCCCCCTACACATTTTGGTCCTTCGAGATATTCGGATATTCCGGATATTTGGATATTTTCTACCAGCAGTCCAGGCATTGTTCCACCAAAAGATAAGTACGAAATTTTTTCCGTCTCCATCTCTCTGCTGGTCTTCAGCAGTGGTCCGAACATTTCGAAATTCCGAAATTTCGTTCACACTGCTGCAAGATTTGTTATGTTTTTCTACCGTGTCAACTCCAAATCCGAGTTTTCCGACACCCCGGCAGCTTGAGATTTAAAAAAAAAAAAAACCTACAAAATTTTCCATCCATCTCCGTTTTGTGTGCCTCGCCATACTCCTCGCCGTTTTTGGCCTTTCTGTTATCCATTCGCTCGCCAACGGTCGAGGCATATGTGCATGCTTACACACATACATTGTTTTTGGTGCAATTAATCCGCAAAAGAAATCCGCAACTGAACAGTGAAAGTGTGTGGTGAAAAAAAAGGGGCATAATAAATATTGGCCAGCCGGTGTGAAGTGGTTCCGGTAATTTCCAAGTTCACCGAACAGTCCGCCGCTTTCGTAATATTTGTTTTTCTTCCCCACTTTTTTACACCATAAACTTTTCCGGTCCCCCAGTTACATATTATCGACGCTCCACTGTGCCAACATATGCCCACATGCCCTTACATATATCAGTACCTGCATATATCAGTCCATATATTTCCAAATATTGTCTGCCTCCAATTTCAGGAAATATATAACCGATAAAATGTAACATATACAGTCCACTTATCGACGTTCCACTGTGCCATCATATGCCCCACTTGCCCTTGCCCTACTTGCATGCATGCCCATATATTTCCAAATATTTTCTGCCTCCAATTTCAGGAAATATATAACCAAAGAAATTTAAAAAAAAATCAATTAATTATAAATTTATGTATTTATAATAATAACTACTAAAATTTATTTAATTCTTATTTTCCGTCCGAGCAAAGGGCCAGGTTTTTTAATTCACCTTTCCGGCCACTCAATAATTAAAGTCGAATATTAAATTATCGAAAAATTAATATTAAATAATTTAATTGTCAATCTTCTGTCTGAATCGATCCGCGGTTTCAATTCCACCGTTCCAGCTTCGTGATAATTAACCTCAATTGATTGAAAATTGAGATTTTCAACTCCACCCTTCTGGCTCCATAATAATTAAATCCGACAATTAGGCAAAAATTAATTATTTATTTTTCTTTGTGTGTTAAACCCGAGCCAAGGTCAAGTCCACCTTTCTTGCTCCGCAAATTCGAAAATAGTTAGGAATTCAATATCTACGTACGAGCCACACTTTTATAAATATACATATATAGACAGTCATCTATTTTTATTCCGAACGAGCACGAATTTTCCGGTACTTGTCCATTTTCCGTTCCGTCATTTTCCTAACGCTGCTTATACTCCGCATCTGGCAACATCCGCCTAGAATCTCGACAAACCTTGGCCCACCTGGTTTTTTTTTTGGCTTCCTGAAGTTTCTGCCACATCCGAGTTGTGCCGCATCCGACGTTCCTCTCGACATCGGCGCTACTAATTCCCACTTGGCCATTGCACACCACTCCACGCCATTGCAATTCCCACTTGCAATTGCATTTCGTCCGAGATCTCACCGGTCTCATCACATTATTGCGCACGTCAGTCGACAAGCGCTGACCAGCGAATTGGTGTCTGAGAATGCCCACGGGAGACGACCAAAAACCACGTCCGATCCCAACCATCCGTTTGGACAGATCTCAATCCGCTTCTACGCGGACGCCTCTTTTAAAGCCTAAGGCGTACAGTGCCATTCCAAGGGCAAAGAGTGATGAATCCGTCAACACAATCGCCGGTCCTTCACAGAGGCAGACTCGTTCCGTTGCAAAAATGGCTCAAAGTGCGGTCGACGTGGCGCTGAAGAAGTTCATCGCCACAACGGATCGAGTTAGCCAATTTGAGGGTGGAAGTGGGCTCCCAGTCCATGTGCGAAGTCCATCGGGACCAAATTCGGGCACAGTGGAGAAGGTGGAGAAAAGCTATGAGAGCTGCTCCGATTTACTAGCCGTGTCAGACGACAATGCGGCCACCTCGACAGTGCTGGAATCGAAGTACAGCTACTGTTACTCCGTCTATTCGAGGTGTATTGCCCAGCTTCGGGAGAAAATGGCTTCCCATGCCACTTCGGCCGGTTACCTCCGGTCGATACCGAGGTCTTCGCGGGTGATTATCTTCGGTGGCCCACCTTCAGAGATTTGTTTACGGTCATTTACATCCAAAACTCGCGGCTCACCCCGGTAGAGAGGTTGTTCCACTTACTGTCCAAAACAAGTGGTGACGCCCACGCCATTGTTTCCAAAGCTCCGCTTACCCATGAGGGGTTTGTCGCCGCTTGGCAAAGCCGCACAGACCGCTTTGAGAACCGGCGGCTATTGGTCAACAGCCAGTTGAAAATCCTTTTCAACATCCAGGCTATTTCTCAAGAGTCCGGGGTCGCGCTGAAGGAGCTGCAAGCCACCATTCAGAGTTGTCTGACAGCAGTAGTAAAGTCCTCCATCAAGGTTGAGGCTTGGGACTGCCTCCTGGTATTTATGATTTCGTCAAAGCTCCCCAAAGTCACACTTTCTATGTGGGAGCAATCCGTCCATAATAAGGCCGAAATTCCAACATGGAAGGAATTAAACAACTTCCTGACAGAGCGCCATCGCACTCTGGAAGCAATCGACGACGTCGATTGGCTCCGGGCAACTTCCGCCAAGGTCGGGAACTCCTACTGCCCCTGCTCGGAGGCTCAATTCATACGAGACTCGAATGGTTCCGGGCCCCAAGGGTTGCGATCTCTGTTCGAGGAAAAACCACCCCTTTCGCTTATGTCCGCGGTTCCTGGAAATGGACGTAAATGGGCGCTCGGACTACATTAAAAGAAAGCAATTATGTTTGAACTGTTTTGCCCGAAGGCACCAGCAACGAGACTGCACGAGCGCCCATACCTGCTTCACATGTCACAGCCGACACCACACCCTCCGCGTGTGCATTGCGGCAATGCGTTCTCCACCGCTCCAAGTCCGCCTACGACAGCAAGGGCTCGACCCGCACAGACTGCCAGAAGCACAAATGGCTCAGAGGATCAGTCGGATGTGCAGGTGTGCTTCGCTTCCGGGTCAGGAGCCGTCCTACTGGGCACGGCCCTTATCAACGTGTGCCATTTGGGGTGCAGCTTCCAGGCACGAGCGCTGATAGACTCAGGGTCCGAAGCGACTTTCATAACGGAACGACTGTACAACCTCGTCAAGCTTTCCTTCAAGACGATTCAAGCCCAAGTTTCCGGCCTTAATTAGACCATTTCCGCGCAGTCTACTAAATTGTGCAATTTTTCCATTCGGTCGCCGTCTAGACCCGGGCTACAATTAGAGACGGCGGCTTACGTTCTTCCGCAGTTGGCAGGAAATCTGCCATCATATCCGATTTCACGAGATCGTCTCAAGGGGCTGCCCGATATTCCTCTGGCGGACCCCAACTTCTTTGAGAGCTCCCAAGTCGATGTGTTAATAGGAGCTGACACTCTTCCGTCCATTCTTCTCGGTAATGCCAAGGCTAACATCTGCGGGTCGCTTCTCGGTCAGGAGACAATTTTTGGATGGGTGCTGACAGGCCCATTATCTCCAGCCAACCCCCGCAGCGTGACCATTTTTTCCACACGAGTGGCCCCCAGCCTCGGTGACTCACTGGATCAGCTCCTCACCAAATTCTGGGAGGAGGAATATGTGCCCACACAGATAAGTTCGGAATCGGATTCCATTTGCTAGCACAATTTTGTCCAGACGACGAGAAGAGACGAGTGTGGCAAGTTCGTTGTGACGCTCCCCTTACGCGACCCTGGGCAGAAGGGTTCCGAGCTAGCGGCTTCACGGTCCTTTGCCCTTGCTTAGTTCCTGCGGAATGAGCAGCGCCTGAAGAGGGACCCGCCCCTTAAGACCCGCTATGATTCGGTAATTCAGGAGTACATCGAATTAGGCCACTTGACCGAGGTCTCTCCCGCGAGCAATTCCGCTACCTATTATATTCCACATCATGCCGTCTTCAAGCCCGAAGGCACGACCAAGGTGCGAGTGGTCTTCAATGCTTCGAGCCCATCCGCAAACGGGACCAGTCTGAACCACATTCTTTACGCGGCCCGGTCTTACAATCCGACCTGACGATTCAAATCCTAAAGTGGCGATACTTTAGGTTTGTCTTCAACGCCGATATTGAGAAGATGTATCGGCAAATTTGGGTAGACTCCATGCATACTCCGCCCCAATGAATTTTGTTTCGCAATCCCGATGGGGATATCCGCGACTACGAGTTGAAAACGGTCACCTTCGGTATCAATTGTGCCCCGTTCCTGGCGATCCGTGTGCTGCAACAGCTCGCTTACGACGAAGAGTCGAAGTATCCGCAGGCAAGCCAAGTGATCCGGCATATTATGTACGTTGATGACGTTCTCGCGGGGGCAGACTCCAAGATTGAGGCCCAAGCTGCGATTCGGGAGCTGAAAGAGGCCCTAGAGTCAGCAGGGTTCCCACTTAGAAAATGGACGTCGAATAGCAAAGCAATCCTGGCCGACATTCCGAGAGACCACCTCCTTCGCGCTGATTTCCTCTACAGCGACTGATGAGTTCTTTTTTGTTCCGCCAGAATTGACTTCCGGCTCGTCTTTCACGAAGCGCCAATTCCTCTCCCAAATTGCCTGCCAACAATTGCCAACATGTATATTTGCGTTCGTGTCGAGGTTGATTCCAAGGTAATAGTGACCCTGCTGACTGCCAAGGCTCGCGTGGCCCCAGTTAAAATGGTGTCGCTCCCTCGGCTAGAGCTGTGCGGTGCCTTGTTGTTGTCCGAGATGACCACCGCCGTTCTGCCAAAGATGCCAGGGGCCGCGTCTGCCCTATATTGTTGGACGGACTCGACTATTGTCCTCGCGTGGCTGCAGAAGCCAGCGTGTCAGTGGACAAAGTTCGTGGCCAACCGGGTGACCAAGATCACCCAGTTCACCGACGTGCAGAAATGGGCACATGTCCGCTCCGAGCAGAACCCTGCGGATCTCGCTAGCCTGGGCGCAGCTCTTCGAGATCTTGCGAATAACCAGTTGTGGTGGCACGGTCCTGACTGGCTGCAAAGGCCTCGCAGCGACTGGCCCACTCAAGGCAATGATTCCCCCGTGACTGAGCTCGAGTAGCGAGCAGTCAATGTCCATGTCGCGAAGGCGCCCCCCAAAGATCTTCTTGAACGTTTTTCCACACTAGACAAGGCATTACGAGTCCTCGCCTATGTTAATCGCTTCATCCAGCGCGCGCGGAAGATTCGATCCTCGTTCGAAGAGCTCCTGACCGCTAATGAGGTTGCGTCGGCTGAACGTCTTCTAGATTCCGTTACTCAACGCAGACACTTCGTCTCTGAGATGGGCTGCTTTCGCGAAAAGCGTCCAATATCGGCATCCAGTCCGATCCAAAATCTGAACCCCTTCGTGGATTCGCAAGGCCTTATGAGAGCCTGCGGCCGGGTCACGTCCTCTGAGCTTCTCCAATACGACAAACGGCACCCTATTATCCTTCCGTACGATTGCCATCTGTCTCGACTCCTGGTTCAATTTACGCATCGCATCACGCTGCACGAAGGCAATCAGCTAATGATCCGTCTGATCCGGGCCAAATTCTGGATTCCAAGGGTGAGGAATTTGGTCAAGTCCGTCGTCTATTCTTGTAAGTATGGGTCATCCACAAGAAGAAGTTGCAGACGCAACTCATGGGAGAGCTACCTAAGGAACGGACATTCTTCTCGCGCCCATTCACGTACACCGGTGTGGATTATGCCGGTCCTTTCGATATAAAAAACTATACGGGGAGGGCCTGTCTCGTCACGAAGGGTTATGTGTTGGTTTTTGTGTGCTTCTCCACTAAGGCCATCCATTTAGAGCCTACGTCGGACCTCACGACCGAGAAATTTCTGGCGGCCTTCGCACGGTTCGTGTCCTGGAGAGGATGCCCCCGTCAATTGCAGTCCGACAACGGGAAGACCTTTGTGGGGGCGGCTGCTCTACTATCTCGCAAATTTCTTAAAAGGTAGAGCGAGAGCCTAAAAGGGGCTGTGATCGGTGCATTTAGTCACCAGCATCTTCTCTGCCATTTCATTCCTCCGGGAGCTCCCCACATGGGGGGCCTGTGGGAAGCAGGAGCTTCAAGACCTTGTTCTACAAGTCCACCGCCACGCGGAAAAACACTTTTGAGGAGCTGGCTACTCTCCTGGCGAAGATCGAGGCGTGGACTTTCTTGTGGGAGACCCACTTCTCGCCACGGTCGAGCCCGAGATAAAGGGGATACCACTTCCATCATTAATCGCTGGCAACACCTCAAGGCTCTGCAGCAGCAATTTCGGCTGCGATGGAAGAAAGATTACCTCAAGGAGTTCCATAAGAGGAATAAATGGCGAGCCCCTACGACGGATCTCTGCGTTGGGGATATGGTCGTCATCAAGGAGGACAACCTTCCGTCCAATGAGTGGCGTTTAGGCAGGGTTGACGCGGTGTATCCAGGATCCGATGGCCATGTCCGCGTGATCGACATCCGCACCGCGCGAGGGCTCGTCAAGCGGCCCGTTGCTAAAGTCGTGCTTCTTTCGTTGGAAGCGTCCGCCTACCAACAATAACTAACACTCTTCCGCTCCCATGTTCCTGTTCACCCCGATTCGGATAATTTTATTTGTTCCTTCATAATATTTCCGCCAGCCATAGTCAACACGATGTCGCCACGCCCACGCAACGCCCAATCCCTGGAGAGCAGATGTACTCGAGGTATTTAATCCTACCGGACTACCGTTGCCGAGTCTGCAACGGGATCCACGCCGGGATCCGAGGTGTCGGCGCTTCCTATGGCTTAGTGCCGAGAAGCGGCTCCGAGCGGTTCTCGTGAACCGGTATTGCTCGAGCTGCCAGGCCCACGACGGATCCTGTCGACATGGTGACGGCTGTAAGACGTGTGGTCAGGAGCACCACACTCTGCTGCACCTCGTGGAGAAGCCGCGGGCTCAGCGCAAGGCACGCCAAGAGGGGCACCAGTCACCTAGCGCGGGAGTCAGGACACGGAGTGTCGTGGCTTGTCCGCCTCTCGTCGAGGGCCCCCGCAGGACGCGGTGGCTGCGCCCACCCTCTCGTCGCTGCTGCAGCGGAACAGCGTCCACGAGCTGCCGACTGCAGTAGTGCGCATAGACACCGGGACCCGGATCTTCGACACGGGGGCCCTCATCGACCCGTGCACGCCATCGAGCTGCATCGACACCTCGCTCGCGGCGTGCTTCCGGCTGTCCACTACCAGCGTAGGGGACGAACAAGTGTGTTCAGCCACCGTGGGGTCAAGGACCGATGATAGCATCCGGTTGGAGGGCATCTTCAAGATTGAGCCTCACGTGCGCGTTCGTACGCCGTCCCGAGAGCTGAGCGAGGCGGTGCGTGCCCACTTTCGAGGCGTGACTTTGGCGGATGAGCGATTCCAACTGCCGGCGACAATCTCCGTCGTCCTGGGCGCGGTCATGTACCCGCGGATCATGAAGCCGAGCTTTCTAAGGATCCAGGACGGGCTGCCAGTGGCCCAGAGCACCGTGTTTGTAACGGTCGTGTCCGGAGCCTGTCACCAGACTGTGAAGAGCGCATCCGCGCGCGCCCCTCTTTGAGCTCTCGCTCTTTCGTCGGCCGTCGTCAATCGTATTCTTTTTTTTACCTTTGCCTTGTTTCTTTTCTAAGTTAAGTTTTATACTCTGTAAGCAGCCCAATAAAGCTGACCGCGTTATTTTTGAATTCACCAAAAGACGCCCCCGACTTCTTACTTCAATAATTCTGGGATCTTTTGCTGCAGCAACGCCCCCCTACACATCTGCAATGGTCATGCAAGCCTTAGATAAATGATTCAGGGCTTGTGCAAATGCATGGTCGCTTCTTTGGCGCATTAGTTCTGTGAGCTCAAAATTGTTAAAGCTGCTCCATAAGCTATTTCCTGCTAAAACGCTATAAGGATTAATTGTCCTTTCCGAAAATATCCAACTGTCTCCAACTGGGGAAAACTGTTTTAGATATAAAAAACTATAAAAAAACTTAGAACCAAAAACTATAATTGATTTTCCACCAAAACTTAAATCAGGGCTTCGGAAAATTTTGGCGAAGCCTTTGATCCAAAAATGAAAGCATTTTTGAACCAACCATAGAAATTTCATCAATTATTATCAATTGCTCAACTTGCATTGAGTTGATTGAGATCAACCAACTTTCAATGAATTGTATTTAAACTAGCATTGCTTAAAGGTCTTAAGGGACCTGAAGCTTGATTAATTGGAAGAGAAAACACTGAATTATGTGTCAGTCCTCCAATTAAAAAAGCAGCTTTTCCAGTTGGAGCACATAATAAAACCTTTGCCGAGTTCGTACCAGGAAGCTTATTTGCTCGCCAAGTCAAAGACTGATAGATGGTAGAAATCAGTCTGCCTTTTCCTACACTGGCCCCTCCACCAACATAGTCGTAAAATATATTTTTACAAACAATGTTATGCATCACATGTGCATAATATTGTCTTTGCTTGTAGTTGAGGGACCGAGTTAGCGATCAAAGGTCATCATTGGAAACTAACGGGGGGAGTCTAACTAATGGAAGTTCACCGTCTACTTCAGGGTTGTTTACCACATTGTCATCCTGAAGAATATTTACGCTCCGCTCTATATTTGGTACTGCCAAAGCTCTAAACTCTTCGTCTAAAAATTGGGAGGCAGGTTCTTCCGTAACAGGAGCATTATCTCCCCTATCCTCTTGCAAATCTTCCAGAACTCTTTCTAATTCCATATCATCAAACACATCATAGTTATTTTTTTGTCTTAATGAATTCATGGTTTTCTCGGAATGTGTTTTCAATGTCGTTGGAAAGAAGTTCAGCTTCTTCATTTTGCCAAGGATAGAAGAGCATTGAATGCTCTCGGAAATAGTCGGAAGGTGAAGAGTTAATGCTAAAGCGAACCCACCTTAGAATCAGGGGATGCCTTCTTAACGCAACCAGACCCATCCATCAGCGATAGCTTTGCTCAGCAACTTCATCTTCGTCCTACCTCCACATCATTTCTTTCATTTGTTTCAGAAATATTCCCATGGCTTATTTCTGCCATGGCTTCACGGAGCAACTGCGATACGTCTCTGTTTGATTTGTTTATGTAGTTAATAATAAAAAAGGCGTAACAATCTAGGATAAATTGAATATCCACATTAGCTCTGTGTAAGCCTATTATTATAGGCTTATATCTCTATTATAAGCATTGAGCAGTCGGTGGGAGAATTGTCTGCGAAGAAAAATTTGTGGCTTTTTCAAGCTGGAACGTAAGGCTAATTTTTAGGCTTCAAAATTAGTTACAAGGTGGGACAGAAAATAATTAAAATTATTATATAAAGCTGCGTCTTCATTAAAAATAGTCCTTAAAGCTTCCATAATTTTTTTGAACAAAGTTTTATATTCTTCAGCATTGACTTCGTTTTCTTCTAATGGTTGCAGAAGAAGCGTTTCAAGCATAGGAGGATATGGCATATCAAATCGGCAAAACTCCTGTCCGCCTAACTTTCTCAGGCAGGAAGCACTATGCTTGTGGCGTTGGTACTGAATAACTTCTTGTAGCTCAGGATCGTCTCCATTTGTAGTAATAAACCTATCGATAAAGTTTATTACTTGCTCGGTATTCTCGACGTTTCGAGCTTAGGAGCACCATCAAGCCAGTACATGCCATGAGAGTGTGGAGATCCTCTGTGCTGGAATTCAATTCTCCAATAAAAATGGGAAAGATTGAATTCCTCAAAAATATAGGATTTGAACAATTTCATTAATTGCCGCAACCTATAATCGAAGTACCGGGAGCACGTCACTGGATCGAATCGGATTAACCGAGCCTTTTTGGAGCTGGAAAGAGCTGCCGCTTCTTCCTCGCTTATAGCCCTATTGTCCAATAGAAGGGAAAGAATAACTAAAAGTTCATTCCACTTAGTTTCAGCAGCGGAAAGAGTAATGAAAAAGGTTGGCAACCCAAATTGTCGAATAATAGCAATAACTTTTTTTTTTCAGCCTCCCAATGAGCGAAGACCGCAAAGCCTAGTACTCTGACGAAGAAAATCTGCTGTCACTCGTGTGTCAGCTGTCAAACTCCATATAAAAAAAACGGTGTGAAAAAAGGAAGAAGAAATTTTTGCCTCCTAGATTTTGCCGGTACTCTAACGACGAAAATTATGGCTATCAAATTGAATGGCGTTGCCGGATCAACATAAACAGCTGATTTTGGGGTGTAAAAAGAATTAATTTGATTGAAAATTGAGAGAAAAAAATTTTCGGACCGAAAAATTTTCGGCCCGCGAGGATAAAGTCAAGCTAATTAATGCGGTCAAGGCGAAGCCCATAATATGGGATTTGACCCACAAGGGGCATTTTAATTCCATAAAATGGCATTGAAATGATTTTTGATTGATTTTGATCCAGTTTTCTTTTTCTTTATCAGCTCCTTAGCGGCGAAATACATAAAGAAAATACCAAAATCCAATCGGTTTGAATTCATTTTTGCTTATTTCTTTTTTGTTTACAAACAACAGGCGTTCAGTATTACCCTTTTCCTTAATTTTTTTGGTCACACTAGCTCGGTAGCCAAATAAAGAGCGATTTCGCTAGCACACGTGTGACAGCGGATTTTCGTCTTCAGAGTACTAGGCTTAACCCTTAAAGGATGTGGTAGCCATCATCATGTTCAACAAGTCTGTCAACAAATGACTCATCCTGCAGATTACCAGCGGTAACTGAACCTGACTTTTTTCATAAAGCAATTGAAATAGAATTTTGAATGCGCTGCATTTCGTAAAATTTATACATGTATAAAACTTTAGGAACTACAGCGCAGCGACGGTCGTAACGGGCCTTCACCCGGTGCCAATGCAAGGCGCTGAATTGCAGTAACATTATTTTCCAATAATGTTTTGCAGCAACATTATTTTCGAATAATTTTTTGCAGTAACATTATTTTCCAATAATGTTTCATGGCCCGCGGGATTTAAATTTTCTCCTAGCTCTGCATCATTTTGGGGTAGGTGTTGCTGCTGAAGAAGTTGTTCTACAGTTTCGCGATCAGATTCATCCGCAATAAATGGAATTTCATTCATTCCTTGAAATCCTGCTAGCCGTGAAATATTGTGCTTTCTGTAGAGCTCGGTATTCACCAAGTACCATACAGCTTCAAGGACCCGAGCGTGTCGAATAGTTTCAGTCATGAAATTGTGAGCGTACTCTAGTCTCCTTTTTAAATGGAGTTGGATGACATGAGTAGAGTCGAAAGAGCGCGGAGGCGCAGTCACAATATCAGGAACTGAAAAAGCGATACGGCGTATTCACTTCACTACTGCCCCTCTGATTCCGTATTGCCTTTCAGAGCCGAGGGAAATAATCCTCATAAAAGGGATTCTCGGCGAAATAAGGCCATTTAAGCACTCAGGGATTTCTGGGAAGTCGAACCCATTAGAAAGGCAGAGTAATGGGAGTCTGCCCAGAGAGATGGCACGACGACAAGTGTGGCAAAAGTTATATTTACCGGACGGACTGGGAAACTTCCTAGACAAATAAAACTTAATCCTGAAGTTTATTAATCGATCCTCTGCCATTTATCGAATTTGTTCTTCCCGAATCCTCCGCTGTTGTCCTGTTTCCCGGCGTTGCGATGTGCTTATTCGTTGCTCCTGTGTTCTTGCGATGGGATTTCTCCTGGTTGCTCTCTTTAAATCGGCGTCCCTTTCCCGTTCTCGACTGTCTTCCGTATCCCTTCGTCGCTGTCGGTGTTCTCCAGTGTTCCTTTCCTGTTCCCTTGCACGTTCTTCTGGGTCCTCGCGATGAGCAGCTCGCGCTGCGGCGTCCCGAATCCGCTAGTTTGATCCAACCTACCAAATTTCATATCGATCGGCCGACTATATATAGCTGCCATATAACTCAACGATCGGAAATGGTATTTGGTAAAAATACCAACTTTGGTATTTTTGCTCGAAATTTGGCGTCGAATATGCCGTATATTATTTTTAATAGTATATGTTTTTCCGATTTTGTTCCGAAAAACCTTTTTTTTAATGAAATCTTATTGTTAATTGTTATAATTTTTGCTTTATTTTTCAGAATCATTTACAATTTTGTTTTAAAGCTAACAAATTTTGTACTTAGAGTTTAGACCTATTTACTATCTTAACAACTATAATATTATATATTTTGTTTATTTAATATTTATTTGTTCATTTTTATACCCTTGCAGAGGGTATTATAATTTTGTCCAAAAGTGTGCAACGCAGTGAAGGAAACATATCCGACCCTATAAAGTATATATATTCTTGATCAGGATCACCTCCTAAGTTGATATGAGCATGTCCGTCTGTCCGTCGGTCCGTCTGTCTGTCCGTCTGTCTGTCCGTCTGTCTGTCCGTCTGTCTGTCCGTCTGTCTGTCCGTTTCTACGCGAACTAGTCTCTCAGTTTTTAAGCTATCGTCTTGAGACTTTGCACACACCCTTCTTTCCTTTCCGAAAAACCGATCGGCCGACTATATCCTATAGCTGCCATATAACTGATTGATCGGAAATGGTATAACATTAGTGTTTTTAGAGTTACAGAGTTCAGATTTTGTACGAATGCTACTTTTGGCAAAATAATACGACGTACCAATTTTCATAAGGATCGGCCGACTATATCTTATAGCTGCCATATAACTGATTGATCGGAAATGCTATAACTTCGGTGTTTTTAAAGCTAGAGAATTCGGATTCGGCACGAATGCTATTTTTGGCAAAATAATACAACATTCCGAATTTCATAAGGATCAGCCGACTATATCCTATAGCTGCCATATAACTGAACAATCGGAAATTACCCAACTTTCGTGTTTTTGAAGATAGAAAGTTGGAACTTCGTACAGATTTTATTTTTGGTCAGTTAATAAAACCTACCAAATTGCATAACGATCGGCCGGCTATATCTTATAGCTGCCATATAACTGAACGATCGGAAATGGTATTTGGTAAAAAAATCGGCTCCGCCCGAAGTTAGCTTTCCTTTCTTGTTTATTTACATTTAATAACCCAAGAAAATGGTAAAACTTGGCTCAATGGGCTTAAAGAATAAAGATAAAACTAAGACTGGTGCTTCGTGGTTACTAGCGTAATACTAGGAAGGGAAGGACCTGTCAGCACGCGGATGTGCGATATAAGATTTGCGAATATTGAATTTGTTTGTTGAGTGAAAGATGAGTGCGTCGATCATTTAATATCTGCTTTTAAATGTAGACGGTTGGTCGCATAGAGAAAAGGTAAATTATAGATCATTTTTAAGATTTTATTTTTTTTTTTTTTTTTTTTTACCGGTCTTTCAGAATTTGGAAATGGCTTGTGCATCAATAAGAGCATCAGCTAGCATTCCTGTATTCATCATAAAGCTTAGAGGCCCAGACGACCGAGGGGCGCTCAATAAACGATTTGTTAGAATATATTAAGCTATTTTTTTATTATTAAGCTAGGAGGAGTTAGTAAGGAAATTTAAAATTCTATATTTTAAGTTTGAGGGACAGGAAAGAGATGTTATAGCGTAGAGACCATTGTAGTTCGAACATAATACCCTAAAAGGGTCATGCAGTGCATATGTCGAACTACAACGGCTAAGGAACAGAGGACTAAAGTTTCGAGTCCTTCTATTAGGAATGTTAAATTTTAAGCGTGTTAGTAAATGCTGGCTATCTACATCCCCGTTAATAAGGTTATGCAGAAAGACTACACCGAGCATTGTCCTACGATTTGTTAAGCTAGGTAAGTTTATGAGTAAGAGTCTACTATTATAAGATGGAAGGTGAAGATTTGCATCCCAGTTTAGACCTCTAAGTGAAAAAGTTAGGAAATTCTTTTGTACGGATTCTATGCGGTCCTGATGTACTCCATATTGGGGACTCCAGACACATGAACCGTACTCCAGTATAGGACGGACCAAAGAAATGAATAGAGTTTTAGTTCTAAAGGGGTCATTAAATTCTTTTGACCACCTTTTGATAAAACCAAGGACTCCTTTAGCCTTATTAACCATTAAGGAAATATGGTCGGCAAATTTAAGTTTGATGTCTAATAGGATGCCGAGATCATTAACCTGGGTCAATTTTTCTAAGGCAATCCCATTAATAGAATAAGTAGCTTGCAGAGGGCAAGAACGATAAAAAGACATATGTTTGCATTTAGATCCATTAAGTATTAGATCATTAGCTAAGCACCATTTTTGAAAGTTATCAAGGTCAGACTGAAGACTGCATTGGGCAGAGATGGATTTGTACTGAAGACAAAGCTTTACATCATCTGCATACATGAGAACTAGAGAGTTCGTTAAAGCAGGGGGCAAGTCGTTTATAAAAAGCGTAAATAATAACGGGCCAAGATGACTTCCTTGAGGGACGCCGGATGTAGCACGGACCAGACGGGACTGTATGTTTTTAAATAAGACTCTTTGTGTCCTTCCATCTAGGTAGCTGGAGATCCACGTTAAGAGGTCTTTAGGAAAACCCAGCATATTCAGTTTACTCAACAAGAGTGAGTGATTAACTGAATCGAATGCTTTGCTGAAGTCTGTGTAAATTACATCGGTTTGATATCCCTTACAAAAGCCATCTATGACAAAGGATGTCAACTCCAATAAGTTTGTGGTGGTGGAGCGACGCTTAATAAAGCCATGCTGACAAGGAGTGATAATCGTAGAGCAAAGGTGTTGCAAATGAGGGGTAATTAATTTTTCAAATAACTTTGGAATTGCCGACAACTTAGAGATGCCTCTGTAGTTGGCAGCCTCGGACTTTTTTCCTTTTTTATGTAGGGGAATTATAAATGATTCCTTCCACTTAAGGGGAAAAATCGAGGTTTCCAAAGATAAGTTGAAAAGTCTTAGAAGAGGTTTGCACAGAGCCCTGGCGCAGTATTTTAGCACACAGCCTGGTACTTCGTAGGGGCCTGGCGAATAAATGGGTTTTACTCTTAAAAGACCAGATAATAAGTTATTCTCAGAAAAAAACGGACAGAAAATAAGATTTGCTGCTTGAATGTTATATGCGTAAGGCTGATCAGTCAGTTTAGGAGGAGAATAAGTTGTTTGAAAAAATTTTGCGAATAGATCGGCAATGGCCTGATCCGAAGTCGCAGAAGAATTTTCAAACGTAAGCAGGGGTGAAAAAGATGCGTGTTTACGCTTAGTGTTTACAAAATTATAAAACTGCTTTGGATCCTGAGTAAATTGAATCCGGCAGCGGTCAATATAATTCCTATAACATTCAGCGTTTTGCACGGTAAAATTCGACCGAGCTAGTAGGTATCTTGCGAAATCAACACTACTGCAGGTTTTTTTATATTTAAGTAAAAGCTTATTTTTTTTATTTTTTAAGATAGTAAGGCACCTTGTAAACCAAGGAGGATTTGCTGAAGCGGACGGATATTTCCAAGTCACACATGAGTCAAAAAATTTATTTAAAGTAAAATAACATTTTTCTAAAGTGACATTAAGATCAGTGCACGCCAGAATATCAGACCAGTCAAATGTTTCTATAAGGCTATTAAGTTTCTGAAAATCAGCTTTACGGAAACAGCGAATCTTATTTACCACGCTCGGAGACATCTGATCGATACCAGGAGTGGTTTCGATTGAGACCTCCAGCGTGGGGTGATATGGATCCTCTGGGGTTGAAAGGGGAAAAGCTCTGGAGAGAGCAGTACCATCCGGATCAGATACAAAACATAAGTCTAAAAACCGACCTAGCGAATTTCTAACATGATTGATCTGACCTAGGGACATGTCAAACATGCCCGCGGTGAAGTCATGGTAAGTTGAAAGTGACAAAGATGGTGAGTTGTCGACGTTGGACCACTTTAATTCTGGGATATTAAAGTCACCCACCGCTACGAGTTGGTCACGATCCGTCATAAGATTAGAGACGTATCGAATGGCGGACAAATGCTGCCAATATGTAGGCGGTTCAGACATAGGAGGTATATATGAACAAGTAATGTATAAAGCTTTAACGGACATAGTGATTTTAACGCAAATAAATTCTATGTCACCAAACTCATGGGATTTCACCTCTTCAGAAGCAAGAGTAGAGTCTACAGAAATGAGGACTCCACCTCCTCTTCGCTGAGATCGATCCCGTCTAAAAGTGGTGTACTTACTTGGAAAAACTTCGGAGCTAAAGATCTCCGGATTTAACCAGGATTCTGTAAATGCTATTATATGGGATGCAAAGAAAGAACTATCAGAATATAGCTTGGGGAGTTTGCTACGTAGCCCCCTAGTATTCTGATAGGTAAGAGTTAGTGAGGAAACTAGTTTTTTGGGTTAGTGGCCAAAGAAGAGGTGGAGGGTTGGTCAGTGGTTTCGATATTGGGAAGTCTCACTCCCACTGGTTTTTGAACTTTTTTCTTCACGGAACTAGGCTGATGTTCTTGGACGAAAAGATTCTCTGGCCAAAAACTGGGAGAACAAATCGTCTTGAACATCAGCGCGGGCACACGAATCTTGAAAGAAGACGTGCGCCTTGTATAATTATATTTAAATTTTTGTATGTCCTCCACCTTTATATCGGCTTTTGTTTTGGCTTTGATATAAGCCGAGATATCAATCTCTGAAGTATCAGGGGCGAGCCGACAAACAAATATATGTTTCGATGGAGGAATCACCTGTAAGGGTTTTGGTGTCGCAGGTACTAGAACTGCAGCATCAGTCGGTGCCGGTGGTCCGGACTGTGGAATACCCTTTTGGGTGACCCTAATGTGGATTTCGTTCCCTAGGACTTGTGGCATCACTTGAAGGGATGCCATGGCGGACATATTAGACAATTGCTCATTATCCCTGAGAAATTCTGACGAATTTTTCTCAGTTCTAGCCCTTGGGGTGGCCAGAGATATAAGCGGCTGCATTAATGTCTGCTGAGCAGGCTGAGGCGGATCAGAAACAGCGGATTTCTTGCGCTTAGGGGACTCGTTTAGCAGCTGAAGGCCTCTAAACTGAGTGTCCAGCGCACAGAGCTGGTCATTGATTTTACGAAAACCAGTGATCAGCTCTTTAAATCCATTTTTGGTCTGTCTTCACAACAATAATGTATCCCAGACCTACGGGAAATGGCATCCGAAACTGATGCAGTGAAACCGGCACACTTGGCATGTACGACGTTCTCACATAGCCAGCAATGGATGGCAGGCTGGGATGAGGAAATTGTCTTGTTACAAGACTTAATGGCACAGACAAGTTTAAATTCCATTTTATTTTTATTTTTTTTTTTTTTTTATTTAATAAAACAAAAATTAATATTTTAAAAAAGTTTAAAAACACAATACCTTGAACCACTGTGCCAAATAGGAAGCCAGAGTGGGAGCTTTGAATAGTGCAAAAGAGAAATGCAGAAATAAAGATAAGCCGGGGAAGAAGCAGAGCTGAGCTATGCTTGGAATTGAAATTATTCAATTTATTAATTCGACTCCAAATATACCACAGCACTCGCGAAGCGATACGGTTTAGGCTTTAAGATTGTTAAGATTCACCAGGTTTAATTCACAAGTATGTAAACACCGGTTTATCAATATTTATAATAAAACGCAGTGCGCACAAAAAAACACGACCGTTCGCTTAAGAGAAAGAGAGGGAAGTGAGCAAGTTGTAATTTATTTATATGGGTCCTGGCACTACAGCCCCATATTTCAGATCCATAAAGCATTATGGGTAAAAATATTTGTTTATATATTGTCAGCTTATTGTGATTTGACAGATTTGATCTGCGATTTATAAAAGGGTACAATATTCGGATGGTCCTATTTATCTTGTCAATGGTATGACTTATGTGACCATTGAAAATATGTTTTTTGTCAAAAATAATGCCAAGATACTTTATGGAGTTTTCCCATTTAATGTCAGTGTTATTTAGTTTATGTTCACTATTTGGCAGAAAACACAGTTTCCGTTTTTTGGTGAAGAAAATGGATTTTGTTTTCGAGGCATTTATTTTAATTTTCCATTTATAAAAATAAGAAGATATTGCATCTAAGGACATTTGGAGCTCGTTTTCTATCAAATTATAAGTAGTGCCAGAGCTAAACAGGGCTGTGTCGTCGGCAAATATGAGTGTATGACATCTTTGAAATAGGGGGATGTCATAGGTGTAAATGTTATAAAGAACTGGTCCGAGCACAGAGCCCTGTGGGACACCTGCTTTGATTAGTTTTTTATTCGAATTGGTACCATCAAGACTGACGTAAAAGTACCTATCTGAGAGAAAACTCTGGATGATCTTTGTTAAACATATTGGGCTGTTACAAGTGATAAGTTTATGTATTAGACCATGGTGCCAAACAGTATCAAAAGCAGCTTCTATGTCGAGCGTTACCATGCCAACTGACTCTTTTCGTGCAAAACTTTCCTTTATATAGTTAGTGATTTGATCAAGTGGGTGAATACAGTTCAGAAAAGCACGAAAGCCATATTGGACTGGGGGTAGAATGTTATTATCTTCCACATGCAGATTGAGCCTAGATTTAATTAATCTTTCAAAAATTTTTGAAAAACCACATAGCAAACTTATCGGACGGTAATTGTATGGACAATCCAGGTGCTTCCCTGGCTTAGGAATTGGAATAATTCTTGCAATTTTCCAATTTTTGGGGGAAATAACCAATTTGAAGACATTTATTCATGATTAGAGCAAGAAAGTCTATGGCATTTTTTGGTACATTTTTTAGACAAATGTTTGGAATTTTATCAATGCCAGGTGATTTGTTATTTTTTAGTGACTTTATTATGAGGTCAATATCCTTAGGAGTGATTTAAGGTGTGAATGTTAGGTCATTCAAATTGTTAAACTCGCTTAAAGTGTTTTGGACTTCAGTTGAGGTATTATAGTCTGAGAAACTGTCAGTAATGTGATGTTTTGATTCAAAAACTTCTGCTAAGATATCTGCTTTTTCTGCTCTTGTGGTAAACACTATATTATTGTGAAGGAAACTTGGGATAAACTGTTTTTTGTTCTTAATAATTTTAGTAAGCTTCCAAAATGGTCTGGAATTCTTGTCCAATTTAGACAGCTTCAAAATCCGAAAGAGCTTCGAGATTGGCTAAGGCAGCAACATTGAGGATATGCTTGAATTTTTTCCAGATTGCTTTGGAGTATTGCAAGTGTGTAACATTTTTGCAATGAACTCCTTTAGTAAACTTACAAAGTACTGGTAAATGGTCCGATGAGAGATCAGTATGCACAATTGGCTCAGAGAAATTTATCGGTGAATTTGTAAGGAAAATGTCTAGAGTTGAAGGCTTGCTACTAAAGTTAGCTGGTATATAGGTTGGATCTTTGGAGTATAAAAGCGAAAATTTTCCCGTTGAAAAAAGCTCATGAAGGCAATTTCCAAACGAGTTTGCTCTGTCACAATTCCACAATCGATTTCTGCAGTTCAAGTCACCACCCAATATGTAATGGCCATCAATTTGTGAAAATTTTACTAGGTCGGCCCTGAACATTGTTTTTATGTGTTTATTTGTTAAAGGAAAGTTACATGGATTGTTTAGGCATTTAGCTGAAGCACCAGGAAAATAGGCTGAATATATTTTGAGAGAATTATTGGTGTCAATGTTTATCTTTATAGCATTAAGTCGGAACGGCCGGGATCGGCCGACTATATCCTATAGCTGCCATATAACTGATTTATCGGAAATGCTATAACTTCGGTGTTTTTAAAGCTAGAGAATTCGAATTTGGTACGAATGCTATTCTTGGCTAAATAATACAACCTACCAAATTGCATAACGATCAGCCGACTATATCTTATAGCTGCCATATAACTAAACGATCGGAGATGGTATTTGGTAAAAATACCAACATTGGTATTTTTGAAGATGGAAGCTTGTAACTTTGTTTTAGATTTTTTATTGTAATAAATTGGTTATATAATGATATTCTCATAAGGATCAGCCAATTCAATCCGATTTTTGTGATATATATCTAGTTTTAACTGACTTAATGGTATGACTTATGTGACCATTGAAAATAAGTTTTTTGTCAAAAATAATGCCAAGATACTTTATGGAGTTTTCCCATTTAATGTCAGTGTTATTTAGTTTATGTTCACTATTTGGCAGAAAACACAGTTTCCGTTTTTTGGTGAAGAAAATTGATTTTGTTTTCGAGGCATTTATTTTAATTTTCCATTTATAAAAATAAGAAGATATTGCATCTAAGGACATTTGGAGCTCGTTTTCTATCAAATTATAAGTAGTGCCAGAGCTAAACAGGGCTGTGTCGTCGGCAAATATGAGTGTATGACATCTTTGAAATAGGGGGATGTCATAGGTGTAAATGTTATAAAGAACTGGTCCGAGCACAGAGCCCTGTGGGACACCTGCTTTGATTAGTTTTTTATTCGAATTGGTACCATCAAGACTGACGTAAAAGTACCTATCTGAGAGAAAACTCTGGATGATCTTTGTTAAATATATTGGGCTGTTACAAGTGATAAGTTTATGTATTAGACCATGGTGCCAAACAGTATCAAAAGCAGCTTCTATGTCGAGCGTTACCATGCCAACTGACTCTTTTCGTGCAAAACTTTCCTTTATATAGTTAGTGATTTGATCAAGTGGGTGAATACAGTTCAGAAAAGCACGAAAGCCATATTGGACTGGGGGTAGAATGTTATTATCTTCCACATGCAGATTGAGCCTAGATTTAATTAATCTTTCAAAAATTTTTGAAAAACCACATAGCAAACTTATCGGACGGTAATTGTATGGACAATCCAGGTGCTTCCCTGGCTTAGGAATTGGAATAATTCTTGCAATTTTCCAATTTTTGGGGAAATAACCAATTTGAAGACATTTATTCATGATTAGAGCAAGAAAGTCTATGGCATTTTTTGGTACATTTTTTAGACAAATGTTTGGAATTTTATCAATGCCAGGTGATTTGTTATTTTTTAGTGACTTTATTATGAGGTCAATATCCTTAGGAGTGATTTAAGGTGTGAATGTTAGGTCATTCAAATTGTTAAACTCGCTTAAAGTGTTTTGGACTTCAGTTGAGGTATTATAGTCTGAGAAACTGTCAGTAATGTGATGTTTTGATTCAAAAACTTCTGCTAAGATATCTGCTTTTTCTGCTCTTGTGGTAAACACTATATTATTGTGAAGGAAACTTGGGATAAACTGTTTTTTGTTCTTAATAATTTTAGTAAGCTTCCAAAATGGTCTGGAATTCTTGTCCAATTTAGACAGCTTCAAAATCCGAAAGAGCTTCGAGATTGGCTAAGGCAGCAACATTGAGGATATGCTTGAATTTTTTCCAGATTGCTTTGGAGTATTGCAAGTGTGTAACATTTTTGCAATGAACTCCTTTAGTAAACTTACAAAGTACTGGTAAATGGTCCGATGAGAGATCAGTATGCACAATTGGCTCAGAGAAATTTATCGGTGAATTTGTAAGGAAAATGTCTAGAGTTGAAGGCTTGCTACTAAAGTTAGCTGGTATATAGGTTGGATCTTTGGAGTATAAAAGCGAAAATTTTCCCGTTGAAAAAAGCTCATGAAGGCAATTTCCAAACGAGTTTGCTCTGTCACAATTCCACAATCGATTTCTGCAGTTCAAGTCACCACCCAATATGTAATGGCCATCAATTTGTGAAAATTTTACTAGGTCGGCCCTGAACATTGTTTTTATGTGTTTATTTGTTAAAGGAAAGTTACATGGATTATTTAGGCATTTAGCTGAAGCACCAGGAAAATAGGCTGAATATATTTTGAGAGAATTATTGGTGTCAATGTTTATCTTTATAGCATTAAGTCGGAACGGCCGGGATCGGCCGACTATATCCTATAGCTGCCATATAACTGATTTATCGGAAATGCTATAACTTCGGTGTTTTTAAAGCTAGAGAATTCGAATTTGGTACGAATGCTATTCTTGGCTAAATAATACAACCTACCAAATTGCATAACGATCAGCCGACTATATCTTATAGCTGCCATATAACTAAACGATCGGAGATGGTATTTGGTAAAAATACCAACATTGGTATTTTTGAAGATGGAAGCTTGTAACTTTGTTTTAGATTTTTTATTGTAATAAATTGGTTATATAATGATATTCTCATAAGGATCAGCCAATTCAATCCGATTTTTGTGATATATATCTAGTTTTAACTGACTTAATGGTATGACTTATGTGACCATTGAAAATAAGTTTTTTGTCAAAAATAATGCCAAGATACTTTATGGAGTTTTCCCATTTAATGTCAGTGTTATTTAGTTTATGTTCACTATTTGGCAGAAAACACAGTTTCCGTTTTTGGTGAAGAAAATTGATTTTGTTTTCGAGGCATTTATTTTAATTTTCCATTTATAAAAATAAGAAGATATTGCATCTAAGGACATTTGGAGCTCGTTTTCTATCAAATTATAAGTAGTGCCAGAGCTAAACAGGGCTGTGTCGTCGGCAAATATGAGTGTATGACATCTTTGAAATAGGGGGATGTCATAGGTGTAAATGTTATAAAGAACTGGTCCGAGCACAGAGCCCTGTGGGACACCTGCTTTGATTAGTTTTTTATTCGAATTGGTACCATCAAGACTGACGTAAAAGTACCTATCTGAGAGAAAACTCTGGATGATCTTTGTTAAACATATTGGGCTGTTACAAGTGATAAGTTTATGTATTAGACCATGGTGCCAAACAGTATCAAAAGCAGCTTCTATGTCGAGCGTTACCATGCCAACTGACTCTTTTCGTGCAAAACTTTCCTTTATATAGTTAGTGATTTGATCAAGTGGGTGAATACAGTTCAGAAAAGCACGAAAGCCATATTGGACTGGGGGTAGAATGTTATTATCTTCCACATGCAGATTGAGCCTAGATTTAATTAATCTTTCAAAAATTTTTGAAAAACCACATAGCAAACTTATCGGACGGTAATTGTATGGACAATCCAGGTGCTTCCCTGGCTTAGGAATTGGAATAATTCTTGCAATTTTCCAATTTTTGGGGAAATAACCAATTTGAAGACATTTATTCATGATTAGAGCAAGAAAGTCTATGCCATTTTTTGGTACATTTTTTAGACAAATGTTTGGAATTTTATCAATGCCAGGTGATTTGTTATTTTTTAGTGACTTTATTATGAGGTCAATATCCTTAGGAGTGATTTAAGGTGTGAATGTTAGGTCATTCAAATTGTTAAACTCGCTTAAAGTGTTTTGGACTTCAGTTGAGGTATTATAGTCTGAGAAACTGTCAGTAATGTGATGTTTTGATTCAAAAACTTCTGCTAAGATATCTGCTTTTTCTGCTCTTGTGGTAAACACTATATTATTGTGAAGGAAACTTGGGATAAACTGTTTTTTGTTCTTAATAATTTTAGTAAGCTTCCAAAATGGTCTGGAATTCTTGTCCAATTTAGACAGCTTCAAAATCCGAAAGAGCTTCGAGATTGGCTAAGGCAGCAACATTGAGGATATGCTTGAATTTTTTCCAGATTGCTTTGGAGTATTGCAAGTGTGTAACATTTTTGCAATGAACTCCTTTAGTAAACTTACAAAGTACTGGTAAATGGTCCGATGAGAGATCAGTATGCACAATTGGCTCAGAGAAATTTATCGGTGAATTTGTAAGGAAAATGTCTAGAGTTGAAGGCTTGCTACTAAAGTTAGCTGGTATATAGGTTGGATCTTTGGAGTATAAAAGCGAAAATTTTCCCGTTGAAAAAAGCTCATGAAGGCAATTTCCAAACGAGTTTGCTCTGTCACAATTCCACAATCGATTTCTGCAGTTCAAGTCACCACCCAATATGTAATGGCCATCAATTTGTGAAAATTTTACTAGGTCGGCCCTGAACATTGTTTTTATGTGTTTATTTGTTAAAGGAAAGTTACATGGATTGTTTAGGCATTTAGCTGAAGCACCAGGAAAATAGGCTGAATATATTTTGAGAGAATTATTGGAGTCAATGTTTATCTTTATAGCATTAAGTCGAAACGGCCGGGATCGGCCGACTATATCCTATAGCTGCCATATAACTGATTGATCGGAAATGCTATAACTTCGGTGTTTTTAAAGCTAGAGAATTCGAATTTGGTACGAATGCTATTCTTGGCTAAATAATACAACCTACCAAATTGCATAACGATCAGCCGACTATATCTTATAGCTGCCATATAACTAAACGATCGGAGATGGTATTTGGTAAAAATACCAACATTGGTATTTTTGAAGATGGAAGCTTGGTACTTTGTTTTAGATTTTTTATTGTAATAAATTGGTTATATAATGATATTCTCATAAGGATCAGCCAATTCAATCCGATTTTTGTGATATATATCTAGTTTTAACTGCAAGGGTATATCAACTTCGGCTCCGCCCGAAGTTAGCTTTCCTTTCTTGTTTATTTACATTTAATAACCCAAGAAAATGGTAAAACTTGGCTCAATGGGCTTAAAGAATAAAGATAAAACTAAGACTGGTGCTTCGTGGTTACTAGCGTAATACTAGGAAGGGAAGGACCTGTCAGCACGCGGATGTGCGATATAGGATTTGCGAATATTGAATTTGTTTGTTGAGTGAAAGATGAGTGCGTCGATCATTTTAATATCTGCTTTTAAATGTAGACGGTTGGTCGCATAGAAAAAAGGTAAATTATAGATCATCTTTAAGATTTTATTTTGAGCAAGTTGTAATTTATTTATATGGGTCTTGGCACTACAGCCCCAGATTTCAGATCCATAAAGCATTATGGGTAAAAATATTTGTTTATATATTGTCAGCTTATTGTGATTTGACAGATTTGATCTGCGATTTATAAAAGGGTACAATATTCGGATGGTCCTATTTATCTTGTCAATGGTATGACTTATGTGACCATTGAAAATAAGTTTTTTGTCAAAAATAATGCCAAGATACTTTATGGAGTTTTCCCATTTAATGTCAGTGTTATTTAGTTTATGTTCACTATTTGGCAGAAAACACAGTTTCCGTTTTTTGGTGAAGAAAATTGATTTTGTTTTCGAGGCATTTATTTTAATTTTCCATTTATAAAAATAAGAAGATATTGCATCTAAGGACATTTGGAGCTCGTTTTCTATCAAATTATAAGTAGTGCCAGAGCTAAACAGGGCTGTGTCGTCGGCAAATATGAGTGTATGACATCTTTGAAATAGGGGGATGTCATAGGTGTAAATGTTATAAAGAACTGGTCCGAGCACAGAGCCCTGTGGGACACCTGCTTTGATTAGTTTTTTATTCGAATTGGTACCATCAAGACTGACGTAAAAGTACCTATCTGAGAGAAAACTCTGGATGATCTTTGTTAAATATATTGGGCTGTTACAAGTGATAAGTTTATGTATTAGACCATGGTGCCAAACAGTATCAAAAGCAGCTTCTATGTCGAGCGTTACCATGCCAACTGACTCTTTTCGTGCAAAACTTTCCTTTATATAGTTAGTGATTTGATCAAGTGGGTGAATACAGTTCAGAAAAGCACGAAAGCCATATTGGACTGGGGGTAGAATGTTATTATCTTCCACATGCAGATTGAGCCTAGATTTAATTAATCTTTCAAAAATTTTTGAAAAACCACATAGCAAACTTATCGGACGGTAATTGTATGGACAATCCAGGTGCTTCCCTGGCTTAGGAATTGGAATAATTCTTGCAATTTTCCAATTTTTGGGGAAATAACCAATTTGAAGACATTTATTCATGATTAGAGCAAGAAAGTCTATGGCATTTTTTGGTACATTTTTTAGACAAATGTTTGGAATTTTATCAATGCCAGGTGATTTGTTATTTTTTAGTGACTTTATTATGAGGTCAATATCCTTAGGAGTGATTTAAGGTGTGAATGTTAGGTCATTCAAATTGTTAAACTCGCTTAAAGTGTTTTGGACTTCAGTTGAGGTATTATAGTCTGAGAAACTGTCAGTAATGTGATGTTTTGATTCAAAAACTTCTGCTAAGATATCTGCTTTTTCTGCTCTTGTGGTAAACACTATATTATTGTGAAGGAAACTTGGGATAAACTGTTTTTTGTTCTTAATAATTTTAGTAAGCTTCCAAAATGGTCTGGAATTCTTGTCCAATTTAGACAGCTTCAAAATCCGAAAGAGCTTCGAGATTGGCTAAGGCAGCAACATTGAGGATATGCTTGAATTTTTTCCAGATTGCTTTGGAGTATTGCAAGTGTGTAACATTTTTGCAATGAACTCCTTTAGTAAACTTACAAAGTACTGGTAAATGGTCCGATGAGAGATCAGTATGCACAATTGGCTCAGAGAAATTTATCGGTGAATTTGTAAGGAAAATGTCTAGAGTTGAAGGCTTGCTACTAAAGTTAGCTGGTATATAGGTTGGATCTTTGGAGTATAAAAGCGAAAATTTTCCCCTTGAAAAAAGCTCATGAAGGCAATTTCCAAACGAGTTTGCTCTGTCACAATTCCACAATCGATTTCTGCAGTTCAAGTCACCACCCAATATGTAATGGCCATCAATTTGTGAAAATTTTACTAGGTCGGCCATGAACATTGTTTTTATGTGTTTATTTGTTAAAGGAAAGTTACATGGATTGTTTAGGCATTTAGCTGAAGCACCAGGAAAATAGGCTGAATATATTTTGAGAGAATTATTGGAGTCAATGTTTATCTTTATAGCATTAAGTCGGAACGGCCGGGATCGGCCGACTATATCCTATAGCTGCCATATAACTGATTGATCGGAAATGCTATAACTTCGGTGTTTTTAAAGCTAGAGAATTCGAATTTGGTACGAATGCTATTCTTGGCTAAATAATACAACCTACCAAATTGCATAACGATCAGACGACTATATCTTATAGCTGCCATATAACTAAACGATCGGAGATGGTATTTGGTAAAAATACCAACATTGGTATTTTTGAAGATGGAAGCTTGGTACTTTGTTTTAGATTTTTTATTGTAATAAATTGGTTATATAATGATATTCTCATAAGGATCAGCCAATTCAATCCGATTTTTGTGATATATATCTAGTTTTAACTGCAAGGGTATATCAACTTCGGCTCCGCCCGAAGTTAGCTTTCCTTTCTTGTTTATTTACATTTAATAACCCAAGAAAATGGTAAAACTTGGCTCAATGGGCTTAAAGAATAAAGATAAAACTAAGACTGGTGCTTCGTGGTTACTAGCGTAATACTAGGAAGGGAAGGACCTGTCAGCACGCGGATGTGCGATATAGGATTTGCGAATATTGAATTTGTTTGTTGAGTGAAAGATGAGTGCGTCGATCATTTTAATATCTGCTTTTAAATGTAGACGGTTGGTCGCATAGAAAAAAGGTAAATTATAGATCATTTTTAAGATTTTATTTTGAGCAAGTTGTAATTTATTTCTATGGGTCTTGGCACTACAGCCCCAGATTTCAGATCCATAAAGCATTATGGGTAAAAATATTTGTTTATATATTGTCAGCTTATTGTGATTTGACAGATTTGATCTGCGATTTATAAAAGGGTACAATATTCGGATGGTCCTATTTATCTTGTCAATGGTATGACTTATGTGACCATTGAAAATAAGTTTTTTGTCAAAAATAATGCCAAGATACTTTATGGAGTTTTCCCATTTAATGTCAGTGTTATTTAGTTTATGTTCACTATTTGGCAGAAAACACAGTTTCCGTTTTTGGTGAAGAAAATTGATTTTGTTTTCGAGGCATTTATTTTAATTTTCCATTTATAAAAATAAGAAGATATTGCATCTAAGGACATTTGGAGCTCGTTTTCTATCAAATTATAAGTAGTGCCAGAGCTAAACAGGGCTGTGTCGTCGGCAAATATGAGTGTATGACATCTTTGAAATAGGGGGATGTCATAGGTGTAAATGTTATAAAGAACTGGTCCGAGCACAGAGCCCTGTGGGACACCTGCTTTGATTAGTTTTTTATTCGAATTGGTACCATCAAGACTGACGTAAAAGTACCTATCTGAGAGAAAACTTTGGATGATCTTTGTTAAATATATTGGGCTGTTACAAGTGATAAGTTTATGTATTAGACCATGGTGCCAAACAGTATCAAAAGCAGCTTCTATGTCGAGCGTTACCATGCCAACTGACTCTTTTCGTGCAAAACTTTCCTTTATATAGTTAGTGATTTGATCAAGTGGGTGAATACAGTTCAGAAAAGCACGAAAGCCATATTGGACTGGGGGTAGAATGTTATTATCTTCCACATGCAGATTGAGCCTAGATTTAATTAATCTTTCAAATATTTTTGAAAAACTACATAGCAAACTTATCGGACGGTAATTGTATGGACAATCCAGGTGCTTCCCTGGCTTAGGAATTGGAATAATTCTTGCAATTTTCCAATTTTTGGGGAAATAACCAATTTGAAAACATTTATTCATGATTAGAGCAAGAAAGTCTATGGCATTTTTTGGTACATTTTTTAGACAAATGTTTGGAATTTTATCAATGCCAGGTGATTTGTTATTTTTTAGTGACTTTATTATGAGGTCAATATCCTTAGGAGTGATTTAAGGTGTGAATGTTAGGTCATTCAAATTGTTAAACTCGCTTAAAGTGTTTTGGACTTCAGTTGAGGTATTATAGTCTGAGAAACTGTCAGTAATGTGATGTTTTGATTCAAAAACTTCTGCTAAGATATCTGCTTTTTCTGCTCTTGTGGTAAACACTATATTATTGTGAAGGAAACTTGGGATAAACTGTTTTTTGTTCTTAATAATTTTAGTAAGCTTCCAAAATGGTCTGGAATTCTTGTCCAATTTAGACAGCTTCAAAATCCGAAAGAGCTTCGAGATTGGCTAAGGCAGCAACATTGAGGATATGCTTGAATTTTTTCCAGATTGCTTTGGAGTATTGCAAGTGTGTAACATTTTTGCAATGAACTCCTTTAGTAAACTTACAAAGTACTGGTAAATGGTCCGATGAGAGATCAGTATGCACAATTGGCTCAGAGAAATTTATCGGTGAATTTGTAAGGAAAATGTCTAGAGTTGAAGGCTTGCTACTAAAGTTAGCTGGTATATAGGTTGGATCTTTGGAGTATAAAAGCGAAAATTTTCCCGTTGAAAAAAGCTCATGAAGGCAATTTCCAAACGAGTTTGCTCTGTCACAATTCCACAATCGATTTCTGCAGTTCAAGTCACCACCCAATATGTAATGGCCATCAATTTGTGAAAATTTTACTAGGTCGGCCCTGAACATTGTTTTTATGTGTTTATTTGTTAAAGGAAAGTTACATGGATTGTTTAGGCATTTAGCTGAAGCACCAGGAAAATAGGCAGAATATATTTTGAGAGAATTATTGGAGTCAATGTTTATCTTTATAGCAATGTTTTTTACAAGATGGGTCTTTATACTGTTGATTTGTTCATGCTGAAAACAGTTCTCTACTATAATCGCAACACCTCCACCTTTTGTGGTACCACGATCATTTCGATAAACTTTATAATTTGGTATAGACAGTTTAATTTTATCCGTTAGCCATGTTTCGCTAACAAGACAAACATGGATTTGGTTTTTAGTGAGGAAGTTAACTAACTCAAGACGTTTACTACTGACGGCACGAGCGTTCCATGCCATGATATTAATATAAGTGAGTGATTTACTTATTTGAGTACACATATTTGATAGCAAGTTGTGTTATTATATTGAACTGCTCACTTTTTGAGGTACAGGCACTCAATTTATTTATGAGCTCAGTCGTAAGAGCTGTGATTTCGTCGATGGTAAAAAGGTCGGGAGAACTCGATGGATTTGAGTCGTTTTTTACGACTGCATTTCTGTAGCTCTGCTATGAAACTTGAGGAAGATTTGGCGGCTGAATCGGAGTTGAGTGCTGTCTTGGTGCGGCTGATACGAGCATATTTCGGTTAGCTCCACGAGCTGTTTGGTTCTCGTACATCGGTTTGATGAAACGATTACCGCTGGACGATCGTCGTTGGAGAAGCGACTGATAAGATAGTCGGCAAGGGCACTGAGGGTCGGAGGAGGGGTGATTCCCTTTGCAGTTTGCGCATTTTAGTTTGGTGCTGTCAGTGCATTCAATGGTCTTGTGTGGGCCGGCACAGTGGGCGCAAGAGGTCTTTACAGCGCAACGCATGGATCCATATCCATAAAGCTGGCAATTTTAGCATTGTGTCAGTTTGCTGCTTGGTTTTGATTTGTACTCCCATCGTACTTTGCTATGGTTTATATATATGTAGTCTTTGCGTAGCTGGTGCAGAGTGATGCTTTTGTTAGCGAAATAGACTACATAGAGCAATAGCTTATTGTCGTTTTTTGTTGTTTTTTCAATTGTTTTAACCTCAATGCATTTCAGGCCCATGTTAATAAGCAAAGTTTTGACGTCAGCATTGGGTAGTTTGTCAAGACCAGAAAGTACCGCCTTGTAAGGTTTGGTCTTTTTGCAATCGTACGAATAGAATTCGCATTTGAGATCACGCAGCTGAGTGCAAATTTTATTGTAGTTTTCTTCACCTGTGGTGAATATTTTGATACCAATAGATATGGTTTTGATATAGTAGTCACTTATTTTAATGCGGATGAGAACATCATGTAGGAACTTGGCAGTCTGTTTAAGGACAGTAATAGGTGGCATTTTAGTAGCCTATTTGGGACGACTTCAGGTTCCTCTTCGACGTCATCAATGTTGTTGTTGTCCTCAATAGTTTGAAGCGGACGATAATAATTTGTGAACTCGTCGCGAAGAGTTTTGTTCACAATAATATTTTTCCTTTGACGTGGCATTTTTTTAATAGCGGCTGATGCTACAGCATCGCCAGTAATTGGCTTTAGACGTTTTATGTTAATGATAATATGCACTTTCAATCGACAAAACTTTTAGCTCTTTATTTAGATAGCACGATGTGCTGATCGTAATAACGAAAGATAACAAAAGAGATCAACGAATGCAAGACAACCGTACACTCGGGGTGTAAATCGAAGACTGATGAAATCTTATGTTGGATTTCCCACAACTGTGATTAGGATCTTTCCCTGTACAAGTTGCATTTTTAACTCCGTGCGCCGTATTGCTTTGGAGATCCGATGGCTGAATTCCAGCCCAAGGATTTTTTATAAACATTCCGATGTAAGGCCTCAAACAGTCCTGCGCTAATCAAAAACGCACTTATTGCTCGATGACAATTTTCAATCTCTGTGTCCCTTACCTCTTGGGGGGAAACAACAGAGGACTATGATTTTAAACTGAGTTCTTTTATGCCCATTTCGCAGCCATCTTAGCTACCTTGGACTAAGAGTGTCAATGCTCATCTAGCCACTATTTAGGTGCCAATTTATTCCATGAGCCTTTTCATACCCTTGCAGAGGGTATTATAATTTTTTCCAAAAGTGTGCAACGCAGTGAAGGAGACATCTCCGACCCTATAAAGTATATATATTCTTGATCAGGATCACCTCCTGAGTTGATATGAGCATGTCCGTCTGTACGTCTGTCTGTCTGTCCGTCTGTCTGTTTCTACGCAAACTAGTCTCTCAGTTTTAAAGCTATCGTCTTGAAACTTTGCACACACCCTTCTTTCCTTTGCACGCAGTATATAAGTCGGAACGGCCGGGATCGGCCGACTATATCCTATAGCTGCTATATAACTGATTAATCGGAAATGCTATAACTTCGGTGTTTTAAGAGTTAGGGTTCATGCATTGAACACAATTTTAAACACATTAGTATTTTTATCGTTCTTGCCCTCTCCAGGCTACAATTTTCTCTATGGGGTTGCGTTAGAAGACTCTGGTTAATGATCTTGGTGTCCTATTAGATTTGAGACTCAAATTGGTCGACCATATTTCCTCAGGAAGGCTAAAGGTGTTCTTGGTTTTATTAACAGGTGGTCAAACGAATTTAACGACCCCTATATTACTAAAAGTTTGACTTTGGTCCGTCCGATACTCGAGCATGTTTCATGTGTCTCCTAGGTCATCTCCTGCTTTGTGATGAATGTAGCTATGCTAGCTGGTGCACGATCCATTCATAAAATTCTAAAAAGACCTTCATTCTGAAAACGCAATCTCTCCACATGGGATGTGTTCCTGGTTGTCTTGCTTCCTCACAAGCTTGATATCACCAACAGGGGCCTATTTAATCAAATAATAGGAAACTCCGTAGAAATCCAGCCCTTGAGTAAATCCTTGAACTGCAAGTCCGATACATCCTGAAGGCAAGCATCGTGCTTCTTTTCAGCGAAACGATACAGCGGAACCCTTAGATTCTACCCACTTAAAACAGTCACCTACGGCACCAAGACCCATTCCTGGCAACAAAATGCCAGGAATCTAGCAATCCGGTAACAGGAAAGCTACCCACTAGAAATATCACTTTTTCAGTGAGCCCTACTATCATATATTACATACTAGCGACCCCGTCAAAAGTTGTTTTGCCCTTTTTTGTTTTCTATAAGGGCTAGCTGTTTTTTCTTCATTTATTTTGGTTAATAAATGTTTTTCAGTATTTCAAGTACATCCAGTATTTTCACGTACAGCAATTTTGCTGTACCCTCGCCAATATCTAACAGTTCTTTAGAGAAAGGATGGATCCTGAAGCATTTGATCGCGCATATTCTTGGTCAGTTCTTTTTCAACATTACGCCACAGTTGCGATGATTTTAAGCAAGCATTGAATTCATCAGCGTACGTTAACCGTGAACACCTGAAAGGAGTAACAAAGGGCTGTAAAATAGTTTATCATTGTTCCTTATATCCCTAAATGACCAATCCATTCCCCAAGCGAATTTTTACGTCCTATAGTGCATTCATCCAAAATATGGGCACTATGCCCATAGACGATTGTTTTTATGTTGCACACTGCATCTGGATTATTTTGAATGTTCAATGACAGCTTAAGTGCTGAATGAGCTGTTATGCCTCCATCTAATAAGGTTGCTGCAACGCCAGAAGATACAATGGCCAATGCGTTGCCATTTTTTTTTAATCGTAACTCGGCAGGAAGAAGCGAAATAAGGAATGTTCACTTTGGAACTTTCACTTTGAATGTTCACAATAATCACTTTGGAATAAGCAGAATTTTCAACATCAGGCTCTTACTGGAATGCTAGTCGAAGAAATTGCCCAGATGTGAATCCTCGATAAACTTGTTGCTGTTGTTAGTTAATTCTTCTTCTAACTATTAATCTGTGCGTTTCTCTTCTTTGAAAAGTGGTCTTTGTTGATTATGTTCATCTCGTGCATCTTTCGATTGTGATTCACGTAAATGCGGCATGCTTACACGCGCCTTTTCATTACATTTATAAATTTGTTCTCCTGATCTCGTATTCTTCTATCTCGCGCAGCTCTAGAATTGACTGTTTGATGACTAAAATTGGCCCAATTGCGTTTTCTTGGCATTGGTGACTGTAGATAAGTAATCGGCGGACCCCTATGTCAGGGGCATATGACACACACATAAATGTACAATACGTTACGCTCTCAGCCTACTTATTGTTATTCATTACTATAAAAGCAGCCATTTCGGAGGAGTATATTTCCCGTTGTCGGGTTTGATGGAAAACATGTCGAAATTATGATAGCGATTAATGTGCGTATCTGACTTGGAGATGCAGAGATAATGGCTTCAGCGATTGTCGTATCCCAATGGGTATCGTTTTCTAATAAGTTCAATTCTTCACATGCAAGACGATATGTTGGGTGTACACTTCCTGTACACTTGTACACTTCCCTCTCTTTCTCTTAAGCGAACGGTCGTGTTTTTTTGTGCGCACTGCGTTTTATTATAAATATTGGTAAACCGGTGTTTACATACTTGTGAATTAAACCTTGTGAATCTTAACAATCTTAAAGCCTAAACCGTATCGCTTCGCGAGTGCTGTGGTATATTTGGAGTCGAATTAATAAATTGAATAATTTCAATTCCAAGCATAGCTCAGCTCTGCTTCTTCCCCGGCTTATCTTTATTTCTGCATTTCTCTTTTGCACTATTTAAAGCTCCCGCTTTGGCTTCCTATTTGGCACAGTGGTTCAAGGTATTGTGTTTTTAAACTTTTTAAATAATAATTTTTGTTTTATAATAAATAAAAAGTAAAATGGAATTTAAACTTGTCTGTGCCATTAAGTCTTGTAACAAGACAATTTCCTCATCCCAGCCTGCCATCCATTGCTGGCTATGTGAGAACGTCGTACATGCCAAGTGTGCCGGTTTCACTGCATCAGTTTCGGATGCCATTTCCCGTAGGTCTGGGATACATTATTGTTGTGAAAATTGTCGTGCTGTGCAAGGCGAAATGAGGTCGTTCATGAGACAGACCAAAAATGGATTTAAAGAGCTGATCACTGGTTTTCGTAAAATCAATGACCAGCTCTGTGCGCTGGACACTCAGTTTAGTGGCCTTCAGCTGCTAAACGAGTCCCCTAAGCGCAAGAAATCCGCTGTTTCTGATCCGCCTCAGCCTGCTCAGCCGACATTAATGCAGCCGCTTATATCTCTGGCCACCCCAAGGGCCAGAACTGAGAAAAATTCGTCAGAATTTCTCAGGGATAATGAGCAATTGTCTGATATGTCCGCCATGGCATCCCTTCAAGTGATGCCACAAGTCCTAGGGAACGAAACCCCCATTAGGGTCACCCAAAAGGGTATTCCACAGTCCGGACCACCGGCACCGACTGATGCTGCAGTTCTAGTACCTGCGGCACCAAAACCCTTACAGGTGATTCCCTCCATCGAAACATATATTTGTTTCTCGGCTCGCCCCTGATACTTCAGAGATTGATATCTCGGCTTATATCAAAGCCAAAACAAAAGCCGATATAAAGGTGGAGGACATACAAAAATTTAAATATTATTATACAAGGCGCACGTCTTCTTTCAAGATTCGTGTGCCCGCGCTGATGTTCAAGACGATTTGCTCTCCCAGTTTTTGGCCAGAGAATCTTTTCGTCCAAGAACATCAGCCTAGTTCCGTGAAGAAAAAGTTCAAAAACCAGTGGGAGTGAGACTTCCCAATATCGAAACCACTGACCAACCCTCCACCTCTTCTTTTGGCCACTAACCCAAAAAACTAGTTTCCTCACTAACTCTTACCTATCAGAATACTAGGGGGCTACGTAGCAAACTCCCCATGCTATATTCTGATAGTTCTTTCTTTGCATCCCATATAATAGCATTTACAGAAACCTGGTTAAATCCGGAGATCTTTAGCTCCGAAGTTTTTCCAAGTAAGTACACCACTTTTAGACGGGATCGATCTCAGCGAAGAGGAGGTGGAGTCCTCATTTCTGTAGACTCTACTCTTGCTTCTGAAGAGGTGAAATCCCATGAGTTTGGTGACATAGAATTTATTTGCGTTAAAATCACTATGTCCGTTAAAGCTTTATACATTACTTGTTCATATATACCTCCTATGTCTGAACCGCCTACATATTGGCAGCATTTGTCCGCCATTCGATACGTCTCTAACCTTATGACGGATCGTGACCAACTCGTAGCGGTGGGCGACTTTAATATCCCAAAATTAAAGTGGTCCAACGTCGACAACTCACCATCTTTGTCACTTTCAACTTACCATGACTTCACCGCGGGCATGTTTGACATGTCCCTAGGTCAGATCAATCATGTTAGAAATTCGCTAGGTCGGCTTTTAGACTTATGTTTTGTATCTGATCCGGATGGTACTGCTCTCTCCAGAGCTTTCCCCCTTTCAACCCCAGAGGATCCATATCACCCCACGCTGGAGGTCTCAATCGAAACCACTCCTGGTATCGATCAGAGGTCTCCGAGCGTGGTAAATAAGATTCGCTGTTTCCGTAAAGCTGATTTTCAGAAACTTAATAGCCTTATAGAAACATTTGACTGGTCTGATATTCTGGCGTGCACTGATCTTAATGTCACTTTAGAAAAATGTTATTTTACTTTAAATAAATTTTTTGACTCATGTGTGCCTTGGAAATATCCGTCCGCCTCAGCAAATCCTCCTTGGTTTACAAGGTGCCTTACTAACTTAAAAAACAAAAAAAAACAAGCTTCTACTTAAATATAAAAAAACCTGCAGTAGTGTGGATTTCGCAAGATACCTACTAGCTCGGTCGAATTTTACCGTGCATAACGCTGAATGTTATAGGAATTATATTGACCGCTGTCGGATTCAATTTACTCAGGATCCAAAGCAGTTTTATAATTTTGTAAACACTAAGCGTAAACACGTATCTTTTTCACCCCTGCTTACGTTTGAAAATTCTTCTGCGACTTCGGATCAGGCCATTGCCGATCTATTCGCAGAATTTTTTCAAACAACTTATTCTCCTCCTAAACTGACTGATCAGCCTTACGCATATAACATTCAAGCAGCAAATCTTATTTTCTGTCCGTTTTTTTCTGAGAATAACTTATTATCTGGTCTTTTAAGGGTAAAACCCATTTATTCGCCAGGCCCCGACGGAGTACCAGGCTGTGTGCTAAAATACTGCGCCAGGGCTCTGTGCAAACCTCTTCTAAGACTTTTCAACTTATCTTTGGAAACCTCGATTTTTGCCCTTATGTGGAAGGAATCATTTATAATTCCCCTACATAAAAAAGGGAAAAAGTCCGAGGCTGCCAACTACAGAGGCATCTCTAAGTTGTCGGCAATTCCAAAGTTATTTGAAAAATTAATTACCCCTCATTTGCAACACCTTTGCTCTTCGATTATCACTCCTTATCAGCATGGCTTTATTAAGCGTCTCTCCACCACCACAAACTTATTGGAGTTGACATCCTTTGTCATAGATGGCTTTTGTAAGGGATATCAAACCGATGTAATTTACACAGACTTCAGCAAAGCATTCGATTCAGTTAATCACTCACTCTTGTTGAGTAAACTGAATATGCTGGGTTTTCCTAAAGACCTCTTAACGTGGATCTCCAGCTACCTAGATGGAAGGACACAAAGAGTCTTATTTAAAAACATACAGTCCCGTCTGGTCCGTGCTACATCCGGCGTCCCTCAAGGAAGTCATCTTGGCCCGTTATTATTTACGCTTTTTATAAACGACTTGCCCCCTGCTTTAACGAACTCTCTAGTTCTCATGTATGCAGATGATGTAAAGCTTTGTCTTCAGTACAAATCCATCTCTGCCCAATGCAGTCTTCAGTCTGACCTTGATAACTTTCAAAAATGGTGCTTAGCTAATGATCTAATACTTAATGGATCTAAATGCAAACATATGTCTTTTTATCGTTCTTGCCCTCTGCAAGCTACTTATTCTATTAATGGGATTGCCTTAGAAAAATTTACCCAGGTTAATGATCTCGGCATCCTATTAGACATCAAACTTAAATTTGCCGACCATATTTCCTTAATGGTTAATAAGGCTAAAGGAGTCCTTGGTTTTATCAAAAGGTGGTCAAAAGAATTTAATGACCCCTATATAACTAAAACTCTATTCATTTCTTTGGTCCGTCCTATACTGGAGTACGGTTCATGTGTCTGGAGTCCCCAATATGGAGTACATCAGGACCGCATAGAATCCGTACAAAAGAATTTCCTAACTTTTTCACTTAGAGGTCTAAACTGGGATGCAAATCTTCACCTTCCATCTTATAAGAGTAGACTCTTACTCATAAACTTACCTAGCTTAACAAATCGTAGGACAATGCTCGGTGTAGTCTTTCTGCATAACCTTATTAACGGGGATGTAGATAGCCAGCATTTACTAACACGCTTAAAATTTAACATTCCTAATAGAAGGACTCGAAACTTTAGTCCTCTGTTCCTTAGCCGTTGTAGTTCGACATATGCACTGCATGACCCTTTTAGGGTATTATGTTCGAACTACAATGGTCTCTACGCCATAACATCTCTTTCCAGTCCCTCAAACTTAAAATATAGAATTTTAAATTTCCTTACTAACTCCTCCTAGCTTAATAATAAAAAAAATAGCTTAATATATTCTAACAAATCGTTTATTGAGCGCCCCTCGGTCGTCTGGGCCTCTAAGCTTTATGATGAATACAGGAATGCTAGCTGATGCTCTTATTGATGCACAAGCCATTTCCAAATTCTGAAAGACCGGTAAAAAAAAAAAAAAAAAAAAAAAATACTACACCATTAACAGTTCGTAGTGTCTCAAATGAAGTTGGCCCACGCACATTTACCAGCAACAACCGCAAATAGAAACATTCATCATTCTTTGGATGAACTCTATACATATGACCAAGAGCATCAGAAGAACGCTCATCTGGATACCCAGAAACCGCATCACCTTGCTTCCGTCTTTGAAAATTCTTGGATGAAGCATTCCAAGTATAATAACGTGGCATCTGCGAGTAAAGCAAAGTTCGTGCAAACTGATCGCAGATTGCAAAAAAAATGGTCAATGTAGTTGCTGGAGGTGTTTCAGCACGTTGCGTAGCATTCGAAGCCGTGAAATATACTCGTTGACCATTCTCTAGATGCACCGCCAAATGTATAACAGTAGGATGACGTTCGTGAATGGGAAATGCGAATATACGCCAAATCGCTTCATTACAGTTCACATAACGACCAACTTGATAGCGTGAAATTTCATCGTTGGTATTCGAGGATTGCAATCCAAAAACCGCCATATCACTGCCTTTCGTGACATATTTGCAAATATATTTTATGGACTTAACTGAATTGCAGTATTCAACGTTGCAATGTGTCTTGAACGTTTTAGAAATAAGTGGCGAATATGGAACAATCCAACTGTTGTCGACAACGAAATCCATTCTTTTCACTTTCGTTGTGACAGTTCGACCGTTGTCATCTGGTGATCGACGCCGATACAGCGGATACCCATCGTTGCCAGTGCCATTCGATTTAATAAATCCAGCATCGAGTATCTCCAAAGACGCGTTGTTTAACAATAAAGTTCATCAGGGACCGAATTTTTTGCCTGAATATTTCAATATTCATAATTTGCCTGAAGCAGCAATTGAGTAATTTCTATCCATTTTGGATTACAGGTAAAAGTAATAAAGAGATCTGGCTGGCCGTAATGACGAACATATGTCATTGCATCTTGTGCATATTCATGCATATGACGTGGGCTACCAATGTACGTCGCCGGCAGAATAGTTAATCGACCAATATTAGCTGCATTTCCTTCAGTACTAACTGCATCACGTAAATGGATGTACTCCTCAGAACGCAGTTTGGCTTGGTTCAACCTAATAAATGTTAAACGTTCCATTTCTATTTTTACATACATGTCAACGCAAAACTGCTGAAACAATCGACGAAACCGCAGAAAATAGTTGTCAGCATTTTGACGAATCATCAAACAATATGCATAATATTCATTAAGCTAACTTTCTTTGTAGTTTCTTCACCTGAAATTAAAAATTTGATAATTAACCATTTCTAAGGAAAATAATACAGACATTAACCATTATTAAGATACTGATACTTTACCATTCAATGGATTTATAATTTTAATATTAAAATGATATCCATCTTCTCCTTGCCAAAACATCAGTGGGTATTGCAATGCGTCATATGATCGATGAGTTTCCGATATTTGTTGCAGTTGCCCAGTATCGCGACGTGTAAGCAGAATATCGCGTTTTTGAAATTGTTCACCAACAATCAGGATGGCAACTTCGTCTACTGTTGGAGCATTAAATGTGCGTTCGTGTGTTCCAGATGGTCGTTTATCTGCTTTGATGACAACTTTATAGTCATCATTTGGCATGCGCTCTAAAGCACTCTTAGACAACCTGACCAACGCATGATGTTCATGAAGCAGACACTTCAAGTCTTGAAGAATTGATCGCTTCATTCCTGCATTGATCCCTAGGCGTCGATGAAGTTGTTCTTCCATGTTGCCCATGAAATATATTTGTAAAAATTTATTCTGTGTATCTTCGAAAGGTAGTAATGATCCAATTCGATGGTGAATCCTTGTATCTACAAAATAAAAACCAGATTCTTTAACTACATTCTATGTAAGTACAAAAATAAATACCTTAAATGTCGGATTAAAACCTCCTTCTTCGATAATGTCTGCCCCAAATGACGTCATTTGGAAAATTGTATTTTCGTCTATTGTATTTTCGAGTTTTTGCAAGAAAGTGGCGTGATTCTTGTGTTTCGCCGCAAAGCAATGAATACAATGGCTCATGTGGCGGAGTCAACACTGGCAATTTCACTTTACCATTAACGCAGCATAATCCAGGCGTTTCTCCGGAAAACTTTAATGCACCACAATACTCGGCAACAACGTCCATTTGCCCAATGCAAACGATAGGATGCAAGCTGTAATCATTGCTGCAATCGTATCGAAACGCAGCTCGATTCAAATCAGCTAAATATCTTCTCAAATTAAAATCTATTTGAGAAGCACGAAGTCGAGCCATACTATTGCGGCGCTGTTCACGTGCATTTTCTCATTCTTCTTCAGTCCTTATATATGCAGTATTTTGTATTCTTCTTGCATTACGGCTTTGTCGGGAAAGATTCGATCGTCGCGGCATTACTAATTAAACTTCACTTCACTTCAATCCACTTGTTAATTATTTATTTAATAGAAATAGTTTTAATATTGATTTCTTACAAATATCAATAGAGAGTGCAGAGCGTTTCTAACTGACATTTTGACATTTGACATTTTCATTTGACATTTTCTTCTTCGCTGTCTGCCTAAATAAAAAAGTAAGAACGCTGTCGAACGGGACAAAAAGTATCCTATGTCCTTCTCCTGGCTCTAAGCTACCTCCCTACCAATTTTCAGCCAAATCTGTTCTGCCGTTATTGAGTTATAAGTGGTGTAACTAACACGACTTTCTTTTATATATAGACTAGCAGTACCCTGCCACGTTTCGCTGTGGCATATTGTGGTTGCACGCATAAGAAATAAGTCAAACAAAAAAGAATAATTTTCCAATTAATTTAATCCTGTAATACTTGTGGGTATACAATATTCTTTGTTTCTCCCTTCTCCGCGTAAATATAAAGATTATTTGGTTTTAAAAAAGTAAAAAAAAGCAGTACCGAATTAAATCGATTGCTGCAACACGCGACTGCCTAAGTCTCAATCGTGTTCGCTCAAGCCTAGCTGCTCGCGTTTCTGCTGTCTCCGCGTTGTGCATCCGCATGGCTCTCAGCCGCTCACATTAATCATTCATTATTATTTCTGTATTTTAGTACATAGGTTGCTCTTCACTTAAGCACCTTGTGATATACGACATTTTTTGTTTTATTATCAGGCGCAAAAACAAACAACGCAGATGGTCTTCCGACCCGTAAACATGCCACGTATAATAGACCATGGGAAAAACATGAATGTTCTAGATTTAAACCACAAACTTTTAAGGATTGGCCTTGTGATTTGTTGATTGTCATGGCAAATGCAAGACGTATCGGAAATTGAAGTCTTTTAAATTCAAACGGCATATCGGTTGGGATCATCGGAATGAGAACTTCCTCACCTTTGAATTTTCCTATCATTATCGTAGCGTAAATTACATTGTTCATCAATTTACTAACCACCAAACGCGTACCGTTGCACAGTTTTGGTTGGTTTATGTTTCGAAGCATGATTACTACGGAGCCAACCTTTAGGCGTAAATTGTGCGGTGGTAAGCCAGGCACGTCCAAAGAGTTTAAAAATTCAATTGGATAGTTGGTGGCTTCATCTTCATTTGTGACGCAGTCAATAGATTTAAATGAATGCATTGTTCCAATGATCTTATTTTGAACTATGTAGTTCAGGTAATCTACTTCTTTATTCTTAGCCGCTAAAATTGCTCGCTCACTCAACCATTCATTATTTTTGTAGTTAGAAATAATATTTGGAAATACATTGTTGATAAGTTCGTCTTTTAATGAGACAAAATTACAGAAATTATTTGGAAATGATATTAATCCGCTCGATTCATCGACAGGTACTTGACCATTACCGATAGTCAGCAATTGCTCTGAGAAATCTTCAGCAGATGTATCATTAGGCAATGTAACTCTCATGTTTGTTGTCAGCTGCAGTTTCTTCACATAGCGCCATAGATTTGACGATTTGAGGCAAGCGTTTATTTCGTCGGCAGCCGTAGATCTTGGAATTACTGGCAGTATTTGGCGGAAATCGCCAGACAGTAAAATCATTGCTCCTCCAAAACATCTCGAGTCATTGCGTAAATCTTTTAATGTTCGGTTAAGTGCTTCTAACGCACGTTCATGCGCCATTGTGCATTCGTCCCAGATGATGATTTTCGATGTCGCTAAAACTTTGGCCATTGCTGAGTGTTTTGCAATATTACACGTTGGTTCTTCAATAGTTTGAAGATTTAACGGTAATGCTGAATGAGCCGTACGGCATCCTTCTAACAATGTGGCTGCTATTCCAGAAGAAGCAACTGCAACCGCTATGTTGGATCTCGCCCGAACAGTTGCTAAAACTAATGACATAAGGAATGTCTTGCCAGTTCCACCAGGGGCATCTAGGAAATATAAACCACCATTTTCATCAGCGATTGCCTTCATTAAAGTATCATAAACTTCCTTTTGTTGGTAATTCAACAGGGGTACATTTCTTTGAACTACTAAATCTAATTCCTGGTGATCATATTCACGTTCCCGTTCCAATTCTCGATTAAATGCGTCATTCATTTCACGATTTGGCGCTGGCATTCCTAACCTGATTAATAAATTACCGCACATGAGGTAACACATATCTTCGATCAAGAGTAAAGCACGATTATGTATCTCCTCATTCATCTCAATATCGTGATTTCTGGAACTGACACGACTTTAATGTAAAATATCTTCTGACATACTATCCTTGTATTTGTGCCACAGGTTACATGGGTTTGATGGAAAACATGTCGAAATTATGATAGCGATTAATGTGCGTATCTGACTTGGAGATGCAGAGATAATGGCTTCAGCGATTGTCGTATCCCAATGGGTATCGTTTTCTAATAAGTTCAATTCTTCACATGCAAGACGATATGTTGGGAATATTACACCATTAACAGTTCGTAGTGTCTCAAATGAAGTTGGCCCACGCACATTTACCAGCAACAACCGCAAATAGAAACATTCATCATTCTTTGGATGAACTGTATACATATGACCAAGAGCATCAGAAGAACGCTCATCTGGATACCCAGAAACCGCATCACCTTGCTTCCGTCTTTGAAAATTCTTGGATGAAGCATTCCAAGTATAATAACGTGGCATCTGCGAGTAAAGCAAAGTTCGTGCAAACTGATCGCAGATTGCAAAAAAACTGGTCAATGTAGTTGCTGGAGGTGTTTCAGCACGTTGCGTAGCATTCGAAGCCGTGAAATATACTCGTTGACCATTCTCTAGATGCACCGCCAAATGTATAACAGTAGGATGACGTTCGTGAATGGGAAATGCGAATATACGCCAAATCGCTTCATTACAGTTCACATAACGACCAACTTGATAGCATGAAATTTTATCGTTGGTATTCGAGGATTGCAATCCAAAAACCGCCATATCACTGCCTTTCGTGACATATTTGCAAATATATTTTATGGACTTAACTGAATTGCAGTATTCAACGTTGCAATGTGTCTTGAACGTTTTAGAAATAAGTGGCGAATATGGAACAATCCAACTGTTGTCGACAACGAAATCCATTCTTTTCACTTTCGTTGTGACAGTTCGACCGTTGTCATCTGGTGATCGACGCCGATACAGCGGATACCCATCGTTGCCAGTGCCATTCGATTTAATACATCCAGCATCGAGTATCTCCAAAGACGCGTTGTTTAACAATAAAGTTCACCGAACGATTCATTCAATGGATTTATAATTTTAATATTAAAATGATATCCATCTTCTCCTTGCCAAAACATCAGTGGGTATTGCAATGCGTCATATGATCGATGAGTTTCCGATATTTGTTGCAGTTGCCCAGTATCGCGACGTGTAAGCAGAATATCGCGTTTTTGAAATTGTTCACCAACAATCAGGATGGCAACTTCGTCTACTGTTGGAGCATTAAATGTGCGTTCGTGTGTTCCAGATGGTCGTTTATCTGCTTTGATGACAACTTTATAGTCATCATTTGGCATGCGCTCTAAAGCACTCTTAGACACCCTGACCAACGCATGATGTTCATGAAGCAGACACTTCAAGTCTTGAAGAATTGATCGCTTCATTCCTGCATTGATCCCTAGGCGTCGATGAAGTTGTTCTTCCATGTTGCCCATGAAATATATTTGTAAAAATTTATTCTGTGTATCTTCGAAAGGTAGTAATGATCCAATTCGATGGTGAATCCTTGTATCTACAAAATAAAAACCAGATTCTTTAACTACATTCTATGTAAGTACAAAAATAAATACCTTAAATGTCGGATTAAAACCTCCTTCTTCGATAATGTCTGCCCCAAATGACGTCATTTGGAAAATTGTATTTTCGTCTATTGTATTTTCGAGTTTTTGCAAGAAAGTGGCGTGATTCTTGTGTTTCGCCGCAAAGCAATGAATACAATGGCTCATGTGGCGGAGTCAACACTGGCAATTTCACTTTACCATTAACGCAGCATAATCCAGGCGTTTCTCCGGAAAACTTTAATGCACCACAATACTCGGCAACAACGTCCATTTGCCCAATGCAAACGATAGGATGCAAGCTGTAATCATTGCTGCAATCGTATCGAAATGCAGCTCGATTCAAATCAGCTAAATATCTTCTCAAATTAAAATCTATTTGAGAAGCACGAAGTCGAGCCATACTATTGCGGCGCTGTTCACGTGCAATTTCTCATTCTTCTTCAGTCCTTATATATGCAGTATTTTGTATTCTTCTTGCATTACGGCATTGTCGGGAAAGATTCGATCGTCGCGGCATTACTAATTAAACTTCACTTCACTTCAATCCACTTGTTAATTATTTATTTAATAGAAATAGTTTTAATATTGATTTCTTACAAATATCAATAGAGAGTGCAGAGGCTCTGGCGGTGCTTCAAGTTGAGGCAATTTCACTTTCCCGGAAGTGCAACACAATTCTTTTGGTTCGTTGTTAAATTTGAGAGCCTGACTTTGAATTTGACTTCGTTTCTAACTGACATTTTGACATTTGACATTTTCATTTGACATTTTCTTCTTCGCTGTCTGCCTAAATAAAAAAGTAAGAACGCTGTCGAACGGGACAAAAAGTATCCTATGTCCTTCTCCTGGCTCTAAGCTACCTCCCTACCAATTTTCACTCAAATCTGTTTTTCCGTTCTTGATTTATAAGTGGTGTAACATATAACACGAGTTTCTTTTATATATATAGATTTACAGTATTTTGAATTTATCTATCGGGAAAATCGAGAATATGGTATCTTTTTAGTCTTCTTACTGTTAAAAAATTATTTTCGTGATTTTGGAGTCTGTCGATGTATTTCTTACTAATTTTATTTATTTCTTCTTTTATGGTTGGGTTGTTGAGACCTTTATAAATATTTGCATTAGATACGTAGAATTGACAATTTTTCTCATAGTTTTGGATTGGTAACGCTGAAGAATTTCAATATTCGAGTTGCTAGCAGTTTCCTAGCAGTTTCCTAGAGCTGTATCGCGTAGGTCCTGACGGGCTTTAGTATGGCTTTGTAGAGGCGGATTTTGTTTTCCTGAGGGGTTTCTGATTTTCGTCTTAAGAACCAGGACATTTTTAGTGTTTTAAGTCTGATCTGTTGACATTTTGCTTTGATATGATTTTTCCATGTTAATCTGAGGTCGAGATGCAACCCGAGATACTTTACACATGTAGTTTGTGGAATTGGTGAGCCGTTAAGTGCAACCATTGGGGCAGCTGCCTGGTCTTAATGAAAAAGAGATTTGGACTGATTTTAGGGAGTTGATTCTAATTTTTCATCGAAGAAACAATTCTTCAATTAGGTTTAGCTCACGCTGCAGGATTTCGGATGTTTCATTTTTAGATATGGTTGTGGCCAAAACGGCTGTATCATCAGCATATGTTGCAACAGTGCATGTGTTTGTACCTGGCATGTCAGCCGTGTATAGGGTGTTCAGAATTGGCCCCAGTACGCTTCCTTGTGGGACTCCTGCGTTAATGCGATTTAGTGCTGATGATTCGTTTTTCTGCTGCACATAAAAGCCAGATATTAGTCATTTAGTCAGATATATATTAGTCAGATATGACTTTAGTAATAAGTAGTATAGAGCAGGTAGTCAGGTCTTTATCTTGTACAATAAACCATTGTGCCAGACTCGATCGAACGCTTGTTGTACATCAAGAAATGCAGCAGTGCAGTATTTTTTGTTTTCGAATGCGGATACTATTTCATAAATGACCCTGTGACATTGCTCTGGTGTCCCGTGACCTTTCCTGAATCCAAATTGATGTTCGGGAATGATGGAATGTTCGTCCAAAATTGGCAACATTCTCTTCCATAGTATTTTTTCAAATACTTTCGAGAATATTGTCAGCAAACTAATGGGACAGTATGATGTCAATTCTGTTTCTGTTTTGAGTGGCTTTAGGATCATAATGTCTCTGCGCATTTCCATTGACTTTCCATCGTTCACCGCGAATCGTCGTCGCATACAGACGTGTAGTTATTGTGCTCCGGGAAAAAAATAAAAAAAAAAAAGTATTCAATAATATCAAAAAAAGTGCAGTGACTGGTTTCGTAAATCAACAACAACGCGAAAAGACGCTTTCTGCGATGAAATCGCTAATGTTTATATTGATTAATAAATTAATTAATATAAAACATAACATTTAAAACTCGAACAATATCAACCTCGATTGCAATGAGTCTAAACGACGTTAGCACACAACGTCAACGTGAGACGGCTCTCAGTACAAAGAAACAACGCTTACTTCACTTTCAAAGCAACCGAAAGTAATGCAAGCTCATCCTAAAAACGGTCAATTACCCCAAACTTGGCCGAATTCTTAAACGTAGAGAGCGTGAGAGCGTGTTCTTGCTCCCCCTCGCTACCATCGATGTCTCTGCAGCCAAAGAGCGCAGTAACTAGCACCGAAACTTCTCTGAAAACGTCAACCATAACAACAACAACAACCGCAACTGTAACGACAGCGCATTTAACGACCTCATCAGCTAGCAGCGCAAACATTGATACTTCTGCCGCTGTGCTGCCCGAAAAAGAGAACAAAAACAAAGAAAATATTAAGCCGGCTGTGCAGACTGGTATGGATCGCTACATCCAAATCAAAAGGAAGCTGAGCCCCCTAAACTCTCAACGCAAAATAGCCCGTGGCAATGCTAACATAGCCGCAATAGAAACGCCCACGAACTCAAACCGTTTTAAAATCTTGGCAGACTATGAGGATGACGCCGAATCTACAGAAGTCGAAAAAAGGATGCCTAAGCCCCCGCCAATATACATACGAGAAAAAAGTTCCAACGTTCTTATCAACAAAATTATAGAGCTTATTGGCAAGGACATCTTCCACATAATACCACTCGTAAAGGGCAACATCTAGGAAACAAAAGTTCAAACGTAGTCTGAAGATAACTACACAGTATTAACGAAATACATAACCGACAAAAAAAGAACTTTTATACGTATCAGCTAAATAGCAGCAAGGGCTTGCAAGTCGTACTTAAGGGCATAGAGCCCGAAGTATCGCCTGCAGAGATAACAAAGGCGCTACAAGAGAAGGGATTTAGCGCTAAGACAGTGTTCAATATCTCTAACAGGGATAGAAAGCCGCAGCCACTCTTTAAGGTTGAGCTTGAACCACAAATTAAGCCCCTAAAGAAATACGAAGTGCACCCTATATACAATCTTCAGTTCCTGCTGCACGGCAGAATTACAGTTGAGGAGCCGCACAAACGCAATGGCCCGGTACAATGTGCGAACTGCCAAGAATATGGCCATACAAGGTCTTACTGTAAACTGCGCCCAGTCTGTGTAGTTTGTGGTGAGCTTCATGACTCCGCACACTGCCCAGCGAGCAAAGATGACCAAAACTCGAAAAAGTGCGACAACTGCGGTGGAAATCACACTGTTAACTATAGAGGTTGCCCAGTTTATAAGGAGCTGAAAAGTCGCATCCACCAGAGGGGATTTACTGCCCGCACCCAAAATAATCAGTTCATAGCCTTCAGGTCAAACCCTGAAGTCTTCTTCTCGACTGCAGCCAGATCCTCACTAGGACCCATAAACTCTGACAAAAATGTCACATACGCAAGCGCTTTAAAATCAGGACTGGCTACCCCAGCCTCAAAAAGCTCACTGCCGCAATCAGCACACCAAGAACCGAACACGGCTCAGCAGCATCAACCGCCGGAGCAACCAAAAAGTAACTTCGAAGCTATGATATGCAGTCTACAACAAAGCCTTACGGAGTTCATGTCGCTTATGCGTACAACTATGCAAGATCTAATGCGAAACCAAAATCTATTAATACAAATGCTGGTTTCACAACAATCCAAATAATGACAAAACACCCTTCGAATATCTACATGGAACGCTAACGGCGTTTCGCAGCATAAACTCTAGTTAGCGCAATTCCTACTAGACAATCAAATCGACGTAATGCTGCTTTCAGAAACACATCTTACGAACAGATACAATTTCCAACTACGAGGATATTCATTCTATAGAACAAATCATCCAGATGGTAAAGCACACGGCTGGACTGGAATTTTAATCAGAAGCCGTATTAAGCACCATTATCATACGAAATTTGCTAAAAACTACTACAGGCCACATCAATAAATTTACAATATACCTAAATACTGGCAAGCAATTAATTCTAGCTGCCGTATACTGCCCCCCACGCTTCAATATAGCCGAAGATGAGTTAATGCATTTTTTCAACTCTCTCGGAGACCAAGCACACACACTGGGGATCTCGTCTCGTGACCCCAAAAGGAAAGCAGCTCTATAATGCAATTATCAAAGCTAAGAACAAGCTAGACTATGTTTCTTCTGGCACACCAACGTACTGGCCGGCAGACCCAAAGAAACTTCCCGATTTAATTGACTTTGCAGGAAGTACATCAGCTCACACATTGAGCTGAGTCCTCACCTCAGCGACGAAGCCAACGTAGACAGTTTTGTTAATTCGCTGGAGTCTGTATTCGTCTCTGCAGCTTGAGCTTCAACACCTCAAACTATAAGCATACAAAAAAAAGAAGACAAATCTACAAATCGAACAGCTCGTTCTCGAAAAGCGACGCTTACGTCGAGAATGGCAATGTCACAGATCGCCATCTGCTAAGCAACGCTTCAAACATGGCTCACGTCAACTTGATCAAGCTCTACAGCAAGAAGAAACGTATGTCCACCACCGCTACATAGAGCAATTGTCAACTAACAGTACGAAACACTCACTATGGAGAGCTCACCCAACTCTGAGCTCACCGAAAGAAACCGTGATGCCTTTTAGAAATTCCACTGGCGGGTGGGCGCGCAGCGACGCAGACAGAGCCAGCACGTTTGCCAAACACCTTAAAAATGTCTTCCAACCAAATCCTGCCACCAATGCGTTTACTTTGCCGACTCTATCAGATGAGCCCCAGCCTCAACATAAGCCGATTGAGTTTCGCCCAAACGAAATCGTTAACATCATCAAACGACAATTGAATCCGAAAAAATCCGCAGCCCCGGGCTGCGACCTCATAACTCCCAAAATGATCATTGAGCTCCCATACTGCGCCGTTTGCACTCTCACCCAGCTATTTAATGCCATCGCAAAACTTGGCCACTTTCCAGTGAGATGGAAAAAGTCAATTATAATAATGATAGCAAAGCCGGGAAAAGACCACACTATCCCCACGTCGTATAGACCTATAAGCCTACTCTCTTGCCTATCTAAACTCTTTGAAAAAGAGTCTAATGACTCGGATAAACACATACCTGAGAATCCAGGAAGGAATCCCGTCACACCAATTTGGGTTTCGTGAAAAGCATGGAACAATTGAGCAGGTCAACCGGATAACATCCGAAATTCGGAACGCGTTTGAAAAACGAGAGTACTGTACTGCCATATGTTTACATGTCTCTCAAGCATTCGATAGAGTCTGGCTGGAAGGTTTAATGTACAAGATCAAGACAATGCTCCCCTACAGCACACACAAGATTTTGGAGTCTTACTGTTGGAGCTGGAGTTCCTCAAGGCAGCGTGCTAGAGCCAATATTATATGTCCTCTACACAGCAGATATACCGACAAGCACACGTCTAACAACATCCACGTTTGCCGATGACACAGCTATTCTTAGCCGCTTAAAATGCCCGATTCAAGCAACTGTGCAGCTAGCTCTTCATATGGTCGAAGTTAAAAAATGGCTGTCAGATTGGCGAATTAAAGTGAACGAACTAAAATGCAAGCATGTTACGTTCACTCTGAACAGGCAAAACTGCCCGCCGATAACATTAAACAACACTCTACTCCCACAAGCAAACGAAGTAACATACCTAGGAGTACATCTCGACAGAAGACTTACATGGCGCCGGCACATTGAAGCCAAAAGAACACACCTAAAGCTAAAAGCCAGCGGCCTTCATTGGCTTATCAACGCTCGGTCACCTCTTAGCCTTGAATATAAAGTCCTGCTGAACAACTCGGTACTAAAACCTATATGGATGTACGGCTCCCAGTTATGGGGGAACGCCAGCCATAGCAACATTGACATAATTCAAAGAGTTCAGTCGAAGATCTTGAGAACAATCACCGGGGCACCGTGGTACGTTCGCAACGAAAACATACACCGCGACTTAAACATTCTACCAGTCAAAGAAGCGATCGCAGAACAGAAGGTAAAGTACTTAACCAAGCTATCGGTGCACCCTAACCACCTGGCGAGAGGTCTAACAAGGTTGAGCAACCAATCACGCCTTCGTCGCAATGACTTACCCACCGAGCGACCGACCTGAGGGACGCGCAACCAGAATGCAGTCTTAGTATACTGTTAGTTAAATTTTAATGTTAAGATTCGTCAACTTATTGTTAGTCTCAAAATTAAGAGTAGATTCAATAAATAAAAGCAAAGCAATAAAAAAAAAAATAATAATTTCCATTGACTTGGGAAGTGTTTTAGTCTGAGAATTGCGTTAAATATGAGAGTGAGAAATCGAATGCATTTTGGTGGTAAAGTTTTGAGGGTGATGCCATTTTGTCAGGGCAAGGTGCTTTTTTCTTGTTGAAGCATTTGATTTCTGTCAAAACTTCTTCATACTTGATGCTTTTAATAGGCAAGCTCATTTGACAGGGTGACTCAGGAAAATTTTCTACTTCATTTTCTGTTATTGGAATCTTAATATAGTCTGGCTGAAACACGGAATGCAGATGTTGTGCAAATGTTTCTGCTTGTTCGGTGCTTGTGCACCAAGTTCCATTGCTATTACGAATGTTTACGTTTCTTTTATTTGGTCTCTTTAGGTATTTGGTCGCCCTCCATAGGTTGTATTCGTTGTTGCAGGAATTAGGGTCTAAGTTTCTCAGATTCGCAGCTAGAGATTCATTGCGTAAGTTCGACAGCAGTCGACTAAGCTCAGATGCATGCTTGTTATATAATCTTTTGTCAGCAGGGTAGTGAGTTTCTTGCCAGCGTTTTCGCAGATTCCTGGAAAAAGGTAATTTTGGAATAATCCTTCCGTCGGCTGCTATTTTCAGGTTTTTTACAAAGTGTATTTCACAAAATATTTCTGTCGAAGATCAATGTTTCGTTTGATTGTCCAGGTTATCTAATTTTCAAAACCCTTTAATAAATGCGATAATTTCTTCCGCAACGCTGACTCCACAGGATACGGAAGATTGAGTTCTGGACTTTATTCTACCTGCGACAATCCGTTCAAATTTGTTTGTTGGAGCATTTTAACGAGTAACAAATAATAACAAATAATCTGCTAAATACAAATTCACACTCATTTACTATTTCCAACTTGCAATGAGAGAGTGGTTGAGCAAGTTGGTCAGCGGAAGTGTGTGTATAATGTGTGGAAGAACAAAGGCATTTATACGCTCTTGCGATCAGATACTCTTGCTCTGCTCATCCATGCTGGCCACCAATACCTTCGATTCGAAGTACATGTCAAACCGTAAGAGCAATACATCTTGATTTATCTGAAAGCCTTTCATCTGATGCGTGCATCCGTGCATGCAAGGCATACCGTTTTCGATTCGATCTGACATAGGCACAAATTTCGTAGGTGTAGAAAACATCCTAAGACAAACAAATGATTGGGAATTTATTTGCCCGGCTAAACCTTGTTCAGGGGATGCTAGGAGAGACTTGTCCAATCGACTAAACTGTCTTAGCAGTTACATTAAAAAAACAAGCACCTTGAGTCGAGACATTTTAAAGTTCATTGATAAAAACAGAAAATATTATAAATTGACTCACATTCCAGTAAGCAACGTATGTATATGCAGAGCCGCTTACTTCTAATAGCTTCTTGCTGGGCAGTGTAATCTCGAAGAAAAAGCCTGGTAGTACGGAAAGAACTTGTTCAAGAAAACAATATCGCATTTCGCAGAAGCTAAAAAATATGTTTGGGGGAGGATGGACTCTATGGAGAATATTTACCAACTTTGACCAAAGGTACGACAGTGCAAGTACAGCGAGAGGTTTGCTCCAGTCAAACCAATTATGATTGGAGATCTTGTACTAATCTGCGACGAAAACGTTCCGAGAGTATGTTGGAAAAGGGTATCGAACCGAAATAATAAAAGCAAAAGATGGCCTATAGAATGTTTTATTATATTATTCAAAAATTTCCATGAATGGGTGCCAGCCAACAGCTATAACATCGAGGGAGTGAAAAAATAATTATTAAAAATCAACTTATTCTTTAATTTAATAAGTCTTTTATCTTGTTTGTTCCAAATGCTTGTTAACTCGCATAATACCCTATCAGGAAACTTGCAATATTATCCCGGCACACCAATTTGGCTTTCGAAGAAACCACGGAACCATCGAGCAACATCCAAAATACGCTCAGCATTCGAACAGCGAGAATACTGTTGAGCTTTTTTTCCCGACGTGTTTCAAGGTTTTGGTCAAGTTTGGCTTTTTTTCCCGATGTGTTTCAAGGTTTCGGTCAATCTTGCACTAAACGGTATGCAGATCCCAGAAGCTCGTTAGCTTCGTTAAGTAACGTACCTTGGCGTCCACCTTGATAGACGACTAACCTGGCGTAAGCACATCAAATGCAAGAAGGTGCACATAAAACTGGAGATGCCAGCAGCCTCCACTGGATCATGAACTATCACTAAGGCACCATGTTATGTTAGCAACGAAAACATCCACCGGGATCTGGGCATTCTTGCAGTGAAAGATGAAATCCAAAAACAAAAAGAGTCCTACAAAGAAAAACTTCATATGGTCGCACTCAAACTTCCTCGCTCGTTTATTGACTCGGGTTTCTAGCGGATACCGCCGCCGACGCAGCGACCTCCCAACTTAGCAATCGATATTTAGGGGTGTCAATATGACTAGTTAAGTTGTGTTAGTTAAGTTAAAAATATAATGATTTGATACACCTGTTGTTAGTCTCGAAAAGAAAACAGACATTTCACTTTCGACCATTCCAATACTGAGATTACTAAAATCCAATGCGTGGTCTATATACGAATGATCAGAATAAACAGTGCAATGACTGAAAACATCTTCGAATATATAAAACGTCTTCGAATATAAAGTCAAATAGGTTCAAATTTTTCAGCAGGATCAAAATCTGACAAAGACACGTTATTTAAAAGTCTATCTTGGAATAGCTGAACTCAGTGAACAAACTACGATTCTGTAGATAGTTTTTGTAAAAATTTTGTAGCGATAGACAGCAAAAAAAAAAACAAAATATATCAGTTGGATCTACATTTCCGCGTGATCATCTTTCACATGGTTATATCATTTAGAAATATCAATGAGTTCAAAAACATCCTATAAAAGAAAGGAAAGCTTAACTGGGCCGAAGCTTTAGTGGTTATACCCTCGCAGTTTTGATAAAACATACATTGCAAGTTTTGTATATAGTTTGGATTAAAATTAGATTATTTTTGTCGCCGCTTGGCCGATCACGGGGAATGCATTTTAACAAACATTCTAGTGTACTGGACAATAGTTGCAGTTCGCTTCGTTTTATTCTGAAAGAATTACATCAGCTACTTAGCTCTTACAGTTACTTAGTTGGCTAACAGACCGCAGTTACTCTTCTCTGTCCTTGTGATGGCGCAAATCGGTTTAATTGATCCGCCAAAATATTGTTTTTCCTTTTACCCGAATGGGCTCGACGTGTTTACACCATCTCTCCCTGCGCACAAGAGTCGGCAGGTCCTCATGCACTCTTCGCTTCCAGAATCGATCCCGTATCATCCTCGCTATGCGCCACTGCTTCCTGGTAGCGCATTTTACGCACTCTTGTCCGTCATCCTTGGGAAGATCTGGGTCATCGGGTGCTCCCTTAGTGGGTGGAGTGTCAGTGGGGCCTCCTGGTCTACCGTAACTGGTAGATGAGAGAGCGGACGAGACTTTACCATGCTCTCCGCTTCAATCAGCAGGTTCTCCAGTACGTGCCCCTTGGGCGCGAGTTTCGTCATCGTGTGCGCCAGCACCTTCTTCTCGCACTGCACCATCCATTCCCAGGCGCCACCATCAGCTGGGTTCGCCCGGCAATTGAAGATCCATTCGACTACTTTAGACGACAGCTCGGCCTGGATCTGTACAGGCTCGAACACTTCGCTGAACCTCTTAGCCTCGTGGTCGGCTCCAACGAAGTTTTTTCCATTGTCGCTCCTAATCCTGACGACGGATCCACGTGGGTTCATGAAGTTCCTCTTAGCGATTATGCAGGAATCGGTGGACTAATCGTGAGCCATCTCCAAGTGGATAGCTCTTGTGGTCGGACACGTGGGGACAGTCCATGCAGTCAACTGCCCTTAGTGACTTTTCCTTGGCTATCCTCAGCAAACGCTTCTCGCTGCGATTGCCGTACCAGTGCGCGCTCCGCTTCAGCGCACTCCATCGACGACAGTCCGTGATCCTCTCCATTGTACTTAGTCCACGGCACCGTCGAATGAATCTGAGTTCCCATGCGGTGCACCTCACCAGTCGATTGTAGTTAGAGAATCTCTGCAAGGATATGAAGTTTACCATAACCAAGGCAAATTCGCACTTCATTTCTTCTTTTCAGCGAGAGAATTCACCCCTCGCTCGATCTTGGTCAGCACTTCTCTGGTTGTCGTAGAAATGGTGGACCGCTTAGCCATCGCGAACCGATGCTTAGGTCCACGGCCTTGCACGGCCTCGTCGCGTCATCTGCCACGTTTTCGCCAGATGGAATCCATCTCCACTGGGATGCTCCGTAGATTCCAAGATCTCTGCCACCCGGTTACCGACGAACTGCTTGTGTCTCCGGTGAGTGCTGCTTATCCAGTTCAACACAGTCTTAGGGTCACAGTCCATAAAACGCAGTTGCTGAGTAGTAGCCTGGTCCTCGGAACTCTTCGATTTTGCTCATTCCTTGCCGCCAGTCCTCAAAGGCTGCGGCCAAATTATCTGGTAGCGGCTCGTCCCAGTTGACTCCTGTCCGTCAAATCTTTCGCATTAACCATTTAGCAGTCACCATGTAGCAGCTCAGGAATCCAATCGGGTCAAACGTGGACATGACCAGGCTTAGGAACTTCCTCTTGGTAGGAACGCGTTCCCCTGTCATCACGCTTTGCGGGACTCGATAATATTTAGCGCCGAAGTTGAAGTCATCTGGAGCCGTCTACCAGTACATTCCTAGAACCTTCTCCTCAGCTTCGGTCCTGTGGCTGCATCAGTGTCTGATAAAACATCTCCTTGATGTATGCACAAACCCCAACTGCTCCTTCGCGAAAATGAAGTCCAGCCGGATTTTTCCAGGTTTGTTCGGGTTTTCCACCCCGAATTGCGGCAAGTACCATAACTTGCCTTCCTAGAACCTGTGGAATTCCTGGGGCTGTAGTCGTCCTGCATACCCCTTCCTGACGTAATCTTCCATTATTCCCTTATAGGCCCTCGCGAAGTCCACATCGCGCCTAATTTTTCCCTCGATGTTGAAGAGTCTCTTGAGCGCAATATTGTGTCTCTCCAGCAGACTCACCTCGTCGTCTCTCCATAGCAGCCCGGTCTCATATCGTCGGACTACTGCCTTAGACGTCTTCTCTAGGATACTCAGAGCTCGTGCGTCGCCGCCATCTGCGACTGACGGCGCCAGCACCACTCCGCCAGCTGCGACTGGCTGGGCCGGCTTTACTCCGTAATTCTCGATCTCGAAATTATCTCTGACCATCTTCTCCAGAAGATTATCCTGGGGCACGGCTAGGAGGCACGAACTCTGGAGCGGTGAGCTCGCCTTTCCGTTCACGGGTCCATACACTACCCATCCAATTGCGGTGGCTACTGCAAATGCTCCTCCAGGTCCATAGCTTCTTGTTCTGAGAGGTATTCCAAGATGCGCATAAACCAGTCCAATTAGGATCCTCGGCGTCGCATTGTTGTACAGCTTCACAGGCAGGCGCGCATTCGCCTTCACTGTAAAGGTTCAAATTGGCCACTCCGTACACGTTCTTCAGCCCATGGCGCTTTGGCTTGCCCGCTGCACTGATCTGCAGGCTGACCACTTTCGTGTGCTCTTCCCACCAAACCACTGCACGCTCTCGCCTTTCAGGTTCAGGCGAGTTTGTCGTCGATGAGCGTGACGGCCGATCCTTCATCAAGCAGTGCATAGGTAATACGACCTGCGTATTCTCCCCGTGCAGCGTCACGGGTAGAATCCGGAATAGCAGGTGGCATCCAATCGAATCAACGCAGCTCAGGTTTTGATGCGGCGATTCGTGGCGGTCACAGGAATATCGATCGCCTGGCTACGGATGAGTAGCTCCGGACGTCCATACTGGAATCGAAGCTGCTCCATAACAGCTTCTACGTTGCTGGGATGGATGAGCAACGACTTCACTGTCTCGCAGGCCTCGCCCTTCAGGGCTTTCACTACCCTCTGGTTGTTTTTCAATTGGATGCACTGGTACGCTGCCGTTATAGGCTCTGGCTGACCCTAGAAATCGGGAAGATCAGCAAATCTATTTGGCGTCCATCCAGGTATGCTCGCCGTCGCCACTCCAAGTGACAGGGGCGATGGTGCAGATACCTTCAAATTGTGTGTCGGCTCTCGTGGCGGATGAACATAACCTAGTCCATTCCTCCAAATTGGCGGAGAATTGCCCACTGTTGTTGTTGGTGTGTGTGTCCGTGTGACACACGGGATAAAACGAGACCAATTTCAGTACGAAATTATAAAAATTGGTGAAGCTATAACGCTTTTCCCAAAACAAGTTAGTGCAATTTGGCTAGCGTTCCGGAGAAATAGAGTGCCCTTCCATTTCGCTTATTTCTTTCTTTTACACACTTTTACACACTCCCAAGCGCTAGTAAAATTGCACTGGCTTGTTTTGGGAAAAGCGTTATAACTTAAACAATTTTCATAATTTCGTAATAAAATTGGTCTCATTTTATTCAGAATTTATAAGACAATATTGATATGTGTTAAAAATAATACCATTTTTTGGAAGTTGTACCGAAAAAATGGCGTCAAAGTTCGAAAAACATGACAAAAATTCGACAAAATGTTAGTTTCTTTTGTAAAATTTTTATCCGTTTTGTTTAAATAAGTTGAAGTTGTATTTTTTTCAAAAGCTAAAACATTTAACTATTGAAAAACGAAAACAATTTTAAAATCGGCCTAAAATTACGCGTTCAGGAATTTGTAAGAGCAAAACACTCCCGAAAACCCGTTTTTTCTAAATAAATCAAGATTTTGAGGGTGTTAGAAATATTTCAAAAACGTACTATATTTGACCTAATAAACAATTCCTACTAGGTCTCTTCAAAAGGTCCAAAACACTGTAGCACTGTGTAAACTTAACTATAAACTAATAATCTTAATAAACTTACCCTAACTAATAAGCATAATATAAAATTTTTGATATAACTTTTTTAATACATTTTTTTTTGTATAACTTTAATACTTAATTATATAACTTAATTTAAATATATATAATTGTATAATTTTAGCTGCTTGGACAACACGCATCATGCATAAATCGTCAGCTACATAAAAAAAGCAGCGTCAACGGACATTAAAATAAAAATTGTTCTCAAATTAAGCCACATATTCAAAAAGCATTTACTTGGAGCAAAAACGAAATACTAGTTGGCCAAAAACCATCGGTTATGATTTATAACGAAAGCAAAATATATTAACACCTTCTTATGGGGGAGATCTGAGTAGAGTTTTGAAAAAATCGAAAAATTTTTTTTCGCTAAAAAAATTTTATAAGGTCTTAAAAATAACATACCAAAAGATAGAGTCCGGCAAAAGTGTCTAAGCGTTGAAATTTTCCATTCTGCGGCGACGCCTCAAAGGTATATTGAGGCACCTACAGTACTTAAAACTTTAAACGCGTTTTTATCGAAACCGCTTTTTTTGAGTTGGCCGAACACATAACTCGAATAACTCTTAACCTATCAATCTTAAATTTTGGCAGTATTTTCAGAATACCTATGTCTAACGACACACGTAGGATTTTTTTTTTATATTGCTTACTTTTTTTTATCAACAATTTTGTGACGTTTTTTGTTCGTGAAAATTGAAAATTTTTTCAATCAAAAAATCAATATATCGAAAAATCCTACGTGTGTCGATAGCCGTTGATGTACAGATCCCCCTTTAAAAAAATAGGGCCTACGAATAAAGGCTGCATAGCCGCCATTTTGTTTTCGATTTATTTAAAAAAAGTTATTTTGTACTTTAAATATAATATAATGAAACCTCATTTACAAATTTTCGATTGGCTTTTTCATTTGGCCAAAAAAAATTCCAGAAAGTCCGCTTTTTTTCGCCTGTTACTCAGATGTCCCCCCTTAAGTGAAAGTCGTTCAACCACATTTTAAGCATATTTATTTTAAAATTTTACAAATTATTATAACCCATTAATATTATTAGGCTGACCGGATGTCAAAAGTTTCTTAGTGAATATTATCAAAGCAAGATTATAAAGATTATGACATGAAGTCAAATACTATCAAGATAAATTTTATTTTGGGTTTTGTTGTAGAAATCTGCATTATTGTATTCAATTCTAGAATAATAGTACTTTAAGGAAGTTTTTTTTGTTGTACTCTATGGTATATTTAATATCTCAGAAAATGCCCTTTATTATCATTAGCAATCATTGTGCTAGTCCTAGAAATAGTCATTTTTTTTAACACAAGAAAATTTGTTCTAACACATTTTGCAACTTTAAATAAAAACCCATATGTATGTAAACTATTGTATACCTGTGCAATGAAGTTTGCTTTAAACTTGATCTATGAAGCATTGAACTTTGCCCTTTTTATTTTTTCCATTAAATATTTTTATGTTATTAAACTTAAGTAGATGGTTGTTTGGTCATTGATGTTTTTCAATGACAATCCACTTCAAAATAAAAAGTGGAATTACCTAATTAGAATCGTTAGTTATTTATTCTGCGGGCAGAAGAAACTTGATGATCCGAAGGAAGACCAGTTTATGGTGGTAAGAAGTTGCTTAATGTACAGAGTGCATACCGACTAGACATTGCGAAGATAAAGCTCTTGATAGCGGAAAAGGTGGCCGGAATTAGACATTGCGGAACTAAAGATCTTTTAAGATTGCCCGTTGAAGTCGAGCGGCTGAGAAATACTCGACTTGCGACCAACTAAGCCGATATGTCTTACTTAAGCATAATAAATAAACTTATTCACAGCGGCTCCTGCCTGGCCCGACAATGGTATTATACCATTTATATAATGTATTATATAATAACAATTTTAGATTGTGCAATGCAGTAAAAGGACTTCTGATTCTTCAAGGAAATGATTATATTTGATTACATGGGGGGGTGGAGGGGTCTTAGACAATGGTTACGTAATCATTTTATAAAAATTTTATTGTAAAAAGTATTTATTTAAAAATTGGTTTCGCGCCGATTACTCCGACAATAAGTACCGAATGCAACACAATAATTAGGTCGATATACATATTCTATTATTTGTATATCGAAAATCAGCTGTTCGTTGTGAAATTATGGAATTTACCGTTGTAAAATTTACCGTTGTTTATTTGTTTGCAAGTTTCAGTTGTGACATGTGCTCGTGTTTTTTGCAATGGAATCAAACGTAAGTGAACTATTTCAATCGTTTTTTAAAGCATACAAGTTAGATTGCCAAAAGGAAGCAACGGCAATATGGAAATCAGAAAAAAAAAGAACAACAAGATTTTGAAACATATGTATATAAAAGATGTTGTCGACGGTCAAATGTAAGGGTCTGCCTGTATCTTCTCTCTTGTTTGGATTTTTCACTACGCCGGCTAGCATGCGTTAACACCTACAGGGATGGGAACACCCGAGGAACTAACAAGTACATTAGTACAACAAGCTCATGAAGGGGAGATGGCTCTGCATGGGGGGATCCGGAAGACATTAGCGAGGCTACAGCGAATGTACTATTGGCCGAACATGGTGTTACAGGTGAAGGAATGGGTTACCTCCTGCATCAGCTGTAAGGAAAATAAGCACACCACGCAAATCACGAGACCGCCGATGGGAAAAGAAGTAGAAACTGACAGACCAATACAGAAGTTATACTTGGATTTCCTCGGAAAATACCCCCGATCCAGGCGCGGCAACACCATGTTATTTATAGTGGTAGACCACTTTACAAAGTTTGCCTGCTTGATAGCTATGCCCAAAGCAACGTCGTTGGCGGTAGTCGGATTCCTTAGAGAACATATTTTCACGCAATTTGGAGTGCCGGAAATCATACACACGGACAATGGCAGGCAATTTATCTCTAAGGAATTTGAGGATATGATGCAGCTGTATGGGATAACGCACATGAAAACGGGCAGATACGCACCTCAAGCAAACGCATCCGAGCGCGTCAACCAGTCGGTGCTCGCGGCCATTAGGGTGAATATCGGCGAGGATCATGCCCGATGGGATGAACGACTACCGGAAGTCCAGGCAGCACTGAGGGCAGCGTCACATTGCTCGACAGGGGGTGTCCCCATATTTCGCAATGTTCGGTCAACATATGTTTTCGAACGGTGGAGATTACCAACTGGCCCGAAAGCTAAAAGCATTAAACGAGTCGGAGATTCAGCAGCTACGAAGGTCGGAGAAACAGCAAGTCCAGCGTTCCGGGATAAAGGAACGTATTCACCAGGCCTACGAAGAGGCGGCGCGGAGGTACAACTTAAAAACCAAAGAAGTCAAGTACTTACCGGGACAAGAAGTCTTTAAGCGGAACTTTGTACGCAGCAATCTCCGGAAGAACATCAACGCCAAGTTCTGGAAAAAATATCTTAAGTGTAGGGTATGCAAAGTTCTGGGCAACTCACTGTACGCGCTGGAGAACCTACGAGGGCAACCGATAGGCGTCTTTCATGCCAAAGATTGGAAACAATGAGGGCCCGGCTAGCTCCAGTATAAGCGTAAATCTCAGGGCGTGGACGAAGCCTAAATTGAGCTAAGCATCAAAGCAGTCGACACTTTTCTTCCACTCCTGTTATCCTCGCAAGCTAAGGAAACCGTAATGTGCTGTTAGGTGTCGATAGTCGCTACAAGCGATGGCACAGCGGGGCTGGGGATGACACAACGGGGTTAGGGATGGCACATCGGAGTAAATCGAATGGACCCGATGGAAAGAAGAAGCCAGGACGAACCGGGCGGGATCCAACCGCTGTGATTGAAAGGAAAACCGGGATCGAGGAGACACAAAAAAAGGGAGAGAGAACGGCAACAGGAGGAGGACACGTGGGAAAAAAATTATTAAAACAAAAATTCCCAATAATTTTCCACGGAGCTCTAAAGTGAGTACAAAAAAAAAATGAAATCGAAATAAATTAAAAGATTCATTTGAACCTCAGTATCTTTCGAAAAAAGAGGACTTGGAGCTCGTCAACAAATTGGAGCCACCCGAAGGCGAAAATTTCTCGTGTCCGCTGTGTGTTTGTTTTGCTAATTTGATGAATAACGTAATTTAACGTAGTCGTTTTTACTTTTGCTTGTTTCGAATTTATTTTTTTTTTTTTTTGTTGAATTAGTGTATTGTTATTTGTTCACCGTATCTATTTTTTTTGTGAGGCTGTCTTTTGGATTTTTCCGGGTGTTCCCATCCCTGTAGGTGTTAACGCGTGCTAGCCGGCGAAGTGAAAAATCCAAACAAGAGAAGATACAGACAGACCCTTATAAATGGCGCCCAAACCGAAAAAAGGACCTGATAGGATCGAAGGATTCTCGGAGTTGGACCCGTGACAGAATCCAGATCACGCGCTGCCCTTCCGACGAGACTGAATCTGCAAGGAAAGTCCTTTGTTTACATTGTTTTTTTTGTGTGAAAGTAAAGTAAAGTACGTATCTGAATAGATCCCTTTGTGGTGTCTTGTGGTCCGCGTACGATAAATTTAATGAAGTATGTGTGTTCCGTCCGAGACAATTTGTGGCTGTGAACGGAAAAGGGATAAATGCATTTTTTTTAGTATAAAATTAAGTAAAGTAAATCGAAAGAAGCAGCACAAGAGACAAGATAGGGGGAAATCTCACAGATCTGAGGAGCTGGATGAATGCGTTTTCATAACCCCCCTTTAACAGAAATTCAAGAAGCAGAAAAAAAAAAATAAAAGGAAGAATAGAAAATTAAGAGACCCAAAAACAAACAAGAAAATAGATAATAGAAATAAGTTAAACGATTTAAATTAAGATTATTTATGAAGAAATGCCGATTATAGAGTAAGATAGAGTAGAGTCAGGTAGAAAAATAAGAAGGAGTGAGGAGTTTTTGCGGAATCGGAGTACAGAAATAATGAGTCCAGCAGTGACCAGATCTCAAGGCCAACAGGGACACCAATCCATGGCCGGACTGGAGAAGGTATCGCCCACAGGAGTTATGGATGAGCGACAGGCGGTGCATCAAGCCATGGCCGCCTCCATTGAAGCCGAAGTAGCAAGAGGCTACGATCAAGGAAGCAGTGGCAGAGGAGATTCGGTCGGCAGTTAATACGGCACTGTTTCAGGCACAACAGACTTATGAATCGGGAAAGCACAGTGAGTTCAATGCATTTAAGGAGCAAATGCAGGCCGACATGATGCTGTTTATGAAGGACATAAACGACTGCATGGCATCGTGGAGGAAGGACTTCGAGAGCCAGTGGGTGAATCAACAGCAGCAGCAGCCGGCAGAGTCTCATTCGATGAAGCCTCCCGAACATCAGTTTGAACCGCCGCCTCCGAGTCAGCCGACGGCAAGGTGTTCCGACCATGGATGGCAGGGGCCAGCATCTGCACCACCAACCTTACCAACGATGCAGCACGCAGAAGCAAGGGCGGACACAATAAGACAGGTGGTCCCGTTGCCGGAAGACTATTCAAAGCCACCACCGAACATATACGGCAAGCAGGATCAGTCGAGGCCTCCGGAACGAGCCGGGTCCAGGATCGGCTGGGAAGCACGGGGCTACCAACCGCCGGACGCTGGAGATGGAGCCAGAATGGGACGCGTCATACGTACCCCCGGCAATGAACCAAGCCGAGTCGTTGGGGCAAACGCGAGGGTCAAGCCAGGCCCGAATGGAAGTGGGACATCTCCGCAAATGGGGCTTGTTGTTCGATGGCAGTCCCAGAAGCATGCCGGTATCGGAGTTCGTGTTCCGACTGGAGCACCTGCAGAAGTCTTATCGCATACCGTGGAGCGAGGTACTAAGGGAGTTCCATGTGTTAGTGGAAGGTCCAGCCAGAGAATGGTATTGGATATACCATTCTATATACCTCCCAACGGGAGGACGGACTGGCCATATCTGTGGTACGCACTCCAACAGCAATTTCAAACCCATAGGTCAAACTTTGAGAGGGAGTATGAGCTGCGAGAAAGGAAACAAAGATCCGGAGAGAGTGTGGAGGACTATATCCAGATGATGTTGACGCTGAGGGCAAGATTGGAGACACCAGTATCCGATTTTGAGCTAATAAAAATAATAAAAATGAACCTGAGAGAGAGAATATCCAAGATCGTATACCCTATTCATGTCACCAACCTGGAGCAGCTACGGCATGAGTGTCACGATGCGGAGAGGATGCTAGCCACTCGATGGTCTAGGCAGGCGGCGGAGGGTGAGCATCAAAGAGGTTTCTCCTATCGTCCGAGGGTGGAAGAGCTGGAAGATCAACAGGAGGACGAGGACGGCTGGCCCGAAGAGGGTGAAGTCGAAGCTCTGCACCGACAAGAGAAGCCGAGGGATAAGTCGACCCTGAACTGCTGGAACTGCAACGAGCGGGGGCACACATTTTGAGAGTGTGAGTCAACGGTGCGCAACATATTTTGCTACAAATGTGGCACTCCCGGAGTCGTGTAGCCGAAATGTCCAAAGTGTCAGTCGGGAAACGGGGGAAGGAGCATGTCCCGGGCCGAGGAGCCACGTTCCAACCCATTTGCATCAAGATAGAGGCCGATCCGCAGACTCTAGAAAATAAGAAAATAAGTAGTGTTAAGCATATTAATCAAATATTAGTAAATATAAATAAGCAGGCTCCAACGGTAGAAAGACCGGATGGGAATCCAAGTTCAGCACAAGGAGCGGATTACAAGGAGGGTAAGCCGCGGTGTCTCCAAGAGTACCCAGTAACTCCAAGAATCGAACGTGCCCGGCGAAGGAATCGGCAGCGGAGGACCGAGAGACAAAGGATATGTGCGGCGATTCGAGCCGCGGTGAGCTGCAACAGGCCGTTTGCGATCGTGGAAGTAGAGGGAAACAGCATCGAAGGCCTATTAGACAGTGGTGCATCCGTCAGTCTCCTCGGTGAAGGATGCCTGGAATTGATTGAAAAATTAGGATTGAGACGAGAAAAGACGCGAGCAATCATGCAGTCCGCGGGCGGTACAAAACACCAGGTGCTTGGCAAGGTTTATCCGGAGATAAGATACCAAGGTCAAACTCACCGCATCCCGATCCTGCTTTGCCCCTCGTTGAAGCAAAAACTGTATCTGGGCGTAGATTTTTGGAGGAAGTTCCACATCGCGCCCGAGGTCGTGGGAGTCGAGTCGTTGGAGAACGTGGAAACCGAGTTCCACAGCAAAGGGGAACCAGTAGAGCCTCACACCCTAACGAACGAACAAAAGGAACGGCTGGAAAAAGTAAAGGAAGGGTTCTTGGCGTATGAGAATCATGGGTTAGGACTCACAACGATGGAACAGCACACCATACAGCTAGTAGAGGGGGCAGTGCCCGTCAAGGAAAGGTTTTATCCAGTGTCCCCGGCCAAGCAGCAACTCTTGTTCGCTGAAGTGGACGAAATGCTGAGACTCGGAGTCATCGAGCTTAGTGAGAGTCCGTGGAACAACCGCACGACGTTGGTGCAAAAACCCGGCAAGAACAGGCTGTGTTTGGACGCACGGAAGCTAAATGCATTGACGGTGAAGGATGCCTACCCATTGCAGAATATAGAGTCCATCCTCAGCCGGGTCGATGACACGATTTTCATCAGCAGCATCGACCTAAAACATGCGTTTTGGCAAGTGGAACTGGAGGAAAAGAGTCGTCCGTATACGGCTTTTACTATACCTGGGAGGCCGCTGTATCAGTTCCGGAGGATGCCTTTTGGCTTATGCAATGCGGCGCAAAGGCTATGCAGGTTGATGGATAGGGTCATCGCACAGAGGCTCAGAGGCTTCTATACCAATGGCACGGCGAATTGGTATAGAAGGTTCATACAAAATTTTTCCGAAATAAGCGCTCCTTTAACCGATTGCCTGAAAAGAGGGAAAGGACTACAGTGGACACCTGAAGCGGAGGTAGCGTTCCAGAAGCTAAAGCAAGCACTGACCTGTGCGCCGGTTTTAACCCACCCTGACTTCCGAAAACACTTCTGGATTCAGTGCGATGATAGTCATGTAGGTATCGGCGCGGTGTTGTTCCAGAAGGACGACGATAAAGCGGAACGGCCGATCGCCTTCTTTTCGGCAAAGCTGCGAGGCGCACAACTGAATTACAGTGTGACCGAGAAGGAGTGTCTGGCGGCAGTCAAAGCTGTGGAGAGGTTCCGGCCCTACGTAGAAATGATGCCGTTTACCATCTTGACGGATCACGCAAGCCTTAAGTGGCTGATGTCCTTTAAAAATCTGGAAGGGAGACTGGCCAGGTGGTTTCTAGCTCTGCAGCCTTTCCAGTTTAACATCGAGCATCGGAAAGGAAAGGACAATGTGGTGGCCGATACTCTTTCGCGCACCAACGATGTAGAAGAGCTGAGCCTGATGAACATGGAAACGACGGCGTTCGCTAGTGAGGAGTACCTGGGAAGGGTAAAGTTAGTAAAAGAGCAAGGAGGTCGATTCCCAGACTTACGGGTTGAAGAAGGATTACTTTTCAAAAAGACTCGTTTTTGCCGGGAGGACAGCGAGGAGTTCGACTGGAAATTGTGGATCCCCGAGGAACTAACAAGTACATTAGTACAACAAGCTCATGAAGGGGAGATGGCTCTGCATGGGGGGATCCGGAAGACATTAGCGAGGCTACAGCGAATGTACTATTGGCCGAACATGGTGTTACAGGTGAAGGAATGGGTTACCTCCTGCATCAGCTGTAAGGAAAATAAGCACACCACGCAAATCACGAGACCGCCGATGGGAAAAGAAGTAGAAACTGACAGACCAATACAGAAGTTATACTTGGATTTCCTCGGAAAATACGCCCGATCCAGGCGCGGCAACACCATTTTATTTATAGTGGTAGACCACTTTACAAAGTTTGCCTGCTTGATAGCTATGCCCAAAGCAACGTCGTTGGCGGTAGTCGGATTCCTTAGAGAACATATTTTCACGCAATTTGGAGTGCCGGAAATCATACACACGGACAATGGCAGGCAATTTATCTCTAAGGAATTTGAGGATATGATGCAGCTGTATGGGATAACGCACATGAAAACGGGCAGATACGCACCTCAAGCAAACGCATCCGAGCGCGTCAACCAGTCGGTGCTCGCGGCCATTAGGGTGAATATCGGCGAGGATCATGCCCGATGGGATGAACGACTACCGGAAGTCCAGGCAGCACTGAGGGCAGCGTCACATTGCTCGACAGGGGTGTCCCCATATTTCGCAATGTTCGGTCAACATATGTTTTCGAACGGTGGAGATTACCAACTGGCCCGAAAGCTAAAAGCATTAAACGAGTCGGAGATTCAGCAGCTACGAAGGTCGGAGAAACAGCAAGTCCAGCGTTCCGGGATAAAGGAACGTATTCACCAGGCCTACGAAGAGGCGGCGCGGAGGTACAACTTAAAAACCAAAGAAGTCAAGTACTTACCGGGACAAGAAGTCTTTAAGCGGAACTTTGTACTCAGCAATCTCCGGAAGAACATTAACGCCAAGTTCTGGAAAAAATATCTTAAGTGTAGGGTATGCAAAGTTCTGGGCAACTCACTGTACGCGCTGGAGAACCTACGAGGGCAACCGATAGGCGTCTTTCATGCCAAAGATTGGAAACAATGAGGGCCCGGCTAGCTCCAGTATAAGCGTAAATCTCAGGGCGTGGACGAAGCCTAAATTGAGCTAAGCATCAAAGCAGTCGACACTTTTCTTCCACTCCTGTTATCCTCGCAAGGTAAGGAAACCGTAATGTGCTGTTAGGTGTCGATAGTCGCTACAAGCGATGGCACAGCGGGGCTGGGGATGACACAACGGGGTTAGGGATGGCACATCGGAGTAAATCGAATGGACCCGATGGAAAGAAGAAGCCAGGACGACCCGGGCGGGATCCAACCGCTGTGATTGAAAGGAAAACCGGGATCGAGGAGACACAAAAAAAGGGGAGAGAGAACGGCAACAGGAGGAGGACACGTGGGAAAAAATTATTAAAACAAAAATTCCCAATAATTTTCCACGGAGCTCTAAAGTGAGTACAAAAAAAAAATGAAATCGAAATAAATTAAAAGATTCATTTGAACCTCAGTATCTTTCGAAAAAAGAGGACTTGGAGCTCGTCAACAAATTGGAGCCACCCGAAGGCGAAAATTTCTTCAAGAAAGGAAATTGGTCACCCTTCCCGGGTGGCCCACAGGTTTTTTTTTGAAAATTAAGATAATTTGTAAAGTACCTGAAACCCGGTCGTAGCGTAGACTATAAACTTATTTATTTAATTTATTTATTTGTTATTTATTTTTTTTTGTAATTAATCCATTCATTGTATTCGTCCCAAGGTGCCTTGGTTAGGTGTTAGGTTAATTCATGTTTAATATTTAAGAGTATTATCCACTAAAAATATAAAGGATGGAATAAAAAAAAAATTAAATTAAAATGAAATGTGAGTGATAAAAAAAAATAAAGGGGGGGGGGAAGTGAAACGCGTAATCCAGAATGTGAGAGTGCAGATCGAGTGGGATGATCCCACGGATCCAGGAGTTGGACCATGGATGGGAAGCCGTCGTGGTGACCAATGCCGGCGGTTCTCGTGTCCGCTGTGTGTTTGTTTTGCTAATTTGATGAATAACGTAATTTAACGTAGCCGTTTTTACTTTTGCTTGTTTCGAATTTATTTTTTTTTGTTTTTGTTGAATTAGTGTATTGTTATTTGTTCACCGTATCTATTTTTTTTTTGTGAGGCTGTCTTTTGGATTTTTCCGGGTGTTCCCATCCCTGTAGGTGTTAACGCGTGCTAGCCGGCGAAGTGAAAAATCCAAACAAGATACAGGCAGACCCTTACACAAAACATTGTTATTGATAGTCAGTATTAATAAGAAATTTAGTATTTTTTAAGTTATCCGAGTTTTGGCCCATTGAAGTACGGGCTTATTAATCGCGGTTATGTGAATGCCGCCGAAAAGTGCCTTTTCACTGTCATGTGAATAGTAGGAGGGCACACTGCGGTAAGAAGAAGAGCTATATTTGAATTGTAAACTAATTTAATGAATTTACAGAATAAAACGTTCCGTTTGCCATAGCCAAGGACTTTGAAGTATCCCTTTCTTCGGACCTACGCGTGTGGGGAGCCGTTTAAGGCAACTCCGCATGACACAAAACAACACCTTTTATTCGCAGTCCTACTGCAAGCGCAACTTGCGCTGGAGGACGGCTTGACGACCAGCTAGAGAGTTGCCAGGAGCGCACGGAGCGCGTTTCCCGTACCAGCAGAGGAGTCGCAGCCAGCGACATGGAGACGCAGCCAGCGTCAGTTCAGGAGACGCAGCCAGCGTCAGGTCAGGAGGCGCAAGGAGCTCCAAGCACCTGCGGCAGCGGCCAGACGGCACAGGTCCGCCATTTTGGAGCGCGGGGCAGCGCCATATTTGGACCATAATCATTTGGATATTTCGAGATGCAGCGTTCCCCCAGGAGGAGTTCCCGGCTGAAAGGAGGGGAAGCCACCCCTACAACGCGAGCGGATCAGCATCCAGCGAGTAGTGCAGCAGAAAACCGGCCGCGGGTGAACATAACCACGGTGGCGGCCATTTCTCGCCCAGCCACTACGGCGACTACAGTAGCGTCCCAACCATAGAGTACTGCTGTCACAGCTGCGAGCTCAGAGCCGGAGGTGGGCCAGCCACTCACAGCGTACTTATTGGAGAGGATTACGGCGTTGGAGAACGAGCTGAAGCAGGTTAGAGCCATGAATACAACGAGCACCGCCAATTGCGCGCCAATCGCAGTTGGCCCAAGCGCAAATGTCGCCAACAGTGGAGCGTCGGAGCGCTCCCACCAAGGAAGCTCCCGGACTTGCCAACATTTGGAGGGTAGCCCGAGGATTGGCCTATCTATAATTGTGCCTTTGTGGAGACGACCCAAGCATACAACTGCACAGACATGGAAAACAATCAGAGGCTGTTGAAGGCGCTGAAGGATGAAGTACGCGAGACTGTGAAGTCGCTGCTGATTCACCCTGCGAATGTCAGAGCCGTGATGGAGCAGCTGCGCTTTAGGTTTGGCCGACCGGAGCAGCTTATACGCAGCCAGCTGAACAGCGTGCGAGAGGTGCCGCCGATTTCGGAGCAGCAACTGGCGAGGATTGTCCCCTTCGCAACCAGAGTGCGGTTTGCCAGAAAGGGACCGTATGCGGCCGCAACCGAGCTTAGGTGGGTTGTGTTCGGGCCAGTAAGTGGAAAATCAACTACGCCGTCACCGAGGTCCTGCCTTCTAGCCGTGTCAATGGACGACCCGATGGAAAATATGGTGGATGACTACTTTGACATGGAAAGCTTTGGTGTAAAGCTCGCGCCACCGGTCGCAGCCAGCGACGACGCGCGGGCCCAAAGGATCCTCGAGGACAGCACGGTGAAAGTGGGGCGTCGCTACCAGACGGGATTGCTCTGGAAGGACGACCACGCTGTGCTGCCACGGAGCTACGAGATGGCACACAGACGGCTGATCAACGTCGAGAAGTTGAAGCGCAACGGGCAGTTGGCTCTGGAATATGACCGTATCATCAAGGATTACGTTTTCAAAGGATATGCAAGGAAGCTGCAGGCGGATGAGGTCGCGGTGAAGAGCGACAAGCTGTGGTATTTGCCACATTTTTGTGTGGAAAACCCAAACAAGCCCGGTAAGGTCCGGCTTGTGTTCTATGCTGCAACCAAGGTTGGAGGAACCTCACTCAATTCGGCGCTGGACAAGGGGCCACAGCACTACAAGCCCGTGCCAGCTGTGCTCTTCCACTTCAGAGAAGAAGCAGACGGAGTCTACGGGGACATCAAGGAGATGTTCCACCAAGTGCTGATCCGACCCGACGATCGATGTTCCCAACGGTTCCTCTGGAGAGATGGCAACGACGACCGAGAGCCGGATATATACGAAATGAACGTAATGACGTTTGGAGCAGCCTGCTCGCCGAGCACTCCGCACTACGTCAAGACTGTGAATGCCCTGAAGTTTCGGGACTCAGATCCGAGGGCAGTCAAGGCCATCATCGACCACCATTACGTCGATGACTACGTGGATAGTTTCGATACGGAGAGCAAAGCTATTGAGGTATCTACCCGATTGAAGGAGATACACGCGGAGGCTGGATTCGAACTATGCCAGTTCTCATGCAGCTCACCCATCGTGGAAGCGGCGTTGGGACCACCTGGACAAGTCAAGAGCGTCGGATGGGGTGAGTCTGAGCAGAAAATCCTTGGAATGCGTTGGCAGGTAGCAACGGATGACTTCAGATTCAACGTGGAGTATCATCGAGTGTCAAAAAGCGTCCTAAGTGGAGAGCTAGTCCCAACAAAGAGGGAGTTTTTGAGCCTGCTGATGTCAACGTTCGACCCATTGGGGTTCCTGTGTTGCCTGATGATTACAGCGAAGCTGTTGCTGCGGAAGATCCGGAGGCAGAAGATCCAGTGGGACGACCCACTGCCGGAGCAGATAGGCAGAGGCACCGCCTTTGCTGCCTGGCGCAGATAGATGGACGCCGTGGGACAGTTCCGATGTCCTCGCCACTATTTTGGGCGTGGAGCAGTTCGAACCATCGAGCTACACGTTTTCGTGGACGCAAGTCAATCTGCATTTGCGGCGGTGGCCTATTGGAGGGTCACGTACAAAAATGGCAACGTGCTGGTTAGCTTCGTGTGCGCAAAGACGAAGTGTGCGCCGATGAGAACGATGTCCATCCCACGACTGGAGCTGCAGGCAGCGGTCCTTGGAACCAGAGTTGACAGCTGACAACGCAGCGGATGATGCGACGCGGTCGAAGAGCAAGGCGGATCTTAGCCCGGAATCCCGGTGGCTAAGCGGTCCCGCATTTTTGAGGCAGCCAGCAAGCGGCTGGCCAACGCCTGAGGAGGGAACCGAGCATGTTCCAGATGCACCTGATGAAGAGGAGATGCCCGGTGAGTTCGCATTGGTAGCATCAAATGAATTTGTCATCCTGTTCCAGAGATTCTCGAGCTTCAGTGAGGACTGAACGAGGGCCACCGCCTGGGTCCTGAGGTTTGCGCGACGGTGCCGCAAACAGAGAAGCGAGCTCGAGGAAAATGGACTCACTGCAACGGAGTGTGAGTCCGCGGAGAACCTATTAATCAGGCAGGCCCAATTGGAGTCGTTTCCCGACGAGATGAGGTCGGCGGAACGCGGAAAGGACGTCGCCAACTCGAGCGAGATTCGAAGTCTGGCGCCTTACGTGGACAAATATGGAGTTCTGCGAGTTTATGGCAGAATCGATGCCGCGGTGTCCATGGCGTACAGTGCAAGGAGGCCTGTGATACTGTCACACAGGCACAGTCTTACGGAGATGGTAGTAAGACACTACCACGCCCAGATGAAGCATCAAAACGTGGATGCGACGATTGCTCAGATCCGGACGAGATTCTGGGTCACGAAGATTAGACGAGTGCTGAAGGATGCAAGCTTCAACGGACGCGGCCGATGCCGCCGATAATGGGACCCCTTCCAGAGGATCGCTTGGAAGCTGGGGGATGGCCATTCAAGTTCACAGGACTAGACTACTTTGGACCACGGCTGGTGACTGTTGCCCGTCACATAGAGAAGAGTTGGGTCGCCTTGTCCACATGTTTGACGACAAGGGCGATTTATTTGGAGCTGGCGCATGACCTGTCAACGGATTACTGTATAATAGCGATCAGGAACTTCGTCTGCCGTAGAGGACCAGTACGTAAACTGCGGAGTGACAACGGCAAGAACTTCGTGGGAGCTGACAGGGAGGCCAGGCGATTTGGAGACGTGTTCGAAGCGGAAAGGATACAGAGTGAGTTATCCAGCAGGAGCATTGAATGGGTCTTTAATTGCCCAACCAACCCGTCTGACCATGCGAGCGGATGGTGCAGTGCATCAAGCGAGTGCTGCGCCATACCCTAAAGGAAGTCGCGCCGAGGGACCATGTTTGGGAGAGTCTCCTAATAGAGGCGGAAAACATAGTCAATTCGCGTCCGCTCACCCACTTGCCACTGGATGAGGACCAAGAGGCGCCGTTGACGCCAAACGACCTGCTCAAGGGAGTAGCTAACCTGCCGGATACGCCCGGATTGGATGCGGAGCGGCCCAAGGAGGGTTCTACGCGAAAGCAGTGGAGGATGGCCCGCATGCTGCGAGACCGCTTCTGGAGGAGGGTGGACATGGAGTACCTGCCTACGCTTGTCAGCCGCGAGAAGTGGTGCCGAAGAACGGAGCCCATCCGCCAGGGCGATATGGTCTTCGTCTGCGATCCTGCCTTGCCCAGACGAGAGTGGCGCAATGGCATCGTGGAGGAGGTATACAGCGGAGCTGATGGAGTCGTCAGAAGCGCCACTGTGCGCGTAAATGATAATGGACTATCTTGGACAATGTTGCGGCCCGTCTCTAAGCTTGCAGTTTTAGATTTGAGTGAAGCGGGTCTTTACGGGGTCGGGGATGTCGACGGTCAAAACATTGTTATCGATCAGTATTCAGTCAGTATTAATGGGAAATTTAGTATTTTTTAAGTTATCTGATTTTTGGCCCATTGAAGTACGGGCTTATTAATCACGGTTATGTGAATGCCGCCGAAAAGGGCCTTTTCACTGTCTTGTGAATAGTAGGAGGGCACACTGCGGTAAGAAGAAGAGCTATATTTGAATTTTAAACTAATTTAATGAATTTACAGAATAAAACGTTCCGTTTTCCACAGCCAAGGCCCTTTCTTCGGACCTACGCGTGTGGGGAGCCGTTTAAGGCAACTCCGCATGACACAAAACAACAAATGTAATAAAAAAATATAAAAATCAGGTGCTACAAAAAAAATTAAAAATTTGTCGTTTTTTATGAATGCTTCGAAGGTATGTACGATATTTTTAATATATTTTCATAGAGTTATCTAAATAAAAAAAAATATTGTTATAGATTGCATGTTGGTTGACAAATTATTATATTTTTTTTAACTATTTACAGAACAAATGAACCTACCAGAGAACTGCAAGGGTGTCAATTTTTGCCTCCTTACTCACACACTAATACAAAAATATACCTAATTAGTTCTCTGGTACCTACTCCCAAAAACGATGTTTCTCACTCAGCGATCGATAATGAAAATTCCAATGATCTAAGGTCTCAGCAAACTTTAGATGAAAATCATATTCCTCAATTAGTGATCGATTCAAATGACAATTCCATCGATCTAATGAAGGATCAGGGTAAGTAAATAATCCAAAATATTAGTTAACGGACTAACTAAATCACTTAAATACTTTACTATTGTAGATGAAAAGACTAAAACTAATGCCAACAGCGAAAGAAACTACAGAAAGCCTGCGCAAGAAAAGGCAAAGGCAAATATTGTTGAAGATACAATGCTCTCAGAGAGCAGCAGTCCTAGTGCTGGAAAATAATTCAACAATGTCTTGCGAAATACAAAAGGAGCTTGTTAAAACTAGGCAAAAAATTAAAAAGGAAAGGAAAAGCCTCAAGCGCAAAAAACATTGCAGAAGCTCAAAATAAATACAGACAGAATAAACAACAAGAATTGAGTGGCCTATTTAAGGAAATTCCTGAAGCCAAAATTCTGGACAGCCAACGATCACAGCCGGCAGACCCCCGATTGAAGACGATCAACCGCTTCTCCATAAAATTATTTTGGAGATAGCCATGTTTGGAAATGGAGCTGATGAAAGGAGACGCACTAACCTTGTTAGAAGTGTGAAAACTTTATCTGATCTCCATGAAGAGCTCAAAAATGAAGATTTTAACTTGTCGAGAAGCGCAACCTCACTCAGACTATTGCCCAGAAGCTCTTACTCGATTGAATGAAAAAGTCATGTGAGAACGGTACCGGTAAAGCTTTGTCGAGCCCAAGCAGATTATCACAAGCAGCATATACCTAGATGGATATTTTGCTACAGCATCTATAAAATATCTTGAAAACTTTGCCTCTGTTCTCAGCCCTGCTCAAGTGTTTTTTGTCACAAGACGACAAGGCATAAGTAAGCACCGCTGCTTATGCATCTTGAATACAAGGTCAAGCTGCCAGATCACGATTGGGTTCACAATTCACAAAATTCACAAGATCACAATTTGGATGCAATTTTTGTTTCCACAAATGCTCCACGTAAAATTTTTATTTACGTTGTAACGAACGCGTACAGTAAGTCATAAGGTTAGGTACAGTAAGCTGTCCCTAACACTGCACGGGTGGTCTCTACCGCGTCCCTCTGTCTACTTGGGGGACGGCTTGGCTCAGTCGAACGGGGCGTGGGTATGGGCACGGCAAACTAGACTGTACGTTACGGAAATTTGTCGTAGACAGAGATGGGAAAGGAAAGCGGTAGGAGTCGGCCGATTCTTGGGTGGTTTATACTACTGACCCTATTGAATGAAAGACTAGATGTTGTCGTCCTTCGTCTATACCCTCCCTTCCATGTAGACCTTACACTAGACAGTGGGGTCTACCCATATGCAACTGCCATGTTTGATCCGAAGTGCTTTAAATAAAAGAATTTATCTCATGTTCATTATATATAATTAAGGATACTCAAAAATAAGGAAATATAATCCAAAGGTAAATACAATTTATCAGGAAAATACAATTGATAAGGAGAATACAATTTAAACTAATATTCAAATAGAAAAGTAAAAGAAAATGTCATGGATTTCCCATTGTATTCAAATTCAGGAATTACTCGTGGTTTACTCACTCAGCTTTTCCGACTCAGCATCGATGGTTGGGCCCAAGAGGATGAGGTGCTTTTCGCTGTTTACTTATAAAAAGGAGAAGGGTTACATTTGGGAAATACCTGACTAATATTTCTGACTTGGTCTGCTTATGAAACTACTTAAAATAAGATCCTATGCTAAATAATTCATATTCCTTAGAGTTTACATTTACGCAATATTAAGAAAATTGAAAATTTATATGATTAAATTAAAGAAAATTATACATGATTTCAGTTAGGGTGGGAGTCGATACTAATTTGGCGCAGCTATCGAGGTTCGCCTTGGAATATTTTTTTGCAACTAAATACTGCCGAAAGTGTTTACATACACATGCTCGCAGGCGAGGTTATTGTGTTTCTCACAGTGTAGTACTGATATGTGGTCTATTCAGGTTCACAAAAGAAAATTGTCAAAATACAGAAATTCTCACTAATTGCTGCTGCTCACTAGTGGCTAGCTGCTCGCTGAAGCACAAAAATAAACATAACTGAACTGCAGCGGCAACAGTTGATTGTTGTTGGGAATTTTCTTATTTCTCCTCTACATCCTGATCCTCCCTAATACATGCTTATTTTGGGGCTTCTCGGTCGGCTGGTTACGTCACTCCATCGGCGGTCCATGCGAAGATCAAGAAGCTAAAGGTGTCCATTTATTCCATGTTGGGGGGGTTACTGGGCGGTTATGGCTGCTCCGATCTGGTCCAACGCCCGATCCAAGGCCAAATTCCCAAATGGAAAGCCTATCAGGCTGCACCTGGACAGAATCGTCGAAAGGCTGTGCCACCTGACGAGTAATTGGTCATGTGGGATTTTTGGAATTATTTAAACACTGTCTCACCTTGTAAATTTTTCTTTCCCGCAACACGATCAATAACTATTGTTTTTAATTTTATTTTAGGCCGAATGCCTTCTTTGCATAAGGGTTTTCCTTCTTTAATTTATCACCACACGTGTTTGCCGAGTTTCCTATCGCTTTTAAAATACGCTGATGGAAACTTCTTACTCGGCCAAAGATCAGGAAAGAAGAAATGCTAAGAACTGCCAAGAGTTTCAGCATTCCCATGCTTTCATAAAACTTCCCTACCTAACGGAGTAATCGTATGATTTTCTACCTACTTTGGGTCCGTTGCTGCAAGTGTGTGTGGGAATGGCACTTGTCTATGCAATTCTGTTCCCATCGGTTGGGTGGATACAGTCGAGGAACGAAATATTGGCCTACCTATATGTTTGTTTTTATTTTTGGGTGGATACAGTTAAGGAAAGAAATATTGGCCTACCTATATATTTATTTTGGAATGAGGTGCACACTACAACCAAAGATTATAAAGTACATAGATGGGACATCAGGGCCCAAAACGGTCAACTTTTTTCGTCGAGCTTGTTGGTGAGGGGGGAACGAACATACATACGATTCTATTTTTAGAACTCGTTACATGTATGCGTTAAAAAAAAGGGTGCGTCTTTGTATGTATGTGTGACTGCTCGCAACTTGCGAGTCGCAAGACGGCGTAAAACATTTTTGGCTTCCAATTTTCATTTTCAGTTTCTTGTTTCTGTTTTCAATGGGCCGATGTGGTAGTCAGTAGAACAAATGGTATTTTTAGTCGCTGCAGTTTAAGACGGGGTGGTAGCGTAATGCATAGAGTATTTATTCAATGCATAATATTTTTGTGTTCAAATCCTAGTAAGGACTTTTTCTTTCTTTTATAATTATTTTTTTTATTTTTCTTTAATTGTAGTTTTAATGAAAATTTAATACTATGTCCGGCTTATACAATTTCAATGGAGTCGCTCCGTAATTTTGTCATTCGTCACGTCCGTCACTTATTTTTACAAAAATTGTAATAGAATGCAATTAAAAATAATAATAATAAAGTAAATATGAAAAGGAAAAAAAATATTATTAAGATAATTGAAGTTAAAAATTTTAATCATCGCCCAGTAACAAAATCGAACCCAGGACCAGAAGGATAAGGATCGCGCGCTTTACATCTAGGCTACCCTCGAAGTTGATCTAACGGTAGTTAAAGTTGGTATTAAAGAAAACGCAAGGATCCATAGTAAAATCAGAGCTGATGAGTAAAGATAGTAGAAGATATTTCTGATCTCTTTGCTCTCACACTATTCGATTTGAACGTTTCAAACTCTCATTGTTCCAAAAATGTTACTTTCTAAAAATAGAATTCTCTCTTTCTCTCTCTCATCTACCAGCCGTTTGTCGTGGAACTCGCTCTCAAATATTTTCATTTTACAGCGGGTTCCACGAATCGGCCTGCCAATATGCCGTAGAACCCGCACTTATAAAGATTTTTATAAGGGTTCCATTACGAACTGAGGCGATTTTAAGGTGATTTTAGGGTGATTTTAAAATTTTGTATTTTTCTTGAATGGATTATAAATTTTGTTAAAAAGTTTAAAACAATAAAAATATAATATAAATAGATTTAAAATAAAAAAAAGTGAACTTCCCATGCCTGATTTGAACTCATTTTACTCTGCACATCAGCCAAGCACTCTACCACTAGGCTATCCCTCATTCGTTGTCGCGCGAAAAATTTCTCGAACTTAACTTGTCGCGCAATGGAACCCGCTCGTTCCAGCGGGTTCCAGCGCTGGAACCCGCCATAGAAAATTTTTCTTTGTATGAGATGTCCTATCTATGTACTTTATAATCTTTGCTACAACGTAAAAGCTAAAATTATATTGTAAAATCCATTTTTATTTCAGGAAGAAGTGCTTTTAACGAGTCGAAAAAAGAATGGCCCCACTAAGCCGGGAATTTTCTGGGTTGATTTTGCCGCACGACATGTTTGGAAGGTATTTGGATAGCTCCTCTTTGGAGCTATTTTGTGACTGCAGACGGAGGCGGAGGTACATTCGTTGTTATTTTAGCATAGCCTATACGACCGCTGGTGATTTAAACTGGCGGTGCTACAGTTAAGTTGCTTATCCCAAAGTAATTATGCTCACCTGAGAGCCGGAATTAAGAAGCGCTCGGCAGGGCACAAGCTTATTATAAAAGTATCGCTTGGATGTTCTGGATAATAAAAGCCAAGTTTCCAGCCAACACGAGCCAAGTTTCCTCCTTTTCATACGAGCAATTAAACATTTCATCATGTCCAGTGCCTGTTATGTTCGCCTACAGAATTTGCCGTGGTTTGTTTTCTAAATAACCTTTTTTCAATTTAAATACAGGAATAACGCTGTAAGTAATATGGTATTGTAAGTTAGTTGAATGGATGGATTCATCGGCATTCAAATATAAGTTTTGTTGATGCATAAATTAATAATTTTATGTTCCATAGAGATGCTCACGAGTCAAGGAAAAATAATAGAACCGAATTGATCAGCCATGGAAAGCCTCTTTGCGCGGATGGGCTGCATGAGTATTAGGTCACTAATTTAATATATTTAATATTAAGTTCCTTTGCTTAGTTGGGTAACGTTTTTGATCAAAATGTTTCTAAGAGGTGTTCATCGCCAGTACCTGCGATATTTACGTAAATAATAAAAACCTAAGTATAATGTGTAACATAGAAGAATTCCGGTAAATATGGGTTATTAATAGCTTCCAATAATTGGCTGTAGGGGATCTTCAGTTCATAATCTGCAACATAAAAGGTCCTAAGTTGGGTGGGTAAAGACAGCCGGAGCTAACAACATCTAAGACACCGATGTGAAGTTTTCGTTTATTCTACCCTGTTTCCCTCTCTTTTTGTCTTAAAGCAGTGGTGGGCAAAACTAACACATGTTTAAAATTTGAGTGTGTGCGTAGCAGAGAAAAACAATGAGAGCAGAGAATTCACTGAGCGAAAAAAACTTATTTTTTATTTAATTTTTAGTTATTCAAAAGTTTGAATGGGAACTAAAATAGTATATTTTATTTTAAAACTATCTTTTCTAGCAACATTTCTTAAAAAATGAAAAGGGCTTCGCCGCCAAGAATGTTATTAACATTCTAAATAAAGATAAAAAGCCACAACCCCTCTTCAAGGTCGAGCTCGAGCCAGAAAGCAGGTCGCTGAAGAAGAACGAAGTCCACCCAATCTACAACCTGCAATATCTTTTGCATCGGAAAATCACTGTTGAAGAGCCACATAAACGAAACGGTCCAGTGCAATGCACTAATTGTCAAGAGTATGGACACACAAGGTCTTACTGCACACTTCGGGCTGTCTGTGTAGTCTGCGGGGACGTCCACAAGTCCGCTTGCTGCACTACAAACAAGGACAGTACCGTGAAGAAATGTGGAAACTGCGGAGGCAGCCATACGGCAAACTATAGAGGATGTATTGTGTATAAGGAGTTAAAGAGTCGCATGCGTCAAGCGACCGCAACGCGCAACCAAAATCCACAGAATGCGTACGTTTCGTCAAAAACCACGCCAGACGTTTTCTTCGCCAAAGCTGCGAGATCCTCATTCGGTCCACTAAACACCACCAACGGCTTCTCCTATGCCGATGCTCTACGATCTGGAAGGGAAATTCCAATTCAGCCTAACTCTCAAAGCGCTCAACAGGCCCCAGAACAGCCACACAGCAAAACGGAAACTATGATGCTAACCCTCCAACAAAGTATGATGGAGCTTATGTCATTCATGAAAACGACCATGCAAACGCTTGTTCAAAACCAGAACATGGTGATACAGCTGCTCGTAGCACAACAGTCCAAATAATCTATGCAGGCGCTACGAATATCAATGTGGAACGCCAATGGTGTCTCACGGCATAAACTAGAATTGTCACAATTCTTGACCGAAAACCATATTGACGTTATGCTACTGGTGGAAACGCATCTTACAAGCAAATACAACTTTCATATAAGAGGCTACACAATCTACCGCACAGATCATCCAGATGGGAAAGCCCACGGCGGAACTGGAGTTCTAATCAGAGAACGAATTAAACACCATTTTCACAAAAGGTTTGCAACAAACTTCTTGCAGGCCACATCGATACAAATTCAGTCAAGCAACGGAATCCTTTCAATTGCTGCCGTTTACTGCCCTCCTCGCTTCTCAATCTCGGAAGGACAATTCATGGACTTCTACAATTCACTTGGGGATCGATTTATAGCCGCAGGAGACTACAACGCCAAACATACGCACTGGGGATCACGTCTAGTGACTCCCAAAGGAAGACAATTGTACAATGCAATTATAAATGTGAAAAATAAACTGGACTACGTTTCCCCTGGAAGTCCCACATACTGGCCAACAGACTCACGAAAGCTCCCAGACCTTATTGATTTTGCAGTGACAAAAAACATACCTCGCAATCTAATAAGTGCCAAAGCAGTCTCGGACTTATCATCAGACCACTCGCCTGTGCTTCTAACGCTTCTTCAAAGCCCAGAAATAACCGAACACCCCTTCAGTCTGACGACGACAAAAACAAACTGGCTAAAATACAAAAAGTACGTGAGTGCCCACATAGAACTCGCCCCGGATTTTAACATGGAATCGGACATCGACTACACTACGAGCGCCCTGGAAGAAGTACTCATTGCGGCAGCTAAAATCTCTACTCCTCATAGGAAAGAAGTAGACCGAAACAAACACTTCAAATCTAATCAGCAAATCGAACAGCTCGTGCGAGAAAAGAGGCGCACGCGTCGTGATTGGCAAAACAGCAGATCACCAGCTTCAAAACAACGCCTTAAGGAAGCAACCCGATCACTCGACCAGGCTCTTCACCAACAGGAAGAAAATGCACAGCTGAGGTACATCCAGAATCTCTCGCCAACAAGCACAAAGTACCCCCTGTGGAGGGCCCACCCAAATCTTAGTGCCCCAATTGAAACGACCACCCCGATAAGAAACTCTTCGGGATGCTGGGCTCGCAGCGACGAAGACCGAGCTGAAACATTCGCCACACATCTCCAAAGTGTCTTCCAACCAAACCCAGCCTCAAATTCATTCCTCCTGCCAGTAATTCAGCCAGAGTCCTCCCCTCAGCCAGCCGCACCTTCATTCCGGCCGAACGAAATCGAAAAAGTCATAAGAGGGCAAAAACCAAAAAAGGCTCCCGGTGGTGACCTATTGACCCCAAAGATGCTGATCGAACTTCCAAAATGCGCTATAGAGGTCGTCTGCAAACTATTTAATGGAATCATTAATCTTGGCTATTTCCCAAAAAAGGGGAAGAAATCCATTATTATAATGATACCGAAGCCTGGAAAAGACCACACAATTCCGTCATCATACAGACCAATAAGCCTTCTATCTTGTTTGTCTAAACTGTTTGAAAAATGCTTGTTAACTCGCATAATACCACATCTGGAAGCTTGCAATATCATCCCGGCACACCAATTTGGCTTTCGAAGAAACCATGGAACCATCGAACAAGTGAACAGATTAACATCCGAAATACGCTCAGCCTTCGAACAACGAGAATACTGCAGCGCTATTTTCCTCGACGTATCTCAAGCTTTCGACCGAGTTTGGCTCATCGGACTCATGCACAAAATTAAAACGTATTTGCCAACATACAGCCTCTCCCCCCACTACCTACCGAACGAGCCCGATCCGATAGGATCCCTGGTTTGCTACAGCTCTCGAACAAATAAGATCAGCTAGGTTAGGCATGGACGCCTGCCTATTAAATGACTCGTCTGCCCCGCACCAACAAGCCACATTACAGACATTTGCGTCATAAACAAAGGTATCGAAACCCGAAAGCGGCGCTCGGGGAGTAATCTAACGAAGCCAGGGCAGGATTGGACCTGGTGGAACGCATCGCCCGGTGCCCACTGCCTCAGTTTCGGATACCATTTACCGTAGGTCCGGTTTACGTTATTGTTGGGATAATTGTCGTGATGTCCAAGACGAAATGAAGTCGTTCATATGACTAATAATGGATTTAAAGAGTCGATCACTTCTTTTCGTAAAAACAATAACCAGCTCTGTGCGCTTGACTCTCTTCTGCAGTTCTGAGCGCTAGTTCGTTGCTGGTGAAATAAGCACTTACCAGCAGACCACAACTACTTACAAAGTGGCATCTAGCCATGCGTTTTTTAATTTCCGTTTTTGTGTGAAATGTCCGCAAATAGGGTCAATCGCCACCGCCTCGATTTCAAGAAACCGCCTTTAAAGAAACTACTTACATTAGACCCCATGGAAAGGCCGCTAAAATAAGTGCTTTCATGGGACCCCATGGAACGGCCGGTAAAAAAGGTGCTTAAATCGGATCCCATGGAAAAGTCGGTGATGTAAGTACTTACATTGAACCCCATGGACCGGTTGGTGAAGTAAGTACTTACATTGGACCCCATGGACAGGTCGGTAATGTAAGTACTTACATTGGACCCAATGGAGGGGCCTGGCATTATAAATTAAAAAACATGTACAATTGCAATTAAAGTTTTTATTTAGTTTAAATTCTTATTTATTATAACGGCGTTTGTTCTTTCATTACTTTTAGGATTAAACGATTTTTAATAGATTGAAGTGGATAATGATTATTAAATAATTATCTTTTAAAATACCCACCGATCATAACGCCAAAGAAATTGTCTTCTTTTCTTAGGGCAGCTTTCCCCTGAACGCCATCCACATTATAAGCCAAGACCACTTCATTGGCTAAAATATTGTGTAAGTTTTTTAATATCCCGCCATTTAATATTAAATTTTTAATTGCATCGATCTGTGAAAGAAATAGATCTTTAACTAAAAGAAAATTTTGTATGTGCTTATATGTACTTACATAGAGCTCTCGGTTAACGGTGTTTTTTTTCGAATTAACCTCAATCAGAGCATCTACGGTCCTAATGGGAAATTGGCATGCCAACTTCTGCCTCTGTCCATGGTCCTTGGTCATCCCTTTAATGGATGCTGTTTGCTCCGAAGAAGCTTTTATAAGGATCTCTATTTTTTCGTCCATGACTTTTTGTTCAGCTGATAATAAATATATAAATATAATATAATATAATAATGAATATCAAAATAAAAAAATCAGTAATCATTCAAACATACTCATACCTTTTAAGGTCCTTACTTCATCCACAACTTTTTCGAGAGCCTCTTTTGTTTCGACTGCAAATAAAAAACAAATTCAAATTGGCCGAATTTAAAAAATAACTTGGACGCTCACCTCGAGAGGTACAAACTTGTTCGGTGAGATCCGAAATAATCTTCTCAAGGCGTTCAATAGTCTCTCGACTTACCAGTGTTAACAAACTCCAATCGCTGAATTTTTCTGACTGGGCTGTCCCAGCGAGACATCGTCTCGTTGGTTGATTCTTGGGGCTTTTATATAATATATATGACATAATTTAGGGTTAAGCAGATAAAATTGCGACCATATCCTCAATCATCAATATGGTGAAGTAACGGCATTATAATCATATCCTTTAAATATGGTATTGCGACTGCTTTACAAATCAACTGGTTTAATTCAAAAATTTCTTCAGAAGATAAGGGCTCCGCATCTACTACGTAATTACCTAAGCATCAGCTAGCATTCCTGTATTCATCATAAAGCTTAGAGGGGCACCCAGACGACCGAGGGGCGCTCAAGAAACGATTTGTTAGAATATATTAAGCTATTTTTTTATTATTAAGCTAGGAGGAGTTAGTAAGGAAATTTAAAATTCTATATTTTAAATTTGAGAGACAGGAAAGAGATGTTATTGAGTAGAGACCATTGCAGTTCGAACATAATACCCTAAAAGGGTCATGCAGTCCATATGTCGAACTACAACGGCTAAGGAACAGAGGACTAAAGTTTCGAGTCCTTCTATAAGAAATGTTAAATTTTAAGCGTTTTAGTAAATGCTGGCTATCTACATCCCCGTTAATAAGGTTATGCAGAAAGACTACACCGAGCATTGTCCTACGATTTGTTAAGCTAGGTAAGTTTATGAGTAAGAGTCTACTATTATAAGATGGAAGGTGAAGATTTGCATCCCAGTTTAGACCTCTAAGTGAAAAAGTTAGGAAATTCTTTTGTACGGATTCTATGCGGTCCTGATGTACTCCATATTGGGGACTCCAGACACATGAACCGTACTCCAGTATAGGACGGGGTCATTTAGGGACGTTATATAGGGGTCATTAAATTCTTTTGACCACCTTTTGATAAAACCAAGGACTCCTTCAGCCTTATTAACCATTAAGGAAATATGGTCGGCAAATTTAAGTTTGATGTCTAATAGGATGCCGAGATCATTAACCTGGGTCAATTTTTCTAAGGCAATCCCATTAATAGAATAAGTAGCTTGCAGAGGGCAAGAACGATTAAAAGATATATGTTTGCATTTAGATCCATTAAGTATTAGATCATTAGCTAAGCACCATTTTTGAAAGTTATCAAGGTCAGACTGAAGACTGCATTGGGCAGCGATGGATTTATACTGAAGACAAAGCTTTACATCATCTGCATACATAAGAACTAGAGAGTTCGTTAAAGCAGGGGGCAAGTCGTTTATAAAAAGCGTAAATAATAACGGGCCAAGATGACTTCCTTGAGGGACGCCGAATGTAGCACGGACCAGACGGGACTGTATGTTTTTGAATAAGACTCTTTGTGTCCTTCCATCTAGGTAGCTGGAGATCCACGTTAAGAGGTCTTTAGGGAAACCCAGCATATTCAGTTTACTCAACAAGAGTGAGTGATTAACTGAATCGAATGCTTTGCTGAAGTCTGTGTAAATTACATCGGTTTGATATCCCTTACAAAAGCCATCTATGACAAAGGATGTCAACTCCAATAAGTTTGTGGTGATGGAGCGACGCTTAATAAAGCCATGCTGACAAGGAGTGATAATCGAAGAGCAAAGGTGTTGCAAATGAGGGGTAATTAATTTTTCAAATAACTTTGGAATTGCCGAAAACTTAGAGATGCCTCTGTAGTGGGCAGCCTCAGACTTTTTCCCTTTTTTATGTAGGGGAATTATGAATGATTCCTTCCACTTAAGGGGAAAAATCGAGGTTTCCAAAGATAAGTTGAAAAGTCTAAGAAGAGGTTTGCACAGAGCCCTGGCACAGTATTTTAGCACATACTGCTTGTCAATTTAGGAGGAGAATAAGTTGTTTCAAAAAATTCTGCGAATAGATCGGCAATTGCCTGATCCGAAGTCGCAGAGGAATTTTCAAACATAAGCAGGGGTGAAAAAGATACGTGTTTACGCTTAGTGTTTACAAAATTATAAAACTGCTTTGGATCCTGAGTAAATTGAATCCGGCAGCGGTCAATATAATTCCTATAACATTCAGCGTTTTGCACGGTAAAATTCGACCGAGCTAGTAGGTATCTTGCGAAATCAACACTACTGCAGGTTTTTTTATATTTAAGTAAAAGCTTATTTTTTTTATTTTTTAAGTTAGTAAGGCACCTTGTAAACCAAGGAGGATTTGCTGAAGCGGACGGATATTTCCAAGTCACACATGAGTCAAAAAATGTATTTAAAGTAAAATAAAATTTTTCTAAAGTGACATTAAGATCAGTGCACGCCAGAATATCAGACCAGTCAAATGTTTCTATAAGGCTATTAAGTTTCTGAAAATCAGCTTTACGGAAACAGCGAATCTTATTTACCACGCTCGGAGACATCTGATCGATACCAGGAGTGGTTTCGATTGAGACCTCCAGCGTGGGGTGATATGGATCCTCTGGGGTTGAAAGGGGAAAAGCTCTGGAGAGAGCAGTACCATCCGGATCAGATACAAAACATAAGTCTAAAAACCGACCTAGCGAATTTCTAACATGATTGATCTGACCTAGGGACATGTCAAACATGCCCGCGGTGAAGTCATGGTAAGTTGAAAGTGACAAAGATGGTGAGTTGTCGACTTTGGACCACTTTAATTCTGGGATATTAAAGTCACCCACCGCTACGAGTTGGTCACGATCCGTCATAAGATTAGAGACGTATCGAATAGCGGACAAATGCTGCCAATATGTAGGCGGTTCAGACATAGGAGGTATATATGAACAAGTAATGTATAAAGCTTTAACGGACATAGTGATTTTAACGCAAATAAATTCTATGTCACCAAACTCATGGGATTTCACCTCTTCAGAAGCAAGAGTAGAGTCTACAGAAATGAGGACTCCACCTCCTCTTCGCTGAGATCGATCCCGTCTAAAAGTGGTGTACTTACTTGGAAAAACTTCGGAGCTAAAGATCTCCGGATTTAACCAGGATTCTGTAAATGCTATTATATGGGATGCAAAGAAAGAACTATCAGAATATAGCTTGGGGAGTTTGCTACGTAGCCCCCTAGTATTCTGATAGGTAAGAGTTAGTGAGGAAACTAGTTTTTTGGGTTAGTGGCCAAAGAAGAGGTGGAGGGTTGGTCAGTGGTTTCGATATTGGGAAGTCTCACTCCCACTGGTTTTTGAACTTTTTCTTCACGGAACTAGGCTGATGTTCTTGGACGAAAAGATTCTCTGGCCAAAAACTGGGAGAACAAATCGTCTTGAACATCAGCGCGGGCACACGAATCTTGAAAGAAGACGTCCGCCTTGTATAATTATATTTAAATTTTTGTATGTCCTCCACCTTTATATCGGCTTTTGTTTTGGCTTTGATATAAGCCGAGATATCAATCTCTGAAGTATCAGGGGCGAGCCGAGAAACAAATATATGTTTCGATGGAGGAATCACCTGTAAGGGTTTTGGTGTCGCAGGTACGAGAACTGCAGCATCAGTTGGTGCCGGTGGTCCAGACTGTGGTATACCCTTTTGGGTGACTCTAATGGGGGTTTCGTTCCCAAGGACCTGTGGCATCACTTGAAGGGATGCCATGGCGGACATATCGGACAATTGCTCATTATCCCTGAGAAATTCGGACGAATTTTTCTCAGTTCCAGCTCTTGGGGTGGCCAGAGATATAAGCGGCTGCATTAATGTCTGCTGAGCAGGCTGAGGCGGATCAGAAACAGCGGATTTCTTACGCTTAGGGGACTCATTTAGCAGCTGAAGGCCACTAAACTGAGTGTCCAGCGCACAGAGCTGGTCATTGATTTTACGAAAACCAGTGATCAGCTCTTTAAATCCATTTTTGGTCTGTCTCATGACAGAACGACCTCATTTCGCCTTGCACAGTACGACAATTTTCACAACAGTAATGTATCCCAGACCTACGGGAAATGGCATCCGAAACTGATGCAGTGAAACCGGCACACTTGGCATGTACGACGTTCTCACATAGCCAGCCATGGATGGCAGGCTGGGATGAGGAAATTGTCTTGTTACAAGACTTAATGGCACAGGTCTCACAAGTTTAAATTCCATTTTATTTTTTATTTATTTTTTTTTTTATTTAATAAAACAAAAATTAATATTTAAAAAGTTAAAAAACACAATACCTTGAACCACTGTGCCAAATAGGAAGCCAAAGCGGGAGCTTTGAATAGTGCAAAAGAGAAATGCAGAAATATAGATAAGCCGGGGAAGAAGCAGAGCTGAGCTATGCTTGGAATTGAAATTATTCAATTTATTAATTCGACTCCAAATATACCACAGCACTCGCGAAGCGATACGGTTTAGGCTTTAAGATTGTTAAGACTCACAAGATTTAATTCACAAGTATGAAAAATTTGAAACAAATAGGTTCAACATTCGCTGACAGGTTTCTAAATTAATTTTTCGCTGATATGGGCAGAAAAGCATCCTATACGCACAATTCAATAACAAAAATACATAATATTGGTCGTCAGATAATTCATTTTTGAGTACAAATATTCCCGTATAGAGTAAATATTGTCTAAATTCCGTTGCTTTCCAGTTGTATAGTTCACTTAAGTGTCTAGGCTTTCTTGCGAATTCTTTAGGCATCTTTGAGATATTTTTGATTTCTTGTCGTTCGTCAATTTATTATAAGTCTTATTTGTCATCAATCGAACAAGAAATTTACGCATGACTCCTAAGTCAAATAAATGCATGCAGTCTAGTGGAATTTGGGAAACCATTTTTACATTCACGGTTTCAAAGGGTGTCATTTTTGTCATATATGTGTTTTAAGTGACGATCGGAATATTTCCTACTTTTGAAGTCCTGGTCGGGTTTTAAGTTTTCACTCTTTGTTGTGTATGTTAAAACATTTTTTTTTCCGACTTGTATGCATTTTGAACATCCATGCGAAGATGTATGTCCGGGAGTCCCACTGATGTAAGCCCTAGCTGAGGCATCACAAACAATAGCCCTTAATTTTAATTGTATATTTCTTTCGTCTGTGTCAATTTCATTTTGAACAAGAAAGGAAAGCTAACTTCGGGCGGAGCCGAAGTTGATATACCCTTGCAGTTAAAACCGGATATATATCGCAAACATTGGATTAAATTGGCCGATCCTTATGAGAGTATCATAATATAACCAATTTATTACAATAAAAAATCTAAAACAATGTACCAAGCTTCCATCTTCAAAAATACCAAATTTGGTATTTTTACCAAATACCATTTCCGATCGTTCAGTTATATGGCAGCTACAAGATATAGTCGGCCGATCGTTATGCAATTTGGTAGGTTGTATTAACTGACCAAAAATAGAATCTGTACTTAGTTCCAGCTTTTTATCTTCATAAACACCAAAGTTGGGTAATTTGCGATTGTTCAGTTATATGGCAGCTATAGGATATAGTCGGCCGATCCTTATGAAATTTGGTACGTCGTATTATTTTGCCAAAAATAGCATTCGTATAGGTCACTATAAGTATTAGGTCACTAATTTAATATATTTAATATTAAGTTCCTTTGCTTAGTTGGGTAACGTTTTTGATCAAAATGTTTCTAAGAGGTGTTCATCGCCAGTACCTGCGATATTTACGTAAATAATAAAAACCTAAGTATAATGTGTAACATAGAAGAATTCCGGTAAATATGGGTTATTAATAGCTTCCAATAATTGGCTGTAGGGGATCTTCAGTTCATAATCTGCAACATAAAAGGTCCTAAGTTGGGTGGGTAAAGACAGCCGGAGCTAACAACATCTAAGACACCGATGTGAAGTTTTCGTTTATTCTACCCTGTTTCCCTCTCTTTTTGTCTTAAAGCAGTGGTGGGCAAAACTAACACATGTTTAAAATTTGAGTGTGTGCATAGCAGAGAAAAACAATGAGAGCAGAGAATTCACTGAGCGAAAAAAACTTATTTTTTATTTAATTTTTAGTTATTTAAAAGTTTGAATGGGAACTAAAATAGTATATTTTATTTTAAAACTATCTTTTCTAGCAACATTTCTTAAAAAATGAAAAACTACGCTTCCCTATCTTTATTTTCTATGGAGAAAACTTTTATCAACCCAATTTGTAAGAAAATTTTTCTCAGTGGAAACATTTTGATTTTTAAGTTTGGGCTGTCAAATGAGTCAAAATGAGAGCAAATGAGAGAGCTTCTAAAAAAAATTGAGAATGCTCACACTGTCAGTGTGCCGGCAGCGCTGCGGCAGAATTTCCTACCCTATACTCGCGTGCTATGTAAAATGAGAGTTTGCCCACCACTGTCTTAAAGTCAACCACGTGAGCATGCAGCTCTACTAATATAACGGATCCTATGTAAAGTTGTCCTATGTAAAGTCAGGAGATCCAAGCAACTTAACAACGAGCCAGCCTCTCCCCCCACTACCTACCGACCGAGCCCGATCCGATAGGATCCCTGGTTTGCTACAGCTCTCGAACAAATAAGATCAGCTAGGTTAGGCATGGACGCCTGCCTATTAAATGACTCGTCTGCCCCGCACCAACAAGCCACATTACAGACTTTTTCGTCATAAACAGAGGTATCGAAACCCGAAAGCGGCGCTCGGGGAGTAATCTAACGAAGCCAGGGCAGGATTGGACCTGGTGGAACGCATCGCCCGGTGGCCACTGCCTCAGTTTCGGATGCCATTTACCGTAGGTCCGGTTTACGTTATTGTTGGGATAATTGTCGTGATGTCCAAGACGAAATGAAGTCGTTCATATGACTAATAATGGATTTAAAGAGTCGATCACTTCTTTTCGTAAAAACAATAACCAGCTCTGTGCGCTTGACTCTCTTCTGCAGTTCTGAGCGCTAGTTCGTTGCTGGTGAAATAAGCACTTACCAGCAGACCACAACTACTTACAAAGTGGCATCTAGCCATGCGTTTTTTAATTTCCGTTTTTGTGTGAAATGTCCGCAAATAGGGTCAATCGCCACCGCCTCGATTTCAAGAAACCGCCTTTAAAGAAACTACTTACATTAGACCCCATGGAAAGGCCGCTAAAATAAGTGCTTTCATGGGACCCCATGGAACGGCCGGTAAAAAAGGTGCTTAAATCGGATCCCATGGAAAAGTCGGTGATGTAAGTACTTACATTGAACCCCATGGACCGGTTGGTGAAGTAAGTACTTACATTGGACCCCATGGACAGGTCGGTAATGTAAGTACTTACATTGGACCCAATGGAGGGGCCTGGCATTATAAATTAAAAAACATGTACAATTGCAATTACAGTTTTTATTTAGTTTAAATTCTTATTTATTATAACGGCGTTTGTTCTTTCATTACTTTTAGGATTAAACGATTTTTAATAGATTGAAGTGGATAATGATTATTAAATAATTATCTTTTAAAATACCCACCGATCATAACGCCAAAGAAATTGTCTTCTTTTCTTAGGGCAGCTTTCCCCTGAACGCCATCCACATTATAAGCCAAGACCACTTCATTGGCTAAAATATTGTGTAAGTTTTTTAATATCCCGCCATTTAATATTAAATTTTTAAATGCATCGATCTGTGAAAGAAATGTACAAATGTACATGTACAATTGCAATTACAGTTTTTATTTAGTTTAAATTTTTATTTATTATAACGGGGTTTATTCTTTCATTACTTTTAGGCTGCTTGAGTTTTTAAAATGTCTCTTTTTTTTAAGCTGAAGGGCCTTTTTTAATTGTTCCTCAGCTGGGCCAATACTGCTTACTGCAGTTATTGAATCTATAAATAAAAAAGATTAAACGAGTTTTAATAGATTGAAGTGGATAATGATTATTAAATAATTATCTTTTAAAATACCCACCGATCATAACGCCAAAGAAATTGCCTTCTTTTCTTAGGGCAGCTTTCCCCTGAACGCCATCCACATTATAAGCCAAGACCACTTCATTGGCTAAAATATTGTGTAAGTTTTTTAATATCCCGCCATTTAATATTAAATTTTTAAATGCATCGATCTGTGAAAGAAATGTACAAATGTACATGTACAATTGCAATTACAGTTTTTATTTAGTTTAAATTTTTATTTATTATAACGGGGTTTATTCTTTCATTACTTTTAGGCTGCTTGAGTTTTTAAAATGTCTCTTTTTTTTAAGCTGAAGGGCCTTTTTTAATTGTTCCTCAGCTGGGCCAATACTGCTTACTGCAGTTATTGAATCTATAAATAAAAAAGATTAAACGAGTTTTAATAGATTGAAGTGGATAATGATTATTAAATAATTATCTTCTAAAATACCCACCGATCATAACGCCAAAGAAATTGTCTTCTTTTCTTAGGGCAGCTTTCCCCTGAACGCCGTCCACATTATAAGCCAAGACCACTTCATTGGCTAAAATATTGTGTAAGTTTTTTAATATCCCGCCATTTAATATTAAATTTTTAATTGCATCGATCTGTGAAAGAAATAGATCTTTAACTAAAAGAAAATTTTGTATGTGCTTATATGTACATACATAGAGCTCTCGGTTAACGGTGTTTATTTTCGAATTAACCTCAATCAGAGCATCTACGGTCCTAATGGGAAATTGGCATGCCAACTTCTGCCTCTGTCCATGGTCCTTGGTCATCCCTTTAATGGATGCTGTTTGCTCCGAAGAAGCTTTTATAAGGATCTCTATTTTTTCGTCCATGACTTTTTGTTCAGCTGATAATAAATATATAAATATAATATAATATAATAATGAATATCAAAATAAAAAAATCAGTAATCATTCAAACATACCTTTTAAGGTCCTTACTTCATCCACAACTTTTTCGAGAGCCTCTTTTGTTTCGACTGCAAATAAAAAACAAATTCAAATTGGCCGAATTTAAAAAATAACTTGGACGCTCACCTCGAGAGGTACAAACTTGTTCGGTGAGATCCGAAATAATCTTCTCAAGGCGTTCAATAGTCTCTCGACTTACCAGTGTTAACAAACTCCAATCGCTGAATTTTTCTGACTGGGCTGTCCCAGCGAGACATCGTCTCGTTGGTTGATTCTTGGGGCTTTTATATAATATATATGACATAATTTAGGGTTAAGCAGATAAAATTGCGACCATATCCTCAATCATCAATATGGTGAAGTAACGGCATTATAATCATATCCTTTAAATATGGTATTGCGACTGCTTTACAAATCAACTGGTTTAATTCAAAAATTTCTTCAGAAGATAAGGGCTCCGCATCTACTACGTAATTACCTAAGTCAGAGGATATTATAGGCTCCGTATAAAAATTCCGCACATTCTTGAATCGTCTTCCTCTAAATGTATCTTCCATAATTGATTCTATTCTAATATGAATATCCCCTTCGACGTAACAATAACTGTTTGGTTCCTCCTGGATTAATGTGCTTCCTTTAAATATTATTCAATTTTTTTTTGTCGGTCTCTAATCTCTCTTGGATAGGTAAATTCTGTTCTTCGTCAATTCTCCGGTGAATATGCTCTAAAATGTTTGTTGACTTTCTACATTTTTTAAATGTTGCAATTAATTTTCAAAATCTTAAGTAGAGCCTTTAACTGGATCGCCAACCTGTTCCACTGTTTCTTTAACATGTAGTAAGCTATGTATATTATATGAAACACTATTTTCTTCAAATATAATTGAAAAATTTGAAACAAATAGGTTCAACATTCGCTGACAGGTTTCCAAATTAATTGTTCGCTGATATGGGCAGAAAAGCATCCTATACGCACAATTCAATAACAAAAATACATAATATTGGTCGTCAGATAATTCATTTTTGAGTACAAATATTCCCGTATAGAGTAAACTAAAGAGTAAGTAAGTAAGTAGAGTAAGTAAAGAGTATAGTTGTATATTTCTTTCGTCTGTGTCAATTTCATTTTGAACAAGAAAGGAAAGCTAACTTCGGGCGGAGCCGAAGTTGATATACCCTTGCAGCTAAAACAGGATATATATCGCTAAAATCGGATATAATTGACCGATTCTTATGGGAATATCATAATATAACCAATAAATTACAAGACAAAATCTAAAAAAAAATCCCAAACTTCTATCTTGAAGAACCCCAAAGTTGGTATTTTTACCAAATACCATTTCCGATCGTTCAGTTATATGGCAGCTATAAGATATAGTCGGCCAATCCATATGAAACTTAATAAGTCGTATTATTTTTCCAAAAATAGAATTCATAGAAAATCCCAACTTTCTAGCTCGAAAAACACTGAAGTTATGCTATTTCCAAATCCAACCAAATCCAAATTCTCTAGCTTTAAAAACACCAAAGTTATAGCATTTCCGATCAATCAGTTATATGGCAGCTATAAGATATAGTCGGCCGATCAAAAATAGCATTCGTACAAAATCTGAACTCTGTAACTCTAAAAACACCAAAGTTATACCATTTCTGATCAATCAGTTATATGGCAGATATAAGATATAGTCGGCCGATCCCGGCCGTTCCGACTTATATACTGCGTGCAAAGGAAAGAAGGGTGTGTGCAAAGTTTCAAGACGATAGCTTTAAAACTGAGAGACTAGTTCGCGTAGAAACAGACAGACAGACGGACCCACGGACAGACGGACAGACGGACATGCTCATATCAACTCAGGAGGTGATCCTGATCAAGAATATATATACTTTATAGGGTCGGAGATGTCTCCTTCACTGCGTTGCACACTTTTGACCAAAATTATAATACCCTCTGCAAGGGTATAAAAAGATGTTTTAGCTCACAAGTAAAATGGCTTAAAAATTCGTCCAGACTATTGGGCTTAGATTTTCCCAAAAATATTCCAACAGGGACAACAGGAGAATTTTTAATATTTGTCACTTTTATCAAAATTGGCCATAGTTGCGAATTTGAATAGGGGAATTCCATCAATGTTTATGTCAATAGTTATGTCGTCAGTAAAATTAATTAAATTCAAAAGCTTAGCAATCTGAGTATTAATGCCAATGTGCAAATAACGGCCAACACTTATTATTTGCATTATTTCAGCTTTTTTAGGTGCACTGTATTTGTAAAATGGTCTGTTATCTAAACTATTTTTTTTAGTATTCGAACTAAATCAATGGCACAGTCTATGTTTTAGAAACCATTTTTTAAGATCGTCATTTAAGTTATTGTTACCGTTTCTTTTCGTCTTTAGTTCTTTGTCAATATTGTCTTCATAAATTATTTCCTCCAAAAAATAAGCTTAACTGTCATTATTCCCATAATGTAAATTTTCTCTAATAATTTCCACTTCTTTTTTGGACACATTTTTGGACACATAACTTTTCTTTATATTTTTCTTTTTGCTGCTGCTTTAGCCTTCTTCTATGTCGTTCACTATACATTATTGTAATTGCCGTACTTTTATTGTTCATTTAATATTTACACATTAGTATACATACAAACATATTAAAAACATATTTACTGATATATGTTACATATATTTACATTACATATATTTACATATATTAAGTTACTCACCTAATAATCGATTGATCCGCTTTGCACTTCTTAACTCAAATGCTTGCAAAAATTTCGTCAGCCAGCAAACACAGCTGCGTTTAAGCGAAAGAGTAGCACAAAATAAAACAAACTGTTCTTTCTGGACAATTGTTTTTGTAAGCAGTGCACCGAAGACGCGTAAACAAACTGAGATGTAAAGCATAATCGAAGTTTTGTCTTTAATCGTGTGTATGCTCTTTCCACAAAATAACAAAAACAAAAACGAAGCTTGCCGTTATTTTGTACTTATGCTTTAGTGCGCATATATTATATAACTGGGTGGTTCGACGTTCAATTACTATAGTGTTAATCTAGTAAGTACCCATGTAGTGATCGAAGAGTAAGCACTTACCCAAGGCCAATCGCAAACTCGAGTCGACTCGGTGGTTTGACGTTCGATTACTTAAAGGTTAATCTAGTAAGTATCCATGTAGTGATCGACGAGGTAAGCACTTACCCAGGGCCAATCGCAAACTCGAGTCCACTAGGTGGTTCGACGTTCGTTTACTATAGGGTCACTTTAGTAAGTACCCATGTAGTGATCGGCGAGGTAAGCACTTACCCATGGCCTCCAGTTCTGCAGGATCAGTTGAACGGCCTTTAGCTTCTAAATGAGTCCCCTAAGCGTAAGAAATCCGCTGTTTGTAATCCACCTCAGCCTGCTTTGCCGACATTAACGCAGCCGCTCATAGCTCTGATCACCCCAAGGGCTACAACTGAGAATAATTCACCGTCCGAATTTCTCAGTGCAAATGAGCAATTGTCCGATGCGACCTCCCTGACATCCCTTCAAGTGATACCACATATCCTCGTGAATGAAACCCCCGTTAGAGTCACCCTACAGGGTATTCCACAGTCCGGACCAGCGGCACCGACTGATGCTGCAGTTCTCGTACCTGCGACACCAAAACCCTTACAGGTGATTTCTATATCGAAACATATATTTGTTTCTCAGCTCGCCCCTGATACTTCGGAGATGGATATCTCCGAAGCTTATAGCTTATATCAAAGCCAAAAAAAATGCCGATATAAGGGTGGAGGACATAACCGGTGGAGGACTTAGAACATCGGGTGGCCGCGCTGATGTTCACGACGATTAGTTCACCCAGTTTTTGCCCAGAGACCATTTTCGTCCAAGAACATTAGACTAGTACTGTAAAAAAAAAAAGTTTTAAATCCAGTGGGAGTGAAACTTCCCCATATTAGAACCACGGACCAACATTCCACCTCTTCTTCGTCCACTAATCCAAAAAACTAACATCGTCACATTAACACTTACCTATCATAATCATAACACTATACTAATACGATAGTATTAATCATAATACTATCATAATACTATGGGGCTACGTAGAAAACTTCATAAATTACATTCTGATAGTTCTTTCTTTGAATCTTTCCAAATTTTTTTTGAGAGTATCTTCGTCCAAGAACATAGGCCTAGAGTTCTCAGTGGAGTCCTCAATTCGTTAGACTCTACTCTTGCTGAAGAGGTGCAATCACAAGAGTTTGGTGAATTTATTGAACATAGAATTTATTTGCATTAAAATCACTTTGTCCGTGAAATCTTTTTTTTTTTTTTTTTTTTTTTTCCGGTCTTTCAGAATTTGGAAATGGCTTGTGCATCAATAAGAGCATCAGCTAGCATTCCTGTATTCATCATAAAGCTTAGAGGCCCAGACGACCGAGGGGCGCTCAATAAACGATTTGTTAGAATATATTAAGCTATTTTTTTTATTATTAAGCTAGGAGGAGTTATTAAGGAAATTTAAAATTCTATATTTTAAGTTTGAGGGACAGGAAAGAGATGTTATGGCGTAGAGACCATTGTAGTTCGAACATAATACCCTAAAAGGGTCATGCAGTGCATATGTCGAACTACAACGGCTAAGGAACAGAGGACTAAAGTTTCGAGTCCTTCTATTAGGAATGTTAAATTTTAAGCGTGTTAGTAAATGCTGGCTATCTACATCCCCGTTAATAAGGTTATGCAGAAAGACTACACCGAGCATTGTCCTACGATTTGTTAAGCTAGGTAAGTTTATGAGTAAGAGTCTACTCTTATAAGATGGAAGGTGAAGATTTGCATCCCAGTTTAGACCTCTAAGTGAAAAAGTTAGGAAATTCTTTTGTACGGATTCTATGCGGTCCTGATGTACTCCATATTGGGGACTCCAGACACATGAACCGTACTCCAGTATAGGACGGACCAAAGAAATGAATAGAGTTTTAGTTATATAGGGGTCATTAAATTCTTTTGACCACCTTTTGATAAAACCAAGGACTCCTTTAGCCTTATTAACCATTAAGGAAATATGGTCGGCAAATTTAAGTTTGATGTCTAATAGGATGCCGAGATCATTAACCTGGGTCAATTTTTCTAAGGCAATCCCATTAATAGAATAAGTAGCTTGCAGAGGGCAAGAACGATAAAAAGACATATGTTTGCATTTAGATCCATTAAGTATTAGATCATTAGCTAAGCACCATTTTTGAAAGTTATCAAGGTCAGACTGAAGACTGCATTGGGCAGAGATGGATTTGTACTGAAGACAAAGCTTTACATCATCTGCATACATGAGAACTAGAGAGTTCGTTAAAGCAGGGGGCAAGTCGTTTATAAAAAGCGTAAATAATAACGGGCCAAGATGACTTCCTTGAGGGACGCCGGATGTAGCACGGACCAGACGGGACTGTATGTTTTTAAATAAGACTCTTTGTGTCCTTCCATCTAGGTAGCTGGAGATCCACGTTAAGAGGTCTTTAGGAAAACCCAGCATATTCAGTTTACTCAACAAGAGTGAGTGATTAACTGAATCGAATGCTTTGCTGAAGTCTGTGTAAATTACATCGGTTTGATATCCCTTACAAAAGCCATCTATGACAAAGGATGTCAACTCCAATAAGTTTGTGGTGGTGGAGCGACGCTTAATAAAGCCATGCTGACAAGGAGTGATAATCGAAGAGCAAAGGTGTTGCAAATGAGGGGTAATTAATTTTTCAAATAACTTTGGAATTGCCGACAACTTAGAGATGCCTCTGTAGTTGGCAGCCTCGGACTTTTTCCTTTTTTATGTAGGGGAATTATAAATGATTCCTTCCACATAAGGGGAAAAATCGAGGTTTCCAAAGATAAGTTGAAAAGTCTTAGAAGAGGTTTGCACAGAGCCCTGGCGCAGTATTTTAGCACACAGCCTGGTACTCCGTCGGGGCCTGGCGAATAAATGGGTTTTACCCTTAAAAGACCAGATAATAAGTTATTCTCAGAAAAAAACGGACAGAAAATAAGATTTGCTGCTTGAATGTTATATGAGTAAGGCTGATCAGTCAGTTTAGGAGGAGAATAAGTTGTTTGAAAAAAATTCTGCGAATAGATCGGCAATGGCCTGATCCGAAGTCGCAGAAGAATTTTCAAACGTAAGCAGGGGTGAAAAAGATACGTGTTTACGCTTAGTGTTTACAAAATTATAAAACTGCTTTGGATCCTGAGTAAATTGAATCCGGCAGCGGTCAATATAATTCCTATAACATTCAGCGTTATGCACGGTAAAATTCGACCGAGCTAGTAGGTATCTTGCGAAATCCACACTACTGCAGGTTTTTTTATATTTAAGTAAAAGCTTATTTTTTTTGTTTTTTAAGTTAGTAAGGCACCTTGTAAACCAAGGAGGATTTGCTGAGGCGGACGGATATTTCCAAGGCACACATGAGTCAAAAAATTTATTTAAAGTAAAATAAAATTTTTCTAAAGTGACATTAAGATCAGTGCACGCCAGAATATCAGACCAGTCAAATGTTTCTATAAGGCTATTAAGTTTCTGAAAATCAGCTTTACCGAAACAGCGAATCTTATTTACCACGCTCGGAGACCTCTGATCGATACCAGGAGTGGTTTCGATTGAGACCTCCAGCGTGGGGTGATATGGATCCTCTGGGGTTGAAAGGGGGAAAGCTCTGGAGAGAGCAGTACCATCCGGATCAGATACAAAACATAAGTCTAAAAGCCGACCTAGCGAATTTCTAACATGATTGATCTGACCTAGGGACATGTCAAACATGCCCGCGGTGAAGTCATGGTAAGTTGAAAGTGACAAAGATGGTGAGTTGTCGACGTTGGACCACTTTAATTCTGGGATATTAAAGTCGCCCACCGCTACGAGTTGGTCACGATCCGTCATAAGGTTAGAGACGTATCGAATGGCGGACAAATGCTGCCAATATGTAGGCGGTTCAGACATAGGAGGTATATATGAACAAGTAATGTATAAAGCTTTAACGGACATAGTGATTTTAACGCAAATAAATTCTATGTCACCAAACTCATGGGATTTCACCTCTTCAGAAGCAAGAGTAGAGTCTACAGAAATGAGGACTCCACCTCCTCTTCGCTGAGATCGATCCCGTCTAAAAGTGGTGTACTTACTTGGAAAAACTTCGGAGCTAAAGATCTCCGGATTTAACCAAGTTTCTGTAAAGGCTATAATATGGGATGCAAAGAAAGAACTATCAGAATATAGCTTGGGGAGTTTGCTACGTAGCCCCCTAGTATTCTGATAGGTAAGAGTTAGTGAGGAAACTAGTTTTTTGGGTTAGTGGCCAAAGAAGAGGTGGAGGGTTGGTCAGTGGTTTCGATATTGGGAAGTCTCACTCCCACTGGTTTTTGAACTTTTTTCTTCACGGAACTAGGCTGATGTTCTTGGACGAAAAGATTCTCTGGCCAAAAACTGGGAGAGCAAATCGTCTTGAACATCAGCGCGGGCACACGAATCTTGAAAGAAGACGTGCGCCTTGTATAATAATACTAAAATTTTTGTATATCCTCCACCTTTATATCGGCTTTTGTTTTGGCTTTGATATAAGCCGAGATATCAATCTCTGAAGTATCAGGGGCGAGCCGAGAAACAAATATATGTTTCGATGGAGGAATCACCTGTAAGGGTTTTGGTGCCGCAGGTACTAGAACTGCAGCATCAGTCGGTGCCGGTGGTCCGGACTGTGGAATACCCTTTTGGGTGACCCTAATGGGGGTTTCGTTCCCTAGGACTTGTGGCATCACTTGAAGGGATGCCATGGCGGACATATCAGACAATTGCTCATTATCCCTGAGAAATTCTGACGAATTTTTCTCAGTTCTGGCCCTTGGGGTGGCCAGAGATATAAGCGGCTGCATTAATGTCTGCTGAGCAGGCTGAGGCGGATCAGAAACAGCGGATTTCTTGCGCTTAGGGGACTCGTTTAGCAGCTGAAGGCCACTAAACTGAGTGTCCAGCGCACAGAGCTGGTCATTGATTTTACGAAAACCAGTGATCAGCTCTTTAAATCCATTTTTGGTCTGTCTCATGAACGACCTCATTTCGCCTTGCACAGCACGACAATTTTCACAACAATAATGTATCCCCGACCTACGGGAAATGGCATCCGAAACTGATGCAGTGAAACCGGCACACTTGGCATGTACGACGTTCTCACATAGCCAGCAATGGATGGCAGGCTGGGATGAGGAAATTGTCTTGTTACAAGACTTAATGGCACAGACAAGTTTAAATTCCATTTTACTTTTATTTATTATAAAACAAAAATTATTATTTAAAAAGTTTAAAAACACAATACCTTGAACCACTGTGCCAAATAGGAAGCCAAAGCGGGAGCTTTAAATAGTGCAAAAGAGAAATGCAGAAATAAAGATAAGCCGGGGAAGAAGCAGAGCTGAGCTATGCTTGGAATTGAAATTATTCAATTTATTAATTCGACTCCAAATATACCACAGCACTCGCGAAGCGATACGGTTTAGGCTTTAAGATTGTTAAGATTCACAAGGTTTAATTCACAAGTATGTAAACACCGGTTTACCAATATTTATCATAGACGCAGTGCGCACAAGTAAAACACGACCGTTCGCTTAAGAGAAAGAGAGGGGAAGTGATTACATGTTCATATATATTACATGTTCATATATACTGCCTTCGTTCGAACCACCCACATATTGGCAGCATTTGTCCGCTATTCGATACGTTCTTAATCTTATGACTGATCGTGACCAGCTCGTATCGGTGGGCGACTTTAATATCCCAGTATTAAAGTGGTCCAATGTCGATAACTCACCATCTTTATCACTGTTTGACATGTCTCAAGGTCAGATTAAACATGTCATAAATTCGTTAGGTCTGCTTTTAGACTTTTGCTTTGTATCTGATCCTGATGGTACCGCTCTCTCCAGAGCTTTCCCCCTTTCAACCCCAGAGGATCCATATCACCCCACGCTGGAGGTTTCAATCGAAACCATTTCTGGTATCTATCAGAAGCTTCCATGCGTGGCAAATAAGATTCGTTTTTTCCGTAAAACTAATTTTCAACTTAAAAGCTTTATCTATACATTTGACTGGTCCTATATTTTGGCATGCAACGATGTAAATGTCACCTTAGAAAAATTTTACCAAACTTTAAATATATTTTTTGACTTATGTGTGCCATAGAAATATCCGTCCGCTTGAACAAATCCTTCATGCTTTACAAGATGCCTCATGAACTTCAAGAATGCCTCATGATTTGCTGAGGCGGACGGATATTTCCAAGGCACACATGAGTCAAAAAATTTATTTAAAGTAAAATAAAATTTTTCTAAAGTGACATTAAGATCAGTGCACGCCAGAATATCAGACCAGTCCAATGTTTCTATAAGGCTATTAAGTTTCTGAAAATCAGCTTTACCGAAACAGCGAATCTTATTTACCACGCTCGGAGACCTCTGATCGATACCAGGAGTGGTTTCGATTGAGACCTCCAGCGTGGGGTGATATGGATCCTCTGGGGTTGAAAGGGGAAAGCTCTGGAGAGAGCAGTACCATCCGGATCAGATACAAAACATAAGTCTAAAAGCCGACCTAGCGAATTTCTAACATGATTGATCTGACCTAGGGACATGTCAAACATGCCCGCGGTGAAGTCATGGTAAGTTGAAAGTGACAAAGATGGTGAGTTGTCGACGTTGGACCACTTTAATTCTGGGATATTAAAGTCGCCCACCGCTACGAGTTGGTCACGATCCGTCATAAGGTTAGAGACGTATCGAATGGCGGACAAATGCTGCCAATATGTAGGCGGTTCAGACATAGGAGGTATATATGAACAAGTAATGTATAAAGCTTTAACGGACATAGTGATTTTAACGCAAATAAATTCTATGTCACCAAACTCATGGGATTTCACCTCTTCAGAAGCAAGAGTAGAGTCTACAGAAATGAGGACTCCACCTCCTCTTCGCTGAGATCGATCCCGTCTAAAAGTGGTGTACTTACTTGGAAAAACTTCGGAGCTAAAGATCTCCGGATTTAACCAAGTTTCTGTAAAGGCTATAATATGGGATGCAAAGAAAGAACTATCAGAATATAGCTTGGGGAGTTTGCTACGTAGCCCCCTAGTATTCTGATAGGTAAGAGTTAGTGAGGAAACTAGTTTTTTGGGTTAGTGGCCAAAGAAGAGGTGGAGGGTTGGTCAGTGGTTTCGATATTGGGAAGTCTCACTCCCACTGGTTTTTGAACTTTTTCTTCACGGAACTAGGCTGATGTTCTTGGACGAAAAGATTCTCTGGCCAAAAACTGGGAGAGCAAATCGTCTTGAACATCAGCGCGGGCACACGAATCTTGAAAGAAGACGTGCGCCTTGTATAATAATACTAAAATTTTTGTATATCCTCCACCTTTATATCGGCTTTTGTTTTGGCTTTGATATAAGCCGAGATATCAATCTCTGAAGTATCAGGGGCGAGCCGAGAAACAAATATATGTTTCGATGGAGGAATCACCTGTAAGGGTTTTGGTGCCGCAGGTACTAGAACTGCAGCATCAGTCGGTACCGGTGGTCCGGACTGTGGAATACCCTTTTGGGTGACCCTAATGGGGGTTTCGTTCCCTAGGACTTGTGGCATCACTTGAAGGGATGCCATGGCGGACATATCAGACAATTGCTCATTATCCCTGAGAAATTCTGACGAATTTTTCTCAGTTCTGGCCCTTGGGGTGGCCAGAGATATAAGCGGCTGCATTAATGTCTGCTGAGCAGGCTGAGGCGGATCAGAAACAGCGGATTTCTTGCGCTTAGGGGACTCGTTTAGCAGCTGAAGGCCACTAAACTGAGTGTCCAGCGCACAGAGCTGGTCATTGATTTTACGAAAACCAGTGATCAGCTCTTTAAATCCATTTTTGGTCTGTCTCATGAACGACCTCATTTCGCCTTGCACAGCACGACAATTTTCACAACAATAATGTATCCCCGACCTACGGGAAATGGCATCCGAAACTGATGCAGTGAAACCGGCACACTTGGCATGTACGACGTTCTCACATAGCCAGCAATGGATGGCAGGCTGGGATGAGGAAATTGTCTTGTTACAAGACTTAATGGCACAGACAAGTTTAAATTCCATTTTACTTTTATTTATTATAAAACAAAAATTATTATTTAAAAAGTTTAAAAACACAATACCTTGAACCACTGTGCCAAATAGGAAGCCAAAGCGGGAGCTTTAAATAGTGCAAAAGAGAAATGCAGAAATAAAGATAAGCCGGGGAAGAAGCAGAGCTGAGCTATGCTTGGAATTGAAATTATTCAATTTATTAATTCGACTCCAAATATACCACAGCACTCGCGAAGCGATACGGTTTAGGCTTTAAGATTGTTAAGATTCACAAGGTTTAATTCACAAGTATGTAAACACCGGTTTACCAATATTTATAATAAAACGCAGTGCGCACAAAAAAACACGACCGTTCGCTTAAGAGAAAGAGAGGGAAGTGATTACATGTTCATATATATTACATGTTCATATATACTGCCTTCGTTCGAACCACCCACATATTGGCAGCATTTGTCCGCTATTCGATACGTTCTTAATCTTATGACTGATCGTGACCAGCTCGTATCGGTGGGCGACTTTAATATCCCAGTATTAAAGTGGTCCAATGTCGATAACTCACCATCTTTATCACTGTTTGACATGTCTCAAGGTCAGATTAAACATGTCATAAATTCGTTAGGTCTGCTTTTAGACTTTTGCTTTGTATCTGATCCTGATGGTACCGCTCTCTCCAGAGCTTTCCCCCTTTCAACCCCAGAGGATCCATATCACCCCACGCTGGAGGTTTCAATCGAAACCATTTCTGGTATCTATCAGAAGCTTCCATGCGTGGCAAATAAGATTCGTTTTTTCCGTAAAACTAATTTTCAACTTAAAAGCTTTATCTATACATTTGACTGGTCCTATATTTTGGCATGCAACGATGTAAATGTCACCTTAGAAAAATTTTACCAAACTTTAAATATATTTTTTGACTTATGTGTGCCATCGAAATATCCGTCCGCTTGAACAAATCCTTCATGCTTTACAAGATGCCTCATGAACTTCAAGAATACTAAAAATAGATTCTTACTAAAATATAAAAAAAACCTGCAGTAGTATAAATTTGTAAAGTTTTCTACCAGCTCGGTCTTTAACGGTCATTTTACCGTGCGTAACGCTGACTCTTACAGGAATTATATTGGCCGCTGCCGGATACAATTTACTCAGGATCCAGTTTGATAATTTTGTAAACACAAAGCGTAAACATGTAGCTTTTCCACCTCTCACGTACTTGAAAAATAAGACAGTGGTTCCTAAACCTTTTAAGAGCTTCAAAGCCACATGATAGAGTCCGTCAGTTAATTCCACTGATCGAAATGTTTCCAACGCAGCGACCACCCAGAACAATGTTATTTTACTGCTTATATTGCCCAGATTGAAATGACTTTTTTTTAAACATAACATATTAGTTATTAGTTATTCTGAACACAATTACGGCGGAGACACCAATGTTAATTATAGAGCGTTTTGAGTTCGAATATGCCCGATATTTTAGTTATTTATAGTTATTTTAGATGTAAGCTAATAAATATAAACAATTAGTCACGAACGATCCAGAATCAGTTGGGAGATAATAATAATGCGAGCGAGTATAAAGGTCGCGTGTATCTCCAGTATATTGAAAATGTTAAACTGAGTAAACTGTAAACTAAGTAAACCAAACTACATATATTAACCGAACAATAAAGTGAATTTAATTATAACTAATGAAGTCAACGGATGCCTTTCTCTACAATTTTGGGGGCTCGTCCGGGAGGCAATCCAAACACGTGCCAATTTGAGTGTGATACGCGGCCAAACAACCATTAAGTTTTTGTGCTAAGAATCCATCGATCGCAGTGGAACAATTAAAACTAAACGGAGAAAATAAAAGTTATAAAACTGAAGAGATTATGAGACAAAAAACCATCCAGAAGAGCTGATAATTTTCATATTGCGCAATTCCACCAAGTTTTGCAAATTATGGTGAAATTCTGAAACTACAAAACTACGAGTGAGAGAAGTTTGCGAGAGAGCAAAATTGGTTCTGTGGCGACGAGAAAATTGCTAACGGAAGACGACGAAACGCGTTTATGGGATCCGTTGTCGCTGAGAGCGACAATAATGGCTGAAGCGACAACTTGACCAGGAGGAGAACGTGGAAACGTAAAATCTGGAGGAGATTATGGCGTAGCAGAGATCCACAGAGGAGTATTAAGACGAGGCGGCAAAGTGACGTCACTGGAGTTGAAGGCGACATTGAAGGCGCGAGTGAAGACGACGTTGATAAGCAGTTCGAAAAGCAGTTCGAGAAGCAGTCATCAGAGAGGACAACGGTAGCAGCTTTTAGTTCAACGAGACGAATTTGAAAAGCAGTGATCAGAGATGAGCAACAAAAGACGAGAGACAGCAGGCGGTTCGCAAGTATAAATCCATACAAGCATTATTTACTTGACACCACGAAGTTGAGATTAAACAAAAACAATTTATTGTAACGTAAACAATATTTTATTCCCATTAAATTGTTCACTTGTATTAATCTAAAAGAAAAGTATTATAAAATAAGTTATGTAAGTGAAGAAGATATGAATGTTGAAGAGATCACACGATTTTCTGTTGCGGAGCTGAGAGACAAACTAAGAGAATTAAGATTACCAAGTTCAGGCCTCAAAGCTGTATTGCAGGAAAGACTCATCTCCTATTTTGAGGGGGAAAATATCGACCAAGAGGAAAACGCAGCAAGTTCAGAGGAGTCAGTGTACGAGGAAACCAACGTCTTAGAGTCCGATTTTTCTAATTCTCAACCCTCAGCCATGGCGTTCACACTAAGAGATATTGAAGATTCACTTTCAGCATTCACTGGAAATGGTTCTCCAGATATTGATGAGTGGCTTGCAGACTTCGAGCTTAATTCTATTACAGTTGGGTGGACTGATCTTCAAAAATTCATTTACGGCAGACAGTTGGTAAAGGGAGCTGCAAAATTATTCTTGGGTAGCCAACCAGGAATAAATGATTGGGATGCATTAAAAGAAGCTCTAAAAAACGAATTTGGAGAGAAGCTTACAGCAAAACAGGTGCACAAGATGCTCGAAAATAGGAAGAAAACGCAGAAAGAGAGTTTGCTAGAATATTTCTACAGTATGACCGCATTAGCAAATCAGTCAAAGTTAGACGAAGAAAGTATTATAGAATACATAGTGGAGGGTATACCAGATTCGAAGCAAAATAAAAATTGTTTGTACCAGGCGTCCAATCTTAAGGAGTTTCGTGAGAAGCTTAAGGTTTACGAGAAGATTTGCGCGAGTCAGGGGTTTAAACCAAAGCCAAAATTTGACAATTCTGTAGTCAAAACTAACCAAGATGGCAGACGTTGCTTTAAGTGTGGCGGCAGCAATCCTATTGCCAAGGACTGTAAGGAAGTAGGTATAAAATGTTTCAAATGCAATCAGATAGGACACAAGGCAAATCAATGCGGTACCAAGGAAGCTCGTAATGAAGTGAAAATTGAAAACTCAAACATTCAGCAGCTGTCACAGTCAACTTTTAACAGAGCGTTTAAAAACATTAACATTGGCAACGACCAGATTACGGCGTTATTCGATTCTGGCAGCGATATCTGTACCATTTCCGAGACAGCGTACACTAGAATTTATCCTGATATTCTTAAACCTGATATTAAGGAGCTTGTGGGAATAGGTGGTAAGAAGATATACACTCTAGGCTCATTCACAGTTGCGACGAAGTTAGATGACGTGGACGTTGACATGTGCTTTCATGTAGTGCGTGACAATGATACCCTTTATGAAGGTGTGATCGGTAGTGATGTCCTTAATATGGTAACTGCAACAATTGTAGCAAAAGGAGTTGTTTTTCACGCAGTCCATTCAGTAGATCTTGACCATATCTCCGATCCCTTAGGTAGAGATGAAAATAGTCCAAGCCACGACATAGATCTCACTCATTATAGTGTCAATCAAAATGTGGCCGTAGATGCGACTTCCACTAGCATTTCAGACTTGACAGAAACTTTCGATCAATTAATGGCATCTAATTTCATTGAAGACATTGTTCCAGATTTAGATGTGCTTCACTTGAGCACCGACATAAGATCAGCAGTGGTTGAATTAGTTAAAAATTACAAGCCATTAAAGCCAGAGTCAAGCCCAGTAGAAATGAAATTGCTCCTCACAGATGAAATCCCAGTCTATCATAGACCTAGGCGCTTACCGTACGAGGAAACTGAGAAAGTTGACAAGCAGATTAGGGATTGGCTGAAGGAAGGAATCATTCGTCAAAGTGTTTCCGAATACGCTTCTCCCATAGTTTTGGTTGCAAAAAAGGATGGCACCAAAAGACTCTGTTGCGACTACCGCAAATTGAATCAGAAGATTATTCGTGATAATTTCCCTATGGCCTCGATTGACGATGTTTTACATAAGCTTCAGAAGGGGAGAGTATTTACAACTTTAGACTTATCAAACGGATTTTTCCATGTCCCCGTGCAGGAAAGCTCTCGCAAATACACTGCGTTCGTCACCCAAAGCGGTCAATACGAATTCTGCTACGTACCATTCGGAATTTCCAATTCCCCTGCGGTGTTTATGCGATACATATTTGCAGTGCTCAGGACATTGATTGAAGATGGTACCCTAATCCTGTACATGGATGATTTGATTATTCCATCAAAAGACGAACAAGAAGGTTTGGAGAAATTAAAGACAGTTTTAGATATCGCAATGCGTTCAGGTCTGCGTATTAACTGGGAAAAGTGTCAAGTTTTAAAGAAGAGGGTCCAATTCCTAGGCTATATAGTCGAAAACGCAACTATCCAACCATCAGCAGAGAAGACAGGTGCAGTCGAAAACTTCCCAGTCCCGCGAGACAAAAAAGGAGTACAACGATATCTTGGTTTAACATCCTATTTCCGAAGGTTTGTGAAAGACTTCGCTATTATTGCCAGACCATTGTCGAACTTGCTTAGAAAGGGCACATCCTTTAAGATGGGCGAGGAAGAGTTAGCATCGTTTAAGCAATTAAAAGTATCCCTGACAAGTTCGCCTGTACTGAAGTTATTTGATCAAAAGAGTGCAACAGAAGTCCATTGTGATGCAAGCATGTACGGATATGGAGCAGTCCTTCTTCAAAAGGATTCAGCTGATCAAGAATTCCACCCGGTAGAGTACATGAGCCGAAAGACAACAGATGCCGAGGAAAAATATCCTTCTTATGAGCTAGAAGTACTCGCTATAGTACAAGCTCTAAAGAAGTGGAGAATCTACTTGCTGGGGAGAAAGGTTAAGATCGTCACTGACTGCAATGCGTTTGCTATGACCATGCGGAAGAACGACGTCCCAGTAAAAGTATCTCGTTGGGCCATGTTTTTACAAGACTTTGAGTACATAATAGAGCATCGTCCAGGCACAAGGATGAAACATGTCGACGCCTTAAGCCGAGTACATACCTTGTTGCTTCAAGATTCAGTCAGACATCGAATTCAACAAGCTCAACGTCAGGATGAATGGATAAAAGCCATTTGTAAGGTCCTGGAAACCAATACCTACGATGACTTCTATCTAAAGCACGAAGTTCTCCACAAGGATTCTATAAAAGAGCTCAAGAGTGATCCCATCAGTCATGGAGAACGAAATAATCAACACAGCTCACCGACAAGGACACTTTGGTGTAAAAAAGACAATTGACTTGGTGCAGCGTGATTATTACATCCCAGATTTAGAGAAGAAGGCTCAAACTATCGTGAAGTCCTGTGTAGAGTGCATTGTTGGCGAGGCTAAGTATGGGAAAAAAGAGGGGTTCTTAAACGCAATAAACAAGGCAGACGAACCGTTACAGACCTATCATATTGACCACATTGGCCCCATGGACATGACTAAAAAACAATACAATCATGTGTTAGTAGTAGTCGACGCTTTCTCTAAATTTGTGTGGCTTTATCCCACTAAGAGTACTGGCGCTGACGAAGTAGTGGATAGAATGGAAAGACAGGCTGAAGTTTTCGGTAACCCAAGTCGTATAATCACGGATCGTGGAACGGCATTCACAGCCAATGTTTTTCAGGAATACTGTAAGGATCACAATATTCAGCATTTGTTGGTAGCCACAGGAGTGCCACGTGGCAACGGTCAAGTAGAGCGTATCAATAGGATTGTCATCACTATATTGACAAAACTTTGTGCAGAAGATCCGAAAGCTTGGTATAAGCATGTAGGCAGGGTTCAGCAGTTTATTAATTCCTCTCCACCTAGAAGTACCAAGATAGCTCCATTCAAGATTCTTACTGGGATCAATATGAAGACGAAGTACGATAAAGAGTTAGAAAAGCTGTTAGAGGAAGATTTCCTAAAGGAGTTACAGGAAGAGAAGGAGATGATTCGGAAGGAAGCTAAGGAGAACATCGCAAAGATTCAGGACGAGAATCGCAAGTCATTCAACAAATCAAGAAAGCCAGAGTCTGAGTACAAGCTCGGAGATTTAGTAGCTATTAAAAGAACGCAGTTTGGTGTAGGGTTGAAGTTGAAGAGGAAGTACTTAGGGCCGTACACCGTGACCCGTAAGTTGAGACATGGTCGATACCTCGTCGAAAAAGTAGGAGATGATGAAGGTCCAAATAAAACAAATACTGTTGCCGAATATATGAAGTTGTGGTCGTCCTCATTCGGGTCGAATGAATTGTCAGAATAGCCGAATGTAGGATTGGCAGTCCTATTTCGTAATCGATAAGTTGTTAAGTTCCATCACACTTTTCTTTAGTGATGAAAAGCATAAAAATGGAGTAGAGATTGAGCATCAGCAGAAGAAGGTCGCGTGTATCTCCAGTATATTGAAAATGTTAAACTGAGTAAACTGTAAACTAAGTAAACCAAACTACATATATTAACCGAACAATAAAGTGAATTTAATTATAACTAATGAAGTCAACGGATGCCTTTCTCTACATATATTCTCGATCAGGATCACCTTCTGAGTTCAAAGAAGCATGTCCCTCCGTCTGTCTGTTTCTTCGCGAACTAGTCTTTCAGTTTTATGGTATTCTGTCTTTAAGTTCGTAAATCGAACTTAAGTAAAACTTAAGTAAAAAGTAAAAACGAACTTTAAGTAAATCAGAAATCGTATTTTTGACATAAATTTTGGTATTTGTTTAGGTGAGGGGCCAGCTGAATTTAAGATCGCATCCGCGCTGAAAAGCGCACCCGCGCTTAAAAGCTCATCCGTGATGAAGAGCGCACCCGCGCTCGCCCCTCTATGCATTCTTCCTCTCTCGTCGGCCGTCATCGATCGTCCGCTCTGGTTTATATTTACGTTTAGCGTTTAGGCTTTCTAAGTTAAGTTCAGTAATCTCTTGTAAGCAGCACAATAAAGCTGACCGCGTTAAATTCACCGAAAGACGCCCCCGACTTTTTATTTAAAAATTTCAACTTTTCTGGAATCTTTGGCGGCAGCAGCGCCCCCCTACAAACATTGGTCCTTCGAGCCGGATATCCAGGATATTTTGGATATTTTGATATAATCTACCAGCAGTTCTCGGCATTGTTCCGCCAAAAGATAAGTACATTTTTTCCGTCTCCGTCTCTCTGCCGGTCTTCAGCAGTGATCCGAACATTGAATTTCGTTCACACTGCTACAAGATTGTTTTTCCCTTCGTGTCAACTCCAAGTCCAAGTTTTCCGACACAACGGCAGTTTGAGATTTTCTACTCTTCGTCTGCAAATTCTGCAAATTTTTCCATTCGTCTCTGTTTTGTGTGCTGCCCATATTCCTCGCCGTTTTCGGCCTCTCCGTTACCCATTCGCTTGCCAACGGTCGAGGCATACGTGCACCCACATACATATACACACATACATATTTTTTTGATGCAATTAATCCGCGAAAAATTCGCAAGTGAACAGTGAAATTGTGTGGTGACAATAAGAAGGCATAATTAATATTAGCCAGCCGGTGTGAATTAGTTCCGGAAATTTCCAAATTCACCGAACAGTCCGCCGCTGTCGTAATATTTGTTTCTTTTCTTCCCCAATCAGTGTCATTTTTTACACCACATAACTTCTCTGTTCCTCCATTTATACAGTCCACTTATCAACGCTCCACTGTGCCAATATATGCCCACATGCCCTTACATATATCCGTACCTGCATGCATGTCCATATATTTCCAAATATTTTCTGACTCAAATTTCAGGAAATATATAACCGATAAAAATTAACATATACAGTCCACTTATCGACGTTCCACTGTGCCATCATATGCCCCACATGCCCTTGCCCTACTTGCATGCATGCCCATATATTTCAAAATATTTTCTGCCTCCAATTTCAGGAAATATATAACCAAAGAAATTTAAAAAAAAATCAATTAATTATAAATTTATGTATTTATAATTATAACTACTAAAATTTATTTAATTCTTATTTTCCGTCCGAGCAAAGGGCCAGGTTTTTTAATTCACCTTTCCGGCCACTCAATAATTAAAGTCGAATATTAAATTATCGAAAAATTAATATTAAATAATTTAATTGTCAATCTTCTGTCTGAATCGATCCGCGGTTTCAATTCCACCGTTCCAGCTTCGTGATAATTAACCTCAATTGATTGAAAATTGAGATTTTCAACTCCACCCTTCTGGCTCCATAATAATTAAATCCGACAATGAGGCAAAAATTAATTATTTATTTTTCTTTGTGTGTTAAACCCGAGCCAAGGTCAAGTCCACCTTTCTTGCTCCGCAAATTCGAAAATAGTTAGGAATTCAATATCTACGTACGAGCCACACTTTTATAAATATACATATATAGACAGTCATCTATTTTTATTCCGAACGAGCACGAATTTTCCGGTACTTGTCCATTTTCCGTTCCGTCATTTTCCTAACGCTGCTTATACTCCGCATCTGGCAACATCCGCCTAGAATCTCGACAAACCTTGGCCCACCTGGTTTTTTTTTTGGCTTCCTGAAGTTTCTCCCACATCCGAATTGTGCCGCATCCGACGTTCCTCTCGACATCGGCGCTACTAATTCCCACTTGGCCTTGCAATTGCATTTCGTCCGAGATCTCACCGGTCTCATCACATTATTGCGCACGTCAGTCGACAAGCGCTGACCAGCGAATTGGTGTCTGAGAATGCCCACGGGAGACGACCAAAAACCACGTCCGATCCCAACCATCCGTTTGGACAGATCTCAATCCGCTTCTCCGCGGACGCCTCTTTTAAAGCCTAAGGCGTACAGTGCCATTCCAAGGGCAAAGAGTGACGAATCCGTCAACACAATCACCGGTCCTTCACAGAGGCAGACTCGTTCCGTTGCAAAAATGGATCAAAGTGCGGTCGACGTGGCGCTGAAGAAATTCATCGCCACAACGGATCGAGTTAGCCAATTTGAGGGTGGAAGTGGGCTCTCAGTCCATGTGCGAAGTCCATCGGGACCAAATTCGGGCACAGTGGAGAAGGTGGAGAAAAGCTATGAGAGCTGCTCCGATTTACTAGCCGTGTCAGACGACAATGCGGCCACCTCGACAGTGCTGGAATCGAAGTACAGCTACTGTTACTCCGTCTATTCGAGGTGTATTGCCCAGCTTCGGGAGAAAATTGCCTCCCCATTCACTCAGGCTTCCGTCAATATACACACGCCCGAGTCTACAGGCTGCCGGTTACCTCCGGTGGATACCGAGGTCTTCGCGGGTGATTATCTTCGGTGGCTCACCTTCAGAGACTTGTTTACGGTCATTTACATCCAAAATTCGCGGCTCACCCCTGTAGAAAAATTGTTCCACTTACTGTCCAAAAAAAGTGGTGACGATTGTTTCTAAGGCTCCGCTTACCCATAGGAGGTTTGTCACCGCGTGGCAAAGCCTCACAGACCGCTTTGAGAACAGGCGGCTATTGGTCAACGGCCAGTTAAAGATCCTTTTCAATATACCGGCTATTTCTCAAGAGTCCAGGGTCGCGCTGAAGGAGCTGCAAGCCACCATTCAGAGTTGTCTGACAGCACTAGAAATGTCCTCTATCAATGTTGAGGCTTGGGACTGCCTCTTGGTATTCATGATTTCCTCAAAGCTCCCCAAAGTCACACTTTCTATGTGGGATCAATCCGTACATAATAAGGCAGAGATTTCAACATGGAAGGAATTAGATAATTTCCTGACAGAACGCCATCGCATTTTAGATGCCATCGACGATGTTAGGTCTAGTGGCTCCGTGCAGTTTTTGCCAAGGTCGGGACTTCCTACTGCCCCTGCTCGGAGGCTCAATTTATACGAGACTCGAGTGGTTCCGGGCCAAAAGGGCTGCGATCTCTGTTCGAGGGAGGACCAACCCATTCGCTTATGTTCGCGTTTCCTAGAAATGGATGTTAATGGGCTCTCTGACTACATTAAGAGGAAGCAGTTATGTTTCAACTGTTTTGCCCAAGGGCACCAGCAGCGAGACTGCACGAGCGCCCATACCTGCTTCATATGCCACAGCCGACACCACACCCTCCTGCATCGCGGCAATCCGTTCGCCACCGCTCCAAGTCTGCCTACGTCAACAAACGGTTCAGAGGATCAGTCGAATGTGCAGTCGTGTTTCGCTTTCGGGTCAGGAGCCGTCCTACTGGGCACGGCCCTTATCAACGTGTGCCATTTGGGGTGCACCGTCCAGGTACGAGCACTGATAGACTCAGGGTCCGAAGCGACCTTCATAACGGAACGACTGTTCAACCTTGTCAAGTTTCCCTTCAAGACAATTCACGCACAAGTTTTCGGCCTTAATCAAACCATTTCCGCGCAGTCTCCTAAATTGTTGTATTTCTCCATTCGGTCGCCGTCTAGACCCGGGCTACAATTAGAGACTGCGGCTTACTTTCTTCCGCAGTTGGCACGAAATCTGCCATCATATCCGATTCCGCGACATTCCCCTGGCGGACCCCAACTTCTTTGAGAGCTCCCAAGTCGATGTGTTAATAGGAGCTGACATTCTTCCGTCCATTCTCCTCGGTAATTCCAAGGCTAACATCTGCGGGTCGCTTCTTCGTCAGGAGACCATTTTTGGATGGGTGCTGACAGGCCCATTATCTCCAGCCAACCCCCGCAGCGTGTCCGTTTTTTCCACACGAGTTGCCCGCAGCCTCGGGGGCTCACTGGATCAGGGAGATGTGCCCACACAGATCAGTTCGGAATCGGATTCAGGTTGAGAGCACAATTCTGTCTCGACTCCTTCTACAATTTACGCATCGCATCACGCTGCACTGTGGAAATCAGCTGATGATCCGTCTGATCCGGGCCAAATTCTGGTTTCCAAGGTCATATTCAGCACGATGTCGCCGCGCCCACGCAACGCCCAGTCACTGGAGAGCAGATGTACTCGAGGTATACAATCCTACCGATGCCGAATCTGCAATGGGATCCATCCATTAAAGAAGTGTCGGCGCTTCCTACGCCTTAGTGCCGAGTAGCAGATCCGAGCGGTTCTCGTGAACCGGTATTGCTCGAGCTGCCTGGCCCACGAGAACTTCGACGGATCTTGTCCGCGTGGGGACGGCTGTAAGACGTGTGGTCAGTATCACCACACGCTGCTGCACCTCGTGGAGAAGCCGCGGGCTCGGTGCAAGGCACGTCAAGAGGAGCACCGGTCACGGAGCGCGGGAGACAGTACAGACAGTACACAGAGTGTCTCAGCTGGCGCTCGGCCGTCGCTCGCCAACTCTCGGCGCGGTTCGGGTGCTTCATCGACCCGGCGCTCGTCGGCAACTCCTCGACATTCTTCCGCTACTCCTCGGCATTCTTCCGCCACTGGCGTCCGCCACTCATCGGGTGCCGTCCACGGCTCGTCCGCCCGCGTCATCCGCGCCGGGCAATTTTCCGCCTCTCCTCGAGGGCCCTCGCAGGACGCGGTCGCTGCGCCCACCCTATCGTCGCTGCTGAACCGGAACAGCGTCAACACCATCGACACGTGTACGCCGTGTACGCTTACAAACAAGGACAGCACCGTGAAGAAATGTATAAACAGCGGAGGCAACCATACGGCAAAATATAGAATATGTATGGTGTACAAGGAGTTGACACAAATCTGTCACAATCTACCGCACAGATCATCCAGATGGGAAAGCCCACGGCCGAACTGGAGTTCTAATCAGAGAACGCATTAAACACCATTTTCACAAAAGGTTTGCAACAAACTTCTTGCAGGCCACATCGATACAAATTCAGTCAAGCAACGGAATCCTTTCAATCGCTGCAATTCTACAATTAACTTGGGGATCGTTTTATAGTTGCAGGAGACTAAAACGCCAAAAATACGCTCTGGGGATCACGTCTAGTGACTCCCAAAGGAAGACAATTGTACAATGTAAATGTAAATTATAAATGTGAAAAATAAACTGGACTACGTTTCCCCTGGAAGTCCCACATACTGGCCAACCGATCCACGCAAGCTCCCAAGTTAATAAGGATTGACTTTGCAGTGACAAAAAACATACCTCGCAATTTATTAGTGCCAAAGCAGTCCCGAACTTATCAACAGACCACTGGCCTGTCCTTTTAATGCTTCTTCAAAGCCCAGAAATAAACACCCGACTACACTACGAGTGCCCTAGAAGAAGTACTCATTGGGGCAGTTAAAAACTCTCTTCCTCAAGGGAAGGAAGTAGACCGAAACAATTACTACACCGAAGCCTGGAGAAGACCACACAATTCCGTCATCATACAGACCAATAAGCCTTCTATCTTGTTTGTCTAAATGGTTTAAAAAGTGCTTGTTAACTCGCATAATACCACATCATAATACCACATGCAATATTATCCCGGCACACCAATTTGGCTTCCGAAGAAACCACGGAACCATCGAGCAAGTGAACAGATTAACATCCGAAATACGCTATTTTCCTCGACGTATCTCAAGCTTTCAACCGAGTTTGGCTCACCGGACTCATGCACAAAATTAAAACGTATTTGCCAACATACACTCACAAGCTACTGGAAGCATACCTCTACAATAGGGTATTCTCAGTGAGATGCAAAGCAGCTACCTCGGGCGACTACATCATCGAAGCTGGAGTTTGTATACTACGGATATTCCTACGAAGGCACAACTAACGATTGTTATTATTATAATAATCCGCTATTATTAGTCGCTCCAGATGCACAACTCAAGCAACAACACAAATAGCAACCTCCACTGGATCATAAACTCACGATCGCCACTGTGCCTGGACTGCAAGTTACTACTGTACAATTCAGTCATTCAGCCAATCTAGACGTATGGCTCCCAGCTGTGGGGGAACGCGAGCAGCAGCAACATAGACATCATATAGCGCGTACAATCAAACATCTTGAGAACTATCACTGGTGAACCTTGGTATGTTCGCAACGAAAACATCCACCGGGATCTGGGCATCCTCGCAGTGAAAGACGAAATCCAGAAGCAAAAAGAGTCTTACAAAGAAAAACTGTCTTCGCACCCAAATTTTCTCGCTCGGGGACTGACTCGGATTTCTAGCGTATCCCGCCTCCGACGCAACGACCTCCCAACCCAGCAATCGATTTTTAGGGCCGTCTAACTCTGTATCAGTCAATATGACTGTTAGCTATTTTAAAAGTATAAGATTTGATACACATATTTGATAGTCTCACAATGAGAAGATTCAAGAAATAAAAGCAACGTTTTAAAAAAAAAAAATATCCGATCTTAACTGCAAGGGCATATCAACTTTGGGTCCGCTAGAAATTACCTTTCTTTTCTTGTTTTTTTTGCGATTATTTTATTATTTCATATTTTTTTGTTCATTCTGTTATAACTAAACTTGTCATTTAAATAATGCCATCAAAGCAACTCTGAGCAAAAAGCGTGGAAAAATTTTGTACAAGTTCATGCGAGTTCAAGTTCCAAGATCTACGCGTATGAAAACTTAGCCTGTTTGGATGGAAAATTGTATATGTCAAGCTTGTGTTAGGATTTTCCATATTGAATTGCGTAGTTTGAACATGGCGAATGCACTTGATCGCGCCACTGCCAACTTGAGACTCGTCTTCAGCAATTCTAGCATACCGAAAATGTGCCTCTAACCTCACGCAACATCTCTCTCATATTCGCATTTGGTACACGTACACGTACCTTGATTTAATTCTTTTGCATTGACTACCATAAATAAGGTTCCGACACGGCCATTCTGACAATTACACGCCCTCGTTTACTGTAATCTAAATATTACCTCGTGTACTGTAATCTAAATATTACAAATATGATTTATAAATCCGTGATTAGAGCTTTTGTTTTCTTTTACTCATCAATTTCAAATACTATTTATTTATTCCATATATTACCTTACGCTTAACATTTTCTCTTATTTCATTCTGCACAACATTATAAACAAATTTAAATTCTTATTCTCATTACATAATTAAATATATTTTTAACATTTAATTCATTCCATTTGCTTCTCAGCAATTTAAAATTCGACTCTATCTACCTCATGATTCCTATGATTTCCATTTGATTAAGAGCATTGTCCCGTCAAGAGCGCCTCACGCCATGTTTCAACTTTCACTTGTGCTTGCCCAATGACGCAGACAGCTCAAATCTCAAAACCATGTCTTTACCTCATACGTTTAAATCAAATATTGTCATGGTTCATATACCATGCATAAACTTTGTATCAGCCAGGTTATTTCCATTCGAATTCTCAAAACACATCCGCCATTCACATACATTTTCTTATCGAAGTCTATTGCAACTTCATTTCAACCATTCCATACTCTATATGGACATTTGGTTTTTACATAAAATATTCTCTCACATGGATATTTTTAACCATTTCAACGAGTCTCAGGGGGCACTCCAATTCAATCGGACCATAACCATCTGGCATCTTTCTCAAATCTTCATGACAATATTAAAGTTCTCTTATTATGCAATGACTTCAGGATATGTCTATCTCCTTCTAGAGCTTCACTAATAAAAAATGGTCCTTTAAACTTTACATCCAATTTAGTTTGATGTCGTTCTTCATTTTTCAGTAACACAAAATCTCCAATTTTATTTCGTTCAACTGCTGCTTTATTTATATCGAACCTTATTTTGTCGTAACTATCTTGATTGTTCATATTTTTAATTTCCCTATCTCTAACATCAACTTTATCTACCTCCATTTCTGTATCATACGGTGGAATCAAACACAAAGGACGAGCCTCCTTGCCGACAAGTAACTCTAGGGGACTCAAGAGCTTGCATCTGTGTGTAACTCTATTGGATTTTGAGGATCAAAAATAACAAGTACAGGCTCATTTATAAGAATAGCAATAATATTTTTTCTAATATCTTTCAACTCGTTATTCCAATTAAACACACTTTTACTCGAATCATAATCTGTGAGAACCGAGGCACGAATTTTCCCAAATAAGACGCCAATCCTATAAACTGTCTTACGCTACGAACCGTTTGCGGCGGTGGCAAGGAATTTAGCGCAATAATTTTTCGCGGATTAGGCGTTAACTCTCCAGCTCGTACCTCATACGCCAAGTATTGTACAGTAGTTTTTAAAAATCCACATTTTGCTATGTTAAAAGAGAATCCCGCTGCAGTCAATTCATCCAACACAATCCTCAATCCTAGATGACACATATATCGTCCATATAGACTATTACATAAGAATTTGCAAGATTTCCCAATGCGTTTATAACGGCTCGCTAGAAAAAAGACGGGGCAGTATATAACAAACGCAGTATATTCAACAGAATCGGGATGAATGGGTATCTGATGGTATCCACTAGCCATATCCAGGCAAGTAAAATATTTTGTACCCGCAAGTCTAGCAATCTGATCGTTGATTAGTTGTAAGGGATACTAAGGGATATCTGTCAGAAACAGTATTGCTGTTCAGTTCACGATAGTCAGAGTCGCCGCAGAGTCGATCGGATCCGTTCTTCTTTTTAACCAATAATATAGGGCTAGCATAGGGAGAACAACTAGGTCGAATAATGTTACAGTTTAACAATTCTATTATCCTTTCACGTACAATTTCTTTTTCATTTGGACTCAAACGATATGGACGCCACTGCACAGTTTTGTTTGGATCAATTAATCTAATAGCCATTTCACCCGAATTAACCTTTTTACAAGGGAATCCATCAATAAATGCAGCTGAATAGTCTTTAAGTGATTTAATTAAGTTTTCTTTGTCAATACCAATCATTTCAGTATCAACATTAAGTAACAAAGGATACTTTACAGACGTTTACAGATTTAGACTTAATCAATACAAATTTATAAGGTGTCAAGATGAACTAACCAACTCTCAACATCATGATAAGTGCGCTGCTATCCATCTGCTGTTCGTCCATAACAGCGACTGTTTGAGTCGCATCAGATCCAGTTACATCTGGGTTAAATTTTTGGCAAAACCATTTGATTTTGTGGACACACTATGCAAGCATAGCTTTAAACATTTCGACGAAATTGCGATTTTGTAGTTCGATAATAGTACGCAATTGATCTTCAGAAAATGCAGGAGTTGGCACTGATCCCACTTCTTATGTCGGGTTTGGGCTAAGATTTTCCATATTGAATTGCGCAGATTGTATACGGCGAATGCACTTGATCGCGCCACTACCAACATGAGACTCCTTTCCAGCAATTCTAGGATACCGAAAATGTGCTCCAGAAAAGCTGCAACGAACATACTTGTATTTTTATCTCTCGCAGTGGCTCAAGCATACACGCACAACAATCGTAATGCGTATCTCTCTCTCAGACCTCAAACCTCACGCAACATCTTTTTCATATTCGCATCGAACTATCCTAACCATCTGTCGAATAGATGGAACAAAGTGTACTAACAAACAACCGTTAGAGTGCAAGGACAAGCATTGCTACTTGGTAAACGTACTTGATTTAAATCTTTTACACTGACTACCATATTTAAAGTTCTGACACATATATATTGCTATATCTCCTCTTAAAATAAAAAAGATTTGTATTAAATTTGTTTTTGAGATATATTTTACCTAGTTTGGCAAGTTTTTCAAAAAACCTTTCTGTTCTGCCGCAACCGAAATTCCCAATTTATGTGTGCAGAAGGGGGCGTAGCAAAAATTTTAAACAAAATTGGAATGTGTGTGCATTAAAGTCTCCATGCCAAATCCCTTTGCTCTTTATCTTATGGGCCGTCTCTGGGCCGTCAGCCAATGGGTACAGCAGGGGGACCTACACGCAAGCGGAGCGGAGCAGCTGGAAACAGATCCTGGTAACGTCACGTCTCTTCCGAAGATGCTGGATAATTATAGTCGGGCGGGGAAGAACAACGCTCCCAACACTTCCTTAAATCACCCCAATCCAAAGGGGGAACAGCCTATACCGAAGGATGCGTGTATGTGGGGGGCTTGGACGGTAATATGCTGTGAGGAGAATTAGTCTTCCCACACGCTACGACAGATAACCGACAAAAACAGACAAAACAGTTCGTTACAATGCGTACTCTGGGGGACCGGCTGACCCCCTAGTTTCAACTAGGCTTACTATGAAAGTAAGGGCTATGTCATGATGGACAAACCCTTTCCCGCCTACTTGTCGGCCCAAAGTATAAACAATTCTAACCAAACAAAAAAACATAGTGGTGAACGGAACTACCTATCAAAGTCCGGAAATGGGACAACGACCCGTCAAACTCCAAGGCCCTCAAAAGTCAAGAAGTTTCTGGGATGGAGAAGCTCTCTAAAGAGGGGCAACGTGCGGAGACGGGACGCGCTGGTGCGGAGGAGGGTGCTTCTTCTAAAGCGGGGCTAGCCATGGGACCACCGAACGTCGTGGAGAGAAAGACCCCTGGGTCAACCTCTAAGCCAACCGGCGGGGTCCCCAAGGCAAAACCTCGTCCGGCAGTGTCTCACTCGACGCAGCGGAATGGCTCCTACAAAGACAGGAGAAGAGCAACCCGGGACCCGAGATCATAAGGTGGGCAAGGAAGATACTGCCCGACTTCCAACCGGCAGAGGCGGGAGTGAGGCTGGAGCCGAAGAAGCAAGCTGGGACAGATCCTGCCAAAGGGATCACGCAGAGTGCGAACAGGCAAAGGACTCGGAGAGAACAAGCGAACGCTTGTTATACGAGTTGCATGGGCGCTTCATGTAGGAGATGTTAAAGAGCGGAGGACCCCCACCAAAATGCGAAGACTTAGGATGGTACCTGGGTAGCGTCAAGGTGATAGCTTACCAAGACGCGCGTTCGGTGCATATGTACAAGCCAATGATAGCTTCCGGAGAGTATAGCTGATGTGGCCTTCATCCAGAAACCCTGGATCCGTAGAGACCGGATTCTCTGGCTAGGGGCGTCGGAGAACAAACTATGTAAAGCCGATACAAAAGGTAAAATGCGAGCCTGCATCCTCGCACCTAATTCTAGCAATGAAGACTAGGTAGCCGCAGCAATAGAGAGACCAAAGAGATCTCTAAGGCTATTCTCGGCCCACGACCAGGATGCCCTCCACCACACCCGCTATTTTAACACCTGGAGGAAGAAAGCGGGAAGGAAAAGATCGCCCTGATCTTAGGTTGCGATGCCAACGCCCATTGACTGACAAACGAGAGGGGTGAGCCTATATTTGATTTAATCCCAAGCTCAAATCTTCTGGTGGATAACAGGGGCACAGAATCCACCTTCGTAGTCAAGAACGTTGACAGCAGGGAAGTCCTGGATCCCATGGTGGACACGCTAACGGCGGGGTGCGCCAGGGCATTCAATAAAGCTTGTCCCATGCTCTGCTTTTGGGACAAGCTTTATTGAAGCAGTAGCAGTAGCAGTAGCAAGTCAAAGTAACCACCATGGTTGTCGCAAACACTTGCGCCCTTCAAGACCAAGGCCCTCAAAGCCATCTGATATCGCCAGTAAGGCAAACACAGAGACAGCCTGGGAGGCGTACAAAGCGAACCTCAAGCAGTACAACAAAGAACTGCGTAGGGCAAAGAGGAATGCCTGGACCAATTTTTGCGCGACCATTCAAGAGACATCGGAGGCCTCCCGACTTGGGAATGCCCTCACAACCCCTGCACCTAATGTAGGATACATTAAAACCACGGATGGTAGCTGGACCACTTCCAGTAAAGAAACCCCAGAGGTTCTCACAAATTCACATTTCCCAGGGTGTTCTCAGAATGAAACAACTCAGAAAACGCAGAGCCAGGGGGACAGCTTCCCCCTCCCAAACCAACTCGAATACCTATTGAGTATTAGGTATCTCAGTTGGGCTATAAACAGCTTTAAGCTCTTCAAATCTCCAGGCCCAGATAGCATCTTCCAGGCACAATTAATCAAAGACGGATCCAATCTTCATGGGTTAGGAAAATATTCACAGCAATTTTAAGAATAGGCATCGTGCCCGTGACATGGTTGCGTACGACTGCTCGAGTAAAAAAAGGGCCGATCAACGGAGACGGAACTTCCAAGATCACTGCGTTCGTCGAAAAGGCACTTAGAAACTAGGAATACACGCATTTTGCCTTTCTAGACATAAAAGGTGCGTTCAACAACATCGATAAACTATGCGCTGACGAGACTAGGGGTAGATGATCAATCCGTACACATAATAAAGCAAATCCTGGTAAACAGGACTGTTGAGGCGACACTAGGAGGGGAGTCAATTCAAAGATATGCCAGGAGAGGCACTCCGAAAGGAGGTGTACTCTCCCCCCTTCTCTGGAACGTGGCAGTTAAAAATCCTCTGCGATCCCTAAAAGGTGGTGGATGCAAAGTTATTGCTTATTCGGATGATGTCGCAATTGCCTGAGGGTACTTATGGATAGATAGACACGGGCTAGAAGTAAATACATGCAAGACCAAACTTGCCCTCTTCACCAAGAAGTACAAAATACCAAGTTTAAGGCTTCCAAAGCTATCAGGGGAAACACTTACCCTCAGTGGTAACGAAAAGTACCTAGGAACTACGCTAGATAGAAAACTGGACTGGAAGCTAAACACTATAGATAGAGAAAACAAGGCGCCTACCGAGCTTTACACCAGCCGCAAGGCCTTTGGACTCAGCTGGGGCATGTCTTCGAAAATAGTAAGATGGCTGTATACAGCGGTCATTAGACCTATCCTATTCTACGGGGTAGTGGTCTGGTGGCCTGCTCTAACAAGTTCCATATGGATGGCGAAGGTATGAATTACAGGTTACGGGCTACGGGAGCTATAAGGTTTCCATTCCATCGAGAGAGGAATGGGTCACAGAAATCCCGGGACCAGCCGGTTTCCTTCATGTATACACAGACGTTTCAAAGTTGAATGGCTGGAAGGCGGTTTCCACTGCAAGCGCATGTGTCTAAACGAGTCCTTCACACTCCCCGACCACTATAGGGTGTTCCAAGCGGAAGTAATAGCTATCGGGGAAGAACTTAGATCTCCAGCACTTACTGGCAATCAAGAAACCATTTGTATCTTCTCAGACAGTCAAGCGGCACTCAAAGCCCTTGTGGATTTTGGATTTTCATCCAACTCCAGGCCAATGAATGACTGTCGCAGATCTCTTAACGAGATGGCCGAACAGTATGACACGTTTCCACTACGAGCAGCTGTGTCTAAATGAGTCCTTCAGACTCCCCGATTACTGTAGTACTGTACCACTTCCAAGCGGAAGTAATAGCTAACAGGGAAGTACTCAAATCCCAAGCTCTTGCTGTCGATCAATAAACTATTTGTATCATCTCAGATAGTCAAGCGAAACTCAGAGCTATTGACGAATTCTCATCCAACTCCATGACAGTGAATGACTGTCCCAGGTTTCCAGAACGAGATGGCGCATTAGCATGACATCCACCTCATGTGGGTGCCCGGACATAGGAACCACGAAGGAAATTGCGCCGCTCATGAACTAGCAAGGGCAGGTACTACCAACCCTCTCCTCTCAGAGAAAGAACTATTAGGAATTTTCTTAGCAATGTGTATGCTGAAATGCAAGGATTACTTCGACCTGATAGCACTGAGGAAAAGGCCCACACGCTATAGGAAAAGATCAGTGATGCTTATCGCCCTTAATAGGCAGGACTGCAGCCTATCGGTCAAAGCCATCAAGCTCCTGGGTGCAGAAACACTCAAGGACCTATCAGACCTCACGGAGATCAATCCACTCGGACTCGTTGCCTTCATCCGGAAAGCTGAATGGGCCCTCAAGCCGCCTCATGAAGGGTAGTATTCCTTAGGCCCTTTAGTAGATAGGATGGGGTGAGGTCACCTTGAGAGACCTCTTGGCTGTGCGGTATCACAAGGAGCTCCAGCGGCTCAAGTGGATGCGTGAGGTCAGTTTCTGGCACCGCATCGCCGCCTCAACCTAACCTTACCTATGGTCTCGACTCGGCTGGTGACGCTGATCAAAAATAAAAATACACTTTAGGGAGTCGTAGATGATTCCTTCTCTATGTTACATACAATATATTCGATACAATATATATTCAACTAGCAACCTGCCAAACGTTGTTTTGCCCTTTTTGTTTCCTAGAAGGGCTAGTTGTCGATTATAATAACTATCGATTATAATGTTTGACCGTCGACACAATTTATCACCATAAATATAAAAAAGTCTCAATCTTCTATCTTTAAAAATACCAATGTTGGTATTTTTACCATGTTGCATGCGTACATATATATATACCAGTGGCGGATCCACGGAAGGGGTTCTACCTACCCTTAAAAAAATGTTGGATCCCCCCTTATCAAAATCTTGGATCCGCACTGGTATATACATACATATAAATAAGGCTGCAGTACTTTGTTGTTATGCCAACAGAAATCAAACATTATCATCGACTTTGTCGCTTCGCTATGTGCCCTTTGCACATACTCAGGTGCAGACGAAATATGATTCGCACTTGACAACAGCAACCGCCCAATAGCTAAGTCAGCGTTCCATGCTCTGCTTTTGGGACAAGCTTTATTGAAGCAGTAGCAGTAGCAGTAGCAAGTCAAAGTAACCACCATGGTTGTCGCAAACACTTGCGCCCTTCAAGACCAAGGCCCTCAAAGCCATCTGATATCGCCAGTAAGGCAAACACAGAGACAGCCTGGGAGGCGTACAAAGCGAACCTCAAGCAGTACAACAAAGAACTGCGTAGGGCAAAGAGGAATGCCTGGACCAATTTTTGCGCGACCATTCAAGAGACATCGGAGGCCTCCCGACTTGGGAATGCCCTCACAACCCCTGCACCTAATGTAGGATACATTAAAACCACGGATGGTAGCTGGACCACTTCCAGTAAAGAAACCCCAGAGGTTCTCACAAATTCACATTTCCCAGGGTGTTCTCAGAATGAAACAACTCAGAAAACGCAGAGCCAGGGGGACAGCTTCCCCCTCCCAAACCAACTCGAATACCTATTGAGTATTAGGTATCTCAGTTGGGCTATAAACAGCTTTAAGCTCTTCAAATCTCCAGGCCCAGATAGCATCTTCCAGGCACAATTAATCAAAGACGGATCCAATCTTCATGGGTTAGGAAAATATTCACAGCAATTTTAAGAATAGGCATCGTGCCCGTGACATGGTTGCGTACGACTGCTCGAGTAAAAAAGGGCCGATCAACGGAGACGGAACTTCCAAGATCACTGCGTTCGTCGAAAAGGCACTTAGAAACTAGGAATACACGCATTTTGCCTTTCTAGACATAAAAGGTGCGTTCAACAACATCGATAAACTATGCGCTGACGAGACTAGGGGTAGATGATCAATCCGTACACATAATAAAGCAAATCCTGGTAAACAGGACTGTTGAGGCGACACTAGGAGGGGAGTCAATTCAAAGATATGCCAGGAGAGGCACTCCGAAAGGAGGTGTACTCTCCCCCCTTCTCTGGAACGTGGCAGTTAAAAATCCTCTGCGATCCCTAAAAGGTGGTGGATGCAAAGTTATTGCTTATTCGGATGATGTCGCAATTGCCTGAGGGTACTTATGGATAGATAGACACGGGCTAGAAGTAAATACATGCAAGACCAAACTTGCCCTCTTCACCAAGAAGTACAAAATACCAAGTTTAAGGCTTCCAAAGCTATCAGGGGAAACACTTACCCTCAGTGGTAACGAAAAGTACCTAGGAACTACGCTAGATAGAAAACTGGACTGGAAGCTAAACACTATAGATAGAGAAAACAAGGCGCCTACCGAGCTTTACACCAGCCGCAAGGCCTTTGGACTCAGCTGGGGCATGTCTTCGAAAATAGTAAGATGGCTGTATACAGCGGTCATTAGACCTATCCTATTCTACGGGGTAGTGGTCTGGTGGCCTGCTCTAACAAGTTCCATATGGATGGCGAAGGTATGAATTACAGGTTACGGGCTACGGGAGCTATAAGGTTTCCATTCCATCGAGAGAGGAATGGGTCACAGAAATCCCGGGACCAGCCGGTTTCCTTCATGTATACACAGACGTTTCAAAGTTGAATGGCTGGAAGGCGGTTTCCACTGCAAGCGCATGTGTCTAAACGAGTCCTTCACACTCCCCGACCACTATAGGGTGTTCCAAGCGGAAGTAATAGCTATCGGGGAAGAACTTAGATCTCCAGCACTTACTGGCAATCAAGAAACCATTTGTATCTTCTCAGACAGTCAAGCGGCACTCAAAGCCCTTGTGGATTTTGGATTTTCATCCAACTCCAGGCCAATGAATGACTGTCGCAGATCTCTTAACGAGATGGCCGAACAGTATGACACGTTTCCACTACGAGCAGCTGTGTCTAAATGAGTCCTTCAGACTCCCCGATTACTGTAGTACTGTACCACTTCCAAGCGGAAGTAATAGCTAACAGGGAAGTACTCAAATCCCAAGCTCTTGCTGTCGATCAATAAACTATTTGTATCATCTCAGATAGTCAAGCGAAACTCAGAGCTATTGACGAATTCTCATCCAACTCCATGACAGTGAATGACTGTCCCAGGTTTCCAGAACGAGATGGCGCATTAGCATGACATCCACCTCATGTGGGTGCCCGGACATAGGAACCACGAAGGAAATTGCGCCGCTCATGAACTAGCAAGGGCAGGTACTACCAACCCTCTCCTCTCAGAGAAAGAACTATTAGGAATTTTCTTAGCAATGTGTATGCTGAAATGCAAGGATTACTTCGACCTGATAGCACTGAGGAAAAGGCCCACACGCTATAGGAAAAGATCAGTGATGCTTATCGCCCTTAATAGGCAGGACTGCAGCCTATCGGTCAAAGCCATCAAGCTCCTGGGTGCAGAAACACTCAAGGACCTATCAGACCTCACGGAGATCAATCCACTCGGACTCGTTGCCTTCATCCGGAAAGCTGAATGGGCCCTCAAGCCGCCTCATGAAGGGTAGTATTCCTTAGGCCCTTTAGTAGATAGGATGGGGTGAGGTCACCTTGAGAGACCTCTTGGCTGTGCGGTATCACAAGGAGCTCCAGCGGCTCAAGTGGATGCGTGAGGTCAGTTTCTGGCACCGCATCGCCGCCTCAACCTAACCTTACCTATGGTCTCGACTCGGCTGGTGACGCTGATCAAAAATAAAAATACACTTTAGGGAGTCGTAGATGATTCCTTCTCTATGTTACATACAATATATTCGATACAATATATATTCAACTAGCAACCTGCCAAACGTTGTTTTGCCCTTTTTGTTTCCTAGAAGGGCTAGTTGTCGATTATAATAACTATCGATTATAATGCTTGACCGTCGACACAATTTATCACCATAAATATAAAAAAGTCTCAATCTTCTATCTTTAAAAATACCAATGTTGGTATTTTTACCATGTTGCATGCGTACATATATATATACCAGTGGCGGATCCACGGAAGGGGTTCTACCTACCCTTAAAAAAATGTTGGATCCCCCCTTATCAAAATCTTTGATCCGCACTGGTATATACATACATATAAATAAGGCTGCAGTACTTTGTTGTTATGCCAACAGAAATCAAACATTATCATCGACTTTGTCGCTTCGCTATGTGCCCTTTGCACATACTCAGGTGCAGACGAAATATGATTCGCACTTGACAACAGCAACCGCCCAATAGCTAAGTCAGCGTTCCCACGCTTGACCGTCGCTGTATATACATATGTGCGCGCATAACTTCCTCAGCTAGCCAGCAACATACATAATAAGCTGTACATAATAAGCCATAACAAAATATATGTAAAGCGCAAAAGCTAAGAATTCATTCATATAAAGATCGATCGGTAGGGAGAAAAGGGGAAAGCATACAGGTCAAAGTGCCTGATTGCATTCAACTTGGTGAATGCCAGCATGATTCCTGTCACTGCTTTCTTCAAGCCGACGCACTACATCCACGCGGTTCTCCCTGGATTGTCGCTCGACTGCCGTTGAGTGGCAAACTACCAACCCTCTCCTCTCAGAGAAAGAACTATTAGGAATTTTCTTAGCAATGTGTATGCTGAAATGCAAGGATTACTTCGACCTGATAGCACTGAGGAAAAGGCCCACACGCTATAGGAAAAGATCAGTGATGCTTATCGCCCTTAATAGGCAGGACTGCAGTCTAGCGGTCAAAGCCATCAAGCTCCTGGCAACATACATAATAAGCTGTACATAATAAGCCATAACAAAATATATGTAAAGCGCAAAAGCTAAGAATTCATTCATATAAAGATCGATCGGTAGGGAGAAAAGAGGAAAGCATACAGGTCAAAGTGCCTGATTGCATTCAACTTGGTGAATGCCAGCATGATTCCTGTCACTGCTTTCTTTAAGCCGACGCACTACATCCACGCGGTTCTCCCTGGATTGTCGCTCGACTGCCGTTGAGTGGCAAACTAAAGCGCGCGACGAGAGTCCTAACTCTACAAACTAGTTTTTGGCGTAGGACTTGGATTCCACCCATGTAAAACACAATTTCAGTGAAGGAAGCAAGAGAAGCCTCGGAAAAGAACCGATCTAACGTTAACGACCATAGCAAGCCTAAAAAAAGGACAATGATTTGAGAGTATGCACCTGGAACGTACGAACATTTTACAGACCTGGTGCTGCTCAACAACTAGAAGATACCCTCAACAAATGTAGGGCTGACATCACTGCTATCCAGGAAATGCGATGGATAGAACAAGGCTGCATAAAGAAGAACAACATGAATTTGGTTGTAGTTTCGTTGTAGGTGCCAGTCTGCGGCGCCTCTCACTTTCACCAATAAACGAGAGAATTGCAACGATCCAAATTACTGCTAAATTCACATGCCCCAAACGGAGAAAAAGGATGATGCCACCAAGGACGCTTTCTATGCGGAACTCGACCGAGCTTATGGCCGCTGTCCTTCCCATGACATTAAAATTCTCCTCGGGGATTTTAATGCCAAGGTAGAACGAGAAGACATCTTTGGTGCCACCGTCGGGCGATTTAGTCTACATGAGACCACCTCGAGCAATGGTCTCAGATTAATAGGCTTTGCAGCTGCGCATAATATGGTAGTTCGTATTACTGGATTCCGTAATTTGGACATCCATAAAGCATCTTGGCTCTCTCCCGATCGACTGACCAGAAATCAGATCGATCATGTTGTGATCGATGCAAGGCACGCATCTAATATACTCGACGTGTGATCCTGTCGGGATCCCAACATCGACTGCGACCATTATCTTGTTGCAGCTAAGATTCGCATACGGCTATGTGTGGCGAAGATTGCATGTCGAAGTGCATTAAGAAGACGAGCACCTTTAATACCTGAAGACATAAGCGATATGTGAGCGCTCATGTCTCACTCCCTGCGAGCTTCGGCAGAAGAAGTGCTTGGATTCCAGCGTCCTCTAACAAGGAACCCATGGTAGGATCAGGAGTGTCATGACGCAACAGCTGCAAAGGACGCCGCCTACAAAAGAACACTGCAGGCTGGGGCGACACGAGCTATTGAAGTCTATGCATGTCTACAGGACGAGAAGAAGAGACGAAAAATGCCTTTTCAGACGCAAGAAGAGCGTGAGAGTGTGAGAGCACAGAGAGTAGCAGATGCAGAAATGAAGCACGTAACTTCTAACAGAGGGTCAAGAGTCTGACCCAAGGATTTAAGACTGGTGCAGTGGCGTGCAGGAACGATGATGGAAATCTTGTCACAGAAGCAGAGGTCGTGCTGAGGTTATGAAGGGATCACTTCTCGAGTCTGTTATCTGGCTCAAGCACAGACTCTGAAGACTATGATCCACGAACCCCAATCTATGGCACTGATATTGAAGTGCCAATCCCAAGTCATATCGAAGTCAAGGATGCAATCCAACGGCTTAAAAACAACAAGTCTGCAGGTGCTGACGGCCTGCCGGCAGAATTGTTTAAGGCAGCTGGTGATATGTTGGTAAGATATGGCTCACGGAGAGCATGCCCGAGGATTCAAACCTGAGCATGATCTGTCCCATCCTGAAGAAGGGTGATACCACGATGCGCACCAACTACCGCGGAATTAATCTTCTTCCAGTTGCATACAAGGTCCTAACGAGCGTATTGTGTGAAAGACTGAAACCCCATGCTGAAGCGCTGATTGGACCTTATCAGTACGGGTTCAGGCCTGGCAAGTCCACTGTTGACCAGATTTTCACCTTACGCCAAATCCTGGAGAAGTCTTACGAAAACCAGATCGTCACGTACCATCTCTTTGTCGACTACAAAGCCGCATTTGATAGCCCCCGGCGAGATCGCCTATATGCCGCCATGTCTGAGCTTGGTATACCAGAAAAGCTGACTAGACTTTGCAGACATTGAGCAACACCATCAGCTCTGTCAAGGTAGGAAGTGGCCAATCCGAAACCTACCAAGTGTGGCCTCAGACAAGGTGACTCGCTATCTTGTATACTCTTCAATATTTTAATGGATATTATAAGAAAGGCTGGTGTACATTTGTACAGATGTGTCCAGCTCCTTGGATACGCTGATGTTATTGATATCATTGGCCGCACCAAGCGTGATGTCACAGGAGCCTTCGGGGCTATTAAAAAGGAATCAGCAAAAGTAGGACTAGCAGTGAATATGGAGAAAACAAAGTTTATGGTGTGCTCTAGCAGAGAATCGCGGCGTCTTGATTCTCAGCTGATTGCAGAAAACTATAGCTTTGGGTCCGTCAAGGAGTTTATCTACCTAGGCACTGCTATAACAAGCACAAATGATGTCAGTCTGGAGGTTAAGCGGAGAATAACACTTACCAACAGGTGTTACTTTGGGCTCAGTAGGCAGTTCAATAGTAGAGCTCCCTCTCGACGCACAAAAACCACACTCTACAAGACGCTCATTCTTCCAGTGCTCCTATATGGTGCGGAGTGCTGGACAGTGACGCAGTCAAATGCAGCTGCTCTTGGAGTGTTCGAGAGGAAAATTCTTCGCAAAATCCTTGGTCCAATCTGCGTGGACGATGTTTATCGCATTAAATATGTAATGTAGCTGCTCTGTTAGGTTAGGCTGTTACGGTAGCGCTCTCTGTTAGGGTGGCTAGCGGTCACTGTCAGGTCGCTTCCAGGCACTTAACAGCGAAAGGAAATTAGAAAGGGCCAAGGAGCGATTAAAAAGGGATAGGCGAAAGGTTTAGGGTAATGGCTGCCAGTCGAACGGGCAAAGATTCTTTCCCATTTGAAGACTGGAGCGGTGAAGACATAGAAAAATTTGGAAATTGGTGGTTTAGTTTTTTGAAAAAAAAACCCGTTCTATATTTGTTGGAAAATCCTAGGACGGCACTAGAACGTATTGGCTGAGTTTACCCTCGGTGTTAAAGAACAGAAGAAAATCCGGGGATTTATCTCGAAGGCATCGGCTGCGACTGTGGGTCGACAGGAACTTTACAGTGCAGTGGAGGACCGAGGAGAACCCCAATTTAGTAGAAAACGCGGTATTCATCTCGGCGGTCGGCGGTCGGCGGTTCATCTTTCCCCAAACGTGGGGTTCGTCAAAATCTAAGGCCAGGCAGGATAGGGACACGTAGTCCATAGTTTTCTATCATAAGTAGCTTTAGGAAAAAAAAAACTATGTGAAGTGGGCAAAAGTGAAAAGTCCAAAGAAAACCCCTCCGAAAAAGTCGATGTCGTAAATGCCTTATGTAACCCAACCATAAAGTCCACATGAAGTCCACAGAGGCTAAACCGACCGTTCAAAACGTGATTATTTTCTTCGGATGATCCTTCCCAGGCAAGCCAACAACAAGTAAAAGTGTGGAAAAGTGCGGTGCCGAAAAACTAAGTGAGGACGAGCCTGTCGGAAAACGGAAAAAATATGTAAGTGGAATTTTCCCTTTGTACACCGTCATAGCCTTTGTAACAAATATTGAGAGTTCCCTGTAGTGTGAGTGGAGCCAAACTTATGAAATAGAGAAAAAAAAAAGAGCACCTGACGGTCATAAAAGTCCCGTAATGTTTTGAACAGAAAATATAAAAGCAATTTAAATGAATATATTTGGCATGTATATATGCTGCCAACGAGAGGCCCTTAAGGAAATTTTGTAAAATTAGTTTGGTTTTGAATTATGTGAATTTTTTCTTATTTTTGCGCTTGATAATTTTTATTTCTACCTAAAATTAATAATATTCTTTTGTAATATGCGAGTAGTCAATTTTTCTTTATTTAAATAAAATCATTATAATGTTTTAAGAAAACCACGATCTTGATCTCCGCTAAGGAACCCCTTCCCTAACACCTTCTAGGGGCCATCATATTATAATGAAAGGAAACCTTGGCCAAGGTTGGGTGGGCACAAAAAGGAGCCGCAACATCAGCAGCGGATCCACCCGATTGACCGCGAGATAGTGTTGTCCTAAAAAAATTGTCATAGCTCGTGAATTGTTCTGTCCGGTCTGTTCCTTGTTGTTCTTGGTTCGTCTTGCACGTTTTTTTATTATAATAAGCCCGTAGGCCTCAGGATATGGCACTCTAACATCACCCCCTTCTCTGACGAGCCAGTAGCCGGAAAATCATACGTGCGGCCATATCCGAGAACCCCAACATCTCGCCTACAAACGGTTACCCATTACAAATACAACCACGAGCTGTATAAGCTGTACATTGCCAGTCGAGTAAAATCTCAAAGACTTCGCTAGCTGGGCCACGTTGCCCGTATGGATGAAGACGCTCCGGCTCGTAAGGTGTTTGATGCGGTGATTGTTGGGACACGAAGGAGAGGACGACCCCGAACGCGTCGGCAAGACCAGGTGATGGAAACCCTGTCCACACTTAGTGTTACCAACTGACGAAGGCGCGCTCAGGACAGAGACGCGTGAAGGCACATTGCGCTTCAGGCCGAGACCCGATAAAAGGGGTGTCATGGCTACATGGTGTCATGACGACCGAGGGAGCGTAAATAATGATTATTGTCGCTATTGTCGCTGTTTGGTACAATTACCAAAACAATGATAATAATGATAATGATAATGATAATCATCATAATGATCGATGTGATAAGGCTTACCTTAGGCCGAAAGCGTACGAGAAGAGAAATCAAAAGAAGACAGCGGAAGCGCTTAATTATTGTAAATCATTTTTATTGAGTTTCGATACGGTTCGCAAGCAAAATTTTGTGTTCTGCAATTTTATGTTATAATAGTGTTTCCGAGTGCAAAATTTGCAAATTAATCTTAGTTGGCGAGTACGTGTGCAACATGAAGCGGCATATGGAAACTAAGCGTAAATCGGAGTATGAAGCTGAGATAGCTAACATTCAGGAAGACGAATCTGCCGAAAAAAAATTAAATTTGCAATAACAATGGGCAAAAATGAAGTGAAGGATGCGTGCATCGATTTGGTGACGCTGTAAAAGCTTCCGATGGCTATTTTTGATTCGGAGTGCTTCAAAACGCTAACATCTCAAATATTTTCTGAACTGGATATGCGGGCTGTTTCGTCCAGAAACATAATTGGCATGGTGGAGGAAAAATATAATGACAATAAAGGCATAATGGCCAGTCTCAAGGACAAAATGCTTATCTTAAAAATGGACTCAGCCACCCGGTGTAATCGTGGGATCTTGTGCGTAAATGTGCAATATATTCACGACACTGGTATTGCGATAAGGACCTTGGGCTTTATTGAGTTAAAGATGTTGCACACGTCCAGAAACATTTGCTCTGAAATTGAGTCACTGTTGAGCCAATTCGCGATCCAGAAGCAGCAAATATACACCATAACCACGGACAATGGCCGAAATATGGTGAAAGAAGTTGAGCTGCTTAATGATACGGATACTGCTGACATTGACGAGGACGACGAGGATGAGGAAGAGCTAATGTTTAATACTAGCATTGGTTCCATCACCTCCGTACGTTGTGCATCACACACCCTTCAGCTAGCTGTCAAGGACTTCCTGGAAGACTTGGAAGCAGCTGATTTTATTTGTAAAGCGCGAAAGCTCGTGAAGTTGTTTTATTAATTACCTTTTATAAATTAACTATTTTTTTATATATATATTTAGGCATTTGATAACTGAGGCAGCATTACCGCAGCCTGTAATTGATGTTGCGACTCGATGGAGCTCAACATATAATATGTTGAGTAAGCTGCTGGGCTTTGAGACCTTTTGCGAGCGCCACTTCAAAAATTCAATGAAGCTGACTCCGACTGAGTGGTTGGATTTAAAACAATTGGTGGAAGCTTTGGAGCCAGCTTACTTGGCAACATTGCAATTTCAAAGCATCCAATTATTTATGAGCGACTTCTACAAGCTTTGGGTGGAACTCAAGCTCACAGTTGGGGAAAACCAGACTACTTATAGTAAAGCGTTGAGGCTTGCTATTGAGGCGCGAGAAGAAAGTCTTTTAGCAAATAAAGTCGTCATTTGCAGCCTCTTCCTGGACCCACGCTTACGACGCATATTGCTGAAAACGTGATGCGTGCGAAGCTTAAACAGCTCTTACGCCAACTGTGGGAGTTGAAGGAAAAGGTTAGTAAATTCATTTTATATAAATAATAAACAATAATTAATTCACTGGATACGCTGACGACTACACGTTAACCTACAAGCCAGGGAAAATAAAAACAGCATAAACTTGGACCCACTTCTAAATGACATAAATCAATGGTGCAACTACTCTGGCGCATCGCTTTCAACCAGAAAGTGCAAACACTTTCTGCATATCTGCAGAAAGAAAAACTGCTGCCTCACATTGCAATCCAACAGCTCCCCTCCACAGAATGTCACTTCCCCCAAAATACTTGGAATCACAGTAACCAAAAACTACAAATGGAACAAACATGTAGAAAACCTCACTCTAGAACTAGCCAAAAGACTCGACGTAATCAAATGTCTTTCTAGCAAAAAATTCTGCTGCAACACAACCACAATTTTATACGTGGTCAAATCCATCATTATGTCAAAAATAGACTACGGGTTACACATATATGGCCATGCTCCCAAAACCACACTAAGCAAGCTTAGAACAATTTACCAATCAGCAATAAGAATCGCTTTCAACGCATTCCGTACAACCCCAATCAAAATTTTCCTCCACGAAGCAAATATATTACCAATAGAACATAGAACAACATTTGCAACGCAAAAAAAATTTCAAAACTATAATCCACTCCAAACACTCTCCAATAGAAAAAATATACTACAAAATCAAAAACTCAAAAAATACTCCAAAACTGCCGTCGGCACTACACAACACAATAGAACAATTTAAAAATCTTAATATTCATATATCACCGGTAACATGCAAGAAGGAAAAGACCCCTCACTGGATAAGCAGCAACGCAAACATAAACACTTCATTACACGCACTACACAAAGAAAACACAACACCCAACATCTACCAGCTAAAATTCAATGAACTAAAAAACGCACTACCAAATAGACAATTCCTCTACACCAGGGGTGCCCAAGTTCAACATACGGCAGAGCAAACTCCAATACCAATGCAAAAAATCACCACTACATTGGAGCGAGAAATTTTTTTTGCAAGTCATGTCGGTATACTGAAAAAATTATAGTACCATTTTCAATGGATAAAAGTAATAAAAAGATATTTATGAAATAAAAATTAAAAACTGTAATAAAGTTATAAATAAAAGAAATTCATAGCTCCGATGTTAACCATTCTTTTTGAGATCTCAACCAAAACAAATTTTTTGCAGTGAAAAGTTTTCGCTAATAAAAAAACATAGTGCCTTCGTATTAATATGAAAAACTGAGACACTATACAATTGTTCTTGCTTAACTCGAAATAACGAAAAGTTGTTTTTGTATTTGTGCTTTGCCTATTCTGGGAGCGACACATGTACATGAAATTTCATTTTCCATATGAAAGAGCAATTCCAATAACAAAGGAGCACCGAGAGCAATGGGGCTGGGCAGCCCTGCTCTACACAGATGGATATAAATCTGAGGACGGCTTTTCATTTAGCGTCACAAGAGAAAACGAGGTCATCGAACACCACATACTACCACAGTACTCCTCCGTATACACTGCCGAAATATCGGCAATACTAACAACATGCAATTACGCCAGTAAACTTCGAGGGAAATTTGCAATATGCACGGATTCCCTCTCAGCCTTACAAGAGATCGGGAACACCAAAAGACAAAATTTCTACACCACCTCCATTAGGGAAATATTAAACAAATTCAAAAAAAATAAAATCCTGCTATTATGGGTCCCTGGGCACTACGGGATCATAGGAAATGAATTCGCAGATACACCGGCAAAAAAGCACACAATTTCCCACTAATCATTCAAAACAACCACAACCAATCCGACATCCTTAAATAAATTAAACGAAATACCCAAACAATTAAAAACTCTATTCTCAATAACTCCTCAACCCACTACAAACAAATAAACCACGACAGCGAACCTACGAAAAAAATCTCTCGAGCAGACTCAGTTAAATTCGCAAGATTAAGACTAGGTCATACCAACATAACCCACAGCCACTTAATCAATAAAACGCCACCACCAATCTGCCCAAACTGCAAAACAATCTTGACCCTACAACACATATTCGTCGACTGCCCTGGACTGCAGCAAGAGAGATCCAAATTTCTAAACAAATTTCTAAACAAACAATAGCTGAAATTACCTCACACAAAAACATAAAATACAATCATACATAAAATTACCAACATTACTATCATAAAATAAATAGATATTAACAAAATAGGAATCTCCAATGTACATAACAATCCTCTAGAAAAAAAAAAAATAAAAATGTTCAATAATGTAAATATAAAGCTTAAGGCCTTTAGTTGCTATAGCTGTTAAATATACATTTTCTCAAGTAAAATTCTCAAATAATAATAATAATAATTCAACATATTTTCAGATTGATACAGATGAAACCTGCTCAACCTCTAGCTTGACAGAGACCAATTTGCTTTCGCAAATTTCAATTTGCTTTCGCAATTTGCTCAGTCATGCTCGCTCTTGACCGAGCTTTTAAGAAGCATTGAGGTCGATGCCGAAGAGGAAACTGACGATGATTGGCAGCATGAATTATTAAAAGGATATGCTGAAATTAATAGTTACAGCCCGAAGCCCATCAGCCTAGGCGCTGATATAATGCAGTACTGGAGTGAGAAGCAATTTCAGTACCCGAATTTATATCAGCTTGCTAAGGTGTTGCTCGGTTCCAGTTGCGGTTCCAGCTACCCAAGTTAGCGTAGAGCGTGCCATTTCTGCGCTTAAAATAATGCAAACCGACCAAAGGTGCAACTTGTCGAGCGAGTCGCTGTCAAAATTGTTATTCCTAAAATTAAATAAAAATAATAAAAGAATATCATATCATTGTTTAGGTAATTGTGTATATCTGCTGCATCTGCTCTGTATGTAACAATTGACCTTATATTAAATAATTGCAACAAACACTGGTAAAATACATTTTTTTGTTGTTGTTGTTGTCAATTGTTGCTCTAGGGCCCCTTTATAAGGACATAGGATAATATTGACAATATCCTTAAAGGATCAAAAGTTGTTGCTTGGTGAGTTTTATTTTGAGCGAAAAAAAATAAAAATCACGAATAATCATTATTTTTAAGTTTTATTTCTTTTTGCTCAAGCTTAATGGTTATTTGTGATTTTTATTTTTTTTGCTCAAAAATAATTATTAGTCTTGATTTAAAAAATTAAAAATCGATAAGTAATCATTACAAAGTAATTTTTAAAATATTACTTATAATGATTACGGTCCTTTACGGATCTTTATTAAAGATCGATCGGTGCAGGCTGACGCCTGCTCCTTAATCAACAAACAACTGGACTAAATCTTCTAAATAACACTACGTGGCGATCCTGCCAGGAGACACTACAACCAAATACCATTTCCGATCTTTCAGTTATATGGCGGCTATAATTTGGTAGGTCTGATCAACTGACGAAAAATAGAATCTGTACGAAGTTTCATCTTTCTATCTTCAAAAAACGCGAAAGTTGGGTATTTTCCGATTGTTAAGTCGCAGCTATATGATATATGATAAAGCAGCTATATGATATAGTTGGCCGATCCTAATGAAATTTGGTGGGTCCTATTATTTTTCCAAATTTATCATTCATACATCCGAACTCTCTAACTCAAAAAACACCGAAGTCATACCATTTCCGATCAATCAGTTATATGGCAGTTATAGAATATATTCGATTAATATAATGCGTGCAAAGGAAAGAAGGGTGTATGCAAAGTTTCAAGTCGGTAGCTTTAAAACTGAGACACTAGTTTGCGTAGAAACAGACAGTTAGACAGACGGACATGCTTATATTAACTCAGGAGGCAATCCTGATTAAGAATATATATACTTTATAGGGTCGGAGATGTCTTCTTTCTTCCTTTACAGTTGCACACTTTTGGACAAAATTATAATACCCTCTGCAAGGGTATAAAAAGTAATAAAAAAAATTATTATTGAAATAAAAATAAAAAACTATTATAAAATTATAAATAAAATAAATTCATAGCTCCAATGTCGACCATTCTGTTTGAGATCATAATTTCAGAGGTAACTTTCGTGGTAGTAATAATAATAATTACAACAACTACAACAGTACCAATTATAATAATAATGGAAGAGGTCAATACAGAGGAAACAATCGAGGACGTGGTAACTCAACTCGAGACCACAATACAATGACACTCATAACACTGATAACAACCCTCAGATATTCAGCAGTAGAAAACTCAATCTTCCGTCAATCTTAGTTTAAGTATATTTGTAGACTTTTTCAATTTGAAAACAAATAAAAACAAAATAAAACTTGTATTTAAAGATACCGGTGCAGACATATGTCTGTTAAAGGAAAATTTCGATAGCTTTCCAAATAACCAAATCCAAATAACTAAGAAAATCAATATTCAAGGCCATGTTAAATGAGATTGTTTTATCTCACACTTGTAAAAAATATGAAAAAAGGGTGGCTGCTAAATATTTAAAAAATGGGCGAAAAACGAGAACGAAAGAAATGGTCTTGCCTCTTTAACCTTATAAATTCGATTATATTTTCTCTAATATTAAGCCTAACTTATCTATTGCGGCGAAGCGAGGCGAATTCGCACAAGAGCGAATATGAGCTTTCAACTATAAACTATAATTCAAAATTTTCGACAACTTCAATACAATAGTAAGACAATGTAAGACACTGGAAGATGTGTACCAGAGCAGCAGTATACCAGTAGGAAAGCAGCAGTATATCGGCAGTATGGCAGCAGAATGAAAATCAGTTGTATGGCAACTTCAAAAAAAGCGGCGGTAGGGCTGTATCGAATAAGCAGCGGCAGTAAAGAAAACGCAGCTGAAACGACGAAAAGCAGCAGCAGACAAGAAGATCCTAATCTTACAATATAAGAAACCAGAACTTGTAATATTCAATACACATAACAAATACTACATAACTATCTATAATAAAACTCTCCTCACATGCATATATATGTCATAACATAATGTGTCATGTGTCAATACATACATAATTCCACACGATTTTCACTTAGTAGATTTGCACTTCGCAATACCTTGTGATGGAATAATAGGCATTGACTTCTTTAAGAAATTCAATTGCCAGTTAGATCAAAATCATAATCGAACTACCGAACTGAGCGGACGTGCTTTGTCCGAGCTCCGGGAAAACTGCAATTCGCTTATATTTTCGCCAATATAAGCGAAAAGACGCTGAACTACAATTGATTAAAAGCGACAGACAAGCTTTTTATAACAGTTGTGATGTGCTAAACCAAAACTAGTGCATTGTTCAAAAAAAAAAAAAAATAGTGCCACGCAATGAGCTCATTGAGCAACGATCAAAAGAACGACCGTAGAAGTTCACTAATTGCCACTAATTGTCAAGAGTATGGACACACAAGGTCTTACTGCACACTTCGGGCTGTCTGTGTAGTATGCGGGGACGCCCACAAGTCCGCTTGCTGCACTACAAACAAGGAAAGTACCGTAAAGAAATGTGGAAACTGCGGAGGCAACCATACGGCAAACTATAGAGGATGTACTAATAGTAAAGCGTTGATGCTTGCTATTAAGGCGCGAGAAGAAAGTCTTTTAGCAAATAAAGTCGTCATTTGCAGCCTCTTCCTGGACCCACGCTTACGACGCATATTGCTGCAACTCCCTGAAAACGTGATGCGGGCGAAAACGGAGCTTAAACAGCTCTTATGCCAACTTTGGCAGTTGAAGGAAAAGGTTAGTAAATTCATTTTATATAAATAATAAACAATAATTAATTCACTGGATACGCTGACGACTACACGACTACACAAGCCAGGGAAAATACAAAATAGCATAAACTTGGACCTACTTCTAAATGACATAAATCAATGGTGCAACTACTCTGGCGCATCGCTTTCAACCAGAAAGTGCAAACACTTTCTGCATATCTGCAGAAAGAAAAACTGCTGCCTCACATTGCAATCCAACAGCTCCCCTCCACAGAATGTCACTTCCCCCAAAATACTTGGAATCACAGTAACCAAAAACTACAAATGGAACAAACATGTAGAAAACCTCACTCTAGAACTAGCCAAAAGACTCGACGTAATCAAATGTCTTTCTAGCAAAAAATTCTGCTGCAACACAACCACAATTTTATACGTGGTCAAATCCATCATTATGTCAAAAATAGACTACGGGTTACACATATATGGCCATGCTCCCAAAACCACACTAAGCAAGCTTAGAACAATTTACCAATCAGCAATAAGAATCGCTTTCAACGCATTCCGTACAACCCCAATCAAAAATTTCCTCCACGAAGCAAATATATTACCAATAGAACATAGAACAACATTTGCAACGCAAAAAAAATTTCAAAACTATAATCCACTCCAAACACTCTCCAATAGAAAAAATATACTACAAAATCAAAAACTCAAAAAATACTCCAAAACTCCCGTCGGCACTACACAACACAATAGAACAATTTAAAAATCTTAATATTCATATATCACCGGTAACATGCAAGAAGGAAAAGACCCCTCACTGGATAAGCAGCAACGCAAACATAAACACTTCATTACACGCACTACACAAAGAAAACACAACACCCAACATCTACCAGCTAAAATTCAATGAACTAAAAAACGCACTACCAAATAGACAATTCCTCTACACCAGGGGTGCCCAAGTTCAACATACGGCAGAGCAAACTCCAATACCAATGCAAAAAATCACCACTACATTGGAGCGAGAAATTTTTTTTGCAAGTCATGTCGGTATACTGAAAAAAATTATAGTACCATTTTCAATGGATAAAAGTAATAAAAAGATATTTATGAAATAAAAATTAAAAACTGTAATAAAGTTATAAATAAAAGAAATTCATAGCTCCGATGTTAACCATTCTTTTTGAGATCTCAACCAAAACTAATTTTTTGCAGTGAAAAGTTTTCGCTAATAAAAAAACATAGTGCCTTCGTATTAATATGAAAAACTGAGACACTATACAATTGTTCTTGCTTAACTCGAAATAACGAAAAGTTGTTTTTGTATTTGTGCTTTGCCTATTCTGGGAGCGACACATGTACATGAAATTTCATTTTCCATATGAAAGAGCAATTCCAATAACAAAGGAGCACCGAGAGCAATGGGGCTGGGCAGCCCTGCTCTACACAGATGGATATAAATCTGAGGACGGCTTTTCATTTAGCGTCACAAGAGAAAACGAGGTCATCGAACACCACATACTACCACAGTACTCCTCCGTATACACTGCCGAAATATCGGCAATACTAACAACATGCAATTACGCCAGTAAACTTCGAGGGAAATTTGCAATATGCACGGATTCCCTCTCAGCCTTACAAGAGATCGGGAACACCAAAAGACAAAATTTCTACACCACCTCCATTAGGGAAATATTAAACAAATTCAAAAAAATAAAATCCTGCTATTATGGGTCCCAGGGCACTACGGGATCATAGGAAATGAATTCGCAGATACACCGGCAAAAAAGCACACAATTTCCCACTAATCATTCAAAACAACCACAACCAATCCGACATCCTTAAATACATTAAACGAAATACCCAAACAATTAAAAACTCAATTCTCAATAACTCCTCAACCCACTACAAACAAATAAACCACGACAGCGAACCTACGAAAAAATCTTTCGAGCAGACTTAGCTAAATTCGCAAGATTAAGACTAGGTCATACCAACATAACCCACAGCCACTTAATCAATAAAACACCACCACCGATCTGCCCAAACTGCAAAACAATCTTGACCCTACAACACATATTCGTCGACTGCCCTGGACTGCAGCAAGAGAGATCCAAATTTCTAAACAAATTTCTAAACAAACAATAGCTGAAATTACCTCATACAAAAACATAAAATACAATCATACCTAAAATTACCAACATTACTATCATAAAATAAATAGATATTAACAAAATAGGAATCTCCAATGTACATAACAATCCTCTAGGAAAAAAAAAATAAAAATGTTCAATAATGTAAATAAGAAGCTTAAGGCCTTTAGTTGCTATAGCTGTTAAATATACATTTTCTCAAGTAAAATTCTCAAATAATAATAATAATAATTCAACATATTTTCAGATTGATACAGATGAAACCTGCTCAACCTCTAGCTTGACAGAGACCAATTTGCTTTCGCAAAATTCTCAGTCATGCTCGCTCTTGACCGAGCTTTTAAGAAGCATTGAGGTCGATGCCGAAGAGGAAACTGACGATGATTGGCAGCATGAATTATTAAAAGAATATGCTGAAATTAATAGTTACAGCCCGAAGCCCATCAGCCTAGGCGCTGATATAATGCAGTACTGGAGTGAGAAGCAATTTCAGTACCCGAATTTATATCAGCTTGCTAAGGTGTTGCTCGGTTCCAGTTGCGGTTCCAGCTACCCAAGTTAGCGAAGAGCGTGCCTTTTCTGCGCTTAAAATAATGCAAACCGACCAAAGGTGCAACTTGTCGAGCGAGTCGCTGTCAAAATTGTTATTCCTAAAATTAAATAAAAATAATAAAGTAGGAAAGCAGCAGTATATCGGCAGTATGGCAGCAGAATGAAAATCAGTTGTATGGCAACTTCAAAAAAAGCGGCGGTAGGGCTGTATCGAATAAGCAGCGGCAGTAAAGAAAACGCAGCTGAAACGACGAAAAGCAGCAGCAGACAAGAAGATCCTAATCTTACAATATAAGAAACCAGAACTTGTAATATTCAATACACATAACAAATACTACATAACTATCTATAATAAAACTCTCCTCACATGCATATATATGTCATAACATAATGTGTCATGTGTCAATACATACATAATTCCACACGATTTTCACTTAGTAGATTTGCACTTCGCAATACCTTGTGATGGAATAATAGGCATTGACTTCTTTAAGAAATTCAATTGCCAGTTAGATCAAAATCATAATCGAACTACCGAACTGAGCGGACGTGCTTTGTCCGAGCTCCGGGAAAACTGCAATTCGCTTATATTTTCGCCAATATAAGCGAAAAGACGCTGAACTACAATTGATTAAAAGCGACAGACAAGCTTTTTATAACAGTTGTGATGTGCTAAACCAAAACTAGTGCATTGTTCAAAAAAAAAAAAAATAAGTGCCACGCAATGAGCTCATTGAGCAACGATCAAAAGAACGACCGTAGAAGTTCAGTGAACCAAAGAAACGGCTTCTACTCTTACTTTTCAACCCGCGATACCAAAGTGGAAAAATCGGCGCTTCAAAGCAACCCGGCTTTACTGACCGCTGAAACCCAAAGGGCACGTTCTTGCTCACCCGCTCTGCTCACTCCGACTCCCGCGTCATGGAGTTCGCAGTGTAAAACCCCCCCTCCAATATCGGAAACAAATTTCGCACCAATAACTAGCAGCGCTACAATCTCTGCAACAACAGCGAAAACCTATGCAACTCAAAGTACCGCGACGTCAACGACTACAGCGAGTACAAAAACAACAACTTCGGAAAGTGCCAAAGCGGCAACGGCCACACAGACTGGAATGGATCGCTACATCCAAATTAAGCGCAAGCTTAGCCCGCAGAGTATTCCGGCAGGCAATAAAACAAAAATTAACCGTGTCCTGAAGATCGATAAAGAACCAGACAGATCCACTACTAACAGATTTTCCCTACTGGCGGAGGTTGAGGAAAACCAACCAACCCAAGACACCGCAAAAAGCCCAAGCCCCCTCCAATCTATATTAGGGAAAAAAGCTCGAGTGCCCTGGTCAACAAAATTGTGTCGTTGATTGGGAACGGTGACAACTTTCATGTTGCTCCGCTTATCAAAGGGAACATCCATGAAACAAATGAAGAGCACTTCCGAATCGTGTCCAAATATCTGGACACTGTACAGAAAAACTATTACACGTACCAGCTGAAAAGCAGTAAGGGCATACAAGTGGTAGTAAAGGGAATAGAACCTGATGTTACCGCCGCGGAAATAAAAACCGCCCTTATAGAAAAGGGCTTCGCCGCCAAGAATGTTATTAACATTCTAAATAAAGATAAAAAGCCACAACCCCTCTTCAAGGTCGAGCTCGAGCCAAAAAGCAGGTCGCTGAAGAAGAACGAAGTCCAACCAATCTACAACCTGCAATATCTTTTGCATCGGAAAATCACTGTTGAAGAGCCACATAATTCCACAAAAAGCCACTAATTGTCAAGAGTATGGACACACAAGGTCTTACTGCACACTTCGGGCTGTCTGTGTAGTATGCGGGGACGCCCACAAGTCCGCTTGCTGCACTACAAACAAGGAAAGTACCGTAAAGAAATGTGGAAACTGCGGAGGCAACCATACGGCAAACTATAGAGGATGTACTAATAGTAAAGCGTTGATGCTTGCTATTAAGGCGCGAGAAGAAAGTCTTTTAGCAAATAAAGTCGTCATTTGCAGCCTCTTCCTGGACCCACGCTTACGACGCATATTGCTGCAACTCCCTGAAAACGTGATGCGTGCGAAAACGGAGCTTAAACAGCTGTTACGCCAACTGTGGCAGTTGAAGGAAAAGGTTAGTAAATTCATTTTATATAAATAATAAACAATAATTAATTCACTGGATACGCTGACGACTACACGTTAACCTACAAGCCAGGGAAAATACAAAACAGCATAAACTTGGACCTACTTCTAAATGACATAAATCAATGGTGCAACTACTCTGGCGCATCGCTTTCAACCAGAAAGTGCAAACACTTTCTGCATATCTGCAGAAAGAAAAACTGCTGCCTCACATTGCAATCCAACAGCTCCCCTCCACAGAATGTCACTTCCCCCAAAATACTTGGAATCACAGTAACCAAAAACTACAAATGGAACAAACATGTAGAAAACCTCACTCTAGAACTAGCCAAAAGACTCGACGTAATCAAATGTCTTTCTAGCAAAAAATTCTGCTGCAACACAACCACAATTTTATACGTGGTCAAATCCATCATTATGTCAAAAATAGACTACGGGTTACACATATATGGCCATGCTCCCAAAACCACACTAAGCAAGCTTAGAACAATTTACCAATCAGCAATAAGAATCGCTTTCAACGCATTCCGTACAACCCCAATCAAAAATTTCTTCCACGAAGCAAATATATTACCAATAGAACATAGAACAACATTTGCAACGCAAAAAAATTTCAAAACTATAATCCACTCCAAACACTCTCCAATAGAAAAAATATACTACAAAATCAAAAACTCAAAAATACTCCAAAACTCCCGTCGGCACTACACAACACAATAGAACAATTTAAAAATCTTAATATTCATATATCACCGGTAACATGCAAGAAGGAAAAGACCCCTCACTGGATAAGCAGCAACGCAAACATAAACACTTCATTACACGCACTACACAAAGAAAACACAACACCCAACATCTACCAGCTAAAATTCAATGAACTAAAAAACGCACTACCAAATAGACAATTCCTCTACACCAGGGGTGCCCAAGTTCAACATACGGCAGAGCAAACTCCAATACCAATGCAAAAAACCACCACTACATTGGAGCGAGAAATTTTTTTTTGCAAGTCATGTCGGTATACTGAAAAAAATTATAGTACCATTTTCAATGGATAAAAGTAATAAAAAGATATTTATGAAATAAAAATTAAAAACTGTAATAAAGTTATAAATAAAAGAAATTCATAGCTCCGATGTTAACCATTCTTTTTGAGATCTCAACCAAAACTAATTTTTTGCAGTGAAAAGTTTTCGCTAATAAAAAAACATAGTGCCTTCGTATTAATATGAAAAACTGAGACACTATACAATTGTTCTTGCTTAACTCGAAATAACGAAAAGTTGTTTTTGTATTTGTGCTTTGCCTATTCTGGGAGCGACACATGTACATGAAATTTCATTTTCCATATGAAAGAGCAATTCCAATAACAAAGGAGCACCGAGAGCAATGGGGCTGGGCAGCCCTGCTCTACACAGATGGATATAAATCTGAGGACGGCTTTTCATTTAGCGTCACAAGAGAAAACGAGGTCATCGAACACCACATACTACCACAGTACTCCTCCGTATACACTGCCGAAATATCGGCAATACTAACAACATGCAATTACGCCAGTAAACTTCGAGGGAAATTTGCAATATGCACGGATTCCCTCTCAGCCTTACAAGAGATCGGGAACACCAAAAGACAAAATTTCTACACCACCTCCATTAGGGAAATATTAAACAAATTCAAAAAAAATAAAATCCTGCTATTATGGGTCCCTGGGCACTACGGGATCATAGGAAATGAATTCGCAGATACACCGGCAAAAAAGCACACAATTTCCCACTAATCATTCAAAACAACCACAACCAATCCGACATCCTTAAATACATTAAACGAAATACCCAAACAATTAAAAACTCAATTCTCAATAACTCCTCAACCCACTACAAACAAATAAACCACGACAGCGAACCTACGAAAAAAATCTTTCGAGCAGACTTAGCTAAATTCGCAAGATTAAGACTAGGTCATACCAACATAACCCACAGCCACTTAATCAATAAAACACCACCACCGATCTGCCCAAACTGCAAAACAATCTTGACCCTACAACACATATTCGTCGACTGCCCTGGACTGCAGCAAGAGAGATCCAAATTTCTAAACAAATTTCTAAACAAACAATAGCTGAAATTACCTCATACAAAAACATAAAATACAATCATACCTAAAATTACCAACATTACTATCATAAAATAAATAGATATTAACAAAATAGGAATCTCCAATGTACATAACAATCCTCTAGGAAAAAAAAAATAAAAATGTTCAATAATGTAAATAAGAAGCTTAAGGCCTTTAGTTGCTATAGCTGTTAAATATACATTTTCTCAAGTAAAATTCTCAAATAATAATAATAATAATTCAACATATTTTCAGATTGATACAGATGAAACCTGCTCCACCTCTAGCTTGACAGAGACCAATTTGCTTTCGCAAAATTCTCAGTCATGCTCGCTCTTGACCGAGCTTTTAAGAAGCATTGAGGTCGATGCCGAAGAGGAAACTGACGATGATTGGCAGCATGAATTATTAAAAGAATATGCTGAAATTAATAGTTACAGCCCGAAGCCCATCAGCCTAGGCGCTGATATAATGCAGTACTGGAGTGAGAAGCAATTTCAGTACCCGAATTTATATCAGCTTGCTAAGGTGTTGCTCGGTTCCAGTTGCGGTTCCAGCTACCCAAGTTAGCGAAGAGCGTGCCTTTTCTGCGCTTAAAATAATGCAAACCGACCAAAGGTGCAACTTGTCGAGCGAGTCGCTGTCAAAATTGTTATTCCTAAAATTAAATAAAAATAATAAAAGAATATCATATCATTGTGTTGGTAATTGTGTATAGCTGCTGCATCTGCTCTGTATGTAACAATTGACCTTATATTAAATAATTGCAACAAACACAGGTAAAATACATTTTGTTGTTGTTGTTGTTGTTGTCAATTGTTGCTCTAGGGCCCCTTTATAAGGACATAGGATAATATTGACAATATCCTTAAAGGATCAAAAGTTGTTGCTTGGTGAGTTTTATTTTGAGCGAAAAAAAATAAAAATCACGAATAATCATTATTTTTAAGTTTTATTTCTTTTTGCTCAAGCTTAATGGTTATTTGTGATTTTTATTTTTTTGCTCAAAAATAATTATTGGTCTTGATTTAAAAAATTAAAAATCGATAAGTAATCATTACAAAGTAATTTTTAAAATATTACTTATAATGATTACGGTCCTTTACGGATCTTTATTAAAGATCGATCGGTGCAGGCTGACGCCTGCTCCTTAATCAACAAACAACTGGACTAAATCTTCTAAATAACACTACGTGGCGATCCTGCCAGGAGACACTACAACCAAATACCATTTCCGATCTTTCAGTTATATGGCGGCTATAATTTGGTAGGTCTGATCAACTGACGAAAAATAGAATCTGTACGAAGTTTCATCTTTCTATCTTCAAAAAACGCGAAAGTTGGGTATTTTCCGATTGTTAAGTTATAAGGCAGCTATATGATATAGTTGGCCGATCCTAATGAAATTTGGTGGGTCCTATTATTTTTCCAAATTTATCATTCATACATCCGAACTCTCTAACTCAAAAAACACCGAAGTCATACCATTTCCGATCAATCAGTTATATGGCAGTTATAGAATATATTCGATTAATATAATGCGTGCAAAGGAAAGAAGGGTGTATGCAAAGTTTCAAGTCGGTAGCTTTAAAACTGAGACACTAGTTTGCGTAGAAACAGACAGTTAGACAGACGGACATGCTTATATTAACTCAGGAGGCAATCCTGATTAAGAATATATATACTTTATAGGGTCGGAGATGTCTTCTTTCTTCCTTTACAGTTGCACACTTTTGGACAAAATTATAATACCCTCTGCAAGGGTATAAAAAGTAATAAAAAAAATTATTATTGAAATAAAAATAAAAAACTATAATAAAATTATAAATAAAATAAATTCATAGCTCCAATGTCGACCATTCTGTTTGAGATCATAATTTCAGAGGTAACTTTCGTGGTAGTAATAATAATAATTACAACAACTACAACAGTACCAATTATAATAATAATGGAAGAGGTCAATACAGAGGAAACAATCGAGGATGTGGTAACTCAACTCGAGACCACAATACAATGACACTCATAACAATTACACAATGACACTCATTAGAAAAGCGCAAAAAAATCAGGGAAACTCTCAACAACCCTCAGATATTCAGCAGTAGAAAACTCAATCTTCCGTCAATCTTAGTTTAAGTACATTTGTAGACTTTTTCAATTTGAAAACAAATAAAAACAAAATAAAACTTGTATTTAAAGATACCGGTGCAGACATATGTCTGTTAAAGGAACATTTCGATAGCTTTCCAAATAACCAAATCCAAATAACTAAGAAAATCAATATTCAAGGCCATGTTAAAGGAGATTGTTTTATCTCACACTTGTAAAAAATATGAAAAAAGGGTGGCTGCTAAATATTTAAAAAATGGGCGAAAAACGAGAACGAAAGAAATGGTCTTGCCTCTTTAACATTATAAATTCGATTATATTTTCTCTAATCTTAAGCCTAACTTATCTATTGCGGCGAAGCGAGGCGAATTCGCACAAGAGCGAATATGAGCTTTCGCTCCCGCTCCGCCCTAAGCTATCTTAGAGTAAATTTAGACTCTAACAACTACAATACAATTCAACTATAAACTATAATTCAAAATTTTCGACAACTTCAATACAATAAAAAAATCAATTAACAGGCCAAGACATAATACAGTCCAAGGGACTGATTTCAACAGAGATACAGACACATACATGTAAGACACTGGAAGATGTGTACCAGAGCAGCAGTATACCAGTAGGAAAGCAGCAGTATATCGGCAGTATGGCAGCAGAATGAAAATCAGTTGTATGGCAACTTCAAAAAAAGCGGCGGTAGGGCAGTATCGAATAAGCAGCGGCAGTAAAGAAAACGCAGCTGAAAAAACGACGAAAAGCAGCAGCAGACAAGAAGATCCTAATCTTACAATATAAGAAACCAGAACTTGTAATATTCAATACACATAACAAATACTACATAACTATCTATAATAAAACTCTCCTCACATACATATATATGTCATAACATAATGTGTCATGTAATACATACATAATTCCACACGATTTTCACTTAGTAGATTTGCACTTCGCCAATATAAGCGAAAAGACGCTGAACTACAATTGATTAAAAGCGACAGACAAGCTTTTTATAACAGTTGTGATGTGCTAAACCAAAACTAGTGCATTGTTCAAAAAAAAAAAAAAATAAGTGCCACGCAATGAGCTCATTGAGCAACGATCAATAAAACGACCGTAGAAGTTCAGTGAACCAAAGAAACGGCTTCTACTCTTACTTTTCAACCCGCGATACCGAAGTGAAAAAATCGGCGATTAAAAGCAACCCGACTTTACTGACCGCTGAAACCCAAAGGGCACGTTCTTGCTCACCCGCTCTGCTCACTCCGACTCCCGCGTCATGGAGTTCGCAGTGTAAAACCCCCCCTCCAATATCGGAAACAAATTTCGCACCAACAACTAGCAGCGCTACAATCTCTGCAACAACAGCGAAAACCTATGCAACTCAAAGTACCGCGACGTCAACGACTACAGCGAGTAAAAAAACAACAACTTCGGAAAGTGCCGACACTCTCCTCACTTCCCTCTCTTTCTCTTAAGCGAAAGGTCGTGTTTTTTTGTGCGCACTGCGTTTTATTATAAATATTGGTAAACCGGTGTTTACATACTTGTGAATTAAATCTTGTGAATCTTCGAATTAATCGAGTCGAATTAATAAATTGAATAATTTCAATTCCAAGCATAGCTCAGCTCTGCTTCTTCCCCGGCTAATCTATATTTCTGCATTTCTCTTTTGCACTATTCAAAGCTCCCGCTTCGGCTTCCTATTTGGCACAGTGGTTCAAGGTATTGTGTTTTTTAACTTTTTAAATATTAATTTTTGTTTTATTAAATAAAAAAAAAAATGATAAATAAAAAATAAAATGGAATTTAAACTTGTCTGTGCCATTAAGTCTTGTAACAAGACAATTTCCTCATCCCAGCCTGCCATCCATTGCTGGCTATGTGAGAACGTCGTACATGCCAAGTGTGCCGGTTTCACTGCATCAGTTTCGGATGCCATTTCTCGTAGGTCTGGGATACATTATTGTTGAGAAAATTGTCGTGCTGTGCAAGGCGAAATGAGGTCGTTCATGAAACAGACCAAAAATGGATTTAAAGAGCTGATCACTGGTTTTCGTAAAATCAATGACCAGCTCTGTGCGCTGGACACTCAGTTTAGTGGCCTTCAGCTGCTAAATGAGTCCCCTACGCGTAAGAAATCCCGAATTTCTCAGGGATAATGAGCAATTGTCCGATATGTCCGCCATGGCATCCCTTCAAGTGATGCCACAGGTCCTAGGGAACGAAACCCCCATTAGAGTCACCCAAAAGGGTATTCCACAGTCCGGACCACCGGCACCGACTGATGCTGCAGTTCTCGTACCTGCGACACCAAAACCCTTACAGGTGATTCCTCCATCGAAACATATATTTGTTTCTCGGCTCGCCCCTGATACTTCAGAGATTGATATCTCGGTTTATATCAAAGCCAAAACAAAAGCCTATATAAAGGTGGAGGACATACAAAAATTTAAATATAATTATACAATTATAATTATACGTCTTCTTTCAAGACGTGTGCCCGCGCTGATGTTCAAGACGATTTGTTCTCCCAGTTTTTGGCCAGAGAATCTTTTCGTCCAAGAACATCAGCCTAGTTCCGTGAAGAAAAAATTTCAAAAACCAGTGGGAGTGAGACTTCCCAATATCGGAACCACTGACCAACCCTCCACCTCTTCTTTGGCTACTAACCCAAAAAACTAGTTTCCTCACTAACTCTTACCTATCAGAATACTAGGGGGCTACGTAGCAAACTCCCCAAGCTATATTCTGATAGTTCTTTCTTTGCATCCATATAATAGCATTTACAGAAACCTGGTTAAATCCGGAGATCTTTAGCTCCGAAGTTTTTCCATGTAAGTACATCACTTTTAGACGGGATCGATCTCAGCGAAGAGGAGGTGGAGTCCTCATTTCTGTAGACTCTACTCTTGCTTCTGAAGAGGTGAAATCCCATGAGTTTGGTGACATAGAATTTATTTGCGTTAAAATCACTATGCCCGTTAAAGCTTTATACATTGCATGTTCATATATACCTCCTATGTCTGAACCGCCTACATATTGGCAGCATTTGTCCGCCATTCGATACGTCTCTAATCTTATGACGGATCGTGACCAACTCGTAGCTGTGGGCGACTTTAATATCCCAGAATTAAAGTGGTCCAACGTCGACAACTCACCATCTTTGTCACTTATAACTTACCATGACTTCACCGCGGGCATGTTTGACATGTCCCTAGGTCAGACCAATCATGTTAGAAATTCGCTAGGTCGGCTCTTAGATTTATGTTTTGTATCTGATCCTGATGGTACTGCTCTCTCCAGAGCTTTTCCCCTTTCAACCCCAGAGGATCCATATCACCCCACTCTGGAGGTCTCAATCGAAACCACTCCTGGTATCGATCAGATGTCCCCGAGCGTGGTAAATAAGATTCGCTTTTTCCGTAAAGCTGATTTTCAGAAACTTAATAGCCTTATCGAGACTTTTGACTGGTCTGATATTCTGGCGTGCACTGATCTTAATGTCACTTTAGAAAAATTTTATTTTACTTTAAATAAATTTTTTGACTCATGTGTGCCTTGGAAATATCCGTCCGCTTCAACAAATCCTCCTTGGTTTACAAGGTGCCTTACTAACTTAAAAAACAAAAAAAATAAGCTTTTACTTAAATATAAAAAAACCAGCAGTAGTGTGGATTTCGCAAGATACCTACTAGCTCGGTCGAATTTTACCGTGCATAACGCTGAATGTTATAGGAATTATATTGACCGCTGCCGGATTCAATTTACTCAGGATCCAAAACAGTTTTATAATTTTGTAAACACTAAGCGTAAACACGTATCTTTTTCACCCCTGCTTACGTTTGAGAATTCTTCTGCGACTTCGGATCAGGCCATTGCCGATCTATTCGCAGAATTTAAACAACTAAACAACTTATTCTCCTCCTAAATTGACTGATCAGCCTTACGCATATAACATTCAAGCAGCAAATCTTATTTTCTGTCCGTTTTTTTCTGAGAATAACTTATTATCTGGTCTTTTAAGGGTAAAACCCATTTATTCGCCAGGCCCCGACGCAGTACCAGTCTGTGTGCTAAAATACTGCGCCAGGGCTCTGTGCAAACCTCTTCTAAGACTTTTCAACTTATCTTTGGAAACCTCGATTTTCCACTTAAGTGGAAGGAATCATTTATAATTCCCTTACATAAAAAAGGGAAAAAGTCCGAGGCTGCCAACTACAAAGGCATCTCTAAGTTGTCGGCAATTCCAAAGTTATTTGAAAAATTAATTACCCCTCATTTGCAACACCTTTGCTCTTCGATTATCACTCCTTGTCAGCTATTATATAAAGCTATTAATAAAGCTATTATTAAGCGTCGCTCCACCACCACAAATTTACTGGAATATCAAACCGATGTAATTTACACAGACTTCAGCAAAGCATTCGATTCAGTTGATCACTCACTCTTGTTGAGTAAATTGAATATGCTGGGTTTTCCTAAAGACCTCTTAACGTGGATCTCCAGCTACCTAGATGGAAGGACACAAAGAGTCTTATTTAAAAACATACAATCCCGTCTGGTCCGTGCTACATCCGGCGTCCCTCAAATAACGACTTTTTATAAACGACTTGCCCCCTGCTTTAACGAACTCTCTAGTTCTTATGTATGCAGATGATGTAAAGCTTTGTCTTCAGTACAAATCCATCTCTGCCCAATGCAGTCTTCAGTCTGACCTTGATAACTTTCAAAAATGGTGCTTAGGTAATGATCTAATACTTAATGGATCTAAATGCAAACATATGTCTTTTTATCGTTCTTGCCCTCTGCAAGCTACTTATTCTATTAATGGGATTGCCTTAGAAAAATTGACCCAGGTTAATGATCTCGGCATCCTATTAGACATCAAACTTAAATTTGCCGACCATATTTCCTTAATGGTTAATAAGGCTGAAGGAGTCCTTGGTTTTATCAAAAGGTGGTCAAAAGAATTTAATGACCCCTATATAACCAAAACACTATTCATTTCTTTGGTCCGTCCTATACTGGAGTACGGTTCATGTGTCTGGAGTCCCCAATATGGAGTACATCAGGACCGCATAGAATCCGTACAAAAGAATTTCCTAACTTTTTCACTTAGAGGTCTAAACTGGGATGCAAATCTTCACCTTCCATCTTATAATAGTAGACTCTTACTCATAAACTTACCTAGCTTAACAAATCGTAGGACAATGCTCGGTGTAGTCTTTCTGCATAACCTTATTAACGGGGATGTAGATAGCCAGCATTTACTAAAACGCTTAAAATTTAACATTCCTAATAGAAGGACTCAAAACTTTAGTACTCTATTCCTTAGCCGTTGTAGTTCGACATATGGACTGCATGTCCATAGAGGGTTGAAAGTGCGGGTCGAAGAAAGCGGTCGTGCCGCGCGGGCGCTCCCGAGTGACGCGGCCAAATACTGCAGAATCTAAAAAAGGATCGGGTAGTGGGTAACCGGACAGCTGGGGACGGACTCACCTACCGAGCGAACCACAACACTCCCTGGATAGGTCAATAGATGGCCTCCGCGAAGATTAGGATGAGCCTGAGTTGACCGAGCTAAGCAAACGTGGCTGCCCCCACCAGAATTGCGCAGGTCATGGCAGCTGATCGTAACCAGCTGGTGGGCAGTGTTGGGAAACGCCCTAACGCCCGGTAGAGGGCGTTAGATCCGGACCAAGGGCACCAGGGCTCCCGGACGTCGCAATGACGCGACTACAGGAGCCCGGTAGAGGGCGCCAGCGACTCAAGGCAAAGCAAAAGGGTAGCATACCTTTCAGGGCTGCTGCCTCAGGTCCTTTGACCAACCTAGAGCGAAAGGGGCTAGAAAACTCTGGCCTGCCATGAGGTGACGAAGGTCATGGAGCTGACCAACTGCCAACCCCTCCGCTACGGCGGTTCACCCTTAAAAGGGGCTCTGGCGACCGAGCAGGAGCGGTATAACTCCCATCGCTCCCGCCAGGAGGAAATTCCAGGCGCACCGATGGAAGGCAGTGCTGAAACCCCCCAACCGCAGCATGCATTAGCCATGCTCTATGCACTTTCCTCATGCGCTTTCTATGCACTTTCCTCATGAAGAGTGCCAAAACGGGAGACCCGTTCAAAAAGAGCAATAAAATGCGGCGCTCGCCGCTATTTGCGTCACAGGCTGGCAGCGCGGCGGGCACCGGCAGCCCAGCTGTAGTAGAGAAGGATACACCAAAGAGGCCACGGGAGATGCTTAGCCCGGACAAGGACCAGAGGGCGGCTCCCCCGAAGAAAAATAAGGCTGGCAGCCCGCCGGCAAGAAACGAAGAATGCCTTACGGAGTTGGGCACGATAGTGAACGAGCTGTTATCGTGGGTCACGGAGAAGAATAAGAGACATATTTCCGCGATGCAAAGGAGCCTGATAACCAGACTGAAGGACATCCACTCCATTCTGGTCGGTAGTGCTCCGGAGGAGCAAGCACAACCGGTCATCATGCCCAAGCTAGTGTGCCCCAGATGCGAGAGAGCCGGCATCGATACCGTGGAGAAGGAGCAGCAGACCCTTCCGACGGAGGTCTGGACCCAGGATCAGGCTGTGCAGACCGGCAGCATCCCGAACAGCACGGGCCCCTGGAGTGCGCACCGAAAACTACTGCGAGGGACGCGGGAGTCAAAGAAGCAAAGGCCAACACAGCGGCAAGGCTTAAACCAGCAGATGCAAACCCTGCTGCCGGCAAAGGAAGCGGCGCCGAAACAAGCTTGAGAAGGACTGAATGGACGAAGGCCAAGCCTAGAAATCCCGAGCGGAGACGAGCCAGACCCGACGCCATAGTGATCCAAGCAGCAGGTCTGTCGTACAGCCAGATCCTAAGCATGGTAACGCGCAGGGAGGACGGGAAGCTGGACGTCCTTGGCCCATGCGTCAAAAAAGTGAGGAAGACAGCCAAGGGAGGGCTGCTTCTGGAATTGGCGAGGAAGAAGGATAACCCCACAGAGGCCCTTAAAGGCTGCATCGAGGAGGTCCTAGGGAGCAAGGCAGAGGTGCGGGCGTACTCGGAGGAGACCAAGGAGTCGCTCGTCGAGCTACGAGGACTGGACGCACTAGCCACTTCGGAGGACATCATCGGGGCAATCGCGCAGCAGGCAGCGGTGGACCAAGGCGCCTTGAAGGTCAAGAAGCTGAAAAGCACCTATGGCGAGACTCAGACCGCTATCGTGGCTTTCCCCGCGAGCCTTGCCAAGGCCATCACTGCTGTGGGCAAGGTGAAGGTTGGGTGGTCAGTATGCCGTATGAAAGAAAAGGAGGTCGTGGCTCGCTGCTACAGGTGCTTTGGGATGGGGCACATCGCAAGCGCTTGCAAGAGCTCGAAGGACAGGAGCGGCTGTTGCCTCCGCTGCGGAGACTCGGACCATAGGGCGGCCACCTGCAAAAAGGACCCTCGGTGCTTCTCGTGTGAAGACAAGGGCCGGAAGGATGTGAGGCATCAGACGGGTAGCAGAAGTTGCCCCATGTCAGCAAAAGGAGGTGGACGTAGGACGACAGGATGCTAGTGCTTCAGCTGAACCTGAACCACTGCAGGGCGGCTCAAGATGTGCTGTCGCAGACTGCGAGGGAGACAAAGACGGACATAGCGCTTCTAAGCGAGCCCCATAGGACTGGCTCAGACAACCGCTGGGCAGTGGACCTATCGGGGAAGGCTGCCATCTGGAGCTGCGGCGCAACCGGCGCGACAATGCACTCAGTGCACAGTGCGGAGGGATTCGTAAGGGCTCGGATAGGTGGGGCATGGCTTTACAGCTGCTACATGGCACCTAGCCTAACCACCAGTGAGTTTGAGCGCATGATGGACTGCCTGGGAAAAGATATCAGAGGCCGCTCTGACGTCCTGGTAGCAGGGGACTTCAACGCGTGGGCTCAGGACTGGGGCTGCCCGAGGACGAATGCGAGAGGGAGAGTGGATTGCTGAACGAAGGAAACCAGCACACCTTCAGCAGAGCCGGAGCAGGATCCATCATTGACCTGACGTTCGCGAGCCCCTCGCTAGCGGCGGGCGCTGACTGGAGGATAAGCGGGAGCTTTACGGCCAGCGACCACGAAGCAATATTGTGCTCAATTGGCAGCCCTCAAGAACGACCGAGGGAACCGAACAGAGGGAACCAAGGCTACAGAGTCGGTACGCTCCAGGCTAGGAACTTCACCGAGGCAGCACGTGACATCGGCAACGTCCCGCCAAGCGGAGCCAACGAAATGGCTGACACCCTTGCAGCTAAGCTTGAGGCAGCGTGCATGGCGAGCATGCAGCGGAGAAGCCGCTACCGCAGAAACCACGCTCCTGTTTACTGGTGGAGCGAGGAGATCGGCTCCATCCGAGCTGAGTGCATGAGAGCAAGGAGGCTTATGCAGCGAGCGAGAGGCAGCGACGCCTTTGAGGATCGGCACCAAGCTTTCAAGGACAGGCGCAAAGCATTGAAGGTGGCCATCCGAGACAGTAAAAGGAGATGCTTCCTGGAGTTGTGTGACTCGGCGGATGAAAATCCATGGGGCAACGCGTACCGGATAGTGGTGAAGAGGCTGCGCGCAGGAAGTCAGTCCCCCACTGACCCGATCGTACTAAGGTCCATAGTGGGTGGTCCCACCAGGTGGAAGGTGCAGAAGCTCCTGCTGCTACAAAAACCAGGGAAACCAAGGGAGGAGGCGTCGTCCTATAGGCCAATCTGCCTGCTGGACACAACGGGCAAGGTTTTCGAGAGGGTGATCGCTTCGAGGCTCGAAGCCGCAATAGAGGAGGCGGGAGGGCTGTCGCCAGAGCAGTACGGGTTCCGGAAGGGAAGGTCCACAGTGGATGCCATAGCAGCGGTGGTTGGAATTGCTCGAAACGCAATAGCAGGAACTAGGTGGAAGGGTGGCTCCAAGCAATACTGCCTAATAGTCACCCTGGACATCAGGAACGCGTTCAACACGGCGGACTGGAGCAATACCCTGGCAGCCCTAAGGCGGTTCAACGTCCCCAATTCTATAATGAACGTTGTCAGCAGCTACTTCAGCTGCAGGGTCCTACTTGTCGACACGGACATGGGCACGGAGACCTACGGCGTCAGGTGTGCCCCATGGATCGGTCCTGGGACCGCTGCTGTGGAACGCCATGTATGACGGGATCCTGAGACTGCAGCTCCCAGCGGGATGCGACGTCGTCGGCTTCGCAGACGACGTAGCGTTGGTAGTTGTGGCCAAACATAAGGAGGAAGCGGTGAGAGCGGCTAACAAGGCGATTGAATCAATGGAACAGTGGCTCCAAAATGCGGGACTAAGCCTAGCTCCACAAAAGACGGAAGCGGTGCTGGTCAGCAGCCGCAAGGTTCTAGAAACGGCGACGATTCAGGTTGGTGGAATGGCCATAACCTCCCAGCGGGCCATCAAATACCTGGGGGTGATGATCGACGCCCGGCTCTCCTTCCGTGAGCACCTAGAATATATCCAGGGCAAGGCTGCAGCCACTATCAGGGGCCTCACCCGGATCCTCCTCAATACCAGAGGACCAAAGCAGAACAGGAGAAGGCTCCTCGTGAGCGTTGCCTCGGCGCAAATTCTGTACGCGGCTCCCATCTGGGCTGAGGCGATGAATACGCCCAGCTACAGAAGAGGAGTTGACGCAGCGTACAGGCTGGGAGCAATAAGGGTGGCGTCCGGCTTCAGGACAGTCTCTGACGACGCCATCCTGGTCATCGCGGGGATGGTCCCGCTGAAAGAGCGCGCTCGAGAGCTTAAGGAGCTAAAGGAAGCTCGCGCTCGTTATGAGGTTGCTGGTGGCGCCCTCGATATATCTACAAGGGAGGAGGCCAAGGAGAGGTCGCTCACAGCCTGGCAGGACTGCTGGGACTCATCGACGAAAGGAAGATGGACGTACACTCTCATCCCCAATCTTAGAAGGTGGGTGTCTCGAAGCCACGGACAGGTCGATTTTTACCTGACGCAGGTATTGAGTGGTCATGGCTGCTTCCGGCAATACCTAAAGCGTTTTGGCCACGCGGAGGAGGACTGGTGCCCGGAGTGCGGGAGATCGGTAGTCGAGGACGCCAAGCACGTTGTCTTCGAGTGCCGCCGGTTTGCACGAGAGCGCCACCGACTGGAGGCGACGGCGGGTCGCTCACTCCACCCAGGAAACCTTGTGGAGACAATGCTGGAAACCCAGATGCTGTGGGACGCAGTAGCATCCTTCGCTGCAGCGTAAATGCAGAGGCTCAGGAGCATCGAGCAGGAGAGGCGGTAGGGTGGAGAGTTGGGGCCTGCTGCGGGCGAAGCAATGCCTAACGGTCGTCCCGTCCGTCCTCAAGCCCTTACTGTCCATTACCCACGACGAACCACAACCCCATGTTATTAACATTCTAAAGAAAGATAAAAAGCCACAACCCCTCTTCAAGGTCGAGCTCGAGCCAGAAAGCAGGTCGCTGAAGAAGAACGAAGTCCACCCAATCTACAACCTGCAATATCTTTTGCATCGGAAAATCACTGTTGAAGAGCCACATAAACGCAACGGACCAGTGCAATGCACTAATTGTCAAGAGTATGGACACACAAGGTCTTACTGCACACTTCGGGCTGTCTGTGTAGTATGCGGGGACGCCCACAAGTCCGCTTGCTGCACTACAAACAAGGAAAGTACCGTAAAGAAATGTGGAAACTGCGGAGGCAACCATACGGCAAACTATAGAGGATGTACTAATAGTAAAGCGTTGAGGCTTGCTATTAAGGCGCGAGAAGAAAGTCTTTTAGCAAATAAAGTCGTCATTTGCAGCCTCTTCCTGGACCCACGCTTACGACGCATATTGCTGCAACTCCCTGAAAACGTGATGCGTGCGAAAACGGAGCTTAAACAGCTGTTACGCCAACTGTGGCAGTTGAAGGAAAAGGTTAGTAAATTCATTTTATATAAATAATAAACAATAATTAATTCACTGGATACGCTGACGACTACACGTTAACCTACAAGCCAGGGAAAATACAAAACAGCATAAACTTGGACCTACTTCTAAATGACATAAATCAATGGTGCAACTACTCTGGCGCATCGCTTTCAACAAGAAAGTGCAAACACTTTCTGCATATCTGCAGAAAGAAAAACTGCTGCCTCACATTGCAATCCAACAGCTCCCCTCCACAGAATGTCACTTCCCCAAAATACTTGGAATCACAGTAACCAAAAACTACAAATGGAACAAACATGTAGAAAACCTCACTCTAGAACTAGCCAAAAGACTCGACGTAATCAAATGTCTTTCTAGCAAAAAAATTCTGCTGCAACACAACCACAATTTTATACGTGGTCAAATCCATCATTATGTCAAAAATAGACTACGGGTTACACATATATGGCCATGCTCCCAAAACCACACTAAGCAAGCTTAGAACAATTTACCAATCAGCAATAAGAATCGCTTTCAACGCATTCCGTACAACCCCAATCAAAAATTTCTTCCACGAAGCAAATATATTACCAATAGAACATAGAACAACATTTGCAACGCAAAAAAAATTTCAAAACTATAATCCACTCCAAACACTCTCCAATAGAAAAAATATACTACAAAATCAAAAACTCAAAAAATACTCCAAAACTGCCGTCGGCACTACACAACACAATAGAACAATTTAAAAATCTTAATATTCATATATCACCGGTAACATGCAAGAAGGAAAAGACCCCTCACTGGATAAGCAGCAACGCAAACATAAACACTTCATTACACGCACTACACAAAGAAAACACAACACCCAACATCTACCAGCTAAAATTCAATGAACTAAAAAACGCACTACCAAATAGACAATTCCTCTACACCAGGGGTGCCCAAGTTCAACATACGGCAGAGCAAACTCCAATACCAATGCAAAAAATCACCACTACATTGGAGCGAGAAATTTTTTTTGCAAGTCATGTCGGTATACTGAAAAAATTATAGTACCATTTTCAATGGATAAAAGTAATAAAAAGATATTTATGAAATAAAAATTAAAAACTGTAATAAAGTTATAAATAAAAGAAATTCATAGCTCCGATGTTAACCATTCTTTTTGAGATCTCAACCAAAACTAATTTTTTGCAGTGAAAAGTTTTCGCTAATAAAAAAACATAGTGCCTTCGTATTAATATGAAAAACTGAGACACTATACAATTGTTCTTGCTTAACTCGAAATAACGAAAAGTTGTTTTTGTATTTGTGCTTTGCCTATTCTGGGAGCGACACATGTACATGAAATTTCATTTTCCATATGAAAGAGCAATTCCAATAACAAAGGAGCACCGAGAGCAATGGGGCTGGGCAGCCCTGCTCTACACAGATGGATATAAATCTGAGGACGGCTTTTCATTTAGCGTCACAAGAGAAAACGAGGTCATCGAACACCACATACTACCACAGTACTCCTCCGTATACACTGCCGAAATATCGGCAATACTAACAACATGCAATTACGCCAGTAAACTTCGAGGGAAATTTGCAATATGCACGGATTCCCTCTCAGCCTTACAAGAGATCGGGAACACCAAAAGACAAAATTTCTACACCACCTCCATTAGGGAAATATTAAACAAATTCAAAAAAATAAAATCCTGCTATTATGGGTCCCTGGGCACTACGGGATCATAGGAAATGATTTCGCAGATACACCGGCAAAAAAGCACACAATTTCCCACTAATCATTCAAAACAACCACAACCAATCCGACATCCTTAAATACATTAAACGAAATACCCAAACAATTAAAAACTCAATTCTCAATAACTCCTCAACCCACTACAAACAAATAAACCACGACAGCGAACCTACGAAAAAAATCTCTCGAGCAGACTCAGTTAAATTCGCAAGATTAAGACTAGGTCATACCAACATAACCCACAGCCACTTAATCAATAAAACGCCACCACCAATCTGTCCAAACTGCAAAACAATCTTGACCATACAACACATATTCGTCGACTGCCCTGGACTGCAGCAAGAGAGATCCAAATTTCTAAACAAATTTCTAAACAAACAATAGCTGAAATAACCTCATACAAAAACATAAAATACAATCATACATAAAATTACCAACATTACTATCATAAACTAAATAGATATTAACAAAATAGGAATCTCCAATTTACATAACAATCCTCTAGAAAATCCTCAGCTGAAAAGCAGTAAGGGCCTACAAGTGGTAGTAAAGGGAATAGAACCTGATGTTACCGCCGCGGAAATAAAAACCGCCCTTATAGAAAAGGGCTTCGCCGCCAAGAATGTTATTAACATTCTAAATAAAGATAAAAAGCCACAACCCCTCTTCAAGGTCGAGCTCGAGCCAGAAAGCAGGTCGCTGAAGAAGAACGAAGTCCACCCAATCTACAACCTGCAATATCTTTTGCATCGGAAAATCACTGTTGAAGAGCCACATAAACGCAACGGACCAGTGCAATGCACTAATTGTCAAGAGTATGGACACACAAGGTCTTACTGCACACTTCGGGCTGTCTGTGTAGTATGCGGGGACGCCCACAAGTCCGCTTGCTGCACTACAAACAAGGAAAGTACCGTAAAGAAATGTGGAAACTGCGGAGGCAACCATACGGCAAACTATAGAGGATGTATTAATAGTAAAGCGTTGAGGCTTGCTATTAAGGCGCGAGAAGAAAGTCTTTTAGCAAATAAAGTCGTCATTTGCAGCCTCTTCCTGGACCCACGCTTACGACGCATATTGCTGCAACTCCCTGAAAACGTGATGCGTGCGAAAACGGAGCTTAAACAGCTGTTACGCCAACTGTGGCAGTTGAAGGAAAAGGTTAGTAAATTCATTTTATATAAATAATAAACAATAATTAATTCACTGGATACGCTGACGACTACACGTTAATCTACAAGCCAGGGAAAATACAAAACAGCATAAACTTGGACCTACTTCTAAATGACATAAATCAATGGTGCTACTCTGGCGCATCGCTTTCAACCAGAAAGTGCAAACACTTTCTGCATATCTGCAGAAAGAAAAACTGCTGCCTCACATTGCAATCCAACAGCTCCCCTCCACAGAATGTCACTTCCCCCAAAATACTTGGAATCACAGTAACCAAAAACTACAAATGGAACAAACATGTAGAAAACCTCACTCTAGAACTAGCCAAAAGACTCGACGTAATCAAATGTCTTTCTAGCAAAAAATTCTGCTGCAACACAACCACAATTTTATACGTGGTCAAATCCATCATTATGTCAAAAATAGACTACGGGTTACACATATATGGCCATGCTCCCAAAACCACACTAAGCAAGCTTAAAACAATTTACCAATCAGCAATAAGAATCGCTTTCAACGCATTCCGTACAACCCCAATCAAAAATTTCCTCCACGAAGCAAATATATTACCAATAGAACATAGAACAACATTTGCAACGCAAAAAAAATTTCAAAACTATAATCCACTCCAAACACTCTCCAATAGAAAAAATATACTACATAATCAAAAACTCAAAAAATACTTTAAAACTGCCGTCGGCACTACACAACACAATAGAACAATTTAAAAATCTTAATATTCATATATCACCGGTAACATGCAAGAAGGAAAAGACCCCTCACTGGATAAGCAGCAACGCAAAAATAAACACTTCATTACACGCACTACACAAAGAAAACACAACACCCAACATCTACCAGCTAAAATTCAATGAACTAAAAAACGCACTACCAAATAGACAATTCCTCTACACCAGGGGTGCCCAAGTTCAACATACGGCAGAGCAAACTCCAATACCAATGCAAAAAATCACCACTACATTGGAGCGAGAAATTTTTTTTGCAAGTCATGTCGGTATACTGAAAAAAATTATAGTACCATTTTCAATGGAAAAAAGTAATAAAAAGATATTTATGAAATAAAAATTAAAAACTGTAATAAAGTTATAAATAAAAGAAATTCATAGCTCCGATGTTAACCATTCTTTTTGAGATCTCAACCAAAACTAATTTTTTGCAGTGAAAAGTTTTCGCTAATACAAAAACATAGTGCCTTCGTATTAATATGAAAAACTGAGACACTATACAATTGTTCTTGCTTAACTCGAAAAAACGAAAAGTTGTTTTTGTATTTGTGCTTTGCCTATGCTGGGAGCGACACATGTACATAAAATTTCATTTTCCATATGAAAGAGCAATTCCAATAACAAAGGAGCACCGAGAGCAATGGGGCTGGGCAGCCCTGCTCTACACAGATGGATCTAAATCTGAGGACGGCTTTTCATTCAGCGTCACAAGAGAAAACGAGGTCATCGAACACCACATACTACCACAGTACTCCTCCGTATACACTGCCGAAATATCGGCAATACTAACAACATGCAATTACGCCAGTAAACTTCGAGGGAAATTTGCAATATGCACGGATTCCCTCTCAGCCTTACAAGAGATCGGGAACACCAAAAGACAAAATTTCTACACCACCTCCATTAGGGAAATATTAAACAAATTCAAAAAAAAATAAAATCCTGCTATTATGGGTCCCAGGGCACTTCGGGATCATGGGAAATGAATTCGCAGATACAACGGCAAAAAAAGCTCACAATTTCCCACTAATCATTCAAAACAACCACAACCAATCCGACATCCTTAAATACATTAAACGAAACACCCAAACTATTAAAAACTCAATTCTCAATAACTCCTTAACCCACTACAAACAAATAAACCACGACAGCGAACCTACGAAAATCAACTGTCTCGCAGACTCAATTAAATTCGCAAAATTAAGACTAGGTCATACCAACATAACCCACAGCCACTTAATCAATAAAACACCACCACCAATCTGCTCAAACTGCAAAACAATCTTGACCCTACAACACATATTCGTCGACTGCCCTGGACTGCAGCAAGAGAGATCCAAATTTCTAAACAAATTTCTAAACAAACAATAGCTGAAATTACCTCATACAAAAACATAAAATACAATCATACATAAAATTACCAACATTACTATCATAAAATAAATAGATATTAACAAAATAGGAATCTCCAATGTACATAACAATCCTCTAGAAAAAAAAAAAATAAAAATGTTCAATAATGTAAATAAGAAGCTTAAGGCCTTTAGTTGCTATAGCTGTTAAATATACATTTTCTCAAGTAAAATTCTCAAATAATAATAATAATAATTCAACATATTTTCAGATTGATACAGATGAAACCTGCTCAACCTCTAGCTTGACAGAGACCAATTTGCTTTCGCAAAATTCTCAGTCTTGCTCGCTCTTGACCGAGCTTTTAAGTAGCAATGAGGTCGATGCCGAAGAGGAAGCTGACGATGATGGGCAGCATGAATTATTAAAAGGATAAAAAATAAAAGGAAATTAATAGTTACAGCCCGAAGACCATCAGCCTAGGCGCTGATATAATGCAGTACTGGAGTGAGAAGCAATTTCAGTACCCGAATTTATATCAGCTTGCTAAGGTGTTGCTCGGTTCCAGTTGCGGTTCCAGCTACCCAAGTTAGCGTAGAGCGTGCCATTTCTGCGCTTAAAATAATGCAAACCGACCAAAGGTGCAACTTGTCGAGCGAGTCGCTGTCAAAATTGTTATTCCTAAAATTAAATAAAAATAATAAAAGAATATCATATCATTGTTTTGGTAATTGTGTATATCTGCTGCATCTGCTCTGTATGTAACAATTGGCCTTATATTAAATAATGGCAACAAACACAGGTAAAATACATTTTGTTGTTGTTGTTGTTGTTATCAATTGTTGCTCTAGGGCCCCTTTATAAGGACATAGGATAATATTGACAATATCCTTAAAGGATCAAAAGTTGTTGCTTGGTGAGTTTTATTTTGAGCGAAAAAAAATAAAAATCACGAATAATCATTATTTTTAAGTTTTATTTCTTTTTGCTCAAGCTTAATGGTTATTTGTTTTTTTTTTTTTTTTTTTTTTTAACGTTGCTTTTATTTCTTGAATCTTCTCTTTGCGAGACTAACAAGAGGTGTATCAAATCTTATATTTTTAACTTAACTAACAGTCATATTGACTGATACGGAGTTAGACGGCCCTAAAAATCGATTGCTGGGTTGGGAGGTCGTTGCGTCTAAGGCGGGATACGCTAGAAACCCGAGTCAATTCCCGAGCGAGAAAATTTGGGTGCGAGGACAGTTTTTCTTTGTATGACTCTTTTTGCTTCTGGATTTCGTCTTTCACTGCGAGGATGCCCAGATCCCGGTGGATGTTTTCGTTGCGAACATACCAAGGTGCCCCTGTGATAGTTCTCAAGATTTTTGATTGTGCGCGCTATATGATGTCTATGTTGCTGCTGCTCGCGTTCCCCCACAGCTGGGAGCCATACGTCCAGATTGGCTTTAGGACTGAATTGTACAGTAGTAACTTGTAGTCCAGGCACAGTGGCGATCGTGAGTTTATGATCCAGTGGAGGCTGCTGGCTTTCAGTTTTAGATGCATCTTTTTGCATTCGATGTGCTTACGCCAGGTAAGTCGTCTATCAAGGTGAACGCCAAGGTACGTTACGTCGTTAGCTTGAGGGATCTGCATACCGTTTAGTAAAAGCGGAGGGCATGTTTGTCTATTAAGAGTAAACGTTATATGTTTACACTTTTGTTCGTTTATTTTAATGCGCCAGTCGGACAGCCACCTTTCCACTATTGTGAGATGATTAGCCAGTTGGGTTGTTGCCTGCGTTGGGCATCTGGAGCGACTAAGAATAGCGGTATCATCGGCGAACGTTGACGTTGTTAGTTGTGCGCTCGTAGGAATATCCGCAGTATACAAAACATATAGACACGGCCCGAGTGCGCTTCCCTGTGGAACTCCAGCTTCGATGGTGTAGTCGCCCGAAGTAGCTGCGTTGCATCTCACTGAGAATACCCTATTGAAGAGGTATGATTCCAGTAGCTTGTGGGTGTATGTTGGCAAATACGTTTTAATTTTGTGCATGAGTCCGATGAGCCAAACTCGGTCGAAAGCTTGAGATACGTCGAGGAAAATAGCGCTGCAGTATTCTCGTTGTTCGAAGGCTGAGCGTATTTCGGATGTTAATCTGTTCACTTGTTCGATGGTTCCATGGTTTCTTCGAAAGCCAAATTGGTGTGCCGGGATGATATTGCAAGCTTCCAGATGTGGTATTATGCGAGTTAACCAGCATTTTTCAAACAGTTTAGACAAACAAGATAGAAGGCTTATTGGTCTGTATGATGACGGAATTGTGTGGTCTTTTCCAGGCTTCGGTATCATTATAATAATGGATTTCTTCCACTTTTTTTGGGAAATAGCCAAGATTAATGATTCCATTAAATAGTTTGCAGACGACCTCTATAGCGCATTTTGGAAGTTCGATCAGCATCTTTGGGGTCAATAGGTCACCACCGGGAGCCTTTTTTGGTTTTAGCCCTCTTATGACTTTTTCGATTTCGTTCGGCCGGAATGAAGGTGCGGCTGGCTGAGGGGAGGACTCTGGCATTACTGGCAGGAGGAATGAATTTGAGGCTGGGTTTGGTTGGAAGACACTTTGGAGATGTGTGGCGAATGTTTCAGCTCGGTCTTCGTCGCTGCGAGCCCAGCACCCCGAAGAGTTTCTTATCGGGGTGGTCGTTTCAATTGGGGCACTAAGATTTGGGTGGGCCCTCCACAGGGGGTACTTTGTGCTTGTTGGCGAGAGATTCTGAATGTACCTCAGCTGTGCATTTTCTTCCTGTTGGTGAAGAGCCTGGTCGAGTGATCGGGTTGCTTCCTTAAGGCGTTGTTTTGAAGCTGGTGATCTGCTGTTTTGCCAATCACGACGCGTGCGCCTCTTTTCTCGCACGAGCTGTTCGATTTGCTGATTAGATTTGAAGTGTTTGTTTCGGTCTACTTCTTTCCTATGAGGAGTAGATATTTTAGCTGCCGCAATGAGTACTTCTTCCAGGGCGCTCGTAGTGTAGTCGATGTCCGATTCCATGTTAAAATCCGGGGCGAGTTCTATGTGGGCACTCACGTACTTTTTGTATTTTAGCCAGTTTGTTTTTGTCGTCGTCAGACTGAAGGGGTGTTCGGTTATTTCTGGGCTTTGAAGAAGCGTTAGAAGCACAGGCGAGTGGTCTGATGATAAGTCCGAGACTGCTTTGGCACTTATTAGATTGCGAGGTATGTTTTTTGTCACTGCAAAATCAATAAGGTCTGGGAGCTTTCGTGAGTCTGTTGGCCAGTATGTGGGACTTCCAGGGGAAACGTAGTCCAGTTTATTTTTCACATTTATAATTGCATTGTACAATTGTCTTCCTTTGGGAGTCACTAGACGTGATCCCCAGTGCGTATGTTTGGCGTTGTAGTCTCCTGCGGCTATAAATCGATCCCCAAGTGAATTGTAGAAGTCCATGAATTGTCCTTCCGAGATTGAGAAGCGAGGAGGGCAGTAAACGGCAGCAATTGAAAGGATTCCGTTGCTTGACTGAATTTGTATCGATGTGGCCTGCAAGAAGTTTGTTGCAAACCTTTTGTGAAAATGGTGTTTAATTCGTTCTCTGATTAGAACTCCAGTTCCGCCGTGGGCTTTCCCATCTGGATGATCTGTGCGGTAGATTGTGTAGCCTCTTATATGAAAGTTGTATTTGCTTGTAAGATGCGTTTCCACCAGTAGCATAACGTCAATATGGTTTTCGGTCAAGAATTGTGACAATTCTAGTTTATGCCGTGAGACACCATTGGCGTTCCACATTGATATTCGTAGCGCCTGCATAGATTATTTGGACTGTTGTGCTACGAGCAGCTGTATCACCATGTTCTGGTTTTGAACAAGCGTTTGCATGGTCGTTTTCATGAATGACATAAGCTCCATCATACTTTGTTGGAGGGTAAGCATCATAGTTTCCGTTTTGCTGTGTGGCTGTTCTGGGGCCTGTTGAGCGCTTTGAGAGTTAGGCTGAGTTAGGTTATCCCTTCCAGATCGTAGAGCATCGGCATAGGAGAAGCCGTTGGTGGTGTTTAGTGGACCGAATGAGGATCTCGCAGCTTTGGCGAAGAAAACGTCTGGCGTGGTTTTTGACGAAACGTACGCATTCTGTGGATTTTGGTTGCGCGTTGCGGTCGCTTGACGCATGCAACTCTTTAACTCCTTATACACAATACATCCTCTATAGTTTGCCGTATGGCTGCCTCCGCAGTTTCCACATTTCTTCACGGTACTGTCCTTGTTTGTAGTGCAGCAAGCGGACTTGTGGGCGTCCCCGCAGACTACACAGACAGCCCGAAGTGTGCAGTAAGACCTTGTGTGTCCATACTCTTAACAATTAGTGCATTGCACTGGACCGTTTCGTTTATGTGGCTCTTCAACAGTGATTTTCCGATGCAAAAGATATTGCAGGTTGTAGATTGGGTGGACTTCGTTCTTCTTCAGCGACCTGCTTTCTGGCTCGAGCTCGACCTTGAAGAGGGGTTGTGGCTTTTTATCTTTATTTAGAATGTTAATAACATTCTTGGCGGCGAAGCCCTTTTCTTTAAGGGCGGTTTTTATTTCCGCGGCGGTAACATCAGGTTCTATTCCCTTTACTACCACTTGTAGGCCCTTACTGCTTTTCAGCTGGTACGTGTAATAGTTTTTCTGTACAGTGTCCAGATATTTTGAAACTATTCGGAAGTGCTCTTCAGTCTTGGTTTGCACCTTTGTTTCATGGATGTTCCCTTTGATAAGCGGAACAACATGAAAGTTGTCACCGTTCCCGATCAACGACGCAATTTTGTTGACCAGGGCACTCGAGCTTTTTTCCCTAATATAGATTGGAGGGGGCTTGGGTTTTTTTGCGGTGTCTTGGGCTGGTTGGTTTTCCTCAGCCTCCGCCAGTAGGGCAAATCTGTTAGTAGTGGATCTGTCTGGTTCATTATCGTTATTCAGGACACGGTTAATTTTTGTTTTGTTGCCTGCCGGATTACTCTGCGGGCTAAGCTTGCGCTTAATTTGGATGTAGCGATCCATTCCAGTCTGTGTGGCCGTTGCCGCTTTGGCACTTTCCGAGGTTGTTGTTTTTGTACTCGCTGTTGTCGTTGACGTCGTGGTACTTTGAGTTGCAGGGGTTTTCGCTGTTGTTGCAGAAGTTGTAGCGCTGCTTGTTGTTGGTGCGAAATTTGTTTCCGGTATTGGAGGGGGTTTTACACTGCGAACTCCATGACGCGGGAGTCGGAGTGAGCAGAGCGGGTGAGCAAGACCGTGCCCTTTGGGTTTCAGCGGTCAGTAAAGCCGGGTTGCTTTGAAGCGCCGATTTTTCCACTTCGGTATCGCGGGTTGAAAAGTAAGAGTAGAAGCCGTTTCTTTGGTTCACTGAACTTCTACGGTCGTTCTTTTGATCGTTGCTCAATGAGCTCATTGCGTGGCACTTATTTTTTTTTTTTTTCAACAATGCACTAGTTTTGGTTTAGCACATTACAACTGTTATAAAAAGCTTGTCTGTCGCTTTTAATAAATTGTATTTCAGTGTCTTTTCGCTTATATTGGCGAAAATATAAGCAACGTGAAGTTTTCCCGGAGCTCGGACAAAGCACGTCCGCTCAGTTCGGTAGTTCGATTACGATTCAATGGTTATTGGTTATTTGTGATTTTTATTTTTTTGCTCAAAAATAATTATTAGTCTTGATTTAAAAAATTAAAAATCGATAAGTAATCATTACAAAGTAATTTTTAAAATATTACTTATAATGATTACGGTCCTTTACGGATCTTTATTAAAGATCGATCGGTGCAGGCTGACGCCTGCTCCTTAATCAACAAACAACTGGACTAAATCTTCTAAATAACACTACGTGGCGATCCTGCCAGGAGACACTACAACCAAATACCATTTCCGATCTTTCAGTTGTATGGCGGCTATAATTTGGTGGTAAGTTTCATCTTTCTATCTTCAAAAAACGCGAAAGTTGGGTATTTTCCGATTGTTAAGTTATAAGGCAGCTATATGATATAGTTGGCCGATCCTAATGAAATTTGGTGGGTCCTATTATTTTTCCAAATTTATCATTCATACATCCGAACTCTCTAACTCAAAAAACACCGAAGTCATACCATTTCCGATCAATCAGTTATATGGCAGTTATAGAATATATTCGATTAATATAATGCGTGCAAAGGAAAGAAGGGTGTATGCAAAGTTTCAAGTCGGTAGCTTTAAAACTGAGACACTAGTTTGCGTAGAAACAGACAGTTAGACAGACGGACATGCTTATATTAACTCAGGAGGCAATCCTGATTAAGAATATATATACTTTATAGGGTCGGAGATGTCTTCTTTCTTCCTTCACAGTTGCACACTTTTGGACAAAATTATAATACCCTCTGCAAGGGTATAAAAAGTAATAAAAAAAATTATTATTGAAATAAAAATAAAAAACTATTATAAAATTATAAATAAAATAAATTCATAGCTCCAATGTCGACCATTCTGTTTGAGATCATAATTTCAGAGGTAACTTTCGTGGTAGTAATAATAATAATTACAACAACTACAAAAGTACCAATTATAATAATAATGGAAGAGGTCAATACAGAGGAAACAATCGAGGACGTGGTAACTCAACTCGAGACCACAATACAATGACACTCATAACACTGTTAGAGTAGCCCAGAAAAATCAGGGAAACTCTCAACAACCCTCAGATATTCAGCAGTAGAAAACTCAATCTTCCGTCAATCTTAGTTTAAGTATATTTGTAGACTTTTTAAATTTGAAAACAAATAAAAACAAAATAAAACTTGTATTTAAAGATACCGGTGCAGACATATGTCTGTTAAAGGAAAATTTCGATAGCTTTCCAAATAACCAAATCCAAATAACTAAGAAAATCAATATTCAAGGCCATGTTAAATGAGATTGTTTTATCTCACACTTGTAAAAAATATGAAAAAAGGGTGGCTGCTAAATATTTAAAAAATGGGCGAAAAACGAGAACGAAAGAAATGGTCTTGCCTCTTTAACGTTATAAATTCGATTATATTTTCTCTAATATTAAGCCTAACTTATCTATTGCGGCGAAGCGAGGCGAATTCGCACAAGAGCGAATATGAGCTTTCGCTCCCGCTCCGCCCTAAGCTATCTTAGAGTAAATTTAGACTCTAACAACTACAATACAATTCAACTATAAACTATAATTCAAAATTTTCGACAACTTCAATACAATAAAAAAATCAATTAACAGGCCAAGACATAATACAGTCCAAGGGACTGATTTCAACAGAGATACAGACACATACATGTAAGACACTGGAAGATGTGTACCAGAGCAGCAGTATACCAGTAGGAAAGCAGCAGTATATCGGCAGTATAGCAGCAGAATGAAAATCAGTTGTATGGCAACTTCAAAAAAAGCGGCGGTAGGGCTGTATCGAATAAGCAGCGGCAGTAAAGAAAACGCAGCTGAAACGACGAAAAGCAGCAGCAGACAAGAAGATCCTAATCTTACAATATAAGAAACCAGAACTTGTAATATTCAATACACATAACAAATACTACATAACTATCTATAATAAAACTCTCCTCACATGCATATATATGTCATAACATAATGTGTCATGTGTCAATACATACATAATTCCACACGATTTTCACTTAGTAGATTTGCACTTCGCAATACCTTGTGATGGAATAATAGGCATTGACTTCTTTAAGAAATTCAATTGCCAGTTAGATCAAAATCATAATCGAACTACCGAACTGAGCGGACGTGCTTTGTCCGAGCTCCGGGAAAACTGCAATTCGCTTATATTTTCACCAATATAAGCGAAAAGACGCTGAACTACAATTTATTAAAAGCGACAGACAAGCTTTTTATAACAGTTGTGATGTGCTAAACCAAAACTAGTGCATTGTTCAAAAAAAAAAAAAAAAATAAGTGCCACGCAATGAGCTCATTGAGCAACGATCAAAAGAACGACCGTAGAAGTTCAGTGAACCAAAGAAACGGCTTCTACTCTTACTTTTCAACCCGCGATACCGAAGTGGAAAAATCGGCGCTTCAAAGCAACCCGGCTTTACTGACCGCTGAAACCCAAAGGGCACGTTCTTGCTCACCCGCTCTGCTCACTCCGACTCCCGCGTCATGGAGTTCGCAGTGTAAAACCCCCCCTCCAATATCGGAAACAAATTTCGCACCAACAACTAGCAGCGCTACAATCTCTGCAACAACAGCGAAAACCTATGCAACTCAAAGTACCGCAACGTCAACGACTACAGCGAGTACAAAAACAACAACCTCGGAAAGTGCCAAAGCGGCAACGGCCACACAGACTGGAATGGATCGCTACATCCAAATTAAGCGCAAGCTTAGCCCGCAGAGTAATCCGGCAGGCAACAAAACAAAAATTAACCGTGTCCTGAATAACGATAATGAACCAGACAGATCCACTACTAACAGATTTGCCCTACTGGCGGAGGCTGAGGGAAAACCAACCAGCCCAAGACACCGCAAAAAAACCCAAGCCCCCTCCAATCTATATTAGGGAAAAAAGCTCGAGTGCCCTGGTCAACAAAATTGGGTCGTTGATCGGGAACGGTGACAACTTTCATGTTGTTCCGCTTATCAAAGGGAACATCCATGAAACAAAGGTGCAAACCAAGACTGAAGAGCACTTCCGAATAGTTTCAAAATATCTGGACACTGTACAGAAAAACTATTACACGTACCAGCTGAAAAGCAGTAAGGGCCTACAAGTGGTAGTAAAGGGAATAGAACCTGATGTTACCGCCGCGGAAATAAAAACCGCCCTTAAAGAAAAGGGCTTCGCCGCCAAGAATGTTATTAACATTCTAAATAAAGATAAAAAGCCACAACCCCTCTTCAAGGTCGAGCTCGAGCCAGAAAGCAGGTCGCTGAAGAAGAACGAAGTCCACCCAATCTACAACCTGCAATATCTTTTGCATCGGAAAATCACTGTTGAAGAGCCACATAAACGAAACGGTCCAGTGCAATGCACTAATTGTTAAGAGTATGGACACACAAGGTCTTACTGCACACTTCGGGCTGTCTGTGTAGTCTGCGGGGACGTCCACAAGTCCGCTTGCTGCACTACAAACAAGGACAGTACCGTGAAGAAATGTGGAAACTGCGGAGGCAGCCATACGGCAAACCATAGAGGATGTATTGTTTATAAGGAGTTAAAGAGTCGCATGCGTCAAGCGACCGCAACGCGCAACCAAAATCCACAGAATGCGTACGTTTCGTCAAAAACCACGCCAGACGTTTTCTTCGCCAAAGCTGCGAGATCCTCATTCGGTCCACTAAACACCACCAACGGCTTCTCCTATGCCGATGCTCTACGATCTGGAAGGGAAATTCCAATTCAGCCTAACTCTCAAAGCGCTCAACAGGCCCCAGAACAGCCACACAGCAAAACGGAAACTATGATGCTTACCCTCCAACAAAGTATGATGGAGCTTATGTCATTCATGAAAACGACCATGCAAACGCTTGTTCAAAACCAGAACATGGTGATACAGCTGCTCGTAGCACAACAGTCCAAATAATCTATGCAGGCGCTACGAATATCAATGTGGAACGCCAATGGTGTCTCACGGCATAAACTAGAATTGTCACAATTCCTGACCGAAAACCATATTGACGTTATGCTACTGGTGGAAACGCATCTTACAAGCAAATACAACTTTCATATAAGAGGCTACACAATCTACCGCACAGATCATCCAGACGGGAAAGCCCACGGCGGAACTGGAGTTCTAATCAGAGAACGAATTAAACACCATTTTCACAAAAGGTTTGCAACAAACTTCTTGCAGGCCACATCGATACAAATTCAGTCAAGCAACGGAATCCTTTCAATTGCTGCCGTTTACTGCCCTCCTCGCTTCTCAATCTCAGAAGGACAATTCATGGACTTCTACAATTCACTTGGGGATCGATTTATAGCCGCAGGAGACTACAACGCCAAACATACGCACTGGGGATCACGTCTAGTGACTCCCAAAGGAAGACAATTGTACAATGCAATTATAAATGTGAAAAATAAACTGGACTACGTTTCCCCTGGAAGTCCCACATACTGGCCAACAGACTCACGAAAGCTCCCAGACCTTATTGATTTTGCAGTGACAAAAAACATACCTCGCAATCTAATAAGTGCCAAAGCAGTCTCGGACTTATCATCAGACCACTCGCCTGTGCTTCTAACGCTTCTTCAAAGCCCAGAAATAACCGAACACCCCTTCAGTCTGACGACGACAAAAACAAATTGGCTAAAATACAAAAAGTACGTGAGTGCCCACATAGAACTCGTCCCGGATTTTAACATGGAATCGGACATCGACTACACTACGAGCGCCCTGGAAGAAGTACTCGTTGCGGCAGCTAAAATCTCTACTCCTCATAGGAAAGAAGTAGACCGAAACAAACACTTCAAATCTAATCAGCAAATCGAACAGCTCGTGCGAGAAAAGAGGCGCACGCGTCGTGATTGGCAAAACAGCAGATCACCAGCTTCAAAACAACGCCTTAAGGAAGCAACCCGATCACTCGACCAGGCTCTTCACCAACAGGAAGAAAATGCACAGCTGAGGTACATCCAGAATCTCTCGCCAACAAGCACAAAGTACCCCCTGTGGAGGGCCCACCCAAATCTTAGTGCCCCAATTGAAACGACCACCCCGATAAGAAACTCTTCGGGATGCTGGGCTCGCAGCGACGAAGACCGAGCTGAAACATTCGCCACACATCTCCAAAGTGTCTTCCAACCAAACCCAGCCTCAAATTCATTCCTCCTGCCAGTAATGCCAGAGTCCTCCCCCTCAGCCAGCCGCACCTTCATTCCGGCCGAACGAAATCGAAAAAGTCATAAGAGGGCTAAAACCAAAAAAGGCTCCCGGTGGTGACCTATTGACCCCAAAGATGCTGATCGAACTTCCAAAATGCGCTATAGAGGTCGTCTGCAAACTATTTAATGGAATCATTAATCTTGGCTATTTCCCAAAAAAAGTGGAAGAAATCCATTATTATAATGATACCGAAGCCTGGAAAAGACCACACAATTCCGTCATCATACAGACCAATAAGCCTTCTATCTTGTTTGTCTAAACTGTTTGAAAAATGCTTGTTAACTCGCATAATACCACATCTGGAAGCTTGCAATATCATCCGGGCACACCAATTTGGCTTTCGAAGAAACCATGGAACCATCGAACAAGTGTTCGATTCGACAAGATTAACATCCGAAATACGCTCAGCCTTCGAACAACGAGAATACTGCAGCGCTATTTTCCTCGACGTATCTCAAGCTTTCGACCGAGTTTGGCTCATCGGACTCATGCACAAAATTAAAACGTATTTGCCAACATACACCCACAAGCTACTGGAATCATACCTCTTCAATAGGGTATTCTCAGTGAGATGCAACGCAGCTACTTCGGGCGACTACACCATCGAAGCTGGAGTTCCACAGGGAAGCGCAATCGGGCCGTGTCTATATGTTTTGTATACTGCGGATATTCCTACGAGCGCACAACTAACAACGTCAACGTTCGCCGATGATACCGCTATTCTTAGTCGCTCCAGATGCCCAACGCAGGCAACAACCCAACTGGCTAATCATCTCACAATAGTGGAAAGGTGGCTGTCCGACTGGCGCATTAAAATAAACGAACAAAAGTGTAAACATATAACGTTTACTCTTAATAGACAAACATGCCCTCCGCTTTTACTAAACGGTATGCAGATCCCTCAAGCTAACGACGTAACGTACCTTGGCGTTCACCTTGATAGACGACTTACCTGGCGTAAGCACATCGAATGCAAAAAGATGCATCTAAAACTGAAAGCCAGCAGCCTCCACTGGATCATAAACTCACGATCGCCACTGTGCCTGGACTACAAGTTACTACTGTACAATTCAGTCCTAAAGCCAATCTGGACGTATGGCTCCCAGCTGTGGGGGAACGCGAGCAGCAGCAACATAGACATCATACAGCGCGCACAATCAAAAATCTTGAGAACTATCACAGGGGCACCTTGGTATGTTCGCAACGAAAACATCCACCGGGATCTGGGCATCCTCGCAGTGAAAGACGAAATCCAGAAGCAAAAAGAGTCATACAAAGAAAAACTGTCCTCGCACCCAAATTTTCTCGCTCGGGGATTGACTCGGGATTCTAGCGTATCCCGCCTTAGACGCAACGACCTCCCAACCCAGCAATCGATTTTTAGGGCCGTCTAACTCCGTATCAGTCAATATGACTGTTAGTTAAGTTAAATATATAAGATTTGATACACCTCTTGTTAGTCTCGCAAAGAGAAGATTCAAGAAATAAAAGCAAAGTTAAAAAAAAAAAAAAAAAAAAAAATTTCCGATCAATCAGTTATATGGCAGATATAGGATATAGTCGGCTGATCCTTATAAAATTAGGCACGTTGTATTATTTTGCCAAAAATAGCAATCGTACCAAATCCGAATTCTCTAGCTTTAAAAATACCGAAGTTATAGCATTTCCGATCAATCAGTTATATGGCAGCTATAAGATATAGTCGGCCGATCCTTATGAAATTTGGTAGGTCGTATTATTTAGCCAAAAATAGCATTCGTACAAAATCTGAACTCTGTAACACCAAAGTTATACCATTTCCGATCAATCAGTTATATGGCAGCTATAAGATATAGTCGGCCGATCCCGGCCGTTCCGACTTATATACTGCGTGCAAAGGAAAGAAGGGTGTGTGCAAAGTTTCAAGACGATAGCTTTAAAACTGAGAGACTAGTTTGCGTAGAAACAGACAGACGGACAGACAGACGGACAGACAGACGGACAGACGGACATGCTTATATCAACTCAGGAGGTGATCCTGATCAAAAATATATATACTTTATAGGGTCGGAGATGTCTCCTTCACTGCGTTGCACACTTTTGACCAAAATTATAATACCCTCTGCAAGGGTATAAAAATAAAATCCTGCTATTATGGGTTCCTGGGCACTACGGGATCATAGGAAATGAATTCGCAGATACACCGGCAAAAAAGCACACAATTTCCCACTAATCATTGAAAACAACCACAACCAATCCGACATCCTTAAATACATTAAACGAAATACCCAAACAATTAAAAACTCAATTCTCAATAACTCCTCAACCCACTACAAACAAATAAACCACGACAGCGAACCTACGAAAAAAATCTTTCGAGCAGACTTAGTTAAATTCGCAAGATTAACACTAGGTCATACCAACATAACCCACAGCCACTTAATCAATAAAACACCACCACCAATCTGCCCAAACTGCAAAACAATCTTGACCCTACAACACATATTCGTCGACTGCCCTGGACTGCAGCAAGAGAGATCCAAATTTCTAAACAAATTTCTAAACAAACAATAGCTGAAATTACCTCATACAAAAACATAAAATACAATCATACCTAAAATTACCAACATTACTATCATAAAATAAATAGATATTAACAAAATAGGAATCTCCAATGTACATAACAATCCTCTAGGAAAAAAATAAATAAAAATGTTCAATAATGTAAATAAGAAGCTTAAGGCCTTTAGTTGCTATAGCTGTTAAATATACATTTTCTCAAGTAAAATTCTCAAATAATAATAATAATAATTCAACATATTTTCAGATTGATACAGATGAAACCTGCTCAACCTCTAGCTTGACAGAGACCAATTTGCTTTCGCAAAATTCTCAGTCTTGCTCGCTCTTGACCGAGCTTTTAAGTAGCATTGAGGTCGATGCCGAAGAGGAAGCTGATGATTATGGGCAGCATGAATTATTAAAGGGATATGCTGAAATTAATAGTTACAGCCCGAAGCCCATCAGCCTAGGCGCTGATATAATGCAGTACTGGAGTGAGAAGCAATTTCAGTACCCGAATTTATATCAGCTTGCTAAGGTGTTGCTTGGTTCCAGTTGCGGTTCCAGCTACCCAAGTTAGCGTAGAGCGTGCCTTTTCTGCGCTTAAAATAATGCAAACCGACCAAAGGTGCAACTTGTCGAGTGAGTCGCTGTCAAAATTGTTATTCCTAAAATTAAATAAAAATAATAAAAGAATATCATATCATTGTTTTGGTAATTGTGTATATCTGCTGCATCTGCTCTGTATGTAACAATTGACCTTATATTAAATAATTGCAACAAACACTGGTAAAATACATTTTTTTGTTGTTGTTGTTGTCAATTGTTGCTCTAGGGCCCCTTTATAAGGACATAGGATAATATTGACAATATCCTTAAAGGATCAAAAGTTGTTGCTTGGTGAGTTTTATTTTGAGCGAAAAAAAAAAAATCACGAATAATCATTATTTTTAAGTTTTATTTCTTTTTGCTCAAGCTTAATGGTTATTTGTGATTTTTATTTTTTTTGCTCAAAAATAATTATTAGTCTTGATTTAAAAAATTAAAAATCGATAAGTAATCATTACAAAGTAATTTTTAAAATATTACTTATAATGATTACGGTCCTTTACGGATCTTTATTAAAGATCGATCGGTGCAGGCTGACGCCTGCTCCTTAATCAACAAACAACTGGACTAAATCTTCTAAAAACCACTACGTGGCGATCCTGCCAGGAGACACTACAACCAAATACCATTTCCGATCTTTCAGTTATATGGCGGCTATAATTTGGTAGGTCTGATCAACTGACGAAAAATAGAATCTGTACGAAGTTTCATCTTTCTATCTTCAAAAAACGCGAAAGTTGGGTATTTTCCGATTGTTAAGTTATAAGGCAGCTATATGATATAGTTGGCCGATCCTAATGAAATTTGGTGGGTCCTATTATTTTTCCAAATTTATCATTCATACATCCGAACTCTCTAACTCAAAAAACACCGAAGTCATACCATTTCCGATCAATCAGTTATATGGCAGTTATAGAATATATTCGATTAATATAATGCGTGCAAAGGAAAGAAGGGTGTATGCAAAGTTTCAATTCGGTAGCTTTAAAACTGAGACACTAGTTTGCGTAGAAACAGACAGTTAGACAGACGGACATGCTTATATTAACTCAGGAGGCAATCCTGATTAAGAATATATATACTTTATAGGGTCGGAGATGTCTTCTTTCTTCCTTCACAGTTGCACACTTTTGGACAAAATTATAATACTCTCTGCAAGGGTATAAAAAGTAATAAAAAAAATTATTATTGAAATAAAAATAAAAAACTATTATAAAATTATAAATAAAATAAATTCATAGCTCCAATGTCGACCATTCTGTTTGAGATCATAATTTCAGAGGTAACTTTCGTGGTAGTAATAATAATAATTACAACAACTACAAAAGTACCAATTATAATAATAATGGAAGAGGTCAATACAGAGGAAACAATCGAGGACGTGGTAACTCAACTCGAGACCACAATACAATGACACTCATAACACTGTTAGAGTAGCCCAGAAAAATCAGGGAAACTCTCAACAACCCTCAGATATTCAGCAGTAGAAAACTCAATCTTCCGTCAATCTTAGTTTAAGTATATTTGTAGACTTTTTAAATTTGAAAACAAATAAAAACAAAATAAAACTTGTATTTAAAGATACCGGTGCAGACATATGTCTGTTAAAGGAAAATTTCGATAGCTTTCCAAATAACCAAATCCAAATAACTAAGAAAATCAATATTCAAGGCCATGTTAAATGAGATTGTTTTATCTCACACTTGTAAAAAATATGAAAAAAGGGTGGCTGCTAAATATTTAAAAAATGGGCGAAAAACGAGAACGAAAGAAATGGTCTTGCCTCTTTAACGTTATAAATTCGATTATATTTTCTCTAATATTAAGCCTAACTTATCTATTGCGGCGAAGCGAGGCGAATTCGCACAAGAGCGAATATGAGCTTTCGCTCCCGCTCCGCCCTAAGCTATCTTAGAGTAAATTTAGACTCTAACAACTACAATACAATTCAACTATAAACTATAATTCAAAATTTTCGACAACTTCAATACAATAAAAAAATCAATTAACAGGCCAAGACATAATACAGTCCAAGGGACTGATTTCAACAGAGATACAGACACATACATGTAAGACACTGGAAGATGTGTACCAGAGCAGCAGTATACCAGTAGGAAAGCATCAGTATATCGGCAGTATGGCAGCAGAATGAAAATCAGTTGTATGGCAACTTCAAAAAAAGCGGCGGTAGGGCAGTATCGAATAAGCAGCGGCAGTAAAGAAAACGCAGCTGAAAAAACGACGAAAAGCAGCAGCAGACAAGAAGATCCTAATCTTACAATATAAGAAACCAGAACTTGTAATATTCAATACACATAACAAATACTGTTTGCTCCAAATGGCAAACTGCAAAATTGCCTGTTTCAGGCCAGCAACTTTCGGACCCAGTAGAAACGCATCAACCCAATTCAATCGAAGTTTCTTTATTACTAGCTTCTATCTATTCGTTCCTTCGAAACTGCGACGCAGCGAGTAACAGAGCGAGTACTTAACAGAGTGATAACATTTTTAGGCGGTACAATTCAAATATTTCTCATAAGTATGGGAGTAGGGAACACACGTAGAGATCTTGCAGCTCGGGCTCGTTGGGGGTTATTTTATTTGCTCGTAGCTTGCTATGCCCCGTCTCATAGCTAAGTAGCCCAAGTTGCGAGTTCTGCGTATGTCCCTCACCTATTATTTTTTTTTAAATAAGTTACGACTTAACATCGGCCGCGTTGAATGGCCGAAGGGCTTCAATTGATAGGTAATGGTGCTAGTCTATGGATAGCACCTTTGTAGATTCCATTTTTAGTTTTTACGATGGCCACTCGGACCCTTCCATCAGCACCTGCAATCGTTTCAGTGATGATGCCCAAAAGCCATGTCTGAGGTGGCAGGTTGTCCTCCTGAATTGCGACAACGGTTCCAGCAATTACATTTGGCGACTCCTTATTCCATTTCACACGTTGTTGTAAGCTTAACAAGTAGTCTCGGGACCAATCCTGCCAAAAGCGTTGTTTTATCGCAGACACCAAATGCCAGCGCTGAAGAAACGATAAATTCGGTTCCACATTTGCCTGAGCGGATGCTGGAGGCAAGGTCGCCAAACTGGTCCCGACGAGGAGGTGCCCAGGGGTTATAGCTTCACCATCGTTTGGGCTTGAGCCGTCAGCGATAATCGGCCGCGAATTCAGCACTGCTTCAACTTCTACGATCACAGTCTGGAGCTCGTCTTCCTTTAATAACGCGTTACCCACAGCTCGGAGAAACAAGTGTTTAGCCGATTTAACGGCCGCCTCCCAAAGCCCTCCAAAATGTGGCGCTCTGGGAGGGATGAAGATAAATTCGAATCGACGAGGTGCTCCAAATGCTGTCATTGCGTCCTTATGGGTTTCCAATTTGCTCATTAGGTCATGTATGATGCGAGACGAGCCCGAGAAATTCGTGGCGTTATCGCAATACAATTTCTCGATGGGTCCACGTCTTCCGACAAATCTAGATAAGCACATAATGAATGTATTAGCGGTGAGATCTTTTACAAGTTCTAGATGAACGGCTTTTGACAGGAAGCAAATAAATATCGATACATACATCTTTATTGGAGGCTTGCCACGAATTCCTAGCGATACTCGAATCGGCCCAAATAAGTCAACTCCACTAATTGCGAACGGCCTTGTTCCTATCAAACGGTCGGCTGGTAAATGACCCATTATTTGCGAAGATAATTTTGGCTTGTATCGAAAGCAATGTACACATTGTCGTACGACCGCGCTACATTCGCGCCTAGCATTTATGAGCCATATTGTTTGGCGAATAAGACCAACCAATGCTCTGGGTCCTGCATGACAATTTGTTCTATGCAGATGTTGAATGTATAAACTTACGAATCTGTTGCCCTTTGGCAAGAGGAGCGGAAACTTTACGCTGTAGCTTAACTGTGCATTGAACAATCGACCTCCTACTCGCAACAAAGACACCTGAAGCTTTCCGATTGATTCAGTCACAACAAATGGACTTAGTTTTTGAAGTGAGTCTGGCAATTTAACTGATTTTTGTAATTTTATGAGTTCACTTTTATATGCATTTTGCTGGATGACGCTTACAACAAGTAAGAAGGCCGAGCCGAGCTCAACCGAGGTAGGATTTAGCGAAGACCACGAGCGAGATTTTGTTGCGTTAACGAATCGTAGGAAGTACGCAACAATGCGCATTACTTTAAGAAATGAAGATGAATTTTCGACAATTTTTTCTATCGGATTCGGCTCGAGTTGTGTTGTAACGTGGCTGGTAATTATATTCCGAATCTCTAACTCTTCGTTAGTGTTAATTTGCTGAATTTTTGTATTTTGAGGCCAACGCCTTTGATCTTGAGTCAAGAAGTGGGGACCATCAAACCAAAATGAATTTTTTAATTCATTAACTGTACAACCCCGAGATGGAAAGTCTGCTGGATTGCTGTCAGTGGGTACATGGCGCCAACTAGCCGATGAGGTCATCTCTTGAATTTCACTGACGCGGTTGGCAACAAAGGTTTTTAGTTTTGAAGGATGTGTTTGCAGCCAATACAAGACGATTTCTGAATCGGACCACATTACAACTCGTTCAACTGGAGAGTCGATCAACGGGCGAACTTCTTCCCACAAGTTGGCTAGCAAGTGCGCCGCGCAAAGCTCCAGTCGTGGTACCGACTTTGTTTTCAGAGGGGCCACTCTTGATTTTGCAGTAAGCAATTTAACTTCCACACCATGTGGATGTTCGACACGGATGTACAGGCAACATCCGTATGGAAACTTACGATGGGATTCAGTTATTTCGACTTGTCTATACATTTTGACGATATCTGCTGTAATAGCGTATTTGCGAAGACGAAACCTTAGCAATGTAGCGTATAGACACGGCTGTATAGTTGGTCCGATCATCAGTAATTCGTTCAAGGACACTTGAGAGCTTGTCTTACTTGATGCATCGAAAACCACTCTAAGTTTAGTGCTTGAACTTTGCGGTCTGAGCACACATTGATAAGGAATGAAGAATTGAGGCTCAGTAGGAATTTCATCATTGACCAACGTCATGTGCCCTAAGGAAATGTACTCCTTCATAAAGGCAACGTACATGGAATTTATTTCTGGGTTATTGGAAATCCTCCTTTCTAGTGCTAAGAACCGCCTTTTTGCGATTTCAAACGACGAGCCGAGACAAGTAGGGCTGGACTTAAATGGCAATGAAACTTGAAGTCGACCGGAGGGTAACCGAACAATACTCTCGATGAATGCCTTTTCGCACATAATTTGCTCCGGAGTGTAAAGTTTATTCTGTGCAATGCTCGGGAGACTTTCTATTTCCCAGAATTTTCGAATCAACATGTCTACACTACAATGATCTTGAACCGCGCTTAACATTGAGGTAGCCTGTTTGAAATTTGTTTTTGATGACTTGCACCGACCTGATACGATCCATCCAAAAACGGAATTTTGTAGGACTGGACCATATGTTTCCTGCTTGAATTTCCCCTTCCTTTAACAACTCGAAAAATGCGTCCGCACCAAGCAATATGTCAATTCTCTGAGGTTTGTGGAACAGTGGATCAGCTAACTTTATGTTGTCAGGGAGGTTCCAGTCTAACACTTGAACTGCCCTCTCTGGTTGGGACGATGATATTGACTTCAGAACAATAAGTTCAGCTTCCAATTGAAATGCCTGTGTTCTGGAGTGTATAGTTGCTTGAACTACATGGCGAGCTGATACAGCTGATTGACCTATCCCAAGAAGGTTTGTGTCTTTTCGATCGCGCTTAAGTTTTAGAATTTTGGATAACTCCTCTGTTATAAAGTTCACCTGTGACCCGGAATCTAAAAGCACACGAGCAATGTGCATTTGACCATTGCTACCTGTAATGTTAACAAGGGCTGTAGCTAATACAATTTGATTTGAGTCGGCTGTCATCGCGTGGTGGACGGCAGGAGTTGTGAATGGTTGTGTCACAATCGGCTCTTGAGTGGAAGCTAGCTCGGAAGGTGAAGAAACGGAGCTGTATCTATGAAGCAGTCGTTCGTTAGTGTTAATTTGCTGAATTTTTGTATTTTGAGGCCAACGCCTTTGATCTTGAGTCAAGAAGTGGGGACCATCAAACCAAAATGAATTTTTTAATTCATTAACTGTACAACCCCGAGATGGAAAGTCTGCTGGATTGCTGTCAGTGGGTACATGGCGCCAACTAGCCGATGAGGTCATCTCTTGAATTTCACTGACGCGGTTGGCAACAAAGGTTTTTAGTTTTGAAGGATGTGTTTGCAGCCAATACAAGACGATTTCTGAATCGGACCACATTACAACTCGTTCAACTGGAGAGTCGATCAATGGGCGAACTTCTTCCCACAAGTTGGCTAGCAAGTGCGCCGCGCAAAGCTCCAGTCGTGGTACCGACTTTGTTTTCAGAGGGGCCACTCTTGATTTTGCAGTAAGCAATTTAACTTCCACACCATGTGGATGTTCGACACGGATGTACAGGCAACATCCGTATGCCTCAGTTGAGGCATCCGCAAAGCCATGTATTTGACATACGGTATTTTTTGTCGTACCTACATGCCTTGGAATTGTCAATATATCCAACTCTTCCAAACCAATTGTGATCGATTGCCATTTCTGCTGAAGGCTTTCAGGAATTGGATCATCCCACTCTATCTTAAGCAGCCAAATCTGTTGTATAAGAATTTTGGCCTTTGTGACAACAGGACAGATAACCCCGAGAGGATCATATAGGCGAGCAGTAAGGGACAACATAGATCTTTTTGTTGGCGCATGGCTTGTACACATCTCTCGCGAAGAAAACTTAAAGATGTCATGTTTTGGGTTCCAAACGAGGCCTAACGCCTTTGTATCTTCGTGCTCCCCGACAGATACATCTGTAGATTGATTAAGGTCTATTAGCTGCTCACAGTTGGTTGCCCACTTCGAAAGAACAAGCCCGGCCGAGCCTAAGATTTCAACTACTTCGTTTCGCATCGACATAAGTTCTTCGATTGTATCCGCACCTGACAAAAGATCGTCAACATAGAAGCTATTCGATAAGACTAAAGATCCTAGAGGATGGGAAGCTGAATATATCTCACTTAGGTACTTGAGGCAGCGGATAGCTAAGAACGGTGCGCAGGCCGTGCCGTATGTAATGGTATTTAAGCGATAGACTTGTAATTTTTCATCCTTACACTGTCTCCATACTATTAGTTGAAACTTACGATGGGATTCAGTTATTTCGACTTGTCTATACATTTTGACGATATCTGCTGTAATAGCGTATTTGCGAAGACGAAACCTTAGCAATGTAGCGTATAGACACGGCTGTATAGTTGGTCCGATCATCAGTAATTCGTTCAAGGACACTTGAGAGCTTGTCTTACTTGATGCATCGAAAACCACTCTAAGTTTAGTGCTTGAACTTTGCGGTCTGAGCACACATTGATAAGGAATGAAGAATTGAGGCTCAGTAGGAATTTCATCATTGACCAACGTCATGTGCCCTAAGGAAATGTACTCCTTCATAAAGGCAACGTACATGGAATTTATTTCTGGGTTATTGGAAATCCTCCTTTCTAGTGCTAAGAACCGCCTTTTTGCGATTTCAAACGACGAGCCGAGACAAGTAGGGCTGGACTTAAATGGCAATGAAACTTGAAGTCGACCGGAGGGTAACCGAACAATACTCTCGATGAATGCCTTTTCGCACATAATTTGCTCCGGGTGTAAAGTTTATTCTGTGCAATGCTCGGGAGACTTTCTATTTCCCAGAATTTTCGAATCAACATGTCTACACTGCAATGATCTTGAACCGCGCTTAACATTGAGGTAGCCTGTTTGAAATTTGTTTTTGATGACTTGCACCGACCTGATACGATCCATCCAAAAACGGAATTTTGTAGGACTGGACCATATGTTTCCTGCTTGAATTTCCCTTCCTTTAACAACTCGAAAAATGCGTCCGCACCAAGCAATATGTCAATTCTCTGAGGTTTGTGGAACAGTGGATCAGCTAACTTTATGTTGTCAGGGAGGTTCCAGTCTAACACTTGAACTGCCCTCTCTGGTTGGGACGATGATATTGACTTCAGAACAATAAGTTCAGCTTCCAATTGAAATGCCTGTGTTCTGGAGTGTATAGTTGCTTGAACTACATGGCGAGCTGATACAGCTGATTGACCTATCCCAAGAAGGTTTGTGTCTTTTCGATCGCGCTTAAGTTTTAGAATTTTGGATAACTCCTCTGTTATAAAGTTCACCTGTGACCCGGAATCTAAAAGCACACGAGCAATGTGCATTTGACCATTGCTACCTGTAATGTTAACAAGGGCTGTAGCTAATACAATTTGATTTGAGTCGGCTGTCATCGCGTGGTGGACGGCAGGAGTTGTGAATGGTTGTGTCACAATCGGCTCTTGAGTGGAAGCTAGCTCGGAAGGTGAAGAAACGGAGCTGTATCTATGAAGCAGTGAATGATGTGGTTTCGAACACACCCGGCACTTAGAGGATTGACACGAAAGAACGGAATGCCCTTTCCTTAGGCAGTTTATGCACAATGGGAATGTCTTAGCGAATTTGAATCGTGTAGCGACTGTTGCGGCCACAAACGAACTGCACGCGTGAATGTAGTGATCCACAGCTTTGCAATAATAGCATTTTGGATCCTGGGTTCGAGTAGTATTGGCAACGGACAAGGATGTTTTACTAAAGTTCTTTAAAGAATTTGGCCGCCCAGGCTTACGAGACCTTTGCGTGCTTGACGTAGCTTCATCTGCTGCTAAATGTTGGTAGCGTTTATTGAGTGCATCTTGGCAGTCCTGCCAAAGGGGGATGTTTTGAAAGTCTAAACTTTCTTCCCATTTAGACTTAGTTTTTGCGTCCACTTTGGTCATGACGATGTGTATGAGCATTGCATTTGCTATTACTTTGTCACTGCCTAGTGAAAGCAAGGATTCGTAGATAGCTGTGACAGTATCTATCATGTGACGCAGTGACAAGGCGGACGGACCCTGCATTGAGGGAATGTCGAAGAGGCGTGAAATACAATCAAAAAAAATTAAACACTGATTGTCGTACACCCGATTTAAGGCGGCTAGTGCCTTTGGGTAATTTGCCTCAGTTATTTGATATGCTTTCACGGTCCCCAACGCTTCTTTCTCCAGACATGACAACAGGTGATTAAATTTTTCGACGTCGCTAAGAGTTGGATCGCTATCTATGAGACTAGTGAATAAACCAATAAAGTTCTTATACTCTGAGTAGCATCCGGAAAACTTAGGTAAATTCATTCGAGGAAAATTTTTATTGTGGGAGCTTGTGGTATTAAGGGTCGAGTTAAGTAATGGTGGTCTTTGATTCTGTCCACTAGCTGACATATAAAGAGATTTTGTGGCTACACACTTATCCTCAAGCTCAGCTCGCAAGGACAATACCGGATTAATGGACTCAATTTCATCTTGAAGGTTAAATGCACGATTTATGTAATTGTTTAAAATTTCTAATCTGCACTCTAATTCGCTGCCTCGAATGGATACGATTTGTTGTTGCATAAACTCTCCCATGCGGTCTATGTCACCCTTAACACTTTCAAGACGCGAGAGTAATGAATTAGCACGATCGTTGCCATCATTGATATCATGTACACTTGAACTTTGCTGACGACTTAAACGTCGCTTCGGAGCCATGATGTAATTTTACGCTAAAATGTCAATATAAGTGAATCTTTGCCAGCCACTGACTTAATTTAAATTAAATTCTCAAGTAGAAAGCACAGTTATCTAGTGTTGCGATAGGTTATTGATTGAACTTATTTTAACTTTGGAACTTTGTTATGACTGTACCCGAATTGTATGTGAGCTGAAGTGCAAGCGTGAGCCGTTACTCTACAGCAGAGAGACAAATTGAACAACTCGAATTCACTAAACTCGGGCTAAGCGCAATTAAGGTGCTGCAACGATTTTCAAAGCTCCCTCTGATCGATGAACTGTATTTCTGCTGTATGTATGTGTGTGTTATGTGTGCGATGGTATGTGCATGTGAAGAGAGAAAGAACGGCACCAAGCAACTAGAGAACCAACCTGTAATCTTGATACGTTTTTGCCTCAAAATTTACGCCTTGGCTGATATTTGCAGGCTTATGTATGTATGTAGGTCATTTACCGAAATTCTATCAATTTGTTACTTAGCGATTAAGGAAATCCAGCGGCGTGTCCAGTACAAGCCCAAACTGAGATTCCACGGTGAATGTATAGGTGTAAAGCTGATCTGCTATATGAACGATGAATTCCAGCGGCGTGTCGTGTACAAGCCCGAACTGAAATTGCGGATGGACGTATAGCGGATCTGCTATGTATATGATGATACGTCCTTCTGAGTCCACCCGGGGGCGCCAAAAAATGTTTGCTCCAAATGGCAAACTGCAAAATTGCCTGTTTCAGGCCAGCAACTTTCGGTCCCAGTAGAAACGCATCAACCCAATTCAATCGAAGTTTCTTTATTACTAGCTTCTATCTATTCGTTCCTTCGAAACTGCGACGCAGCGAGTAACAGAGCGAGTACTTAACAGAGTGATAACATTTTTAGGCGGTACAATTCAAATATTTCTCATAAGTATGGGAGTAGGGAACACACGTAGAGATCTTGCAGCTCGGGCTCGTTGGGGGTTATTTTATTTGCTCGTAGCTTGCTATGCCCCGTCTCATAGCTAAGTAGCCCAAGTTGCGAGTTCTGCGTATGTCCCTCACCTATTATTTTTTTTTAAACAAGTTACGACTAAACAAATACTACATAACTATCTATAATAAAACTCTCCTCACATACATATATATGTCATAACATAATGTGTCATGTGTCAATACATACATAATTCCACACGATTTTCACTTAGTAGATTTGCACTTCGCAATACCTTGTGATGGAATAATAGGCATTGACTTCTTTAAGAAATTCAATTGCCAGTTAGATCAAAATCATAATCGAACTACCGAACTGAGCGGACGTGCTTTGTCCGAGCTCCGGGAAAACTGCAATTCGCTTATATTTTCGCCAATATAAGCGAAAAGACGCTGAACTACAATTTATTAAAAGCGACAGACAAGCTTTTTATAACAGTTGTGATGTGCTAAACCAAAACTAGTGCATTGTTCAAAAAAAAAAAAAAATAAGTGCCACGCAATGAGCTCATTGAGCAACGATCAATAAAACGACCGTAGAAGTTCAGTGAACCAAAGAAACGGCTTCTACTCTTACTTTTCAACACGCGATACCGAAGTGGAAAAATCGGCGATTAAAAGCAACCCGGCTTTACTGACCGCTGAAACCCAAAGGGCACGTTCTTGCTCACCGGCTCTGCTCACTCCGACTCCCGCGTCATGGAGTTCGCAGTGTAAAACCCCCCCTCCAATATCGGAAACAAATTTCGCACCAACAATTAGCAGCGCTACAATCTCTGCAACAACAGCGAAAACCTATGCAACTCAAAGTACCGCGACGTCAACGACTACAGCGAGTAAAAAAACAACAACTTCGGAAAGTGCCGACACTCTCCTCACTTCCCTCTCTTTCTCTTAAGCGAAAGGCCGTGTTTTTTTGTGCGCACTGCGTTTTATTATAAATATTGGTAAACCGGTGTTTACATACTTGTGAATTAAATCTTGTGAATCTTCGAATTAATCGAGTCGAATTAATAAATTGAATAATTTCAATTCCAAGCATAGCTCAGCTCTGCTTCTTCCCCGGCTTATCTATATTTCTGCATTTCTCTTTTGCACTATTCAAAGCTCCCGCTTCGGCTTCCTATTTGGCACAGTGGTTCAAGGTATTGTGTTTTTTAACTTTTTAAATATTAATTTTTGTTTTATTAAATAAAAAAAAAAAATGATAAATAAAAAATAAAATGGAATTTAAACTTGTCTGTGCCATTAAGTCTTGTAACAAGACAATTTCCTCATCCCAGCCTGCCATCCATTGCTGGCTATGTGAGAACGTCGTACATGCCAAGTGTGCCGGTTTCACTGCATCAGTTTCGGATGCCATTTCTCGTAGGTCTGGGATACATTATTGTTGAGAAAATTGTCGTGCTGTGCAAGGCGAAATGAGGTCGTTCATGAGACAGACCAAAAATGGATTTAAAGAGCTGATCACTGTTTTTCGTAAAATCAATGACCAGCTCTGTGCGCTGGACACTCAGTTTAGTGGCCTTCAGCTGTTAAATGAGTCCCCTAAGCGTAAGAAATCCCGAATTTCTCAGGGATAATGAGCAATTGTCCGATATGTCCGCCATGGCATCCCTTCAAGTGATGCCCCTAGGGAACAAAACCCCCATTAGAGTCACCCAAAAGGGTATTCCACAGTCCGGACCACCGGCACCGACTGATGCTGCAGTTCTCGTACCTGCGACACCAAAACCCTTACAGGTGATTCCTCCATCGAAACATATATTTGTTTCTCGGCTCGCCCCTGATACTTCAGAGATTGATATCTCGGTTTATATCAAAGCCAAAACAAAAGCCGATATAAAGGTGGAGGACATACAAAAATTTAAATATAATTATACAATTATAATTATACGTCTTCTTTCAAGACGTGTGCCCGCGCTGATGTTCAAGACGATTTGTTCTCCCAGTTTTTGGCCAGAGAATCTTTTCGTCCAAGAACATCAGCCTAGTTCCGTGAAAAAAAATTTCAAAAACCAGTGGGAGTGAGACTTCCAATATCGGAACCACTGACCAACCCTCCACCTCTTCTTTGGCTACTAACCCAAAAAACTAGTTTCCTCTCTAACTTTTACTTATCAGAATACTAGGGGCTACGTAGCAAACTCCCCAAGCTATATTTTGATAGTTCTTTCTTTGCATCCCATATAATAGCATTTACAGAAACCTGGTTAAATCCGGAGTTATTTAGCTCCGAAGTTTTTCCATGTAAGTACACCACTTTTAGACGGGATCGATCTCAGCGAAGAGGAGGTGGAGTCCTCATTTCTGTAGACTCTACTCTTGCTTCTGAAGAGGTGAAATCCCATGAGTTTGGTGACATAGAATTTATTTGCGTTAAAATCACTATGTCCGTTAAAGCTTTATACATTACATGTTCATATATACCTCCTATGTCTGAACCGCCTACATGTTGGCAGCATTTGTCCGCCATTCGATACGTCTCTAATCTTATGACGGATCGTGACCAACTCGTAGCTGTGGGCGACTTTAATATCCCAGAATTAAAGTGGTTCAACGTCGACAACTCACCATCTTTGTCACTTATAACTTACCATGACTTCACCGCGGGCATGTTTGACATGTCCCTAGGTCAGATCAATCATGTTAGAAATTCGCTAGGTCGGCTCTTAGATTTATGTTTTGTATCTGATCCTGATGGTACTGCTCTCTCCAGAGCTTTTCCCCTTTCAACCCCAGAGGATCCATATCACCCCACTCTGGAGGTCTCAATCGAAACCACTCCTGGTATCGATCAGATGTCTCCGAGCGTGGTAAATAAGATTCGCTGTTTCCGTAAAGCTGATTTTCAGAAACTTAATAGCCTTATCGAGACTTTTGACTGGTCTGATATTCTGGCGTGCACTGATCTTAATGTCACTTTAGAAAATTTTTATTTTACTTTAAATAAATTTTTTGACTCATGTGTGCCTTGGAAATATCCGTCCGCTTCAACAAATCCTCCTTGGTTTACAAGGTGCTAACTTAAAAATAAAAAAATAAGCTTTTACTTAAATATAAAAAAACCTGCAGTAGTGTTGATTTCTCAAGATACCTACTAGCTCGGTCGAATTTTACCGTGCATAACGCTGAATGTTATAGGAATTATATTGACCGCTGCCGGATTCAATTTACTCAGGATCCAAAGCAGTTTTATAATTTTGTAAACACTAAGCGTAAACACGTATCTTTTTCACCTCTGCTTACGTTTGAAAATTCTTCTGCGACTTCGGATCAGGCCATTGCCGATCTATTCGCAGAATTTTATTCTCCTAAACAACTTATTCTCCTCCTAAATTGACTGATCAGCCTTATGCATATAACATTCAAGCAGCAAATTCTATTTTCTGTCCGTTTTTTTCTGAGAATAACTTATTATCTGGTCTTTTAAGGGTAAAACACATTTATTCGCCAGGCCCCGATGGAGTACCAGTCTGTGTGCTAAAATACTGCGCCAGGGCTCTGTGCAAACCTCTTCTAAGACTTTTCAACTTATCTTTGGAAACCTCGATTTTTCCCCTTAAGTGGAAGGAATCCTTTATAATTCCCTTACATAAAAAAGGGAAAAAGTCCGAGGCTGCCAACTACAGAGGCATCTCTAAGTTGTCGGCAATTCCAAAGTTATTTGAAAAATTAATTACCCCTCATTTGCAACACCTTTGCTCTTCGATTATCACTCCTTGTCAGCATAGCTTTATTAAGCGTCGCTCCACCACCACAAATTTACTGGAATATCAAACCGATGTAATTTACACAGACTTCAGCAAAGCATTCGATTCAGTTAATCACTCACTCTTGTTGAGTAAACTGAATATGCTGGGTTTTCCTAAAGACCTCTTAACGTGGATCTCCAGCTACCTAGATGGAAGGACACAAAGAGTCTTATTTAAAAACATACAATCCCGTCTGGTCCGTGCTACATCCGGCGTCCCTCAAATAACGACTTTTTATAAACGACTTGCCCCCTGCTTTAACGAACTCTCTAGTTCTTATGTATGCAGATGATGTAAAGCTTTGTCTTCAGTACAAATCCATCTCTGCCCAATGCAGTCTTCAGTCTGACCTTGATAACTTTCAAAAATGGTGCTTAGGTAATGATCTAATACTTAATGGATCTAAATGCAAACATATGTCTTTTTATCGTTCTTGCCCTCTGCAAGCTACTTATTCTATTAATGGGATTGCCTTAGAAAAATTGACCCAGGTTAATGATCTCGGCATCCTAGTAGACATCAAACTTAAATTTTGCCGACCATATTTCCTTAATGGTTAATAAGGCTGAAGGAGTCCTTGGTTTTATCAAAAGGTGGTCAAAAGAATTTAATGACCCCTATATAACCAAAACACTATTCATTTCTTTGGTCCGTCCTATACTGGAGTACGGTTCATGTGTCTGGAGTCGCCAATATGGAGTACATCAGGACCGCATAGAATCCGTACAAAAGAATTTCCTAACTTTTTCACTTAGAGGTCTAAACTGGGATGCAAATCTTCACCTTCCATCTTATAATAGTAGACTCTTACTCATAAACTTACCTAGCTTAACAAATCGTAGGACAATGCTCGGTGTAGTCTTTCTGCATAACCTTATTAACGGGGATGTAGATAGCCAGCATTTACTAAAACGCTTAAAATTTAACATTCCTAATAGAAGGACTCGAAACTTTAGTCCTCTATTCCTTAGCCGTTGTAGTTCGACATATGGACTGCATGACCCTTTTAGGGTATTATGTTCGAACTACAATGGTCTCTACTCAAGAACATCTTTTTCCTGTCCCTCAAACTTAAAATATAGAATTTTAAATTTCCTTACTAACTCCTCCTAGCTTAATAATAAAAAAATAGCTTAATATATTCTAACAAATCGTTTCTTGAGCGCCCCTCGGTCGTCTGGGCGCCCCTCTAAGCTTTATGATGAATACAGGAATGCTAGCTGATGCTCTTATTGATGCACAAGCCATTTCCAAACCGGTAAAAAAAAAAAAAAAACAACAAAAAAAAAGTGCCAAAGCGGCAACGGCCACACAGACTGGAATGGATCGCTACATTTAAATTAGGCGCAAGCTTAGCCCGCAGAGTAATCCGGTAATGCGCACTGCGTTTTATTATAAATATTGGTAAGCCGGTGTTTACATACTTGTGAATTAAATCTTGTGAATCTTCGAATTAATCGAGTCGAATTAATAAATTGAATAATTTCAATTCCAAGCATAGCTCAGCTCTGCTTCTTCCCCGGCTTATCTATATTTCTGCATTTCTCTTTTGCACTATTCAAAGCTCCCGCTTCGGCTTCCTATTTGGCACAGTGGTTCAAGGTATTGTGTTTTTTAACTTTTTAAATATTAATTTTTGTTTTATTAAATAAAAAAAAAAAAATGATAAATAAAAAATAAAATGGAATTTAAACTTGTCTGTGCCATTAAGTCTTGTAACAAGACAATTTCCTCATCCCAGCCTGCCATCCATTGCTGGCTATGTGAGAACGTCGTACATGCCAAGTGTGCCGGTTTCACTGCATCAGTTTCGGACGCCATTTCTCGTGGGTCTGGGATACATTATTGTTGAGAAAATTGTCGTGCTGTGCAAGGCGAAATGAGGTCGTTCATGAGACAGACCAAAAATGGATTTAAAGAGCTGATCACTGGTTTTCGTAAAATCAATGACCAGCTCTGTGCGCTGGACACTCAGTTTAGTGGCCTTCAGCTGTTAAATGAGTCCCCTAAGCGTAAGAAATCCCGAATTTCTCAGGGATAATGAGCAATTGTCCGATATGTCCGCCATGGCATCCCTTCAAGTGATGCCCCTAGGGAACAAAACCCCCATTAGAGTCACCCAAAAGGGTATTCCACAGTCCGGACCACCGGCACCGACTGATGCTGCAGTTCTCGTACCTGCGACACCAAAACCCTTACAGGTGATTCCTCCATCGAAACATATATTTGTTTCTCGGCTCGCCCCTGATACTTCAGAGATTGATATCTCGGTTTATATCAAAGCCAAAACAAAAGCCGATATAAAGGTGGAGGACATACAAAAATTTAAATATAATTATACAATTATAATTATACGTCTTCTTTCAAGACGTGTGCCCGCGCTGATGTTCAAGACGATTTGTTCTCCCAGTTTTTGGCCAGAGAATCTTTTCGTCCAAGAACATCAGCCTAGTTCCGTGAAAAAAAAATTTCAAAAACCAGTGGGAGTGAGACTTCCCAATATCGGAACCACTGACCAACCCTCCACCTCTTCTTTGGCTACTAACCCAAAAAACTAGTTTCCTCTCTAACTCTTACTTATCAGAATACTAGGGGGCTACGTAGCAAACTCCCCAAGCTATATTCTGATAGTTCTTTCTTTGCATCCCATATAATAGCATTTACAGAAACCTGGTTAAATCCGGAGATCTTTAGCTCCGAAGTTTTTCCATGTAAGTACACCACTTTTAGACGGGATCGATCTCAGCGAAGAGGAGGTGGAGTCCTCATTTCTGTAGACTCTACTCTTGCTTCTGAAGAGGTGAAATCCCATGAGTTTGGTGACATAGAATTTATTTGCGTTAAAATCACTATGTCCGTTAAAGCTTTATACATTGCATGTTCATATATACCTCCTATGTCTGAACCGCCTACATATTGGCAGCATTTGTCCGCCATTCGATACGTCTCTAATCTTATGACGGATCGTGACCAACTCGTAGCTGTGGGCGACTTTAATATCCCAGAATTAAAGTGGTCTAACGTCGACAACTCACCATCTTTGTCACTTATAACTTACCATGACTTCACCGCGGGCATGTTTGACATGTCCCTAGGTCAGATCAATCATGTTAGAAATTCGCTAGGTCGGCTCTTAGATTTATGTTTTGTATCTGATCCTGATGGTACTGCTCTCTCCAGAGCTTTTCCCCTTTCAACCCCAGAGGATCCATATCACCTCACTCTGGAGGTCTCAATCGAAACCACTCCTGGTATCGATCAGATGTCTCCGAGCGTGGTAAATAAGATTCGCTGTTTCCGTAAAGCTGATTTTCAGAAACTTAATAGCCTTATCGAGACTTTTGACTGGTCTGATATTCTGGCGTGCACTGATCGTATTTACTTTAAATAAATTTTTTGACTCATGTGTGCCTTGGAAATATCCGTCCGCTTCAACAAATCCTCCTTGGTTTACAAGGTGCCTTACTAACTTAAAAAATAAAAAAAAATAAGCTTTTACTTAAATATAAAAAAACCTGCAGTAGTGTTGATTTCTCAAGATACCTACTAGCTCGGTCGAATTTTACCGTGCATAACGCTGAATGTTATAGGAATTATATTGACCGCTGCCGGATTCAATTTACTCAGGATCCAAAGTAGTTTTATAATTTTGTAAACACTAAGCGTAAACACGTATCTTTTTCACCCCTGCTTACGTTTGAGAATTCTTCTGCGACTTCGGATCAGGCCATTGCCGATCTATTCGCAGAATTTTATTCTCCTAAACAACTTATTCTCCTCCTAAATTGACTGATCAGCCTTACGCATATAACATTCAAGCAGCAAATCTTATTTTCTGTCCGTTTTTTTCTGAGAATAACTTATTATCTGGTCTTTTAAGGGTAAAACCCATTTATTCGCCAGGCCCCGATGGAGTACCAGTCTGTGTGCTAAAATACTGCGCCAGGGCTCTGTGCAAACCTCTTCTAAGACTTTTCAACTTATCTTTGGAAACCTCGATTTTTCCCCTTAAGTGGAAGGAATCATTTATAATTCCCTTACATAAAAAAGGGAAAAAGTCCGAGGCTGCCAACTACAGAGGCATCTCTAAGTTGTCGGCAATTCCAAAGTTATTTGAAAAATTAATTACCCCTCATTTGCAACACCTTTGCTCTTCGATTATCACTCCTTGTCAGCTATTATATAAAGCTATTAATAAAGCTATTATTAAGCGTCGCTCCACCACCACAAATTTACTGGAATATCAAACCGATGTAATTTACACAGACTTCAGCAAAGCATTCGATTCAGTTAATCACTCACTCTTGCTGAGTAAATTGAATATGCTGGGTTTTCCTAAAGACCTCTTAACGTGGATCTCCAGCTACCTAGATGGAAGGACACAAAGAGTCTTATTTAAAAACATACAATCCCGTCTGGTCCGTGCTACATCCGGCGTCCCTCAAATAACGACTTTTTATAAACGACTTGCCCCCTGCTTTAACGAACTCTCTAGTTCTTATGTATGCAGATGATGTAAAGCTTTGTCTTCAGTACAAATCCATCTCTGCCCAATGCAGTCTTCAGTCTGACCTTTATAACTTTCAAAAATGGTGCTTAGGTAATGATCTAATACTTAATGGATCTAAATGCAAACATATGTCTTTTTATAGTTCTTGCCCTCTGCAAGCTACTTATTCTATTAATGGGATTGGCTTAGAAAAATTGACCCAGGTTAATGATCTCGGCATCCTAGTAGACATCAAACTTAAATTTTGCCGACCATATTTCCTTAATGGTTAATAAGGCTGAAGGAGTCCTTGGTTTTATCAAAAGGTGGTCAAAAGAATTTAATGACCCCTATATAACCAAAACACTATTCATTTCTTTGGTCCGTCCTATACTGGAGTACGGTTCATGTGTCTGGAGTCCCCAATATGGAGTACATCAGGACCGCATAGAATCCGTACAAAAGAATTTCCTAACTTTTTCACTTAGAGGTCTAAACTGGGATGCAAATCTTCACCTTCCATCTTATAATAGTAGACTCTTACTCATAAACTTACCTAGCTTAACAAATCGTAGGACAATGCTCGGTGTAGTCTTTCTGCATAACCTTATTAACGGGGATGTAGATAGCCAGCATTTACTAAAACGCTTAAAATTTAACATTCCTAATAGAAGGACTCGAAACTTTAGTCCTCTATTCCTTAGCCGTTGTAGTTCGACATATGGACTGCATGACCCTTTTAGGGTATTATGTTCGAACTACAATGGTCTCTACTGAAGAACATCTCTTTCATGTCCCTCAAACTTAAAATATAGAATTTTAAATTTCCTTACTAACTCCTCCTAGCTTAATAATAAAAAAATAGCTTAATATATTCTAACAAATCGTTTCTTGAGCGCCCCTCGGTCATCTGGGCGCCCCTCTAAGCTTTATGATGAATACAGGAATGCTAGCTGATGCTCTTATTGATTCACAAGCCATTTCCAAACCGGTAAAAAAAAAAAAAAAAAAAAAAAAAAAAAAAAGTCCCAAGGCGGCAACGGCCACACAGACTGGAATGGATCGCTATATCCAAATTAGGCGCAAGCTTAGCCCGCAGAGTAATCCGGCAGGCAATAAAACAAAAATTAACCGTGTCCTGAAGATCGATAAAGAACCAGATAGATCCACTACTAACAGATTTGCCCTATTGGCGGAGGTTGAGGAAAACCAACCAGCCCAAGACACCGCAAAAAACCCAAGCCCCCTCCAATCTATATTAGGGAAAAAAGCTCGAGTGCCCTGGTCAACACAATTGCGTCGTTGATTAGGAACGGTGACAACTTTCATGTTGCTCCGCTTATTAAAAGGGAACATCCATGAAACAAATGAAGAGCACTTCCGAATCGTGTCCAAATATCTGGACACTGTACAGAAAAACTATTACACGTACCAGCTGAAAAGCAGTAAGGGCCTACAAGTCGTAGTAAAGGGAATAGAACCTGATGTTACCGCCGCGGAAATAAAAACCGCCCTTATAGAAAAGGGCTTCGCCGCCAAGAATGTTATTAACATTCTAAATAAAGATAAAAAGCCACAACCCCTCTTCAAGGTCGAGCTCGAGCCAGAAAGCAGGTCGCTGAAGAAGAACGAAGTCTACCCAATCTACAACCTGCAATATCTTTTGCATCGGAAAATCACTGTTGAAGAGCCACATAAACGCAACGGACCAGTGCAATGCACTAATTGTCAAGAGTATGGACACACAAGGTCTTACTGCACACTTCGGGCTGTCTGTGTAGTATGCGGGGACGCCCACAAGTCCGCTTGCTGCACTACAAACAAGGAAAGTACCGTAAAGAAATGTGGAAACTGCGGAGGCAACCATACGGCAAACTATAGAGGATGTACTAATAGTAAAGCGTTGAGGCTTGCTATTAAGGCGCGAGAAGAAAGTCTTTTAGCAAATAAAGTCGTCATTTGCAGCCTCTTCATGGACCCACGCTTACGACGCATATTGCTGCAACTCCCTGAAAACGTGATGCGTGCGAAAACGGAGCTTAAACAGCTGTTACGCCAACTGTGGCAGTTGAAGGAAAAGGTTAGTAAATTCATTTTATATAAATAATAAACAATAATTAATTCACTGGATACGCTGACGACTACACGTTAACCTACAAGCCAGGGAAAATACAAAACAGCATAAACTTGGACCTACTTCTAAATGACATAAATCAATGGTGCAACTACTCTGGCGCATCGCTTTCAACCAGAAAGTGCAAACACTTTCTGCATATCTGCAGAAAGAAAAACTGCTGCCTCACATTGCAATCCAACAGCTCCCCTCCACAGAATGTCACTTCCCCCAAAATACTTGGAATCACAGTAACCAAAAACTACAAATGGAACAAACATATAGAAAACCTCACTCTAGAACAGTGGTGGGCAAAACTAACACATGTTTAAAATTTGAGTGTGTGCGTAGCAGAGAAAAACAATGAGAGCAGAGAATTCACTGAGCGAAAAAAACGTATTTTTTTATTTCAATTTTCGTTAATTCAAAAGTTGGAATGGGCACTAAAATTAAGTATTTTATTTTAAAAAAAAGCTTTGCTAGCAACATTTCTTAAGCAAATGAAAAACTACGCTTCCCTAAATATATTCTCCATGAAGAAAACTTTTTCCAACCCAATTTCTGAAAAAATTTTTCTCAGTGGAAAAATTTTGATTTTTAGTTTGGGCTGTCAAATGAATAAAAATGAGAGCAAATGAGAGAGCTTCTAAAAAAATTGAGAATGCTCACACTGTCAGTGTGCCGGCAGCGCTGCGGCAGAATTTTCTACCCTATACTCGCGTGCTATGTAAAATGAGAGTTTGCCCACCACTGCTCTAGAACTAGCCAAAAGACTCGACGTAATCAAATGTCTTTCTAGCAAAAAATTCTGCTGCAACACAACCACAATTTTATACGTGGTCAAATCCATCATTATGTCAAAAATAGACTACGGGTTACACATATGTGGCCATGCTCCCAAAACCACACTAAGCAAGCTTAAAACAATTTACCAATCAGCAATAAGAATCGCTTTCAACGCATTCCGTACAACCCCAATCAAAAATTTCCTCCACGAAGCAAATATATTACCAATAGAACATAGAACAACATTTGCAACGCAAAAAAAATTTCAAAACTATAATCCACTCCAAACACTCTCCAATAGAAAAAATATACTACAAAATCAAAAACTCAAAAAATACTCCAAAACTCCCGTCGGCACTACACAACACAATAGAACAATTTAAAAATCTTAATATTCATATATCACCGGTAACATGCAAGAAGTAAAAGACCCCTCACTGGATAAGCAGCAACGCAAAAATAAACACTTCATTACACGCACTACACAAAGAAAACACAACACCCAACATCTACCAGCTAAAATTCAATGAACTAAAAAACGCACTACCAAATAGACAATTCCTCTACACCAGGGGTGCCCAAGTTCAACATACGGCAGAGCAAACTCCAATACCAATGCAAAAAACCACCACTACATTGGAGCGAGAAATTTTTTTTGCAAGTCATGTCGGTATACTGAAAAAAATTATAGTACCATTTTCAATGGAAAAAAGTAATAAAAAGATATTTATGAAATAAAAATTAAAAACTGTAATAAAGTTATAAATAAAAGAAATTCATAGCTCCGATGTTAACCATTCTTTTTGAGATCTCAAAAGTGAAAAGTTTTCGCTAATACAAAAATATAGTGCCTTCGTATTAATAAGAAAAACTGAGACACTATACAATTGTTCTTGCTTAACTCGAAAAAACGAAAAGTTGTTTTTGTATTTGTGCTTTGCCTATTCTGGGAGCGACACATGTACATGAAATTTCATTTTCCATATGAAAGAGCAATTCCAATAACAAAGGAGCACCGAGAGCAATGGGGCTGGGCAGCCCTGCTCTACACAGATGGATATAAATCTGAGGACGGCTTTTCATTCAGCGTCACAAGAGAAAACGAGGTCATCGAACACCACATACTACCACAGTACTCCTCCGTATACACTGCCGAAATATCGGCAATACTAACAGCATGCAATTACGCCAGTAAACTTCGAGGGAAATTTGCAATATGCACGGATTCCCTCTCAGCCTTACAAGAGATCGGGAACACCAAAAGACAAAATTTCTACACCACCTCCATTAGGGAAATATTAAACAAATTCAAAAAAAATAAAATCCTGCTATTATGGGTCCCTGGGCACTACGGGATCATAGGAAATGAATTCGCAGATACACCGGCAAAAAAGCACACAATTTCCCACTAATCATTCAAAACAACCACAACCAATCCGACATCCTTAAATACATTAAACGAAATACCCAAACAATTAAAAACTCAATTCTCAATAACTCCTCAACCCATTAGGGAAATATTAAACAAATTCAAAAAAAATAAAATCCTGCTATTATGGGTCCCTGGGCACTACGGGATCATAGGAAATGAATTCGCAGATACACCGGCAAAAAAGCACACAATTTCCCACTAATCATTCAAAACAACCACAACCAATCCGACATCCTTAAATACATTAAACGAAATACCCAAACAATTAAAAACTCAATTCTCAATAACTCCTCAACCCACTACAAACAAATAAGCCACGACAGCGAACCTACGAAAAAAATCTCTCGAGCAGACTCAGTTAAATTCGCAAGATTAACCTAGGTCATACCAACATAACCCACAGCCACTTAATCAATAAAACGCCACCACCAATCTGGCCAAACTGCAAAACAATCTTGACCCTACAACACATATTCGTCGACTGCCCTGGACTGCAGCAAGAGAGATCCAAATTTCTAAACAAATTTCTAAACAAACAATAGCTGAAATTACCTCATACAAAAACATAAAATACAATCATACATAAAATTACCAACATTACTATCATAAAATAAATAGATATTAACAAAATAGGAATCTCCAATGTACATAACAATCCTCTAGGAAAAAAATAAATAAAAATGTTCAATAATGTAAATAAGAAGCTTAAGGCCTTTAGTTGCTATAGCTGTTAAATATACATTTTCTCAAGTAAAATTCTCAAATAATAATAATAATAATTCAACATATTTTCAGATTGATACAGATGAAACCTGCTCAACCTCTAGCTTGACAGAGACCAATTTGCTTTCGCAAAATTCTCAGTCTTGCTCGCTCTTGACCGAGCTTTTAAGTAGCATTGAGGTCGATGCCGAAGAGGAAGCTGATGATTATGGGCAGCATGAATTATTAAAGGGATATGCTGAAATTAATAGTTACAGCCCGAAGCCCATCAGCCTAGGCGCTGATATAATGCAGTACTGGAGTGAGAAGCAATTTCAGTACCCGAATTTATATCAGCTTGCTAAGGTGTTGCTCGGTTCCAGTTGCGGTTCCAGCTACCCAAGTTAGCGTAGAGCGTGCCTTTTCTGCGCTTAAAATAATGCAAACCGACCAAAGATGCAACTTGTCGAGCGAGTCGCTGTCAAAATTGTTATTCCTAAAATTAAATAAAAATTATAAAAGAATTGTAAACAGTTGACCTTATATTAAATAATTGCAACAAACACAGGTAAAATACATTTTGTTGTTGTTGTTGTCAATTGTTGCTTTAGGGCCCCTTTATAAGGACATAGGATAATATTGACAATATCCTTAAAGGATCAAAAGTTGTTGCTTGGTGAGTTTTATTTTGACCGAAAAAAAATAAAAATCACGAATAATCATTATTTTTAAGTTTTATTTCTTTTTGCTCAAGCTTAATGGTTTTTTGTGATTTTTATTTTTTTGCTCAAAAATAATTATTGGTCTTGATTTAAAAAATTAAAAATCGATAAGTAATCATTACAAAGCTGACGCCTGCTCCTTAATCAACAAACAACTGGACTAAATCTTCTAAATAACACTACGTGGCGATCCTGCCAGGAGACACTACAACCAAATACCATTTCCGATCTTTCAGTTGTATGGCGGCTATAATTTGGTAGGTCTGATCAACTGACGAAAAATAGAATCTGTACGAAGTTTCATCTTTCTATCTTCAAAAAACGCGAAAGTTGGGTATTTTCCGATTGTTAAGTCATAAAGCAGCTATATGATATAGTTGGCCGATCCTAATGAAATTTGGTGGGTCCTATTATTTTTCCAAATTTATCATTCATACATCCGAACTCTCTAACTCAAAAAACACCGAAGTCATACCATTTCCGATCAATCAGTTATATGGCAGTTATAGAATATATTCGATTAATATAATGCGTGCAAAGGAAAGAAGGGTGTATGCAAAGTTTCAATTCGGTAGCTTTAAAACTGAGACACTAGTTTGCGTAGAAACAGACAGTTAGACAGACGGACATGCTTATATTAACTCAGGAGGCAATCCTGATTAAGAATATATATACTTTATAGTGTCGGAGATGTCTTCTTTCTTCCTTCACAGTTGCACACTTTTGGACAAAATTATAATACCCTCTGCAAGGGTATAAAAAGTAATAAAAAAAATTATTATTGAAATAAAAATAAAAAACTATATAAAATTATAAATAAAATAAATGCATAACTCCAATGTCGACCATTCTGTTTGAGATCATAATTTCAGAGGTAACTTTCGTGGTAGTAATAATAATAATTACAACAACTACAACAGTACCAATTATAATAATAATGGAAGAGGTCAATACAGAGGAAACAATCGAGGACGTGGTAACTCAACTCGAGACCACAATACAATGACACTCATAACAATTACACAATGACACTCATTAGAGTAGCCCAAAAAAATCAGGGAAACTCTCAACAATCCTCAGATATTCAGCAGTAGAAAACTCAATCTTCCGTCAATCTTATCTTAAGTATATTTGTAGACTTTTTCAATTTGAAAACAAATAAAAACAAAATAAAACTTGTATTTAAAGATACCGGTGCAGACATATGTCTGTTAAAGGAAAATTTCGATAGCTTTCCAAATAACCAAATCCAAATAACTAAGAAAATCAATATTCAAGGCCATGTGAAATGAGATTGTTTTATCTCACACTTGTAAAAAATATGAAAAAAGGGTGGCTGCTGAATATTTAAAAAATGGGCGAAAAACGAGAACGAAAGAAATGGTCTTTAACGTTATAAATTCGATTATATTTTCTCTAATCTTAAGCCTAACTTATCTATTGCGGCGAAGCGAGGAGAATTCGCACAAGAGCGAATATGAGCTTTCGCTCCCGCTCCGCCCTAAGCTATCTTAGAGTAAATTTAGACTCTAACAACTACAATACAATTCAACTATAAACTATAATTCAAAATTTTCGACAACTTCAATACAATAAAAAAATCAATTAACAGGCCAAGACATAATACAGTCCAAGGGACTGATTTCAACAGAGATACAGACACATACATGTAAGACACTGGAAGATGTGTACCAGAGCAGCAGTATACCAGTAGGAAAGCAGCAGTATATCGGCAGTATAGCAGCAGAATGAAAATCAGTTGTATGGCAACTTCAAAAAAAGCGGCGGTAGGGCTGTATCGAATAAGCAGCGGCAGTAAAGAAAACGCAGCTGAAACGACGAAAAGCAGCAGCAGACAAGAAGATCCTAATCTTACAATATAAGAAACCAGAACTTGTAATATTCAATACACATAACAAATACTACATAACTATCTATAATAAAACTCTCCTCACATGCATATATATGTCATAACATAATGTGTCATGTGTCAATACATACATAATTCCACACGATTTTCACTTAGTAGATTTGCACTTCGCAATACCTTGTGATGGAATAATAGGCATTGACTTCTTTAAGAAATTCAATTGCCAGTTAGATCAAAATCATAATCTATGATTGCATAGGCGAAAACCTATGCAACTCAAAGTACCGCGACGTCAACGACTACAGCGAGTACAAAAACAACAACTTCGGAAAGTGCCAAAGCGGCAACGGCCACACAGACTGGAATGGATCGCTACATCCAAATTAAGCGCAAGCTTAGCCCGCAGAGTAATCCGGCAGGCAATAAAACAAAAATTAACCGTGTCCTGAAGATCGATAAAGAACCAGACAGATCCACTACTAACAGATTTTCCCTATTGGCGGAGGTTGAGGAAAACCAACCAGCCCAAGACACCGCAAAAAAACCCAAGCCCCCTCCAATCTATATTAGGGAAAAAAGCTCGAGTGCCCTGGTCAACAAAATTGCGTCGTTGATTGGGAACGGTGACAACTTTCATGTTGCTCCGCTTATCAAAGGGAACATCCATGAAACAAAGGTGCAAACCAAGACTGAAGAGCACTTCCGAATCGTGTCCAAATATCTGGACACTGTACAGAAAAACTATTACACGGTAGTAAAGGGAATAGAACCTGATGTTACCGCCGCTTGTACCCCTCTTCAAGGTCGAGCTCGAGCCAGAAAGCAGGTCGCTGAAGAAGAACGAAGTCCACCCAATCTACAACCTGCAATATCTTTTGCATCGGAAAATCACTGTTGAAGAGCCACATAAACGCAACGACCCAGTGCAATGCACTAATTGTCAAGAGTATGGACACACAAGGTCTTACTGCACACTTCGGGCTGTCTGTGTAGTATGCGGGGACGCCCACAAGTCCGCTTGCTGCACTACAAACAAGGAAAGTACCGTGAAGAAATGTGGAAACTGCGGAGGCAACCATACGGCAAACTATAGAGGATGTATGGTGTATAAGGAGTTAAAGAGTCGCATGCGTCAAGCGACCGCAACTCTCAACCAAAATCCACAGAATGCGTACATTGCGTCAAAAACCACGCCAGCGAGATCCTCATTCGGTCCACTGAACACCACCAACGGCTTCTCCTATGCCGATGCTCTACGATCTGGAAGGGAAATTCCAATTCAGCCTAACTCTCAAAGCGCTCAACAGGCCCCAGAACAGCCACACAGCAAAACGGAAACTATGATGCTTACCCTCCAACACAGTATGATGGAGCTTATGTCATTCATGAAAACGACCATGTAAACGCTTGTTCAAAACCTAATGTCTAAATAATCTATGCAGGCGCTACGAATATCAATGTGGAACGCCAATGGTGTCTCACTGCATAAACTAGAATTGTCACAATTCTTGACCGAAAACCATATTGACGTTATGCTACTGGTGGAAACGCATCTTACAAGCAAATACAACTTTCATATAAGAGGCTACACAATCTACCGTACACATCATCCAGATGGGAAAGCCCACGGCGGAACTGGAGTTCTAATCAGAGAACGCATTAAACACCATTTTCACAAAAGGTTTGCAACAAACTTCTTGCAGGCCACATCGATACAAATTCAGTCAAGCAACGGAATCCTTTCAATCGCTGCCGTTTACTGCCCTCCTCGTTTCTCAATCTCGGAAGGACAATTTATGGACTTCTACAATTCACTTAGCGATCGATTTATAGCCGCAGGAGACTACAACGCCAAACATACGCACTGGGGATCACGTCTAGTGACTCCCAAAGGAAGACAATTGTACAATGCAATTATCAATGTGAAAAATAAACTGGACTACGTTTCCCCTGGAAGTCCCACATACTGGCCAACAGCCCACGAAAGCTTCCAGACCTTATTGATTTTGCAGTGACAAAAAACATACCTCGCAATCTAATAAGTGCCAAAGCAGTCTCGGACTTATCATTAGACCACTCGCCTGTGCTTCTAACGCTTCTTCAAAGCCCAGAAATAACCGAACACCCATTCAGCCTGACGACGACAAAAACGAACTGGCTAAAATACAAAAAGTACGTGAGTGCCCACATAGAACTCGCCCCGGAATTTAACATGGAATCGGACATCGACTACACTACGAGCGCCCTGGAAAAAGTACTCGTTGCGGCAGCTAAAATCTCTACTCCTCATAGGAAAGAAGTAGACCGAAACAAACACTTCAAATCTAATCAGCAAATCGAACAGCTCGTGCGAGAAAAGAGGCACACGCGTCGTGATTGGCAAAACAGCAGATCACCAGCTTCAAAACAACGCCTTAAGGAAGCAACCCGATCACTCGACCAGGCTCTTCACCAACAGGAAGAAAATGCACAGCTGAGGTACATTCAGAATCTCTCGCCAACAAGCACAAAGTACCCCCTGTGTAGGGCCCACCCAAATCTTACCGCCCCAATTGAAACGACCACCCCGATAAGAAACTCTTCGTGATGCTGGGCTCGCAGCGACGAAGACCGAACTGAAACATTCGCCACACATCTCCAAAGTGTCTTCCAGCCAAACCCAGCCTCAAATTCATTCTTCCTGCCAGTAATTCAGCCAGAGTCCTCCCCTCAACCAGCCGCACCTTCATTCCGGCCGAACGAAATCGAAAAAGTCATAAGAGGGCTAAAACCAAAAAAGGCTCCCGGTGGTGACCTATTGACCCCAAAGATTCTGATCGAACTTCCAAAATGAGCTATAGAGGTCGTCTGCAAACTATTTAATGGAATCATTAATCTTGGCTATTTCCCAAAAAAGTGGAAGAAATCCATCATTATAATGACACCGAAGCCTGGAAAAGATCACACAATTCCGTCATCATACAGACCAATAAGCCTTCTATCTTGTTTGTCTAAATTGTTTGAAAAATGCTTGTTAGCTCGCATAATACCACATCTGGAAGCTTGCAACATTATGCCGGCACACCAATTTGGCTTTCGAAGAAACCATGGAACCATCGAACAAGTGAACAGATTAACATCCGAAATACGCTCAGCCTTCGAACAGCGAGAATACTGCAGCGCTATTTTCCTCGACGTATCTCAAGCTTTCGACCGAGTTTGGCTCATCGGACTCATGCACAAAATTAAAACGTATTTGCCAACATACACCCACAAGCTACTGGAATCATACCTCTACAATAGGGTATTCTCAGTGAGATGCAAAGCAGCTACTTCGGGCGACTACACCATCGAAGCTGGAGTTCCACAGGGAAGCGCACTCGGGCCGTGTCTATATGTTTTGTATACTCAACGTTCTCAACGTCAACGTTCGCCGATGATACCGCTATCCTTAGTCGCTCCAGATGCCCAACGCAGGCAACAACAAAACTGGCTAATCATCTCAAAATAGTGGAAAGGTGGCTGTCCGACTGGCGCATTAAAATAAACGAACAAAAGTGTAAACATATAACGTTTACTCTTAATAGACAAACATGCCCTCCGCTTTTACTAAACGGTATGCAGATCCCTCAAGCTAACGACGTAACGTACCTTGGCGTTCATCTTGATAGACGACTTACCTGGCGTAAGCACATCGAATGCAAAAAGATGCATCTAAAACGGAAAGCCAGCAGCCTCCTCTGGATCATAAACTCACGATCGCCACTGTGCCTGGACTACAAGTTACTACTGTACAATTCAGTCCTAAAGCCAATCTGGACGTATGGCTCCCAGCTGAGGGGGAACGCGAGCAGCAGCAACATAGACATCATACAGCGCGCACAATCAAAAATCTTGAGAACTATCACAGGGGCACCTTGGTATGTTCGCAACGAAAACATCCACAGGGATCTGGGCATCCTCGCAGTGAAAGACGAAATCCAGAAGCAAAAAGAGTCATACAAAGAAAAACTGTCTTCGCACCCAAATTTTCTCGCTCGGGGACTGACTCGGGTTTCTAGCGTATCCCGCCTTAGACGCAACGACCTCCCAACCCAGCAATCGATTTTTAGGGTCGTCTAACTCCGTATCAGTCAATATGACTGTTAGTTAAGTTAAAAATATAAGATTTGATACACCTCTTGTTAGTCTCGCAAAGAGAAGATTCAAGAAATTAAAGCAACGTTTTAAAAAAAAAAAAAGTTAGATTTCAAACCAAATGAAGATTGGCTCATAATGAGACCAAATAATCTAAAATTCCCAATTAATGTTCCAATAAAATATAGTTCTGGTAATAATTCCATTGTTCTACCAGCAAGGTCCCAAGTAGTCAGAAAAATTCACCTATCATCAGATGAGGATCATCTCAATTAGCTTAAAATTTTTCACTACAATTCAAAAACGAATTGACTAATTTGTGTACCCAGTTAAGTGACGTACTCGGACTCGAAACCGAATCGATCACTACCAATAACTTCTACAAACAAAAGCTAAGATGGAAGGATGATGAACCAGTCTATATCAAAAATTATAGAAACACATATGCTCAAAAACTTAACTGGTGTTTTTAAGAAATGCAGGAAATTCAATCTTAAATTACATCCTGAAAAATGTCCATTTTTCATACATGAAGTAACATTTTTGGGACACAAATGCACGGATAAAGGAATCTTGCCAGTCCCACATGATGCGGACGGCGGTAGACGATTCGTTGCTTTCTGCAACTACTATAGACGTTTTATCAAAAATTTTCCCGACTATGCTCGTCACATAACAAGATTATGTAGAAAAAATGTAAAATTCGAATGGACAGCTGATTGTCTCAAATCGACACTAATAAATCCGAATTTATAACAACACCCAGATTACAGCAAAGCATTTTGCATAATAACAGATGCAAGTAAACAAGCATGTGGAGCTGTTTTAACTCAAAACAAAAATGGACTCCCCCTTCCAGTTGCTTATGCATCAAGATCGTTTACTAAGAGTGAAAGTAATAAAAGTACAACAGAAATCTATTTCTAATTCTAATTGGCAGCAATTCATTGGGCCATAACTTATTTCATAACCATAGACACTTCACTGTCAAAACAGATCACAGACCATTAACATACTTGTTCTCAATGGTAAATCCAAGCTCAAAGCTAACGCGTATGAGACTTGAATAAGAGGAGTATAATTTTACAGCCGAATATCTGAAGGGTGAAGACAATTTTGTAGCGGATGCGTTATCAAGAATAACCACTCAACAGCTACAACCAATAAATGGATCTGTAAAAAAAGTCACAAGATATCAAAGTAAAAAAAATTCCTGCGCAGGAAAATAAAAAATAGAATGGCCAAGGCAATCTATAGAAAAAGCATCAAAGCCCAACGTATATGAAGCCATTAACAATGACAAAGTATATAAAGTAGTGACCTTGCATTTAAAAAATATGCTATGTTTTTTTTAATATGGTAAGAATATGGTAAGATGAAATATGATGTTAGCGATTTATATACCAATGGAATTCTTGACAATTAGGACACTTTTTTCAAAGGTTTGAAACTCAAGCCGGTATAAATAAAGTCAGCCAACTCAAAGGGCACCGTGGGAAAATATCTTTGAATATGTTTCAATTGATAATTTTAAATATGGGCAATAAAATATCAATTTCATTGAAAGTAGCGCTACTCAACACGGTGTTCCAAATAAAAACAATAAAAGAAAGAGAAGCTCTACTGTCTACATTCTATGACGATCCAATACAAGGAGAACACACAGGCATCTCAAAAACCTTGGCCGAGGTCAAAAGACATTATTATTGGAAAGGTATGACTCATGATATTACTGAATACATACGAAAATGTCCAAAATGCCAAAAATCAAAAGTGACAAGAAAAATAAAAACTCTTTTAACAATAACTAATACGCCAACACATGCTTTCGACAGGGTTATAGTAGACACCATTGGTCCACTATTGGTCCCAGGTCTGAAACTGGAAATGAATACGCACTAACATTAATTTGTGATCTGACTTAATATATAGTCGCGATTCCAATTCCGAACAAAAATGCTAATACAGTAGCAAAGGCGATTTTGGAAAATTTTATTTTAAAATACGGTCCAATGAAGACGTAAATTGCGGACATGGGACCACCACCAGACAGTTGGAACAATCGAAAGAAGCCACAACACATATAATAAACACATCCCTTCATATATATCGGTTGATAAAACTGATTGGGACACATGGTTTATTGTTTCAACACAACCCCATCTATGGCACACAACTCTTGTCAATAAGAACTTGTTTTCGGTAACACAAACAGTTTACTACAACATTTTAATGGCACATACAACATAGAACCTTTATATACAGGCATGCTCCGGTTCTCACTTTCGGTTTTCGTTTTCGTTTTGGGACCAAAACCGAGATTTTCGTTTTTAGGTGCTCCGGTTTTCACAAGTTTTTAGTTATCGTTTTGCTATCGAAACGTTTCATTTCTCATCATTTCTTCCTGCCTAAACAGCTGATTTGAGGTTTGGTTAGCAGCAAGCAACGCGAAAAAATGCCTTTTTTATTTTCAATTGCATCTTTCGAAGCCAAAAGAAAGCAAAAGTTATTTCAAAAACTTTAAAACTCACATTTTTAAAAAACAGTTAAAAGTCAATCAGCCACATTTGTTTCCCACAAATTAAGGGGATGCCACCTTTTCAATGCCACCAACGAAAACTGAAAGTAAGAACCGGAGCATGCCTGTATATTTACTTACTTTAGCATTATCGTCTATATTATCAGGCATGCTCCGGTTCTCAATTTCAGTTTTTGAAAACGAAAAAATTGGTGCTCCCGTTTTCACTTTCACAAGATTTTTTCGAATTCAAAAACGAAAAAATTCGTCTTGCCTAAACGAAAAGTAAATGCCTTTTTCTATACTAAATCGGATCTTATTTGCAAAAGGAAAAAAATAGTTGACTTATTGGTTTATTGTCGTTCTATTAAGACCTCTAGAAGATCAAATAGGCTTGTAGTTATTTTTAAAACGAGTTATTTCTGACCCCACCTCAAATTCAGATATCAAATTTTGCCGTCGGCAACAACAATTTTCGTTTTGGTGAACGACCGATAAGTTTGACACCATAAGTTATCGCCTAAGCTGCCATACTTTTGATAGAATAAAAAAGCAAGTTAAAAATACTTGTATAATCAAATGGATGGCGATAAATTTGTTGAAATTAGGTAAAATATTATATTTTTTAAAAATTAATTTATTTAATTTAATTAGTTATGTGCTAAAAGTGTATAAAAAAATTTGTTGAAAACACCAGAATGAAATGAAAATGAAATCCATTGAAAATGTGGCATCCCCTTAATTTGTGGGAAACAAATGTGGCTGATTGCCTTTCAACTGTTTTTTAAAAACGTGAGTTTTAAAGTTTTTGAAATAACTTTTGCTTTCTTTTGGCTTCGAAAGATGCAATTGAAAATAAAAAAGGCATTTTTTCGCGTTGTTTGCTGCTAACCAAACCTCAAATCAGCTGTTTAGGCAGCAAGAAATGATGAGAAATGAAACGTTTCGATAGCAAAACGATAACTAAAAACTTGTGAAAACCGAAAAACGAAAATCTCGGATTTGGTCCCAAAACGAAAACGAAAACCGAAAGTGAGAACCGGAGCATGCCTGATAGTTTTAAAATAGCATATGAAAGAGCTAAAATTATGTTAGAAGAAAATAAGATAAATAATAAAGATGTATATGATGAAAATAAGAAACGTAGATACATCGGTAGGAGATAAAGTCCTACATAAGAATGAAACAGGACATAAGTTAGATGCAACCCTATACAGTAAAAAAGTTGGAAGATAAGGATAATATAATAATTAGGGATACTAAAAGTAAAAAAAGAAAACGTACATAAGGATAGATTAAACCTTTATAAAAATTGAATTGAAAACTCTAATATAAACAAAATAATACAAAACAATAAAAAAAGGAAAGGAAAGCTAACTTCGGGCGGAGCCGAAGTTAATATACCCTTGCAGTTAAAACCGGATATATATCGCAAACATCGGATGTGGTTGGCCGATCTTTCTGCGAATATCAAAATAAAACCAATTAATTACAATAAAAAATCCAAAACAAAGTCCCATGCTTCTATTTTTAAATAGAAAATTGGTTGGTTGCTTAGGTGAGGGGCCGTTGGGCCACCGCTCAGCTGAACTTAAGAGCGCATCCGCGCTGAAGAGCGCACCCGCGCTGAAAAGCTCATCCGTGCTGAAGAGCGCATCTCGTCGGCCGTCGTCGATCGTCCGCTCTGGCTTATATTTACGTTTAGCGTTTATTCTTTCTAAGTTAAGTTGTTAGCCTCTAATAAGCGAATAAAGCTGAATGCGTATAACTCGACGACGCCCCCGACTTCTTATTTTCGTTTCTCCTGGAATCTTTTGCGGCAGCAACGCCCCCTTATAAAAATTGGTCCTTCGAGCCGGATAATTCCTGGTTTTTTTTCTACCAGCAGTTCTCGGCATTGTTCCGCAATATAAGTACATTTTTCCGTCTCGGTCTCTCTGCCGGTCTTTAACAGTGGTCCGTAAATTAAATTTCGTTCACTCTGCTGCAAGATTGTTTTTTCCCTTCGTGTCAACTCCAAGTCCGAGTTTCCCGACACAACGGCAGTTTGAGATTTTCTACTCTTCTTCGTCTTCAAATTCTGCAAATTTTTCCACCTGTCTCCGTTTTGTGTGCTTTGCCATATTCCTCGCCGTTTTCGGCCTCTCCGTTATCCATTCGCTTGCCAAAGGTCGAGGCATATGTGCATCCATATACACACATGCATATTTTGGTTTGGTGCAATTAATCTGAGAAAAATTCGCAAGTGAACAGTGAAATTGTGTGGTGACAAAAATAAGGCATAATTAATATTGGACAGCCGGTGTGAATTAGTTCCGGAAATTTCCTAATTCACCGAACAGTCCCCCGCTGTCGTAATATTTTTTTTTTTTTCCTTCCCCAATCAGTGTCATTTTTTACACCACATAACTTTTCTGTTCCCCCAGTTATACAGTCCACTTATCAACGCTCCACTGTGCCAACATATGCCCACATGCCCTTACATATGTATATCCGTACCTGCATGCATGTCCATATATTTCCAAATATTTTCTGACTCCAATTTCAGGAAATATATAACCGTTAAAATTAACATATACAGTCCACTTATCGACGTTCCACTGTGCCATCATATGCCCCACATGCCCTTGCCCTACTTGTATGCATGTCCATATATTTCCAAATATTTTCTGCCTCCAATTTCAGGAAATATGGATATAACCGATAAAATTTAAAAACAATTTTTTAATTTCCTAAACCCAACAATTATATACCGCCATTTCACTACAAATCCGTGATTGTGTCGCGTCAATTCTCGAGCTGGCCGCCTTAGAAGCCGTGTTGTGTTTTTTTGGTGCCGCCTACGCTGCCTACCGCTCCAAGTCTGCCTACGTCAACAAACGGTTCAGAGGATCAGTCGAATGTGCAGTTGTGTTTCGCTTTTGGGTCAGGAGCCGTCCTACTGGGCACGGCCCTTATCAACGTGTGCCATTTGGGGTGCACCGTCCAGGTACGAGCACTGATAGACTCAGGGTCCGAAGCGACCTTCATAACGGAACGACTGTTTAACCTTGTCAAGTTTCCCTTCAAGACAATTCACGCACAAGTTTTCGGCCTTAATCAAACCATTTCCGCGCAGTCTCCTAAATTGTTGTATTTCTCCATTCGGTCGCCGTCTAGACCCGGGCTACAATTAGAGACTGCGGCTTACTTTCTTCCGCAGTTGGCACGAAATCTGCCATCATATCCGATTCCGCGACATTCCCCTGGCGGACCCCAACTTCTTTGAGAGCTCCCAAGTCGATGTGTTAATAGGAGCTGACATTCTTCCGTCCATTCTCCTCGGTAATTCCAAGGCTAACATCTGCGGATCGCTTCTTCGTCAGGAGACCATTTTTGGATGGGTGCTGACAGGCCCATTATCTCCAGCCAACCCCCGCAGCGTGTGCGTTTTTTCCACACGAGTTGCCCGCAGCCTCGGGGGCTCACTGGATCAGGGAGATGTGCCCACACAGATCAGTTCGGAATCGGATTCAGGTTGAGAGCACAATTCTGTCTCGACTCCTTCTTCAATTTACGCATCGCATCACGCTGCACTGTGGAAATCAGCTGATGATCCGTCTGATCCGGGCCAAATTCTGGTTTCCAAGGTCATATTCAGCACGATGTCGCCGCGCCCACGCAACGCCCAGTCACTGGAGAGCAGATGTACTCGAGGTATAAAATCCTACCGATGCCGAATCTGCAATGGGATCCATCCATTAAAGAAGTGTCGGCGCTTCCTACGCCTTAGTGCCGAGAAGCAGATCCGAGCGGTTCTCGTGAACCGGTATTGCTCGAGCTGCCTGGCCCACGAGAACTTCGACGGATCCTGTCCGCGTGGGGACGGCTGTAAGACGTGTGGTCAGTATCACCACACGCTGCTGCACCTCGTGGAGAAGCCGCGGGCTCGGTGCAAGGCACGTCAAGAGGAGCACCGGTCACGGAGCGCGGGAGACAGTACACAGAGTGTCTCAGCTGGCGCTCGGCCGTCGCTCGCCAACTCTCGGCGCGGTTCGGGTGCTTCATCGACTTCCCAGCGCTCGTCGGCAACTCCTCGACATTCTTCCGCTACTCCTCGGCATTCTTCCGCCACTGGCGTCCGCCACTCATCGGGTGCCGTCCACGGCTCGTCCGCCCGCGTCATCCGCGCCTAGGCAATTTTCCGCCTCTCCTCGAGAGCCCCCGCAGGACGCGGTCGCTGCCCACCCTATCGACGCTGCTGAAGCGGAACATCGTCAACACCGGGACCCGGATCTTCGACACGGGGGCCTTTATCGACCCGGGTACGCCCTCGAGCTGCAGTGACACATCGCTAGCGACGAGGGATCTTTTGCAACCCGAGTGATTGCAAGGGAGGCGGGAAGTTTCGGTGAGGGGCCGTCTGGTCGCCGCTCAGCTGAACTTAAGAGCGCATCCGCGCTGAAAAGCGCACCCGCGCTGAAGAGCGCATCCGCGCTCGCCCCTCTATGCATTCTCCCCCTCTCGACGGCCTTCGTCGATCGTTCAGTTATATAGCTGCTTTAAGATATGAGCTCGTTATAAAATTTGGTAGGTTGGATCAACTGACCAAAAATAAAATTCGTACGAAGTTCCAATTTTCTATCTTCAAAAAAACAAAAGTTGAGTAATTTCCGTTCAAACAGTTATATAACAGCTATAGGATATAGTCGGCCGATCCTTTTGAAATTTGGTGGGAATAATTATTCCTACAATAAAATTATAAATTAAATAAATTCATAGCTCCGATGTCGACCATTCTGTTTGAGTTAATAATCCAAAGTGATTTTTTGCATTGAAAAGTTTTCGGCAATACCAAAACGAAGTGGCTTCGTATTTGTACGGAAAACGTAGAAACTATGCAATTGTTGAGAATAGGAAAAAAAGAAAATTGTTTTTTTTTTGCCTTTGCCAACAAACTTAAATAACTTTGCATTTCCCATATGAAAGAGCCATTCCAAAAACAAAGGAGCAACGAAAGCAATAGTGTAACGGTTTGGCACATGTCCTGAAGGTAATTCGATCTACTAACAGGCTCCAGCCGTGCTAAGGGAATGTGGGAGTGGTTCTTGTACCTTCAGTATGGACATGGTCGTCACGCGAATCGTCGTAGATCGAAACGTAGAAAAGGGACTGGGAGAAGGATTCCCAAATAGGATTGTGAGGGGGATAACCAAAAAAAAAAATTCCTTGGCTAAGAGATATGTTCGAGGTGGCTAAATGTTGTAGAACTACATAGGTGGCGAGATTCCTTCCGGTGCCCAAACAAAAGATCTAGTAAAAATTCATTTTAGTTAACGTTATAATCCAGGTAAATCTCTTATAAAATAAATTAACATAAGGTGGTTTTCATTAACCATAAGAATAAAAAAGATAACTTTGATGATAATTAATATTAATGTGGCCGTAATTATAGCAATTCAGTAGTGATGGTAATAATAATTAAAGATAATTAAAGATAATAATTCAGTTTGGTGCTTACAAAAAATAATATTTCAATTGGATTGCTTAATAATTCAGAAAGTATTAAAAAATGATATAAAAATTGATAATTAAGTATTTTAAGTTTTTTTTTTTTTCTTTTTCATTTGAGTGAAAAAGAAATAGTTACGTTAGGGTTTATGAAATTATTGGTTTTTCTCTCTCTCGCTGGGATATTTAATAATGTATTTACGTGCTTTTGTATTTTTTTATATAAAAAATACATAAAAAAATCCAAGACTCCATTGGCAGAGGGGTTGATATTGCTGGCGGGATTTTAGCGACGGGTCGTAAAAGTATAATCCCTGAAGCTTGGGGAGATCTCCTGTAGAAAAGCCTACCGTGGCACTGTGGTGCTCACGTTGGATGGATGCCGGGGTTAGGTCAGGTGGTACCTCCAAATCCACTGGCATCGATGGTCATCCAGCAGAAAAAATCCGCTAAACGGGAAAATATACACTAAGCCAATGCAGGGAATGGCGTGGAGCTTAATATTTGCTCACCTCTATTTTGTTAAAAAAAAAATACACACTAATTTTTCCCCACGAGGTTTTTTTTTGTTTACTATTTTTACAAATTTTTAAATTAATCTTTTATTTAATTTTGTTTGGTTTTGGTCTAACGAGCGACCCCCAGGAGGGGGCACCCCTCCAACGAGTTGCGTTTTGAAACTGTTTTTGTTTCATACAATTTTCTTACACGAAAGATACTTGAAAATCTTAAATCTATTTAGAACTACTTATTAACGCACTACACGCTGATATGCTAAATGTTACTTTCTTAAATATACATCAATGTATATTTCTTTAGGCTCAAGGGGATCGGTTTTAAACCATGCTGTTTATCTCGTATTTTTATGGGTCCGATTCCTTGAAACTCTATAATATTGAATTGATAACTATTACTCTTTTTATCGATTTTTAGTAAAAAATATTTTAAATTTTTTAAAATTTTTTTTAATATTTTTTTAAATTGTAAATATTTTTTTGTTTTTATTTTTACCAAATCAAATTTTTTTTATATTTGATGCGTGTTTTTACTGAAGATGATGTACAAGATCCGCTCTTAATGTTGCTTTCCTGCCGCAGACTTTAGTCCCGCCGTATAAAATTCCAAAGACGTTGGATATCGTTGTTCCTATCAACTCAACTTTTTATTTTGGTGTTTGATTCGTTCTCTGATTAGAACTTCGTTTCCGCTGTGGGCTTCGCTATTCGGTTAATCTGTGCGGTAGATTGTAAAGCGTCTTGTTTGAAAGTTGTTTTTGCTTTAAGATGCGTTTACACCAGTAGCACAACGTCAATATGCTTTCCGAACAGGAATGTGACGGTTGGAATTGTGACAATTCTAGTTTATGTCTTGAGACACCATTGAAGTTACACATTAATACCATGTTGTGGTTTTTAATTCATGAATGGCAACGGAATGACATCATAGTTTCAGTTTTGCTATGTGGGTGTTCTAGAGCCTGTTAAGCACTTTTCGACTTAGGCAGGATTGGATTTTCTATCCCAGATCGTAAAGCATCGGCATAGGAGAAGCAGTCGGTAGTGTTTAGGGGACCGAATAAGGACATCGCAGCTTTCAGCTAAGACGTGTGGCATTGTTTTTGATGCCGTACACACATTCTGTGGATTTTGATTGCGGGTTGCGGTCGCTTGTCGCATGCGACTCGTCAACTTCTTGTAGACCAGTTGTCAACTTTCTTCACGGTACTGACATTTTTATTTGTAGTGCAATGAGTGGATCTGTGGGCGTTCCCACACATTCGGAAGTGCTCTTCATCCATGGAACATCATGGATGTTCCCTTTAATAAGCGGGACAACATGAAAGTTGTTACCGTTCCCGATCAACGCCACAATTTGATTGACCAGGGCGTTCGATCTTTTCTCCCTGATATAGATTGGAGGGGGCTTGGGACTTTTTGCGGGGTCTTACGCTGGTTGGGTTTCCTCAACCTCCCCCAGTAGGCATATTTGTTGCTGCTGGATCTGCCTGATTCTTTTTCGATCTTCTGGACGGCGTTTATTTTTGTTTGGTTGCCTGAAAAGGAGCGAAAGCTCCCCGAAAGTACGTCTTTGCCCGTCACTAAAGGGGTTCTTGAATTACAGGGCGGTTTCGGTAATGGCAGTTTTCCCAGTTCCCAAAAAATAATCATCGGGTTCAATTAAATGCCCTTTATTGCGGTGTCCAGAGCGATGCGATGAGCTAAGGAGAAGGGCAGCTTCCCGGAGCTTAGCGCTCAAATTCATTGTAATACGAGATAGGGACCGAGAGCTTATATTGCATATATGAAGAATCCCCGGGAGAGCCAAGGCCGGGCGCACATGCGCAAATCTCAAGTGGGGACAATGCATACCACGATAACGCTCCGAAGACATTTTTTTATCCATCACCAATAAATTTCCTTACTAATTTGAGTAGTCTTAAAAATCAGAAAAAAAATTTTCTATGTCGGGTTCCAGCGCTGGAACCTGCTGGAAAAAAATTTATAATCAAATCAAGAAAAATAAAAAATTTTAAAATCACTTTAAAATCTAATCAGTTCGTAGTGGAACCCGCTGTAAAATGAAAATATTTGAGAGCGGGTTCCACGACAAACGGCTGGCAGATGAGAAAAAGAAAGAGAGAATTCTATTTTTAGAACGTAACATTTTTGGAACAATGAAAGTTAGAAACGCTCATATCGAACCAGTGTGAGAGCAAGAGATCAGAAATATCTTCTACCGTTTTCACTCTTCAGCTAGGATTTTACTATGGATCCTTTCGTTTTTTTTTAATACCAACTTTAAGTACCGTTACATCAACTTCGGGGGTAGCCTTGATGGAAAGCGCGTGATCCTTATCCTTCGGGTCCTGGGTTCGATTTTGTTACTGGGCGGTAGTTTAAATTTTTATAAAGTTTCAGTTTTATGATTATTTTTATATTTGCTTTTATTTTTTTTATTTTTTTTACTTTAATTTTCTTAATAATATTTGTTTTTCCTTTTCATATTTAATTTATTATTATTATTTTTAATTAAAATTTTTGTAAAAATAAGTGACGGACGTGTCGGATGACAAAATTCAAGAGGGACTCCCTTGAAATTTTATTAGCCGTACATAGTATTAAATTTTCATTAAAACTACAATTAAAGAAAAATAAAAAAAAAATTATAAAAAAAAGAAAAAGTTAGAAGTCCTTACTAGGATTTGAACACAAAAAGATTGTACATAAAATAAATACTCGATGCATTACGCTACCACCCCGTCTTAAACTGCAGCGACTAAAAATACCATTTGTTCTACTGACTACCACATCGGCCCATTGAAAACAGAAACAAGAAATTGAAAATGAAAATTGGAAATTTTTACGCAGCCGTACGCCGTGCGAGCAGTCACACATACATACAATGACGCACCCTTTTTCTACGCATACATGTAAAGAGTTCTAAAAATAGAATCGTATGTATGTTCGTTCCCCCCTCACCAACAAGCTCGACGAAAAAAGTTGACCGTTTTTGGCCCTGATGTCCCTCTATGTACCTTATAATCTTTGATCCAAGTTACTTGAGAGAGTATTTCTGCGCAGATTTCAGACCGTATTAGACGAGGCTGGCTTGATTCCAGACCATCAATTTGGTTTCAGGCGTTGTCACGCCACCCCGCAGCAATGCCACAGGATTGTACAAAAGATTCTAAACAGCCTGGAGGAGAAGAAATATTTTTGCGCATATTTCCTTGACGTCAAGCAGGCATTTGACAGGGTCTGGCATCCAGGACTACTAATGAAAATTAAAAGGAGAGTACCCCATTAGCATTACGCCTTCCTGAAGTCATACCTGAATGACAGGTCATTTAGGGTTAGATGTGGAGACGCAAGGTCAGATTATAGGCCCATTAAGGCAGGTGTATCGCAGGGTAGTGTCCTTGGTCCAATTCTCTACATATGCAGACGACACAGCTTTCCTAGCTTCGGCAAGCTTGCCACAGGATGCCTCTGACTGTCTCCAGCGTCAGCTCGATGCCCTTGACCCGTGGCTTCAAAGATGGAACATTGCGATTAATCATGATAAGTCCGCCCAAACTACATTTACCTTGAAGAGAGGCGACTGTCCACAGATTGGCATTGGAGGCACTGCCATACCACCTAACTCAACCCCTAAATACTTGGGAATGACGTTGGATAGGCGTCTAACATGGAGGACCCATCTACTGCGCAAACGAAAGCAAGTACAAGAAAAGCTGCGGCGGCCTTACTGGTTGATTTGACTTAAGTCAACCCTGAAGCTGAGGGTAAAACTACTAATATATAAGTCAATAGTGAAGCCAGTTTGGACGTATGGTATCCAACTGTGGGGCACAGCGAGTCCAAGCAATACGAAAGTCATTCAGCTGGCACAGAACAGAGCTTTCAGGACGCTGTCTGGGGCTCATCCTTACCATGACAATTTGACTATTCATGCTCAACTAGGCATCCCTACAGTCAGCGCTGAAGTTAGAAGATTCGCCGCTAAATACAAGGACAGACTAACACGACATCCAAACACATGTGCCACCAATTTGCTGGACAGCAGCACCACCATCAGAAGATTCAAGAGGAAGCATCCACTGGATTTACTAAATTAACTTTTTTAGATTCATAGCTTGTATTTATCAAACTCCTATTGTCAAGGTTAACTTAAAAAATTTAATTATTGTCCCTAACTGAGGACAGATTGTAAATAAAACTTTCAAATGTTACAAAAAAAAATAAAAAAAAAATCCGAATCAAAAAGAAAACTCTTAAAAAGAAAGCAAAAAATATTTTAATTATTCGTTCGGAATCGATTCTCAAGTAGCCCTTATAGGATCAATTTATTTCGGAGACTTTTAAATGATCAACAGCTTTTCGCAGTTTTTCACGCTATTAAAATATTCAACAATATTAAAAAAAAAAAAATAAAATAGTAAAATATTCAGCGACATGAGAAATACGACGAGAGTTATTCACGACTATATGATACTCGGTGCTTATCTCTTCCACCCTCACTTTAACTAACGTTTAAACTTTAAAACTAACGTTTCTTAAATTTTTTAGAAGCTCTTTCATTTGCTCCCATTTTGCCTCATTTGACAGCCCAAACATAAAAATCAAAATGTTCACTTAAACAAATTTTCTCAGAAATTGGGTTGTAAAAAGTTTTCGCCATAGAAAAAATAAATAAGGAAGCGTAGTTTTGTATTTGTTTAAGAACTGTTGCTAGCAAAGCTTTCTTTAAAATAAAATACACTATTTTAGTGCCCATTCAAACTTTTGAATTAACGAAAAATGAAATAAAAACTACGTTTTTTTCGCTCAGTGAATACTCTGTTTCTCTCTGCTACGCATACACTCAAATTTGAAACAGGTGTGCGTTTTGCCCCCACTGGTTTAAGACTATAGATTTTCGGCACAAAAAATGTTGTTACATTTTACTGCTTTGCTTTGGAAATATTAAAAAGTATGATGCAGAACGAAACAGTCGATAGCTCCTGTAAAAATTGTTCGGCATGGCGAAAAAAATACGCCAGTGTAGGAATCGGAATAAAGATTCATATAACTTTTTATAGTCAGCATAGTAGTGAAGGAGACATCTCCGACCCTATAAAGTATATATATTCTTGTTCAGGATCACCTCTTGAGTTTATATGAGCATGTCCGTCTGTCTGTTTCTACGCAAACTAGTCTCTCAGTTTTAAAGCTATCGTCTTGAAACTTAATCGGCCGGGATAAACCGACTATATCCTATAGCTGCCATATAACTGATTGATCGGAAATAGTATAACTTTGGTGTTTTTAGAGTTACAGAGTTCAGATTCTGTACGACTGCTATTTTTGGCAAAATAATACAACATGCTAAATTTGATAAGGATCGGCCGACTGTATCCTATAGCTGCCATATAACTGAACGATCGGAAATGACCCAACTTAGTACAGATGCCATTTTTGGTCAGTTGATCCAAACTACTAAACTTCATAACGATCGGCCGAATATATCTTATAGGAAAAATGTATTTGGTAGAAATACCAACTTTGGTATTTGTTTAGGTGAGGGGCCGTTGTGCCGCTCAGCTGAAGAGCGCATCCGCGCTGAAGAGCGCACCCGCGCTAAAGAGCGCACCCGCGCTGAAGAGCGCATCCACACTCGCCCCTCTGTGCCCTCTCTCTCGCTCGTTGGTTGTCGTCGATCGTCTTTTTTGTACTAGTTTTAAGTTAGTGATCGCATGTAAGCAGCACAATAAAGCTGACCGCGTTAAATTCACCGAAAGACGCCCCCGACTTTTTAATTCAAAATTTCAACTTTTCTGGAATCTTTGGCGGCAGCAGCGCCCCCCTACAAAACATTGGTCCTTCGAGCCGGATAATTTCTGGATTTTCTTCTGCCAGCAGTTCTCGGCATTGTTCCGCCAAAAGATAAGTACATTTTTCCGTCTCCATCTCTCCGCCGGTCTTCAGCAGTGATCCGAACATTAAATTTCGTTCACACTGCTGCAAGATTGTTTTCCCTCCGTGTCAACTCCAAGTCCGAGTTTTCCGACACAACGGCAGGTTGAAATTTTCTAATAATCTACATATAATAATCATAAAATTCTGCAAATTTTTCCATCCGTCTCCGTTTTGTGTGCTGCCCATATTCCTCGCCGTTTTCGGCCTCTCCGTTATCCACTCGCTTGCCAACGGTCGAGGCATATGTGCATCCACATACATACATACATACGCACATACATATTTTTTTTGGTGCAATTAATCCGCGAAAAATTCGCAAGTAAACAGTGAAATTGTGTGGTGACAAAAAGAAGGCATAATTAATATTGGCCACCGGTGTGAATTAGTTCCGGAATTTCCAAATTCACCGAACAGTCCGCCGCTGTCGTAATATTTGTTTTTTATCTTCCTCAATCAGTGTCATTTTTTACACCACATAACTTTTCTGTTCCCCCAACTATACAGTCCACTTATCAAGGCTCCACTGTGCCAATATATGCCCACATGCCCTTACATATATCCGTACCTGCATGCATGTCCATATATTTCCATATATTTTCTGCCTCCAATTTCAGGAAAATATATAACCGATAAAATTTAACCATACAGTCCACTTCTCGACGTTCCACTGTACCATCGTATGCCCACATGCCCTTGCCCTACTTGCATGTATGCCCATATATTTCTCAATATTTTCTGCCTCCAGTTCCAGGAAATATATAACCAAACAAATTAAAAAAAAAATCAATTAATTATAAATTTATTTATTTCTATTTATAACTACAAAATTTATTTAATTCGTATTTTTCCGTCCGAGCAAAGGGCCAGGGTTTTTTAATTCACCTTTCCGGCCACTCAATAACAAAGGTCGAAAATTTAATTATCGAAAAAAAATTATAATTAATTAATTTAATTATCCTCCTTCTGTCCGAATAGAGCCGCGGTTTTAATTCCATCTTCCCGGCTTCGTGTTAATGAAATTCAATTACTTAAAGATTTATGTTTCAATTCCACCGTTCCAGCTTGGTAATAATTAACCTCAATTGATTAAAAATAAAGATTTTCAACTCCACCCTTCTGGCTCCATCATAATTAAATCCGAACCAGTTAGCCAAAAACTAATTATTAATTTTTTATAATTGTGTGTTTAAATTGTGTGTTAAATTCAAGCCAAGTTAAGTCCACCTTCCGGCTCCGAAAATTAAAAATAGTTAAGAATTTAATATCTCCGTATATATTAAATTCAGTACGAACCACACAAGTCGAAATATACATACATATATAGACCGTCATCATTTTTTTCCGAACAAGCACGAATTTTCCGGTACTTTTTCCATTTTCCGTGCCTCCAACGCTGCTTCTACTTCGCATCAGTAAACATCTGCCTGCAATCCGAGCAAACCACGTCTCCTTGTGGGATTTCTGGAGTCCTGAAGTTTTTCTTTCCACATTCGAATTGTGCCGCACAGGACCTTCCTTTCCACAGCGGCGCCACTAGTTCGCACTTGCTCCTTGTAATTGCCTTTGATCCGCGATCTCACCGTTCTCATCACATTAGTGCGAGCGGCCACCACTTCGTACCTGGGGCACCTTCGTACCAGGGGCACCTGTTGCGCGAGTCAGTTGACAAGCGCTGACCAGCGAATTGGACTCTGAGAATGCCCACGGGAGACGACAAAAAGCCGCGTTCGATCCCAGCCATCCGTTTGGACAGATCTCAATCCGCATCTCCGCGGACGCCTCTTTTGAAGCCTAAGGCTACCAGTGCCAGTCCAAGGGCAAGGAGTGACGAATCCGTCAATACAACCCCCCGGTCCTTCACAGAGGCAGACTCACTCCGTTGCAAAAATGGCTCCAAGTGCGGTCGAAGTGGCGTTGAAAAAGTTCATCGCCACAACAGATCGAATTATCCAATTTGAGGCTAACATAAGTACTCCGGGCGCCCCAGAAACGGAAATAGGCTCCCAATACATGTGCGAAGTTCATCGGGACCAAATTCGGGCACTATGGGAGAAGGTGGAGAAGAGCTATGAGAGCTGCTCCGATTTGCTAGCCGTGTCCGACGACAATGCGGCCGCCTCGACAGTGCTGGAAGCGAAGTACAGCTACTGTTACTCCGTCTATTCGAGATGTATTGCCCAGCTTCGGGAGAAAATTGCTTCCCAATCCACTCAGGCTCCCGTCAATGTCCACACGCCCGCGCCTACAGGCTGCAGGTTACCTCCGGTGGATACCGAGGTCTTCGCGGGTGATTATCTTTGGTGGCCCACCTTCCGAGACTTGTTTACGGCCATTTACATTCAAAACTCGCGGCTCACCCCGGTAGAGCGGTTGTTCCACTTGTTGTCCAAAACAAGTGGTGACGCCCACGCTATTGTTTCCAAGGCTCCCCTTACCCATGAGGGGTTTGCCGTCGCTTGGCAAAGCCTCACAGACCGCTTTGAGAACCGGCGGCTACTGGTCAATATCCAGTTGAAAATCCTTTTCAACCTCCAGGCTATTTCTCAAGAGTCCGGGGTCGCGCTGAAAGAGCTCCAAGCCACCATTCAGAGTTGTCTGACAGCCCTAGCAATGTCCGCCATCAATGTTGAGGCCTGGGACTGCCTTCTGGTGTTTATGATTTCGTCAAAGCTCCCCAAAGTCACACTTTCCATGTGGGAGCAATCCGTTCATAACAAGGCCGAAATTCCAACATGGAAGGAATTAGACAATTTCCTGACAGAGCGCCATCGCACTCTGGAAGCAATCGATGACGTCAGGCCTAGTAGCTCCGGGCAACTTCCGCCAAGGTCGGGAATTCCTATTGCCCCCGCTCGGAGGCTCAATTCACACGAGACTCGAGTGGTTCCGGGCCAAAAGGGCTGCGATCTCTGTTCGAGGGAGGACCACCCCATTCGCTTATGTCCGCGGTTTCTAAATATGGATGTAAATGGGCGCTTTGGCTACATTACAAGGAAGCAGTTATGTCTAAACTGTTTTGGCCGAGGGCACCAGCAGCGAGACTGCACGAGCGCCCGTACCTGTTTCACCTGCCACAGCCGACACCACACCCTCCTGCACCGCGGCCATCCGTTCGCCACCGCTCCAAGTCCTCCTATGCCGCCTACCGCTCCAAGTCCGCCTACGCCAGTAAACGGCTCAGAGGATCAGTCGAATGTGCAGGTGTGTTTCGCTTCCGGGTCGGGAGCAGTCATACTAGGCACGGCCCTGATCAACGTGTGCCATTTGGGGTGCAGCTTCCAGGCACGAGCACTGATAGACTCAGGGTGCGAAGCGACCTTCATAACGGAACGACTGTTCAACCTCGTCAAGCCTCCCTTCAAGACGATTCAAGCCCAAGTTTCCGGCCTTAATCAAACCATTTCCGCGCAGTCTACTAAATTGTGCCATTTCTCCATTCGGTCGCCGTCAAGACCCGGGCTACAATTAGAGACTGCGGCTTACGTTCTTCCGCAGTTGGCAGGAAATCTGCCATCATATCCGATTTCGCGAGATCGTCTCAAGGGGCTGCCCAATATTACCCTGGCGGACCCCAACTTCTTTGAGAGCTCCCAAGTCGATGTGTTTATAGGAGCTGACATTCTTCCGTCCATTCTCCTCGGTAATTCCAAGTCTAACATCTGCGGGTCGCTTCTCGGTCAGGAGACCATTTTCGGATGGGTGCTAACCGGCCCACTATCTCCAGTCAACCCCCGCAGCGTGTCTGTTTTTTCCGCACGAGTTGCCCGCAGCCTCGGTGACTCACTGGATCAGGGAGAGGTGCCCACACGGATCAGTTCGGAATCGGATTCCAAGATCATATTCAGCACAATGTCGCCACGCCCACGCAACGCCCAGTCACTGGAGAGCAGATGTTCTCGAGGTACACAATCCTACCGATGCCGAGTCTGCAATGGGATCCATCCATTGAAGAAGTGTCGGCGCTTCCTACGCCTTAGTGCCGAGGAGCGGCTCCGAGCGGCTCTCGCGAACCGCTATTGCTCGAGCTGCCTGGCCCACGAGCACTCCGACGGATCCTGTCGGCGTGGAGACGGCTGTAAGACGTGTGGTCAGGATCACCACACGCTGCTGCACCCCGTGACCAAGGAGCACCGGTCACCGCCCACGGGAGACAGTACACGGGGTGTCTCGCTCTGTCGGCCGTCATCAGCCAACTACCGGCGCGGTTCGGGTGCTTCTCGCCCTGCGTTCGCCATTTTCCGGCATTCCCAAACCGATCCACGGCCGCCGACTTCCCGGCACTCTTCAATAACTCCTCGGCATTCTTTCGCCACCGCTCTTCCGCTCGCGTCATCCGCGCCTAGGCAACTTTCCGCCTCTCCCCGAGGGCCCACGCAGGACGCGGTCGCTGCGCGCACCCTATCATTGATGCTGGACCGAAACAGCGTCAACATCGGGACCCGGATTTTCGACACGGGGGCCTTCATCGACCCGTGTACGCCCTCTAGCTGCAGTGACGCATAGCTAGCGACGAGGGATTTGTTGCAACCCGAGCGATTGCAAGGGGGGGGAGAATGTTTAGGTGAGGGGCCGTTGTGCCGCTCAGCTGAAGAGCGCATCCGCGCTGAAGAGCGCACCCGCGCTAAAGAGCGCACCCGCGTTGAAGAGCGCATCCACACTCGCCCCTCTGTGCCCTCTCTCTCGCTCGTTGGTTGTCGTCGATCGTCTTTTTTGTACTAGTTTTAAGTTAGTGATCGCATGTAAGCAGCACAATAAAGCTGACCGCGTTAAATTCACCGAAAGACGCCCCCGACTTTTTAATTCAAAATTTCAACTTTTCTGGAATCTTTGGCGGCAGCAGCGCCCCCCTACAAAACAGTATTTTTGAAGATAGAAGCTTGGTACTTTCTTTTCGATTTTGTATTGTAATTAATTGGTTTTATTATGATATTCTCATAAGGATCGGCCAACCATATCTGATGTTTGCGATATGTATCGGGTTTTAACTGCAAGGGTATATCAACTTCGGCTCCGCCCGAAGTTAGCTTTCCTTTCTTGTTTATATCACGATTTTGTGCAATGTTTCTATTTTTTTTTACTTAAGCTCGGCGACTTAAATAGAAACCATAAAATAGCCAAGCGGTCAGAGTTTAAATTGGCAGGAAAAACTAACTAAATGATACAGGTATATGTATTTATGAAGAATACATACATATGTATTAAGAATATGCATTATACATGTACAATTTAACATTAAAAATAATTTTATATTTGGTTTTGTTATGTGAACGATTTTTTTATAAAAATTAATGATTTTTTTTTTTAATATTCATACTTCTTAAGCTTCAGTTTATAGAGCCCACTGCAGAATATTTACATGCACATATATCTTGTATGTGGCTTTTATTATCTCATCATTGATTTTACCGAAAGACTTTTTTTTGGCTGTTTGCTTGTGTTGTAGCCGTTTACATTTTTACAGTTTTTGTATAGGAAAAATTGGTTTCTAATTATTTTTCGATTTTAAAACTATTCAGTTTCCACCTTGGATATTTTATACGCCGGGTGATTTCTAATCTTTTAGAATCCTACTTTCAGTGCTCCGAATATAATTTTCTAAGAAATAAAAAAATCTTGAAACGTATATTACTTACATTTTATTTCTTCAACTATGGTACGTAATGTTTTTTCGTTAATAAAAGGATTTTCTTAAACTTTTTAAACCAGAAATGAAAGATAATTTTCGGCACAGCCAAAGTTGGTATTCAGTTGATTTTTATACCCCTGTAGTGATTTTGTTCAAAAGTGTCCTTTCCTTTCACGAAAAAATAAGTATGTAGACACGACATTTTAGTGTTTAAAAAAAATGGCATAACAAATTTTTAAAAACCATAGTTTATTTATTCTTTATTAAATTAGTAACAATATCCGTGTGATAAAACAAACAACAACATTATTAACAAGAAAGGACGGCTATAGTCGAGTTTCCCGACTATATTACACCCGGTACTCATCTCTTCCACCGACAGTTTAACTAATCTTTGAAGTTTAAACTTTAACGGCATGGATTCTCAGCAACAAATTTTTGCATACTTTAGTGATTAAGAATAAAAACAACAACAAACCTGCATCTATACTACTATCCTACCGATTAAGTAGGGAAGCAGACTAAAAAGTCTATAACTCCTCTAAAAATTACCCGATTTTGCAACTTTTTGATTCTTAGGTGTAGATTACCCATATTTTCCAAGAGAATTAAGGAACTGGCGCTAGCACCAGACTTATGTTTGGGTAGCGGTAGTGAGCGTGACAATTTTAAGAGTCTCCATGCCAAATCCTATAGATCAATCTCTTATATTCTCTAAGATCTCTAAGATTCTCCGTATGAACGACAGAGGGACGGACGGATGCAAAACTTTTCCAATGACTAATCTACACCTACAAATAAAAACTCAGTCAATTCGAATAATTTTTAGTGGAGTTATAGACTTTTTTAGAGGAGCTTGCCTATGCGCAAAAGTATGAAACAAAAACGATTTGCTGAGAATCCTTTTCGTTAAAGCTTAAGCTTTAAAGGTGTGAGGTTAAACTAAAGGTTAAGTTAAAGTGTGGGTGAAAAATATGAGTACCGGGTATAAAACTTTGTTTCTTTTGTCGATTTTTGCTCATTCTTTATTATAAGCTTCTTTTTGTATCCTTTCATTGGAATAAACCTATTGAGAAAGGTTGCCAACAAGATTTTATATCGGCCTCAATCCAGGGCTGCACGCTGGCTATTTCAAATGTTTGATTTTCGGAATGGCTTTATATGCTTTTCACAGTAAAAAAGTAAATAGTAAATAAGTATATTGTCCTGTTAAAAAGACAATTTGTTATCAAAATGATTCTTTCCATACTAAACAAGAAGTGAATCTAATAGCTCTACATAGGTTTGAGCGTTCAGGTTATAAAATATATAGATGACTTTCCTAAATACCTAAAGGCAGGCCATAGCATAAGAAACCCTCCCTTAGCCATCAGGCCATCAGGCCTGCATTTCATTAAATTTTGGTCTGTTGACATTAGACATTTGCAAGAATGCCAAAAAACCTACATTCAAATTAACTCTATACAAAATAAATTGCTTGCGTGGCCGTTTCGTGCGCACGTCCGACTCAGACGCCCTACATTGGAACCACGAAAGACGAAGTAATGGCATTAGAATGAGTGAAACCAACATTTCAAAGGCATTCTAGTGCCAAGCCTTTTTCTTTTTGTATGACAAAACTTTCGCAGTTTTGTAAAGCTTCGCGGATCGCTCGTAGTCTCTACCACCTTAACGCTGCCCTCGAATCATCTCACGTCTTTACAGACCAGGGCAATAAATGGCATTTAATTGAACTCGTTGATTATTTATTCAGTACTGGGAAAACTGCCGGAAATATAGAATTGTCATTTCAAAAGCCCCTTTTTCTTTTCAGCAGTAGCTTATTAACATGGGTCAAATCATATCTGAATTGCTTGTTTATAATACTTAACGTGGTATTCGACAATGAATATATATTGCCATACTTACACAAAATCGCCGCGACGGATGTGAACTGTCCTAAATTTTTTTTTTAATTTTATGAGTTTTATGAGTGCATCGCAATGGCTGTCCCAAATATGTTTCGATGGCATCACATGGCCGCCGTTTAAGGAACTCTTCATCCAACGTTTCGTGGGAATCGAGACAACTTCTGCCATACTGATGAACATTTTGAATGGACGTCCCAAAACTGGAGAGAGTTTTGCTGAGTACGGCAGTCGCATTGTCACCCTATTGCTCTCTAAATGGAAGGCAAAGAATTTGGAGGAGATTGCGGTATCAGTAGCGTTGGCTCACATGGCTCAAATTGATAATAATTTGTTGCGTTGGCTGTTTACAACGAATGTGACGACTCGTAATGAGCTGCAGCAGCAGCTATAGGCTTATGCTTTCAAGAAGCGCAACAACGAGAAGGACGGATATTCGACGGGTCCGGATAAGAAGAAAACAAGGATGCAGTCGCAGGTTAAGTGCCATTTTTGTGGAAAAGCTGGCCACAAATATGCAGAATGCCGCTCTCGAATGGAGAAAGCATCAGCCCCAACAGAAAGGAGTTATAGCGTGAGCAGCACGGCCGGATTGAAGGATCGATCAAAAATTAAATGTTTTAAGTGCGGTGAAAACGGACATGTGGCTTCTGTATGCCCCAAAAATCGTACTGGTGGAAACAGCAAGAGCTACGAGAAGCGAGTTGACCTTTGTACAGTAGCTCCACCAAGTGGAACAATTACCTTATCTGGTGAGTCTATTCCATATTGTTTCGATTCTGGAGCCGAATGTTCACTGGTCAAGGAGAGCGTTGCGGATAAATTCGCCGGAAAACGATTTCAAAATATTGTAACTCTAAATGGCATAAGTAACGATTCAATTTGTAGCACATCGCAAGTTCTGAGTAATATTAATATTGAACAATATTGTTTTGAAGTTTTATTACATGTAGTTATGGACAAATATTTGAAGCATGACGTGTTGATTGGCCGTGAAGTTTTAGGCCTGGGCTTTGGTGTATCAATTGATGCAGAAAAATTTTGCTTTTATAAGACAAAAAGAGTAAATGTTCTGAGTCTAGTGAAGTATGAAGAAATCATAAATTCTGATACTAATTTAAACGATTCTGATAAGACGATATTAAACAATATGTTGAGATGTCACTCTGATAGGTTTATTGACGGAATTCCAATGACTCGCGTGACGACAGGTCAATTAGAAATTAGGCTAATAGATCCACAAAAGACTGTGCAACGCCGACCTTATAGGCTTAGCGAAGATGAGAGGAAGCACCTTCGGTGCAAAATTGAAGAATTGCTTACATCAAAAATTATTCGTCCCAGCTGTTCACCATTCGCTAGTCCCATGATGCTGGTTAAGAAGAAAAATGGCACAGATCGTCTTTGTGTAGATTACCGCGTTTTAAACGACAATACAATTGCCGATAAATATCCTTTGCCTCTTATTTCGGATCAAATAGCTCGTCTTCGTGGTGCAAGGTACTTTTCGTGTATAGATATGGCAAGTGGATTTTACCCTGTACACCCAGACTCAATTGAGCGAACGGCCTTCGTTACACCCGATGGACAGTACGAATTCTTAACCATGCCCTTTGGTCTGAAGAACGCACCTTCTGTGTTTCAGCGTGCAATAATAAAAGCCTTGGGTCCGTTGGCATACACATTCGCAATTGTTTACATTGACGATGTTATGGTAGTAGCTAAAACAAAAGATGAAGCGTTAGAACGACTAGAGATAGTTTTGGACACCTTAAGCAAAGCCGGATTTTCATTTAATATAACGAAATGTTCGTTCCTTAAAACTAAAATCGAGTACCTTGGGTATGAAATAACGAATGGAGAAATTCGGCCAAATGCACGAAAGATCCAGGCATTGATAGGGTTGCCACCTCCGGAAACTGTTACTCAATTACGACAGTTCATTGGTTTAGCTTCTTACTTCCGACAATTCATTCCAAAATTTTCCGAAACATTAAAACCATTGTATACGCTTACTTCAAAGAACAATGCTAATTTTGTCTGGTTGCCAAAACATGAACAAATACGTTTGAAAATAATAGGTGTATTGACACAGGCCCCATTATTAACTATATTTGATCCACAATATCCAATAGAATTGCATACAGATGCCAGCTCCATTGGTTACGGGGCGATATTGTTACATAAAATCGAAAAAAATCCTATGTAGTGGAGTATTATAGCAAATGTACTTCTCCGGCAGAAGCAAAATACCACTCGTACGAACTAGAGACTTTAGCAGTTGTCAATGCTACGAAGTATTTTAGGCATTATTTACAAGGTCGTAAATTCGTCGTTTACACTGATTGTAACTCTTTAAAGGCCAGTCGCACTAAAATGGAATTAACACCGAGAGTGCATAGATGGTGGGGGTTTTTACAGTCATTTGAGTTCGATATTGAATATAGAAAGGTGGAGCGGATGGCGCATGTTGATTTCCTTTCCCAAAATCCACAGTCAGAAGGAAATAAGTGTGTGGATAAAATAATTGAGAAGCGTATTAATCTTACTGAAGTGACCGACAATTGGTTGGTGTCCGAACAGCAGCGCGACCCTGAAATAATCAATATTTCATCCAAGTTACGCAATAACGAGTTACCGGAAAATTTAAATAAAACGTTTGAATTAAGAAAGGGTATATTGCATAGGAAAATACAAAGGAATGGTAAAACAAGGTGCTTGCCAGTAATTCCAAGGGCGTTTAGGTGGGCAGTGATCAACCACGTACACGAATCTGTTATGCATTTGGGATGGGAAAAAACATTAGATAAGGCATATGGATATTACTGGTTCGAGAACATGACCAAGTATGTACGTAGATTTGTGGAAAATTGTATCATGTGCAAACTAGCAAAGCCCCCAAATGGAAAGGTCCAGGCAGAATTGCATCCAATTCCTAAGATAGAGATACCATGGCACACAGTGCACATCGATATAACGGGTAAAATGAGTGGCAAAAACGACTTGAAGGAATACGTTATTGTTTTAATAGACGCATTCACCAAGTTTGTTTATTTTTACCACACACTGAATATAGACACCGAAAGCTGTATTAAAGCTGTGAAATCGGTTGTGGCGCTATTTGGATTGCCAACTAGAATAATAGCGGATCAAGGTCGTTGTTTTGCTAGCTCAGGCTTTCGTAATTTCTTTTCCGCTCAAAAGATTCAGCTGCATTTGATCGCTAACGGAGCTAGTAGGGCAAACGGACAGGTCGAACGCGTGATGAGCACCCTTAAGACAATGTTGACAGCAGTTGAAACGAGTCAAAGATCATGGCAGGAGGCATTGGCTGAAGTACAACTGGCCATGAATTGTACTGCAAATCGAGTCACCAAGTTTAGCGCTTTAGAGCTATTAATAGGAAAAGAAGCTAGGCCTTTTGGTTTATTGTCAATAAACGAAGAAGACAATGATGTAGATAGAGAACAGATTAGAATTCAAGCCAAGGAAAACATGGAAAATAATGCAAGATATGACAAACAAAGATTTGACAAAAATAAGGCAAAGATTATGAAGCATAACGTAGATGATCACGTTTTGTTGAAAAACGAAGAACGGCATCAGACAAAGCCCCAAAATTTAAAGGTCCATTTAAGGTGATCAAAGTCTTAGACGGCGATCGATATGAACTAAAATCTTTAGTAAATAAGCGAACGTATAAATATTCGCATGAATGGCTAAGAGCGCTACCAAACAGACAAATAATTAACGAATTAAACGAAGAATTCAAGGTCAAGGTGATTGGGTGTAAGTGTGTACACCAAATTAAATTGAGAAATCAAGAGACAAATCTAAGTTTTGTAAAATCTGAATTATTGGAAAATTCTGATTAGAATTAAATGATATGAATAAGATCATGAAGTTGAAAATGTTTTATGTTAGTAAACAAAAGGAAATTGTGTTTCCTAGATAAGAAAAATTGTCAGTTAATGTTTGTGGTAGCGGCTCTGTAAGTTTGTAAATTGTAAGAGAAAATAATGTTATTAAAACTAAGAGATATTAAATTTAAAAGAGTCTGGTATGTGACTTGGACATGGGTGGTGGATGAAGCACACGAGGACGTGTGATAGGTCAGGAAGGCCGTGTCGCAGTGTGATTCTGGTAATTGGGAATCCGGGGAATTCCCTGTTTCTGCTTTACCCGTTGATACTGAGCGAAAGCACGGCAGCAGAGGCAGAGACGCTCTGCTGCTGAGTGAGGTTCGATGGTAAGATACCAAGAGTCTTGAGTAAGACAGAGATGGCTGTATACGCTCGAGTGGAGTGAGTTTATGACGTGAGCGCGTACGCAGTATTTAATTTAGCTTGGGTATTGGAACCGATCGGAACTCGCTGTGCGGCTGTGTCAAACATCAAAAGCATCAACATGGATAACATACCCTTGCCGCCGACCAACTTACCCTTGGCTCCGACATATACATTAACACATACTACCTCGTACAAAATACTACCATAACAAAAAATTTTTGTTATGTTGTAATTGTAGAATTACACAGTGCGACAGTGATTTGGAACTTTTGAAGAGACCTAGTAGGAATTGTTCATTAGGTCGAGTATAGTACAAAACCGTTTGGTATACTACAAATCAATAATTATTGATTCATGTTTTATACCGAACCTAATCTAAAAACAAATCTGTTTAAGTAAGTCAGTAAGTCATTCGGAACTATATTCTATATACTTAAGTTACTAAACACCGTTTAGATTAGCCATATATGCAGTGCGCACAAAAAAAAAACAGGACCGATCGCTTAAGAAGAAGGAATATAAGTGGTTATTACATTCCTTGTTTTAAGCTTTGTATTTTCAAATCAAATAAAAAATAGTCAACAAAACATGTGACACAAAAAAAGTTTGCTGCATTTAAATACTACCCAAGCCGATGCCCGAAAGCGCTGCACTATGGGGCTAACGAACACTTTTTGTGGCCGAAATTAATATCTCGAAAACGAAACGAGATATTTCGGTTTGGTTTTCGGATTTGAGTTTATAATAAAAAAATGAATATGTTTTATGAAAATGGGCGTGGTGACCTTTTTTTTAAGATATACCTATTATAATATTTCGTCATAAAATTCCGTAAAAAAATCATAAAAATATATGTTTATTTGTCTATATTTATTTATTGAATAATAAAAAGGCATTAGTGCTCTTTAAAATATCCATTTGCATTAATCACAGGCTTGACGAGCTGTAAATAGTTGATTTTAAAATTCATGTAGAATAATTCAAATATGTTTAAGTACCTCATTTCTAGTTTTATTGTATTTGCTCTTCGGTTTGAAGTTCCATATCAAAAGAAAATTCAAATTCATCATCTGAAAGGTCCTCTAAATGCGTATCTGAAGTACAACTTACGCCATCAAGCAATTCAGTAACTATTAAAGGTAGGCTTAATTGCTTCTGAGTCCGTATACGCTTTGATAAATTAACGGTAGAAATGAGTGGATCGGATGTGTCCAATGCTCCGGATGTGTCCTTGTATGAGGGAAAAATATTTTGTTTAGCTAGCCCCCTTATGGAACAATACTGCTTTTTTGTTAGGCTCTCATCCAAAAGAAGGCATGTAAATTTTTTGTCTTAATAGACTTCGGATATTTTTTGCCTTTTCAGGACTTTTAGCTAATAGCTGTAAAACAAAGGCGAGATCAACTTTGCCCCCTTTTCGCGCTGCTGCACTCGCTGATTGAATTAGAAGACCTACATTTCCTGCTACGCGAGTAGAAAGATCTAATGCTGCCCTTCTTATCGTTCTGTAACTCTTAACCACGTATGATAATAAAGGTCGACCCACGGATCTTCGGTTCTTTGTTTCCATATGCACAACAGTCTGCAAAGATAGCAAAACATCATGCCTTCTTCTAAACAATGCTAAATTTATTTTGCAACTGTTCCACTTTCGCGATAAACGGTAGCAAAATTGTTCGCTTTGGACTACTAATTTTGTATCTTGGTCTTCACATATAGGACCATCTACACTTTTCCTAAAGCAATCCAAAATAGCAGACTTCTTGCAGCTTTTCGTAGCGGCTGATTTCCATTTTTCGAACAATTTATCGTTGCTCAGGCACTGACCTAAAAATCTAAATACCATAAAAAGTTCAAACATGTGCAGTTTAAGACTCATTCATTTGAAAGAGGACGAAAGACACTACAACACAGTATAAATATTAAGGTAAAACTAGGTTACATTTTTTTTGTTTACTCCATTTGAAAAATGTACTTCAATTAAGCTTTTACCTTTTCAGGGGGTACACAAATACACACATTACAAAAACAACACGATCAATTCCTACAATTGATACCTACAAACACTTAGTACAAGCCCCTTTGGTTCGACTGCATATCAAACATTAAAATTTTATATCCTTTTAGTCCACTAAAAACTGTTTTAAAAAACGAAAATATTTTGCTAATCTACCACGTGTTTTTTTTGGCACTAACAGTGAACTTTGACAGCTAATAACATAACAATGCCAATCTCTGTTAACTTTTCTGTTATGGATCATTGAAGTTTGATGTTATCTTAAGGTAATGACGTCATTAGATCCTTTCTTTAAGGACTTTTAAAAAATGACTTATGGCCAAAATAAGTGGTAGTTGGCCCCATAGTGCGTTGGTTGAATAACGCCAATATTTTTTTAGGCTTTTGCTAATAAAAACGGGGTGATGTGAACGGGGTCATATGTTTCCACCTAACCAACTTTCCACCTGTTTTTTTTCTCCAACTTCAAAAAACTATTCCCGTCACTAAAACTTATCTTTCAGAATACTACGGGGCTATTAAACAAAATCCTTAAACCATATTCTGATAATTTTTTCTTTGCATCCCGCACTGTAGCCTTTATAGAAAGTGATAAACCATCTTCATCATCTTATCACGTACCTTCACCGCAGGAATGTTTGACATGTCTCTAGGTCAAATCAATCATGTAAAAAATTCGTTAGGAAGCCTATTAGACTTACAATTTTATTATGACTGTATATTTTATATTTGATCCTGATGGTACCCCTCTTTCCAGAGCTTTGCCCCATTCAACTCCAGAGATTCCATATAGCCACTTGCTTGAGGTTTCGATTGAAACCATTTCCGTTGTCGATCAGAAGTTTCCGTCTGAGTTTATTATGGAAAGTTTATTATGGGATCTTTAAAGCGTTTAACACGTTTTTTCGCCAGGCCCCGATGGAGCACCAGGCTGTGTTCTAAAATACTTTGCCTAATTTATTGGAGTTGACATCCTCTGTAATAGGCTTTCAAAAGAGATTTCCAACTGAGGTTGGATGCTCAGAATTCAGTAAAACATTTTATTCAGTGATTCACTCACTACTGTTAAGTAAATAGAATCTTTTAGGATTTCCTATAGACTTTCTAATTTTGATCTCAAGTTACCTTGATGAAAGAACAAAAAAAGTTTTATTTAAAAATGTAATTGACTAATTAGTTCGGCTTTGTCCGTGCTACATCTGGAGTCACTCAAGGAAGTTATCTTGGGCCGTTACTATGTTTATGGGATGGCAATGACGAATTTTTGGAAGCGTGTTATAGAAATAACCCCTGTTTATGCGGCACGTAACATATCATTTCGTTATTGGATTTTAGTAGAGATGTCAGCCGAGTAAAATTAGGCATTATAGTCTGGTCAGACTTTCACAAGCAAAAAAGTAAGCAAACCAAGCAACACGATAGATAAAAAAAACAGATTTGTAAAAATTAGATTTGTACCACCAATTCATGCTTTGGGGCTTAAATCTTAGGCAACTTTCGTGTGTTGCCGAATTCACGAAAAGGCGATTATGTACAATAGAATCGGAAAACATGAAATGAAAGCGTGAATTCGCCATCGCATAAACACAGTAATAGAGGAGTTTTAGTGTGCTTCCCAACTGAATCGGTAGAATGGCCGTTGTCCTCCTATTGTCAAGGTTAACTTAAAAAATTTAATTATTGTCCCTAACTGAGGACAGATTGTAAATAAAACTTTCAAATGTTACAAAAAAAATAAAAAATAAAAAAAAAAATCCGAATCAAAAAGAAAACTCTTAAAAAGAAAGCAAAAAATATTTTAATTATTCGTTCGGAATCGATTCTCAAATAGCCCTTATAGGATCAATTTATTTCGGAGACTTTTAAATGATCAACAGCTTTTCGCAGTTTTTCACGCTATTAAAATATTCAACAATATTAAAAAAAAAAAAAAAATAGTAAAATATTCAGCGACATGAGAAATACGACGAGAGTTATTCACGACTATATGATAATCGGTGCTTATCTCTTCCACCCTCACTTTAACTAACGTTTAAACTTTAAAACTAACGTTTCTTAAATTTTTTAGAAGCTCTTTCATTTGCTCCCATTTTGCCTCATTTGACAGCCCAAACTTAAAAATCAAAATGTTCACTTAAACAAATTTTCTCAGAAATTGGGTTGTAAAAAGTTTTCGCCATAGAAAAAATAGATAAGGAAGCGTAGTTTTGTATTTGTTTAAGAACTGTTGCTAGCAAAGCTTTCTTTAAAATAAAATACACTATTTTAGTGCCCATTCAAACTTTTGAATTAACGAAAAATGAAATAAAAACTACGTTTTTTTCGCTCAGTGAATACTCTGTTTCTCTCTGCTACGCATACACTCAAATTTGAAACAGGTGTGCGTTTTGCCCCCACTGGTTTAAGACTATAGATTTTCGGCACAAAAAATGTTGTTACATTTTACTGCTTTGCTTTGGAAATATTAAAAAGTATGATGCAGAACGAAACAGTCGATAGCTCCTGTAAAAATTGTTCGGCATGGCGAAAAAAATACGCCAGTGTAGGAATCGGAATAAAGATTCATATAACTTTTTATAGTCAGCATAGTAGTGAAGGAGACATCTCCGACCCTATAAAGTATATATATTCTTGTTCAGGATCACCTCCTGAGTTTATATGAGCATGTCCGTCTGTCTGTTTCTACGCAAACTAGTCTCTCAGTTTTAAAGCTATCGTCTTGAAACTTAATCGGCCGGGATAAACCGACTATATCCTATAGCTGCCATATAACTGATTGATCGGAAATAGTATAACTTTGGTGTTTTTAGAGTTACAGAGTTCAGATTCTGTACAACTGCTATTTTTGGCAAAATAATACAACATGCTAAATTTGATAAGGATCGGCCGACTGTATCCTATAGCTGCAATATAACTGAACGATCGGAAATGACCCAACTTAGTACAGATGCCATTTTTGGTCAGTTGATCCAAACTACTAAACTTCATAACGATCGGCCGAATATATCTTATAGGAAAAATGTATTTGGTAGAAATACCAACTTTGGTATTTTTGAAGATAGAAGCTTGGTACTTTCTTTTCGATTTTGTATTGTAATTAATTGGTTTTATTATGATATTCTCATAAGGATCGGCCAACCATATCTGATGTTTGCGATATGTATCGGGTTTTAACTGCAAGGGTATATCAACTTCGGCTCCGCCCGAAGTTAGCTTTCCTTTCTTGTTTATATCACGATTTTGTGCAATGTTTCTATTTTTTTTTACTTAAGCTCGGCGACTTAAATAGAAACCATAAAATAGCCAAGCGGTCAGAGTTTAAATTGGCAGGAAAAACTAACTAAATGATACAGGTATATGTATTTATGAAGAATACATACATATGTATTAAGAATATGCATTATACATGTACAATTTAACATTAAAAATAATTTTATATTTGGTTTTGTTATGTGAACGGTTTTTTTATAACAATTAATGATTTTTTTTTTTAATATTCATACTTCTTAAGCCAACTTTATTTTATTTTTCATCCTTTAGATTATAGTTCTTCAGTTTATAGAGCCCACTGCAGAATATTTACATGCACATATATCTTGTATGTGGCTTTTATTATCTCATCATTGATTTTACCGAAAGACTTTTTTTTGGCTGTTTGCTTGTGTTGTAGCCGTTTACATTTTTACAGTTTCTGTATAGGAAAAATTGGTTTCTAATTATTTTTCGATTTTAAAACTATTCAGTTTCCACCTTGGATATTTTATACGCCGGGTGATTTCTAATCTTTTAGAATCCTACTTTCAGTGCTCCGAATATAATTTTCTAAGAAATAAAAAAATCTTGAAACGTATATAACTTACATTTTATTTCTTCAACTATGGTACGTAATGTTTTTTCGTTAATAAAAGGATTTTCTTAAACTTTTTAAACCAGAAATGAAAGATAATTTTCGGCACATCCAAAGTTGGTATTCAGTTGATTTTTATACCTCTGTAGTGATTTTGTTCAAAAGTGTCCTTTCCTTTCACGAAAAAATAAGTATGTAGACACGACATTTTAGTGTTTAAAAAAAATGGCATAACAAATTTTTAAAAACAATAGTTTATTTATTCTTTATTAAATTAGTAACAATATCCGTGTGATAAAACAAACAACAACATTATTAACAAGAAAGGACGGCTATAGTCGAGTTTCCCGACTATATTACACCCGGTACTCATCTCTTCCACCGACAGTTTAACTAATCTTTGAAGTTTAAACTTTAACGGTATGGATTCTCAGCAACAAATTTTTGCATACTTTAGTGATTAAGAATAAAAACAACAACAAACCTGCATCTATACTACTATCCTACCGATTAAGTAGGGAAGCAGACTAAAAAGTCTATAACTCCTCTAAAAATTACCCGATTTGGCAACTTTTTGATTCTTAGGTGTAGATTACCCATATTTTCCAAGAGAATTAAGGAACTGGCGCTAGCACCAGACTTCTGTTTGGGTAGCGGTAGTGAGCGTGACAATTTTAAGAGTCTCCATGCCAAATCCTATAGATCAATCTCTTATATTCTCTAAGATCTCTAAGATTCTCCGTATGAACGACAGAGGGACGGACGGATGCAAAACTTTTCCAATGACTAATCTACACCTACAAATAAAAACTCAGTCAATTCAAATAATTTTTAGTGGAGTCAAAATCTTGTGCCAACAAGATTTTATATCGGCCTCAATCCAGGGCTGCACGCTGGCTATTTCAAATGTTTGATTTTCGGAATGGCTTTATATGCTTTTCACAGTGAAAAAGTAAATAGTAAATAAGTATATTGTCCTGTTAAAAAGACAATTTGTTATCAAAATGATTCTTTCCATACTAAACAAGAAGTGAATCTAATAGCTCTACATAGGTTTGAGCGTTCAGGTTATAAAATATATAGATGACTTTCCTAAATACCTAAAGGCAGGCCATAGCATAAGAGACCCTCCCTTAGCCATCAGGCCATCAGGCCTGCATTTCATTAAATTTTGGTCTGTTGACATTAGACATTTGCAAGAATGCCAAAAAACCTACATTCAAATTAACTCTATACAAAATAAATGGCTTGCGTGGCCGTTTCGTGCGCACGTCCGACTCAGACGCCCTACATTGGAACCACGAAAGACGAAGTAATGACATTAGAATGAGTGAAACCAACATTTCAAAGGCATTCTAGTGCCAAGCCTTTTTCTTTTTGTATGAAAAAACTTTCGCAGTTTTGTAAAGCTTCGCGGATCGCTCGTCGTCTCTACCACCTTAACGCTGCCCTCGAATCATCTCACGTCTTTACAGACCAGGGCAATAAATGGCATTTAATTGAACTCGTTGATTATTTATTCAGTACTGGGAAAACTGCCGGAAATATAGAATTGTCATTTCAAAAGCCCCTTTTTCTTTTCAGCAGTAGCTTATTAACATGGGTCAAATCATATCTGAATTGCTTGTTTATAATACTTAACGTGGTATTCGACAATGAATATATATTGCCATACTTACACAAAATCGGCGCGACGGATGTGAACTGTCCTAAATTTTTTTTTAAATTTTATGAGTTTGCGCAAGTATGCGCAAAAGATGTTAACTTTTATTATATATATATGTCGCAGTGTGATTCTGGTAATTGGGAATCCGGGGAATTCCCTGTTTCTGCTTTACCCGTTGATACTGAGCGAAAGCACGGCAGCAGAGGCAGAGACGCTCTGCTGCTGAGTGAGGTTCGATGGTAAGATACCAAGAGTCTTGAGTAAGACAGAGATGGCTGTATACGCTCGACTGGAGTGAGTTTATGACGTGAGCGCGTACGCAGTATTTAATTTAGCTTGGGTATTAAAACCGATCGGAACTCGCTGTGCAGCTGTGTCAAAAATCAAAAGCATCAACATGGATAACATACCCTTGCCGACGACCAACTTACCCTTGGCTCCGACATATACATTAACACATACTACCTCGTACAAAATACTACCATAACAAAAAATTTTTGTTATGTTGTAATTGTAGAATTACACAGTGCGACAGTGATTTGGAACTTTTGAAGAGACCTAGTAGGAATTGTTCATTAGGTCGAGTATAGTACAAAACCGTTTGGTATACTACAAATCAATAATTATTGATTCATGTTTTATACCGAACCTAATCTAAAAACAAATCTGTTTAAGTAAGTCAGTAAGTCATTCGGAACTATATTCTATATACTTAAGTGACTAAACACCGTTTAGATTAGCCATATATGCAGTGCGCACAAAAAAAAAACAGGACCGATCGCTTAAGAAGAAGGAATATAAGTGGTTATTACATTCCTTGTTTTAAGCTTTGTATTTTCAAATCAAATAAAAAATAGTCAACAAAACATGTGACACAAAAAAGTTTGCTGCATTTAAATACTACCCAAGCCGATGCCCGAAAGCGCTGCACTATGGGGCTAACGAACACTTTTTGTGGCCGAAATTAATATCTCGAAAACGAAACGAGATATTTCGGTTTGGTTTTCGGATTTGAGTTTATAATAAAAAAATGAATATGTTTTATGAAAATGGGCGTGGTGACCTTTTTTTTAAAGATATACCTATTATAATATTTCGTCATAAAATTCCGTAAAAAAATCATAAAAATATATGTTTATTTGTCTATATTTATTTATTGAATAATAAAAAGGCATTAGTGCTCTTTAAAATATCCATTTGCATTAATCACAGGCTTGACGAGCTGTAAATAGTTGATTTTAAAATTCATGTAGAATAATTCAAATATGTTTAAGTACCTCATTTCTAGTTTTATTGTATTTGCTCTTCGGTTTGAAGTTCCATATCAAAAGAAAATTCAAATTCATCATCTGAAAGGTCCTCTAAATGCGTATCTGAAGTACAACTTACGCCTTCAAGCAATTCAGTAACTATTAAAGGTAGGCTTAATTGCTTCTGAGTCCGTATACGCTTTGATAAATTAACGGTAGAAATGAGTGGATCGGATGTGTCCAATGCTCCGGATGTGTCCTTGTATGAGGGAAAAATATTTTGCTTAGCTAGCCCCCTTATGGAACAATACTGCTTTTTTGTTAGGCTCTCATCCAAAAGAAGAGCTACAGCTTCGTCGGTTGATATTTACTCAGGCATGTAAATTTTTTGTCTTAATAGACTTCGGATATTTTTTGCCTTTTCAGTTCTTTGTTTCCATATGCACAACAGTCTGCAAAGATAGCAAAACATTATGCCTTCTTCTAAACAATGCTAAATTTATTTTGCAACTGTTCCACTTTCGCGATAAACGGTAGCAAAATTGTTCGCTTTGGACTACTAATTTTGTATCTTGGTCTTCACATATAGGACCATCTACACTTTTCCTAAAGCAATCCAAAATAGCAGACTTCTTGCAGCTTTTCGTAGCGGCTGATTTCCATTTTTCGAACAATTTATCGTTGCTCAGGCACTGACCTAAAAATCTAAATACCATAAAAAGTTCAAACATGTGCAGTTTAAGACTCATTCATTTGAAAGAGGACGAAAGACACTACAACACAGTATAAATATTAAGGTAAAACTAGGTTACATTTTTTTTGTTTACTCCATTTGAAAAATGTACTTCAATTAAGCTTTTACCTTTTCAGGGGGTACACAAATACACACATTACAAAAACAACACGATCAATTCCTACAATTGATACCCACAAACACTTAGTACAAGCCCCTTTGGTTCGACTGCATATCAAACATTAAAATTTTATATCCTTTTAGTCCACTAAAAACTCTTTTAAAAAACGAAAATATTTTGCTAATCTACCACGTGTTTTTTATTGGCACTAACAGTGAACTTTGACAGCTAATAACATAACAATGCCAATCTCTGTTAACTTTTCTGTTATGGATCATTGAAGTTTGATGTTATCTTAAGGTAATGACGTCATTAGATCCTTTCTTTAAGGACTTTTAAAAAATGACTTATGGCCAAAATAAGTGGTCGTTGGCCCCATAGTGCGCTGGTTGAATAACGCTAATATTTTTTTAGGCTTTTGCTAATAAAAACGGGGTGATGTGAACGGGGTCATATGTTTCCACCTAACCAACTTTCCACCTGTTTTTTTTCTCCAACTTCAAAAAACTATTCCCGTCACTAAAACTTATCTTTCAGAATACTACGGGGCTATTAAGCAAAATCCTTAAACCATATTCTGATAATTTTTTCTTTGCATCCCGCACCAAGCCTTTATAGAAAGTGATAAACCATCTTCATCATCTTATCACGTACCTTCACCGCAGGAATGTTTGACATGTCTCTAGGTCAAATCAATCATGTAAAAAATTCGTTAGGAAGCCTATTAGACTTACAATTTTATTATGACTGTATATTTTATATTTGATCCTGATGGTACCCCTCTTTCCAGAGCTTTGCCCCTTTCAACTCCAGAGATTCCATATAGCCACTTGCTTGAGGTTTCGATTGAAACCATTTCCGTTGTCGATCAGAAGTTTCCGTCTGAGTTTATTATGGAAAGTTTATTATGGGATCTTTAAAGCGTTTAACCCGTTTTTTCGCCAGGCCCCGATGGAGCACCAGGCTGTGTTCTAAAATACTTTGCCTAATTTATTGGAGTTGACATCCTCTGTAATAGGCTTTCAAAAGAGATTTCCAACTGAGGTTGGATGCTCAGAATTCAGTAAAACATTTGATTCACATTTGATTCAACATTTGACTCACTACTGTTAAGTAAATAGAATCTTTTAGGATTTCCTATAGACTTTCTAATTTTGATCTCAAGTTACCTTGATGAAAGAACAAAAAAAGTTTTATTTAAAAATGTAATTGACTAATTAGTTCGGCTTTGTCCGTGCTACATCTGGAGTCACTCAAGGAAGTTATCTTGGGCCGTTACTATGTTTATGGAATGGCAATGACGAATTTTTGGAAGCGTGTTATAGAAATAACCCCTGTTTATGCGGCACGTAACATATCATTTCGTTATTGGATTTTAGTAGAGATGTCAGCCGAGTAAAATTAGGCATTATAGTCTGGTCAGACTTTCACAAGCAAAAAAGTAAGCAAACCAAGCAACACGATAGATAAAAAAAACAGATTTGTAAAAATTAGATTTGTACCACCAATTCATGCTTTGGGGCTTAAATCTTAGGCAACTTTCGTGTGTTGCCGAATTCACGAAAAGGCGATTATGTACAATAGAATCGGAAAACATGAAATGAAAGCGTGAATTCGCCATCGCATAAACACAGTAATAGAGGAGTTTTAGTGTGCTTCCCAACTGAATCGGTAGAATGGCGGTAGGTTTGTTGTTTTTTGTCCAAGTGCAACAACAATTTCTTGGTGAGAATCCATACCGTTAAAGTTTAACCTTTGGGGTAAGTTAAATTGTGGGTAGTTAATTGAGTATAATATAGTCGATAAACTCGACTTGCCTTAGGATTGCTTTAGAAAAATTTCCTCAGGTTAATGATCTTGGTCCTATTAGACTAAAAACATAAATTTTCCGATCATATTTCCACTGTGGGCCCCAAAGGCGATTCGCAGGGCTCTATTTTCAAATGTCTGGATAGTCCGAATATTAGTCTTGCTGGCCATGTCCCAAAGTTGGATCCCATATGTCCAAATTGACCGAATAATCGCCTAGTAAATTAGGATTTTCGAAGAGGTCCTCAGCTTCGACCTCCTACCCATCAGCCTATAGTACGACTTTAATCTTACTGTTGAGGTGGACCGGTGGGCAATTTCCTCGACGGAGAGAATTCCACCTTCTCTGCCAATCTATTCCACCTTCTCTTCCAATTGCCGAACAGATCTAGTTGCTCTTGCATGACAGCAGCTGCCTCTGTAGCAGGGGTCAGCAGCGGTCAGGAAGGCGGTATCGTCCGCTTAGGACGCTGCCATTATGTTGGGGCTCCGCAAGAACCGCAAGACAAATTTTCGGTTTCTTCAGGAACGACTCCAGGAAAGGGTAGTAAGGTCTGTGCAGGTTAGTCTTCAATTTACGGAGGAGACCGGAGTGTCAGACCCGGTCGAAGGCTTGTTTGACCTCCAGCATTACAGCCAGGCAGAACTTCTTGGGTTCGAAGCGTCCAGGATATACTGCACCACTCTGTGGCATTGTTCCGGGGTTCCGTGGGACCGCCTGAAGCCAAACGGGTGATTGGGGATCAGACCAGCCTCGTCTAGTACTGGCAATGCTCTACTCAAAAACACTCTTTCGAGTATGTTGGAGAGTATCGGTAGGAGACTAATCGGTGGATAAGAGGCAAGATCGTCTTCGGGTTTTTCGGGCTTGGGTATCATGGTTACCAGAGCATGTTTGTAGTTGGGAAGAGGAATGCGATAAGATGTTCATCGAGAATATCATCAATTTCTAAGCATCTACTGTAAATTTTCGTCAGTATCTCCAAGCATCAGCTTGGAGGTAGTAGCAGTTGTAATGCGGTTGCATTGATGCCAACATCGCCCGGTGCCTTGTTGTTGCTTAACACTGAATTCTGGGCGGCTGACTCCTCTTCCGTCACACGTGGTATTCTGTAGTCGCCTCGTGCGTGCTCTGCCAAGAGTCGTTCCGTTTTTGCTGCCTCTTCTGACGAGTAGCGGTAGAAACGGGTGAATACGCTTTCCAGGGGTTCTGCGAACGCTTTGGCTCGGTCCGTCTCTGCACCAACTGCCGGCTCGCTGAACAGGTGGGATCCTCTTAAGAGAACGTCGTATGCTTTTCGTGACGCGCCACAGATTGTTTTGTGGGTCAAATGGTTCCAACTGTTCAACGAACCCGTCGAACGCTTCCTTCCTCAAGTCCGCCAAGAGTTCAGAGAGCCTCTTGGAGACTCTATTTTCTATTGGACTCTATTGGAGACTCTGCCTCTTGGACAGTATCCAGACCTGCCTGAGTCGGCGCTTTTCCAGCTTAAGAGCCGTGACGTCTGGATTCCAAAAATGGATATCCCTGTCAGTGGCTCTCGGGCGGTTGGAAAACCTTGGAGCTGCCTCGGCTGCCGCAGCTTGCATTTGTGCGGTCAGTTCTTTGACGGCCCCCTCAATCTGGTTGGGGGCAGAGCACATCCAGAACTGCAATATTCCGATGTCCGTCAACTTATAAATAAGCTTCTTCCGGGCCGACCTTAGGATGGTTGGCGTGTATAGAGAGACGGCAAGAGCGCTGTGGTCAGAAATATGGTCGGCGACTTCTCGTATCTGGATTCCGGCCGAATCCAATCCTCCTGTGATGGCGAAGTCCACGACATCTGGGATCTTGTATAATAGTGGTACATGTATTTGGTAATATTGTGGGTTTTAATATTAGATCATCGTTACCCGTCCTTCAGGTCGAGGCTGCAGTCTCTCCTAAGTTTCTCCAAAACGTAATTGAACCGTGGCGTCCTTTATTGATTTTTCGTTAATCTGTCAGAAGTCCACGCACATCCTCTATTGACCCGTTTTCTTCTTCACGATCACAATGGGTGAACTGTACGCGCTATTCAAGCTCGATGCATCCTTTCTCCAGCAGCTCTTCCACCTTCGCGTTTATCTCTCACTGTATTTTTGGGTTTTTGAGATAATATCACTGCTTTATGGGTATGTCGTTCTTCTTCCTGTGCTGTCTCGATGAACATCTTATCGAATTCCTCTTCCCATTTCTCTGGGCATCCAGTCACTGCTATGGACCGCCTATCCTCCAAACAGCCACCCCATCTCTCCCTTTTCGGTATCACAATGTGGTGGCCTGTGCATGTCACTGTTGTGCCGAAATCGCCGAGAGTGTCCCATCCTAGCAGCAGACTGTCCTCCATTCCTAGCATTACTAGCAGGTTCAGGGTCTTTGTCTCCTTCACATGCCTCCTTGGCAATCGCGATGAGTTGCCCGCTGATTTCCGGGCTGTCTGCTAGTCGTTAAGATAAAGATCGCCGTTGCTCCTGTATCTATCACTGCAGGCCTGCACTAACTAGTACTAGTCCTCCTATTAATTCCTGCTAATTCCACAGGTCTCACCTTAACTGCATTGTAGATACGTCTCCAAAAAAATGTTGATGCTCGGTGTTGTGACTCCTTTTTTATGCTCACGTGTTGTTTCTCCTTTTTGTGGTGTGAATAACCCTATCCAGCGGACGGGACTGTGGAAACCATGAGATCTCTGGTGGAGAAGTGGGTCGACGAGTCCAAAGGCGACGAAGGGAAAGGTTTGGGCAAAAAACCACCCCCAGGCAGAGAGCGACTAGCGAGACCGGGAGACTCATAGAAAGCTTGGCGCTATCGGAGCCAAGAGTAGGAAGGAGCATGGAGCCACAGTCAAGGAAGTATGTCCCGGCTCCGGTGGATTACGCGAAAGTGGCCAGGCAAGTGCGGGACTGGTCGTTACGGTTTGACGAAACAGGTATGGATTGGACATAAACACGATCCCGACGGCCATGCCAGAGTTACTGCAGGGCTCAAAGATGGTTCATCATGAACGACGAAGGGTGGCCAACATGGGCAAGATTCAAGGCAAGCTTTGAAAACTTATTCCTGCCGAAAGGATACTTCGGATCAGGTTCGCCAACGGGTTCGTCAGGTTCGTTCAAGAAGTACTTTGTAAGCCTTTAATCCCTAATGAAGCCACTAGGAAAAACCACGAAAGACGTAATCGAGAGGCTCGTCGAAAACTGCATGCCAAGGATTAGAGGAAGTGATGGGCCTAGCAGAGGAGTTCGAGGAGTTGGCGCAGGAAGAGGTGGCCTTTAACAGGAAAGTCGCCACGAAACAAAGATGAAGCCTAAGTCACCCGGCTGTAGACAAGAGGTGGCAAAGAGAGGAACTGCAGCATGGCGAGGCAGTGATGTACCAGTGGGATCATTAGACCGTAGTCGGCCGATCCCAGCCGTTCCGACTTATATAATGCGTGCAAAGGAAAGCAGGGTGTTGGAAAGTTTCAAGTCACAATCAGTGTAAACAGAGTGAGAACTGCGAATACAATACTGAACGAAAGTGCGCCCTAGTGGAGCGTAATCCAAGGTGACTGATTGACTGTCGATACTTTCCATTACGCGACATCGCCACCCACCCCTGTGAAGCAGCCGCATTCACCAAATTCCGGACAGCTAGTTTCGAAGTGGGACGAACCATCCTTGCTCGATCGTGTTTGTCTGTACACCTCCTCCACGAAGCGGCGTTTCCACTCTCGTCGGGGTATAGCAGGATGAACACCAAGTTTCCTCGACTCGACGTAGGGGCTTACTCACACCATTTATTATTGCCCGCAATAGTAGGTAAATACTCGTGAACCCATGGCTTTCAGAAGTGGTGTAACATCACTCTGGCCAGTCGCCACTGCTTCTTCGAGGCGCACCTCTTCACCGGCTGTCTTTTATTATGTCCTGATAGATTCGGCAGATTGGATACTCCTTTCAGCAAGTCGTTGGGAGTCAGTGGAGCTTCATGATCGGGCGATTCGGGCGATTCCACATCTTTCGACGACAACTCCCCCAGGAACTCTTTGGCCAAGTCTCTTCTCGTTCTTGTAGGAACGCCGGTCCGCATATCCATCGCGATCCCTGACTTAGCTGGACATGGCGTTGCTGCCTAGTTGCGTCTGCCACATTTTCGGCAGTTGGTATTTATCTCCATTGGGATACTTCCGTCGACTCCAGGATTTCTGCCACCCGGTTTCCAACAAACTGCTTATACCGCCGGTGGGTGCTGCTTATCTAGTGAAACTCAGTTTCGGAATCAGTCCAAGGTACGAATCAGTTAGTTTCCATACTGTGTTTTTGTACTGTAATTTTGATACTGATAACGGCCGCTTGAAGTTCTATTAGAGCACATTTAGTGCTAATTTAGTGGAACAAATAAAATACGCCTGGACATCATCGTTTGCGTAGGTGGCCCATCAATATGCCGTCGCAGTGAACGTCTCGTACTCATCCACTTCCTTTAGTACTTTACTTTACTCTGACATAATTCATCTCTTACCGCCAGCCCTCGAGAGCTGCAGCTAGCTCACCTGGCAACGGCTCATCCCAGGGACGCGTTCCCCGGTCATCACGCTGCTGGGAGCTCGATGGTATTTGACACTGAATCTGAAGTCATCTGTAGCCGGATGCCAATACATGACCAATTCTTTGTGAGGAGATTTAGTTTCCCGAAACGACAAGACAGGTGACATGGGGCAAAGTTTGTGAAAGTGGTCAAGTGCTGGGAGGATTTCAAACATTCAGTACTGTGACAGGGGGGGAAAGTAAATTCGAGACGCCTAGCCTCGAGGCAGAAGGAGCAATAGGAGGCCAGCGCGCCGTGAGAAAGCAGAGACGACGTGGAACGTAACGGTTATCGGGGCGGCCGCGCAGCCGTCTTTAAATAGTACGCCGGGTTTAGCGCCAGCAAATGAGAAAGGGGTGGAGGGGGTAGCGGGCCCTCGAAGTCCGCATAGCAACAGCAGAAGTCCGTGGCCGTGAGAGGCGAGGAGGCCCGAACGTCAATCCTCCAACGGGAAGGTACCGTGATTTTGAAAGCAGGATTAACGGCAGGAGCAAAATCCAGGATGATTAACGGGCGCTCCAAACAGTATATAAGGAGGCCCATTGGAGCGAATCGGGACGAGTCTTTAAGGTCCAACGCTTAGGAAGCTCGAAGCGTTGAGCTAGAGGACCGCCTTTGAAGAGTCTGACATTCAAGCGTTTATAAAAAGGACCCGGTAGTTTGAGCTGAAGCGGTAGCATTCTTTGTGTTCTTCCATCTAAATAGATGAAGATCCACGTTAGGAGGTCTGTAAGAAAATCCAGAAGATTCAGTTTAATCAACAGGAATTAGTGATTGATTGAATAAAATTTTATACTGAAGTCTGGGTAAAACCATCCGTTTGAATCTCTTATGAAAGCCATCTATGACAAGAATGTCTCTAGTAAATTAGTGGCGGTGCAGAGACGCTTATTGAAGTCGTGCTGACATGAAGAAATGGTCGAAGAGCAAAAGTGTTGCAAATAAGGAGTAATCAATTTTTCAAATATCTTTGCAATTGCCTTAAGTTTAGAGATGCCTCTGTAGTTGTCATCATCAAACTTTTTTCCCTTTTTTATGTAAGGGAATTATGAAATGAATTAATAATAATTATAATAATAATTAATAATTATGAATTATTAAGTGGAAGGAATACTTAAGGGGAAAAATCGAGGTTTCCAAAGAAAAGTTGAAAAGTTTATGAATAGGTTTACTCAAAGCCCTGGCACAGTATTTTAGCACACAGCCTGGTACTCCATCGGGGTCTGGCGAATAAATAGGTTTGACCCCTAGAAGATCAGATAATAAGTTATTCTCAGAAAAAAACGGACAGAAAATAGGATTTGCTGATTGAATGTTGTATGCGTAAGGCTGATCTGTCGTTTTAGGCGGAGAGTAAGTTGTTTGAAAAAATTTTTCGAATACATCGGCAATGGCCTGATTAGAGGTCGCAGATTAAATTCAAACGTAAGCAGACGTGGAAAAGATATATGTTTACACTCAGATATTACAAAGTTAAAAAACTGATCGGATCCTTAGTAAATTGAATCCGGCAGCGGCGAATATAATCCTTGTAACATTCAGCGTTATGCACGGTAAAATTTGACCGAGATAGTAGATATCTTGAAAAATCTATACTACTGCAAGATTTTTTTTTATATCTTAGTAAGGGCTTACTTTTAGAATTCTTTCGTGAGGCATTTTCTAAACCAAGGAAGATTTGTTGAAACGGGAGGATATTTCGATGAAACACATGAGTCAAAAAATTTATTTTAAGTACAATAGAATTTTTCTATCAAATGTATCGATAAGGCTTTTAAGTTTATGAAAATTAGCTTTACGGAAAAAACGAATCTTAGTTGCCACGCATGGAAGCTTCTGATAGATATCAGAAATGGTTTCGATTGAAACCTACCGGGTGATATGGATCCTATGGGGTTGAAAGGGGCAAAGCTCTGGAAAGAGTGGTACCATCAATATCAGATACCAAACACAATACGCCGACCAAACCAAGTTTCTATAATATGGGATGAAAAGAGAGAACTATCAGAATATAGTTTAGGGAGCTTTCTACGTAGCCCCCTGTTATTCAGATAGGTATGTGTTAGTGACGATATTAGGTTTTTGAATTAGAGTTCGAAGAGGAGGTGGAAGGTTGGTCAGTGGTTCCAGTGTCCCGGCAATGATGTTCACGACGATTTCACGACGGGCCTTACATATTTTTATTTATATTTATAATTATTTACGTCCTCCACCTTATCGGCTTTTGTTTTTGGTTTGATGTAAGCAGAGATATCAATCACTGAAGTATCAGGGGGAAGCCGAGAAATAAATATATGTTTCGATGCGGGAATCACCGGTAAGGGTTTTGGTGTCGCAGGTGCGAAAATTGCAGCATCAGTCGTTACCTGTGGAACACCCTGTAAGTTGACTCTAACGAGGGTTTTTATAACTATGGCCGGTGGTCCTAGGCACTTAAAGGGATGCCACGGAGGACATATCGGGCAACTCATTTGCACTGAGAAATTTGCACTAGCACTAATGTCGGCAAAGCAGGCTGAGGCGGATCACAAACAAGGGATTTCTTACGCTTAGAGGACTCATTTACCAGCTAAAGGCCGCTAAGCTGAGTGTCAAGCAGACAGAGCTATTCATTGATGTTACAAAAACCAGTGATCAACTCTTTAAATCCATTACTAGTCCGTCTCATGAACGACCTCATTTCGTCTTGGACAGCACGACATTTATCACAACAATAATGTAAATCAGACCTACGGAAAATGGAATCCAAAATAAAGGCAGTGAAACTGGTACACTTGGCGTGTGCGACGTTTTCACATTGCCAGCAATGGATGGTAGGCTGGGATGAGGAGATTGTCTTGTTACAAGACTTCATCGAACAGACCAGTTTAAGTTCCATTTTAATAATTAAGAATATAAAAAAATATATTAAAAGTTAAAAAACACTATACCTTGAACCACTGTGCCAAATAGGAGCCAAAGCGGGAGCTTTGGACAGAGCGAAGAAAAATTGGAGAAATAGAAATTAGACTTCTATTGCACACGAAAGGAAAAAAACAAAAGACGAGGAAGAAGCAGAGCTAAGCTATGCTAGGAATTAAAATTAAACAAACTATTCATTCGCCTCCGAATGTCTTTGCTGGTATTTATAGCGCATACGACTTTGGGAGCTTTCGCAGAACTGCTGCACCCAAACCGTCTTGTATTTTATGCTTATCTTTGATTGTATATTTGGAATTGTGTAAGCGGCTGCTGATATAAGGGTTAAAGTTAACCCCTAATAAATATTGAAAATTGAACTGAAACTCTTTTATTTATTCCGCCGCAATTAAAAACTATTAATTACGTATAATATATTTTATTACAGTATACAAAATTTAACAAATATTGAATCAAATAAGAAATCTTTTGACAAGCCAAAATAACGGTGAACAACCCGCAACCTAAGCCTAAAATATCTTTTTGTGACGAAAAAAGCAATTAAGCAATATAAAACTACACATTAAAAACTATTCTTATAGTTATTCTTTTTCTTATAATTTTTGATATCTTACAAGACTCGTCAAAACCGACTTGTAGTTTGGCTGATGTGCTTTGAAGCCGTAAAACACACTGACATAGTGTGAAGTAGCACGAACATCATTGCTTGTAGGGGACATATGAACTAAGGATTTGTATTCTTCCATAAATTTAAAATACATTTTTTTTAAATTGGCATCTTGAGATAATCTTTTCTTGAGCGACAAAGCACGGTGCTTGGCTACCTCGAACGAGTTTTCCAAAACTCTTGGATCCGATTTAAATGGAAGTCTGACTTAGAATAGACCTGATCGAACTTTTCTTAACTTGTACTACAGTATTCTCCTGATAATGTTTCTCACCTTTTTTGCTTCTTCCAACGACAGGAAAATTGCTATCGAGTAGTTGAGGAACTAGCCATACATTATTTTATTATATTATAGCCATATTTTCCCGATACTATCTATCCAATGAGAGTTTTTTGGAGAATGGGATGGATCGCGCCTTATTTATTTGGCCAACGGACAACAGTTTGAAAAATCACTCAGCTCCAATTGATATGTCTATATGTCAAATTTTACGCTGGAGGAGGATTTTCATTCGGTGGTGGTAACGCAAAGCTATTTTCGGTCACAGTAATTCGGTACAGAAGTTTATGGTGCGAGCTTCAACAATTTTGACACCTAGTCAACTTACACTTCGCAACCGTGTGAACTTTTCTGACTTTACAAACTCAAGCCGTTGAAGAACAGCAAGGTGAGTGAACGGACTAAACTGGTCAAGCCTATGGTTTATTGCGTTACAATAACTGCAAGATTGTTTATTATTGGCAGCGGAGCAAGCCAACAAACTCCCAATATGTTGCTTGCTGAACCCAGTTTTTTCCTATTTTAATTTGTCAGTCTCTTCAGCGGACAGGTGCTGACACATAAGATTTAATTTTTTTCCGAAGTCGGACCACAGCACCAATTTCTCATAATCCAGTGATTCTTCCCATTTTTGTTTAGTCAAAGGACTAAACAAAGGACTCTACTCTACTCAACCTAAAAAAAGAATCATCGAGCTTGTAATTTTAGTGTCATCTCCTACGGATAACAATGATCCATAAACCGATGACAGTGTATCGATGAGACCTCTTAACGACAACGACCAGAAGATCTTTGTCTTTGTTCGCATCTTTGTCTACTAATGTCTTGAGGAGGCTTATAAAATCTTTAAACTCCGAATAGTTGTCACTTAATTTTGGCAATGCCAAACTGCCAAACTTTTGGGGTGCAGAAAATGCAGTCGCTGGAGGGGAATCTTCAACTACAGAGAAGACATTTAATAAAGACATCACCCTTGCCTTAGTCGTTATTTCTAATTCTTCTAATTCGGTTCCAAATTCATCTTCCCCATCTAATTGCTCAATCTGGTCTTTCAACTCATTTGCCTTAAAAATTGTCCTATTTAAAACCTGAAGCCCGCACTCTAGCGCTGTCTTTACTAGAGGAACTGACTCAGCTTCCAAACGTTTCTCTAACCGGCGAATGCTTTTTACTCTGACATTAAATCTTCTTTTCAGGTCATCAAGAGTCGTGGATTTTAGTTTTTATCAATATATCAATTTTAGAGGTTTATCAATATAAAATATTTTGTATTTTAATTATTTAATTAATTAAATTAAAATAACTATGGCAAAAATATGGTATTAACTATGGTTAATACCGCTTCATACTCTTCAGTAGCCAAAACATCAAATCAACGTAGTGAAAACGCAAACCAAAACAAAAATGACAAAATTAAAATTGCTTCCACCGAAGAAGCCCCGAAAGAAAACCATTCCCCCTCCCCTTCCCCCTCCTTTTACCACTCCCCGATTCCCCAGTCCCCAGTCCCTTATCCCCACAACCCTTTATAAGCCAAAGCAATCCACTTCACTTGCTCATAACAAGTATAACTAATCTCCTACATCACATGCATACTTACAAGAAGTCCACGCAGATTACGAAAGTAGCAGCCGAGCAACATCTTCAAATAAAAATAAACCAACTACACACAATATTAATTTAAATGCCCACGAATGACGATGCTATGAGTGATTCATACTAGCTCCATCAATCCAAACCAAACCAAATAACACCCTCTCTCTCTCCCTACTTATGTCCATTACACTATTACAATGGAACATGAATGGTTACTTTAACAATTACCACGAGCTACAACTTTTGATAAACGATAGCAACCCTGATGTTATTTGCCTTCAGGAAACACATATTAATACCAACCTAACGAACATTGCTTACCCCAAGCAATTTATTGGATATTTCTATAACTTTAGCTCTAATACCTATGCCAAACAAGGTGTTAGCCTACTTGTCCGTAAAGACATTCCCCACAAGCCCATACCAATTAACAGTAATACTTGCTCTTTAGGTATTAAACTCCTAGCCCATCCCAAAATATGTATTTTTAATACATATATACCTCCATCTCAATTTGTAGCAGCCAACGAAATTCTTAAAATAGTAGATCTTTCTAGCGAGCCAATCTTATATGTGGGAGACTTTAATGCCAGGAGTCCATTGTGGGCATCATCTTCGCATAACTCTAGAGGGTTACAAACAGAAGAAGTCATAAACAAATCAACCTTAACTCTCCTCGATGACGGCTCCGCTACGCGGAGTTTTAGTTTTAGTTTCTATAGCTTTAGTAAATTATAGTTAATAATTTAGTTAATTATATTAACTATATCACGTCGGGGTTACCAATGTTTGGTCATTGAGCGTTTTCAATGCCGTAAATAAAAAGACGAATTTAATTTTATTATGACGTTATAAAAATGTTTATTTCTGCCTGCAGATGAAGCCGGATGATCATCTGATAGACCAGCTTATGGTGCATGCAGAGACTAAAGTAAATACAGAGAGAGGGCGGCCCGACAAGTTACTTCGAGCTAAAGCTCTCGAAAGTGGAGAGGGCGGCCCGACCTAGACATTGCCGAGCTAAAACTCTCTATAAAAGTCCGTTGAGTCGAGCGGCCGAGAGAGAGTCGGCTTGCGATCAACTAGCTATTGTATAAACTTAAGCCTAATAAATAAACATTACCAAACATTACGCTAACATATTTAAACATTAAAATTACACCGGTGGGCTGCTGCCTGACCCGAAATTCCCCCCTCCGTTGGGGCCTGTCCTCCAACTACATTCGTAAGGGGCGAGGTACAGCTCAATCCGCTCCCAGAGAAGCACTCCAACCCGAAGAGGGATCAGCTCCATAGCTCTGGCCAGCGGCCACATCCATAGCCTCCAGAGTCCTGCATCGCTGCTCCAGAAACTCTGCCAGCGACTCCCAAGTAGGAATAGCGTCGGAACTTGAAGAATTTAGACTCTCCTCCCACTTAACCTGGGTAGCTGGGTCCAACCGTTGAAGAAGCACCTGGACAATGATGCAGCCGGCTATCTCATTCGTCGAACCCAAATTCTTCAAAGTTCTCATATGGGCATTGAATTTGTCGGATAACCCTCGAAGACCTGTTATTGAATCACCTTCCACTAGAGTGAGGCCAAGAATGTCGTTCACGTGAGCCTGAAATATTAAACGACGGCTATTAAATCGTTTCTCCAACAAATTCAGCGCGACATCATAATTCTCATCGGAGACTTCCAAGAAGCGAACTGCTTCGAAAGCGGACTCCCAAAGGCAAGATAGCAACCTTTGCAGCTTTTCCACCTTACTGATGCTCGGATTACCGCCAACGATTGTACAGAATATCGAGTAAAACTCAGGCCATTCAGAGTATCCACCGCTGAAGGTAGGAAGAGGCAAGGGAGGCAAAGCTTGAAACCTTTGACCTGACCCTGAGTCACCCTGCATGGTGGACATTCCGTTAGCTAGGGTGGAGTGGGCAGCAATTCGGGAAGAGCGAAGGGTCGTCTCGTGCTCAATTTCGGCCTGCATTGTCACTACCAGCTCCGAGACAGTCCATCGGAGCTCACTACTGATCTCCGAAATGTCCAAATCCTCAAGCTCCCCGTGGATGGCCTTGAAGTCGCTGAACATGGCGACTATCTGACCATGACGCACGTTGAGCATGGCATCGTCCACCTTGGAAACAGGCTGAATAGCTCTTTGGATCCTCTGCAAGTCCTGGAGAATACCCAGGGCCTTGCACTTTAGAATAGCACTACGGGTTGGAGCGGGTGCTCCTGTGTCTGCGCCGCTGGAGTTCATGGTTGATTTATTAAATTCCGACGAACCCGAAGTAAATAATTCCGGCGCCAAATTTTATCGCTCCAAATATATTTGCTCGCGACGAACACGACTTGTCCCACTGTGCGCTCAGAACCGTAGCGGAATTGAGGAACGTATATATATATGAAGTCTATGCGCGGGCGAATGCACTTGCTTTGTAAATATGTATGTGTGCCAATAATAAATAATTTACCGGGCCACAACTGAACTGCCGTTAGGTTTATGTTTTATTATTAATTTGAATTTGTCTATTATTTTGTATAAACCTGATTGCTTATTAGCACCAAAACCGTTCATGTAATTTTTAATCTGCACCACATATGTTTTCGCGGGAATAGTTTGGTTTAGTTTTAGTTTCTATAGCTTTAGTAAATTATAGTTAATAATTTAGTTAATTATATTAACTATATCACGTCGGAGTCACCAATGTTTGGTCATTGAGCGTTTTCAATGCCGTAAATAAAAAGACAAATTTAATTTTATTATGACGTTATAAAAATGTTTATTTCTGCCTGCAGATGAAGCCGGATGATCATCTGATAGACCAGCTTATGGTGCATGCAGAGACGAAAGTTAATACAGAGAGGGCGGCCCGACTGGTCACTGCGAAGCTAAAACTCTCTATAGAAAGCTTAGTTGAATCGAGAGGCCGAAAGAGAGTCGGCTTGCGATCAACTAAGCTTAAGTACAAACTTAAGCCTAATAAATAAACATCATTACAACAAACATTACGTTAACATATTTAAACATTAAAATTACACCGCTGCAGCCTGACCCGAAGTAATCAAAGCCTCAGCCAATTTAGCAGTCCCTCAAACCAAACCCTCTCTAAATCAGAGAAATATTCCTTGGTGGAGCAAAACTCTGCAGGATTTAAGGCAGGGGTGCCCAAGCTTAGCATACGGCAGAGCAAACTCGAATACCAATGCAAAAAATTACCAATACATTAAAGCTAGAAATTTTTTTTGCAAGTCATGTCGGTATACTGAAAAAAATTATAGTACAATTTTCAATGGAAAAAAGTAATACAAAAATATTTATGAAATAAAAATTAAAAACTTTAATAAAGTTATAATTAAAAGAAATTCATAGCTCAGATGTTAACCATTCTATTTGAGATCTCAACCAAAAGTAATTTTTGCAGTGAAAAGTTTTCGGTAATACAAAAACAAAGTGCCTTCGTATTAGTACGAAAAACTGAGACACTATACAATTTTTGTTGTTCAACTCGAAAAAACGAAAAATTTTTTTTGTATTTAGCCCTTGTCTATGCTACGAGCCACACACGTATAAGAAATTTCATTTCCCATATAACGAGCAATTCTAACAACAAAGGAGCTCCGAAAGCAATGGGGTTGAGCACCCCTGATTTAAGGCAACAAAAGCAATCTCTTTGGTACGCATACAAAAAAACTCAGAGCACCGCTGCTCTAATTTCTTACTGAAAATCTAACGCTTTTTTCAAATACAATTCAAAAAAAGCAAAACGGGAATTCTATGAAAGATTCACTTCTAATATAACCCCTCTAACGTCGACCAAGAAAACTTGGGCTGACCTAAATCGCTTGATAGGTAATTTTCCAAATAACCTCAGGACAATAAAATATAACAAAGAGAATCTCCACCACTCCGTAGACATTGGTGATGCATTTGGGAGCTTTTGGTCGGACTACTCTAAGGACGGCAATTTCTCCCACCAATACAACACCAGTAAAGAAGTAATTCTTTCTCAGGAGTACACACCCACCAAATTGTCGGGCGCCTCTACAGACCTTGACTCAAATTTTTCCCAAATTTTTATACAAGCGACAAGAGCTCTGTTGTTGTCCATTATTGATTATGGACTCCCCATCTACGGCTGGAACACGACTTACTAAACGACTACGACTTAAGAAAAATTTTACCTCCTTACCATGCGGCCGTCAGGCGTAGCATTGGCGCATTTCCAACGACCCCAACTAAATGCATCCTAGCCGAAGCAGGATTGCCGGACATTAAACCAGAGTCACGCAAGTTACCTTTAAATTAATACCAAAACTCATGTGCTCAACCAACACAGATTAATTGTTTCTTGGGGTCGACTACCTCACCACTTCTCAGTTTTTGCTGCGGAGGCAGTAGCTGTTATTAAGGCAATTAAATTTTCTCTCGAACTTAAAGGAAGTTATATCATCTGCAGTAATAGTCTGTCCACCCTGCAAGGAGTACAAAACTTGTACAATAACAATAACCTTTTATCCGAAATTCGTCACCTCTGCATCAATAACATTAGCAAACTTAAACTGTTATGGGTCCCGGCCCATATAGGAATAACTGAGAACGAGATGGCCGACAATGCTGCAAAATTAGCCGGACGGGCTCCGTGCCATACAATCATACCTGGAGTACAACAGGACATCTGGAAAAACATCAAAAACATTTTGCGGGAAGACTGGTCTTCGTTCAACCACTGATATAAACAATTTAACCCTTACAAGAAAGACATCAAGTTCCCTACTTCGCTCAACGGAAGGGAATGCGCCATTCTCACACGATTAAAAACCGGACACACAAATCTCACGCATAAGCACATCCTTAATGGGGAAAGTCGGCTAAACTGCCCTAATTGCGGAGAAGAACTATCAGTAAAACATTTACTGGATACCTGTGGACACTACCAAAACAGCAGGACAAACCTATTCGGTCTCACCCCGCCATTCAATCTATTATCTGACTTAACAGCTGCCAACTCCAAATTATTATTATCTTTCCTACGGAATTGTAAAATTACACACCTAATTTAAACTCTCCTTTTAATTATCTAATATGTTAAATCTAATATGTTAAATGTTAAATCTCAAATCAAAATGTAAACAAATTGTTATCAATTGTCGAGTCGATGGCCATAGTAGCTAGTTACTTCTTCCTCTAAATTAGTTATTATATTGTAAATTCGATTTATGTATTATAGCTAATATTAAAATAAATAAAAAATAAAAAACTATGGCGAAAAACAAAAAAAGATATTTAAGTTAATATCTGGCGAAAAACGAAAAAATAGTAAATTAATATAGGGCGATAATTAATTAATTAAGTATCCAAATATGGTTGCCAACGACACCAAAAAAAAAGTAAACGCAACCAATTTGTAGGGTAGCGCATCACTTGGCGTTCCGTCAAAATAAAATGCGCCAAACTAATGCATATGCATACATACATATAAGTTAACAATAGTCAACTGACTATTTCATTTTTCGGACTCCCTATAGCGGAGTAATACCAAATCGATTGGTATTCGTAGGTGCCACTCTTATTGAAAGAGTATCAACACTACGAATCCAACGTTAGTCGACTAGCGGATAGTTTAACCGCAAACGGTTTAACCGGAGATCTGCAGTCGATTGTCACGCAGCAATAAATTGGAAAAAGAAAAACTGCGTAGTCTCTGTCTCACTGGTTAACCTAATAGCACACGTGGCACTAATCCCAACTGGCCAAGACTCTATCGAGCTTCAGCCAGAGGCACATAAATAGCTGCAGGCCTTCGCAGCCGCTTAAGCCAAAGGGATGAAACCGAGATTCCGGTGCGCCGCTAGCTCAAAGGCTACTTTCGCCACGGAGACGAAGAAGACTAATTGTTAATTTATATATGTAGCAGCGGACATCGGTTGGAGCGAAAACGAAAATTTTACAGCTGCATATATTACGCCAAATTATTTATGCACGTATAATATGTATTATATGTGTACATATATTTGTATATAAATAAATGTTTGGCTGCACTGAATGTAACTATTTTATTTGGCGAAAAACAAAAACAAGTGGTAAAGGGAGGGCGACAAGGATGTGGATATATTTTTATGTTTATGAATTTTGTCCACAGGCAGTTTTTTATGTATGTTAGCTCTACTACTTTTCAAGTAGTTGTGTGCCCAAAATTGAACGGACACACACTTTTCTCTATATTCTCAAAATAACCATTAATAATAACAAGAAAGAACGTCTAAAGGCGGGTTATCTTCCACCTACGCTTTAAATTAGCTTTAAAGTTTATATTATCAATTCTAAATTTAAAAAATGTAGAATTTGCATCCGAAGTAATTCAGTTGGAAAACCAAATAAGAAGTTTTGATTTGTAGATTAGCCATTAGAATAGTTTGGCATTAAGGCATTTCAAAAACAACAATGAACTTGCGTTACAACTAGATTTCCTAGTTTGGCAGAATTTTGTGCTGTGCGTTCAAAGTCCAAATCGGATAATTCTATGTTTTATGGTCTTCGAGATCCGCGAGTTTCCATTTTACCTATAAGGATTTTTATTATTATACCCTTGCAAAGGGTATTATAATTTTGTCCAAAAGTGTGCAACGCAGTGAAGGAGACATCTCCGACCCTATAAAGTGTATATATTCTTGATATAGAAGTGTATATTCTTCTTGATATTCTTGATCTTGATCACCTCCTGAGTTAATATAAGCATGTCCGTCTGTCTGTCCATTTCTACGCGAACTAGTCTCTCAGTTTTTAAGCTATAGTCTTGAAACTTTCCACACAAGTCGGAGCGGCCGGGATCGGCCGACTATGTATATCCTATACCTGCCATATAACTGATTGATCGGAAATGCTATAACTTCGGTGTTTTTAAAGTTAGAATTTAGTCTTCGACTATCTCTCATCGCGAGCGGACGTCTCTTATCTCCAAACAGAGCTTTTCGACCGGTCACTGTTCTTTTTGGACCCTCGTGGTTCTTATCTTTCTTACTTTTTCATTGTGCTTTTTAAATATTCTTCATTCCATTCTTTACAATAAACAACTAACGTATGAATACCAATAGGACCCATCATGGGCCCAGGGCCTCCAAACCTGGGCGACAATCGGTTTGCGCCGCTTGCCATCAGCCCACCATAAAAAAAAAGAACCCCAAAAACTGGATATTGCATTCCCAGAACTTCCACCTACCTCAGTTGATAATCCAAGATATATAACAATCGCTTCCATCAATACAGAAAAGACCATTTGTCAATTCTCATGCTTCGCCGTCCACCGCGCCCTTAAAATGATCTCCAAAAACATAATTACCATTTCGAACCTTAGAGACGGAAATTTACTTATACTAGTTAAATCTCAAGCCGATGCTGTTAAGTTTATTAATACTACCGAGCTTACCGGTATATGCAAAGTACAGTGTAAGCTCCACCAGGCACTCAATTTTGTGAAAGGGACAGTCTATGCCCCGTACCTCAGCGACATCCCCGAAAAAGAAATCGTCGATGAACTTAAAGCACAAAAGGTTACGGAAGTTTATAAATTTATGAAATCCTACGATGGTGTCTCCAAGCCCAGCGGAGTTATCCTAATAACCTTCTAGCTCTATAACCTTCCATCTAAAATCGATATTTCTTGGCACTCTGTTAAAGTCCGCGAGTACATTCCAAACCCCATGAGATGCAAGTCTTGCCAACTCCTTGGCCACACAACCAAAAAATGCGTTAACACCCCACTCTGCTCCGAATGTGCCCTACCACCAAGTAAATGCACCAAAATCTGTTGTGCCAATTGCTCTGGCGAGCATTCGGCCCCTTCCCGACAATGCCCTAAGTACCAAGAACAAAGAGAAATACTCAAAATAAAAACAGTTAGAAAATGCACTATGCGTGAGGCCAAAACAATATTTAAAACAACATCACATAACTCGATTGATACCGCTTCATACTCCTCAGTAGCCAAAACATCAAATCAACGTAGCGAAAACGCAAACCAAATCAAAAACGACAAAATTAAAATTGCTTCCACCGAAGAAGCCCCGAAAAAAAACCCTTCCCCCTCCCCTTCCCCCACCTCTCCCACTCCCCGATCCCCCAGTCCCCTATCCCCACAACCCCTTATCAGCCAAAGAAATCCACTTCACTTGCTCATAACAAGTATAACTTATCTCCTGCATCACATGCATACTTACAAGAAATCCACGCTGAGTACGAAAGTAACAGCCGAGCAACATCTTCAAATCAAAAACCAAAAAAACCAACTACACACAATATTAATTTAAATACCCACGAATCTGACGATGCTATGAGTGATTCATACTAGCTCCATCAATCCAAACCAAACCAAATAACACCCTCTCTCTCTCCCTACTTATGTCCATTACACTATTACAATGGAACATGAATGGTTACTTTAACAATTACCACGAGCTACAACTTTTGATAAACGATAGCAACCCTGATGTTATTTGCCTTCAGGAAACACATATTAATACCAACCTAACGAACATTGCTTACCCCAAGTAATTTATTGGATATTTCTATAACTTTAGCTCTAATACCTATGCCAAACAAGGTGTTAGCCTACTTGTCCGTAAAGACATTCCCCACAAGCCCATACCAATTAACAGTAATACTTGCTCTTTAGGTATTAAACTCCTAGCCCATCCCAAAATATGTATTTTTAATACATATATACCTCCATCTCAATTTGTAGCAGCCAACGAAATTCTTAAAATAGTAGATCTTTCTAGCAAACCAATCTTATATGTGGGTGATTTTAATGCCAGGAGTCCATTGTGGGGATCATCTTTGCATAACTCTAGAGGGTTACAAATAGAAGAAGTCATAAACAAATCAACCTTAACTCTCCTCAATGATGGCTCCGCTACCCATCATTCCACTCACAACTCTTTCACGGCTATTGATCTAACATTAGCTTCCGCATCGTTGTTGCCTTTCTGTAAGTGGTCCGTACTAGACTCTCTTTACGGAAGCGATCACTATCCTTTAAAGACAAAGATTTAATTTCGAACTAATCCCATAAACATACCGCCATCCCCTAAATTTAAATTAGATAAAGCCAATTGGGATCTGTATCGTGCAAAATGCAGAGATAACTTCAATTTCCCTACAACACACGACTTAAATCTGTTTGCCGCCAAAATAATAAAAGGAATCAAAGCCTCAGCCAATTCAGCAATCCCTCAAACCAAACCCTCTCTACATCAGAGAAATGTTCCTTGGTGGAGCAAAACTCTGCAGGATTTAAGACAACAAAAGCAATCTCTTTGGCACGCATACAAACAAACTCAGAGCACCGCTGCTCTAATTGCTTACAAAAAAGCCAACGCTTTTTCAAGTACTCAAGTACTTTTCAACGCGCAAGTACAGCTCAAAAAAAGCAAAACGGGAATCCTATGAAAGATTCACCTCTAATATAACGCCTCTATCATCGACCAAGAAAACTTGGGCTGACCTAAATCGCTTGATAGGTAATTTTCCAAGTAACCTCAGGACAATAAAATACAACAACGAGAACCTCCACCACTCCGTAGACATTGCCGATGCATTTGGGAACTTTTGGTCGGACTACTCTAAGGACGGCAATTTCTCCAACCAATACAAGGCCCGTAAAGAAGTAATTCTTTCTCAGGAATACACACCCACCAATTTGTCGACCGCCTCTACAGACCTTGACTCAAATTTTTCCCTTAGTGAGCTTGAATATGCACTTCAGCATGCGAAAGGAAAAACACCCGGTATAGACCGAATTTCATACCCAATGCTGAAACAGTTGCCCTCCGAGGCCAAATACCGCCTATTAGAGATGTATAACGCTATGCTCGCCAGGGGTACCTACCCTCATGTGTGGAAATCCGCCGTAATTATCCCTATCCTAAAACCTAACAAACCAACACATGAAATAACATCATTTAGACCTATTTCTTTACTCCCATGTTTAAGCAAGACCTTAGAAAAAATGCTAGCCAAAAGGTTAATGTGGTTCGTTACGAAACATAAACTTATCAGCCCCCACCAAACGGGTTTTAAGCAACAGCATAGCACTATTGATTCCCTCCTGCATCTCCACCATTACGCATCGGATGCCCTTTCTACCAAAAATCATGTTACCGTATTGGCAACTGATTTTGAAAGGGCTTTCGATCGAGTAGGGGTGCATACAGTACTGGATCAACTTTCCCGGTGGGGGGTAGGTCAAAAGACCTTCAACTTAGCGAAGGCCTTCATGATCAATCGTTCTATCCGAGTAAGAGTTAACAACACTCTATCTAAATTCTATACTCTCCACAATGGGATCCCACAAGGATCGCCCCTCTCTGTGGTATTGTTCATCATCGCCTTCCAGTCCTTAAACAACATAATATTAAGACATAAGCAAATTAAACTGGCAATTTATGCAGACGATGCCATAATTTTTAGCAAATGTAAGAATACTACTGCACTAAATAATAAGTTTAAAGAAGTCCTTAATGAAATCCAAATCTGGGGTAACACCTCCGGTGCGACTCTTGCTGTAAATAAATGTAAAGTTTTTCATATTTGTAAAACAAAGCGCTGTACATACCCACCATTATCGCACAATGACATAGATATAGAACGCGTTTCTTTTCTTAAAATACTTGGCCTGACATTTGATAAAAGACTGACATTTAAACAACACTGTAGCGAACTTAGGAATAAACTTATTAAGAGACTAAACATTATAAAATTCTTAACATCTAAGCGATCTCTCATCCACCGAACCACACTTATACAAGCGACAAGAGCTCTGTTGTTGACCATTATTGATTATGGACTCCCCATCTACGGCTGGTGCGCGCCATCGCACTTAAGAAAAATCTTACCTCCTTATCATGCGGCCGTCAGGCGTAGCATTGGCGCATTTCCAACGACCCCAACTAAATGCATCCTAGCAGAAGCAGGTTTGCCGGACACTATAACTAGAGTCACGCAAACTACCTTTAAATTAATACCAAAACTCATGTGCTCAACCAACTCTATTCTGCTAAAGGACTATAAAGTTGCCTCAAAGCACCGTAGGAAATTCAAAGTCCAATCTACGATTCGAAGATGTATAACCTTTACCAAGAGACACAACATAGGATCGCCTTATCGTTGGAACAAAGTCATTCCATCCCCTCTGTGGAAAATACGCTCCACCGCCATCGACACTACACTTCATGATTTTCAAAAATCAAAGACCCCAATCACAACGTTTAAGCAGCTATTCGTAGAAGTTACCCATAAATACTCCGATAGGAAATGGCTTTACACCGATGGTTCAAAGTCCGATGCCACCACCACCTTTGCAGTGGTTGACCAACACGGATTAATTGTCTCTTGGGGTCGACTACCTCACCACTTCTCAGTTTTCGCTGCGGAAGCAGTAGCTATTATTAAGGCAATTAAATTTGCTCTCGAACTTAAAGGAAGTTATGTCATCTGCAGTGATAGTCTGTCCACTCTGCAAGGAGTACAAAACTTCTACAATAACAATAACCTTTTATCCGAAATTCGTCACCTCTGCATAAAAAACATTAGCAAAATTCAACTGTTATGGGTCCCGGCCCATATAGGAATAACTGGGAACGAGATGGCCGACAATGCTGCAAAATTAGCCGGACGGGCTCCGTGCCATACAATCATACCTGGAGTACAACAGGACATCTGGAAAAACATCAAAAACATTTTGCGGGACATCGAACTGGAAGACTGGTCATCGTTTAACCACTGGTATAAGCAATCTAACCCTGACAAGAAAGACATCAAGTTCCCTGCGTCGCTCAACGGAAAGGAATGCGCCATTCTCACACGATTAAAAACCGGACACACAAATCTCTCGCATAAGCACATCCTTAATGGGGAAACTCGGAGAAGAACTATCAGTAAAACATTTACTGGATACCTGTGGACACTACCAAAACAGCAGAACAAACCTATTCGGTCTCACCCCGCCATTCAATCTATTATCTGACTTAACAGCTGCCAACTCCAAATTATTATTATCTTTCCTACGGAATTGTAAAATTACACACCTAATTTAAACTCCCCCTTTTAATTATCTAATATCCATTTCTTTAAATGTTAAATCTCAAATACAAATGTAAACAAATTGTTATCAATTGTCGAGTCGATGGCCATAGTAGCTAGTTACTCTTCCCTCTAAATTAATGTAAATTTGATTTATGTATTATAGCTAATATTGAAATAAATAAATAAATAAAGTTAGAATTTAGTACGGATTTAGTACGAATGCTATTTTTGGCAAATAATAAAACATGCTTAATTTCATAAGGATCGACCGACTATATCCTATAGCTGCCATATAACTGAACAATCGGAAATGACCCAACTTTCGTGTTTTTGAAGATAAAAAGCTGGAACTTAGTACAGATTGCATTTTTGGTCAGTTGATCCAACCGACCAATTGGTTTAGCATCAAAATTTTTTTAAAAAACCTTTCTTTACTGGCGCTACGTGGCGTGGGAAAAATTTTAAACAAACTGGAACTGCGTGGGCATTATATAAGTCTCAATGCCAAATAGATCAGCTCTGTCTTCTATTTTCTTTAAGATCCACGCGTTCATACGGACAGGCGGGCGGATAAATATGGCTCTGGTTGTTGATGCTGATGAAAAATATATATACTCTAGGGGGGCGGAGATGATTCCGTTTCTATGTTACATACATTCCCATTGCCATTCCCATTCCATTGTTACATACATACATACATAGAGTATACCCTTGTGCTTAAATACTTATATTATACTATAATTATACTTATACTGAAATATTAATAATTTTATTGGGTTGTTTTTTTTTTTATTTTCAGTCTGACGCAGAATACGACAAAGAACAGCTTAGAAGTATATTAATTGGTAATATTGAAGAAATTTATAATAAACACATTATTATTTTAGTTCTTCGAAATGCTTTTAAAGCATTTGACCATGATGGGGCCGGCTCGATTGAACATGCTGACGTATCCAGTATTCTTGAAATTTTAGGTCAGAAACTAGAACCGCCAGCGGTAAAGGCACTTATTAAAGAAGTAGATAAAGGTACAACCGGAAAATTAGATTTTAGTCAGTTTTGCAAATTGGCAGCACGTTTTATTGAAGTAGAAGAAGATGTAGGAGCTTTGCAAAATGAGTTAAAGGAAGCATTCCGTGTTTATGATAAAGAAGGAAAAGGCTATCTAACAGTTGCTACATTGCGTGGCATTCTTCATGAACTGGATGATAAGCTTTCCAATCAAGATCTAGATATGATAATAGAAGAAATTGATGCAGATGGTTCTGGTACAGTTGACTTTGATGGTAAGATACAAAATATAATAAATAAAAGAGTATTATATAAATTTCATATTTCTTACAGAATTCATGCAAGTAATGACAGGTAAAATATAGTAAAAAAAATTCTTTAATAATTACATAGGCTGTCAGCAAAAAATCCACAAATAATTTGCCTGCTCAATAACCTTTAGGCTCTACTGAACCAAAGTCCAGATCAAACATAGGTTCCATCACCAATAGTTTCCGCGGTGCACCTAAGAGAAGAAATGTAACAAATTTTACTATATGATGTATGATATATATTTTACTATATATATGATATGTTATGTCAATTCGGTATTAGTTCATGTCTAATGGACAGAATATTCCGGATCCATTTCAATGGATGGTTGAAGTTCTGGAATACAAGGAAGTCGAAAGTTAGATTGTGGCTCCGGCACAAAGTGATAGTTACCATGTCCTTCGTGGGTTATTTGGATTTCTTATGATACCTTATCTAAGGATCGTTCCCTTCCTAGCCTACTACTGCTCGAGTTCGTAATTTGTTGTGGTGGCTCCTGGTCTCATCAAGCTCTGCGGGTGAAGACTGCTAGACGTCGTTGTAAAACTTTAGTTAGGTCTGTAAGATCGGTTAGATCCACTTACACAAAGTGGATGCGCCCGCGGCATTAAACTAAAATACAAAAACTATCTCTGAAAGCAGCTTAAAAGCACAAAGTCAAAAATAATCAATATTTTACCTGTTGTCCCGCAGTTTGGTTACATAGGGCATGTATATTGTATATTTTACATATATTTTTACATATTACAGTATACATATACTATTGTATACTGCTGTATATTTTTTTTAGTTTATATAATATATGTAAATACAAATATAAGCTATGCACTACATTTATGTACGTAGGTGTTGACAATTTGTGGTTTTTTTTTCCGAACTTAGGTTTAATAAACTTAGTGAACTATTCTAAAAACTGTGAAATTTCATATAAAATTCAGCAACCAAATATAAATTGAAACATACATACACATTTTTTAAATTTTAACATTTTATTATGCTACTAGCAGTACCCTGCCACGTTTCGCTGTGGCATATTGTGGTTGCACGCATAAGAAATAAGTCAAACAAAAAAGAATAATTTTCCAATTAATTTAATCCTGTAATACTTGTGGGTATACAATATTCTCATCAGTGGGTATTGCAATGCGTCATATGATCGATGAGTTTCCGATATTTGTTGCAGTTGCCCAGTATCGCGACGTGTAAGCACAATATCACGTTTTTCCAATTGTTCACCAACAATCAGGATGGCAACTTCGTCTACTGTTGGAGCATTACATGTGCGTTCGTCTGTTCCAGATGGTCGTTTATCTGCTTTGATGACAACTTTATAGTCATCATTTGGCATGCGCTCTAAAGCACTCTTAAACAACCTGACCAACGCATGATGTTCATGAAGAAGACACTGCAAGTCTTGAAGAATTGCTCGCTTCATTCCTGCATTGATTCCTAGGCGTCGATCAAGTTGTTCTTCCATGTTGCCCATGTATTTGCCAATATATTTGTAAAAATTTATTCTGTGTATCTTCGAAAGGTAGTAATGATCCAATTCGATGGTGAATCTGTCCTTGTATCTACAAAATAAAAACCAGACAGTATTAACTGGGTTATAAACACTTTTTCTGTAGGAGAGTAGTATAATACATACCAATAGATAAACTAAGTTATTCTTTAACTATATTCTATGTAAGTACAAAAATAAATACCTTAAATGTCGGATTAAAACCTCCTTCTTCGATAATGTCTGCCCCAAATGACGTCATTTGGAAACAACTATTGTATTTTCGAGTATTTGCAAGAAAGTGGCGTGATTCTTGTGTTTCGCCGCAAAGCAATGAATACAATGGCTCATGTGGCGGAGTCAACACTGGCAATTTCACTTTACCATTAACGCAGCATAATCCAGGCGTTTCTCCGGAAAACTTTGATGCACCACAATACTCGCAAACAACGTCCATTTGGCCAATGCAAACGCTAGGATGCAAGCTGTAATCATTGCTGCAATCGTATCGAAACGCAGCTCGATTCAAATCAGCTAAATATCTTGTTCTGCGTCGCAAATTAAAATCTATTTGTTGACTTCTGTTGTTCGCTCGACGATTCTGCATTGCCAACCGAGCTGTTTGACGGGCTGCTTCATTTTGCTCTCGTGATCTAGGGTACTGCCTAGCACGAAGTCGAGCCATACTATTGCGGCGCTGTTCACGTGCAATTTCTTGTTCTTCTTCAGTCCTTTCATTTGCAGTATTTTGTATTCTTCTTGCATTACGGCATTGTCGGGAAAGATTCGATCGTCTTGGTCGCGGCACTATTAATTAAACATCCGAATCAAATCGATTGCTGCAGAACGCGACTGCCTAACTCTCAATCGTGTTCGCTCAAGCCTAGCTGCTGACATTTTGACATTTGACATTTTCTTGTGCACCTTTGGATTGTGATTCACGTAACTGCGCCATGCTTACACGCGCCTTTTCATTACCTTTATACATCTAGATAAATGTATAAATACATAATATCGTACATAAAAATATGATACGTTACGCTCACAGCCTACTTACTTTTATTCATTACTATAAGTGGAGTATAGTTCGGTGGAGTATAATTCGCGCTGTCGAAACGGGACAAAAAGTATCCTATGTCCGTCTTCTGGCTCTAAGCTACCTCCCTACCAATTTTCACTCAAATCTGTTCTTCCGTTCTTGATTTATAAGTGGTGTAACATATAACACGACTTTCTTTTATATATATAGATTTAGCTCTGAATTCTTGTATCAAACTTGGCAATTAAAACTTAAAGTTTTTGTTGTAATGCACTAAAAATAAGACTCTCTTCCTTGAAAAAGTTACTAGGCTCAGATTTCCGACAAAAAAGCGGGGTTTTTCTAATCACCGCACTGTGGTTCCGGTTTTTGGTGCCATACCCAATAATCGTTGTTATTGGTGTGTATGCTAAACAAAAATAGTTTGTAATCATGTTAAAAATGGGAATATCAGGAGTGCTTAGAAAATACCTTAGTTTATAAAAAAAAGATAAAAACGCCATATTAAAGTATCATATGCTATTGAAATTACCCGACAGACTTTACTATATACCTAAACCACTTTCTTGATAGAACTAAAAATTATAGCATAGATACAATAAAAAATGTATCAAAGAATCAAGTCAAAGAATCAAAGAAGTACATTTTAAGTTATTCTTACGTAGTCATTTATCATAAAAAGAATGTATATATGTATATCTTCAATGTTTGTTTGTTCCAAACAAAATACATATGCTTTTAAACATATGCCTTATAAAATTTGCGGTAATGAATGCGATCCCCACTGCAAATTTGGCTCAAACGTGCGGCCGTAGTTTTCACAGTTACCTCTTCCTATATTGTCCCGCTATATTGAGTCCCGCTCGGTGTTCTCAGCTATTGTAGATTCCAACCCATTTATCGGTCGGGTTGAGAAATTTCAGCACCTGAGGTCCTGTTTACAGGAATGCGCACTCACTGGAACTCCCAAATAAGAGCTCCTAAATAAGAGGTTCGGCAACCACCGTCTTATTTCACTTAAGACCAACGTCAAGCTCACTTCAATGAGATTATAAATTTGGGATCAGTCAGAACCTCATCAGCTATTGGACTCCTGGATCTGTCTAACAAGTTTAACTCGCATATGCGGGCCCTTGTCCGCATGGCCACCACTCACCAAATTGCTGGCGCAGGTGCTATTTCAAAAGCTATGCACTGCGTCGTGGGAGTCGATAGCAAGTTTCTTGGAGCAGAAAAGTCCAATTTTGGAGAGCATGAATTTCTCTATGGCGTCTACCTAGGTGGAAGGTCAATGGCCTGGTAATCATGTACTGTCTTTATTTTCTGTTATTAGGGTGCTGTCGGCTACATGCATGTTGTGTGACGATTCATCCCACATTATCTCATCCTGCCCTAGCTTCCAGAGATGCCGGCAGAGCATCGGTTAACGCTTATGTATAAATGTATATATAAGTAGTAGCTGGCTAAAAGTTCTAATAATATCTATGTATAACACAAAGTACAGTGTGCATTCAATATCAGAACATGTTGCAGTAGCTGCCGAAACCTTCTTAAACAAGGGCAGAGTTCACAAGGCGTCGCCTGCTTATATCAACTAAGGAGATGATCGGGATCAAGAATATCTTATAAGAAATGTCCGAGATTTCTTCTTTATTGCGTTGTACTCTGTTGACCCAAATTTTTATTCGAAAATAGATTTTTAAACGGAATATCAGGGATGGTTTATCAGTATTTTTTGTCCCAGTTTCTTCTGCGCTTTTAGGAGTTTCCCAACCGGACTTGACGCTCGCACAACCATACTTCCCGTAAGAGGCAATGAATAGTTACTTTTTAATGAATATTCATTGCATCCAAAGCTGCAAGTCACTTTCACGATCATTATTTGCTTCATAATTTGGCAGGCAGCAAATGCGTCGCGAAGGGGAACCACATGGTTTTAATTATCGTTCTTCATTATAACATAAATAGTAAATATAATGGAAATGCAACACAATTTTTTTCGCGTTTTTTTCAGTATGTGGAAATGGCTTGTGCACTAATTACAGCACCAGCCACCAGCTAGCATTCCTGCATTCATCATAAAGCTTAGAGGTCCAGACGACCGAGGGGCGCTCAACAAACGATTTATTATTTATTAATTTATTTTATTTTATTTGTTTTAATACTTGTTTTTTCGCGTCTTTTTACTTGTTTTTTTTTTTTTTAATTTAAAGGGCAGGAAAGAGGGTTGATACGGTAAATACCATTGTAGTTCGAACATAGGATCCTAAGAGAGTCCTGTTGTGCATATACCCGCTGGAACGAGCGGGTTCCATTCCGCGACAAGTTAAGTTTGAGAAATTTTTCGCGCGACAACGAATGAAGGGTAGCCTAGTGGAAGTGCTTGGCTGATGTGCAGAGTAAAATGAGTTCAAATCAGACAGGGGAAATTAACTTTTTTTTTTATTTTAAATCTATTTATATTATATTTTTATTGTTTTAAACTTTTTAACAAAATTTATAATCAAATCAAGAAAAATACAAAATTTAAATCACTTTAAAATCTAATCAGTTCGTAGTGGAACCATCTGTTAAAATGTTTATAAATGCGGGTTCTACGGCATATTGGCAGGACGAGTCGAGGAACCCGCTGTAAAATGAAGATATTTGAGAGCGGCTTCCACGGCAAAAGGCTGGCAGATGAGAAAAAGAAAGAGAGAATTCTATTTTTAGAACGTAATATTTTTGGAACAATGAAAGTTTGAAAAGTTCAAATCGAACCAGTGTGAGAGCAAAGAGATCAGAAATATCTTCTACTATCTTCACTCTTCAGCTCGGATTTTACTATGGATCCTTGCGTTTTCTTTAATACCAACTTTAAGTACCGTTAGATCAACTTCATGGGTAGCCTAGATGGAAAGCGCGCGACCTTTATCCTTCGGGTCCTGGGTTCGATTTTGTTACTGGGCGGTCGTTAAAATTTTTAAAAAGTTTCAGTTTTTATATTTTCTTTTATTTTTTTTACTTTAATTTTCTTAATAATATTTTTTTTTCCCTTTCATATTTACTTCATTATTATTATTTTTAATTGCAATCAATTACAATTTTTGTAAAAATAAGTGACGGACATGTCGGATGACAAAATTCCGGAGGGACTCCCTTGAAATTTTATTAGTCGGACATAATATTAAATTTTTTTTTCATAAAAACTACAATTAAAGAAAAATAAAAAAAAAAAACAAGAAAGGAAAGCTAACTTCGGGCGGAGCCGAAGTTGATATACCCTTGCAGCTAAAACAGGATATATATCGCTAAAATCGGATATAGTTGACCGATTCTTATGGGAATATCATGATATAACCTATAAATTACAAGACAAAATCTAAAAAAAAAACCCAAACTTCTATCTTGAAGAACCCCAAAGTTGGTATTTTTACCAAATACCATTTCCGATCGTTCAGTTATATGGCAGCTATAAGATATAGTCGGCCAATCCATATGAAACTTAATAAGTCGTATTATTTTTCCAAAAATAGAATTCATAGAAAATCCCAACTTTCTAGCTCGAAAAACACTGAAGTTATGCTATTTCCAAATCCAACCAAATCCAAATTCTCTAGCTTTAAAAACACCAAAGTTATACCATTTCCGATCAATCAGTTATATGGCAGCTATAAGATATAGTCGGCCGATCCTGGCCGTTCCGACTTATATACTGCGTGCAAAGGAAAGAAGGGTGTGTGCAAAGTTTCAAGACGATAGCTTTAAAACTGAGAGACTAGTTCGCGTAGAAACAGACAGACAGACGGACAGACGGGCATGCTTATGTGATCCTGATCAAAAATATATATACTTTATAGGGTTGGAGATGTCTCTTTCACTGCGTTGCACACTTTTGACCAAAATTATAATACCCTCTGCAAGGGTATAATAATTATAAAAGAAATAAAAATTTAGAAGTCCTTACTAGGATTGGAACACAAAAATATTGTACATAAAGTAACTACTCTATGCATTACGCTACCACCCCGTCTTAAACTGCAGCGACTAAAAATACAATTTGTCCTACTGACTACCACATCGGCGCATTGAAAACAGAAACAAGAAATTGAAAATGAAAATTTGAAGCAAAAAAATGTTTACGCCGTCTTGCGAGCAGTCACACATACATACAAAGACGCACCCTTTTTTTTACGCATACATGTAAAGAGTTCTAAAAATAGAATAGTATTTATGTGCGTTTTCCCCCCTCACCAACAAGCTCGACGAAAAAAGTTGACCGTTTTGGGCCCTGATGTCCTATCTATGTACTTTATAATCTTAGGTCGAACTAAAATGGCTAAGGAATAGAGGACTTAAGTTTATAGTTTCTTTTTTTTTTTTGCAGTCTTTCAGAATTTTGGAAATGGCTTGTGCATCAATAAGAGCATCAGCTAGCATTCCTGTATTTATCATAAAGCTTAGAGGCCTAGAAGACCGAAGGGCGATCGAGAAACGATTTATTAGTATATATTAAGCTTTGTAGTTATTAAGCTAAGAGGAGTTTAAGAGACCAATTATATATTTTAAATTTGAAGGACAGGAAAGAGATGCTATAGAGTAGAGAACATTGTAGTTCAAACATAAGACCCTAAAGGTGTCGTGCTCTGCACATGTCGAACTACAATGGCTAAGGATTAGAGGATTAAAATTTTTTCGTCCTTTTATTGGGAATGTTAAAATTGAAGCGTGTTAGTAAATGCTGGCTATCTACATAATCATTAATGAGGTTATGTAGAAAAACTACTCCCGGCATTAGCAAAGTTTATAAATAAGAGTCTGATACTGTAAGAGGGAAGATGAAGATTTTCATCCCAGTTGAAACCTCTAAGTGAAAAAGTTAAGAAATTACTTATTGGGGATCTCCAGACACATGAACCGTACTCCAGTATCGGACGAACCAAAGAAATGAATAAAGTTTTAGTTATGTAGGAGTCGTTAAATTTTATAGATCACCTCTTAATGAAACCAAAAACTCCTTTAGCCGTATAAACCAATGGCAATGATGGATTTGTATTGAAAACAAAGCCTAACATCATCTGTATACATACAAACTAGAGAGTTCGTTAAAGCAGGCGCAGTCATTAATAAAAAGAGAAAATAGTAACGGGCCAAGATGACTTTTTTGAGAGACTCTTTGGGTTCTTCCATCTAAGTAGCTGGAGATCCACATTAAGAGGTCCTAGCAAAGAAACTCCTAGCATATTCAGTTTACTCAACAAGAGTGAGTGATGGACTGAATCAAATGCTATGCTAAAGTATGTGTAAATAACATCGGTTTGAAATCCCTTTCGAAAGCCATCTATGACAATTCTTTGTGGATCCAGATCTATGACTGGAGGATGTCAACTCCAGTAAATTCGGGATGATGGAGCGACGCCTAATGAAGCCATGCTGACAAGGAAAGATGATCGAACAGCAAAGGTGTTGAAAAGGAGGAGTAATCAATTTTTCAAATAATTTTGGAATAGCCTTAATTTTAGAGATTCCTCTAAAGTTGGCAGCATCAAACTTTTTCCCTTTTTTAGTGGCTTTTTCCCGGCAGCGGCGAATATAATTCCTCGTCTGCAAACTATTTAATGAGATCATTTATTTTGTCTATTTCCCAAAAAAGTGGAGAAAATACCACATCTGGAATCTTGTAACATTATCCCGGCACACCAATTTGGCTTCCGAAGAAACCACGGAACCATCGAGCAAGTGAACAGATTAATATCCGAAATACGCTCAGCCTTCGAACAGCAAGAATACTGTAGCGCTATTTTTCTCGACGTATCTCAAGCTTTCGACCGAGTTTGGCTTAATGGACTCATGCACAAATTGAAAACGTATTTGCCAACTAATAGATAGAATATAAAACCCACAAGCTACTGGAATCATACCTCTACAATAGGGTATTCTCAGTGATAGGGTATTTTTCGCACCCAAACTTCCTCGCTCGGGGATTGACTCGAGTTTCTAGCGTATCCCGCCTCCGACGGGGACGCAACGACCCCCCGACCCAGCAATCAATTTTTGGGCCGTCTAACTCTGTATCAGTCAATATGTTAGTTAAGTTAGAAATATATATAAGATTTGATACACCTCTTGTTAGTCTCGCAAAGAGAAGATTCAAGAAATAAAAGCAACGTTTAAATAAAAAACAAAAACACATGAGTCAAAAAATATATTTAAAGTATAGTTCAATTTATCTAAGGTGACATTTACATCGGTGCATGCCAGAATATGGGACCCATGATACAATTATACAATGTATAACTTTGTATAATAAATAACAATGTATAATTTTATAAGTAGGCACGCACTGAAATTAAGGGACCAAGACCCAAACGATTTGTCAGCCGAATGGACTAACTGTTTATTTGTATCATGATCGGACATATATCGATAAAGCTTTTAAGTTTTTGAAAATTAGCTTTACGAAAAAAACGAATCTAAGTTTCCACGCATGGAAGCTTCTGATAGATACCAGAAATGATTTCGATTGAAACCTCAAGCGTGGGGTGATAAGGATCCTCTGGGGTTAAAAGAGGCAAAGTTCTGGAAAGAGTGGTACCATCAGGATTAGATACAAAACACAAGTTTCATAGCTGACCTAACGAGTTTCTAACATGGTTAATTTGACCTTGGGCCATGTCAAACATGCCCGCGGGGAAGTCGAGGTGGTAAGTGAGTTATCGACATAAGACCACTTTAATTTTGGTATATTAAAGGTTAGACCAAGTTTCTGTAAAGGCTATAATATGGGATGCAAAGAAAAAACTATCAGAATATAGTTTTGAGAGTTTGTTACGTAGCTGGCTACTAGTTTGACACTAGTAATCTGATAGGTAAGTGCTAGAGACGAGATTAGTGTTAAAATTTGTAGACTAAGAAGCGGTGGAACTAGTTTTACAACTTTTTTATTTACGTTCTTGGACGAAATCGTCTTGAACATCAGCGTGGGCACACGAATCTTGAATATTTGTATATTTGTATATTTAGTTAAGCCCTCAGCCTTTATATCGGCTTTTGTTTTGGGTTTGATGTAAGCCGAGATATCAATCTCTTCACAATAATAAACAATTTTCGATGCACTGTTAACAATCCAATGTGACTTGGGTTAATTCAACATTTAATAAAACAAGAAAGGAACTCTAACTTCGGGCGGCGCCGAAGTTTATATACCCTTGCAGTTATAATCGAATATAATCACCGCTAGGAAAGGCTCTTGAGTGAAAATGTGCCAACGGGACCACCAAAATCAGTGACGTCATCTTACGATGAACAGCTGACGGCATAATTGAGTCCAAATCTGCAAGATTGCCGCCATATTGCCGACGGTAAAGCGGCGATAGGGCAACAAGTCACAAGTACAATCTGTACAACTGTAAGCTACTCGCCGCCATGTTGTGTCACAGCCACGTTGCAGCCAGAAAGAGGTTACTTTCACGCTCCACGGGAGCTACAACGTAGCTTCGCTGTACCTACTCCATCACCCGGATCCTACGAAGCAACGGGCGTGGCAAATCTTCAATTACCTGATCTTCTAAAGTTTAAAGGTCAGCCAGAGAAATGGCCAATATTCTAGTGTGCGTTCTTGGAGACGACGGCAGCTTATAAGTGTACAGAATTGGAGAACATCAAATGCTAGCGAAAGCCCTGAAGGAGGTGTGTTGTTATCCAAATAACGTACAGGCCGTAATGGAGCAGCCTCCATTTTGATATAAAGAGCGTGCGGGAGCTAGAGCAAATTCAGGAGGACAACATCTGCAGGGTTGTATCGTTCTCCACTAAGTTGAGCAATCTTGCAGCGTTTCTACAGCCAATCGCCTGCGCTGACCAGCACCAAGAAAATCCACCCTAATGGAGGAGCTGATCGCCAAATTGCCTTCATCATAGCGAAGGGTGTTACATGCGAAGCCAAATGTGGATCTTTCGATAAAAAGTGACCATCGGGAAGACATGGAACAGACGGGGTACAACGACCACCCCAGAGATTTCCTTATGTGTGAAAGGCACACGCTGCCAAGGATTGCAACCAATTCAATCACGCCACTGTCATGCCAAGAATTGGATCTCTCTCGCGTGCCTTGGAACCGGGGACATGGCACGGTTCTGCAATAGGAGCCATATATGCAGCGTATACGGATGCCAGAGGAATCATCACTACTTACTGCATGACCAAGCTGGTTGTACCAGACGGTCACAACAGTCAGACGGTGGCCACAGGAGGGATCTAAGGAGCAGCCAGAGACGGGAGCTGTACTGAGGTCATCAGTCAACGTAAGCGGATGCCGCAGCCAGCGGATCAACAGATCCAACATATTCATGTCCCATGCATCAAGCCTGAGAAGCGCGGGGCGTATGAAAAATGAGAGCCAGAGCGGCTAGGAGATGCTGCACCGGAACCTTAGTTCTGTCGATTTGGATACTTTTCGGAGACCTTCACCTGGTATTCCGGATTTCGCCCGTGACGCTGTACGAAGAGAACGAACAGGTGGATACGGTTGCGCTGCTCGACGAGGGATTGTCTGTGTCGCTCATAGACACCGATCTCGTCCGAATCCTACACCTAGTGGGTGTGAATCGACAACTAAACGTACAGTGGTTTTGCGCAAAATCAGCCAGAGAGCCTACGAGGATGGTTAATCTGCAGATCAGTAGAGCGGGAAAACCGAAGCGACATGTATTAAGGAACGTGTACGCAATAAGCAATTTAAATCAACCGATGCAAAGCTCACTTCGGGTAGACATCAAAGCCGAATACACGCCTACAAGGGCGAGGGAGGTCGTACAACAACGCAGCGCCAAGGATGCTTATTGGGTTGGATCACGCGCTCCTAGGAATACTCCTGCAGACCAGAAGCTTTGGATCAGGAGGACCATACGCGGAAGCTACCAAGCAAGGATGGGTATAGTATGAACCTGTGAGATAAGAATCAAGTCCACTGATGGAGAGATCGTGCCTTCTAGCCAGTTATTACTTTGAAATAGATTAAAACTTCGGATTGAAGGGAACGACTAGGCGGACAACGACAAGCCAACAATACCACCCTGAAATGCCATGGAAGAATGACGACTCGTCAACATTGAAAAAATGAAAAGGAATAACTCCGTCTAGAGGATCCGTCTAGTTTTCCTCCGAAGTGAACGCCGTATCCCTAAATTCAGCACTACTGAAAAGCCCCCAGAACTACAAGTCACATCCGGCTGTCCTTTTCCACTTAAGTTAAGGATTCGTAGGACGATGTGCGGACGATGTTTCATCAAGTATTAAAACAACCACAGAACATATGCGATCAAAGATACCTGTTAAGACTACGATATACGAGATGACAGTGATGCCGTTTGGAGCAGCTCTTCCCCATACTCAGCGCAGTACGTGAAGACCTTAAACGCTTCAAGGTACGCGCATACTGATTCCCGGGCGGTCTTGTCCATAGATGAGAGTCTAGCCTACGTGGAAGATTACGTATAAAGCTTCGCAGATAAAAATCAAGCTATTGCCGTTTTTAAAACGGGTATGAGAAATACAAATAAACGGGTATGTGCCGTTTTTCTTTCAGCTCGGCGAGAGTGGTCAAAGCCTTCAATAAATCCGCTGCTGCTCTTCTTGCTACGTTGCCGTTGGACCCCTAAATGTCGCCCTTTCGCTGGCTGCCCGCAGCCTTTCCTACCTATCGGAACACACCCTTAGGTCGTCTGCCGCTGTCCAAAAGCTGGGCATCGCTCATCCGCTCAGCCACCAGGGAAACACCACCCATACGCACTAGCGCGACTGAATGGAGAGTTGGCCGCCGACTGTCGCACCCGCTATATCAGGGAAACACCGCGCATACGCGCTAGCGAGTTTGAACGGTGAGTTAGCCTACACTACACCGGGGAACCAACGCGTATGCGATACCGAGTCTGGATGCGCTAATGAGTCCGGATCGGGAGCTGCTTGACTTATTACCGGGGTGTTTCTGATCGGTTTCTTGACTGGGCGTGAGTTCACGAGCCTTCTATCCTTGTCTCGCAGGATCACACTAGTTCATCGCAATGCCGGAGTCGGTAAGGCGTACGCCAGACTTGTCCCTTACTCGCTTCCTAGCAAGGCTACCTGCCGTGGTCGGGAATGGTCCAACTCCCTTCTGATACCTTGGGTTTAAGAGAAACCGTCCTTCAACCTTCCTTAGCTCGCCCTTCACACTCCACACTCCTTGGGGTGTTGCACTCTCAAGAGGCGGTCCTTCAGCTAAAACTACCGGGTCCTTTTTAGAAACACTTAAATGTCGGACTCTTCAAAGACGGTCCTCTAGTTCAACGCTACGAGCTTCCCAAGCGTTGGACCTTAAAGACTCGTCCCGATTCGCTCCAATGGGCCTTCTTATATACTGATTGGAGCGCCCGTTAATCATCCTGGATTCTGCTCCTGCCGTTAATCCTGCTTTCAAAATCACGGTACCTTCCCGTTGGAGGATTGACGTTCGGGCCTCCTCGCCTCACACGGCCACGGACTTCTGCTGTTGCTATGCGGACTTCGAGGGCCCGCTACCCCCTCCACCCCTTTCTCATTTGCTGGCGCTAAACCCGGCGTACTATTTAAAGACGGCTGCGCGGCCGCCCCGATAACCGTTACGTTCCACGTCGTCTCTGCTTTCTCACGGCGCGCTGCCTCCTATTGCTCCTTCTGCCTCGAGGCTAAGCGTCTCGAATTTACTTTCCCCCCCTGCCACAGTACTGAATGTTTGAAATCCTCCCAGTGCTTGACCACTTTCACACACTTTGCCCCATGTCACCTGTCTTGTTGTTTCGGGAAACTAAATCTCCTCAAAAAGAATTGGTCATGTATTGGCATCCGGCTACAGATGACTTCAGATTCAGTGTCAAATACCATAGAGCTCCCAGCAGCTTGATGACCAGGGAACGCGTCCCTACCAAGAGGGAATTCCGCAGCCTTGTGGTGTCCACGTTTGATGGGATCGGGTTTTTGAGCAGCTATAGATGCTCATCATATATGATAACCGCCAAGCTACTGATGTGAGAAAATTGTCGGAGGGGAGTCACCTGGGATGACCCGTTGCCCAGGTGAGAGAAGAAGAATTACGTGAGAGAGTTCCGGTGTCCCCGCTACTATTTTGGTACTGGATAAGAACGAGCACTTGAGCTGCACGTTTTCACGCGGCGTTCACTGCGACGGCATATTGATGGGCCACCTACGCAAACGACGATGTCCAGGCGTGATGATGTTAAACCACTTCTGGAAGCGATGTGTTCACGAGTATTTACCTACTATTGCGCGCAATGAGAAATGGTGCGCGCAAGCCCCTACGTCGAGTCGAGGAAACTTGGTGTTCATCCTGCTATACCCCGACGAGAGTGGAAACGCCGCTTCGTGGAGGAAGTGTACAGACAAACACGATCGAGCAAGGATGGTTCTTCCCACTTCGAAACTAGCTGTCCGGAATTTGGTGAATGCGGCTGCTTCACAGGGGTGGGTGGCGATGTCGCGTAATGGAAAGTATCGACAGTCAATCAGTCAGCTTGAATTACGCGCCACCAGGGCGCACTTTCGTTCAGTATCGTATTCGCAGTTCTCACTCTGTTTACACTGATTGTGACTTGAAACTTTCCAACACCCTGCTTTCCTTTGCACGCATTAAGTCGGACGACTAAGATCGGCCGACTACATCCTATAGCTGCCATATAACTGATTTATCGAAAATGCTATAACATCAATGTATTTTGATTTCGTGCAAAGGAAAAAAGGGTGTTGCAAAGTTTCAAGTCGCTAGCTTTAAAACTTGTAGACTAGTTTACGTAGAAACTGTCAGCTCAGGAGATTCTTCATCAGGATCGTGATGAAGAATATATATACTTTATAAGGTCTCCTTTACTGCGTTGCACATTTTGACCAAAATTATAATACCCTAATACGCAAGGGTATAAAATTAGTGAAAACTGGACATATAATGTGATATATATAAATGTCACTTAACGCCCTTTTTGGAGTCCGATTTTGAACATTTTGCGTGTTTTATATTTATATTATCTTGCTGATTTATATTATAACTAAGTCTGTTTACGATCATTGTACGATAGTTTCGTTTAACTCATTTGTCATTTTGCCCACTTAGAATGATAGCAGGGCATCACTCAGCGAACCAACTTAGTTTTTTATTTTTTTTTCGTTAATTGAAAAGTTTAATTGGGCACTGAGTATGTGAATTTTATATTACAGATAGCTTTTATAGAAACAGTTCTTAAACAAATGAAAAACTACCCTTCCTTATTTCTGATAACATTTTTTTATCAAAAGGATAAGATTATCAAAATTTCTTTGTCAAAAGGAGAAAAAATTAGATTACATTAGAAAAAGATTAGATTTCTTATAAAAAGTGTGCCGGCAGCGCTGCGGCAAAATTTCCTACCCTATGCACGAGTGCTATGAAAAATGAGAGTACGCTAAACCATTCTCCTTCCACCTTCAATTGCGTGGTTTATTTCTCGGTACAGGTCCAAATTCTGACCTGTTCCTGAAGTCAATTTATCTTTTAAAAATTAAAAGAACGCCCTTTACGGGCGTTATTTATCTTTTCGACTTAACGCTCTATCTTCTCCGAGCTTAAAATCCACCCAGATTTCTCCCTGTAATTTTTTTTTGTTTAAGAAGAGTCGTAGATCAAGCAACGCGATCGGCGTGTTGGAGAAGGTCAGAGATAAGCCACGCAGGATTAACGCTGACCCATTCAAAATAATTGAAAATTAATTGTAATTGTAAATGAAGTTCAATGCATAACTCTGTCTAGTCGCTTGGATTCAAAACCGCCGTGCAGAATTGTGCTCAACTATGACATTACGCGCATGAACGGCATTTGTCACAACATTTTTAGTGGCCCATGAAGGAAACAATCCACACACGACTCCACAATCCATGGTCATCTCCAACATTTCCATCAAAATCGTTATTGGAAATCTAATCTCAACACGGAACCATTAATCACCTTTTCTACTCCTTCATTCTCTTTGGCAAAGAAGAAGCGAAAATAACGGAATCAAACTTTCCATCGCACGTGTCGCACAAATGCTAGCCCATTGTCGCAAGTGTGAGTGCATACGCAAAATGAGCAAGCCCAAGCCAGCAAGCACTTCCAGTGCAGAGTCTGAAACAATGGCAAAGGGTAGTAACGCCGACAGCTTATTTGCGCTCCAGAAAGATCTTCACAATCAGCTCAACCAACTCCAAGTAAACTTCAAGAAGGACAGCACGTCTCGGAAAACTAAGCCCTATTTCCAACTGCGCCTTTCCAAACTCAACTTAATAAGCCAGCAATTCAACAAGAATCATCAATAGTTTGTAAGCGCTGGCTACCCCACACACCCTTACTTAGTCGATAATTTAGCGGACCAGTTCGAAGAGGAATTTATCACAGCGTTCTGTTTAATATCTACGGAGTCCGAAACACTTTTCCCCAGTCAGCTACCAGCGTGCGCCGAGCAACAAGCCACGCCTGTTCCTAAAATACTCGGTCCTGGTGCGGCAGTCCAACTTCCAAAGATGCCAGTACCTAACTTTTCTGGAAAGCATACAGATTGGCCAGCTTTCTGTTTATGCAACTCATTCACCAGAACCAGGCGTTGTCAAATATACAGCGATTCCATTTCTTCAAGCAAGCATTGCCTAAAGAGCAGGACCAAGATGTACACCAAATGGAACTAACGGATGGCGCCTACACTATCGCATGGGATCTCATCATCATGGGATGAGATCTCATCTCATCATCATCAAACCCAGTTTACAATTCATGCACCACATGAACGACTTCCCTCTACACCCTCTACGACTTACCCTTTATCTCAAGGGAAAGCTCATCAGAGATCAAACATATGCTGAACCAACCTATGCATCAACGAGTTCAATCGTCTCAAATCGAATATCCATTCTAGCACGCAATGGATAGTCCAATGCCTGGGAGCATTGCTTGGGAAACTACAGCCACATTGCGAGTTTCCTCGACTTGGAAACCTTCCTCAACAATCCATTCTAGCACGCAATGGATAGTCTAATACCTGGGAGCATTGCTTGGGAAACTCCAGCCACATTCCGAGTTTCCTCGACTTGGACACCTTCCTCAACAATCGCCTTGTCAGCATTGAGAAATCATTGAGAACCGGAAATGTTCAAAGCCCACGCAAAACTCTACGATCAACAAATCGACAAATCGATTTCGGCTTCTAAAAGGGCAGCATGTTTCCACACCACCACTGTAAGCTGTAAGGGGCGGCGATGTCCTGCTTTTTGTCCAAGGATTGCTTTGCCCGCGAATGAATCATTGACTCTACGATCAACAAATCGACAAATTATCCACGCCAAAATCCCAAGCAAAGAGGTTTCGGCTTCTAAAAGGGCAGCATGTTTCCACACCACCACTGGAACCAGCGGTCCCATCTCTTGCGTAAACTGTAAGGGGCGGCGATGTCCTAATTTTTTGTCCAAGGATTGCTTTGCCCGCAAACGAATCATTGACCATACAAAGGCATGTCTAAATTTCCTCAGCATCCATTATCCCTTGTCGCAGGGACATCGTCACCATACCCTGCTTCACTTCCCCACGACGTATACCAGTTCATCACCGATTATTCAGAACGCAGCAAGCGAGAGCTCCGATCCTGCTCAACCTCCTGCTTCCACTACAGTGCTGATGGCCACTGCCGCGCAGTCAACTCGATCCATTTTGCTGGCAACAGCTCTAGTTCAACTACAAATAACAGCACCGGACAAACTGCCGTTATTGGAGCCTTGATCAATCATGGCTCTGAGGGCACGTTAATCACAGAACGTGCCACTCAGTCACTGGGACTTTCACGTCACCGAGTTACAGCACAGATCACCGGGATCGGTGATAACTCAAAGAACATCTGTAGATTTAGAACAGAGTTCTCCATAAGCTCATGTACGGATCCTCAATTGCACCATGTGATGCGACCAGCTTATGTCCTCAACTAAATAACCTCTCATTTACCAAGAAGCAATATCAACGTGGACACTTGTCAGCATCTTCAGGGATTACACTTGGCCGATCCCACCTTTACCAGGCCAGGCCGCATCGCCGCGTTATTTGGAGTAGATCTAATACCATATTTGTTGCTGCCAGATTTACGGAAAGGAGCTTCAAATCAACCTATTGCTCAACTCACTCAATTAGGTTGGATCGTGTTTGGCCATAGCAATGAAACAAGTGCAAATGTGGTAACCATACGTTGCCATCAGACTAATTTGGATGCACTGGTAAAGGGTTTCTTCTATATCGATCAAATCAGTTCTGAGAGGACCTTAACAGCAGAAGAACAATGGTGTGAGGATCGTTTGCAGCGTACCTGCACCCGACAACCCAATGGAAAATACCTGGTCCGGCTTCAGTTAAAAACTGAATTTGATAAGGAACAAGTCATCGGAAAGTCTCACCAAATCGCACTCAATAGATTCCACCTCTTAGAACGTCGGCTAAATAGAAACGACACACTTAAACAACAATATCACTCCACCATCAAGGAATATTTTGATCTTAAGCAACTCTCCTATTATACAGCCTATTATCAAGGGTTGGCGCACTCTCGTTCATTATCTTATTGCGCTCGCATCCTAAATTGGCCAATTTCCTAAATCAAGATTTTTATAACGTTTAAAATTAAATTGACTTTTATTGAAAAATTTTAAATTATTTCAAAATTTTAATTTCAAATTATTGAAATTTTGACTTTTTATTTACCGGCATTGAAAACTATCAATGACCAAACATTGGTGACCCCGACGTGATCGTTAATATATTTAACAAATTACTAAAACAAACAACAAAAACAAAACAATTTCATAAACAGTGTTTTGAGAACCATTTTCATACATGGCTAATAAGAAAGCAGTTTTTTTTTATAATAATAAGCCAATTATAATATATAATATACTAGCAAGCCCGGCGAACTTCGTTTCACCACCAGATGGCTTCGTTTTATGTAACATTTCGTTTGGTTTTTAAAAGATCGAGACAACATTTTTTTTTTGTTTTATATTTGAAAATGCGTGAGTTTCCGATATACGATGAAGCCAGACGCCAATGATCTTCGTGTGTGTAACGAACAGTGAGGTGGCATCTCTGGATATATCGGACGAGAGGAAGGGGTTGCACGCTGTGTCCGGCCAGATCTCGCCGGCTAGTGGGTGGGTTCAGAAACACCCCCTTCTCTCCCCTCGATGCTGCCTCGGGAATCATAAATCAAATCGATAATGATGCGTGCACGACCTCACGAACAGCGTGGGTCAAACCTGAGCTCCTCAGAACAGAACATATTAGGATCCTTCGGAGATCCCCAAGAAGGTACATGGCATAGGTTGGCGGCAGGGCGGTGGCGACCCAAACGAGGCGAAAGATGTTTTCTTACTCCCTTATAAACTTCATTGTTTTATTCCTTAACAAAAGACCTTAAAATTCAACATGACATCCTTATCCTAGCTTTCTAACTATACCAATACTTCAATATATGATCTTTCCGACTATGCTTAAAAATATTTTATCGCTAAAGATTTGCGAACTTAAATGTATTTTTGATTTGGCAGGATTTGCGGACTCGCGATCAATAACATGACATCGTATTTTTGGTTGCTAAGAGAGCGCTACTATAAGAACCACGCGTGTGGTTGATCGTCTAACCGGTGAAGCCTCTTGGGCTGGAACTCGGAAAACGGAAAAAAATATTGATCGGAGAATTCCGCATCACTTCAGCTGGCTTGGCAAAGAAAGAGGATTACTCACTTTTCGTATCCGCGACGAGTCGTTGAAGCGCTTCCACCACTCGAGGCTGGAAAAGATAATATGCAATTCGGGAGGGCCTTTGCCTAACCCGTCAACAATGCCAACAACAAAAGATGCAGCCAGCCGCAGTGCTCTAGCTGAAATCTCCGGACACTATTTCCTCTCTTCCGCTCTCGACACCGTTAGGCCATCAGCCGGACGAATCTCTCCACTCCCTCGATCAATAAAGCGCCTCTTGAAAGCGCCGCAAGCGCCCTGTCCCTGCTTCCTATCCTATGGCTGAAGGCTAGTCCACGCCTGCTCCTCCGAATAACGGAACGCTCCTTTAAAGCGCAGCCAGCGCTCCGCTCCCGCTACTGCTCCTATAGGAATTCGCCTATTTCGCGGCGACTCCTCCGTTCGGCGGCGTGCTCCTTAACAGCGCCGCCAGCACTCCGTCCTTGTCTTTACTCCTCCAGGATGGAGTAAAGCCTGTTACACGGCTGCTCCTGTGATCGACGGGGTGCCGCTTATAAGCGCCGCCAGCACTCCGTCCTCCTTCACTACTCCAGGATGGCGCCTACTCCTCGACGACTCCTGTGAGGTTAGGGCCTATTACACGGCTGCTCCTGTGATCGACGGGGTGCCGCTTATAAGCGCCGCCAGCACTCCGTCCTCCTTCACTACTCCAGGATGGCGCCTACTCCTCGACGACTCCTGTGAGGTTAGGGCCGAACCCTATCCGAATTTCCGGCGGAGCGCCCCTTAAGAGTCGCGAACGCTCCAACTGCTTCCTCTCGGGTCGAGTCTCACTGTATTTCCAGCTCCTACTTGGTTTTGGATGACTCCCCTCAGCCCCGCCTCGTGGGCGGCCTGACTGAGAGATTCGCGCCGTAACTGAGACCCGCTCTTCTCTCCTTCTTCTGGCCAAGCGTTGCTCGCCCTACGCCTCTCTGCCACCAGGGGTCTAGCTCGCACGCTGGTACCCCTGACCTAGCTAAACGAAAACACCTACGTCAGGCTCGCATAACCATGACCAGTCTTAAAACTCACCTAGCTTCTACGATCGCGCCCTGCCTTGACTGAGCAGTACGTACACCGCCAAATTGCCGCTGGTGGCCCTCTTTCTGTATGCCTGCTGGTCCTGCACCAGCACGATGGTTCCTCAGCGGATAAAACTACGCTGCAGTTTCTCGAAAATTTCCGGATGCTTCTCCTGGTTTGCCCGAACTTGCTTGTTTCGTAGTTAAATTCTAAAAGAACGCCGCTCCCACGCGGTTTCCTAACCTTAGCTTTGAGCGCGTTACCAGATCGATCAGACCCTCCACGAAACGCTGAATAGGGTCCTATTACGCGATCGGGCTGCCAGAAAGGCTGAAACACCGCACCCCCCCAGGCTGTCCACCCGTTCGAACTATCGCCGACGTTACATGTGCTCACTCACTGTTCCATTTTATTGATGTGCTTTTTGGTAAACCACATTTTGTGTATTTGGGTCTGACGTTAACACAAACAAAGCGGATGGTTTTCCAACACGTGAGCACGCAGCGTATAATGATTTTTTAAATTTATGCCGCAAGCGATTGGGCTTGTGACTTGTTAATTGTCATTGCGAACGCAAGCCAAACTGAATATGGAATTCGTTTTAAGTCAAACGGAAGATCATTCGGATTCAATGGTATTCGAGAAATACACACCTGTGTACTTTCCGTTACTAATGGTTCCCTCAATAAAATTCAGCATAAGTCTTTTAACCGAAAGTTGAGTACCGTTGCAAAGCCGCGGTGAAATCAAATTACGCAATTTTTGTTTTTTCGCCAGCAATTTTTGATTGAATGGTTATATTCAGTACGTGTACATAATTATTCTTTGGGGTAAGAATTGCATAAAACCAAGCATAATTATGATAATTCTCACTAACGTTTGGAAAAACATTTTCAATAAGATCTAATTGGAAGTCTATAAATCGGCAAAAGTCGTTGTTAAGAGTAATTAATATGGGACTTTTCCATTTTCAACACCTAACAATTGTTTCCACTTGTGCAATTGTGCAGCACTTTGATCATTTCGAAGTTCAACTCTCATATTTGTGGTTAGCGATATGTTTTCACGTTACTCCATAAAGGTGATGTCTTCAGGAATGCATTTAATTTATCTGCAGGCGTTCCACGGGGAATTATTGGCAACTTTCTGAATTACTTAAACTCGCCTGCCAAAAATATCATCCAGCCGCCAAAGATGATGTTATTTCGCCGAGGATCCTTTAAGTTAAGTGCTTCAAGTGTTAAGTGAAGCTAAGTGCTTCAGATGATTTCTTATGTTCCATTGTGCACTCATCCCAAACAATGAGCTTGCATTGCATCAATAATTTTCGCATAGCACTGGATCGCGAAATATTGCAGGTTGGAATATCCATTGTGAGTGGATATTTAGAGTCGCAACTTAAGCGCAGAATGTGCGACCGTCATCTAAAAGAGTCGACGCAATTCCAGATGATGCTAACGCCAAAGCTATGTCACATCTTGATCGAATATTGATCAAAATCATTAAAATGAAATGACAAATTTTTTCCCTGTTTCTCCAGGTGCGTCCAAGAAGAATAAACCACTAGTATTATTGTCCACCGCTTGCAACAATGTTTTGTATACTTGTTTTTGATTTACATTCACCATCGGCTCATTATTCCGAACGAATTCCTCCAACTTATCAACATTGTATTGCAGCTCTAGATTTAATTCTTGGTTGAAAGCCTCGTGCATCGATCGATTTGCGCAATCACTCCTACTTCAATTAGTAGCTTTTTTTCAATGGTCAATCAGAATCAATCCTTCATTGTAGATTTGGGTGGTTATTTGCATGTAAGGATTATTTGTTTAAATGCGCAAGCGATGCTAGATATCTTCACATATGTCGTCTTTGTATTTTTTCCACAACTGAATTGGTTGTGAGGAAAAACATGTGGTAATGATTATTGCGAACAGCGATCGTATTTGGTACGCATTTGACGAAATAACTGATCCCGCAAGTGTTAAATCCCAATGAGAATAGTTCTCCAGCAAAGCGAATAGTTGACATGCTTCTCGATATGTTTGGCATCGGTGGCCAAATAAAAACATTCATCACTTCTAGGATAAACAGTATACATGCGACCTAGTGCATCAGTGGAAAACACCTGTGGGCAATCTGGAACTGGGGTTCCTTGTTGGGATTTCTTTGTTGATTGGTTCCAAGTGTAATACTTGGGCATTTTACGTATATCAGCGTCGCTGCGAATGGATCTGCTTCACACATTCCAAAGAAGCTAGTCAATGTTGTTGTCTCTCAGCTCGTTGCGCCGCATTTGTCTCAGTGAAGTAAACTCTTTGGCCATTTTCCAAATGCACTGCTAAATGTACAACTGTGGGATATCTTTCATAAATTTGAAATGAGAATAATCGCCACAGTGCTTCATTAGTACCGACGTATCTACCCATTTGGAAGTTGCTGATTTCGTCATTCGCATTTTCCGACGCAATACCAAACACAGCCATGTCGCTGCCTTTCGTGACGAACTTGCACAAATAATTGATTTATTTGATTGAATGACCACTCTCAATGTTTGAATGTGTTTGGAAAATTCATGATAGCAGCGGACAATATGGTACAATGAATTCATTTCCGATCTCAATCTTTTGACTTGGAACATAATGAACAGGTTCCAACTCACGTTCAATTTCGGTCCACTTTGGAGTGGAAGAACGTAATAAATAAATCCAGAGTTCCATAATTTCGAGCGGCTTGAGCGTATTCGTGCATGTGGCGTGGACTTTCGATATAAGATGATGGGAAAATCGTCAGACGTCCAATATTCTGAACATCACCATCTGAATGTAGATGAACGCTAAACGTTCGGTCTCGACTTTGACATATATGTGACATACACAGAGAATTGTTGGAATAGCCGACGGCCCTTCGGAATGACATTTTTTTCATTCATTGCGCTTAGATTTTTATTCGTAAATACTCCTGATTTGATAATGGAAACCAATAATAGCAATAATTAATGTGTGAATATTGCACCTGTAATTGGATCGACCATCTTCAACGTGATGTCCTATCGGTCTTGCCCTTGCCAATAAATGATTGGATATTGTAACGCATGCTACAAACGATGTGCCTCATTTACACGATGCATGATATTGCTTCTCCGCTGAACGACTGTCTCGCGATTTAGTTGGGTCGCCAACAGTAATTGCAGCAACATCATTAACAGTGGGTGCATTGAATCTTCGCACATGATCACAAATTTGTGCGTATGGGATAGCATTGGTTCCAATGCTGTTTTGAACATATTAACCAGAGCGTTATTAGCGTGAAAATATGCTTGCTCGTCTCTTTTAATGTTCATTGGTCCAATATCTAAATTTTCATCATCACAGTAGTTCGCAGTGGTATCATATTTCAATGCCAAGCGATTGTATGATCCCAATGATCTTCATGTGTCCACGCATTGTGCATTTCGTGCATTTTCTCTTAATAAATTTCGACTTTCTTTAGTTAAGTTGTGTAAATACACTCGTTTCTTACTTGCATGTCTTGCGCGGCGGCCGATGTTCGAACGTGGTCCTCTAGGAATTTTGGACTATGGACAGAGTGGTAAATTTACCCGCAAATGAACGATTCACATAATTTACACAGTTCAACTTACTATCTTAGGCCTGCTGTTCAAATTTAATAAAAATACATGTGACTGATTTGATATTTTCTAATTGAAATGTTAGGAAACGAATAACTTATTTTTTCACAATTTGACAGACAACACAATGCCGGTTTGTCACATGAAGTCAGCAGAGAAAACACATAACTTCATTTATATATACGTTACACAATTCCGCTACGGTTCTGAGTGGGGCAGATCGTGTTCGCCGCGAGCAAATAAATTTTGATCGATAAAATTTTGGCGACGGAATTATTTACTTCGGGTTGGGCGTAACTTAATATAATCAATCATGAACTCAAGCTGCGCAGTCACAGGAGCACCCAATTCCACCCGTAGTGCTATTTTAATGTGCAAGGTTCTGTGTATTCTTTAGGTCTTACAGAGGATCCAAGGAGCTATTCAGCCTGTTTCCAAGATGGATGATGCCATGCTCCATGTGCGCCATGGCCAGATAGTCGCCATGTTAAGCGACTTCAAGGCCACCCACGGTGAGCTTGAAGATTTGGACATATCGCAGATCAGTAGTGACCTCCTTTTCGTTCATGTCCATATTTCGGAGCTCGTAGCGACGATGCAGGCCGGAATTGAGCTCAAGACGACCCTTCGCTCTTCTCGAATTGCTGCCCACTCCACCCTTGCCAACGGAATGTCGACCATGCAGGCTGACCCAGGGTTTAGTAAGGTGGAAAAGCTGCATAGGTTGCTATCTTGCCTTCGGGAGCCCGCTTTGAAGCAGTTCGTTCGATGATCCACAGCCTGCTGCATTTTCTGAAACCGCAGACTTCGAGCAGCCAGCCTTTGGTTGGTCCTCTCACTTCATCCATAGCCGAGTGGGCTGAGCCTTTAGCATCTTCGCCGTCCACTGCTAATGCACTAGTTGCTCAAGGTCACAGCGGCGATATATCTTTGCTTACTACAGTGAACATTCTTGCTCGTAGTTGCGCTGGAGCCCTTGTTCTAGCCGAGCTCTGTTGGATTCTGGATTGCAGGTGCACGTAATAACTTCCCATCGCAGCTCTGGAGGTGCAAATCATTCATGGCGGTGTATTGGCGATACCGACTTTCCGATAGACGGATTTTTTGTTGATGTTCTCCTGCAGTGGGACCGCTCCGGATACTCTGCCCTGGTTAACGCTGTCATCGCCAATATCACGAACCTGCAGTCTAGCTTAAGTTTGGATGTATCCAGTTGGAATATTCCTGGCAATTTTTCTTTGGCTGATCCTGAATTTTACCGTCCACAGCGCATCGATCTTCTTATGGGAGCCAGTCTTTTTTATGAGCTGCTGTGTGTTGGGCAAATTAAGTTCTCAGTTGGGCAAATTTAACCTGCCGTTGCTGCAGAAAACTCGACATGGATGGGTCGTGTATGGAGGCGGTTCACATTTCCAGAGAACATCACTCATTTCCACTGCCCACAAGGGTGTTCCGAAGAGCGCAACTATGCTGGATGATCAGTTGGATTCTCTACTCCGCCGGTTTTGGGAAATCGAAGACTGCTCCGAGCCTATTGTGAAGCGGACTAAGGAGGAGCTAGATTGCGATGCGCATTTCGTGCATAATGTTGCTCGGCTGGTTTCCGGCGCTTACGCTGTGAGGTTTCCGTTGAAATTCAGTTCGTTGAAATGAAGTTGCTGGGAGAATCTTACTCCCAAGCTGTGACGTGTTGCTACATATTCTGTTAAGGTTCCGATGCCATCGGGTGGCCATTACTGGAAATATTTGCAAAATGTATCGTTGCGTCGGGGTATTTTTTTTTTTTTTTTACCGGTCTTTCAGAATTTGGAAATGGCTTGTGCATCAATAAGAGCATCAGCTAGCATTCCTGTATTCATCATAAAGCTTTGAGGCCCAGACGGCCAAAGTGAGCTTAAGAAAAGATTTGTTAGTGTATATTAAGCTATTTGTAATTTATTAAGCTAGGAGGAGTTAGTAAGGAAATTTAAAATTTTATATTTTAAATTTGAGGGACAGGAAAGAGATGTTATAGAGTAGAGACCATTGTAGTTCGAACATAATACCCTTAAAGGATCATGCAGTGCATATGTCGAACTACATCGGCTAAGGAACAGAGGACTAAACTTTCGAGTCCTTCTATTAGGAATGTTAAATTTTAAGCATGTTAGTAAATGCTGGCTATCTACATCCCCGCTAATAAGGTTAAGCAGAAAGACTACACCGAGCATTGTCCTACGATTTGTTAAGCTAGGTAAGTTTATGAGTAAGAGTCTACTATTATAAGATGGAAGGTGAAGATTTGCATCTCAGTTTAGACCTCTAAGTGAAAAAGTTAGGAAATTCTTTTGTACGGATTCTATGCGGTCTTGATGTACTCCATATTGGGGACTCCAGACACATGAACTGTACTCCAGTACAGGACGGACCAAAGAAATGAATAATGTGTTGGTTATATAGGGGTCATTAAATTCTTTTGACCACCTTTTAATAAAACCAAGGACTCCTTTAGCCTTATTAACCATTAAGGAAATATGGTCGGCAAATTTAAGTTTTATGTCTAATTCCTATTAGAAATAAAACTTAAATCATTAACCGAGATCATTAACCTGGGTTAATTTTTCTAAGGCAATCCCATTAATGGAATACGTAGCTTGCAGAGGGCAAGAACGATAAAAAGACATATGCTTGCATTTTGATCCATTAAGTATTAAATCATTAGCTGAACACCATTTTTGAAAGTTATCAAGGCCAGACTGAAGACTGCATTGGGAAGAGATGGATTTGTACTGAAGACAAAGCTTAACATCATCTGCATACATAAGAACTAGAGAGTTCGTTATAGCAGGGGGCAAGTCATTTAAAAAAAAGTGTGAATAATAACGGGCCAAGATTACTTTCTTAAGGGACGCCAGATGTAGCACGGACCAGACGGGACTGTTTGTTTTTAAATAAGCCTCTTTGTGTCCTTCCATCTAAGTAGCTGGAGATCCACGTTAAGAGGTCTAAAGGAAAACCCAGCATATTCAGTTTACTCAACAAGAGTGAGTGATTAACTGAATCAAATGCTTTGCTGAAGTCTGTGTAAATTACATCGGTTTAATATCCCTTACAAAAGCCATCTATGACAAAGGATGTCAATTCCAGTAAATTTGTGGTGGTGGAGCGACGTTCAATCATTATGAATGATTCCTTCCACTTAAGGGGAAAAATCGAGGTTTCCAAAGATAAGTTGAAAAGTCTTAGAAGATGTTTGCACAGAGCCCTGGCACAGTATTTTAGCACACAGCCTGGTACTGCGTCGGGGCCTGGCGAATAAATGGGTATGACCCTTAAAATAGCAGATAATAAGCTGTTCTCAGAAAAAAAACGGACAGAAAATAAGATTTGCTGCTTGAATGTTAAATGCGTAGGGCTGATCTGTCAATTTAGGAGGAGAATAAGTTGTTTGAAAAAATTCTGCGTATAGATCGGCAATGGCCTGATCAGAAGTCGCAGAGGAATTTTCAAACGTAAGCAGGGGTGAAAAAGATACGTGTTTAAGCTTAGTGTTGACAAAATTATAAAACTGCTTTGTATCCTGAGTAAATTGTATCCGGCAGCGGTCAATATAATTCCTATAACATTCAGCGTTATGCACGGTAAAATTCGACCGAGCTAGTAGGTATCTTGAGAAATCAACTCTACTGCATGTTACATTTAAGTAAAAGCTTATTATACCCTTGCAGAGGGTATTATAATTTTGTCCAAAAGTGTGCAACGCAGTGAAGGAGACATCTCCGACCCTATAAAGTATATATATTCTTGATCAGGATCACCTCTTGAGTTGATATGAGCATTTCCGTCTGTCCGTCTGTCTGTTTCTACGCAAACTAGTCTCTCAGTTTTAAAGCTATCGTCTTGTAACTTTGCACACACCCTTCTTTCCTCTGCACGCAGTATATAAGTCGGAACGGCCGGGATCAACCGACTATATCCTATAGCTGCCATATAACTGATTTATCGGAAATGGTATAACTTCGGTGTTTTTAAAGCTAGAGAATTCGAATTTGGTACGAATGCTATGTTTGGCAAAATAATACAACCTAACAAATTTCATAACGATCAGCGATAATTTTCATAACTATATCTTATAGTTGTCATATAACTAAACGATCGAAGATGGTATTTGGTAAAAATACCATCTTTGGTATTTTTGAAGATGGAAGCTTGGTACTTTGTTTTAGATTTTTTATTGTAATAAATTGGTAATTATGATATTCTCATAAGTATCGGCCAATTCAATAAGATTTTTGCGATATATATCCGGTTTTAACTGCAAGGGTATATCAACTTTCCTTTCTTGTTTTTTTTTTTTATTTTTTAGGTTAGTGAGGCACCTTGTAAACCAAGAAGGATTTTTTGAAGCGGACGAATATTTCCAAGGCACACAGGAGTCAAAAAATGTATTTAAAGTACAATAAAATTTTTCTAAAGTTACGCTAAGATCAGTGCACGCTAGAATATCGGACCAGTCAAATGTATCGATAAGGCTATTAAGTTTGTGAAAATCAGCTTTACGGAAACAGCGAATCTTATTTAGCACGCGTGGAGACATCTGATCGATACCAGGAGTGGTTTCGATTGAGACCTCCAGCGTGGGGTGATATGGATCCTCTGGGGTTGAAAGGGGAAAAGCTCTGGAGAGAGCAGTACCATCAGGATCAGATACAAAACATAAGTCTAAAAGCCGACCTAGCGAATTTCTAACATAGTTAATCTGACCTAGGGACATGTCAAACATGCCCGCGGTGAAGTCATGGTAAGTTATAAGTGACAAAGATGGTGAGTTATCGACGTTGGACCACTTTAATTCTGGGATATTAAAGTCGCCCACCGCTACGAGTTGGTGACGATCCGTCATAAGATTAGAGACGTATCGAATACCGGACAAATGCTGCCAATATGTGGGCGGTTAAGACATAGGAGGTATATATGAACATGTAATGTTTAAAGATTTCACGGACATAGTGATTTTAACACAAATAAATTCTATATGTTCAGAAGCAAGAGTAGAGTCTACCGAAATGAGGACTCCACCTCCCCTTTGCTGAGGTCGATCCCGTCTAAAAGTGGTGTACTTACTTGGAAAAACTTCGGAGCTAAAGATCTCCGGCTTTAATCAAGTTTCTGTAAAGGCTATAACATGGGATGCAAAGAAAGAACTATCAGAATATAGCTTGGGGAGTTTGCTACGCACAGTGGTTGGCCTTGTATGGAGCCGCGGCCAAAAATACTTCTAGTTGAGGTAGGGACTTGAAACTTGGCACAAAATATTTTTAATTTTATTCTAAAATAATATGTTAAAATCAGCCAGATCGGACAACTATATCATATAGCTGCCATACAACTGATTAATCGGAAATGCTATAGCTTCGGTGTTATTAGAGTAAGAGAGTTCCAATTTTGTCTGAATTCTATTCTTGGCAAAATAACACGACATACTAAATATCGTAAGGATCGGCCGACTGTATCCTATAGTTGCCATATAACTAAAAAAACGGAAATGACCCAACTTTCGTGTTTTTGAAGATAGATAGTTGGAACTTTGTACAACCTACAAAATTTCATAGCGATCGGCAGACTATATCTTATAGCTGCCATATAACTGAACGATCGGAAATGGTATTTGGTAGAAATATCAACCTTAGTATTTTTGAAGATGGAAGCTTGGTAATTTGTTCTAGATTTTTTATTGTAATTAATTGGTTTTATTAGGATATTCTCATAAGGATCGGCCAACTATATCCGATGTTTGCGATATACATCCGGTTTTAATGGACGTATATGACGAACAGAACAAAACACAAAGTATGCACGAAAACAACAAAACACAAAATTTGATCGAACACAAAAAAGGAAATAAGTCGAAAATTTTCCAAAAGTTAAAACTGAAATTTAATACAAAGTCTAAGAAAACATTCACTAGTATTAATAAATCAGTTTCACTAAAGGGAATGACAGTTATCACAACTTTTTCTTAATTCTATGTATATACAAAAATTCGCCCCTGGACACTAATTGAAACACAATCTTTAAAAAATAACACAATACAAATGACATAAAAATTATAAAAGAAAAAGTAAATTATAAAAAAAAAAATAAAAACTATTAGTAAATGAACAAATAGTTTTGGAAAGGTAAACACAAGAATGAAAAACGAAGACAGAGCAACAGCATAACAAGTAAATAAACGGCAAAACTGACCCTGAAAAAGATAAGATGGTGTTAGTATTTTTACGATATTAGGCAAATGGGAAAATTTTGGCAGAAAGTGTTTACACATTTTTTACTTTTGGAGACCGACAAACATATTGGTATATAAACGAATTGTGGAATTTTGTGGGATCACTACTAAAACTTCAGCTAAACATGAAAAAGACGCTCAAAATATAGGCCAAAAACATGTATTAGTTCACTATAATATAATAATAACAATAAGTATTATTAATATATCAAATTGTATATCATTTTATAGAAAATACCTTTAACTTCAAAATCTATTACAAATAATTTTAATTTGAACACGTAAATATGGATACGACCACTTCAAAGTTCGGTTTAGTTGTGAAATATTCACGATGCGCGCAGCTGCACTTTACAAATGAGCAGCTGTTCACATCTTCAAATATATTTTTAGAAAATCCCGTTAGATTTCTATAAAAATCGGGTTTGCCACGAAGAAGCTTGGACATTTTAGAGACGATTTTTTTACTTTTCGTACATTTTTGCCGTAATCTTTTTTATTATTTTTGGCCTATGGAAGCAACCACTGTGCTACGTAGCCCCCTAGTATTCTGATAGGTAACTGTTAGTGACGATACTATTTTATTGGGTTAGTGGGCAAAGAAGAGGTGGAAGGTTGGTCGGTGGTTCCGATATGGGGAAGTTTCACTCCCACTGGTTTTAAATCTTTTAACTTTGCAGTACTAGGCTGATGTTCTTCAACTGATGATCAGCTCTTTAAATCCATTTTTGGTCAGTCTCATGAACGACGTCATTTCGCCTTGCACAGCACGACAATTTTCACAACAATAATGTATACCAGACCTAAGGGAAATGGCATCAGAAACTGAGGCAGTGAACCCGGCACACTTGGCGTGTACGACATTTTTACATAGCCAGCAATGGATGGTAGGCTGGGATGAGGATATTGTCTTGTTACAAGACTTCATAGCACAGACAAGTTTAAATTCCATATTTTTTAATAAATAAAACAAAATTAATATATAAAAAGTTAAAAAAAACTGTACCTTGAACCACTGTGCCAAATAGGAAGACGAAGCGGGAGCCTTGGAGATTCTTAAGATTCTCAATATATTCAACTCATAAGTATGTAAACACCGGTTTACCAATATTTATCATAAACGCAGTGCGCACAAAAAAACCCGACCGTTCGCTTAAGAGAAAGAGAGGGAAGTTTTCCTGAGGACAGCTATTTTCACTGTATTCTTTGGCGGGATTCCACCAAGGATGAGTTGTAGGTTGCTCATTTTTAGCAGTTCGGGCAATGTATCAGTTGGCAGAGGATGAGAAATTAATGTTTCCAAAAATGGCCGAAATTCTGCGTCGCGACTTTTATGTGGATAATATACTTTCGGAGGCGACTATATAGATGAAGCTATTAGCTATTACCAAAGGCCAATATAGGTTAGGGAAGAGGTGCTCCAATTTTGCTGACGTGCTGGATAGGCTGCCTGAAGAAGATCGGGAGTCTTTCCTAAGCTTCGATGATTGTAGCAATTTTACAAAGACTCTGGGTCTTTCTTGGGATCCTGCAACTGACCACTTGCTATTTTCTTTGGAAGGGATTCAGTCAACCTCAAAGCCCACTAGGTGCATCGTTTTTTTTTCAGTCACTCGGCTTTATGACTCATTGGCCTTGTCGGGCCTGTTATTGCAAAGGCGAAGATCTTTCTCCAGAAGCTGTGCCGTAAGAAGTTGTCCTGGGATAAAAGTCTTCCTCAAGCTCTTCACTGCGACTGGAATATGACTTGTAGAAGCTTTGCTAGTGCGCAGTACGCCGAATGCCTTAGATGGGTGTTAACATCGAAATCCGAGGTGGAATTTCATGGATTCAGTCCCTCTCGGTTTAATATTTTCATCGCCAATCGAGTTTCGACCATTCAGAAGCTAACTTGAGAGATGGAGTGGTGATATGTTCGCCCTTTCTTGAACCCAACAGATATCCTGTCGCGTGGTGCTCTTTCCAATGAATTGATTGAGAATAAGCTGTGGTCTCACGGTCCTCTGTTTCTCCTTGAAGCCCAAGAGGAGTGGCCAAACGTGGTCCCATCTGAGAGATCGACCCTGCAGTTAGGTGCGAGGGTCCTGCTTATTCAATCTTCGTGCGTGGATATAACAAACCTAGGATACATGCATTCATAGAATAGGATATAACATAACTATTCATAGACTTTTCAACTTATTTTGGAAACCTCGATTTTTCGAGGAAGAAAGAAGGAATCTTTCTAAAAAAGTGGAAAAAGTTTGATGCTGCCAACTACAGAGACATCTCTAAGTTTAAGGCAATTCCAAAGTTATTTGAAAAATTGATTACTCCTCATTTGCAACACCTTTGCTTTTCGATCATCTCTCCTTGTCAGCATGGTTTCATTAAGCGTCGCTTCATCATCACGAATTTACTGGAGTTGACATCCTTTGACATAGATGGCTTTCGGAAGGTATTTTAAATCTATGTTATTTACACATACTTTAGCATTGCATTTGATTCAGTAAATCACTCACTCTTGTTGAGTAAGCTGAATATGCTGTGATTTTCTACAGACCTCTTAACGTGGATCTCCAGCTACTTAGATGGAAGAACCCAAAGAGTCTCATTTAAAAATGTACACTCCCGTTTGGTCCGTGCGACATCTGGCGTCTCTCAAGGAAGTCATCTTGGCCCGTTATTATTTACTCTTTTTATTAATGACTTACCCCCTGCTATAACGAACTCTCTAGTTCGTATGTATGGAGATGATGTTAAGCTTTGTCTTCAATAAAAATCGATCTGCTCAACGCAATCTTCAGTCCGATCTTGAAAATTTTAAAAAATGGTGATTTAATACTTAACTCAGGTTAATAATCTAGGTGTCCTATTTGACTTTAAGCTTCAATTAGCCGACCATTATGGTCTTATGTTCGAACTACAATGGTCTTTATCCCATTACCTCTCTTTCCTGTCCTTAAAATTTAAAATAAAATATTTTAAATTTCCTTTCTAATTCCTCTTAACTTTATAAATAATAAATTAATAATAAATCGTTTCTCAAGCTCCCCTCGGTGGTCTGGGTTCTGAGCTTTGAGATGCACTAATTGATGCACAAGAAATTACCAAAATTTTAAATAACCCCGAAAAAAAAAAATTTTACCGTTTTCAAAAATTCAGAATTTAACATTTAAAAATTTACTTACCCTTAACTCGTATAAAAGAAGATAGCCCACTTCCTGGTTAAACATAATCAAAAAATCCTGAAATTCTTAAGCTAAAACTCTGTCGCCGAATGCCCAGCACGGAATCTGAATATCGCCAACTGCAAGACGACTGCAAATGAATCACAAGACGCCACGTGGAAATTATTAAATATTTCAATAATTTATTAGATATAACTAATTTAATAATTTTTTAAGTTATTAATTTTTTAGATTATTAAATTAGATTATATCTGGCCCGGCCGCTCAAGTTAGGCCACTCGAAGGATAAAACTCAGCCTCTGAATGTTTTTTCAATCTGGGCTATTGCTGGAAACCCAGCTCCAGCCGCTGGTTCGAAAAGTGTTCACACTGAAGGTGCTACCTTTTTGGCATTCCTTCGGCCGACACTGCTCTTAATGGTAAGGCTTAGGCTAATGGCTGTCACCACTGGTTCTTCTCCATCGTCTACTACAAGCAAGAAAGTAATCTGGTTTCACGTATTATTCGCGAAAGTATTCCAACTCTGCTTCTTTCATGAAATCTGTGCCAGTTCATGGCCCGTGAAACATATAAGATTTTTCCGGCTGCCAAAGGTGCTCCGAATTTAAACTATGAATCGGACGCCGACATAACCGATGTATTGTAAGGGGTGTTGCTGCCGCAAAAGATTCCAAAAAAAATGAAAGAAGTCGGGGGAGTCTTGAGATTATTTTCGCATTCAGCTTTATTCGCGGCTTACATGGGACTAAAAATTTTTTTTTTTTTTTTTTTTTTTTTTTTTACCGGTCTTTCAGAATTTGGAAATGGCTTGTGCATCAATAAGAGCATCAGCTAGCATTCCTGTATTCGTCATAAAGCTTAGAGGCCAGACGACCGAGGGGCGCTCAATAAACGATTTGTTAGAATATATTAAGCTATTTTTTTTATTATTAAGCTAGGAGGAGTTAGTAAGGAAATTTAAAATTCTATATTTTAAGTTTGAGGGACAGGAAAGAGATGTTATGGCGTAGAGACCATTGTAGTTCGAACATAATACCCTAAAAGGGTCATGAAGCGCATATGTCGAACTACAACGGCTAAGGAACAGAGGACTAAAGTTTCGAGTCCTTCTATTAGGAATGTTAAATTTTAAGCGTGTTAGTAAATGCTGGCTATCTACATCCCCGTTAATAAGGTTATGCAGAAAGACTACACCGAGCATTGTCCTACGATTTGTTAAGCTAGGTAAGTTTATGAGTAAGAGTCTACTATTATAAGATGGAAGGTGAAGATTTGCATCCCAGTTTAGACCTCTAAGTGAAAAAGTTAGGAAGTTCTTTTGTACGGATTCTATGCGGTCCTGATGTACTCCATATTGGGGACTCCAGACACATGAACCGTACTCCAGTATAGGACGGACCAAAGAAATGAATAGAGTTTTAGTTATATAGGGGTCATTAAATTCTTTTGACCACCTTTTGATAAAACCAAGGACTCCTTTAGCCATATTAACCATTAAGGAATATGGTCGGCAAATTTAAGTTTGATGTCTAATAGGATGCCGAGATCATTAACCTGGGTCAATTTTTCTAAGGAAATCCCATTAATAGAATAAGTAGTACTGCGGGGGCCCTCGACGAGAGGCGGAAAATTGCCTGGGTGCGGATGACTGGCATGATGACTGCCGGCCAGTGGCGGAAGAATGCCGAGGAGTTGCCGACGAGCGCCGGGAAGTCGATGGCCGTGGATCGGCTTGTGAGTGCCGAAAAGTGGCGGACGAAGGCCGAGAAGCACCCGAACCGCGCCGGGAGTTGGCGGATGACGGCCGAGCGCCAGCAGAGACATACCTTGTCCTGTAAAGGGTCGCCAAAGGAAATCACCCAGATCGCCCAGAAAAATGGGGCAATTATATTTGCACGTCTGTGCTCTTTGATTACTGTTTTATTTCTGACTTTAATTCGAAAGATAAAGAATTCTCTTAGTCTAAATACATAAGTTTGGCGCGCGCTGCGCTGCCAGTTCAGCCGGCAGCGGAGCGGCTACATTACATATTTCTTATATACATATAATTAGGTGGTATGTTGTTGGGCGAGCATGTCTCATGGGCATGCACGCTTAGTTTATGTAAATGTATAGAGAGTGAGTCTTATGCACACATGTCTTTGGCATATGCGGTCAGCGTGGGAACGCTGACTTAGCCTAACTCATAATTGGGCGGTCATATTTCGCGCACTTGAATTGGTTTATTATGCATGCAGGGTACAGTGTTACCTCGCTACATGTTTCTACATATGTGCATATTACATCTCCCTCCTTTTGAAAAATAACGTAACCTAGTGACCTAGTTACGTTAGTAACCTAGATGTATGACCATTGATTCTTATGAATTAAACATTTTTATCCTATCCCTATGTACTGTTTGTTTTTTGTTTTTATGTCCTGAAATAACTATATTATCTCTGTCATTAATTTGTTCTACTCTATAGGGGCCTGTGTATTGGAAGTCTAATTTATGTCCTACTTCATTTTTAAGTAAAACTTTATCTCCTATTGATAGACTTATTTCTTTAGCTTTTTTATCATAATATTCCTTATTTTTCTGCTTATTCGAGTCAAGCATATTTCTTGCTCTTTTGTATGCAACTTCTAATCTATATTTACTTTCCTTAGCGTAATCATCTATGTTATATAATGGTTCTATATTATTTACGCTATTAAAATGCTTAGGTAAGTTACTTGTTTTTCCAAAGACAAGTTTATATGGACAATAGTCATGTGCCATAGATGGGGTCGTGTTGAAAAAGTATACGAAATATTGGATCCATACATCCCAATCAGTTTTATCAACCGATATATATGAACGTATGTATTCATTAAAAGTTCTATGACTTCTTTCGACTGTTCCAACTGTCTGATGGTGATGTGTAGTAGATGTTATATTAGTTATTTTTAAATACTTGCACAGGTCATTTATTATCGAATTTTTGTATTCTGTTCCCATGTCCGTAATGAACGTCTTCATTGGACCGTATTTCAGAATAAAATTTTCGAATATAGCCTTCGCTTTTGTATTAGCGTTTTTATTTGGGATTGGAATTGCTACTAAATATTTAGTCAGGTCACAAATTAATGTGACTGCATATTCGTTTGCGTTTTCTGAGTTGGGTAGTGGACCTATAGTGTCTACTATAACCCTGTCAAAAGCTTTTAAAGGGGTTTCAGTAATAGTTAAGGGGGTTTTAACATGTTTATTTATTTTTGCTTTTTGCATTTTTCACATTTCTGGATATGCTGGGTTATATCACGAGTCATACCTTTCCAGTAATAATTTCTTTTTACCTTGGCCAAGGTTTTTGTAATGCCTGTATGACCTCCTTGTATAGGATCATCATGGAATGTAGACAATATTGCTTCTTTCTCTTTAACATTTGTTAAAGTGGTCACCGGGTTGAGTAGCGCTACTCTTAATGTATTCAATAATTCATTGCCCATATTTTTGAAATCATCTATTGAAATTTTTTCAAAGAAATTTTCCCTCGGTGCCATTTTCAATTGGCTTATTTTTAATGTACCGGCTTCTTTTTCAAGTCTTGGAAATAGTTGTCCTAAGTCAATATTTCCATTTGCACATAAATCACCAATATCTATTCTTGAAGCTTTTTCTGTAGATTGCCTTGGCAATTCTACTTTTTCATTATCTGCGAAGATATTTCGTCTACTTTGGTACCTGGTAGTGACTTTCAGGATTTTATTGTGTATGTCTTTTAATTCGGATATTGTTATCCTAGATAGGGCGTCTGCCACAAAATTATCTTGCCCCTTTAGGTACTCGACAGTAAAGTCGTATTCTTCTAACTCTAGCCGCATGAGTGTTAATTTAGAACTAGGATTTACCATGGAAAATACATATGTTAAAGGTCGGTGATCTGTTTTAATTGTAAAATGTTTTCCATAAATATATGGTCGAAAATGTAATATTGCCCAGTGGATTGCTGCTAATTCTTGTTCTGTAGTACTCTTATTGCTTTCACCTTTTGTGAATGCTCTCGATGCGTAAGCAATGGGGAGTTGGAGTCCGTTATAGTTTTGGGTTAAAACTGCTCCACATGCATACTTGCATCAGTGATTATGCAAAATTCTTTGCTAAAATCGGGCTATTGCAACAGGGTTGGTTCCATAAGCTTCTTTTTTAAATACAGGAATGCTTTTTGGCATTCATCTGTCCATAAGAATGGGACATTCTTTTTACTTAATCGTGTTAAGTGCCGTGAATAGTCGGCGAAGTTTTTTATAAAACGTCGATAATAGTTGCAGAATGCAACGAATCGTCTAGCACTGTCCCCATCGTGTGGTACGGGATAATTCATGATGACTTCATACTTTTTGTCATCTGGAAGTATTCCTTTATCTGTGCACTTGTGACCAAGAAATGTCACTTCATGCATAAAGAATGAACATTTTTGTGGATGTAATTCGAGGTTATTTTTTCTACAGAGTTCGAATACATTGGTTAGGTTTTTGATCATATGTTTTTCTGAACATCCAATGACGATAAGATCGTCCATATAAAGGAATGCTTGGGATGGTTCTAGACCAGTGTTGGGCAAACTCTCATTTTACATAGCACGCGAGTATAGGGTAGGAAATTCTGCCGCAGCGCTGCCGGCACACTGACAGTGTGAGCATTCTCAATTTTTTTTAGAAGCTCTCTCATTTGCTCTCATTTTGACTCATTTGACAGCCCAAACTTAAAAATCAAAATGTTTCCACTGAGAAAAATTTTCTCACAAATTGGGTTGAAAAAAGTTTTCTCCATAGAAAATAAAGATAGGGAAGCGTAGTTTTTTATTTTTTAGGAAATGTTGCTAGAAAAGATGTTTTTAAAATAAAATACACTATTTTAGTTCCCATTCAAACTTTTGAATAACTAAAAATTAAATAAAAAAATAAGTTTTTTTCGCTCAGTGAATTCTCTGCTCTCATTGTTTTTCTCTGCTACGCACACACTCAAATTTTAAACATGTGTTAGTTTTGCCCACCACTGTTCTAGACCCGAGAATGCTATTGTCATCATTCTCTGAAATTTGGTGCTATTTTTAAACCAAATGGCAATCGCGTGAAACGATATGAGCCATTGTTAGTTGAGAATGACGTTATATTTCTTGATTTTTCTTCAAGCTCTATTTGGTGAAAACCTGACATAAGGTCAAGGCATGAAAAGTATTTAGCTCTACCTAATTGATCAAGTATGTCGTCAATTCTAGGTAGGGGAAATTTATCGGACAGAAATTTTTTATTAATTTGGCGATAGTCTATTACTAATCTCCATTTTTTATCATTAGAACCTGGGATTGATTTCTTAGGTACTAACAGAAGTGGGCTATTGTATTCAGATATAGACTCTTCAACTATATTGTCTTTAATAAGTTTAATAAGTACTTGGTTCTTTATTTCGTCTTGATGACTGTGCGGTATTCTGTAGTTTTTTGTGTACACTGGTTCTTTATCTTTAAGTCTTAAATGTTGTTTGTAAAAATTATTAGTTGTGATTGATTCGGTTTCGAGTCCGAATATATCACTATATTTAGAGCATATGACGGTGAGCTCTGATTCGAATTGCTTAGGAAAGTTTTTCTTTAATTTGGATATGACTTCATCTGTTCTAGAACCTTTGCTTGGTTGAATTATCTCGTAATTCGAAAGCGGTTCATACTGTATGTTATTTATATCTATTAATTGGTCGGTACTGGTTGTATTCAGTAAACGGACAAATGTATCATTGGATGTTGCTACTGTATTCGCAACATTCGCAACTTATTATGAACCAATCATTTGCTGGTGCACAATCCAATTTGCAATTAAAAGCTTTTATAAAGTCAACTCCTATTATTCCGTCGCATGGTATTGCAAAATTTTTTGAAACTAAATGGAAATTGTGCGGAATTGTATACTTGTCAGTCTGCAATTCAATTCGAACTAAACCATCGGACTTAATTACTCCTTGTCCAATGCCTTGTATATCTATTGTTCTATCATGCTCGATGTTTTCAAAAGCATCTGAATTATATTTTAGTAATGAAATGTCTGCTCCTGTATCTAGGAGAAATGTGAGATTATTATTTGTTGCGGAGTTTTTGAATACTACAAACATATTAAGACTTAAGTTTACTGTGTGTACCTTTTTATTTAATTTTGTGTACCTAAAGGTGCCTGGTAGTTTTCCGAACTACCCTGAGTGACACTACATTAGAGGAGTTATTATATTGGCCGCGGCTTTGATTACCGCTACCCCTATAATTTCCTCTATACTGGCCTCTGCCTCCATTGTTATTATTATAACGACGATTACTGTTGTTTTGGGTATTTATTCTACCTCGGTAGTTTCCTCGACTACCTCTATTATAGGGTCGTTGATCACTAAAGTATAGAACAGTATTAGATTGTCCTGTTGCATCTGTGCAACTATTGACAAACTTAGTCGTTGCTTGGTCTAGAGTGCTGAATGTTCCAGCCTCCATTATGTATTTAACTTATTCTATAGAGCAATTTTTAATAATTGCTCTGACAGCATGCTCTGTGCTGTATTTAGTGGCTGTTTCGGAGGATAGTCCATTGTCGATGTAGGCTCCTTCTAGGGCCTTTGCCAACTTCTCTAACTCTTGTACATATTGATTGGCCGTTTTTTGCTTTTGCTGAAGGTTCATTAGTTTTGCAGTTATCCCTGATACTGAATCACCTTTTATTTTACTTTGCAATTTACCAATTATGTCAACAATAGTTGATTCTGTAGTAATGAGCTTTCTTGTATGGCCTTTTGATTTTGACTTGATTAAGTTAATGGCTGTTGTTTCATGCGGGCCTTTTAGTGAATCTATTAGATTCAATGCGTCTATGAAAATTGTCAGATTTTCTGCCTTTCCATCAAACTCTGGCAGCAGAGATGAGGCAATCTTTAGGTATTCTACCTGGACATAGCCATGTTTACGACTTTTTCAGATATTGATTCTGACTCAGATTCGGATACCTCGGGAAAATGTATTACCGCTGGTATCGTGAGATCCTGTAGATCTTCTTCTTTAATCTGATGTTCTGAATCGCTTGCGATTTCTGAATCGCTTACAGCTTCTGTATCTGTATTTGTTTCTTCTTCGATTACCGCTGGTATGTTCAGTATCGAAGGTATTGTAATTTCTAGTAAGTATTTTGTCTTAATATTCTGAAGGTTATTTTTCAACCTCTGTAAGAATCTAGATACATACGACCAATGGTGAGAGTTTAACTTTTTTCTATTGTCGTGTATCAATGAACGTGCTTGGTTGAAACAAACAACTAGCGTTGTTGCGTGTTTATTTACTGTTACGCTTGATTCACTTCTATTTTGCGTTAAGCATTTATATGACTTATCGAACTGTGTTTTAATATCAACTAATTTGGCGTTCAAATTATTCCGTTGTGCCGCTCAGCTGAAGAGCGCATCCGCGCTGAAGAGCGCACCCGCGCTAAAGAGCGCACCCGCGCTGAAGAGCGCATCCACACTCGCCCCTCTGTGCCCTCTCTCTCGCTCGTTGGTTGTCGTAGATCGTCTTTTTTGTACTAGTTTCTAAGTTAAGTTAGTTATCGCATGTAAGCAGCCCAATAAAGCTGACCGTACCTACTGAAAGACGCCCCGATTTTTATTTCAACATTTTCAACCTTTTCTGGAATCTTTGGCGGCAGCAGCGCCCCCCTACAAAACATTGGTCCTTCGAGCCGGATAATTTCTGGATTTTCTTTTGCCAGCAGTTCTCGGCATTGTTCCGCCAAAAGATAAGTACATTTTTCCGTCTCCATCTCTCTGCCGGTCTTCAGCAGTGATCCGAACATTAAATTTCGTTCACACTGCTGCAAGATTGTTTTTCCCTCCGTGTCAACTCCAAGTCCGAGTTTTCCGACACAACGGCAGGTTCAGATTTTCTAATAATCTATAATAATCATAAAATTCTGCAAATTTTCCCATCCGTCTCCGTTTTGTGTGCTGCCCATATTCCTCGCCGTTTTCGGCCTCTCCGTTATCCACTCGCTTGCCAACGGTCGAGGCATATGTGCATCCACATACATACATACATAAGCACATATATATTTTTTTGGTGCAATTAATCCGCGAAAAATTCGCAAGTGAACAGTGAAATTGTGTGGTGACAAAAAGAAGGCATAATTAATATTGGCCACCGGTGTGAATTAGTTCCGGAATTTCCAAATTCACCGAACATTCCGCCGCTGTCGTAATATTTGTTTTTTTTATCTTCCTCAATCAGTGTCATTTTTTACACCACATAACTTTTCTGTTCCCCCAACTATACAGTCCACTTATCAACGCTCCACTGTGCCAATATATGCCCACATGCCCTTACATATATCCGTACCTGCATGCATGTCCATATATTTCCATATATTTTCTGCCTCCAATTTCAGGAAAATATATAACCGATAAAATTTAACATATACAGTCCACTTATCGACGCTCCACTGTGCCAATATATGCCCCACATGCCCTTACATATGTACATATATCCGTACTTTCATGCATGTCCATATACTTCCGAATATTTTCTGCCCCAATTTCAGGAAATATATAGCCGATAAAATTTTAAAAAATTTAAATTTTCGAAAACCAACAGATATAACCGGCCATTTCACTACAAATCCGTGATTGTGTCGCTTAAATTCTCGACCTAGCCGTGTTGTGTTTTTTCGGTTCTTTTTTTCCTTTGAGGTACCCTGCACCCTGTACGTGGTGCCGACGGCATAACCGGCTGCGAAACAAAATAGATTTAAAAAAATCAATTAATTATAAATTTATGTATTTATAATTATAACTACGAAAATTTATTTAATTCTATTTTTTCGTTCGAGCAAAGGGCCAGGTTTTTTTTTAATTCACCTTTCCGGCCACTCAATAACAAAAGTCGAAAATTTAATTATCGGAAAAAAATTATAATTAATTAATTTAATTATCCTCCTTCTGTCCGAATAGAGCCGCGGTTTTAATTCCATCTTCCCGGCTTCGTGTTAATGAAATTCAATTACTTAAAGATTTATGTTTCAATTCCACCGTTCCAGCTTGGTAATAATTAACCTCAATTGATTAAAAATAAAGATTTTCAACTCCACCCTTCTGGCTCCATCATAATTAAATCCGAACCAGTTAGCCAAAAACTAATTATTAATTTTTTATAATTGTGTGTTTAAATTGTGTGTTAAATTCAAGCCAAGTTAAGTCCACCTTCCGGCTCCGAAAATTAAAAATAGTTAAGAATTTAATATCTCCGTATATATTAAATTCAGTAAGAACCACACAAGTCGAAATATACATACATATATAGACCGTCATCATTTTTTTCCGAACAAGCACGGATTTTCCGGTACTTTTTCCATTTTCCGTGCCTCCAACGCTGCTTCTACTCCGCATCAGTCAACATCCGCCTGCAATCCGAGCAAACCTCGTCTCCTTGTGGGTTTTCTGGAGTCCTGAAGTTTTTCTTTCCACATTCGAATTGTGCCGCACAGGACCTTCCTTTCCACATCGGCGCCACTAGTTCGCACTTGCTCCTTGTAATTGCCTTTGATCCGCGATCTCACCGTTCTCATCACATTAGTGCGAGCGGCCACCACTTCGTACCTGGGGCACCTTCGTACCAGGGGCACCTGTTGCGCGAGTCAGTTGACAAGCGCTGACCAGCGAATTGGACTCTGAGAATGCCCACGGGAGACGACAAAAAGCCGCGTTCGATCCCAGCCATCCGTTTGGACAAATCTCAATCCGCATCTCCGCGGACGCCTCTTTTGAAGCCTAAGGCTACCAGTGCCAGTCCAAGGGCAAGGAGTGACGAATCCGTCAATACAACCCCCGGTCCTTCACAAAGGCAGACTCACTCCGTTGCAAAAATGGCTCCAAGTGCGGTCGAAGTGGCGTTGAAAAAGTTCATCGCCACAACAGATCGAATTATCCAATTTGAGGCTAACATAAGTACTCCGGGCGCCCCAGAAACGGAAATAGGCTCCCAATACATGTGCGAAGTTCATCGGGACCAAATTCGGGCACTATGGGAGAAGGTGGAGAAGAGCTATGAGAGCTGCTCCGATTTGCTAGCCGTGTCCGACGACAATGCGGCCGCCTCGACAGTGCTGGAAGCGAAGTACAGCTACTGTTACTCCGTCTATTCGAGATGTATTGCCCAGCTTCGGGAGAAAATTGCTTCCCAATCCACTCAGGCTCCCGTCAATGTCCACACGCCAGCGCCTACAGGCTGCAGGTTACCTCCGGTGGATACCGAGGTCTTCGCGGGAGATTATCTTCGGTGGCCCACCTTCCGAGACTTGTTTACGGCCATTTACATTCAAAACTCGCGGCTCACCCCGGTAGAGCGGTTGTTCCACTTGTTGTCCAAAACAAGTGGTGACGCCCACGCTATTGTTTCCAAGGCTCCCCTTGCCGTCGCTTGGCAAAGCCTCACAGACCGCTTTGAGAACCGGCGGCTACTGGTCAATAGCCAGTTGAAAATCCTTTTCAACCTCCAGGCTATTTCTCAAGAGTCCGGGGTCGCGCTGAAGGAGCTCCAAGCCACCATTCAGAGTTGTCTGACAGCCCTAGCAATGTCCTCCATCAATGTTGAGGCTTGGGACTGCCTCCTGGTATTCATGATTTCGTCAAAGCTCCCCAAAGTCACACTTTCTATGTGGGAGCAATCCGTACATAATAAGGCCGAGATTCCAACATGGAAGGAATTAGATAACTTCCTGACAGAGCGCCATCGCACTCTGGAGGCCATCGACGACGTCAGGCCTAGTGGCTCCGTGCAATTTCCGCCAAGGTCGGGACTTCCTACTGCCCCTGCTCGGAGGCTCACTTCATACGAGACTCGAGTGGTTCCGGGCCAAAAGGGCTGCGATCTCTGTTCGAGGGAGGACCACCCTATTCGCTTATGTTCGCGGTTCCTAGAAATGGATGTAAATGGGCGCTCTGACTACATAAGGAGGAAGCAGTTATGTTTAAACTGTTTTGCCCAAGGCCACCAGCAACGAGACTGCCCGAGCGCCCATACCTGCTTCACTTGCCACAGCAGACACCACAACCTCTTGCACCGCGGCAATCCATTCGCAACCGCTCCAAGTCCGCCTACGCAGCTTACCGCTTCAAGTCCGCCTACGCCAGCAAACGGCTCAGAGGATCAGTCGAATGTGCAGGTGTGTTTCGCCTCCGGGTCAGGAGCCGTCCTACTGGGCACGGCCCTTATCAACGTGTGCCATTTGGGGAGCACCGTCCAGGCACGAGCAGTAATAGACTCAGGGTCCGAAGCGACCTTCATAACGGAACGACTGTTCAACCTCGTCAAGCCTCCCTTCAAGACGATTCAAGCCCAATTTTCCGGCCTTAATCAAACCATTTCCGCGCAGTCTACTAAATTGTGCCATTTCTCCATTCGGTCGCCGTCAAGACCCGGGCTACAATTAGAGACTGCGGCTTACGTTCTTTCGCAGTTGGCAGGAAATCTGCCATCATATCCGATTTCGCGAGATCGTCTCAAGGGGCTGCCCAATATTACCCTGGCGGACCCCAACTTCTTTGAGAGCTCCCAAGTCGATGTGTTAATAGGAGCTGACATTCTTCCGTCCATTCTCCTCGGTAATTCCAAGTCTAACATCTGCGGGTCGCTTCTCGGTCAGGAGACCATTTTCGGATGGGTGCTAACCGGCCCACTATCTCCAGTCAACCCCCGCAGCGTGTCTGTTTTTTCCGCACGAGTTGCCCGCAGCCTCGGTGACTCACTGGATCAGGGAGAGGTGCCCACACGGATCAGTTCGGAATCGGATTCCAAGATCATATTCAGCACAATGTCGCCACGCCCACGCAACGCCCAATCACTGGAGAGCAGATGTACTCGAGGTATACAATCCTACCGATGCCGAGTCTGCAATGGGATCCATCCATTGAAGAAGTGTCGGCGCTTCCTACGCCTTAGTGCCGAGGAGCGGCTCCGAGCGGCTCTCGCGAACCGCTGTTGCTCGAGCTGCCTGGCCCACGAGCACTCCGACGGATCCTGTCGGCGTGGAGACGGCTGTAAGACGTGTGGTCAGGATCACCACACGCTGCTGCACCCCGTGACCAAGGAGCACCGGTCACCGCCCGCGGGAGACAGTACACGGAGTGTCTCGCTCTCTCTTCGGCCGTCATCAGCCAACTCCCGGCGCGGTTCGGGTGTTTCTCGCCCTGCGTTCGCCATTTTCCGGCATTCCCAAACCGATTGCAATTCATAATGGAAAATAATGAAATAGTTCTTCACCGTGTCTTTAGTTATATATATATTTTTTTAAATGTCTCTCTTTCATCTATCTATGCAGTTTTACCATTAAAATTGTACATTCGCCCAGTATTGGATTAGTTTCTTGTAATTTTTTTATATATACATACGGAAATGTATTAAAAATTATTGCTTTAATTGTATTATCGAAGTACAGAAAAGGGCTGAACATACGGTTATATGTTGAATTGGTTTATTATGCATGCAGGGTACAGTGTTACCTCGCTAAATGTTTCTACATATGTGCATATTACAGTCCTGTCTCCCTGTGCCGAGCCCGCAGCCTCTCCACGAGGTGCAGCAGCGTGTGGTGATCCCGACCACACGTCTTACAGCCGTCCCCACGCCGACACGATCCGTTGGAGTACTCGTGGACCAGGCAGCTCGAGCAAAACCGGTTCCCGAGAACCGCCCGGAGCCGCTTCTCGGCACTAAGGCGTAGGTAGCGCCGACACTTCTTCAATGGATGGATCCCATTGCAGACTCGGCATCGGTAGGATTGTATACCTCTAGTACATCTGCTCTCCAGTGACTGGTCGTTGCGCGGGCGTGGCGACATCGTGCTGACTATGACTGTCGGAAATATGATGAACAAATAATGTTATCAGAATCGGTGTGAATTATGGTTTAGAACTACGGGCAGTGCTACGAGACAGCACAATGGACAGGAACATTGGAGCGGAAAAAATGCTTAATTATTGTGGGCAGGCGGACGCTTCCAAGGGAAGAAGCACGACCTTAGCAACGTCCCGCTTGACGAGCTCTCTCGCCTGGCTCGGATCCTGGATACACCGCGTCAACCCTGCCTAATAGCCACTCGTTGGACGGAAGGTTGTCCTCCTTGATGACCACCACATCCCCAACGCGGAGATCCCTCGTAGGGGCTCGCCACTTATTCCTCTTATGGAGCTCCTTGAGGTACTCTTCCTTCCATCGCAGCCGAAATTGCTGCTGAAGAGCCTTCAAGAGTTGCCAGCGCCTTCGCGACATAGACCTTGACTGCTCGCTTCTTGAGTTCAGTCACGGGGGCATCATTGCTTTGAGTGGGCCAATCGCTGCGAGGCCTTTGCAGCCAGTCAGGACCGTGCCACCACAACTGGTTACCCGCAAGATCTTGCGGCGTCAAACCCCTCATGGGTAAGCGGAGCCTTAGAAACAATGGCATGGGCGTCACCACTTGTTTTGGGCAGTAAGTGGAAAAACTTTTCTACCGGGGTGAGTCGCGAGTTTTGGATGTAAATGGCCGTAAACAAGTCTCTGAAGGTGGGCCACCGAAGATAATCACCCGCGAAGACCTCGGTATCCACCGGAGGTAACCGGCAACCTGTAGACGCGAGCGTGTGTACATTTACGGAAGTCTGAGTGGATTGGGAGGCAATTTTCTCCCGAAGCTGGGCAATACATCTCGAATAGACGGAGTAACAGTAGCTGTACTTCGATTCCAGCACTGTCAAGTAGGCCGCATTGTCGTCGGACTCGGCTAGCTAATCGGAGCAGCTCTCATAGCATTTCTCCACCTTCTCCCACAGTGCCAGAATTTGGTCCCGATAGACTTCGCACATGTATTGGGAGCCCACTTCCGTTTCTCTGGCGCCCGTAGTATTTATGTTGGCCTCAAATTGGCTAACTCGATCCGTTGTGGCGATGAACTTCTTCAGCGCAACATCGACCGCACTTTGAGCAATTTTTGCCGGCGATTGTGTTGACGGATTCGTCACTCTTTGCCCTTGGAATTGCACTGTACGCCTTAGGCTTTAAAAGAGGCGTCCGCGGAGAAGCGGATTGAGATCTGTCCAAACGGATGGTTGGGATCGGACGCGGCTTTAGGTCGTCTCCCGTGGGCATTCTCAAACTCCAATTCCCTGGTCTGCGCTTGTCGACTGACTTGTGCAATAGGTACCTCGTACGAAGCGGTGGCCGGTCACACCAATGTGATGAGACAGGTGAGATCGCGGATGAAATGCGATTACAAGGCACAAGTGGGAATTAGTAGCGCCGATGTTGAAAGGAATGTCGGATGCGGCACAAGGTGAATTAAAAAACATGGCCCTTTGCTCGAACGGAAAATAAGAATTGAGTAAATTTTAGTAGTTATAATTATAAATACATAAATTTATAATTAATTGATTTTTTTTTAAATTTATTTGTTACGCTGCCGGTTATGCCGTCGGCACCCTGTACGTACCCAAAAGGGTGACAAAAAAACCAGGACCAAAAAAAAACACAACACGGCTTCTAAGGCGGTCAGCTCGAGAATTGAGGCGACACAATCACGGATTTGTAGTGAAATGGCGGTATATAATTGTTGGGCTTAGGAAATTAAAAAATTGTTTTTAAATTTTATCGGTTATATGCATATTTCCTAAAATTGGAGGCAGAAAATATTTGGAAATATATGAGGAATAAGGTAGGCATACTACTTACTTATACTACACTACTTATAAGGCATACAAGTAGGGCAAGGGCATGTGGGGCATACGATAGCACAGTGGAACGTCGATAAGTGGACTGTATATGTTAATTTTAATCGGTTATATATTTCCTGAAATTGGAGTCAGAAAATATTTGGAAATATATGGACATGCATGCAGGTACGGATATACATATGTAAGGGCATGTGGGCATATGTTGGCACAGTGGAGCGTTGATAAGTGGACTGTATAACTGGGGGAACAGAAAAGTTATGTGGTGTAAAAAATGACACTGATTGGGGAAGGAAAAAAAAAAACAAATATTACGACAGCGGCGGACTGTTCGGTGAATTTGGAAATTTCCGGAACTAATTCACACCGGCTGTCCAATATTAATTATGTCTTCTTTTTGTCACCACACAATTTCACTGTTCACTTACGAATTTTTCGCGGACTAATTGCACAAAAACAAAATATGTATGTGTGTGTATGGATGCTCATATGCCTCGACCGTTGGCAAGCGAATGGATAACGGAGATGCCGAAAACGGCTAGGAATATGGGCAGCACACAAACGAAGACGTATGGAAAAATCTGCAGAATTTGAAGACGAAGAAGAGTAGAAAATATCAAACTGCCGTTGTGTCGGAAAACTCGGACTTTGAGTTGACACGGAGCGAAAAAATCGTGCAGCAGTGTGAACGAAATTTAATGTTCGGCCCACTGCTGAAGATCGGCAGAGAGACGGAGACGGAAAAATGCACGTCGTTGCCACCTGATTTGTACCACCAATTCAAGGTTTGAGTCTGAATTCATTGTCAACATTAGTGTATTGCCGAATTCGCGAAATGGCGTTTATGCACACACGAATCGGCTGCAATCGTGAAATAAAAGCGTGAATTCGGCATCGCATAAACACAGTATAAGTCATTTATATTTCAAGTCCTATATTAAATAACAAGGTATTGATGGCATTTTTTGGGAGAAAAGCTGCTGCTGACAGTGTCTTTGTTCGGAATTAAGCTTCACCATCTTATTCCCATTTTCTTTCGTTTTTTTTTTTTTTATTTTTCCTTATTACTCCTCTTGGGAGTTTAGGGCTTCGCCAAGGGCTCTCCACCTAACTTTATTTGGCGCTGTTTGCTTTATTGGGTCCCAGCTGATGTTCTTCCCGGATATTTCTAGGAGTGCTGTACGGCGCCAGGTCATCTTTGGGCGACCCACTCTTCTGCTTCCTTGTGGGTTCTATTCCAGAGCCGATCTTACGATTCTTCCTGGTTCCTTCCTCAGAGCCAATCCATTTCCATTTCCGTTTCTGTATTTGTTGCTGGATTGGGACCTCTCCTGTGCAGTGCCATAAGTCCTCATTGGATTTTCTGTCTAGCCAGAATACCCCAAGTATTATTCTCAGGCACTTGTTGATGTAAGCCTGCAGCTTTATCAATATCCTTTGAGTGGTCAGCCACCTCTCCGATCCGTATAGCAGTATGGATTTTACACACGAGTTGAATATGCGCAGCTTTGTTTTTCTGTTTATCTGCTGGTTTCTCCATACTCGGTGTAGTCTTCCAAATGCAGACCTCGCTTTGCGCAGTCGGTTCTCCACATCACTTTCCACTCCACCATTTGATGTTATGATTGTACCGAGGTAGGTGAAGCTGTCGACGAAGTCTATGGTTTTATCTCCGATTGTGATGTTGTTTGTGTTGGAGTTGTTGATCCGCATAGCTTTCGTTTTTGCTGCGTTGATCTTTAAGCCTACTGCGCTGGCTCGGATCTCGAGGTCCCTAGCTTTGGCTTCAATGTCTTCGAATTTGTGAGCCAAGAGACATATGTCATCCGCGTAATCCAAGTCTTCTAGGTGTCGGGTGAAGTTCCAAGTGATTCCGCGTCTGTCCATGCATACTTCTCTCATAATTTTGTCGGCTACCAAGTTGAACAGAAGTGGTGATAGAGGACATCCTTGCTTGACGCCTGTGTTCGTCTGGAAGGGTACTTATTTTCCCGCTGTGCAGTACCGGCAGCTCAGCATCATCATACATAGCTTTCACTATGTTTATGATTTTCACTGGCACTCCCTTTCTTGCAAGTGCCCTTGTAACGAACATAAATGCCGCGGGAACCTTGCTATCGACGGTATCGGGTGAAAGATGAGCTGCACGCGTTTGCCAGCCTAGATCTCGTCGGCTAGTGGGTGGGTTCCCTGAAAATCTCATCTCTTCCCGCAAGGTTCCTGATGTTCATCATAGCAATCGAATTTGTTCGAATGCGTGCTTGGCCTAGCGAACGGCGTGGGCCTGACCGTGATCCCTACTGAAGCTCCCACTACTGCATCCTGGAACGGCGGGGTGAACGCATGGCGGCTGCAAATCAGACTGGGACTACACTATTTACCACATTATAAAGTTTTATTGATTAAATTCATTAAAATATTCCATCTAGTGTGCTACGTTAAATACTATTAAATTCAATTCCAAAAATTCTCTTATGATCTAAAACGACGGCCTAAGGATTAATCTAAAACTAATTAATTCAAAAATCTCTTAAAACCTAAAGTGTTTTCCTTAACCTAAAGAATGAACCGAAAGTCTTAAACGCCTAATAGTACTCCAAGTAAAAATTAAAAATAACGGAGGCAACAGGTGAGCTCAGCAGATGTGAGAGGCAGATGTTTCACATCGGTCTACGGCCGATTTCGTGGATAAATAGAAAATTTCGTTGATAAAATTTCATTGGTAAAATTTCGTTGATAAGCGATCGATGATGGGGACGGGGCTACGGGGCTCCGAGTTGGAGTGTGATGGGCGGATTGCTTGCTCAGCCTGACCGGAGCTGCCGCGGTAAGGATATAGCGAGGGATCAAACCCGAATTCGGGGAGGGTCCAAGGTACGGACGCCGACGAACGGACCTTTTTCTTAGCCTACTTGTCACTCACCAATTATTTCCCACGTCGCAATGATGAAAGCTCTTCCAACATGCCACCTGTAGGGGAGTTTTTCAAGATTTAAGGGTCGCCGAACGCTTCCCGTAACGATAAAAAAAAGGCTTTTAAGAAATGTCGAAGAAAACCGCCCGTGAATGCCCGCCTTAGGACGACTCTTCCCTCATCGGGATATTATACATTCGTCTATAACCTCTAAGCGGCCACATCCGACAGCACTAGCACCGCTACTTTGCCTTTCGCCCGCGCTTTGGGCCCGCCTTCGCCCGGGTCAATGCCCTGATCGCTAACGGTCGGGATCACGCGCGGCCCTTGATGGGGGTTGAGGGGGTAACTTGCGCCGCTGCTTTTCTTTTTCGCGCCTCCTTATTCCTTCTCCTTTTGGCTGCCGCTAGAACTCCTTCTCTTCTCGCCCTCTCTGGGGGCTCACGGAGACAGCTACTTAAAGTTTCACCGCTCGTGACGCACACCACCGTATCTGCTGGGCTCCGTTTCTCTCTGTCCCTATGCAAAATTCCATTAGAACCTCCGCTTGATCTGTCGAACTCAACACTCACCTCAACACTTTCAAAAAAACCGCGCTCAGGTGTTATTACTTGTCGGAGGGTCGAATGCCTCCTTTCCTCCCTCTTCGCAAAAGTTTCGCCTTTCCAATTGCTCAATATGCCGGCTCAGAAATGAAAAATATCGCACCCTCTCTATCTTTTCCCCTCTTTCCTTTCTCCTTCGATCTTACCCGTTTGCAGGGCTGCCAACTCCTGCCGCTTTTACCACTATCGATAACATCCTAAGCGTTGCCACGTAATTCCTTTATCCGCCTGCCTCTGTTACAAAATGCCCCCTCTCAAGAGCTGAATTAGGATCGTTATGGATCCTAATCAGATCACCCACAGAGGCAGGACTCACTGCCGCAAGTCCTTAGCATGGTACACTCCTATAAAACGTATAAACGTCCTCCTATAAAACGAATCTATGCCTATCTTCTAACTCATAGGTCGCCTTACCGGTCCTTTTCCTTATCCTGGCTTTGACATACTTCGGGCCAAGCTTGGCACTATACCCGGTTGCAAAGTTGCTCTGCTTAAAGTTTCTACGGAAGACCTCCTGCCCCTCCTGAAACTCGACCTCCCGCGCTCGGGTGTCGTACCGTCTCTTATTCCTTTCGCCTTGCATCTCCAAAGCCTTTTGCGCTTGGCTGCGGACAACGTCCAAGGAGTCCTCTCTCGAGAGCATAACGCTCCGGTCCTCTAACAGACCCAACGCCCTCAGAAGTTTATACGAGCCCCCTGAACCCATATACTGCTGTCCGAAAGCTAGATAGTATGGCGAAGCCCCTGTGCCCGAATGAACGCTTGTTCTCAAAGCACAACTGATCTCGCTGAGCTGCTCGTCCCAATTCTTCTGATTTGGCTTCACATACGACCGAATCGCCGCTATCACGGACCTGTTCACACGCTCAGACGCATTCGCCTGCGGTGAGTGCACTGCCGTAAAGACCTGAGTCACCCGATTCTCACGCATCAAAACTTTGAATGCCTCTCCTTTAAATTGGGTCCCATTGTCCGACACAACAGTCTCCGGCACGCCAATCATATGAAACAGCTCCTGCTTCATAAACCTGACTACCGTATCGGCCGACAGCTTCTTTACCGCCCTCAGAACGAACTTGGTATGATGATCTAAAACAATGAATATGCCCACATTACCTGACCGCGACCTTGGATATGGTCCCAGAAAGTCTACGTAGATTTTCTGAAAGAATCTCTGAGATCCAGCCACTCTGCCCATCGTCGGTCTCGTAACATAGTTGGGTGCTTTCGTTTCCTTGCACACCCCACAATTTCGTACATAATCTCTAACATCATCCACTAACTTCGGCCAATAATACATGCGCCGAATCCTCTCCAGCGTTTTATTGAGACCCCCATGAGCTGCCATTGAACTATCATGCGCCTCCCTTAAGACCTCTGGAATAACTTCCTTAGGAAGCCACAACTTCCAAACAAACTGATCAGCCAACCCTTCTTTTTGGGACGATCTCCCTCTCCGGAAGACCTTACCCTCCATCACTTTCAAATCAGGCGTCATATCCTTATTGGTCCCACCGTCTCCGCCAACGTCTTGTATTCAGACGACTCGAAGTGCAGCGACTCGCAGTCAACGTCTATGCCCGAAACATCTATCCCTTCGTCTCCGCCTTCAAAAACCCTAGATAGTGCGTCTGGAACCGCGTGCAGCTTCCCTTTCCTATGCTCGAATTTAAACTTGTAACCTTGCAACTTGGCTGCCCACCGACCCAAACGGGACCTCAAATCGGGCTGGGACATAAGCCACTGCAGCGACGCGTGATCCGTAACTACGGTGAATCTATGCCCCTCGACATACGGTCTGAAACGATTGATGCAGATGATCGCCGCCAGGCACTCTTGTTCTGTGACCGAATAGTTCTTCTGAGCCTTGCTCAACTTGAGACGAAGGCAATAGGATACTCGTCCCCTCGGTCTCCCTCTGTCTTTTGAACGAGCACCCCTACTATTCCATAGCTACTTGCATCGCAATGGATAAAAAATGGCTTCGTAAAATCTGGGCTGTGCAACACTGGGGCTTGGCACATCGCTTCCTTCAACTTTGCGAACGCCTCAATACCAGCCTGCGTCATTGTGAACCTGCACTTCGGTCTAACTAGATCCGTCAGTGGGGCAGCTATGTCCGCGTAGTTGCTGATAAACTTACTGTACCACCCAGTCATGCCTAGAAAACTACGCAAAGCGCTCAGAGTCCGTGGAATTGGGTACTCCACCATTGCTGCTATCTTTTCCGGATCGGTCTTGATGACTCCCTCCCCGATCACGTGACCCAGGTACCTAACCGAACGTACGCAGAAGTGACTCTTCTCGACGTTTAACGTTAGCCCTGCCTGTTGGATATGCTCTGCTACCGTCGTTAGGACTGCCAAATGCGACTCGAAGGAATCTGATACTACTAGTAGATCATCCAAATAGACGAAAACTTCATTCCTCAGTGAAGCCGGGATGACCTTGTCCATAAGTCGCGTCATCGTCTGCGATGCCTTCGACAATCCAAAATGCATCACTGTGAACTGGTACAAAGGCTTGCCTGGTACGGTGAATGCCGTTTTGTCCCGTGACGCTGGATCTAAAGCAGGGGTCGGCACCCCAATACATTAATATGATTTTAACGCATTAGTATTAGTAACGAATAGCAGAAAGTAGGCTGTGAGCATGACGTTTCACACATTTATACTGTGTGTGTGTGGCAGAGCTCGGGCAGAGAAATTTCCTATGCCCCCGAGATAGGGCCGTGCCGACCACTGATCTAAAGGAATCTGCCAATAGGCGTCCTTTAGATCCAAACTAGAGATGTAAACTGCTTTCGGAAGCCTGCTAAGAATTGCATCGATTTGCGGCAGCGGGTATGCATCTCCCTGCGTAAAACTATTCACTTTTCTGCAATCCAAACATAGTCTAACCTTGCCTGGTTTCTGGACTAAGACAACTGGTGACGACCAAGCGCTCTCGGCCTCTTCGATTACTCCCAATTTCAGCATCCTGTCCACCTCTCCGTACAGCAACTTCTCCACTGCTGGTGAGACGGGATAATGCCTCTGCTTCACTGCTTTGGCCTCCCCCACGTCGATGCTGTGACTGATCAGCTGTGTTTTGCCCAATCCTAACTTGGCAAAAGACGGAAACTTCTCTACTACCGCCGTCAGGCTAGCTTGTTGTGCTACCCTCAACTCGTGACTGACCGACACCTCACTGACTTGGAACTCCGTCGGCAGGAGCTCAAAGCTGTTCCAAAAGTCGATTCCCAGATATAGGTCCTGACTCAGTGTGGGCACCAGGTATAGACTTTGCTTTTTGCATTGCCCCTTAAATTTTATTTCGGTTGTCACCTGGCCTTGCACTTGCTGTCGTTGTCCATCGGCTGTTCTCACACACGATCCCTTTCGCTTGAACTCCGCTCCACTTTGGATAAACCTTTCTGCCAACCTGCCTCCCAAGCAGCTAATCGCAGCTCCCGTAACTAGCAGCCCTAGGACTTTTTCCCCTAACAAATAAACTTCCGCAAACGGTCGCTTATCCGCCTCCTTGTACCTTATTGCTTCAATCTCTTTCACCGCCTGCCAATATAGTTTTAATCTGTTTTTATTCCTAGATTTTTTCGACTTAGTATCTAGTTTGTTAATTTCTACAACTTCATGTATGATTCTGTCTACTTCTAAATTGTTTAACGATGGTTTCTCTGGATCTTCTACTTGTCCTTGCTCTGCCCTACCTGAACACGCTGAGTCGGACGGTCTTGCGCATTCGCCCGCCCGTTTTTTGAACAGTTTGCGCAAGACGGTTTGTAGGTATTAGGCGCTCCGCATCCGAAACAAAATACCTTACGTTTCCCAGCACAGTCGTGATACCTATGCCCTTCTTTCCGGCAATTCCAACAAATGAGAGCCACTGTTTCGATGTCCGGATCTCCATCGTCCGAAAACTCACTTGCATCCTCCATTTCCATTCCTTCATTCAACTCAGCTACCGCCTTTCCGGCAGGATAGCTCCTATGCTGTCCTCTATCCTCGCGTCTGAACCCCCTCAGCATTCGCCTTCTTCGTATAACCGGGCTTGCAAAAGCTGCTCTCGTGCCTTATTTCCTCCAAGAACCTCTCGCGGCGGCTGCAGACTTCTCTCAATTGACTGATCGATCGAATTGAAACATTTAGCAACTCGTGTCGTATCTCGGACCTCAAATTTCGCCTCACAACCTCTACTATCGTGGCCTCGCTAAGAGGCGTTTCCAACCCGCCCATCAATTGCTCTATTGCGTCATAAAAAGTGTCGAAGTCTTCCTTTTCGCGCTGCTTTCTATCCCTCATGGCTTCGCGTATGTCTACGTCCGATCGACTATCGCGAAAGTGATTCCTAAGAGCATCACACAACTCGCCCCATTTCATGCGCCAATAGAAATCTCCGGCCTTGCCATCGAATAAGAGACTTGCATTCGCGCAGAGTGTCTATTGTCATGCCATCTGGACTCCCGCTGAACCTAATCTTCCAGTTGTTTAGTATGTGTCCAACCTTGTCTGGACGATATGCTGGCTATCTTAATTCGTCTATGGTAGTATGTCCCTGGTCTCGAAACCCTCCCTCGTTATCAAAGGGTTCGCTAGGCTGTTCATTTCGGGATGTTGTCCTCCCAGCTCTTCCTTCGGCTTCCCTCTCAGACTGAGCTCTTTGCTGGAACAACCTCTCCATCTGTGCTGACAATTGTTCTAATAGTGTTGCCTGCATGGCTTGAACCGACTGAGACACCATTGAGCTTATTTCTGCCGTACTACCTAGGGATTCTGCTTGAGAACCTGCCTGGCTTGTACCACCCGGTGAATCGGCCCTGCGAATCTGTTGGCTTGTGCCTGCTGAAGACATTTCGGTCGTCGTCTGAGGTTTTTCAAAACACACAACCTTGCAAGTGGGACATGCTGCCTTAGTTTTCGCGTGAGCCGTTATGCATGCTTTGTGGAACTCATGCCCACATTTGGTTCTGGCCCTGCCTGTTGCCATCTCTTTATTGCATAACATGCATATTGGCACCTTTTGGGGCGTTGCTGCCCCCTTCTCTGACTCTGCTGGGTTCATTTTACTGTTGTTATTTCCTAAAATTCTCAAAAACTAACACTTAAACTCTTGAAAGATTGCTAACTTGTTGCTAACTAAAACCAAACTTTGCCACTGTCTGATCTGCGCACCGCCAATGCGCCACCTTATTGTTTTTTCTTCTTCTTCCCGTTCCTAGGTTCCATTCGCTTCGTTCAGGAAAATAAAAACCCCCCTTAATCTCTACTCTCGCTAGCTCTGCTGATTCCCAGGTGCCGCGAGGTCGATGTCTCGGACGTGGTTAGCTGCTACTCCTGCCGCTAAACTCCAAGCGTCCGTCTCCTTCTTCGGGGAACGACGGGATCTGCCTGCTACCATAAGGCGTGGTCAGAACTCAGTGTCTGTTTGAGCCTGCGTCTTCCAACACCTATCCTGGCAGCTTTCCCGTCTGTTAGTTATGGAAGATGTCTGAGGTCGTTTGCGTGGTTAGATGATTCCTCTTATCACCTAAGTTCCATAGCGCAACTCCGATTTCACCAAACTACTCCTATTCTGTGGGGCTGTTGCGGTATCGTGGTCTACTCTTCTTCTTTTAAAGGTAGAATTCCCAACGATGTTAGCTTCAGCTCCTGGGTGTTTTGGTCGTGGTTAATGCCATAACCAGCCGAAAAACGTATCTAAACGTTGTTATTTCAAAACATGGTTGCTTTTATAGCCATATCAACAATACATGGCCACTAAGTTGGGCGCCAGAAAAACTATGATGAATTATAAAAAAATGATTATAACTGTAACGAACATAAATGCCGCGGGAACCTTGCTATCGACGGTATCGGGTGAAAGATGAGCTGCACGCGTTTGCCGGCCTAGATCTCGTCGGCTAGTGGGTGGGTTCCCTGAAAATCTCATCTCTTCCCGCAAGGTTCCTAATGTTCATCATAGCAATCGAATTTGTTCGAATGCGTGCTTGGCCTAGCGAACGGCGTGGGCCTGACCGTGATCCCTACTGAAGCTCCCACTACTGCATCCTGGAACGGCGGGGTGAACGCATGGCGGCTGCAAATCAGACTGGGACTACACTATTTACCACATTATAAAGTTTTATTGATTAAATTCATTAAAATATTCCATCTAGTGTGCTACGTTAAATACTATTAAATTCAATTCCAAAAATTCTCTTATGATCTAAAACGACGGCCTAAGGATTAATCTAAAACTAATTAATTCAAAAATCTCTTAAAACCTAAAGTGTTTTCCTTAACCTAAAGAATGAACCGAAAGTCTTAAACGCCTAATAGTACTCCAAGTAAAAATTAAAAATAACGGAGGCAACAGGTGAGAGGCAGATGTTTCACATCGGTCTACGGCCGATTTCGTGGATAAATAGAAAATTTCGTTGATAAAATTTCATTGGTAAAATTTCGTTGATAAGCGATCGATGATGGGGACGGGGCTACGGGGCTCCGAGTTGGAGTGTGATGGGCGGATTGCTTGCTCAGCCTGACCGGAGCTGCCGCGGTAAGGATATAGCGAGGGATCAAACCCGAATTCGGGGAGGGTCCAAGGTACGGACGCCGACGAACGGACCTTTTTCTAAGCCTACTTGTCACTCACCATTTATTTCCCACGTCGCAATGATGAAAGCTCTTCCAACATGCCACCTGTAGGGGAGTTTTTCAAGATTTAAGGGTCGCCGAACGCTTCCCGTAACGATAAAAAAAAGGCTTTTAAGAAATGTCGAAGAAAACCGCCCGTGAATGCCCGCCTTAGGACGACTCTTCCCTCATCGGGATATTATACATTCGTCTATAACCTCTAAGCGGCCACATCCGACAGCACTAGCACCGCTACTTTGCCTTTCGCCCGCGCTTTGGGCCCGCCTTCGCCCGGGTCAATGCCCTGATCGCTAACGGTCGGGATCACGCGCGGCCCTTGATGGGGGTTGAGGGGGTAACTTGCGCCGCTGCTTTTCTTTTTCGCGCCTCCTTATTCCTTCTCCTTTTGGCTGCCGCTAGAACTCCTTCTCTTCTCGCCCTCTCTGGGGGCTCACGGAGACAGCTACTTAAAGTTTCACCGCTCGTGACGCACACCACCGTATCTGCTGGGCTCCGTTTCTCTCTGTCCCTATGCAAAATTCCATTAGAACCTCCGCTTGATCTGTCGAACTCAACACTCACCTCAACACTTTCAAAAAAACCGCGCTCAGGTGTTATTACTTGTCGGAGGGTCGAATGCCTCCTTTCCTCCCTCTTCGCAAAAGTTTCGCCTTTCCAATTGCTCAATATGCCGGCTCAGAAATGAAAAATATCGCACCCTCTCTATCTTTTCCCCTCTTTCCTTTCTCCTTCGATCTTACCCGTTTGCAGGGCTGCCAACTCCTGCCGCTTTTACCACTATCGATAACATCCTAAGCGTTGCCACGTAATTCCTTTATCCGCCTGCCTCTGTTACAAAATGCCCCCTCTCAAGAGCTGAATTAGGATCGTTATGGATCCTAATCAGATCACCCACAGAGGCAGGACTCACTGCCGCAAGTCCTTAGCATGGTACACTCCTATAAAACGTATAAACGTCCTCCTATAAAACGAATCTATGCCTATCTTCTAACTCATAGGTCGCCTTACCGGTCCTTTTCCTTATCCTGGCTTTGACATACTTCGGGCCAAGCTTGGCACTATACCCGGTTGCAAAGTTGCTCTGCTTAAAGTTTCTACGGAAGACCTCCTGCCCCTCCTGAAACTCGACCTCCCGCGCTCGGGTGTCGTACCGTCTCTTATTCCTTTCGCCTTGCATCTCCAAAGCCTTTTGCGCTTGGCTGCGGACAACGTCCAAGGAGTCCTCTCTCGAGAGCATAACGCTCCGGTCCTCTAACAGACCCAACGCCCTCAGAAGTTTATACGAGCCCCCTGAACCCATATACTGCTGTCCGAAAGCTAGATAGTATGGCGAAGCCCCTGTGCCCGAATGAACGCTTGTTCTCAAAGCACAACTGATCTCGCTGAGCTGCTCGTCCCAATTCTTCTGATTTGGCTTCACATACGACCGAATCGCCGCTATCACGGACCTGTTCACACGCTCAGACGCATTCGCCTGCGGTGAGTGCACTGCCGTAAAGACCTGAGTCACCCGATTCTCACGCATCAAAACTTTGAATGCCTCTCCTTTAAATTGGGTCCCATTGTCCGACACAACAGTCTCCGGCACGCCAATCATATGAAACAGCTCCTGCTTCATAAACCTGACTACCGTATCGGCCGACAGCTTCTTTACCGCCCTCAGAACGAACTTGGTATGATGATCTAAAACAATGAATATGCCCACATTACCTGACCGCGACCTTGGATACGGTCCCAGAAAGTCTACGTAGATTTTCTGAAAGAATCTCTGAGATCCAGCCACTCTGCCCATCGTCGGTCTCGTAACATAGTTGGGTGCTTTCGTTTCCTTGCACACCCCACAATTTCGTACATAATCTCTAACATCATCCACTAACTTCGGCCAATAATACATGCGCCGAATCCTCTCCAGCGTTTTATTGAGACCCCCATGAGCTGCCATTGAACTATCATGCGCCTCCCTTAAGACCTCTGGAATAACTTCCTTAGGAAGCCACAACTTCCAAACAAACTGATCAGCCAACCCTTCTTTTTGGGACGATCTCCCTCTCCGGAAGACCTTACCCTCCATCACTTTCAAATCAGGCGTCATATCCTTATTGGTCCCACCGTCTCCGCCAACGTCTTGTATTCAGACGACTCGAAGTGCAGCGACTCGCAGTCAACGTCTATGCCCGAAACATCTATCCCTTCGTCTCCGCCTTTAAAAACCCTAGATAGTGCGTCTGGAACCGCGTGCAGCTTCCCTTTCCTATGCTCGAATTTAAACTTGTAACCTTGCAACTTGGCTGCCCACCGACCCAAACGGGACCTCAAATCGGGCTGGGACATAAGCCACTGCAGCGACGCGTGATCCGTAACTACGGTGAATCTATGCCCCTCGACATACGGTCTGAAACGATTGATGCAGATGATCGCCGCCAGGCACTCTTGTTCTGTGACCGAATAGTTCTTCTGAGCCTTGCTCAACTTGAGACGAAGGCAATAGGATACTCGTCCCCTCGGTCTCCCTCTGTCTTTTGAACGAGCACCCCTACTATTCCATAGCTACTTGCATCGCAATGGATAAAAAATGGCTTCGTAAAATCTGGGCTGTGCAACACTGGGGCTTGGCACATCGCTTCCTTCAACTTTGCGAACGCCTCAATACCAGCCTGCGTCATTGTGAACCTGCACTTCGGTCTAACTAGATCCGTCAGTGGGGCAGCTATGTCCGCGTAGTTGCTGATAAACTTACTGTACCACCCAGTCATGCCTAGAAAACTACGCAAAGCGCTCAGAGTCCGTGGAATTGGGTACTCCACCATTGCTGCTATCTTTTCCGGATCGGTCTTGATGACTCCCTCCCCGATCACGTGACCCAGGTACCTAACCGAACGTACGCAGAAGTGACTCTTCTCGACGTTTAACGTTAGCCCTGCCTGTTGGATATGCTCTGCTACCGTCGTTAGGACTGCCAAATGCGACTCGAAGGAATCTGATACTACTAGTAGATCATCCAAATAGACGAAAACTTCATTCCTCAGTGAAGCCGGGATGACCTTGTCCATAAGTCGCGTCATCGTCTGCGATGCCTTCGACAATCCAAAATGCATCACTGTGAACTGGTACAAAGGCTTGCCTGGTACGGTGAATGCCGTTTTGTCCCGTGACGCTGGATCTAAAGCAGGGGTCGGCACCCCAATACATTAATATGATTTTAACGCATTAGTATTAGTAACGAATAGCAGAAAGTAGGCTGTGAGCATGACGTTTCACACATTTATACTGTGTGTGTGTGGCAGAGCTCGGGCAGAGAAATTTCCTATGCCCCCGAGATAGGGCCGTGCCGACCACTGATCTAAAGGAATCTGCCAATAGGCGTCCTTTAGATCCAAACTAGAGATGTAAACTGCTTTCGGAAGCCTGCTAAGAATTGCATCGATTTGCGGCAGCGGGTATGCATCTCCCTGCGTAAAACTATTCACTTTTCTGCAATCCAAACATAGTCTAACCTTGCCTGGTTTCTGGACTAAGACAACTGGTGACGACCAAGCGCTCTCGGCCTCTTCGATTACTCCCAATTTCAGCATCCTGTCCACCTCTCCGTACAGCAACTTCTCCACTGCTGGTGAGACGGGATAATGCCTCTGCTTCACTGCTTTGGCCTCCCCCACGTCGATGCTGTGACTGATCAGCTGTGTTTTGCCCAATCCTAACTTGGCAAAAGACGGAAACTTCTCTACTACCGCCGTCAGGCTAGCTTGTTGTGCTACCCTCAACTCGTGACTGACCGACACCTCACTGACTTGGAACTCCGTCGGCAGGAGCTCAAAGCTGTTCCAAAAGTCGATTCCCAGATATAGGTCCTGACTCAGTGTGGGCACCAGGTATAGACTTTGCTTTTTGCATTGCCCCTTAAATTTTATTTCGGTTGTCACCTGGCCTTGCACTTGCTGTCGTTGTCCATCGGCTGTTCTCACACACGATCCCTTTCGCTTGAACTCCGCTCCACTTTGGATAAACCTTTCTGCCAACCTGCCTCCCAAGCAGCTAATCGCAGCTCCCGTAACTAGCAGCCCTAGGACTTTTTCCCCTAACAAATAAACTTCCGCAAACGGTCGCTTATCCGCCTCCTTGTACCTTATTGCTTCAATCTCTTTCACCGCCTGCCAATATAGTTTTAATCTGTTTTTATTCCTAGATTTTTTCGACTTAGTATCTAGTTTGTTAATTTCTACAACTTCATGTATGATTCTGTCTACTTCTAAATTGTTTAACGATGGTTTCTCTGGATCTTCTACTTGTCCTTGCTCTGCCCTACCTGAACACGCTGAGTCGGACGGTCTTGCGCATTCGCCCGCCCGTTTTTTGAACAGTTTGCGCAAGACGGTTTGTAGGTATTAGGCGCTCCGCATCCGAAACAAAATACCTTACGTTTCCCAGCACAGTCGTGATACCTATGCCCTTCTTTCCGGCAATTCCAACAAATGAGAGCCACTGTTTCGATGTCCGGATCTCCATCGTCCGAAAACTCACTTGCATCCTCCATTTCCATTCCTTCATTCAACTCAGCTACCGCCTTTCCGGCAGGATAGCTCCTATGCTGTCCTCTATCCTCGCGTCTGAACCCCTCAGCATTCGCCTTCTTCGTATAACCGGGCTTGCAAAAGCTGCTCTCGTGCCTTATTTCCTCCAAGAACCTCTCGCGGCGGCTGCAGACTTCTCTCAATTGACTGATCGATCGAATTGAAACATTTAGCAACTCGTGTCGTATCTCGGACCTCAAATTTCGCCTCACAACCTCTACTATCGTGGCCTCGCTAAGAGGCGTTTCCAACCCGCCCATCAATTGCTCTATTGCGTCATAAAAAGTGTCGAAGTCTTCCTTTTCGCGCTGCTTTCTATCCCTCATGGCTTCGCGTATGTCTACGTCCGATCGACTATCGCGAAAGTGATTCCTAAGAGCATCACACAACTCGCCCCATTTCATGCGCCAATAGAAATCTCCGGCCTTGCCATCGAATAAGAGACTTGCATTCGCGCAGAGTGTCTATTGTCATGCCATCTGGACTCCCGCTGAACCTAATCTTCCAGTTGTTTAGTATGTGTCCAACCTTGTCTGGACGATATGCTGGCTATCTTAATTCGTCTATGGTAGTATGTCCCTGGTCTCGAAACCCTCCCTCGTTATCAAAGGGTTCGCTAGGCTGTTCATTTCGGGATGTTGTCCTCCCAGCTCTTCCTTCGGCTTCCCTCTCAGACTGAGCTCTTTGCTGGAACAACCTCTCCATCTGTGCTGACAATTGTTCTAATAGTGTTGCCTGCATGGCTTGAACCGACTGAGACACCATTGAGCTTATTTCTGCCGTACTACCTAGGGATTCTGCTTGAGAACCTGCCTGGCTTGTACCACCCGGTGAATCGGCCCTGCGAATCTGTTGGCTTGTGCCTGCTGAAGACATTTCGGTCGTCGTCTGAGGTTTTTCAAAACACACAACCTTGCAAGTGGGACATGCTGCCTTAGTTTTCGCGTGAGCCGTTATGCATGCTTTGTGGAACTCATGCCCACATTTGGTTCTGGCCCTGCCTGTTGCCATCTCTTTATTGCATAACATGCATATTGGCACCTTTTGGGGCGTTGCTGCCCCCTTCTCTGACTCTGCTGGGTTCATTTTACTGTTGTTATTTCCTAAAATTCTCAAAAACTAACACTTAAACTCTTGAAAGATTGCTAACTTGTTGCTAACTAAAACCAAACTTTGCCACTGTCTGATCTGCGCACCGCCAATGCGCCACCTTATTGTTTTTTCTTCTTCTTCCCGTTCCTAGGTTCCATTCGCTTCGTTCAGGAAAATAAAAACCCCCCTTAATCTCTACTCTCGCTAGCTCTGCTGATTCCCAGGTGCCGCGAGGTCGATGTCTCGGACGTGGTTAGCTGCTACTCCTGCCGCTAAACTCCAAGCGTCCGTCTCCTTCTTCGGGGAACGACGGGATCTGCCTGCTACCATAAGGCGTGGTCAGAACTCAGTGTCTGTTTGAGCCTGCGTCTTCCAACACCTATCCTGGCAGCTTTCCCGTCTGTTAGTTATGGAAGATGTCTGAGGTCGTTTGCGTGGTTAGATGATTCCTCTTATCACCTAAGTTCCATAGCGCAACTCCGATTTCACCAAACTACTCCTATTCTGTGGGGCTGTTGCGGTATCGTGGTCTACTCTTCTTCTTTTAAAGGTAGAATTCCCAACGATGTTAGCTTCAGCTCCTGGGTGTTTTGGTCGTGGTTAATGCCATAACCAGCCGAAAAACGTATCTAAACGTTGTTATTTCAAAACATGGTTGCTTTTATAGCCATATCAACAATACATGGCCACTAAGTTGGGCGCCAGAAAAACTATGATGAATTATAAAAAAATGATTATAACTGTAACGAACATAAATGCCGCGGGAACCTTGCTATCGACGGTATCGGGTGAAAGATGAGCTGCACGCGTTTGCCGGCCTAGATCTCGTCGGCTAGTGGGTGGGTTCCCTGAAAATCTCATCTCTTCCCGCAAGGTTCCTAATGTTCATCATAGCAATCGAATTTGTTCGAATGCGTGCTTGGCCTAGCGAACGGCGTGGGCCTGACCGTGATCCCTACTGAAGCTCCCACTACTGCATCCTGGAACGGCGGGGTGAACGCATGGCGGCTGCAAATCAGACTGGGACTACACTATTTACCACATTATAAAGTTTTATTGATTAAATTCATTAAAATATTCCATCTAGTGTGCTACGTTAAATACTATTAAATTCAATTCCAAAAATTCTCTTATGATCTAAAACGACGGCCTAAGGATTAATCTAAAACTAATTAATTCAAAAATCTCTTAAAACCTAAAGTGTTTTCCTTAACCTAAAGAATGAACCGAAAGTCTTAAACGCCTAATAGTACTCCAAGTAAAAATTAAAAATAACGGAGGCAACAGGTGAGAGGCAGATGTTTCACATCGGTCTACGGCCGATTTCGTGGATAAATAGAAAATTTCGTTGATAAAATTTCATTGGTAAAATTTCGTTGATAAGCGATCGATGATGGGGACGGGGCTACGGGGCTCCGAGTTGGAGTGTGATGGGCGGATTGCTTGCTCAGCCTGACCGGAGCTGCCGCGGTAAGGATATAGCGAGGGATCAAACCCGAATTCGGGGAGGGTCCAAGGTACGGACGCCGACGAACGGACCTTTTTCTAAGCCTACTTGTCACTCACCATTTATTTCCCACGTCGCAATGATGAAAGCTCTTCCAACATGCCACCTGTAGGGGAGTTTTTCAAGATTTAAGGGTCGCCGAACGCTTCCCGTAACGATAAAAAAAGGCTTTTAAGAAATGTCGAAGAAAACCGCCCGTGAATGCCCGCCTTAGGACGACTCTTCCCTCATCGGGATATTATACATTCGTCTATAACCTCTAAGCGGCCACATCCGACAGCACTAGCACCGCTACTTTGCCTTTCGCCCGCGCTTTGGGCCCGCCTTCGCCCGGGTCAATGCCCTGATCGCTAACGGTCGGGATCACGCGCGGCCCTTGATGGGGGTTGAGGGGGTAACTTGCGCCGCTGCTTTTCTTTTTCGCGCCTCCTTATTCCTTCTCCTTTTGGCTGCCGCTAGAACTCCTTCTCTTCTCGCCCTCTCTGGGGGCTCACGGAGACAGCTACTTAAAGTTTCACCGCTCGTGACGCACACCACCGTATCTGCTGGGCTCCGTTTCTCTCTGTCCCTATGCAAAATTCCATTAGAACCTCCGCTTGATCTGTCGAACTCAACACTCACCTCAACACTTTCAAAAAAACCGCGCTCAGGTGTTATTACTTGTCGGAGGGTCGAATGCCTCCTTTCCTCCCTCTTCGCAAAAGTTTCGCCTTTCCAATTGCTCAATATGCCGGCTCAGAAATGAAAAATATCGCACCCTCTCTATCTTTTCCCCTCTTTCCTTTCTCCTTCGATCTTACCCGTTTGCAGGGCTGCCAACTCCTGCCGCTTTTACCACTATCGATAACATCCTAAGCGTTGCCACGTAATTCCTTTATCCGCCTGCCTCTGTTACAAAATGCCCCCTCTCAAGAGCTGAATTAGGATCGTTATGGATCCTAATCAGATCACCCACAGAGGCAGGACTCACTGCCGCAAGTCCTTAGCATGGTACACTCCTATAAAACGTATAAACGTCCTCCTATAAAACGAATCTATGCCTATCTTCTAACTCATAGGTCGCCTTACCGGTCCTTTTCCTTATCCTGGCTTTGACATACTTCGGGCCAAGCTTGGCACTATACCCGGTTGCAAAGTTGCTCTGCTTAAAGTTTCTACGGAAGACCTCCTGCCCCTCCTGAAACTCGACCTCCCGCGCTCGGGTGTCGTACCGTCTCTTATTCCTTTCGCCTTGCATCTCCAAAGCCTTTTGCGCTTGGCTGCGGACAACGTCCAAGGAGTCCTCTCTCGAGAGCATAACGCTCCGGTCCTCTAACAGACCCAACGCCCTCAGAAGTTTATACGAGCCCCCTGAACCCATATACTGCTGTCCGAAAGCTAGATAGTATGGCGAAGCCCCTGTGCCCGAATGAACGCTTGTTCTCAAAGCACAACTGATCTCGCTGAGCTGCTCGTCCCAATTCTTCTGATTTGGCTTCACATACGACCGAATCGCCGCTATCACGGACCTGTTCACACGCTCAGACGCATTCGCCTGCGGTGAGTGCACTGCCGTAAAGACCTGAGTCACCCGATTCTCACGCATCAAAACTTTGAATGCCTCTCCTTTAAATTGGGTCCCATTGTCCGACACAACAGTCTCCGGCACGCCAATCATATGAAACAGCTCCTGCTTCATAAACCTGACTACCGTATCGGCCGACAGCTTCTTTACCGCCCTCAGAACGAACTTGGTATGATGATCTAAAACAATGAATATGCCCACATTACCTGACCGCGACCTTGGATACGGTCCCAGAAAGTCTACGTAGATTTTCTGAAAGAATCTCTGAGATCCAGCCACTCTGCCCATCGTCGGTCTCGTAACATAGTTGGGTGCTTTCGTTTCCTTGCACACCCCACAATTTCGTACATAATCTCTAACATCATCCACTAACTTCGGCCAATAATACATGCGCCGAATCCTCTCCAGCGTTTTATTGAGACCCCCATGAGCTGCCATTGAACTATCATGCGCCTCCCTTAAGACCTCTGGAATAACTTCCTTAGGAAGCCACAACTTCCAAACAAACTGATCAGCCAACCCTTCTTCCTGGGACGATCTCCCTCTCCGGAAGACCTTACCCTCCATCACTTTCAAATCAGGCGTCATATCCTTATTGGTCCCACCGTCTCCGCCAACGTCTTGTATTCAGACGACTCGAAGTGCAGCGACTCGCAGTCAACGTCTATGCCCGAAACATCTATCCCTTCGTCTTCGCCTTCAAAAACCCTAGATAGTGCGTCTGGAACCGCGTGCAGCTTCCCTTTCCTATGCTCGAATTTAAACTTGTAACCTTGCAACTTGGCTGCCCACCGACCCAAACGGGACCTCAAATCGGGCTGGGACATAAGCCACTGCAGCGACGCGTGATCCGTAACTACGGTGAATCTATGCCCCTCGACATACGGTCTGAAACGATTGATGCAGATGATCGCCGCCAGGAACTCTTGTTCTGTGACCGAATAGTTCTTCTGAGCCTTGCTCAACTTGAGACGAAGGCAATATGATACTCGTCCCCTCGGTCTCCCTCTGTCTTTTGAACGAGCACCCCTACTATTCCATAGCTACTTGCATCGCAATGGATAAAAAATGGCTTCGTAAAATCTGGGCTGTGCAACACTGGGGCTTGGCACATCGCTTCCTTCAACTTTGCGAACGCCTCAATACCAGCCTGCGTCATTGTGAACCTGCACTTCGGTCTAACTAGATCCGTCAGTGGGGCAGCTATGTCCGCGTAGTTGCTGATAAACTTACTGTACCACCCAGTCATGCCTAGAAAACTACGCAAAGCGCTCAGAGTCCGTGGAATTGGGTACTCCACCATTGCTGCTATCTTTTCCGGATCGGTCTTGATGACTCCCTCCCCGATCACGTGACCCAGGTACCTAACCGAACGTACGCAGAAGTGACTCTTCTCGACGTTTAACGTTAGCCCTGCCTGTTGGATATGCTCTGCTACCGTCGTTAGGACTGCCAAATGCGACTCGAAGGAATCTGATACTACTAGTAGATCATCCAAATAGACGAAAACTTCATTCCTCAGTGAAGCCGGGATGACCTTGTCCATGAGTCGCGTCATCGTCTGCGATGCCTTCGACAATCCAAAATGCATCACTGTGAACTGGTACAAAGGCTTGCCTGGTACGGTGAATGCCGTTTTGTCCCGTGACGCTGGATCTAAAGCAGGGGTCGGCACCCCAATACATTAATATGATTTTAACGCATTAGTATTAGTAACGAATAGCAGAAAGTAGGCTGTGAGCATGACGTTTCACACATTTATACTGTGTGTGTGTGGCAGAGCTCGGGCAGAGAAATTTCCTATGCCCCCGAGATAGGGCCGTGCCGACCACTGATCTAAAGGAATCTGCCAATAGGCGTCCTTTAGATCCAAACTAGAGATGTAAACTGCTTTCGGAAGCCTGCTAAGAATTGCATCGATTTGCGGCAGCGGGTATGCATCTCCCTGCGTAAAACTATTCACTTTTCTGCAATCCAAACATAGTCTAACCTTGCCTGGTTTCTGGACTAAGACAACTGGTGACGACCAAGCGCTCTCGGCCTCTTCGATTACTCCCAATTTCAGCATCCTGTCCACCTCTCCGTACAGCAACTTCTCCACTGCTGGTGAGACGGGATAATGCCTCTGCTTCACTGCTTTGGCCTCCCCCACGTCGATGCTGTGACTGATCAGCTGTGTTTTGCCCAATCCTAACTTGGCAAAAGACGGAAACTTCTCTACTACCGCCGTCAGGCTAGCTTGTTGTGCTACCCTCAACTCGTGACTGACCGACACCTCACTGACTTGGAACTCCGTCGGCAGGAGCTCAAAGCTGTTCCAAAAGTCGATTCCCAGATATAGGTCCTGACTCAGTGTGGGCACCAGGTATAGACTTTGCTTTTTGCATTGCCCCTTAAATTTTATTTCGGTTGTCACCTGGCCTTGCACTTGCTGTCGTTGTCCATCGGCTGTTCTCACACACGATCCCTTTCGCTTGAACTCCGCTCCACTTTGGATAAACCTTTCTGCCAACCTGCCTCCCAAGCAGCTAATCGCAGCTCCCGTAACTAGCAGCCCTAGGACTTTTTCCCCTAACAAATAAACTTCCGCAAACGGTCGCTTATCCGCCTCCTTGTACCTTATTGCTTCAATCTCTTTCACCGCCTGCCAATATAGTTTTAATCTGTTTTTATTCCTAGATTTTTTCGACTTAGTATCTAGTTTGTTAATTTCTACAACTTCATGTATGATTCTGTCTACTTCTAAATTGTTTAACGATGGTTTCTCTGGATCTTCTACTTGTCCTTGCTCTGCCCTACCTGAACACGCTGAGTCGGACGGTCTTGCGCATTCGCCCGCCCGTTTTTTGAACAGTTTGCGCAAGACGGTTTGTAGGTATTAGGCGCTCCGCATCCGAAACAAAATACCTTACGTTTCCCAGCACAGTCGTGATACCTATGCCCTTCTTTCCGGCAATTCCAACAAATGAGAGCCACTGTTTCGATGTCCGGATCTCCATCGTCCGAAAACTCACTTGCATCCTCCATTTCCATTCCTTCATTCAACTCAGCTACCGCCTTTCCGGCAGGATAGCTCCTATGCTGTCCTCTATCCTCGCGTCTGAACCCCTCAGCATTCGCCTTCTTCGTATAACCGGGCTTGCAAAAGCTGCTCTCGTGCCTTATTTCCTCCAAGAACCTCTCGCGGCGGCTGCAGACTTCTCTCAATTGACTGATCGATCGAATTGAAACATTTAGCAACTCGTGTCGTATCTCGGACCTCAAATTTCGCCTCACAACCTCTACTATCGTGGCCTCGCTAAGAGGCGTTTCCAACCCGCCCATCAATTGCTCTATTGCGTCATAAAAAGTGTCGAAGTCTTCCTTTTCGCGCTGCTTTCTATCCCTCATGGCTTCGCGTATGTCTACGTCCGATCGACTATCGCGAAAGTGATTCCTAAGAGCATCACACAACTCGCCCCATTTCATGCGCCAATAGAAATCTCCGGCCTTGCCATCGAATAAGAGACTTGCATTCGCGCAGAGTGTCTATTGTACTGCCGTACTACCTAGGGATTCTGCTTGAGAACCTGCCTGGATTGTACCACCCGGTGAATCGGCCCTGCGAATCTGTTGGCTTGTGCCTGCTGAAGACATTTCGGTCGTCGTCTGAGGTTTTTCAAAACACACAACCTTGCAAGTGGGACATGCTGCCTTAGTTTTCGCGTGAGCCGTTATGCATGCTTTGTGGAACTCATGCCCACATTTGGTTCTGGCCCTGCCTGTTGCCATCTCTTTATTGCATAACATGCATATTGGCACCTTTTGGGGCGTTGCTGCCCCCTTCTCTGACTCTGCTGGGTTCATTTTACTGTTGTTATTTCCTAAAATTCTCAAAAACTAACACTTAAACTCTTGAAAGATTGCTAACTTGTTGCTAACTAAAACCAAACTTTGCCACTGTCTGATCTGCGCACCGCCAATGCGCCACCTTATTGTTTTTTCTTCTTCTTCCCGTTCCTAGGTTCCATTCGCTTCGTTCAGGAAAATAAAAACCCCCCTTAATCTCTACTCTCGCTAGCTCTGCTGATTCCCAGGTGCCGCGAGGTCGATGTCTCGGACGTGGTTAGCTGCTACTCCTGCCGCTAAACTCCAAGCGTCCGTCTCCTTCTTCGGGGAACGACGGGATCTGCCTGCTACCATAAGGCGTGGTCAGAACTCAGTGTCTGTTTGAGCCTGCGTCTTCCAACACCTATCCTGGCAGCTTTCCCGTCTGTTAGTTATGGAAGATGTCTGAGGTCGTTTGCGTGGTTAGATGATTCCTCTTATCACCTAAGTTCCATAGCGCAACTCCGATTTCACCAAACTACTCCTATTCTGTGGGGCTGTTGCGGTATCGTGGTCTACTCTTCTTCTTTTAAAGGTAGAATTCCCAACGATGTTAGCTTCAGCTCCTGGGTGTTTTGGTCGTGGTTAATGCCATAACCAGCCGAAAAACGTATCTAAACGTTGTTATTTCAAAACATGGTTGCTTTTATAGCCATATCAACAATACATGGCCACTAAGTTGGGCGCCAGAAAAACTATGATGAATTATAAAAAAATGATTATAACTGTAACGAACATAAATGCCGCGGGAACCTTGCTATCGACGGTATCGGGTGAAAGATGAGCTGCACGCGTTTGCCGGCCTAGATCTCGTCGGCTAGTGGGTGGGTTCCCTGAAAATCTCATCTCTTCCCGCAAGGTTCCTAATGTTCATCATAGCAATCGAATTTGTTCGAATGCGTGCTTGGCCTAGCGAACGGCGTGGGCCTGACCGTGATCCCTACTGAAGCTCCCACTACTGCATCCTGGAACGGCGGGGTGAACGCATGGCGGCTGCAAATCAGACTGGGACTACACTATTTACCACATTATAAAGTTTTATTGATTAAATTCATTAAAATATTCCATCTAGTGTGCTACGTTAAATACTATTAAATTCAATTCCAAAAATTCTCTTATGATCTAAAACGACGGCCTAAGGATTAATCTAAAACTAATTAATTCAAAAATCTCTTAAAACCTAGTGTTTTCCTTAACCTAAAGAATGAACCGAAAGTCTTAAACGCCTAATAGTACTCCAAGTAAAAATTAAAAATAACGGAGGCAACAGGTGAGAGGCAGATGTTTCACATCGGTCTACGGCCGATTTCGTGGATAAATAGAAAATTTCGTTGATAAAATTTCATTGGTAAAATTTCGTTGATAAGCGATCGATGATGGGGACGGGGCTACGGGGCTCCGAGTTGGAGTGTGATGGGCGGATTGCTTGCTCAGCCTGACCGGAGCTGCCGCGGTAAGGATATAGCGAGGGATCAAACCCGAATTCGGGGAGGGTCCAAGGTACGGACGCCGACGAACGGACCTTTTTCTAAGCCTACTTGTCACTCACCAATTATTTCCCACGTCGCAATGATGAAAGCTCTTCCAACATGCCACCTGTAGGGGAGTTTTTCAAGATTTAAGGGTCGCCGAACGCTTCCCGTAACGATAAAAAAAGGCTTTTAAGAAATGTCGAAGAAAACCGCCCGTGAATGCCCGCCTTAGGACGACTCTTCCCTCATCGGGATATTATACATTCGTCTATAACCTCTAAGCGGCCACATCCGACAGCACTAGCACCGCTACTTTGCCTTTCGCCCGCGCTTTGGGCCCGCCTTCGCCCGGGTCAATGCCCTGATCGCTAACGGTCGGGATCACGCGCGGCCCTTGATGGGGGTTGAGGGGGTAACTTGCGCCGCTGCTTTTCTTTTTTCGCGCCTCCTTATTCCTTCTCCTTTTGGCTGCCGCTAGAACTCCTTCTCTTCTCGCCCTCTCTGGGGGCTCACGGAGACAGCTACTTAAAGTTTCACCGCTCGTGACGCACACCACCGTATCTGCTGGGCTCCGTTTCTCTCTGTCCCTATGCAAAATTCCATTAGAACCTCCGCTTGATCTGTCGAACTCAACACTCACCTCAACACTTTCAAAAAACTCGCGCTCAGGGGTTATTACTTGTCGGAGGGTCGAATGCCTCCTTTCCTCCCTCTTCGCAAAAGTTTCGCCTTTCCAATTGCTCAATATGCCGGCTCAGAAATGAAAAATATCGCACCCTCTCTATCTTTTCCCCTCTTTCCTTTCTCCTTCGATCTTTCCCGTTTGCAGGGCTGCCAACTCCTGCCGCTTTTACCACTATCGATAACATCCTAAGCGTTGCTACCTAGTTCCTTTATCCGCCTGCCTCTGTTACACCCTCCATATCGCTGCTCTGTCTACCGAATCGAACGCGTTCTGAAAATCTATGAACAAGAGGTACAGCGGCGAGCGCCATTCCACAGTTTGCTCGGTTATTGCGCGTAGTGTGTTTGCCTGGTCTACGCAGCTCCTGAGTGGTCAGAAATTTTCCTTCCTTATCAGGTTTTAAAGACATATGTATATATGCTAGCCTTTGGTATGTTGTATTCCTTTCAAAGTTTTTTGGTTTTTAATCTTCAGAAGTTCTTTGTCTGGTTCGGTGTTACTAATTAACCATACACGAGTCCAACACAATAAAATTTAAACGTAACGCTCCATTGTGCATCAAATGTGATGTAGACCAGTGCGTCTAGAATCTTTTTTATTTCATTATTTATTTATTATTTAATATGCTAACATGGCTTTCTCATTTTTAGGCTGAAGAGATTGATGATCAACGCAAATGGCGACTTTTGGACATACTTTTCATATTCATTTTTGAAAAATTTTATGTATAATAAAGAATTAAATAAAACATGCAAAATAAAATTGTAAAAATTCAAATAAATAAATATTTGAATATTTTTAATATTAATTTTTTTTTTTGCGTTTCATTTGAAAATATATATGTATGTTGATAAAAAAGATATTCTACATACATGATAATGATACATGATTTCAAATAATTAAAAATTTTAATTTATTATACCCTTGCAGAAGATAGTATAGTACATAAGGAGACATCTCTGACCCTATAAAGTACATATATATTCTTGATCAGGATCACCTCCCGAGTTGATATGAGCATGTCCGTCTCTCCGTCTGTGTGTCTGGTTCTATGCGAACTAGTCTCTCAGTTTTAAATCTATCGACTTGAATCTTTGCACACACGCTTTTTTCCTTTGCGCGCATTATTTAAGTCGGAACGGTTGGGATCGGCCGACTACATCGTATAGCTGCCATATAATAAGATCAGAAAGTGATCAGAAATGCTAATACTGGTGTTTTTAGAGTTACAGTTGGAGAGTTCTTTGTTAGTCTCAGTTTTAAAATTATTGTCTTCAATATTGAAGAAATAAAATAAATTAATACCATTGATGTTGTCGCTTGTGTGGGAGTTACCTACAATACACACAGACGCGCCTTTAAGAACACTGCCGAGTTGTAAACGTGTAACGTATAATTTATTCTGTGGGTGGGTTACAATATTCAGCTATAATAATTCAAACTTAGTCTATCGATGACTCCTCCACGAATCCCCTTCTCTCTGTGGCACCATTTCTCTCTTCGTGTCAACGTGAGCAGGTACTCCAAGACCCACTTCTTCCAGAATCTGTCCCTCAGCATCCTCCCGATGCGCCACTGTTTCCTTGTGGCTCCTTTCTTTACACTACTTCCATCCCGGCTGGAGGTATCCAGCAGGAAAGCTGCTCGCATGAGCAGATTATTCGGCGTAAGAGGCGCTTCCTAGTCCGCACTCATCGGCAGGTGGGTGAGCGGACGGGAATTCACAATATTCTTCGTCTTTATCAGGAAACTTTCCAAGACGTGCTCCTTCGGCGCCATTCTTCATTGTGTGACGCAGCACCATTCTTCGCGCACCATGCGGTCCCAGACTCCATCCTCTGACAGGTTCGAGGGGCAATTAAAGATCCATTCAATGCCCTTACATGACAGCTCCGTCTGAATCCTCTCGGGCTTGAACACCTCCGCAAATCTCTTCGCCACCCTGTCCGCTCCAACAAAATTGTTGCCGTTCTCGTTGAGCAGTCTATGCACTGGCCCACCTTCGTTGAATCCAGAATCTCAGTTACTCTGTTCCCTACGATCTGTTTATAGCGCCTGTACGTTCTGCTAATCCAACGCAGTACTCTCTTTGAGTTCATAACACGACTTCTCCAATGGGCACTCCGTGTCCCTGCTTAGCGGTGTCCATTAATTTTGTTTCTAGAACTGCCGCCTGCAGCTCCAACCGTGGAATCGTTATCGTTTGCATCGGTGCGTACTTCGTCTTTCACTTGCAAATGCCGACTGACTCGCATCCACAAATACGTGCATATCAATCGTCTTCACTTTCCCAGGTCCAAAATAGTGACGTGAGCTCCTGAACTGTTCCACTTTTTCCATCTCCTTACGCCAATCTATGAAGGCGTTGTACATTTAAACCGGTAGCGGCTTATCCCATAGGATCTTTCTCCTCCAGACCTTTCGCAATAATAACTTCGGTGTTATCATCAGGCAACACAGGAATCCCAATGGATCGAACTTCGACATTACCATGCTCAAGAATTCCCTTTTTATGGCAACTCTCTTTCCATCTAGCACGATGGGAGCAAATTTGTGGTACTTCACTTGAAACCTTAAGTCGTCCGTGGCTAAATGTCACCGCATTCCCAAAATCTTCTGTTCGGCCATGCCCCATGCAATACTCTTGGCGTGATCACTGGGTCCGAGCATCCTTTCTACCGTGGACGAGTTAGACGAAAACTTCCACAGCTCGAATCTCCTTCACTCGAGTAGATACTAGATACTGGCTCGGTAGATAATCGCCTCGATCTCCATGACGAAACAATGGCTTTGACCGCTCTGGGGACCGATTCCATCACGCACATTTTATAAACCTCGCTTCATATCATAGCTACGGCAGCACAATGTGACCTTTCTTCCATAATAGTCCCGTCTGGTACCGACTTCTGGCTGCAACTGCAGGCGCCAACTTCGCACCAAAATTCTCAATCTCTAAGTAGTCCTCCACCATGCGTTCCACGTTATAATCCAACGATGTGGCTAGTTCACCAAGTCCTTGGTGATGGCGTCTCTCCTCGTTATCCTACAGAACCAAAAACAACCCATTCAACTTCGGTTGGGGCTGCATACGGTCCCTTTCTGACAAACAGTCTCGTTCTCAATAGCAATCCTAAATGCCCATGGTTCATCCATTCCTGTTCTTCATCCTGATCGCGGTAAAGCAACAAACTAAATCCACAATGGTAGGATAGGGCTGAATATGTGCAGCAGGCGTTGCCCACTCCACTCGTTTGGGAGCTTGTCCACAACCTCTTCCCTAACGGTACGGTTACCTAAATGCTGCTCTGCCTTTTCTGACTGAAAGAAGGCCCTTAGGTTACTCACATGTCAATTTTTACATCGAAATATATTTATTTGTAGCAATTAATATATAATCCACATACATTGAAATATATATATTTCATGAAACATATCCCTTATTTAAAATATAAAAAGATCAACTCCAAGATTCTCAAATCCAACACCTCTCAAAACACTTTCTAACACTTGAAACTAGCATCTAGAAACTTTCTTAAGACCGTATATAGCTTTATTAAGCTTACATAGTTTATTTCCATAATAATGAGTTAAGCCTTTTGGAACATTTATGTAAATTTTATCCTTAAGAGTTCCATATAAAAATTAGGTTTTAACATCTATGTGATGGACCACTAAATTATATTGATTTAAAGAAGCCCGCAGAAATCGAAAACTTGAGATTCATGCAACTCGTGCAAATGTTTCATCATTACAAAAAGTGCTTCTTTTGATCTTTATGCTATCTCGCTTACCGAAACTTGGCTTAATTCCTCTATCTCTAATTATCAAATTGGTGTTCTCATCATCATTGTGTCATCAAATTGGTGTCATCATTGCTGTTAATAACGAATAGCCTGCAGAACTTATTTCTTTTTCGAATGAGTTCGGAATAGTGTTCATTGCATTGAAAATTTTAACTGGCTCGCCTCATATTTTTCTTACCTTTTCTTACATTCCTCCTATGGTTGAAGATATCGTATACGTCTGACGATTCCCTGCTTTCCAGTTTTCATAACGACTTTATCGATGGCTCGGATCGACGGATTTGGCACTACTCCAACTTAACCTAATTCATAACACTCACGGCAGGACCTTATAATTTCCAATGTGACATCCTCTATGACATCCTCATTTGGTCGTCGCCGCTATCGCTTCCTGAAGACTTTCACCATCCTACACTTTTAGCATCGGTGTTAGTCGATGTGCCCGATAAGGATGCTGGCTTAGGGTTCAACCACATTTCAAATTCTTTAAGAAGACGGATTTTATTTCCCTTTGCCATCATTTGGCTGAAATCGATTGGAATTTTCAGTCATCCATAAACACAATTGAAGTTGCTACGGATTCGTTTTACGAAATAATTTCATTGAATAAATGTGTTCCTGAAGTCCCACCATCCCATCATCATTCAAACTTTCTATATATTCTTGATCAGTTTATCATTCTTAACAATAAACTTGTGAGGAGATTTAGTCTATAACATTCCAACGATAATAACATTCGACCCGCGACATCAAATGTCTTAGGAACAACTTTTAGATATCGAGAACGCCATTAAATAAGTACTCACAAGACAGAAACGAGAACTTAATGAGAAGGTTGCAACATTGATGGCAGAAATAAACTCATTTAAATTATAACTCCAATCTCTTCCCTCTCTTTCTCTTAAGCGAACGGTCGTGTTTTTTTTGTGCGCACTGCGTTTTATTATAAATATTGGTAAACCGGTGTTTACATACTTGTGAATTAACCTTGTGAATCTTAACAATCTTAAAGCCGAAACCGTATCGCTTCGCGAGTGCTGTGGTATATTTGGAGTCGAATTAATAAATTGAATAATTTCAATTCCAAGCATAGCTCAGCTCTGCTTCTTCCCCGGCTTATCTTTATTTCTGCATTTCTCTTTTGCACTATTCAAAGCTCCCGCTTTGCCTTCCTATTTGGCACAGTGGTTCAAGGTATTGTGTTTTTAAACTTTTTAAATATTAATTTTTGTTTTATTAAATAAAAAAAAAAATAAATAAAAATAAAATGGAATTTAAACTTGTCTGTGCCATTAAGTCTTGTAACAAGACAATTTCCTCATCCCAGCCTGCCATCCATTGCTGGCTATGTGAGAACGTCGTACATGCCAAGTGTGCCGGTTTCACTGCATCAGTTTCGGATGCCATTTCCCGTAGGTCTGGGATACATTATTGTTGTGAAAATTGTCGTGCTGTGCAAGGCGAAATGAGGTCGTTCATGAGACAGACCAAAAATGGATTTAAAGAGCTGATCACTGGTTTTCGTAAAATCAATGACCAGCTCTGTGCGCTGGACACTCAGTTTAGTGGCCTTCAGCTGCTAAACGAGTCCCCTAAGCGCAAGAAATCCGCTGTTTCTGATCCGCCTCAGCCTGCTCAGCCGACATTAATGCAGCCGCTTATATCTCTGGCCACCCCAAGGGCTAGAACTGAGAAAAATTCGTCAGAATTTCTCAGGGATAATGAGCAATGGTCTGATATGTCCGCCATGGCATCCCTTCAAGTGATGCCACAAGTCCTAGGGAACGAAACCCCCATTAGGGTCACCCAAAAGGGTATTCCACAGTCCGGACCACCGGCACCGACTGATGCTGCAGTTCTAGTACCTGCGACACCAAAACCCTTACAGGTGATTCCTCCATCGAAACATATATTTGTTTCTCGGCTCGCCCCCTGATACTTCAGAGATTGATATCTCGGCTTATATCAAAGCCAAAACAAATGCCGATATAAAGGTGGAGGACATACAAAAATTTAAATATAGTTATACAAGGCGCACGTCTTCTTTCAAGATTCGTGTGCCCGCGCTGATGTTCAAGACGATTTGTTCTCCCAGTTTTTGGCCAGAGAATCTTTTTGTCCAAGAACATCAGCCTAGTTCCGTGAAGAAAAAGTTCAAAAACCAGTGGGAGTGAGACTTCCCAATATCGGAACCAGTGACCAACCCTCCACCTCTTCTTTGGCTACTAACCCAAAAAACTAGTTTCCTTACTAACTCTTACCTATCAGAATACTAGGGGGCTACGTAGCAAACTCCCCAAGCTATATTCTGATAGTTCTTTCTTTGCATCCCATATAATAGCATTTACAGAAACCTGGTTAAATCCGGAGATCTTTAGCTCCGAAGTTTTTCCAAGTAAGTACACCACTTTTAGACGGGATCGATCTCAGCGAAGAGGAGGTGGAGTCCTCATTTCTGTAGACTCTACTCTTGCTTCTGAAGAGGTGAAATCCCATGAGTTTGGTGACATAGAATTTATTTGCGTTAAAATCACTATGTCCGTTAAAGCTTTATACATTACTTGTTCATATATACCTCCTATGTCTGAACCGCCTACATATTGGCAGCATTTGTCCGCCATTCGATACGTCTCTAATCTTATGACGGATCGTGACCAACTCGTAGCGGTGGGCGACTTTAATATCCCAGAATTAAAGTGGTCCAACGTCGACAACTCACCATCTTTGTCACTTTTAACTTACCATGACTTCACCGCGGGCATGTTTGACATGTCCCTAGGTCAGATCAATCATGTTAGAAATTCGCTAGGTCGGCTTTTAGACTTATGTTTTGTATCTGATCCGGATGGTACTGCTCTCTCCAGAGCTTTTCCCCTTTCAACCCCAGAGGATCCATATCACCCCACGCTGGAGGTCTCAATCGAAACCACTCCTGGTATCGATCAGATGTCTCCGAGCGTGGTAAATAAGATTCGCTGTTTCCGTAAAGCTGATTTTCAGAAACTTAATAGCCTTATAGAAACATTTGACTGGTCTGATATTCTAGCGTGCACTGATCTTAATGTCACTTTAGAAAAATTTTATTTTACTTTAAATAAATTTTTTGACTCATGTGTGCCTTGGAAATATCCGTCCGCTTCAGCAAATCCTCCTTGGTTTACAAGGTGCCTTACTAACTTAAAAAATAAAAAAAATAAGCTTTTACTTAAATATAAAAAAACCTGCAGTAGTGTGGATTTCGCAAGATACCTACTAGCTCGGTCGAATTTTACCGTGCATAACGCTGAATGTTATAGGAATTATATTGACCGCTGCAGGATTCAATTTACTCAGGATCCAAAGCAGTTTTATAATTTTGTAAACACTAAGCGTAAACACGTATCTTTTTCACCCCTGCTTACGTTTGAAAATTCTTCTGCGACTTCGGATCAGGCCATTGCCGATCTATTCGCAGAATTTTTTCAAACAACTTATTCTCCTCCTAAACTGACTGATCAGCCTTACGCATATAACATTCAAGCAGCAAATCTTATTTTCTGTCCGTTTTTTTCTGAGAATAACTTATTATCTGGTCTTTTAAGGGTAAAACCCATTTATTCGCCAGGCCCCGACGCAGTACCAGTCTGTGTGCTAAAATACTGCGCCAGGGCTCTGTGCAAACCGCTTCTAAGACTTTTCAACTTATCTTTGGAAACCTCGATTTTTCCCCTTATGTGGAAGGAATCATTTATAATTCCCCCTACATAAAAAAGGAAAAAGTCCGAGGCTGCCAACTACAGAGGCATCTCTAAGTTGTCGGCAATTCCAAAGTTATTTGAAAAATTAATTACCCCTCATTTGCAACACCTTTGCTCTTCGATTATCACTCCTTGTCAGCATGGCTTTATTAAGCGTCGCTCCACCACCACAAACTTATTGGAGTTGACATCCTTTGTCATAGATGGCTTTTGTAAGGGATATCAAACCGATGTAATTTACACAGACTTCAGCAAAGCATTCGATTCAGTTAATCACTCACTCTTGTTGAGTAAACTGAATATGCTGGGTTTTCCTAAAGACCTCTTAACGTGGATCTCCAGCTACCTAGATGGAAGGACACAAAGAGTCTTATTTAAAAACATACAGTCCCGTCTGGTCCGTGCTACATCCGGCGTCCCTCAAGGAAGTCATCTTGGCCCGTTATTATTTACGCTTTTTATAAACGACTTGCCCCCTGCTTTAACGAACTCTCTAGTTCTCATGTATGCAGATGATGTAAAGCTTTGTCTTCAGTACAAATCCATCTCTGCCCAATGCAGTCTTCAGTCTGACCTTGATAACTTTCAAAAATGGTGCTTAGCTAATGATCTAATACTTAATGGATCTAAATGCAAACATATGTCTTTTTTATCGTTCTTGCCCTCTGCAAGCTACTTATTCTATTAATGGGATTGCCTTAGAAAAATTGACCCAGGTTAATGATCTCGGCATCCTATTAGACATCAAACTTAAATTTGCCGACCATATTTCCTTAATGGTTAATAAGGCTAAAGGAGTCCTTGGTTTTATCAAAAGGTGGTCAAAAGAATTTAATGACCCCTATATAACTAAAACTCTATTCATTTCTTTGGTCCGTCCTATACTGGAGTACGGTTCATGTGTCTGGAGTCCCCAATATGGAGTACATCAGGACCGCATAGAATCCGTACAAAAGAATTTCCTAACTTTTTCACTTAGAGGTCTATACTGGGATGCAAATCTTCACCTTCCATCTTATAATAGTAGACTCTTACTCATAAACTTACCTAGCTTAACAAATCGTAGGACAATGCTTGGTGTAGTCTTTCTGCATAACCTTATTAACGGGGATGTAGATAGCCAGCATTTACTAACATTTAAAATTTAACATTCCTAATAGAAGGACTCGAAACTTTAGTCCTCTGTTCCTTAGCCGTTGTAGTTCGACATATGCACTGCATGACCCTTTTAGGGTATTATGTTCGAACTACAATGGTCTCTACGCCATAACATCTCTTTCCTGTCCCTCAAACTTAAAATATAGAATTTTAAATTTCCTTACTAACTCCTCCTAGCTTAATAATAAAAAAAAAAGCTTAATATATTCTAACAAATCGTTTATTGAGCGCCCCTCGGTCGTCTGGGCCTCTAAGCTTTATGATGAATATAGGAATGCTAGCTGATGCTCTTATTGATGCACAAGCCATTTCCAAATTCTGAAAGACCGGTAAAAAAAAAAAAAAAAAAAAAAAAATATTTCAATCATATCTGGAGATTACAAATTTTCAGAAGGGAGAAGAGATGTACCGAATTCGCCATCCACAAAAACAAAGAAAAAAGGTATAAACGTATAGAAAAACGGCGTCAGCAACATGGTCTATATATAATAAGGAATGCCTTACTAGCACGATTAGACTTTACGTATGCGGTTAAAATTACAACACTCGTAATTCAACAGAAATTAAGTTTGATATGGCAAGAAGGTTTCCCTTTGCCCTTGCTTTCTCCTTGTAGGCATTAGTTTTTGCCCAATAAGCCGAGTCTAGAAACGAATAAATGATTTTTAAGGCTAGGCACCTCACAACGAGGGAAAGGTCAAAAGCCAAATAACCAACGACAAGCTGGTTTCAAAAATTCACCAACGGAACAAGAAAAGAGACGGAATCTACGCGCATTACAAAAGATACCTTACATTGTCAGATCTGGCTCAGAGCCAATCAAAGGCGAAATGTAAAATCACCCTTTTTAATTGCTCAAATAAGTGAGTGCGAAAACTACCAAAACAAATCTCTTTTTTAAAAACTACCAAACATAAAAAAGGAGCCAACTATGGGGTCAGTCGAAGTGCCTACAGTTCATCCGTTTACACCTTCATTCTGTGAAAAGCTAGGTTACGGTATAAATAATAATGGCTCTTTACCAATCCAGGAATTTATTAAACATCGACTTGTAGAGAACACAATAGAGCGCATCGAGTGGCGCAAGAAAATTTAAAACATATTATATAGGACTATTTTTCCCCAAGATAATTCGGTTACCAACAGAGGTAGTCTCGAATTACCAAAACTGTTTAATGGCAAAGTACAAGCTCCAAACCAGCTCCGGATTTAAAAATTACAAAACATATGAAGAAACACACTTGTTTAAAATAATATAAGAAAAAACAAGAAAGGAAAGCTAACTTCGGGCGGAGCCGAAGTTGATTTACCCTTGCAGCTAAAACAGGATATATATCGCTAAAATCGGATATAGTTGACCGATTCTTATGGGAATATCATAATATAACCAATAAATTACAAGACAAAATCTAAAAAAAAACCCAAACTTCTATCTTGAAGAACCCCAAAGTTGGTATTTTTACCAAATACCATTTCCGATCGTTCAGTTATATGGCAGCTATAAGATATAGTCGGCCGATCCCGGCCGTTCCGACTTATATACTGCGCGCAAAGGAAAGAAGGGTGTGTGCAAAGTTTCAAGACGATAGCTTTAAAACTGAGAGACTAGTTCGCGTAGAAACAGACAGACAGACGGACAGACGGACATGCTCATATCAACTCAGGAGGTGATCCTGATCAAGAATATATATACTTTATAGGGTCGGAGATGTCTCCTTCACTGCGTTGCACACTTTTGACCAAAATTATAATACCCTCTGCAAGGGTATAAAAATTGAAGTAAATCGGTTCAGTAGTTTTCTGCCAATCCATGTCACCGCAAAGTCATTTTTCAAGAAACACCATTTCGAGATATTCGCGTTTAAAGTTTCAAGTTCAGTTCAAGGTCGCGACAAGGCGCGAGGTTAGGAGCGCTGTAACTTTTTTTCTACTGCTCCAATCTCTATGAAAATTTGGGAAAATGTTCTCAAGGAGTTTTTCTTCAAGATAAAGCAATACAAAAAATTTCAATTTTTTGAAAATAAAAAATGTATATGGTATAACCCCTTAAGAGCTTGCTTTCAGCAGAAAATCTTGAAACCGATTTGTCCGACTCTGAAAGTCAAGATTCAGAATAATAATTGTTTTTTTTTTAATTTTTGTATATATTGTATATGTTTATTATTTCCTTCTTGTATAATATAAGTTATAATTCTATTTCTTACTCTTTTTCTTTAGAATACAAAAAATTTAATAAAAGTCTTTTTTTAAATATATAAAAAAAAATTTAAAAAAAAAAACACTATAAATTTCATTTTTGTCCACATAATGCAAAATTGAGTAACAAACCGAAAATAAAAAACCGATTGAAGATATCTCTAAAATTTCAGAAGTTATTAATTTAATGCCGCTAGCGAGACCGAATCGACCACTGTGCACCGGGGCGAATATAATCGAAAATGTGGTATATTCGGAATGATGTGGGAAGAAGCCTTATAAGCCCGAATCAAAGATTAGAGAAATTTTCGCTTAAGCCATACGCGTAAAAACTCTCGCAAAAGCAAATTATTGTCTTATTACAAGACATTATTGAGCAGACAAGTTTGAATTCCATAATAATTAAAAATATAAACAAGAAAGGAAATCTAACTTCGGGCGGAGCCGAAGTTGATATACCCTTGCAGTTAAAACCGGATATATATCGCAAACATCGGATTAAATTGGCCGATCCTTATGAGAATACCATAATACTACCAATTTATTACAATAAAAAGTCTAACACAAAGTACCAAGCTTCCATCTTCAAAAATACCAAAGTTGGTTTTTTTTACCAAATTCCATTTCCGATCGTTCAGTTATATGGCAGCTATAAGATATAGTCGGCCGATCGTTATGTTATTTGGTAGGTTGTATTATTTTGCCAAAAATAGCTTTCATACAAAATCTGAACTCTGTAACTCTAAAAACACCAAAGTTATACCATTTCCGATCAATCAGTTATATGGCAGCTATAGGATATAGTCGGCCGATCCCGGCCGTTCCGACTTATATACTGCGTGCAAAGGAAAGAAGGGTGTGTGCAAAGTTTCAAGACGATAGCTTTAAAACTGAGAGACTAGTTTGCGTAGAAACAGACAGACGGACAGACGGACAGACGGACATGCTCATATCAACTCAGGAGGTGATCCTGATCAAGAATATATATACTTTATAGGGTCGGAGATGTCTCCTTCACTGCGTTGCACACTTTTGGACAAAATTATAATACCCTCTGCAAGAGTATACAAATATATAAAAAGTTTAAAAACAAGAACGCCCAAATAAAGCCGAACCACAAGATAATGATTATTTTTATACCCTGTGTGCAGAGTGTAGAGTGTGCAACGCAGTGAAGGAGACATCTCCGACCCTATAAAGTATATATATTCTTGATCAGGATCACCTCCTGAGTTGATATGAGCATGTCCGTCTGTCCGTCTGTCCGTCTGTCTGTTTCTACGCAAACTAGTCTCTCAGTTTTAAAGCTATCGTCTTGAAACTTTGCACACACCCTTCTTTCCTTTGCACGCAGTATATAAGTCGGAACGGCCGGGATCGGCCGACTATATCCTATAGCTGCCATATAACTGATTGATCGGAAATGGTATAACTTTGGTGTTTTTAGAGTTACAGAGTTCAGATTTTGTATGAAAGCTATTTTTGGCAAAATAATACAACCTACCAAATAACATAACGATCGGCCGACTATATCTTATAGCTGCCATATAACTGAACGATCGGAAATGGAATTTGGTAAAAAAAACCAACTTTGGTATTTTTGAAGATGGAAGCTTGGTACTTTGTGTTAGACTTTTTATTGTAATAAATTGGTAGTATTATGGTATTCTCATAAGGATCGGCCAATTTAATCCGATGTTTGCGATATATATCCGGTTTTAACTGCAAGGGTATATCAACTTCGGCTCCGCCCGAAGTTAGATTTCCTTTCTTGTTTATATTTTTAATTATTATGGAATTCAAACTTGTCTGCTCAATAATGTCTTGTAATAAGACAATAATTTGCTTTTGCGAGAGTTTTACGCGTATGGCTTAAGCGAAAATTTCTCTAATCTTTGATTCGGGCTTATAAGGCTTCTTCCCACATCATTCCGAATATACCACATTTTCGATTATATTCGCCCCGGTGCACAGTGGTCGATTCGGTCTCGCTAGCGGCATTAAATTAATAACTTCTGAAATTTTAGAGATATCTTCAATCGGTTTTTTATTTTCGGTTTGTTACTCAATTTTGCATTATGTGGACAAAAATGAAATTTATAGTGTTTTTTTTTTAAATTTTTTTTTTATATATTTAAAAAAAGACTTTTATTAAATTTTTTGTATTCTAAAGAAAAAGAGTAAGAAATAGAATTATAACTTATATTATACAAGAAGGAAATAATAAACATATACAATATATACAAAAATTAAAAAAAAAACAATTATTATTCTGAATCTTGACTTTCAGAGTCGGACAAATCGGTTTCAAGATTTTCTGCTGAAAGCAAGCTCTTAAGGGGTTATACCATATACATTTTTTATTTTCAAAAAATTGAAATTTTTTGTATTGCTTTATCTTGAAGAACAACTCCTTGAGAAAATTTTCCCAAATTTTCATAGAGATTGGAGCAGTAGAAAAAAAGTTACAGCGCTCCTAACCGCGCGCCTTGTCACGGCCTTGAACTGAACTTGAAACTTTAAACGCGAATATCTATAAATGGTGTTTCTTGAAAAATGACTTTGCGGTGACATGGATTGGAGGAAAACTACTGAACCGATTTACGTCAATTTTTATACCCTTGCAGAGGGTATTATAATTTTGGTCAAAAGTGTGCAACGCAGTGAAGGAGACATCTCCGACCCTATAAAGTACATATATTCTTGATCAGGATCACCTCCTGAGTTGATATAAGCATGTCCGTCTGTCCGTCTGTCTGTCCGTCTGTCTGTCCGTCTGTCTGTTTCTACGCAAACTAGTCTCTCAGTTTTAAAGCTATCGTCTTGAAACTTTGCACACACCCTTCTTTCCTTTGCGCGCAGTATATAAGTCGGAACGGCCGGGATCGGCCGACTATATCTTATAGCTGCCATATAACTGAACGATCGGAAATGGTATTTGGTAAAAATACCAACTTTGGGGTTCTTCAAGATAGAAGTTTGGGTTTTTTTTAGATTTTGTCTTGTAATTTATTGGTTATATTATGATATTCCCATAAGAATCGGTCAACTATATCCGATTTTAGCGATATATATCCTGTTTTAGCTGCAAGGGTATATCAACTTCGGCTCCGCCCGAAGTTAGCTTTCCTTTCTTGTTTTTTTTAATGTTCGTTATGAAATTCTTCTGTGCTTGAACGATCGACTTTTCACGCACAAACTTTTTTTTCGCCGAAATGAATTTTTTAGTGAAATTTCTAGAGACCAAAAAGTTTATTTTTAGCATAAAACGTTCCCGTAAGCATAAAAAAAAATTTTTTAAATCGATCGTTCCACCACAAGGAATTACACTAAACTAATAAAATTTTTTTACTTTCATGGTTTCAGTTGACCTGTTCGTCCTCTAAGGGAAACAGCCACCCCTTAAAAACTATTTAATATTTTTCCACCAAATTTTGCATAAACATTGTTAATAAAGTGTACTTTCAAAAAATTAAAACATTCGTGTAATTAAATAATTGCTACATACCTAAAAAAAATTACGAACTTTCCTCTTTTTCTTCGTCAATGAAGGTATATAACCCCTTAACTTCTTTGTCCATAATAATATTTTTCGATGACGACATTGAAGAGCCATTGGACATTGAAGATATAAGAGGATCAGAAGAAACAAAAAGGGTATTCATTATATCCTCCATTGTGTTTTTTCTTGAATTTTTCCTTGTATTATTTTCGCGTATGTTTCGATAATCTTTATTCCTTGCTTCAAGCGCTTCCTCTGACATCATACCAATTGGAAGAAAAAAACTGTTTATGATGTCTGCTCCATGAATTAAGATTCTGTGAACAGACGATGGCATGTAAAACCAGGGGTATACATTTACAAAAATTTCTGCAGTTTCCATAGCGTTCGATCCGAATGCATCCGAGTTTAAATAATGTCCAAAGGCCAAGGCTCGCAGGACAACGCTAAATCGGAATATTAAAATGTCGTGTACACCTGTTATGCGCGGAGCTAAATTTGGTTGCTGAAAAAATCTACGTGCAGTATTCTCGCAATTTCTGAAAGCTCCTTTTCGTTGCAATCATTGTTCTTAAATACTTCTCCTAATGCAAAGCTTTCCATTACGAAGAACTTTTTAGGAGGGATCGCTTCGCCGTGCCATACTAAGAAAAGTGCGCGCTTCGACACTGACATTCTTCCTAAAAAGTAAAATAACTTGTAGATACGCAGGACTACGCACTTCATTTTTGACATTTCGGTCAGATAATAATTCACACTTAAACAAACAATTGCAACCAGAGTGAATGCAGGTCAATTTGTTAAGTTCTACTTCACGAAAGTCTCGTGTACGCTCTGTTCCGCACATTGTTAATACACTCCAAATCCACTACATTTTATAAGTAACACATATACTGACACGTCACAAGCACAGATTTTCTATGTAGCACATACCTTAATAGTTGTTAAAAATCAAACTTGCACTAGAATAATCGTAAGTTGCACTATTTATTCAAATATGCAACCAATAAGTAAAAGGGCGCCAAAATTGTAAATATCAACTGCTGAAACACATGTTGACTTTGACAGTTCACAGCTGATCATCAGCTTATTGATGAGCTTAGAAAACATCAATTAGCATCTAATCAAGGTGTACACTATCGATAGGTAAACTTAAATTAAAGTTTATTTAAATTTGAAAATCATAATTAAATGCCGCTAGCGAGGCCAAATCGACCACAAAATGTTGTGGATTGAGGATGGAATCCAATTTACTATCCTCATCCAGAAGAACCAAATTTTAGGTTAACCAACCCGCGTTCTTGCTTTTGAAACGCTTCTTATACCTACAGTGCCCACAACATTTATTCGTACACCCCATATTTTTAACTTCAAGCATCTGAAACTTGGTTTATCAACGTAAAAAAAACAAAACTTTATTGAACAATGAAGAGAAGTATTTTTCCAATGCAGATAAACAAAAAAACTATTTAATTCATTTTCAAAACATATAAAAAATTTTCAAAAACAAAAATTAGGCACTTTTTTGCGCAAACAAATTATTTGTACAGTAACAAAATAATAAGAATTGTGTTAAAAAAACGGACGCCAATCTTTTTTTAATACTTTGTAGGACCACCTTTGGCCTTAATGACTGCCTCTAAACGTCGACGCATACTTTTGACCAAACGTTTGGTGTCATCAACCGATATTTTGTCCCACTCAGTTCGTATGGCTGATTCGAGAGTGGCCTTTGATGTTATAGGGTGTTTTCTGATCCTGCGCTCCATTAAATCCCAGAGGTGTTCTATTGGGTTCAAATCCGGTGACTGCGGTGGGGTTTTTAACTGTTTGCAGTGGTAAATAAGCCACTCTTGTACGAGATATGAAGCATGTTTCGGGTCATTATCTTGTTGAAACAAAAACTTTTGCGGATCTAACCCAAGTTTTGCGGCACTTGGATATAAATTATTTTTTTAAATGTCCAAATACATGTGTTTGTTCATTTTATCAGTGATGAACACCATCTGACCAGGTCCTGATGCTGCCATACACCCCCAAACCATCGTATTTCCGCCTCCGTGCTTGACTGTTGGAATAAGATTCTTTTCATGCATCTCTTCATTCACCTTCCGCCAGACTTTCGAAGGCCCATCTGCACGAAATATGTTAAATTTTGATTCGTCGCTAAATATTACGTTTTCCCAAAAAGAATCTGGTTCATCTTTGTAGCGTTTGGCAAAGTCTAATCGTTTTTTCTTATTTATGTCCGAAATGTAAGGCTATGTAAGGTATGTGTTTTTGTCCATCTTTTACAAAGAATTTCACAAAAATTTTTTACTGTTCGATTTATCAATTATGTTCCTAAAAATGTGATCAACCACTGAAGAACTCTTCTTTGTGGCGTCTGTTTCCCCATGCCATACTGCAAAAAGTGCTTGGTTACAACTCGACATGATTGCTGAAAACTTTAAAAGGGGCACTTATGGGTAGCTGAACTTGGATAATTTATACAACAGACGAACGGCGCCTTTCAAAGGCGAGCTTTGAAATTTGTTATAACTAGTGTTGGGCAAATTTTAATTGCAAGATCAATTATAAACAAGAAAGGAAAGCTAGCTTCGGGCGGAGCCGAAGTTGATATACCCTTGCAGTTAAAACCGGATATATATCGCAAACATCGGATTAAATTGGCCGATCCTTATGAGAATACCATAATATTACCAATAAAAAATCTAACACAAAGTACCAAGCTTCCATCTTCAAAAATACCAAAGTTGGTTTTTTTTACCAAATTCCATTTCCGATCGTTCAGTTATATGGCAGCTATAAGATATAGTCGGCCGATCATTATGTTATTTAGTAGGTTGTATTATTTTGCCAAAAATAGCATTCGTACCAAATCCGAATTCTCTAGCTTTAAAAACTCCGAAGTTATACCATTTCCGATCAATCAGTTATATAGCAGCTATAGGATATAGTCGGCCGATGCTTATGAAATTTGGTAGGTCGTATTATTTTGCCAAAAATAGCATTCGTACCAAATCTGAACAACCTAAAAAATAAAAAAAAAAACAAGAAAGGAAAGTTGATATACCCTTGCAGTTAAAACCGGATATATATCGCAAAAATCTTATTGAATTGGCCGATACTTATGAGAATATCATAATTACCAATTTATTAAAATAAAAAATCTAAAACAAAGTACCAAGCTTCCATCTTCAAAAATACCAAAGATGGTATTTTTACCAAATACCATCTTCGATCGTTTAGTTACATGACAACTATAAGATATAGTTATGAAAATTATCGCTGATCGTTATGAAATTTGTTAGGTTGTATTATTTTGCCAAACATAGCATTCGTACCAAATTCGAATTCTCTAGCTTTAAAAACACCGAAATTATACCATTTCCGATAAATCAGTTATATGGCAGCTATAGGATATAGTCGGTTGATCCCGGCCGTTCCGACTTATATACTGCGTGCAGAGGAAAGAAGGGTGTGTGCAAAGTTACAAGACGATAGCTTTAAAACTGAGAGACTAGTTTGCGTAGAAACAGACAGACGGACAGACGGAAATGCTCATATCAACTCAGGAGGTGATCCTGATCAAGAATATATATACTTTATAGGGTCGGAGATGTCTCCTTCACTGCGTTGCACACTTTTGGACAAAATTATAATACCCTCTGCAAGACTATAAAAAACGGTAGTACATCATAGATGGTTTTAAACATAAAAAATGTATACAATATTTACTCACAGGTCATTAAAACATTTAAAACATTTATTTTCGTTTACTACATACCTTGAACTTTGAGGAAATGAGAAATTCCAAACACACAAAATCAAAAAAAGTATCGCAAATATGAAAAGACGTCGATCAAGCAAAATTAAAGTTCTGAAAATTGTGTAGTACCATTTGTACTGAGAGCTTATATGTTTTGGTATTTTTTAACCGATTTTGAATTATTTGACTATCATTAGGAAAAAAAATGTTTATAAATTTTAACAGACGAAAATTTGGTTAATCTGACGCTATAACAGCCAAATCGTCCACTGTGTTGCGGGGGAAAACTTAAAGGAAACCCTAGGCGTTTACCGGCGTCGGTACCGCCTGAGCCCATAGGCCCGGACAACAGCAGCCATAGCTACAAATGTGGAGAGCAAGCCGCCACCAACGCCGTTGATAGAGCATCAGCGTGCCAAGGACTGGCGACGGCCATATATAAGTTAACACGGTCGCCCAGCAAAACGGAAGTTCCCAGGCTGATAATGCTTCACAGCATAAAATAATGCAAGGCTAGCGACACCTGCGGACGTTGCACAACGACGTTGCCGAAATCCCAAGCTTCGGTCAGCGCAATCAGCGGGCAATGCACTCCGATGCAACGGCGGCTACCCAACACCATGCATGGGCAGCCGGGTCAGCACTTTTACGGCATAGGGCTAGCTTTCCTTATAAGAATTAATGTACTTAGCAGTTAGTTCAATTTTGGAAATAAACGGTGACGGTCAAACCTGACAATTACAAAGTCTTCTCTTTCGCGAAATAAAATCGCGTCTTAAAAGAATCCGAATCGTAAGACCCTCGACCCGAGTAAAAAAAAAACAACAACAACGCGTCGTAAGACCCTCGACCGTTGCACGGAAAAAACGCGATGGTAAGACCCTCGATTCGACGTTTAAATAAAAAAAATATATAAAACGCGTTCGATCCGTTTTAAAAACAAAAAGCTACAAAACTACGTAAGCCCAACAAAACAACAACAACACAACCAAATAAAAACGAAACCAGGACCGACTACAAGAGCGCAACTTAATTAAAAGAAGGAAGGCACCCGACAGCGGCAATAACATTTAGCTCTATATTTAAATAACAAGAAAGGAAAGCTAACTTCGGGCGGAGCCAAAGTTGAAATACCCTTGCAGTTAAAACCGGATATATATCGCAAACATCGGATTAAATTGGCCGATCCTTATGAGAATACCATAATATTACCAATTTATTGCAATAAAAAATCTAACACAAAGTACCAAGCTTCCATCTTCAAAAATACCAAAGTTGGTTTTTTTTACCAAATTCCATTTCCGATCGTTCAGTTATATGGCAGCTATAAGATATAGTCGGCCGATCGTTATGTTATTTGGTAGGTTGTATTATTTTGCCAAAAATAGCTTCCGTACAAAATCTGAACTCTGTAACTCTAAAAACACCAAAGTTATACCATTTCCGATCAATCAGTTATATGACAGCTATAGGATATAGTCGGCCGATCCTTATGAAATTTGGTAGGTCGTATTATTTTGCCAAAAATAGCTTCCGTAGAAAATCTGAACTCTGTAACTCTACAAATACCAAAGTTATACCATTTCCGATCAATCAGTTATATGGCAGCTATAAGATATAGTCGGCCGTTCCCGGCCGTTCCGACTTGTATACTGCGTGCAAAGGAAAGAAGGGTGTGTGCAGTTTCAAGACGATAGCTTTAAAACTGAGAGACTAGTTTGCGTAGAAACAGACAGACGGACAGACGGACATGCTCATATCAACTCAGGAGGTGATCCTGATCAAGAATATATATATACCTTATAGGGTCGGAGATGTCTCCTTCACTGCGTTGCACACTTTTGGACAAAATTATAAAAAAATAATGATGTAAGTAGAGTGTTCATTGATACGCCCACTTTTTTCAAATTGCAACATATTTTTAAAAAAATATTAAAAAAGTGATTTTCCAAAAGTCTAAAAAAAAAAAAAAAAAAAAAAAAATTTTTTTAAAAAAAAAAATTAAATACAAAAGGAACAAAATTTTTTGTTCTTTGTGTTAAAATCCTTTGAGTGTTAGTGAGATAGAAGATTTGTTAGCCAAATTTCAAAAACTAAACACCGCGGGAAGTTTACAACAAAAAGTTCAAACATGGCATTGACCAGTGAACAATTAAAATCCATTATAGAAGGCGCAGTTGCGAGCGCATTCGCCGCGCAGGAAAAAAGCTTTGAACAAAAATTACAAGAAGTTCAGAAGCGATTAGGTGATGTAAATATCGGCACACCAGAATTAGAAACGTATAGGGATGCCGAAATTATAACAGGTATCGCATGCTGCGAAACGTTAGATATTATGAAGTCCCTGCCGGAATTTGAGGGAAAGAATGCGACTACGTTTCTTGGAGGAAAGCGGCGCATACCGCCTATAAAGTATTTGAGAAATATGATGGTAGTTCCAAACACTACCAAGCTTTAGGCATTCTCCGAAACAAAATAAAAGGCTCGGCCGATATGGTTCTTTCGTCATTTGACACGCCTTTAAACTTTAAAGCTATTATTAATAGGCTTGACTTTACATACGCGGACAAACGACCGATATATTTAATAGAACAGGAGATGTCAACACTACGTCAAGGAAACATGACACTTCTGCAGTACTATGACGAAGTGGAGAAAAAACTGACTCTGCTTATAAACAAGACAATTATGACCTACGACAACACCGTAGCTGCCTCACTGAACGAAAAATACAGAGCGGATGCACTACGAGTATTTATTTCGGGCACAAGAAAATCGCTTAGCGACGTTCTTTTTTCGTCAAGACCAACCGATCTTCCTTCCGCTTTAGCATTAGCGCAGGAAGTAGACGCTAATCACGAGAGATACATCTTCGCAAGTAGTTTCGCACGTAGCACGGAGGAAAAACACCAAAGGGCTGAACAAAGAAATACATCGACAGACGCTAAGTTTAACCCAAATGGTAAAAATCCCCATTTTAATAAAATATCACAAAGTCAGCCACCCAGACAGGGACCAACCCAACCAATGGACTTCGATCCTTCATTATCCCGTTTTAGACAACCAACCCTAAACCAACAAAGTGGGCCGTTTTCAAGACAAATTCAAAGCACCTACCAAGATATTCAACCCAAAGGTAGCAATAACCAGGGACAGACGATTAAAAGGCCAACTAGTAGTAGCGCTAGATATACAGGACCAAAACACCAGAGGATAAATCATCTGGCTGTAGGAAACGATCCACCAAATGAAACCAATAACGAATACCCGACAGTAGCCGAAGAGGAATGTGAGAACATCGACGATGACCTAGTAGAATACGATGAAATAAATTTTTTAGGCATAACTCCCTGCTCCCATTCATAGAAAGGGATATCGCAGGGAGAAAAATAAAACTTTTAATTGACACAGGGGCTTCCAAAAATTACATCAAACCTATTGAAGAATTAAAAAACGTTGTTTTTGTAAATATACCATTTTCTATAAAATCAATCCATGGTCATAACACAATAAATAAAAAATGTATATTGCACATTTTTAATACAAATACAACATTTTTCTTGCTACCAAACTTAACAACGTTTGATGGAATTATTGGACTGGACCTACTAAAAGAGACTGACGTCGTACTTGACCTAAAAGAAAAAAAGTTAATAACTTTCGGCAGTTCGGAGGAAATTAAATTTTTGAAGTGTGAAAATGTACATTTTACAAAAGTCGAGGATATAGTGGTACCACAGGAAATATTGGAAAAATTCCAGGAAATGTTAGGAAAACGCACGGGTGTATTTGCAGAGCCAAACGAAGCGCTGCCGTACAATACTAACATTATTGGTACTATCCGGACAGAGAACGAAGATCCGATATATTCAAAAATGTATCCATACCCGATGGGCGTGTCCGACTTTGTAAACACAGAAACACAAGCGATGTTACGAGACGGCATAATACGGCCATCTCGGTCTCCATATAACAACCCCGTTTGGGTTGTAGATAAAAAAGGGACTGATGAACAGGGAAACACAAAAAAACGCCTAGTAATAGACTTCAGAAAGCTTAATTTGAAGACAATAGATGACACCTACCCTATCCCGAACGTAGTTTTTATCTTGGCAAATTTAGGAAAAGCAAAATACTTTACCACATTAGATTTAAAGTCTGGTTTTCACCAGATACTACTCGCCGAGAGCGATAGAGAAAAAACGGCCTTCTCAGTAGGAAATGGGAAATATGAGTTCTGTAGACTACCCTTTGGATTGAAAAATGCACCCAGCATTTTTCAGAAAGCCATCGACGATGTGCTCAGGGAACAAATAGGGAAATCATGCTATGCCTACGTCGATGACGTAATTATTTTTTCGGAAAATATGCACGAGCATGTGAAACACATAGCATGGGTCTTAGACAAATTATATGAGGCCAACATGAGAGTTTCGCGCGAGAAATCTAATTTTTTAAAGAAAATGTAGAGTATTTAGGTTTCGTGGTTTCAAGTGGAGGCATAAGAACATGCCCTAACAAAGTAGATACAATCCGAAACTACGAACAACCGAACACACTATTTAATGTCAGATCATTTCTCGGACTAGCTAGTTACTATAGGTGTTTCATTAAAGACTTTGCATCTATTGCAAAACCTATTAGTGACATCCTAAAAGGAGAAAATGGCAAAGTAAGTGCAGGACAATCAAAGAAAATACCTGTTAACTTCGATGAAAATCAACTCCAGGCATTTGAAAAACATAAGAGTGTTCTCGCGTCTGAAAACGTAATGCTATTATATCCAAACTACAAAAAAGCGTTCGACTTGACGACAGATGCTTCCTCTTTTGGTTTGGGAGCAGTCTTGTCGCAGGACGGAAAACCCATAACCACGATATCACGAACTTTAAAGGACAGGGAACTAAATTTTGCAACTAACGAAAGGGAGTTATTAGCAATAGTATGGGCCTTAAAAAGCCTCAGGAATTACTTATACGGCGTGAAAAATTTGAACATTTTTAGGATGCTAGAAGAGGATGCTCAGTCAGATATTGCCACAATACATAGTGAGCTATCACTCACCTACACTATTGAAAAAACAGATAAACCGGTCAACTGCTTTCGGAACCAGATAATCATAGAAGAAAGCAGAATTGCTTCCAGCTAGCACGATCATTATGTTTGGTGAAAAAACTCGACCGAAAACAATATATATTGCGATAATGAGCCCTCTATAAAATCTGAAACAATTAGGTCTCTTTTAAGCAACCGGTTTAACGTGCAAATCGTTAATGCACCTCCGCTTCACAGTACATCGAACGGACAAGTGGAAAGATTCCACAGTACACTAACAGAAATTGCACGGTGTTTAAAAATCGAAAGAGGTATTGAGGACACGGTTGAATTAATACTACTCGCGTTTATAGAATACAATAGAACCATTCACTCTGTAACAAATAAACGACCCATCGACATAATTCACTCATCAACTATAAAGCTTAACGCAGAAATTAGAGATAAAGTCTCAAATGCACAGAACATTCAACTACAAAGATTAAATAAAACTAGACAAGACAGAAATTTTCAAGTAGGAGACAAAGTTATCGTAAAATCAAATAAGAGGTTGGGAAACAAACTATCAAATTTGTACACCGAGGAAACCATTAAAGCAGACTTGGGGACCACAGTCTTAATAAAAGGGAGGGTGGTCCATAAGGACAATTTGAGGTAATTAGACAGATATTAGACTCGGATTTACGACACATTAGAACTCTCATAGATACAGTAAATGTTCACCATAGACACGCTAGAAGCATCAACTTATTGGGCACCACATTAAAAATCGTAGCCGGTACTCCAGATTTCGATGACTTCGAGAAAATTAAATTCACACAGAAAGAACTCATAGAATCAGAAAATATGCAGATAAACATTAACACAAAGACCCAGGAACAAATAAATATCCTAACAAACACAGTAAACGTTTTGGTAAAAAATGCTAAAGTAAAACAGATAAATACAGAAAATTTGTATGAAAAATTGCTATCAATTCAAGAAAAATCAAGAAATAGAATAATTATTTCCGAATTCGAAGCCTTAATGTTGTCAGTTACACTTGCGAATATTGGAATAATCAACCCTGCAATTTTAGATTCAAATGATTTACAAAATTTAATCAATGAACATTCTTCAAATTTTACTGTTACTGATCTAATGGAAGTTGCTCAAATTAAGTTTTATTAAATAATAATTTTTTGCACTTTATATTAAAGTATCCTAAGCCGTACGTAGCTTGTAAGCAGAAATTCTGGCACCCTGTTGAAAACAACGGCACTATTCTTAATTTTGCTGAAGATAATACTATAGCTGACTGTGGTAACAAAATCGTGCCAATTGGAAACTGCACCACCGCACTTACAACAACATTTTGCAGAGAAATGCCCTACACAACCTGTGCCCAGCAAATTCACTCAGGAGGCAACGCACACTGCTCGACTCGCACCAGCCACCTTGAACCCCTAACAATCATCATTCTCAATGACGGAACAGCTACGATCAATGGACAACTGGTAACCGGAACGTTCCTCGTTACATTCGACGACGAGGTAAAAATAAATAACACCATATATGGTATATATACCAAAACTTAAAGAGCTACGTTAAAAAATCACCAGCCCCCGCTGCATCAACAGTCCTTAACATTACGGACCATCAAGAAATACTGAGCTTACCATACCTACAAAAATTAAATATGGAAAACCTACTTTACATTGGGAAAATAGAAAAGGCACTGGAAACACGGCCTATAATATCTGGAGTGGCCGCTATCGCCTTTTTGGTCATCTGCTTTACTATTTACAAGCTCTATCAGAAATGCCAGCGAGACCAACGTCAGCGTGACCTTCAAGTTATCATTGACAGCTTCAAGAAGTCCGAGGACGTCCTTCATCTAAGTAAGGGAGGAGTTAACATGGTCTCCCAGTAAAACGGAAGTTCCCAGGCTTATAATGCTTCACAGCATAAAATAATGCAAGGCTAGCGACACCTGCGGACGTTGCACAACGACGTTGCCGAAATCTCAAGCTTCGCTCAGCGCAATTAGCGGGCAATGCACTCCGATGCAACGACTGCTACCCAACACCATGCATGGGCAGCTGGGTCAGCACTTTTACGGCATAAGGCTAGCTTCCGTTATATGAATTAATGTACTTAGCAGTTAGTTGAATTTTGGAAATAAACGGTGACGGTCAAACCTCACAATTACAAAGTCTTCTCATTCGCGAAATAAAATCGCGTCTTAAAAGAATCCTAAAAAGGACCCTTGTTAATTGGCCCCCAACGCGTCGTAAGACTCTCGACCCGTGTTAAAAAAAAAAAAAAAACAACAACAACGCGTCGTAAGACCCTCGACCGTTGCACGGAAAAAACGCGATCGTAAGACCCTCAATTCGACGTTTAAATAAAAAAAATATATAAAACGCGTTCGATCCGTTTCAAAAAACAAAAAACTACAAAACTACGTAAGCCCAACAAAACCAACAACACCAACACAACCCAATAAAAACGAAACCAGGACCGACTACAAGAGCGCAACTTAATTAAAAGAAGGAAGGCACCCGACAGCGGCAATAACATTAAGCCGTATAATTAAATAAAAATCATGTAAGTAGAGTGTTCATTGATAAGCCCACTTTTTTCGAATTTCAACATATTTTTAAAAAAATATTAAAAAGTGATTTTCCAAGAGTCTCGGTAAAAAATAAAAAATAATAAAGGCACAAGATCGAAATTTTTTTTTAGAAAAAATTAAATACAAAAGGAACAAAATTCTTTGTTCTTTGTGTTAAAATCCTTTGAGTGTTAGTGAGATAGAAGATTTGTTAGCCAAATTTCAAAAACTAAACACCGCGGGAAGTTTACAACAAAAAAGTTCAAACATGGCATTGACCAGTGAACAATTAAAATCCATTATAGAAGGCGCAGTTGCGAGCGCATTCGCCGCGCAGGAAAAAAGCTTTGAACAAAAATTACAAGAAGTTCAGAAGCGATTAGGTGATGTAAATATCGGCACACCAGAATTAGAAACGTATAGGGATGCCGAAATTATAACAGGTATCGCGTGCTGCGAAACGTTAGATATTATGAAGTCCCTGCCGGAATTTGAGGGAAAGAATGCGACTACGTTTCTTGGAGGAAAGCGGGCGCATACCGCCTATAAAGTATTTGAGAAATATGATGGTAGTTCCAAACACTACCAAGCTTTAGGCATTCTCCGAAACAAAATAAAAGGCTCGGCCGATATGGTTCTTTCGTCATTTGACACGCCTTTAAACTTTAAAGCTATTATTAATAGGCTTGACTTTACATACGCGGACAAACGACCGATATATTTAATAGAACAGGAGATGTCAACACTACGTCAAGGAAACATGACACTTCTGCAGTACTATGACGAAGTGGAGAAAAAACTGACTCTGCTTATAAACAAGACAATTATGACCTACGACAACACCGTAGCTGCCTCACTGAACGAAAAATACAGAGCGGATGCACTACGAGTATTTATTTCGGGCACAAGAAAATCGCTTAGCGACGTTCTTTTTTCGTCAAGACCAACCGATCTTCCTTCCGCTTTAGCATTAGCGCAGGAAGTAGACGCTAATCACGAGAGATACATCTTCGCAAGTAGTTTCGCACGTAGCACGGAGGAAAAACACCAAAGGACTGAACAAAGAAATACATCGACAGACGCTAAGTGTAACCCAAATGGTAAAAATCCCCATTTTAATAAAATATCACAAAGTCAGCCACCCAGACAGGGACCAACCCAACCAATGGACTTCGATCCTTCATTATCCCGTTTTAGACAACCAACCCTAAACCAACAAAGTGGGCCGTTTTCAAGACAAATTCAAAGCACCTACCAAGATATTCAACCCAAAGGTAGCAATAACCAGGGACAGACGATTAAAAGGCCAACTAGTAGTAGCGCTAGATATACAGGACCAAAACACCAGAGGATAAATCATCTGGCTGTAGGAAACGATCCACCAAATGAAACCAATAACGAATACCCGACAGTAGCCGAAGGGAGGAATGTGAGAACATCGACGATGACCTAGTAGAATACGATGAAATAAATTTTTAGGGCATAACTCCCTGCTCCCATTCATAGAAAGGGATATCGCAGGGAGAAAAATAAAACTTTTAATTGACACAGGGGCTTCCAAAAATTACATCAAACCTATTGAAGAATTAAAAAACGTTGTTTTTGTAAATATACTATTTTCTATAAAATCAATCCATGGTCATAACACAATAAATAAAAAATGTATATTGCACATTTTTAATACAAATACAACATTTTTCTTGCTACCAAACTTAACAACGTTTGATGGAATTATTGGACTGGACCTACTAAAAGAGACTGACGTCGTACTTGACCTAAAAGAAAAAAAGTTAATAACTTTCGGCAGTTCGGAGGAAATTAAATTTTTGAAGTGTGAAAATGTACATTTTACAAAAGTCGAGGATATAGTGGTACCACAGGAAATATTGGAAAAATTCCAGGAAATGTTAGGAAAACGCACGGGTGTATTTGCAGAGCCAAACGAAGCGCTGCCGTACAATACTAACATTATTGGTACTATCCGGACAGAGAACGAAGATCCGATATATTCAAAAATGTATCCATACCCGATGGGCGTGTCCGACTTTGTAAACACAGAAACACAAGCGATGTTACGAGACGACCATAATACGGCCATCTCGGTCTCCATTATAACAACCCCGTTTGGGTTGTAGATAAAAAAGGGACTGATGAACAGGGAAACAAAAAAAAACGCCTAGTAATAGACTTCAGAAAGCTTAATTTGAAGACAATAGATGACACCTACCCTATCCCGAACGTAGTTTTTATCTTGGCAAATTTAGGAAAAGCAAAATACTTTACCACATTAGATTTAAAGTCTGGTTTTCACCAGATACTACTCGCCGAGAGCGATAGAGAAAAAACGGCCTTCTCAGTAGGAAATGGGAAATATGAGTTCTGTAGACTACCCTTTTGGATTGAAAAATGCACCCAGCATTTTTCAGAAAGCCATCGACGATGTGCTCAAGGAACAAATAGGGAAATCATGCTATGCTCTACGTCGATGACGTAATTATTTTTTCGGAAAATATGCACGAGCATGTGAAACACATAGCATGGGTCTTAGACAAATTATATGAGGCCAACATGAGAGTTTCGCGCGAGAAATCTAATTTTTTAAAGAAAATGTAGAGTATTTAGGTTTCGTGGTTTCAAGTGGAGGCATAAGAACATGCCCTAACAAAGTAGATACAATCCGAAACTACGAACAACCGAACACACTATTTAATGTCAGATCATTTCTCGGACTAGCTAGTTACTATAGGTGTTTCATTAAAGACTTTGCATCTATTGCAAAACCTATTAGTGACATCCTAAAAGGAGAAAATGGCAAAGTAAGTGCAGGACAATCAAAGAAAATACTTGTTAACTTCGATGAAAATCAACTCCAGGCATTTGAAAAACATAAGAGTGTTCTCGCGTCTGAAAACGTAATGCTATTATATCCAAACTACAAAAAAGCGTTCGACTTGACGACAGATGCTTCCTCTTTTGGTTTGGGAGCAGTCTTGTCGCAGGACAGAAAACCCATAACCACGGTATCACGAACTTTAAAGGACAGGGAACTAAATTTTGCAACTAACGAAAGGGAGTTATTAGCAATAGTATGGGCCTTAAAAAGCCTCAGGAATTACTTATACGGCGTGAAAAATTTGAACATTTTTAGGATGCTAGAAGAGGATGCTCAGTCAGATATTGCCACAATACATAGTGAGCTATCACTCACCTACACTATTGAAAAAACAGATAAACCGGTCAACTGCTTTCGGAACCAGATAATCATAGAAGAAAGCAGAATTGCTTCAGCTAGCACGATCATTATGTTTGGTGAAAAAACTCGACCGAAAACAATATATTGCGATAATGAGCCCTCTATAAAATCTGAAACAATTAGGTCTCTTTTAAGCAACCGGTTTAACGTGCAAATCGTTAATGCACCTCCGCTTCACAGTACATCGAACGGACAAGTGGAAAGATTCCACAGTACACTAACAGAAATTGCACGGTGTTTAAAAATCGAAAGAGGTATTGAGGACACGGTTGAATTAATACTACTCGCGTTTATAGAATACAATAGAACCATTCACTCTGTAACAAATAAACGACCCATCGACATAATTCACTCATCAACTATAAAGCTTAACGCAGAAATTAGAGATAAAGTCTCAAATGCACAGAACATTCAACTACAAAGATTAAATAAAACTAGACAAGACAGAAATTTTCAAGTAGGAGACAAAGTTATCGTAAAATCAAATAAGAGGTTGGGAAACAAACTATCAAATTTGTACACCGAGGAAACCATTAAAGCAGACTTGGGGACCACAGTCTTAATAAAAGGGAGGGTGGTCCATAAGGACAATTTGAGGTAATTAGAACAACAGATATTAGACTCGGATTTACGACACATTAGAACTCTCATAGATACAGTAAATGTTCACCATAGACACGCTAGAAGCATCAACTTATTGGGCACCACATTATTAAAATCGTAGCCGGTACTCCAGATTTCGATGACTTCGAGAAAATTAAATTCACACAGAAAGAACTCATAGAATCAGAAAATATGCAGATAAACATTAACACAAAGACCCAGGAACAAATAAATATCCTAACAAACACAGTAAACGTTTTGGTAAAAAATGCTAAAGTAAAACAGATAAATACAGAAAATTTGTATGAAAAATTGCTATCAATTCAAGAAAAATCAAGAAATAGAATAATTATTTCCGAATTCGAAGCCTTAATGTTGTCAGTTACACTTGCGAATATTGGAATAATCAACCCTGCAATTTTAGATTCAAATGATTTACAAAATTTAATCAATGAACATTCTTCAAATTTTACTGTTACTGATCTAATGGAAGTTGCTCAAATTAAGTTTTATTAAATAATAATTTTTTGCACTTTATATTAAAGTATCCTAAGCCGTACGTAGCTTGTAAGCAGAAATTCTGGCACCCTGTTGAAAACAACGGCACTATTCTTAATTTTGCTGAAGATAATACTATAGCTGACTGTGGTAACAAAATCGTGCCAATTGGAAACTGCACCACCGCACTTACAACAACATTTTGCAGAGAAATGCTCTACACAACCTTTGGCCCAGCAAATTCACTCAGGAAGGCAACGCACACTGCTCGACACGCAACAAGCCACCTTGAACCCCTAACAATCATCATTCTCAATGACGGAACAGCTACGATCAATGGACAACTGGTAACCGGAACGTTCCTCGTTACATTCGACGACGAGGTAAAAATAAATAACACCATATATGGTATATATACCAAAACTTGAAGAGCTACGTTAAAAAATCACCAGCCCCCGCTGCATCAACAGTCCTTAACATTACGGACCATCAAGAAATACTGAGCTTACCATACCTACAAAAATTAAATATGGAAAACCTACTTTACATTGGGAAAATAGAAAAGGCACTGGAAACACGGCCTATAATATCTGGAGTGGCCGCGATCGCCTTTTTGGTCATCTGCTTTACTATTTACAAGCTCTATCAGAAATGCCAGCGAGACCAACGTCAGCGTGACCTTCAAGTTATCATTGACAGCTTCAAGAAGTCCGAGGACGTCCTTCATCTAAGTAAGGGAGGAGTTAACATGGTCTCCCAGTAAAACGGAAGTTCCCAGGCTGATAATGCTTCACAGCATAAAATAATGCAAGGCTAGCGACACCTGCGGACGTTGCACAACGACGTTGCCGAAATCTCAAGCTTCGCTCAGCGCAATTAGCGGGCAATGCACTCCGGATGCAACGACTGCTACCCAACACCATGCATGCGGCAGCCGCGGTCAGCACTTCATACGGCATACCAGGCTAACTTCCGAATTATACAAGAATTAATGTACTTAGCAGTTAGTTGAATTTTGGAAATAAACGGTGACGGTCAAACCTCACAATTACAAAGTCTTCTCATTCGCGAAATAAAATCGCGTCTTAAAAGAATCCTAAAAAGGACCCTTTGTTAATTGGCACCCAAAACGTCGTAAGACGCTCGACCCGTGTTAAAAAAAAAAAAAAAACAACAACAACGCGTCGTAAGACCCTCGACCGTTGCACGGAAAAAATGCGATCGTAAGACCCTCGATTCGACGTTTAAATAAAAAAAATATATAAAACGCGTTCGATCCGTTTCAAAAAACAAAAAACTACAAAACTACGTAAGCCCAACAAAACAACAACACCAACACAACCAAATAAAAACGAAACCAGGAGAAACACCCATTCCCTCATACACAGGCGAAATCCTACACATTGACATATTTTCGACAGACAAAAAATACTTTTTAACTTGCATAGACAAATTTTCAAAATTTTCAATTGTTCAACCAATCGCTTCCAGAACCATTGCAGACGTGCAACCCCCGATTTTACAACTTATTAATTTCTACCGGCGACCGAAAACAATATATTGCGGTAATGAGCCCTCTATAAAATCTAAAACAAATAGGTCTTTTTTAAGGAACCGGTTTAACGTGCAAATCGTTAATGCACCGCCGCTTCACAGTACATCGAACGGACAAGTGGAAAGATTCCACAGTACACTAACAGAAATTGCACGGTGTTTAAAAATCGAAAGAGGTATTGAGGACACGGTTGAATTAATACTACTCGCGTCTATAGAATACAATAGAACCATTCACTCTGTAACAAATAAACGACCCATCGACATAATTCACTCATCAACTATAAAGCTTGAAATTAGAGAAATTAGAGATAAAGTCTCAAATGCACAGAACATCCAACTACAAATATTAAATAAAACTAGACAAGACAGAAATTTTCAAGTAGGAGACAAAGTTCTCGTAAAATCAAATAAAATGTTGGGAAACAAACTATCAAATTTGTACACCGAGGAAACCATTGAAGCAAACTTGGGGACCACAGTCTTAATAAAAGGGAGGGTTGTCCATAAGGACAATTTGAGGTAATTAAAATAAAATTTATTTTTTCTGTTCTTTTACTTTCAACATCCTAGAATTTGGACGGTACTTTTTTCTCGCCGTATCAATAACGGCCAAAATAACCGATTACACGGCCTCAAACTACATACCAATCATAGACGGAGACGTGACCATTTGGAAAGAGTTCCAGTACCTTAAACATTCGACCAATTTAACAATGTACTCGGAGATAGTAAAGGACACGGAAGAAATGGAAGAACATTTTTCTCGATCACATATGAGGCAGATATTAGACTCGGATTTACGACACATTAGAACTCTCACAGATACAGTAAACGTTCACCATAGACACGCTAGAAGCATCAACTTATTGGGCACCGCATTGAAAATCGTAGCCGGTACTCCAGATTTCGATGACTTCGAGAAAATTAAATTAACACAGAAAGAACTCATAGAATCAGAAAATAGGCAGAAAAACATTAACACAAAGACCCAGGAACAAATAAATATCCTAACAAACACAGTAAACGTTTTGGTAAAAAATGCTAAAGTAAAACAGATAAATACAGAAAATTTGTATAAAAAATTGCTATCAAGAAATAGAATAATTATTTCCGAACTCGAAGCCTTAATGTTGTCAGTTACACTTGCGAATATTGGAATAATCAACACTGCAATTTTAGATTCAAATGATTTACAAAATTTAATCAATGAACATTCTACAAATGTTACTGTTACTGATCTAATGGAAGTTGCTCAAATTAAAGTTTTATTAAATAATAATTTTTTGCACTTTATATTAAAGTATCCTAAGCCGTACGTAGCTTGTTAGAAGATAATCTTGCCCCCCGTTGAAAACAACGGCACTATTCTTAATTTTGCTGAAGATAATACTATAGCTGGACGGACCATCAAGAAATACTGAGCTTACCATACTTACAAAAATTTTTATTTTATTTTTGTTTTTTTTTTTTTTTTTTGGCGCCGCTAGGCTATTCAAATAATACAAGGCAATGTATTTTTTTAAAAACAATTCAATCAGTTTGCTTTACGCATTTATCTTCGGAAGAACAAAGCAATAGTTTGTACATCTATCTCTACGAGAGCTTATACATAGTGTCTTTTTCAAAATTACAAACAAATTGGCGAATATTCGAGGTTTTACGAATTTAAAGACTATTCAAGAATGAGCTTTCTACTGCTACAAGCCCTAAGCCTAGTACGATTACCAACAGAGACTTACGCACTAAACATCGTACAATTTCATGTTCTCGATCTCGTCCAGCGTGTCCTCCGAGCCGGACGCCGTGAGGTCCGACAGTTCATCCAGGCACTTCTGCCGCTTGCGCACGTTCCAGTGCAGGCCATCGGCGAGGGAAGCAAACCAGTCGGAGATCTGGTCCTGGGCACAGATGCACGGCACTGGATAGATGGAGGTGGTCACACGAAGGCTGTCGCCATGGAACAGCTCCTGGCGATTGCGGCCGTCGAAGCTGACCCACGAAGTATTGCGGCTTTCAGGCGAAACGGAGATCTTAAGCTCCACGCCGGCGTGCACCACTATAGGTCGGAAGCTCAGGGAATGCGGGCATATGGGCGTTACCATGATGGCAGGAACGGAAGGATGAATCATCGAAGCACCCGCTGCAGCGGCATATGCGGTGCTTTCGGTGGGTGTGGATACATTAAATATGTAAAACCTACGTTACATTGGGAGAATGCGCTTCGGTCAGCGCAATCAGCGGGCAATGCACTCCGATGCAACGGCGGCTACCCAACACCAACACCATGAATTATGCAAGAATTAATGTACTTAGCAGTTAGTTCAATTTTGGAAATAAACGGTGACGGTTAAACCTGACAATTACAAAGTCTTCTCATTCGCGAAATAAAATCGCGTCTCAAAAGAATCCTAAAAAAGATTCTTTGTTAATTGGCACCCAAAACGTCGTAAGACGCTCGACCCGTGTAAAAAAAACAACAACAACGCGTCGTAAGACCCTCGACCGTTGCACGGAAAAAATGCGATCGTAAGACCCTCGATTCGACGTTTAAATAAAAAAATATATAAAACGCGTTCGATCCGTTTCAAAAAACAAAAAGCTACAAAACTACGTAAGCCCAACAAAACAACAACAACACAACCAAATAAAAACGAAACCAGGAGAAACACCCATTCCCTCATACACAGGCGAAATCCTACACATTGACATATTTTCGACAGACAAAAAATACTTTTTAACTTGCATAGACAAATTTTCAAAATTTTCAATTGTTCAACCAATCGCTTCCAGAACCAATGCAGACGTGCAACCCCCGATTTTACAACTTATTAATTTCTACCGGCGACCGAAAACAATATATTGCGGTAATGAGCCCTCTATAAAATCTAAAACAAATAGGTCTTTTTTAAGGAACCGGTTTAACGTGCAAATCGTTAATGCACCGCCGCTTCACAGTACATCGAACGGACAAGTGGAAAGATTCCACAGTACACTAACAGAAATTGCACGGTGTTTAAAAATCGAAAGAGGTATTGAGGACACGGTTGAATTAATACTACTCGCGTCTATAGAATACAATAGAACCATTCACTCTGTAACAAATAAACGACCCATCGACATAATTCACTCATCAACTATAAAGCTTGAAATTAGAGAAATTAGAGATAAAGTCTCAAATGCACAGAACATCCAACTACAAATATTAAATAAAACTAGACAAGACAGAAATTTTCAAGTAGGAGACAAAGTTCTCGTAAAATCAAATAAAATGTTGGGAAACAAACTATCAAATTTGTACACCGAGGAAACCATTGAAGCAAACTTGGGGACCACAGTCTTAATAAAAGGGAGGGTGGTCCATAAGGACAATTTGAGGTAATTAAAATAAAATTTATTTTTTCTGTTCTTTTACTTTCAACATCCTAGAATTTGGACGGTACTTTTTCTCGCCGTATCAATAACGGCCAAAATAACCGATTACACGGCCTCAAACTACATACCAATCATAGACGGAGACGTGACCATTTGGAAAGAGTTCCAGTACCTTAAACATTCGACCAATTTAACAATGTACTCGGAGATAGTAAAGGACACGGAAGAAATGGAAGAACATTTTCCTCGATCACATATGAGGCAGATATTAGACTCGGATTTACGACACATTAGAACTCTCATAGATACAGTAAACGTTCACCATAGACACGCTAGAAGCATCAACTTATTGGGCACCGCATTAAAAATCGTAGCCGGTACTCCAGATTTCGATGACTTCGAGAAAATTAAATTAACACAGAAAGAACTCATAGAATCAGAAAATAGGCAGATAAACATTAACACAAAGACCCAGGAACAAATAAATATCCTAACAAACACAGTAAACGTTTTGGTAAAAAATGCTAAAGTAAAACAGATAAATACAGAAAATTTGTATAAAAAATTGCTATCAAGAAATAGAATAATTATTTCCGAACTCGAAGCCTTAATGTTGTCAGTTACACTTGCGAATTTTGGAATAATCAACACTGCAATTTTAGATTCAAATGATTTACAAAATTTAATCAATGAACATTCTACAAATGTTACTGTTACTGATCTAATGGAAGTTGCTCAAATTAAAGTTTTATTAAATAATAATTTTTTGCACTTTATATTAAAGTATCCTAAGCCGTACGTAGCTTGTTAGAAGATAATCTTGCCCCCCGTTGAAAACAACGGCACTATTCTTAATTTTGCTGAAGATAATACTATAGCTGACTGTGGTAACAAAATCATGCCGATTGGAAACTGCACCACCGCACTTACAACAACATTTTGCAGAGAAATGCCCTACACAACCTGTGCTCAGCAACTTCACTCAGGAGGCAACGCACACTGCTCGACTCGCACCAGTCACCTTGAACCCCTAACAATCATCGATGATGGCGTCATCATTCTCAATGACGGAACAGCTACGATCAATGGACAACTGGTAACCGGAACGTTCCTCGTTACATTCGACGACGAGGTAAAAATAAATAACACCATATACCAAAACTTGAAGAGCTACGTTAACATTACGGACCATCAAGAAATACTGAGCTTACCATACTTACAAAAATTAAATATGTAAAACCTACGTTACATTGGGAGAATAGAAAAGGCACTGGAAACACGGCCTATAATATCTGGAGTGGCCGCGATCGCCTTTTTGGTCATCTGCTTTACTATTTACAAGCTCTATCAGAAATTCCAGCGAGACCCACGTCAGCGTTGGTCGTCAAGTTATCATTGACAGCTTCAAGAAAACCGAGGACGTCTTTCATCTAAGTAAGGGAGGAGTTAACACGGTCTCCTAGCAAAACCGAAGTTCCCAGGCTGATAATGCTTCACAGCATAAAATAATGCAAGGCTAGCGACACCTGCGGACGTTGCACAACGACGTTGCCGAAATCCCAAGCTTCGGTCAGCGCAATCAGCGGGCAATGCACTCCGATGCAACGGCGGCTACCCAACACCAACACCATGAATTATGCAAGAATTAATGTACTTAGCAGTTAGTTCAATTTTGGAAATAAACGGTGACGGTCAAACCTGACAATTACAAAGTCTTCTCATTCGCGAAATAAAATCGCGTCTCAAAAGAATCCTAACAAAGACTCTTTGTTAATTGGCACCCATAACGTCGTAAGACGCTCGACCCGTGTAAAAAAAAACAACAACAACGCGTCGTAAGACCCTCGACCGTTGCACGGAAAAAATGCGATCGTAAGACCCTCGATTCGACGTTTAAATAAAAAAATATATAAAACGCGTTCGATCCGTTTCAAAAAACAAAAAGCTACAAGACTACGTAAGCCCAACAAAACAACAACAACACAACCAAATAAAAACGAAACCAGGAGAAACACCCATTCCCTCATACACAGGCGAAATCCTACACATTGACATATTTTCGACAGACAACTTCACTTCCCTCTCTTTCTCTTAAGCGAACGGTCGTGTTTTTTTGTGCGCACTGCGTTTTATTATAAATATTGGTAAACCGGTGTTTACATACTTGTGAATTAAACCTTGTGAATCTTAACAATCTTAAAGCCTAAACCGTATCGCTTCGCGAGTGCTGTGGTATATTTGGAGTCGAATTAATAAATTGAATAATTTCAATTCCAAGCATAGCTCAGCTCTGCTTCTTCCCCGGCTTATCTTTATTTCTGCATTTCTCTTTTGCACTATTTAAAGCTCCCGCTTTGGCTTCCTATTTGGCACAGTGGTTCAAGGTATTGTGTTTTTAAACTTTTTAAATAATAATTTTTGTTTTATAATAAATAAAAGTAAAATGGAATTTAAACTTGTCTGTGCCATTAAGTCTTGTAACAAGACAATTTCCTCATCCCAGCCTGCCATCCATTGCTGGCTATGTGAGAACGTCGTACATGCCAAGTGTGCCGGTTTCACTGCATCAGTTTCGGATGCCATTTCCCGTAGGTCTGGGATACATTATTGTTGTGAAAATTGTCGTGCTGTGCAAGGCGAAATGAGGTCGTTCATGAGACAGACCAAAAATGGATTTAAAGAGCTGATCACTGGTTTTCGTAAAATCAATGACCAGCTCTGTGCGCTGGACACTCAGTTTAGTGGCCTTCAGCTGCTAAACGAGTCCCCTAAGCGCAAGAAATCCGCTGTTTCTGATCCGCCTCAGCCTGCTCAGCCGACATTAATGCAGCCGCTTATATCTCTGGCCACCCCAAGGGCCAGAACTGAGAAAAATTCGTCAGAATTTCTCAGGGATAATGAGCAATTGTCTGATATGTCCGCCATGGCATCCCTTCAAGTGATGCCACAAGTCCTAGGGAACGAAACCCCCATTAGGGTCACCCAAAAGGGTATTCCACAGTCCGGACCGCCGGCACCGACTGATGCTGCAGTTCTAGTACCTGCGGCACCAAAACCCTTACAGGTGATTCCTCCATCGAAACATATATTTGTTTCTCGGCTCGCCCCTGATACTTCAGAGATTGATATCTCGGCTTATATCAAAGCCAAAACAAAAGCCGATATAAAGGTGGAGGACATACAAAAATTTAAGTATTATTATACAAGGCGCACGTCTTCTTTCAAGATTCGTGTGCCCGCGCTGATGTTCAAGACGATTTGCTCTCCCAGTTTTTGGCCAGAGAATCTTTTCGTCCAAGAACATCAGCCTAGTTCCGTGAAGAAAAAAGTTCAAAAACCAGTGGGAGTGAGACTTCCCAATATCGAAACCACTGACCAACCCTCCACCTCTTCTTTGGCCACTAACCCAAAAAACTAGTTTCCTCACTAACTCTTACCTATCAGAATACTAGGGGGCTACGTAGCAAACTCCCCAAGCTATATTCTGATAGTTCTTTCTTTGCATCCCATATTATAGCCTTTACAGAAACTTGGTTAAATCCGGAGATCTTTAGCTCCGAAGTTTTTCCAAGTAAGTACACCACTTTTAGACGGGATCGATCTCAGCGAAGAGGAGGTGGAGTCCTCATTTCTGTAGACTCTACTCTTGCTTCTGAAGAGGTGAAATCCCATGAGTTTGGTGACATAGAATTTATTTGCGTTAAAATCACTATGTCCGTTAAAGCTTTATACATTACTTGTTCATATATACCTCCTATGTCTGAACCGCCTACATATTGGCAGCATTTGTCCGCCATTCGATACGTCTCTAACCTTATGACGGATCGTGACCAACTCGTAGCGGTGGGCGACTTTAATATCCCAGAATTAAAGTGGTCCAACGTCGACAACTCACCATCTTTGTCACTTTCAACTTACCATGACTTCACCGCGGGCATGTTTGACATGTCCCTAGGTCAGATCAATCATGTTAGAAATTCGCTAGGTCGGCTTTTAGACTTATGTTTTGTATCTGATCCGGATGGTACTGCTCTCTCCAGAGCTTTCCCCCTTTCAACCCCAGAGGATCCATATCACCCCACGCTGGAGGTCTCAATCGAAACCACTCCTGGTATCGATCAGAGGTCTCCGAGCGTGGTAAATAAGATTCGCTGTTTCCGTAAAGCTGATTTTCAGAAACTTAATAGCCTTATAGAAACATTTGACTGGTCTGATATTCTGGCGTGCACTGATCTTAATGTCACTTTAGAAAAATTTTATTTTACTTTAAATAAATTTTTTGACTCATGTGTGCCTTGGAAATATCCGTCCGCCTCAGCAAATCCTCCTTGGTTTACAAGGTGCCTTACTAACTTAAAAAACAAAAAAAATAAGCTTTTACTTAAATATAAAAAAACCTGCAGTAGTGTGGATTTCGCAAGATACCTACTAGCTCGGTCGAATTTTACCGTGCATAACGCTGAATGTTATAGGAATTATATTGACCGCTGCCGGATTCAATTTACTCAGGATCCAAAGCAGTTTTATAATTTTGTAAACACTAAGCGTAAACACGTATCTTTTTCACCCCTGCTTACGTTTGAAAATTCTTCTGCGACTTCGGATCAGGCCATTGCCGATCTATTCGCAGAATTTTTTCAAACAACTTATTCTCCTCCCAAACTGACTGATCAGCCTTACGCATATAACATTCAAGCAGCAAATCTTATTTTCTGTCCGTTTTTTTCTGAGAATAACTTATTATCTGGTCTTTTAAGGGTAAAACCCATTTATTCGCCAGGCCCCGACGGAGTACCAGGCTGTGTGCTAAAATACTGCGCCAGGGCTCTGTGCAAACCTCTTCTAAGACTCTTCAACTTATCTTTGGAAACCTCGATTTTTCCCCTTATGTGGAAGGAATCATTTATAATTCCCCTACATAAAAAAGGGAAAAAGTCCGAGGCTGCCAACTACAGAGGCATCTCTAAGTTGTCGGCAATTCCAAAGTTATTTGGAAAATTTATTACCCCTCATTTGCAACACCTTTGCTCTTCGATTATCACTCCTTGTCAGCATGGCTTTATTAAGCGTCGCTCCACCACCACAAACTTATTGGAATTGACATCCTTTGTCATAGATGGCTTTTGTAAGGGATATCAAACCGATGTAATTTACACAGACTTCAGCAAAGCATTCGATTCAGTTAATCACTCACTCTTGTTGAGTAAACTGAATATGCTGGGTTTTCCTAAAGACCTCTTAACGTGGATCTCCAGCTACCTAGATGGAAGGACACAAAGAGTCTTATTTAAAAACATACAGTCCCGTCTGGTCCGTGCTACATCCGGCGTCCCTCAAGGAAGTCATCTTGGCCCGTTATTATTTACGCTTTTTATAAACGACTTGCCCCCTGCTTTAACGAACTCTCTAGTTCTCATGTATGCAGATGATGTAAAGCTTTGTCTTCAGTACAAATCCATCTCTGCCCAATGCAGTCTTCAGTCTGACCTTGATAACTTTCAAAAATGGTGCTTAGCTAATGATCTAATACTTAATGGATCTAAATGCAAACATATGTCTTTTTATCGTTCTTGCCCTCTGCAAGCTACTTATTCTATTAATGGGATTGCCTTAGAAAAATTGACCCAGGTTAATGATCTCGGCATCCTATTAGACATCAAACTTAAATTTGCCGACCATATTTCCTTAATGGTTAATAAGGCTAAAGGAGTCCTTGGTTTTATCAAAAGGTGGTCAAAAGAATTTAATGACCCCTATATAACTAAAACTCTATTCATTTCTTTGGTCCGTCCTATACTGGAGTACGGTTCATGTGTCTGGAGTCCCCAATATGGAGTACATCAGGACCGCATAGAATCCGTACAAAAGAATTTCCTAACTTTTTCACTTAGAGGTCTAAACTGGGATGCAAATCTTCACCTTCCATCTTATAAGAGTAGACTCTTACTCATAAACTTACCTAGCTTAACAAATCGTAGGACAATGCTCGGTGTAGTCTTTCTGCATAACCTTATTAACGGGGATGTAGATAGCCAGCATTTACTAACACGCTTAAAATTTAACATTCCTAATAGAAGGACTCGAAACTTTAGTCCTCTGTTCCTTAGCCGTTGTAGTTCGACATATGCACTGCATGACCCTTTTAGGGTATTATGTTCGAACTACAATGGTCTCTACGCCATAACATCTCTTTCCTGTCCCTCAAACTTAAAATATAGAATTTTAAATTTCCTTAATAACTCCTCCTAGCTTAATAATAAAAAAAATAGCTTAATATATTCTAACAAATCGTTTATTGAGCGCCCCTCGGTCGTCTGGGCCTCTAAGCTTTATGATGAATACAGGAATGCTAGCTGATGCTCTTATTGATGCACAAGCCATTTCCAAATTCTGAAAGACCGGTAAAAAAAAAAAAAAAAAAAAAAAAAAAAATACTTTTTAACTTGCATAGACAAATTTTCAATTGTTCAACCAATCGCTTCCAGAACCATTGCAGACGTGCAACCCCCGATTTTACAACTTATTAATTTCTACCGGCGACCGAAAACAATATATTGCGATAATGAGCCCTCTATAAAATCTAAAACAAATAGGTCTTTTTTAAGCAACCGGTTTAACGTGCAAATCGTTAATGCACCGCCGCTTCACAGTACATCGAACGGACAAGTGGAAAGATTCCCCAGTACACTAACAGAAATTGCACGGTGTTTAAAAATCGAAAGAGGTATTGAGGACACGGTTGAATTAATACTACTCGCGTCTATAGAATACAATAGAACCATTCACTCTGTAACAAATAAACGACCCATCGACATAATTCACTCTTCAACTATAAAGCTTGAAATTAGAGAAATTAGAGATAAAGTCTCAAATGCACAGAACATCCAACTACAAAGATTAAATAAAACTAGACAAGACAGAAATTTTCAAGTAGGAGACAAAGTTCTCGTAAAATCAAATAAGATGTTGGGAAACAAACTATCAAATTTGTACACCGAGGAAACCATTGAAGCAAACTTGGGGACCACAGTCTTAATAAAAGGGAGGGTTGTCCATAAGGACAATTTGGGGTAATTAAAATAAAATTTATTTTTTCTGTTCTTTTACTTTCAACATCCTAGAATTTGGACGGTACTTTTTCTCGCCGTATCAATAACGGTCAAAATAACCGATTACACGGCCTCAAACTACATACCAATCATAGACGGAGACGTGACCATTTGGAAAGAGTTCCAGTACCTTAAATATTCGACCAATTTAACAATGTACTCGGAGATAGTAAAGGACACGGAAGAAATGGAAGAACATTTTTCTCGATCACATATGAGGCAGATATTAGACTCGGATTTACGACACATTAGAACTCTCATAGATACAGTAAACGTTCACCATAGACACGCTAGAAGCATCAACTTATTGGGCACCGCATTGAAAATCGTAGCCGGTACTCCAGATTTCGATGACTTCGAGAAAATTAAATTAACACAGAAAGAACTCATAGAATCAGAAAATAAGCAGATAAACATTAACACAAAGACCCAGGAACAAATAAATATCCTAACAAACACAGTAAACGTTTTGGTAAAAAATGCTAAAGTAAAACAGATAAATACAGAAAATTTGTATAAAAAATTGCTATCAAGAAATAGAATAATTATTTCCGAACTCGAAGCCTTAATGTTGTCAGTTACACTTGCAAATATTGGAATAATCAACACTGCAATTTTAGATTCAAATGATTTACAAAATTTAATCAATGAACATTCTACAAATGTTACTGTTACTGATCTAATGGAAGTTGCTCAAATTAAAGTTTTATTAAATAATAATTTTTTGCACTTTATATTAAAGTATCCTAAGCCGTACGTAGCTTGTTAGAAGATAATCTTGCCCCCCGTTGAAAACAACGGCACTATTCTTAATTTTGCTGAAGATAATACTATAGCTGACTGTGGTAACAAAATCATGCCGATTGGAAACTGCACCACCGCACTTACAACAAAATTTTGTTGTAAACAAAATACAACGTTCCTCGTTACATTCGACGACGAGGTAAAAATAAATAACACCATATACCAAAACTTGAAGAGCTACGTTAACATTACGGACCATCAAGAAATACTGAGCTTACCATACTTACAAAAATTAAATATGGAAAACCTACGTTACATTGGGAGAATAGAAAAGGCACTGGAAACACGGCCTATAATATCTGGAGTGGCCGCGATCGCCTTTTTGGTCATCTGCTTTACTATTTACAAGCTCTATCAGGAATGCCAGTGAGACCCACGTCAGCGTTGGTCCTCAAGTTATCATTGACAGCTTCAAGAAGTCCGAGGACGTCCTTCATCTAAGTAAGGGAGGAGTTAACACGGTCTCCCAGCAAAACCGAAGTTCTCAGGCTGATAATGCTTCACACCATAAAATAATGCAAGGCTAGCGACACCTGCGGACGTTGCACAACGACGTTGCCGAAATCCCAAGCTTCGGTCAGCGCAATCAGCGGGCAATGCACTCCGATGCAACGGCGGCTACCCAACACCATGCATGGAATTATGCAAGAATTAATGTACTTAGCAGTTAGTTCAATTTTGGAAATAAACGGTGACGGTCAAACCTGACAATTACAAAGTCTTTCATTTAAAATGAAAATATTTGAGAGCGGGTTCCACGACAAACGGCAGACAAAACTGGCAGATGAGAGAGAGAAAGAGCGAATTCTCTTTTTAAAAAGTAAAATTTTTGGAACGATGAAAGATGAAAGAAAGTGTGAAAACAAAGAGATCAGAAATATCTTCTACTATCTTTACTCTTCAGCTCGGATTTTACTATGGATTCTTGCGTTTTCTTTAATACCAACTTTAAGTGCCGTTAGATCAACTAAGAGGGTAGCCTAGATGGAAAGCGCGAGCTTCTTATCCTTGGGGTCCTGGGTTCGATTTTATTAGTGGGCGGTTATTTAAACTTTTAAAAAGTTTCAGTTTTATGATTATTTTTACATTTTCTTCTATTTTTTTTTTTACTTTCATATTTACTTTATTATTATTATTTTTAATTGCATTCTGATACAATATTTGTAACAATAAGTGACGGACGTGTAGGAAGACAAAAATGCCGGACGGACGCCCTTGAAATTTTTTAGCCGTTTAGACATAATGTTTAATATTTTTTCTTTAAAACTACAATTAAAGAAAAATAAAAAAAAAAATAATTATAAAAGAAAGAAAAAGTTAGAAGTCCTTACTAGGATTGGAACACAAAAATATTGTTCGTAGAGTAACTACTCTATGCATTACGCTACCATCCCATCTCAGCCTTTATCGACTAAAAATACTATTTGTTTTACTGACTACCACATCGGCGCATTGAAAACAGAAAAAAGAAATTGAAAATGAAAATTTGAAGCCAAAAAATTTTTACGCCGTCTTGTGAGCAGTCACACATACATACAAAGGCGCACCCTTTTTTTTACGCATACATGTAAAGAGTTCTAAAAATAGAATCGTATGTATGTGCGTTCCCCCCTCACCGACAAACTCGACGAAAAAAGTTGACCGCTTTGGGCCCTGATGTCCCATCTATGTACTTTATAATCTTTGGTATAAGATAGGTTAGGGCGGAGCGGGAGCGAAAGCTCATATTCGCTCATGTGCGAATTCGCCCCGCTTCGCCGCAATAGATAAGTTAGCCTTAGGATAAGAGAAAATATAGATCAATTTATAACGTTGCAGAGATTTATAACACATCTTTCGTTTTCGCGTTCGAAATGTTTTTATATTTAGCAGACACCTTATTTTTTGTAGTTGAAAATTAGTGAGAGACAAACTAGTCTCATTCAACATTTTGGCGCCCCCGGGTGGACATTTGGGTTAAATATTTAAAAAATATAAAAAAAATAGAACAAAGTAACAGTGACACTGTATTATTACACAAACAAAAATACAAACATTCAAACAAAAACAAAGAGCTGCTCGCGACGCGCCCGCGAAGTGTGACTTAAGTGTGTTGAGAGGCCTCAACGACACAGTGTCATCGATTTACGGGTTACTACTATCACTAACCATACATCATATAGACAACCCATTTCATACAACGAAAATGGACGCAAAAATTTTTTGCGACAGGCCCCAGAGAGGATTTCTTACGCTCTCTTACGCTCATCGTTCGTTCATCTTACGCTCATTCTCTCATTAAATGTTTTCGGTTTTTTAGTCTCTAAACGGAGCGCGATGAAGAAGGTTGGCCTGCGCTTCGGTTGATCTTTGTATGTATGCGTGTCACACATTCACATACACGGGTGTATGTGTGCGTGCGATTTCGTTTCGAAGCCAGCGCACAAAATTTTGATTTTTCTTACTTTTCAGGCAAGCTACCCTAACAATATTCGGGTATTCGTTATGTGAAAAAATGACGAAAGAAATGATATTATTTTTTATATTATATTTTTTATTATTTCAGCATACATTTTTAATTTATTTAGGAATAAGATTAAGTGTTAGTAGTAAAATGTTTTCTGTATATATATTTTTACGAATCATTAAAAATCAATATACTGAGAAAGAGTCAGAGTATATTTCAGTCGGAGTCACTTAAAATTACCTTATTTCCTTATATATTAGTTTATATATTAGTTAGTTTTCTAAGGGGTCTTGATTCAATTTCTTGATTCAATGTTAACAATTTCATCAGTACTTGCACTATCTGAAAGTGTGTGGAGCTCCGAAATCTTTTATTTATCAACCGCGAAATTGAATCAAGACCCCTTAGAAAACTTGTTTTATTTAATAAGGGCTCGCGGAGTAACAAATAACAATCCATCGATGTCAGAATTTAATACAATAATGTCAAAAATGCTATCAATGAAAATATTAACTTCGAAATCATTATCTGGTAATTGCGGCCCAGATGATGATACAATGTTAATTAATGTGATCCAGGACTGCAGCTTCAATAAAACTTGCAAACAGTTAAAAACCGACGAAGACAATACCGATTTCGAGATGTTCTCAGATGAGGAGACGGAAATTGAGCAAGTTTTGGATATTGCAACTGGTGACGAGTTTGATAGCAATGCCTTGCGATATTTTGCAGGCTATATATTGTTTAAAATTTTGGAAAAAAAAGATTGCGGAGTGTGTGCTGATCTATTAAAGAAAAAAATAGAAGCACAATCCTGTACGGAAAATTTCATACTTAATAAAAATTATGACTGCGCTGATAAAACTTTAAAACTTAAAGCTCCTTCTGACTACTATTTTTCTTTGATTGAAATACATTATTATGTTTTTAAGAAAATATTTGAAAAAAAGCCACAGTTTAATTAAAACAATTATTCAATCTTGCATATCCTCCACTGAAAAATCCAGCATATATTCTAATTGGTTTTCGGTTACCCATCCCTGTTATGAACACAGGATGAAAATGCTTGACGGATTTGTTTTAATATTATTGAGGAAAAACAGCAAATGGCTAACAGAAAAAATGTATTTCAAAGGAAAAGCTGCATCAGCAGCAGGTTCAAAGAAACTAAAAATACTCAAACAATAATTTTTTATTTTGTAATTGTCTCATTTTATTATTAGGTTAGGAGTAGGTTATGTTAGGTGGGGAACAAGGAGATAGCCAATTAGTTTTGGTATCTCAAGTCGACTCGAAAGTCTTCATTGAAGACTCCATCGCAATCGCAATGGCCTCCTCGTGGTGTTCCCTGGATACCGACATAAATACATATATATAAATAAATATATATATGTATATATATTCATATATACATAAGTACGTAAATATATATATATATATATTTATATATATGTATATATATCTGTAACAAATTCGAGCGGCGACTTTTTTAAAGTACCAAAATATATAAGGAAATTATTAAATTAACGACAATAATTTAATTAAATCTCACAATAACCCAAATTAATAACAAGTGCCTGAAAAATTTTAAACAAAAAAGGTAAACAAGTCCATCAGCTGTTTTCGTGTCTTCACCCTCCCCTAAAACTCATCCATCAGTAGGGTATGCAGGCAAAATCCACATGAAGAACAACAAAAACTTAAAAGCGATCGGGATTTTAAGTGACTCCGACTGAAATATACTCTGACTCTTTCTCAGTATATTGATTTTTAATGATTCGTAAAAATATATATACAGAAAACATTTTACTACTAACACTTAATCTTATTCCTAAATAAATTAAAAATGTATGCTGAAATAATAAAAAATATAATATAAAAAATAATATCATTTCTTTCGTCATTTCATCACATAACGAATACCCGAATATTGTTAGGGTAGCTTGCCTGAAAAGTAAGAAAAATCAAAATTTTGTGCGCTGGCTTCGAAACGAAATCGCACGCACACATACACCCGTGTATGTGAATGTGTGACACGCATACATACAAAGATCAACCGAAGCGCAGGCCAACCTTCTTCATCGCGCTCCGTTTAGAGACTGAAAAACCGAAAACATTTAATGAGAGAATGAGCGTAAGATAAACGAACGATGAGCGTAAGAAATCCTCTCTGGGGCCCGCTGGGGCCTGTCGCAAGAAATTTTTGCGTCCATTTTCGTTGTATGAAATGGGTTGTCTATATGCTGTATGGTTAGTGCTACTATCCATAGAAGATGACACTAAAATTGCAAACTCAATGATCATTCATTTAGTTTTGAGTAGAGTAGATCCAGTGACCAGAGAAAAATGGGAAGAGTCACTGGATTATGAGGAATTGCCGCTGTAGTCCGATTTCGAAAAAATATTAAATCGTAGCTACCAGCACCAGTCCGCTGAAGAGACTGGCAAGCCCAAACAGGAAAAAACTGGGTTTGGCTTGCTCCGCTTCCAACAAACAAGCTTGCAGTTATTGCAACTCACAAGACCATAGTCTTGCCCAGTGTAGTCCGTTCGCTCGCCTTGCTGTAATTCAACGGTATGAGTTTGTTAAGTCACCCCCACAATGTTTAAATTTTCTGCAAAAAGGTCACACGTTTGCGAAGTATAAATCGACCATTTCAAATCTGTGCAAGATCGCACAACAAACTTCTACACCGATTTACCGTGTCCGAAAATAACTTAGCGTTATTATTACGTTATTACCAAATGAAAATCCTCCTCCAGCTCTACATCTAGATGGCCCTTCTACGTAAAATGCTTTGCATGCGTCATCCCTAGAAAGGGTTTGGTTAGCGACGTCGATCGTAAGCGTTAGAACTAAAAATGCCGAGCACATATTGGCCCGAGCATTACTTGACTCTGGGTCACTAATGAACTTCATTACTGAAGATCTTGCTCAACGCTTACAAATCCGTAGGGAGGAATCGTGTATCAACTTGCTTGGAATTGGTCAATCTAATTCCCAGGTTAAGAAAAAGATAAACACTGTGGTGAAGTCAACGATTAATGGTAGTGAGTTTCCATTCGACTTTTGGATTTTGAGAACTATCTGGGTTATCATCCTGACCAGTCAGTGAACGTAAAAGATTGGGACCTAGCAAAGAACTTATCTTTAGCAGACCCATATTTTTATAAACCTCAGCAGATAGACATGTTTATTGGAGCTGAGTCATTTTTCAAACTGTTGTCCGTTGGCCAAATAAAACAAGGTCCATACCATCCCATCCTCCAAAAAACTCTCCTTGGATGGATAGTATCGGGAAAATATAAGGCTAATAACTCAACTCCTCCTGTCTCTAGCCTGAATGGCCAAGAAAAATTATTCGAGTCAATAGATGGCAATTTGAAAAATTTCTGGTCGTTGGAAGAAGTACCAACTTCTAAAAATCTTTTGTCACATAAACAAGAGTTATGTGAGGAACATCAACAGGAAAATACAGTTGTACTGCCTTCAGGTCGATTTTAAGTCAGGCTTCCATTTAAATGGGAAACTCGTTTGAGGTATCTAAACGCCGTTTTTTGTTGTTGTTGTTTTCGAGAAAAAATGATCTCGAGATCCGAATTGTATTTGGAATTTATTGGAGAATACGAATCCTCAGGTCATATGTCCTCTACAAGCAATGATGTTCTTGCTACACCACATTACGTCATACCCCATCAGTGTGTCTTACGGCCTCAAAGCACATTGACCAAATTAAGAGTCGTGTTTGATGCGTCTTGTAAGACATCAACACAGAAGTGCCTAAATGATCTATTAATGGTTGGTCCTAAAATCCAGAAAGAGTTGTATTCAACTCTTCTTCGGTTTCGGCTAAACAGATTTGCTCTGATACCCGACATAAAAAGATATGTCGCCAAGTAATGGCAAATGAAGCCGATTGGCGATAGCAGTTGATAGTGTGGAGGAAAGACCCATCAGAGTCCTTGAAACTGTACAAGTTCAACACCGTTACAAATTGCACTGCGCCTGCCCCATTCCTGGCCATAAGATGTTTAACACCTGAAGTTACAGCGTCCGAGAGCACAGTTAAGACAATAAAACTTTCGGACACGTATCATCAGAGGCTGCGCTTACCTTTTCGTTGTTTTGGGTTGGGGGGCGACTAGGGAATGATCCTATATCGTACGATGCCAAGTTTCCAGTATTGTTGACAAAACGCTCTCAATTTGTTCAGAGCTACGTCCGATACTTGCACGGGTCGAATTTTCATGTGGGTCCACGAGCACTTGTGAGTATTTTGCGACAGCGCATATGGATCGTAAATGCGCCGGAAGTCTGCAGACAGACAGTACGGTCATGCATACGCTGCTTTAAATGCAAGCCTCGTCTGATGACTCAAATCATGGGAGATTTACCCTTAGATAGAATTCGTGCTCTCCGCCCATTCTGCATATGTGGTGTTGATTTTTGTGGCCCTATTGATACGACATTGAAAATTCGTGGTAGGTCACCCTATGAGCAGGGCCGTAGCTAGAGCCTCGGGGGCCCTGGGGCAACAAGTAAATTTGGGGCCCCCTATACGAAAGTCTTTTGCCCCGGCGGGGCCCCTTCCCTTCGGGGGCCCTGGGGCACCGCCCCACCTGCCCCATGCCAGCTACGGCCCTGCCTATGAGTCCTACATTGCCTTATTTTTTTTGTTTTGCGTACAAAGCAGTTAATTTAGAAGTAGCTTCCGTCATTTTCCTTGAACAGGACACATCTTTTGTTTTCGCTTTCGAAATTTTTATATTTAGCAGCCACCTTATTTTTTTTTTTTTTTAGTTGATAACTAGTGAGAGATAAACTAATCTCATTCAACATCATTATTAACTAATACGAAAAAAACTTACTAATCTACAAAACAAAACAACTTTTCACACAAAACTAAAAAAAAAACAAGGCACTTCTAGCGTCGAAGCTTATTTCGTGCAAGCACTTAAAACTATTATTAAAGTGTAAATTCTTAAACATTTTTTTTTTTTTTTTTTTACCGGTTATTCAGAATTTGGAAATGGCTTGTGCATCAATAAGAGCATCAGCTAGAATTCCTGTATTCATCATAAAGCTTAGAGGCCCAGACGACCGAGGGGCGCTCAAGAAACGATTTTTTAGAATGTATTAAGCTATTTGTAATTTATTAAGCTAGGAGGAGTTATTAAGGAAATTTGAAATTCTGTATTTTAAATTTGGGGGACAGGAAAGAGATGTTATAGAGTAGAGACCATTGTATTTCGAACATAAGACCCTAAAAGGGTCATGCAGTGCATATGTCGAACTACAACGGCTAAGGAATAGAGGACTAAAGTTTCGAGTCCTTCTATGTTAAATTTTAAGCGTGTTAGTAATTGCTGGCTATCTACATCCCCGGTTAAAAGGTTATGCAGAAAGACTACACCGAGCATTGTCCTACGATTTGTTAAGCTAGGTAAGTTTATAAGTAAGAGTCTACTATTATAAGATGCAAGGTGAAGATTTGCATTCCAGTTTAGACCTCTAAGTGAAAAAGTTAGGAAATTCTTTTGTACGGATTCTATGCGGTGCTGATGTATTCCATATTAGAGACTCCAGACACATGAGCCGTACTCCAGTATAGGACGGACCAAAGAAATGAATAATGTTTTGGTTATATAGGGGTCATTAAATTCTTTTGACCACCTTTTAATAAAACCAAGGACTCCATTAGCCTTATTAACCATTAAGGAAATATGGTCGGCAAATTTAAGTTTTATGTCTAATAGGATGCCGAGATCATTAACCTGGGTTAAATTTTCTAAGGCAATCCCATTAATGGAATACGTAGCTTGCAGAGGGTATTTGGTCATTGAGCGTTTTCAATGCCGTAAATAGAAAAATCAGAATTTAATTAGGTTCAACGTTATAAAACTTATTCAGGCCGCATATGAAATTAGGATTTATGAGGATATATTAACAATATGGGAAATCCAATTTAGGATGCGAGCGCAGTAAGAAGATGAACGAGAGTGGCGCCAACCTTGCAGAATAGGCTGAGCGGATGCTCGCTAACTAAAACGCCGAATTAGCAAAGCCGAGCGGCCGAAAGAGAGTCGGCTTGCGACCAGCAAAACATCAATTACTAATTAATTGTTGTGTTTAAATTAGTTGCTTGCTGCTTGACCCGACATTCTCCCCCTAGTTGGGGCTTCTACTCCAACTTCATCCTTAAGGGGCAAAAGGCGCAGCTTAGTCACTGCTCGCTTGGTAATTCCAGATGAGTTTTTTATCACCGCCACTCGAAAGATACCATCCCGACCAGGGATTAACTCCATTATTCTCACAAGCGGTCATTTCATCGGAGGTAGATTCTCGTCCTTTACAAGCACCACATCGTTCGGGGCCAAGGCAGGACCGGAGGCGCGCCATTTGGAGCGGTGCTGGAGAAGGCTTAGGTACTCCTCCTTCCATCGGGACCAGAAAGACTGCTGCAGGAAAGACACGCGCTGCCAGCTGTCTAACCGGTTGAAGTTCAGCTTTGTGACATCAGGCTCGATAAAGCTGACTGACGGACCACCAGTTAAAAAATGAGCCGGGGTCAGAACATCAAGGTCTGCAGGATTTTCTGAAATAGACAATAAGGGTCGTGAATTTATAACAGCCCCAATATGGCACAGCAGCGTTCGCAGCTCCTCGAATCCCAGAACTGCAGATCCGACAGCTCGGTAAAAATGGTGCTTGGCGGTTTTAACAGCCGCTTCCCACAGACCACCGAAATGCGGAGATCGAGGTGGTATAAAATGCCATTCGATGGACTCCATAGAGCAAAACTCCAGCAGTGCCCGTTGATGCTCTTCGCTTAGAAATAATCGGCGCAGCTCCTTTAGCTCGTTTTTGGCTCCAACAAAGTTGGTTGCGTTGTCAGACCAAATATGTTGAGGCCTTCGGCGGGTGCATATAAAACGCTTCAAAGCCTGCAAAAAAGACATTGTGGACAGATCCCTCACAAGCTCCAGGTGGACGGCTTTGGTAGCAAAACAAATGAAAATGCTAATGTAACATTTTACTGGAGCCTTATTACGCACTTCTGGCTTATAATAGAACGGTCCACAAAAATCCACACCAGTAACTCCGAAGACCTGGGAGCCGCTAACTCTTTGCTACGGGAGATCAGCCATAATGTGCTCCAACAGCCGAGGCTTAGTCCGGAAGCATCGGATGCATTTGTGTATTGCCTTCGTCACGGTTTTTCTCCCCCCAATTGGCCAATATTGGGACCTAATAATTGCCAACAGTGCGCGAGGTCCCGTATGTAAATTTCGCTCATGGAAGTCAACAATTATAGCCTGCGTAACTGGATGACTTCTTGGAAGTATAATTGGATGCTGACTATCAAAATCCAACGACGAATTTTTTCGCCGACCGTCTACGCGCAACAGTCCAAATTTGTACAAGAAGGAAGAGGATGAGGCAAGGGCACTGGATACCGCTATGTCTTTTCCATTTTGAAGAGCCTTTATGTCCTCCCAAAAATAATAGCCGTGTTCACAGCCGTAATAACAGCTGTGTTCCAGATTTTATATCACTAGCCGTAACACCGTTGTGGTGAATTCGTTGGGAAAACTTGTATACGTACGCGAATACTCTCTGCAGTGCTGTAAACGAATTAGCGTACTTAGAAACCGCTGTTATATCCACGTACGGAGACTGAATGAGCAGGACCCTTGCACGTAACTCCAGGGTTGATCTCTCAGATGGGACCGCGGTTGGCCACGCCTCTTGGGATCCAATGAGAAACGGAGGACCATGAGACCACAGCTTATTCTCAACCAATTCATTGGGAAGAGCACCACGCGACAGGATATCTGCTGGGTTCAAAGAAGTGGGAACATACCGCCACTCCATTTCTCTAGTTAGCTTCTGAATGGTCGAAACTCGATTGGCGACGAAAACATTAAACCGAGAGGGTTATTCTCGAATCCAAGACAGAGCCACAGCAGAATCGCACCAGCAAAAATACTTTCCAACGTAGACCTTCAACTGCTCTACTTCCGACATAAGTCGAGCCAACAACTCGGCTCCCGATAACTCCAGCTTAGGCACCGTAACAGTCTTTAACGGCGCAACTCGGGACTTCGAACAAAGTAAATAGCTTGCAGATCCTGCGCCCTTGGACACGACATAAACGCATGCCCCGTACGCCTCAATGCTGGCTTCACAGAATCTATGGACCTCCACCTCGGATTTCGATGTTAGCACCCATCTAGGGAATTTGGCGCGCTGCGTACTAACAAAGCTGCTACAAATCATATTCCAGTCGCAGTGAAGAGCTTGAGGAAGACTTTCATTCCAGGACAACTTCTCACGGCACAGTTTCTGGAGAAAGAACTTTGCTTTGAAATTACAGGACCAACAAGGCCTAAGGGGTCATAAAGCCGAGCGACTGAAGAAAGCACAATGCGCCTAGTGGGCTTTGAGATTGACTGAATCCCTTCAAAAGAAAATAGCAAGCGGTCAGTTGCAGGATCCCAAGCAAGACCCAGTGTCTTTGTGAAGTTGCTACGATCATCAAACTTTAGGAAAGACTCCCGATCTTCTTCAGGCACCTTATCCAGCACGTTAGCAACATTGGAGCACCACTTCCTTAACCGAAAATGGACTTTGGCAAGGACCGCGGATGTTTGCTGCATTATGCTAATAGCTTCATCTATAGAGTCGCCTCCGGAAAGCAGATCATCCACATAAAAGTCGCGACGCAGAATTTCGGACCCCTTTGGAAACATTATTTGCTCATCATCTGCCATCTGATGCATTGTCCGAACTGCTAAAAATGAGGCATGCTTCGTTCCATAGGTCGTTCTTCGTTCCACAGCTTAAAAACCTGTAACTCATCCTGGGTGGAATCCCGCCAAAGAATACACTGAAGATAGCTGTCCTCAGGAAAAACCCTGACGCAACGATACATTTTACAAATATCTCCAGTAATGGCCACCCGATGGCATCGGAACCTTAACAGAATATGCAGTAACTTTGGCTGGGCCAGATATCAACACGTCATTCAATGAATATCCAGAAGTTGTGACATCAGATCCATCAAAGACAACCCTGAGCTTGGTTGTTGAAATGTCCTCCTTTAAAACACAATGGTGTGGAAGAAAGTATTGACCAGTGACGCTCGCATCAGAAGGGACTGGAGACATGTGACCCAACTCCAAATACTCCTTTATGAAGGCAGCCTATTGCTCCTTTAATTGAGGACGGCGACAGAGCTTCCTTTCGAGGGAAAGAAATCGCCGAACGGCTTGGGGGTACGACTCTCCCAGCAGCTTGGAACTGCATTTTAACGGAAGCCTCACAGCGTAAGCGCCGGAATCCAGCCGAGCAACATGTTGCACGAAATGCGCATCGCAATCTAGCTCTTCCTTCGGCCGCTTCACAATAGGCTCGGAGCAGTCTTCGATTTCCCAAAACCGGCGGAGCAAAGAATCCAGCTGATCATCCAGCATTGTTGCGCTCTCCGGAACATCCTTGTGGGCAGTGGAAACAAGTGATGTGAACCGCCTCCACACACGACCCATCCAAGTCGAGTTTTCCGCAGCAATGGCAGGCCGGCTGAGAGCTTAATTTGCCCAACACACAACAGCTCATAAAACAGACTGGCTCCGATAATAAGGTCGATGCGCTGTGGGCGGAAAAATTCAGGATCAGCCAAAGAAAGATTGCCAGGAATATTCCAGCTGGAGACATCCAAACTGAAGCTAGGCTGCAGGTCCGTGATATTGGCGGCGATGACGGCGTTAACCAGGGCCGAGTACTCGGAACAGTGGGAACGTAGGAGAACATCAACAGAGAATCCATCTGTCGCAAAGCCGGTATCTCCAATACCAGACACCGCCATGAATGATTTGTACCTCCGGAGCTGCAGCTGACTTGCCAGCCGGGAAGTGATCACGTGCACCTGAGATCCAGAATCCAACAGAGCTCGGCATGGAACAAGGGATCCAGCGCGACTACGAACAAAAATGTTCGCTGTTGCAAGCAACGATATATCGCCGCTGTGACCTTGAGCAACTAGTGCATTAGCAGTGGACGGCGAAGAGGCTACAGGCTCGGCGCACTCGGCTATGGCTGACGTGAGAGGACCAACCAAAGGCAGGCCACTAGAAGCCTCAACTGCGACAACTAGCAGCAAGGCACTCACGCATGTGATGGCCCGTTTGCAGACACTTCCGACAAAGACCGAGTCGCCTGGCCTCGCCAAGGCGAATCTCAGGGGGCATTGATAGAAATCGGGGACATGCAGATATTATATGGGACCATCCACCGCATAGCGCACATGTAGAGGGAAGCGAATTAGTAACAATAAAGGATGATCTACTATTATTTGCACCTCGACGCCTTCCCACATGAGCGCCCGGGGCGTATGCAGCCATGGCCACGTCCATAGCCTCCAGCGTCCTACACCGCTGTTCCAAAAATTCGGCCATCGACTCCCAAGTAGGGATGGCGTCTGAACCTGAGGAGTTTTGACTCTCCTCCCACTTGGCCTGGGTAGCTGGGTCCAACCTTTGAAGCAGAACTTGGACGATGATGCAGCTGGCGATCTAAACTGAAGTACCCAAATTCTGTAAGGCTCGCATATGGGCATTTAATTTGTCCGAAAGACATCGAAGAGCTGCTATTGAGCCACTTTCCAACAGACTGAGGCCCAGAATGTCGTTCACGTGTGCCTGAAATATTAAGCGACGGTTATTAAATCGTTTCTCCAATAAATTCAGCGCAACATCATAGTTCTCGTCGGAGACTTCCAAGGAACGAACTGCTTCGAAAGCGGACTCCCGAAGGCAAGATCGCAACCTTTGCAACTTTTCCACCTTACTAATACGAGGATTGCTGCCGACGATGGTAGAGAAGATCGAGTAAAATTCAGCCCATTCCGAGTATCCACCGCTGAACGTAGGGAGCGGCAAAGGAGGCAGCACTTGAAAATTTTGACCTAACCCTGGGTCAGCCTGCATGGTGGACATTCCGTTGGCAAGGGTGGAGTGGGCAGCAATTCGAGATGAGCGAAGGGTCGTCTCGTGCTCAATTTCCGCCTGCATCGTCGCTACGAGCTCCGAAACAGTCCATCGAAGGTCACTGCTGATCTGCAAAATGTCCAAATCCTCAAGCTCCCCGTGGATGGCCTTGAAGTCGCTGAACATGGTGGCTATCTGACCATGTCGCACGTGTAGCATGGCATCATCCACCTTGGAAATAGGCTGAAGAGCTCCTTGGATCCTCTGTAAGTCCTTGAGATCCCAGGGACTTGCACTTTAAAATAGCACTCCGGGTTGGAGTGGGTGCTCCTGTGACGGCGCCGCTGGAGTTCATGATTTATTATATTGAGTTCCGAACAACCCGAAATAAATTTTATTTGCTCGCGGCGAACACGAACTGTCCCACTGTGCGCTCAGAACCGTAGCGGAATTGTGGAATGTATATATATATGAAGCTATGTGCGAGCGAATGCACTTGCGTTGTAGATCGTATGTTTGTATGAAGTCTATGCGCGGGCGAATGCACTTGCGTTGTGGATCGTAAATATGTATGTGTGCTTGTGAACTAACGTTTATGTTTATGCCTGTATGTATGTATAATATAATAATATATTATAATTTTTTTATTATTGTAAACAACTTATTAGCCACGTATGATAATTTTTCACATAACACTGTTTACAAAATTGTTTTGTTTTGTTTTAGTAATTTGTTTATGTGTATACTATATATTATGTGTATAAATATATTAACGATCACGTCGGGGTCACCAATGTTTGGTCATTGAGCGTTTTCAATGCCGTAAATAAAAAAATCAGAATTTAATTAGGTTCAACGTTATAAACTTTATTCAGGCCGCATATGAAATTAGGATTTATGAGGATATATTAACAATATGGGAAATCCAATTTAGGATGCGAGCGCAGTAAGAAGATGAACGAGAGTGGCGCCAACCTTGCAGAATAGGCTGAGCGGATGCTCGCTAACTATTACGCCGAATTAGCAAAGCCGAGCGGCCGAAAGAGAGTCCGCTTGCGACCAGCAAAACATCAGTTACTAATTAATTGTTTTGTTTAAATTAGTTGCTTGCTGCTTGACCCGACAGAGGGCAAGAACGATAAAATGACATATGCTTACATTTTGATCCATTAAGTATAAAGTCATTAGCTAAACACCATTAGCTAAACACCACCAAGTTATCAAGGTCAGACTGAAGACTGCACTGGGAAGAGATGGATTTGTACTGAATACAAAGCTTTACATCATCTGCGTACATAAGAACTAGAGAGTTCGTTAAAGCAGGGGGCAAGTCATTTATAAAGAGCGTGAATAATAGCGGGCCAAGTTTACTTCCTTGAGGGACGCCAGATGTAGCACGGACCAGACGGGACTGTATGTTTTTAAATAAGACTCTTTGTGTCCTTCCATCTAAGTAGCTGGAGATCCACGTTAAGAGGTCTAAAGGAAAACCCAGCATATTCAGTTTACTCAACAAGAGTGAGTGATTAACTGAATCAAATGCTTTGCTGAAGTCTGTGTAAATTACATCGGTTTGATATTCCTTACAAAAGCCATCTATGACAAAGGATGTCAACTCCAGTAAATTTGTGGTGATGGAGCGACGCTTAATAAAGCCATAATTATGAATGATTCCTTCCACTTAAGGGGAAAAATCGAGGTTTCCAAAGATAAGTTGAAAAGTGTTAGAAGAGGTTTGCACAGAGCCCTGGCACAGTATTTTAGCACACAGCCTGGTACTCCGTCGGGGCCTGTCGAACAAATGGGTTTGACCCTTAAAAGACCAGATAATAAGTTGTTCTCACAAAAAAACGGAAAGAAAATATGATTTGCTGCTTGAATGTTATATGCGTAAGGCTGATCAGTCAATTTAGAAGGAGAATAAGTTGTTTGCGGTCAGCAAACAGCGGTCAATATAAGCGGTCAATATAATTCCTATAACATTCAGCGTTATGCACGGTAACCGAGCTAGTTCGACCAAGCTAGTAGGTATCTTGAGAAATCAACATTACTGCAAGTTTTTTTATATTTAACCTTGTAAACCAAGAAGGATTTGTTGAGGCGGACTAATGTAAAAAATGTATTTAAAGTACAATAAAATTTTTCTAAAGTGACATTAAGATCAGTGCACGCCAGAATATCGGACCAGTCAAATGTATCGATAAGGCTATTAAGTTTCTGAAAATCAGCTTTACGGAAACAGCGAATCTTATTTACCACGCGTGGAGACATCTGATCGATACCAGGAGTGGTTTCGATTGAGACCTCCAGCGTGGGGTGATATGGATCCTCTGGGGTTGAAAGGGGAAAAGCTCTGGAGAGAGCAGTACCATCAGAATCAGAAACAAAACATAAGTCTAAAAGCCAACCTAACGAATTTCTAACATGGTTAATCTGACCTAGGGACATGTCAAACATGCCCGCGGTGAAGTCATGGTGAGTGATAAGTGACAAAGATGGTGAGTTATCGACGTTGGACCACTTTAATGCTGGGATATTAAAGTCGCCCACCGCTACGAGTTGGTCACGATCCGTCATAAGATTAGAGACGTATCGAATAGCGGACAAATGCTGCCAATATGTGGACGGTTCAGACATAGGAGGTATATATGAACATGTAATGTATAAAAATTTACCGGACATTGTGATTTTAACGCAAATAAATTCTATGTCACCAAACTCTTGGGATTCTTCAGAAGCTAAAGATCTCCGGATTTAACCAAGTTTCTGTAAAGGCTATAATATGGGATGCAAAGAACTGCAAAGAACTGCAAAGAAAGAAAGCTATATCAGAATATAGCTTGGGGAGTTTGCTACATAGCCCCCTAGTATTCTGATAGGTAAGTGTTAGTAACGATACTAGTTTTTTGGGTTAGTGTACAAAGAAGAAGTGGAAGGTTGGTCGGTGGTTCCGATATGGGGAAGTTTCACTCCCACTGGTTTTAAATTTTTTAACTTTGCAGTACTAGGCTGATGTTCTTGGACGAAGATTTTCTCTGGCCAAAAACTGGGTGAACAAATCGTCTTGAACATCAGCGGGGGCACCCGAATCTTGAAAGATGACGTGCGCCTTAAATATGTATATTTAAATTTTTGTATGTCCTCCACCTTTATATCGGCTTTAGTTTTGGCTTTGATATAAGCCAAGATATCAATCTCAGAAGTATCAGGGGCAAGCCGAGAAACAAATATAAGTTTCGATGGAGGGATCACCTGTAAGGGTTTTGGTGTCGCAGGTACGAGAACTGCAGCATTAGTCGGACGTTTTCACATAGCCAGCAATGTATGGCAGGCTGGGATGAGGAAATTGTCTTGTTACAAGACTTAATAGCACAGACAAGTTTAAATTTCATATTTTTTAATAAATAAAACAAAATTTATGTATAAAAAATTAAAAAACACTATACCTTGAACCACTATGCCAAATAGGATGCTTTTGGGAGTGCAAAGGAAAAATGCAGAAATACAGATAAGACGGGGAAGAAGCAGAGCTGAGCTATGCTTGGAATAGAATTTAGACAAATTATTAATTCGACTCCAAATATACCACAGCACTCGCGAAGCGATACGGTTTAAGCTTTAAGATTCTTAATATATCTCAATTCTCAATATATTCAATTCACAAGTATGTAAACACCGGTTTACCAATATTTATCATAAACGCAGTGCGCACAAAAAACACGACCGTTTGCTTAAGAGAAGAGAGGGAAGTGTTTCGATTATAGTTATTATGTAATATTGTTGTTATAATAAAATAATTATTGTTATAATTATTATTATTATTTTAATAGCCCCGACCTTTCCTCCACCGCGAAAAATACCTCTGTTAATCTTATTGCCACGATGCCACGACGAAAACTGCAAATACATTTCATTTCAGTATTACCTTTCATTTCCCTCAATAATTGTTTTTAGTTTTGCATGCTCAAAATTTTTAAATCATTTTAAAAGTCTCTCATTTACCCATTCTCATTCATCTCTTATTTTCACTCTTTCTTAACACCTATCTCTCAATCATTTCAAAACTCTCTCACTTTTTCTTAGGCGAACTGTCCTGTTTTTTGTGCGCACTTCGTTTTTCCCTTGTACAATTTTCCTTTGCCGTCCAATCGCTCTCTCCAAAGCTACCGCTACGGCTCCTATTTGATACAGTGTTTTTAAAAACACTTTTAAATAATAATAAATATAAATATAAATATAAATATAAATATAAATATAAATATAAATATAAATATAAATATAAATATAAATATAAATATAAATATAAATATAAATATAAATATAAATATAAATATAAATATAAATATAAATATAAATATAAATATAAATATAAATATAAATATAAATATAAATATAAATATAAATATAAATATAAATATAAATATAAATATAAATATAAATATAAATATAAATATAAATATAAATATAAATATAAATATAAATATAAATATAAATATAAATATAAATATAAATATAAATATAAATATAAATATAAATATAAATATAAATATAAATATAAATATAAATATAAATATAAATATAAATATAAATATAAATATAAATATAAATAATATAAATATATCGAATATATAGATATAACACTTAACACTTCTTAAATTCTCTAGAGTACAAGCTGTCTTCCGTTCAAACCCAACCACTTGGATGTCCACCACAGATTAGCTTAGCAGGATAACTTTCTTCTCTCTTACATGTTTTAGAGTACACGCTCTCTTCCGCTCAAGCTCAATCCTCTGGTTATCAATTCAATTATCAAAGCATCATTTTAGCAGGCTTCTCACACACAAATCAGAGTACTACGTTCTCTTCTGCATAAAAATCTCTCTGCACCCCTCTTGGGTCACAGATCTCTTGTTTACAGGCACTACTTTTTGCCGTCATCAAGCTCTCCCGCTAATTCTAATGTCTCTCGATCTTTAGGCACACTACGCACACTATCGTGTGGATATTTGTACACTCGTTTAGTTGTCAATGATTTTAACAAGTATCGGACACCATCTAGCAATTGTATAATTTCGAATGGTTCCTTAAATTTTGGATCCAACTTCGTTTGGTGCCGCTCTTCGCTTTTTAGTAATACATGATCGCCAATTTTATGCCTTACTACCTGCGCATGCTTTTTATCTACTCTTGCTTTATCATACTGAGCATTCTAACTTATTCCTTCCTTAGCCTCCTTTCTAGCCTTATTCAGGTCTACTCGCTCTTCCTCATTTACAGTTAGCATTCCCAGGGGCCTCGCTTCTTTTCCAATCATCAAGTCTAATGGACTGTGGTTGGTTACACGGTTCATGGTACAGTTTATTACCAATTGTACTTCACCCAATGCCTCTTGCCATGTTCGTTCACTCGTCTCTACAGCCGTTAGCATGCCATTTAGCACACTCATGACACGCTCCACCTGGCCATTTGCTCTACTGGCACCCGTTGCTACTACATGGAGGTCAATTTTGTTATTGGAACTGAATTTTCGAAACTTGCTACTTGTAAAGCATCTGCCTTGGTCCGCTATTATTCTGTTAGGAACACCAAATACTGATATCGCAGACTTTACTGACTGTATGCAGTTCACCGTGTCCAAATTCCAGGTGTGGTACAGGTAAACAAACTTTGTGAAGGCATCAATTTGAACGGTCACATATTCCTTCTCGTCCTTTTTCCCGCTTAATTTCCCACTAATATCTATGTGTACCGTATGCCACGGTATCGATACCTTGGGAATGGGATGTAACTCCGATTGTATTTTACCTGACACTGATTTTGACAATTTACGAAAAAAGTTGACCGTTTTTGGCCCTGATGTCCCATCTATATACTTTATAATCTTTGCTGGGATGCAAATCTTCATCTTCCATCCTACAGTGCCTTATACTTACTAATAAGCTTACCAACTTTAATTATTCTTTGGACAATACTGTGTGTAGTTGCTCTACATAACCTCATTAAGGGTGATGTAGATAGCCAGCATTTACTAACACTTAAATTTCAATATTCCTTTAAGAAGGGCTAGTAACTTTATTTCTTTATTCCTTAGCCATTTTAGTTTGACATATAAACAACACGGCCTGAGGGGTTCGAGCTACAATGGTCTCTACCCTATCATCTCTCTTTTCTGTCCTTCAAATTTAAAATCAAGTATTGTAAATTTCCTTATTTATTCCTCTTAGTTTAAAAATATAAAAATAATAATAAATCGTTTCTCGAGCTCCCCTCGTTTGTTTGGGCCTCTATGCTGTATGATGAATGCAGAAATGCTAGCTGGTGCACGAGTCATTTCCAAAATTCTAAAAAAGGGCAAAAAAAAACACAAATATTTATGAAATCTTAACTCACAGTTTCATTCAACCTCTTATACGCTTCATTAATTATAACTAGTTTAAAAATACTTTTAAAATAAAATGCAACTGTATATTACCACTCTTATATTTAGGTAACATATTTATTATTCTGTAAGGTTACACATTTATGTACATACGTGGAATGCCAAGAGGCTCGTTCAAACTCAAGCAATTTAAAAGCTCTCTTAAATTCAAACTTTTGAAAAACAAATATTGCCTTAGAAATTTAGGTGGGGAATATTAATTTTGCATTTATTTAAGAACTGAAAAAGGCACTAAAGTGGCACGTTCAAGCTTTTAAAATAACGAAAAACGCAAAAACAAACTTAGTTTTTCTCTCATTTAATGCTCTGCTTTCTTTATTATTTGCTGCTTACGAACACACTCAAATGTTAAACATGTATGCGTTTTGGCCCCCCCTACATTACACGCTCTTTGTGTGTCAAAATTCTGCCACGCCCACTCCTGCCTTAAAACAGAAATCTAGCGCAAGTTCTTTAATGTTTTTGGAAAATATTTTGATCCAACGGCTAATCTACACCTAAAAATGAATCAAAAAGCAGCCGATCAAAATAATTTTTAGAGGAGTAATAGAATTTTTAGTTCTGCCCAAGCGCAAAAGTATTCAACAAAAATTGATTGCGGAGAATCCATACCGTTAAAGTTTAAACTTTAAAGGTTATTTAAATTGTGGGTGGAAGCGATGAGTACCGGGTATAATTTAGCCGGGAAACTCGACTATAGCCGTCCTTTCGTGTTTTTAATAACACCTAAGAATGAAATTATGAAATTTATGTATAATCTGTTTGAAAATAATTAAATTATCCAAAATTTTATTATTTGATATTTACACGCACCCTACTTTCTGATATTCGTTACATACATTAAAAACATATCAATGCACTATTGAAAATTTGACAACTTTTTCTGGCAAAAAATCATTTTTGCCAGTAGAACCAGTCCAATAGAAGTAGAACCAGTAGAACCAGTACTACCAATATGGCAGTATAACAAATACTAATTTTGTTCAGTACCAATCGAGTCAGGGTAATTCATAGAGTAGATGCTCTCTGTAAAATTTTGCAAGGTTCGAGTCTGCTTAGTTAGGACTTCGTTGTTTTTTTTTTTAATTATCTTCACATCTTTAATTGTAATATTAAAAAAATATATATTAAATTAGAGCGGTAAATAAAATTCCAAGGAACTCCATCCGTCATTTGGTCATTCGAAACGTCAGTCACTAATTACACAGTGCGACAGCGATTTGGAACTTTTGAAGAGACTTAGTAGGAATGGTTTATTAGGTCGAATATAGTACAAAACCGTGTTTGAAATATTTCTAACACCCTCAAAATCTTGATTTATTTACTAAAAACGGTTTTCGGAACGGTTTGGGACTTTTTTGCTCTTATAAATTCCTTAATGCGTAATTTTAAATCGGTTTTGTGATATATTCGACCTAATAAGCAATTCCTACTAGGTCTCTTTAAAAGTTCCAATTTTTGTTTTTTTGTCGTACTGTGTTATCAATATCAGTCACTAAGTTATATGGCAGCTATAGGATACAGTCGGCCAATTTCGGCCGTTCCGACTTATGTAATGCGTGCAAAGTTTCAAGTCGATAGCTTTAAAACTGACTAGTTTGCGTAGAAACAGACAGACGGACAGACAGACGGACATGCTCATATCAACTCAGGAGGTGATCCTGATCAAGAATATATATAGTGAAATATTCACATATTCAGTTATGTACCAAAAAATAAGAATATGCAGCGTAGGCGATCCCACGCTGAATCAATGTAAACAACCCGCATCCGAAGCAGGCGACGCCGCTCTTCAATAACATAAACAATTCTTGCAATCCATAAGTGTCGCACCCTGAGCGACACTCTTACTCCCTAACTTATGTACAATCCATATCCCAATCGCTCCCACACTTTTGTAAACAGCACAAGAAAGATTTTTGTCACAAGAAATTAGTCTTTCGAATTTGAATAAAGACATGAAACTAAATTCGTTAATTTATTCTTCTTAGCGTTGTCCTTAGTCAACTGACGGGACATTAGTTCGACTCATAAAATTAGTAAACAATTTTACTGGCGCAGTCGGTAGGATTCAAAAAATATCCGAAAAACAGAAAAAGTGGAAGTGAAATCAAAATAAAAAACAACTCAATAAGTCCAAAGGCAACTAGCAGTTAAAAAGAGAAATAAGTGTAACATATAAAATTAAAGAAAAATTAAGTACAACAAAACTAAAACTTAAATAAGTGAAATCAAAATAAAAATAAAACAAATTTTTATATTTACTGTAACAACGAAACAACAACTTTACAATAACAATGGGAACACCAGTTATCGCCGCGACCCAAATCGTGGCGCTAAACGACAACAATCTTGCTGAAGCTCGTCGGCAACTTAAAGACATCATGCCATTTAAGGGTGATCCAGAAACCCTCTACACCTTCATCAGCAGAGTGGACTATGTAATGTCACTCTACCAAACGAATGATCTACGATAACAGAGGATTCTACATGGAGCTATTGAAAGAAACCTAGACGGACACGTAACGCGATCATTAGGCCTTCCAAACATCGAAGATTGGCCTACTCTTAGGTCAAGGCTAATTGGAGAATTTAAGCCGCAGACACCGAACTACAAATTACTGGAGAACTTCAGGGAGACGCCTTATAGGGGAAATCTGAGAGCATTCTGCGAAGAAGCAGAAAGACGACTAAAGGCGATTAAAGATTCCATAAAAATACTGATTAGAAAATTACCAATACAACTATTTACTATTTTGGCTCATCATGATATTGCAGACTTAAGATCATTAATTACTATAGAACAAAATGAGGGAATATATGAAGAACATATTAATTTTGAATTGAATAAAAATACAGAAAACCGTAATAAAAATGCAAACCCTACTCAGAATTCGAAATCACACAAATTTAATACAAATACCCAAATCCCATATCAATCAAGTTACCCACAATATCCCCAACCATTCCAACCTAATTGTAATCAATACATGCAATCATTTAGACCCACCTTTACGCAACAAATTCCTTACAACCAAGCCATGTGGCATGTACCAAATCATTTCGGTCCCAACCAATACATGGACACACAACCAATAACTCATAAAAATCCTTTCCCACAACATTCCAATAAAATTCAAACTCCTCAAACAGCACATTTTAAAGGAAATACATACCCTCAACAGCAACAACCCTCCTCCTCTAAAAACACCAACTTTCCGGTTACCAAACGACTAAGACCATCGGACAGTGAGCAAACTAAAATGTCTATTGACGAATTGACATTTCAAGACGTGCACGAATACGAAAATTTACAACCCAATTATTATGAACAACAGTATTACAATCAATACCATGTGATGATTAATGAAGGGCAACAACAGGTACAATCTATCCAAAATACAAATGATCAAAATCAAAATAGCTCAGAGCCAAACGAAAATTTTCGGTTAACAGCCCCGGACAACACCAGTACATAGAAATAGCATACAAAGGTTGCACATACAAATGCCTTATAGACACAGAATCCACAATAAACATGATCAATAAAAATATATTTCATCTTCCTATACAAAATACTAGATGTGAAGTTTTGACATCAAATGGTCCTATTACGTTGAACGACTTGATTATGTTACCCAGCAATAGTATTTTTATAACAAATGAACCATTTTATGTACACAGTTTTTCTAATAATTATGATATACTGATTGGCAGAAAATTGTTGAAAAATGCACAATCAATTATAAATTATAAAAATAGCACAGTAACCCTTTTTGATAAAACATACAAATTAATTACTTCAAAATCAGATAAAAACCAAAATTTTTATATTCAAAAGGCACCAGAAACAAATAAAAATTTAGCTCAGGAATCAATACAAAAAATAAATTTTGAATTATTTCGACTAGATCACCTAAATCAGGAGGAAACTACAAGGTTGAAAGGTTTATTAAACAAATTCAAAAATCTTCAATATGAAGAAGGAGACAATCTAACATTTACAAACACCATTAAACACGTACTAAATACAACACATAATTCCCCAATTTATTCAAAACAGTACCCACTTGCTCAAGCACACAAAAATGAAGTCGAAAACCAAGTGCAAGAAATGCTTAATCAGGGATTAATTAGAGAAAGTAATTCACCATACAATAGTCCTACCTGGGTAGTACCAAAAAAAAACTGATGCTTCTGGTAAAATTAAATATAGAGTAGTAATTGATTATAGGAAACTCTATGAAATAACCTGCCAACCAAACCCAGCCTCAAATTCATTCCTCCTGCCAGTAATTCAGCCAGAGTCCTCCCCTCAGCCAGCCGCACCTTCATTCCGGCCGAACGAAATCGAAAAAGTCATAAGAGGGCTAAAACCAAAAAAGGCTCCCGGTGGTGACCTATTGACCCCAAAGATGCTGATCGAACTTCCAAAATGCGCTATAGAGGTCGTCTGCAAACTATTTAATGGAATCATTAATCTTGGCTATTTCCCAAAAAAGTGGAAGAAATCCATTATTATAATGATACCGAAGCCTGGAAAAGACCACACAATTCCGTCATCATACAGACCAATAAGCCTTCTATCTTGTTTGTCTAAACTGTTTGAAAAATGCTTGTTAACTCGCATAATACCACATCTGGAAGCTTGCAATATCATCCCGGCACACCAATTTGGCTTTCGAAGAAACCATGGAACCATCGAACAAGTGAACAGATTAACATCCGAAATACGCTCAGCCTTCGAACAACGAGAATACTGCAGCGCTATTTTCCTCGACGTATCTCAAGCTTTCGACCGAGTTTGGCTCATCGGACTCATGCACAAAATTAAAACGTATTTGCCAACATACACCCACAAGCTACTGGAATCATACCTCTTCAATAGGGTATTCTCAGTGAGATGCAACGCAGCTACTTCGGGCGACTACACCATCGAAGCTGGAGTTCCACAGGGAAGCGCACTCGGGCCGTGTCTATATGTTTTGTATACTGCGGATATTCCTACGAGCGCACAACTAACAACGTCAACGTTCGCCGATGATACCGCTATTCTTAGTCGCTCCAGATGCCCAACGCAGCCAACAACCCAACTGGCTAATCATCTCACAATAGTGGAAAGGTGGCTGTCCGACTGGCGCATTAAAATAAACGAACAAAAGTGTAAACATATAACGTTTACTCTTAATAGACAAACATGCCCTCCGCTTTTACTAAACGGTATGCAGATCCCTCAAACTAACGACGTAACGTACCTTGGCGTTCACCTTGATAGAAGACTTACCTGGCGTAAGCACATCGAATGCAAAAAGATGCATCTAAAACTGAAAGCCAGCAGCCTCCACTGGATCATAAACTCACGATCGCCACTGTGCCTGGACTACAAGTTACTACTGTACAATTCAGTCCTAAAGCCAATCTGGACGTATGGCTCCCAGCTGTGGGGGAACGCGAGCAGCAGCAACATAGACATCATACAGCGCGCACAATCAAAAATCTTGAGAACTATCACAGGGGCACCTTGGTATGTTCGCAACGAAAACATCCACCGGGATCTGGGCATCCTCGCAGTGAAAGACGAAATCCAGAAGCAAAAAGAGTCATACAAAGAAAAACTGTCCTCGCACCCAAATTTTCTCGCTCGGGGATTGACTCGGGTTTCTAGCGTATCCCGCCTTAGACGCAACGACCTCCCAACCCAGCAATCGATTTTTAGGGCCGTCTAACTCCGTATCAGTCAATATGACTGTTAGTTAAGTTAAAAATATAAGATTTGATACACCTCTTGTTAGTCTCGCAAAGAGAATATTCAAGAAATAAAAGCAACGTAAAAAAAAAAAAAAAAAATGAAATAACCATCCCTGACAGATATCCAATACCGAATATGGACGAAATCCTCGGTAAACTAGGAAAATGCCAATTTTTCACCAAAAGTGGTCATTATGAATACCTCCGAATGCCATTTGGTCTTAGAAATGCACCAGCTACTTTTCAAAGGTGCATGAATAATATTCTTCGACCGTTACTTAACAAACACTGTTTAGTGTATTTAGATAATATTATAATTTTTTCCACGTCCCTTACTGAACATTTGAATTCATTACAACTAGCTTTTTCCAAACTTGCAGAAGCTAATTTAAAATTGCAGTTAGACAAATGTGAATTCTTAAAAAAAAGAAGCTAGCTTTCTTGGTCACATCGTAACCCCTAATGGCATAAAGCCAAACCCTCTTAAAGTTAAACCTATAGTTTCATATCCAATTCCAACAAAAGTAAAAGAGATCCGAGCATTCCTTGGATTAACCGGCTATTATCGTAAATTTATCCCAAACTACGCAGACATAGCCAAAGCTATGACCAAATGTTTAAAAAAAGGAGCAAAGATAGATACACAAAATCTCGACTACATAGACGCATTCAAAAAACTTAAAGCTTTAATTATTAGAGAACTAATTCTTCAATTACCCGATTTCGAAAAAAATTTAACTTTAACTACAGATGCTAGTAATTTAGCCCTTGGAGCCGTGCTTTCTCAAAATGGCCATCCTATATCCTTTATTAGCAGAACACTCAATGAACACGAATTAAATTACAGTGCTATCGAATAGGAGTTACTCGCCATAGTTTGGGCCACTAAAACCTTTCGACATTATTTACTAGGACGACATTTCCTCATTGCTAGTGACCATCAACCTCTTAGACCATCATACATTAAAAGAACCGAATGCCAAGTTACAGAGATGGAGAGCTAAATTAAACGAATACCAATTTAAAATCGACTACGATATGAATCGTAATCGAACTACCGAACTGAGCGGACGTACTTTGTCCGAGCTCCGGGAAAACTTCACTTTGCTTATATTTTCGCCAATATAAGCAAAAAGACACTGAAATACAATTTATTAAAAGCGACAGACAAGCTTTTTATAACAGTTGTAATGTGCTAAACCAAAACTAGTGCATTGTTGAAAAAAAAAAATACGTACCACGCAATGAGCTCATTGAGCAACGACCAAAAGAACGAGCGTAGAAGTTCAGTGAACCAAAGAAACGGCTTCTACTCTTACTTTTCAACCCGCGATACCGAAGTGGAAAAATCGGCGCTTCAAAGCAACCCGGCTTTACTGACCGCTGAAACCCAAAGGGCACGGTCTTGCTCACCCGCTCTGCTCACTCCGACTCCCGCGTCATGGAGTTCGCAGTGTAAAACCCCCCTCCAATACCGGAAACAAATTTCGCACCAACAACAAGCAGCGCTACAACTTCTGCAACAACAGCGAAAACCCCTGCAACTCAAAGTACCACGACGTCAACGACAACAGCGAGTACAAAAACAACAACCTCGGAAAGTGCCAAAGCGGCAACGGCCACACAGACTGGAATGGATCGCTACATCCAAATTAAGCGCAAGCTTAGCCCGCAGAGTAATCCGGCAGGCAACAAAACAAAAATTAACCGTGTCCTGAATAACGATAATGAACCAGACAGATCCACTACTAACAGATTTGCCCTACTGGCGGAGGCTGAGGAAAACCAACCAGCCCAAGACACCGCAAAAAAACCCAAGCCCCCTCCAATCTATATTAGGGAAAAAAAGCTCGAGTGCCCTGGTCAACAAAATTGCGTCGTTGATCGGGAACGGTGACAACTTTCATGTTGTTCCGCTTATCAAAGGGAACATCCATGAAACAAAGGTGCAAACCAAGACTGAAGAGCACTTCCGAATAGTTTCAAAATATCTGGACACTGTACAGAAAAACTATTACACGTACCAGCTGAAAAGCAGTAAGGGCCTACAAGTGGTAGTAAAGGGAATAGAACCTGATGTTACCGCCGCGGAAATAAAAACCGCCCTTAAAGAAAAGGGCTTCGCCGCCAAGAATGTTATTAACATTCTAAATAAAGATAAAAAGCCACAACCCCTCTTCAAGGTCGAGCTCGAGCCAGAAAGCAGGTCGCTGAAGAAGAACGAAGTCCACCCAATCTACAACCTGCAATATCTTTTGCATCGGAAAATCACTGTTGAAGAGCCACATAAACGAAACGGTCCAGTGCAATGCACTAATTGTCAAGAGTATGGACACACAGGTCTTACTGCACACTTCGGGCTATCTGTGTAGTCTGCGGGGACGCCCACAAGTCCGCTTGCTGCACTACAAACAAGGACAGTACCGTGAAGAAATGTGGAAACTGCGGAGGCAGCCATACGGCAAACTATAGAGGATGTATTGTGTATAAGGAGTTAAAGAGTCGCATGCGTCAAGCGACCGCAACGCGCAACCAAAATCCACAGAATGCGTACGTTTCGTCAAAAACCACGCCAGACGTTTTCTTCGCCAAAGCTGCGAGATCCTCATTCGGTCCACTAAACACCACCAACGGCTTCTCCTATGCCGATGCTCTACGATCTGGAAGGGAAATTCCAATTCAGCCTAACTCTCAAAGCGCTCAACAGGCCCCAGAACAGCCACACAGCAAAACGGAAACTATGATGCTTACCCTCCAACAAAGTATGATGGAGCTTATGTCATTCATGAAAACGACCATGCAAACGCTTGTTCAAAACCAGAACATGGTGATGCAGCTGCTCGTAGCACAACAGTCCAAATAATCTATGCAGGCGCTACGAATATCAATGTGGAACGCCAATGGTGTCTCACGGCATAAACTAGAATTGTCACAATTCCTGACCGAAAACCATATTGACGTTATGCTACTGGTGGAAACGCATCTTACAAGCAAATACAACTTTCATATAAGAGGCTACACAATCTACCGCACAGATCATCCAGATGGGAAAGCCCACGGCGGAACTGGAGTTCTAATCAGAGAACGAATTAAACACCATTTTCACAAAAGGTTTGCAACAAACTTCTTGCAGGCCACATCGATACAAATTCAGTCAAGCAACGGAATCCTTTCAATTGCTGCCGTTTACTGCCCTCCTCGCTTCTCAATCTCGGAAGGACAATTCATGGACTTCTACAATTCACTTGGGGATCGATTTATAGCCGCAGGAGACTACAACGCCAAACATACGCACTGGGGATCACGTCTAGTGACTCCCAAAGGAAGACAATTGTACAATGCAATTATAAATGTGAAAAATAAACTGGACTACGTTTCCCCTGGAAGTCCCACATACTGGCCAACAGACTCACGAAAGCTCCCAGACCTTATTGATTTTGCAGTGACAAAAAACATACCTCGCAATCTAATAAGTGCCAAAGCAGTCTCGGACTTATCATCAGACCACTCGCCTGTGCTTCTAACGCTTCTTCAAAGCCCAGAAATAACCGAACACCCCTTCAGTCTGACGACGACAAAAACAAATTGGCTAAAATACAAAAAGTACGTGAGTGCCCACATAGAACTCGCCCCGGATTTTAACATGGAATCGGACATCGACTACACTACGAGCGCCCTGGAAGAAGTACTCGTTGCGGCAGCTAAAATCTCTACTCCTCATAGGAAAGAAGTAGACCGAAACAAACACTTCAAATCTAATCAGCAAATCGAACAGCTCGTGCGAGAAAAGAGGCGCACGCGTCGTGATTGGCAAAACAGCAGATCACCAGCTTCATAACAACGCCTTAAGGAAGCAACCCGATCACTCGACCAGGCTCTTCACCAACAGGAAGAAAATGCACAGCTGAGGTACATCCAGAATCTCTCGCCAACAAGCACAAAGTACCCCCCGTGGAGGGCCCACCCAAATCTTAGTGCCCCAATTGAAACGACCACCCCGATAAGAAACTCTTCGGGATGCTGGGCTCGCAGCGACGAAGACCGAGCTGAAACATTCGCCACACATCTCCAAAGTGTCTTCCAACCAAACCCAGCCTCAAATTCATTCCTCCTGCCAGTAATGCCAGAGTCCTCCCCTCAGCCAGCCGCACCTTCATTCCGGCCGAACGAAATCGAAAAAGTCATAAGAGGGCTAAAACCAAAAAAGGCTCCCGGTAGTGACCTATTGACCCCAAAGATGCTGATCGAACTTCCAAAATGCGCTATAGAGGTCGTCTGCAAACTATTTAATGAAATCATTAATCTTGGCTATTTCCCAAAAAAGTGGAAGAAATCCATTATTATAATGATACCGAAGCCTGGAAAAGACCACACAATTCCGTCATCATACAGACCAATAAGCCTTCTATCTTGTTTGTCTAAACTGTTTGAAAAATGCTTGTTAACTCGCATAATACCACATCTGGAAGCTTGCAATATCATCCCGGCACACCAATTTGGCTTTCGAAAAAACCATGGAACCATCGAAAAAGTGAACAGATTAACATCCGAAATACGCTCAGCCTTCGAACAACGAGAATACTGCAGCGCTATTTTCCTCGACGTATCTCAAGCTTTCGACCGAGTTTGGCTCATCGGACTCATGCACAAAATTAAAACGTATTTGCCAACATACACCCACAAGCTACTGGAATCATACCTCTTCAATAGGGTATTCTCAGTGAGATGCAACGCAGCTACTTCGGGCGACTACACCATCGAAGCTGGAGTTCCACAGGGAAGCGCACTCGGGCCGTGTCTATATGTTTTGTATACTGCGGATATTCCTACGAGCGCACAACTAACAACGTCAACGTTCGCCGATGATACCGCTATTCTTAGTCGCTCCAGATGCCCAACGCAGCCAACAACCCAACTGGCTAATCATCTCACAATAGTGGAAAGGTGGCTGTCCGACTGGCGCATTAAAATAAACGAACAAAAGTGTAAACATATAACGTTTACTCTTAATAGACAAACATGCCCTCCGCTTTTACTAAACGGTATGCAGATCCCTCAAGCTAACGACGTAACGTACCTTGGCGTTCACCTTGATAGACGACTTACCTGGCGTAAGCACATCGAATGCAAAAAGATGCATCTAAAACTGAAAGCCAGCAGCCTCCACTGGATCATAAACTCACGATCGCCACTGTGCCTGGACTACAAGTTGCTACTGTACAATTCAGTCCTAAAGCCAATCTGGACGTATGGCTCCCAGCTGTGGGGGAACGCGAGCAGCAGCAACATAGACATCATACAGCGCGCACAATCAAAAATCTTGAGAACTATCACAGGGGCACCTTGGTATGTTCGCAACGAAAACATCCACCGGGATCTGGGCATCCTCGCAGTGAAAGACGAAATCCAGAAGCAAAAAGAGTCATACAAAGAAAAACTGTCCTCGCACCCAAATTTTCTCGCTCGGGGATTGACTCGGGTTTCTAGCGTATCCCGCCTTAGACGCAACGACCTCCCAACCCAGCAATCGATTTTTAGGGCCGTCTAACTCCGTATCAGTCAATATGACTGTTAGTTAAGTTAAAAATATAAGATTTGATACACCTCTTGTTAGTCTCGCAAAGAGAAGATTCAAGAAATAAAAGCAACGCTAAAAACAAAAAAAAAAAAAATCGACTATATTAAAGGGAAGAAAAATTCCGTTGCTGATGCATTATAAAGAATTAAAATTGAAGAAAATCATCATAGCGAAGTTACTCAACATAGTGCCGACGAAGACAATAGCAATCTTATTAATTTAACAGAAAAACCAATAAATTATTTCAAGAAACAAATAATTTTCATTAAATCTGATAAAAATAAAGTAGAGAATTCAACAATATTTGGTAACTACATTACCACAATTCAATATAATGACATGACATTCGAAAAGGCCAAACAGATTTTACCTAATTATTTTATTCATAAAAATATTTCCATTTATATTGAGAGCGATGTAGATTTTGAACTTATTCAAAGAGCACACAGAGAAATTATTAATACCACCTACACTAAAGTAATTCGCAGCCTCTACCTTTTAAAGAATGTTTGTTCATATGCCGAATTTAAAGAAATTATACTTAGATCACATGAAAAACTCTTACATCCTGGTATACAGAAAATGACAAAATTATTTAAAGAAAATCACTTCTTTCCCAAAAGCCAATAGCCAATTAATCCAGAACATAATAAATGAATGCAACATATGCAATCTGGCTAAAACAGAACACAGAAACACAAAAATGCCTTTTAAAATCACACCCAACCCTGAACATTGTAGAGACAAATTTGTAATAGATATTTATTCATCTGAGGGAAAACATTACATCAGTTGCATTGACATTTATTCTAAATTCGCTACACTTGAACAGATTAAAACAAAAGATTGGATAGAATGCAGGAACGCGCTAATGCGTAAAGGCAGACAGAGACGGAGCTTTCTCCAGCTTGACTGTTAGGCGATGGCTTGAAGCAGAAGGAATTGAATTACAACTCAATACAGCAAAAAACGGCGTAGCAGATGTCAAAAGACTTCATAAAACAATAAATGAAAAAATCAGAATAATCAATTCATCCGATGATGAAGAAGTAAAATTAAGTAAGATAGAAACAATCCTTTACACATACAACCATAAAATTAAACATGACACTACTGGACAAACACCTGCTCAAATATACTTATACGCTGGGCATCCAATATTAGACACTCAAAATATTAAAGAAAGGAAAATAGATAAACTTTATGAAGATCGACAGGAATTTAACATTGACACCAGATACAGAAAAGGACCAATTTAAAAGGGTAAACTAGAAAATCCATTTAAAGCAAATAAAAATGTAGAAAAAATAGACGAAGACCATTACAAAATTACTAATCGAAATAGAGAAACCAAATACTACAAAACACAATTTAAGAAACAAAAGATAACTAATGCCGTTAAACTCCCACAGGAACCTTCTGTACATTGATGTTGTTTCTATCATTCACCACGGGCCACACTCAACAAATTCAAATAACCAACACAGATTCCGACCTTGGCTATTTACTCTTCTCAAGCATTCCAATTCAAATACCGGTAGTATATGAACATCACTGTCTAAGAATTAAATTAACGGAAATCAATATTATCACAAACTCTTTTGGTAAAAAAATCACAGACTCGCCAAGAATGAAGTACTTGTACACTAAACTACTAAAACAATTAAATGGTATAACTATTCATCAGCAAAATAGGCAGAAACGTGGACTATTTGACATAATAGGTTCATCCTTTAAATTTCTTTTTGGCACACTTGATGAAAATGATAGAATAAAAATTGACAATTAAATAGATCTAATTGCAGAAAATTCAATTCAACTTCATAAATTAAATGATGTTATAAAGTTTGTGAATGAAGGATTACAGAAACTTACTTATTACAAAAATAACCGCAATAGTATTGACACGCTTGTTTATGAACTCATGCATCCACCAGAGGGGACTTGCTTCCCGCACCCAAAATAATCAGTTCATAGCCTCCAGGTCAAACCCTGAAGTCTTCTTCTCGACTGTAGCCAGATCCTCACTAGGACCCATAAACTCTGCCAAAAGGACCCATAAACTCTGCCTTCCCTACGAATATCTACGTGGAACGCTAACGGCGTTTCGCAGCATAAACTCGAGCTAGCGCAATTCCTACTAGACAATCAAATCGAAGTAATGCTGCTTCCATAAACACACCTTACGAACAGATACAATTTCGAACTATGAGGATATTTATTCTATGGAACAAATCATCCAACTGGGACTGGAATATTAATCAGAAGCCGTATTAAGCACCATTATCACAGGAAATTTGCTAAAAACTACCTACAGGCCACATCCATAAATATACACCTAAATACTGGCAAGCAATTAACTCTAGCCGCCATATACTGCCCCCCACGCTTCACCATAGCCGAAGATGAGTTTATGCAGTTTTTCAACTCACTCGGAGACCACTTCATAGAAGCAGGAGACTACAATGCCAAGCACACACACTGGAGATCTCGTCTCGTGACCCCAAAAGGAAAGCAGCTCTATAATGCAATTATAGAGTAGCCAACTCCCGATTCAGGCTCGCCGGTGCGAAAACCACGGCGTTCCCTGGCGTAGCGGAGGCGATAGTTAGTAGCCAACTCCCGATTCAGGCTCGCCGGTGCGAAAACCACGGCGTTCCCTGGCGTAGCGGAGGCGATAGTTAGTAGCCAACTCCCGATTCAGGCTCGCCGGTGCGAAAACCACGGCGTTCCCTGGCGTAGCGGAGGCAACAGATCTTCGGCAACTCCCGATTCAGGCTCGCCGGTGCGAAAATCACGGCGTTTCCCTGGCGTAGCGGAGGCCACAGCCCGCCACAGGGCACTGCTAAAAACCCGGACCGAACCGAGTCAGAGAGGTGGAAGGCGTCGACAGATAACCAAGGAGGAACCCCGGCGACAAGGAGGCAACAGCATCGGAGCGGACCACCCGGACGGCGGAGGAATCAAGGATCACGAGCATCAGGAGTGAGGCCCATTCCCGGGAACCCGCATGAGACATCAGTGTAACCGAAGGGTCAGTCAATAAAGAGACGGAACTAAAAGTAAAGCTATTGTGTTATTTCTGGGCTAGGGCAATCACGTCGAATTATAAATTCGGTGGAACGGATCCGCAAATCTCTGTGAGCTAGCCGCGGCATACTGTGGCGAGCGGAAGCATAGAAATAAGTTCGTTACACCTGGCGCCCAAACAACGTGATTGCAGAGTCTAGAAGTAACATAGCAAAAAAAAAAAAAAAAACAAACATGGGAAAGAAAAACTGGATCTACACGCTTAAAAAAGAAGAGCTAAGCGAGGTGTGCAGGGAACTCGGTCTACCAGCAGACGGGACGGTGGAAACCATGAGATCACTAGTGGCAAAGTGGGTCGACGAGTCCAAGGACGAGGAAGTACTGGCGTTGACTCACGGGCTCGAGGAAAGGTTTCGGCTGAGATCCACCCCCAGGCAGAGGGCGACTAGCGAGACCGAACGATTTATAGCAAGCTTAGCGGTACCAGAGCCAAAAGTAGGAAGGAGCATGGAGCCACAATCAAGAAAATATGTCCCGGCCCCAGTGGATTACGCCAAAGTGGCCAGACAGGTGCGGGACTGGTCCTTTCGGTTCGACGGAACAGGAGACCCACTAGAGTTCCTCGACCGAGTGACGTGGTCCGCGAAAACCTATGGTTTGGACATAAACACGATCCCGAGGGCCATGCCAGAACTACTACAAGGCAGGGCTCAAAGATGGTTCATCATGAACGATGAAGAATGGCCAACATGGACAAGGTTCAAAGCGAGCTTTGAAAACTTTTTCCTGCCGAAAGGATATTTCGAGAAATTGGCGGATCAAGTTCGCCAACGGAAGCAGCGGCGTGGAGAGCCATTCAAAGAGTACATGGTAGACCTTCAGTCACTAATGAAGCCACTAGGAAAAACCACAAAGGAGGTGATCGAGAGGCTCGTCGAGAATTGCATGCCAAGGATGAAGATGTTTATAAGGCCATACGCCTGCGCATCTTTAGAGGAAGTGATGGGCCTGGCAGAAGAGTTCGAGGAGTTGGCGCAAGAAGAAGAGGCCTTTAACAGGCAAGTTGCCACAGAACAGCGATGGAGCCACAGTCAACCGGCCGTAGACGACAGGTGGCCAAAGGAACAACCACAGCATGGCGAGACAGCAAGGTACCATGGGGGTCAATGGACTCAGAAAACGCCACGGGATGAGTTCCACCACCCGGCCGTCCAAAACGCTCAATGGACGCCAAGGTGGCAGAGGGAGGAACTGCGCCAAGGCCCGCCGGAGCAGCAAAACACAAGTCAGGGGTGGATGCCAAGATGGCAGCCTGAGACCCAGCACAGGGCAACCCAACAACAACCCGATCGGCAATGGACAGCAGGACCAAGACAGGGTTCTATTGAAAACCCAGCACAAGCATGCAACAGATGCGGTGGCATGGGCCATTGGGCCAGCGGATGCAGGAACCCACGAATATTGTTCTGCAAGATGTGCGGCGCAATAGGGGTAAGGAGCACAGAATGCTGCCAAAGGTCGGGAAATGCGCAGCGGTCCCAGCAACAGGGAGGAGAGCAGGGATCGCACGGTGCTGCCTCTCAAAACTGATAGGAGGACTTTCCGGAGAAGAGCAGCAGTTGACAGCGACCATCGAGTTAGAGGGCAAGGAAGTGAAGGCCATGTTGGATACAGGAGCAACGGCAAGCTTCATCGCGGAGGAACTAGCAGAGGGCCCGGAGATCACCGGGCAACGCGTCGCAACAAGGAGGCGGGTGAAGTTGGCCAATGGAAGCCATACGGAGATCCGCGCCGCACTCCAGGCAAGAGTAAGCTTCGGCAACAAAACAAGGACCTTGAACCTGTTGGTTATGCCAGGCATGGAGGACAGTCTGGTGCTAGGATGGGACTTCCTCAGCGAATTCGGCGCAACCGTGACATGCGCGGGCCATCGCATTACGATACCCAAAAGGGAAAGATGGGGCGGCTGTCTGGAAGATAGGCTGTCCATAGCAGTGGCAGGGTTCCCAGAAAAATGGGAAGAGGAACGCGATAAGAGATTCATCGAGAGAGAGCTGGAGGCGTTCGCAGGCCAAAGAGGCTGCTCGAACATAACGCAGCACAGAATCACGATGAAGGACGACATTCCCATAAAACAGCGATATTACCCCAAAAACCCAAAAATACAGGGAGAAATTAACGCGAAGGTGGAGGAGCTGCTGGAGAAAGGATGCATTGAGCCTTCGAATAGCGCCTACAGTTCACCCATTGTGATGGTGAAGAAGAAAACGGGTCAATGGAGGATGTGCGTAGATTTTCGACAGATCAACGCAAAATCTATAAAGGATGCGTACCCAATGCCACGGATAAACTTTATCTTAGAACAGCTGAGGGAGGCCAGATTTTTCAGCAGCCTCGACTTGAAGGACGGGTATTGGCAGATCCCTCTAGAGAAAGGAAGCAGAAAGTACACCGCCTTCACCGTTCCAGGAAAGGGCTTGTACCAATGGAAGGTGATGCCGTTCGGGTTGCACTCAGCCTCGGCAACGTTTCAGAGGGCCCTTGACCAGGTCATAGGCCCGGACATGGCTCCACACGCATTCGCGTACCAGGACGATATCATCGTGATCGGACGCACCAAGGAGGAGCACATGGAGAACTTAAAGGAGGTGTTCAGAAGGTTGAAAGCGGCGAACCTGCGGATAAATGCGGAAAAATGCCATTTCTTCAGGCAGGAGCTGCTATACTTGGGACACCGGATAACGAGCAAGGGAATCGGCATGGACCCGGGTAAGGTCGCCGCGATTACAGAGCTAAGACCCCCAACAAACGTCAAAGGAATACGGCAGTTCATCGGGATGGCATCATGGTATCGGCGGTTCGTCCCGGATTTCGCAGGTATCGCGAAGCCCTTAAACGATCTGCTACGAAAGGGGACGAAATGGGAATGGACCCCCAAGCACCAGGAGGCGTTCGAAACCCTAAAGGCGCGGCTGGCGGAAGATCCAGTACTGGCGTGCCCAGACTTTAAGAAAAGGTTCGTGCTGCAAACGGACGCAAGCGACTACGGCGTCGGAGCGGTCCTGACCCAGGACACCGAGGAGGGCGAACGGGTGATCGCATACGCCAGTCGAACGCTGATTGGAGCTGAAAAAAATTACTCGGCAACGGAGAAGGAGTGCCTAGCCATAGTATGGGCGATCAGGCAGATGAGACCCTATCTGGAGGGATACCAGTTCGACGTAATCACGGACCACATGGCGCTGAAGTGGCTCAACAACATAGAGAGCCCGCTGGGAAGAATAGCGAGATGGGTGTTCGAGCTGCAACAATATGATTACGTCATCAGCTACCGGAAGGGGAAACTCAACGTAGTCGCCGACGCGCTATCCCGCCAGCCGGTATTGGAGAAACTGAGAAGTGCCACGGAGGCGGAGATCAAAGAATGCGTGTGGATAAGCGCGTTGAAGAAGAAAATGCAGACAAGCCCGCAGAAGTTCCCGGACTACGTGGAAGAGGGCGGTTTGATCTACCGCCACGTCCCGCATAGAGCTGGAAGCGAGGAAGTGGCGCCATGGAAGCTGTGCGTGCCGTTGGAGATGAGGCAGCAGGTCCTCAAGGAAAATCATGACGCACCAACGGCGGGACATTTGGGCGTAAGGAAAACCATAGCCAGAGTGGCCGCCCGGTATTTCTGGCCAGGGATGCAGAGGGACATCCGGAAATACGTCAGGAGATGCGAGACGTGCCTGAAGTACAAGCCGAGTCAGATGCAGATGGCCGGGAAAATGCTGACACAGGTTCCGGAGGAGCCATGGGCGACGGTGTGCGCAGATTTCGTAGGCCCACTGCCCAGGTCGAAACACGGCAATACAATGATCCTGGTGATAATCGATCGGTTTTCGAAGTGGACGGAGATAGTGCCTCTTCGAAAAGCAACAACCGAGGCGTTGCAGAAGGCATTCAGGGAGAGAGTTGTCGCGCGGTATGGAGTACCGAAAATAATAATAACGGACAACGGGGTGCAGTTCACCAGTCGCAGCTTCAAGAAGTTCCTCGGAGAACTCGGTGTACGCCATCAGTTCACCGCACCATATACGCCGCAGGAGAATCCCACGGAAAGAGCGAACAGGACAGTAAAAACAATGATCGCCCAGTTCGCTGGGGAAGAACAAAGGAAGTGGGACGAACACTGGCCGGAGCTAATGTTGGCGGTAAATTCCGCAGTCTCGGAGTCCACGGGTTACTCGCCGTGTTTTATAACGCAGGGCAGGGAGCCAAGGATGCCGCGAGCCCTATTCGACGAGAATGTGCTGGGCACGGGAGCTGAACAAGGAACACCCATGGAGAACGCGGCGAGACTGAAGGAGACATTCGAAATAGTAAGGAGGAATATGGAGCGAGCTGCCCAGGACCAGGCGCGACATTACAACTTGCGAAGGCGGAAGTGGAGCCCAAAGGTCGGTGAAACAGTGTGGGCAAAGGAGCACCACCTATCAAAGGCAGCTGAGGGATTTGCGGCGAAACTGGCCCCTCGGTATGACGGGCCATATACGGTGGTGGATTTCGTGTCTCCGGTTATCGTCACGTTACGGCACGACCGGACAAGGAGGGAGAAGAGAGCCCATGTGAGCGAGCTGAAGGCTCAGGACACAGAAGAAACAGTTCGTAACCCAACGTCGGTTACACCTGTACACGGAGTAGGGCTCAGCGACGGACCAAGAGAGGAGCTGCATCCCGGCGGTGAAGGAGCACCGCAGAAGCCGGGTGCTGGAAGCGCATGAAAGCGTGAAAAGGAGGCGCCTGGAGCTGCTGGAGGCGCGGACGGCGATGGACCTCGCAAGAGAAAATGCGACCGACGTGGCGGTCAGCAGGAAAAAAAAAAAGGAAACAAAAAAAAAAGGCCGCGTCAAAAGGCTGGCGAGAGCAAAGGAATAACGAAAGCGAGATAAATACATCTTATCCGCATAACGGGCACACAGAAAAAAAAACTCACAAAGAGGAGGAGAGCAAGTAACGGGAGCATTAGCGGGACATTTCCAGCAACGGGAAACGGATTCGCTATATAAGTGGAGACGTGCAAGATGTTCGGCCTATTCGAAATCTACACGCAGCCAAAACAATGCCCTCAAGCGCCTCGATGGTAGTGTCGTCCGACGACAGTGACATTGAGATAGTCGGCGACCCATCATGGGACGCCAAGAAGTCAAGGTCGGAGTGGGTGGTCCGGCGGGCGGCAGGAGGACAAGGAAGCATCCCGGTCGGTTCCTTCGAGGTGGAGCGGCGGCGCAGGAGCGAGGCGTTGGCCCTGCACTTGCGGGCAATTCGGGACCGCCGATGCCTCGGCAAATTAAAGGCGGTGGAGGACATGGCGAGGGCCCGCGTCAGGGTCATAGCCCAAATGCACCGGAGGAGCACCAGGGAGGCGAGGAAGAGGCGCATCGATGGACGAGAAAGGGCCATGGTGAGAGCGAGAGCGAGGACGGCACGGCAGCGGCGGACCCGGAAAATAATAGAGACCGCAAGGAGAAGGGCCGCCGCCGGCAGGGTGCGACAAGCAGGAAGGCGATGGAAGAAGAAGATACCGCCGACGCCGCGTCCAAGAGCAGAAAGACCGGAGGAGAAGCCGGTCAGCACGGCCCCGAATCGGAAGAGGGTCCGGCAGGCGACGCCATGGCCGACGGTACCCCCTACCCCACGCCCACAACAGGAGCCCAGGGAGGAGCAGCCGTGGGAGAAGGGGCCGTGGGTGTGGCCGGAGCCGCGTAGGACGGATACGCAGAGGCCAGCGCAGCAGAGGCCGGCGCTGACTCGGCAGGGGTCGTGCCCGGAGAAGCGGCCGGCGAGGCCGGTGCTGGAGCGGCAGGCTTCCGAGGGAGCCGGGCGAGCGGTGCCGGAGGACAGTTGGCCGCCGGAGCTTGGCGCCCGAGTTAAGGCCGAGTTGGCGAAGAGAAGAGGACGACCCGGAAGGTGGTGCATTGTGGCACAGGTGGGTGCCACATCCTTCCGGGTGAGAGGAGGCGCCAGCGGGGTGCGAGTGGTGAGGAGGAATTGAAAATGTTGTAAAATAAAAAAAAAAAAAAAAAAAAAAAAAAAATTTGGTTAAGTTAAAATTAGAATAAAAAAAAAGAAAAAAAAAAAAAAAAAAAAAAAACTTGGTTAAGTTAAAATTAGGAAAAAAGGGTTTAGTTAAAAAAAAAAAAAAAAAAAAAAAAAAAATTTTGGGTAAAGTTAAAATTTAAAAAAAAAAATTTTGGGTAAAGTTAAAATTAAAAAAAAAAAAAAAAAAGGGTTAAGTTCAAATTAGAATTAAAAAAAAAAAACAAAAGGGTTTAGTTAAAAACAAAAAAAAAAAAAAAAAAAAAAAAAAAAAATTTTGGTAAAGTTAAAGTTAAAAAAAAAAAAAAAAAAAAAAAAAAAAATTGGGTAAAGTTAAAATTAGAATTAAAAAAAAAAAAAAAAAAAAAGCTTAAGTTCAAACTAGAATTAAAAAAAAAAAAAAGGGGGTTTAGTTAAAAACAAAAAAAAAAAAAAAAAAAAAAAAAAAATTTTTGGTAAAGTTAAAAAAAAAAAAAAAAAAAAAAAAAAAATTTTGGTAAAGTTAAAATTAGAATAAAAAACAAAGGGGTAAAATTGAATAGCTTCAGTAGATAAAATAAGAGTTTAGAAAAGTAAAGTAAAGTAAAAGGGGGTTAGTGCAGTTGGGAGAAAGGGGGTACGGAAAACCCAGAGTAGCCGTAGAAGAGGGAGCGATCGGTCATCTCCCGAAGAAGGGGGAGTGGATGGGCATCCACACCATCATTTGTTTTTTTTGGTAATCATTGAGTGGTCAAGCGGACGCCATTTCTTCGCCGGGTGGCTCTGTCGTTCCCGAAGAAGGGGGAAGTGTGAGGAGAATTAGTCTCCTCACACGCTAAGACAGATAACCAGCGGCGACAGGGCATGGGAATCACCAATCAGGAAGGGGCCACAGAAGGTAGGCCAAGGACCAATGCGAGCGGGGAGGAAGATTTCGGCACTTAGTGCGAAGACGGAATCGACGTGGAACGTAACGGTTCCAGCAGCAGCAGCAGACAAATGGGAAGACAACATTTCGGCACCCAGTGGGAAGACGGAATCGACGTGGAACGTAACGGTTCCCGCAGCAGCAGTGGACAAATGGGAAGACAACATTTCGGCATCCAGTGGGAAGACGGAATCGACGTGGAACGTAACGGTTCCAGGAGCATCAGCAGACAAGTTGGAAATACAAGGTTCCGTCACCCAGTGGGAAGACGGAATCAACGTGGAACGTAACGGTTCCCGGAGCGACAACGGACGCCGGGAAAGGCAAAGTTTCATCGGCGAGTGGGAAGACGGAATCAACGTGGAACGTAGCGGTTCCACCGCGCAGCGGCGCTCAGACGGTGCGAGGAGCTAGTAGCAGCAAAGGAGAAAGAAGCAACAGGGGTCAGCGGCCGAGAGAAAGGGGGCAACGGCCGCACGGACGGCCACCTGCCGACGGGAAAGTGGCATGAGACGGAGAAGCAGGAATAACGGCAGGCCGCCAACGGGAAAGTGGCGGGATCGTTGGAGCCAGGAGGATTAACGGGCGCCCCGATCCGTATATAAGGAGGCCCTCTGGAGCAGCTCAAGACGAGTCGTTTGAGAAAGCTTGTAGCGTTGAGTTGGAGGACCGCCTATGGAGAGTCCCCCAGTCAAGTGTTAGAGCGTTTCGAAAAAGGATTCGGATTTGCTTGAGTTTGAAGGACCGCCTTTGGAGAGTCCAACAACCAAGCGTAAGGACACGAACAAGACAAGACAGGATCGGTACGGAAGGATCCGGGACAGGTCCGTGGGAAAAACCGAGGCGACAGGTGACGAGTTGGACTAGTTACTGGCCCCGGCAGGCAAGCCTTGCCAGGCAGTGAGGAGGGATTCCCGACTCGCAGCCAACAGGCGTAGTCCTGCCACGGCAAGGATAGGCCCACTCAGGAGCCTAAGCCCGGTTTGCTCCAAAGACGCGGAAGACGGAGCAGGAGAGGATCGTGGTCGGACGGTTTCCTCGACAATTGGAGGGCATCAGAGTCGAGTTTGGGCCATTCCCAGTCAGAGTAGGCAAGCCTTGCCAGGCAGTGAGGAGGGATTCCCGACTCGCAGCCAACAGGCGTAGTTCTACACAGCACGGGTAGGCCGACTCGGGAACTCGCGCCCACTCAGGAAAGCGATCGGGGAGATACCGATCACCCACCGAGCAACTCGTGGTCCGGGGCCATTGACGCGTACGCGGGTGGTCACCCGGCCAGAAAGAGAAGCACGACTCACGGTCCGGGACGGACGACTTCCGACCTCGTCGGGACTGACAGGACTTCGGCAACTCCCGATTCAGGCTCGCCGGTGCGAAAACCACGGCGTTCCCTGGCGTAGCGGAGGCGATAGTTAGTAGCCAACTCCCGATTCAGGCTCGCCGGTGCGAAAACCACGGCGTTCCCTGGCGTAGCGGAGGCGATAGTTAGTAGCCAACTCCCGATTCAGGCTCGCCGGTGCGAAAACCACGGCGTTCCCTGGCGTAGCGGAGGCGATAGTTAGTAGCCAACTCCCGATTCAGGCTCGCCGGTGCGAAAACCACGGCGTTCCCTGGCGTAGCGGAGGCAACAGATCTTCGGCAACTCCCGATTCAGGCTCGCCGGTGCGAAAATCACGGCGTTTCCCTGGCGTAGCGGAGGCCACAGCCCGCCACAGGGCACTGCTAAAAACCCGGACCGAACCGAGTCAGAGAGGTGGAAGGCGTCGACAGATAACCAAGGAGGAACCCCGGCGACAAGGAGGCAACAGCATCGGAGCGGACCACCCGGACGGCGGAGGAATCAAGGATCACGAGCATCAGGAGTGAGGCCCATTCCCGGGAACCCGCATGAGACATCAGTGTAACCGAAGGGTCAGTCAATAAAGAGACGGAACTAAAAGTAAAGCTATTGTGTTATTTCTGGGCTAGGGCAATCACGTCGAATTATAAATTCGGTGGAACGGATCCGCAAATCTCTGTGAGCTAGCCGCGGCATACTGTGGCGAGCGGAAGCATAGAAATAAGTTCGTTACAAAAGCTAAGAACAAGCTAGACTATGTTTCTTCTGGCACACCAACATACTGGCCGGCAGACCCAAAGAAACTTCCCGATTTAATTGACTTTGCGATTACCAAAAAAATTCCTAAAAATCTGATAAGGGCCAAATGCCTTTCGCATCTTTCATCTGATCACTCGCCTGTCCTTTTTACTCTACTCCGACACCCAGGAACATGGGATCAATCATCAAAACTGACCTCACATAAAACCAATTGGGTTAAGTACAGGAAGTACATCAGCTCACATATTGAGCTGAGTCCTCACTTCAGCGACGAAGCCAACGTAGACAGTTTTGTAATTCACTGGAGTCTGTACTCGTCTCTGCAGCTCGAGTTTCAACACCTCAAACTATAAACACACAATGCATTCAAAAGAAGACAGCTCGTCCTCGAAAAGCGACGCTTAAAACATGCTTCACGTCAACTTGATCAAGCTCTACAGCAAGAAGAAACGTATGTCCACCGCCGCTACATAGAGCAATTGTCAACTAACAGTACAAAACACTCACTATGGAGAGCACACCCAACTCTGAGGACAATGATGCTCATCACCGAAAGAAACCGTGATGCGTATTAGAAATTCCACTGGCGGGTGGGCGCGCAGCGAACAGACAGAGCCAGCACGTTTGCCAAGGTTAGGTTAGGTTGAGGCGGCGATGTGGTGCCGGTGACTGACACCCCCATCCACTTGAGCCGCTTGGGCTCCTTGTGATACCGCATAGGCAAGGATCCTACTAGAGGACCTCTCCCTTCCTATCTACTTGTGTGCCCAAGGGTGTTCTGTCCTTCCTGCGGCGGCTCGCGATCCCATCCTGATTTTCGGATGAAAGCAACGAGTCTGTGTGGAGCGACCTCCTCGAGGTCTGTTAAGTCCGTGAGTATTGTTGCGCCCAGGAATTTGAGCCTGCTGCGCCCCAGCGCAGGGCATTGACACAGAAGGTGTGCGACTGTCTCTTCCTCTTCCACGTCCCCACAGCTCCTGCAGTAGTCATAATATGGCACCGCTAGTCTAGCCGCATGTGCTCCTATTAACCAATGTCCCGTAATGGCCTTGACCGCCAGACTACAGTCCTGCCTATTTAGGGCGATGAGCATCATTGTCCTCTTCCTAGATCGGATGGGCCATATCATGCGTGAGTTCCTGCAGTTTTGGAGATTTCTCCATTTCCTCAGTGATGCGCGGTCAAAGTGATCCCTGCATTTTAGCCTACACGTAGCTAAGGGGATACCTACTGGTTCCTTCTCCGGTAGGAGAGGATTGGTAGTACCTGCTCTTGCTAGTTCGTCGGCGGCGCAATTACCCTCGTGGTCCCTATGCCCGGGCACCCATATGAGGTGGATGTCATGCTGCTCTGCCATCTCGTTAAGAGATCTGCGACAGTCATTTACTGTCCTGGAGTTGGAGGAAAATCCGTCAAGGGCTTTGAGTGCCGCTTGACTGTCTGAAAAGATACATATTGTGTCCTGATTGCCAGTAAGTGCTGGGGATCTGAGTGCTTCTCCGATAGCTATTACTTCTGCTTGGAACACACTACAGTGGTCGGGGAGTCTAAAGGACTCATTGAGACACAGCCGTTCGCAATGGAAACCGCCTCCCACCTGGCCATTCAATTTTGAACCGTCTGTGTAGATATGGAGGGAACCGGCTGGTCCCGGGATTTGTGTGGCCCATTCCTCCCTTGTTGGAATGGAGACCTTGTATTTTAAGGTGGGATGATCGACAGGTACGCAGTAGTCTGTAGACCCCGTTGGCGTGCAGTGGTGTAGATCTAACTTGGTATGTCCATAGTCAGTCCATTTCCATATGCCCGTCTCGCATATCCTGATTGCCGATAGCGTGGCTATCTTGACCCCCATTATCTCTACCGGTAATAGGTCGAATATGAAGTCTAGGGCATCCGTCGGTGTGGTACGTAGGCTGCCTGTGATACAGACCTCCGCCATCCTTTGTGTTTTCCTAAGTTTCTCTCTTATTGTGGAGTTAGTGAGAGCAGGCCACCAGACCACCACCCCGTAGAAAAGGGTGGGTCTTATGACCGCTCTGTAAAGCCATCTTACTATTTTTGGGGACATTCCCCATTTAAGGCCAATGGCTTTTCTACAAGTATAGAGCGCTATTGTTGCCTTGTTAGCTCTATCCATAGTGTTTGACTTCCATTCCAGTTTCCTGTCTAGCTTGATCCCAAGGTACTTGGCGCTATCGCCAAGGGATAGTGTATCTCCTAATAGTTTCGGAAGCCTTAAGTTTGGTATTTTGTACTTCCTGGTGAAGAGGACGAGCTCGGTTTTGGACGGGTTTACCCCTAGTCCATTTCTAACTGCCCATGTTGAGAGGACCCTAAGTTTGTCCGTCATGCGGTCACATAGAGTCTGGGGAAATTTTCCGGAGAAGGCAATTGCGACATCATCCGCGTAGGCGATAACTTTGCAGCCACCACCTTCTAAGGATCGCAGTAGGCTATTAACCGCCACGTTCCAGAGTAGGGGTGTGAGTACGCCTCCTTGCGGAGTGCCTCTTCTGACGTATCTATGAATAGATTCTCCTCCTAGTGACGCCTCAACAGTCCTGTTTATCAGGATCTGCTCTATTAGGCGTATGGATTGATTGTCTATTCCTAGTGTCGTCAGCGCATTGATTATCGAGCTCGGTAGGATGTTGTTGAACGCACCTTCTATGTCTAGAAAAGCAATGAGTGCGTATTCCTTGTCACTAAGTGCCTTTTCGACAAAAGTAGTGATTTCATGGAGTGCCGTTTCCGTGGATCGGCCCTTCCTATACGCATGTTGTGATCCCGAGATATCATCCGGGTTTAGAGTAAGATTAATATGGTGGCTGATTAGTCGCTCCATTGTCTTGAGAAGGAAGGACGACAGGCTTATTGGTCTGAAGTCCTTAGGGGTGCAGTGCGATGGTTTTCCCGCCTTGGGTATGAATACGACTTTCGTCCGCAACCACATTGCGGGCACGATGTCTATCCTGAAAATTGCTGAGAAAGCCTTCTTGACCCAAGATCTCAGATTGGGACCGGCTCTAATTAGTTGAGCCGGGACAATGCCATCTGGGCCTGGGGATTTAAAGGGCTTGAAGCTATTTATCGCCCAGTTGAGATACCTGTCACTCAGTAGGTATTCCAGTCGGTTGGGGAGGGAAGGGCTATTCCCCCTGTCTCTGCATTTCCCGGGTTGTGTCTTCTCGGGAACATCCCGGGAAGTGTGCTTCTGTGAGAGCCTCTAGGGTTTCTCTGCTGGACGATGTCCAGTTACCTTCTGAGGTTTTAATATATCCTACATTTGGTGCAGTAGTTGCGAGGACCTTCCGTAGTCGGGAGGCCTCTGATGTTTCCTGAATGTTCGTGCAGAACTTGGCCCATGCATTCCTTTTTGCCTTGCGAAGTTCTTTGTTATATTGCCTAAGGTCCGCTTTATACGACTCCCAGGCCATCTCCGAGTTTGTTCTACTCGCAAAGTTAAAGGCCTTTCGGGCCTTGGTTTTAAAGGGCGCGAGTGTTTTCGACCACCATGGTGGTTTCTTTGACTTGCTATAGCCCGATCTGCTTTTGGGACAAGCTTTGTCGAATGCCCTGGAGCACGCTGTCGTAAGCGTGTCCACCATGGCATCCAGGGCTTCCCTGCTGTCAGCGTCCCCTGTTGGAGGTTTCCCCAAGGAACTTTCTAGTTTTTTCCTGTATAACTCCCAGTTCGCTTTCCTCGGATTGCGTACCGTTAGTCGATTAAAGTTCTCAAAGTTGACCACTAATTCTATGTATCGGTGGTCCGAGAAGGAGTGTTTCTCCAGAACTCCCCAACTAACAATCCTGTCTGCTAGGGATTCAGAGTAAAGAGTGATGTCAAGTACTTCCCTTCTGTTCTTGACTATGAAAGTGGGTTCTATTCCCCTGTTACCCACCAGAAGGTTAGAGCCTAGGATAAAATCGAAGATTGACTCACCCCTCTCGTTCGTGTCAGTGCTTCCCCACTGATAATGATGGGCGTTAGCATCACAACCTATTATCAGGTCGATCTTGTGCTTCTTGCTGTCTTCCACCAGCTGTTTGAGTAGCGGGTGCGGGGGGAGGGCCTCCTGGTCGTGGCCCATATATGCCGAACATATCCTTAGAGGGCCATTTGGGCTCTCTATGGCTGCGGCTACGTGGTCTTCATTGCTGAAATTGGGTAGCAAAAAGAGGTTAAGGTTCTTTTTGCGAGGATGTAGGCTCGCTTTTTACCTGTTGTATCGGCTTTGCAGAGCCTAAACTTCGACGCCCCCAGCCCAAGAATCCTGTCTCCTAGGATCCAGGGTTCCTGGATGAGGGCCACATCAGCTCCACTCTCGGCGAGGTGGAGAAGGAGGGCAGCTGACGCCGCTTTACTGTGATGGAGGTTTATTTGTAAGATCGTCAGGGACATCCTTACAAATCTCCACCACAGTATTTTCCGCCTCCGTTTCGGAGCTCAGCAGAGAGTCCTCCTCCATTCCGACTCCGCTAAGTGCCCTTGCCAAGTCGCTTTCCTCCGAGGTGTACCCTTCCAGGATGTCCTCCTCCTCATCCGACATTCCTTCCGGGTGTTTCTCTTCGGTCGGCTCCTCCAAGTCTGGCTCTTGCGTGTCTGCCTCCAGCTCTATAGCTCCTGGTTTGGCTTTCGCATCGGACTTGTAGATACGGACCGAAACGTGTTCGAATCCGTACTTCAGCCGGTGCTCCGTCCTCTCCAGGGCTTTAACGGTCTCCTCGTTCAGTGTGAGGACGACCTGCCTCCGCAGTCCCTCTGCCTCCTCGACCTTGGCGACTCTCCAGTCTGCCGTGGGAAGCGTCGAATTGCACATCCTAAGCATCGTTAGGATGGTCTTCGGGTCGGCTGGCTTTTCAGTGAGCCACACTCGCGCCCTCGGTTTGCTGGGGATCTCGTCCCAGTCAACCGCCACTAACTTGGCTCCAGGGTACACCTCACCAAGCGATGCAACCATGCGCTTGTAAGTCTCTACCGATTTCGCGTCTTGGCAGGCAATTACCTTGACGCTACCCTGATACCATCCTGCGTCTTCGCATTCAGGTGGGGGTCCTCCGCATCGCAGCATCTCCTCTACGAAGCGCCCATGCAACTCGTTTACCACTCGTCGCCAAAGGTCCTTGGGAATGAGCCCATCCTTGGAGCCCTTGCCCAGGACTCCAATTAGGGTTCTTCCCTTCGTTACTTCGGCGAACGAGCGGTTGGACGGCTGCGGCTGGGCCTTTCTCTTCTTGGCCTGGGAGGCTTCACCCTCTGTGGACCTCTGCCTTTTGCGCTTTGCGCTGTCTCCTTGGCAGGGTCTGACCCATTGCGTTTGCTCGGATCCAGCCGTACCCCCGCTCTATCCGGATTAAAGTTGGGCAGGATCTCCCTTGCCCACTTTATGATCTCGGCTTGGTCCGGGTTGGCTTCGGCCGATGGGTCCGCCCTCATCAGAATGAAGGCTGCTCTTCTCCTATCTTTGTAGGAACCTTTGCGCTGCGTCGAGTGAGACGCTCCCGGACCAGGGTTCGCCTTAGGGGCCCCGCCGGTTGGTTTAGAGGTTGACCCGGGAGTCTTCCTCTCCACGCCGCTCGGTGGTCCCATGGTTAGCCCCGCTTTGGAAGAGGAAGCCTTGGCCTCCTTCTCCGCACCGGCGCGTCCCGCCTCCAGATGTTGCCCCTCTGTGGGGGGCTTCTTCATCTCAGCAACTCCTTGGCTTTTGAGGGCCTTGGAGTTTGACGGGTCAGTGACCCCATTTCCGGACTTTTTAGGGAGCTCCGTTCTCCACTTAGGTTTTTGTTTGGAATGGCAGTGTTCATATTTTGGTCCCACGAGTAGGCGGGAAGGGGTTCGTCCATCATGACATAGCCCGCTTGTCACGATAAGCCTGGTTAAAACTGGGAGGTCGGCCGGTCCCCCCAGAGTTCGCATATTAACGACCGAGCCCCCCCTCGGACACGCAACCGTCGGCATATGCTGTTCCACCTTGGATTGGGGTGATTTAAGGAAGGGAGTGTTCTTCTCCCCGCCCGACTACCATTAGCCAGCATCCTCGGCAGAGACATGACCTTACCGGGACCTGTTACCAGCCGCCCTCACGTGGAGAGTATAGTCGCACTACCAGCGGTGTACACAGTTACGGCACGCAGTTTGCCAAACACCTTAAAAATATCTTCCAACCAAATCCTGCCACCAATGCGTGGAGATACACAAAAGATAGATACACAAAATCTCGACTACATAGACGCATTCAAAAAACTTAAAGCTTTAATTATTAGAGAACTAATTCTTCAATTACCCGATTTCGAAAAAAATTTCACTTTAACTACAGATGCTAGTAATTTAGCCCTTGGAGCCGTGCTTTCTCAAAATGGCCATCCTATATCCTTTATTAGCAGAACACTCAATGAACACGAATTAAATTACAGTGCTATCGAATAGGAGTTACTCGCCATAGTTTGGGCCACTAAAACCTTTCGACATTATTTACTAGGACGACATTTCCTCATTGCTAGTGACCATCAACCTCTTAGACCATCATACATTAAAAGAACCGAATGCCAAGTTACAGAGATGGAGAGCTAAATTAAACGAATACCAATTTAAAATCATTTTGATTTTGATGCATTATAAAGAATTAAAATTGAAGAAAATCATCATAGCGAAGTTACTCAACATAGTGCAGACGAAGACAATAGCAACCTTATTCATTTAACAGAAAAACCAATAAATTATTTCAAGAAACAAATAATTTTCATTAAATCTGATAAAAATAAAGTAGAGAATTCAACAATATTTGGTAACTCCATTACCACAATTCAATATAATGACATGACATTCGAAAAGGCCAAACAGATTTTACGTAATTATTTTATTCATAAAAATATTTCCATTTATATTTAGAGCGATGTAGATTTTGAACTTATTCAAAGAGCACACAGAGAAATTATTAATACCACCTACACTAAAGTAATTCGCAGCCTCTACCTTTTAAAGAATGTTTGTTCATATGCCGAATTTAAAGAAATTATACTTAGATCACATGAAAAACTCTTACATCCTGGTATACAGAAAATGACAAAATTATTTAAAGAAAATCACTTCTTTCCCAAAAGCCAATAGCCAATTAATCCAGAACATAATAAATGAATGCAACATATGCAATCTGGCTAAAACAGAACACAGAAACACAAAAATGCCTTTTAAAATCACACCCAACCCTGAACATTATAGAGACAAATTTGTAGTATTGGATAGAATGCAGGAACGCGCTAATGCGTAAAGGCAGACAGAGACGGAGCTTTCTCCAGCTTGACTGTTAGGCGATGGCTTGAAGCAGAAGGAATTGAATTACAACTCAATACATCAAAAAACGGCGTAGCAGATGTCAAAAGACTTCATAAAACAATAAATGAAAAAATCAGAATAATCAATTCATCCGATGATGAAGAAGTAAAATTAAGTAAAATAGAAACAATCCTTTACACATACAACCATAAAATTAAACATGACACTACTGGACAAACACCTGCTCAAATATACTTATACGCTGGGCATATAAGTAAAAAAAATGACCAATTTAAAAGGGTAAACTAGAAAATCCATTTAAAGCAAATAAAAATGTAGAAAAAATAGACGAAGACCATTACAAAATTACTAATCGAAATAGAGAAACCAAATACTACAAAACACAATTTAAGAAACAAAAGATAACTAATGCCGTTAAACTCCCACAGGAACCTTCTGTACAATGATGTTGTTTCTATTATTCACCACGGGCCACACTCAACAAATTCAAATAACCAACACAGATTCCGACCTTGGCTATTTACTCTTCTCAAGCATTCCAATTCAAATACCGGTAGTATATGAACATCACTGTTTAAGAATTAAATTAACGGAAATCAATATTATCACAAACTCTTTTGGTAAAAAAATCACAGACTCGCCAAGAATGAAGTACTTGTACACTAAACTACTAAAACAATTAAATGGTATAACTATTCATCAGCAAAATAGGCAGAAACGTGGACTATTTGACATAATAGGTTCATCCTTTAAATTTCTTTTTGGCACACTTGATGAAAATGATAGAATAAAAATTGACAATTAAATAGATCTACCGCGATAGTCTACCGCGAATCGTCGTCGCATACAGACGTGTAGTTATTGTGCTCCGGAAAGAAAACCAAAACAAAAAAGTATTCAATAATATCAAAAAAGTGCAGTGACTGGTTTCGTAAATCAACAACAACGCGAAAAGACGCTTTCAGCGATGAAATCGCTAATGTTTATATTGATTAATTAATTAATTAATATAAAACATAACATTTAAAACTCGATCAATATCAACCTCGATTGCAATGAGTCTAAACGACGTTAGCACACAACTTCAACGTGAGCAAGACGAGAGACGGCTCTCAGTACAAAGAAACAACGCTTACTTCACTTTCAAAGCAACCGAAAGTAATGCAAGCTCATCCCAAACACGGTCAATTACCCCAAACTTGACCGAATTCTTAAACGTAGAGAGCGTGAGAGCGCGATCTTGCTCCCCCTCGCTACCATCGATGTCTCTGCAGACAAAGAGCGCAGTAACTAGCACCGCAACCTCTTTGACAACGTCAACCGTAACAACAACAACAACCGCTACTGTAACGACAGCGCGTTTAACAACGTCATCAGCTAGCAGCGCAAACATTGATACTTCTGCCGCTGTGCTTCCCGAAAAAGAGAATAAAAACAAAGAAAATATTAAGCCGGCTGTGCAGACTGGTATGGATCGCTACATCCAAATCAAAAGGAAGCTGAGCCCCCTAAACTCTCAACGCAAAATAACCCGTGGCAATGCTAACATAGCCGCAATAGAAACGCCCACGAACTCAAACCGTTTTAAAATCTTGGCAGACTACGAAGATGAAGCCGAATCTACCGAAGTCGAAAAAAGGAAGCCTAAGCCCCCGCCAATATACATACGAGAAAAAAGTTCCAACGTTCTTGTCAACAAAATTATAGAGCTCATTGGCAAGGACAACTTCCACATAATACCACTCGTAAAGGGCAACATCCAGGAAACAAAAGTTCAAACGAAGTCTGAAGATAACTACAGAGTATTATCGAAATACCTAACCGACAAAAAAAAGAACTTTTATACGTATCAGCTAAAAAGCAGCAAGGGCTTGCAAGTCGTACTTAAGGGCATAGAGCCCGAAGTATCGCCTGCAGAGATAACAAAGGCGCTACAAGAGAAGGGATTTAGCGCTGAGACAGTGTTCAATATCTCTAACAGGGATAGAAAGCCGCAGCCACTCTTTAAGGTTGAGCTTGAACCACAAATTAAGCCCCTAAAGAAATACGAAGTGCACCCTATATACAATCTTCAGTTCCTGCTTCACCGCAGAATTACAGTTGAGGAGCCGCACAAACGCAATGGCCCGGTACAATGTGCGAACTGCCAAGAATATGGCCATACAAGGTCTTACTGTAAACTGCGCCCAGTCTGTGTAGTTTGTGGTGAGCTTCATGACTCCGCACACTGCCCAGCGAGCAAAGACGACCAAAACTCGAAAAAGTGCGGCAACTGCGGTGGAAATCACACTGCTAACTATAGAGGCTGCCCAGTTTATAAGGAGCTGAAAAGTCGCATCCACCAGAGGGGACCTACTGCCCGCACCCAAAATAATCAGTTCATAGCCTCCAGGTCAAACCCTGAAGTCTTCTTCTCGACTGCAGCCAGATCCTCACTAGGACCCATAAACTCTGACAAAAATGTCACATACGCAAGCGCTTTAAAATCAGGACTGGCAGAATCAGCACACCAAGAACCGAACACGGCTCAGCAGCATCAACCGCCGGAGCAGCCAAAAAGTAACTTTGAAGCTATGATATGCAGTCTACAACAAAGCCTTACGGAGTTCATGTCGTTTATGCGTACAACTATGCAAAATCTAATGCGAAACCAAAATCTATTAATACAAATGCTGGTTTCACAACAATCCAAATAATGACTTCCCTACGAATATCTACATGGAACGCTAACGGCGTTTCGCAGCACAAACTCGAGTTAGCGCAATTCCTACTAGACAATCAAATCGACGTAATGCTGCTTTCAGAAACACATCTTACGAACAGATACAATTTTCAACTACGAGGATATTCATTCTATGGAACAAATCATCCAGACGGTAAAGCACACGGCGGGACTGGAATTTTAATCAGAAGCCGTATCAAGCACCATTATCATACGAAATTTGCAAAAAACTACCTACAGGCCACATCAATAAATATACACCTAAATACCGGCAAGCAATTAACTCTAGCTGCCGTATACTGCCCCCCACGCTTCACCATAGCCGAAGATGAGTTTATGCAGTTCTTCAACTCACTCGGAGACCACTTCATAGCGGCAGGAGACTACAATGCCAAGCACACACACTGGGGATCTCGCCTCGTGACCCCAAAAGGAAAGCAGCTCTATAATGCAATTATCAAAGCTAAGAACAAGCTAGACTATGCTTCTTCTGGCACACCAACATACTGGCCGGCTGACCCAAAGAAACTTCCCGATTTAATTGATTTTGCGATTACCAAAAACATTCCTAAAAATTTGATATCGGCCGATTGCCTTTCGGATCTTTCATCTGATCACTCGCCTGTCCTTTTTATTCTACTCCAACACCCAGGAACATGGGATCAATCATCAAATCTGACCTCACATAAAACCAATTGGGTTAAGTACAGGAAGTACATCAGCTCACACATTGAGCTAAGTCCTCACCTCAGCGACGAAGCCAACGTAGACAGCTTTGTTAATTCGCTGGAGTCTGTACTCGTCTCTGCAGCTCGAGCTTCAACACCTAAATCTACGAACACACAACGCATTCAAAAGAAGACAAATCTACAAATCGAACAGCTCGTCCTCGAAAAGCGACGCTTACGTCGAGAATGGCAATGTCACAGATCGCCATCTGCTAAGCAACGCTTTAAACATGCCTCACGTCAACTTGATCAAGCTCTACAGCAAGAAGAAACGTATGTCCACCACCGCTACATAGAGCAACTGTCAACTAACAGTACGAAACACTCACTATGGAGAGCTCACCCAACTCTGAGCTCACCGAATGAAACCGTGATGCCTATTAGAAATTCCACAAGCGGGTGGGCGCGCAGCGACGCAGACAGAGCCAGCACGTTTGCCAAACACCTTAAAAATGTCTTCCAACCAAATCCTGCCACCAATGCGTTTACTTTGCCGACTCTATCAGATGAGCCCCAGCCTCAACATGAGCCGATTGAGTTTCGCCCAAACGAAATCGTTAACATCATCAAACGACAATTGAATCCGAAAAAATCACCAGGCTGCGACCTCATAACTCCCAAAATGATCATTGAGCTCCCATACTGCGCCGTTTGCACTCTCACCCAGCTATTTAATGCCATCGCAAAACTTGGCCACTTTCCAGTGAGATGGAAAAAGTCAATTATAATAATGATAGCAAAGCCGGGAAAAGACCACACTATCCCCACGTCGTATAGACCTATAAGCCTACTCTCTTGCCTATCTAAACTCTTTGAAAAATGCCTAATGACTCGGATAAACACATACCTGAGAATCCAGGGAGGAATCCCGTCACACCAATTTGGGTTTCGTGAAAAGCATGGAACAATTGAGCAGGTCAACCGGATAACATCCGAAATTCGGAACGCGTTTGAAAAACGAGAGTACTGTACTGCTATATTTTTAGATGTCTCTCAAGCATTCGATAGAGTCTGGCTGGAAGGTCTAATGTACAAGATCAAGACAATGCTCCCCTACAGCACCCACAAGATTTTGGAGTCTTACCTACACGACAGAAAATTTGTCGTGAGGTGCAACACCGCTATATCCGATGATTACACTGTTGGAGCTGGAGTTCCTCAAGGCAGCGTGCTAGGGCCAATATTATATGTCCTCTACACAGCAGATATCCCGACAAGCACACGTCTAACAACATCCACGTTTGCCGATGACACAGCTATTCTTAGCCGCTCAAAATGCCCGATTCAAGCAACTGCGCAGCTAGCTCATCATATGGTCGATGTCGAAAAATGGCTGTCAGATTGGCGAATTAAAGTGAACGAACTAAAATGCAAGCATGTTACGTTCACTCTGAACAGGCAAAACTGCCCGCCGATAACACTAAACAACACTCTACTCCCACAAGCAAACGAAGTAACATACCTAGGAGTACATCTCGATAGAAGACTCACATGGCGCCGGCACATTGAAGCCAAAAGAACACACGTAAAGCTAAAAGCCAGCGGCCTTCATTGGCTTATCAACGCTCGGTCACCTCTTAGCCTTGAATATAAAGTCCTGCTGTACAACTCGGTACTAAAACCTATATGGATGTACGGCTCCCAGTTATGGGGGAACGCCAGCAATAGCAACATTGACATAATTCAAAGAGTTCAGTCGAAGATCTTGAGAACAATCACCGGCGCACCGTGGTACGTTCGCAACGAAAACATACACCGCGACTTAAACATTCTACCAGTCAAAGAAGCGATCGCAGAACAGAAGGTAAAGTACTTAACCAAGCTATCGGTGCACCCTAACCACCTGGCTTGAGGTCTAACAAGGTTGAGCAACCAATCACGCCTTCGTCGCAATGACTTACCCACCCAGCGACCGACCTGAGGGACGCGCAACCCGAATGCAGTTTTAGTTTTACTGTTAGTTAAATTTTAATGTTAAGATTCGCCAACTTATTGTTAGTCTCAAAATTAAGAGTAGATTCAATAAATAAAAGCAAAGCTATAAATAAAAAAAAAAAAAAAAAATTAAATAGATCTAATTGCAGAAAATTCAATTCAACTTCATAAATTAAATGATGTTATAAAGTTTGTGAATGAAGGATTACAGAAACTTACTTATTACAAAAATAACCGCAATAGTATTGACACGCTTGTTTATGAACTCATGCATCCACCAGAGGGGACTTGCTTCCCGCACCCAAAATAATCAGTTCATAGCCTCCAGGTCAAACCCTGAAGTCTTCTTCTCGACTGCAGCCAGATCCTCACTAGGACCCATAAACTCTGCCAAAAGGACCCATAAACTCTGCCTTCCCTACGAATATCTCGAGCTAGCGCAATTCCTACTAGACAATCAAATCGAATTAATGCTGCTTCCAGAAACACACCTTACGAACAGATACAATTTCGAACTATGAGGATATTTATTCTATGGAACAAATCATCCAACTGGGACTGGAATTTTAATCAGAAGCCGTATTAAGCACCATTATCACAGGAAATTTGCTAAAAACTACCTACAGGCCACATCCATAAATATACACCTAAATACTGGCAAGCAATTAACTCTAGCCGCCGTATACTGCCCCCCACGCTTCACCATAGCCGAAGATGAGTTTATGCAGTTTTTCAACTCACTCGGAGACCACTTCATAGAAGCAGGAGACTACAATGCCAAGCACACACACTGGAGATCTCGTCTCGTGACCCCAAAAGGAAAGCAGCTCTATAATGCAATTATCAAAGCTAAGAACAAGCTAGACTATGTTTCTTCTGGCACACCAACATACTGGCCGGCAGACCCAAAGAAACTTCCCGATTTAATTGACTTTGCGATTACCAAAAACATTCCTAAAAATCTGATAAGGGCCAAATGCCTTTCGCATCTTTCATCTGATCACTCGCCTGTCCTTTTTACTCTACTCCGACACCCAGGAACATGGGATCAATCATCAAAACTGACCTCACATAAAACCAATTGGGTTAAGTACAGGAAGTACATCAGCTCACATATTGAGCTGAGTCCTCACCTCAGCGACGAAGCCAACGTAGACAGTTTTGTAATTCACTGGAGTCTGTACTCGTCTATGCAGCTCGAGTTTCAACACCTCAAACTATAAACACACAATGCATTCAAAAGAAGACAGCTCGTCCTCGAAAAGCGACGCTTAAAACATGCTTCACGTCAACTTGATCAAGCTCTACAGCAAGAAGAAACGTATGTCCACCGCCGCTACATAGAGCAATTGTCAACTAACAGTACAAAACACTCACTATGGAGAGCACACCCAACTCTGAGCTCACCGAAAGAAACCGTGATGCGTAATAGAAATTCCACTGGCGGGTGGGCGCGCAGCGAACAGACAGAGCCAGCACGTTTGCCAAACACCTTAAAAATATCTTCCAACCAAATCCTGCCACCAATACGTTTACTTTGCCGACTCTATCATATGAGCCCCAGCCTCAACATGAGCCGATTGAGTTTCGCCCAAACGAAATCGTTAACATCATCAAAAGACAACTGAATCCGAAAAAATCCCCGGGCTGCGACCTCATAACTCCCAAAATTGAGCTCCCATACTGCGCCGTTTGCACTCTCACCCAGCTATTTAATGCCATCGCAAAACTTGGCCACTTTCCAGTGAGATGGAAAAAGTCAATTATAATAATGATAGTAAAGCCGGGGAAAGACCATACTATCCCCACGTCGTATAGGACTATAAGCCTACTCTCTTGCCTATCTAAACTCTTTGAAGAATGCCTAATGACTCGGATAAACACATACCTAAATATCCAGGTAGGAATCCCGTCACACCAATTTGGGTTTCATGGATGTTGTCAAACAACATCCACGTTTGCCGATGACCCAGCTATTCTTAGCCGCTCAAAATGCCCGATTCAAGCAACTCATATGGTCGATGTTGAAAAATGCCTGACAGATTGGCGAATTAAAGTGAACGAACTAAAATGCAAGCACGTTACGTTCACTCTGAACAGGCAAAACTGCCCGCCGATTACATTAAACAACACTTTACTCCCACAAGCAAACTAAGTAACATACCTATGAGTACATCTCGACAGAAGACTCACATGGCACCGGCACATTGAAGCCAAAAGAACACACCAGCAGCCTTCATTGGCTTATAAACGCTCGGTCACCTCTTAGCCTTGAATATAAAGTCCTGCTGTAAAACTCGGTTCTAAAACCTATATGGATGTACGGCTCCCAGTTATGGGGGAACCCCAGCAATAGCAACATTGACATAGTTCAAAGAGTTCAGTCGAAGATCTTGAGAACAACATTCTACCAGTACTTAAACATTCTACCAGTCAAAGAAGTGATCGCAGAACCGAAGGTAAAATACTTAACCAAGCTATCGGTGCACCCTAACCACCTGCCGTATTGCTTAGAGCCACCCTTCCACCTGGTTCCCGCTATTGCAATTCCAACCACCGCTGCTATGGCATCCACTGTTGACCTTCCCTTCCGGAACCCATACTGCTTGGGAGACAGCCCTCGCGCCTCCTCTATGGCTGCTTCAAGCCTCGCCGCGATCACCCTCTCGAAGACCTTGCCCGTTGTGTCCAGCAGGCAGATTGGTCTATAGGACGACGCCTCCTCCTTTGGTTTCCCTAGTTTGAGTAACAGCAGGAGCTTCTGCACCTTCCACCTGGTGGGAAAGGTGCCTTCGCGGATGCATTTGTTGTACAGCTCCGCAAAACTTTCCGGCTCCAGTGCCAGGGCCAGCTTCGAGCTTGGTTAGGAACCGAGTCCGGGCCGGGTGCTTTGTTAAAGGCCAGGCCTCTCCCTATGGTCAGAACTTTCTCTTCCGTTACCTCCTCAGCCACTTCATTGTCTTCTGGGGGTGTGGGAAGCTGGGTGACGTGGTTGCCGACTGGGAACAGTGCTTGCACTATGGTCCTTAGTACGTTCGGGTCCGTGGGGGACTGGCCTCCTGTGCGCAGCCTCTTCACCACTATCCGGTACGCGTTGCCCCATGGATTTTCAGATGGCCACCTTCAGTGCTTTGCGTCGGTCCTTGAAGGCTGGATGCCGTTTCTCAAAGGTATCGCTGCCTCTCGCTAGCTGTATCAGCCTCCTTGCTCTCATGCACTCAGCTCGGATGCACTCTGCCTCGAGCTTAGCTGCCAGGGTATCAGCCATTTCGTTAGCTCCGCTTGGTAGGACGTTGCCGATGTCGCGCGCTGCCTCGGTGAAGTTCCTCGCCCGGAGCGTACCGACTCTGTAGCCTCTTGGGTTCGGTTCCCTCGTCGTTCTTGAGGGCTACCAATATTGCTTCGTGGTCGCTGGCCGCTTATCCTCCAGTTAGCGCCAGTCGCTAGCGAGGGGCTTCCGAACGTCTGGATCCTGCTCCGGCTCTGCTGAAGGTGTGCTGGTTTCCTTTGTTCAGCAGTACGAGATCGAGTGAGGCAAAAGTTTCTCTAACCACTCTCCCTCACGCATTCGTCCTCGGGCAGCCCCAGTCCTGCGCCCACACATTGAAGTCCCCTGCTACAGGGACGTCAGAACGGCCTCTGATATCATTTCCCATGCAGCCCATAATGCACCTTCAGCGCTCAAACTCATTGGTGGTTAGGCTAGGTGCCATGTAGCAGCTGTAAAGCCATGCCCCACCTATTCGAGACCTTACGAATCCCTCCGCACTGTGCACTGAGTGCATTGTCGCGCCGGTTGCGCCGCAGCTCAAGATGGCAGCCTTCCCCAATAGGTCAACTGCCCAGCGGTTGTCTGAGCCAGTCCTATGGGGCTCGCTTAGGAGCGCTATGGGTTATGTTTTGGTGTTTGTGTGCTTCTCCACTAAGGCCATCCATTTAAAGACTACGTCGGACCTTACGATCGAGAAATTTCTGGCGGCTTCTGCACGGTTCGTGCCCCCGTCAAGTGCAGTCCCACAACGGGAAGACCTTTGTGGGGGCAGCTGCCCTACTATCCTGCGATTTTCTCCAGAGCCTAAAAGGGGCTGTGACCGCTGCCTATAGTCACCAGCAGCTGGTGACTGTGACCTCTGGCATTTCATTCCTCCGAGAGCTACCCACATGGGGGGCCTGCGGAAGGCAGGCGTCAAGAGCTTCAAGACCTTGTTCTACAAGTCCACCGCCACGCGGAATGTCCAAAGACCCTGCTGATCTGTTGGCTCTTACACCCGGGCACTTCCTTGTGGGAGGCCCACTTCTCGCCACGGTTGAACCCGAGATAAAAGGGGATACCACTTCCATCATTAATCGCTTCAACCGCAATTTCGGCTGCGATGGAAGGAAGAGTACCTCAAGGAGCTCCATAAGAGGAATAAGTGGTGAACCCCTACGAGGGATCTCCGCGTTGGGGATATGGTGGTCATCAAGGAGGACAACCTTCCGTCCAACGAGTGGCGATTAGGCAGGGTTGACGCGGTGTATCCAGGATCCGATGGCCATGTCCGCGTGATCGACATCCGCATCGCGAGAGGACTCATCAAGCGGCCCGTTGCTAAGGTCGTGCTTCTTCCGTTGGAAGCGTCCGCCTGCCCACAATAATTAAGCATTTCTTCCTCTCCAATGTTCCTGTACATTGTGCTGTCTCGTAGCTCTGCCCGTAGTTCCAAACCATAATTCACACTGATTCTGATAACATTATGTGTTCCTTCATCATATTTCCGCCAGTCATAGTCAGCACGATGTCGCCACGCCCACGCAGCGCCCAGTCAATGCAGAGCAGATGTACTCGAAGTATACAATCCTACTGATGCCGAGTCTGCAATGGGATCCATTCATTGAAGAAGTGTCGGCGCTTCCTACGCCTTAGTGCCGAGAAGCGGCTCCGGGCGGTTCTCGTGAACTGGTATTGCTCGAGCTGCCTGACCCACGAGCACTCCGACGGATCGTGTCGGCGTGGGGACGGCTGGAAGACGTGTGGTCAGGATCAGCACACACTGCTGCACCTCGTGGAGAAGCCGAGGGCTCGGCGCAAGGCACGTCAAGAGGAGCGCCGGTCACGGAGCGCGGGAGACAGGACACGGTGTGTCTCGGCTGGCGCTTGGCCGTCATACGCAGACTCCCGGCACGGTTAGGGTGCTTCTCGGCCTTCGGCGGCCACTTTCCGGCACTCACAATCCGATCCACGGCCATCGACTTCCCGGCGCTCGTCAGCAACTCCTCGGCATTCTTCCGCCACTGGCCGGCAGTCGTCATGCGCTCCACGGCATTCGTCTGCCACTCATCGGGTGCCGTCCAAAAAACCAAATTCAAAATTCTGTGAGCTTAGAAGAAAATTCGCAATTGGATAAAAATAGAATTTTTTAAATCATTTCTCACAAAGGGCCCTTGGTGTTCTACATTGACACAATCGGAGATACTGGCTTAGAGAGCCGACAGAACAGAGTCGCAATTAACCCGCTAGATTTAAATGCTACACTTCTGATACTCAAAGTCAAAGACATTTAATGGCCAAAAAGTCCCGAACTCAAGCGGCATTATTAAATTGACTTTATTTTCGGATTAGAATACTTAAAGAACACTAAAACATATTTTTCAAAAATTTTAGACTTTGTTCCTTTCCTTTACATAAATTTAGTCGCAAATAAAGTTACGAAGCATACACACGGTTGTCTGAATTTGGTGGCTTCGAATTCTACCGCTCAATAGGTTATGGGCCCAGGCACTGGAGAATTCAAGTTATTCGGTGTGCGACTCGAGATTAAGAACAATGAATGCTCTTTATCAAATTGTTAAGTTAGAGGAGACGATCTATGACACGTGGAAAATATAGATGCGATCTGTATTGGTGCATTCCGGTTTGTGGAGTGTCTGGAGAGCTAACTGAAACGAATGTTCCGGAAGGACAACGGTTTACGGCCTTGGACAGTGAGGCGTTGGCAACAATAACATTGAGTGTAAAGACATCTCAATTGGCCTACATCAAGAATTGCTTGACGGCTGTGGACCAAAGTGAAGGAAGCTCATCAACCAAGCGGACCTGTACGAAAAGTACAATTATACAAGAAACTACTTAATAAACGGATGGAGCAAGGGCAGAGCATGACGATCTACATAAGTGAATTTGTGAAAATTCTGGATTGTCTAACTGGAGTTGGAATAAACGACGAGATAAACGACGAACTTAGCACTATCATTTTGCTATCAAGACTTCCAGAGCAATTTGAACATTTCGTGGTCGCTACGGAGGCACGAGATCAGTTGCCTTCTTTCGAAGTTCTCACTAAAGCAGTCGCTGCAACGCACAAGCACAACTCATAGACGAGTTGTGCTCGTTGTGCCCGTTGTGTCCAGCAGGCAGATTGGTCTATAGGACGACGCCTCCTCCTTTGGTTTCCCTAGTTTGAGTAACAGCAGGAGCTTCTGCACCTTCCACCTGGTGGGAAAGGTGCCTTCGCGGATGCATTTGTTGTACAGCTCCGCAAAACTTTCCGGCTCCAGTGCCAGGGCCAGCTTCGAGCTTGGTTAGGAACCGAGTCCGGGCCGGGTGCTTTGTTAAAGGCCAGGCCTCTCCCTATGGTCAGAACTTTCTCTTCCGTTACCTCCTCAGCCACTTCATTGTCTTCTGGGGGTGTGGGAAGCTGGGTGACGTGGTTGCCGACTGGGAACAGTGCTTGCACTATGGTCCTTAGTACGTTCGGGTCCGTGGGGGACTGGCCTCCTGTGCGCAGCCTCTTCACCACTATCCGGTACGCGTTGCCCCATGGATTTTCAGATGGCCACCTTCAGTGCTTTGCGTCGGTCCTTGAAGGCTGGATGCCGTTTCTCAAAGGTATCGCTGCCTCTCGCTAGCTGTATCAGCCTCCTTGCTCTCATGCACTCAGCTCGGATGCACTCTGCCTCGAGCTTAGCTGCCAGGGTATCAGCCATTTCGTTAGCTCCGCTTGGTAGGACGTTGCCTATGTCGCGCGCTGCCTCGGTGAAGTTCCTCGCCCGGAGCGTACCGACTCTGTAGCCTCTTGGGTTCGGTTCCCTCGTCGTTCTTGAGGGCTACCAATATTGCTTCGTGGTCGCTGGCCGCTTATCCTCCAGTTAGCGCCAGTCGCTAGCGAGGGGCTTCCGAACGTCTGGATCCTGCTCCGGCTCTGCTGAAGGTGTGCTGGTTTCCTTTGTTCAGCAGTACGAGATCGAGTGAGGCAAAAGTTTCTCTAACCACTCTCCCTCACGCATTCGTCCTCGGGCAGCCCCAGTCCTGCGCCCACACATTGAAGTCCCCTGCTACAGGGACGTCAGAACGGCCTCTGATATCATTTCCCATGCAGCCCATAATGCACCTTCAGCGCTCAAACTCATTGGTGGTTAGGCTAGGTGCCATGTAGCAGCTGTAAAGCCATGCCCCACCTATTCGAGACCTTACGAATCCCTCCGCACTGTGCACTGAGTGCATTGTCGCGCCGGTTGCGCCGCAGCTCAAGATGGCAGCCTTCCCCAATAGGTCAACTGCCCAGCGGTTGTCTGAGCCAGTCCTATGGGGCTCGCTTAGGAGCGCTATGGGTTATGTTTTGGTGTTTGTGTGCTTCTCCACTAAGGCCATCCATTTAAAGACTACGTCGGACCTTACGATCGAGAAATTTCTGGCGGCTTCTGCACGGTTCGTGCCCCCGTCAAGTGCAGTCCCACAACGGGAAGACCTTTGTGGGGGCAGCTGCCCTACTATCCTGCGATTTTCTCCAGAGCCTAAAAGGGGCTGTGACCGCTGCCTATAGTCACCAGCAGCTGGTGACTGTGACCTCTGGCATTTCATTCCTCCGAGAGCTACCCACATGGGGGGCCTGCGGAAGGCAGGCGTCAAGAGCTTCAAGACCTTGTTCTACAAGTCCACCGCCACGCGGAATGTCCAAAGACCCTGCTGATCTGTTGGCTCTTACACCCGGGCACTTCCTTGTGGGAGGCCCACTTCTCGCCACGGTTGAACCCGAGATAAAAGGGGATACCACTTCCATCATTAATCGCTTCAACCGCAATTTCGGCTGCGATGGAAGGAAGAGTACCTCAAGGAGCTCCATAAGAGGAATAAGTGGTGAACCCCTACGAGGGATCTCCGCGTTGGGGATATGGTGGTCATCAAGGAGGACAACCTTCCGTCCAACGAGTGGCGATTAGGCAGGGTTGACGCGGTGTATCCAGGATCCGATGGCCATGTCCGCGTGATCGACATCCGCATCGCGAGAGGACTCATCAAGCGGCCCGTTGCTAAGGTCGTGCTTCTTCCGTTGGAAGCGTCCGCCTGCCCACAATAATTAAGCATTTCTTCCTCTCCAATGTTCCTGTACATTGTGCTGTCTCGTAGCTCTGCCCGTAGTTCCAAACCATAATTCACACTGATTCTGATAACATTATGTGTTCCTTCATCATATTTCCGCCAGTCATAGTCAGCACGATGTCGCCACGCCCACGCAGCGCCCAGTCAATGCAGAGCAGATGTACTCGAAGTATACAATCCTACTGATGCCGAGTCTGCAATGGGATCCATTCATTGAAGAAGTGTCGGCGCTTCCTACGCCTTAGTGCCGAGAAGCGGCTCCGGGCGGTTCTCGTGAACTGGTATTGCTCGAGCTGCCTGACCCACGAGCACTCCGACGGATCGTGTCGGCGTGGGGACGGCTGGAAGACGTGTGGTCAGGATCAGCACACACTGCTGCACCTCGTGGAGAAGCCGAGGGCTCGGCGCAAGGCACGTCAAGAGGAGCGCCGGTCACGGAGCGCGGGAGACAGGACACGGTGTGTCTCGGCTGGCGCTTGGCCGTCATACGCAGACTCCCGGCACGGTTAGGGTGCTTCTCGGCCTTCGGCGGCCACTTTCCGGCACTCACAATCCGATCCACGGCCATCGACTTCCCGGCGCTCGTCAGCAACTCCTCGGCATTCTTCCGCCACTGGCCGGCAGTCGTCATGCGCTCCACGGCATTCGTCTGCCACTCATCGGGTGCCGTCCAAAAAACCAAATTCAAAATTCTGTGAGCTTAGAAGAAAATTCGCAATTGGATAAAAATAGAATTTTTTAAATCATTTCTCACAAAGGGCCCTTGGTGTTCTACATTGACACAATCGGAGATACTGGCTTAGAGAGCCGACAGAACAGAGTCGCAATTAACCCGCTAGATTTAAATGCTACACTTCTGATACTCAAAGTCAAAGACATTTAATGGCCAAAAAGTCCCGAACTCAAGCGGCATTATTAAATTGACTTTATTTTCGGATTAGAATACTTAAAGAACACTAAAACATATTTTTCAAAAATTTTAGACTTTGTTCCTTTCCTTTACATAAATTTAGTCGCAAATAAAGTTACGAAGCATACACACGGTTGTCTGAATTTGGTGGCTTCGAATTCTACCGCTCAATAGGTTATGGGCCCAGGCACTGGAGAATTCAAGTTATTCGGTGTGCGACTCGAGATTAAGAACAATGAATGCTCTTTATCAAATTGTTAAGTTAGAGGAGACGATCTATGACACGTGGAAAATATAGATGCGATCTGTATTGGTGCATTCCGGTTTGTGGAGTGTCTGGAGAGCTAACTGAAACGAATGTTCCGGAAGGACAACGGTTTACGGCCTTGGACAGTGAGGCGTTGGCAACAATAACATTGAGTGTAAAGACATCTCAATTGGCCTACATCAAGAATTGCTTGACGGCTGTGGACCAAAGTGAAGGAAGCTCATCAACCAAGCGGACCTGTACGAAAAGTACAATTATACAAGAAACTACTTAATAAACGGATGGAGCAAGGGCAGAGCATGACGATCTACATAAGTGAATTTGTGAAAATTCTGGATTGTCTAACTGGAGTTGGAATAAACGACGAGATAAACGACGAACTTAGCACTATCATTTTGCTATCAAGACTTCCAGAGCAATTTGAACATTTCGTGGTCGCTACGGAGGCACGAGATCAGTTGCCTTCTTTCGAAGTTCTCACTAAAGCAGTCGCTGCAACGCACAAGCACAACTCATAGACGAAAACATAGAAACAAAAAACGGACAGAAGAAACAAAAAATGTCGTTTGTTTCAAGTTTAGTGAACAAGGGCACATTAAGTCCCAGTTTCGAAGTGAGGGTGAGGGAGATCACCGCATGGCATTAAGAAGTGTGGTGAATCGACAAAGCAGCCTGTTGCACGCCTGTGAAGTCAACAACATTGATAATTCAACATGGTGCTTGGATAGTGGCGCAACAAGCCATATGTGTTGCGCAAAAGAGCTATTCACAAAGTTTGAGAAGAACACTGTACAGATCGGACTGGCCGATGCTGGTTTCCTTCGAGCAGAAGGTATAGATGACGTAAAGATACAGACAGGCCAGTGCATGTTGAGACTAAAAAATGTTCTCTACGTTCCCAAGATGACCGGAAATTTCTATTCCGTGAGCAGTGCTGTCCAAAACAGGTGCAAGGTGACCTTTGACAAAGAGGATGCTAAGGTGATGCAAGATGGAGAATGCATAGTCAAAGTCAAAAAGATTGGTGAGTTGTACTTGTTTAAAGGTGGTCGAAAGTAATGTTTTGACATGTCAGCTGTTGATGGAATCTTGCTACACAAGAGATACGGACATATTAATTTCTCTAGCTTGAAAGAGATGGTATTCAAAGGGATAGTTCGAGGAATAGATAACATTCGGCTGCCAGATAATATATGCAAAACGTGTACGGATAGAAAAATCCATGTTCAACCTTTTCCATCAGCAAAAAATAATCGGGCTAAGGAGCTTTTGGATCTGATACACGCAGATGTTTGTGGACCTTTCCTAACACTGTTCTTCGGAGGTTCCAAGCATTTTCTGACGTTCATTGACGATAAATCCAGGAGGATTTTTGTTTACTTCTGCGGAGTGATAATGGCGGAGAATTTGTCAATAAAAAGTTTGACGAATGTCTGAGGCAGCATGGAATCGACAGACAGTTAACAATAGCGTATACTCCCCAGCAAAATGGAGTTGCGGAACTGGCAAATCCTACGCTAGTGGAGATGTCGAGATGCCTTCTGGTCCAGGCGGGATAGGGAGATCATTTTTGGGCAGAAGCTGTTAACACTTCGGTTTATCTGCGAAATCGCTCCCCTACCAGCGCATTTGAGAGTATGACTCCTATGGAAGCGTGGACGGGTAAGAGACCTTATTTAAAACACCTAAAGGTTTTTGGATCTCTTGAAGTTTCTCTGGACAAGGGTCTGAGAAAGGGCAGCAAATTTCAACCTAAGGGCAAAGAGTACATTATGGTTGGGTACTTTGTGGCAGCTAAAAGCTATTGACTATATGACTAATAATGAGTTATTTGATGAACATAATGACGTGACATTCAAGGGTGATACTCTGACGATCGAGCTGGAGGAACTGGAGGAGGTCCGACAGCAGCAGGGACCCGGAGATGCAGACATCGTTTCTGACTTTTCCATCAATGCCGACAGCTCCAATGAGAGCACAGATCAGTACGAGAGTGCTGAGGAAAAGAGTGAGCATGTCGTCGAGGAGGCACGCAGGGGCCGCGGCCGTCCTAAGATCATCCGGACTGGAAAACCTGGACGTCCAAAGAAGCAGAACAATATCCAAGGCGCCTTTGTTTCGAAAAAGGTTCCGATTCCGTTAACTTGCAAAGGCGCAAAAGGAGTGGCATTAAAAATGCAAAGGAGTGGCGTGAAGCCATTTTTTTTTTTTTTTTTTAGCTTTGCTTTTATTTATTGAATCTACTCTTAATTTTGAGACTAACAATAAGTTGAGGAATCTTAACATTAAAATTTAACTAACAGAATACTAAGACTGCATTCTGGTTGCGCGTCCCTCAGGTCGGTCGCTGGGTGGGTAAGTCATTGCGACGAAGGCGTGATTGGTTGCTCAACCTTGTTAGACCTCTCGCCAGGTGGTCAGGGTGCACCGATAGCTTGGTTAAGTACTTTACCTTCTGTTCTGCGATCGCTTCTTTGACTGATAGAATGTTTAAGTCGCGGTGTATGTTTTCGTTGCGAACGTACCACGGTGCCCCGGTGATTGTTCTCAAGATCTTCGACTGAACTCTTTGAATTATGTCAATGTTGCTATTGCTGGCGTTCCCCCATAACTGGGAGCCGTACATCCATATAGGTTTTAGTACCGAGTTGTACAGCAGGACATTATATTCAAGGCTAAGAGGTGACCGAGCGTTGATAAGCCAATGAGGGCCGCTGGATTTTAGCTTTAGGTGTGTTCTTTTGGCTTCAATGTGCCGGCGCCATGTGAGTCTTCTGTCGAGATGTACTCCTAGGTATGTTACTTCGTTTGCTTGTGGGAGTAGAGTGTTGTTTAATGTTATCGGCGGGCAGTTTTGCCTGTTCAGAGTGAACGTAACATGCTTGCATTTTAGTTCGTTCACTTTAATTCGCCAATCTGACAGCCATTTTTCGACATCGACCATATGATGAGCTAGCTGCGCAGTTGCTTGAATCGGGCATTTTGAGCGGCTAAGAATAGCTGTGTCATCGGCAAACGTGGATGTTGTTAGACGTGTGCTTGTCGGGATATCTGCTGTGTAGAGGACATATAATATTGGCCCTAGCACGCTGCCTTGAGGAACTCCAGCTCCAACAGTGTAATCATCGGATATAGCGGTGTTGCACCTCACGACAAATTTTCTGTCGTTAAGGTAAGACTCCAAAATGTTGTGGGTGCTGTAGGGGAGCATTGAATGCATATCGAATGCTTGAGAGACATCTAAAAATATGGCAGTACAGTACTCTCGTTTTTCAAACGCGTTCCGAATTTCGGATGTTATCCGGTTGACCTGCTCAATTGTTCCATGCTTTTCACGACACCCAAATTGGTGTGACCGGATTCCTTCCTGGATTCTCAGGTATGTGTTTATCCGAGTCATTAGGCATTTTTCAATGAGTTTAGATAGGCAAGGGAGTAGGCTTATAGGTCTATACGACGTGGGGATAGTGTGGTCTTTTCCCGGCTTTGCTATCATTATTATAATTGACTTTTTCCATCTCACTGGAAAGTGGCCAAGTTTTGCGATGGCATTAAATAGCTGAGTGAGAGTGCAAACGGCGCAGTATGTTATTTATTTTATAGTTATTTTTCGGATTCAATTGTCGTTTGATGATGTTAACGATTTCGTTTGGGCGAAACTCAATCGGCTTATGTTGAGGCTGGGGCTCATCTGATAGAGTCGGCAAAGTAAACGCATTGGTGGCAGGATTTGGTTGGAAGACATTTTTAAGGTGTTTGGCAAACGTGCTGGCTCTGTCTGCGTCGCTGTGCGCCCACCCGCCTGTGGAATTTCTAATAGGCATCACGGTTTCTTTCGGTGAGCTCAGAGTTGGGTGAGCTCTCCATAGTGAGTGTTTCGTACTGTAAGTTGACAATTGATCAAGCTTGATCAAGTTGACGTGAGGCATGTTTAAAGCGTTGCTTAGCAGATGGCGATCTGTGACATTGCCATTCTCGACGTAAGCGTCGCTTTTCGAGGACGAGCTGTTCGATTTGTAGATTTGTCTTCTTTTGAATGCGTTGTGTGTTCATAGTTTGAGGTGTTGAAGCTCGAGCTGCAGAGACGAGTACAGACTCCAGCGAAATAACAAAACTGTCTACGTTGGCTTCGTCGCTGAGGTGAGGACTCAGCTCAATGTGTGAGCTGATGTACTTCCTGTACTTAACCCAATTGGTTTTATGTGAGGTCAGTTTTGATGATTGATCCCATGTTCCTGGGTGTCGGAGTAGAGTAAAAAGGACAGGCGAGTGATCAGATGAAAGATCCAAAAGGCATTCGGCGCATATCAGATTTTTAGAAATGTTTTTGGTAATCGCAAAGTCAATTAAATCGGGAAGTTTCTTTGGGTCTGCCGGCCAGTATGTTGGTGTGCCAGAAGAAGCATAGTCTAGCTTGTTCTTAGCTTTGATAATTGCATTATAGAGCTGCTTTCCTTTTGGGGTCACGAGACGAGATCCCCAGTGTGGTCTCCGACTGCATAAACTCATCTTCGGCTATGGTGAAGCGTGGGGGGCAGTATACGGCAGCTAGAGTTAATTGCTTGCCAGTATTTAGGTGTATATTTTATGATGTGGCCTGTAGGTAGTTTTTTGCAAATTTCGTATGATAATGGTGCTTGATACGGCTTCTGATTAAAATTCCAGTCACGCCGTGTGCTTTACCGTCTGGATGATTTGTTCCATAGAATGAATATCTTCGTAGTTGAAAATTGTATCTGTTCGTAAGATGTGTTTCTAAAAGCAGCATTACGTTGATTTGATTGTCTAGTAGGAATTGCGCTAACTCGAGTTTGTGCTGCGAAACGCCGTTAGCGTTCCATGTACATATACGTAGGGAAGTCATTATTTGGATTGTTGTGAAACCAGCATTTGTATTAATAGATTTTGGTTTCGCATTAGATCTTGCATAGTTGTACGCTTAAACGACATGAACTCCTTAAGGCTTTGTTGTAGACTGCATATCATAGCTTCAAATTTACTTTTTGTTACATTTAAGGAGACGATAGTCATACGAATGCTGATTGTGGAGATCGGTTGCGGAGATAACGACACCCCGATCGTTGTGTATGGGGATAATCTGAGTGTGCAGGCGTTAACCAAGAATCCTGTTCATCATTCCAGAACAAAGCACATTGATATACGTTATCATTTGGTTAAAGAAGTTGTGAATAGGGTTGTTGATAATATATCAAAATATCAATATATCGATATTTTTGTCTAATAATGATATATTTATATCGTAATATTTGTTTGCCTAAGTATCGAAATATCGATGTTTGTTTTTGACATTTTTGGATATTTTTTCTTGACCACTCTAAATTTTAAAGCAACGCGGATTCAACTTCTTTACTAAGAATCGTACGTGAAAAGTTAAAAAAACTCAATATAAATGTGAAATCAAATTAACATCGGATATCAAATGTGTTGTGTGCGACGCTAGGAGCAGAATGACGGACACACACATCAAGCAAGGGTATTTTTAAAATCCCTAAATTCCAAACGTTGGTTTTAATTTTGTATATCATAAAATATAAGTTAAGTTTATAAAATATATAAAAATATAATTAAATAATCATTTAAGAAACTTGTCTTTTAAGTTAGAGATTCAACAGTTAAGGAAATCCCCTAATTGTGCAGGAAAACAATTTATTCAAAAATATCAAATATATCGATATTTTCCAGTGATATTTTAAATATTATCATCATATTTTTTTATAAAAAAAATATCATCGATACGATATTTTTTTAAAAATTCGACAACCCTAGTTGTGAAGGAAGGGCAAGTTTTGTTGAAATACAAATGTAAAACTGAAATGATTGCAGATATTTTTACAAAAAATCTTCCTAAAACAAAACACGAAGAGCTTACAAAAATGTTTAATTTTTTTATAATAATTTTTTGTAAACAAGTTTGCATTGAAGAAGGGTGTAGAAAATAAAGTACCCTGTATAGTTTTAGTATGTTGCAATGCGTGCATTCTGAATGCGTTTGTATAGTTAGTGGAAAAAGATAGATTTCTTGAAGTAGTTATAAATGTCTCTCTCTAAGAAGTAAAGAAAAAGAAATTATGTATATCAACTGTCGGGTCAAGAAGCTAGAAACTAACTTAAATAGAATAATTAATTATTAACTGACGTTTTGTTTGTCGCAAGCCGACTCTCTTTCGGCCGCTCGGCTTTACTAATTCGGCATTTAAAGTTAGCGAGCATCCGCTCAGCCTATTCTGGAAGGTTGGCGCCACTCTCGTTCGGCTCCTTATTGCGCTCGCATCCTAAATTGGATTTCAAACATTGTACTCAAATCCTTATTTCATATGCGGCCTAAATAAAATTTATAACGTTGAACTTGATTAAATTCGTCTTTTTATTTTAATGGCATTGAAAACGCTCAATGACCAAACATTGGTGAACCCCGACGTGATCGTTAATATATTTACATATATACACATAAGCAAATTGCTAAAACAAAAACAAAACAATTTTGTAAACAGTGTTATGTGAAAAATTATCATACGTGGCTAATAAGTGTGTTTACAATAATAAACAAATTATAATATAGAATATATTATTATATTATACATACATACAGGCATAAACGAAAACGTTAGTTCACAAGCACACATACATATTTACGATCCACAGCGCAAGTGCATTCGCCCGCGCATAGACTTCATACAAACATACGATCCACAACGCAAGTGCATTCGCTCGCACATAGCTTCATATATATATACATTCCACAATTCCGCTACGGTTCTGAGCGCACAGTGGGACAGATCGTGTTCGCCGCGAGCAAATAAAGTTTATTTCGGGTTGTTCGGAACTCAATATAATAAATCATGAACTCCAGCGGCGCCGTCACAGGAGCACCCACTCCAACCCGGAGTGCTATTTTAAAGTGCAAGGCCCTGGGTATTCACCAGGACTTACAGAGGATCCAAGGAGCTCTTCAGCCTATTTCCAAGGTGGATAATGCCATGCTACACGTGCGACATGGTCAGATAGCCACCATGTTCAGCGACTTCAAGGCCATCCACGGGGAGCTTGAGGATTTGGACATTTTGCAGATCAGCAGTGACCTTCGATGGACTGTTTCGGAGCTCGTAGCGACGATGCAGGCGGAAATTGAGCACGAGACGACCCTTCGTTCATCTCGAATTGCTGCCCACTCCACCCTTGCCAACGGAATGTCCACCATGCAGGCTGACCCAGGGTTAGGTCAAAGTTTTCAAGTACTGCCTCCTGTGCCGCTCCCTACGTTCAGCGGTGGATACTCGGAATGGGCTGAATTTTACTCGATCTTCTCTACAATCGTCGGCAGCAATCCTCGTATTAGTAAGGTGGAAAAGCTGCAAAGGTTGCGATCTTGCCTTAGGGAGTCCGCTTTCGAAGCAGTTCGTTCCTTGGAAGTCTCTGACGAGAACTATGATGTTGCGCTGAATTTATTGGAGAAACGATTTAATAACCGTCGCTTAATATTTCAGGCACACGTGAACGAGATTCTGGGCCTCAGTCTGTTGGAAAGTGGCTCAATAGCAGCTCTTCGAGGTCTTTCGGACAAATTCAATGCCCATATGCGAGCCTTACAGAATTTGGGTACGTCAGTTCAGATCGCCAGCTGCATCATCGTCCAAGTTCTGCTTCAAAGGTTGGACCCAGCTACCCAAGCCAAGTGGGAGGAGAGTCAAAACTCCTCAGGTTCAGACGCCATCCCTACTTGGGAGTCGATGGCCGAATTTTTGGAGCAGCGGTGTAGGACGCTGGAGGCTATGGACGTGGCCATGGCTGCATACACCCCGAGCGCTCATGTGGGAAGGCGTCGAGGTGCAAATAATAGTAGATCATCCTTTATTGTTACTAATTCGCTTCCCTCTACCTGTGCGCTATGCGGGGGATGGTCCCATATAATGTCTGCATGCCCCCGATTTCTATCAATGCCCCCTGAGATTCGCCTTGGAGAGGCCAGGCGACTCGGTCTTTGTCGGAAGTGTCTGCAAACGGGCCATCACATGCGTGAGTGCCTCGCTGCTAGTTGTCGCAGTTGTGGAAGGAGGCATCACAGCCTGCTGCATTTCCTGGAGCCGCAGGCATCTAGCGGCCAGCCTTTGGTTGGTCCTCCCACGTCAGCCATAGCCGAGGTCGCCGAGCCTGTAGCCTCTTCGCCGTCCACTGCTAATGCACTAGTTGCTCAAGGTCACAGCGGCGATATATCGTTGCTTGCTACAGCGAACATTTTTGTGCGTAGTCGCGCTGGATCCCTTGTTCCATGCCGAGCTCTGTTGGATTCTGGATCTCAGGTGCACGTGATCACTTCCAGGCTGGCAAGTCAGCTGCTGCTCCGGAGGTACAAATCATTCATGGCGGTGTCTGGTATTGGCGATACCGGCTTTGCGACAGATGGATTCTCTGTTGATGTTCTCCTACGTTCCCACTGTTCCGAATACTCGGCCCTGGTTAACGCCGTTATCGCCGCCAATATCACGGACCTGCAGCCTAGCAGTTTGGATGTCTCCAGTTGGAATATTCCTGGCAATCTTTCTTTGGCTGATCCTGAATTTTTCCGCCCACAGCGCATCGACCTTCTTATCGGAGCCAGTCTGTTTTATGAGCTGTTGTGTGTTGGGCAAATTAAGCTCTCAGCCGGCCTGCCATTGCTGCAGAAAACTCGACTTGGATGGGTCGTGTGTGGAGGCGGTTCACATGTCCAAAGAAGATCACTCGTTTCCACTGCCCACAAGGATGTTCCAGAGAGCGCAACAATGCTGGATGATCAGCTGGATTCTTTGCTCCGCCGGTTTTGGGAAGTCGAAGACTGCTCCGATTCTATTGTGAAGCGGACGAAGGAAGAGCTAGATTGCGATGCGCATTTCGTGCAACATGTTACTGCGACTGGAATATGATTTGTAGCAGCTTTGTTAGTACGCAGCGCGCCGAATTCCCTAGATGGGCGCTAACATCGAAATCCGAGGTGGAGGTTCATGGATTCTGTGACGCCAGCATTGAGGCGTATGGGGCATGCGTTTATGTCGTGTCCAAGGGCGCAGGATCTGCAAGCCATTTACTCTGCTCGAAGTCCCGAGTTGCGCCTTTAAAGACTGTTACAGTGCCGAAGCTGGAGTTATCGGGAGCCGAGTTGTTGGCTCGACTTATGTCGGAAGTAGCCCAGTTGAAGGCCTACGTTGGAAAGTATTTTTGCTGGTGCGATTCTGCTGTGGCTCTGTCTTGGATTCGAGAAGAACCCTCTCGGTTTAATGTTTTCGTCGCCAATCGAGTTTCGACCATTCAGAGGCTAACTACAGAAATGGAGTGGCGGTATGTTCCCACTTCTTTGAACCCAGCAGATATCCTGTCGCGTGGTGCTCTCCCCAATGAATTGGTTGAGAATAAGCTGTGGTCTCACGGTCCTCCGTTTCTCATTGGATCCCAAGAGACGTGGCCAACCGCGGTCCCATCTGAGAGATCAACCCTGGAGTTACGTGCAAGGGTCCTGCTCATTCAGTCTCCGTACGTGGATATAACAGCGGTTTCTAAGTACGCTAATTCGTTTCCAGCACTGCAGAGGGTATTTGCTTACGTATACAAGTTCTCTCAACGAATTCACCACAACGGTGTTACGGCAAGCGATATAAAATCTGGAACACAGCTGTTATTGCGACTAGTGCAGCGTGTGTATTTTTGGGAGGACATAAAGGCTCTTCAAAATGGAAAAGAGATAGCGGTATCTAGTGCCCTTGCCTCATCCTCTCCCTTCTTGGATAAACTTGGTTTGTTGCGCGTAGACGGTAGGCTAAAAAATTCGTCGTTGGATTTTGATAGTCAGCATCCAATTATACTTCCAAGAAGCCATCCAGTTACTCTGGCTATAATTGTTGACTTCCATGAGCGAAATTTACACACGGGTCCTCGCGCACTGTTGGCAATTATTCGGTCCCAATATTGGCCAATTGGGGGGAGAAAAACCGTTACGAAGGCAATACACAAATGCATCAGATGTTTCCGGACTAAGCCTCGATTGATGGAGCACATTATGGCTGATCTCCCGGAGCAAAGAGTTAGCGGCTCCCAGGTCTTTGGAGTCACTGGTGTGGATTTTTGTGGGCCGTTCTATTATAAGCCGGAAGTGCGCCATAAGGCTCCCGTAAGAGCAGAGGCCGCCAGGTATCCCGTTAGAATCGGGGCACGCGGCGTTGGAGTGAACGGTGCCGCGAATACACCGCCATTTTTGAGTGGAATGCTGCCACGCTAGGGAGCAGCGCAACGGCCGAGTGAAAATTTGCCCAGACACATGAGTGACAATCTGCAATCTGCTGGAAATATGACGCCGACTCTCGGCGGCCATTGAGCAAACGGGCAACCTGTCACACAAACTTACACACCAACAACACCTAGCCTGAACTAGGTTATGTTCATCCACCACAGGAGCCGACACACAATTTGGCGGTATCTGCACCATCGCCCCTGTCATATGGAGTGGCGACGGCGAGCATACCTGGATGGACGCCACGTAGACTGCCTGGTCTTCCCATTTTCGAGGGTCAGGCAGAGGAATGGCCAATATTCGTGTGCGCGTTTACGGAGACAACGGCAGTCTACCAGTGCACCCAATTGGAAAACAACCAGAGGTTAGTGAAAGCCTTGAAGGGCGAGGCCCGCGTGACGGTGAAGTCGTTGCTCATCCATCCCAGCAACGTAGGAGCCGTAGCTCCCCCGACGGTAAGGAGCAGTTGGGGTTTGTGCAGACATCAAAGAGTTGTTTCCAGCCACTGGAAAGATGTGCCCAGAGGTTCCCCGGGAGAAACGGAGATGACCAACGGAGCAGCTTGCTCACCATGTTCGGCGGACTATGTAAAGACCTTGAATGCCTCGTAGTACAGCAGCACGAGCAGCCCTGGCTATAAAGGAATACCACTACGTGAACGACTACGTCGACAGCTTCACCAGTGAAGAAGAAGCCCTCGTCATTTCGACACGGGTGAGAGATATTCATGCTAATGCAGGTTTTGACTTGTGTCGATTCACCTCCAGTTCGGCAAGTATCATCGACTCGATCATCGGCTATCGATATATCATCGGCTTCCTAAGCCTGGTCCCATCCACGTTTGACCCGATTGGATTCCTGAGCTACATGGTGACTGCCAAATTGTTAATGGGAGAGAATTTTAACTACGGGCAAGGCAGAGGTTACAGTCGACAAAGGGGTTAGTCAGGGAAGCTGTCTCAGCCCAATTCTATTTAACCTTTACACTCTTGAACTTCATAATCTAAGCAATCATGACAGTACTCTTTTCCAGTACGCCGCCTATTTTTTTTAGTCTCTTATGATAAGGATTTTTTGTTGGCTGAATCTAAGTTAGAGCAGAGACTTAATCTTTATGGAAATGTGTAATTTAATCAATATTACATTAAATGCTAATAAATCTGTCACTATATATTTTAAACTTACTTATAACCTATACTTTAAGAAGACCTCTTAACGTACAGTGTAATAACATCACCTTAAATAATTAATATATTGTGAACTATTTGTGTAGAATTATAAGTTCTAATAATTCCTCCGTACCACACATTAAAAAAATTATTTCGAAATCAAATGAAACAAATGAAACTGGCTTGGATGTAGTCCCGTCTGGACATCCAATTTTTTGATAACTTTTTCCAACATTTGTGGCCAAATATCGGCAATAACGCGGCGAATGTTGTCTTCCATATGTTCATCCGTATGTGGCTTATCCGAATAGACCAATGATTTTACCAAAGTTAAGTCACAAGATTACAAGATTAAATTCAGGAAAGAAAAAGAAAAAGTTAGCAATGATGGCTCTATACCAATTCAATTCCTGTGCTCGATGGCGAATGGACTCATTCGGGTCTTCCTCAATGCTACGCTCTACAGTAGCAATAGTTTCTTCGCTGTACGGTGCGCCTCTGGGGATGCAAGTAATCAATAAGAGAAAAGGTGGTGCGAAAAAGTTCCATGGGGCGATACTTATTCCGCACCGAACCATTATTTTCGAAATGAAATTGCACTATTTGCGTTGTACATGTTGAATTCCCAAACCAAACTGAGAATAAATCTCTTGACAGCTGTTAAATCGGTCGCCATCATGAACAGTAATGCGCACCTAAACCTCTAAAGGTTATATACCTCTAAAAAAGTACCCTTTAGTATTTACCAAAACCTCTTTCCTTAGCTTAGAAGATCCTCAGCTACAAATTTTTTCCTTTTCTCTTATAGACGTGACCTCTGCAAAGAGAAGGAGGAGTCCCAATCTCTATTGACCCCAATTTCGCTTCTGAAGAGGTAAAGTTACCAGAGTTTAATTATTTCGAAATTATTTAAGATAAATTCATATAGCCTTCTCAGTCGTTGGTTAACACATGTACCTACATTGCACCATCTTCCGAACTGCATTCTACTGGCGTAACTTGTCTGCTATTCAGTCGTTTTTAATTTGATGTCCGATTGCGACCTGCTAGTGATTCTTGATGACTTTAATATACCAGAACTCATTTGGTAAAATATTGAAAACTCATCTTCATCATCAATTTCAATCCATCGTTGATCAATCAACGAGCCGATTGCACGGTGGATTTTTTTGACATGTCTCTCTGTCAAATCGACCATGTTCCAAATTCGTTAGGTCGATTTCTTATGTGTTGTATCTTATTCTGCTACTCTTTCCAAGGTTTTGCCCCTTTCGAAAACATTCCTGGTTTTGAAAAATAAAATTCGCAGTCCGCGGAGGATGACTTTATACCCTTATTGATAAATTAGGAACCGATATAAATGTCACCTTAGGAAAATTTTACCATACTTAAAATACATTTTTTACTCATGTGTGCCGTGAAAATATTCCTCCTAGGCTTACAAGGGTCCTCACAAACTTAAATAATATTAAAGACCGGCTTTTACTTATATATAAAAAATAAAAAAACATTGATCGGAAAAAATAATTTTATTGTAATCAAATTCTATATCATGAAACTTTTCTGAATTTTCTTCTTCAGAAGCGAAATAAATAACTATTATAACTATATCAAAAAACTATTACAATACAGTTAAGGGAGTTTCCTACGAAGCTCCCTAGTATTCTGATAGGTAAGTGTTAAAGAGGAATTTAGTTTTTGGAAATTGAGGAAATGTACTAGGCTGTACTAATCTGCTAGGCTTATGTTCTTGGACGAAAATAGCCAAATTCTGTAATAATGAAACGTCTTGTCGGTGTCGTACGTACGAAAACTGCAACAGTCGGTACCGGTGGTCCAGACGGTGGTTGCACAGTCGGGTGACCGTTGGATGATTAACGTAGTTTCGTTCAATCGGATCCGTCGTACCACTTGAAATTATGGCGAAAACGCATATTGGACAATTGTTTATTCATACTAAGAAATTCGGAAGGCGAATTATTTTCAGTTCCAGGCTTTGGGATAACTAGAGATATGAATGGCCGCTCAAAGCTCAAAAGGGGACAATGCGTACCGCGATAACGGTCCGGACAGATAAAACTGCTTCAATAAAAGATGAGCAAGTTGACCAGATATGCGCAATTGACCAAAACCGCTTCTGTTGTAACTAAATAAATTCAATAATACAACAAATTCATAAAATTAATAAAGGGATTAAAATATACAACTTCCGCTGCTCACACAAGACCAAACATGAACGATCTCAGTTCGTCCTGGACTGCGCGATAAAGTAATAGTGGAGACCAGCCTTACGGGAAATGGCATCCGAAAATATAGCATTGAAGCCGGCACACTTGGCGTTTTCGTTTTCACAAAGCCAGCAGTGAAGATTGGTAGGCTCGGATTAAAAAATTAATTAAAATTTCTTATTAAAAAACTTAATTGAGCAGACCAGTTAAATTTTTAAGAAACGAAATATACCTTTACATAAAGTCACAATAATAAACATTTTTCACATTAGCTTTCAGTATTAATTTCATTTCCTTCAAAAAATTTCATTGAGTTAAATATATTATTTTATTTTCTTTTTTGTCAAAAAAAAACGGCTTGACTTTAGCGAATATTATAAGGTACGGTTCCAGCGTTCCTGCTGGACATGCGGGCTCCACAGCGCGACAAGCTAAATTTAAGACATATTTGGGGCGACAACGAGTTAGGCATAGCCGATTGGTACAGTGCTTGGCTGGTGTGCGGATTGAAAAGAGTTTAGTTCAGGCTTGATATATATTTGAATTGTTTTTTCCAAAATTATAATTCTATCAAGATAAATAACAAATTTAAAAATCAACCTAATATGGCCTCAGTACGTTCCACTACGTACCCGCTGTAAAAATTTCTGAGTGCGGGTTCTAAGGCATATTGCCTGGCCGTGTAATGGAAACTGCTGTAAAAAGGAAAACATTTCAGATTTTGACATTTGATGACATTTCCATGATTAAAGTCAGGCCAATGAAAGAGGGAAAGGGACAATTCTATTTTTTGACCGGAATATAATAAAACAATAATATGGAGAGAAAAGACATGAGATATATCGTCTACTATCGTTTCTCTTTAACTCCATGATTTTCTTCTGTTACTATGACATCGCCTTAAGTTAGAATATTTCGCTGTGAAAAAATTTGCAAGAAATGTTTAAATTCTGCTAGGATCCTCTTTTTTCTATCGTCAAAAAAAAAAATTCATAAGTGTAAATAGAATAAAAAAGGTTATTCTATTTACACTTATGATTTTTTTTATTAATAACTAATATTACAAAAAAAACAGAAAATCACATCAATATCATTTGAATATCTATTGTTTATTAGCGCATTATTGCAATATTGTTGAATTAAACATAAGAAAAAAAAAGAATGTGTATCAAAATAAGAAAAAGTTTCCGCAGATTCTCATAGGATTCGAACTTGCGACAATAAGTTTTAAAGCCAGCTTCTTCACACTCTTGACCACAATGCTAATTGTTTGCGGATTGATGAATGCGACCCTTTTGTCCTCCTGCACATTCTGCAGAAGCCAAAATCGTCAGAAACCGAAACATTTTGACACCATCGCACGTGGAGTGACACATACATACAATGTCATACATTCAACGACACACATTTTTTTTAAACGTACTTGTGAAGAGTTTTTAAAACAGAATCGTATGCATGTGAGTTCCCCTTCACCAACAAGCTAGACGAAAAGAATTTGACCATTTTCGGCCTTGATGTCCCATCTATGAGCTACATAATTTTGGGCATCATTCAATTTACTTAATTCATTTTGTAATGAGTTAATTTATATTTAGTTTTTTTGGTATGAAGGTTTGTTATTGCGTATGTAAATGGATTTGTATTTTTATTGAAGTCGGAAAAATTGTGAATTATAGTTATAGCTGAATTGTATTTGTTAGTTGCTAGTCTGTAAATTTACTCTTAGATAGCTTAGGGCGGAGCGGGAGCGAAAGCTCATATTCGCTCTTGTGCGAATTCGCCCCGCTTCGCCGCAATAGATAAGTTAGGCTTAAGATTAGAAAAAGATTAGAAAATAGACTCGAAGTTATAACGTTGAAGAGGCAAGACCTTTCGTTTTCGTTTTCGCCCAGTTTTTTAAATATTAGCAGCCACCCTTTTTTTTTCGTGTGAGATAAAACAATCTCAATGAACATTTTGGTGCCCCCGGGTGGACTTGCGAAATATTAAATAAACAAAAACAAACAAAGTGACAGTGACACTGTTTAAAGAGCTGCTCGCGACGCGTCGTGAAACCCTCAAGCCTCCAGGATCATCACCGCAGGATCTTCGCCACTCATCGGAACAAATCTCCTTCCATGCCGTGCACCTGCATCGATTGCAAAAGGAAAGTGGCAGCGGGATTAAAGGATCCCAAGGCAGAACCCCAGGTATTTGTGCGAAAAATTGAAAGTTGAGAAGAGACTAATTAAATCTTCGTCTTGTGCTGAAATATTGCACCCTCCTTTCAATTCTTGGCGCATACGTACTTGAAATTAGTAGAGCTTAAAAATTTGAGTAGTTTTCGTTAAATTATTAACAAACTGCCTGTGGCCAAAATTGACAAAAAACATAAATACATATCCACGTCACTGTCGCCCCCCCCTTTTTACCCCTCGTTCGTTTTTCGCCAAACAAAATAGTTAAATTTAGTGCAGCCAAACATTTATTTATATACAAATATATGTACAATTATAATACATATTTACGTGCATAAATAATTTGGCGTACATACACATATATGCAGCGGTAAAATTTTCGTTTTCGCTCTAACCGTTGTCCACTGCTATATATGTATGTATGTATATGCATTAGTTTGGCGCATTTTATTTTACCGGAACGCCAAGTGACGCGCTACCCTATAATTGTGGGGTATACACCTTTTTCGGTGTCATTGGCAACCAACTATTTTTTTGGATACTCAGTGCCTCGACTATCAACATTTTTCGACTATCAATTAATTAATTAATTATTTCTCGTTTTCGCCATATTAATTAATTATTTCTCGTTTTCGCTAGATATTAAATTAAATATCTTTTTTCGTTCGTTTTCGTTTTTGAATTTAAATTCTTAATTAAATAATTAAAATAAAAATAAAACTTTTTATATTAGTCAAAAAATTTATTTTACTAATTATTTAATAAATTAAAATTTTTTTATTTAAAAATAAAAAACAAAAAAAAAAATTTTTAAATTTTTTATCGTCGTCTGTTTATTAATAAATAAACAAATTTTAAAATGGAAAGTAAAAACCAGAAAGTAAAAGCCACGACTCTTGATGACTTAAGAAAAAAATTAGATGTCAGGGTAAAAAGCATTCGCCGGTTAGAGGACCGTTTGGAAGCTGGGTCAATTCCTTTAGTGAAGACCGAGCTAGAGTGCAGGCTTCAGGTTTTAAATGAGACCATATTTAAGGCAAATGAGTTGCAAGACCAGATCGAGCAATTAGATGAGGAAGATGAATTTGGAGCCGAGTTGGAAGAATTAGAGATAACAACTAAGGCAAGGGTGATGTCATTATTAAATGCCTTCACGTTAGCTGAAGAGTCCCCACCAGCTACTGCAAGTTCTGCACCGGTTGCAGCCCCAACTCGAGCTCGACTTCCCAGTTTGGCATTGCCAAAATTCAGTGGAAACTATTCGGAGTTTAAAAATTTCATGAGTCTCTTTGAGACATTTGTAGACAAGGATGTGAACATTCCTGTTATCGAGAAATTTAACCATTTAATTTCTTGCCTCTCTGGTGAAGCCTTAGGAACTATCAAGGCATTCCAAGTCACCGAGAGTAATTATGACAAAGCTATTGCTAGTCTGAAAAGAGTTTACGATAACGAATGTCTCATCTTTGCTAACCAAATAAGCAAATTATTCAGCCTTCCGAAAGTTTCCCAGCCGTCTACGTCGTCGTTGAGAGGTCTCATCGACACAGTGTCATCGATCTATGGGTCACTATTATCCATAGGAGATGACACTAAAATTGCAAACTCAATGATCATTTACTTAGTTTTGAGTAGAGTAGATCCAGTGACCAGAGAAAAATGGGAAGAGTCACTGGATTATGAGAAATTGCCGCTGTTGTCCGATTTCGAAAAAATATTAAATCGTAGGTACCAGCACCTGTCCGCTGAAGAGACTGGCAAGCCAAAACAGGAGAAAACTGGGTTTGGGAAGCAGCACAATAGGAGTTCGTTGGCTTGCACCGCTTCCAACAAACAAGCTTGCAGTTATTGCAACGCACAAGACCATAGTCTTGCCCAGTGTAGTCCGTTCGCTCGCCTTGCTGTAATGCAACGGTTTGAGTTTGTCAAGTCAGCCTCATTATGTTTAAATTGTCTGCGAAAAGGTCACACGGTTGCGAAGTGTAAATCGACTAGATGTCAAATTTGTGCAAGATCGCACCACAAACTTCTGCACCGATTTACTGTGACCGAAAATAACTTGGCGTTACCACCACCAAATGAACATCCTCCTCCAGCGCTACATCTTGATGGCCCTTCTACGTCACATGCTTTGCATGCGTCATCTCTAGAAAGGGTTTTGTTAGCGACGTCGATCGTAAGCGTTAGAACTAAAAATGGCGAGCATATATTGGCCCGAGCACTACTGGACTCTGGGTCACAAATGAACTTCATTACTGAAGAACTTGCACAACACTTACAGATCCGTAGGGAGGAATCGTGTATCAACTTGCTTGGAATTGGTCAAGCCAATTCCCAGGTTAAGAAAAAGATACACACTGTGGTGAAGTCAACGATTAATGGTAGTGAGTTTCCGTTCGACTTTTGGATTTTGAGAACTATCTCGGGTTATCACCCTGACCAGTCAGTGAACGTGAAAGATTGGGACCTACCAAAGAACTTGCCGCTAGCAGACCCATATTTCTACAAACCTCAGCGGATAGATATGTTAATTGGAGCTGAGTCATTTTTCGAATTGTTGTCCGTTGGCCAAATAAAACAAGGGCCAAACCATCCCATCCTCCAAAAAACTCTCCTTGGATGGATAGTATCGGGAAAATATAAGGCAAATAACTCAACTCCTCAACAGCCTGTCTCTAGCCTGAATTGCCAAGAAGAACTACTCGAGTCGATAGATGGCAATTTGAAAAAATTCTGGTCGTTGGAAGAAGTACCAACTTCCAAAAAGCTTTTGTCACCTGAACAAGAGTTATGTGAGGGACATTATCAGAAAAATACAGTTGTGCTGCCTTCAGGTCGATTTGAAGTCAGGCTTCCATTTAAATCGGATCCAAGCGTTTTGGGAAACTCATTCGAGGTAGCCAAACGCCGTTTTTTGTCGCTCGAGAAAAGATTATCTCGAGATCCGAATTTAAAGAAAATGTATGTGGAATTTATGGAAGAATACGAATCCTTAGGTCATATGTCCCCTACAAGCAATGATGTTCTTGCTACTCCACACTACGTCATACCCCATCAGTGTGTCTTACGGCCTCAAAGCACATCGACCAAATTACGAGTCGTGTTTGATGCGTCGTGTAAGACATCAACACATAAGTGTCTTAACGATCTGTTGATGGTTGGTCCTACCATCCAGGAAGAGTTGTATTCAATTCTTCTTAGGTTCCGGCTGAACAGATTCGCTCTGATAGCCGACATAAAAAAGATGTATCGCCAAGTAATGGTAAATGAAGCCGATAGGCGATACCAGTTGATAGTGTGGAGGAAAGACCCATCAGAGTCCTTGAAACTGTGCAAGCTCAACACCGTTACATATGGCACTGCGCCAGCCCCATTCCTGGCCATAAGGTGTTTGAAGAGGTTGAGTGAATCTGTGAAAAATACATTCCCTCGAGCTGCCGAAGTTATTGGGTCCGACTTTTACGTCGACGACATGTTAACGGGTGCTGGTTGCATTGAGGAGCTAAAGACAATTAAGTCTGAAGTAACTCAGGTTCTTCAAAACGCTGGGTTTGAATTGAGCAAGTGGTTTTCAAACTCGCCTGAAGTTACTGCATCCGAGAGCACGGTTAAGCCAATAACACTTTCGGACTCAGAACTGACTAAAGCATTAGGAATCGCTTGGATTCCTAAAGAAGATGTATTTAAATTTGAAATTAATGCTTCAGTCATGGGTCAAAGGGCGACCAAGCGGAACATCCTGTCGGTGACATCGAAGCTGTTTGACCCCCTTGGCTTATTAAGCCCTATACTTATAAAAGGAAAGATTCTATTGCAGGAACTTTGGCTAAATAAGCTAGATTGGGATGAGTCAATTCCACAGCACTTAGAAACAGCGTGGAACAAAATACAAATTGCCTTGTCGCAGTTAGAGGACATCTCGATACCGAGATTCGTGTGTACCGAGCCGATGTCACCGATTCAAATTCATGCCTTTTCTGACGCATCGATGAGAGCCTATGGAGCCTGCGTCTATATTCGTTGCGAATCTGCAGAAGGTATTAAAGTTTCATTGTTGACGGCAAAGTCCAAAGTAGCGCCGCTCAAGACAAAGACGCTCCCCCGTCTTGAGTTATGTGCCGCTCACCTTCTTGCAGATCTCTGCCGCAAAATAAAGCCTCTAATAAAAGTTCCGATCGAACGAAGTGTATTTTGGTCGGATTCAGAAGTAACTCTTCATTGGATTCGTTCCCATCCATCGTCGTTGTCAACGTTCGTATCGAATAGAGTAGCTGAAATTCAAGAGTGGTCAGAGGATAGCACGTGGCGGCATGTACCAACTAAACAGAACCCGGCAGATATAGTTTCCAGAGGTGGAGACGTAAAGGAGACTGTAGAATCGATCTGGTTTACAGGTCCATCGTTTTTAAAGGAACCGGAAGATAAGTGGCCGACGAGCCCACGGTTTGATCTGTCACCAGAACTTCTACAGATGGAAGCGAAAAAGAATGCGGTCGGATTAACCGCAATCGTATCCACCTCAGATTTATTGGAAGTGATAGAAGGTTATTCCTCTCACCTAAAACTGCTGCGAGTGTTCGTTTATATGTTCCGTTTTATAAGGAAATCGAAGAAATTAGTAGTGAATTCTGATATTGTTCCCTCACCTGTCGAATATAATGAAGCATTTAAGAAAATAGTCGAAATAGTCCAAGAGCACGAGTATCAAGATGAAATAGAAAAGATCCGAACAAATTTAAGTGTTAGCCCTAGTCTGCAAAAGCTAAATCCCTTTCTACACGAATCTTCAGAGGCTGGGCTTACCTTTTCGTTGTTGCGGGTTGGGGGGCGACTAGCTAATGCTCCTATATCGTACGATGCCAAGTTTCCGGTATTGTTGACAAAACGCTCTCAATTTGTTCAGAGCTACGTCCGATACTTGCACGAGTCGAATTTTCATGTGGGTCCACGAGCACTTGTGAGTCTTTTGCGACAGCGCATATGGATCGTAAATGCGCAGGAAGTCTGCAGTCAGACAGTACGGTCATGCATTCGCTGCTTTAAATGCAAGCCTCGTCTGATGACTCAAATCATGGGTGATTTACCCTTGGATAGAATTCGTGCTCTCCGCCCATTCTCCATATGTGGTGTTGATTTTTGTGGCCCTATTGATACGACATTGAAAATTCGTGGTAGGCCACCCTATAAGTCCTACATTGCCTTATTTGTTTGTTTTGCGTCCAAGGCAGTTCATTTAGAAGTAGTTTCCGACCTTTCAACTGATTCCTTTTTATTGGCTTTTCAAAGGTTCGTTGGGCGCCGAGGATGTCCGCAGATCGTGCACTGCGACAACGCGACGAACTTCGTCGGAGCGAGTCGCCACTTCGCAGACCTTCGTCGGAGAATCGAGGACGAGGTCGACGCGGTCACGCAATACGCATCAAAAAGCGGATGCGTATTTGCGTTCATACCGCCGCGGGCTCCGCACATGGGCGGACTATGGGAGGCAGGTGTGAAGTCTGCAAAACACCTACTCCTACGAGCGGTAGGGAACGCCAGACTGACCGCGGAGGAGCTGCAGACCGTCCTCGTTGGAGTCGAGGCCGTCCTGAACTCACGACCCCTGGGGGCTCTGAGTCAGGACCCAAGCGACGGCGAGGCGCTTACTCCCGGGCACCTGTTGACAGGCGGGCCGCTCATCGCCCCACCAGCACCGCGGACCCCGGACCAGCAGGGTCTAACGTGCTTGCGGCGATGGCGGCTTGTCTCGTCAATCAAGCAAATGTTTTTGGCAGCGATGGTCCCGGGAGTACGTCTTGGGCCTACAGGCACGGTCGAAGTGGCAGACCAAGGAGGACGACATCCGGACGGGCGAGCTGGTCCTGATCGCAGAGGATCACCAGCCGCCACAACAGTGGCTCACGGGACGAGTAGGAGCAACACACGCCGGCGCGGACGGAAGGGTCAGGGTCGCCGTCGTCCGAACTAGCTCTGGAGCGGAGTATAGGAGAGCGGTCCACAAGCTGGCGCGGCTGCCAGTTAGTTGAAGCCTGATGGAGGCATTCAACGGGGCCGGTGTAAATGGATTTGTATTTTTATTGAAGTCGGAAAAATTGTGAATTATAGTTATAGCTGAATTGTATTTGTTAGTTGCTAGTCTGTAAATTTACTCTTAGATAGCTTAGGGCGGAGCGGGAGCGAAAGCTCATATTCGCTCTTGTGCGAATTCGCCCCGCTTCGCCGCAATAGATAAGTTAGGCTTAAGATTAGAAAAAGATTAGAAAATATACTCGAAGTTATAACGTTGAAGAGGCAAGACCTTTCGTTTTCGTTTTCGCCCAGTTTTTTAAATATTAGCAGCCACCCTTTTTTTCGTGTGAGATAAAACAATCTCAGTGAACAGCGTATATTTTGAAACCTTTATACCATTAAAAAAATTGTAGTGTATTTGAAAAGTCGTTTAATTTTAAAACTTTTTTAAACACGGTAACAGGGTAAGTCTTAAAATCTTTAAAAAAAAAAATTTTTTTTTTTAATTTTACATTAAAGTTTATTTAAAATTAAACATTAAGTTAATTTGATAACAATGTCAAATAAAAGTAAAATATAGTTTATCTTGCTTAATTGGCATTAAGTTGCATGCCAAACAAAATTATTCTATCTATCTACATATGGTTTGGTTTGAAGTTATTGCTGCATACATATAAAAAAGGGATATTGAATAAAATGTTTCGTAATCCCCCGCAAGGGGCCCCCAATTAATTGAAAAATTAAAAAAAAATGTTGTTAACGTATCATTTGACATAAACCGCCCCCGGCCTCAAAAGTCCTTAGTCCGCCACTGTATAAGAAGTAATATTGATAAATTAAATTTTAAAATCGGTTTTAAAATATATTTTATATTGCGTTTTGCTGAAATCAGTGCTTAAGTTAATTTTTGAAAAGTAACTTCTATAAGGGTGACTTGTGACTCTTATTGTTTTGTTTGAATATCTTGAGAAAAAAATTATTCCCAAAATTAATATTTGCACAAATTATAGTGCTTATCAAAAGTTATACGATTCACCTTTTGTAAAAATAATAAAAAAAAATTTTTTGCTCGTTTTGGTTTAAATGCGTACGATTGTCGCGTTTGACGGTGTTTGACGGTTAGGTTTGCTTGCAACTTAAGGCTTTTGGCTGTACCACAGTGATAATAGTTGAAAAATTATTCGTTTCTCTATCAAAAAATTTTTGTGTACGCAGAGATAGTAAATACGAACAAATACTATCTTTATATATATATAAATATAAATATATATATATATATCTTATATATAACATTTTTGTGTCACAGTTTTTGTTACCATACCCTTCCGAAACGGCTACACCGATTCTCATGAAATTTTGTGAGCGTCTATTTTTCATACAGCATCAACATCTATTTTTCATCCTCTTAAATTCTGTTCGACATATGTACCTAAAATCTACGACATACGCATTAGAGGTTTGCATGAATAGCTAAAAAACGACATTCAAATGCACAACCTTGAAAATGAATTGAGTGAGATAGAATGCTGAGACGAAAATTAATGAATGAGTGAGTGCGACTCTAGTATTAGAAGTATTAGGTCTCACTCGCACAACATTCGGGGGTTGAAAACCGAATTGAATGAGTTAGAGTTACAGTTCGCATTCGAATTGTTTCGAATGCATTCTAAAATGTACCATACAACTATGCATATTTGCCTGTTTTTTAGACGCTGATAATAAAATAATTGAAAAATGAAAGCAAGTCATTGTTTTTTTTTTTCAGAAATATTTATTATTATGTTTTATATTTTATTTTACATATTTTACTAATAAAAATGTAAAAATATTTTCAATATTTATTAATAAATACTTTTCCAACAAAATTTTGCCGCTAAAAAAATTTTGTAAAATAGTTTAATTTGGAAAAACTTAAGAAAACTAAACAAAAAACACTAAGATAATAATAATAACAGTTAAAAACCATAAGGTAAAAAAACACTTTCATTATAATTCACCTTTCGGTCAATTCCCTCATTATGAAAGAAGTATTAGGGAAGCGTTTTGCTCAACAGAAGAAAATAAATAAATGCATAGAGTGTGTTAAAAACCATTCAAGACATTCGGCTGCATTCCTCATTCCAAAAGCACTCTTTTTACTTCCCACCCCAATTCACTCTGTTTCAAAGCAAGGGAATGCCCATGAGTTAGAATGTTCTCTCACTCTCCCACTCTCTCTCACTCAATTCGTTGTGTCTCTTGCACTCATTCATTCTATTCCATTCGGATGTATTCTATGGCTGAGGCAATAAGAATGTGTTCCTGCAGACCTCTAATACGCATATACAATGAGTTACTACCTCATCACACTGACAAACTCACGATACCATTGCATTTTAACTCAATTTAAAATGGGGCAAAAATCCTTCATCATTAAGTAAATAAATTGAGTGTTTTGAACAGTGAGCAATGCCAATAAAACGCAAAGGGGGTGATTTGAGCCGTAGAATAGAAGATCCGAAAGAATCGAAGAACAAATCCAGCAACAAAATACTGATGTACGTGGTAGAATTGAGCAATTGCATCAAGAAGAGCCAGAAGATACTCTAACTGAACGCAATGAAGTCAGAAAATTAAAACAACGAAAGCCGTTACATATGTCTAGAACTGAGTAAATGTTGTACAGAAATAATAAAGTCATCTGGTGGCAAAACAACGTTTGCCGGGTCAGCTAGTAAAATATATCTATTTTTTTTATTTGATAGTTGCGTCAAACAGTTTTTTTATATGTTGAAATGTGTATGTACTCAGTGTGTTTCGTTATTTCACATTTGTATTTCACATAAAACATCAAAATGTTTTAAACATTTGGACTCAGTGCGATAGAAAAACATATTTTATTCAGTTCCAGATTTCATTGTTTCCTATGAAAGTAAGAAAATCGGCGCTAAATTAACAAGATAGAAGTGCATTGGACGCCACATCCTTTGCTTTTGTAAAGTAATATACATATTTTCTGGCTCATCGATAGCGTCTATTGCTTAGTTACCGTGCATTAAATAAGTTATATATTATTCATTACCTTTATTGGAAATATTTAAAAGAAAGTCTCATATTACATAGTTTTTAAAGCTACCTCGAAGATCCATTTAGGGCGCCGATTTTTATATGGGTTCATCTTTTTAATTTATACGTAACAAAATGGGTAAATAATTACAAACAGAAGTTATAATTAAGAATAATTACAAACAGAAGTTAAGCTTTTATCTAAAAAAATTTATTTTTAGATAACTTTGAAAGGCAAGGGTCACACGGGGCAAAGAATGAAACGCTTTCCTTATCATCAAGAATTGTGACATTTCGCTCTGCGACATCCGCAAATTTCTCATTTAAGCAGTACGAGAACAATTTAAAAAAATTAAACGAGAATGATTTTCAATGTACAAATTTGCGACCAAAGGACATTGGAAAATTTGGAATTTCGCCGAAAAAAATGAAAAAGCGTCGCAACAGTGATACTTCAAGCGATGAAGAAAGATGGTTAAATGCAATAGAAACTGGAAATCTAGCGGACGTTGATGATGAAATGAAAAAACTTAAAGATCCAAAATTGATGACAGCGAGGCAACGTGCTATGCATAAACGAGCTAAAGAAAGTTTTAGTGGGTTTGAAGAAGAACTTATAGCATTACCCAGTGGATACAAAGAAAAAGAAAAGCCACAAACTGAGGAGGAAATCAAAAGAGCTACTTTAAAATCCCAAAAACGCAAACAGCAAGCAGATGAACGTCGAGAAAAAGATAAAAGAAAAACAATGGATCGGCTACTAAAGAAACAAGAAACCAATAAACAACGATCGACTTTGCGCAATAAGAAATGCCAAAAATCCTACGATCCAAAACTTATATATGTCAGTTCAAAAGGCGCAACCTATATATTGATTCCCCCTAATCAAGAATTTCCAATTAAAGCGCAAAAAAGCCTTTTACTACCTCCGCCGAAATTATGTTTTGTTGCCGATTGCGGAAACCCCAAAGCGTATACTTGTTCCAAAACAAAAGTTCCATTATGTAGTCTTGTATGCTACCGAAAGAATCTTTTGGGAGTATGAAATATTTTTAATGTCGTTGCATCAAAATTAATATTTTCTTGACATTGTATGTTCGCTTTAACTTATTATTTTTGATAAGCTGTATAAAATAGTTTTTTATTAATTAAAATTGTAAAATATTTGTTCCTGCTAGTTGTTTTTGCCGTTACTTTTTCTCAGTTAAAGAACCAGAGGTGGGACACTACCGATAGCATTTTTCAGATATCGAATTCTTACCTTTCTGAGCAATCATCGATGGTTGACGGACTGTAGAGGTGGAGAAACATCGATGTTCGCAAACATCGATGTTTTCAAAAAGAACATCGAGTAAAACATCGATGTTTTGAAAAAAAAATGTTTTTTTTTTTTGTATTAGAGAATATAGCGCAAGTGAAAGACTAATATTTTTCAAATTATAACAAAGAAACAAAGGCATTATTCGCAATTAAATAAAAACAAACGTTTTCACTACAAATGTCGGCTGCGAATCTTTTTGGGCTACATCAATGTTTTTGTGGATCCTTCTTAAATGGTCCAACAAATTTGTTGTGTTGCCACCCGTCCCTAAAACTTTATCGCAATACATGCATATCGCTTTGTTTGTGTCAGCAGTTTTCTTAAAATGGTTCCACACATTGGAACATCCACGCTTCCTCTTCGATGGCGGGTTCAGACGAGGATTCGCAGTTTTCCTTAGTTGTTCCTGGAATTAGCAAAAGGTATTAGTAGTCAAAAATATATGTGTTAGTTTATAAATCCTTACGGTTTAGGAAGTTCTCCATGGTTTATATCCACAGCCGTTTTCCTCCTACACCACCAGTTGAATATCTAAAAAAATGTGTCAATATAGCAGATAATTAAAGTTATAAACACATTTTTCGCTTACATACCTTCCGCACGTTTCGCAAAAATTTGTGATGTGACAAAAACATCGATTGTGGCAAAAAAAAAACATCGATGTTTCTAGAAAATTTTAAAACATCGATGGTTGTCCACCTTTAACGGACTGTCGCTCAACAACTAGTGGAACTAGTTTTTGTTTTAAAACGTTGCTTTTATTTCTTGAATCTTCTCTTTGCAAGACTAACAAGAGGTGTACCAAATCTTATATTTTTAACTTAACTAACAGTCATATTGACTGATAAAGAGTTAGACGGCCCTAAAAATCGATTGCTGGGTTGGGAGGTCGTTGCGTCGCAGGCGGGATACGCTGAAATCCAGAGTCAATCCCCGAGAGAGAAAATTTGGCTGCGAAGACCGTTTTTTTGTATGACTCTTGCTTCTGGATTTCGTCATTCACTGCGAAGATGCCCAGATCCCGGTGGATGTTTTTGTTGCGAACTTACAAAGGTGCCCCAGTGATAGTTCTAAAGATTTTTAATTATGCGCGCTGTATGATGCCTATGTTGCTGCTGCTCGCGTTCCCCCACATCTGGGAACCATACGTCCAGATTGGCAGTAATTTTGTACAGAAATTGTAAAGTCGTCTGGTGGCAAAACAACCTTGGCCGGTTCAGCTAGTAATAGATAAAATTAATTTTATATTCATATAAATTTTTTATTTTCAACATAAATTTCAAGCCAAACGTTGGTAGATTAAAATTTTAAATATGGGCAATTCCATAGACCCGCAAATTAAATTAATCCCGAAGTTCACTTTTAAAAAAAATAATTTTTTATTTTTTATTTTAAAAAACTTTATTAATTATTTCTTATTGGTTTCACAAACTTTATTTAAACGCTTAAGGCTAAGACCGATTGTAGATGAAAGGCTTGCTCCCGGAAAAGGACTCCCAATTTTTTTATTGAATAAACAATTGCGCTAAGAGATTTTAAGAGACAATTTGCTGATGCAGTAGTTGAGTCATTCGTGAAGAGTGATAAGATCGGAAGATCGATCGAATTCGGACTGGTGACGGCGAGTCGGCTCTAATGTTTATGTCTGGCTTAGGCCATGGACAATTTATGGAAATGTTTACAAGTAGAGCTTGGGAATGTTTACAAGTAGAGCTTGATGTTTAGTCTGGATAATCGTTTGGGGATCATCAGAAATGAGTGAGGGGAAATTAGGAGACAAGATAAGAAATGGCATGACGCATTCAGCAGGGGCTACTGCGTTTGACAAATAATGTTTACATTGCCTATTTGGTGAGGCAATTTATGAGTTGGATAACACACCCCCTTCTAAATTGAAGCGTCCCGATTCAAATGATGGTGTAGTCATGGAGTTTAATTGAGCTGATAATTCTGCTACGATTATTTCTTCATGCGGGATTTCTTGATCGGACAAATTACTGCTTTTTAAAATATTGCTAAGCCGTGGTTTAATGGTTTTACAATATTTTCTTAATTTATAAATTAATAACCAAATTATATATGTTGAAATTAATGTGATTACAATTAATGTTAGTGGAATTCTGGTTTGTTTAATTTGAATAAAAGGATATAGGGTATTTATGTTATCAAATGATAGTTCCGAATTGTTGGATATTATATATTCGGATATTTCAAAATTATTATAATTGTAGGCTGTAACATATTCTAATATTTTATTATCTACGTTTGAATACGATATATTATTAATTATTGTGGTACCATTGAATGTTATTAAATAAGACCCTATTAGGCAAGAGTCATTTACAATATTATTTCCATTTACTAAAATAGCACCTTCCTGAATTATATCAATTTGTTTATTTTTTTCTCTTATTTTATTACATATTGATTTTTCGCCGTTCAATAAGCGAGTGAAACATGATTTCTCTGTGCTAAGAACACAATAATTATTAAATAGTTCTTTTTTTGAAATTATTTATTTCATAATAAATGTTGTCGCATTTTGCAACCTGATTGCTTAACAATAATTTTCCATCATTATGAGAAATAGCTCTTGAGTAATAAGTATACATAGCATCTATTTTTTATAATGGGATATTTCAAATAAATTATAAATAATTCTTTATGCAAAGCAATTTTGAATTCAGAAATGTCCAATAAATCCGTGATTACTACAGGTTTTGATTCGTGTTTATATATTTCTTGAATATCGTCTATATTTAATATTTTTGTGTTAAAAATGTCAATTTTAGCCAACGTAATTGTATCAATTAAATTTTGTAGATCATAAGTTATTAAATGTAGACGATGTTTTCTTAGAGGTAACTCTTGGCTTGTAAAAACTGATTTTAAATTTGTGGACAGTTTTTTTATTTCATCAAACAATTTGGAATTTATTATTTGTTGCTTGTTGTTGTTATCAATTAATTCATTAATTTTATTTTCAATTGTTACTACGTCATCATGGTCCGGGGTACCAGCTAACCATTTTAAAACCGTTCCTAATTCATTAATACCTCTCTTAGATCTTGGCAATAATTGTGATAGAATTATGTCTAGAGTTCTTAAATTATATGAAATTTCCCAGTTCAATCTATCATTATTAGTATTCTCTATGTAGTTAAGCTCTGTGTTCATAATTTCTTTATAGAAGCTAATGTTGGTAACATGAAATAGTTCAGCAAATGAGTAAGGTAAGAAAATCCTAATTGTCTTAATAAAGAAAGAAGTCATGATTCGAATAATTAATTATTTCGGATGTTGTTGTAACTATGATCAGAAACAGAAGTATTGCGGAATGCATTGTTATCTGTAAGTTAGAGAGGAAACAAAAATTTAAGACTTAATATTATCTTTGTGAACTATTCTATTCCTATTGTTAATTATTACTTTATTATCCTCATTTCCTTAACTACCTGTTTTTTATATCTTGCTTTTAACTTGTTTCTTTCCCCATATTTTTTTTCATAAATTATGTCACCTACATTATAATTTTTTTGTTTTTTGTCTTTGTTATGTGTTGCTAGCATAACTGTTTGAGCTTGTTGTAGAATATTTGGTATTTTCTCATGGTTTTTTTTGTTGTATAGTATATCCAATGGCTTTTCATTGGTAAATGAGTGAATACTTTGATTATATTTTTGAGCTGCTCTTATGATTATTTCAGAATAATCTGTTAGATTGTATTCATCTTTGATACATCTAGCAATCTCTGTGAGTGTTGAATGTGCCCTTTCAATTTGACCATTGGAAGTGCTATGTCTTGGATCTGCAAAGTGTATTGTGAGTCCACTTCTACTTATAAATGAACGAAATTGCGCAGATGTGAAACTTGGTTCGTTGTCTGTCATGATTGTTTTTGCTAATGGATAATGTTGTAAAATTTCTAGTACTTTGTTTTCAATATTCAACTTATTTTCTATTTCTTTGACTGTTAAAAATTTTGAATAAGCGTCAATACACGTTAAAAAAATTTTTTTATCTGCATAAAATATATCAATGTGAAGATTTTCACCTTCACTAGTTGGGATTGGTGCTTCACCTATCGGAATTTCTACTGTATGTCTGCAATATTTATTTTGATTACAAATGACGCAATTTTTTATGTATTCTTTTAATTTTATAAATAATTTTGGCCAATAATAAAGTCTAGATATTTGTTTGTAATTTTCGTCTAATCCTCTATGGGCGCGACAATGAGTCTCTTGAATAATATTTGCCTTGTCTTCCTCATTTTCTACGTCTTGTACAAAAATTCTTGTAAATAGGAATTTGTTTCCGAAATTTTCTTTTAGTGGTTTTTGCAATAAGTAAAGGTCTTGCAGGGTACAGTGCAAGCCTACGGTTATATTTGGTGAAATATATTCTTTTAGTAACGTTACTAAATTCTCTGGAGTATCATACTCAATAATATGTCTAACATTATTGAATACATTTATTGATTCGTGGACTGTTAATCTGCCAGTAGTGATTAAGAGTTGAATTTTAAATTGGTTAAGTGGTTTATTAGTTTCCTCGATTACATTTTCAAAGCTGCTTTCTGCGGAATGAATTGTATTTTCATCTGAGCTATCCTCTGATATATCTGCGTCTGACAAATTATTTATTTGGACTCTGGATAAAGCATCCGCTACAACATTAGTTGTACCTGGTTTGTATTGAATTTTTGGTGTAAAACTTTGTATGAATGAATACCAACTTTTCATGTCAACATTTGGGTTTTTGTCGGATATTGAATACGATAAGGGCTGATGATCGGTGTGAATTTCCATTCCAACCATGCCATATAAGTAGTTTCTTAGGTTTTTTAATGCCCAAACAATTGCTAATAATTCTTTTTTGTTTGTGGCGTTCTGTTTTATTTAGGGTTTTTGATATAAACGTGATAGGTTTACCCTCTTGCGACAAAACCGCTCCTAATGCTATATTTGAAGCGTCTGTTGTAAGAACGAATTTTTTACTATAATCTGGTTGTACTAATTCAAGTTGATTAGTAAGATTTTGCTTAAGTTCATTGAATGCTTTTACAGCTGGTTCGTCCAACTGTACCGACATTTTTTTCGACATATTTTTAGATATTTTACCATTATGGCCTCCTAAATATGAGGTGAGTGGTTTTGCTATGTAAACATAATTACGGACAAACTTTCTATAATAACCTGTTAGGCCCAGAAAGCTCCTAAGCTCTCTGATATTTTTTGGAATTGGGTAATTTTGTATTGCTGCGATTTTAACTAGGTCTGTTTTGATTGCATTATAAGAGACCACGTATCCAAGAAAGTTGGTTTCTTGCGAAAAGAATTTGGATTTTTCTAAAGAAATTTTCATATTAGCTTCTAAAAGGATATTTATTATTCTAGTTAAATCATTAAAATGTTCTTCTACAGAATTTGAGAAAATTATTATATCGACCATATAGACGTGGCAAGTTTTTCCAACTTGATCTCTTAAAATGTCATCCATTGCTCGTTGGAAGATTCTTGGAGCGTTAGTTAAGCCAAAAGGCATTCTTAAAAATTCGTATTTACCGTTATTTATAGAAAAAGAGGTTTTTTGAATGTCGGATTCTCTCATTAATATTTGATGGAAACCTGATTCCAGGTCAATTGTGGAAAAAAATTTTGTTTTTCCCAGATTAGCTAATATAACAGATGGATCCTGCATAGGGTATCTGTCGGGAATTGTATTTTCATTTAATTTTTTAAAATCGATGACAAGTCTTAGTTTTGGACTGCCATCTTCATTGTATCCTTTTTTCGGAACTACAAGAACTGGGGAATTATACGGACTCCTGCTAGGTTGTATGATTTTTTCGGACAGCATTCTTTTAATTTCTTTATTAACAAATTCTGCTACGGATTGGGCATATGGGTATTGTTTTCCATATATGGGTCTATCATGTTCTAAGTTTATTTCTCCTCTAATGTCAGTGCGGAAAGGAATTTGCATATTTATTTTGGAGTGTTCATCTTTGATATGGTTTACTATAATATTTCTTAATTCATCCATATCATTTTCTGATTTCAATTTTATGTTGTTTAGGCAATGTTTTTTATTTTTTTTTGTTGCCTGAAGTAGATTGTGAGCTTGTTGACCTTAAATCTTCATTTTTTTATTGGAAGGATTTTATTGAACTAAAATCCTTTGAATGCTCCGATTCAGAGCTGTAGTCATAGTCGCTTGTTTCGACGCAGACTGAATTTGATTTAACTTGTTTTAACTGGTTAAAGTATTTGTTTATTAAGAACTCGTTCAGAGGTTGATTACATTTTTCCTCGGTGTGGCATAGATTTTCTTTACACACTTTATTGTGAAAAAGTAATTTTTCCTCTTTACCATAATATTGTATAACTCCCTTTTTGGTGTCGATTATAGCACCAATTTTTTAAGTAGATTATAACCGACTAACAAGTCAGTTTCTAAACCCTCGATTTCATAAAACATATATTTAATATTGAAGATTGTTGTCATGTGATAATACTTTATTATCGAATATCCGTTTACGGTTGAAACCCTTTTATAAATAGGGAGTTCATTTTTATTTAAATATATTCCCTTTTTAATGTAACAAGCGGTTGCGCCTGTATCAATTAGTACTTTAAAATTTTTATTTTCGTTTTTATCAAATCGTATTAAGTAAGGTAATCTTACTCTTGCCCTTCCCCTAAAAAATGGTTCACCTTAATATTATTAATTTTCATGGTTTTATTTTGTGGTTGATTTACTGTATTCTCAGGCTCTCGCTTTACTGGAAAATGACTTGGGCCAGCTGCTTGATTTGCAAAGTTTTGTGGATTATTATTAGACGGACGGCTAAAATTTTGTTGATAATAGTTTGGTCGACCTGAATACGGACGATCTTGGTTTGGGTTTTGGGTATAATTTTGGGTATAGCCCTGACGATAATTATTAGATTGCCCTTTTGGTCGGTTTACGAACTGTATGGAAGGATCGACTTCCATTGGTTCCGGGGTTTGCTGTCCCTGAACGTTTTTCTGGTCGAAATTAGTCTGTTGGGGCCAACTTTGGTTTTGGCCGTTTCCCCATTGATTTTTAGGTTTATTAAAATTTTGTTTTGTTTGGACCGAATTAAACCTTAGGTAATTATTTTGCCTTTGGTTTTCATTTTGAAAGCCATAATATCTATTGGCGAATTGTGCTCTAAAATTATTAGATTCTAGTTCTTGCACTTTTGCTAAGGCGTTTGGAAGGTCGGGTGGATTTAGTGAGAAAAGAGTCTCTGCTATTGATCCGTTTAGACCAGAAATAAAGATTCTTAGAGCATTGCTCCTAATTACTTTATTAGTTTCTTTTGTAATTTCACTTTCTTTACCATATGTCATTATGGTTTTATTAATCAGTAGGGTCATCTTTTTATTTACCTCGTTATAGAACTCCGTAATAGACAATTTACCTTGCCTAAGAATACTTAGTTCAGCTTCTAGAACGTGGATTGGTCTTCTATCATTATAGATAAAATCCAATCTAGACAAAATTGCATTGAAATTAAGAACTGTTCCATGGTTGGTCAGGGCGTCATGTGCCGCTCCCATGATTTTGTTACGAAGTATGGTTAACGCTATAAAGTATTGTTCACTATTTATTTTATATAAGCGCATTGCTGTCTCTGCAGCCTCCCTCCAGCCTAAATACTGAGTTTGCTCCCCGTTAAATTTTGGCACAGCTTTAATCACCTCTAATGTTGTATCACAACTTATATTTGGATCAATTGTCTGAATTTTATAGTCTTCTACCGTTTTTTCCTTACTTTCTAATTTTGCCGATAGATCATTAATTTTATTTGTCAATTCATTTATCTGGACGTTTATCAATCTATTTATTAATTCTGTTGTAATAGAACTGGATCCTATTCATGTTTGGTGCACCACCGGTTGCCATGTTTAATTTTTGAAAATTATTTGTTAAATCTTCCAGATTGTTTAATCGTTAAGTATTTAATTTTTCAAGAGAATTGACTTAATTTTATAAAATTTTTTTGTTAGTATATTTTTTTGTAATGTAAATTTAATGTGTAACTAGGGATAAGATTTTCTTAAATTTCTCACGATGATGTTTTATTCTGTTCTTCTTAGTTAAATGTCCTGTTGGGTTTCTTCCTTTCTGCTATCTGTATCCTGTTTCCCTTAGTCAGATGTCCTGTTGGGTTTCTTCCTTCCTTCAGTTAATCAGCTTTTGTATTTAATTGAATTTTTTGCTTTGTTTTTCTTTAATGTATTTATGTCTTTTTTTTTTTTTTTTTTTTTTTTTTTGTATTATAGTTTTGTAGTTTCTTTTTATTAAACTTTTCTGTTTTAAATACTTTTTGTTTTATTGTTTTTTTTTTTGCTTATTCAGTTCTAAATCACTGTCGCACTGTGTTATTATATTTGTTTTTGTTTGTGTTGGTTTTCATTTGTTTTTCAGTGAACACGGTTTTTAGTTTTTGAACACTGAATTTTTTATTTGAATTGTTTTTTAATGATTTATATATATTTTGTTTATTTTTTATTGGAGTCTTTGCCAATCACTAATTTTCGGTTTGCCTGTTCAACGCGATTGTTTAGGTGAGGGGCCGTTGTGCCGCTCAGCTGAAGAGCGCATCCGCGCTGAAGAGCGCATCCACACTCGCCCCTCTGTGCCCTCTCTCTCGCTCGTTGGTTGTCGTCGATCGTCTTTTTTTGTACTAGTTTTAAGTTAGTTATCTCATGTAAGCAGCCCAATAAAGCTGACCGTACCATCCGAAAGACGCCCCCGACTTCTTATTTCAACATTTTCAACTTTCCTGGAATCTTTGGCGGCAGCAGCGCCCCCCTACAAAACATTGGTCCTTCGAGCCGGATAATTCCTGGATTTTTCTTCTGCCAGCAGTTCTCGGCATTGTTCCGCCAAAAGATAAGTACATTTTTCCGTCTCCATCTCTCTGCCGGTCTTCAGCAGTGATCCGAACATTAAATTTCGTTCACACTGCTGCAAGATTGTTTTTCCCTCCGTGTCAACTCCAAGTCCGAGTTTTCCGACACAACGGCAGGTTGAGATTTTCTAATAATCTATGATAATCATAAAATTCTGCAAATTTTTCCATCCGTCTCCGTTTTGTGTGCTGCCCATATTCCTCGCCGTTTTCGGCTTCTCCGTTATCCACTCGCTTGCCAACGGTCGAGGCATATGTGCATCCACATACATACATACGCACATACATATTTTTTTGGTGCAATTAATCCGCGAAAAATTCGCAAGTGAACAGTGAAATTGTGTGGTGACAAAAAGAAGGCATAATTAATATTGGCCACCGGTGTGAATTAGTTCCGGAATTTCCAAATTCACCGAACAGTCCGCCGCTGTCGTAATATTTGTTTTTTATCTTCCTCAATCAGTGTCATTTTTTACACCACATAACTTTTCTGTTCCCCCAACTATACAGTCCACTTATCAACGCTCCACTGTGCCAATATATGCCCACATGCCCTTACATATATCCGTACCTGCATGCATGTCCATATATTTCCATATATTTTCTGCCTCCAATTTCCGGAAAATATATAACCGATAAAATTTAACATATACAGTCCACTTATCGACGCTCCACTGTGCCAACATATGCCCCACATGCCCTTACATATGTACATATATCCGTACTTTCATGCATGTCCATATTAGAGGTCTGCATGAATAGCTAAAAAGCGACATTCAAATGCACAACCTTGAAAATTAATTGAGTGAGATAGAATGCTGAGACGAAAATTAATGAATGAGTGAGTGCGACTGTATAGGTCTCACTCGCACAACATTCGGGGGTTGAAAACCGAATTGAATGAGTTAGAGTTACAGTTCGCATTCGAATTGTTTCGAATGCATTCTAGAATGTACCATACAACCATATTTGCCTGTTTTTTACACGCTGATAATAAAATAATTGAAAAGTGAAAGCAAGTCATTGTTTTTTTTCAGAAATATTCATTATTATGATGTATATTTTATTTTACATATTTTAATTATAAAAATGTAAAAATATTTTTAATATTTATAATATTTTAATATTTGCCGCTAAAAAAGTTTTGTAAAATAGTTTAATTTGGAAAAACTTAAGAAAACTAAACAAAAAACACTAAGATAATAATAATAACAGTTAAAAACCATAAGTAAAAAAACACTTTCATTATAATTCACCTTTCGGTCAATTCCCTCATTATGAAAGAAGTATTAGGGAAGCGTTTTGCTCAACAGAAGAAAATAAATGAATGCATAGAGTGTGTTTAAAACCATTCGAGACATTCGACTGTATTCCTCATTCCAAAAGCACTCTTTTTACTTCCCACCCCAATTCACTCTGTTTCAAAGCAAGGGAATGCCCATGAGTTAGAATGCTCTCTCACTCTCCCACTCCCTCTCACTCAATTCGTTGTGTCTCTTGCACTCATTCATTCTATTCCATTCGGATGTATTCTATGGCTGAGGCTATAAGAATGTATTCCTGCAGACCTTTAGTCCATATACTTCCGAATATTTTCTGCCCCAATTTCAGGAAATATATAGCCGATAAAATTTAAAAAAATTTAAATTTTCGAAAACCAACAGATATAACCCGCCATTTCACTACAAATCCGTGATTGTGTCGCTTAAATTCTCGACCTAGCCGTGTTGTGTTTTTTCGGTTCTTTTTTTCCTTTGAGATACCCTGCACCCTGTACGTGGTGCCGACGGCATAACCGGCTGCGAAACAAAATAGATTAAAAAAATCAATTAATTATAAATTTATGTATTTATAATTATAACTACGAAAATTGATTTAATTCTATTTTTCCCGTGCGAGCAAAGGGCCAGGTTTTTTAATTCACCTTTCCGGCCACTCAATAACAAAAGTCGAAAATTTAATTATCGAAAAAAAATTATAATTAATTAATTTAATTATCCTCCTTCTGTCCGAATAGAGCCGCGGTTTTAATTCCATCTTCCCGGCTTCGTGTTAATGAAATTCAATTACTTAAAGATTTATGTTTCAATTCCACCGTTCCAGCTTGGTAATAATTAACCTCAATTGATTAAAAATAAAGATTTTCAACTCCACCCTTCTGGCTCCATCATAATTAAATCCGAACCAGTTAGCCAAAAACTAATTATTAATTTTTTATAATTGTGTGTTTGAATTGTGTGTTAAATTCAAGCCAAGTTAAGTCCACCTTCCGGCTCCGCAAATTAAAAATAGTTAAGAATTTAATATCTCCGTATATATTAAATTCAGTACGAACCACACAAGTCGAAATATACATACATATATAGACCGTCATCATTTTTTTCCGAACAAGCACGAATTTTCCGGTACTTTTTCCATTTTCCGTGCCTCCAACGCTGCTTCTACTCCGCATCAGTCAACATCCGCCTGCAATCCGAGCAAACCTCGTCTCCTTGTGGGTTTTCTGGAGTCCTGAAGTTTTTCTTTCCACATTCGAATTGTGCCGCACAGGACCTTCCTTTCCACATCGGCGCCACTAGTTCGCACTTGCTCCTTGTAATTGCCTTTGATCCGCGATCTCACCGTTCTCATCACATTAGTGCGAGCGGCCACCACTTCGTACCTGGGGAACCTTCGTACCAGGGGCACCTGTTGCGCGAGTCAGTTGACAAGCGCTGACCAGCGAATTGGACTCTGAGAATGCCCACGGGAGACGACAAAAAGCCGCGTTCGATCCCAGCCATCCGTTTGGACAGATCTCAATCCGCATCTCCGCGGACGCCTCTTTTGAAGCCTAAGGCTACCAGTGCCAGTCCAAGGGCAAGGAGTGACGAATCCGTCAATACAACCCCCGGTCCTTCACAGAGGCAGACTCACTCCGATGCAAAAATGGCTCCAAGTGCGGTCGAAGTGGCGTTGAAAAAGTTCATCGCCACAACAGATCGAATTATCCAATTTGAGGCTAACATAAGTACTCCGGGCGCCCCAGAAACGGAAATAGGCTCCCAATACATGTGCGAAGTTCATCGGGACCAAATTCGGGCACTATGGGAGAAGGTGGAGAAGAGCTATGAGAGCTGCTCCGATTTGCTAGCCGTGTCCGACGACAATGCGGCCGCCTCGACAGTGCTGGAAGCGAAGTACAGCTACTGTTACTCCGTCTATTCGAGATGTATTGCCCAGCTTCGGGAAAAAATTGCTTCCCAATCCACTCAGGCTCTCGTCAATGTCCTCACGCCCGCGCCTACAGGCTGCAGGTTACCTCCGGTGGATACCGAGGTCTTCGCGGGAGATTATCTTCGGTGGCCCACCTTCCGAGACTTGTTTACGGCCATTTACATTCAAAACTCGCGGCTCACCCCGGTAGAGCGGTTGTTCCACTTGTTGTCCAAAACAAGTGGTGACGCCCACGCTATTGTTTCCAAGGCTCCCCTTACCCATGAGGGGTTTGCCGTCGCTTGGCAAAGCCTCCCAGACCGCTTTGAGAACCGGCGGCTACTGGTCAATAGCCAGTTGAAAATCCTTTTCAACCTCCAGGCTATTTCTCAAGAGTCCGGGGTCGCGCTGAAAGAGCTCCAAGCCACCATTCAGAGTTGTCTGACAGCCCTAGCAATGTCCTCCATCAATGTTGAGGCTTGGGACTGCCTCCTGGTATTCATGATTTCGTCAAAGCTCCCCAAAGTCACACTTTCTATGTGGGAGCAATCCGTACATAATAAGGCCGAGATTCCAACATGGAAGGAATTAGATAACTTCCTGACAGAGCGCCATCGCACTCTGGAGGCCATCGACGACGTCAGGCTTAGTGGCTCCGTGCAATTTCCGCCAAGGTCGGGACTTCCTACTGCCCCTGCTCGGAGGCTCACTTCATACGAGACTCGAGTGGTTCCGGGCCAAAAGGGCTGCGATCTCTGTTCGAGGGAGGACCACCCCATTCGCTTATGTTCGCGGTTCCTAGAAATGGATGTAAATGGGCGCTCTGACTACATAAGGAGGAAGCAGTTATGTTTAAACTGTTTTGCCCGAGGCCACCAGCAACGAGACTGCCCGAGCGCCCATACCTGCTTCACTTGCCACAGCAGACACCACACCCTCCTGCACCGCGGCAATCCATTCGCAACCGCTCCAAGTCCGCCTACGCAGCTTACCGCTTCAAGTCCGCCTACGCCAGCAAACGGCTCAGAGGATCAGTCGAATGTGCAGGTGTGTTTCGCCTCCGGGTCAGGAGCCGTCCTACTGGGCACGGCCCTTATCAACGTGTGCCATTTGGGGTGCACCGTCCAGGCACGAGCACTAATAGACTCAGGGTCCGAAGCGACCTTCATAACGGAACGACTGTTCAACCTCGTTAAGCCTCCCTTCAAAACGATTCAAGCCCAAGTTTCCGGCCTTAATCAAACCATTTCCGCGCAGTCTACTAAATTGTGCCATTTCTCCATTCGGTCGCCGTCAAGACCCGGGCTACAATTACAGACTGCGGCTTACGTTCTTCCGCAGTTGGCAGGAAATCTGCCATCATATCCGATTTCGCGAGATCGTCTCAAGGGGCTGCCCAATATTACCCTGGCGGACCCCAACTTCTTTGAGAGCTCCCAAGTCGATGTGTTAATAGGAGCTGACATTCTTCCGTCCATTCCGGTCAGGAGATCATTTTCGGATGGGTGCTAACCGGCCCACTATCTCCAGTCAACCCCCGCAGCGTGTCTGTTTTTTCCGCACGAGTTGCCCGCAGCCTCGGTGACTCACTGGATCAGGGAGAGGTGCCCACACGGATCAGTTCGGAATCGGATTCCAAGATCATATTCAGCACAATGTCGCCACGCCCACGCAACGCCCAGTCACTGGAGAGCAGATGTACTCGAGGTACACAATCCTACCGATGCCGAGTCTGCAATGGGATCCATCCATTGAAGAAGTGTCGGCGCTTCCTACGCCTTAGTGCCGAGGAGCGGCTCCGAGCGGCTCTCGCGAACCGCTATTGCTCGAGCTGCCTGGCCCACGAGCACTCCGACGGATCCTGTCGGCGTGGAGACGGCTGTAAGACGTGTGGTCAGGATCACCACACGCTGCTGCACCCCGTGACCAAGGAGCACCGGTCACCGCCCGCGGGAGACAGTACACGGAGTGTCTCGCTCTCTCGTCGGCCGTCATCAGCCAACTCCCGGCGCGGTTCGGGTGTTTCTCGCCCTGCGTTCGCCATTTTCCGGCATTCCCAAACCGATCCACGGCCGCCGACTTCCCGGCACTCTTCAATAACTCCTCGACATTCTTTCGCCACTGGCCGGCAGCCGTCAAGTGCTCCCCCTGCTTTCGTCCGCCACTCATCGGGTGCCGTCCACCGCTCTTCCGCTCGCGTCATCCGCGCCTAGGCAACTTTCCGCCTCTCCCCGAGGGCCCCCGCAGGACGCGGTCGCTGCGCCCACCCTATCGTCGATGCTGAACCGGAACAGCGTCAACATCGGGACCCGGATTTTCGACACGGGGGCCTTCATCGACCCGAGTACGCCCTCTAGCTGCAGTGACGCATAGCTAGCGACGAGGGATTTGTTGCAACCCGAGCGATTGCAAGGGGGGTTGAATGTTTAGGTGAGGGGGCCGTTGTGCCGCTCAGCTGAAGAGCGCATCCGCGCTGAAGAGCGCACCCGCGCTAAAGAGCGCATCCACACTCGCCCCTCTGTGCCCCCTCTCTCGCTCGTTGGTTGTCGTCGATCGTCTTTTTTTGTACTAGTTTTAAGTTAGTTATCTCATGTAAGCAGCCCAATAAAGCTGGCCGCGTTATACCATCCGAAAGACGCCCCCGACTTCTTATTTCAACATTTTCAACTTTCCTGGAATCTTTGGCGGCAGCAGCGCCCCCCTACAAAACAGCGATTAAATTGGGATTTTTATGAGTTTTTAGAGCCAAGCTGGTGCTTTTTTTCTAATTAATTTGTTTTTATTTTAATTAATTATTTTTTAGAGTCACCTTTATTTGAATAGCCCCACGTTGGGCGCCAATTAAATTAATCCCGAAGTTCACTTTTTAAAAAAAAATAATTTTTTATTTTTTATTTTAAAAAACTTTATTAATTATTTTTTATTGGTTTCACAAACTTTATTTAAACGCTTAAGGCTAGACCGATTGTAGATGAAAGGCTTGCTCCCGGAATAAGACTGCCAATTTTTTAATTGCCAGATAACCAACAAACCTCGGCTTAAGAGAAATAGCCCAAAAGGGTACTTGAAGAGAATAAACAATTGCGCTAAGAGATTCTAAGAGAAAGGGACAATTTGCTGATGCAGTAGTTGAGTCATTCGTGAAGAGTGATAAGATCGGAAGATCGATCGAATTCGGACTGGTGACGGCGAGTCGGCTCTAATGTTTATGTCTGGCTTAGGCCATGGAAAATTTATGGAAATGTTTACAAGTAGAGCTTGGGAATGTTTACAAGTAGAGCTTGATGTTTAGTCTGGATAATCGTTTGGGGATCATCAGAGATGAGTGAGGGGAAATTGGGAGACAAGATAAGAAATGGCATGACGCATTCAGCAGGGGCTACTGCGTTTGACAAATAATGTTTCCATTGCCTATTTGGTGAGGCAATTTATGAGTTGGATAACACGCACGCGACAATCGTACGCGTTTAAAGTGCAATAAAAAAAAAGTATTGGTTTTTTTCACCCAATGTTTTCAGTGTTTAAGAGCTTTAATACTGAACTATTTTTGAATTTGAGGACTGTCGATGAAAGGAACCTAAGATATGAGCAAACATTGTGTGGAACGCACGCGACAAAAAACGGAAGTGGTTATTTTTTAAGTCCACTCGAGCTCAGAATTCAGCGAATTGGCTTGATATTTTTTAATGAGGTCTTTTACAAAATGAAGGGGACATATGTACCTTTCTTTCGATATATGAGTCAGTAAAAAATATTAGGTAGTTTATTTTTAAGAAATTAAAGTTTGGAACGTTACGCGACAGAACGCACGCGACAAAAATTTCCCTAGTACCATATCACATTCCTATGAAAAGTCCTATGAAAAGAAATCAGTTTTATTATATGTCAAACAAAAAAAATAAGTATTTTCAATAGTTTCGGATTATATCTCACAAAAAAGTTAATATAAGCGGACTTTAAAAAGCACGCTTTTTGGCAGAAAATGAAGTCTGTGCTGCTTTTGTTAATAATTTTTGATCACATGAGAAGTGATGCAATTTATGAAGTCCATAAATACTCTGGACTTTACTCCATTTTTTATTTAAGAGTGGTGTATACTCGTCAACATCCTTTGTTGAAATATATAGTAGTTTAACACTATTTATATGTTGTTTCGCGCATTCATAAAATGCATAAGCGTCTTTTAATTATCTATCTTTTGCTTTGGTGCGATACTCTTCCAATTTTTGTGGGTTTCATCGTAACTGCTCTCTGTATTCTCTTACCTTTTCTTTTTTTGATTTTGGAGTCATCTATAAATTTTAAAAATAATTTTATATACACAGCTCATCAATGTAGAAAAAAATTATAATTTTTTACTTACATTGGGAACGCACGCGACACACTTTATGTATTAAAAACATTAACAAGCTCTCACCGTAAAAATATGGAAAAATATTTTTTAGTTTTTAGGCTATAAACTTTGTTTAGAAATAAATTTTCAACCACTTTCAATGATCGACACCGATGTACTGATAACAAATGCTCCAAATACGGAACGCACGCGACATTGAAATTAGCGAAATATAAATTAAGACGTAAGCTAAGATTATGCATTCCTTATCTTCCCGTGTATTTTTTTCTCTTCTCTGTTTCTCTGAGATAGATAAAAATGCATTGGCATAAGCATAGTTGATCTCTATTTAGAATAATGAATTAAAAACGAAAGCCATCAAAAATGTAGCGAAATGAAAAAATGTACATATTGAACTTTAGGCCCACGTATTTTTCCATTAGAATATATTTGAGCCTGAAACTGTTTAATATATGAAAATTAAACTATTTCTTAGTTTAAAAAAGTTTTTACAATATGGATTTATTATCATTTAATTTTTCGGTCACGGTTGACCTTTCTGTGGAATTGCCCATATGTTTTGGTATAAACTAAAAGTCAAACATAAAAACATATATAAGTACAATTTTATATGATAACATTATTAAAATAGCATAAAAAACTTTCAATTCACATTTGAGTGAATTGGTTACTTTGGTTTTAAAATTTACCTTTTACTGATAACGTTTGAAATTTTACAGTTTGTGTCCATTGGACAACCACCGTAGAATTTATAAAAATAGTTGTTTTTCGCACGCAAAAGTTAGTAATAGGAAATTAAGATTATAAGTTCGTCGGAATTAGAAAACGAATAATTTCTATTACATGTTTTGTATTTTGTTCATTATTAAATAATATTAAAAACTTACAAAAATATTCGTACTTTTTCGACTTTCCATTAAATGTTTCAAAATTTGTTATGATTAAATATAATTGGTTATTTGTTAAATTTAATTTACCCATACAAATTTTGATTATAATTCAGCCTTACCGTATACATATACATATTTTTAATGCTGAACTTGCGTGAAATCTGGCCACACTGTAACTTTTTTTAAAGAAAGAAAATGTGTTATCGATAAGGAAAAACTTATACCTTATCTCCAGCCCCAAAAATATTTTTAATATTTTTTGATGGGATGGTTTGAAAAGTTCACGCGTCGTTTGTTGCAATTTATTAAGGAAATATACAATTTTAAGACAATTCATTCGGCAAAATAATTGTAAAACATTTGAGTCTGGAACATATACATATGTATCTGATGTTGGCTCAATATTGATTTTTGACTTTAAAATTTAATTGCATGCATATGTATGTTTACTGCAAGCATCGAAGTAAAGATGCATTCACAAGGGCAAGGCCAATCACAACAACCCTCTCCCCATTCTTTATTGCAACCGCAAGCAATTGCAACAGGAAATAATATGGTTGGAAAAACAGCGGAACATCAATCACTTGCATCACTTGGTAAGACACAATGCTTTGACGCATAGTGAAAAACTAAATACTTTAAAAAACTATAAAATATGTACATATGTACATATTTACATACATATTTCATCTTAGCAAAATTCTTCATCTGCATTTTAGGTATGTATATATGTATGTAGGCTGCTTGAATGTTTATTAAGATATCCCAATATTCCAGTGCGACAGTGATTTGGAACTTTTAAAGAGACCAAGTAGTTTATTAGGTTTATTAGGTCGAATATAGTACAAAACCGTGTTTGAAATATTTCTGACACCCTCAAAATCTTAAATTTAAAAAAAAAAACCGTTTTTTTGGTATTTTTTTTACTTTTAAAAAATTCTAAACGCGTAATTTTAAAATTTCCGACGTTATTCAATAGTTAAATGTTGAAGCTTTTAAAAGAGAAATAGATCTTCAATTTATTTAAACAAAAAGGAAACACAAGCAACTGATATTTGGATTTTTTAATGCCCTTCCTATTTTGAATGCCACCTGAATTTAATCTGAATTTCAATGTATAAAATTCAGATTTAATATTTGCTTTTTATTTTTCTCAAAAAGTATACGGAAAATTGATTTCGTCGATTTGTTGCCTTCAGGACATTAATTATTATTTTACACTCAGACCGGCTTGATCTCTGGACACTCATTTTGGCTTTAAAACAGTGGGGGGCTAACTCTCTTTTTCCATAGCACTAGGAAAGGGTAGGAAATTCTGCCGCAGCACTGCCGGCATACTGACAGTGTGAGCACTCTAAAATTTTTTTAGAAGCTCTCTCAATTGCTCTCATTTTGACTCATTTGATAGCCCAAACATAAAAATCAAAATGTTTCCACTGAGCAAAATTTTCTCAGAAATTGGGTTGGAAAAAGTTTATTCCATAAAAAATATAGATAGGAAAGCGTAGTTTTTCATTTGTTTAAGAACTGTTGCTAGCAAAGATTTCTTTAAAATAAAATACACTATTTTAGTGGCATTCCAATTTTTAAATTCACGAAAAATAAAATAAAAAACTACGTTTTTTTTGCTCAGTGGATGCTCTGCTCTCATTGTTTTTCTCTGCTACGCATACACTCAAATTTTAAACATGTGTGCGTTTATTTGATATTTCACTGCTTTTTTTGCACCCACCCAAAATTTGCTCAGAAAATGCTCTTATTTATATGCCTAGTAGGCATTGCCTACTCAAAAATCCCTCTTAAAATCGGCCCTTTCGGACACAAAATTTAGAGCGCTCCTAACTTTGATTGCTGGGAATAACCTGTAACGGTTTTTGTACCGCAGGTAAGAAAACTGCAACATCAATCGGTACCAGTGGTCCGCCCTGTCCTTTTCTCTGTTGGATGACTCTTACGGTGGTTTCACTCGATTGGATTTGTGGCATCAATTGAAGTGAATCAGCGTTGTACATTTTGTGTCGGTTTTCTTTTTTAGGGTGGGCCATTTTACCAGAACGATCGGTCTGACTATGGCCAGGTCACAATGTAGGGGGACATGTCCTATTAAGTCCTATTGCCTTTTTGCAGGTGAAGAGGGCCAGACTGACTTTCGGGAAAAGTCAATGGATGGTGGTTTAAGATGGGAGGTGAGTTGATTATGATGTGTGAAAATAAGTTTTGAGCAAGAGTTTTGAGGCTACAACTATAAAAGGCGGCAACACAAGCGCATCGTCAATACCTATATTTTACAATTACCTGTTTATTTACAATTAGTAGTAGTAGTAGGGTCCCGCTAGGAAGGTCCGCCATGGGACCCTTCGCTTAATTCACAGCAGACATTAGGAAAATTCATTCGGTATCCGCCACTTTTGACGTTCGGTGATTCTAAACTAGGCACCCTAAGAGTCATCTCACAAACTCTGGAGCGAAATAAAAACGCACTCTTTTAAAAATCGTCAGATTTGGCTTAACTTGGTTTTGTAGATGTAAATTACACCTGCACTAACGAGCAAAACTGTAACAATAATTCAGCACTCGGTTCGGTTCTGTTCTTGTTTCTTGTTCTTTTTTAACAACGTTTTACCAATTCATAGAGGATAAAGTATTATAGGTCCTTTGTCCTCCCCCACAGCGTCATCATTGCTCAATATTTCGCCAACTGAGATTTTACGTAACTCCATAAATTTCCAATTTGATTCATATCCGGAGATTGACCACGTGGCCACTTAATTTTTTGTTTAGCGTTTTAAATGTGGGATTTTTTTTTAAGATTAGCGCATTGCTACCCAACTGGCAGCTTAATTTAATCGGTTTTTACAATTTTAAACAATACTTAGTCAAAGCGTTACTTACGGCAAGAAGTGATTTCATGGCTTTTTTTATATTAGGTTGTTTGGTAATGACATACCGGTTTTTCAAATTTCACGTTTCGCTTGTGAAGTCAAATATAATCCTATCTGATTGGTATCACCTTTAAAATGACATATAGTTTGTTTGCATGAGCTTCCATGTTAAAAAATTACAATGAATTGAAATATAAGTCGAAAAATTTAACAAAAAAGCACGATGTATGGGTGCCTCATGAGTTATCCCAAAAAACTTTTCGACCGTGTATCAATCTGCGAATCTTTGTTGCACCGTAATAAACTCGACTCATTTCTGGATCGGTAAGTCACTGGAGATGAAAAATGGATCACATATACCAACATAAAGCGTAAAAGATCCTGGTGGAGCCACAGTCCGCAACTCTCCACCCTACCGATCTCCCGCACTCCGGGCACCAGTCCTCCTACGCGTGGCCAAAACGCTTCAGGTATTGCCGGAAGCAGCCATGTCCACGGACGCCACTCTTATAGAACCCAGCCTGTACGCTGCATCTACCCCTTTCCTGTAGCTGGGAGTATTCATCGCCTCAGCCCAAATGGGCGCTGCATACAAAATTTGCGCCGAGGCAACGCTCACGAGGAGCCTTCTGTTTTGCTTGGGGCCTCTGGTGTTTCAAAGGATCCTAGCGAGGCCCCTGCAGTAGTGGCTGCAGCCTTGCCCTGGATATATTCAAGGTGCTCGCGGAAGGAGAGCCGGGCGTCAATCATCACACCCAGATATTTTATGGCCCGCGGTTATATTTATGGGAGGTTATGGCCATTCCACCAACCCGGATTGTCGCCGTTTCCAGCAACTTGCGGCTGCTGACCAGCACCGCTTCGGTCTTTTGCGGGGCTAGACTTAGACCGGCATTTCGGAGCCACATCTCCATTTTGGCCAACGACGTCGCATCCCGCTGGGAGCTGCAGCCTCAGGATCCCGTCATACATGGCGTTCCACAGCAGCGGTCCTAGAACCGATCCTTGAGGCACACCCGCCGTAACGTCGTAGGACTTCGTACCCATGTCCGTGTCGACCAGTAGCACTCTGCAGCTTAAGTAGCTACTGACGACGTTCATTATGGCACTTGTACCTTCGACCTGGTGGGAAAAGTGCCTTCGCGGATACATTTATTGTAAAGCTCCACAAAGCTGCCCGGCAGAGCTAGAGCCAGCTTCAGGGCTCGGTTAGGAACCGAATCCGGGCCGGGTGCTTTGTTGGGGGCCAGGCCTCTCCCTATGGCCAGAACTTCCTCTTCCGTTACCTCCTCAGCCACTTCATTGTCATCTGGGGGTGTGGGAAGCTGGGTGACCTAGTTGCCGACTGGGAACAGTGCTTGCACTATGGTCCTTAGTACGTTCGGGTCCGTGGGGGACTGGTTTCCTGCGCACAGCCTCTTCACCACTATCCGGTACGCGTTGCCCCATGGATTTTCCTCCGCCGAGTCGCATAGCTCCAGGAAGCATTTCCTTTTGCTGTATCGGATGGCCACCTTCAATGCTTTGCTTCGGTCCTTGAAGGCTAGGTGCCTTCGACGCTCCTCAAAGGCGTCGCTGCCTCTCGCGCGCTGCATAAGCCTCCTTGCTCTCATGCACTCAGCTCGGATGGACTCCTCCCTCCCTCCACCAATAAACGGGAGCGTGGTTTCTACGGTAGCTGCTTTTCCGCTGCATGCTCGCCATGCACGCTGCCTCGAGCTTAGCAGCCAGGGTATCAGCCATTTCGTTGGGTCCGCTGTCTCGGTGAAGTTCCTCGCCTGGAGCGTACCGACTATGTAGCCTCGTGGATTCGGTTCCATCGGTCGTTCTTGAGGGCTACCAATTGAGCACAATATTGCTTCGTGGTCGCTGGCCGTAAAGCTGCCGCTTATCCTCCAGTTAGCGCCAGTCGCTAGCGAGGGGCTTGCAAACGTCAGGTCTATGATGAATTCTGCTCCGGCTCTGCTGAAGGTGCTGGTTTCCTTCGTTCAGCAGGACGAGATCGAGTGGGGCAAAGGTTTCTCTGAACACTCTCCCTCTCGCATTCGTCCTCGGGCAGCCCGAGTCCTGCGCCCACGCGTTGAAGTCCCCTGCTACAAGGCAGGGCCTCTGATATCATTTCCCAGGCAGTCTATCATGCGCTCAAACTCATTGGTGGTTAGGCTAGGTGCCATGTAGCAGCTGTGAAGCCATGCCCCACCTATTCGAGCACTTACGAATCCCTCCGCACTGTGCACTGAGTGCATTGTCGCGCCGGTTGCGCCGCAGCTCCAGATGGCAGCCTTCCCCGATAGGTCAACTGCACAGCGGTTGTCTGAGCCAGTCCTATGGGGCTCGCTTAGGAGCGCTATGTCCGTCTTCGTCTCCCTCGCAGTCTGCGACAACACATCTTGAGCCGCCTTGCAGTGGTTCAGGTTCAGCTGAAGCACTAGCATCCTGTCGTCCTAGGTCCACCTCCTTTCGCTGACAGGGGGCAATTTCTGCTTCCAGTCTGATGCCTCACATCCGGCCCTTATCTTCACACGAGAAGCATCGAGGGTCCTTTTTGCAGGTGGCCGCCCTATGGTCTGTGTCTCCGCAGCGGAAGCTACAGCCGCTCCTGTCCTTCGAGCTCTTGCAAGCGCTTGCGATGTGCCCCATCCCAAGGCACCTGTAGCAGCGAGCCACGACCTCCTTTTCCTTCATATGGCATACTGATCACCCAACCTTCACCGTGCCCACAGCAATGATGAACTTGGCAAGGCTCGCGGGGAAAGCCACGATAGCGGTCTGCGTCTCGCCATAGCTGCTTCTCAGCTTCTTGACTTTCAAGGCGCCTTGGTCCACCGCTGCCTGCTGCGCGATAGCTCCGATGATGTCCTCTGAAGTGGCTAGTGCGTCGAGTTCTCGTAGCTCGACGAGCGACTCCTTGGTCTCCTCCGAGTACGCTCGCACCTCTGCCTTGCTTCCTAGGACCTCCCCGATGCAGCCTTTAAGGGCCTGTGTGGAGTTCTCCTTCTTCCTGGCCAATTCCAGTAGCAGCCCGCCCTTGGCTGTCTTCCTCATTTTCTTGACGCATGGGCCAAGGTCGTCTAGCTTCCCGTCCTCCCTGCGCGTTACCATGCTTAGGATCTGGCTGTACGTCAGGCCTGGTGCTTGGATCACTATGGCATCGGGTCTGGCTCGTCTCCACTCGGGAATTCTAGGCTTGGCCTTCGTCCATTCAGTCCTCCTGCTTGCTTCGCCGTCGCGTCCTTTGCCGGCAGCCTGGTTTGCAACAGCTGGCTTGGGCCTTGCCGCCGTGTTGGCCGTTGCTACTTTGGCTCCCGAGTCCGTCGCAGTAATTTTCCGGTGGGCACTCCAGGGGCCCGTGCTGTTCGGGATGCTGCCGGTCTGCACAGCCTGGTCCTGGGTCCAGACCTCCGTCGGAAGGGTCTGCTGCTCCTTCTCCACGGTATCGATGCCGGCTCTCTCGCATCTGGGGCACACTGGCATGATGACCGGTCGCGCATGCTCCTCCGGAACACTTTCGACCAGAATGGAGTGGATGTCCTTCAGTCTGGTTATCAGACTCCTTTGCATCGCGGAAATATTTCTCTTATTTTTCTCCGTGACCCACGATACCAGTTCGTTCACTATCGTGCCCAACTCCGTCAGGCATTCTTCGCTTCTTGCCGGCGGGCTGCCAGCCTTATTTTTTTTTTTGGGGGAGCCGCCCTCTAGTCCTTGTCCGGGCTTAGCATCTTCCGTGGCCTCTTTGGCGTATCCTTCTCTACCGCTGCTGGGCTGCCGGTGCCTGCTGATCTGCCAGCCTGTGACGCAAATAGCGGCGAGCGCCGCATTTTATTGCTCTTTTTGAACGGGTCTCCCGTTTGTGCACTCTTTAACTCGGGGGGTGTGAGGAAAGTGGATAGAGCATGGCTAATGCATGCTGCGGTTGGGGGGTTTCAGCATTGCCTTACATGGGTGCGCCTGGAATTTCCTCCTGGCGGGAGCGATGGGAGTTATACGACTCCTGCTTGGTCGCCAGAGCCCCTTTTGAGGGTGAACCGCCGTAGCGGAGGTGTTGGCCATGACCTTCTTCACCTCATGGCAGGCCAGAGTTTTCTAGCCCCTTTCGCACTAGGTTGGTCAAAGGACCTGAGGCAGCAGCCCTGAAAGGTATGCTACCCTTCTGCTTTGCCTTGAGTCGCTGGCCCTGGTGCCCTGTGTCCGGATCTAGCGCCCTCTACCGGCAGACACTGTTAGGGCGTTCTCCAACACTGCCCGTCAGCTGGTTACCATCAGCTGCCATGACCTGCGCAATTCTGGTGGGGGCAGCCACGTTTGCCTAGCTCCTTCAACTCAGTAGAAAGGTGTCGCAAAGAGAATTCCTAGAAGAAAAGCTCTCTTCGCGCTTCTTACCTCGGCGGTTGGCGGCTATCCGAATCTTCGCGGTGGCCATCTAGTGACCTATACAGGGAGTGCTTTGGTTCGCTCGGCAGGTGAGTCCGTCCCCAGCTGCCTGGTCACCCATTACCCACTCCTTTTCTAGATTCTGCAGTGTTTGGGCAGTGTTTGTCACTCTGGAGCGCCTGAGCCGCACGACCGCTTTCTTCGACCCATCGACCCAAACCATCAATTCTGACCTCTACTATGAACAACTGGAGCGATTGAAGATTGCACTTGAACAGAAGCGGCCAGCCATGGTGAATGGTAAGGGCGTTGTGTTCCATCATGACAACGCCAGCCCCCATACATCTTTGGTGACGCGTCACAAGCTACGGGAGCTTGGTTGGGAAGTGTTAATGCATCCACCTTATAGTCCGGACATTGCCCCAAGCATTACCATCTGTTTTTGGCCATGAACAATTTTTTCGATACACAAAAATTGAGTAATTGAGCACTATTGAGCAAATTGAGCACTAAATCTGACAATGCTAACTATGTTAAAAATCAATAAAGAAACCGGTATGTCATTACCAAACAACCTAATATTTATGTTGATGATGACGAAATGGCTAGGTCAAGATCCGGTCTGGTAGGTCTTCCTGCAGCTTGTCTCCGACTTTGGGCACGTTGAGATCTCGTGCGATATCTATGGTTCGCATAAATCCAGAGAGCTCCAGAGATCCTGCAAAGAGTTTTCGCATGCAAAACCCGGATTTTGTTCAGGTTGGTTTTTGCAGCGATACCTGGAGTCCGTAGAAAAGACTTGGCGCTAAGATGGACTTGTACACTTGCACCTAACATCCAAGTGCGAGCTTGTTGCGTGGTGTGAGGAGCCTGGACATCCGAGACACTTTGTTCCTGAACGAGTTTTCGATACAAATAATGTGCCTGCCAAATGTAGGTTTTTTGTCCAAAGTGACACCGAGGTACTTGTATGCAGGAAGGGCTCTGATTGGACTATAGTTGAGGTTTACTACTGGGGAGGTACTTCGTCAATGGGTGAACGTCACCCATTTCTGCGTTTAAACGAATGTTCCAGTTCATGGCCCATTGGTGAAATGCGTCCAGATACTCCTGCAATGCAATTAGCACGTCTTGCTCATTCACTTCTTTCGTTGGAGTTTGTGTAGGCATATCTGAAGCATAGCTAGAGTATAGATGGGGTTGGTGGACGACTTGTATCCCTCAGCATATACGTGTCATGTGCGTTCTTCCAGAAAGCTGTTCACGAGCTAGATCAGATGTGGAGGAAGAAGAAGTTTGGATTTTTACAGGAGCCCAGGGTTCCTCACTCTGGCAAAAGCCTGCTGAATGTCAAAAAAGGCAGCAACTGAATACTTCCCCTTCTCAGAGGATTCTAAAGTTGGCAACTCCTTGAAATTGCTAAGGAGTTCCATGTTGAAGACGAAAGCCGAACTGAAGTTCCGGAACCGCACTGGTGACATTCTCAATAGTAAGTAGCCTGTTCAGGATCAGCCTTTCCATGATTTTTTCCAGATATGGGTTCACGTCAGTTGGCGACTTTCGTGGTTTTCATATGTATATTCGCCGATTTCCAAGCTTTCGGAAAGTATTCAACAATTAGTACGTTGTTGAACAACGTCACCAGGAACTGCAAGGCTTGATCCGGTAAAAGTCGAATCGTCCCGTTGTGACAAACACTGATTATGGGGTCTTATGGCTGATTTTGGGATGGGCTGAGCCTTATACCGTTTTGTGATGCGCCACAGCGAGTAGTTAAAACTAGCGTCTGTACCCAGATTTTTTAAAAATCGGTCTATAGATTTTTGTCCCCACCCCACCGTGACTTTCCCCACCATGCATGTTTGGCGTTATAGTCACCGCCAGCAATGAACTTACTTTCAAATCCGGCCAGCAAGGATTCAAATTCTGATTGAACCCATGTTTCTGATAGAGATAGGTATATCGCCACTAATGTGTCTTTCCGAAGTCTGTAATTGGACGCCTGCTATATGTATGTCTGCCGTTGCAAGAGGCGGAGGGCAGGGGAATGTGACTTAGGGAATCCCTTATAATAACTGCAGAGCCACCTCTGCCGTTGCCACTGGGGTGATAAGCATGGTATATGAGATAGCCTTACAAGTATTGCTGACCAGCTCGCATGTGTGTTTTTGTGGCAAGCATTATGTCTAACTAGTCCACGAGCGTTCCACAATCCGATATTTAGTGATGGTTGAATCATTTCAGCAATCGCGCAATGAGAGCCTGGACCAGCTCATGTCCTGGTCATGAACAGGTCCTATTCCATTTCATCATCAGACCACTCGCCTGTGCTTCTAACGCTTCTTCAAAGCCCAGAAATAACCGAACACCCCTTCAGCCTGAAGACGCCAAAAACGAACTGGCTAAAATACAAAAAGTACGTGAGCGCCCACATAGAACTCGCCCCGGAATTTAACATGGAATCGGACATCGACTACACTATGAGCGCCTTGGAAGAAGAAACTCGTTGCGGCAGATAAAATATCTACTCCTCATGGGAAAGAAGTAGACCGAAACAAATACTTCAAAACTAATCAGCAAATCGAACAGCTCGTGCGAGAAAAGAGGCGCACGCGTCGTGATTGGCAAAACAGCAGATTACCAGCTTCAAAACAACGCCTTAAGGAAGCAACCCGATCACTCGACCAGGCTCTTCACGAACAGGAAGAAAATGCACAGCTGAGGTACATCCAGAATCATTCGCCAACAAGCACGAAGTATCCCCTATGGAGGGCCCACCCAAATCTTAGCGCCCAAATAAAACGACCGCCTCAAACTTATTTCACCTGTGACTAATACAGCCAGAAGCTACCCATCTGCCAAGTACACCTTCATTCCGGCCGAACGAAATCGAAAAAGTCATAAGAGGGCTAAAACCAAAAAAGGCTCCCGGTGGTGACCTACTGACGCCAAAGATGCTGATCGAACTTCCCATCGAAAACGGTCAGTCTTCCAACTACTGTAACGATATTTTTATCGACGTATCTCACGCTTTCGACCGAGTTTGGCTTATTTGGCGTTTTTGCAACATATACCCACAAGCTACTGGAATCCTACCTCTTTAATAGGGTATTCTCAGTGAGGTGCAACGCAGCTACTTCGGGCGACTACATCATCTAAGCTGGAGTTCCACAAGTAAGCGCACTCTGCCTTTGTCAATATGTTTTAGACGACGATATCGCTATCCTCAGTCACTCTAGATGCCCAACGCAAGTAACAACCCAAATAGCTAATCATCTGGAGTAGTAGTAGTGGAAAGGTGGCAGTTCGACTGGCGCATTGAAATAAACGAACAATAGTGTAAACATATAACGTTTACTCTTAATAGACAAACATGCCCTCCGCTTTTACTAAACGGTATGCGGATTCCTCAAGGTAACGAAGTAACGTACCTTGGCGTCCACCTTGATAGACGACTTACCTGGCGTAAGCACATCGAACGCAAGAAGATGCACCTAAAACTGAAAACCAGCAGCCTTCGCTGGATCATAAACTCACGATCGCCACTGTGGCTGGACTACAAGTTACTACTCTACAATTCAGTCCCAAGACCAATCTGGACGTATGGCTCCCAGCTGTGGGGAATGCGAGCAGCAGCAACATAGACATCATACAGCGCGCACAATCAAAGATCTTGAGAACTATCACTGGGGCATCTTGGTATGTTCGCAACAAAAACATCCACCGGGATCTGGGCTTCCTCGCAGTGAAAGATCAATCGGGGATTGACTCGGGTTTCTAGCGTATCCCGCATGCGACGCAACGACCTCCCAACCCATCAATCGATTTTTAGGGCCGTCTAACTCTGTATCAGTCTATATGACTGTTAGTTAAGTTAAAAATATAAGATTTGATACACTTCTTGTTAGTCTCGCAAATAGAAGATTCAAGAAATAAAAGCAACGTTTTAAAACTAAAAACCAAGGGGTTCCGTATAAAAACTTGTTTTATTTCTATCAATTTTCTTAAACAAATTTTCTTAAATCTATGATAAATTATCATAGATTATAATAAATAAATTATCAGCTATATGAACGGCTTGCACGCTGGCCTTCTATGTGGCCTTTTTAATTGCATAAAAAGGTGGTGCATCATTTTTATGCATTATTGCATTATTGTATGTAGTCTCAAGGGATTCGTCATAAACTACATCCTTTATTAAAATCATATTTTGATGCCATTCTTTGAAAATCTATTTTTCAATTCTAATTAAATTTTATTTAATGCTTGATGTGCTTACGCCAGGTAAGTCGTCTATCAAGGTGGACGCCAAGGTACGTTACTTCGTTACCTTGAGGAATCCGCATACCGTTTAGTAAAAGCGGAGGGCATGTTTGTCTATTAAGAGTAAACGTTATATGTTTACACTATTGTTCGTTTATTTCAATGCGCCAGTCGAACTGCCACCTTTCCACTACTACTACTCCCGATGATTAGCTATTTGGGTTGTTACTTGCGTTGGGCATCTAGAGTGACTGAGGATAGCGATATGAACATTCAGCCACACAGGGACCACAGAGCCACACAAGGGCCACAAAAAAACCTAATTTTTATATGTGGATTAACATTTGTTATTTCTTTTATTTATAATTCTCTTCACTTTATATTGTCTTTTAATTACTGTCGGGTCATGCAATCGCCGGAATATCTGACTGCAATAATTTTTGTCCCCTGTGGCGTCACGTCTCAAACTACGAACATTTCAACCCCAGTTTTGTCGCTATCTCAGCGCCGTTGGTAACGCTTTCGGCTTAAACGCACGTCATCTCGCTCACTATCTGGCGTATCACCATGCATTCGATCGGCAGCCGGTCAATACCGCCTGCATTATCTCTCGCTGTTTCGTTTTCTCGTTAGCTTGACGGAGCAAGCGTTGAGCCACGCTTTTATCATCATCATCCCGCTCTAACGCATCTTTATTGTTGTTTGGTCATTGAGAGTTTTCTATGCCGGGAAATAAAAGACGAGTTTAATTTAATATGAACCTTATAAAAATGTTTATTTCTGCATGCAGATGAAGCCGGATGATCCGCAGATATACCAGCTTATGGTGCATGCAGGGACTCAAGTAGAATACAGAGATGGCGGCCCGACCTAGACATTGCCGAGCTATAACTCTCTATAGAAAGACCGTTGAGTCGAGTGGCCGAGAGAGAGTCGGCTTGCGATCAACTAAGCTTTTGTACAAAACTTAAGCCTCATAAATAAACAGTACACCAAACATTACGTTAACATATTTAAACAATAAAATTACACCGTTGTGCTGCAGCCTGACCCGACAATTGTCATCAAAAATATATTACCACAAACAAACATAATTTCTTAATCAATTAAATTTGTGGTGCTATAATTTATAATTTAAACAACTTTTCTTTTTTTTAGGAGAAGATTATTAATAAAAACGCTCATTTAATGAACAACTACATGTGTTTTTTTGTTTTTGCATATCTGTAATTTTGATGTAGACAGCTAGCACCTACAACACGCTTAAAAGTTAACGTTCCTCTTTAAAGGACTATAAATGTTTAAACCATTAGAAGAAACGTTTGTCCTCTACTCATTTGTTATTGTGGTTCGACATATGTTCAGCATGATCCCTTTTTGGTATTATGTTCATACTACAAAGGTCTCTACCACATAACCTCACTTATCATTTAAACTATTTAAAAATTGTTTTCACTTCTGACGCTAAAAAATATTTTTGCATCTTTTATAATAAAAGATTCACTCCACAAACCAGAGGAAAACTAGCAAAAAGACATATTGTCGCCCGAAAAATTTACGAACATTTTTACGAACAATTTGATTTCGGCGAGCACAACATGCTCGCCTGTGGATGGCACCTTAAGCATACCTATCACAATAACGTCCAAACATATGAAGTTTCTCACCCTTATGAACATACAAAAATTGTTTAAGTCAGTCATAAATTTACACTTCTAATCTTATACAAATGGTTTAAACATTTTAGGCTTGCTTGAGTTGGCTCACAGAGAATACCAAGCCGTTGATTACGAAAGTGCTGAAAAACATTGTATGCAATTGTGGCGTCAAGATAGTACTAATACTGGAGTATTATTGTTGCTGTCATCCATCCATTTTCAATGCAGAAGGCTTGACAAATCCGCTCAATTTTCCACCTTGGCAATTAAGCAAAATCCTGTACTAGCGGAAGCATATAGGTAAGTTTTAATATTTTATAAGTACTAAAAATAAATAATTAGAGCCTTACAAAGAGTATTGAAATTTTGTACAAAAATGTGCACCGCAGTAAAGGACATAAGTTGGAACGGCCGTAATATTTAAACTACTTCGAATGCACACTGGTCCCAATGTTCAATATTTTTGCATAAACCCATTTTTTTTTAAGTTACGAAAAAAAATAATTTTATCTCCTTAGAATAATATACATTGGATTTAAAAATCGCAATTTTGTTGATAAAATTGCAGCCCTGCTAAATTCGGTGGCCCTGAAAGTTAGTTATCAGAAACGTTGAACTTTTGGGGCCCTAAATAATAAGGAGGCACATTTTAAAGTCTTACTTTAAAAGTCTCACATCTAGTCTTAACCTGCAAAATATCTACTTAACAAACACAGTAAAATGGAAAATATTAGTGGAGGTGTTTAAATTTAAGTGTTTAATGTGATATGTCTTTGTGTTTTTTGTATTAATTCCTCTTCCAGCCTACCCGTCTCTTTTTACGGGTCTGGGGAGATTATAGTTGGTATTATTAGCAGGGGAGATTCTTAACAATCGGGCGTACATTATTTTTCATCGATTGCACCCCTTTTGGGATTAGCGGCGACGTAGCGCAGACATGGGAGGCATTGCCAACGTCATTTAAAGTTTCACATGAGTAATGTGAAATTGGAAATTTCAGCCATCAGACTATATTAAAGAATCCCCCAATTGTGGAGTACGGCCACGATTAAGCTATGATTAAGGGGAGTCTCGATTAAAGCATAGATTAGCTTGCGAAGTTTCAGCAGAAAATGATAATGATGTCAATCGCCTTGCTCATGCAACTGCTATCGCTGTCGCTGCCGCTGCCAAGAAAGCGTTCTTGAAACCCGTGGAGGAAGCAACAACGAAAACTGAACTTGTGCCATTAACTCCATATACATTTAAATGTATCCTTTGATTTAGATGTTGAAAGTGATTAAGTAAATATGTAATTGTTCAAGATGAATTATTTAGTTTGGAAGTTAAAGATTGGTAGGGCGAGAGGGGATAGGGGATTGATTGACATTTACTAAAATGTTTTTATATATACTTAAAATTTCTTTAATATATTGGCCCAATTTTCATTGATATTTTGTAATCTATGGGGTGAAAGGAAAGCGTGGCCCGATCGGCACAAAATTTTGTCCCTACTTTGCATAAATAATAACTATATAGTGTCAAGTTTCAAGTCTGTAGCCTAATTTTTCTAGTTTTTGCAAGAATATTGGGCATTGGGACCAGTGTGCAATGGCTGCCATACAACTGATTGCTATCTTAGTGATTTCTTAGCGGTATTCGTAGAGAAAAGGTTATATGTATAGTATTTTTAAAACTGTATATAACAGGTATTTATCCTTAACAGCTGTTTAATTTTGCTTATTTGCAAAGAAAATTTGCTTAATTTTGCAAAGAAAAATGGGTGTGAGCAAAGTTTTATGACGATAGCTTTAAAACAGAGAATAGTTTGCGTAGAAACAGACAGACGGACATGCTTATATTGGGGGGTGATCCTGATCAGGAATATATATACTTTATAGGGTCGGAGATGTCTCCTTGACGGCGATGCAAACTTTTGGACAAAATTATAATACCCTCTACAAGGGTATAAAAACAGGAAAGGATGGGTATAGTCGAGTTCCGACTATATTATACCCGTAACTCATCTCTTCCACCCACAATTTAACTAACTTTTAAAGTTTAAGGGTATGGATTTGCAACAAAAAAAATTATATTGCATACTTTTGCGTTTGGGGAAAAAACCCGAGGCCCCCATACTACCCCCTACGCCACTACTACCCCCCACTACTTTTCTATAAAGTAGGGAAGCTTTATGGAAGAAGGGAAGTAGAAGATTTGGTTGAATGTGGATTTGTAGGTGTAGATTGGCAATTGGAATAATGTAAACACAAACATAATCTGAGCGGATACCATACGATACCATCTCCTATAAAAATCAAAAAATTGTTTTTCATACATACAAAATTAATTATTAATATAGGTTGGCAAACATCAAAAATTTTTTAAAAATCTTCCTGATCCTGAGACACTGAATTTTGCGATTTGACAGACAGACGCACATGACGCATCAGGTCCAAAAACGGTCAACTTTTTTCGTCGAGCTTGTTGGTGAGGGGGGAACGAACATACATACGATTCTATTTTTAGAACTCTTTGTAAAAAAAAGGGTGCGTCTTTGTATGTATGCGTGACTGCTCGCAAGACGGCGTAAAAATTTTTTGGCTTCCAATTTTAATTTTCAATTTCTTGTTTCTATTTTCAATGCGCCGATGTGGTAGTCAGTAGAACAAATAGTATTTTTAGTCGCTGCAGTTTAAGACGGGGTGGTAGCGTAATGCATAGAGTAGTTACTTTATGTAAAATATTTTTGTGTTTAAATCCTAGTAAGGACTTCTAACTTTTTTTTACTTTTATAATTTTTTTTTTATTTTTCTTTAATTGTAGTTTTAATGAAAATTTAATACTATGTCCGGCTAATAAAATTTCAAGGGGGTCCCTTCGGAATTTTGTCATCCGACACGTCCGTCATTTATTTTAACAAAAATTGTAATAGAATGCAATTAAAAATAATAATAATAAAGTAAATATGAAAAGCAAAAAAAATATTAAGAAAATTAAAGTTAAAAAAAAATAATAAAAATAATAAAAGAAAATATAAAAATAATCATAAAACTGAAACTTCATAAAAATGTAAACTACCGCCCAGTAATCGAACCCAGGACCCGAAGGATAAGGATCGCGCGCTTTCCATCCAGGCTACCCTCGAAGTTGATCTTACGGTACTTAAAGTTGGTATTAAAGAAAACGCAAGGATCCATAGAAAAATCCGAGCTGAAGAGTGAAAATGGTAGAAGATATTTCTGATCTCTTTGCTCTCACACTGGTTCGATTTGAACGTTTCAAACTTTCATTGTTCCAAAAATGTTCTAAAAATAGAATTCTCTCTTTCTCTCTCATCTGCCAGCCTTTTGTCGTGGAACCCACTCTCAAATATTTTCATTTTACAGCGGGTTCCACGACTCGGCCTGCCAATATGCCGTAGAACCCGCACTTATAAAGATTTTTACAGCGGGTTCCACTACGAACTGAGGCAATTTTAAGGTGATTTTAGAGTGATTTTAAAATTTTGTATTTTTCTTGATTGGAATATAAATTTTGTTAAAAAGTTTAAAACAATAAAAATATAATATAAATAGATTTAAAATAAAAACACGAAAGGAAAGCTAACTTCGGCCGGAGCCGAAGTTGATATACAGTTTATATAGTTGATATTGCAGTTAAAACCGGATATATATCGCTAAAATCGTATAAAAATTTGCGATTGTTCAGTTATATGGCAGCTATAGGATATAGTCAGCTGATCCTTATGAAATTCGGCATGTTGTATTATTTTGCTAAAAATAGCATTCAGTTCAATCAGCATTCAATCAGTTATATGGCAGCTATAAGATATAGTCGGCCGATCCTTATAAAACTTGGTAGGTCGTATTATTTTGCCAAAAGTAGCATTTGTACAATCTGAACTCTGTAACTCTAAAAACACCAAAGTTATACCATTTCCGATCAATCAGTTATATGGCTGCTATGGCTTGTACAATCTGAACTCTGTAACTCTAAAAACACCAAAGTTATACCATTTCCGATCAATCAGTTATATGGCAGCTATAAGATATAGTCGGCCGATCGCGGCCGTTCCGACTTATATACTGCGTGCAAAGGAAAGAAGGGTGTGTACAAAGTTTCAAGACGATAGCTTTAAAACTGAGAGACTAGTTTGCGTAGAAACAGACAGACGGACAGACAGACAGACGGACAGACGGACCGACGGACAGACGGACATGCTTATATCAACTCAGGAGGTGATCCTGATCAAGAATATATATACTTGATAGGGTCGGAGATGTCTCCTTCACTGCGTTGCACACTTTTGGACAAAATTATAATACCCTCTGCAAGGGTATAAAAAGTGAACTTCCCGTACCTGATTTGTCGCGCAATGGAACCCGCCATAGAAAATTGTTCTTTGTATGAGATGTCCTATCTATGTACTTTATAATCTTTGCTAATAGCCATTGGCTATATAGCATGACTCGGCTGATCGTTAATATAAATTAAACACGATGGTTTTTATTATTAAAAAAAAATAATAATATTTTTAGACACTTGGTCCGTATTTATTTGCAGAAAAATTAGAACTAAATTATGTTTACAGAAATTGTCATATTTATACCCAATAACTTTGGTGCCTCTTCCAACGTCGGAGCTGACGCTGCAGCCAGCCCCTTTTGCGAACTATTGACCGAAGCCGGGAAGTTGCCCCTGCACTTTTACTTGCTAGGGCAACACCGGATGCGCGTTGCGAACCAACATCTGTTGTGAATTCGTTTTGTGTTAACTTATATATACTTTATTGGGTCGGAGATGATTCCTTTTCTATGTTACATATATTTGCACGACTACAATATACCCTTGTACTCTACGAGTACCTGGTATAAAAAGCCTTAAGTTTCTATCTTCAAAAATACCGAAGATGAATACCATTTTTACCAAATACCATTTGCAATCTTTCAGTTTTTTGAGCCGATCCTTATGATGTTTAGTAGGGTCATTTAGCCATAATTATAATCTGTGGGAAATTTCAACCTTCTGTCTTAAAAAACACCAATTTTTTTTTTTTTTTTTTTTTTTTTTTTTGTTTTTTTTTTTTTTTTTTTTTTTTTTTACATGTCTTTCAGAATTTTGAAATGGCTTGTGCATCAATAAGAGCATCAGCTAGCATTCCTGTATTCATCATAAAGCTTAGAGGCCCAGACGACCGAGGGGCGCTCAAGAAACGATTTGTTAGAATATATTAAGCTATTTGTTTATTATTAAGCTAGGAGGAGTTAGTAAGGAAATTTAAAATTCTATATTTTAAGTTTGAGGGACAGGAAAGAGATGTTATTGAGTAGAGACCATTGTAGTTCGAACATAATACCCTAAAAGGGTCATGCAGCGCATATGTCGAACTACAACGGCTAAGGAACAGAGGACTAAAGTTTCGAGTCCTTCTATTAGGAATATTAAATTTTAAGCGTTTTAGTAAATGCTGGCTATCTACATCCCCGTTAATAAGGTTATGCAGAAAGACTACACCGAGCATTGTCCTACGATTTGTTAAGCTAGGTAAGTTTATGAGTAAGAGTCTACTATTATAAGATGGAAGGTGAAGATTTGCATCCCAGTTTAGACCTCTAAGTGAAAAAGTTAGGAAACTCTTTTGTACGGATTCTATGCGGTCCTGATGTACTCCATATTGAGGACTCCAGACACATGAACCGTACTCCAGTATAGGACGGACCAAAGAAATGAATAGAGTGTTTTGGTTATATAGGGGTCATTAAATTCTTTTGACCACCTTTTGATAAAACCAAGGACTCCTTTAGCCTTATTAACCATTAAGGAAATATGGTCGGCAAATTTAAGTTTGATGTCTAATAGGATGCCGAGATCATTAACCTGGGTCAATTTTTCTAAGGCAATCCCATTAATAGAATAAGTAGCTTGCAGAGGGCAAGAACGATAAAAAGACATATGTTTGCATTTAGATCCATTAAGTATTAGATCATTAGCTAAGCACCATTTTTGAAAGTTATCAAGGTCAGACTGAAGACTGCATTGGGCAGAGATGGATTTGTACTGAAGACAAAGCTTTACATCATCTGCATACATAAGAACTAGAGAGTTCGTTAAAGCAGGGGGCAAGTCGTTTATAAAAAGCGTAAATAATAACGGGCCAAGATGACTTCCTTTAGGGACGCCGGATGTGGCACGGACCAGACGGGACTGTATGTTTTTAAATAAGACTCTTTGTGTCCTTCCATCTAGGTAGCTGGAGATCCACGTTAAGAGGTCTTTAGGAAAACCCAGCATATTCAGTTTACTCAACAAGAGTGAGTGATTAACTGAATCGAATGCTTTGCTGAAGTCTGTGTAAATTACATCGGTTTGATATCCCTTACAAAAGCCATCTATGACAAAGGATGTCAACTCCAATAAGTTTGTGGTGGTTGAGCGACGCTTAATAAAGCCATGCTGACAGGGAGTGATAATCGAAGAGCAAAGGTGTTGCAAATGAGGGGTAATTAATTTTTCAAATAACTTTGGAATTGCCGACAACTTAGAGATGCCTCTGTAGTTGGCAGCCTCGGATTTGTTCCCTTTTTTATGTAGGGGAATTATAAATGATTCCTTCCACATAAGGGGAAAAATCGAGGTTTCCAAAGATAAGTTGAAAAGTCTTAGAAGAGGTTTGCACAGAGCCCTGGCGCAGTATTTTAGCACACAGCCTGGTACTCCGTCGGGGCCTGGCGAATAAATGGGTTTTACCCTTAAAAGACCAGATAATAAGTTATTCTCAGAAAAAAACGGACAGAAAATAAGATTTGCTGCTTGAATGTTATATGCGTAAGGCTGATCAGTCAGTTTAGGAGGAGAATAAGTTGTTTGAAAAAATTCTGCGAACAGATCGGCAATGGCCTGATCCGAAGTCGCAGAAGAATTTTCAAACGTAAGCAGGGGTGAAAAAGATACGTGTTTACGCTTAGTGTTTACAAAATTATAAAACTGCTTTGGATCCTGAGTAAATTGAATCCGGCAGCGGTCAATATAATTCCTATAACATTCAGCGTTATGCACGGTAAAAATCGACCGAGCTAGTAGGTATCTTGCGAAATCCACACTACTGCAGGTTTTTTTATATTTAAGTAAAAGCTTATTTTTTTTATTTTTTAAGTTAGTAAGGCACCTTGTAAACCAAGGAGGATTTGCTGAAGCGGACGGATATTTCCAAGGCACACATGTGTCAAAAAATTTATTTAAAGTAAAATAAAATTTTTCTAAAGTGACATTAAGATCAGTGCACGCTAGAATATCAGACCAGTCAAATGTTTCTATAAGGCTATTAAGTTTCTGAAAATCAGCTTTACGGAAACAGCAAATCTTATTTACCACGCTCGGAGACATCTGATCGATACCAGGAGTGGTTTCGATTGAGACCTCCAGCGTGGGGTGATATGGATCCTCTGGGGTTGAAAGGGGGAAAGCTCTGGAGAGAGCAGTACCATCAGGATCAGATACAAAGCATAAGTCTAAAAGCCGACCTAGCGAATTTTTAACATGATTGATCTGACCTAGGGACATGTCAAACATGCCCGCGGTAAAGTCATGGTAAGTTATAAGTGACAAAGATGGTGAGTTGTCAACGTTGGACCACTTTAATTCTGGGATATTAAAGTCGCCCACCGCTACGAGTTGGTCACGATCCGTCATAAGATTAGAGACGTATCGAATGGCGGACAAATGCTGCCAATTTGTAGGCGGTTTAGACATAGGAGGTATATATGAACATGTGATGTATAAAGCTTTAACGGACATAGTGATTTTAACGCAAATAAATTCTATGTCACCAAACTCATGGGATTTCACCTCTTCAGAAGCAAGAGTAGAGTCTACCGGAATGAGGACTCCACCTCCTCTTCGCTGAGATCGATCCCGTCTAAAAGTGGTGTACTTACTTGGAAAAACTTCGGAGCTAAAGATCTCTGGATTTAACCAGGTTTCTGTAAATGCTATTATATGGGATGCAAAGAAAGAACTATCAGAATATAGCTTGGGGAGTTTGCTACGTAGCCCCCTAGTATTCTGATAGGTAAGAGTTAGTGAGGAAACTAGTTTTTTGGGTTAGTAGCCAAAGAAGAGGTGGAGGGTTGGTCACTGGTTCCGATATTGGGAAGTCTCACTCCCACTGGTTTTTGAACTTTTTTCTTCACGGAACTAGGCTGATGTTCTTGGACGAAAAGATTCTCTGGCCAAAAACTGGGAGAACAAATCGTCTTGAACATCAGCGCGGGCACACGAATCTTGAAAGATGACGTGCGCCTTGTATAACTATATTTAAATTTTTGTATGTCCTCCACCTTTATATCGGCTTTTGTTTTGGCTTTGATATAAGCCGAGATATCAATCTCTGAAGTATCAGGGGCGAGCCGAGAAACAAATATATGTTTCGATGGAGGAATCACCTGTAAGGGTTTTGGTGTCGCAGGTACGAGAACTGCAGCATCAGTCGGTGCCGGTGGTCCGGACTGTGGAATACCCTTTTGGGTGACTCTAATGGGGATTTCGTTCTATGAGTTATATGACAATGTTATATGAAGTTATATGAATAATGTAATCAGCCGATCCCGGCCGTTCTCACTTATATGCTGCGTGAAAAGGAAAGAAGGGTGTGTGAAAAGTTTCAAGTCGAAAGCTTTAAAACTGAGAGACTAGTTCGCATAAAAACAGACATGGACAGACGGAATGGTTTATATGAAATCAGGAGGTGATCCTGATCATGAATATATTTATAGGGTCGAATATGTCTCCCTCACAGCGTTGCACACTTTTGACCAAAATTATAATACCCTCTGCAAGCGTATAATTAGTAATTCTAAATGGTATTTAAAAAATTATTTCAATTTAATTTTTTTTTTTTTTTTTTTTTTTTTACCGGTCTTTCAGAATTTGGAAATGGCTTTTGCATCAATAAGAGCATCAGCTAGCATTCCTGTACTCTTCATAAAGCTTAGAGGCCCAGACGACCGAGGGGCGCTCAATAAACGATTTGTTAGAATATATTAAGCTATTTTTTTTTTATTATTAAGCTAGGAGGAGTTAGTAAGGAAATTTAAAACTCTATATTTTAAGTTTGAGGGACAGGAAAGAGATGTTATGGCGTAGAGACCATTGTAGTTCGAACATATTACCCTAAAAGGGTCATGCAGTGCATATGTCGAACTACAACGGCTAAGGAACAGAGGACTAAAGTTTCGAGTCCTTCTATTAGGAATGTTAAATTTTAAGCGTGTTAGTAAATGCTGGCTATCTACATCCCCGTTAATAAGGTTATGCAGAAAGACTACACCGAGCATTGTCCTACGATTTGTTAAGCTAGGTAAGTTTATGAGTAAGAGTCTACTCTTATAAAATGGAAGCTGAAGATTTGCATCCCAGTTTAGACCTCTAAGTGAAAAAGTTAGGAAATTCTTTTGTACGGATTCTATGCGGTCCTGATGTACTCCATATTGGGGACTCTGTAGTCCTCCAACTCTGTAGTTGGCAGCCTCGGATTTGTTCCCTTTTTTATGTAGGGGAATTATAAATGATTCCTTCCACATAAGGGGAAAAATCGAGGTTTCCAAAGATAAGTTGAAAAGTCTTAGAAGAGGTTTGCACAGAGCCCTGGCGCAGTATTTTAGCACACAGCCTGGTACTCCGTCGGGGCCTGGCGAATAAATGGGTTTTACCCTTAAAAGACCAGATAATAAGTTATTCTCAGAAAAAAACGGACAGAAAATAAGATTTGCTGCTTGAATGTTATATGCGTAAGGCTGATCAGTCAGTTTAGGAGGAGAATAAGTTGTTTGAAAAAATTCTGCGAACAGATCGGCAATGGCCTGATCCGAAGTCGCAGAAGAATTTTCAAACGTAAGCAGGGGTGAAAAAGATACGTGTTTACGCTTAGTGTTTACAAAATTATAAAACTGCTTTGGATCCTGAGTAAATTGAATCCGGCAGCGGTCAATATAATTCCTATAACATTCAGCGTTATGCACGGTAAAAATCGACCGAGCTAGTAGGTATCTTGCGAAATCCACACTACTGCAGGTTTTTTTATATTTAAGTAAAAGCTTATTTTTTTTATTTTTTAAGTTAGTAAGGCACCTTGTAAACCAAGGAGGATTTGCTGAAGCGGACGGATATTTCCAAGGCACACATGAGTCAAAAAATTTATTTAAAGTAAAATAAAATTTTTCTAAAGTGACATTAAGATCAGTGCACGCTAGAATATCAGACCAGTCAAATGTTTCTATAAGGCTATTAAGTTTCTGAAAATCAGCTTTACGGAAACAGCAAATCTTATTTACCACGCTCGGAGACATCTGATCGATACCAGGAGTGGTTTCGATTGAGACCTCCAGCGTGGGGTGATATGGATCCTCTGGGGTTGAAAGGGGGAAAGCTCTGGAGAGAGCAGTACCATCAGGATCAGATACAAAGCATAAGTCTAAAAGCCGACCTAGCGAATTTTTAACATGATTGATCTGACCTAGGGACATGTCAAACATGCCCGCGGTAAAGTCATGGTAAGTTATAAGTGACAAAGATGGTGAGTTGTCAACGTTGGACCACTTTAATTCTGGGATATTAAAGTCGCCCACCGCTACGAGTTGGTCACGATCCGTCATAAGATTAGAGACGTATCGAATGGCGGACAAATGCTGCCAATATGTAGGCGGTTCAGACATAGGAGGTATATATGAACAAGTAATGTATAAAGCTTTAACGGACATAGTGATTTTAACGCAAATAAATTCTATGTCACCAAACTCATGGGATTTCACCTCTTCAGAAGCAAAAGTAGAGTCTACAGAAATGAGGACTCCACCTCCTCTTCGCTGAGATCGATCCCGTCTAAAAGTGGTGTACTTACTTGGAAAAACTTCGGAGTTAAAGATCTCCGGATTTAACCAAGTTTCTGTAAAGGCTATAATATGGGATGCAAAGAAAGAACTATCAGAATATAGCTTGGGGAGTTTGCTACGTAGCCCCCTAGTATTCTGATAGGTAAGAGTTAGTAAGGAAACTAGTTTTTTGGGTTAGTAGCCAAAGAAGAGGTGGAGGGTTGGTCACTGGTTCCGATATTGGGAAGTCTCACTCCCACTGGTTTTTGAATTTTTTTCTTCACGGAACTAGGCTGATGTTCTTGGACGAAAAGATTCTCTGGCCAAAATCTGGGAGAACAAATCGTCTTGAACATCAGCGCGGGCACACGAATCTTGAAAGAAGACGTGCGCCTTGTATAACTATATTTAAATTTTTGTATGTCCTCCACCTTTATATCGGCTTTTGTTTTGGCTTTGATATAAGCCGAGATATCAATCTCTGAAGTATCAGGGGCGAGCCGAGAAACAAATATATGTTTCGATGGAGGAATCACCTGTAAGGGTTTTGGTGTCGCAGGTACTAGAACTGCAGCATCAGTCGGTGCCGGTGGTCCGGACTGTGGAATACCCTTTTGGGTGACCCTAATGGGGGTTTCGTTCCCTAGGACTTGTGGCATCACTTGAAGGGATGACATGGCGTACATATCAGACAATTGCTCATTATCACTGAGAAATTCTGACGAATTTTTCTCAGTTCTAGCCCTTGGGGTGGCCAGAGATATAAGCGGCTGCATTAATGTCGGCTGAGCAGGCTGAGGCGGATCAGAAACAGCGGATTTCTTGCGCTTAGGGGACTCGTTTAGCAGCTGAAGGCCACTAAACTGAGTGTCCAGCGCACAGAGCTGGTCATTGATTTTACGAAAACCAGTGATCAGCTCTTTAAATCCATTTTTGGTCTGTCTCATGAACGTCCTCATTTCGCCTTGCACGGCACGACAATTTTCACAACAATAATGTATCCCAGACCTACGGGAAATGGCATCCGAAACTGATGCAGTGAAACCGGCACACTTGGCATGTACGACGTTCTCACATAGCCAGCAATGGATGGCAGGCTGGGATGAGGAAATTGTCTTGTTACAAGACTTAATGGCACAGACAAGTTTAAATTCTATTTTACTTTTATTTATTATAAAACAAAAATTAATATTTAAAAAGTTTAAAAACACAATACCTTGAACCACTGTGCCAAATAGGAAGCCAAAGCGGGAGCTTTGAATAGTGCAAAAGAGAAATGCAGAAATAAAGATAAGCCGGGGAAGAAGCAGAACTGAGCTATGCTTGGAATTGAAATTATTCAATTTATTAATTCGACTCCAAATATACCACAGCACTCGCGAAGCGATACGGTTTAGGCTTTAAGATTGTTAAGATTCACAAGGTTTAATTCACAAGTATGTAAACACCGGTTTACCAATATTTATAATAAAACGCAGTGCGCACAAAAAAAATTTATTTATTTAAATAATATTTATTATATATATAATATATATAATATTTATTTAAAATTTATTTTATTAATGCATGTATACTACCATTAATTTTAGTAATTTGGGAAATGTTTACAAAGAACGAGGACAATTGCAAGAAGCATTAGATAACTATCGAAGAGCAGTAAGACTTAAACCGGATTTCATCGATGGATACATAAACTTGGCTGCTGCATTGGTAGCTGCTCGAGATATGGAGTCGGCGGTTCAAGCATATATTACAGCTTTACAATACAATCCTGTATGTTTTTAGATTTTAAATTTTAGTTCTTTTATAAAAAAAGTCTACATATTTAGGAATTGTATTGCGTGCGCAGCGACCTGGGTAATCTACTTAAAGCACTTGGGCGTTTGGAAGAAGCAAAAGTAAGTTAAACACGACCTTGCAGATTTGCAGTCAGATATCGAAAACAAATTTTTTATTTTAATTTTGATCAAAGGCCTGTTACCTAAAGGCGATTGAAACGTGTCCTGGATTTGCAGTGGCATGGAGTAATTTAGGTTGTGTTTTTAATGCACAAGGGGAAATTTGGCTGGCGATACATCACTTTGAAAAAGCTGTAACCCTTGATCCGAATTTCTTAGATGCGTATATTAATTTGGGCAATGTTCTTAAAGAGGCAAGAATATTTGACAGGTAAGCCTTTACCTTTATTTTTTAGTATGACTGTATTTTAACCAAATGCAATCTCCATGGGTAGATCTTATAAAAATTTAAATTTTGTGCTGGTTTAAAAAATTTAATTTTAAAATTCAAATTAACATTTTTTATAACAAACAAGAAAGGAAAGCTAACTTCGGGCGGAGCCGAAGTTGATATACCCTTGCAGTTAAAACCAGATATATATCGCAAACATCGGATTAAATTGGCCGATCCTTATGAGAATATCATAATATAACCAATTTATTACAATAAACAAGAAAGGAAAGCTAACTTCGGGCGGAGCCGAAGTTCATATACCCTTGCAGCTAAAACAGGATATATATCGCTAAAATCGGATATAGTTGACCGATACTTATGGGAATATCATAATATAACCAATAAATTACAAGACAAAATCTAAAAAAAAGCTCAAACTTCTATCTTGAAAAACCCCAAAGTTGGTAAAAATACCATTTCCGATCGTTCAGTTATATGGCAGCTATAAGATATAGTCGGCCGATCCATATGAAACTTAATAAGTCGTATTATTTTTCTAAAAATAGAATTCATAGAAAATCCCAACTTTCTAGCTCGAAAAACACTGAAGTTATGCCATTTCCGATCAATCAGTTATATGTCAGATATAGGATATAGTCGGCTGATCCTTATAAAATTTGGCATGTTGAAGTATTTTGCCAAAAATAGCAATCGTACCAAATCCGAATTCTCTAGCTTTAAAAATACCAAAGTTATAGCATTTCCGATCAATCAGTTATATGGCAGCTATAAGATATAGTCGGCCGATCCCGGCCGTTCCGACTTATATACTGCGTGCAAAGGAAAGAAGGGTGTGTGCAAAGTTTCAAGACGATAGCTTTAAAACTGAGAGACTAGTTTGCGTAGAAACAGACAGACGGACAGACAGACGGACAGACAGACGGACAGACGGACAGACGGACATGCTTATATCAACTCAGGAGGTGATCCTGATCAAGAATATATATACTTTATAGGGTCGGAGATGTCTCCTTCACTGCGTTGCACACTTTTGGACAAAATTATAATACCCTCTGCAAGGGTACAAAAATGTAAAACAAAGTACCAAGCTTCCATCTTCAAAAATACCAAAGTTGGTTTTTTTTACCAAATACCATTTCCAATCGTTCAGTTATACGGCAGCTATAAGATATAGTCGGCCGATCGTTATGCAATTTGGTAGGTTTTATTAACTGACCAAAAATAGAATCTGTACGAAGTTCCAACTTTCTATCTTCAAAAACACGAAAGTTGGGTAATTTCCGATTGTTCAGTTATATGGCAGCTATAGGATATAGTCGGCTGATCCTAATGAAATTCGGCATGTTGTATTATTTTGCCAAAAATAGCATTCGTGCCGAATCCGAATTCTCTAGCTTTAAAAACACCAAAGTTATACCATTTCCGATCAATCAGTTATATGGCAGCTATAGGATATAGTCGGCCGATCCCGGCCGTTCCGACTTATATACTGCGTGCAAAGGAAAGAAGGGTGTGTACAAAGTTTCAAGACGATAGCTTTAAAACTGAGAGACTAGTTCGCGTAGAAACAGACAGACAGACGGACATGCTCATATCCACTCAGGAGGTGATCCTGATCAAGAATATATATACTTTATAGGGTCGGAGATGTCTCCTTTACTGCTTTGCCCACTTTTGGACATAATTATAATACCCTCTGCAAGGGTATACAAATTAATAGTGACAAAAAAATCCGTTGCAAAACGCTAAGGAAAAATATAATAATATAAAATAATATATAATTGGATAATATAATTGTTATGTGTGGCTGTTTGGCCCAACAATAAAAAATTAATAATATTTCGGTTTCTGCCCTTAGGAGATCAAAATGGTAAAACGAAAAAAAGGAGATATGATGCGAAAAGAGCTTCATTATGTTTTCCTTCCTTGTGTTTCATTGTTTCACCTCGACCTTGTCGATCTTCCTTGCGTTCCTTTGTTAAATCTTGTTTGCTTTATGAAGTGTGTTTGTATTTAATATTTTTAGTCTGAACTGCTAAGTAGACCTGTATAGTCAGCGATAGAATAAATGGAAATTGGCTGGTTTTTTATTCGCTGGGTGCTATCAATCAGATTACATGAAGTCGCAAGTTCCAGTTTTGTTGCGTAGCGTGGATAAATCTGATATGTTTTATTGTTTTTGGTACGTTTTTTTAGTATCTTTGGTGTTAGTAAAAATTCGGCATACAGCTGCGACAAAAATAGCACAACCAGCACACAGTTACAAAGAATACGTTTTATGAATTGGACATTTTTGTAAAAACTATAAGTTAAACAATGTTTATTACTTTTTTTTAAGTTTTTCCAAAAGAGTATACAAAGGTCGCAAAATGTACGAAAAAAGCATGAAAGGAAAGCTAACCTCGGACGGAGCCAAAGTTGATATACCCTTGCACTTAAGACCAAATATAAATCGAAAATATCGGATATATCTGTTATCCGATTCTTGCGTAAATTGTATTATAAAAGCAATTTTAGAATTCAAAGTTAAATAAAAAAGTCCCAAGCTTCTATCTTAAAAAATACTAGATTTGGTATTTTTACCAAATTTTACAAAAAACCATTTCCAACCGTTCTAATATGACATCTATAGGATAAGCCGGCTGTCCTCATAAATTTTGAAGGTTGGATCAGTTAACCAAAAACAGAATCGGCTAGAAGTTCTAACTTTTTATTTTTAAAAAGATGAAAGTTGGATCATTTCAATTATATGATCCTTCAATTATATGGCAGCTAGGATAGAGTCGACCGATCCCGGCCGTTCCGACTTATATACTGCGCACAAAGGAAAGAAGGGTGTGTGCAAAGTTTCACGACGATAGCATTAAAACTGATTTTTGGCAAAATAATACGACCTACCAAATTTCATAAGGATCGGTCTACTATATCTTATAGCTGCCATATAATTGATTGATCGGAAATGCTATAACTTCGGTGTTTTTAAAGCTAGAGAATTCGGATTTGGTACGATTGCTATTTTTGGCAAAATAATACAACATGCCAAATTTTATAAGGATCAGCCGACTATATCCTCTATCTGCCATATAACTGATTGATCGGAAATACCATAACTTCAGTGTTTTTCGAGCTAGAAAGTTGGGATTTTCCATGAATTCTATTTTTGGAAAAATAATACGACTTATCAAGTTTCATATGGATCGGCCGACTATATCTTATAGCTGCCATATAACTGAACGATCGGAAATGGTATTTGGTAAAAATACCAACTTTGGGGTTCTTCAAGATAGATGTTTGGGATTTTTTTTTAGATTTTGTCTTGTAATTTATTGGTTATATTATGATATTCCCATAAGAATCGGTCAACTTTATCCGATTTTAGCGATATATATCCTGTTTTAGCTGCAAGGGTATATAAACTTCGGCTCCGCCCGAAGTTAGCTTTCCTTTCTTGTTTTAACTTTTAACAAAATGTTCATGAAATTTTATGACCCAAAAACAACCACATGCAAGTCCAGTTACCTTGCTCAAATGCAGATGAAGAATAGAAATAAGAAAACGAAAGTGAAAAATGGTTTTTGCATTTCCAACAAAAAAGGAGCACCGAGAGAAATGGGGCTGGACACCCTTGACTTAGACAGTTTATCTTCAATATTTAGTCTTAGTTTTGGATATTTATATTGTTGAAATTTGATTCAAATTGGTCATTCCTCTGGTTCAGAACTGTGGAAATCCGTATCGGCAGCGAAGAGCGACGGCAGAGATGAGAATGACGCGCTCTCTCTAAAGAAATAGATGACTGCATTAATTTACCATTCAAATAGAGTTAGTTGACCTGGTAACGCCCGCAGTGCCGGCACTAATAAAAAGAGTTGAAAAGACCGTACTTGGAATTGTTATTTAAGTCGGGAATCAGAAGTCGTTACACTGGCGACGAGGAGAAAAACTGGACTTTAAATATTTACCAAGTATTGTATAAATACTACCGGCCAAATTAATGAAAAAAATGAAATAAAGAAATAACTGGGAGAAAAAAAAACAAGAAAGGAAAGCTAACTTCAGGCGGAGCCGAAGTTGATATACCCTTGCAGTTAAAACCGGATATATATCGCAAACATCGGATTAAATTGGCCGATCCTTATGAGAATATCATAATATAACCAATTTATTACAATAAAAAATCTAAAACAAAGTACCAAGCTTCCATCTTCGAAAATACCAAAGTTGGTATTTTTACCAAATACCATTTCCGATCGTTCAGTTATATGGCAGCTATAAGATATAGTCGGCCGATCGTTATGCAATTTGGTAGGTCGTATTATTTTGCCAAAAATAGCATTCAAATAGCAATCTGAACTCTCTAACTCTTAAAAAATCAAAGTTATACCATTTCCAACAAATCAGTTATATGGCAGCTATAGGATATAGTCGGCCGATCCCGGCCGTTCCGACTTATATACTGCGTGCAAAGGTAAGAAGGGTGTGTGCAAAGTTTCAAGACGATAGCTTTAAAACTGAGAGACTAGTTCGCGTAGAAACGGACAGACAGACGGAGAGACGGACATGCTCATATCAACTCAGGAGGTGATCCTGATCAAGAATTTATATATTTTATAGGGTCTGAGATGTCTCCTTCACTCCGTTGCACACTTTTGGACAAAATTATAATACCCTCTGCAAGGGTATAATGACGCGTATCTCGCCTTTATACATATATATGTAGGAGGTGGGAAAAGGGTAAGAAAAGGTGGACAGCACAAGCCGATCCTAAGAGAACGAGATTAAAATAAGGGCGAACGCAAAGTGTAATTTTCGCATTAAGAGAATCTGTTCCAAATGGGACGAGATTACGCATCGTTAGCTGATTAAATTCCGGCTGCTGCATTAAAGGAGTCGGTTCCAAAAAGAATGCGATCCAAAGAAAAAGAGCAGCGTTAGCGGATTAAATTCCTGCTGCTGCATTAAAGGAGTCGGTTCCAAAGGGAATGCTATCCAAAGAAAAAGACCAGCGGTAGCGGATTAAATTCTTGCTGTTGCATTAAGAGAGTCGGTTCCAAAGGTAATGCGACTGAAAAAAAAGACGAGCGACGCATAATTTGAGATGTTCGCATAAAAAGTCTATTCAAAATGGAACGAAATCAATATATACAAAAAAATAAGAGATTGCAAATGGCCATCTAATTTTAATTATCTTTCAGGTTATACCTTACATGACCGAGTTAAAACCATTTCTGTGCCAGGGAATGGATAAAGCGCTATGGAGAACAGAGTGGGAGGCGTGGTTGAGCGCGTTTACCATTGTGTAGGGGGGCGTTGGTTCCGCAAAAAGACTCCAGAATGGGGGTTGAAAATAACAAGTCGGGGGCGTCTTCAGTGCAAGTACAAAAAACGCGTTCAGCTTTATTGGCTGCGTACATCGAATTCTGACTTAAAACTAGTACAAAAAGAGACGATCGACGACAACCAACGAGCGAGAGAGAGGGCACAGAGGGGCGAGTGTGGATGCGCTCTTCAGCGCGGGTGCGCTCTTTAGCGCGGGTGCGCTCTTCAGCGCGGATGGTGAGCGGCACAACGGCCCCTCACCTAAACATTCTCCCCCCCTTGCAATCGCTCGGGTTGCAACAGATCCCTCGTCGCTAGCTATGCGTCACTGCAGCTAGAGGGCGTACACGGGTCGATGAAGGGTCGATTGACGCTGTTCCGGTTCAGCAGCGACGATAGGGTGGGCGCAGCGACCGCGTCCTTCCGGATGACGCGGGCGGACGAGCGGTGGCCGGCAGCCGATGGGTGGCGGACGAATGCAGTGGAGCACTTGACGGCTGCCGGCCAGTGGCGGAAAAATGCCGAGGAGTTATCGAAGAGTGCCGGGAAGTCTGCGGCCGTGGATCGGTTTGGGAATGCCGGAAAATGGCGAACGCAGGGCGAGAAGCACCCGAACCGCGCCGGGAGTTGGCGGATGACGGCCGACGAGAGAGCGAGACACCCCGTGTACTGTCTCCCGCGGGCGGTGACCGGTGCTCCTTGGTCACGGGGTGCAGCAGCGTGTGGTGATCCTGACCACACGTCTTACAGCCGTCTCCACGCCGACAGGATCCGTCGGAGTGCTCGTGGGCCAGGCAGCTCGAGCAATAGCGGTTCGCGAGAACCGCTCGGAGCCGCTCCTCGGCACTAAGGCGTAGGAAGCGCCGACACTTTTTCAATGGATGGATCCCATTGCAGACTCGGCATCGGTAGGATTGTGTACCTCGAGTACATCTGCTCTCCAGTGACTGTGCGTTGCGTGGATCAGACGGATCATCAGCTGATTGCCACCGTGCAGCGTGATGCGATGCGTAAATTAAAGCAGGACTCGAGACAGAATTGTGCTCGCAACCTGAATCCGATTCAGAACTGATCCGTGTGGGCACCTCTCCCTGATCCAGTGAGTCACCGAGGCTACGGGGTCAACAAAGAAGTTGGGGTCCGCCAGGGGAATGTCGGGCAGCCCCTTGAGACGATCCTGCGGAATCGGGTAGGATGGCAGATTTCCTGCCAACTGCGGAAGAACGTAGGCCGCAGTCTCTAATTGTAGCCCGGGTCCAGACGGCGACCGAATGGAGAAATGGCACAATTTCGTAGACTGCGCGGAAATGGTCTGATTAAGGCCGGAAACTTGGGCTTGAATTGTCTTGAAAGGAGGCTTGACGAGGTTGAACAGTCGTTCCGTTATGAAGGTCGCTTCGGACCCTGAGACTATTAGTGCTCGTGCCTGGACGGTGCACCCCAAGCGGCACACGTTGATAAGGGCCGTGCCCAGTATGACTGCTCCTGACCCGGAAGCGAAACACACCTGCACATTCGACTGATCCTCTGAGCCGTTTGCTGGCGTAGGCGGATTTGGAGCAGAAGGCGGCGTAAGCGGACTTGGAGCGGTGGCGAACGGATCGCCGCGGTGCAGGAGGGTGTGGTGTCGGCTGTGACATGTGAAGCAAGTATGGGCGCTCGTGCAGTCTCGTTGCTGGTGCCCTCGGGCAAAACAGTTCAAACGCAGTTGCTTCCTTTTAATGTAGTCCGAGCGCCCATTTACGTCCATTTCCAAGAACCGCGGACATAAGCGAATGGGGTGGTTCTCCCTCGAACAGAGATCGCAACCCTTGGGGCCCGGAACCACTTGAGTCTCGTATGAATGGAGCCTTCGAGCAGGGGCAGTAGGAGTTCCCGACCTTGGCGGAAGTTGCCCGGAGCTACTAGGCCTGACGTCATCGATAGCTTCCAGAGTGCGATGGCGCTCTGGCAGGAAATTGTCTAATTCCTTCCATGTTGGAATTTCGGCCTTGTTATGAACGGATTGCTCCCACATGGAAAGTGTGACTTTGGGGAGCTTTGACGAAATCATAAACACCAGGAGGCAGTCCCAGGCCTCAACATTGATGGCGGACATTGCTAGGGCTGTCAGACAACTCTGAATGGTGGCTTGGAGCTCCTTCAGCGCGACCCCGGACTCTTGAGAAATAGCCTGGATGTTGAAAAGGATTTTCAACTGGCAGTTGACCAATAGTCGCCGGTTCTCAAAGCGGTCTGTCACTGGTTCTCAAAGCGGCTTTGCCAACGACGACAAACCCCTCATGGGTAAGCGGAGCCTTGGAAACAATGGCGTGGGCGTCACCACTTGTTTTGGACAACAAGTGGAACAACCGCTCTACCGGGGTGAGCCGCGAGTTTTGGATGTAAATGGCCGGGAACCAGTCTCTGAAGGTGGGCCACCGAAGATAATATCCCCAAAAAGACCTCGGTATCGACTGGAGGTAACCGGCAGCCTGTAGACGCGGACGTGTTGACATTGACAGAAGCCTGAGTGGATTGGGAGGCAATTTTCTCCCGAAGCTGGGCAATACACCTCGAATAGACGGATTAACAGTAGCTGTACTTCGATTCCAGCACTGTCGAGGTGGCCGCATTGTCGTCGGACTCGGCTAGCAAATCGGAGCAGCTCTCATAGCTTTTCTCCACCTTCTCCCACAGTGACCGAATTTGATCCCGAAGGACTTCGCACATGTATTGGGAGCCCACTTCCGTTTCTCTGGCGCCCGGAGTATTTATGTTAGCCTCAAATTGGCTAACTCGATCTGTTGTGGCGATGAACTTCTTCAGCGCCACGTCGACCGCACTTTGAGCCATTTTTGCAACGGAACGAGTCTGCCTCTGTGAAGGACCGGGGATTGTGTTGACGGATTCGTCACTCTTCGCCCTTGGAATGGCATTGTACGCCTTAGGCTTTAAAAGAGGCGTCCGCGGAGAAGCGGATTGAGATCTCTCCAAACGGATGGTTGGGATCGAACTTGGCTTTTGGTCGTCTCCCGTGGGCATTCTCAGACTCCAATTCGCTGGTCTGCGCTTGTCGACTGACTTGCGCAATAGGTGCCTCGTACCACTAACCATACAGCATATAGACAACCCATTTCATACAACGAAAATGGACGCAAAAATTTCTTGCGACAGGCCCCAGAGAGGATTTCTTACGCTCATCGTTCGTTCATCTTACGCTCATACTCTCATTAAATGCTTTCTGTTTCTCAGTCTCTGAACGGAGCGCGATGAAGAAGGTTGGCCTGCGCTTCGTTTGATCTTTTTATGTATGCGTGTCACACATTCACATACACGGGAGTATGTGTGCGTGCGACTTCGTTTCGAAGCCAGCGCACAAAATTTAGATTTTTCTTACTTTTCAGGCTTGCTACCCTAACAAGATTCGAGTATTCGTTATTTAATGAAATGACGAAAAAAATTATATTATTTTTTGTATTATAGTTTTTATTATTTTAGCATACATTTTGAATTTATTTAGGAATAAGATTAAGTGTTAGTAGTAAAATGTTTTCTGTTTATGTATATATTATGACGAATAATTAAACATCAATATACTGAGAAAGTGTCAGAGTACATTTCAGTCGGAGTCACTTAAAACGCCGATTGCTTTTAAGTTTTTGTTGTTTTGCAAGAGGCTTGTGCATGACTACTATAACGATGGAATGATTTTTAGGGGAGGGTGAAGGCACGAAAACAGCTGATGTACTTGTTTACCTTTTTTGTTTACAATTTTTCAGGCACTTGTTATTAAGGGAAGGGTAAGGTCAAATCATGCGAAAAAAACCATGTTTTTGTGATTTTTTTCCTGACGACACAGTTAAAATTTATTTATTCAACCAACGGTTGAATATTCATTTAACCAAAAAAAATTCAACTAATTGAATTGCGGTGCCCCTCATAACTCGGTGCTGGATCATTTGTAATCAAAAAATGAAAGTTCATTCGTTAGATAATAGTTCGCCCCAGGTAACGCTGTGAAGGTTTTTTGAAAATTGCAATTTTTTAATTTTTTCGAAGACTTGCGAAATCAAAATTATGAACAAAAAAAACAAAAAACAACAAATTATATCAAAGAAAATTTTTGGAATAAGTTGGTACCCTTTTTTAAATTTACATTAAAATCATTTACATTAGTAAATTAAAATTTACTAAAAATCATCTTAAAAGCGATCGGCGTTTTAAGAGATGTCGACTGAAATATACCCTGTTCCTATCTCAGTTTATTGATTTTTATTGATTCGTAAAAATATATATATGCGAAAAATTTTACTGCCAACACTTACTAAATAAGTGTTATTACTAAATTATTAAATTATTACTAATAATAATTATAATTACTAAATAAATTTAAAATGTATGCTGAAATAATAAATAATAAAAAATAATATAATTTCTTTCGTCATTTCACCAAATAACGAATAGCCGAATTTTGTTAGGGTAGCAAGCCTGAAAAGTAAGAAAAATCTAAATTTTGTGCGCTGGCTTCGAAACGAAGTCGCACGCACACATACTCCCGTGTATGTGAATGTGTGACACGCATACATACAAAGATCAACCGAAGCGCAGGCCAACCTTCTTCATCGCGCTCCGTTCAGAGACTGAGAAACAGAAAGCATTTAATGAGAGTATGAGCGTAAGATGAACGAACGATGAGCGTAAGAAATCCTCTCTGGGGCCTGTCGCAAGAAATTTTTGCGTCCATTTTCGTTGTATGAAATGGGTTGTCTATATGCTGTATGGTTAGTGCTCGTACGAAGCGGTGGCCGGTCACACTAATGTGATAACCCGTTTAGATCGCGGATGAAATGCGATTACAAGGCACAAGTGGGAATTAGTAGCGCCGATGTCGAAAGGAACGTCGGATGCGGCACAATTCGAATGTGGAAGAAACTTCAGGAAGTCAAAAAAACCAGATGGGACGCGGTTTGTTGAGATTCTAGGCGGATGTTGTCTGATGCGGAGTAGAAGCAGCGTTAGAGGGACGGAAAATGGACAAGTACCGGAAAATTCGTGGTCGTTCGGAAAAAAATTGATGACGGTCTTTATATGTATTTTTCCACCAGTATGGCTCTTACGTAAATATTTAATTCCTAACTATTTTCAAATTTGCGGAGCCGGAAAGGTGGACTTGACCTTGGCTTGGATTTAACACAAAAAAAATAAATAATTAATTTTTGACTAATTGTCGGATTTTATTATTATGGAACCAGTAGGGTGGAGTTGCAAATCTCAATTTTTAATCAATTGAGGTTAATTATCACGAAGCTGGAACGGTGGAATTGAAACCGCGGCTTTATTCAGACAGGCGGTTGACAATTAAATTATTTAATTATAATTTTTTGATAATTAAATTTTCGACTTTAATTATTGAGTGGCCGGAAAGGTGATTTAAAAAACCTGACCCTTTGCTCGAACGGAAAATAAGAATTAAATAAATTTTAGTAGTTATTATTATAAATACATAAATTTATAATTAATTGATTTTTTTTTATTTATGTGTTACGCAGGCGGTTATGCCGTCGGCACCCTGTACGTACCCCAAAGGGGGAAAAAAACCAGCACCAAAAAAAACACAACACGGCTTCTAAGGCGGCCAGCTCGAGAATTGACGCGACACAATCACGGATTTTTAGTGAAATGGCGGTATATAATTGTTGGGTTTAGGAAATTAAAAAATGTTTTTTTTTTTAATTTTATCGGTTATATATTTCTTGAAATTGGAGGCAGAAAATATTTGGTAATATATGGACATGCATGCAAGTAGGGCAAGGGCATGTGGGGCATATGATGGCACAGTGGAACGTCAATAAGTGGACTGTATATGTTAATTTTTATCGGTTATATATTTCCTGAAATTGGAGTCAGAAAATATTTGGAAATATATGGACATGCATGCAGGTACGGATATATGTAAGGGCATGTGGGTATATGTTGGCACAGTGGAGCGTTGATAAGTGGACTTTATAATTGGGGGAACAGAGAAGTTATGTGGTGTAACAAGTGACACTGACTGGGGAAGAAAAAAAAACAAATATTACGACAGCGGCGGAGTGTTCGGTGGATTTTGAAATTCCGGAACTATTTCACACCGGTTGGCCAATATTAATTATGCCTTCTTTTTGTACCACACAATTTGACTGTTCACTTGCGAATTTTTCGCGGATAATTGCACCAAAAAAATATGTATGTTTGTATGTATGTATGTGGGTGCACATATGCCTCGACCGTTGGCAAGCGAATGGATAACGGAGAGGCCGAAAACGGCGAGGAATATGGGCAGCTCACAAAACAGAGACGAATGGAAAAATTTTCAGAATTTGCAGACGAAGAGTAGAAAATCTCAAACTGCCGTTGTGTCGGAAAACTCGGACTTGGAGTTGACACGGAGGGAAAAACAATCTTGCAGCAGTGTGAAGAAAGTTCAATGTTCGGATCACTGTTGAAGACCGGCAGAGAGAAGGAGACGGATAAAATGTACTTATCTTTTGGCGGAACAATGCCTAGAACTGCTGGTAGAAGAAAATCCAGGAAGTATCCGGCTCGAAGGACCAATGTTTGTAGGGGACGCTGCTGCCGCCAAAGATTCCAGTAAGAAAAATGAAAGAAATCGGGGGCGTCGTGAGGTTAAACGCATTCAGCTTTATTCGCTGCTTACATGATACTATAAACTTAACTTAGAAAGAATATACGCTAAACATAAATATAAACCAGAGCGGACGATCGACGACGATATATATAAATCATATATATATGATTTAATACACCTCTTGTTAGTCTTGCAAAAAGAAGATTCAATAAATAAAACTTTATCCATATTTTCGAATCTGCAACGACTTGATCCTTGATTCTTTTACGTAGGGCTAGGTTCTCATATTGAGAGTATCTATGGTTGTATCTATCGCCCTAGCTATTTTTTTATTTCTGCCACAGGACCTTCAGTGCAGCTACATCAAAAAACGCAGCCACAATTTTAGCACAGTAAAAAATATTTTTATTTCATTATGGGAAAACATGTATACAAAATTTAATTAGTAATGGGATATCTTTTATTCCTTATTACTGTTACTTATATTCTTGAAAGGCTTTCCACCAAGACAGCACATCTACATTGGGGAATAGCATATCAGGCCTTTTGGATTTCAGTCCAAAAATCATTAAAATTCGTGGGTTTAACAGCCCAAATGTGCTGCTCGACATCGCCCCACAAGTTCTCAATTGGATTAAAATGTGGGGCTGGCATTTATAGTACCTCTATTTTATTATCCTGAAGGCAACTTTTCACTAAATGTGAAGTGTGCTAAGGATCGTCGTCGTAAATCGCCATTTCAACGGAAAATTTTTCTCGGCAAAGGAAATATATATATAGCATATTATACATAAGCTGGTCCATCCGAGCATCAATCAGATATATCGCTAAAATCGGATATAGTTTGGCCGATCCTTATGAGAATATTATAATATAACCAATTTATAACAATACAAAATCTAAAAGAAAGTCCCAAGCCACCAACCAAAGTTGGTATTTTTACCAAATACCATTTCCGATCGTTCAGTTATATGGCAGCTATAAGATATAGTCGGCAAATTCTTTTGAAATTTGGTAGGGTGGATCAACTGACCAAAAATTGAATCTGAACAAAGTTACATATTTCTTCAAAAACACGAAATTGCCAGATTCATAAAGTACTACATAGAATGAAAAGAATGGAGGAATACAAAATAGATGTGAGATTGACAATGACTCCACGGTCAGAATGCTGGAACTGGAACTTGAGGAAGCTGCTGGAAGTGGACATTGAACATGCCCAGAACCTTCTGGAGGAACTTAAGGTACACCATAGGATGGCCAGGAGCCTTGATTTTTTGGGCTCAATCCTTAAGGTCGTGGCGGGTACACCCGACGCGGATGATCTAAGTAGAATTAACACCAATCAAGCATCGCTTATCGAGGCTAATAATAGACAGGTTATAATTAACACAGAGACACAGAAACACATCAATTACTCACAGACACGGTAAAAAAGATCATCAGGGAGAAAAAGGACGGGCTTGTTGACTCAGGCCATCTGTTCGAAACACTCCTTGCCAGAAATAGAATGTTAATATCCGAAATCCAAAATTGTATGTTCACTATCACGCTTGCTAAAAGTAATATCATCAATCCTACTATTTTCAATCATAATGACCTAAAGGCTATTTTTGACGAACAGCTCACAGAGGTCCCAATAGTTAGCCTTATGGATGTATCTAAGATTAAGATTTTTCAAAATTGTTGTGTTCTTGTTGAGTTCTATTTCAGACTGACTTTATTCAATGAGTAGCTTACAGAGTTGCCAGATTCTTAAACTACTACATAGGTGTATATGTGTATAGAATGGGGGAATACAAAACTAGGGAAGATTGACAATATATAACACATCTCCTCCTTTAATTAAGAACGAATAGGATTTTTAGATTTTCGGAAATCCTTGGGCTTAAAACGATCTACTCCTTGGCGAACACGACTACTTTGGCGAACTGGTATGCCGGCTAAAAGTCGTGCTGGTTGTTTTTGCCTTGGTTGGTTCGATGATGTGGAGCTCTCGGGTGGCTCAGGTTCCGAATGATGTTGCTGAACGGTTGACGGAGTTACCGGTTCATCTTCTAGTTTTTGTAGTGGTTGATTTAAAGAGGGCTGAATATCCGGGAACAAAAAAAAATTCTGGATGTTTTTCGATAGGGCCTTCAATCCACTTTTCTCCCCTTGCATAATTACGAGCGTAGACCATTTGATTTGGGACGTACTTGGTAACCGATTGCTTGGCTTCAACAGGCTGCTGGAAAAGTTGACTTAGTACGGTACGGAATGGACGACCATGGATTAACTCGGCGGGAGATTTTGAGCTGCTTAATTCGAACAATGTCCCAATGTCCTTCGTGTAACAGATTCAGGATACGCGCCTGAAGAGTTACTGGGATTACTACACGACTGGCATCTGTGTAGGCTAGGCAATTTTTTGTTGATTGTGAAGACAAATTTTCGATTCCTCGCCTTGATGAAGTTTTTCTGGCCATCCTACAGTAACATACCGTAAGAATTGTTTGAGAAGTTTGTCTTTTTCGATGTGGTTGCGAATGATCTTATAATTGATAGGTGGTGACAGTTCCATTTCGATGTGACAGGCTTCTTCTTCTCTGTCGAAATCCGGATCCATGCCTACTGGAAGTCGATAGGGCATCTGCGTTGCCATGAGCAGATGTAGAACGATACTGAATCTCAAAATTGTAGGCCATGAGAATGATGGCCCAGCGCTGTAGCCTGTTTGAAGTCATTAAAGAAAGATGCTTGCCTGGATTGAAAATCGTTACAAGTGGCTTGTGATCCGTTATAAGGCTAAATTTCCGGCCGTACAAATATTGGTAAAAACGTTTCACGCCGAATATTATAGAAAGTCCATCTTTTTCGATTTGGCTGTACTTAACTGTCAAGCGTTTTGGATGCGAAAACAATAGGTCTCTCCTTGCCACCTTGTTGGATATGCGAAAGGACTACACCAATACCAAAATATGATTCATCCGTCGCTAGGACTAGTGGTAGGTTTTCATCGAAATGAGGTAGCTGAGTCGTGTAGATAATATGGGACTTCAGGGCTGTAAAAGCTTGTTGTTGTTGCGGCCCGAAAATGTATGCTACATTTTTTCTACGAAGCAGGAGCGGCCAACTGAGAATAGGTCGGTATAAAGTTGCAATACTAATCAACTTTACCCATGAATGTTTCTATTTGCTGCAGATTAGAAGGCGGACGCAGAAGTTTAACAGCCTCCAAGCCTGAACTGTCTGGAAGAATCCCTTGAGCGCTGATACTTAATTTGAAGTACTTAATTTTTGTCCTTGACAAGCGTTTCTCCTTTTTGCATCTAATACCGTTCTCACGAATAATACTGAAAACTTGGTCGATTCGCTTTAGATGTTGCTCGCTTGTAGGTGCTGACATAATGGTATTATCTAAGTAGTTACCACATCCTTCTACTCCTTTTAGAAGCTGCTCCAAATACCGTTGGAAGATCGCTGGGGCACTGGCAATCCCGTAGGGAAGGTGCTGGTATTGAAATAGGCCAAGGGGTGTGTTGACGACCATGATAGTTTTTGAATCCTCATCCGGTTCCATTTGAAGATAGGCATCCTTTAAATCGATTTTGATGAACTGCTTGCCACGACGTGTTAGGTGAGACTCAGGTGAGAACAGAGACTCTTTTGTCGGTAACGGGTACTGTTCAACATCGATCTGTGCGTTGACTGCTAGCTTAAAATCTCCACATATGCAAATAGCACCACCTGGTTTTCCACTCCAAATCCTCGTAGCATCTGTCCCATAATGGGCGGATACGGGGTCTGCGTCTGAGCCACAGTGGCCGGCAACGTACCCCAACCTGGCAGGTGGTACAAAATGCAAACCTTGGCAGGATGGATGATGTTCAACAACTCAAATACTCCAGGTGGCAACCACTCAAGTGGAAATCCACCCGTGGGGAAACCCACGGCCGAGGCACGGATTCTGGAGGCCCCAAACAATATTCAACTTACGACTGACGAGGCGGTGGCTAGCGTGGCCGCCCCGGCAGTAAAAGCGACAAGCCAACAAAGTGCGGAGCAATCCTCAGCGTTTCTGAACAGCTCCAAGATCCTGCGGTCACCCATTCTGCAGGAAACGCGGATGATAAGGAGACCTCAAAAAGGACGAGCGAACAATCTAGTCTATCGGAACCCCAGAGATCGACTCCAGCCAAGAGGACGAGAGCGACGACAGAGCAGCCTTGCTCCAGCATGCTGGCGGCCTTAGAGGCGATACTTTTTTTTTTTTTACCGGTCTTTTAGAATTTGGAAATGGCTTGTGCATCAAGCCCAGACGACCGAGGGGAGCTCAAGAAACGATTTGTTACAATATATTAAGCTATTTGTAATTTATTAAGCTAGGAGGAGTTAGTAAGGAAATTTAAAATTCTATATTGTAAATTTAAGGGACAGGAAAGAGATGTTATAGAGTAGAGAACATTGTAGGTCGAACATAATACCCTAAAAGGGTCATGCAGTGCATATGTCGAACTACAACGGCTAAGGAACAGAGGACTAAAGTTTCGAGTCCTTCTATTAGGAATGTTAAATTTTAAGCGTTTTAGTAAATGCTGGCTATCTACATCCCCGTTAATAAGGTTATGCAGAAAGACTACACCGAGCATTGTCCATTGATTTGTTAAGCTAGGTAAGTTTATGAGTAAGAGTCTACTATTATAAGATGGAAGGTGAAGATTTGCATCCCAGTTTAGACCTCTAAGTGACCTCTAGGAAATTCTTTTGTACGGATTCTATGCGGTCCTGATGTACTCCATATTGAGGACTCCAGACACATGAACCGTACTCCAGTATAGGACGGACCAAAGAAATGAATAGAGTGTTTTGGTTATATAGGGGTCATTAAATTCTTTTGACCACCTTTTAAAAAAACCAAGGACTCCTTTAGCCTTATTAACCATTAAGGAAATATGGTCGGCAAATTTAAGTTTTATGTCTAATAGGATGCCGAGATCATTAACCTGGGTTAATTTTTCTAAGGCAATCCCATTAATGGAATACGTAGCTTGCAGAGGGCAAGAACGATAAAAAGTCATATGCTTGCATTTTGATCCGTTAAGTATTAAATCATTAGCTAAACACCATTTTTGAAAGTTATCAAAGTCAGACTGAAGACTGCATTGGGCACAGATGGATTTGTACTGAAGACAAAGCTTTACATCATCTGCATACATAAGAACTAAAGAGTTCGTTAAAGCAGGGGGCAAGTCATTTATAAAAAGCGTGAATAATAACGGGCCAAGATTACTTCCTTGAGGCACGCCAGATGTAGAACGGACCAGACGGGACTGTATGTTTTTAAATAAGACTCTTTGTGTCCTTCCATCTAAATAGCTGGAGATCCACGTTAAGAAGTCTATAGGAAAACCCAGCATATTCAGTTTACTCAACAAAAGTGAGTGATTAACTGAATCGAATGCTTTGCTGAAGTCTGTGTAAATTACATCGGTTTGATATCCCTTACAAAATCCATCTATGACAAAGGATGTCAACTCTAGTAAATTTGTGGTGGTGGACGCTTAATAAAGCCATGCTGACAGGGAGAGATGATCGAAGAGCATAGGTGTTGCAAGTGAGGGGTAATTAATTTTTCAAATATCTTTGGAATTGCCGACAACTTAGAGATGCCTCTGTAGTTGGCAGCCTTTTTCCCTTTTTTATGTAGGGGAATTATGAATCATTCCTTCCACTTAAGGGGAAAAATCGAGGTTTCCAAAGATAAGTTAAAAAGTCTTAGAAGAGGTTTGCACAGAGCCCTGGCACAGTATTTTAGCACACAGCCTGGTACTCCGTCGGGGCCTGGCGAATAAATGGGTTTGACCCTTAAAAGACCAGATAATAAGTTGTTCTCCGAAAAAAACGGACAGAAAATAAGATTTTCTGCTTGAATGTTAGACCTGCGACTTGCGAATGCCGACCTGCGAATAGGTCGGCAATGGCCTGATCAGAAGTCGCAGAGGAATTTTCAAACGTAAGCAGGGGTGAAAAAGATACGTGTTTACGCTTAGTGTTTACAAAATTATAAAACTGCTTTGCATCCTGAGTAAATTGTATCTGGCAGCGGTCAATATAATTCCTATAACATTCAGCGTTATGCACGGTAAAATTCGACCGAGCTAGTAGGTATCTTGAGAAATCACTACTGCAGGTTTTTTTATATTTAAGTAAAAGCTTATTTTTTAGGTTAGTGAGGCACCTTGTAAGACAAGGAGGATTTGTTGAAGCGGACGGATATTTCCAAGGCACACATGAGTCAAAAAATTTATTTAAAGTAAAATACAATTTTTCTAAAGTGACATTAAGATCAGTGCACGCCAGAATATCAGACCAGTCAAATGTATCGATAAGGCTATTAAGTTTCTGAAAATCAGCTTTACGGAAACAGCGAATCTTATTTACCACGCTCGGAGACATCTGATCGATACCAGGAGTGGTTTCGATTGAGACCTCCAGCGTGGGGTGATATGGATCCTCTGGGGTTGAAAGGGGAAAAGCTCTGGAGAGAGCAGTACATTATTGGAGGACATTATCCAAACTCATGAAAAACAAGTGAGGAGCATCAATCTCAAAATGAAGAGGATGTTCTGCAGGATGAAGGAACTGCAGGAAGGCCTTAGCGGGATCCTCTCCAACCCCAGCGATGCAGGGACGACGGCGGCAGCGGCGGAGGTGGTCTGTTCGAGGTGCGGTCAGGCAGATACTGCAAAGACGGACCAAAAAACGCAAACACTCCTAACGCGGCGCAAGGAAGCGGCAGCCCAGACTGTACCGTAGCGACGGCTTAGCCAGGACAGCGCGACTCCACTACTAAGAGGCGCGCCACTGGTCTCGGCGAATGCCCCGAAAATCCGGGCACGAGAAGGGCCCACCAAGCGGACTTCAAGCCACCCGGACCCCAGGACTGCGGGAGTAGGGGGCCAGAGCACGGCCGCACAGACCGCAGCGCCAGGACCTGGATGAGAGACAGCAACACGGAGGAAGCCAAGGACGTTCACCCGACCGGACGTGCTAGTCGTGGAAGCCAAGGGAAGGAAGTATAGCGAGGTGCTTGCCTTGGTCACTAGACGCCAGGACGGCCAGCTGAAGGAATTCAGCCAAAATGTCCACAAGGTGCGCCGCACCGCAACTGGGAACCTTTTGCTCGAGCTTTCGAAAAACCGAGTGGATAGCACGGACGCCATGAGGGAGAACCTCGAAAAGGTGCTACAAGGAGCTGCTGAAGTGCGAGCGCTGTCCGAGGACAGCAAGATGAAGTATATAGAGATCAGGGACCTTGACCCTCTAGCGACAGAAGGGGACATTCGGCTTGCTCTGGCCGAGCAGTTTAAAGTGGATGGGAAGTCGGCCACGTTAAGGAGCCTTCGAGCAAGATCCAGGGACACACAGACCGCGGCCGCACGAAATCTAGCCCCCAACAAAGCTCCCGGCCCGGACGCGGTGCCAAACCGAGCACTCAATGTGGCCCTGGCCCAAATGCCAGAAAAGATTGCAGCAGTCTATAATCAACGCTTGCTGGAAGGATCCTTCCCGAAGGTGTGGAAGAAGCAGAGGCTCCTTCTGCTAACAAAGCCCGGTAAGGCACCCGGTGAGGCCGCGTCTTACCGACCCATCTGCCTCCTAGACACCGTAAGCAAGGTATTGGAGAAGATCCTGGCCACGAGACTCTAGGCGGCGATAAGCCAGGAGGGCGGACTGGCAGAGGAGCAGTACGGGTTCCGGAAAGGGAGGTCTACACTAGGTACCATCATAAGGGTGAAGACCCTGGCAGCAAGCGCCATCCAAGGCACCAGATGGGAGAGGGAACCAAACAATACTGTCCGGTTACCACCCTGGACGTGAAGAATGCATTCAACACGGCGAGCTGGTCGCGGACTCTCGAAGCCCTGAAGGAGCTAAGGATCCCGGAGTACCTGTTGAAGATGGTGGACAGCTACCTGAGTGACAGAATACTCCTGTACGCTACGCGGGATGGTCAGAAAGAGCGAGTGGTCTCCGCCGGAGTGCCGCAGGGCTCTGTGCTAAGCCCGCTCTTGTGGAATACGATGTATGATGGAGTACTCCGATTACCCATGGAGGAGGGTACTACCATCGTAGGATTCGCCGACGACATAGCCATAATGGTGGTGGCGAAGACGCGGGGTGGAAACCCAAACAAACTCCGCGGTGGCGAACGTGGAGGCATGGCTGTCAAGGGCCGGCCTTCAGCTCGCCCCACAAAAGACGGAAGCCGTGCTAATTTCGAGCCGGAAAAAGGTCGAAACAGCGACAGTTCACGTAGGAGGAGTAGCCGTTACCTCGGGGAGAGCGATAAAATATCTAGGGGTCTGGCTTCATACAAGGCTCTCGTTCCGGGAGCACCTCGAGTACGCCCACTAGCGTATCACTAGCATCACTAGCGTGGTGAGCTCCCAAATTCTGTACGCTGCCCCAGTGTGGGCCGAGGCGATGGGAGTAAGGTCCTACGCAAGAGGAATAGAGGCAGAACACCGCATCTGCGCGTTACGGACGTCCTGCGCCTAAAGGACGGTGTCGGACGACGCGGCCCTCTTGTTCCCATACAAGAGCTGGTCTGAGAGAGGAAGGAGCTGGCCAACATGGCTCAGGACAGCCCCTCATCGGCGTCGGCCAGGAAGAGGGAAGCGAGAGCCACTAGCTTGTCAAACGATGGCGATGGGCGATGGGAGGCATCATCCAAGGGACGCTGGACGTTTCGTCTCATTCCGGACGTGGGAGAGTGGACCGGAAGGAAGCACGGCCAGGTAGACATTTACCTCACTCAGGCCCTCAGTAGGCATGGGTGCTTCCGAAGCTACCTAAAGCGTTTTGGCCATGAAAGTGAGGACTGCTGCCCGTCGTGCGGCAGTGGAGTCACAGAGGACCCACTCCACGTCCTCTTCGATCGCCTAACCCTGGAGGAGATCCTGGAAGAGGCCTTTACACCCAGCAGCATGGTGCCTCAAATGCTCCAGACGCCGGTCAAATGGGAAGCTATAGCCGTATTTGTGGCCAAGATGATGACGGAGCTGAGAGCCCTGGAGAGGGCGCGCAATGGGAGGGAGGAGTAGGGCGCCAAAGGTGTGCGAAGCATTGCTTCACGGTCTTACCGCACAACTTAGGTCCATGCTCCTACAGCCCAGTCGGGGAACAAAAATGTATAGTAGGCATATAAGATAGTTTTAATTAATAAACACGAATATAAAAAAAAACCTGGTTTTGGTGCAAGCAAATTGTACATGTACTATTTTCTGATCTCGAATCATTTAATTTACATAGTTAGAAGAACAACTGTTGGCATTATAGACGAATTGGCATTTCCGAGCGATCCCGCGCAAGTCGGCTACCCACTCTCTGTGCGTTTGTGAATGTTTCATCTCCCTTTTAAAAAACTCATAGCGAGCAGCAACAACGAGTCGATTTGTTGTGAAATGTTCCGTTAGCTTGTCTGTGAGTTGCACGTATATATACGTGTTCAAATTCTTGCTCCCGAACCAATTTTTTAATAGTTCGAATATGTTTATGCCACACCACGAATGAAAATAAGCCCTTTGCATCTTGATAATAATCAACGACTACTCGACACGGTTTATGCGATTTAACTGTTTTTATCTTTCGACTATATATTTCACTTTTTTCCTCGTCGCCAATATGTTGTGTTCTCGTTGAGTTTTATTTTTAGACTGCTTTATTGTATGCGAAGCTTACAGAGTTGTCAGATTCTTAAAGTACTACATAGAAGGTGTATAGAATGGAGGAATACAAAACAGATGTGAGATTGAGTCGGCCGTTCCGACTTATATACTGCTAAATAGTAACTATTTTCCCATTCCGCTAATTTCTCATAATTAAATTACTAAAAAATTACTAAATTACTACAACAATAGTAATAGAATAAAATTAACAAGAAAGGAAAGCTAACTTCGGGCGGAGCCGAAGTTGATATACCCTTGCAATTAAAACCGGATATATATCGCAAACATCGGATTAACATCGGCCGATCCTTATGAGAATATCATAATATAACCAATTTATCCAATTTATATAACCAAAAAAATCTAAAACAAAGTACCAAGCTTCCATCTTCAAAAATACCAAAGTTGGTATTTTTACCAAATACCATTTCCGATCGTTCAGTTATATGGCAGCTATAGAATATAGTCGGCCGATCCCGGCCGTTCCGACTTATATACTGCGTGCAAAGAAAAGAAGGGTGTGTGCAAAGTTTCAAGCCGATAGATTTAAAACTGAGAGATTAGTTTGTGTTGAACCAGACAGACAGACGGACCGAAGGACAGACGGACATGCACCTATCAATTCAGGAGGTGATCCTGATCAATAATATATATACTTTATAGCAGTGGGGTCCAAAACTGCCTTACGACAGAGCATGAAACAAAACATATGCACAAAATCACACGCACACATAGACTTCGAGGATAGCAGCCAAGGCAATCGAGGGGACCAGATGGGCGGGCGAAAGCAAGGAGTACTGCCTGATCGCCACTCTGGACATCAAAAACGCCTTTAATACTGCCAGATGGGATGCCTTAGTGGAGGCGCTGCGCAATCTCCGTGTGCCGACAGGCATAGTGGAGGTCATAAGGTCGTACCTCAGCGACCGTACTATTAGGTACGAGACGACCTCAGGCACCAGAGAACACGCGGCCACCTGCGGCGTCCCTCAAGGCTCAATCTTAGGCCCAGCCCTTTGGAACGTGATGTACGACGGGGTCCTCAGACTAGAGCTCCCGGAACGGACACTCCCTGTAGGATTCGCGGATGACATCGCGGTATTGGTCGTCGCCAAGACCATCCAGGAAGCTGAGGAGTACTGCAATGCTGCAATTGTGAAGGTCATCGGCTGGCTCGAACAGGCAGGGCTAAGCCTTGCCCACCACAAGACGGAGGCTGTCCTGATTTCAAGCAGGAAGCGGGTGGAGACGGCCACAATCAATATAGGCGGACATGTGGTCACATCAACCAGGGCCATCAGATATCTGGGACTAACGCTAGACACGAGACAGCTTCAGGGAGCACTTCGTAGAAGCCAAACGCAAGGCAGCAAATGTCGCCAGAGCACTATCGAGGATCATGCTCAATTGTAGGGGCCCGAAGCAAAGTCGTAGACTACTGCTCCAGACCGTCTGCAGCACAAGAATGCTCTACGCAGCCCCAGTGTGGGCGGAGGCAGCCACAAAAAGGTCGTACACCAAAGGATTGACCAGCACATACAGGCTTTGCGCCTTAAGGGTGTGCTCGGGCTTCCGCTCGATATCGGAGGATGCAGCTCTTGTCAACGCAGGCATGGTACCTATCGACCTGCTCGCGGCGGAGCGAGAGCTACGAGCATACAGAAGTGGCAGCATCGATGGGACGAGTCGACCAAGGGACGCTGGACCTACCAACTAGTCCCCGACCTTAAGACTCAAAAGAAGTCACGGGGAGGTAAACTTCTGGCTCACGAAGGTTATCAGCGGCCACGGATGCTTCAGGAGCTATCTTTACAAATTTGGACACGACGACGACCCAAGGTGCCCTGAATGCGGGGGGGACGAGACGGCGGAACATGTGGTCCTGGACTGCCCACGCTTTTCAGTCCCCAGGCGGAGAATCCTAGGGGAAATATCACGGTGGACCTCATTGGAAGGAGGTTGCTGGAGGACGCCCAGTTCTAGGCAGGCATGAGCAGCTTTGCCGCCTTAACGATGAAGGAGCTGAGACGGCTAGAAAGGAACCGAGCGGAGGCTAGGCTAGCCTAGACAAACAAAAGTAATTGGTCGCTTAGGCACGCCAATCCTGGTCCACCGCAAAGGTAATTTCGAAAAATCAAGATTCTGAGAAAATCGCGTTTAAAGTTTCACGTTTGTTCAAGTTTTATGTGCAGGTAGTGCGCTATAAATAGCTACAACTTTGGTTCTAATGCTCCGATCGTTTTTGTTAGAGTATTCTCGACAGTATATACTTAAGGGGGGACATCTGAGTAGACTTTTGAAAAAATTGAAATTTTTTTTTTCGCTTAAAAAATTCTTAAGGGTCTTAAATAGACATAGCGACGCCTCACAGGTATATCCCACAGTACTTAAAACTTTAAACGCGTTTTTCTCGAAACCGCTTTTTTTGAGTTGGCCGAACACATAACAACGAACAACCTATCGATCTAAAATTTTGACAGTATACTCTGAATACCTATGTCTATCGACACACATTTTTTTTTATTTTGCTTACTTTTTTTTTTATCAACAATTTTGTGACGTTTTTTGTTCGTGAAAATTGAAATTTTTTTTCAATCACTCACTATTTTAAAAAAAATCAATATATCGAAAAAATCCTACGTGTGTCGATAGCCGTTGAGATACAGAAACTAACAAATTTTGAATTTTTGTTCTAGATCAAAAATTAAGGACGTTAGGTGTTCGGCCATGGACCCCCTTTAAAAAAATAGGGCCTACGAATAAGGGCTGCAGGGCCGCCATTTTGTTTTCGATTTATTAAAAAAAAATTTTTATTTATAAGACACTTCTTTTTCTTCTTTTGCGTTTTTCTCGAAACCACTTTTTATAAGACGGTGGGCATGATAACGCAAAAACTGTTTAACCGATTGACTTGAAAATTGAAACCCATCTTCTTACATAGATTTTCCATAGAGTAACGAAGGATTTTTTCCGGAAAAAATCCGGCACTCCGGAAAAAACCGATGATCGCCGATGTTCATATCTCCGCCATTTTGCATTGAAAACAATTTTTTTTTAGAATTTATAAAGCTTGTATTGAATATATTAGTTGTATTGACTATAAATAAAAGTGGAAAAATCCTATCTCAACTAGTTTAGTCACAAGAAATTCCTGAAAAACCGTCCCGTTTCCACGCGGTCAGGGTGGCGTAACCCCTTAAGGGGTTATATACCTTCTTTGTCGAAGAAAAAGAGGAAAGTTCGGATTTTTCTTTGGGTATGTAGCAATTATTTAATTACACGGATGTTTTAATTTTTTGATAGTACACTTTATTAACAATGTTTGTGCAAAATTTGGTGGAAAAATATTAAATAGTTTTTAAGGGGTGGCTGTTTCCCTTAGAGAAACACCATTTCGAGATATTCGCGTTTAAAGTTTCAAGTTCAGTTCAAGGCCGCGACAAGGCGCGCGGTTAGGAGCGCTGTAACTTTTTTTCTACTGCTCCAATCTCTATGAAAATTTGGGAAAATTTTCTCAAGGAGTTGTTCTTCAAGATAAAGCAATAAAAAAAATTTCGATTTTTTGAAAATAAAAAAGGTATATAACCCCTTAAATAAACAAATTTGAAAAAAGAAATTAATAATAAAAAAAAACAAAAAAACTTCGAAAAACAACATCCCACAGATGTGCCAATTGAATTCAAACAGAATCAATTTCCAATTCGATTGGCATTCGCTATGACGATCAATAACATAGCCAAAAATTATCTGTATGTGGCTTAGATTTGAAAACACCATGCTTTTCCCACGGACAACTATATATGGCATGTTCTCGCTTTTTCCAACGTAGCAGTTTATTGGCAGTTTATTTGTGCTGGCTAAAAACGGACTAACCAAGAACATTGCGAAAAAACTCCATTGCGCTGAGAGAATAATATTTCTTTTTTTCAAACAAAATATTTATAAACCAAAATAAATTATACTTAAATTATTTGCAATGCCTTCGGTTATAACAAAGATTATAAAGTACATAGATGGAACGTCAGGGCCCAAAACGGTCAACTTTTTTCGTCGAGCTTGTTGGTGAGAGGGGAACGCACATACATACGATTCTATTTTTAGAACTCAATGCGCCGATGTGGGTGGTAGTCAGTAAAACAAATAGTATTTTCAGTCGCTAGAGGTTGAGACGGGGTACGGTACAATATTTTTGTGTTCAAATCCTAGTAAGGACTTTTAACTTTTTCTTTCTTTAATAATTATTTTTTTATTTTTCTTTAATTGTAGTTTAAAAAAAAAAAATTTAGTCCCTCCGAAATTTCGTCATCCGACACGTCCGTCACTTATTTTTACAAAAACTAAATTAAAAAATGCAATTAAAAATAAGAATAATAAAGTAAATATGAAAAGTAAAAAAATATATTAATAAAAAAAAAAAAAAAAAAAAATAATAAAAATAATAAAAGAAAATATAAAAACAATCTCTAGAAAATAGAAAAAATAAAAATAAATTTGAACCGCCCAATAATAAAATAGAACCCAGGACCCCAAAGATAAGAAGCGCGCTTTCCATCTAGGCTACCCTCTAAGTTGATCTAACGGTTCTCAAAATTGGTATTAAAGAAAACGCAAGAATCCGTAGTAAAATCCGAGCTGAAGAGTAAAGATATTAGAAGATATTTCTGATCTCTTTGCTCTCTCACTGGTTCGATTTGAACGTTTCAAACTTTCATTGTTCCAAAAATGTAACTTTCTAAAAATAGAATTCTCTCTTTCTCTCTCTCATCTGCCAGCCGTTTGTCGTGGAACCCGCTCTCAAATATTTTCATTTTACAGCGGGTTCCACGACTTATAAAGATTTTTACAGCGGGTTCCACTACAAGCTGATCCGATTTTAAAATTTTGTATTTTTCTTGATAGGATTATAAATTTTTGAAAAAACTTTAAAAGAATAAAAGTATAGATTTAAAAAAAAAGAATAGATTTAAAATATAAAAAAAGTGGACGTTCCGAGCCTGATTTGAACTCATTTTACTCTGCACATCAGCCAAGCACACTACCACTAGGCTATCCCTCATGCGTTGTCGCGCGAAAAATTTCTCAAACTTAACTTGTCGCGCAATGAAACCAGCTCGTTCCAGCTGGTTCCAGCGCTGCCAACTGATTGATCAGAAATGCTATAACTTCGGTGTTTTTAAAGCTAGAGAGTTCGGATGCAATTTTTGGCAAAATAATACAACATGGTAAATTTCATAAGGATCGGCCGACTATATCCTATAGCCTATATGCTATATGCTATATGCCATATAACTGAACAATCGGAAATTACCCAACTTTTATATTTTTTAAGATAGAAACATCTAACTTTGTACGGATTCTATTTTTTGGTCAGTTGATCCCACCTAACAAATTTCATAACAATCGGCCGACAATATCTTATAGCTGCCTAGTTAAACGATCGGAATTGGTATTGGTACCAACTTTGGTGTTCTTGAAGATAGCAGCTTGGGACGTTTTTTAGATTTTTTATTGGTTAGTTTTATAATATATAATATATAATATATAATATATAATATATAATATATAATATATAATATATAATATATAATATATAATATATAATATATAATATATAATATATAATATATAATATATAATATATAATATAGTATTTAATATATTATAATATAGTCACATAGTTTGTGACATAGTCGTAGTTTTGTATGTATCTATATTTATTATGTATCTATACAAATTCAACACACATGCACATAATGTCTGACTCATTTATTAGGTATAAATAAATACAAACTTTTGTGTATTTACGTCACTGATGTCTCTGTTCGCATATACCCATTTACATACATCCAAATGTACGCTTTTAAAGAAAAATTTTCAACGTGTAAATGTATTTTCAAGGAGCAAACAAGATCGCAATAAAATTAATTTTTTAAATATTGAATGTTGCATTTTTGGTGTAATTCTTTTTTTAAGCGTTATGGAATATCAAAGCATAATTATTTACACAATAGTCAAAATAGGGCCTAGTGGTGAAAAATCGAACACATACAAAACATATTTAAAAAATAAAAAATATTTTTACCCTATCCTTATTTATTTACAAAGTTTTTGGAAACGGTACGGTAAAATTATATTTTCGGTTATATTTTTTGACGAAAAGTAGATATCAAAAACTCACTGTAGATATCCCCGATAACTTAAATTAAATATTTTCTTTTCTTTTAAATTTAATTTTTACATCCGTTTGCTCCTCAAGAACTAGTTCGAGTCTAAACTTTGCATACGCTCTGAGTTATTATGTTGCGAAAAATATACATATGTGCTGTGGCTAGCGACAAAAAGTGATAAAAATCTTTTTAAAATGTTTAAATCGTCTTAACTATTTTTTCTCAGTATTCTTTATTAAATTTACCATGCATGAACGGAAAAAAATATTCCATTTATAAGTTGTTTATATTTTATATTAATTATATCCTTGTAAAGGGTAATTTTTGTTAAATGTTTAACCTATAACCGACCCTAGAAAGTATATACATTCTTGATCAGGGTAACTTCTATATCCTTTAGCTGCCATATAAAAAAGCGATCGTTTCCACTCCTCTCGAAGGTAGCTTTACTTTTAGTTCATGAAATGTTAATAAAAAAAAAATGCTCATTTAAAAAAAAAATTATCATTTTAGAGCTGTAGCTGCCTATTTGCGTGCTTTAAACTTATCACCAAACAATGCAGTTGTTCACGGGAATTTGGCATGCGTTTATTATGAACAAGGACTCATTGATTTGGCTATCGACACATATAGGCGAGCCATAGAGTTGCAACCTAATTTTCCGGATGCGTATTGTAACCTTGCTAATGCTCTTAAGGAAAAGGGACAGGTAAATTTTAAGTTTAAATAATTATTTTATACTATTGTAATACTTCATGCAGGTGAAGGAAGCAGAGGATTGTTACAACACCGCTCTCAGACTGTGCTCAAATCATGCAGATTCCCTAAACAACTTAGCAAATATAAAACGAGAGCAAGGCTTCATAGAAGAGGCTACACGACTTTACTTAAAAGCATTGGAAGTTTTTCCAGATTTTGCGGCTGCTCATTCAAATTTGGCGTCAGTTTTACAGCAGCAAGGTAAATTAAAGGAAGCTTTAATGCACTATAAGGAAGCTATCCGAATTCAACCGACATTTGCTGATGCTTATTCAAATATGGGAAATACTCTGAAAGAACTTCAGGACGTTCAAGGTGCACTGCAATGCTATACTAGAGCCATTCAAATTAATCCTGCATTTGCTGATGCCCACAGTAATTTGGCTAGCATACATAAGGATTCGGGAAATATTCCCGAGGCTATTCAATCTTATCGTACCGCATTAAAGCTAAAACCGGATTTTCCAGACGCATATTGTAATTTAGCACATTGCTTGCAAATAGTTTGTGACTGGACTGATTATGATATTCGAATGAAGAAACTGGTTGCCATAGTTTCGGAGCAGCTGGAAAAAAACCGCTTACCATCGGTGCATCCTCATCATTCTATGCTTTATCCTTTGACACATGACTATCGAAAAGCAATTGCCGCTAGACATGCCAATTTATGTTTGGAAAAAGTTCATGTTCTTCATAAGCAGCCCTACAATTTCTTAAAGGAATTGTCAGAAAACGGAAGGCTGCGCATTGGTTACTTAAGTTCAGATTTTGGAAATCATCCGACTTCTCATTTGATGCAATCTGTTCCAGGACTACATGACCGTTCCAAAGTGGAGATATTCTGTTATGCTCTGAGTCCGGACGATGGAACAACATTTCGTTACAAAATTAGCAGAGAAGCAGAACATTTTATTGACCTTTCACAAATTCCTTGTAATGGTAAAGCAGCGGATAAAATTTATAGTGACGGAATTCACATTTTAGTTAATATGAATGGCTATACAAAAGGAGCAAGAAATGAAATATTTGCTTTACGACCAGCTCCAATTCAAGTGATGTGGCTAGGCTATCCAGGAACTAGTGGAGCTAGTTTTATGGATTATATTATTACTGATGCTATAACTAGTCCAATGGAATTAGCATACCAATATAGTGAAAAGTTATCTTACATGCCGCACACATATTTTATTGGTGATCACAAACAAATGTTTCCACATTTAAAAGAACGAATAATTGTGTGTGATAAACAACAATCTTCTGTTGCAGATAACGTAACAGTTATAAATGCTACGGATTTATCTCCATTAGTAGAAAATACAGATGTGAAAGAAATAAAAGAAGTCGTTAATGCGCAGAAACCTGTTGAAATAACTCATAAAGTAGCCGAGCTGCCAAATACAACACAAATAGTTTCAATGATTGCCTCAGGCCAAGTTCAAACTTCTCTAAATGGGGTTGTTGTTCAGAATGGACTGGCTACTACTCAAACTAATAATAAGGCCGCTACCGGAGAAGAAGTACCTCAAAACATTGTAATAACAACTCGCCGTCAATATATGTTGCCAGACGATGCAATTGTTTATTGCAACTTTAACCAACTGTATAAAATTGATCCATTAACTTTGGAATCATGGGTTGAAATATTAAAAAATGTTCCGAAATCAGTTTTGTGGTTACTAAGATTTCCAGCAGTTGGCGAACAAAACATTAAAAAAACTGTCACCGACCTTGGTAAATGGATTTCCCCTTCACTTTTTAAAACGAAAAGGCATATATAAATCATTTTATTTTTAGGCATATCTCCAGATCGCGTCATTTTTTCCAATGTAGCTGCTAAAGAAGAGCACGTACGGAGAGGACAATTAGCTGATATATGTCTCGACACTCCTCTTTGTAATGGGCACACCACATCTATGGATGTATTGTGGACCGGCACGCCAGTTGTAACAATGCCGGGAGACACGTTAGCTTCACGGTAAGTAATTTAAAATTTTCTTTTTAATGTTCCTAGAAAACTGTTAAATTCAGATACAGATAACGCAGTACTAAGAACATGTTAAAAAACGGTCAAGTTTTTTTCAATCCAGGAGTACGGGGTTAGATGCGAAATTTCAAATTAGTCGTGGTTTATTGCCAAATACGTGTAGTTCTGGCGTTTTCATTATACTTTTATGCGTTGTTACCAGTTTAATTTGCATCGTAGACTCGTAGTTTACGTCATTGTTCTGTCTTCATTACTTATAATTAAATTGTTAGAACGTATATAATTGGGTTTTTGTTGTCGCAAATCTCACACGGTCTTCTTAAATTCTCGCATTTTATATTGCATAGTTGTATTTTCAGCACGTATTCTTTTTTGCTGGAATCCAGACAGTCCAATCGTTTTATTAGGTCGATTATCCGACTTGTATGGTTTTGTGCTAAGGTGCTTTATTTACCATTACCAATATAATTATTATAATATTAGGTTGTTTGATAATGACATACCGGTTTTTACATTCAAATTTCGCGCTTCGCTTGTGAAGTCAAATATAATCACATTTTGCAATGCAATGACATATAGTTTCTTTACACGATCTCCCACGTTAAAAACTTACAATCGATTGAAATGGAGTTCACAAACGAAAAATTTAACTTAAAAATTTAAAAATACCTTTTCGACCGTGTATCAATCTGCGAATCTTTGTTGTACCGTAATAAACTCGACTCATTTCTGGATCGGTTAGTCACTGGTGATGAAAAATGGATCACATATGCCAACTTAAAGAGTAAAAGATCCTGGTCGTAGCACGGCGAGTCGTCTCAAACGGTGGCAAAGCCAGGACTGACGGCTCAGAAGGTGTATGGTGGGAAATCAGAGGAATTATTCATTATGACCAAAACCATCAATCAAGAAACCTCTACTGGGCACATTCTATCATCTCTAACCACCAGCTAAGTAACTTTAGCAAGAGGCTATTTCATTAAGAATACGTTCTCCTCCTTTACGATGCCATTCATGGAGATGGTTTGAACAGAAGTGCGCCACTTACACCATTGTTAACACAAGATCATATACTCATCCATCCACCTCGGCCAGAAGCTTGGCTGAAAAAATACGACGCGCCGCCAAGCATTCAATCGGTTGATATTAAGCCTGGTAATGTCTGGCCCGCCCTCCTCCAGAAGGGTCCTCCGCCACAACATAAGTCGCCAATTAATGGATTCGTGACGGCAAAAGTCTGAAAGGGCTCTCTGATGGTGAGGAAAAATCGCCTTTTTTATCACAATTGATTTTTTGCTCCAACAAAGTTTGTGGTATTGTCTGACCAGATTTGCCGAGGATAGAAATAAACCTCCTAAGGGCATGAAGAAGCAGTGGACAAATCAATTGGAACAGCAGCGGCCTTCGGTGTGAAACAAATAAACACGCCTACGTAATATGGGGGCCTTAGTGCGCACTTTTGATATTTAAAAAAAAATGGCAATAAAGGATATTACTGATCGTCTACATGTTGTAGAAGACGAGTGAATCGCTGAAGCCGAAAAAAAAAAATTATCCGAAGGAGGTCGATCCTTTATAGGCTTACCACCATAGAAGAGATCATCACCAAGAGCTCATCCTGGGGTGTTTATGTTGCCAGAGAATACAGGAAGTAGCTGTTAGCAGAATAGATGCTGACTCTGCGGAGCCTACGGCGGAGACCAGCGGAAATAGTCGGAATAGAGAATAGAATAGACCAACTCGAAGTGATCCCTGCATTTTAGCCTACACGTTGCTAATGGAGTGCCTACTTGGAACACACTGCAGTGGTCGAGGAGTCTGAAGGACTCATTTAGACAGCCGCTCGCAGTGGAAACCTCCTCCCATCTGGCCATTCAACTTTGAACCATCTGTATGAACCATACCTATACATGAAGTGTTAACTTTGCAATAACTGTGCATCCACCACACTCTAGGGATCGAAGTAGGTTGTTAACCGCCACGTTCCAGAGAAGGCGGAAGAGTACATCTCCTTGCGGAGTGCCTCTCCTGACGAATCTCTAAATAGACTCTCTTCTTAGTGTCGCCTCAATAGTCATGCTTACCAGGAGCTACCTTATCATGTGCACGGATAGATCGTCTACCCCTAGTATCGTCAGCACATTGAATATTGAACATGGGAGTATGGTATTGAACGCACTTTCTATGTCTAGAAAAGCAATAAGCGCGTAGTCCTCGTCTTTAAGTGAATTTTCTTCTGGAGAGACCCTTAGAGGTCCTTTTGGGCTTTCTATTGCTGCGGCTACGTAATCTTCATTGCTGATATTAGGTTGCGGTTAAGGTTCTTCTTTGCGAGAATGCCGGTTCGCCTTTTACCTGTTGTATCGGCTTTACAGAGCCTAAACTCCGAAGCACGCAACCCAAGAATCCTGGCTCCAAGGATCCAGGGTTTCCTGAATGAGGGCCACATTAGCTCCACTCTCGGCGAGGTGGAGTAGAAGGGCAGCTGACGCCGCCTTACTGTGGTTGAGGTTTATCTGCAAGATTGTCAGATTGTTGAGATTCTCCGCAACAGTAACCTCTGCTTCCGTCTCGGAGCTCAGCAGAGAAACCTCCTCCATCCCGTCGCCTCTAAGAGCCCTTGCTTAGTTGCTCTTCTTCGATGTGTACCCTTAGCAAGGGCTCGGGTGCCCCTCTTCGGTCGGCTCCTCCAAGTCTAGCTCATGTGCGTCTGCACCCAGTTTTATTCTTAACATCGGACTTGTAAATCCGTCACGTGTTCAAATCCGTACTTTATCCGTTGGGCCGACTCCTTCATGATCTTCGCGGTTTCCTCGTGCGTCTCCTCGCACGTCTTGGGATGCGATCACTTTGACGCTACCCTGATACCAGCCTACGTCTTCGCATTCTGGTGGTACTCCGTACTTCAGCATCTCCTCCATGAAGCAACCCATGCAACTCGCTGATCACCTTTCGCCAAAGTTCCTTAGGGATAAGCCCATTTTTGATTCCCCTTTCCACGACTCTAGCATCACTTCCGCCTTTGCCGGTTGGATGCCGGGAAGCATCTTCCTTGTCCACCTTATGGTATCGGCCAGGCCCGGAGGTTGCTCCCCTCCTGTCTTTGTAGGAGCCTTTTTGCTGCTCAAGTGAGACGCTGCCGGACTGAGTTTGCCTTAGGGGCCCCGCCGGTTGGTTTAGAGGTTGACCCTAGGGTCTTCCTCTCCACGCCGTTCGGTGGTCCCATGGCTAGCCCCGCTTTGGAAGAAGATGCCTTGGCAACAATTAGACAGCATCCTCGGCAAACGGGATCTGTTACCAGCCGCCCACACGTGGAGAGTGTACCAGCGGTGTACACAGTTACGGTACGCAATGGTTTGCGTGTAGGTCTCTCTATTGTACCCCTTGGCTGACGGCCATAGTTCATCTCCAAAACATGTATAAAATCTCGGAAAACCCGAAATGTTATATAATATAGATTCCAATGTAAGCAACTTTAACCAATTTTAACCAAATGTATAATTCTACCGGTACAGATTAGAATTAAAATCTCCATCCATAGATTTCACTGCTATCAGGAGGTTTTGAAGGGTGCCCTATTTGACGTAATGCATACTCAGCGATATATAGTAGAGCATTGACCATCTGAACGTCTGAGTCAGTCGTCTTAATGCCGTTTTCATCAACTATTCGTAGAAGTATTGGTTTGCTCAGTTTGCTTTTACCATGTGAAATAGTGGGCCTTAGCTCAGCAGCTAATAATTTTATAATCGCAGCGTATTTTTTACAAAAGGACTCATTTGTTGTGTCCAACGTAACGTAAAACCGACTTATAAAACAGTTAAGTTTCAATATATCTCCAAATGAACTTTGGCATACTCTGAACGTATAATATATAATATATAATATATAATATATAATATATAATATATAATATATAATATATAATATATAATATATAATATATAATATATAATATATAATATATAATATATAATATATAATATATATATAATATATATTGTATATATATTCTTGATCAGTATCACCTCCTGAGTTGATCTAAGCATGTCCGTCTGGCTGTCTGTCCGTCTGTGTGTTTCTACGCAAATTAAAGCTATCGACTTGAAGCTTTGCAGTATATAAGTCAGAAAGGCCGAGATCGACCGACTATATCCTATAGCTACCATATAACTGATTGATCGGACATGGTTTGGTATTTTAAGAGTGAGACAGTTCAGATTCTGTACGAATGCTATTTTTGGCAAAATAACACGACATTCTATTTCATAAGGATAGACCGACTATATCTTACATATAACTGAACAATCGGAAATTACGAAAACTTTTGTGTTTTTGAAGATAGTTGGAAGTTTGAACTTCGTACAGATTACATTTTTGGTCAGCCGATCCGACCTACCAAATTTCAGCCGATCAGCCGACTATATCTTATTGCTGACATATAAGAGAACAATCGCAAATGGTATTTGGTAGACATACCAACTTTGATATTTTTGAAGATAGAAGATTGGGACTGGGACTTTTTTTTTAGATTTTTTAGCGTAATTAATCTCATAAGGATCGGCCAACAATATCCAATATTTGCGATATATATCGGATTTTCACTGCAAAAGTATATCAACTTCGGCTCCGCCCGAAGTAAGCTTTCCTTTCTTGTTTTTTAATACTAAATCCATTTTTATTTTTAAATATTTTTTGGACGAAAACCATTGTAAAAGCTGCTAGATTTCATAATCGACATTTTGTTTACTTGTTATTAATTTGCCAATTTCCGTTATTATATCTTGTGTGAAGATGTCTGTTAGAAGAAGTATGGCAAGGAAATAGGTAAATATCATGCCAAGGATAATTGGTAATGGTGCACTCTCCTAGTGTTATCCAGTTTTAATGAAAGGGTGTGTTCCCTCGATTCAAACTGTAGGGTAGGGGTGTGTAGTGTGCACCTTATTCCAAAACAACAAAAAAATATATAGGTAGGCCAACATTTCTTTCCTTAACTGTATCCACCCAAAGATAAAAACAAACATCTAGGTAGGCCAATATTCCTTGACTGTATCCACCCAATAGATGGGAACAGAATTGCATAGACAAGTGCAATTCCCACTCACACTTGCATGTACGGACCAAAGTAGGTAGAAAATCATACGATTACTCCGTTAGGTAGGCAGCTGCACCCTTGTGAAGCGAAGCCTAAAATAAAATTAAAAACCATAGTATTGTGATCGTGTTGGGGAATAAATTTATAAGGTGAGACAGTGTTTAAATAGTCCCAATATCCAACATGACCAATTCCTCGTCAGGTGGCACAGCCGTACGACGATTCTGTCCAGGTGCAGCCAGATAGGCTTTCCGTTTGGGATTTGGCCTAGGATCGGGCGCAGGACAAGGTCGAATCAGGAGAACCACCGTAGCAACCCCCCCTCATGGAATTAATTGGACACCCTTAGCTCCGAGTGGCCCAACTTGATCTTCGCATGGATTGCCGAGAGAGTGACGTTACCAGCCGACAGAGAAGTCCCGAAAATAGCATGCATTAGGGAGGATCAGGATGTAGAAGAGAAATAAGAACATTAACAACAACAAATAACTTTTGCCGCTGCAGTTAGGTTTTGTTTATTTTTGCTTCAGCGAGCAGCCAGCCACTTATTAGAGTGAGATTTTCGTATTTTGACTATATTTTTACAGAGATATCAGTCAGGTATTTCCCACATGTATTCCTTCTCTTTTTTATAAGTACACAGCGAAAACACCTCATCCTCTTGGGCCCAACGATCGATGCGGACTCGGAAAAGCTGAGTGAGTAAACCACGAGTAATTTCTGAATTTGAGTACAATGGGAAATCCGTGACATGTTTTACTTTCCTTTTTGAATATTAGTTTACATTTTATTTTTCTTATAAATTGTATTTTTCTTACAAATTGTATTTTTTTATGGATTGTATTTCCTTACTTTTGATTATCGTTAATGATATATAATGAACATGAGATAAATTCTTTTATTTAGAGCACTTCGGATCATAACATAGCAATTGAATATGGGTAGACCCCACTGTTTAGTGTAAAGTCTACATAGAAGGGAGGGTATAGACGAAGGACCACAACATCTAGTCTTTCATTCAATAGGGTCAGTAGAATCAACCACCCAAGGATCGGCAGACTCCTACCGCTTTCCTTTCCCCTTCCTTATCTCTGTCGACGACGATTTCCGTAACGTACACGGTCTAGTTTGCCGTGCCCATACCCACGCCCCTTTCGAGCCAAGCCGTCCCCCAAGTAGACAGAGGGGCGCGGTAGATACCACCCGTGTAGTTTTAGGGATAGTTTACTGTACCTAACCTTATGACTTACTGTACGCGTTCGTTACAGTTATTAATGGCGCCCAACGTGGAGCTAAACAAAGGCGGCCACAGACCGATATACAGTATGCAAGGAAAACGGATTCCAATCGAATCCAAGCTAAAAGATGACTGTGACAGGCATACGATTTTTATTATTGAGCCTAATTAGATTTTATACTATGTCAGTCTAGTTTCTCTTTCATTTGCGAAAATAAGAGTGGGATTGTCTATATTTGGTTCATATCGAAATAGTCCTCCTCTACTTCTCGTATTTTTGTATTGCACTTAGTTTTAAATTAATCTCTACTGCCCTAAAACGTACTATTCAATGCCATGTAAGAACCAAAGGTAAGCCTCTAAAATTTATTATCGATCATATTATGTACGTCTTGAATCTTGATTAAGATTATTATCGCCAATTTCCGTTATTATATCTTGTGTGAAGATAGCAGCCACTCCGTTGGAGACTCAGGTGCTGTGTACCATTTGTAATGACACGAACCCCATTGATAGTATTTTGGAAACCCCATGCAAGCATAAGTTTCACAAACCATGTCTGTTAGAATGGCTTGAAACAAACGATACCTGTCCAAAGTGTAGGCAAAGCTGTCCGCGAGCTTTGATGATAGATAGACAATGTACTCCTTTTGAGCGTAGAATGTTACCAAGTTACTTACAGACTGACCAGGATCCTAACCCAAATCATTCCGGAGCCATTCCAAGATCTCGTATGAATACTAGATCACAGCTCTCTAACAACCCAATAACAAATAATTAGCGAGATCGTACAGGATAGGATTTCTAGGGAACAAAACTCTATGCAAGAGGAACGTATTCAGCAAATTATATCCAGCTCAATGCTAAGCTATAGAGCCAGTATTACGGCCTCCATTGGCGACCAATTAACCACAGCTCTTAGGAATTTGAGTATATTCTCACGAGACCCGCGAGAGGAACCCCAACTTGAATGGGATAATGAAATAGCACCTCCATTACCTCGAGTCAGTAATGCTAGCAATGCGCGCACCAACAGCCAACGATTTAGACCACCAAATATTTTACAAGAGCAACCAGATAGGATTTCAAACGTCATTTCCAATTGGCGTATCAATTGTAGTGGTACGACCAATGACCTTTAAAACCACCAATGGGAGCTAAAGTGACGTCTGAACGACCGTTCCAAGTCTATACTGAGATTTCATCGGACCACTTCCACGAACAAAGAGAGGTAACATAGGAATACTGATTATCCTCGACCATTTCTCAAAAGTCACATTTTTGAAAGCAGTCAAAAAGTTTACATCAAGGGTAGTCATAGATAAAAGAGGACATATTTACATGTTTTGGAGTACCCGAAACCATAGTTAGCGATAACGGCACTCAATTCAAGAGTCGTGAACTCACTGACTTCCTTTCTAAATATGGTGTGCAACAAATCTTTACAGGTGTATATGTCACAATCTAACGCAGCAGAGTGCGTAAACAGGTCAATAAACGCAGCCCTTAGAGCAGTGGTGCCCAAAACTGCCTTACGGCAGAGCGTGAAACAATACATATGAACGAAATCACACGCACACATAGAACGAAAAAGTCGGTGTGTTCACTGAGAGAAAAGAAATGTGTAGTCCCCCTCAGAATTCTCAGTCATTTTTCCGATCAAAATAAGCATCAACCGCTCGCCTCGCTTGCTCGCTAATAAGTGCAGTCCAGCTAAATCTCAGTGTAGGCAAGAGACCTGCCTCGTGAGAAGGCAATATCTCCATCTCTTTTGCACACACATAAGATGTATCGGAACTCCAACAACAAAATTCATTCGGATTAGTACGATTGAGGAGAATAGGGAAAACACGAAAAATTGTTATTGTAATTGCCCTTTGCTTATGCTGGGACCAACGATGCTTATGGCGTGAGTAACGAATCTTATGGCGTGAGTAGTCTCACACAACTCCGTATGCATGAGAAATTGCAAAAACAAATGAGCAGCGTGAGCAATGGGATGAGCACCACTGCCTTAGAGCATATATCAAGGCTGACGAATGCGAGTGGGATACCTTTTTCAGCAGCATAAACGCCGCTCTTAGAAATTCCATCCACCAATCAATAGGAATTTCACCTTATTTTGCAGTTTTCGGCCAGCACATGCTTAATCACGGCCATGACATTAAGTTATTACGTAATCTAAGCCTCCTATCCGAAGGCAGTGCTAGATTACCCAGATCTGATGAATTTCAGCAAATCAGATCGAGCATGGCAAAGTATGTTTCAAAAGCCTACGAACGAAACCAGCGTAGGTATGATCTGAGATGCTGACCTCGAACTTTTGAGGAAGGGCCAATTGTTACCAAAAGAAATCAAAGCAGTTGAGCATTTTAACGCCAAGCTTGCTCCAATTTGTATGAGAGCCCGAATCAAAAAGAAGTTGGCCAATCTTGTTACTAGTTGGAAATAGGTAAATATCATGCCAAGGATATTTGGTAATGGTGCACTCTCCTAGTGTTATCCAGTTTTAATGCAAAACAAAAAAAATATCTAGGTAGGTCCATATTGCTTTTCTTGACTGTATCCACCCAAAGATAAAAACAAACATCTAGGTAGGCCAATATTTCTTTCCTTGACAGTATCCACCCAATAGATGGGAACCGAATTGCATAGACAAGTGCAATTCCCACTCACACTTGCATGTACGAACCAAAGTAGGTAGAAAATCATACGATTACTCCGTTAGGTAGGCAAGTTTTATTGAAGCATGGGAATGCTGAAACTCTTAGCAGTTCTTAGCATCTGTTCTTTTTTTATCTTTGGCCGAGTAAGAAGTTTCCATCAGCGTATTTTAAAAGTGATAGAAAATTCGGCCAAACGCGTGTGTTGATTAAAGAAGGAAAACCCTTGTGCAGCGAAGGCATTCGGCCTAAAATAAAATTAAAAACAATAGTATTGTGATCGTGTTGGGGAATAAATTTATAAGGTAAGACAGTGCACTATGGTCCCAGTGCGGCATAAAGTCGAAAAAATGATGAAACTATTTTTTGAATATGAACAAATTTTTAATTAATAGACATCCCAAATAAATATAAATATATAATTTTTTGAGCTTTATTGCAACCCTGTTAATTTAGCGCGGTCATTTAACCAGCTGATTTATTGCAACCCTGAAACTTGCAAATTGGCGGCAACTTTAGGGCAACTTTTAATTGTGTTTCAATTGGCTTAAATTGAGTAAAAATATTAGATTAAATATGGAAAACAAAGATCAAGGTATGAACAATCAATAATAAAACTATTTCGTGTTATCATTATATTTGTATCTGTGTTGTCAAATGTTTTGTAAGTGTCTATTTAGCAGCAATGTGTAACAAAAGTAGTTGTGTTTTGTGGAGTATTACTTTTTCAGCGCATATCGGCGCAAGCAACTAACCAGGTGAAGTTACTTATAAAAATATAGGAATTCAAATTTAATTGGTCTTCTTTGCTCGTTTTTGCTCGTTTTCGAAAAAACAATAGATGTTGCAAGTGTTTATTAGTTCTCTCATGCAGCTCTCTTCGAAGTTTCGGGGGAGAGCCACCGGAAAGACGACGCTGTTAGAGGTTTAAATTAAATATTATAAATAATAGAACCATATTTAATAAAAGTTTTAGTTCTTTTTATGAAAAACTTAAGTTTATGTAAAAATTAAGTAAAAATTCCAGTATAGCCAACTCTTAATGTAGGCGGCGGGCATAGGCGTGGTCAAATTTCCAAAACAATAAAATTCGAAATTCGACAAAAATAGTTCAAGCATATATACAAAATTTGAGCCCAGTATATCTAAAATTGGAGTTTATGCAAAAAAACGGCATTTCCGCCCGAAGTGGGCGTGGTCAAATTTCCAAAACAATAAAATTCGAAATTCGACAAAAATAGTTCAAGCATATATACAAAATTTGAGCCCAGTATCTTTAAAACTGGAGTTTATGCCAAAAAAAAGGCCCATTTGGGCCCATTGTGCAGTGTTTAAATAGTCCCAATATCCAACATGACCAATTCCTCGTCAGGTGGCACAGCCGTACGACGATTCTGTCCAGGTGCAGCCTGATTGGCTTTCCGTTTGGAATTTGGCCTCGGATCGGGCGCAGGAAATCATGTATAATTTTCCTTTAGTTTAATATTATAAATTCTTAATTTTCTTAATATTTCATAAATTAAAACTTTAAGGAGTAGGAATAATTAGCATAGGACCTTATCTTAAGTAGTTTCATAAGTAGACAAAATCAGAGATATCAGTCAGTATTTTCCACATGTATTCCTTCTCTTTTTTATAAGTACACAGGGAAAACACCTCATCCTCTTGGGCCCAACGATCGATGCGGACTCGGAAAAGCTGAGTGAGTAAACCACGAGTAATTTCTGAATTTGAGTACAATGGGAAATCCGTGACATGTTTTACTTTCCTTTTTGAATATTAGTTTAAATTTTATTTTTCTTATAAATTGTATATTTCTTACAAATTGTATTTTTGTATGGATTTTATTTCCTTACTTTTGATTATCGTTAATTATATATAATGAACATGAGATAAATTCTTTTATTTAGAGCACTTCGGATCATAACATGGCAATTGAATATGGGTAGACCCCACTGTTTAGTGTAAAGTCTACATATAAGGGAGGGTATAGACAAAGGACCACAACATCTAGTCTTTCATTCAATAGGGTCAGTAGAATCAACCACCCAAGGATCGGCCGACTCCTACCCCTTTCCTTTCCCCTTCCTTATCTCTGTCGACGACGATTTCCGTAACGTACACGGTCTAGTTTGCCGTACCCACGCCCCTTTCAACTGAGCCAAGCCGTCCCCCAAGTAGACAGAGGGGCGCGGTAGAGACCACCCGTGCAGTGTTAGGGATAGTTTACTATACCTAACCTTATGTCTTACTGTACGCGTTCGTTACAACCTCTACGGTTAATGAACAAAAGAGCCATCAGAGGAAGTTGAGGCGAACACTTCCTGCAGCTTAACTCTTTGTACTCCATCTCGTTATCGTTATAAAGAGTTGATCCCTGCGTTTTAATCTGCTTTCTGGCTCCCGAATTCCCGCGAACGTTCTTGGTTAGTTTTCGGCGAAGGTGTCTTTTCATGTATTCTTTTTCTTATGATGTTTCCAAACCCGTTCCGTACTAGACTGATGAGTCCACTCGTAAACTGTAATTATTATCTATAGATGTTCAATATATACATTGACAATTTAGTTCTAATAATTATAATTTAATAATTTTCTATTTTGTGAAACAATTTAACTTTGTTTCGCGCATTATTTTACTTGCTATATCCGGACTTTTGAAATACTTAATGTTTGTTTGTTAATTTAAACACTAATTAAATCACAGTTTTACAAATTAATCTCACAATTTTAAGCTATTCACTTTTTGTATTCAAATAAAACACAGATCAAAACAACGTAATTTTTATATGTTAAGACAGAAGTTTTCACTCCAGCTGCGGAACGAAAACTGAAAAGTTACGTTGCTTCCCTACCAGACCTTTGGTTACTCGTGAGAAAGTGTGTGAGTGGCGTGGGGCTAGGGCGTTTCACTGCTCGTTGTGCGATGACATCTTCTTCATAACGGCTTCAGTGTTTTGCATGCCCAGGCTTGGGTACCTCCATCACTCACTATATGCCTTGCTGGATGGTTCAAAAGCGTTTCTACGCTTCTACTCACTTTACGCTTCTACTTACTATACGCTTCTTTGCATACGGGGAAGCGTGTCACTTTTCGTATCACGGGGACTCATACTACCTTAACACGGAATGGCGCTGAAGAAGTTTCACTTCAAGTTTTAGGTTTTTGTGTGAGGAACCATTTGAATCACGACGACCAGGACATCGGCGATTAGCCAGGCTTGAGGAGGACCAAATATGAAAAAAGGTCTGAGGGTGATAGGGAGAGAGTAGCTGAAGCACGTGTAGCTGGTGAAGCAGATGTACTTAAAAAAAAGGTGCTCTTTACAGTTTACTTGCGACCCTTTCAATAGCTTTAAGCTTGTCTTAAATTCTTTCACAACCATCATTTTTAAGTTTATATCCATGTTTATAACCATCAAACGATTGAAACAGTAAAGTTTGTTACGTTATCGGTAAATTTTAAGAATGTAGTCATGCAAAAATTATTTTCCATTGTAACTTTATATTGAGTTACCGAGCGTATTCGGTGGCCGGCAAGTTTCACAATTTCAATAAAATAATTACTGCGTTCTATTACATGCCTTTTTTATTTTATATTGGCGGAGCGGGAGCGCACGGTGCGCGGAGCTTAGTAGTCAAATGCATTTAAAGATTGGGGTCGCAAACGAAAGAATGAGATAGGGACAGGGAGCTTATGTCGCATATACGATGAAAGCCCGGGCGAGACAAAACCTGGCGCACATGCGTAAGGCATAAATATATCCAATAATACTTAATGAGACAAAAATATGATGAAATACAGAAGATTAATAAAATGAGTTTAAAATATACAAATTTTGTTGCTTGCACAAGACGAAACTCTTTATATTACTTAAAAATTATTACTTTAAAAAACTAACTATTGTTACCTTAAACTTTATTTAAAAAATGTGTGTTTCATTTATTCTATAATATTTCTATAATAAATTCTATTTTTTTATCGTTTCAGAGTGGCTGCTTCTCAGTTGGCTACACTTGGATGCCCCGAGCTAATAGCATGTACAAGAGAAGAATATCAAAATATTGCTATACGCCTAGGAACCAAACGGGAATACTTAAAAGCTCTTCGAGCAAAAGTTTGGAAAGCTCGTGTCGATAGTCCATTATTTGATTGCTCACAGTACGCCAAAGGATTAGAAAAATTATTTTTCCGAATGTGGGAAAAATTTGTTAATGGTGACTTACCCGATCACATTTCTGCCATAGAAGAAAAGTGAAATAATGGAACTGATATTTAAGTGACCCTTGAAGGTCAAGAATATAATTTCATTATGAATATATGTTACATTTATTCTGTATTTTTCCGCAAAACATTAAAAGAAAAAAAGATATTTCACACACCTACAAGTATTTTAAAGAGGGCTGTGAACGTTTGAAATTCTGAAAATGGTTTCCAATTAAATCAAGTGTTTGGTCTAGTGCAGAGGGGGGCAAAACGCACACATGTTCAAAATGTTAGTGTATGCGTAGCAGAAAACAACAATGAGAGCAGAGCATTCACTGAGCGAAAACAACGTACAACGTACAACAACGTTTTTTATTTCATTTTTCATATTATCATATCATATTATGTAAGTCTTGAATCTTGATTAAGATTATTATCGCCAATTTCCGTTATTATATCTTGTGTGAAGATAGCAGCCACTTCGTTGGAGAGTCAGGTGCTGTGTACCATTTGTAATGACACGAACCCCACTGATAGTATTTTGGAAACCCCATGCAAGCATAAGTTTCACAAACCATGTCTGTTAGAATGGCTTGAAACAAACGATACCTGTCCAAAGTGTAGGCAAAGCTGTCCGCGAGCTTTGATGATAGATAGACAATGTACTCCTTTTGAGCGTAGAATGTTACCAAGTTACTTACAGACTGACCAGGATCCTAACCCAAATCATTCCGGAGCCATTCCAAGATCTCGTATGAATACTAGATCACAGCTCTCTAACAACCCAATAACAAATAATCAGCGAGATCGTACAGGATAGGATTTCTAGGGAACAAAACTCTATGCAAGAGGAACGTATTCAGCAAATTATATCCAGCTCAATGCTAAGCTATAGAGCCAGTATTACGGCCTCCATTGGCGACCAATTAACCACAGCTCTTAGGAATTTGAGTATATTCTCACGAGACCCGCGAGAGGAACCCCAACTTGAATGGGATAATGAAATAGCACCTCCATTACCTCGAGTCAGTAATGCTAGCAATGAGCGCACCAACAGCCAACGATTTAGACCACCAAATATTTTACAAGAGCAACCAGATAGGATTTCAAACGTCATTTCCAATTGGCGTATCAAGTTTAGTGGTACGACCAATGACCTTTAAAACCACCAATGGGAGCTAAAGTGACGTCTGAACGACCGTTCCAAGTCTATACTGAGATTTCATCGGACCACTTCCACGAACAAAGAGAGGTAACATAGGAATACTGATTATCCTCGACCATTTCTCAAAAGTCACATTTTTTAAAGCAGTCAAAAAGTTTACATCAAGGGTAGTCATAGATAAAAGAGGACATATTTACATGTTTTGGAGTACCCGAAACCATAGTTAGCGATAACGGCACTCAATTCAAGAGTCGTGAACTCACTGACTTCCTTTCTAAATATGGTGTGCAACAAATCTTTACAGGTGTATATGTCACAATCTAACGCAGCAGAGTGCGTAAACAGGTCAATAAACGCAGCCCTTAGAGCATATATCAAGGCAGACGAATGCGAGTGGGATACCTTTTTCAGCAGCATAAACGCCGCTCTTAGAAATTCCATCCACCAATCAATAGGAATTTCACCTTATTTTGCAGTTTTCGGCCAGCACATGCTTAATCACGGCCATGACATTAAGTTATTACGTAATCTAAGCCTCCTATCCGAAGGCAGTGCTAGATTACCCAGATCTGATGAATTTCAGCAAATCAGATCGAGCATGGCAAAGTATGTTTCAAAAGCCTACGAACGAAACCAGCGTAGGTATGATCTGAGATGCTGACCTCGAACTTTTGAGGAAGGGCCAATTGTTACCAAAAGAAATCAAAGCAGTTGAGCATTTTAACGCCAAGCTTGCTCCAATTTGTATGAGAGCCCGAATCAAAAAGAAGTTGGCCAATCTTGTTACTAGTTGGAAATAGGTAAATATCATGCCAAGGATATTTGGTAATGGTGCACTCTCCTAGTGTTATCCAGTTTTAATGCAAAACAAAAAAATATCTAGGTAGGTCCATATTGCTTTTCTTGACTGTATCCACCCAAAGATAAAAACAAACATCTAGGTAGGCCAATATTTCTTTCCTTGACAGTATCCACCCAATAGATGGGAACCGAATTGCATAGACAAGTGCAATTCCCACTCACACTTGCATGTACGAACCAAAGTAGGTAGAAAATCATACGATTACTCCGTTAGGTAGGCAAGTTTTATTGAAGCATGGGAATGCTGAAACTCTTAGCAGTTCTTAGCATCTGTTCTTTTTTTATCTTTGGCCGAGTAAGAAGTTTCCATCAGCGTATTTTAAAAGTGATAGAAAATTCGGCCAAACGCGTGTGTTGATTAAAGAAGGAAATATCAGTGCTACACCGTGAGAAAAAAAATAACCCTTGCATGCGAGCATGTGTGTGTAAACACTTTCGGCAATATTAAATTGCACACCAATATTCCAAGGCGAACCTCGATAGCTGCGCCAAATTTGTATCGACTTCCACCCTAATAGAAATCATGTATAATTTTCCTTTAGTTTAATATTATAAATTCTTAATTTTCTTAATATTTCATAAATTTAAACTTTAAGGAGTAGGAATTATTTAGCATAGGACCTTATCTTAAGTACTTTCATAAGCAGACAAAATCAGAGATATCAGTCAGTATTTTCCACATGTATTCCTTCTCTTTTTTATAAGTACACAGTGAAAACACCTCATCCTCTTGGGCCCAACGATCGATGCGGACTCGGAAAAGCTGAGTGAGTAAACCACGAGTAATTTCTGAATTTAAGTACAATGGGAAATCCGTGACATGTTTTACTTTCCTTTTTGAATGTTAGTTTAAATTTTATTTTTCTTATAAATTTTATTTTTCTTACAAATTGTATTTTTGTTGTAGTTTAGTGTAAAGTCTACATAGAAGGGAGGGTATAGACAAAGGACCACAACATCTAGTCTTTCATTCAATAGGGTCAGTAGAATTAACGACCCAAGGATCGGCCGACTCCTACCGCTTTCCTTTCCCCCTTTCTATCTCTGTCGACGACGATTTCCGTAACGTACACGGTCGAGTTCGCCGTGCCCATACCCACGCCCCTTTTCGACTGAGCCAAGCCGTCCCCCAAGTAGACAGAGGGGCGCGGTAGAGACCGACCGTGCAGTGTTAGGGATAGTTTACTATACCTAACCTTATGTCTTACTGTACGCGTTCGTTACAACCTCTACGGTTAATGAACAAAAGAGCCATCAGAGGAAGTTGAGGCAAACTTTTCCTGCAGCTTAACTCTTTTTACTCCATATCGTTATCGTTATAAAGAGTTGATCCCTGCGTTTTAATCTGCTTTGTGGCTCCTGAATTCCCGCGAACGTTCTTGGTTAGTTTTCGGCGAAGGTGTCTTTTGATGTATTCTTTTTCTTATGATGTTTCCAAACCCGTTCCGTACTAGACTGATGAGTCCACTCGTAAACTGTAATTATTATATATAGATGTTCAATATATACATTGAAAATTTAGTTCTAATATTTATAATTTAATAATTTTCTATTTTGTGAAACAATTTAACTTTGTTTCGCGCATTATTTTACTTGCAATATCCGGACTTTTGAAATACTTAATGTTTGTTTGTTAATTTAAACACTAATTAAATCACAGTTTTACAAATTAATCTCATAATTTAAAGCTATTCACTTTTTGTATTCAAATAAAACACAGATCAAAACAACGTAATTTTTATATGTTAAGACAGAAGTTTTCACTCCAGCTGCGGAACGAAAACTGAAAAGTTACGTTGCTTCCCTACCAGACCTTTGGTTACTCGTGAGAAAGTGTGTGAGTGGCGTGGGGCTAGGGCGTTTCACTGCTCGTTGTGCGATGACATCTTCTTCATAACGGCTTCAGTGTTTTGCATGCCCAGGCTTGGGTACCTCCATCACTCACTATATGCCTTGCTGGATGGTTCAAAAGCGTTTCTACGCTTCTACTCACTTTACGCTTCTACTTACTATACGCTTCTTTGCATACGGGGAAGCGTGTCACTTTTCGTATCACGGGGACTCATACTACCCTAACACGGAATGGCGCTGAAGAAGTTTCACTTCAAGTTTTAGGTTTTTTGTGTGAGGAACCATTTGAATCACGACGACCAGGACATCGGCGATTAGCCAGGCTTGAGGAGGACCAAATATGAAAAAAGGTCTGAGGGTGATAGGGAGAGAGTAGCTGAAGCACGTGTAGCTGGTGAAGCAGATGTACTTAAAAAAAAGGTGCTCTTTACAGTTTACTTGCGACCCTTTCAATAGCTTTAAGCTTGTCTTAAATTCTTTCACAACCATCATTTTTAAGTTTATATCCATGTTTATAACCATCAAACGATTGAAACAGTAAAGTTTGTTACGTTATCGGTAAATTTTAAGAATGTAGTCATGCAAAAATTATTTTCCATTGTAACTTTATATTGAGTTACCGAGCGTATTCGGTGGCCGGCAAGTTTCACAATTTCAATAAAATAATTACTGCGTTCTATTACATGCCTTTTTTATTTTATATTGGCGGAGCGGGAGCGCACGGTGCGCGGAGCTTAGTAGTCAAATGCATTTAAAGATTGGGGTCGCAAACGAAAGAATGAGATAGGGACAGGGAGCTTATGTCGCATATACGATGAAAGCCCGGGCGAGACAAAACCTGGCGCACATGCGTAAGGCATAAATATATCCAATAATACTTAATGAGACAAAAATATGATGAAATACAGAAGATTAATAAAATGAGTTTAAAATATACAAATTTTGTTGCTTGCACAAGACGAAACTCTTTATATTACTTAAAAATTATTACTTTAAAAAACTAACTATTGTTACCTTAAACTTTATTTAAAAAAATGTGTTTCATTTATTCTATAATATTTCTATAATAAATTCTATTTTTTTATCGTTTCAGAGTGGCTGCTTCTCAGTTGGCTACACTTGGATGCCCCGAGCTAATAGCATGTACAAGAGAAGAATATCAAAATATTGCTATACGCCTAGGAACCAAACGGGAATACTTAAAAGCTCTTCGAGCAAAAGTTTGGAAAGCTCGTGTCGATAGTCCATTATTTGATTGCTCACAGTACGCCAAAGGATTAGAAAAATTATTTTTCCGAATGTGGGAAAAATTTGTTAATGGTGACTTACCCGATCACATTTCTGCCATAGAAGAAAAGTGAAATAATGGAACTGATATTTAAGTGACCCTTGAAGGTCAAGAATATAATTTCATTATGAATATATGTTACATTTATTCTGTATTTTTCCGCAAAACATTAAAAGAAAAAAAAGATATTTCACACACCTACAAGTATTTTAAAGAGGGCTGTGAACGTTTGAAATTCTGAAAATGGTTTCCAATTAAATCAAGTGTTTGGTCTAGTGCAGAGGGGGGCAAAACGCACACATGTTCAAAATGTTAGTGTATGCGTAGCAGAAAACAACAATGAGAGCAGAGCATTCACTGAGCGAAAACAACGTACAACGTACAACAACGTTTTTTATTTCATTTTTCATATTATCATATCATATTATGTAAGTCTTGAATCTTGATTAAGATTATTATCGCCAATTTCCGTTATTATATCTTGTGTGAAGATAGCAGCCACTTCGTTGGAGAGTCAGGTGCTGTGTACCATTTGTAATGACACGAACCCCACTGATAGTATTTTGGAAACCCCATGCAAGCATAAGTTTCACAAACCACGTCTGTTAGAATGGCTTGAAACAAACGATACCTGTCCAAAGTGTAGGCAAAGCTGTCCGCGAGCTTTGATGATAGATAGACAATGTACTCCTTTTGAGCGTAGAATGTTACCAAGTTACTTACAGACTGACCAGGATCCTAACCCAAATCATTCCGGAGCCATTCCAAGATCTCGTATGAATACTAGATCACAGCTCTCTAACAACCCAATAACAAATAATCAGCGAGATCGTACAGGATAGGATTTCTAGGGAACAAAACTCTATGCAAGAGGAACGTATTCAGCAAATTATATCCAGCTCAATGCTAAGCTATAGAGCCAGTATTACGGCCTCCATTGGCGACCAATTAACCACAGCTCTTAGGAATTTGAGTATATTCTCACGAGACCCGCGAGAGGAACCCCAACTTGAATGGGATAATGAAATAGCACCTCCATTACCTCGAGTCAGTAATGCTAGCAATGAGCGCACCAACAGCCAACGATTTAGACCACCAAATATTTTACAAGAGCAACCAGATAGGATTTCAAACGTCATTTCCAATTGGCGTATCAAGTTTAGTGGTACGACCAATGACCTTTAAAACCACCAATGGGAGCTAAAGTGACGTCTGAACGACCGTTCCAAGTCTATACTGAGATTTCATCGGACCACTTCCACGAACAAAGAGAGGTAACATAGGAATACTGATTATCCTCGACCATTTCTCAAAAGTCACATTTTTGAAAGCAGTCAAAAAGTTTACATCAAGGGTAGTCATAGATAAAAGAGGACATATTTACATGTTTTGGAGTACCCGAAACCATAGTTAGCGATAACGGCACTCAATTCAAGAGTCGTGAACTCACTGACTTCCTTTCTAAATATGGTGTGCAACAAATCTTTACAGGTGTATATGTCACAATCTAACGCAGCAGAGTGCGTAAACAGGTCAATAAACGCAGCCCTTAGAGCATATATCAAGGCAGACGAATGCGAGTGGGATACCTTTTTCAGCAGCATAAACGCCGCTCTTAGAAATTCCATCCACCAATCAATAGGAATTTCACCTTATTTTGCAGTTTTCGGCCAGCACATGCTTAATCACGGCCATGACATTAAGTTATTACGTAATCTAAGCCTCCTATCCGAAGGCAGTGCTAGATTACCCAGATCTGATGAATTTCAGCAAATCAGATCGAGCATGGCAAAGTATGTTTCAAAAGCCTACGAACGAAACCAGCGTAGGTATGATCTGAGATGCTGACCTCGAACTTTTGAGGAAGGGCCAATTGTTACCAAAAGAAATCAAAGCAGTTGAGCATTTTAACGCCAAGCTTGCTCCAATTTGTATGAGAGCCCGAATCAAAAAGAAGTTGGCCAATCTTGTTACTAGTTGGAAATAGGTAAATATCATGCCAAGGATATTTGGTAATGGTGCACTCTCCTAGTGTTATCCAGTTTTAATGCAAAACAAAAAAAATATCTAGGTAGGTCCATATTGCTTTTCTTGACTGTATCCACCCAAAGATAAAAACAAACATCTAGGTAGGCCAATATTTCTTTCCTTGACAGTATCCACCCAATAGATGGGAACCGAATTGCATAGACAAGTGCAATTCCCACTCACACTTGCATGTACGAACCAAAGTAGGTAGAAAATCATACGATTACTCCGTTAGGTAGGCAAGTTTTATTGAAGCATGGGAATGCTGAAACTCTTAGCAGTTCTTAGCATCTGTTCTTTTTTTATCTTTGGCCGAGTAAGAAGTTTCCATCAGCGTATTTTAAAAGTGATAGAAAATTCGGCCAAACGCGTGTGTTGATTAAAGAAGGAAATATCAGTGCTACACCGTGAGAAAAAAAATAACCCTTGCATGCGAGCATGTGTGTGTAAACACTTTCGGCAATATTAAATTGCACACCAATATTCCAAGGCGAACCTCGATAGCTGCGCCAAATTTGTATCGACTTCCACCCTAATAGAAATCATGTATAATTTTCCTTTAGTTTAATATTATAAATTCTTAATTTTCTTAATATTTCATAAATTTAAACTTTAAGGAGTAGGAATTATTTAGCATAGGACCTTATCTTAAGTACTTTCATAAGCAGACAAAATCAGAGATATCAGTCAGTATTTTCCACATGTATTCCTTCTCTTTTTTATAAGTACACAGTGAAAACACCTCATCCTCTTGGGCCCAACGATCGATGCGGACTCGGAAAAGCTGAGTGAGTAAACCACGAGTAATTTCTGAATTTAAGTACAATGGGAAATCCGTGACATGTTTTACTTTCCTTTTTGAATGTTAGTTTAAATTTTATTTTTCTTATAAATTTTATTTTTCTTACAAATTGTATTTTTGTTGTAGTTTAGTGTAAAGTCTACATAGAAGGGAGGGTATAGACAAAGGACCACAACATCTAGTCTTTCATTCAATAGGGTCAGTAGAATTAACGACCCAAGGATCGGCCGACTCCTACCGCTTTCCTTTCCCCCTTTCTATCTCTGTCGACGACGATTTCCGTAACGTACACGGTCGAGTTCGCCGTGCCCATACCCACGCCCCTTTTCGACTGAGCCAAGCCGTCCCCCAAGTAGACAGAGGGGCGCGGTAGAGACCGACCGTGCAGTGTTAGGGATAGTTTACTATACCTAACCTTATGTCTTACTGTACGCGTTCGTTACAACCTCTACGGTTAATGAACAAAAGAGCCATCAGAGGAAGTTGAGGCAAACTTTTCCTGCAGCTTAACTCTTTTTACTCCATATCGTTATCGTTATAAAGAGTTGATCCCTGCGTTTTAATCTGCTTTGTGGCTCCTGAATTCCCGCGAACGTTCTTGGTTAGTTTTCGGCGAAGGTGTCTTTTGATGTATTCTTTTTCTTATGATGTTTCCAAACCCGTTCCGTACTAGACTGATGAGTCCACTCGTAAACTGTAATTATTATATATAGATGTTCAATATATACATTGAAAATTTAGTTCTAATATTTATAATTTAATAATTTTCTATTTTGTGAAACAATTTAACTTTGTTTCGCGCATTATTTTACTTGCAATATCCGGACTTTTGAAATACTTAATGTTTGTTTGTTAATTTAAACACTAATTAAATCACAGTTTTACAAATTAATCTCATAATTTAAAGCTATTCACTTTTTGTATTCAAATAAAACACAGATCAAAACAACGTAATTTTTATATGTTAAGACAGAAGTTTTCACTCCAGCTGCGGAACGAAAACTGAAAAGTTACGTTGCTTCCCTACCAGACCTTTGGTTACTCGTGAGAAAGTGTGTGAGTGGCGTGGGGCTAGGGCGTTTCACTGCTCGTTGTGCGATGACATCTTCTTCATAACGGCTTCAGTGTTTTGCATGCCCAGGCTTGGGTACCTCCATCACTCACTATATGCCTTGCTGGATGGTTCAAAAGCGTTTCTACGCTTCTACTCACTTTACGCTTCTACTTACTATACGCTTCTTTGCATACGGGGAAGCGTGTCACTTTTCGTATCACGGGGACTCATACTACCTTAACACGGAATGGCGCTGAAGAAGTTTCACTTCAAGTTTTAGGTTTTTTGTGTGAGGAACCATTTGAATCACGACGACCAGGACATCGGCGATTAGCCAGGCTTGAGGAGGACCAAATATGAAAAAAGGTCTGAGGGTGATAGGGAGAGAGTAGCTGAAGCACGTGTAGCTGGTGAAGCAGATGTACTTAAAAAAAGGTGCTCTTTACAGTTTACTTGCGACCCTTTCAATAGCTTTAAGCTTGTCTTAAATTCTTTCACAACCATCATTTTTAAGTTTATATCCATGTTTATAACCATCAAACGATTGAAACAGTAAAGTTTGTTACGTTATCGGTAAATTTTAAGAATGTACTCATGCAAAAATTATTTTCCATTGTAACTTTATATTGAGTTACCGAGCGTATTCGGTGGCCGGCAAGTTTCACAATTTCAATAAAATAATTACTGCGTTCTATTACATGCCTTTTTTATTTTATATTGGCGGAGCGGGAGCGCACGGTGCGCGGAGCTTAGTAGTCAAATGCATTTAAAGATTGGGGTCGCAAACGAAAGAATGAGATAGGGACAGGGAGCTTATGTCGCATATACGATGAAAGCCCGGGCGAGACAAAACCTGGCGCACATGCGTAAGGCATAAATATATCCAATAATACTTAATGAGACAAAAATATGATGAAATACAGAAGATTAATAAAATGAGTTTAAAATATACAAATTTTGTTGCTTGCACAAGACGAAACTCTTTATATTACTTAAAAATTATTACTTTAAAAAACTAACTATTGTTACCTTAAACTTTATTTAAAAAAATGTGTTTCATTTATTCTATAATATTTCTATAATAAATTCTATTTTTTTATCGTTTCAGAGTGGCTGCTTCTCAGTTGGCTACACTTGGATGCCCCGAGCTAATAGCATGTACAAGAGAAGAATATCAAAATATTGCTATACGCCTAGGAACCAAACGGGAATACTTAAAAGCTCTTCGAGCAAAAGTTTGGAAAGCTCGTGTCGATAGTCCATTATTTGATTGCTCACAGTACGCCAAAGGATTAGAAAAATTATTTTTCCGAATGTGGGAAAAATTTGTTAATGGTGACTTACCCGATCACATTTCTGCCATAGAAGAAAAGTGAAATAATGGAACTGATATTTAAGTGACGCTTGAAGGTCAGGAATATAATTTCATTATGAATATATGTTACATTTATTCTGTATTTTTCCGCAAAACATTAAAACAAAAAAAGATATTTCACACACCTACAAGTATTTTAAAGAGGGCTGTGAACGTTTGAAATTCTGAAAAATGGTTTCCAATTGAATCAGGTGTTTGGTCTAGTGCAGTGGGGGGCAAAACGCACACATGTTCAAAACGTTAGTGTATGCGTAGCAGGTAACAACAATGAGAGCAGAGCATTCACTGAGCGAAAACAACGTAGTTTTTTATTTCATTTTTCGTAAATTCAAAAGTTTTACTACTAAATGAGAGTGTTTTTATACCCTTGGTATAAAAATCTGTCCTCCGTCTGTCTGTTTCTACGCGAACTAGTCTCTCATTTTAAAGCTATCGACTTTGCACACACCATTCTTTCCTTTGCATGCAGTATATAAGTCAGAACGTCCGGGATCGGCCGACTATATCCCATAGCTGCCATATAACTGAACAATCGGAAATGACCCAACTTTTGTGTTTTTGACATAGCTTGCAAATAACAGTTGACCATTTTTCGTGTTTCGGTCTGCTCACTAACACAACAAAAAAAGACAATACTCGTGTGCTCTCGCTCTGAACTGAACTTTTCGTTGCTCCTTGTTTTTGTTTTCGGTTAACTGTTCTCCGTTTAGGGGTTGTTTTTATGCTCACTCAACAACAACCTAGAGTGAGCGATTCAACTGAACGCTCACTCATTGAGAGTCAGCTGATGAGCGAAAAAACGAAAAACTCATTGTAAATGGTCTTTTGTTTTTAGTAGAGTTTAAATAACGTTTAGTAAGAGCGTTAACATATGGGCAATTCCACAGAAAGGTCAACCGTGACCGAAAAATTAAATGATAATAAATCCATATTGTATAAACTTTTTTAAACTAAGAAATAGTTAAATTTTTATATATTATATTATATTTTTATTATACAACCCTCTTAAATAAAAAATGGAGGAAAGTCCCGTGTATTTCTGGAAAAATATTAACAAAAGCAGCACAGACTGCATTTTTTTCTAAAAAGCGTGCTTTTTAAAGTCGCCTGATATTAACTTTTTTGTGAGATATAATCAGAAACTATTGAAAATACTGAATTCTTTTTTTTTACATATAATAAAACTGATTTCTTTTCATAGGACTTGTTTTTATTGTGATATGGTACTAGGGAAATTTTTGTGTCTATGAAATTGTCCATATGTATTAAATCTTTACATTATATTTATTATTTATTCAGTATTTAGCTTAACAACAAGTAGAGAATTTAAAGTTTCTGCACTTAAAGAGCTTCGTCGCTCGCTTAAAAGGTAGTGAAGCGCTGAAAAAGCCCTCTCAACAGTCACCTGAGTCGCTGGTACAGCCAGTACAACGTGTGCGAGCGCACTCAGAAGGGGCGACTGCAGTTTTATATCATTAAAAAAATGCAAAATGTTCGCATTCAGTGGCAAACGTCCATGCATAATGTCGAAATTTTCTATGTCACCATAGATTTTCACCAGTTTTTTAGATGCAGGGTCTTCTTTAACTTCCGATATGGTTTGTACGCCATCCAAATAGGCGGAAAACAGAGACTCTTCCTTGTTTGCGACGATGCATTTATCATCGTCGGATGTGTACTCCTTCTTTTGGTCCTGGATATCAACCTCGCATGATGGCGCACTTTGTGTTGAGGAATGCACCTTAAATAAACATTAATTAGAACATATTTTTTGCAATGTTAGTTTAGTACAAGTGTGAGTTTTTGACAAGGACAATATACGTTGTTAAAACATTTAATAACAATTGACAACAATAAAACAGGACCTCAACTTCAAACACACGTAGCCTTACTTGCTTTAGCTCCAATAAACGGTGTGCTATTTTTTTTAAATTTAGCTTTGCTAAGAATTTTTGCAGATCATTTAGGATGCAATTAACGCGTGGATCAATGTAGATTCCAGCTAACATTGCATCATTTTCAAGCAACTTACATTCTCGAATTTTGATCTGTCCTAGTAATTTTTTTTTTATATAATTTTGGCTTTTCTCGCACTTTAGTTTAAGCACCATCCATATTATAAAGAATTCGCTGTATACTAATTTTGTATTTTGCAACTTTAAGGTCGCTTCGTATGTGTCTTTGAACACATCAATATATACTTCCATCCAATCCCAGTCCGCATCAATACTCATGCTAGGGTGTACAGCAAGGAACTCTTTTAAATCTAACAATTTTAAAATCATTAAATATGTAGAGTTCCATCTCGTAACAACATCGAGACATGGCACGTTTTTTTTTGCCCTCGTTCAACCAACGTCTGCTCAGGTTGAATATTTTTAAACATTTAAAATAATATTAAAAAATCTTAAGTTTTCACTTACCTATTCGTTTCTGTATGCAATAATTTACAAATTTTGCGACAGGATGAAACTTTTTGGCTGATGTCATCTAGCTTGTTGATGTCGAATACGCACAGTTGAAGGGAGTGCGCAGCACACCTTACAAGGTGAATATTCGCCAGCTGTATGGAATGAATGACTGCCACAGAGCATAGCACATTGGAAAATAAAAAGTTGGGGATTCGAGAAAGGAATAAGTTCAGCAGGGTACTCATTAAACAATGTGAACTTGGGAACCAAAATTTCATAATCAGAGACAAAGAAACTAAGCCAAGTTTCAGTAAGCGCGGTACCATCAAAATCAAAAGAAGCGCTCTCAACCGGAAAACTTCTGTAGTTTCTGTAGGGCTAGAATTCTGAGGGTCGAAAATGTATTGACTTATACCACATGGGAGGTAGGGGTACCCAATAAATTAGTAGTCAGCAAGTTCTTGTTACGAATTCTTCTTGGAGATTCGCTTAACAACTTTATACTAAGAAATTGGGTTTCAAGTGCAAGGAATTGCTCATTAAGGGGCGAGTTGCAAAGCCGGAAAGAAAGGTACATATGTGTCACCCATTGTGAATCCACCGAATTCACATTTCTTGGCTGTGAAAATTAGACTCATTGTTGACGTATTGCAGACCACTGTAGTAGAGTATAAAGAATTTAGATAGCACTCTGTAGCTCTCTGTAACCGATCAGATGTAAGAGACGACGTTACAAAAGAGATGTGCAATGAAGGCTAAGCGTCGTGAAGAACACTATTGTCTCATAGAGTTGACTGCTAATGTTGGGGTTGGGGATGATGATGTTTTTGATGTAGATGTTTATGTTGATGATTCGGATGTGTTGATGAACAATTTGGCGGATGTTGATGATATTGAATGCGGTGTACTAGATACTGGAGGTGCTGCTGTCTGGGCGTAGGAGTTTAGTGGATGGGTGTGTCGTGAGTTGTAGATTATAAAGGCTGTCTTGTGGTCTACTTTTTCTAATGCCTAATTTTGTCGTCTTCGTATTGCAGTTAATGCAGTTTTTTTAATGGTAAGGCAGTTGTTGCACCTCCTATGGGGGGTTCTCGTGAATGATACTTTTACGTTCTCGTGCCTATCCCTAATCTCTGGTAGGGTTACGAAAATCGTAAACTACTTTTTTTCAACTACTTTTTGTTATTAGAAACGTGTTAACGTGGTTCCTGTCGGATGTTAGTGACATTGTGGTGTTCAGGGCTCGTGCCCTAACGGGGACTGATTGTAACTAATGTTTTTTGTGTTTGTTGTAAGTTTCGCTCGGTTGATAATTAGTAGCGAAATAGTGTTCTACTGTTCTAATAGTGTATATATTAACTATATAAATAGTTTGACATCAAAAGTTTTTAAAAACCTTCTAGCACTTGCGCTACAGAATTTCGGTATTTGTGGGGGCGGGAGGGAGCGTGGCACAATTTTGAAACAAACTCTCTTATAGTTTCAGAGACCAACGTTTTCATACGCAGATACGGAAATGGCTATATCAACTCGGCTGTTAATGCTGATCAAAAATGTATAAGCTTTATGAGGTAGGAGATGATTCCTTCTCTAAGTAGCATACATTCACACGACTACAATATACCCTTGTACTCGAATACCGGGTATACAAGTACGACTATACGGTGTATACGAGTCCGGGTATAAAAAAAAATCGGAACCATTTTATAAAAAAAAAACTTTGTTCAAACCCGATTCTCAAATTGTTTCCACATGATCGATTTTTATCGAACACTTTGAAATGATGAACAGTTATTGGCAAGCTCTGGTTTTGGCACATGTTTTTACAATCATTATATAATTAGCAACACCTTTTGTTTGGTGTATGACTCATTCAGATCAGACGAACACAATATTTTTACACAGAAACAGTGTAGTTTTCGAAACATTCGATGTAACCTTGCAGTTACCTTGGATATATGTAGTTATGATCATCAGAACATCCAAAAGTCAAAAATACCAAAGTTGGGTGATTTCAGTTGATAAGGTTATATGACAGCTATAGGATATAATTGCTGATCATTATAAAATTAGGTAGTGCGGAGGTTTTACCGTTCCGTCTTAAAAAAAAAGAGTGTTAAGACATTTATGACCAGTTAAATGACAGCTAAATCATTCTAAAATTCAATTTGGCAAACAAAAAATTCATAGCATATTCAAACTCTCTAACTCTAAAACACCTTTTATGGATTTTCCGATTCGTCGATTACGGCCGATATCCCGGTAGGCGATTAAAAAGTTTTTTTTTTTTAATTTTTAACGGTAATTGTAAAAATATACCCAAAGATATAAAACTTGGTGCAAGGAAAGAAGGCCCTCCCCTGGACCCGATAACGTAGTAAATGCTGTGTAAATTAATAAATTGTGTAACGTAGTCAATTTTTTTTGTTTGTTTGAAATATATATATAAATTTTTTAGGTAGACTGCCTTCGGGATTTTTCCGTAGAGTAGATCTGTAGAGTAGAGTACTCTGATTTGAGTAGATCCCCTTGTTCGAGGATGTTCGTGTACGATAAAGGTTTTTTTTTTTTGTTTTTTGATTATTTATTTATTTACAATTGTACATATGTATATAATATAATACATATAGAATAAATATTTACAGTATTTTGAATTTATCTATCGGGAAGATTGAGAATATGGTATCTTTTCAATCTTCTTACTGTTAAGCTATTGTCCACTAGATTTAAGGCTAAATTATTTTCGTGATTGTGGAGTCTGTCGTTGTATTTCTTAATAATTTTATTTATTTCTTCTTTTATGGTTGGGATGTTGAGATCTTTATAAATGTTTGCATTAGATACGTAGAATGGAGCATTGACAATTTGTCTCAAAGTATTGGATTGGTAACGCTGAAAAATTTCAATATTCGAGTTGCTAGCAGTTCCCCAGAGCTGTATCGCGTAGATCCAGACGGGCTTTGTAGATGGCTTTAGTATGGCTTTGTAGAGGCGAATTTTGTTTTCCAGAGTGGTTTCTAATTTTCGTTTTAACAACCAGGTTTTTTTAGTTCTTTAAGTCTGAGCTGTTGACATTTTGCTTTGATATGATTTTTTCATGTTAATCTGCGGTCGAGATGCAACCCGAGATACTTTACACATGTAGTTTGTGGAATTGGTAAGCCGTTGAGTGCAACATTTGGGCAGCTGCCTGGTCTTAATGAAAAAGTGATTTGGACTGATTTTAGGGAGTTGATTCTAATTTTCCATCGAAGAAACCAGTCTTCAAATAGGCTTAGCTCACGCTGCAGGAGTTCGGATGCTTCATTTTTCAATACGCTTGTGGCCAAAACGGCTGTATCATCAGCATATGTTGTAACAGGGCATGAGTTTGTACCTGGCATGTCAGCCGTGTATAGGGGGTAAAGAATTGGCCACAGTACGCTTCCTTATGGGACGCCTGCGTTAATGCGATTTAGTGCTGATGAGTCGTTTTTCTGCTGCACGTAAAAGCATCTATTAGTCAGATATGACTTGATTAATAAGTAGTATGGGGCAGGTAGCCAGTTCTTTATCTTGTACAATAAACCATTGGGCCAGACTCCATCGAACGCTTGTTGTACATCAAGAAACGCAGCAGTGCAGTATTTTTTGTTTACGAATGCGGATACTATTTCATAAATGACCCTGTGACATTGCTCTGGTATCCCGTGACCTCTCCTGCATCCAAATTGATATTCGGGAATGAAGGAAAGTTCGTCCAAAATTGGCAAAATTCTCTTCAATAGTATTTTTTCAGATACTTTCGAGAATATTGTTATTGAGAATATATTGGGACGGTATGATGTCAATTCTGTTTCTGTTGTGAGTGGCTTTAGGATCATAATGATCTCTGCGCATTTCCATTGACTTAGGAAGTGTTCTAGTTTGAGAATTGCGTTAAATATGAGAGTGAGAAATCGAATGCATTTTGGTGGTAAAGTTTTGAGGGTGATGCCGTCTATTTTGTTAGGCTGTTCAAGCATTGAACACTATTATATATAAAAATTCTTAAGTTAGAGTTTCAAGGGATCTGACCCATGAAATAAGAGACAGCATGGTGTTTGCTACAAACAGCATGGTCTAAAATCGATCCCCTTCAGCTTAACACAAACACATACATAAGTGGTGCGCTTATCGAACTTAAGAAAGGGTCGCATAGCATGTCAGCATTTTTATATATACAAATTCTTAAGTTAGAGTTTCAAGGGATCGGACCCATGAAATAAGAGACAGCATGGTGTTTGCTACAAACAGCATGGTCTAAAATCGATCTCCTGCAGCCTAACACAAACACATACGAACTTAAGAAAGGGTCGCATTACATGTCAGCGTGAAGTGCGTTGATAAGTAGTTTTAAATAGATTTAAGATTTTCATGTATCCTACTTATTAGAGAACTTTACCAAATAAAATAAGTTTCCAAAAAGAACTCATTGGAGTAACACCTAAATTAATTGGGGGTCCTCTTATCACAGGCCCTGGTGCTTTTTTGTTGATTAAGCATTTGATTTCTGTCAAAACTTCTTCATACATGATACTTTAATAGGCAAGCTCATTTGACAGGGTGACTCAAGAAAATTTTCTACTCCATTCTCTGTTATTGGATTATTGATATCGTTTGGCTGAAACACGGAATGCAGGTGTTGTGCAAATGCTTCCGCTTGTTCGTCGTCAGACCTACATCAAGTTCCATTGCTATTACGCATGTTTAAGTTTCTTTTAGGTGGTCTCTTTAGGTATTTGGTTGCCCTCCATAGGTTGTATTCGTTGTTGCAGGAATTAGAGCTTAAGTTTCTAAGATACGCAGCTAGAGATTCATTGCGTAAGTTCGACAGCAGTTGACTAAGCTCAGATGCAGCGTTGTTATATAATCTTTTATCAGCAGTGTAGTGAGTTTCTTGCCAGCGTTTTCGCAGATTCCTTTTATTTTGTATTTTTTGTCGAAGTTCGGTTGAAAGGTACAATTGATTTGGTTGTTGAAGATTAGGAGCATGATTCGTGTTTCTGTAGCTCGCTTTGTGAATTGAATTTGTGAAGAGCTCCACAGCGTTGTCTATCTTCTCTCCTGGTTTTAACGTAACGAGCTCCTGTATAGCTCCGATCCTTTCGGGTTTGTCTATCTGGATCCCCACCATGGGGATGAGAATGGGTTTGAGAATTTTGGTGGGAGATAAATCGCTGTTATTGATACTTCATTTTATCTCAATTGTCGCAGCCTGCATAACATTTTCCCTAGTACTGTCCATGATTTTAAATTAAAGGCCGTGCTTGACAATATTTGCGGCACCTCCATGAGCTCTATTTGACGGATGGTCAGCTCTTACTGTGTCGTATCCAATAACTCTAAAAAAGGATTTGCTAGTGAAGTGTGTTTCTGAAATAAGCATGACGTCGATGGCATTTGTTTTGAAAAATAAAGTTATTTCATTTAAATGGTTGGAAAGCTCATTGGCATTCCATATTCCTATGTAAAGATTTACTTGCATAGCTTATTAACAAGTAACATTATCATGTTAAGTAAATTATTTGTAAGCTGGAATTGATTCTCTAGAAGCTGTTTTATTCTTTCTAAAGACGTGTTCGAGATATTTCCTGCAACAACTAGAGTATGACTGGAAGTGTCAAATTGCTAAACGGAGCAAATGATTGAGATGTACCAAGATCATTTTTATTATTGTTATCTTTGGTGTGTTTCAGGTGGTTGCTTTCGCTTACAAATTCTTTTGATATAAGTTCCTGCTAGACTTTACACCCTTTGTAGCTAGCAGCATGATCTTCTTTGCAGTTGACACATTTTGCTGGTTCCTCTTTATCTTTTGAGCAAATTTTGCTGGGATGGTTAGAAGAGCATTTCACGAACCTGTGAGTTTTGGCACAATGTGACCTCGTGTGTTCAAATTCCTGCCATCGGTAGCACTTAACGATCTCTTTAGTTTTACGGGGAGGTTCTATGTTAACAACTGCGTTACCAATATGTTTGACTTTGTAAATGTCTAAATTCGTATTGTTGGGCTCAATGTCTAAGAAGAACAAATTCAATGGCTCTTTAGTTACACGACTTTTGATATTGCTAATGTTTCTTACAGTGTGACCTTTAGACTCTACATCTTGTTTAATTAAATCGATATCCGTTGAGAAGTGCACATTTCTAATAACAACTCTAAATGCCCTTTCTTGTTTAAGTTGGAATGCGTGGAATTTTACAAGATCTTAAGCAAGAGTTTCAACAAGTTTCCTGTATTCTGCAATGGACTTTACCATTATACTCACATGACCATCGCGTAGTACTTTATAAAAGAAGAGCTTTTTTCCATTTTAGACTCGAGATAAGCTAGCATTCCTTTAATATCGTTGACTTCAGATAGGAATATAGGTGGGGGCTTGGCAGATTCATCTGAGGTGTCTTCAGTTATCATATCCAGTGCTTCATTTCCGTTATTTGACGTTCTGTCGCTTAGGAGGGCGAATTGATTGGAGATGGTGCTGGGTGCAGGGTCCAGAGCGAGTTTCTTCTTAATGGGAATCGGGGAGATAGATAGGGAAGATAGAATGTTGGAATTTTCTATGGATTCTATTTTTGGAAAAATAATACGTCTTATCATGTTTCATATGGATCGGCCGACTATATCCTATAGCTGCCATATAACTGAACAATCGCAAATTGTACGATAAGGGTGACGAAAAATATTGTCCGTTCGAAAGAAAGTTCTGACTACGAACAAAAAAGGGTAAATTAATATTTTTATACATATATATATAAAATAAAGTAAAGTGAATCGGAAGAAACTCCACAAAAGACAAGATGGAAGGAAATCTCACAGGTCAGAGGACTATGAAAAAAACTTTTTAACAACCCCAACAACTTTTGGGGTTGTCAACAGCCGGGCAAGCGTCTTACGTACCCTCAGCAAGGAATCCGGCCGAGTTGGTGGGGCAATCTCGAGGGCCATGCAGGTTCGAATGGAAGTGGGATACCTCCGCAAATGGGGTTTGACTGCTTCTGGAACAGTGGCGGACAAACTCTCATTTTTCATTGCACGCGTGCATAGGGTAGGAAATTCTTCCGCAACGCTGCCTGCACACTGGCAGTGTGAGCACTATCAAATTTTTTGGAAGCTCTCTCATTTGCTCTCGTTTTGACTCATTTGACAGCCCAAACTTTAAAATAGTCCAAACAACTTTTTGGACTGTTGGTAACTTTAAAACAGCCAAAACAACTTTAAACAGTTAAAGTTTAAAATCTAAATGTTTCCACTGAGAAAAATTTTCTCAGATATTGGGTTGGAAAAAATTTTCTCCATAGAAAATATAGATTAGGAAGCGTATTTTTTTATTTGTTTAAGAACTGTTGCTAGCAAAGCTTTCTTTGAAACAAAATACACTATTTTAGTGCCCATTTAGGTGTGTTCTGTTCTGGAAGCATGCTGGTCTCTGAGTTTGTGTTCCGACTGTAGCACCTGCAGAGGTCGTATCGCATTCCGCGAGGAGAGGTGCTGAGGGAGTTCTTTGGGGTAGTGAAAGGTCCAGCCAGAGAATGGTATTCAATGTATATTCGTACCAATGAGAGGAGGGACTGGCCATACATGCGGCCATGATAGTCACGATGCGGAGAGGATGCTAGACATGGTCTACGCAGTCAGCGGTGGTGAGCGGGGAAAGATGTTCAGGAAGACACTTCCCTCTTTTTCTCTTAAGCAAACGGTCGTGTTTTTTTGTGCGCACTGCGTTTATGATAACTATTGGTAAACCGGTGTTTATATACTTGTGAATTGAATATATTGAGAATCTTAAAGCTTAAACCGTATCGCTTCGCGAGTGCTATGGTTTATTTGGAGTCGAATTAATAATTTGTCTAAATTCTATTCCAAGCATAGCTCAGCTCTGCTTCTTCCCCGTCTTATCTGTATTTCTGCATTTCTCCTTTGCACTCTCCAAAGCTCCCGCTTCGGCTTCCTATTCGGCACAGTAGTTCAAGGTATAGTATGTATTAACTTTTTATATATAAATTTTGATTTATTTATTCAATAAGATGGAATTTAAACTTATCTGTGCTATTAAGTCTTGTAGCAAGACAATTTCCTCATCCCAGCCTGCCATCCATTGCTGGCTATGTGAAAACGTCGTACACGCCAAGTGTGCCGGGTTCACTGCATCAGTTTCGGATGCCATTTCCCGTAGGTCTGGGATTCATTATTGTTGTGAAAATTGTCGTGCTGTTCAAGGCGAAATGAGGCCGTTCATGAGACAGACCAAAAATGGATTTAAAGAGCTGACCACTGGTTTTCGTAAATGACCAGCTCTGTGCGTTTGACACTCAGTTTAGTGGCCTTCAGCTGCTAAATGAGTCCCCTAAGCGTAAGAAATCCGCTGTTTCTGATCAGCCTCAGCCGACATTATTGCAGCCGCTTATATCTCTGGCCACCCCAAGGGCTAGAACTGAGAAAAATTCGTCCGATTTTTTCAGGGAAAATGAGCAATTGTCTTATATGTCCACCATGGCATCCCTTCAAGTGATGCCACAGGTCCAAGTGAACGAAACCCTCATTAGAGTCACCTGGACCACGGGCACCGACTGATGATGCAGTTCTCGTACCTGCGACACCAAAACCCTTACAAGTGATCCCTCCATCGAAACTTATTATTGTTTCTCGGCTTGCCCCTGATACTTCTGAGATTGATATCTTGGCTTATATCAAAGCCAAAACTAAAGCCGATATAAAGATGAGGACATACAAAAATTTAAATATTCATATTTAAGGAGCACGTCATCTTTCAAGATTCGGGTGCCCCCGCTGATGTTCAAGGCGATTTGTTCACCCAGCTTTTGGCCAGAGAACATCTTCGTCCAAGAACATCAGCCTAGTACTGCAAAGTTAAAAGTTTTAAAACCAGTGGGAGTGAAACTTCCCCATATCGAAACCACCGACCAACCTTCCACTTCTTCTTTGATGAAAAAACTAGTATCGTCACTAACACTTACCTATCAGAATACTAGGGGGCTACGTAGCAAACTTCCCAAGCTATATTCTGATAGTTCTTTCTTTGCATCCCATATAATAGCATTTACAGAAACTTGGTTAAATCCGGAGATCTTAAGCTCCGAAATTTTTTCAAGTAACTACACCACTTTTAGACGGGGTCGATCTCAGCGAAGGGGAGGTCGAGTCCTCATTTCGCTAGATTCTACACTTGCCTCTGAAGAGGTGAAACCCCAAGAGTTTGGTGACATACAATTTATTTGCGTTAAAGTCACTATGTCCGTGAAAGCTTTATACATTACTTGTTCATATATAACTCCTATGTCTGAGCCGCCCACATATTGGCAGCATTTGTCCGCTATTCGATACGTCTCTAATCTTATGACGGATCGTGAACAACTCGTAGCGGTGGGCGACTTTAATATCCCAGAATTAAAGTGGTCCAACGTCGACAACTCACCATCTTTGTCACTTATAACTTTAACATGTCCCTAGGTCAGATTAACCATGTTAGAAATTCGCTAGGTCGGCTTTTAGACTTATGTTTTGTATCTGATCCTGATGGTACTGCTCTCTCCAGAGCTTTTCCCCTTTCAACCCCAGAGGATCCATATCACCCCACGCTGGAGGTCTCAATCGAAACGCGTGGTAAATAAGATTCGCTGTTTCCGTAAAGCTGATTTTCACAAACTTAATAGCCTTATCGAGACATTTGACGGGTCTGATATTCTGGCGTGCACTGATCTTAATGTCACTTTAGAAAAATTTTATTTTACTTTAGATACATTTTTTGACTCATGTGTGCCTTGGAAATATCCGTCCGCTTCAACAAATCCTCCTTGGTTTACAAGGTGCCCTACTAACTTAAAAAATAAAAAAAATAAGCTTTTACTTAAATATAAAAAAACCTGCAGTAGTGTGGATTTCGCAAGATACCTACTAGCTCGGTCGAATTTTACCGTGCATAACGCTGAATGTTATAGGAATTATATTGACCGCTGCCGGATACAATTTACTCAGGATCCAAAGCAGTTTTATAATTTTGTAAACACTAAGCGTAAACACATCTTTTTTACCCCTTATCTTTTTCTTTTTTCTGAGAACAACTTATTATCTGGTCTTTTAAGGGTCAAACCCATTTATTCGACAGGCCCCGACGGAATACCAGGCTGTGTGTTAAAATACTGTGCCAGGGCTCTGTGCAAACCTCTTCTAAGACTTTTCAACTTATCTTTGGAAACCTTGATTTTTCCCCTTAAGTGGAAGGAATCATTCATAATTCCCCTACATAAAAAAAGGGGAAAAGTCTGAGGCTGCCCGCATCTTGGCCCGTTATTATTTACTCTTTTTATAAATGACTAGCCCCCTGCTTTAACGAACTCTCTAGTTCTTATGTATGCAGATGATGTAAAGCTTTGTCTTCAGTACAAATCCATCTCTGCCCAATGCAGTCTTCAGTCTGACCTTGATAACTTTCAAAAATGGTGTTTAGCTAATGATTTAATACTTAATGGATCAAAATGCAAGCATATGACTTTTTATCGTTCTTGCCCTCTGCAAGCTACGTATTCCATTAATTGGATTGCCTTAGAAAAATTAACCCAGGTTAATGATCTCGGTATCCTATTCGACATAAAACTTAAATTTGCCGACCATATTTCCTTAATGATTAATAAGGCTAAAGGAGTCCTTGGTTTTATTAAAAGGTGGTCAAAAGAATTTAATGACCCCTATATAACCAAAGCATTATTCATTTCTTTGGTCCGTCCTATACTGGAGTACGGTTCATGTGTCTGGAGTCCCCAATATGGAGTACATCAGGACCGCAAAGAATCCGTACAAAAGAATTTCCTAACTTTTTCACCTAGAGATCTAAACTGGGATGCAAATCCCAGTTGTAGGATGCCGTTGTAGTTCGACATATGCACTGTATGACCCTTTTAGGGTATTATGTTCGAACTACAATGGCGCCCCTCGGTCGTCTGGGCCTCTAAGCTTTATGATGAATACAGGAATGTTAGCTGATGCTCTTATTGATGCACAAGCCATTTCCAAATTCTGAAAGACCGGTAAAACAAAAAAAAAAAAATAAAATAAAATGTTTTCGGAGGGCGAACTTGACTATCGGGTTGCAGAAGTTGAAGTTCTGCTTGAAATACTTGCGGTATTTATGGTATGCGATAGGTTCTTGGGGAGCTCTGAGGTTTGGAGCTCTGAGAATAGATTCACGGAATATTTCAGCCATTAATTGCCAAAAAATTGAGGCCCCGAAAAACGTCCGACAATTGCGCAGTATCCTTGGCACAGCAAATTGGTATAGGAGGTTCACAGCGAATTGGTATAGGAGGTTCATACAGAATTTTTCGAGATAAGTGTTTTCTTGACAGATTGTCTGAAAAAAGGATAAGGACTACAATGGACACCAGAAAAGGAAGTAGAGTTACAGAGGCTGGTGATGCCAGTCATGTAGGTATCGGTGAGGTGCTGTTTCAAAAGGACGACAAGGGAGCGGATTGATAGATTCTCACGCAATTTAGAGTGCCGGAGATTACAGAAACAGACACTTATCACTTTACAAAGTTTGTCTTGCTGAAATCTATGCTAAAAGCAACGTCGGTTATAGTGGTGGCTGGAATCCTTAGGGAACAGATTTTCAAGCAAATTTCCGGCAAATGCCGGAGATTATCCACACGGATAATGGCAGATAATTTGTTCTAAGGAATTTAAGGGGATGATGCTGCTGTACGGGATATCGCACATGAAAACGGGTAGATACGCACCGCAAGCAAATGCTTCCGAGCGCGTCAACCAGTCGGTACTCGCGGCGATCAGAGTAAATATTATCGAGCTATTACTGGAGCTTAAGGCGGCACAGAGCGCAGCGTGGCACTGCTCGACAGGGGTGTTTCCCCTATATTTTCGAACGGTGGAGACTACGAACTGGTCCGAAAGTTTAAGGAGTTGAACGAGTCGGAGAGTCGGACAAATCCAGCGTTCCGGGAAAAAAAGAACGAATCCACCAGGGAATCCACCTCCCCACCATATACAAGGGGAGCCGATAGACGTATTTCATACCAATGACTTGAAGCAGTGAGGGCCCGCCTAGCTCCTGAATCAGCGGAAATCTCAGAGCGTAGAGCTAAGGATCAAAGCAGTCGACACTTTTCTTCCACTCCTGTTATCCTCACAAGCCAAGGAAACCGTAGTATGCTATTAGATTCTCTAAAATTCTCAAGGAAATTCTACGGAGCTTAAGCGTAAGTACGAAGAATAGTGAAATCGTGACGCTATAATGATAACGATTCATTGCTAGTGGAAGTGAAAAAATATGTGAACGATTCAATAAATGACAACGATTCATTGGAAATGGAAGTGAAAAAATATGTGAACGATTCAATAAATGATAACGATTTATTGGAAGTGGAGGTGAAAAAATATGTGAAAATATATGAATATGTGAATGAAGATATAGAATTTGGCCCAAGGAAGGGAGGGCCTCCCTTGGACCCGATACCGTGGTGTCTAATCGTCTGCTGTGTTTCCGTAAATTAATAAATTGTGTACCTTAGTCAATTTATTTTTTTTTGTTTGTTTGAAATTTATTTATTTTTTGTAGTTTGGGAAATGAATTAATTTATATAGTCGCATATGACTATAACTATAACAATAACTACAATTATAACTATTCTAATGCCCTTAATTGTAACCTACACATACATACAAGATTAGAGATAAGATCCACTGTAAATGGACTGTTCAAGCATTAAACACAATTTTAAATACAAATTCAAAAGATATAGTTACCAGGGATCGGACCCACGGAAATAAGAGGCAAAAAGCATGGTCTGAAGCCGATCCCCTCCAGTCTAATACAAAAACAGACATAAGTGGTGCGCTTATCGTACTTGAGAAAGGGTCGCATAGCAGGTCAGCGTGCAGTGCGTTGATAAGTAGCTTTAAATAGATTTAAGATTTTCATGCATATTACTTATAAAATAATTGTAGAAAATAAAAACATTTTCCAAAAGGAACTCAGTGGAATAAGACCTTTATTAGGGGCTCCTCCTAACATTTGGTCCTTCGAGGCACCCTGACGTTTTCCCCCCTGTAGTAAGAGACTCTTACTACTCTTACTGGTTTAAAAAACTGGTACCTTTAAGGTGCCTTTTCACCTTCTGCACCCTGCAGAAAAATACAAATTCTCACCTCAGGGTAGCTAAAAAATAAGCTTGCGATCTGGAAGTCGAAGCCGAAGTCGAAGGAACACAGTGAATAAAATTATATAAATGTCAATGCGCATTGAAATATAAAAAATTAATTAAAATATATAAAAATAATAAAAATGAGTCAAAAAAAGGCTCATGGAGTATTCTCAACCGTATTTTGAGGCTCCTATTAAAATTGGCCCCTAAATAGTGCGTAGATGTGCATTTACACACTCAGTCCAAGGTAGCTAAGACGGCTGCGAACTGGGCATAAAAGAGCTCAGTTTAAAATCGTAGTCCTCTGTTGTTTCCCCGAAGTGGTAAGGGACACAGAGATTGAGAATTGCCATCGAGCAATAAGTGCGTTTTTTATTTAGCTCAGGACTGTCCGAGGCCTTACATCGGAATGTTTATAAAAAATCTTTGAGCAGGAATTCAGCCAACGGATCTCCAAAGCGATACGGCGCAAGGAGTTAAGAACACAACTTGTGAAGGAAAAGATGCTGATCACAGTCGTGGGAAATCAAAAATAAGATTTCAGTTAAAAACAAGAAAGAAAAGCTAACTTCGGGCGGAGCCGAAGTTGATATACCCTTGCAGTTAAAAACGGATATATATCGCAAACATCGGATTAAATTGGCCGATCCTTATGAGAATATCATAATATAACCAATTTATTATAATAAAAAATCTAAAACAAAGTACCAAGCTTCCATTTTCAAATATACGAAAGTTGGTATTTTTACCAATACCATTTCCGATCGTTCAGTTATATGGCAGCTATAGGATATAGTCGGCCGATCCCGGCCGTTCCGACTTATATACTGCATGCAAAGGAAAGAAGGGTGTGTCCAAAGTTTCAAGACGATAGCTTTAAAACTGAGAGACTAGTTCGCGTAGAAAAAGACAGACAGAGAGACGGACATTCTCATATCAACTCAGGAGGTGATCCTGATCAAGAATATATATACTTTCGGAGGGTCGGAGATGTCTCCTTCACTGCGTTGCACACTTTTGGACAAAATTATAATACCCTCTGCAAGGGTATAAAAAATAAGTTTTACCGGAACAACACCGGAAATTCATAAATATTAAAAATAAAAATAAAATGTCGAGTTCATTGGAACAACGAGGTCCACCGGGTAGAAGAACAACATCAGCGGCAGAAAAAACAACCCAGCTACACCATCAGCAGCATCATAAGCGGATCCTTTTACGTCATTTTCAGGAGGAACACGCATCAATATAGAAAATTTAAAAATTGCATGTAAAAATAAAAAAAAAAAAAATTTTACAATTTAAAAAATAATAATTTATAAAAAATTGATAAAAAGAGTAATAATAATATAATTATTTATATAATATTATTTTATATAATATAATTATATAAAATATAATTTTCAATTGAATTTTATTAAAAAAATTCAAATTAAAAAAAAAGCCCTCAGTTTAACAAAATAAATACAAATCTGGAAATTAACAATTTTTTTTGCCGTTTGCAGAATGATATTTTTCTGAAATAGCTTTGAAATTGGTATTTAAATTAAAAAAAAAAAATATTAGAAAATAAAATTATTTCTTTGGAAACGTAAACAATGTCCAAAACGTAAACAATATTAAAATATTTTAAATATTAAAATTCAAATTAAATAATACTTTCACTAATTATTAAAAGAAAAAAATGTATTAACAAAATATTAGAACAAAAATAGATATATATATACAGTCCACTAGAAATTATAGTCGAAGAAAAGGTTAAACTAATAGCAAATTTATTCAAACAAATGTAAATCAAAAACACATCAAATTTACTCCTCTTTTGTCAGCGTGCAATGCGTTGATAAGTAGTGTCGTCGCTCGGGTGGGAGTTGCCTTAAACATACGGCTTAGTACACAAGCCAATGTATATCCGTGTATATCTGTATGCTTTATTCTAGTGGAAGTACAAGTTATAGAAAAGATGCTACTAATAATAATAAACCTTACCGCAGTATAACCTCCCACACTCCATGGCTTTCGACTTCAAATTCACCACCAAATTCAACAATTATCTACCTAGTGTGCCCAATCTCTTCATGAGGGCACAATACCAAATTTCAATAATAATACTTAATACTAAACTATCGATAATCGATCCGCGACATCCCCACCTCCGTGAAGAACCCCTTTACTCAAATCCAAAGCCGCCAACTTTGAAGCGGGGCGCCTTATCCAGCGAGTCCGATCTCCATCCATGATCCTAACGCGGGCTCGTCTGACCTCACCATCCGTTCCAGTAAAGGCCTCCTCCACGACGCCTTTCCGCCAGTCTCGACGCGGAACGGCTGGATCGCAAACGAAGACGATGTCTCCTCGTTGAATCGGCTTCTCTCTGCGGCACCACTTCTCTCTCCGTGTCAGCGTGGGAAGGTACTCCAAGACCCACCTTTTCCAGAAACGGTTCCTCAGCATCCTTGCCACGCGCCACTGCTTTCGCGTAGCTCCTTCCTTAATGAGGCCTCCATCCAGGCCGGGTGTATCCGGTGGGCAAGCTGCTCCCTTGAGAAGATCATTTGGCGTAAGAGGGGCTTCCTGGTCCGCACTCACTGGCAAATGGGTGAGCGGACGAGAGTTAACAATATTCTCCGCCTTTATCAGGAAACTCTCCATTACGTGCTCCTTTGGCGCCACTTCCTTCACTGTTTGACGCAGCACCCTCTTCACGCACTGGACCATTCGCTCCCAGACTCCACCCTCTGAAGGGTTCGCTGGGCAACTGAAGATCCGTTCAATGCCCTTACTTGACAGCTCCGACTGGATTCTCTCGGGTTCGAAGATCTCCGCAAATCTCTTGGCCTCCCTGTCAGCTCCAACGAAGTTCTTGCCGTTGTCACTGCGCAGTCTATGTACAGGCCCTCGACGGCAGATGAAATTCCTGATTGCAATTACGCAGGAGTCCGTGGACAGGTCATGTGCTAGTTCCAAGTGGATCGCCCTGGTCGTCAGGCATGTAAACAAGGCCACCCATCGTTTCTCTTGGTGCCAAGCAAAAGTCACTAGCAGTGGTCCAAAGTAGTCGAGGCCCGTGCTCTTAAACGGCCAACCATAGGCCTTCAAACGATCCTCTGGTAGAGGTCCCATAATCGGCGCCATCGGTCGTGCTCTGTTCAGCTTACACTCGCTGCATCCCGAGATCACACTGCGAAGCACTCTCCACAGCCTCGTAATCCAGAACCTGGTCCGGATTTCCGTCATTGTAGCATCCACGTTTTGATGCTTTATCCTCACATGGGCATCGCGCAGAATCATCTCCGTGAGACCGTGTCGGTGGGAGAGGATCACAGGCCTCATGGCCCTGTACGGCAAACATAGCGCCGCATCAATCCTGCCATACGCTCGCAGGACTCCATTGCCATCTAGGTATGGCGCCAGTCCACATATGTCGCTTCCTTTAGCGACATCCAGGCCATTCTCTGCGGCCTGCATCTCGTCGGGGAACGCCTCACGTTGTGCTATACGGACTAACAAGTCCTCAGCTGCTTCACACTCAGCTGCAGGGAGGCCGTAGTTCTCAAGCTTGTCTCGTTGTCCACGGCATCGACGTGTGAACCTTAGGACCCAGGCCGTAGTCCTCAACAATCGCCTGTAGCTTGAGAATCTCTGCAAGGATATAAACGTGTCACTCGTGCCAACGAGCACAAAATCACTCGACATTCGCATCATCCGCCACGTTGTCGGCGGACGGTAGCCATCTCCATTGGGCCACCTTCGTTGACTCCAGAATCTCGGCTACTCTGTTCCCTACGAACTGTTTGTAGCGCCTGTGCGTGCTGCCAATCCAACGCAGCACTGTCTTCGAATCCGTCCATAGCACAATCTCTGCAATGGGCACACTATGGTCCTGCCTGACTGTGTCCATCAATCTCGTTCCTAGAACTGCTGCCTGAAGCTCCAACCGTGGAATCGTCATCGTTCGCATAGGTGCACACTTTGTCTTTGCGCACACGAACCTCACTTGCACGTCGCCGTCCTCATACGTGATTCTCCAGTAGACCACTGCCGCGAATGCCGACTGACTCGCATCCACAAAAACGTGCATCTCGATAGTCTTCACCAGTCCAGTCCAGTCCACTTTATCCATTTCCTTACGCCAATCCATAAAGGCGTTGTACATCTCAGCCGGTAGTGGCTCGTCCCATGAGATCCTCTTTCTCCAGACTTCTCGCAACAACAACTTCGCTGTTACCATTAGGCAACACAGAAATCCCAAGGAGTCAAACGTTGACATGACCATACTCAAGAATTTACTTTTTGTGGCAATTCTCTTCCCATCGGATGCGATGGGGGCAACTTTGTGGTACTTCACTCGAAACCTGAAGTCGTCCGTCGCAGGCTGCCACCGCATTCCCAAAATCATTTGCTCGGCTTCACCCCATCCAATACTCTGGGCGTGGTCACTGGGTCCGAGCATCCTCTCTACTGTAGGCGAACTCGACGAAAACTTGCAAAGCTCAAAACCGCCTTCTGCATGTATCTCCTTTACTCTAGTAGATACTTCGATAGCTTCCCTCTCTGTGGCGAAGCTGTCCACGTAGTCATCCACGTAGTGGTAGTCCACGATGGCCTTGACTGCTCTGGGATCCGAGTCCCGGACGCTTGGAATTCGCTGTCTTCACATGATGCGCCACACTCGGTGAGCATGCAGCTCCAAAGGTCATCACGCACATTTCATAAACGTCGGGGTCTCGTTGGTTATCCCCATCTCTCCACAGAAATCGTTGCGCACATCTATCTTCGGGTCGGATCAGCACTTAGTGAAACATTTCCTTAATGTCACTGCAGACTCCGACAGCACCTTCTCTAAAATGGAAGAGGATAGATGCCAAGGCCTTATAGTGTTGCGGCCCCTTGCTCAGCGCAGAATTCAGCGATACTTCTCCAACTCGTGCCGCTGCATCGAATACCAATCGAATCTTCCCTGGCTTGTTGGGATTCTCCACTCCAAAATATGGCAAGTACCATATCCTATCGCCTCCCATAGCGATCTCCTGTCGCTCCAGGCGCCGAGAGAATCCCTTGACGACGTAATCATTGATAATCCTTGAGTACTCTTGGGCGAACTGTCCATCTCGCTTTATTTTCTTTTCGATATTGACCAACCTATTGTACGCCATATCATAACTACGGGGCAGCACGATGTTATCCGTTTTCCACAGTAATTCCGTCTGGTATCGGCGGCCAACTCGCACCGTAGTGTCCTCCAGGATCTTCTGAGCCCTTATGTCGTCGCTGGCTGCGGCCGGTGGCGCCGCCTTCACACCGCAGTTCTCGATCTCGAAGTAATCCTCGGCGATCCGTTCCACATTATCATCCAACGACGTGGCTAGCAGACAAGAGTTCGGTGGTGGCGTGTCTCGTCGTCCTTCTACAGGCCCAAAAACGACCCATCCTAATGCGGTTGCGGCAGCGTACGGTCCCTCTCTGGCGAAGCGTCTCGTTCTCAATGGCAATCCTAAATGTCCATGATCCAATACAATAAATAGCTTCGGCACTGCATTTTCGTAGGGCTTCATCGGTAATCGAGCGTCCTTGTTCACGCTCCTGACATCTCTTCTGTGCAGGCTCTGCATCGGCAAACTCAATTTCGGAACGGCATACACGTTGCTCATCACATGTCTGCTTCATTGAACCTGACGCCTTCCCTCGGTTCGACTGCCTGTCGGTCCCGGTTGTAGCTTCTCCAATGGCCGCCTCGCTGTGGCGGTCTCCTGAAGTCTTCATTGCTTGCCTCATGAAGAAGACGGTGATGCTTCCTCCGGCATCCATTCATGGGGCACTCTCCAGACGCAGCGCACGATCCAGTCATATGCCCGCTTTGCAAGCACATAAAGCACAAGCGATGCCTTCTTGCGAGCCTTCACCTGTCTGTAGTCGTGGCTCCAATAAATCGTTGGCAGTCCCAAACTGCATGTTGTCCAGGACCTTCGCATATTGGACAATTCCTGAGGCAGCTCTCCTGTTGCTCGTCCTGCTCATGGTCGATGCTGGCATGGAGCAATCGACGCCTTGGCTCCTTTCCATCAATGTCCGCCGCCATGCAGACCACATTCGCTAGTTCCATCAACCACGAACTAAAGTCCACAATAGTCGGAAAGGGCTGAATAGTTGCAGCGTGCCTTGCCCACTCCACTCGTTTGCTTATCGGGAGCTTGGCCACAAGGTCTTCCATCAGGGTAGGATTACCCAGGTGCTGCTCTGTCTTCGCTGACTGCAAGAAGGCCTTGAGGTTACTCACATGTGTGGCGTATGCGACGAGCTTTCCTAGATTGTGTTCCGTAATTGGGGGCACATCTCGAAGGCAGTTGAGCTGGCTGCGTATTAGTTGCTCCGGTCGGCCATATCTGAACGCAGCTGCTCCATCGCTGCCTTCGCATTGCTGGGGTGAATCAACAGCGACTTCACCGTCTCACACGCGTCATCCTTTAACGCCTTCAGTAGCCTTTGGTTGTTCTCCAAGTCCGTACAACCATATGCTTGCGTCGTTTCCGTAAACGCGCAATAGAAGATGGGCCAATCCGCTGGCTTCCCTCCAAACGTAGGCAGCTCAGGAAGCTTTCGTGGGGCCCAGCTTGCATTTCCTCCAATACTCGTCGCCCATGCACCGTATCCAAGAGAAGGCGCTCGTACCGATGTTCCGCTGGCCGCTTCGATGTGTAGCCCGCAACCATGCGCTGCAACCGTAGTGCCGGTAGCGCAAAATGGCGATGCGTGAGTAGTCCTTGTGGCACAGTTCTGCGAAACTGTACTTGGTACCGTTTGGGATCCGCTCCGAGATGGCAGTCTCCCTGACGCCACATGAAAGGCACTTTTTGGGTTAGGTACGGTCAGGCCGATTGCAAATGTCGGTTGCTGACCTACCCCAACCTCACTCGACATAACGGGGTCAGTGCGCTCAATTTTACTGCTGGGAGCGCGTTCCAACTCCTTCTCCAGCTCGGCGATCCTCTCCAAGAGGTCGCCCAACCTTCGGTTTGTTGGCAGCTCCAGATGCTGCCGGCTGAGCAGATGACACCGGGGCTTCACTGCTTCGGCCGCCATCTTGCCATACGCTGCCATCCATTTGCGTCACAATATGCTGTCTCTCGTTTAGTCGAGGACTCCTTGCACTTTGGACTCCATGCACTTTGCGCTGTCTGCGCAAGATCGACCCTCTCACCAGGGTGCTGTTCCAAATCCAAGTCGCCAGTCGCCTGACTGCGAATAAAAGCTTCTGTCGTCGCTCGGGTGGGAGTTGCCTTAAACCTACCGCGGCGATGGGGCAACCCGCCTTAGTACACAAGCCAATGTATATCCGTGTATATCTGTATGCTTTATTCTAGTGGAAGTACAAGTTATAGAAAAGATGCTACTAATAATAATAAACCTTACCGCAGTATAACCTCCCACACTCCATGGCTTTCGACTTCAAATTCACCACCAAATTCAACAATTATCTACCTAGTGTGCCCAATCTCTTCATGAGGGCACAATACCAAATTTCAATAATAATACTTAATACTAAACTATCGATAATCGATCCGCGACAAGTAGTTTTAAATAGATTTAAGATTTTCATATATCTAAGAGAATTGTAGAAAATAAAAACAGTTTCCAAAAGGAACTCATTGGAGTAACACCCTATTATTGGGGCTCCTCTTAACATAGACTTTAAGCTCTTTCTGATCGCTGCTAAGAGTTAGTTTAATTTAGACCGTACAAGAGTTCGGACGTAATAATAAAGTCATACTGAGAGTCTAGCAATTAGCAATTAAGCCATCTAAACATCAACTCATTTATAATCGACTTCGGACCCGGCTGAAATAGCTCCTGGTCCCAAAAGACACGGAGATCGAAGAAGATCTGGTATATTTTTTTTTTTGTGAGACTGCCTTCGGGATTTTTCCGGATGTTCCCATCCTATAAGAAAAATGATTAACGTTCGGTAGCCGGCGATGGAAAATCCCCATAGGAAGATAGGCGGACCCTTACAAATGGATAATCGGGTCGGGATGGAATATGGAGTCAGTCAAAGCGTGTTTAAAATAAAAATGTCTCTGAAAAATGAGAAATATTTGTCTTAATACTCCAATGCCCTTCTAGTCCTAATTTGGGCAATCAAAATCCCTCTACTTTTACGCAAATTTTTTCCAAACTAATACATTTTTGATAAGTGTTTTGACAAAAATTATTTAAATAAAGCATACCAATCGATTGGTATATCATTCAGATAAACAAACACAAAATATGTTTTGTTCGGCTATATAGTGTTTTCACGCTCACGCTCAGGCATGGGCGACGCTATGCCAACTATTTCCTGGCTAATTTATAATTGGAACACCGATCATCCATTCTTTAGAGGTTTTGTGGACACCTTAAATGTATATATAACTGGCTTGTTACCATTTTGAAAGCGTGGACCTTGAAGAGAATAAGTGAGACACTATCCGATTTGGATCTTAGACTCTTAAAGAGTTTAAGTATTCTATTTAAAACTTAAATTAAAAAAGTTGTCAGAAAATATTTTGAAGCAAAACTTTTCCATTGGCTAATCTATACCTACAAATTTCAGGCAAATCGGTAAATTTTTAGAGGAGTTATAGACTTTTTATCCTATTTCCCTACTGGATTGTGCCACCCGAAAGCGAAAATTTCTTCAAGAAAGGAAATTGGTCACCCTTCCCGGGTGGCGCACAGGTTTTTTTTGAAAATTAAGATAATTTGTAAAGTACCTGAAACCCGGTCGTAGCATAGACTATAAACTTATTTTTTTAATTTATTTATTTGTTATTTATTTTTTTTTGTAATTAATCTATTAATTGTATTCGTCCCAAGGTGCCTTGGTTAGGTGTTAGGTTAGTTCATGTTTAATATTTAAGAGTATTATCCACTAAAAATATAAAGGATGGAATAAAAAAAAAATTAAATTAAGTGTGATGAGTGATCGAGTGTGATGATCCCACGGATCCAGGAGTTGGACCATGGATGGGAAGCCGTCGTGGTGACCAATGCCGGAGGTTCTCGTGTCCGCTGTGTGTTTGTTTTGCTAATTTGATGAATAACGTAATTTAGCGTAAAGTAGTCGTTTTTACATTTGCTTGTTTCGAATTTATATATTTTTTTTTTGTTGAATTAGTGTATTGTTATTTATTCACCGTATCTATTTTTTTTTGTGAGGCTGTCTTTTGGATTTTTCCGGGTGTTCCCATCCCTGTAGGTGTTAACGCGTGCTAGCCGGCGAAGTGAAAAATCCAAACAAGAGAAGAAACAGGCAGACCCTTACAATATGTAAATGGATATATCTCCTCTAAATATCGGCTGATTTGGATCTAATTTTTTTTTTAGATATACACACATATATACATATATTAAGGGGAGGGTAAGGTATTAAATTTTTTTTTTGTCATTTTTTTTTTATTTTTTAAATTGAATGCATAATATTTGAAGAATATTGTGTCAAGTCAATTAAAGCAAAATTGACGAAGTTATTAGTTATTGACGAAGTTGCTTATAAACGTTTAAAACTTTAAAGCGTTTTTCACACAACTCACGCTTTCAAAGTCGGTGCCCCTCATAACGTCAAAACTACTGCACCGATCCTTTTGAAATTTTAAACACTATTTCTGTACATATTTTACGAGGTAACGCTGTCGAGTTTTTTTTTGTTCATAATTTTGATTTTGCAATGACAAATTAACCGATTTTTTCCCAAAAAATTAAGTTTTTCACTTCAAAGTCTTCGAAAAAATTAAAAAATTGCATTTTTCAAAAAACCTTCACAGCGTTACCTGGGGCGAACTATTATCTAACGAATGAACTTTCATTTTTTGATTACTAATGATCCAGCACCGGGTTATGAGGGGCACCGCAATTCAACTTTTTTTGGCGACACGTCCGGTAAATTGCTACCATTGCCATATGTTTAAATATTTTTTTGTAAAAATTGGATAAAACATTCTTCTAATATCATACATTAATATACCGTTGGTTGAATAAATAAATTTTAACTGTGTCGTCAGGAAAAAAATCACAAAAGCATGGCTTTTTTCGCATGATTTGACCTTACCCTCCCCTTAACTATAGAAATAATTTGGCATCAAAAGTTTTTCAAAAAACCTTCCTGTACTGTCTCTATTTATAAATCAAGAAGAATAATTAAATAATAAAATAATCTATTTATTGTCTTTATTTATTAAATAGTATTTAAGAATTTTTTAAAAGTATCGCTAAAACTAATTAATTTGAAACTATTGTGCATTAAAAAAATGGGAAACTATGATACCTACATATGTAAATATATGTTAATAGAAAAACAGCTGTAAAGTCAGCTGTTCCAATTGAAAACATTTGGGCCTGGGTTGCAACATTCCTTAAGTTTATTTATTAATATATTTTGTAATGAAGGAAATAAATTAAGGTCTATAATAAAATTTTTTCATGAATAATTGTATGAATGTTTTGCTATTTTTGGAAAAATAATGGAAATGTCCCAACTTTCTTGTTTTTGACATGTAACTTTGTACAGATTCTATTCTTTTAACCATTTGGTCCCACCTACCAAATTTCAAAACAATCGGCCGGAAAACGGAAAAATAATACGACTTACCAAATTTCATAGTGATCGGCCGATCCTATCCTATAGCTGCCATATAACTGAACAATCGGAAATGACCCAACTTTCTTGTTTTTGACATGTAACTTTGTACAGATTCTATTCTTTTAACCAGTTGATCCCACCTACCAAATTTCAAAACAATCGGCCGACTTATAGGCCGGACTCTTATAGCTGCCATATAACTGAATGATCGGAGTTGCTATTTGGTATTTGGTAAAAATACCATCTTTGGTGTTCAAGAAAGAAGCTTGGGACTTTTTTTAGATTTTGTATTGTAATAAGTTCGTTATATATATGTACATATAACCTTTGCCAACGTAAACTTGTTTGCTAGGAGGAGTTGCTAGGAGTTGAGAAATTTTTTATTGAATATTGAATTGAGCTTTATTGAACTTACATAGGTATTTTTGTTCAATATGGATCAAATTTTTAGGACATGTCAAAAATTTCATAAATATTGTGTATGCAAAAAAAATTTCCATAATTTAAAAATTGGTAATAATATCCATTTTTTTAATTAATGGAGGCGGAAAGGGCCGTGGCGAAATTCTAAGCATCGACTAATTTGACGCAACAGAAACGCGAATTGCTGATCAAATTTGGTAAGTCGAGCTCTAAAAATGCCAAGATTATCCACTGTTTTCCATTTTTTGTTAGCGGTGAGGGTGTTGACTTTTTGATATTAGTTTTATATAGCCTAAGCCTACATAATACGAAAAAGGCATTCAAAAACCTTTTTTGGTTCACTTGCTCAAAAAAAGGGTCATTTTACCCCTGTTCTAAAACATACGAAAGAATGAAACACATTATTGATAATCACCAAGAAGTTCATTAATCTCGAGCTTTAGCGATATGAATGAACAGCTTTTAATTTCTATAAATTATATATAATATCTACATACAAGTTGCTTGGTAAAGAACAGTTTATCGCTATACTTGTGTCGCGTAGCAACCAAAATTTTATTATTATTTTATTCAAACAAATCCGACATTTGACAAATGCTTGTGAACATTGAACAATCTTCGTTTTTTCGATAAGAAATACATTCTTTAAGCCTCAACAAAATGTCTGATTATGACGATATGGACTCTTGTGATTTCGCACACATTTCGGATGTAGATGCTGGATCAGCCCCTGAGCCTGAGCAATTGGCCCTTCTTCCACCCAATCACCCACTTTTGCGCAAATTTCAACAGTCTTTAAAAGAGCATCTTTTACGGACAAAATGTGAATTGGAAAACGAAATCGCAGAAATAAAACATCAAGTGAAATTAAAGGAACAACGTCGAGAAGAGCAGGGTTTGACGTTATATGATATGCAACAGAAGATGGGATTTCAAGAAGAACAAATTAAAGAAATATCTGCAGTAATTGAGAAACATATTCAGAAACGCCAAATTGAAGAATCCATTGTGACTACGCTTAAGAAAGAATACGACGAAAAAATAAAACTTACTAAATGTTTTAAGACTATGTACCATGAACGAATGGCAGAACTTGAACACTTACAAAATTTATGTAGTAATATAAAAAAATGGGCTTTTGATGTAGAGGATGAAGTTAAAAATGCGAAACGTATTGTAAGCAGAGATTCACAGCTGCAAAACCAGTTATCTCAGGAAAAAAGAAAATCGGATATACTCTTTTACCGTTTGGATATGGAAGTTAAAAAAAGGGAGGCTGAACTGCAATCAATTTTTGATGAAGAAAGTCATATGAAAGAAGTTGTAAATATTTTGAATATGAGCATAGCAGATGCCAATACTGATCTAGAAGTTTTACAAAATGAACACAAGCGCCTTTCCCAAGCGTGGGGTGATGTTATTATAGCAATTCAACTAAGGGACAAAATCTTATTTCAAGTAAAAGATACTATGAGGTGAGAATTTTTGTGTTCATTTCTATACGGTATTATAATTTTAGTCAAAAGTGTGCAACGTTGCTGCGTTAAGGAGACCTTAAAATATATATGTATATATCACACCGTAAGTGTGTGTATCGTAAGTGTATCTGTAAGTCGGTAGGACTGTCTGTCTGCTTCTATGAGTATTAGTCTCTTAGTTTAAAGGTCCTTCCTATGCACGCAGTATATAAGTATAGCCAGATCAGTCGACTATATCTAACAGCTTCCAAATATCACAAATGTGTGGTAAATATTGATTCTTTGAAGATACAAGGTTGGTAGAAATCTTTCTATAGACTGCTTTTTTTGGAAATTTTTTTTTCTACCTGAAGTTTATTGGGATTGGCTATAGCCAGCTATAGCCATATGTATATCTTATAGCTATAGCCATAAACCCGAACGATGTTAAGACTTTAAGACATTTTAAGGAAATGTTAAGACTTATGTGTTTTAGAAGGTAGACAAATAAGACTTTTTCCAAAGTTGATAAATTTTGTTTTTTTGTATAAAAATTAGTACGTAATTATTATAATTTTTAAAAGAAAAATTATAAAATAAAAATTATTCGTTGATTTTTATATGAAAAATTGAAATATAACTCTTTTTTTCAATTTTTATAATAATTAAGAATTTTAATTTAAAGAATTAATTAAGAATTTCAATTTTAATAAAAAATAAGAAAGGAAAGCTAATTTCGGGGCGGAGCCGTAGTTAATATACCCTTGCATTTAAAACCGGATATATGTATATCGCAAAAATCGGATTAAATTGGCCTTATGAGAATATCATAATATAACGATTTTTTTACAATGAAAAATCTAAAACAAAGAACCAAGCTTCAAAAATACCAAAGTTGGTATTTTTACCAAATACCATTTCCGATCGTTCAGTTATATGGCAGCTATAGGATATAGTCGGCCGCTTGCAAAGGAAAGAAGGGTGTGTGCAAAGTTTCAAGTCGATAGCTTTAAAACTGAGAGACTAGTTTGCGTAGAAACAGACAGACGGACAAACAGACGGACAGACGGACATGCTTATATCAACTCAGGAGGTGATCCTGATCAAGAGTATATATACTTTATAGGGTCGGAGATGTCTCCTTCACTGCGTTGCACACTTTTGACCAAAATTATAATACCTTCTACAACGGTATAAAAATTGAATCATAATTTTTAGTTTTAATTTATAATAAAAATTGAACCATCATTTTTATTTTTTTTAATAAAAATTGAAAAAAAATTCTTTATCTTAATTATTATTATAAAAATTTGAAATAAGAGTTATATTTAAATTGTAACAATAGAAATCGGAAATAAAAGTTTATTGTGTGCGATTCACCGTTAAAAAATGGTACATGTGTCCTTTTCCCACTCCCCGCAAAGGCTTTTATGTGGTTCAATTTTTTTGAGTTTTATTTGCGGTCCCTGTAAGAAATTCTTTGTTGTAATGATGGTCTAATAATATTATTAATATATAATATAACTTATTATGTGAATTGTCACTTAACTGTAAGGGTATATCAAGTCGGCTCCCGAAATTGCTTTCCTTTCTTCTTATCATGGACTGAAAATAATGAAAAAAGTAGAAAAAAACTTTTGTTATCGATTTTTATAATAAAAATAAAAAAAATTTGATTTGATTTTTGCAGTCTCTGCTTGTTATTAACCTTTTATTTAAATATTTATCAGAAAATACAGGGAGTCAATTAAGCTAAAAGTGACTGGGATTGAAGCAATAAAAAAACAAATAGTAAAAGAAATGGAATTAAATAAAAAGTTGGAATCCTTCAAACAACGACTAGCCGAAGATACAAACTCTTTGCGCCGTGACTGTAAGTACTTTATTAGCGTCTTGACAATTTATATTTACCTTTTTAACAACACAAAATCAGTAAATTTATTGTATATAAAAAATATTTTTCCTTAAAAAATATAAAAATGCGTCATTTGTAGGATGGGAAAAATGTAAAACAAATTTTTTGTAGGTGTTTGTCTCTTTATTTAAAGGGTTCTTGCCGACTTTGTAAATCGGCAGTAAGGCGGGTATAATGGGAATCTTTTGAGTGGAATTAATTCAGCTTGGAGCCATTTTGCTCGAAAACTTCATTGTTGACATCGGTTTTCAATTTTTAAACCCTTGGGTAGGGTATTATAATTATTCCTGGTGTTCGTAGAGTACAAGGGTATTTTGTATTCTTGTGACTGTATGTAACATAAAGAAGAAATTATCTTTGACCCCATAAAGTATACATATATATTGATGAGCATCAACATCCGTACATCTGTACGTCTGTCCATCTGTCAGAGACTATAAGATATAGAGCTATAGGATTTAGCATGGAGACTCCTATAATACCTACCAAATTTTATATGATTTGACCCACTATATCCTATAGCTGCCATAATAGGAATGGCCGAGATCGGCCGACTATATCCTATATAATACGACTTACCAAATTTCATAAGGATCGGTCGACTATATCCTATACCTGCCATATAACTGATTGATCGGAAATGGTATTACTTCAGTGTTTTTAAAGCTAGAGTTCGGATTTAGTACGAATGCTATTTTTGGTAAAATAATACAACATGTTAAATTTCATAAGGATAAGACGACTATATCCTATAGCTGCCATATAACTGAACAATTGTAAATTACCAAATTTTTTTTACATACATACCTTGTTGGTGAGGGGGGAACGCACATACATACGATTCTATTTTTAGAACTCTTTACATGTATGCGTAAAAAACGGTGCGCGAAAAAATTTTTTGTGTTCCAATTTTCATCTTTAATTTCTTGTTTCTGTTTTTAATGCCCCGATGTGGTAGTCAGTAGAACAATAAGTGTTTTTAGTCGCTGAAGGTTGAGACGGGGTGGTAGCGTAATGCATAGAGTAGTTACTGTATGTAAGTTAACTGAAGTTAACCAAGCAGCGGCAATGTCCGATTATTTACTGCTGACATAGCGTCTGGCCGGATGCCCATACATAGCGGGGATACTCTCTAGGTCTGCATGAATATTTTTGATTAAAAAAAAAAAAAAAAATAAAGAAAAACAACAACAATGATATATTGTGCCTTACGCTAACAAAAACTGCATTCATTCATCTTCATTCATCTTCGGTTTAGCATTAGTATTTTTTATCTATTATAAAATATTTAAACCATTTTTTTTTCTGTAAACCAATTATTGTCCCAATATTGTTTGCATTTCTGTTTTTTGTGAATAAATAAATGAATATTTTTACACAACATAAAAAGTGCGGAATAAAAATTCCTAACCAAGACCAATAAATCGCTGGCAGAAAATTATTAATTTCAACCAGAAATAATTTATATAATCGCGTGTATTGAATTCAGCTTTTATATGTCTTTTTTGTTACACAAGAATTCTTGGTATTAGCCGCGCAGTTTTGGTTATTTATTTTTCTTTTCCGTTTTGTTTCCCCACTCCATTTTCGAGAACCCGATACGGCCGCACATGCAATGTGTGGCACTTTGTCGTTTTTATTTCTTTTTTCTCTGTTTATCATAAGCGGAGGATACTTGACACAGCAATAGCGCAACTTGACGAGCCCGCACACATAACTAAAACGGCAGCTCAGCCCCCGCTCCAGCCAATCGCCTCTGTCGGCGCATAATTCATAATTCATAATAATTCATAAATTTTTTTTTTTCTTTCGGGCGACTTTATAGCCGCAGCTCCACATGAGCAATCCGTTCTCATTGATTCAGGGTCCGAGACCGAAGGGCCGGCCAAATTTTCCACCCCTAAAAGCGCTAACGCTAGCGCTCCCAAACTCGCAAACATGGCTTTCAACATGGAACAGATGACAGCCACCATACAGGCGGCCGTTCAACATGCTGTTCAAGAAGCCAATATCGAACACCAGCGTAGAGAAAACGAAATGCGCCTGGCTCTTCAAGAATCCAATAATGAAAACCAGGCAATACGTCTGGCAATACAGCATCTCACCGAACGGGTCGACGCAAAAGAAATCGCCCCTGCCCAAGCGGAGGTTCCCCAAATAAGAAAATATGAACATAAAGAGATTAGGAACGACATCAAGTGCGACGAGCCCCTAGACACCGTCAAGTCCCTGCCCGAATTTACGGGAGCACAGGACGCATACGTCTCCTGGAGACAAGCGGAAGTAGCCGCATATTATATTTTTAGAAATTACGAAAATAGCTCGAGCCATTATCAAGCGGTTATTATTATTAGGAATAAAATAAGAGGCCCTGCCGATGCCGTACTGTCTTCGTTTGGCACTGTTCTAAATTTCGACGCGATTATAAATCGGCTCGACTTTACGTACAATGATAAGCGGCAGATGCACGTTATCGAACAGGAAATGGGCACTCTTAAACAGGGAAATATGACCCTTCTCCAATACTATAACGAGGTCAAGAAAAAGGTTACCTTGCTTACAAATAAGGCCACTATGTCCTTCGAAGTCTCGGCGGGAAAGGTCTTATGTGACAAATTCCGGAATGACGCACTCCCGAGTGTTTGTCTCAGGGCTTAAGCGCAGCCTCACGGATGTCCGTTATTCGGCAAAGCCGAAAGATATGCCTTCAGCTCTCGCTATGGGACAAGAAGTGGAATCTAACCACGAAAGATACACCTTCGCGGCCCCATTTGCCAAAAGCCAAGAAGACAAAGATAAAAAACAGCTCCCAACAGCGCAAGAATACCGACAGGCTTCTGCGCAATCAAATGCACAAACAAACGCTGGGAAAAACCCCGTACTACGTCAAACAGCACAAGGCGCAAGTACACTCTGCCCCACACAGTGGAGGCGCTCCTGAACCCATGGACATCGACCCGTCGCTGTCCAAGATGCTTAAGCCATCCCAAGCCCCGGCATACCAAAACAGGATGCCGGCTGAGTCCGATCGATCTGCCCCACACAAAATGCAGAGGGTTAATCACGTCGCGCAGGGCGCGAAACCGAAAGCAAATATACCGCCGCAGCTTCAAGCGCGGCTTTGGAAATTAACGACGACGCTATTAAATATAACGATTCAGACGTCAATAATTTTTTAGGGGAAAATCCCTGCTACCCGTCATCAGACGAAGAGTAGCAGGTGTAGAAATAAAGCTTTTAATAGACACGGGCGCGTCAAAAAATTTCATCCGTCCATACGAAGGGTTGAAAGGCGTCCGCCCAGTAGATTCGCCATTCTCGGTACATTCCATCCATGGCGTTACCACAATAACAAAAAAATGCTTCGTATCCTTGTTCAACTTGAAGGCTACGTTCTTCATCCTACCAGATTTGTCCTCATTTGATGCCATCATAGGCCTTGACCTGTTGAAACAAGCAGGAGCATCACTTAACCTGATTCCGGTCACCTCAGAAGGGGCTACGAGACCGAAAAGCTAGAGTTCCAATCATGTCCCAATGTAAATTTCACTGAGGTGGACTGCTCCAGCGCACCACCTTTGGTCAGAAAAGCATTTTCAAAAATGCTAAGCGACAGGAAAAACGCCTTCGCAAACCCAAATGAGGCGAAACCTTTTTGGTTTCCAATCCGAATACAAAAATTAAAAGATGGAAAGAACGCATCGACGAGTGTCGTGCCAAAGTCCATTACATGCCTGGCCATGTACAAGAGACGCCATATCTTTGACTTCACCTGCGAGTTGTCATTGCTGGAGGAGCTCGCAACCATAATAGTTCCTAAAGGCGTAAACGCCATTCATTGCGATCTGCATACGCTAGCAGTGATACAGGACAAACTAATTCGACAATTCCCTGCCACCAAATTCTGGCACTGCAAAAACCGAGTAACGGACATTTTTCCAGTTGACGAAAGGCGGGAAATTCTTACTGTCGAGCACAACAGAGCTCACAGATCTGCCCAAGAGAACGTGAAGCAGGTACTCTCCCAGTACTACTTCCCGAAAATGGCCAAGCTAGCGAACGAAATAGTCATTTCGTGCAAGACTTGCGCCAAGGCCAAATACGACAGACATCCGAAGAAACAAGAGCTTGGCGAAACTCCAATCCCATCTCAAGTAGGGGAAATGCTTCACATAGACATCTTCTCCACGGATAAAAAATATTTCCTTACGTGCATCGACAAATTCTCGAAATTTGCCGTAGTCCAACCAGTTCCCTCTAGAACTATAGAGGATCTCAATCTAGCGCTACTGCAGCTGATGAACATTTTCCCCAAGGCCAAGGTCATATATTGCGACAACGAACCATCGTTGAACGTTGAATTTCGGCGTTAGCATCTCAAATGCTCCGCCCCTACACAGTGTCTCCAACGGACAAGTGGAGCGCTTCCACAGCACTTTGGTAGAACTTGCTAGATGTCTTAAGATCGACAAAGGCATCAGCGATACCGTAGAGCTGATCCTTCTGGCCACGACCAGATATAACAAATCTATACACTGGGCCATCAACAAGAGGCCGGCTGACGTGGTGCAGGCTCAATCAGATGGGCCACAATACGATATACAAGATAAAATTAAACTCGCCCAAGACAAGCTCCGGGACAAGGAAAACGCTTCCCGCCAAAATAGAGTATTCGAGGTTGGCGAAAAAGTCCTAGTGAAGTCCAACAGACGTCTAGGCAACAAACTCTCACCGCTATGTGAAGAGAAAACCGTTGAGGCGGACATGGGGACTACAGTCCTCATTAAGGGGAGGGTGGTCCACAAAGACAACCTTAGGTAGGCCGAGCGCGACTATGTTATCGCTCGCCTGATAATTTCTCATTTTATTATCTTTTTCCTAGCCACGTGGCATAAGTTTTGCGTCCTTTAATATTTTAATCTTGCTTTGGTGGTGGGCTACCGAACTTCAACAAAGTTCATAACACATCCAAATTACAGGTTTTCAACCATATCACTGATTTTCCTTTTGACCACAACATCGGCACGCGTCACGGACTATTCCAAACGCAGAAGATTTTGAAAAAATTAAATTTAATGAATTCCAATTGACAAATGCAAACAATAGGCAGGTTAACATCAATAATAAAGCACAAGTCCAAATCAATAAAATTTCCGCTACCGTCAACCAATTTCTGAGGTCAGCAAAAAAGTCCCAAATTGATACTGGGCACCTATTCGAGATGATTTTAACTCGAAATAGGATGATAGCAATGGAGCTGCAGGGTTGATGCTAGCAGTGGCACTTGCCAAAGTTAATATTGTTAGCCCCAGCATCCTAGATCATGCAGACTTGGAAGATGTGTGGATGGAAGAGCCCACCGAGACCGCGATTAGAGATGTTTTGTCCGTATCGTCCGTTAAGATTTTACAGTCCGATAGCATATTACATTTTATTATTAAGTTCCCGAAGATAAAGTCGGCCTGCAGCAAGATCACCGTTTTCCCAGTGTCACATCACGACACCATGCTCAGGCTGGAAGACAACGTCATTGCCGAATGCGACAGTGAGATCCACACCGTGGAAAAGTGCTCCCCGACATCAGGAGCTACATTTTGCCGGCTGGCTCGCAGAAGATCATGCGCCCAAAAGCTTCACGCTGGAGGCACGGAGCATTGCGAGATCCAACAAAGCGATTTACACCCCATCACTTACGTTGATGAAGGAATAATAATTGTAAATGATCGCTCGGCCCGCGTGTGTGTGGATAATGGCACCTGTGTCCATATAAGGGACACGTACCTCGTCACCTTTGAAAGGAGTGCGATTGTAAACAAAACCCGATTGGTCAATCATGACACAGCCCAGAAGAGGGCTCCAGGAGTGGCCAGCTCACCTTCCCTGAACGTCACCATGGAACGCAACGTTCTTAGCCTTCCTTACCTTCACCGATTGAGTGAACGTAATCTGGAGCACATTAAAGAGTTCGGGAAGAAGATTAACCACCATCAGTTACACCAGATGGTGTTCATAGCGGGAGCAATATGCTGCGCTCTAATTTGCATCGGCTTGACCTATCGGCGAGTCACTCAGGCCCGAAAAACCGCGGCCCAGCTGAAGGAGATGATTGCCCAAATAGGGTCGGCCGAGGGCGGCCTCATTCTTGAAGGGGGAGTAGTTAACTGAAGTTAACAAAGCAGCGGCAATGTCCGATTATTTAAGAGTTCGCTCTGGCCAAACTGCTGACACAGCGTCTGGCCGGATGCCCATACATAGCGGCAAGCACTACACATTTGCGTGGCCGCTATGAAATACTTTTTGTTAGCTTTAAGTTTCAGTTTGTGTCAGAGTCTCATACAATAAGGAGCACATAAAACCAATCTCCGGCTCTGCCGTTAACTTGTAAATTCATTTGTTGAATTGGTCACCACGCCTTAAGGGCCGTGACAACGGGGCAAGTGCTCCCATGCCCAGACTCCGGTGAATGTTTTCGTTGCGAACATACCAAAGTGCCCCAGTGATAGTTCTTAAGATTTTTGATTGTGCGCGCTGTATGATGTCTATGTAACTCCCGTCACAGAACGGATCTCCCCTCGGCAACCGCCAGGGATCTCAACCACAATCTACAAGGAGTAGCAACACCCCCCGGCAACCGCCAGGGGTAATTACCTTACAACATATCTCCAGCATCTACGGCATCACCGACTGCGGCGAGGGATAACCAACAACAACATTATTACACAAACACACATATATTTACTTGTACAATATTTTTGGGTTCAAATCCTAGTAAGGACTTTTTATACCCTTGCAGAGGGTATTATAATTTTGTCCAAAAGTGTGCAACGCAGTGAAGGAGACATCTCCGACCCTATAAAGTATATATATTCTTGATCAGGATCACCTCCTGAGTTGATATCAGCATGTCCGTCTGTCCGTCTGTCTGTCTGTCCGTTTCTACGCGAACTAGTCTCTCAGTTTTTAAGCTATCGTCTTGAAACTTTGCACACACCCTTCTTTCCTTTGCACGCAGTATATAAGTCGGAACGGCCGGGATCGGCCGACTATATTCTATAGCTGCCATATAACTGATTGATCGGAAATGGTATAACTTTGGTGTTTTTATAGTTACAGAGTTCAGATTTTGTACGAATGCTATTTTTGGCAAAATAATACAACATGCCGAATTTCATTAGGATCAGCCGACTATATCCTATAGCTGCCATATAACTGAACAATCGGAAATTACCCAACTTTCGTGTTTTTGAAGATAGAAAGTTGGAACTTCGTACAGATTCTATTTTTGGTCAGTTAATAAAACCTACCAAATTGCATAACGATCGGCCGACTATATCTTATAGCTGCCGTATAACTGAACGATCGGAAATGGTATTTGGTAAAAAAAAACCAACTTTGGTATTTTTGAAGATGGAAGCTTGGTACTTTGTTTTATATTTTTTATGGTAATAAATTGGTTATATTATGATATTCTCATAAGGATCGGCCAATTTAATCCAATGTTTGCGATATATATCCAGTTTTAACTGCAAGGGTATATCAACTTCGGCTCCGCCCGAAGTTAGCTTTCCTTTCTTGTTCTTTCTTTAATAATTATTTTTTTTATTTTTCTTTTATTGTAGTTTTAAAGAAAAGGAATTTAATATTATGTGTCGGGTCAGGCAGCAGCACGGCGTTTTATGTTCATGTTTAAATAATGTTTAGTGTAATGATTAGTGTAATGTTTATTTATAAGCCTTAATTTTGTACAAAAGCTGTGTTGATCGCAAGCCGACTCTCTCTCGGTCGCTCGACTCAACGGGCTTTCTATAGAGAGTTTTAGCTCGGCAATGTCTAGGTCGGGCCGCCCTCTCCACTTTAGAGAGCTTTAGCTCGAGGTGACTTGTCGGGCCGCCCTCTCTGTGTATATTACTTAAGTCCCTGCATGCACCATAAGCTGGTCTATCTGCGGATCATCCGGCTTCATCTGCATGCAGGAATAAACATTTGTAACGTTTTAAATTAAATATAAATTCGTTTTGTTTTAATGGCATTGAAAACCCTCAATGACCAAACATTATGTCCGGCTAATAAAATTTCAAGGGAGTCCCTCCGGAATTTCGGTATCCGTCGCGTCCGTCACTTATTTTTACAAAAAAACCGTTCGTTCCAGCGGGTTCCAGCGCTGGAATACCCTCTGCAAGGGTATAAAAATAACTGTTGTTTTTATTGGAAACAAAAAAGGTTGGTATGTATTAGACATCTGCATGATTACATTCATAACATACGTCTTAAAGAATACTATCGAATGAAATAGAATGGAGAGAAAGGAATGCTAGAAATGAAACGTCATTGAATGGGTACAAGTTTGTGTTCCTCTCATAATTTGACAGGTCAAACTAAATTAAAGAGAATGAACGAAACTAAAAGTAAAATTAAAGATTTGACAATTGCCTTGTATACTTGAATCATTCGAGTTGTTGGATAGGATTTCGATACATTCTTTTTTTGACAACTCCGGAACAAAGACGAAAATATGGAAAACCAAATAGAAAAAGAAGCCTACTACTTTATGTTACAAGTAGAATTATAATTTTTATACCCTTTCAGAGGGTATTATAATTTTGTCCAAAGTGAAGGAGACATCTCAGACCCTATAAAGTATATACATATATTATTGATCAGGATCACCTCCTGAGTTGATATGAGCATGTCCGTCTGTCTGTTTCTACGCGAACTAGTCTCTCAGTTTTAAAGTTATCGTCTTGAAACTTTGCACACACCCTTCTTTCCTTTGCACGCAGTATATAAGTCGGATCGGCCGACTATATCTTATAGCTGCCATATAACTGATTGATCGGAAATGGTATAACTTTGATGTTCTCAGAGTTACAGAGTTCAGATTTTGTACAAATGCTATTTTTGGTACGAATGTTAAGAATGCAACATGCCAAAGGATTAGCCGACTATATCCTATAGCTGCCATATAACTGAACAATCGGAAATTACCGCGGATCGGCCGCGGATCTTGATCGCGGATTAAGGATCGGCCAATTTAATCCGATGTTTGCGATATATATCCGGTTTTAACTGCAAGGGTATATAAACTTCGGCTCCGCCCGAAGTTAGCTTTCCTTTCTTGTTTCTTTATCAAGGTGTCCATATAAAGACAAAAATAGAAAAAAAAAAATTGTAACTGATCTTCAAGACAACTTTGACCTCAACAATAATGAAACCCAGTTAGTAGTCCTTGAATTTTCTGATTATTTCGATGTCCCCCATTTTGAGACAACTCAAGACAAGGTGGATCAAGAAATTTCTGGATACTGTAATATTAATGTTGCATAAACCATTGATTTTAATGCTTTAGCTTGGTGGCATATAAATAAGCAATTTTTTCCGTTATTGCACAAAACAAGCTGCAAAATATTTTGCATTCCAGCGAGCAGCGCGGCTTTGGAACGTACATTTTCAAACACAAGAAATTTGTATTACAGAAAAGCGTTGTCAAATAGCGTTGTCAAATAATTCGGAAAATATTAACAAAATAATGTTAATATCGAAGAAAATTCACTGCATATAATTTGCTTTTATTTCCTTTTATTTACATTTGCAACTCGAATCATTCGAATTAAACGTCTCTGTTTTCAACATTCTCAATTCATTCAATTCTTTTTCTTTTTCCTATTAGTTGTGCAAGTGAGTAAGCGTAAGAGAACCAAACCTATCACACCGGCTTGGCTTTGCTTATATCTTATATCAACTCAGGAGGTGATACTGATTAAGAATATATATACTTTATTGCGTCGGAGATGTCTCCTTCACTGCGTTGCATACCAAAATTACCAAAATTACCAAAATAACAAAAAAAAACACCCTCTGCAAAGGGTATAACAAATAAATAAACAAGATAGGACGGCTATGGAAGAGATTCCCGACTATATTATACCCGGTACTCATCTTTTTCACCCACAATTTAACTGACCTTAAAAAATTAAACTTCAATGGTATGGCGGCGACGACCTCCTAATTAAACGCAAATTTCTTTCCAGCGAGTGACTTTGAAGTTTGGAAACAAAAAGAAGCCACACGGGGCCAAATCTGGAGAATATGGTGGGTCGGGTAGCAGTTCGTAGTTCAATTTGACCAATTTGGTCGTGGCGAGGGCTGAATTTTCAGCTGTTGCGTTGTCATGATGGAAGAACACTTTTTTTTAAACCTACGCGGTCTTTTGAGATGCCTACTCTCTTAGCTGTCTCGCGCATCTTCAATCGGCGGTCTGCCAATACGAGATCGTGGGTTTTTGTCAAAGCCGTCAAAAACCGACGTCCACGTTGAAACTCGTTGAACCAATTTTTGACGGTCGCCATCAAATGAGAAATTTATCTTGTGATAGTGACGCCATCAGGCGGTGAGGCTAAGTACTCATCGGACTGCCCTCATATTAGGTGCCGACCACTGCTTTAAAGGTATGAATTCTCAGCCACAAATTTTTGCTGCGTCATTTGCACTTAAACGCTACAACGAGATTTCCGTTTTGGGACCGGGAGTGGTTGTGGCAATATTTAGACACAAATTGATCTAAATTTGATCTGCGCTATCGGAAAGTTCTATTTTTTATAATCTTCGACATCCACGCGTTTATATTTGAAATTTATAGAGGCACAAAGGGGCGTGGAAAAAATATGAAACAAACTTGAACTACGTGGAGTCTACATACCGAATCTTATAGCTCTATCTCTTATAATCTCTGAGATCCAACCGTTCATACGGACAGACGGACTTATGACCTGTATATTTTAAATATTATGACCGGTAATTAAAGTTCCAAGGCAGTGCGTCCGTCATCCGACACGTCAGTAACTATTTTCCCATTCCGCTAATTTCTCATAATTAAATTACTAAAAACATAATTATATTTACAACAATAGTAATAGAATAAAATTAACAAGAAAGGAAAGCTAACTTCGGGCGGAGCCGAAGTTGATATACCCTTGCAGTTAAAACCGGATATATATCGCAAACATCGGATTAACATCGGCCGATCCTTATGAGAATATCATAATATAACCAATTTATCCAATTTATATAACCAAAAAAATCTAAAACAAAGTACCAAGCTTCCATCTTCAAAAATACCAAAGTTGGTATTTTTACCAAATACCATTTCCGATCGTTCAGTTATATGGCAGCTATAGAATATAGTCGGCCGATCCCGGCCGTTCCGACTTATATACTGCGTGCAAAGGAAAGAAGGGTGTGTGCAAAGTTTCAAGACGATAGCTTAAAAACTGAGAAACTAGTTCGCGTAGAAACGGACAGACAGACGGAAATGAAAAACAGGAAATGAAAGCTAACCTCGGGCGGAGCTAAGTTGATATACCTTTGCAGTTGATACCGGATATTTTGCAATAATCGTATATAGACGGCTGATCCTTATGAGAATTTCATAATAACCAATTTATTATTACAATTTATTACAATACAATACAATACAAATTACAATACAAAATCTAAAAAAAAGTCCCAATATTCTATCTTTAAGAACACCAAAGTTGGTATTTTTACCAAATACCAATTCCGATCGTTCAGTTATATGGCAGCTATAAGATATAGTCGGCCAATCCTTATGAAATTCGGTGGGACATATTATTTCATTGCCAAAAGTATCACTTATACAAAAATCGAACTCTATGGCTCTAAAAACACCAACGATATAGCATTTCAGATCAATCAGTTATATGACAGCTAAATGATATAGTCAGCCGATCGCGGCCGTTCTGACTTACATATATACTGCGTGCAAAGATGTCTCCTTCACTGCGTTGCACACTTTTGACCAAAATTATAATACCCTCTGCAAGGGTATACAAATTTTAAGCGCAACAGATTGTTGCATTAAAAAGAGGATATAACATATTTAAATAAAAATGAACTCTCTATTTATAGAAAACTTTCAACAGTAAACGGATATTCGATAATAAAATATTATCATATATCTTTTATGAAATCGAGGGTTAATGACCCAAAGCACAGTTTTTAGCACAGTGGGGGGCAAATACTCATTGTACATAGAACGCGTGCATATGGTAGGAAATTCTGCCGCAGCGCTGGCGGCACACTGACAGTGTGAGCACTATCAAATTTTTTAGACGCTCTCTCATTTTCTCTTATTTTGACTCATTTGACAGCCCGAACTTTACAACAGTCCAAACAACTTTAAACAGTTAAAGTTTAAAATCTAAATGTTTCCACTGAGAAAATTTTTGTCAGAAATTGAGTTGGAAAAAATTTTTTCCATAGAAAATATAGGGAAGCGTAGTTTTCATATATAGGGAAGCGTAGTTTTTCATTTGTTTAAGAACTGTTTCTAGCAAAGCTTTCTTTAAAATAAAATACATTATTTTAGTGCCCATTCAAACTTTTTAATTTACGAAAAATGCTTTTCAATTCGAAATTGTATTCTTCTTAAGGGCGGCTTGAGCTTCCCTTTGAGAGAATAAATGATATCGTGCACCTTACGGGTGTTGAGGCCGGTTCTGATACAACCGAGTTTTCATACACATTCAATGGACACATGCGGGTTCTGGACCGCCGAAGGAAAAACAAGGCTGCTTTCTGGTGCAGATTGGGGTCCAGAAGCTCAAGCCGCTCTTAAGGAGTATATAATTTATATCAGCGGTGCCGAACTCGTGATACGGTGAATCTTGCAATGGCTACCAATGCATCAGAGAATCATGTGGGATGACATACACCAACTATCAACAAATATTGCATGGTAATTAGCACCCCTATTAATGAGTGCCCTCCCATACCTTACTCGCTTGTCCTAGGGGATGTCCCTTTGTTTTGTGTGAGGGATTAAGCATTGATCAGCTCTGGATCCCCGAAAGAAAATATGGCTGCCTTGGCAAATGCCAGAAGGCTGGCATCTACAAGATGGTGTTATGGTCGGCCGGCATTTCTTTGAGCCATACTCGCGCCCTTAGCTTGCTGGGGATCATGTACCAGTCAACCATCTGGGGTTCTCGCTTCATCTTTCTCCGCACCACCTCGAACACCTCTTTCTCCAAAGGCGCGGCTTGTCCGGCTCATGTTCCTAACGCGTTTTCGTCAAACAGGGCCCGCGACAACCTCGGCTCTCTGCCCTGTGTCACGAATCTCGGCGAGTATTCTGTGGATTCTGACACCCTCGAGCTCGCCGCCAGCATTAGCTTGGCAAGTGCGTCCCATGCCCTTGGGTCCATTTCTGCAAACTGGGCGATCATTGTCTTGACCGTCCTGTTCGCCCTTTCTGTGAAATTTTCTTGAAGTGCGTACGGTGCGATGAACTGGTGACGCACGCCGAGCTTCTCGAGGAACTTCTTGAAGATCGGGCTGGTGCACTGCACGCCATTGTCGGTCACCGTCACTTTCGGCAAACCATTCCGAGTTTCCACTCCCGGATTGCTTTTTGAAGCACCTCGGTCGTTGCCTTTCGGAGCGGCACCATTTTTTGTCTACTTCAAATCATGACAAAACACCGTGTTCCCATGCTTGGATCTGGGCAATAAACCTAAAAAATCGGACACACCGTCGGTCATAGATCTTCTGGGACCTGCGTCAGCATTTTCCCCGCCGCTTGCATCTGGTTCGGTTTGTACCTCATGCACATTTCGCACCTCCTGACATATTTTCGGATTTCTCTCTGCAGCCCTAGCCAGAAGTAGCTGGTTTTCCTCCCGCTTAGGAGTCCTCCCGTCGGTGCGTCGTGGTTTTCTTGAAGAACCTGTTGTCTCATGTCCGCCGGTACGCCGCTTGCCTTTTGATCCTTTCCTGAAACTGGGCGATCATTTGTCTAACTTCCATGACGCCATGTCTTCCCTTCCGGCTTTATGCGGGACGTGACGGTAGATCCGGCCACCTTCTTCAATGTAATCTGTGGGTTCGTCTTCATCTTGTGTTTCAGCGCGTTTATACACACTCACACTACATTTTTCACTGCTACTCGCCTGCGGTCCTGGGTCTGGACCGCACCAACGCCATAATCGCTGGCGTCCGTCTTCAGAATAAATCTTCTTTCAAAATCTGGGCACGCCAGTACTGGATCCTCCGCCAGCCGTGACTTCAATGTCTCAAATGCCTCCTGGTGCTTGGGTGTCCATTACCATTTTGTTCCTTTCCGTAGCTGATCGTTTAGGGGCTTCGCGATTCCTGCAAAGTTTGGGACAAAACGCCAATACCATTACGCCATCCCGATAAGCTGGCGCAATGCTTTTACGTTGGTTGGGAGTTGTAGCTTCGTATTTGAGACGACTTTTCCTGGATCCGTGCCGATCCCATGCCGATCTGTTCGGTGCCCTGGGTACTGCAGCTCCTGCCAGAAGAAATTACACTTTTCCGCATATATTATTATTATGTAATTGATCCGTGGCATCGGGTACGCGTCCTTTATCGATTTGGCGTTAATCTGTCGGAAGTCTGCTTTATGGGGATGTACTTCATGGTGATCCTGTGCTGTGTTCTATTTGGGTGATCCTGTGCTGGGCTATCGGGTGAGAAAAGGGGTCACCGGCCAGATCTCGTCGGCTAACGGTTGGGTCATGTAAGACTCTTCTCTCTCACCCTGATGCTCGCCTCGATGGTCATAAATTTATCGATAATAGAAAGCGTGCACGACCTCACGAACTACGAAGGTCAAACAAAGTCCCCTCTGAACAGATCTTGTCAGAACGCATCATGGACCTCGAGAATGTTTTAGTTTAATAAAACTAAATAAACTTTAAACTTGCTTCATTAAAGTAATCCACTAATATAAAATATAACGTGTCTATTTTGTAACAAAAATTTATAAAATTTGTCGAATTCTATTTTGTTTTTAGTTCGTCTTCTAAATGTTCCCAATTCATTTGGATTATTTTAAAACTATTTCAATTACTATTACTTAAAAAAAAAAGGGATTTATAATCAATTCCGACAAAACTTTACAATTAGGTAATGTGGATAATACAATCCCTTTTTGTGTGTTACTGAATGTGAATGTGAAAGATTCTATCATTCGTAGATTCTAATTCGTTTATGCATATAGCAGAATTTTTAATTGATTATGTTTTGTACTCTACTTACAAAAAGTTCATTTTTAAGAATTATATTTTGGCATTCCAGGAAGTATATTTTTTTTACTATTATTTTTTTTTTTCATTTAAATTTATCAGTTTTCTCATACATACACATATATTTTATTTATGTTTCTATTATCAGTAATAATCGTTATATTTTATCCAGGTCATTACCTTGGGTCTGCCGTAGAATAAGTTTCTTTAAGCACCGATTGTGCAATTTATACAATTTAATATGTATAATTCCCCATAATAATAAAGAGGTTTCGCCACCCTGAAATTTTCGATTTTTCGAAAAAATCGATTTTTTACTTAATTTAAAAGACTAAAAAAAAAGACGTCTTTAAAAGACGTCCCCGAAGACAATATCTTGATAATTATGGAAGTTATGTTCATTTGAAGTCGGCGCGGCAGGTGGGCACTAAGACACTTCTTTTTCTTCTTTTGCGTTTTTCTCGAAACCACTTTTTTTAAGACGGTGGGCATGATAACGCAAAAACTGTTCAACCGATTGACTTGAAAATTGAAACACATCTTCTTACATAGATTTTCCATAGAGTAACGTAGGATTTTTTCGATCCAATGGATAGAACAAAATTTTAGTACGAAATTTTTTGCCCAAAAAATGTAGTCAATTTTTGAAGTGCTCTCATTTGCGTAATTTTTTTTTTCTTAAACGGCTACGTCACTCTATTCCAAATTTATCACTTTTTAAAAAAAAAATTTTGTTTACTTGTTTCTGATAAAAAATTGACACGTGAATTATGCCCACCATCAAGGAGCACTCCGGAAAAACCGATGATCGCCGATGTTCATATCTCCGCCATTTTATTAGTTGTATTGAATATAAATAAAAGTGGAAAAATCCTATCTCAACTAGTTTAGTCACAAGAAATTCCTGAAAAACCGTCCCGTTTCCACGCGGTCAGGGTGGCGTATCCCCTTAAAAAAATAAAAATAATGTAATAATTCACGATTATTATTAATAATATTGTAATAGTTTCTGTTTCTATATTTTGTGTTTCTACTTTATTGATTACATTTGCCGTAGAGTAAACAGTTTTTATATCGATTTAGCCCATTTTTGGTGCATTTTTGGAACTTTTTTTTGGAGCTATTGTTTTTGGAACTATGCCGTAAATGTTTTTTGTAAAGTTATAGTCAATAAAATAATGTTCGCGATAACGCGACAACTTTTCTATAATATTTATTTAATTTCATTCATACTGTCTTGTATATATTTAAAACTTATTTTTTATATTTTTAAAAATTAAAAAAATCGGGTTTACAGACTCGGCTTACAGCGGTTAACCTCTCGCTCTTGTAGCTTTTCCGCTGCTATTGTCCGGGGCCTCTGTCTGTTGGTTTTCGGTGGCACGTTTCTTTGTAGGTGATCTTTGCACAATGATCCGGGGCCATCCTGCAAGCAGTTATCCTGTCTTCTCGGTAGTTGCTTGATGGTCGAAACTATAATTATTTCAGAATCTTGGGTTTCTTTTTCTGTTAATTTTGTTTTTTGAAAGTCAAGTTCAGCTTGAATTTTTTTTTGCGCTGTTGACCACGCTAGAGCAGTGCCGGCGTTAGCCAACGCGAGGCCCTGGGCCGTGGATTTATCGCGAGGCCTTATTTACATAATTAAAAGAAATATTTGTACATTCGTTTAATGGAATTTAGATGCAGTTATACGACTATGCAAACACTAATAAATACACATTAACAAATTGATCAATGTATACATTTTTTTAATTTTTTTAAAAGCTTACGCGAGGCCTTTTTAAGCGCGAGGCCCTGGGCGGTGGCCCAGGTTTGCCGCACCTAATACCGGCGCTGCGCTGAAGGCAGTCCTAGCAAACACCGAGATGGTGGTATAAAGCAACCAGTTGAGGTGTGCTACTCTCTTTATACCCTTGCAGAGGGTATTATAATTTTGTCCAAAAGTGTGCAACGCAGTGAAGGAGACATCTCCGACCCTATAAAGTATATATATTCTTGATCAGAATCACCTCCTGAGTTGATATGAGCATGTCCGTCTGTCCGTCTGTCTGTCTGTCTGTTTCTACGCGAACTAGTCTCTCAGTTTTAAAGCTATCGTCTTGAAACTTTGCACACACCCTTCTTTCCTTTGCACGCAGTATATAAGTCGGAACGGCCGGGATCGGCCGACTATATCCTATAGCTGTCATATAACTGATTGATCGGAAATGGTATAACTTTGGTGTTTTTAGAGTTACAGAGTTCAGATTTTGTACGAATGCTACTTTTGGCAAAATAATACAACATGCCAAATTTCATAAGGATCAGCCGACTATATCCTATAGCTGCCATATAACTGAACAATTGGAAATTACCCAACTTTGGTGTTTTTGAAGATAAAAAGCTGGAACTAAGTACATATTCTATTTTTGGTCAGTTAATACAACCTACCAAATTGCATAACGATCGACCGACTATATCTTATAGCTGCCATATAACTGAACGATCGGAAATGGTATTTGGTAAAAATACCAACTTTGGTATTTTTGAAGATGGAAGCTTGGTACTTTGTTTTAGATTTTTTTGGTTATATAAATTGGATAAATTGGTTATATTATGATATTCTAATAAGGATCGGCCAATTTAATCCGATGTTTGCGATATATATCCGGTTTTAACTGCAAGGGTATATCAACTTCGGCTCCGCCCGAAGTTAGCTTTCCTTTCTTGTTTTAATTTGGTTTCGTACAGCTCCGCGTTACTGACTTATATTCACTTAAATTCGTATTTTTTAATTTCATTTTTTGTCAATTTACAAGTTGGAATGGGCACTAAAATAGTTCATTTTCTTTTAAAGAAAGCTTTTCTAGCAAAATACCTTGAACAAATAAAAAACTACGCTTCCCTATCTATATTTTTTATGGAAAAAACTTGTACCAACCCAATATCTGATAAAATTTTTCTTAGTGGAAAAATTGTTTGTTAAAGTTTGGGCTATCAAATAAAGGCCAAATGGGAGCAAAAGAGAGAGCTTCTAAAAAAATTTGAGAGTGCTCACACTGTCAGTGTGCCGGCAGCGCAGTGGCAGAACTTTCAACCCATAGCACACGTGCTATGGGAAATGAGAGTTTGCAAACGGCTTCAACCCGCGATACCGAAGTGGAAAAATCGGCGATTAAGGGCAACCCGGCTTTACTGACCGCTGAAACCCAAAGGGCACGGTCTTGCTTACCCGCTCTTCTCACTGCGACTCCCGCGTCATGGAGTTCGCAGTGTAAAACCCCCCTCCAATATCGGAAACAAATCTCGCACCAACAACTAGCAGTGCTACAATTTCTGCATTCACAGCGAAAACCACTGCAACTCAAAGTACCGCGACGTCAACGACTACAGCGAGTACAAAAACAACAACTTCGGAAAGTGCCAAAGCGGCCACGGCCACACAGACTGGAATAGATCGCTACATCCATTTTTAGCGCAAGCTCAGCCCGCAGAGTAATCCGGCAGGCAATAAAACAAAAATTTACCGTATCCTGAAGATCGATAAAGAACCAGACAGATCCACTACCAACAGATTTGCCCTACTGGCGGAGGTTGAGGAAAACCAACCAGCCCCAGACACCGCAAAAAAACCAAGCTCCCTCCAATCTATATCAGGGAGAAAAGCTCGAGTGCCCTGGTCAACAAAATTGCGTCGTTGATCGGGAACGGCGACAACTTTCATGTTGTTCCGCTTATCAAAGGGAACCTCCATGAAACAAAGGTGCAAACCAAGACCGAAGAGCACTTCCGAATTGTGTCCAAATATCTGGACACTGAACAGAAAAACTATTACACGTACCAGCTGAAAAGCAGTAAGGGCCTACAAGTGGTAGTAAAGGGAATCGAACCCGATGTTACCGCCGCGGAAATAAAAACCGCCCTTAAAGAAAATGGCTTCGTCTCCAAGAATAATATTAACATTCTAAATAAAGATAAAAAGCCACAACCCTTCTTCAAGGTCGAGCTTGAGCCAGAAAGCAGGTCGCTGAAGAAAAACGAAGTCCTCCCAATCTGCAACCTGCAATATCTTTTGCATCGGAAAATCACTGTTGAAGAGCCACATAAACGCAACGGTCCAGTGCAATGCTTTAACTGTCTGTGTAGTCTGCGGGGACGCCCACAACTCCGCTTACTGTACTACAAACAAGGACAGTACCGTGAAGAAATGTGGAAACTGCAGAGGCAACCACACGACAAACTATAGAGGATGTATGGTGTATAAGGAGTTAAAGAATCGCATGCATCAACCGACCGCAACGCGCAACCAAAATCCACAGAATGCGCACATTGCGTCAAAAACTACGCCAGACGTCTTCTTCGCCAAAGCTGCGAGATCCTCATTCGGTCCACTAAACATCACCAACGGCTTCTCCTGTGCCGATGGTCTACAGACATCGGCCTGTAGAATTGTCACAATTCTTGACCGAAAACCATATTGACGTTATGCTACTGGCGGAAACGCATCTTACAAGAAAATACAACTTTTATATAAGAGGCTACACAATCTACCGCGCAGATCATCCAGATGGGAAAGCCCACGGCGGAACTGGAGTTCTAATCAGAAACGCATTAAACACCATTTTCACAAAAGGTTTGCAACAAACTTCTTGCAGGCCACATCGATACAAATTCAGTCAAGCAACGGAATCCTTTCAATCGCTGCCGTTTACTGCCCTCCTCGTTTCTCAATCTCAGAAGGACAATTTAGGACAGGAGACTACAACGCCAAACATACGCACTGGAAGGCAATTGTACAATGCAATAAATGTGACAAATAAACTGGACTACGTTTCCCGTGGAAGTCCCACATACTGGCCAACAGACTCACGAAAGCTCCCAGACCTTATTGATTTTTCGGTTGCAAAAAACATACCTCGCAATCTAATAAGTGCCAGGGCAGTCTCGGACTTATCATCGGACCACTCGCCTGTGCTTCTAACTCTTCTTCAAAGCCCAGAAATAACCGAACACCCTTTCAGCCTGAAGACGCCAAAAACGAACTGGCTAAAATACAAAAAGTACGTGAGTGCACACATAGAACTTGCCCCGGAATTTAACGTGGAATCGGACATCGACTAGACTACAAGCACCCTGGAAGAAGTACTCGTTGCGGCAGCTAAAATCTCTACTCCTCATGGGAAAGAAGTAGACCGAATCAAATACTTCAGATCTGATCAGCAAATCGAACCGCTCGTGCGAGAAAAGAGGCGCACGCGTCGTGATTGGCAAAACATCAGATCACCAGCTTCAAAACAACGCCTTAAGGAAGCTACCCGATCACTCGACCATGTTCTTCACCAACAGGAAGAAAATGCACAGCTGAGATACATCCAGAATTTCTTGCCAACAAGCACAAAGTATCCCCTTTGGAGGGCCCACCCAAATTTTAGCGCCCCAATTGAAACGACCACCCCGATTAGAAACTCTTCGGGATGCTGGGCTCGCAGCGACGAAGACCGAGCTGAAACATTCGCCACACATCTCCAAAGTGTCTTCCAGCCAAACCCAGCCTCAAATTTATTTCTCCTGCCAGTAATTCAGCCAGAGTCCTCCCCTCAGCCAGCCGCACCTTTATTCCGGCCGAACGAAATCGAAAAAGTCATAAGAGGGCTAAAACCAAAAAAGGCTCCCGGTGGTGACCTATTGACCCCAAAGATGCTGTTCGAACTTCAAAAATGCGCTATAGAGGTCGTCTGCAAACTATTTAATGGAATCATTAATCTTGGCTATTTCCCAAAAAAGTGGAACAAATCCATCATTATAATGATCCCGAAGCCTGGAAAAGACCACACAATTCCGTCATCATACAGACCAATAAGCCTCCTATCTTGTTTGTCTAAATTGTTTGAAAAATGCTTGTTAACTCGCATAATACCACATCTGGAAGCTTGCAATATTATCCTGGCACACCAATTTGGCTTCCGAAGAAAACACAGAACCATAACGCAGCAGAACCAGCCTCCGAACAGAGAGAGTACTGCTGCGTTATTTTCCTCGACGTATCTTAAGCTTTCGACCGAGTTTGGCTCAACGGACTCATGCACAAAATTAAAACGTATTTTCCAACATACACCCACAAGCTACTGGAATCATACCTCTACAATAGGGTATTCTCAGTGAGATGCAACGCAGCTACTTCGGGCGACTACACCATCGAAGCTGGAGCTCCACAAGGAAGCGCACTCGGCCCATGTCTATATGTATTGTATACTGACAACGTCAACGTTCGCCGATGATACCGCTATCCTTAGTCGCTCCAGATGCCCAACGCAGGCAACAACCCAAATGGCTAATCATCTGGAGTAGTAGTAGTAGTGGAAAGGTGGCTGTCCGATTGGCGAATTAAAATAAACGAAAAAAAGTGTAAACATATAAGGTTTACTCTTAATAGACAAACATGCCCTCCGCTTTTACTAAACGGTATGCAGATCCCTCAAGATAACGAAGTAACGTACCTTGGCATCCACCTTAATAGACGACTAAACTGGCATAAGCATATCGAATGCAAGAAGATGGACCAAAAACTGAAAGCCAGCAGCCTCCACTGGATCATAAACTCACGATCGCCACTGTGGCTGGACTACAAGTTAATACTGTACAATTCAGTCCTAAAGCCAATCTGGACGTATGGCTCCCAGCTGTGGGGGAACGCGAGCAGCAGCAACATAGACATCATACAGCGCGCGCAATCAAAAATCTTGAGAACTATCACAGGGGCACCTTGGTATGTTCGCAACGAAAACATCCACCGGGATCTGGGCATCCTCGCAGTGAAAGACAAAAACAAAAAGAGTCATACAAAGAAAAACTGTCCTCGCACCCAAATTTTCTCGCTCGGGGATTGACTCGGGTTTCTAGCGTATCTCGCCTGAGACGCCTTTTGAATCTTTTTTTGGCTTATTAAAAATTTTTGAAGTGGCAACCTTGGCGTTAGGTGTTTCTGGTTTTTGGTGATCTGGCAACCGGCATAAAGCTGGAATTGGAAGCTTGAAGCTTATCCAATACGTTATGTCAGCAGTCATTTGAAGTTCCACTACCTCCACTTCTTGGTTGGTCAACATGTAATTCCATTCGGACGCGGAAGTCTGCTTGAATTTGTGTTTTCCTATCCCTAATAGCTTTTTTATCTTCTGGGGTACAAACTTGCCAAGTTTTCAAATGCAATCTAGTTTATGCTAAATGCAAGAAATATTCAAAAAGTCGAATATATGAGTACAACGGAGGCAACACAAACTCATAATATTCATCGTGAACTTTTTTGCTTAAGCATTTTTCCATGTCATTCATTTCGCTAGGCTTTGCGTCACATATGTAGCATTTACAAGTTGATGTTTCACTTAATGCACTACAGACTTTTTCGTCAACCATTGTCTTTGTAATTGTATAATTTTTGGTTAGTGCTTTACATGTATATGGCTCCAGAAAAGATATTTCGTTCCTAAAGTAAAGTTTTCCAAATTACTTTGTTTCTGGGGATCATTTTCCTGAGTAATTAGTTTTAGTGGTACATACGAAGTCACAAACAAATTCGAATCCTCAATTTTACTGTTCAACGCTTTCTGTTTATATTCGGAATGACTAGAACTGCAGTCAAATTTCCACTTGTCAATTAAAATCAAGTTAACCACGCTATCATCACCAATGCTCTGATGTGGGAAAACGTCAAACAAGAAACCACTTTTATGGATGTAGCCCTCACCAAGCTTTTTAATCGCCTTAAAAAGATTTACTCAGTATAACGATCAGAGTGTGCTTAGTTTTTTTCAATGATCGTGTACAAAATTTAAAGAACTAACTAAAACTTTAAACGTATCCGATACTCAAGTATGAATCGTGTGTCTGGAACTCACAATACAGAATATACCGAGATCACATCAAACCTATTTTATTTTGCACGAATCACTGATTAAGTGATGAGTTTCTTCGTAGCAAAATTTTCACGTGCTCTTAGTAAACTTTTTGCTCTGTCGAGTCGTGAGATTGTTTTTACACTTCGAAACCGTTTTGCTCTGTCGTGTAAAAAAATGACCGAATTCGCGTACGTAATGACGGTTTTGCCTTGTTGTAATCGCGATGGTCCCTGCTCGGGCGCCAGTTAAATTTTTATTTATTAAAAAAAAAAGATTTGACAAATTTGTTTTCTGTCTTTATTCATTGATGGTAATTTGGAAACTGAAAAACTTAAATTAATTCTACCCTGAGCTAGCTAAGACTTCTCGGCAGAGCTGTCGGCTGAGCTGCAACAGCGGCGGAGTCCGGTGGCGTGATTATTTTCCTAGTAACTTGCAGCGGATGTTCAAGTGCTGCGTTGACGTTTTTACTTTGTTGCGGCTGTTGGCATTTTCATTTGGTTCTTCTGGTCATTGGCTAGATCGGATTCCTTAGAATTTATTATTTTTTAACTTCTAAGCTATTAAATTGCTTTGGTATATTACTTTTTTTATATTACTTTTATATTACTTTTTTGGTATAAGGGTGGTGAGAAGACTCACATGGCGCCGGCACATTGAAGCCAAAAGAACACACCTAAAGCTAAAAGCCAGCGGCCTTCATTGGCTTATCAACGCTCGGTCACGCTCGGCCAGCAATAGCAACATTGACATAATTCAAAGAGTTCAGTCGAAGATCTTGAGAACAATCACCGGGGCACCGTGGTACGTTCGCAACGAAAACATACACCGCGACTTAAACATTCTACCAGTCAATGAAGCGATCGCAGAACAGAAGGTAAAGTACTTAAAGTACTTAAAAGTACTTGGTTAAGTACTTAACCAAGCTATCGGTGCACCCTAACCACCTGGCGAGAGGTCTAACAAGGTTGAGCAACCAATCACGCCTTCGTCGCAATGACTTACCCACCCAGCGACCGACCTGAGGGACGCGCAACCAGAATGCAGTCTTAGTATACTGTTAGTTAAATTTTAATGTTAAGATTCGTCAACTTATTGTTAGTCTCAAAATTAAGAGTAGATTCAATAAATAAAAGCAAAGCTATAAAAAAAAAAAAAAAAATATTTGCACAACTTATCTATAACTGAATTCTTGTATTCTGTTCCCATGTCTGTAATGAACGTCTTCATTGGACCGTACTTCAGGATAAAAGAATCAAATATTGCTTTAGCGACAGTATTAGCGTTCTTATTTGGCACAGATATGGAAACTAAATACTTAGTTAAGTCACATATTCCGTTACTGATCTCGGCTCGGTTCAAAATATATGACTGCCAAATCTTAATACTGACCCAAAAAACATCGGCCAATAGCTTTTCTCGAACTTCAATAAATTTCGTTTTGCTTAAAATATAAGCTCTTTATGTAAGTGTCGCTTCCTATTGTGGCTTGGAATGGGAAAGACGAAATTGCTGGGGAAGGCGCAATTGCTGGGATAGGCGAAATTGATTGGGCTTCGTACGAAAGCTGATGTTTAATTTAAGTTTGATTTGTTTAATTCGGTTGGGAATACAAGAGCGGACCTCAAAGCCAAAGGCATAGGCAATGGGAAAGGCTAATGCGAAGATCGCTGAAATTGAATTTGTAAAATTTTTTATAAATGACCTCAGAGGCCTGATTTCATGGGTTGGATAACTTGCATCCATACGGTCAAAAATGTTGTTTGGCGTCAAGTCGTGTGGCACCCATACATCAAGCTTATTTTTGAATCCAAGCTTCTTCAAATGGTTTATAACGGTTTGATGATTCTTGCCCAGCTCTTGGTCGATGCTACGGCTGCTACTATGCTGGTCTCTCTCGACCAATTCAGCGATTTTGTCGCAATTTGCGAGGACATCCTTTCCGAAGCGTGGCGCACCACCTGTGCACCAGAACCAACGTTGAAACCATCGTTCTGCGGTGGAAATGGAAACTGTATCGGGTTCATAAACGGTTCATAAACTGCACAAATTTTATTGGCAGCATGAGATGCATTTTTGCCTTTATCGTAGTAGACCTGTAATATACGCCCCATTTTCTCTTTATTTTGCTCCATGTTAGCAATAACTCAATTGCTTGCAATTAGTTAGCAATTAGCAATAAATGATAACTCACGAACAACTAAAAACAAACAATAAATCAATAGTATTAGCATGTATTAGAGCTTTCCAAAAAGCTTTAGCATGAACCGAGGCGACAAATAAAACGGAAACTAAGCACTTGCAAAGACACCTAGCGGAAATACCGCAAGACATTTTGACAACCTATTACTACATACAACTGTAAGGCTAAAATCGCCAAACATGAGTGCGCTTTCACATGAAGTCTTTAACACCCCGGATATTCAATGTCTGATTTTACTGTGCCGCATTACTGTGGTGCAGATATATATGTAGAAATTTTATTTTATTATTAATTAAGATTCTCCACCACCTCCGCATCGGAGGTCAAAAGCAACTACTCTTTCACACCGACGCATCTAAGCGTCCTTGACAAGTCGCTTTCCTCCGATGCACCTCCTCCTGTCCTCCTTTCCGGTTGATTCCATAGGCCAAAAAAAAAAAAAAACAAGAAAGGAAAGCTAACTTCGGGCGGAGCCGAAGTTTATATACCCTTGCAGTTAAAACCGGATATATATCGCAAACATCGGATATAGTTGGCCGATCCTTATGGGAATAGGAATATATAATCCAATTTATTACAATACAAAATCTAAAAAAAGTCCCAAACTTCTATCTTCAAAAATACGAAAGTTGATATTTCTACCAAATACCATTTCCGATCGTTCAGTTATATGGCAGCTATGGGATATAGTCGGCCGATCCTAATGAAATTTGGTAGGTTGGATCAACTGACCAAGAATTAAATCTGTACTAAGTTCCAGCTTTCTATCTTCAAAAACACGAAAGTTGGGTCATTTCCGATCGTTCAGTTATATGGCAGCTATAGGATATAGTCGGCCGATCCTTATGAAATTTGGCATGACGTAATGTTTTGCCAAAAATAGCTCACATGTCAAATTTGAACTCTCTAACTCTAAAAACACCAAAGTTATACCATTTCCGATCAATCAGTTATATGGCAGCTATAGGATATAGTCGGCCGATCCGGGCCGTTCCGACTTATATACTGCGTGCAAAGGAAAGAAGGGTGTGTGCAAAGTTTCAAGACGATAGCTTTAAAACTGAGAGACTAGTTCGCGTAGAAACAGACAGACGGACAGACGGACATGCTCATATCAACTCAGGAGGTGATCCTGATCAAGAATATATATACTTTATAGGGTCGGAGATGTCTCCTTCACTGCGTTGCACACTTTTGACCAAAATTATAATACCCTCTGCAAGGGTATAAAAACAAAATTCCGAAATTGGTCACTTTTTCTTAAAAATATTTCTTAACATAGCAATAAAACGAACTGTATTTTCATTTTTGTTCTTTCTCTTTCCTTCGCTGTAAGAATAGCGAGAGAAGAGAAACACTGTTTTAAGAGAAGACCTGTTAAGAAGAAGACCATCAGTGACCTGTCGAGGGGCGAATTTTTGTGAATATGTACTTTTTATACCCTTGCAGAGGGTATTATAATTTTGTCCAAAAGTGTGCAACGCAGTGAAGGAGACATCTCGGACCCTATAAAGTATATATATTCTTGATCAGGATCACCTCCTGAGTTGATATAAGCATGTCCGTCTGTCCGTCGGTCCGTCTGTCCGTCTGTCTGTCTGTCCGTCTGTCTGTTTCTACGCAAACTAGTCTCTCAGTTTTAAAGCTATCGTCTTGAAACTTTGCACACACCCTTCTTTCCTTTGCACGCAGTATATAAGTCGGAAGGGTGGGGATCGGCCGACTATATCCTATAGCTGTCATATAACTGATTAATCGGATATGGTATAACTTTGGTGTTTTTAGAGTTACAGAGTTCAGATTTTGTACGAATGCTATTTTTGGCAAAGAAATAACATGCCAAATTTTATAAGGATCAGCCGACTATATCCTATAGCTGCCATATAAATGAACAATCGGAAATTACCCAACTTTCGTGTTTTTGAAGATAGAAAGTTGGAACTTCGTACAGATTCTAAGATTTTTTTGGTAAGTTAATCCAACCAACCAAATTGCATAACGATCGGCCGACTCTATCTTATAGCTGCCATATAACTGAACGATCGGAAATGGTATTTGGTACAAATACCAACTTTGGTATTTGTGAAGGTGGAAGCTTGGTACTTTGTTTTAGATTCTTTATTGTAATAAATTGGTTATATTACGATATTCTCATAAGGATCGTCCAACTTTATCCGATGTTTGCGATATATATCCGGTTTTAACTGCAAGGGTATATAAACTTCGGCTCCGCCCGAAGTTAGCTTTCCTTTCTTGTTCAGTTATATGACAGCTATAGGAAATAGTCGGCCGCTCCTTATGAAATTTGGTATGTCGAATTATTTTGCCAAAAATAGCATACAGACAAAATCCGAACTCTCTAACCCTAATAACACCGTTATATATCAGCTATATGATATATGTATGTAGTTTTCCGATCTGGCTGATTTTAACATATTCTTTTATAATAAAAATATAAATATTTTGTGCCAAGTTTCAAGTTCCTAACTCAACTAGAAGTATTTTTGGCGACCGTTACCGTACAAGATCAACCACTGTGCGATGCATGCCTTTTCAGGATGGCCTACTTTTCATCCGACATTCCTTCGGAGCGCCCGCCGGGTATCTACTGGGTATTTCCCTGGTTACCTCGTCCCAGTCCACCATCTCCATTTTAGCACCTGGGTAAACTTTTCCAAGCGAACGCTATCATGCGCTCGTAGAGGTCCACGGATATAGTATTTTGGCACTACCTTGACCGGCGGGATTCGCTTCACAATCCCTTTAACCTCTTAAGATGGTGCGACACAAGGGCGTAGCCAGAATTTTTCACAGGGGGAAAAAAATTTTTATTATTAAAATTAAATTTAATTATTAATTTATTAATTTTTATTATTAAAAATTTTTATTAAAAAATAATATATATATAAATAGTCAACATTGTCTTGGTTGACGTAAAGTAATTCAACCTTTCAAATTTCCCACTTTCAAAAATATTTATACCCTTGCAGAGGGTATTATAATTTTGTCCAAAAGTGTGCAACGCAGTGAAGGACACATCTCCGACCCTATAAAGTATATATATTCTTGATCAGGATCACCTCCTGAGTTGATATAAGCATGTCCGTCTGTCCGTCGGTCCGTCTGTCCGTCTGTCCGTCTGTCTGTCTGTCCGTCTCTCTGTTTCTACGCAAACTAGTCTCTCAGTTTTAAAGCTATCGTCTTGAAACTTTGCACACACCCTTCTTTCCTTTGCACGCAGTATATAAGTCGGAACGGCCCGGATCGGCCGACTATATCCTATAGCTGCCATATAACTGATTGATCGGAAATGGTATAACTTTGGTGTTTTTAGAGTTAGAGAGTTCAAATTTGACATGTGAGCTATTTTTGGCAAAACATTACGTCATGCCAAATTTCATAAGGATCGGCCGACTATATCCTATAGCTGCCATATAACTGAACGATCGGAAATGACCCAACTTTCGTGTTTTTGAAGATAGAAAGCTGGAACTTAGTAAAGATTTAATTCTTGGTCAGTTGATCCAACCTACCAAATTTCATTAGGATCGGCCGACTATATCCCATAGCTGCCATATAACTGAACGATCGGAAATGGTATTTGGTAGAAATATCAACTTTCGTATTTTTGAAGATAGAAGTTTGGGACTTTTTTTAGATTTTGTATTGTAATAAATTGGATTATATATTCCTATTCCCATAAGGATCGGCCAACTATATCCGATGTTTGCGATATATATCCGGTTTTAACTGCAAGGGTATATAAACTTCGGCTCCGCCCGAAGTTAGCTTTCCTTTCTTGTTCAGTTATATGACAGCTATAGGAAATAGTCGGCCGCTCCTTATGAAATTTGGTATGTCGAATTATTTTGCCAAAAATAGCATACAGACAAAATCCGAACTCTCTAACCCTAATAACACCGTTATATATCAGCTATATGATATATGTATGTAGTTTTCCGATCTGGCTGATTTTAACATATTCTTTTATAATAAAAATATAAATATTTTGTGCCAAGTTTCAAGTTCCTAACTCAACTAGAAGTATTTTTGGCGACCGTTACCGTACAAGATCAACCACTGTGCGATGCATGCCTTTTCAGGATGGCCTACTTTTCATCCGACATTCCTTCGGAGCGCCCGCCGGGTATCTACTGGGTATTTCCCTGGTTACCTCGTCCCAGTCCACCATCTCCATTTTAGCACCTGGGTAAACTTTTCCAAGCGAACGCTATCATGCGCTCGTAGAGGTCCACGGATATAGTATTTTGGCACTACCTTGACCGGCGGGATTCGCTTCACAATCCCTTTAACCTCTTAAGATGGTGCGACACAAGGGCGTAGCCAGAATTTTTCACAGGGGGGGAAAAAAATTTTTATTATTAAAATTAAATTTAATTATTAATTTATTAATTTTTATTATTAAAAATTTTTATTAAAAAATAATATATATATAAATAGTCAACATTGTCTTGGTTGACGTAAAGTAATTCAACCTTTCAAATTTCCCACTTTCAAAAATATTTATACCCTTGCAGAGGGTATTATAATTTTGTCCAAAAGTGTGCAACGCAGTGAAGGACACATCTCCGACCCTATAAAGTATATATATTCTTGATCAGGATCACCTCCTGAGTTGATATAAGCATGTCCGTCTGTCCGTCTGTCCGTCTGTCTGTCTGTCCGTCTGTCTGTTTCTACGCAAACTAGTCTCTCAGTTTTAAAGCTATCGTCTTGAAACTTTGCACACACCCTTCTTTCCTTTGCACGCAGTATATAAGTCGGAACGGCCGGGATCGGCCGACTATATCTTATAGCTGCCATATAACTGATTGATCGGAAATGGTATAACTTTGGTGTTTTTAGAGTTACAGAGTTCAGATTTTGTACGAATGCTATTTTTGGCAAAATAATACAACATGCCATATTTCATAAGGATCAGCCGACTATATCCTATAGCTGTCATATAACTGAACAATCGGAAATTACCCAACTTTCGTGTTTTTGAAGATAGAAAGTTGGAACTTCGTACAGATTCTATTTTTGGTAAGTTAATCCAACCAACCAAATTGCATAACGATCGGCCGACTATATCTTTTAGCTGCCATATAACTGAACGATTGGAAATGGTATTTGGTAAAAATACCAACTTTGGTATTTTTGAAGATGGAAGTTTGGTACTTTGTTTTAGATTCTTTATTGTAATAAATTGGTTATATTACGATATTCTCATAAGGATCGTCCAACTTTATCCGATGTTTGCGATATATATCCGGTTTTAACTGCAAGGGTATATCAACTTCGGCTCCGCCCGAAGTTACCTTTCCTTTCTTGTTTGATTCATTTTTATCAATTTTCATCAACTTTCTCGGTTGATCAGGGGAGGGAAAGTGCCTTTTAATGTGACATAGTAGGGATTGTTTATCAGGTCGAATATAACGCAAACCCGTATTTGAAATATTTGTAACAACCTCAAAATCTTGATTTATTTAGAAAAAAACTGTTTTTCGTGACTGTATTTGCGCTTAAAAATTACGCGTGATCCTAAACGGGTGATTTTAAACCGATTTTAACATGTCCTCGTTTTTCAATAGTTTAATCTTGTAGCTTTTGAAAAAAAATATATCTTAATTTTGTAAGAAAAACATTTTTACACATGAATGAAATTTTATTTTTGGCGGAATTTTTTTCGGAACAACTTAAAAAAAATGTGTCATTCATGACATATCAATGATCTCTCATTAAAAGTTCACAATCACTGTTGTGTTATGTGTTATTGATACACACAACACATAACACACTGTGTTATTGATCCCATTTTCGTGGGTGGGATTTTTCTGGTTGAAATTGAAGGGACCGGCCACCCTTAAAGTTCGCTGTTAACGTCCCCCTCGGGGAGCATGAATAACATAAAAACCAAAAATAACTAAACTTCCATTTTAAACCCTTACCTATGGTCGGATACAATACTTTCGTATGTTTTGGAAATAATAACTGATGCAACCCAGACGGGGAAACAGAGGCTAATTTAGAGGCTGTAACTTTTTTGGCTCTATGAAAAATACTAATCCGATTAGAATTAGTTCGAGATTATTTTCATAATTTTATTTTCCTTGAAAAAAACCCACAAAACACTAGTGGTATGGCATGCCCAATAAACTATCTGATCTTAAAAACAAAAGAAATTGCATGTCTATAAAACCTTTGGCCGCAGCCAAAAGGATTTTTTCTTCTTTATAATTATCACAAATTAAAATCATTTACTTAAAATTTTAAATTTTAAAAATTAAAAAAACAACATTAAAAAATTTCCAGGCCAAGAAGAAAATGAAACGTTACTTAGACTGGAAGAGAAACTTGAAGAACTACCGGTTTTTTTAAGCAACACAGAAGCCGATCTACAAGAATCAATAAGGGAGGGAAACCGTTTGATTTCAGAAATTCGAAAGCTTGACTTTTCGTTAGATAAATACCAGATAAAAAAATTTAAAACTGAAGAAACCATATTAAAAAGAGCTGAGGACCATCTTATAACTGATAAGGCTACTGCCTATCGCTTAAAATTATTAAATAAGTCACAGGAACGTCGACGAAATGTAGACTTATCGTTGTCAAAAGTACAAAACCAATTGGCATCATCAATGCTCGACGTTGAAAAACTTCGAAGTTCTGTATTTAATTCAACATCGTATAATAGTTACGTAAAATCAAATCTAAATAATGCTGAAAATAAATCATCTTCATTAGAAAATGATTTAAAGAAAATGCATTCACAAATTCAAATAAAAATGAAATTATTTGAAAAAGTTACCAACAAAATAGACATAATGCAAAAATTGTTTGGTGATGTATTCGGTAGTCCGACAGAAATAAAGGTAAATTGATAGCATAAATTTAAAAAGTTTTCTAAAAAAATTTGTTTTCAGATAAAACAAATTGAAAAATCCATTCACACAGGAGAGTTGCAAATTCGAGAGCATCAGCAATTTTGGATTATGTTGCAAAACCATTTCGTGAATTTGTCTCAAAAAAGGAATGACCAGCTTAATGAAATACAAGTAACACGAAAACGTATGTAACAACATTTTGTTAGGCCGTAGCACAATATCAATTTATAATACAGGAAGACTTATTTTTTCCTCTGCGCATAATTTCAACTGCTCCATAAACATAGGTTCCGTCACCTACACCTAAGAAAAGAAATTGGCTGTGTAATTGCGTTGTTTTTATTAACTTCGTTGACAATCATTGTTTTCAGTAAATATCATTTTTGACATGTACATACATACAGTTGCGGTCAAAATAATAGTAGTCCTGATCGAGGAAAAAGTTTTTCGACTATAATTTCTATATGCTTGAAGAGTCCTGGAAAATTGCTTCTCTAACAAAATTAAACACTAGCTCAAGCGCTTCACGTTCGGCAACGGGCATTTGAAAAAGCCCTTGAAAATATGAAGGACATCCTGAGGTAGTATGAGTCCAAAATTGATTTTTGTGTGGCTGGGGGTCCTGGCAGTATATTACAAGTATAATTTTCGTTAAAACATACATTTAAAAATTTTTTCACCCAAATTGATTTGACTCAGTTTTGCATACTATAAGGTTTGACCATTTATTGGTTCAAAATCATCACTGATCGTCACCATTACTCCAAAATTTTAAGCGAACTGATACTTCCGTATATATTAGAGGACATGATACTTTTTTGGACGTTTTAAAAGGATAAAGAACTGAAGAATACCAGTTTTTTGACCAAAGAGTGGATTACCAACAACCGAATCAAAGTTATGGTATCGCTGTTATAGTCATTGAATCTCAGCCCAGTTGTGATCTTATGGTGTGAAGTGAATAGATTAGTTCTACAAATTAAACCACCCATTAACATTCAACTTTCGGAAAATTTTTAAAGGTCCTGAGCCTTAATTACTGGCGAAAGATTCAAAAATTTTGTGAACCATTTGGTAAAACGCTATGAAGTTGCTATAGTTAACAAAGGCGGTTCAAATAAATACTAAAAAACTCTTTCAATCTTACTTTATAGTAATCAATCATTTAAACATTTTAAAAAAATTTATTTATGCTGTGGTATATTTTGCAAATTTTCACTACTATTATTTTGACCGATTAATTCTTTGTCAAATTCAACATTTTTATTTTTTTCTGAAAAGTTTCTTGTTTTATCCCAAACGTTAATGTATTATAAACATCTATTATTAGTTAGGTTTCGAAGAAAATTTTAATAATTTTCCTAAGTCTCTTACAAAGCTATTTTTTTCGAGTTTTTCGATAGCCTAAATGGGCACTACTATTATTTTGACCGCAGCTGTATACTCATACACATTGATACACATCAACAATTAACAAATGGCATCTATCCATATTCTTTTCTCTATATATTCTCCATTTCTTTTCTTCCATAAGAAAATGATTTTAGAAGAAATTAACGAACCACAAAAATAATTGCATTTATTAAACTTGAGGTGGTATTTATATATTCCAAAAACGATATATAACAACAGCGATATTAAACAGCCTACACAATTCAATATGCAAAATTGATTAATTTTTTCTTTTAGGTTTACCCCGGATAGATGGGTGATAGAACCTATATTCTTCTAGACTTTGGTTCAGCGGATCCAATTGAGAGTTTTCAATTTTATGTGTGTCATTGATTCAAGGTTGTTAAGGTCGTATTATAGAACGTTTTGGAATAGAGGGCTATAAAACTCAGTTTTTAAAAATTAAAAATTATTCTTAGAAATGTGAAATAAAAACAAGAAAGGAAAGCTAACTTCGTGCGGAGCCGAAGTTGATATACCCTTGCAGTTAAAACTGGATATATATCGCAAGCATCGGATTGAATTGGCCAATCCTTATAAAAAATAAAACACCACCTTACCTGGTCTATACGCTAGGCGTTGTTCTTCCTGTTGCGTAATAACGCTTTTGAAACTGTAGCTTTGATCTTGAATTGCCCCTTCAATATCGTAGATCCAACTAGGTTGTTAGTGGCCTCCAGCTCTCACTTTTTCAACTCTTTCTGGATGCTCTCTCTGGCGGAATAGTCAGTCCACCTGGCGCTTACTCATTGGGACACATTTAAATGCAACTTCGCTGTGGTTCCTAAAGGTTCTGCTTCAGAGCCTGATTGGCTAGTCTCGCAGGGTGAGCCTGTCCGGCGTGTCTGCTGGCTCGTACTCGTAGCGGTCGTGTCGCTTGCCGCTTGGACTTTCCCGAAGCACACTACCTTACACGCTGGACATGACGACTTTGACCCGGCATGTGACCTGGCATGTGTAACATACAGGTCTTGTGGAACTCGTGTCCGCACTTGGTCCTGGCTCTGCCAATAGCCATTTCTTTGTTACATAATGTGCAGATTGGCATCTTCATGGGTGTCGTTACCTCCTTCTCTGCCTCTGCTGGATTCATAATTTTTTATCTTACTTTCTTAATCTGCAGAAACACCAACAATTAATTTTCAACTACCTTCTTTTTATTATTTTGAAACCAAACTTCGCCATCGTTTAATTCGCCTACCGCCAATACACGCTGCCTTTTGTTCTGTTTCTTTCTTTTTTGCTTCTCATTGTGACCGGATCGGGAGATACCTGCTCATTACCAGGCACTGCGAGTCAACAGCTGTATCTCTTAAGATGTCTGCTTCGTATCTGCTACGACTGAATTTCAAGCGTCCTTCTTCTCTAATAGGGGATGACCGGTTCTAGCTGCCAATTTCCAGGAGTAATCAGATATCAGTTTGATGACTGATACTGCTCTCCAAGCGACTGACCCGCCAGCTCTTCCGTCTCTTGTAGCAGCTCACTATCCGTAACTCGTCGTCAGGTTGGTCTATTCCTTCCGGAAATCCTACGCGATAAACTGAACTGCTAACCTCTACTCAAAACTATTGCAGCGACTACTGTGGCACCGTGATCTACCTTTTCTCTAAGCGTAAATTTTCATGCAGTACCCGCGCCGCTGCTTAGGCTTTTGATCTGGGGACTGCAACGCTACTATAACCATCCGAAACGATTTGTCTGCAAAGCATGGCTGCGTTTAGCCATACTAAAAACATGGCCACTAAATTAAAATAACTGTAACAAACAGTTGGAGGTGGCATCTCTGGGCTATCGGCTGAGAAAAGGGGTTGGACGCGGTCGCATCTTTAAGACTAAGAAACTAGTTTGCGTAGAAACAGACAGACGGACATGCTTATATCAACTCAGGGGTGATCCTGATCAAGAATATATATACTTTATAGGGTTGGAGATGTCTCCTTCACTGCGTTGCACACTTTTGGACAAAATTTTTATACCCTCTGCAAGAGTATAATAAGAAGCAATACTGTATACATTATATGACGATCCATTCCAAGGAGGTCACAAAGGTATTGCTAGAACATTAGCTAAAACAAAACGGCATTATATTTGGAAAAAATATGACATGAGACATTTCTAACTACATAAGAAAGTGTCCATAGTGTCCTTTGACATGGTAACCGTCGACACGATCGGTCCACTACCCAAATCTGAACAAGGAAATTAATATGCAGTAACCTTAATCTGCGATTTTACAAAATAACTTTTAGCAATACCTACTCAAAGCCTACTCAAGTAACCTTAATCTGCGATTTTACAAAATAACTTGTAGCAATACCTACTCAAAGCCAAAGTAAAAAAAACTGTAGCAAAAGCTATATTTGAAGATTTTATTTTTAATAACGGTCCAAGTTCGGTTCTAATGTAGAACACAAATAGTATTATTTAAAAATATACATTTTCTCTTGGTCCGTGCTGCATCTGGCGTCCCTCAAGGAAGTCCTTTTTATCCGTTACTATTTACTCTTTTTGTTAATGACTTACCCTTACTTACCCTTACTTACCCGGACTTACCTTACTTTTTAGTTAATGACTAATAGAATAGAATGAATGAGTGCAAGAGACTCATCGGCATAACTCATCGGCATTCTCTTGATTTGAAACCGAGTGAGTTGGGGTGGGGAGTAAGAAGAGTGCTTTTGGAATAAGGAATGCAGCCGAATGTCTCGAATGGTTTTTAAAACACTCTATGTATTTAGCTGGGGTCAGAACATCAAGGTCTGCAGGTTTTTGTGTAAGAGACAATAGGAGTCGTGAATTTATGACATCCCTAACATGGCACAGTAGCGTTCGCAGCTCCTCGAATCCAAGAACTGCAGATTCGACAGCTCGGTAAAAATTTTTCAGCCGTTTTCCACAGACCACCGAAGTGCGGAGATCGAGGAGGAATAAATTGCCATTCGATGGACTCCATAGAGCAAAGAGCAAAACTCCAGCTGTGCCCGTTGATGATCATCGCTTAGAAATAATCGAAGCAGCTCTTTTAGCTCGTTTTTGGCTCCGTTGTCAGACCAAATATTTTGAGGCCTTCGGCGGGTGCATATAAACTGCTTCAAAGCCTGTGGAAAAGAAATTGTTCACAGATCCCTTATAAGCTCCAGGTGGACAGCTTTGGTAGCAAAACAAATGAAAACGCTGACGTAAAATTTTACTGGAGCCATATTACGCACTTCCGGCTTATAATAGAAAGGCCCACAAAAATTCACACCAGTGACTTCAAAGACCTGGGAGCCGCAAACTCTTTGCTCTGAGCCTTAGTCCGAAAGCATATGATGGCCCCAATTGGCCTCCAATTGGCCAATATTGGGACCGAATGATTGCAAACAGCGCGCGAGGTCCCGTATGTAAATTCTTGAGGAAGAATGGTATGGGTCATACAGCTGAGCGACTGAAGATAGATTGATGCACCTAGTGGGCTTTGAGGTTGACTGAATCCCTTTAAATGAACGTAGAAAGTGGTCAGGATCCCAAGCGAGACCCAGAGTCTTTGTGAAATTGCTGCCATCGTCGAACCTTACGAAAGACTCCCGATCTTCTTGAAGCACCCTATCCAGCACTTCAGGCTCGGATGTTGAACATACCGTTGGCATCGAGCATCATCCACCTTGAAATTAGGCTGAAGAGCGTGGATCCTCTGTAAGACATGGAGAATACCCAAGGCCTTGCACTTTAAAATAGCACTACGGGCTGGAGTGGGTGCTCCTATGACTGCGGCGCTGGAGTTCATAATTGATTATATTAAGTTACGACCAATCCGAAGTAAATAATTTCGGCGCCAACATTTTATTGCTGAAAGTTTTGTGGCTCGCGGCGAACACGATCTGTCCCACTGTGCGGTCAGAACCGTAGCGGAATTGTGGAATGTGCATATATATGAAGCTATGTGCGAGCGAATGCACTTGCGTTGCGGATCGTATGTTTGTATGAAGTCTAAGCGCGGGCGAATGCACTTGCGTTGTGGATCGTAAATATGTATGTGTGCTTGCGAACTAACGTTTATGTTTATGTCTGTATGTATGTAAAATATATTATAATTTGTTTATTATTATAAACAAACTGATTAGCCACGCATGAAAATTGTTCACATACACTGTTTACAAAATTGTTTTGTTTTGTTTTAGTCATTTGTTTATGTGTATATAAATATATTAACGATCACGTCGGGGTTCACCAATGTTTGGTCATTGATGATATTCAATGCCAGTAAATAAAAATCAGCATTTAATTAAGTTAAACGTTATAAACTTTATTTGGGCCGCATATGATAGGACTTATGTACATTATGTGAAATCCAATTTAGGATGTGAGCGCAATAAGAAGACGAACGAGAGTGGCGCCAACCTTCCAGAATAGGCTGATCGGATGCTCGCTAACTTTAAGTGCCGAATTAGTAAAGCCGAGCGGCCGAAAGAGAGTCAGCTTGCGACCAACAAAACATCAGTTAATAATTAGTTATTATGTTAAAATTAGTTGCTTGCTGCTTGACGCGACAGATCCATTAAGTAATAAATCGTTAGCTAAACACCATTTTTTTAAAGTTAACAAGGTCAGACTGAAGACTGCATTGGACAGAGATGGATTTGTACTGAAGACAAAGCTTTACATAATCTGCATACATAAGAACTAGAGAGTTCATTAAAGCAGGGGGCAAGTCATTTATAAAAAGAGTAAATAATAACGGGCCAAGATGGCTTCCTTGAGGGACGCCAGATGTAGCACGGACCAGACGGAAATGTATGTTTATAAACAAGACTCTTTGTGTCCTTACATCTTACATGACAAAGAATGTCAACTCCAGTAAATTAGTGGTGGTGGAGCGACGCTTAATGAAGCCATGCTGTCATGGAGAGAGTCATTAATTTCTCAAATAACTTTGGAATTGCCGACAATGCTAATGATAGCATCAGCTAGCTTTCCTGTATTCATCATAAAGCTCAGAGGCCCAGACGACCGAAAGGCGCTCCATCAAACGATTAGTTAGTATATATTAAAACTATATATTAAGGTAATTTATTAAAATAAGAGAAGTTAGTAAGGAAATTTAAAATTCTATATTTTATATTTGAAGAACAGGAATGGCTAAGGTATAGAGGACTAAATCTGGGAATGTTAAAATTTAAGCATGTTAGTAAATGCTGGCTATCTACATCCCCATTAATTAGGTTATGTAGAAAAACTACACCGAGCACTATCCTACGATTTGTTAAGCTAGGTAAGTTTATTAGTATGACTCTGCTACTATATGATGGAAGACGAAGATTTGCATTCGAGTTAAGACCTCTAAGCGAAAAAGTTAAGAAATTCTTTTGAACGGATTCTATACGGTCCTGATGTACTTCATATTGATGACTTCAGACACATGAAGTCGTGCTCCAGTATCTGACGGACCAAAGAAATGAATGTAAGGGTTATGTAGGGGTCATTAAATTCTTCTGAACTTCTTTTTTAATGAAACCAAGGACTCCTTTAGCCTTATTAACCATTGAGGAAATATGGTCGGCAAATTTAAGTGTCGAGTCTAATGGGATGCCGAGATCGTTACATGAGTTAATTTCTCTAAGGCAATCAAATACAGTGTATACGTAGCCTGCAGAGGGCAGGAACGATAAAAAGACATAAGCTTGCATTTTGATCCATTAGGTATTAAATCATTTGATAAGTCTGAAGACTGCATTGGGCACAGATGGATTTGTACTGAAGACAAAGCTTTACATTATCTGCATACATAAGAACTAGAGAGTTCGTTAAAGCAGGGGGCAAGTCATTTATAAAAAGAGTAAATAATAACGGGCCAATATGGCTTCCTTGAGGGACGCCAGATGTAGCACGGACCAGACGGGACTGTATGTTTTTAAATAAGACTCTTTGTGTCCTTCCATCTAAGTAGCTGGAGATCCACGTTAAGAGGTCTATAGGAAAACCCAGCATATTCAGTTTACTCAACAAGAGTGAGTGATTAACTGAATCAAATGCTTTGCTGAAGTCTGTGTAAATTACATCGGTTTGATATCCCTTACAAAAGCCATCTATGACAAAGGATGTCAACTCCAATAAATTTGTGGTGGTGGAGCGACGCTTAATAAAGCCATGCTGACAGGGAGAGATGATCGAAGAGCAATTGTTGCAACTACAACTTCGAGATACCTCTGTAGTTGGCAGCCTGAGACTTTTTCCCTTTTTTATGTAGGGGAATTATGAATGATTCCTTCCACTTAAGGGGAAAAATCGAGGTTTCCAAAGATAAGTTGAAAAGTCTTAGAAGAGGTTTGCACAGAGCCCTGGCACAGTATTTTAGCACACTGCGAATAGATCGGCAGTGGCTTGATCAGAGGTCGCAAATGAAATTTCAAACCTAAGCAGAGGTGAAGAAGAAACATGCTTATAAAGTTATAAAAAGGGTTCGGATCCTGATTTTATTGTATCTGGCAGCGGCGAATATAATTCATGTAACACTCACCGTTATGCACGGTAATATTTGACCGAGCTAGTAGATATCTTCAAAAATTTATACTCACTACAAAAAGTTGTGAAATTAATTGAAAAAACCTCGGAGCTAAAGATCTCCGGCTTTAACCAAATTTCTGTCAAGGCTATAATATTGGATGCTTAGGAGAGATTTACCAGAATATAGAATATCCCTTAAAACGAAAATAGCAAGTGGTCAGTTGCCCAGAGTCTTTGTGAAGTTGATGCCATCACCAAACCAAGCACGTCAGCAAAATGGGTTTACCACTTCCTTTACCGAAATTGGTCTTTGGCGAGGATCCTGGATGTTTGCTGCATTATGCTAATAGATGCAACTGATGCATTGCCCGAACTGCTAAAAATGAGCAACCTGCAACTCATCCTGGGATGAATCTCGCCAAATTTGCCCAACACACAGCAGCTCATAAAAAAGACTGGCTCCGATAAAAAGATCGATGCGCTGTGGACGGTAAAATTCAGGATCAGCCAAAAAAAGATTGCCAGAAATATTCCAGACATCCAAACTGAAGCTAGACTGCAGGTCCCTGATATTGGCTGCGATGACGGCGTTAACCAAGGCCGAGTATTCGGAGCAGTGGGACTTCAGGAGAACATCAACAGAGAATGCGTCTGTTGCAAAGCCGGTATCGTCAATGCCAGACATTTGCACCTCCGGAGCTGCCAGTGACTTACCAGCCGGGAATTGATCACGTGTACCTGCGATCCAGAATCCAACAGAGCTCGGCATGGAACAAGGGATCCAGCGCGACTACGAACAAGAATGTTCGTTGTAGCAAGCAAAGATATATCACCGCTGCGACCTTGAGCATCTAATGCATTAGCAGTGGACGGTGAAGAGGCTACAGGGTCGGCGCACTCGGCTATGGCTGACGTGAGAGGACCAATAAAAGGCTGGCCGCTAGAAGCCTGCGGTTCCAGAAAATGCAGCAGGCTGTGGTGCCTCCTTCCATAACTGAAACTATTAGCAGCGAGGTACTCACGCATGTGATGGTCCGTTTGTAGACACTTCCGGCAAAGACCGAGTCGCCTGGCCTCACCAAGACGGATCTCAGGGGGCATTGAAAGAAATCGGGGGCAAGCAGACATTACATGGGACCATCCACCGCATAGAGCACAGGTAGAGGGAAACGCGTTAGTAATAATAAAGGATGATCTACTGTTGTTTGCACCTTGACGCCTTCCCACCTGAGCGCCCGGGGCGTATGCAGCCACGGCCACGTCCAAGGCCTCCAGCGTCCTACATCGCTGCTCCAAAAATACGGCCATCGACTCCCAAGTAGGGATGGCGTCTGAACCTGAGGAGTTTTGACTCTCCTCCCACTTAGCCTGGGTAGCTGCGTCCAACCTTTGAAGAAGAACCTGGACGCTGATGCAGCTGGGGATCTGATTTTACGTACCCAAATTCTTCAAGGCTCGCATATGGGCATTGAATTTGTCCGAAAGATCTCGAAGAGCTGCTATTGAGCCACTTTTCAGCAGACTGAGGCCCAGAATGTGGTTCACGTGTGTCTGAAAAATTAAGCGACGGTTATTAAATCTTTTCTCCAATAAATTCAGTGCAACATCATAGTTCTCGTCGGAGATTTCCAAGGAACGAAATGCTTTGAAAGCGGACTCCCCAAAGCAAGATCGCAACCTTTGCAGCTGTAGAGAAGATCGAGTAAAATTCAATCTGCCATCTGATCAATCTGCCATCTGATCAATCTGCAATCTGATCAAAAAATTGATCTGCCCCACTGTGCGCTCAGAACCGTAGCGGAATTGTGGAACGTCTATATGTATGAAGTTGTGTGTGAGCTAATGCACTTGCGTTGTGAAACGTATGTTTTTATGAAGTCTATGCGCGGGCGAATGCACTTGCGTTGTGGAACGTAAATATGTATATTCACTTGTATATTTATGTCTGTATGTATGTATAATAATTATATATTATAATTTGTTTTTTATTATAAACAAACTAAATATATAAATATATATATATAAATATATTAACGATCACGTCGGGGTTACTAATGTTTGATAATTTGATAATTTTCAATGCCAGTAAAATAAAAATCAACTTGTATTAAGTTAAACGTTATAAATCTTTATTTGGGATCTATGTACAATATGTGCCACTGGAATTCAAAATACGCGACGTCAACGACTACAGCGAGTACAAAAACAAAAACTTCGGAAAAGGCCAAAGCGGCCCCGGCCACACAAACTGGAATGGATCGCTATATTCAAATTAAGCGCATGCTTAGCCCGCATAAGTAATCCAGCAGACAATAAAACAAAAATTACCGCGTCCAGAAGATCGGCGAAGAACCAGGCAGATCCAGTAGCAACAGATTTGCCCTTCTAGCGGAGGTTGAGGAAAACCAACCGCTAAAAAACCCAAGCCTCCCCTCCAATCTTTATCAGGGAGAAAAGTTCGATAGCCCTGGTCGACCGAATTGAGGCGTTGATAGGGAACGGTGACAACTTTTATGTTATTATGTGGTGCGAGCAAAGGCTGAAGAGCACTTCCGTGTTTTGTTTCCAAATATCTGAACAATGCTAAGAAAAACTATTATACTTGCCAGCTGAAAAGCAGCATGGGCCTAAAAGTGATAGTAAAGGTAATCGATGTAACCGCCCACAAAATCCACAGAAAGCGTACATTGCGTCAAAAGCTACGTCAGACGTCAGACGTAAGGAGCAGAAGCCCCGATGAACCAATTGCAATACTTCCATGCAAGCGAAACATCGAAAGCAAAACAATATTTATACCCTTGCAAAGAGTATTGTAATTTTGGTCAAAAGTGTGCAACGCAGTGAAGGAGACATCTCCGACCCCATAAAGTATATATATTTTTGATCAGGATCACCTCCTGAGTTGATATGAGCATGTCCGTCTGTCTGTCTGTCTGCACACACCCTTCTTTCCTTTGCACGCAGTAAATAAGTCGGACCGGCCAACTATATCCTTTAGCTGCCATATAACTCATTGATCGCAAATTCTATAACTTTGGTGTTTTTAGAGTTAGAGAGTTCAGATTTTGGCACGACGCGCCAAATTTCATAAGGATCGGCCGACTATATCCTATAGCTGCCATATAACTGAACGATCTAAAATGGTATTTGGTAACAATACCAAGTTTGGTGTTCTTGAAGATAGAAGCTTGGGACTTTTTTTTAGATTTCTTATCGTAATATTGGTTATGTTATGACATTCTCATAACGATCGGCCAACTTTTTCCTATTTCACCGATGTATATCCGGTATTTAACTTGCAGTTATCAAAGGGTATATCAAAGGTTTCCTTTCTTGTTTCAATTTAATTTTGTATGTAGACTAGAAATTTTGAATATCAGACGAAATTAATGCTGTTAGAGAAATTTAATTACATGTGAGATAAGCAATATAATTTGATTTAAGTTGAAGAAAAAATCTAATAAGTGCCAAAGCAGACCCGGACGCCTGTGCGTCATCATCAGACCACTCGCCTGTGCTTTTAAAGCTTCTTCAAAACCCAGAAATAACCTAACAGTTGGTTAAAGGTTAATATATAATAAAATGGTGGTTAAATAATGTTAAGAACACAGATCAAAAATTTATTGGAAAAATGTATATTCCAGAACAGCCACATAGCAAAAAGGAAACTATGATGTTTACCCTCCAACAAAGTATGATGGAGCTAATGTCAGTCATTATGGAACAGTCATGCAACAAACTTCTTCCAGGCCACATAGATAAAAATTCGGTCAAGTAACGGAAGCCTTTTAATCAATGCCGTATACTGCCCTCTTCGTTTCTCGATATCGGAAGGACAATTTATGGCCTTTACAATGGGAATGGCAAACATACGTACTGGAGATCACATACAGTGACTCCCAAAGAAAAGCAATTGTATAAGGCCATTATAAATGTGAAAAATAAACAGGAGTATGTTACCCCTTTAAGTGGCACATACTGGCCAAAAAACTCTCGCAAGCTCCCAGACCTTATTGATTTTGCGGTGACAAAAATCATACCTCGCAATCTAATAAGTGCCAAAGCAGACCCGGACGCCTGTGCGCCATCATCAGACCACTCGCCTGTGCTTTTAAAGCTTCTTCAAAACCCAGAAATAACCGAACACCCCTTCAGCCTGACGTCGCCAAAAATGAACTGACCTAAAAACAAAAAATACGTCTTTAAAGTAAAGTAGGTAAAGTAAGTAAAAGAACTCGCCCTGGAGCTTAACATGGAATCGGACATCGACTACACTACGAGCGCTCGGGAAGAGGTATTCGTTGCGGCAGCTAAAATCTCTACTCCTCAAGGAAAGGAAATAGACCGAAACAAATACTAAAAATCCAATCCGCACATCGAACAGCTCGTGCGAGAAAAGAGGTGCACACGTGATTTAAAAAAAAAAACAGATCACTAGGTTCGAAGCAACCCGATCACTCGAGCAGGCTCTTCACCAACAGGAAAAAAATGCACAGCTGAGGTAACATACATCCAGAATCTTTCGCCAACAAGCACAAAGTACCCCCTGTGAAGGGCCCACCCAAATCTTAGCGCCCCAATTGAAACGAACACCCTGATAAGAAACTGTTCGGGATGCTGGGCTTTCATGTAAAATTTACTCTTAATAGACATACATGTCCTCTAGTCTCACTAAACGGTCTGCAGATCCCTCAAGCAAACTAAGTAACGTACCTTGGCGTCCACCTTAATAGACGACTAAACTGGCATAAGCACATCGAATGCAAGAAGGTGCACCTATAGCTGAAAGATAGCAGCCTCCACTGAATCATAAACTCACGATCGTCACTGTGCCTGGAACACAAGGTACGACTCTGCAATTCAGTCCTAAAAACAATCTGGACGTATGGCTCCCAGCTGTGGGGGAACGCGAGCAGCAGCAACATAGACATCATACAGCGCGCGCAATCAAAAATCTTGAGAACTATCACAGGGGCACCTTGGTATGTTCGCAACGAAAACATCCACCGGGATCTGGGCATCCTCGCAGTGAAAGACAAAAACAAAAAGAGTCATACAAAGAAAAACTGTGTTCGCACCCAAATTTTCTCGCTCGGGGATTGACTCGGGTTTCTAGCGTATCTCGCCTGAGACACCTTTTGAATCTTTTTTTGGCTTATTAAAAATTTTTGAAGTGGCAACCGTGCCGTTAGGTGTTTCTGGTTTTTGGTGATCTGGCAACCGGCATAAAGCTGGAATTGGAAGCTGGAAGCTAGAATTAGAAATCCGCCTGGAAATAGTGTCCTTTGGCATTTCTGGCGTGGATCAAGGAAGTTGGTCCATTACAAGAAGAAGATTAAGACCGAAGAGTGCAGGAAAAATTTGAGATTGAGAGGGGGCTCTTAATTTGACTTAAGAGGGGGTCGCGAGTTTGGTGGCAACAGCGAGGCCGAAGCGGCTACTTTCTGGCAGATACACGGTGCGGTGCAATAGTGAGGTAGGTCGCGAGTCACAGTGCATGGTGGTTGGGCTTGTATGGTGACGCGGCCAAAAATACTTCTAGTGGACATATCTTTATGAAATTAATACGAAAAATTTAAAAGAATATTTTAAGTATGTTGTAAAAAAATTGGTCAGATAGGATGTCTATATCCTATAGTTGCCATAGAAACAATCTTTTTAAAATCAACAATAAGTATGAATTTTTTTTTTTTTTTAGATGTCTTTAATCTTTTAGATATCAATCTTTTTTAGATATCACTAATCTCACAGATTATGTGTTTGGCGCAGGTTTCTATATATCCTTACCAAATTGGGAAAACTAAAATATCTTATAGCTCCCAAACAAAAAGATGGTGCAACTTTTAAAAAATTTAATTTTTTCCAAGATCTATATTTAATATTTTACCTGTAAATGAGAACGCTGGTGAAAACGTAGTCTCCAAAAGTAAAAACACTGACGAATTCATATATCATATATGTATTTTATTTATCTAGCAACAAATGCACACGACTAAACAATTTGGTTTTTTTGTGGCAGTTTTCTTTTCCCAGTTATGAAAGGGTCTGAACTTAAGAGCAGTATATTAAATAAATCCCTATTTGTGTCAACTCGTGACATTTTCCTAGTATGATACTCTCAAAATTTTGATGTCTTTATTTTTGATTTGGCAGCTTCTTCAGATAATTCTCCTATCGAAAAAAGCGCATCATTTATAACTTTCAATAATTTCCAAAATTTTCAATAATAATTGAAGGTAGAAGGTATATATGGGTATAAATTAATTATCACTTTTGGTTTTTAGCAAATTTTTCGGTATTTTTTTTATATCCGGATGCCATGCATTGCAGGAATGTTGCACACCTATTTAAAACATGTTCATCCAATACGTTATATCAGCAGTCATTTGAAGTTCCACCACTCATAATATTCTCATAATATACTCATAAACTCATAATATTCTTCGTGAACTTTTTTGCTTAAGCATTTTTCCATGTCATTCATTTCGCTCGGCTTTGCGTCACATATGTAGCATTTACAAGTTGATGTTTCACTTAATGCACTACAGACTTTGTCGTCAACCATTGTCATTGTAATTGTATAATTTTTGGTTAGTGCTTTACGTATGTATATTAGTATGTATATGGCTCCAGAGCAGATATTTTGTTCCTAAAGTAAAGTTTTTCAAATTACTTTGTGTTTCTGGGGATCATTTTCCTGAGAAATTAGTTTCAGTGGTACATACGAAGTCACAAACAAATTCGAATCCTCAATTTTACTGTTCAACGCTTTCTGTTTATATTCGGAATGACTAGAACTGCAGTCAAATTTCCACTTGTCAATTAAAATCAAGTTAACCAGGCTATCATCACCAATGCTCTGTCCTTGTTTTATTAAAAAAAAAAAAGTTGAAGCGCCCCTATTGAAAAACGATTTATTAATAAACACAAACTCTAAAGACGAAAACAGATCAACAGCACAACAAGCACACGAGCGAAAACAAATTTTTGTAGTGAAAAACTAACTGACTGAAAAAATTAAGACGGTGTTAGATTTTTTACGATTTTAAGCACGACTGCAAATTTCGGCAAAAAAATTTTACACATTTATTACCTTTACAGCCATGCAAACACATTGGTATACTTAATTGAGCATTTTTGTGGATTCACTACTAAAGTTTTAGCTAAGCTTAAAAAAGACGTTCAAAAGATAGACAAGAAAATTTTAACAAGTACGTTTTTTCTATAATATCTCAAATTTTAGAAAATACCTTCAACTTCAAAATTCATGTAAAATGTTATAAATTTGGATACGTAATAAATGAACTGACCACGTCAAGGTTCGGTTTTGTTGTGAAATATTCGCGATACGCGCAAGCTGTGCTGTGCAAATGAACACCTGCTCACAACTTCAATACTATTTTTAGAAAGAACCGTTAGATTTCCGTTAGAACAATCTAGTTTTCCATGAAGAAGCTTGAATATTTTAGAAACGATTTGTTTACTTTTCGTACATTTTAGTGGGACGAAGATGAGCAACTCTCTCAAATAGAAAACATATATGCGATGTCTTTTGCCAAATTTTCCAGATCATAGTCGCACAGTGTCAATACCCTAGCTTTATGAACTCGTTTTTAAAATAATAATTGCTCCTTTATTCTCTTTAAAGTTAACAAACAGCTAGCTATCACAACATATGTGTGAAGTTGCAACAGTTTCTGAACACCTCAAAGTCTCCTTGAGATATTCGCACTCTTTATGTTTGCAAGAAAATTTGCAAGCGTCTATAGCATATAACATTTGGACCCTGTTTTTCCCAAAATAAAGCACACAAAATATCAGCCAAAATTTTAAAGAGACATATAAGGAATTGTTTATTAGGTCGAATATAGCATAAACCCGTGTTTGAAATATTTGTAACAATCTCAAAATCTTGATTTATTTAGAAAAACCCGTTTGCGGGACTTTTTTGCTTTTAAAAATGCCTAAACGCGTAATTTTAAAGCAATTTTAAAATTTCTGACTTTTTTAATAGTTAAATGTTGTAGCTTTTGAAAAAAATGGATCTTCAATTTTTTTAAACAAAAAAGATACAATTTTTACACAAGAAACTGACTTTTTTGCATTTTTGTCGTGAAAAGACTTCATCCACATTAAATTTGGTAAACGTTGGTTGAGATAAGTTGCATGAGCGTAATACAGTAGCCATAGATTCGTTAGCTTATGATAGCTTAGCAATTCTTCGCCGTTTTGTCCGCTTAGAAGCATCCATAAAATCTATTTTCAATCAACCAATCAGATTGACTTTGGAGAATTGCAGCTTTCGTACGATTGTATTTCAACCAAAAGGTAACAACCCTTTTACATATGTATTTAATTCGCTTTGCTAGTTCACTCATGTCAGCAAAATATCCGTTTTTTATGATGTTCGCTTTTAAGCCATAAATCAAATTTTTTTGTCTTTCTGCACCGGTTCCCTTTTTGCCGCACCATAAATTAAAAATATAAGATCGTGCAAACACACACTTATAAGAAGAACCTATTAAAATTTAATGCAAGGGAATATCAAACAAAATAAAAACTATTAAAAACTATAAATATATGTGACCTTTGGATACTGAAAAACACATTGGTATATAAACGTGGAATTGTGGAATTTTGTGGCACTACTAAAACTTCATCTAAACATGATAGGCATATAACCAAACACATGTATTAGTTCACAATAATATAATAATAAAAATAATTATTATTAATAAACTAGCGACCCCGGCACACGTTGTTTTGCCCTTTTTTGTTTTCTATAAGGGCTAGCTGTTTTTTCTTCATTTATTTTGGTTAATAAATGTTTTTCAGTATTTCAAGTACATCCAGTAATTTCACGTACAGAAAAATTCCCCTCGCCAATATCTAACAGTTGTTTAGAGAAAGGATGAATCCTGAAGCATTTGATCGCGCATATTCTTGGTCAGTTCTTTTTCAACATTACGCCACAGTTGCGATGATTTTAAGCAAGCATTGAATTCATCAGCGTACGTTAACCGTGAACACCTGAAAGGAGTAACAAAGGGCCGTAAAATAGTTTATCATTGTTCCTTATATCCCTAATTGACCAATCCAATTCCCCAAGCGAATTTTTACGTCCTATAGTGCATTCATCCAAAATATGGGCGCTATGCCCATAGACGATTGTTTTAATGTTGCACACTGCATCTGGATTATTTTGAATGTTCAATGACAGCTTAAGTGCTGAATGAGCTGTTATGCCTCCATCTAATAAGGTTGCTGCAACGCCAGAAGATGCAATGGCCAATGCGTTGCCATTTTTTTTTAATCGTAACTCGACAGGAAGAAGCGTAATAAGGAATGTTCACTTTGGAACTTTCACTTTGAATGTTCACAATAATCACTTTGGAATAAGCAGAATTTTCAACATCAGGCTCTTACTGGAATGCTAGTCGAAGAAATTGCCCAGATGTGAATCCTCGATAAACTTGTTGCTGTTGTTAGTTAATTCTTCTTCTAACTATTAATCTGTGCGTTTCTCTTCTTTGAAAAGTGGCCTTTGTTGATTATGTTCATCTCGTGCATCTTTCGATTGTGATTCACGTAACTGCGCCATGCTTACACGCGCCTTTTCATTACCTTTATACATCTAGATAAATGTATAAATACATAATATCGTACATAAAAATATGATACGTCACGCTCACAGCCTACTTACTTTTATTCATTACTATAAGTGGAGTATAGTTCGGTGGAGTATAATTCGCGCTGTCGAACTCTCTAAGCTACCTCCCTACCAATTTTCACTCAAATCTGTTCTTCCGTTCTTGATTTATAAGTGGTGTAACATATAACGCGACTTTCTTTTATATATATAGAAGAAGAAGAAGATAGATAGATTAATATATGTAAGTTATCCAACCCATAAATCCAGGCCACTTATGGCTTTTCAAACTCTGCATTTGCCTACGGCTTTCTCTTTGCCTCTGAGGTCCGACCTCGGTTCCCCATAAACAAATCAAAATCAAAAGTAAACATCAGCTTCCCTCCGAAGCCCAATCAACGCTTATCGGACAGATTAACAACTGAAGTTAGCTAAAATTAATTTTCTCGAAGCTATATGAAGCTGTGAGACTATGCAATTTTGTCGCGTTCGCGATTCACTTTCACTTTTGTTGAGTTTCGGAACGCGATATTAGATCCTCCAACGCGCATGCGAATTTGAACTTTATACAGCGGTAATAAATTACAAATTGACTCTTCATTTTATTTAGAAAACGTTTGTATGGGAAATAGAAAAATACTGTTTTGAGGATTTTCCCGGCAATTATTCGAATTTTTCTCACCTTTTAAACCTTCCCTAGACCTCCACGAATAATTCAAGACCAAGATAAGATAAATCCGTTCAGCCATTCTCGAGTTTTAGCGAGACTAACGAACAGCAATTGATTTTTATATATATAGTGACATATTCACTCTCACACCCATCTACTAATATCCAATTACTGCATATCCAATTACTGCAGCCAAGTAAACAAATAACAAGAGCTGCGCATCATTTTTGCTGTGCAGAAAATTTAATATAAACAAATGACCGATATTCAGCGGCGATCGCGCCTTAAGAATCTTATACAAACCAAATAATCTATAAGCTCTCTCAATGAATCAAGCGACCAACTGCACTCTCATTCTAATGTAAACAATAGACAATAGCCAAAACTAAGATTTTCATTCTCTTTGTAAATCAGTCTTAAGCTGAAATCCAATTGACACACACGAAACCTTTCTTTCGTCCCGTATAATTTTAATAAATAATAAATAACAAAACAATTTTAAAATTGGTTTTTTTTATTTTATTAAAAACGGATCTTAGCGTTGTCCTTAGTCTTTCGACGGGACATTTATTTGACTCAAAATATAAACTATTTCAGTGGCGCAGTCGGTAGGATACTTCAAGTATCCGAAAAAAATAACCGCGAGTGGAAAACAAATTAAATTTTATAATCCGCAATTCGCAAAAATACGCGCTTCAACTGGGAAAATAAATCCAATTCGGTCATCCCAAATAAGTGGAAGCAAAACAAAAATTCAAAAACACAAAAACCTGTAAGTCCAAAGGCAAGGTAAAAACATCGAACTAAGTGACAATCAAATAAAAACATCGAACTAAGTGACAATCAAATAAAACATCGAACTAAGTGACAATCAAACAAAAACATCAAACTAAGTAAATTTAAAAAAAAAAAAAAAAAAAATAAAAAATAATAAAAATAAAATAAAGAACAACAACAACAACAAAATGGCACAACCAGAGAATACATTAAACGAGAGCAACCTTGCTGAGGCCCGTGGACAACTTAAGGATGTCCCTCCATTTAGGGGAGAGCCAGAAACACTTTTTACCTTCATCAGTAGAGTGGACTACATACTGTCCCTCTACCATACCAATGATGTGCGACAACAGCGCATCCTGCTTGGAGCCATTGAGCGGAACATAGAGGGTCATGTGACTAGAACATTGGGTCTGCCAACCATAGAAGACTGGCCACCCTTGAGATCCAGAATGATCAGCGAGTATAAGCCACAGGCGCCTAACTACAAGCTGCTGGAGAACTTCCGCGAGACACCCTATAAGGGAAATTTGCGTGCATTCTGCGAGGAGGCCGAGCGACGACGCCAAATACTCATCTCCAAATTACATCTGGAAGGTAATCAATCAAACCTTATTATTTATTTGCAAGCGGTCCGAGATTCCATGAAAACACTAGTTCGAAAATTACCAATTCAATTGTTTACAATTTTGGCCCATCACGACATTCCAGACTTGAGAAGTCTAATTAACATTGCACAAAATGAGGGCATTTACGAAGAACATATTAATTTTGAAACAAATAAAAATATTGAAATTAAAAATAAAACTCCAAATTTTTACCAAAATCCGAAAGCATTTAAAAATTACCCAATCAATCAATCCCAATACCAACCGAGATACCCCCAATACCCTCATCCATTACAACCCAACTTTAACCCATACATGCATGTACCCAGACCCATTTATACACAACAATTATCTAACAACCAACCCATGGGACCCGGACAAACTTACCCCGGACCCAACAGGTACATGAATCCTCAACCAATTTTTAACAGAATTCCATTTCCAAAATCCAATTTTAACCTAACCCCTCAAACACAACAACCACGTATGCCATCTAACCCAAACTTCCCACTACAACAAACAACCAAACGACCAAGACCATCGGACAGTGAACAAACCAAAATGTCCATTGACGAACTCAGATTACAAGAAGCACAAGAATACGAACAAAATTATCAACAACCATACGAACAAGAATACTACGACTACACTCAGTACCAGGACCAGACTTATGAAGAACAGTGTCAGGCACCACTCAATCAAGATCAAGCCGAAATCAATTTTGACGAAAATTTTCAGTCACCAGCCCCGGAAGATACCAATACCTAATAATTACCCACAAGGGCCACGCTCACAAATGTTTGATTGACACAGGATCCACAATTAACATGATGCGAAAGAATTTTTTTTCTCTACCAATACACAATACTGAATGTGAAGTTTTTACATCAAATGGCCCGATGACATTAAAAGATTCAATAACTCTGCCAAGCAACAACATATTTAGAACACCTGAACAATTTTACTTACACGACTTTTCTGACGACTACGATGTGCTAATTGGCAGAAAACTGCTCAATAAAGCACAAGGTATAATAAATTATAAAACTCATACTATTACACTTTTCGATAAAACCTACCCATTGATAGACACAGATTCAAACAAAGGTCAATCTTTCTACACACAAGATTCATATGAGAAACCAATCCCCAAATCAGATAAAAAAATAGACTTTTCACCATTCCGTCTGGATCACCTTAATCCGGAGGAAACCTATAAATTAAAACATTTATTAAACAAATTTAAAGATTTGCAATATTTTGAAGGAGAGCGTTTGACATTCACAAACACAATCAAACATGTATTAAACACAACACACAATTCGCCCATTTATTCAAAACAATATCCACTTGCTCAAACACATGAAAATGAGGTAGAGAACCAGGTGCAGGAGTTGCTTGAGCAGGGATTGATCAGAGAAAGTAATTCACCCTATAATAGTCCCACTTGGGTTGTACCAAAGAAACCCGACGCTTCGGGGAAAGCAAAATACAGAGTAGTCATTGATTACAGGAAGCTAAATGAAATAACCATTCCCGATAGATTTCCTATTCCCAACATGGACGAAATTCTTGGAAAACTGGGAAAATGCCAGTACTTTACAACAATTGATTTGGCTAGGGGTTTTCATCAGATAGAAATGGATTCAGAATCCATACAGAAAACTGCATTTTCAACTAAACGCGGTCATTATGAATACGTTCGCATGCCATTTGGCTTAAGAAATGCACCCGCCACATTCCAGAGGTGCATGAATAACATACTCCGACCATTAATTAACAAACACTGTTTAGTTTATTTGGATGACATCATTATTTTTTCCACATCTCTAGACGAACATTTAAACTCATTGCAATTGGTTTTTGAAAAACTGTCCGAATCAAATCTAAAGTTGCAACTAGATAAATGCGAATTCCTGAAAAAGGAAGCAACCTTTCTAGGACACATCGTAACACCCGATGGAATAAAACCAAACCCTCTTAAAGTAGAAGCCATAGCATCATACCCAATCCCAACAAAAGTAAAAGAAATCAGAGCATTCCTCGGAATGACTGGTTATTACCGAAAGTTTATCCCAAGCTACGCTGACATAGCAAAACCCATGACCCGCTACTTAAAGAAAGGAGCAAAAATAGACATAAACAACCACGAATATGTGGAAGCATTCGAGAAACTTAAAACCCTAATAACAAGCGAACCAATTCTACAATTGCCCAATTTTGAAAAGAAATTTGTATTGACTACAGACGCTAGTAACCTGGCTCTTGGAGCTGTCCTTTCTCAAGACAACCACCCCATATCTTTCATAAGCAGAACATTGAATGACCATGAATTAAACTATAGTACCATCGAAAAAGAATTACTTGCAATAGTTTGGGCCACAAAAACATTCCGTCACTACTTGTTGGGAAGGCATTTCCAAATAGCTAGTGACCATCAGCCTCTCAGATGGTTACATAATTTAAAGGAGCCAAATGCCAAACTGCAGAGATGGAGAATTAGATTGGCTGAGTTTGACTTTCATATTGAGTACATAAAAGGGAAACAGAATTCAATTGCTGACGCACTGTCCAGAATCAAGGTTGAGGAGAATCATTTCAGTGAAGCCACCCAACATAGTGCAGTAGAAGATAATAATGATCTTATCCAGTTAACAGAAAAACCAATAAATGTATTCAAAAAACAGATAATATTCATTAAATCAGATCAGAATAGTGTAAAGCAGACAACCGTTTTCGGAAATTCAATAACCACAATTCACTATAACAACATGACTGTTGAGAACGCCAAACAATTCTTACTTGACCACTTCATTTCCAAAAGCATTGCCATGTACATCGTGAGCGATGCCGATTTCGAGATCATCCAGACAGCCTATAGGGAAATTATAAACCCCTCTTATACTAAAGTGACTCGTAGCCTCATTTTATTGAACAACGTGAGCTCATATGCTGAGTTTAAAGAAATCATACTTCAAGCCCATGAAAAACTGTTGCATCCAGGTATCCAAAAAATGACTAAATTATTCAAAGAAAATCATTATTTCCCAAATAGTCAACTACTAATTCAAAACATCATAAATGAGTGCCGTGTGTGTAACCTAGCCAAGACAGAACACAGAAACACAAAAATGCCTTTTAAAGTCACACCTAGCCCTGGGCATTGCCGCGATAAATTTGTAATAGACATCTATTCATCCGAGGGTAAGCATTACCTTAGTTGCATTGACATTTACTCGAAGTTCGCCACTTTAGAACAAATAAAAACAAAAGATTGGATAGAATGCAAAAACGCCCTGATGCGTATCTTTAACCAACTCGGAAAACCTACATTGTTAAAGGCAGATAGGGACGGTGCATTTTCCAGCCTAGCTCTTAAGCAATGGCTCGAGAGTGAGGGTGTAGAATTACAATTAAACACAGCTAAAACGGGCGTGGCGGATGTTGAGAGATTACATAAAACAATAAATGAAAAAATTCGCATAATCAATTCCTCCAAAAACGATGAAATCAAACTGGGCAAAATGGAAAATATTCTTTACATTTACAATCATAAAACCAGGCATGACACCACTGGACAGACACCTGCTCACATATTTCTTTACGCCGGACAACCATCCCTGGACGCACAAAAAATTAAAGAACAAAAAATAAACAAATTAAATGATGATCGTCAGGAATACGACATAGACACCAAATTTAGAAAGGGTCCCCTTCAGAAGGGAAAGTTAGAAAATCCATTTAAAGAAAACAAAAATGTCGAACAAACCGACCCGGACCATTACAAAATCACTAATCGAAACAGAGCTACTAACTATTATAAAACGCAGTTTAAAAAACGAAAGAAAATTAATGAGGTCCCCATTCCACAGGTATCTGTCGCACAGTAATGATACTGTCCCTGTTGCTTACCATGAGCCATGCCCAACAAATTCAGATAGGCGGCATTGATACAAACCATGGATATCTTCTTTTCTCAAGTAAACCAATTCAAAGACCATCAGCATTCGAACATCATTGCCTTACAGTCAACCTCACAGAAATAAACACTATAACCACATATTTTGGAAACAAAATACAAAACAGTACAGACACACCCCGGATCAAATTTTTGTATAACAAACTGATTAAAGAACTAAACGGGATCACTCTACACAAAGAACGTAGACAAAAACGCGGTCTTTTCAATTTCGTAGGCTCAGCTTTTAAATTCCTTTTCGGCACACTCGACGACAACGACAGAGTACAATTCGAAGAAAAACTAAATTCAGAGGCGGAAAATTCAATAAAAATCCACGAATTTAACGAAGTAATGCAGTTTGTTAATGACGGATTGCAGAGAATCAAAAAGTATGAAAACAATAGAAATAGCATTGACACCTTGGTTTATGAACTAATGCAGTTCATTGAGTACATTGAGGACCTTGAAATGGGAATGCAGCTCTCACGACTGGGACTGTTCAACCCAAGACTACTTAATTACGACAAGCTCCAAAACGTTAACAGCGAAAACATATTATTAACCAAAACATCCACTTGGATTAACTATAAGAATAATGAAATACTAATAATCTCACATATTCCTATTAATCATGAACTAATCAACACTATTAAAATAATCCCATATCCCGATAGAAATGGTTACCAATTGGAGTACTCAGGCAGCGATTCTTACTTTGAAAATGATAATAAAATTTATAATCAAGACAACAAAGAAGTAAACAGTGAATGTATTGCAAATATAATAAAACGAAGAAACCCAACATGTAATTTTGTACCAGCCCTTACAAAAGAAATAATTAAGTATATTGAACCAAATGTAATAATAACATGGAATCTGACCCAAACAACTCTTACACAAAATTGTCAAAATTCAAACAGCAACATACAAATAAAGGGAAATAAAATTATAAGAATAACACAATGTAAAGTAAAAATCGAAAATATTATTTTAAGCGAAAATTATTTACACCCAGAAATTGACCTAACACCTTTGTATCCACCGCTCAACATAACTAAAATAAAAATCTTAAAACACAATGACATTATAAAAATGATTTCCCAAAACAATATCACACTTTATACAATTCTTATACCGGCTATTCTGGCTTTGGTCGCAATGATTTTTATTCTTAAGTACATAAACTTTAATCCATTTATATTTTTGTATATAAAATTAAGAAAACAAACTGAAACAAATCAGCCACAACTTCAAGAAAATGAACTTGGAGAAAACCCATTACCCACACTGTATCCATCAATGCCAGCCCAAGTATAGGCTGCCTTTTTTAAAGGGGGAGGAGTGACATATTCACTCTCACACCCATCTACTAATATCCAATTACTGCATATCCAATTACTGCAGCCAAGTAAACAAATAACAAGAGCTGCGCATCATTTTTGCTGTGCAGAAAATTTAATATAAACAAATGACCGATATTCAGCGGCGATCGCGCCTTAAGAATCTTATACAAACCAAATAATCTATAAGCTCTCTCAATGCTTCAAGCGGCCAACTGCACTCTCATTCTAATGTAAACAATAGACAATAGCCAAAACTAAGATTTTCATTCTCTTTGTAAATCAGTCTTAAGCTGAAATCCAATTGACACACACGAAACCTTTCTTTCGTCCCGTATAATTTTAATAAATAATAAATAACAAAACAATTTTAAAATTGGTTTTTTTTATTTTATTAAAAACGGATCTTAGCGTTGTCCTTAGTCTTTCGACGGGACATTTATTTGACTCAAAATATAAACTATTTCAGTATATAGATATATCAAAATATATCTCATTTTATAGAAAATAACTTTAACTTCAAAATCCATAACAAATAATTTTAATATTTTTGAACACGTAAATAATGATGGGACCACTTCAAAGTTCAATTTAGTTGTGAAATATCTCTCAGTTGTTCGTCAATATACGAAGGCACTTCGTTTTTGTATTGCCAAAAACTTTTCACTGTAAAAAATTACTTTTGGTTGAGATCTCAAAAAGATTGGAATGGCAAACTTAACGTAGTTCCAGATGCGCTGTCTAGGGCGTATGAAGGAAGGGCAGAGGAGGATGTAGTCGCCGGCTTAGGAATAGACTACGTGTCCCCATTTTTCGAAACCGATGAGTATAGTACTCTAAGGGACACGGTCGAAGCTAACAAGTATTAAGCTAACTTAATACTAATTTATTTTAGTATTAAGAGCTATCCTTATAGAATTTTACATACACGTACAATGGCTTTAAGTCCTAATTTTTAAGGTAAACATAGGAATTAGACATTAAACATATAGATTAAGAGAGAAAACTGGATTATTAGCAAAAGTAAAAGAGTTGAAAATGGGGGTTAGACATTTAAAAATGTCTTCCACGAAAGCGATTTCCTAAGCTGCGACTAAATATAGGTGCTTATGATTTTTTTATTCCTTGTAGAAAGGCTTTACTGTACTTAAATTTCCATGCACTTTACACGCTCATTAGGCTGTTTGACAGGTTGATGCACTTTCTAACAATTACAAGAAACAGAAAAAAATTCCTTAAATACCCTATCCTACATTGGTCCGATGCGGCGACCGCTATGCGCTGTCCTGGTCCTACCGGCCTCTCTTCCGCAATCTCACAATAGGGCTGCGCTCGCGCTTTTATTGGCTTATTAGTGCCTATCTCACTGGTACACCATACTGAATCGCCGAGAAAAGCTGGGAAAGCTATACGCTAGTTATTCGGCCTACATTTTAGCCTTTAGCACTTAACGCCCTTGGGAAAATTTTTCAATAAACATTTTTTTGTAATAAAAAAATAAAATTTTAAAGCGACATTGCTGCCAAACCAGAAAAGCAATTAAAAAAATTTAAACGCAGTAATTTAGATAATCGTTGCGATGTCAAAGTATGCTAATTCAGTCACCCTGAGTCACCCTGATGTCAAAGTATGCTAATTCAGTCACCCTGGAGTCACCCAGATATCATGTCCAGAACCGGCATCACGAGCCGATATGTTACACCCTCTGATTTATCATATTGCTGCGGTCATTATTAGGCCGCTTGTCGCTATTTCGGAGAACTTAGACGATCTTGACGTCGCGACTCCTGGCCATTTTTCGGACGGAGGGCCCTCTTTCAGCTTCAGTAAGCCAGACATTACAAGGCTTTTCATGATGCGGCTATATGCTTGGCAAAGCGTCGCAATTCTTCAGCAAAGCTTCTGGGCTAGGTGGAAAGAGGGGTTTAAAAAACCCTTCGTTACAGCAACGGTGTGACTGGCGCACCTCTGGTCAAACCATCTCATTTCTGGTAAAGGAGGAGAACGTACCCTGGACTTAACGTCCATATTGTCCATGTACTATTTTAATACACCGTTTGATGTTATGATAGTACCAAGTTAGGTAGAGCTGTCGACAAACTCGACTTTTTTGCCGCTCACGGTGATCAGCATCGCCTTGTTTATGATGCGGTAATTGTAAGTCCCACTGCTTTGGCCTAATCTCAAGGCCATTAGCTTTGGCTAACGATATATTCGTATACCTCGATGACCTTTTGCTAATTTTAGTTCGGATTAGTTGGGCTAAATTTGATTTTGAGCGAAATCCCAAATTTCTATGTTGTTTTATATCCTTTGTATCTGTCAACAGATACGCTGTGATATATTTGGAAGCGAATTAATATTTAATTACAATTCAGCATAGCTCAGCTCTGCTTCTTCCTCTTCTTTTGTTTTTTTCTTTCGTGTGCAATAGAGGTCTTATCTCTATTTCTGCAATATTTCTTTGCTCTCTCTAAAGCTCCCGTCTCAGCTATTATTTGGCACAGTGGTTAAAGGTATAGTGTTTTTTTAAAATTTGGATACATTTTTATATATTGTTATTTATTAATATGGAATTTAAACTGGTCTGTTCAATAAAGTCTTGCAACAAGAAAATCTCCTTATCCCTGCCTACCATCCATTGCTGGCTATGTGACTTCCTCAGTTTCGGATGCCATTTCCCATAGGTCTGGTTTACATTATTTTTGTGATAACTGTCGTGCTGTCCAAGACGTAATGAGGTAGTTCATGAGACAGACCAAGAATGGATTTAAAGAGTTGATCACTGGCTTTCGTAAAATCAATGACCAGCTCTGTGCGCTTTAGTAGCCTTCAGCTGATAAATTAGTCACCTAAGCGTAAGAAATCCGCTGTTTGTAATCCATTCAGCCTCCTCAGTCGACATTAACGCAGCCGCTCATATCTCTGGCCAATGGCTAGAATTGAGAACAATTCGCCGTCCAAATTTCTCAGTACAAATGAGCAATTGTCCGACATGTCCGTGGCATCCCTTCAAGTGATACCACAAGTGCTATTGAATGAAAACCCTAAAACCCTTGAATGAGTCACCCTAAAGGGTATTCCACAGTCCGGACCACCGGCACCGACTGATGCTGGAGTTGTCGTACCTGCGACACCACTACCCTTCAAGACAATTTGTTCACCCAATTTTTGGTCAGAGAACATTTCGTCCAAGAACATCTGCTTAGAACTGTAAAGTTAAAAGTTTTAAAACCAGTGGGAGTGAAACTTCAACCAACCTTCTACCTCTTCTTCGTCCACTAATCCAAAAAACTAATATCTTTATTAACACTTACCTATCAGAATACTAGGGGGCTAGCAAACTCCCTAAACTATACTCCAGGGGTGCCCAGCCCCATTGCTCTCGGTGCTCCTTTGTTGTTGGAATTGCTCTTTATATGGGAAATGAAATTTCATAACCGTGTGTTGCTCCTAGCATAGGCAAGGCCCAAATACAACAACTATTTTTCGTTTTTGTCTCTCTCTCTGTTCGTTGCCTCCGTTGCCGAACTAAGCAACAACAATTGTATAGTCTCTCAGTTGTTCGTCAAAATACGAAGGCACTTCGTTTTTGTATTGCCAAAAACTTTTCACTGTAAAAAATTACTTTTGGTTGAGATCTCAAAAAGAATGGTTGACATCGGAGCTATAAATTTCTTTTATTTATAATTTTATTACAGTTTTTAATTTTTATTTCACAAATATTTTTTTATTACTTTTGGAAACATGGAAAATGGTACTATAATTTTTTTCAGTATACCGACATGACTTGTAAAAAAATTTTTCTCTCCAATTTTCTCGATGTATTGGTGATTTTTTGCATTGGTATTGGAGTTTGCTCTGCTGTATGTTGAGCTTGGGCACCCCTGATTTAAAGAAACATTTAATGTTGCATGACATTCGACCTGAACAATAAAAAAATGATTATAGGGCATGCAGCCCAAAAAAATAGTTAAAAATCAGCAAATTAAAGTTCAAATCAATAAAAAACAATTAATCCGGTCCTACATTGGTCTAGTCACCGAGAATAGCGTCCCATTTAATGTTCCAAATTCAGACAATATGCGTAACATAATTGATCCCATATGTCAAGGTCTAAAAGAAAAAAGTGGGAAAAACTTTTCATTAAATGGAACAAAGTGCAAATCTGTTCATCGACAGGTAGCAGAAAAAATTCGACAAGAAATACATAACGAATGTAAAAATCGGATTCAACCATTAAAAATTGATAGTGAAACGCGACTTGATCGGAATATATTCGGTGTCAGTGCTCAATTCATTAGTTCAGATGAAATAAAATCGCGAGTTCTTGGAATGGTGGAACTTAGAGGAGCTGGGTCAAGTTCAGCCAAAAATCTTGCCAAGGAGATTCTATCTGTATTAGACAAATACGGAATATCTTTAAGGGGAGGGTAAGGTCAAATCATGCGAAAAAAGCCATGTTTTTGTGATTTTTTTCCTGACGACACAGTTAAAATTTATTTATTCAACCAATTCTTCAAATATTATGCATTCAATTTAAAAAATAAAAAAAAAAAGACAAAAAAAAAATTTTAATACCTTACCCTCCCCTTAAGCCAAATCGTGTCAATCGCGGCGTTCGCGGCGCTTTTAAGGGACGTTCCGCCGCAGAAAAGCGGGTGGAGTTGTGTCCATCTGGTGGAGATAGCTTGGAGATAGTGAACAGAGGTTGGAAGCTCTTCAGCAGCTCGTCGCGGATGAAAGGGGTGAGTAAGTCGTAAATTGTAAACTTGTTTAAAGCCAATTGAAGCGGAATTCTCCTAATGATCGGAGAATTCCGCTTCAATTGGCTGTAACGTCGTCAGATTCCCGGACTAATGGTCTCCACCAAATGGCGATACGTAGCGATTCCGCGGACACCAGCCGCAGTCAGAATTTACCTGATGGTATAGCAAGTATATAAGTAACTACGCAGACATAGCAACACCTCTAACCGATTTGGCCCGAATACCGTCCACATACAATTTTATAAATTATTTGAATATTTGAATTATTTAATGAATTATTTTATGAATAAATATTATGAATTAAATAAAATATTCGAGCTAAACAAATTGAAGAAGCGTCGCGATTCCGCAAACACCAGCCGTAGTAAGAATTTACCTGATGATATAGCAAGTTTATAAGTATCTACGCAGACATAGACACATCTCTAACCAATTTGACCCAATGCCGTCCAAATACAAGCTGAAGAGCGCGATGTGTCAGGCTCAGGTCCGGAAACCTTTCTATATCAACTGCAACGCAAGCAGTTCAGAAGGAGGCTCCGGTCCGGAAACCGTTCTATATCAACTGCAACGCAAGCAGTTCAGAAGGAGAGATAGGGGACGACTACCCGATCGCCTTCGTTTCTAAAAAAAATGAGCAAGGCCCAACGAAACTAATCCGTCACGGAGCAGGAATGCCTGGCCGCGATCGTTAGTATCAAACGGTTCAGACCTTACTTAGAGGGACATAGATTTACGGGGATTACGGATCACGCGTCATTAGGGTGGCTCATGGCACAACCAGACTTAAGGTGTCGGCTGGGGCGATGGGCGTCGAAACTACGGGCGGATACATTTCAAATCGAACATCGGAATGGCAAACTTAACGTAGTTCCAGATGCGCTGTCTAGGGCGCATGAAGGAAGGGCAGAGGAGGAGGTAGTCGCCGGCTTAGGAATAGACTACGTGTCCCCATTTTTCGAAACCGATAAGTATAGTAGTCTAAGGGACACGGTCGAAGCTAACAAGTATTAAGCTAACTTAATACTAATTTATTTTAGTATTAAGAGCTATCCTTATAGAATTTTACATACACGTACAATGGCTTTAAGTCCTAATTTTTAAGGTAAACATAGGAATTAGACATTAAACATATAGATTAAGAGAGAAAACTGGATTATTAGCAAAAGTAAAAGAGTTGAAAATGGGGGTTAGACATTTAAAAATGTCTTCCACGAAAGCGATTTCCTAAGCTGCGACTAAATATAGGTGCTTATGATTTTTTTATTCCTTGTAGAAAGGCTTTACTGTACTTAAATTTCCATGCACTTTACACGCTCATTAGGCTGTTTGACAGGTTGATGCACTTTCTAACAATTACAAGAAACAGAAAAAAATTCCTTAAATACCCTATCCTACATTGGTCCGATGCGGCGACCGCTATGCGCTGTCCTGGTCCTACCGGCCTCTCTTCCGCAATCTCACAATAGGGCTGCGCTCGCGCTTTTATTGGCTTATTAGTGCCTATCTCACTGGTACACCATACTGAATCGCCGAGAAAAGCTGGGAAAGCTATACGCTAGTTATTCGGCCTACATTTTAGCCTTTAGCACTTAACGCCCTTGGGAAAATTTTTCAATAAACATTTTTTTGTAATAAAAAAATAAAATTTTAAAGCGACATTGCTGCCAAACCAGAAAAGCAATTAAAAAAATTTAAACGCAGTAATTTAGATAATCGTTGCGATGTCAAAGTATGCTAATTCAGTCACCCTGAGTCACCCTGATGTCAAAGTATGCTAATTCAGTCACCCTGGAGTCACCCAGATATCATGTCCAGAACCGGCATCACGAGCCGATATGTTACACCCTCTGATTTATCATATTGCTGCGGTCATTATTAGGCCGCTTGTCGCTATTTCGGAGAACTTAGACGATCTTGACGTCGCGACTCCTGGCCATTTTTCGGACGGAGGGCCCTCTTTCAGCTTCAGTAAGCCAGACATTACAAGGCTTTTCATGATGCGGCTATATGCTTGGCAAAGCGTCGCAATTCTTCAGCAAAGCTTCTGGGCTAGGTGGAAAGAGGGGTTTAAAAAACCCTTCGTTACAGCAACGGTGTGACTGGCGCACCTCTGGTCAAACCATCTCATTTCTGGTAAAGGAGGAGAACGTACCCTGGACTTAACGTCCATATTGTCCATGTACTATTTTAATACACCGTTTGATGTTATGATAGTACCAAGTTAGGTAGAGCTGTCGACAAACTCGACTTTTTTGCCGCTCACGGTGATCAGCATCGCCTACACTCAGTACCAGGACCAGACTTATGAAGAACAGTGTCAGGCACCACTCAATCAAGATCAAGCCGAAATCAATTTTGACGAAAATTTTCAGTCACCAGCCCCGGAAGATACCAATACCTAATAATTATCCACAAGGGCCACGCTCACAAATGTTTGATTGACACAGGATCCACAATTAACATGATGCGAAAGAATTTTTTTTCTCTACCAATACACAATACTGAATGTGAAGTTTTTACATCAAATGGCCCGATGACATTAAAAGATTCAATAACTCTGCCAAGCAACAACATATTTAGAACACCTGAACAATTTTACTTACACGACTTTTCTGACGACTACGATGTGCTAATTGGCAGAAAACTGCTCAATAAAGCACAAGGTATAATAAATTATAAAACTCATACTATTACACTTTTCGATAAAACCTACCCATTGATAGACACAGATTCAAACAAAGGTCAATCTTTCTACACACAAGATTCATATGAGAAACCAATCCCCAAATCAGATAAAAAAATAGACTTTTCACCATTCCGTCTGGATCACCTTAATCCGGAGGAAACCTATAAATTAAAACATTTATTAAACAAATTTAAAGATTTGCAATATTTTGAAGGAGAGCGTTTGACATTCACAAACACAATCAAACATGTATTAAACACAACACACAATTCGCCCATTTATTCAAAACAATATCCACTTGCTCAAACACATGAAAATGAGGTAGAGAACCAGGTGCAGAGTTGCTTGAGCAGGGATTGATCAGAGAAAGTAATTCACCCTATAATAGTCCCACTTGGGTTGTACCAAAGAAACCCGACGCTTCGGGGAAAGCAAAATACAGAGTAGTCATTGATTACAGGAAGCTAAATGAAATAACCATTCCCGATAGATTTCCTATTCCCAACATGGACGAAATTCTTGGAAAACTGGGAAAATGCCAGTACTTTACAACAATTGATTTGGCTAGGGGTTTTCATCAGATAGAAATGGATTCAGAATCCATACAGAAAACTGCATTTTCAACTAAACGCGGTCATTATGAATACGTTCGCATGCCATTTGGCTTAAGAAATGCACCCGCCACATTCCAGAGGTGCATGAATAACATACTCCGACCATTAATTAACAAACACTGTTTAGTTTATTTGGATGACATCATTATTTTTTCCACATCTCTAGACGAACATTTAAACTCATTGCAATTGGTTTTTGAAAAACTGTCCGAATCAAATCTAAAGTTGCAACTAGATAAATGCGAATTCCTGAAAAAGGAAGCAACCTTTCTAGGACACATCGTAACACCCGATGGAATAAAACCAAACCCTCTTAAAGTAGAAGCCATAGCATCATACCCAATCCCAACAAAAGTAAAAGAAATCAGAGCATTCCTCGGAATGACTGGTTATTACCGAAAGTTTATCCCAAGCTACGCTGACATAGCAAAACCCATGACCCGCTACTTAAAGAAAGGAGCAAAAATAGACATAAACAACCACGAATATGTGGAAGCATTCGAGAAACTTAAAACCCTAATAACAAGCGAACCAATTCTACAATTGCCCAATTTTGAAAAGAAATTTGTATTGACTACAGACGCTAGTAACCTGGCTCTTGGAGCTGTCCTTTCTCAAGACAACCACCCCATATCTTTCATAAGCAGAACATTGAATGACCATGAATTAAACTATAGTACCATCGAAAAAGAATTACTTGCAATAGTTTGGGCCACAAAAACATTCCGTCACTACTTGTTGGGAAGGCATTTCCAAATAGCTAGTGACCATCAGCCTCTCAGATGGTTACATAATTTAAAGGAGCCAAATGCCAAACTGCAGAGATGGAGAATTAGATTGGCTGAGTTTGACTTTCATATTGAGTACATAAAAGGGAAACAGAATTCAATTGCTGACGCACTGTCCAGAATCAAGGTTGAGGAGAATCATTTCAGTGAAGCCACCCAACATAGTGCAGTAGAAGATAATAATGATCTTATCCAGTTAACAGAAAAACCAATAAATGTATTCAAAAAACAGATAATATTCATTAAATCAGATCAGAATAGTGTAAAGCAGACAACCGTTTTCGGAAATTCAATAACCACAATTCACTATAACAACATGACTGTTGAGAACGCCAAACAATTCTTACTTGACCACTTCATTTCCAAAAGCATTGCCATGTACATCGTGAGCGATGCCGATTTCGAGATCATCCAGACAGCCTATAGGGAAATTATAAACCCCTCTTATACTAAAGTGACTCGTAGCCTCATTTTATTGAACAACGTGAGCTCATATGCTGAGTTTAAAGAAATCATACTTCAAGCCCATGAAAAACTGTTGCATCCAGGTATCCAAAAAATGACTAAATTATTCAAAGAAAATCATTATTTCCCAAATAGTCAACTACTAATTCAAAACATCATAAATGAGTGCCGTGTGTGTAACCTAGCCAAGACAGAACACAGAAACACAAAAATGCCTTTTAAAGTCACACCTAGCCCTGGGCATTGCCGCGATAAATTTGTAATAGACATCTATTCATCCGAGGGTAAGCATTACCTTAGTTGCATTGACATTTACTCGAAGTTCGCCACTTTAGAACAAATAAAAACAAAAGATTGGATAGAATGCAAAAACGCCCTGATGCGTATCTTTAACCAACTCGGAAAACCTACATTGTTAAAGGCAGATAGGGACGGTGCATTTTCCAGCCTAGCTCTTAAGCAATGGCTCGAGAGTGAGGGTGTAGAATTACAATTAAACACAGCTAAAACGGGCGTGGCGGATGTTGAGAGATTACATAAAACAATAAATGAAAAAATTCGCATAATCAATTCCTCCAAAAACGATGAAATCAAACTGGGCAAAATGGAAAATATTCTTTACATTTACAATCATAAAACCAGGCATGACACCACTGGACAGACACCTGCTCACATATTTCTTTACGCCGGACAACCATCCCTGGACGCACAAAAAATTAAAGAACAAAAAATAAACAAATTAAATGATGATCGTCAGGAATACGACATAGACACCAAATTTAGAAAGGGTCCCCTTCAGAAGGGAAAGTTAGAAAATCCATTTAAAGAAAACAAAAATGTCGAACAAACCGACCCGGACCATTACAAAATCACTAGTCGAAACAGAGCTACTAACTATTATAAAACGCAGTTTAAAAAACGAAAGAAAATTAATGAGGTCCCCATTCCACAGGTATCTGTCGCACAGTAATGATAATGTCCCTGTTGCTTACCATGAGCCATGCCCAACAAATTCAGATAGGCGGCATTGATACAAACCATGGATATCTTCTTTTCTCAAGTAAACCAATTCAAAGACCATCAGCATTCGAACATCATTGCCTTACAGTCAACCTCACAGAAATAAACACTATAACCACATATTTTGGAAACAAAATACAAAACAGTACAGACACACCCCGGATCAAATTTTTGTATAACAAACTGATTAAAGAACTAAACGGGATCACTCTACACAAAGAACGTAGACAAAAACGCGGTCTTTTCAATTTCGTAGGCTCAGCTTTTAAATTCCTTTTCGGCACACTCGACGACAACGACAGAGTACAATTCGAAGAAAAACTAAATTCAGAGGCGGAAAATTCAATAAAAATCCACGAATTTAACGAAGTAATGCAGTTTGTTAATGACGGATTGCAGAGAATCAAAAAGTATGAAAACAATAGAAATAGCATTGACACCTTGGTTTATGAACTAATGCAGTTCATTGAGTACATTGAGGACCTTGAAATGGGAATGCAGCTCTCACGACTGGGACTGTTCAACCCAAGACTACTTAATTACGACAAGCTCCAAAACGTTAACAGCGAAAACATATTATTAACCAAAACATCCACTTGGATTAACTATAAGAATAATGAAATACTAATAATCTCACATATTCCTATTAATCATGAACTAATCAACACTATTAAAATAATCCCATATCCCGATAGAAATGGTTACCAATTGGAGTACTCAGGCAGCGATTCTTACTTTGAAAATGATAATAAAATTTATAATCAAGACAACAAAGAAGTAAACAGTGAATGTATTGCAAATATAATAAAACGAAGAAACCCAACATGTAATTTTGTACCAGCCCTTACAAAAGAAATAATTAAGTATATTGAACCAAATGTAATAATAACATGGAATCTGACCCAAACAACTCTTACACAAAATTGTCAAAATTCAAACAGCAACATACAAATAAAGGGAAATAAAATTATAAGAATAACACAATGTAAAGTAAAAATCGAAAATATTATTTTAAGCGAAAATTATTTACACCCAGAAATTGACCTAACACCTTTGTATCCACCGCTCAACATAACTAAAATAAAAATCTTAAAACACAATGACATTATAAAAATGATTTCCCAAAACAATATCACACTTTATACAATTATTATACCGGCTATTCTGGCTTTGGTCGCAATGATTTTTATTCTTAAGTACATAAACTTTAATCCATTTATATTTTTGTATATAAAATTAAGAAAACAAACTGAAACAAATCAGCCACAACTTCAAGAAAATGAACTTGGAGAAAACCCATTACCCACACTGTATCCATCAATGCCAGCCCAAGTATAGGCTGCCTTTTTAAAGGGGGAGGAGTGACATATTCACTCTCACACCCATCTACTAATATCCAATTACTGCATATCCAATTACTGCAGCCAAGTAAACAAATAACAAGAGCTGCGCATCATTTTTGCTGTGCAGAAAATTTAATATAAACAAATGACCGATATTCAGCGGCGATCGCGCCTTAAGAATCTTATACAAACCAAATAATCTATAAGCTCTCTCAATGCTTCAAGCGGCCAACTGCACTCTCATTCTAATGTAAACAATAGACAATAGCCAAAACTAAGATTTTCATTCTCTTTGTAAATCAGTCTTAAGCTGAAATCCAATTGACACACACGAAACCTTTCTTTCGTCCCGTATAATTTTAATAAATAATAAATAACAAAACAATTTTAAAATTGGTTTTTTTTATTTTATTAAAAACGGATCTTAGCGTTGTCCTTAGTCTTTCGACGGGACATTTATTTGACTCAAAATATAAACTATTTCAGTATATAGATATATCAAAATATATCTCATTTTATAGAAAATAACTTTAACTTCAAAATCCATAACAAATAATTTTAATATTTTTGAACACGTAAATAATGATGGGACCACTTCAAAGTTCAATTTAGTTGTGAAATATCTCTCAGTTGTTCGTCAATATACGAAGGCACTTCGTTTTTGTATTGCCAAAAACTTTTCACTGTAAAAAATTACTTTTGGTTGAGATCTCAAAAAGATTGGAATGGCAAACTTAACGTAGTTCCAGATGCGCTGTCTAGGGCGTATGAAGGAAGGGCAGAGGAGGATGTAGTCGCCGGCTTAGGAATAGACTACGTGTCCCCATTTTTCGAAACCGATGAGTATAGTACTCTAAGGGACACGGTCGAAGCTAACAAGTATTAAGCTAACTTAATACTAATTTATTTTAGTATTAAGAGCTATCCTTATAGAATTTTACATACACGTACAATGGCTTTAAGTCCTAATTTTTAAGGTAAACATAGGAATTAGACATTAAACATATAGATTAAGAGAGAAAACTGGATTATTAGCAAAAGTAAAAGAGTTGAAAATGGGGGTTAGACATTTAAAAATGTCTTCCACGAAAGCGATTTCCTAAGCTGCGACTAAATATAGGTGCTTATGATTTTTTTATTCCTTGTAGAAAGGCTTTACTGTACTTAAATTTCCATGCACTTTACACGCTCATTAGGCTGTTTGACAGGTTGATGCACTTTCTAACAATTACAAGAAACAGAAAAAAATTCCTTAAATACCCTATCCTACATTGGTCCGATGCGGCGACCGCTATGCGCTGTCCTGGTCCTACCGGCCTCTCTTCCGCAATCTCACAATAGGGCTGCGCTCGCGCTTTTATTGGCTTATTAGTGCCTATCTCACTGGTACACCATACTGAATCGCCGAGAAAAGCTGGGAAAGCTATACGCTAGTTATTCGGCCTACATTTTAGCCTTTAGCACTTAACGCCCTTGGGAAAATTTTTCAATAAACATTTTTTTGTAATAAAAAAATAAAATTTTAAAGCGACATTGCTGCCAAACCAGAAAAGCAATTAAAAAAATTTAAACGCAGTAATTTAGATAATCGTTGCGATGTCAAAGTATGCTAATTCAGTCACCCTGAGTCACCCTGATGTCAAAGTATGCTAATTCAGTCACCCTGGAGTCACCCAGATATCATGTCCAGAACCGGCATCACGAGCCGATATGTTACACCCTCTGATTTATCATATTGCTGCGGTCATTATTAGGCCGCTTGTCGCTATTTCGGAGAACTTAGACGATCTTGACGTCGCGACTCCTGGCCATTTTTCGGACGGAGGGCCCTCTTTCAGCTTCAGTAAGCCAGACATTACAAGGCTTTTCATGATGCGGCTATATGCTTGGCAAAGCGTCGCAATTCTTCAGCAAAGCTTCTGGGCTAGGTGGAAAGAGGGGTTTAAAAAACCCTTCGTTACAGCAACGGTGTGACTGGCGCACCTCTGGTCAAACCATCTCATTTCTGGTAAAGGAGGAGAACGTACCCTGGACTTAACGTCCATATTGTCCATGTACTATTTTAATACACCGTTTGATGTTATGATAGTACCAAGTTAGGTAGAGCTGTCGACAAACTCGACTTTTTTGCCGCTCACGGTGATCAGCATCGCCTTGTTTATGATGCGGTAATTGTAAGTCCCACTGCTTTGGCCTAATCTCAAGGCCATTAGCTTTGGCTAACGATATATTCGTATACCTCGATGACCTTTTGCTAATTTTAGTTCGGATTAGTTGGGCTAAATTTGATTTTGAGCGAAATCCCAAATTTCTATGTTGTTTTATATCCTTTGTATCTGTCAACAGATACGCTGTGATATATTTGGAAGCGAATTAATATTTAATTACAATTCAGCATAGCTCAGCTCTGCTTCTTCCTCTTCTTTTGTTTTTTTCTTTCGTGTGCAATAGAGGTCTTATCTCTATTTCTGCAATATTTCTTTGCTCTCTCTAAAGCTCCCGTCTCAGCTATTATTTGGCACAGTGGTTAAAGGTATAGTGTTTTTTTAAAATTTGGATACATTTTTATATATTGTTATTTATTAATATGGAATTTAAACTGGTCTGTTCAATAAAGTCTTGCAACAAGAAAATCTCCTTATCCCTGCCTACCATCCATTGCTGGCTATGTGACTTCCTCAGTTTCGGATGCCATTTCCCATAGGTCTGGTTTACATTATTTTTGTGATAACTGTCGTGCTGTCCAAGACGTAATGAGGTAGTTCATGAGACAGACCAAGAATGGATTTAAAGAGTTGATCACTGGCTTTCGTAAAATCAATGACCAGCTCTGTGCGCTTTAGTAGCCTTCAGCTGATAAATTAGTCACCTAAGCGTAAGAAATCCGCTGTTTGTAATCCATTCAGCCTCCTCAGTCGACATTAACGCAGCCGCTCATATCTCTGGCCAATGGCTAGAATTGAGAACAATTCGCCGTCCAAATTTCTCAGTACAAATGAGCAATTGTCCGACATGTCCGTGGCATCCCTTCAAGTGATACCACAAGTGCTATTGAATGAAAACCCTAAAACCCTTGAATGAGTCACCCTAAAGGGTATTCCACAGTCCGGACCACCGGCACCGACTGATGCTGGAGTTGTCGTACCTGCGACACCACTACCCTTCAAGACAATTTGTTCACCCAATTTTTGGTCAGAGAACATTTCGTCCAAGAACATCTGCTTAGAACTGTAAAGTTAAAAGTTTTAAAACCAGTGGGAGTGAAACTTCAACCAACCTTCTACCTCTTCTTCGTCCACTAATCCAAAAAACTAATATCTTTATTAACACTTACCTATCAGAATACTAGGGGGCTAGCAAACTCCCTAAACTATACTCCAGGGGTGCCCAGCCCCATTGCTCTCGGTGCTCCTTTGTTGTTGGAATTGCTCTTTATATGGGAAATGAAATTTCATAACCGTGTGTTGCTCCTAGCATAGGCAAGGCCCAAATACAACAACTATTTTTCGTTTTTGTCTCTCTCTCTGTTCGTTGCCTCCGTTGCCGAACTAAGCAACAACAATTGTATAGTCTCTCAGTTGTTCGTCAAAATACGAAGGCACTTCGTTTTTGTATTGCCAAAAACTTTTCACTGTAAAAAATTACTTTTGGTTGAGATCTCAAAAAGAATGGTTGACATCGGAGCTATAAATTTCTTTTATTTATAATTTTATTACAGTTTTTAATTTTTATTTCACAAATATTTTTTTATTACTTTTGGAAACATGGAAAATGGTACTATAATTTTTTTCAGTATACCGACATGACTTGTAAAAAAAATTTTTCTCTCCAATTTTCTCGATGTATTGGTGATTTTTTGCATTGGTATTGGAGTTTGCTCTGCTGTATGTTGAGCTTGGGCACCCCTGATTTAAAGAAACATTTAATGTTGCATGACATTCGACCTGAACAATAAAAAAATGATTATAGGGCATGCAGCCCAAAAAAATAGTTAAAAATCAGCAAATTAAAGTTCAAATCAATAAAAAACAATTAATCCGGTCCTACATTGGTCTAGTCACCGAGAATAGCGTCCCATTTAATGTTCCAAATTCAGACAATATGCGTAACATAATTGATCCCATATGTCAAGGTCTAAAAGAAAAAAGTGGGAAAAACTTTTCATTAAATGGAACAAAGTGCAAATCTGTTCATCGACAGGTAGCAGAAAAAATTCGACAAGAAATACATAACGAATGTAAAAATCGGATTCAACCATTAAAAATTGATAGTGAAACGCGACTTGATCGGAATATATTCGGTGTCAGTGCTCAATTCATTAGTTCAGATGAAATAAAATCGCGAGTTCTTGGAATGGTGGAACTTAGAGGAGCTGGGTCAAGTTCAGCCAAAAATCTTGCCAAGGAGATTCTATCTGTATTAGACAAATACGGAATATCTTTAAGGGGAGGGTAAGGTCAAATCATGCGAAAAAAGCCATGTTTTTGTGATTTTTTTCCTGACGACACAGTTAAAATTTATTTATTCAACCAATTCTTCAAATATTATGCATTCAATTTAAAAAATAAAAAAAAAAAAGACAAAAAAAATTTTAATACCTTACCCTCCCCTTAAGCCAAATCGTGTCAATCGCGGCGTTCGCGGCGCTTTTAAGGGACGTTCCGCCGCAGAAAAGCGGGTGGAGTTGTGTCCATCTGGTGGAGATAGCTTGGAGATAGTGAACAGAGGTTGGAAGCTCTTCAGCAGCTCGTCGCGGATGAAAGGGGTGAGTAAGTCGTAAATTGTAAACTTGTTTAAAGCCAATTGAAGCGGAATTCTCCTAATGATCGGAGAATTCCGCTTCAATTGGCTGTAACGTCGTCAGATTCCCGGACTAATGGTCTCCACCAAATGGCGATACGTAGCGATTCCGCGGACACCAGCCGCAGTCAGAATTTACCTGATGGTATAGCAAGTATATAAGTAACTACGCAGACATAGCAACACCTCTAACCGATTTGGCCCGAATACCGTCCACATACAATTTTATAAATTATTTGAATATTTGAATTATTTAATGAATTATTTTATGAATAAATATTATGAATTAAATAAAATATTCGAGCTAAACAAATTGAAGAAGCGTCGCGATTCCGCAAACACCAGCCGTAGTAAGAATTTACCTGATGATATAGCAAGTTTATAAGTATCTACGCAGACATAGACACATCTCTAACCAATTTGACCCAATGCCGTCCAAATACAAGCTGAAGAGCGCGATGTGTCAGGCTCCGGTCCGGAAACCGTTCTATATCAACTGCAACGCAAGCAGTTCAGAAGGAGGCTCCGGTCCGGAAACCGTTCTATATCAACTGCAACGCAAGCAGTTCAGAAGGAGAGATAGGGGACGACTACCCGATCGCCTTCGTTTCTAAAAAAAATGAGCAAGGCCCAACGAAACTAATCCGTCACGGAGCAGGAATGCCTGGCCGCGATCGTTAGTATCAAACGGTTCAGACCTTACTTAGAGGGACATAGATTTACGGGGATTACGGATCACGCGTCATTAGGGTGGCTCATGGCACAACCAGACTTAAGGTGTCGGCTGGGGCGATGGGCGTCGAAACTACGGGCGGATACATTTCAAATCGAACATCGGAATGGCAAACTTAACGTAGTTCCAGATGCGCTGTCTAGGGCGCATGAAGGAAGGGCAGAGGAGGAGGTAGTCGCCGGCTTAGGAATAGACTACGTGTCCCCATTTTTCGAAACCGATAAGTATAGTAGTCTAAAGGAAACGGTCGAAGCTAACAAGTATTAAGCTAACTTAATACTAATTTATTTTAGTATTAAGAGCTATCCTTATAGAATTTTACATACACGTACAATGGCTTTAAGTCCTAATTTTTAAGGTAAACATAGGAATTAGACATTAAACATATAGATTAAGAGAGAAAACTGGATTATTAGCAAAAGTAAAAGAGTTGAAAATGGGGGTTAGACATTTAAAAATGTCTTCCACGAAAGCGATTTCCTAAGCTGCGACTAAATATAGGTGCTTATGATTTTTTTATTCCTTGTAGAAAGGCTTTACTGTACTTAAATTTCCATGCAATTTACACGCTCATTAGGCTGTTTGACAGGTTGATGCACTTTCTAACAATTACAAGAAACAGAAAAAAATTCCTTAAATACCCTATCCTACATTGGTCCGATGCGGCGACCGCTATGCGCTGTCCTGGTCCTACCGGCCTCTCTTCCGCAATCTCACAATAGGGCTGCGCTCGCGCTTTTATTGGCTTATTAGTGCCTATCTCACTGGTACACCATACTGAATCGCCGAGAAAAGCTGGGAAAGCTATACGCTAGTTATTCGGCCTACATTTTAGCCTTTAGCACTTAACGCCCTTGGGAAAATTTTTCAATAAACATTTTTTTGTAATAAAAAAATAAAATTTTAAAGCGACATTGCTGCCAAACCAGAAAAGCAATTAAAAAAATTTAAACGCAGTAATTTAGATAATCGTTGCGATGTCAAAGTATGCTAATTCAGTCACCCTGAGTCACCCTGATGTCAAAGTATGCTAATTCAGTCACCCTGGAGTCACCCAGATATCATGTCCAGAACCGGCATCACGAGCCGATATGTTACACCCTCTGATTTATCATATTGCTGCGGTCATTATTAGGCCGCTTGTCGCTATTTCGGAGAACTTAGACGATCTTGACGTCGCGACTCCTGGCCATTTTTCGGACGGAGGGCCCTCTTTCAGCTTCAGTAAGCCAGACATTACAAGGCTTTTCATGATGCGGCTATATGCTTGGCAAAGCGTCGCAATTCTTCAGCAAAGCTTCTGGGCTAGGTGGAAAGAGGGGTTTAAAAAACCCTTCGTTACAGCAACGGTGTGACTGGCGCACCTCTGGTCAAACCATCTCATTTCTGGTAAAGGAGGAGAACGTACCCTGGACTTAACGTCCATATTGTCCATGTACTATTTTAATACACCGTTTGATGTTATGATAGTACCAAGTTAGGTAGAGCTGTCGACAAACTCGACTTTTTTGCCGCTCACGGTGATCAGCATCGCCTTGTTTATGATGCGGTAATTGTAAGTCCCACTGCTTTGGCCTAATCTCAAGGCCATTAGCTTTGGCTAACGATATATTCGTATACCTCGATGACCTTTTGCTAATTTTAGTTCGGATTAGTTGGGCTAAATTTGATTTTGAGCGAAATCCCAAATTTCTATGTTGTTTTATATCCTTTGTATCTGTCAACAGATACGCTGTGATATATTTGGAAGCGAATTAATCGCTGACATAGCAAAACCCATGACCCGCTACTTAAAGAAAGGAGCAAAAATAGACATAAACAACCACGAATATGTGGAAGCATTCGAGAAACTTAAAACCCTAATAACAAGCGAACCAATTCTACAATTGCCCAATTTTGAAAAGAAATTTGTATTGACTACAGACGCTAGTAACCTGGCTCTTGGAGCTGTCCTTTCTCAAGACAACCACCCCATATCTTTCATAAGCAGAACATTGAATGACCATGAATTAAACTATAGTACCATCGAAAAAGAATTACTTGCAATAGTTTGGGCCACAAAAACATTCCGTCACTACTTGTTGGGAAGGCATTTCGAAATAGCTAGTGACCATCAGCCTCTCAGATGGTTACATAATTTAAAGGAGCCAAATGCCAAACTGCAGAGATGGAGAATTAGATTGGCTGAGTTTGACTTTCATATTGAGTAAATAAAAGGGAAACAGAATTCAATTGCTGACGCACTGTCCAGAATCAAGGTTGAGGAGAATCATTTCAGTGAAGCCACCCAACATAGTGCAGTAGAAGATAATAATGATCTTATCCAGTTAACAGAAAAACCAATAAATGTATTCAAAAAACAGATAATATTCATTAAATCAGATCAGAATAGTGTAAAGCAGACAACCGTTTTCGGAAATTCAATAACCACAATTCACTATAACAACATGACTGTTGAGAACGCCAAACAATTCTTACTTGACCACTTCATTTCCAAAAGCATTGCCATGTACATCGTGAGCGATGCCGATTTCGAGATCATCCAGACAGCCTATAGGGAAATTATAAACCCCTCTTATACTAAAGTGACTCGTAGCCTCATTTTATTGAACAACGTGAGCTCATATGCTGAGTTTAAAGAAATCATACTTCAAGCCCATGAAAAACTGTTGCATCCAGGTATCCAAAAAATGACTAAATTATTCAAAGAAAATCATTATTTCCCAAATAGTCAACTACTAATTCAAAACATCATAAATGAGTGCCGTGTGTGTAACCTAGCCAAGACAGAACACAGAAACACAAAAATGCCTTTTAAAGTCACACCTAGCCCTGGGCATTGCCGCGATAAATTTGTAATAGACATCTATTCATCCGAGGGTAAGCATTACCTTAGTTGCATTGACATTTACTCGAAGTTCGCCACTTTAGAACAAATAAAAACAAAAGATTGGATAGAATGCAAAAACGCCCTGATGCGTATCTTTAACCAACTCGGAAAACCTACATTGTTAAAGGCAGATAGGGACGGTGCATTTTCCAGCCTAGCTCTTAAGCAATGGCTCGAGAGTGAGGGTGTAGAATTACAATTAAACACAGCTAAAACGGGCGTGGCGGATGTTGAGAGATTACATAAAACAATAAATGAAAAAATTCGCATAATCAATTCCTCCAAAAACGATGAAATCAAACTGGGCAAAATGGAAAATATTCTTTACATTTACAATCATAAAACCAGGCATGACACCACTGGACAGACACCTGCTCACATATTTCTTTACGCCGGACAACCATCCCTGGACGCACAAAAAATTAAAGAACAAAAAATAAACAAATTAAATGATGATCGTCAGGAATACGACATAGACACCAAATTTAGAAAGGGTCCCCTTCAGAAGGGAAAGTTAGAAAACCCATTTAAAGAAAACAAAAATGTCGAACAAACCGACCCGGACCATTACAAAATCACTAATCGAAACAGAGCTACTAACTATTATAAAACGCAGTTTAAAAAACGAAAGAAAATTAATGAGGTCCCCATTCCACAGGTATCTGTCGCACAGTAATGATACTGTCCCTGTTGCTTACCATGAGCCATGCCCAACAAATTCAGATAGGCGGCATTGATACAAACCATGGATATCTTCTTTTCTCAAGTAAACCAATTCAAAGACCATCAGCATTCAAACATCATTGCCTTACAGTCAACCTCACAGAAATAAACACTATAACCACATATTTTGGAAACAAAATACAAAACAGTACAGACACACCCCGGATCAAATTTTTGTATAACAAACTGATTAAAGAACTAAACGGGATCACTCTACACAAAGAACGTAGACAAAAACGCGGTCTTTTCAATTTCGTAGGCTCAGCTTTTAAATTCCTTTTCGGCACACTCGACGACAACGACAGAGTACAATTCGAAGAAAAACTAAATTCAGAGGCGGAAAATTCAATAAAAATCCACGAATTTAACGAAGTAATGCAGTTTGTTAATGACGGATTGCAGAGAATCAAAAAGTATGAAAACAATAGAAATAGCATTGACACCTTGGTTTATGAACTAATGCAGTTCATTGAGTACATTGAGGACCTTGAAATGGGAATGCAGCTCTCACGACTGGGACTGTTCAACCCAAGACTACTTAATTACGACAAGCTCCAAAACGTTAACAGCGAAAACATATTATTAACCAAAACATCCACTTGGATTAACTATAAGAATAATGAAATACTAATAATCTCACATATTCCTATTAATCATGAACTAATCAACACTATTAAAATAATCCCATATCCCGATAGAAATGGTTACCAATTGGAGTACTCAGGCAGCGATTCTTACTTTGAAAATGATAATAAAATTTATAATCAAGACAACAAAGAAGTAAACAGTGAATGTATTGCAAATATAATAAAACGAAGAAACCCAACATGTAATTTTGTACCAGCCCTTACAAAAGAAATAATTAAGTATATTGAACCAAATGTAATAATAACATGGAATCTGACCCAAACAACTCTTACACAAAATTGTCAAAATTCAAACAGCAACATACAAATAAAGGGAAATAAAATTATAAGAATAACACAATGTAAAGTAAAAATCGAAAATATTATTTTAAGCGAAAATTATTTACACCCAGAAATTGACCTAACACCTTTGTATCCACCGCTCAACATAACTAAAATAAAAATCTTAAAACACAATGACATTATAAAAATGATTTCCCAAAACAATATCACACTTTATACAATTATTATACCGGCTATTCTGGCTTTGGTCGCAATGATTTTTATTCTTAAGTACATAAACTTTAATCCATTTATATTTTTGTATATAAAATTAAGAAAACAAACTGAAACAAATCAGCCACAACTTCAAGAAAATGAACTTGGAGAAAACCCATTACCCACACTGTATCCATCAATGCCAGCCCAAGTATAGGCTGCCTTTTTAAAGGGGGAGGAGTGACATATTCACTCTCACACCCATCTACTAATATCCAATTACTGCATATCCAATTACTGCAGCCAAGTAAACAAATAACAAGAGCTGCGCATCATTTTTGCTGTGCAGAAAATTTAATATAAACAAATGACCGATATTCAGCGGCGATCGCGCCTTAAGAATCTTATACAAACCAAATAATCTATAAGCTCTCTCAATGCTTCAAGCGGCCAACTGCACTCTCATTCTAATGTAAACAATAGACAATAGCCAAAACTAAGATTTTCATTCTCTTTGTAAATCAGTCTTAAGCTGAAATCCAATTGACACACACGAAACCTTTCTTTCGTCCCGTATAATTTTAATAAATAATAAATAACAAAACAATTTTAAAATTGGTTTTTTTTATTTTATTAAAAACGGATCTTAGCGTTGTCCTTAGTCTTTCGACGGAACATTTATTTGACTCAAAATATAAACTATTTCAGTATATAGATATATCAAAATATATCTCATTTTATAGAAAATAACTTTAACTTCAAAATCCATAACAAATAATTTTAATATTTTTGAACACGTAAATAATGATGGGACCACTTCAAAGTTCAATTTAGTTGTGAAATATCTCTCAGTTGTTCGTCAATATACGAAGGCACTTCGTTTTTGTATTGCCAAAAACTTTTCACTGTAAAAAATTACTTTTGGTTGAGATCTCAAAAAGATTGGAATGGCAAACTTAACGTAGTTCCAGATGCGCTGTCTAGGGCGTATGAAGGAAGGGCAGAGGAGGATGTAGTCGCCGGCTTAGGAATAGACTACGTGTCCCCATTTTTCGAAACCGATGAGTATAGTACTCTAAGGGACACGGTCGAAGCTAACAAGTATTAAGCTAACTTAATACTAATTTATTTTAGTATTAAGAGCTATCCTTATAGAATTTTACATACACGTACAATGGCTTTAAGTCCTAATTTTTAAGGTAAACATAGGAATTAGACATTAAACATATAGATTAAGAGAGAAAACTGGATTATTAGCAAAAGTAAAAGAGTTGAAAATGGGGGTTAGACATTTAAAAATGTCTTCCACGAAAGCGATTTCCTAAGCTGCGACTAAATATAGGTGCTTATGATTTTTTTATTCCTTGTAGAAAGGCTTTACTGTACTTAAATTTCCATGCACTTTACACGCTCATTAGGCTGTTTGACAGGTTGATGCACTTTCTAACAATTACAAGAAACAGAAAAAAATTCCTTAAATACCCTATCCTACATTGGTCCGATGCGGCGACCGCTATGCGCTGTCCTGGTCCTACCGGCCTCTCTTCCGCAATCTCACAATAGGGCTGCGCTCGCGCTTTTATTGGCTTATTAGTGCCTATCTCACTGGTACACCATACTGAATCGCCGAGAAAAGCTGGGAAAGCTATACGCTAGTTATTCGGCCTACATTTTAGCCTTTAGCACTTAACGCCCTTGGGAAAATTTTTCAATAAACATTTTTTTGTAATAAAAAAATAAAATTTTAAAGCGACATTGCTGCCAAACCAGAAAAGCAATTAAAAAAATTTAAACGCAGTAATTTAGATAATCGTTGCGATGTCAAAGTATGCTAATTCAGTCACCCTGAGTCACCCTGATGTCAAAGTATGCTAATTCAGTCACCCTGGAGTCACCCAGATATCATGTCCAGAACCGGCATCACGAGCCGATATGTTACACCCTCTGATTTATCATATTGCTGCGGTCATTATTAGGCCGCTTGTCGCTATTTCGGAGAACTTAGACGATCTTGACGTCGCGACTCCTGGCCATTTTTCGGACGGAGGGCCCTCTTTCAGCTTCAGTAAGCCAGACATTACAAGGCTTTTCATGATGCGGCTATATGCTTGGCAAAGCGTCGCAATTCTTCAGCAAAGCTTCTGGGCTAGGTGGAAAGAGGGGTTTAAAAAACCCTTCGTTACAGCAACGGTGTGACTGGCGCACCTCTGGTCAAACCATCTCATTTCTGGTAAAGGAGGAGAACGTACCCTGGACTTAACGTCCATATTGTCCATGTACTATTTTAATACACCGTTTGATGTTATGATAGTACCAAGTTAGGTAGAGCTGTCGACAAACTCGACTTTTTTGCCGCTCACGGTGATCAGCATCGCCTTGTTTATGATGCGGTAATTGTAAGTCCCACTGCTTTGGCCTAATCTCAAGGCCATTAGCTTTGGCTAACGATATATTCGTATACCTCGATGACCTTTTGCTAATTTTAGTTCGGATTAGTTGGGCTAAATTTGATTTTGAGCGAAATCCCAAATTTCTATGTTGTTTTATATCCTTTGTATCTGTCAACAGATACGCTGTGATATATTTGGAAGCGAATTAATATTTAATTACAATTCAGCATAGCTCAGCTCTGCTTCTTCCTCTTCTTTTGTTTTTTTCTTTCGTGTGCAATAGAGGTCTTATCTCTATTTCTGCAATATTTCTTTGCTCTCTCTAAAGCTCCCGTCTCAGCTATTATTTGGCACAGTGGTTAAAGGTATAGTGTTTTTTAAAATTTGGATACATTTTTATATATTGTTATTTATTAATATGGAATTTAAACTGGTCTGTTCAATAAAGTCTTGCAACAAGAAAATCTCCTTATCCCTGCCTACCATCCATTGCTGGCTATGTGAACACTTCCTCAGTTTCGGATGCCATTTCCCATAGGTCTGGTTTACATTATTTTTGTGATAACTGTCGTGCTGTCCAAGACGTAATGAGGTAGTTCATGAGACAGACCAAGAATGGATTTAAAGAGTTGATCACTGGCTTTCGTAAAATCAATGACCAGCTCTGTGCGCTTTAGTAGCCTTCAGCTGATAAATTAGTCACCTAAGCGTAAGAAATCCGCTGTTTGTAATCCATTCAGCCTCCTCAGTCGACATTAACGCAGCCGCTCATATCTCTGGCCAATGGCTAGAATTGAGAACAATTCGCCGTCCAAATTTCTCAGTACAAATGAGCAATTGTCCGACATGTCCGTGGCATCCCTTCAAGTGATACCACAAGTCCTATTGAATGAAAACCCCGTTAGAGTCACCCTAAAGGGTATTCCACAGTCCGGACCACCGGCACCGACTGATGCTGGAGTTGTCGTACCTGCGACACCACTACCCTTCAAGACAATTTGTTCACCCAATTTTTGGTCAGAGAACATTTCGTCCAAGAACATCTGCTTAGAACTGTAAAGTTAAAAGTTTTAAAACCAGTGGGAGTGAAACTTCAACCAACCTTCTACCTCTTCTTCGTCCACTAATCCAAAAAACTAATATCTTTATTAACACTTACCTATCAGAATACTAGGGGGCTAGCAAACTCCCTAAACTATACTCCAGGGGTGCCCAGCCCCATTGCTCTCGGTGCTCCTTTGTTGTTGGAATTGCTCTTTATATGGGAAATGAAATTTCATAACCGTGTGTTGCTCCTAGCATTTGCTCCTAGTATTTGGGCAAGGCCCAAATACAACAACTATTTTTCGTTTTTGTCTCTCTCTCTGTTCGTTGCCTCCGTTGCCGAACTAAGCAACAACAATTGTATAGTCTCTCAGTTGTTCGTCAAAATACGAAGGCACTTCGTTTTTGTATTGCCAAAAACTTTTCACTGTAAAAAATTACTTTTGGTTGAGATCTCAAAAAGAATGGTTGACATCGGAGCTATAAATTTCTTTTATTTATAATTTTATTAGTTTTTAATTTTTATTTCACAAATATTTTTTTATAACTTTTGGAAACATGGAAAATGGTACTATAATTTTTTCAGTATACCGACATGACTTGTAAAAAAAATTTTTCTCTCCAATTTTCTCGATGTATTGGTGATTTTTTGCATTGGTATTGGAGTTTGCTCTGCTGTATGTTGAGCTTGGGCACCCCTGATTTAAAGAAACATTTAATGTTGCATGACATTCGACCTGAACAATAAAAAAATGATTATAGGGCATGCAGCCCAAAAAAATAGTTAAAAATCAGCAAATTAAAGTTCAAATCAATAAAAAACAATTAATCCGGTCCTACATTGGTCTAGTCACCGAGAATAGCGTCCCATTTAATGTTCCAAATTCAGACAATATGCGTAACATAATTGATCCCATATGTCAAGGTCTAAAAGAAAAAAGTGGGAAAAACTTTTCATTAAATGGAACAAAGTGCAAATCTGTTCATCGACAGGTAGCAGAAAAAATTCGACAAGAAATACATAACGAATGTAAAAATCGGATTCAACCATTAAAAATTGATAGTGAAACGCGACTTGATCGGAATATATTCGGTGTCAGTGCTCAATTCATTAGTTCAGATGAAATAAAATCGCGAGTTCTTGGAATGGTGGAACTTAGAGGAGCTGGGTCAAGTTCAGCCAAAAATCTTGCCAAGGAGATTCTATCTGTATTAGACAAATACGGAATATCTTTAAGGGGAGGGTAAGGTCAAATCATGCGAAAAAAGCCATGTTTTTGTGATTTTTTTCCTGACGACACAGTTAAAATTTATTTATTCAACCAATTCTTCAAATATTATGCATTCAATTTAAAAAATAAAAAAAAAAAGACAAAAAAAAAATTTTAATACCTTACCCTCCCCTTAAGCCAAATCGTGTCAATTACTTCAGATAACGGGGCAAATATGAACTTTTCGTAGCTCGGAGCAGAGCAGAGCAGTCAATTTTCATTTTTTTGCTACGGCTCTGCTCCCGGCTCTCCCTCTGCTCTCCCTCGGGAAAAAAGTGACAACTGTGCATATTTCTGTGCATCTCGCTGCTACGGAGTAGTAAATGCAAACCCTGCGTAGAATTGAGAGCAACAAAAACAGATGGTTTTGGTGGAGGAGCCGCTAATTGTGGTCTGAGGCAGCCTAACTCGGGACCAAGACTCAAAGCGTTCGCGGCGCTTTTAAGGGACGTTCCGCCGCAGAAAAGCGGGTGGAGTTGTGTCCATCTGGTGGAGATAGCTTGGAGATAGTGAACAGAGGTTGGAAGCTCTTCAGCAGCTCGTCGCGGATGAAAGGGGTGAGTAAGTCGTAAATTGTAAACTTGTTTAAAGCCAATTGAAGCGGAATTCTCCTAATGATCGGAGAATTCCGCTTCAATTGGCTGTAACGTCGTCAGATTCCCGGACTAATGGTCTCCACCAAATGGCGATACGTAGCGATTCCGCGGACACCAGCCGCAGTCAGAATTTACCTGATGGTATAGCAAGTATATAAGTAACTACGCAGACATAGCAACACCTCTAACCGATTTGGCCCGAATACCGTCCACATACAATTTTATAAATTATTTGAATATTTGAATTATTTAATGAATTATTTTATGAATAAATATTATGAATTAAATAAAATATTCGAGCTAAACAAATTGAAGAAGCGTCGCGATTCCGCAAACACCAGCCGTAGTAAGAATTTACCTGATGATATAGCAAGTTTATAAGTATCTACGCAGACATAGACACATCTCTAACCAATTTGACCCAATGCCGTCCAAATACAAGCTGAAGAGCGCGATGTGTCAGGCTCCGGTCCGGAAACCGTTCTATATCAACTGCAACGCAAGCAGTTCAGAAGGAGGCTCCGGTCCGGAAACCGTTCTATATCAACTGCAACGCAAGCAGTTCAGAAGGAGAGATAGGGGACGACTACCCGATCGCCTTCGTTTCTAAAAAAAAAAGGCAAGGCCCAACGAAACTAATCCGTCACGGAGCAGGAATGCCTGGCCGCGATCGTTGGTATCAAACGGTTCAGACCTTACTTAGAGGGACATAGATTTACGGGGATTACGGATCACGCGTCATTAGGGTGGCTCATGGCACAACCAGACTTAAGGTGTCGGCTGGGGCGATGGGCGTCGAAACTACGGGCGGATACATTTCAAATCGAACATCGGAATGGCAAACTTAACGTAGTTCCAGATGCGCTGTCTAGGGCGCATGAAGGAAGGGCAGAGGAGGAGGTAGTCGCCGGCTTAGGAATAGACTACGTGTCCCCATTTTTCGAAACCGATAAGTATAGTAGTCTAAAGGAAACGGTCGAAGCTAACAAGTATTAAGCTAACTTAATACTAATTTATTTTAGTATTAAGAGCTATCCTTATAGAATTTTACATACACGTACAATGGCTTTAAGTCCTAATTTTTAAGGTAAACATAGGAATTAGACATTAAACATATAGATTAAGAGAGAAAACTGGATTATTAGCAAAAGTAAAAGAGTTGAAAATGGGGGTTAGACATTTAAAAATGTCTTCCACGAAAGCGATTTCCTAAGCTGCGACTAAATATAGGTGCTTATGATTTTTTTATTCCTTGTAGAAAGGCTTTACTGTACTTAAATTTCCATGCACTTTACACGCTCATTAGGCTGTTTGACAGGTTGATGCACTTTCTAACAATTACAAGAAACAGAAAAAAATTCCTTAAATACCCTATCCTACATTGGTCCGATGCGGCGACCGCTATGCGCTGTCCTGGTCCTACCGGCCTCTCTTCCGCAATCTCACAATAGGGCTGCGCTCGCGCTTTTATTGGCTTATTAGTGCCTATCTCACTGGTACACCATACTGAATCGCCGAGAAAAGCTGGGAAAGCTATACGCTAGTTATTCGGCCTACATTTTAGCCTTTAGCACTTAACGCCCTTGGGAAAATTTTTCAATAAACATTTTTTGTAATAAAAAAATAAAATTTTAAAGCGACATTGCTGCCAAACCAGAAAAGCAATTAAAAAAATTTAAACGCAGTAATTTAGATAATCGTTGCGATGTCAAAGTATGCTAATTCAGTCACCCTGAGTCACCCTGATGTCAAAGTATGCTAATTCAGTCACCCTGGAGTCACCCAGATATCATGTCCAGAACCGGCATCACGAGCCGATATGTTACACCCTCTGATTTATCATATTGCTGCGGTCATTATTAGGCCGCTTGTCGCTATTTCGGAGAACTTAGACGATCTTGACGTCGCGACTCCTGGCCATTTTTCGGACGGAGGGCCCTCTTTCAGCTTCAGTAAGCCAGACATTACAAGGCTTTTCATGATGCGGCTATATGCTTGGCAAAGCGTCGCAATTCTTCAGCAAAGCTTCTGGGCTAGGTGGAAAGAGGGGTTTAAAAAACCCTTCGTTACAGCAACGGTGTGACTGGCGCACCTCTGGTCAAACCATCTCATTTCTGGTAAAGGAGGAGAACGTACCCTGGACTTAACGTCCATATTTTCCATGTACTATTTTAATACACCGTTTGATGTTATGATAGTACCAAGTTAGGTAGAGCTGTCGACAAACTCGACTTTTTTGCCGCTCACGGTGATCAGCATCGCCTTGTTTATGATGCGGTAATTGTAAGTCCCACTGCTTTGGCCTAATCTCAAGGCCATTAGCTTTGGCTAACGATATATTCGTATACCTCGATGACCTTTTGCTAATTTTAGTTCGGATTAGTTGGGCTAAATTTGATTTTGAGCGAAATCCCAAATTTCTATGTTGTTTTATATCCTTTGTATCTGTCAACAGATACGCTGTGATATATTTGGAAGCGAATTAATATTTAATTACAATTCAGCATAGCTCAGCTCTGCTTCTTCCTCTTCTTTTGTTTTTTTCTTTCGTGTGCAATAGAGGTCTTATCTCTATTTCTGCAATATTTCTTTGCTCTCTCTAAAGCTCCCGTTTCAGCTATTATTTGGCACAGTGGTTAAAGGTATAGTGTTTTTTAAAATTTGGATACATTTTTATATATTGTTATTTATTAATATGGAATTTAAACTGGTCTGTTCAATAAAGTCTTGCAACAAGAAAATCTCCTTATCCCTGCCTACCATCCATTGCTGGCTATGTGAACACTTCCTCAGTTTCGGATGCCATTTCCCATAGGTCTGGTTTACATTATTTTTGTGATAACTGTCGTGCTGTCCAAGACGTAATGAGGTAGTTCATGAGACAGACCAAGAATGGATTTAAAGAGTTGATCACTGGCTTTCGTAAAATCAATGACCAGCTCTGTGCGCTTTAGTAGCCTTCAGCTGATAAATGAGTCACCTAAGCGTAAGAAATCCGCTGTTTGTGATCCCCCACAGCCTCCTCAGTCGACATTAACGCAGCCGCTCATATCTCTTGCCAATGGCTAGAATTGAGAACAATTCGCCGTACAAATTTCTCAGTACAAATGAGCAATTGTCCGACATGTCCTCCGTGGCATCCCTTCAAGTGATACCACAAGTCCTAGTGAATGAAACCCCCGTTAGAGTCACCCTAAAGGGTATTCCACAGTCCGGACCACCGGCACCGACTGATGCTGGAGTTGTCGTACCTGCGACACCACTACCCTTCAAGACAATTTGTTCAATCTTTGAACAATTTGACAATCTTTATTAACACTTACTTATCAGAATACTAGGGGGCTAGCAAACTCCCTAAACTATACTCTGATAGTCATTTTGCATCCCATATTATAGCCTTTACAGAAAGTTGGTTAAAGCCGGAGATCTTTAGCTCCGAAGTTTTTGCAAGTAAGTTACCACTTTTAGACGTGATCGACCTCTGCGAAGGGTGGGTGGAGTCCTCATTTCGGTTGACTCCCAACTTGCTTTCACTTCATGATGACTCCTCCTAAGTCATTAAGGGATTTTCCGGTCGATGTAGTACTTGATGCACCGTACACCACCCGAACTTTAGTCGTTGTACTGTCCTCCTTTACTAAGGCGTGGTGAGGGACAGTACATGAAGAGAAATACTGTTGACCTCTTGGAGTGATCATTTGATGTCGAGCTTCTGCGGTATTGACTTCGGAGAGTTGCTAAAGGTCAAAATATTCCTTGATGGCGGACTGATTATATTGATTATAAGTGTGTCGTTTCTGTTTAGTCAACGTTCTAAGGTGACGTTCTTAGAATTCACTAAGACGTGGACCCATTTATACCGTCAGGAGAACGACCCGTAACAATTAAAGATATCAAAGTCAAGTCGAGCAGAAAGCGTCGCTTGGCCGTGAGAAGTTGAAATAAGAAGTACCCCTTAAGAGAATTGTACAGATTTTGCATATCCATTCATTCGTTATAATAAAAACATAAAAATAAATTCTTGGTGTTAAAGATTTAATCCCACAAAGCAGTGGGACTTACAATTACCACATCATAAACAAGGCGATGCTGATCACCGTGAGCGGCAAAAAGTCGACAGCTCGTGATGCCGGTTCTGGACATGATATCTGGGTGATTCCAGGGTGACTGAATAAGCATACTTTGATATAAGGGTGACTCCAGGGTGCGTTTAAATTTTTTTAATTTCTTTTCTGGTTTGGCAGCAATGTCGCTTTGAAATTTTATTTTTTTCTTGCGCGAAATAAGCTTCGAGCCACTGTTAGTCAATGGTCGCACAAAAAAATTTTTATTGAAAAATTTTCCCAAGGGCGTTATATGCTAAAGCCTAGTACTCTGATGACGAAAATCCGCTATCACACGTGTGACAGCTGTCAAACTTCATATAAAAAAAAAGGTGTGAAAAAAGGAAGAAGAAGAAATTTTTGCCTCCTAGACTTTGCCGGTACTCTGACGACGAAAATGATGGCTATCAAATTGAATGTCGTTGCCGGATCAAAAAAATAAACAGCTGATTTTGGGGTGTAAAAAGAATTCATTTGATTTCTTTTGATAGCCAAAACATGGAGCGAAAATTGAGAGAAAAAAATTGTCGGACCGAAAAATTTTAGGCCGGCGAGGATAAAGTCAAGCTAATTAATGCGGTCAAGGCGAAATCCATAAAATGGAATTTGACCCACAAGGGGCATTTTAATTCCATAAAATAACATTGAAATGATTTGTGATTGATTTTGATTTTGATTTTGATTTTGACCCAGTCTTCTTTTTCTACGTTCAGCTCCTTAGCGGCGAAACACATAAAGAAAACACCAAAATCCAATCGGTTTGAATTCATGGTCACACTAGCTCGGTAGCCAAATAAAGAGCGATTTCGCTAGCACACGTGTGCCAGCGGATTTTCGTCGTCAGAGTACTAGGCTTAAAGGCTGAAATATAGGCCGGATAACTAGCGTATAGCTTTCCCAGCTTTTCTCGGAAATTCAGTATGGTGTACCAGTGAGATAGGCACTAATAAGCCAATAAAAGCGCGAGCGCAGCCCTATTGTGAGATTGCGGAAGAGAGGCCTGTAGGACCAGGACAGCGCATACCGGTCGCCGCATCCAATGTAGGATAGGGTATTTAAGGTTATTTTTTCTGTTTCTTGTAATTGTTAGAAAGTGCATTGACCTGTCAAACAGCCTAATGAGCGTGTGAAGCGACTACCTCCTCCGCCCTTCCTTCATACGCCCTAGACAGCGCATCTGGAACTACGTTCTGTTTGCCTTTCCGATGTTCAATTTGAAATGTATCCGCCCGTAGTTTCGACGCCCATCGCCCCAGCCGAGACCTTAAGTCTGGTTGTGCCATGAGCCATCCTAATGACTGAACCGTTTGATACCAACGATTGCGGCCAGGTATTCCTGCTCCGTGACGGATTAGTTTCGTTGGGCCTTGCTCATTTTTTTTAGAACGAAGGCGATCGGGTATTCGTCCCCTATCTCTCCTTCTGAACTGCTTGCTTTGCAGTGGATATAGAACGGTTTCCGGATCGGAGCCTGACACATCGCGCTCTTCAGCTTGTATTTGGACAGCATTTGGGTCAAATTGGTTAGAGATGTGGCTATGTCTGCGTAGTTACTTTTAAACTTGCTATACCATCAGGTAAATTCTTACTACGGCTGGTGTCCGCGGAATCGCTACGTATCTGCGCGATGCTTCTTCCATTTGTTTAGCTCGACTATTTTATTTAATTCATAAAATTTATTCATAAAATAATTCAAATATTTAAATAATTAATAAAATTGTATTTGGACGGTAATCGGGTCAAATCGGTTAGAGGTGTTGCTATGTCTGCGTAGTTACTTATATACTTGCTATACCATCAGGTAAATTCTGACTGCGGCTGGAGTCCGCGGAATCGCTACGTATCTGCGCGATGCTTCTTCAATTTGTTTAGCTCGACTATTTGATTTAATTCATAAAATTTACCTGCGGGAAGCTTCTATCTGTTCTTTATCGGGGCTTTCAATTACTAAGGCTCGTTCCCGGTTTTAAAGGTGAGGGCAATTGTCCATTTGGTGAAGCCCATTAGTCCTGCAATCTGACGACGTTACAGGGTAATGATCGGAGAATTCCGCTTCAAACAAGTTTAAAATTTACGGCAGAGCTTCCAACCTCTGTTCTCCGCGAGGCCACTAGATGGACACAATTCCACTCTCTTTTCTGCGGTGGAACGTCCCTTAAAAGCGCCGCGAACGCTTCGAGTCTTGGTCCCGAGTTAGGCTGCCTCAGACCACAATTAGCGGCTCCTACACCAAAACCAGCTGTTTTTGCTGCTCTCACTTCTACGACGACTGTTCTGGTTGGGCTTAAATTTTTCGGGCTTAATAAGTGGGGCTTTTGCCGGAACCTAGCCTTATCGGCGATCATCCGCGGCCACGCTTCATGGGCGGCCTTTTGGCATCCTTCCCAATTTATGCCGTGGACTAATTCGCTAATCCACCTTCAAACCAGGCCCTCAAATCTGAAGATCTAACACACAAATATCAGGTTCGATCGACCATGACCCAACCTAACAAACTCACCTCGCCACCACCTCGTGGTTGCTCCCATGGCCCAATAAGAAAAAAAATAATACCGGCAAAAATGTACGAAATGTAAACAAATCACCTTCTCGGGATTTTCTAAAAGTAGATTTAAAGATGTGAACAGTTGCTCATTTGTAAAGGGCAGCTTCGCGCATCGCGAATATTTCACAACTAAATTGAACTTTGAAGTGGTCCCATCATTATTTACGTGTTCAAAAATATTAAAATTATTTGTTATGGATTTTGAAGTTAAAGTTATTTTTTATAAAATGAGATATATTTTGATATATTTATTAATAATAATTATTTTTATTATTATATTATTGTGAACTAATACATGTGTTTGGTTATATGCCTATCATGTTTAGCTGAAGTTTTAGTAGTTTAGTACAAAATTCCACAATTCCAAAGGTCACATATATTTTTAGTTTTTAATAGTTTTTATTTTGTTTGATATTCCCTTGCATTAAATTTTAATAGGTTCTTCTTATAAGTGTGTGTTTGCACGATCTTATATTTTTAATTTATGGTGCGGCAAAAAGGGAACCGGTGCAGAAAGACAAAAAAATTTGATTTAAGGCTTAAAAGCGAACATCATAAAAAACGGATATTTTGCTGACATGAGTGAACTAGCAAAGCGAATTAAATACATATGTAAAAGGGTTGTTACGTTTTGGTTGAAATACAATCGTACGAAAGCTGCAATTCTCCAAAGTCAATCTGATTGGTTGATTGAAAATAGATTTTATGGATGCTTCTAAGCGGACAAAACGGCGAAGAATTGCTGAGCTATCACAAGCTGACGAATCTATGGCTACTGTATTACGCTCATGCAACTCATCTCAACCAACGTTTACCGAATTTAATGTGGATGAAGTCTTTTCACGACAAAAATGCAAAAAAGTCAGTTTCTTGTGTAAAAATTGTATCTTTTTTGTTTAAAAAAATTGAAGATCCATTTTTTTCAAAAGCTACAACATTTAACTATTAAAAAAGTCAGAAATTTTAAAATTGCTTTAAAATTACGCGTTTAGGCATTTTTAAAAGCAAAAAAGTCCCGCAAACGGGTTTTTCTAAATAAATCAAGATTTTGAGATTGTTACAAATATTTCAAACACGGGTTTATGCTATATTCGACCTAATAAACAATTCCTTATATGTCTCTTTAAAATTTTCCAAATGTTATATGCTATAGACGCTTGCAAATTTTCTTGCAAACATAAAGAGTGCGAATATCTCAAGGAGACTTTGAGGTGTTCAGAAACTGTTGCAACTTCACACATATGTTGTGATAGCTAGCTGTTTGTTAACTTTAAAGAGAATAAAGGAGCAATTATTATTTTAAAAACGAGTTCATAAAGCTAGGGTATTGACACTGTGCGACTATGATCTGGAAAATTTGGCAAAAGACATCGCATATATGTTTTCTATTTGAGAGAGTTGCTCATCTTCGTCCCACTAAAATGTACGAAAAGTAAACAAATCGTTTCTAAAATATTCAAGCTTCTTCATGGAAAACTAGATTGTTCTAACGGAAATCTAACGGTTCTTTCTAAAAATAGTATTGAAGTTGTGAGCCGGTGTTCAAAAAGAAAAACGTATTTGTTAAACTGTTCTTGTCTATCTTTTGAACGTCTTTTTTATGTTTAGCTAAAGCTTTAGTAGTGAATCCACAAAAATGCTCAATTAAGTTGTATACCAATGTATTTGCCTGACTTTAAAGGTAATAAATGTGTAAAATTTTTTTGCCGAAACTTCGTCAAAAATTTTAACACCGTCTTTTTCTTGATCAGTTTTGCACTACAAAAATTTGTTTTCGCTCGTGTGCTTGTTGTGCTGTTGATCTGTTTTCGTCTTTAGATTTTGTGTTAACTAATAAAGGGTTTTTCAATAGGGGCGCTTCAACTTTTTTTGTGAATAAAACAAGGACAGTGCATTTTTGATGATAGCGTGGTTTACTTGATTTTAATTGACAAGTGGAAATTTGACTGCAGTTCTAGACATTCCGAATATAAACAGAAAGCGTTGAACAGTAAAATTGAGGATTCGAATTTGTTTGTGACTTCGTATGTACCACTGAAACTAATTATTCAGGAAAATGATCCCCAGAAACAAAGTAATTTGGAAAACTTTACTTTAGGAACGAAATATCTTTTCTGGAGCCATATACATGTAAAGCACTAACCAAAAATTATACAATTACAAAGACAATGGTTGACGAAAAAGTCTGTAGTGCATTAAGTGAAACATAAACTTGTAAATGCTACATATGTGACGCAAAGCCTAGCGAAATGAATGACATGGAAAAATGCTTAAGCAAAAAAGTTCACAAAGAATATTATGAGTTTGGGTTGCCTCCGTTGTACTCATATATTCGACTGTTTGAATATTTCTTGCATTTAGCATATACTAGCTTGCATTTGAAAACTTGGCAAGTTTGTACCCCAGAAGATAAAAAAGCTTTTAGGGATAGGAAAACACAAATTCAAGCAGACTTCCGCGTCCGAATGGAATTACATGTTGACCAACCAAGAAGTGGAGGTAGTGGAACTTCAAATGACTGCTGATATAACGTATTGGATAAGCTTCAAGCTTCCAATTCCAGCTTTATGCCGGTTGCCAGATCACCAAAAACCAGAAACACCTAACGCCAAGGTTGCCACTTCCAAAATTTTTTATAAGGCAAAAAAAGATTCAAAAGGCGTCTCAGGCGAGATACGCTAGAAACCCGAGTCAATCCCCGAGCGAGAAAATTTGGGTGCGAGGACAGTTTTTCTTTGTATGACTCTTTTTGTTTTTGTCTGTCACTGCGAGGATGCCCAGATCCCGGTGGATGTTTTCGTTGCGAACATACCAAGGTGCCCCTGTAATAGTTCTCAAGATTTTTGATTGCGCGCGCTGTATGATGTCTATGTTGCTGCTGCTCGCGTTCCCCCACAGCTGGGAGCCATACGTCCAGATTGGCTTTAGGACTGAATTGTACAGTAGTAACTTGTAGTCCAGCCACAGAGGCGATCGTGAGTTTATGATCCAGTGGAGGCTGCTGGCTTTCAGTTTTTGGTGCATCTTCTTGCATTCGATGTGCTTATACCAGTTTAGCCGTCTATTAAGGTGGATGCCAAGGTACGTTACTTCGTTATCTTGAGGGATCTGCATACCGTTTAGTAAAAGCGGAGGGCATGTTTGTCTATTAAGAGTAAACGTTATATGTTTACACTTTTGTTCGTTTATTTTAATTCGCCAATCGGACAGCCACCTTTCCACTACTACTACTACTCCAGATGATTAGCCATTTGGGTTGTTGGCTGCGTTGGCCATCTGGAGCGACTAAGTATAGCGGTATCATCGGCGAACGTTGACGTTTTCAGTATACAAAACATATAGACATGGGCCGAGTGCGCTTCCTTGTGGAACTCCAGCTTCGTGTAGTCGCTCGAAGTAGCTGCGTTGCATCTCACTGAGAATACCCTATTATAGAGGTATGATTCCAGTAGCTTGTGGGTGTATGTTGGAAAATACGTTTTAATTTTGTGCATAAGTCCGATGAGCCAAACTCGGTCGAAAGCTTGAGCAGTACTCTCTCTGTTCGGAGGCTGAGCGTATTTCTGATGTTAATCTGTTCACTTATTCGATGGTTCTGTGGTTTCTTCGGAAGCCAAATTGGTGTGCCGGCATAATATTGCAAGCTTCCAGATGTGGTATTATGCGAGCAAACAATTTAGACAAACAAGATAGGAGGCTTATTGGTCTGTATGATGACGGAAATGTGTGGTCTTTTCCAGGCTTCGGGATCATTATAATGATGGATTTTTGGGAAATAGCCAAGATTAATGATTCCATTAAATAGTTTGCAGACGACCTCTATAGCGCATTTTTGAAGTTCGAACAGCATCTTTGGGGTCAATATGTCACCACCGGGAGTCTTTTTTGGTTTTAGCCCTCTTATGACTTTTTCGATTTCGTTCGGCCGGAATGAAGGTGCGGCTGGCTGAGGGGAGGACTTTGGCTGAATTACTGGCAGGAGGAATAAATTTGAGGCTGGGTTTGGCTGGAAGACACTTTGGAGATGTGTGGCGAATGTTTCAGCTCGGTCTTCGTCGCTGCGAGCCCAGCATCCTAAAGAGTTTCTAATCGGGGTGGTCCTTTCAATTGGGGCGCTAAAATTTGGGTGGGCCCTCCAAAGGGGATACTTTGTGCTTGTTGGCGAGAAATTCTGGATGTACCTCAGCTGTGCATTTTCTTCCTGTTGGTGAAGAAGTCGTTGTTTTGAACCTGGGGATCTGCTGTTTTGCCAATCAACGCGCGCGTGCGCCTCTTTTCTGGCACGAGCTGTTCGATTTGCTGATCAGATCTGAAGTATTTGATTCGGTCTACTTCTTTCCCATGAGGAGTAGAGATTTTAGCTGCCGCAACGAGTACTTCTTCCAGGGTGCTTGTAGTCTAGTCGATGTCCGATTCCACGTTAAATTCCGGGGCAAGTTCTATGTGTGCACTCACGTACTTTTTGTATTTTAGCCAGTTCGTTTTTGGCGTCTTCAGGCTGAAAGGGTGTTCGGTTATTTCTGGGCTTTGAAGAAGAGTTAGAAGCACAGGCGAGTGGTCCGATGATAAGTCCGAGACTGCCCTGGCACTTATTAGATTGCGAGGTATGTTTTTTGCAACCGAAAAATCAATAAGGTCTGGGAGCTTTCGTGAGTCTGTTGGCCAGTATGTGGGACTTCCACGGGAAACGTAGTCCAGTTTATTTGTCACATTTATTGCATTGTACAATTGCCTTCCAGTGCGTATGTTTGGCGTTGTAGTCTCCTGTCCTAAATTGTCCTTCTGAGATTGAGAAACGAGGAGGGCAGTAAACGGCAGCGATTGAAAGGATTCCGTTGCTTGACTGAATTTGTATCGATGTGGCCTGCAAGAAGTTTGTTGCAAACCTTTTGTGAAAATGGTGTTTAATGCGTTTCTGATTAGAACTCAAGTTCCGCCGTGGGCTTTCCCATCTGGATGATCTGCGCGGTAGATTGTGTAGCCTCTTATATAAAAGTTGTATTTTCTTGTAAGATGCGTTTCCACCAGTAGCATAACATCAATATGGTTTTCGGTCAAGAATTGTGACAATTCTACAGGCCGATGCCTGTAGAGTATCGGCTTAGGAGAAGCCGTTGGCGAAGAAGACGTCTGGCGTAGTTTTTGACGCAATGTGCGCATTCTGTGGATTTTGGTTGCGCGTTGCGGTCGGTTGATGCATGCAACTCTTTAACTCTTTATACACCATAAGGTGTATACGGTGTAATACATTCTTTGCCGCGAAGCCCTTTTCTTTAAGGGCGGTTTTTATTTCTGCGGCGGTAACATCGGGTTCGATTCCCTTTACTACCACTTGTAGGCCCTTACTGCTTTTCAGCTGGTACGTGTAATAGTTTTTCTTTTCAATGTCCAGATATTTGGACACGATTCGGAAGTGCTCTTCGGTCTTGGTTTGCACCTTTGTTTCATGGATGTTCCCTTTGATAAGCGGATCAACGACGCAATTTTGTTGACCAGGGCACTCGAGCTTTTCTCCCTGATATAGATTGGAGGGTGCTTGGGTTTTTTTGCGGTGTCTTGGGCTGATTTGAAAGAAAAGAAACTCTTGTACTCCAAATATGGATTCCACTACAAAATATGTCCCTGGAGTGATGATGAAGCAACTGAAGGTCCAGACAATTGTAATTGCAACAAACTTCCTCTATATATAATCCTTATTTATTGGAGGGGGGTTTTACACTGGGAACTCCATGACACGGGAGTCGGAATGAGCAGAGCGGGTGAGCAAGACCGTGCCCTTTGGGTTTCAGCGGTCAGTAAAGCCGGGTTGCTCTTAATCGCCGATTTTTCCACTTCGGTATCGCGGGTTGAAAAGTGAGAGTAGAAGCCGTTTCTTTGGTTCACTGAACTTCTACGCTCGTTCTTTTAATCGTTGCTTAATAAGCTCATTGCGTGGCACTTATTTATTTAAAACAATCAGCTAGTTTTGGTTTAGCACATCACAACTGTTATAAAAAGCTTGTCTATTGCTTTTAATAAATTGTAGTTCAGCGTCGTTTCGCTTATATTGGGTTGCCCCAGTTTTTTATACCCTTGCAGAGGGTATTGTAATATTGTCCAAAAGTGTGCAACGCAGTGAAGGAGACATCTCCGACCATGTCCGCATGTCCGTCTGTCTGTCTGTCCATCTGTCTGTCTGTCCGTCTGTCTGTCTGTCCGTCTGTCTGTTTCTACGCAAACTAGTCTCTCAGTTTTAAAGCTATCGTCTTGAAACTTTGTACACACCCTTCCTTCCCTTGCACGCTGTATTTAAGTCGGAACGGCCGGGATCGGCCGACTATATCCTATAGCTGCCATATAACTGAACAATCGTAAATTACCCAATTTTTGTGTTTTTGATGATAGAAAGTTGGAACTTCGTACAGATTATATTTTTGGTCAGTTGATCCAACCTACCAAATTTCAAACCGATCGGCCGACTATATAGCTGCCATATAACTGAACGATCGGAAATGGAATTTGGTAAAAATACCAACTTTGGTTTTTTTGAAGATGGAAGCTGGTATATCCGGTTTTAACTGCAAGGGTATATCAACTTCGGCTCCGCCCGAAAAATAGCATTCGTACAAAATCTGAACTCTGTAACTCTAAAAACACCAAAGTTATACCATTTCCGATTAATCAGTTATATGGCAGCTATAGGATATAGTCAGCCGATCCCGGCCGTTCCGACTTATATACTGCGTGCAAAGGAAAGAAGGGTGTGTGCAAAGTTTCAAGACGATAGCTTTAAAACTGAGAGACTAGTTTGCGTAGAAACAGACAGACGGACAGACAGACAGACGGACAGACGGACCGACGGACAGACGGACATGCTTATATCAACTCAGGAGGTGATCCTGATCAAGAATATATATACTTTATAGGGTCGGAGATGTCTCCTTCACTGCGTTGCACACTTTTGGACAAAATTATAATACCCTCTGCAAGGGTATAATGAACCAAAGAGACAACGAGAAAAACTGAGCAAGTTTTGGCTCAAAATAGCCAAAAGTTCCAAGCTTCTATCTTCAGAAACACCAAAGTTGGGTTATTTCAGATGGTTCAGTTATATGGCAGGTATAGGATTTAGTTGGCCGATCCTTATAAAATTGGGTAGATTGGGCCATTTTTCCAAAGAAGAATCTGTAGCTTCCTACCTTTTCATCTTAAAAAGAATAGACATTTGTTAAGACATTTCCGAGCAACTTTAACTTGCGAAAATAGTTTGGGAAAGGGGCAAGGCTCTGTATTATAATGGGCATCCTTGCATCTTAGCAGATTTTTTACGCTTAGGGGATTCATTGAAAAGCTGAAGTCTGTTGAATTGTGTATCCAGCTGAGTTTATTTTTTTCTCGGCGCTCTTACTGCATACGTAAAGCCGAGGGACGATAGCCGCATGGCGTGCGGCTCGTGGGAACAGATCCGAGAGTAAAGAAAAGAGTAGAGGCGTTAGGAATATAACTCTTTAATAATAAAGATCCGAAATTAAAATACTTTTAAAAAAAGATGGGCAAAAAGTAAGGTTGGCTTGGATATTGTAAGTGTAAGGCTAAGTTGGAATCGTGAAAGATGAATACTTTGTATTGCCCGCCACCTGCACGGTAGAAGGTAAAAAAAAACTCTTCAATAGATGCCCCCATTACTGCAAATGCCAAATACTGCAAAGTCCGTTCAAAATAAAGACGATCCCCCTCCTTAAGTCCGTTCAAAATAAAGACGATCCCCCTCCTTAAGTGCGCTCAAATTGAAAAAAGAGTTTTTACTGAGAAAAAGTTTTCTTAGAACAACAATTTTGGAACAATTTTTCTCCATAAAAAATATAGATAGGACAGCGTAATTTTTCAGTGGTTTAAGAACTGTTGCTAGAAAAACTTTCTTTATTATAAAACGGCACTATTAAATTAATGAAAAACAAAATAATAATTGGTCAGTGAATGCCCTGCAAGTGAATGCCTTATTTTTTTTACTGCTTACGTATACACTCAAATGTTAAACATGTGTCCGTTTTGCCCACCATTGATGCAAAAGATGGCTTACCTCAATGTTGTTTGTCCTTCATCGCCTTTGCCAGATATAGCCACTGGTAATTTAAAGTGGCAAAATTTCAGTTGCGTTGCTAATCACTAGGTAATAAGATTTTCCTAAGAGCCGGAATCACAAGCCTTGCGCTTGGCAGGGCAGAAACTTCCTATAGCGGTTCATCACCTAGCTGGTAATGGAGCTGGTAAGAAGAGGTTATGCGTCGCTAATACAATCCGTTGCAATAAGGGGAGATGCATCTTCATGGATTAAAAGTGCAGCAACGCTATGTGCCGTCACATATGGCCAAGCTTGGTGTAAGTTTCCTAAATTATATACTGCTGCAAGTCCCAACATAACCCTTTGTTTACTTCCCTTACTATTTTAATGTAATAATATACCATTTATTTTTTGTTTCAGAATTATCCATTATTAAGCAAAAGTCTCTAAAAATTGACCAAGAGCTTGAAGTGTCAGAGAGTAAGACAAAGGATCTTAAATTATGCATACAAAAATTTACTTCAAAGTTGGAGCTTCTAAATGAAAAAATTTACAAAAAAAGGATTCACCACGATTTTGAAGAAACTGAGTTTGAACATGAACAGGCTGAACTTAGCCAAAAACTAAAGGTAATTTTTAAATTTAAATGAAAGAGATATATGGGCAATTCTCTGATGTCAAAAGCGACATTTGTACGCAATCAAACTAAAAAAAATGAAAAAGGCTCTTGGTTAGCACTATAATCTGTGCTAAGATAGATTTTGGGCAATTGTTTATCATCTAGATAATCACTAAAATGTGAGGCATTTGCACGCGACAAAAACAGAAGTCACTTTTTCGAAAACCAGTTCAAGCACTGATTTCAGCGAAACGTGATGGATAATTGTAATGCAATTAATTTTAAAATGTTAAGTATTGATTGTTCTAAATAATGCATTTCTTTTGAATTAAAAATGTGAAGCAGTTTTTATTAAATTGAATTTGAATCACTGTCGCACGCTACATGTCGCACGCGACATTTTCTTCCACCATACTTTTTGTGTTGTTATACCCTTGCAGAGGGTATTATAATTTTGGTCAAAAGTGTGCAACGCAGTGAAGGAGACATCTCCGACCCTATAAAGTATATATATTCTTGATCAGGATCACCTCCTGAGTTGATATAACGCAAACTACGTTGATATAACGTTTCTACGCAAACTAGTCTCTCAGTTTTAAAGCTATCATCTTGAAACTTTGCACACACCCTTCTTTCCTTTGCACGCAGTATATAAGTCGGAACGGCCGGGATCGGCCGACTATATCTTATAGCTGCCATATAACTGATTGATCGGAAATGGTATAACTTTGGTGTTTTTAGAGTTACAGAGTTCAGATTTTGTACGAATGCTATTTTTGGCAAAATAATACGACCTACCAAATTTCATAAGGATCGGCCGACTATATCTTATAGCTGCCATATAACTGATTGATCGGAAATGCTATAACTTCGGTATTTTTAAAGCTAGAGAATTCGGATTTGGTACGATTGCTATTTTTGGCAAAATAATACAACATGCCAAATTTTATAAGGATCAGCCGACTATATCCTATATCTGCCATATAACTGATTGATCGGAAATGGCATAACTTCAGTGTTTTTCGAGCTAGAAAGTTGGGATTTTCTATGAATTCTATTTTTGGAAAAATAATACGACTTAACAAGTTTCATATGGATCGGACGACTATATCTTATAGCTGCCACATAACTGAACGATCGGAAATGGTATTTGGTAAAAATACCAACTTTGGGGTTCATCAAGATAGAAGTTTGGGCTTTTTTTTAGATTTTGTCTTGTAATTTATTGCTTATATTATGATATTCCCATAAGAATCGGTCAACTATATCCGATTTTAGCGATATATATCCTGTTTTAGCTGCAAGGGTATATTAACTTCGGCTCCGCCCGATGTTAGCTTTCCTTTCTTGTTTTTATTTCTTTTTAGATATTGAGAAGTGCAAAGAATGTATTTAAATTATTTTGATGCATCAATAATTTTTTTATTATTTCTTACATCAATTTTAAACTTAACAAAATATCATCAATTAATTCAATAATTTTATTTTTTTACTTACAATGTCGCACCCGACAAACTTTAAAAGAGTTCCAAACTCGAATTGCTGCTTATATTGAACCACATTTTTTTTAAATTTGTTTAGCGCAAAAACCTTGGATGCACTGATAACAAATATTCTTTTTCACTGTCGATCGCGACATTGGTAAAGACAAAAAAGCTCATAAGTAATCGCATCGGTTTTTTTTACAAATTCTTTATATTCTTTGTATACATATAAATGGAGATTTAGAAAAGCGAATATCAATACTCAATGACTCTCATTAAGAAAATTATTCAAAACAAAACGATTAGAAACGCCTAAAGTAGTTCGCACTTGGTCTACTTTGCATTAAAATATTTCAAAATGTGTTATGAGTAAACATAAAATTGGCTTACATTAGTTACATTTAATAAATACATTGCACGAATATACAAAAAAAAACATACTTTTATGAACTTTGAATTTTTTGGCTGCGGTTGACCTTTCTGGAAAATTGCCCATAGGTATTTTAAATTTTAACAATACACTCGGGAAATTCTGACAACAATTTCGAATCATTAACCTAATCCAACCAAATTGTCAACCTTCTAAAATCAGAAAGTTTCCGTTCGTAAAGTTCTATGGGCGTTACAAGGTTTAGCCGAATCCGGCTGTCCCATTTTGAAAACTACATTCACCGTAGAAATTGTACTTAAATACACTGTAGTGTACTAGAAGAGGACGACACCTATCGCGGGAATAAATCCAGGAGTAAAGAACAAGGTACAAGATTACGAAGAATCTTATAGGAAGCATCTTACGAAGAATATTGAGGTACCAATATAAGTTTATCAATTAGAATTAAAGCAAAGTGAAATGATGTTTTTCCCCAAATTATGGTGAGCATATATTAAATTCCATTGGCAGTTATGCGTGTTAGTAGTTGCTGGCTATCTACATCCCCTTTAATAAGGCTATGTGGAAAAACGACACCCAGCATCGTTTTACTGTTTGTTAGTGAGGGTAAGTTACAAACAAAGTGCATAAAAGTGCACCATTGTAGTAAGGAAGGTGAATATTTCTGTCCTTTAAGAGCAAAAATTAGAAAGTTTTTTTGTATAGGTTTGATGTGATCTCGGTATATTCTGTATTGTGAGTTCCAGACACACGATTCATACTTGAGTATCGGATACGCTTAAAGTTTTAATTAGTTCTTTAAATTTTGTACACGATCATTGAAAAAAACCAAGCACTCTGATCGTTATACTGAGTAAATCTTTTTAAGGCGATTAAAAAGCTTGGTGAGGGCTACATCCATAAAAGTGGTTTCATGTTTGACGTTTCCCCACATCACTTGGGTTTTTACCTGGGTATATATTCTTCAGGCGGTCCTTCAACTCAACGCCTCAAGCTTCCTAAAGAGACTAGACCCGATTCGCTCCAATACATTGAAATGGGCCTCCTCCTTCCAGAATCACGCTACATTCCCGTTGGCGGGTCGCCGTGCTTTCTTGCCTCTCCCTCCCACGGACCTCTTCTGTTGCTATGCAGGGCATCGCCACACTTTGTTTCCTTCAGCCTTGCGGCTAGGCTTCTTGTCTTTACTTTCCCCCATCCCCCCGTACTGATCCATGAAATACTCCCTGCCCTTGTCCGCTTTCGCTCGCAACCCCTCAGCCCACCTTCCTTGACTTTGCCGCAAGGACCATGCCACCTTGGGGCACAAAATCTCCTCACACTTCCCCCTTCTTCGGGAAACGATAGAGATTGGGGCTGGACGATGTTCCACAGGTCTCATCGGAGCCGCATTCCAAATGCGTCTCCAAAAATTTTTTGATGACCGTGTTTTGTTGTCCTTGTTTTAGTATGGATAACCCTACCCTCTTCCTCCCTGCTTAGGAAAACGACTGAGCGTTCAAGAAACTCTCGCAATTTGTTCCTTGGCTCTCTGCCCTGTGTCACGAAGCACAGCGAGTCCAGGTCCCAGACACGCTTCAATTCAACGCCAGCATTAACTCTAGCATTAACTCTAGTGCATCCTTCCCAGCGAACTGTGCGATCATCGTCTTGACGATGCTTCTCAAGGAATTTTTCGAAGCTCCGGATGGTGAACTGCACGCCGTTGTCAGTCCCTACTAGCACCTCGTTCATTGACTTTCGGAGCGGCACCATTTCCGTCCCCTTCGAAAACCGGTCAAATATGACCATCAACACCGTGTTCCCATGCGTGTTCCCCTCCGGATCTGCGCAATGAACCTAAAAAACTGTCGACGGTGTGTCGTCGGCCATGGCTCTTCTGGGACCTGCGTCAGTATTATCCCTGCCTTATTGTATTTTGCATTATTGTACCTCATGTATGTTTCGTACCTCCTGATGTCTCTCTGGATGATTTTCGGATGTGGCGGCCACTTTGGTGGTTGTTTTTCTCCCGCCTAGGTGTCCTGCCGGCGGTGCGGCATTGCTACCTCGACGGCACTTGAAGATTTTAGATTTTATTATTTCTTTGGGACGTGGCGGTAGATCAAGCCGCTCTCTTGGATATAATCCGGAAACTTCTGCGGGCTTGTCTTCATCTTATTCCTGAGCGCGCTTATCCACACGCCTTCTTTAATTTCAGTTTCCGTGGGACCGTCGGGTTCGTCCGTTTTCGTAGCAGATCGTTCAGGGGCTTTCCGATTCCTTCGATGTCTAGAACGAAACGCCGATACCCTGAACCAACCATCCCACAGTGGTTGCTCCCATAGGCCAAAAATAAAAAAACTGATTACTGCAAAAATGTACGAAAAGTAAAAAAATCGTCTCTAAAATGTCCAAGCTTCTTCGTGGCAAACCCGATTTTTATAGAAATCTAACGGGATTTTCAAAAAATATATTTGAAGATGTGAACAGCGCATTTGTAAAGCGCAGCTGCGCGCATCGTGAATATTTCACAACTAAACCGAACTTTGAAGTGGTCGTATCCATATTTACGTGTTCAAATTAAAATTATTTGTAATAGATTTTGAAGTTAAAGGTATTTTCTATAAAATGAGATACAATTTGATATATTAATAATACTTATTGTTATTATTATATTATAGTGAACTAATACATGTTTTTGGCCTATATTTTGAGCGTATTTTTCATGTTTAGCTGAAGTTTTAGTAGTGATCCCACAAAATTCCACAATTCGTTTATATACCAATATGTTTTTCGGTCTCCAAAAGTAAAAAATGTGTAAAAGTTTTCTGCCAAAATTTGCCTATTTGCCTAATATTGTAAAAATACTAACACCATCTTATCTTTTTCAGGGTCAGTTTTGCCGTTTATTTACTTGTTATGCTGTTGCTCTGTCTTCGTTTTTCATTCTTGTGTTTACCTTTCCAAAACTATTTGTTCATTTACTAATAGTTTTTATTTCATTTTACTTTTTTTTTTATAATTTAGTTTTTCTTTTATAATTTTTATGTCATTTGTATTGTGTTATTTTTTAAAGATTGTGTTTCAATTAGTGTCCAGTGGCGAATTTTTGTATATACATAGAATTAAGAAAAAGTTGTGATAACTGTCATTCCCTTTAGTGAAACTGATTTATTAATACTAGTGAATGTTTTCTTAGACTTTGTTTTAAATTTCAGCTTTAACTTTTGGAAAATTTTCGACTTATTTCCTTTTTTGTGTTCGATCAAATTTTGTGTTTTGTTGTTTTCGTGCATACTTTGTGTTTTGTTCTGTTCGTCATATACGTCCATTAAAACCGGATGTATATCGCAAACATCGGATATAGTTGGCCGATCCTTATGAGAATATCCTAATAAAACCAATTAATTACAATAAAAAATCTAGAACAAATTACCAAGCTTCCATCTTCAAAAATACTAAGGTTGATATTTCTACCAAATACCATTTCCGATCGTTCAGTTATATGGCAGCTATAAGATATAGTCTGCCGATCGTTATGAAATTTTGTAGGTTGGATCAACTAACCAAAAATATAATCTGTACGAAGTTTCAACTATCTATCTTCAAAAACACGAAAGTTGGGTCATTTCCGTTTTTTCATTTATATGGCAACTATAGGATACAGTCGGCGGATCCTTACGATATTTGGTATGTCGTGTTATTTTGCCATGAATAAAATTCAGACAAAATTGGAACTCTCTTACTCTAATAACACCGAAGCTATAGCATTTCCGATTAATCAGTTGTATGGCAGCTATATGATATAGTTGTCCGATCTGGCTGATTTTAACATATTATTTTAGAATAAAATTAAAAATATTTTGTGCCAAGTTTCAAGTCCCTACCTCAACTAGAAAAATTGTTGGCCGCGGCTCCATACAAGGCCAACCACTGTGCATCCCGGCGTACTCCCTTTAAGTTGGTCAGGGGTTGTAGCTCCGTAATTGCGGCGACCTTTCCTGGATCCATGCTGATCCTCTCTCTCGTTATACGGTGCCCCTGGTATAGCAGAACCTGCCGGAAGAAATGACACTTTTCCGCATTTATCCTCAGGTTCGCGGTTAATCCTTCTCAATTCTGTTCCTGCCTTTAAACCATCCTTCCATCAATATGATGAGAACATATTGTTTTTGAGATTTGGCTCTTTCTTCCCTAATTTTCCCTTTTGGTAGACATATTGTGCTTTAAATATGAGGGTTGAGCTAAAAGTAGATATTATATTGAGGCCTACGATCCTTTCTATGGTTTTAGGATGTAGGATAGGCTGATTGGTCTAAAGTGTTTTGGGGTCTTAAGTGATGGCTGGCCTGCCTTGGGTATGAAAACAATCTGTGACCTGAGCCACTATTGTGGAAATTTTCCTAAGGTTATGGTTCTTTTAAAGATGTCTGAGAGCTTGTTCAAGGAAATTATTCCCGCATGTTGGAAAATTTCTGGCTTTGAGCATTTTAGACGTAGAGAGGTTTAACAGTGGTCGAAAAATGAGTGCTAATATAATACTCTCCAGTGAGATACGGAGCTGAGTATCTGTTGGATAGTTAAATCTATCAATTCCTTACGGGTTTAAAGAATAAAAATAGTTTCATTTCCCCTATTACAGAGAAACAGGATAATGACAACGTTGGAATCCAAAAGCCTGTGGATTTTTTGGATAGTTAAATCTATCAATTCCTTACGGGTTTAAAGAATAAAAATAGTTTCATTTCCCCTATTAGAGAGAAACAGGATAATGACAACGTTGGAATCCAAAAGCCTGTGGATTTTTTTTCAACAGAAAAGATACTTGGTATGTCCTGGGACCCACATAATGATATGTTTAACTTTATCTTCCGATTTTCAAGGCTGAAGCGTGTCGTGCTGGCGGAAAACGCAGTTCCTACCAAGCGAGAAGTACTACAAGTTCTGATGTCGATCTTCGATCCATTGGGATTTTTATCATGCCAGATGATAGGGCTAAAAATACTCCTCCAACGCATATGACTGCAACAAATTTAATGGGATCAGCACCTACCTGAAAGAATGCTAGAAGAATGGCGCCAATGGAAAACCAATTTTCAAAAGATAAAGACTCGAGATTCGAGGTCCCTAGATGCTTTGCCCCAGCCAATCGTAGCCAGGTGAAATTGGACTCCACACATTCGTCGACGCCAGCGAGCAAATGTATTCTGCAGTGTGCGACTTGCGCGTGGCAATGGATAACAGATTCGCAGTAACTTTGGTGATAACGAAATCCAAGGGGGCACCTTTAAAACCACTATCAATTCCGCGTGTGGAGCTCCAGGCAGCAGTTATGAGAGCACGTTTAGCCCACAATGTAATGAGCACACGCAACCTACGAATCGACAAAGCCACATACTGGTTGGACTCCAAGACAGTGTTGCAGTGGCTTACTATGGACCCCCGCAACTTTCATCAGTTTGTGATGCACAGAGTCGCCGAAATTCTTGAAACAACACTGGTCAAGCAAAGGCGGTGAATTCCTATAAGGCTGAACGTAGCAGATGGTGTTACCAAGGTCACCGGGCAAACCCAGCAAAAGACGTGGATAACGGGCCCGGAGTTCGTGAAGACCGTCAACTGTCCAACATCCAAGAAGCTGGAGAGCATCATCGATCATGCAGGTTACTTTTAACGCGCACTATTTCTCCGATTGGCGGCGATTTTACAGAGAAGTGGCGCTAGTACTCCTGTTCATTGATCGGCTGCAAGCGAAATGACATGCGAAACAAGACATGCCAACAACCACGACAATGGCTAAGGTAAGCAATGCAAAGATGCTGCTATGCAAGCAATCTCACGCCATCGCCTTCGCAGAAGAATTAAAAACGTTATCCGCGGGCGGTTACCAGCGCTCCCGCGGAACGTTACCGGCGCTCCTCAAGGGAAGCAGATTGGCCGGATTGAACGCATACCTGGACAACGATGGAGTACTACGAACTAGAGGCAGACTGAACGCAGTTGACATAACTGAGAAATCCATCATACTAGCTCCAGGATGTCGGATAACCAACCCAAAGAGAAGAGATAGGTAGCTCTGTTCACCTGTCTTACGTTGCGCGCGGTGTATTTTGAGATCGCCTACAGTCTAGATACTAGTATCATGTTTTGGCCAATTTTAGGGCCCTTCGAGGGACCCCGAAGGAAATATTCTCAGACAATGGTACAAATTGCAGAGTTACGGAAAAAGTCGTGCGCGAGAAGCTGAAAAAGATCGAGCATGATTAGATCACCATTAAGTTCGACGGCATAAAGTGGCGATTTAACCCACCAGGAGCACCGAACATGGGTAGAGCATGGGAGAGACTCGTCCGGACAACGAAGTAATCTTGAAGTAAAGTTACTCACTTAACGACGAAGGGTTGAAAAAGGCATTGATGGAGGCACAATTTATCATCAACTCGCGACCTCTCACTTTCGTAAGTCTGGATTCCGAGGAAGACGCTGCCCTGACTCCAAATCACCTGCTGCTAGGATACGCGAAGGTATACCAGCCGCTGCCAAAAGAGGGGATGGATCTGAAGTGTAGATGGAACGAGACTCAGCGCTTCGGAGACCGCTTTTGGCAACGATGGGTTAAGGAGTATGCGCCCGAATTAACCAGGAGCGCCAAATGGTTTGAGAAGGTACCTCCAATCACCATCGGAAGTAGTCGTAGATGACCTTCTCCCTAGAAACCTGTGGCTAAAAGGATGCGTGACTGACGCAATGATGGTCAAGGATGGATAAGTTAGACAGGTGACCATCAAGACGCAGCATGGTGTTATAGAAAGACCAGAAACAAAGGCCGTTCTGGACGTCGGCTTGGAGAATGATAACTGACCACGGATCGGGATCAATTACGGGGGACAGAATGTGGCCGCCGTCATAGATTTAAGTTTATATTTGAATAATGTAAACGTTAGAATTAGAGTTGAAAAATGTTTAAAATTAGTTTTGAAAAATGCTAGATGTTAAGCCTATCGATATTTTTAAAAAGGTCGAAAAACAAGGCGTCTCCGATTGCTAGGTGAAGCTAACGAGGCGAGGGAAAACGGACGAAGTTGAGTAAAAATAAAGGAAAGAATAACCAAATCCATGTTTGTTAAAAAAATCGTGCAGCAACCTCGCCCCGATCCCAACAAATACTGTAGCGCTATTTTTCTCGACGTATTTCAAGCTTTCGACAGAGTTTGGCTCATTGGACTCATGCACAAAATTAAAACGTATTCGCCAACATACACCCACAAGCCACTGGAATCATACCTCTACAATAGGGTATTCTCAGTGAGATGCAACGCAGCTACTTCGGGCGACTACACAATCGAAGCTGAAGCTCCACAAGGAAGCGCACTCGGCCTTGTCTATTTGTTTTGTATACTGCGGATAATCCTACGAGCGCACAACTAACAACGTCAACGTTCGCCGACGATACCGCTATGCTTATTCGCTCCAGATGCCCAACGCAGGCAACATCCCAACTGGCTAATCATCTTTTAATAGTGAAAAGGTGGATTAGCCAACTGGCTAATCATCTGTCCGATTGGCGCATTAAAATAAACGAACAAAAGTGTAAACACATAACGTTTACTCTTAATAGTCAATTATGCCCTCCGCTTTTACTAAACGGTATGCAGATCCCTCAAGCTAACGTACCTTGGCGTCCACCTTGATAGACGACTTACCTGGCATAAGCACATCGAATGCAAGAAGATACACCTAAAACTGAAAGCCAGCAGCCTCCACTGGATCATAAAACTCACGATCGCCACTGTGCCTAGACTACAAGTTACTACTGTACAATTCAGTCCTAAAGCCAATCTGGACGTATGGCTCCCAGCTGTGGGGGAACGCGAGCAGCAGCAACATAGACATCATACAGCGCGCACAATCAAAAATCTTGAGAACTATCACAGGGGCACCTTGGTATGTTCGCAACGAAAACATCTACCGGGATCTGAACATCCTCGCAGTGAAAGACGAAATCCAGACGCAAAAAGAGTCATACAAAGAAAAACTGTCTTCACACCAAAATTTTCTCGCTGGATTGACTCGGGTTTCTAACGTATGCCGCCTTCGACGCAACGACCTCCCAACCCAACCCGGCCTCCCAACTCAGCTATCGACTTAAGGTCGATAGAACTATTGATTTTGATTGAAACGTCAAGAGTAGGATGATATGGATCCTTAGGCAAAGTTCTTAAAACGAAACACAAGTCCAGCAGCCGACCTGAAGAATTTATTACGTGGTTAATTTGACCGAGTGACATGTCAAACATGCCCGCGGTATTTAATGGTTTCTGGGATATTAAAGTCACCAAAAGCCACCAGCCAATTCCAGATTTATTAAAGTTATGTATTAGACATCTTTATGAGTGGCAAAAAACTCATAAAACACAATCAAATTCACAGTGCTCAAAATGATTCAAGTGAATTTGAAAGCAAAACCCACCTGGTGTGAGAGATTTGGTTCTCTTACGCTTACTCATTTGCACAAATAATAGGAAAAAGGAAACGAATTAAATGAATTGAGAATGTTAAAAACAGAGACGTTTCATTCAAATGATTCGAGTTGCAATGTAAATAAAAGGAAATAAAAACAAATTAATGGCAGTTAACTTTCTTTGAGTCCGCAAAGGCTTTAATCATGTTCGACTCATGATCAGTTGCGATTACGGGCTTATCTACAAAATTACATCCAAAATCCTTCAAAATAGCCTCTATTTTTGTCTTTATATTGACACCTTGATAAAAAAAATTAGAATTCTACTTGTAACATAAAGATGGCCATAAGGCGATCGATCAAAACTCCCTTCCTTTTTAACAAAACTTAAAAAAAACGAGGTCTACAAATACATACAGACTCGTCGGCTTCTTTTATTAATTGGTTGTCCATATTTATACCCTTGCAGAGGGTATTATAATTTTGTCCAAAAGTGTGCAACGCAGTGAAGGAGACATCTCCGACCCTATAAAGTATATATATTCTTGATCAGGATCACCTCCTGAGTTGATATGAGCATGTCCGTCTGTCTGTCCGTCTGTCTGTCTGTCCGTTTCTACGCGAACTTGTCTCTCAGTTTTTAAGCTATCGTCTTAAAAGTTTGCACACACCCTTCTTTCCTTTGCACGCAGTATATAAGTCGGAACGGCCGGGATCGGCCGACTATATCCTATAGCTGCCATATAAGTGATTGATCGGAAATGGTATAACTTCGGTGTTTTTATAGTTACAGAGTTCAGATTTGGACGAATGCTACTTTTGGCAAAAAAATACGACCTACCAATTTTCATAAGGATCGGCCGACTAGATCTTATAGCTGCCATATAACTGATTGATCGGAAATGGTATAACTTTGGTGTTTTTAAAGCTAGAGAATTCGGCACGAATGCTATTTTTGGCAAAATAATACAACATGCCGAATTTCATTAGGATCAGCCGACTATATCCTATAGCTGCCATATAACTGAACAATCCGAAATTACCCAACTTTCGTGTTTTTAAAGATAGAAAGTTGGAACTTCGTACAGATTCTATTTTTGGTCAGTTAATAAAACCTCTCAAATTGCATAACGATCGGCCGACTATATCTTATAGCTGCCATATAACTGAACGATCGGAAATGGTATTTGGTAAAAATACAAATTTTGGTATTTTTGAAGATGGAAGCTTGGTACTTTGTTTTATATTTTTTATGGTAATAAATTTGTTTTATTATGATATTCTCACCTGTCCTGTCAAATTATGCGAGGAACTCTCTTATTGCTTATTTCTTGTACTCATTCAATGAAATTTCATTTCTAGAATTCCTTTCACTTCATTCTATTCCATTTAAAAGTATTAATTGAGGCACATTTTATGAATTTAATTATGCAGATGTCTATTATGTATGAACAGGTAATATATAAAGATTTACCGAAATTATTTTAATGCAAATAAAATCTATATCACCAAACTATTGTGATTTTACCTCTTCAGAACCGAGACTGGAGTCTAATGAACTCCTTTTCCTTTCGGACAGTTTGAATTCTTCTTAAATTGGTGTACTTACTTTCTTAAAAAAAACTTCAAAGCTAAAGATCTCCGGCTTAAACCAAGTTCCTGTAAAGGATAATGTGGGATGCAAAGAACTATCAGAATATAGTTTAGGGAGGTTGCTACGTAGCCCACTAGTATTCTGTTAATAAAGATACTAGGAGTTTGATACTTAAGTATGAATATACACTTAAAGCCCTACTTATGGGCAGTGTTTAAAAAGCTATTCTACTCCCATAGTAATTCATTTTGCTATTGCTACTGCTCTTACTTTGATTACGGCCTGAGCAGAGCTATAGCAGATTGATGAAAACTGATGTGCTCTGTTCCGCTCCGAGAGCAAAAACTATAGCAATAGCCATAAATTATGTACTGTGCTCCCCGTATCCGTAGTAAAAATTTGGAAAAAGGTAATTTCTTATCTGGTACTGCTCCTGTGTGTTTGCTCTTCTGTTTTAGCTTATCTTAAATCTGTGTTTAAAGCCGTGAAGGGCAAAAAATAATGCAAAGGGTCGGATATTCTCGCTGACAGTGTGAGCACTCTCAAATTCTTTTTGAAAGCTCTCTCATTTGCTCTCATAAAAAAAAAGCTTTCTAAGAAATTTGGTCGGAACAGGTTTTCTCCATGGAATATATATTTAGGGCGTAGATCTTAGTGCCCATTCACACTTGAAATAACGAAAAAAGAAATGAAATGTTTTTTTCGCTCAGTGAATGTTTTTCTCTTATTGCTTATTTCTGCTTACGCAAACACTCAAATTTTAAACATGTGTTAGTTTTGGTAAACCACTGGTTTAAAGTGAAAAGGTTGGGACCCGAATTTGGAAACCGAATTGGCACCCAAAAATTATCTATGCTGATTTCTATATCTTTTCATAGATTATTTTTTTGGTGCTGTTTATTGAGTTTATTTTTTCTCTCAATTAAGCAATTCAAATTCAACTTTTTTTTGTCGCGGTCTTTAAAAATTTTGGAAATGGCTTATGCATCAAAGAGCATCAGCTAGCATCAGCTAGACGACAGAAGGGCGACCGATTTAACGATTAGTTAGTATATATTAAAGTATATATATATATATATAATTTATTAAACTTACTCCTTTTGGAGTAAGTAAGGAAATTTAAAATTATATATTTTAAATTTGAAGGACAGAAAAGAGATGTTATAGCTTAGAGACCATTATAGTTCGAACATAAGACCCTAAATGGGTCGTGCTGTGCATATATCGAACTACAATGGCTAAGGAATAGAGGACTAATGTTTCTAGTCCTTCTGTTGGGAATGCTAAAATTTAAGCGTGTTAGTAAATGCTGGCTATCTACATTCCCATTAATTAGGTTATGTAGAACAACTACACAGAGCATTTTCTACGATTTGTTAAGCTAGGTAAGCTTACTAGTAGGAATCTGCTACTATATGATGGAAGATGAAGATTTGCATCCCAGTTAAGAGCTCTAAGCGAAAAAGTTAAGAAATTCTTTTGTACGGATTTTATGCGGTCCTGATGTACTCCATATTGGGGCCTCCAGACACATGAACCTTACTCCAGTATCGGACGGACCAAAGACAAAAGAGGTTTTAGTTATGTAGGGGTCGTTAAATTCTTTTGAACACCTTTTTATGAAACCAAGGACTGCTTATTAACCATTGTAGAAATATGGTCGGCCAATTTAAGTTTGGAATCTAATGGGACGCCAAGATCATTAATCTGAGTAAATTTCTCTAAGGCAATCCTATAAAGAGTATACGTAGCCTGCAGAGGGCAAGAACGATAAAAAGATATAAGCTTGCATTTAAGTCCATTAGGTATTAAATCATTTTCTAAACACCATTTTTGAAAGTTATCAAGGTCAGACTGAAGACTGCATTGGGCAGAGATGGATTTGTACTGAAGACAAAGCATCTGCATACATAAGAACTAGAGAGTTTATTAAAGCAGAGGGCAAGTCTTTTATAACAAGAAAGGAAAGCTAACTTCGGGCGGAGCCGAAGTTGATATACCCTTGCAGTTAAAACCAGATATATATCGCAAACATTGTATTTAATTGGCCGATCCTTATGAGAATATCATAATATAACTAATTTATTACCATAAAAAATCTAAAATAAAGTACCAAGCTTCCATCTTCAAAAATACCAAAGCTGGTATTTTTACCAAATACTATTTCCGATCGTTCAGTTATATTGCAGCTATAAGATACAATCGTTATGTAATTTGGTAGGTTTTATTAAATGACCAAAAATAGAATCTGTACGAAGTTCCAACTTTCTATCTTTAAAAAAACGAAAGTTGGGTAATTTCCGATTGTTCAGTTATATGGCAGCTATAGGATATAGTCGGCTGATCCTTATGAAATTCGGTATGTTGTATTATTTTGCCAAAAATAGCATTCGGGCCGAATCCGAATTATCTAGCTTTAAAAACACCGAAGTTATAGCATTTCCGATCAATCAGTTATATAACAGCTATAAAATATAGTCGGCCGATCCTTAGTATAAAAGTAGCATTCGTACAAAATCTGAACTCTGTAACTCTAAAAACACCAAAGTTATACCATTTCCGATCAATTAGTTATATGGCAGCTATAGGATATAGTCGGCCGATCCCGGCCGTTCTGACTTATATACTGCGTGCAAAAGAAAAAAGGGTGTGTGCAAAGTTTCAAGACGATAGCTTTAAAAGTGAGACTCTAGTTCACGTAGAAACGGACAGACAGACTGACGGACATGCTCATATCAACTCAGGAGGTGATCCTGATCAAGAATATATATACTTTATAGGGTCGGAGATGTCTCCTTCACTGCGTTGCACACTTTTGGACACAAAATTATAATATCCTCTGCAAGGGTATAAAAAGAATAAATAATAACGGGCCAAAATGCACACAAAATTATAATACTCTCTGCAAGGGTATAAAAAGAATAAATAATAACGGGCCAAAATGGCTTCCTTGAGGGACGCCATATGTAGCACGGACCAGACGGGAATGTATGTTTTTAAATAAGACTCTTTGTGTCCTTCCATCTAAGTAGCTGGAGATCCACGCTAAGAGTTCTGAAGAAAATCCCAGCATATTAAGTTTACTCAACAAGAGAGTGATTGACTGAATCAAATGCTTTGCTGAAGTCTGTGTAAATAATTTCAGTTTGATATCCATTACAAAACCCATCTATGACAAAAGATGTCAGCTCCAGTAAATTCGTGGTGGGAGAGCGACGCTTAATGAAGCCACGCTGACAAGGAGAGATGATCAAAGAGCAAAGGTGTTGCAAATTTTTTTTTTTTTTTAACATTGCTTTTATTTCTTGAATCTTCTCTTTGCGAGACTAACAAGGGGTGTATCAAATCTTATATTTTTAACTTAAATAACAGTCATATTGACTGACACAGAGTTAGACGGCCCTAAAAATCGATTGCTGGGTTTGGAGGTCATTGCGTCTCAGGCGGGATACGCTAGAAACCCGAGTCAATCTCCGAGCGAGAAAATTTGGGTGCGAAGACAGTTTTTCTTTGTATGACTCTTTTTGCTTCTGGATTTCGTTTTTCACAGCGAGAATGCCCAGATCCCGGTGGATGTTTTCGTTGCGAATATACCAAGGTGCCCCTGTGATAGTTCTCAAGATTTTTGATTGTGCGCGCTGTATGATGTCTATGTTGCTGCTGCTCGCGTTCCCCCACAGCTGGGAGCCATACGTCCAGATTGGCTTTGGGACTGAATTGTACAGTAGTAACTTGTAGTCTAGGCACAGTGGCGATCGTGAGTTTTATGATCCAGTGGAGGCTGCTGGCTTTCAGTTTTAGGTGCATCTTCTTGCATTCGATGTGCTTACGCCAGGTATGTCGTCTATCAAGGTGGACGCCAAGGTACGTTAGCTTGAGGGATCTGCATACCGTTTAGTAAAAGCGGAGGGCATGTTTGTCCATTAAGAGAAACGTTATACGTTACACTTTTGTTCGTTTATTTTAATGCGCCAGTCGGATAGCCGCCTTACTACTATTATGAGATGATTAGCCAGTTGGGTTGTTGCCATCTGGAGCGACTAAGGATAGCGGTATCATCGGCGAACGTTGACGTTGTTAGTTGTGCGCTCGTAGGAATATCCGCAGTGTACAAAACATGTAGACACGGGTCGAGTGCGCGTCCTTGTGGAACTACAGCTCCAGCTTCTAGCTGGTGTAGTCGCCCGAAGTAGCTGCATTGCATCTCACTGAGAATACCCTATTGTAGAGGTATGTTTCCAGTAGCTTGTGGGTGTATGTAGGCAAATACGTTTTGATTTTGTGCATGAGTCCGATGAGCCAAACTCGGTCGAAAACTTGAGATACGTCGAGGAAAATAACGCAGCAGTATTCTCTCAATTTAGACAAACAAGATAGGAGGCTTATTGGTTTGTATGATGACGAAATTGTGTGGTCTTTTCCAGGCTTCGGTATTATTATAATGATGGATTTCTTCCACTTTTTTGGGAAATAGCCTAGATTAATGATTCCATTAAATAGTTTGCAGACGACCTCTATAGCGCATTTTTGAAGTTCGATCAGCATCTTTGGGGTCAATAGGTGACCACCGGGAGACTTTTTTGGTTTTAGCCCTCTTATGACTTTTTCGATTTCGTTTGGCCGGAATGAAGGTGCGGCTGGCTGAGGGGAGGACTCTGACTGAATTACTGGCAGGAGGAATAAATTTGAGGCTGGGTTTGGCTGGAAGACACTTTGGAGATGTGTGGCGAATGTTTCAGCTCGGTCTTCGTCGCTGCGAGCCCAGCATCCCGAAGAGTTTCTTATCGGGGTGGTCATTTCAATTGGGGCTCTAAGATTTGGATGGGCCCTCCAAAGGGGATACTTTGTGCTGGATGTACCTCAGCTGTGCATTTTCTTCCTGTTGGTGAAGAACCTGGTCGAGTGATCGGGTTGCTTCCTTAAGGCGTTGTTTTGAACCTGGTGATCTGCTGTTTTGCCAATCAACGCGCGCGTGCGCCTCTTTTCTCGCACGAGCTGTTCGAATTGCTGATCAGATTTGAAGTATTTGTTTCGGTCTACTTCTTTCCCATGAGGAGTAGAGATTTTAGCTGCCGCAACGAGTACTTCTTCCAGGGTGCTCGTAGTGTAGTCGATGTCCGATTCCATGTTAAATTCCGGGGCCAGTTCTATGTGGGCACTCACGTACTTTTTGTATTCGGTTCGGTTATTTCTGGGCTTTGCTTTAGAATCACAGGTGGGTGGTCTGATGATAAGTCCGAGACTGCTTCGGCACTTATTAGATTGCAAGGTATGTTTTTTGCCACCGCAAAATCAATAAGGTCTGGGAGCTTTCGTGGGTCTGTTGGCCAGTATGTGGGACTTCCAGGGGAAACGTAGTCCAAATTATTTTTCACATTTATAATTGCATTGTACAATTGTCTTCCTTTGGGAGTCACTAGACGTGATCCCCAGTGCCTATGTTCTATGGCATTGTTTGGCCATATGTTTGGCATTGTAGTCTCCTGCGGCTATAAAACGATCACCAAGTGAATTGTAGAAGTCCATAAATTGTCCTTCCGATATTGAGAAACGAGGAGGGCGGTAAACGGCAGCGATTGAAAGGATTCCGTTGCTTGACTGAATTTGTATCGATGTGGCCTGCAGGAAGTTTGTTGCAAACCTTTTGTAAAAATGGTGTTTACTGCGTTCTCTGATTAGAACTCCAGTTCCGCCGTGGGATTTCCCATCTGGATGATCTGTGCGGTAGATTGTGTAGCCTCTTATATGAAGCGACCCAGCAAAAGACGTGGATAACGGGCCCGGAATTCGTGAAGACCGTCAACTGTCCAACATCCAAGAAGCTGGAGAGCATCATCGATCATGCAGGTTACTTTTAACGCGCACTATTTCTCCCATTGGCGGCGATTTTACTGAGCAGTGGCGCTAGTACTCCTGTTCATTGATCGGCTGCAAGCGAAATGTGCCGGACAAGACATGCCAACAACCACGACAATGGCTAAGGTAAGCAAGGCAAAGATGCTGCTATACAAGCAATCGCCATCGCCTTCGCAGAAGAACTAAAAACGTTATCCGCGGGCGGTTACCAGCGCTCCCGCGGAACGTTACCGGCGCTCCTCAAGGGAAGCAGATTGGCCGGATTGAACGCATACCTGGACAACGATGGAGTACTACGAACTAGAGGCAGACTGAACGCAGTTGACATAACTGAGAAATCCATCATACTAGCTCCAGGATGTCGGATAACCAACCCAAAGAGAAGAGATAGGTAGCTCTGTTCACCTGTCTTACGTTGCGCGCGGTGTATTTTGAGATCGCCTACAGTCTAGATACTAGTATCATGTTTTGGCCAATTTTAGGGCCCTTCGAGGGACCCCGAAGGAAATATTCTCATATAATAGTCTCCTGCGGCTATAAAACGATCACCAAGTGAATTGTAGAAGTCCATAAATTGTCCTTCCGATATTGAGAAACGAGGAGGGCGGTAAACGGCAGCGATTGAAAGGATTCCGTTGCTTGACTGAATTTGTATCGATGTGGCCTGCAGGAAGTTTGTTGCAAACCTTTTGTAAAAATGGTGTTTACTGCGTTCTCTGATTAGAACTCCAGTTCCGCCGTGGGATTTCCCATCTGGATGATCTGTGCGGTAGATTGTGTAGCCTCTTATATGAAAGTTGTATTTGCTCGTAAGATGCGTTTCCACCAGTAGCATAACGTCAATATGGTTTTCGGTCAAGAATTGTGACAGTTCTAGTTTATGCCGTGAGACACCATTGGCGTTCCACATGGATATTCGTAGCGCCTGCATAGATTATTTAGACTGTTGTGCTACGAGCAGCTGAATCACCATGGTCTGGTTTTGAACAAGCGTTTACATGGTCGTTTTCATGAATGACATAAGCTCAATCATACTTTGTTGGATGGTAATCAAAGTTTCCGTTTTGCTATGTGGCTGTCCTGGGCCTGTTGAGCGCTTTGAGAGTTAGGCTGAATTGGAATTTCCCTTCCAGATCGTAGAGCATCGGCATAGAAGAAGCTACTTGCGCGTGGAACGGATAACAGATTCGCCGTAACTTTGGTCCAAGGGGGCACCTTTAAAACCACTATCAATTCGGCGTGTGGAGCTCCAGGCAGCAGTTATGGGAGCTAGTTTAGCCCACAAGGTAATGAGCACACGCAACCTACGAATCGACAAAGCCACATACTGGTTGGACTCCAAGACAGTGTTGCAGTGGCTAACTATGGACCCCCGCTACTTTCATTAGTTTGTGATGCACAGAGTCGCCGAAATTCTTGAAACAACACTGGTCGAGCAATGGCGGTGAATTCCTATAAGGCTGAACGTAGCAGATGGTGTTACCAAGGTCACCGGGCAAACCCAGCAAAAGACGTGGATAACGGGCCCGGAATTCGTGAAGACCGTCAACTGTCCAACATCCAAGAAGCTGGAGAGCATCATCGATCATGCAGGTTACTTTTAACGCGCACTATTTCTCCCATTGGCGGCGATTTTACTGAGCAGTGGCGCTAGTACTCCTGTTCATTGATCGGCTGCAAGCGAAATGTGCCGGACAAGACATGCCAACAACCACGACAATGGCTAAGGTAAGCAAGGCAAAGATGCTGCTATACAAGCAATCGCCATCGCCTTCGCAGAAGAACTAAAAACGTTATCCGCGGGCGGTTACCAGCGCTCCCGCGGAACGTTACCGGCGCTCCTCAAGGGAAGCAGATTGGCCGGATTAAACGCATACCTGGACAACGATGGAGTACTACGAACTAGAGGCAGACTGAACGCAGTTGACATAACTGAGAAATCCATCATACTAGCTCCAGGATGTCGGATAACCAACCCAAAGAGAAGAGATAGGTAGCTCTGTTCACCTGTCTTACGTTGCGCGCGGTGTATTTTGAGATCGCCTACAGTCTAGATACTAGTATCATGTTTTGGCCAATTTTAGGGCCCTTCGAGGGACCCCGAAGGAAATATTCTCAGACAATGGTACAAATTGCAGAGCCACGGAAAAAGTCGTGCGCGAGAAGCTGAAAAAGATCGAGCATGATTAGATCACCATTAAGTTCGACGGCATAAAGTGGCGATTTAACCCACCAGGAGCACCGAACATGGGTAGAGCATGGGAGAGACTCGTCCGGACAACGAAGTAATCTTGAAGTAAAGTTACTCACTTAACGACGAAGGGTTGAAAAAGGCATTGATGGAGGCACAATTTATCATCAACTCGCGACCTCTCACTTTCGTAAGTCTGGATTCCGAGGAAGACGCTGCCCTGACTCCAAATCACCTGCTGCTAGGATCAGCGAAGGTATACCAGCCGCTGCCAAAAGAGGGGATGGATCTGAAGTGTAGATGGAACGAGACTCAGCGCTTCGGAGACCGCTTTTGGCAACGATGGGTTAAGGAGTATGCGCCCGAATTAACCAGGAGCGCCAAATTGTTTGAGAAGGTACCTCCAATCACCATCGGAAGTAGTCGTAGATGACCTTCTCCCTAGAAACCTGTGGCTAAAAGGATGCGTGACTGACGCAATGATGGTCAAGGATGGATAAGTTAGACAGGTGACCATCAAGACGCAGCATGGTGTTATAGAAAGACCAGCAACAAAGGCCGTTCTGGACGTCGGCTTGGAGAATGATAACTGACCACGGATCGGGATCAATTACGGGGGACAGAATGTGGCCGCCGTCATAGATTTAAGTTTATATTTGAATAATGTAAACGTTGGAATTAGAGTTGAAAAATGTTTAAAATTAGTTTTGAAAAATGCTAGATGTTAAGCCTATCGATATTTTTAAAAAGGTCGAAAAACAAGGCGTCTCCGATTGCTAGGTGAAGCTAACGAGGCGAGGGAAAACGGACGAAGTTTTTTAACGCGCGCCACACAGCAGTGATTTGAGTAAAAATAAAGGAAAGAATAACCAAATCCATGTTTGTTAAAAAAAATCGTGCAGCAACCTCGCCCCGATCCCAACAAATACTGTAGCGCTATTTTTCTCGACGTATTTCAAGCTTTCGACAGAATTTGGCTCATTGGACTCATGCACAAAATTAAAACGTATTTGCCAACATACACCCACAAGCTACTGGAATCATACCTCTACAATAAGGTATTCTCAGTGAGATGCAACGCAGCTACTTCGGGCGACTACACAATCGAAGCTGAAGCTCCACAAGGAAGCGAACTCGGCCTTGTCTATTTGTTTTGTATACTGCGGATAATCCTACGAGCGCACAACTAACAACGTCAACGTTCGCCGACGATACCGCTATGCTTATTCGCTCCAGATGCCCAACGCAGGCAACATCCCAACTGGCTAATCATCTTTTAATAGTGAAAAGGTGGATTAGCCAACTGGCTAATCATCTGTCCGATTGGCGCATTAAAATAAACGAACAAAAGTGTAAACACATAACGTTTACTCTTAATAGTCAATTATGCCCTCCGCTTTTACTAAACGGTATGCAGATCCCTCAAGCTAACGTACCTTGGCGTCCACCTTGATAGACGACTTACCTGGCATAAGCACATCGAATGCAAGAAGATACACCTAAAACTGAAAGCCAGCAGCCTCCACTGGATCATAAAACTCACGATCGCCACTGTGCCTAGACTACAAGTTACTACTGTACAATTCAGTCCTAAAGCCAATCTGGACGTATGGCTCCCAGCTGTGGGGGAACGCGAGCAGCAGCAACATAGACATCATACAGCGCGCACAATCAAAAATCTTGAGAACTATCACAGGGGCACCTTGGTATGTTCGCAACGAAAACATCTACCGGGATCTGAACATCCTCGCAGTGAAAGACGAAATCCAGACGCAAAAAGAGTCATACAAAGAAAAACTGTCTTCACACCAAAATTTTCTCGCTGGATTGACTCGGGTTTCTAACGTATGCCGCCTTCGACGCAACGACCTCCCAACCCAACCCGGCCTCCCAACTCAGCTATCGACTTAAGGTCGATAGAACTATTGATTTTGATTGAAACGTCAAGAGTAGGATGATATGGATCCTTAGGCAAAGTTCTTAAAACGAAACACAAGTCCAGCAGCCGACCTGAAGAATTTATTACGTGGTTAATTTGACCGAGTGACATGTCAAACATGCCCGCGGTAGTTAATGGTTTCTGGGATATTAAAGTCACCAAAAGCCACCAGCCAATTCCAGATTTATTAAAGTTATGTATTAGACATCTTTATGAGTGGCAAAAAACTCATAAAACACAATCAAATTCACAGTGCTCAAAATGATTCAAGTGAATTTGAAAGCAAAACCCACCTGGTGTGAGAGATTTGGTTCTCTTACGCTTACTCATTTGCACAAATAATAGGAAAAAGGAAACGAATTAAATGAATTGAGAATGTTAAAAACAGAGACGTTTCATTCAAATGATTCGAGTTGCAATGTAAATAAAAGGAAATAAAAACAAATTAATGGCAGTTAACTTTCTTTGAGTCCGCAAAGGCTTTAATCATGTTCGACTCATGATCAGTTGCGATTACGGGCTTATCTACAAAATTACATCCAAAATCCTTCAAAATAGCCTCTATTTTTGTCTTTATATTGACACCTTGATAAAAAAAATTAGAATTCTACTTGTAACATAAAGATGGCCATAAGGCGATCGATCAAAACTCCCTCCCTTTTTACCAAAACTTAAAAAAACGAGGTCTACAAATACATACAGACTCGTCGGCTTCTTTTATTAATTGGTTGTCCATATTTATACCCTTGCAGAGGGTATTATAATTTTGTCCAAAAGTGTGCAACGCAGTGAAGGAGACATCTCCGACCCTATAAAGTATATATATTCTTGATCAGGATCACCTCCTGAGTTGATATGAGCATGTCCGTCTGTCTGTCCGTCTGTCTGTCTGTCCGTTTCTACGCGAACTTGTTTCTCAGTTTTTAAGCTATCGTCTTAAAAGTTTGCACACACCCTTCTTTCCTTTGCACGCAGTATATAAGTCGGAACGGCCGGGATCGGCCGACTATATCCTATAGCTGCCATATAAGTGATTGATCGGAAATGGTATAACTTCGGTGTTTTTATAGTTACAGAGTTCAGATTTGGACGAATGCTACTTTTGGCAAAAAAATACGACCTACCAATTTTCATAAGGATCGGCCGACTAAATCTTATAGCTGCCATATAACTGATTGATCGGAAATGGTATAACTTTGGTGTTTTTAAAGCTAGAGAATTCGGATTCGGCACGAATGCTATTTTTGGCAAAATAATACAACATGCCGAATTTCATTAGGATCAACCGACTATATCCTATAGCTGCCATATAACTGAACAATCGGAAATTACCATACTTTCGTTTTTTTAAAGATAGAAAGTTGGAACTTCGTACAGATTCTATTTTTGGTCAGTTAATAAAACCTACCAAATTACATAACGATCGGCCGACTGTATCTTATAGCTGCAATATAACTGAACGATCGGAAATAGTATTTGGTAAAAATACCAGCTTTGGTATTTTTGAAGATGGAAGCTTGGTACTTTGTTTTATATTTTTTATGGTAATAAATTTGTTATATTATGATATTCTCATAAGGATCGGCCAATTTAATCCAATGTTTGCGATATATATCCAGTTTTAACTGCAAGGGTATATCAACTTCGGCTCCGCCCGAAGTTAGCTTTCCTTTCTTGTGACATGTGAATCCTATGAAACAACTCGAATGATTCAAATATACAAGGCATTGCCAAATCTTTAAGTTCACTTTTCATTTTGTTCATTCTCTCTCATTCAGTTTGACCTGTTAAATTATGCGAGGAACTCTCTTATTGCTTATTTCTTGTACTCATTCAATGAAATTTCATTTCTAGAATTCCTTTCACTTCATTCTATTCCATTTAAAAGTATTAATTGAGGCGCATTTTATGAATTTAATAAACTATTGTGATTTTACCTCTTCAGAACCGAGACTGGAGTCTAAGGAACTCCTTTTCCTTTCGGACAGTTTGAATTCTTCTTAAATTGGTGTACTTACTTTCTTAAAAAAAACTTCAAAGCTAAAGATCTCCGGCTTAAACCAAGTTCCTGTAAAGGATAATGTGGGATGCAAAGAACTATCAGAATATAGTTTAGGGAGGTTGCTACGTAGCCCACTAGTATTCTGTTAATAAAGATACTAGGAGTTTGATACTTAAGTATGAATATACACTCAAAGCCCTACTTATGGGCAGTGTTTAAAAAGCTATTCTACTCCCATAGTAATTCATTTTGCTATTGCTACTGCTCTTACTTTGATTACGGCCTGAGCAGAGCTATAGCAGATTGATGAAAACTGATGTGCTCTGTTCCGCTCCGAGAGCAAAAACTATAGCAATAGCCATAAATTATGTACTGTGCTCCCCGTATCCGTAGTAAAAATTTGGAAAAAGGTAATTTCTTATCTGGTACTGCTCCTGTGTGTTTGCTCTTCTGTTTTAGCTTATCTTAAATCTCTGTTTAAAGCCGTGAAGGGCAAAAAATAATGCAAAGGGTTGGAAATTCTCGCTGACAGTGTGAGCACTCTCAAATTCTTTTTGAAAGCTCTCTCATTTGCTCTCATAAAAAAAAAAAGCTTTCTAAGAAATTTGGTCGGAACAGGTTTTCTCCATGGAATATATATTTAGGGTGTAGATTTTTTAAGCGTAGATTTCCATTTATTTAAAAACTGTTGCTCGAAAAACTGGACTATCTTAGTGCCCATGCACACTTGAAATAACGAAAAAAGAAATGAAATGTTTTTTTCGCTCAGTGAATGTTTTTCTCTTATTGCTTATTTCTGCTTACGCAAACACTCAAATTTTAAACATGTGTTAGTTTTGGTAAAACACTGGTTTAAAGTGAAAAGGTTGGGACCCGAATTTGGAAACCGAATTGGCACCCAAAAATTATCTATGCTGATTTCTATATCTTTTCATAGATTATTTTTTTGGTGCTGTTTATTGAGTTTATTTTTTCTCTCAATTAAGCAATTCAAATTCAACTTTTTTTTGTCGCGGTCTTTAAAAATTTTGGAAATGGCTGATGCATCAAAGAGCATCAGCTAGCATCAGCTAGACGACAGAGGGGCGACCGATTTAACGATTAGTTAGTATATATTAAAGTATATATATATATATATAATTTATTAAACTTACTCCTTAGGAGTAAGTAAGGAAATTGTGACGTCGGCGATAGTTCGAACGGGTTGGCAGCCTGGGGAGGTGCTGTGTTTCAGCCTTTCTGGCAGCCCGATCGCGTAATAGGACCCTATTCAGCGTTTCGCGGAGGGTCTGATCGATCTGGTAACGCGCTCAAAGCTAAGGTTAGGAGAACGCGTGGGAGCGGCGTTCTTTTAGAATTTAACCACGAAACAAGCAAGTTCGGGCAAACTAGGAGAAGCATCCGGAAATTTTCGAGCAACTACAGCGTAGATTTACCCGCTGAGGAACCATCGTGCTGGTGCAGGACCAGCAGGCATACAGAAAGAGGGCCACAAGCGGCAATTTGGCGGTGTACGTACTGCTCAGTCGAGGCAGGGCGCGATCGTAGAAGCTAGGTGAGTTTTAAGACTGGTCATGGTTATGCGAGCCTGACGTAGGTATTTTCGTTTAGCTAGGTCAGGGGTACCAGCGTGCGAGCTAGACCCCTGGTGGCTGAGAGGCGTAGGGCGAGCAACGCTTGGCCAGAAGAAGAAGAGAAGAGCGGGTCTCAGTTGCGGCGTGAATCTCTCAGTCAGGCCGCCCACGAGGCGGGGCTGAGGGGAGTCATCCAAAACCAAGTAGGAGCTGGAAATACAGTGAAACTCGACCCGAGAGGAAGCAGTTGGAGCGTTTGCGACGCTTTAAGGGGCGCTCCGCCGGAAATTCGGATAGGGTTCGGCCCTAACCTCACAGGAGTCGTAGTGGAGTAAACGCCATGCTGGAGTAGTGAAGGAGGACGGAGTGCTGGCGGCGCTTATAAGCGGCACCCCGTCGATCACAGGAGCAGCCGTGTAACAGGCGCAATCCTGGAGGAGTAAAGACAAGGACGGAGTGCTGGCGGCGCTGTTAAGGAGCACGCCGTCGAACGGAGGAGTCGCCGCGAAATAGGCGAATTCCTATAGGAACAGTAGCGGGAGCGGAGCGCTGGCTGCGCTTTAAAGGAGCGTTCCGTTGTTCGGAGGAGCAGGCGTGGACTAGCCTTCAGCCATAGGATAGGAAGCAGGGACAGGGCGCTTGCGGCGCTTTCAAGAGGCGCTTTATTGATCGAGGGAGTGGAGAGATTCGTCCGGCTGATGGCCTAACGGTGTCGAGAGCGGAAGAGAGGAAATAGTGTCCGGAGATTTCAGCTAGAGCACTGCGGCTGGCTGCATGTTTTGTTGTTGGCATTGTTGACGGGTTAGGCAAAGGCCCTCCCGAATTGCATATTATCTTTTCCAGCCTCGAGTGGTGGAAGCGCTTCAACGACTCGTCGCGGATACGAAAAGTGAGTAATCCTCTTTCTTTGCCAAGCCAGCTGAAGTGATGCGGAATTCTCCGATCAATATTTTTGTCCGTTTTCCGAGTTCCAGCCCAAGAGGCTTCACCGGTTAGACGATCAACCACACGCGTGGTCCTTATAGTAGCGCTCTCTTAGCAACTAAAAATCCGATGTCATGATATTGATCGCGAGTCCGCAAATCCTGCCAAATCGAATAAACATTTAAGTTCGCAAATCTTTAGCAATAAGATATTATTAAGCATAGTCGGAAAGATCATATATTGAAGTATTGGAATAGTTAGGAAGCTAGGATAAGGATGTTATCTAGAATTTTAAGGTCTTTTGTTAAGGAATAAAACAATGAAGTTTATAATGGAGTAAGAAAACATCTTTCGCCTCGTTTGGGTCGCCACCGCCCTGCCGCCAACCTATGCCATGTACCTTCTTGGGGATCTCCGAAGGATCCTAATATGTTCTGTTCTGAGGAGTTCAGGTTTGACCCACGCTGTTCGTGAGGTCGTGCACGCATCATTATCGATTGATTTAACTTATGATTCACGAGGCAGCATCGAGGGGAGAGAAGGGGGTGTTTCAGAACCCACCCACTAGCCGGCGAGATCTGGCCGGACACAGCGTGCAACCCCTTCCTCGCGTCCGATATATCCAGAGATGCCACCTCACGGTTCGTTACAGTTATAATTATCTTAATCATAAATTTATCTGGCGCCCAACTAAGTGGCCATGGTTTTAGCGTGGTTAGACGCAGCCGTGGTTAGACGCAGACTACAAGTTACTACTGTACAATTCAGTCCTAAAGCCAATCTGGACGTATGGCTCCCAGCTGTGGGGGAACGCGAGCAGCAGCAACATAGACATCATACAGCGCGCACAATCAAAAATCTTGAGAACTATCACAGGGGCACCTTGGTATGTTCGCAACGAAAACATCTACCGGGATCTGAACATCCTCGCAGTGAAAGACGAAATCCAGACGCAAAAAGAGTCATACAAAGAAAAACTGTCTTCACACCAAAATTTTCTCGCTGGATTGACTCGGGTTTCTAACGTATGCCGCCTTCGACGCAACGACCTCCCAACCCAACCCGGCCTCCCAACTCAGCTATCGACTTAAGGTCGATAGAACTATTGATTTTGATTGAAACGTCAAGAGTAGGATGATATGGATCCTTAGGCAAAGTTCTTAAAACGAAACACAAGTCCAGCAGCCGACCTGAAGAATTTATTACGTGGTTAATTTGACCGAGTGACATGTCAAACATGCCCGCGGTAGTTAATGGTTTCTGGGATATTAAAGTCACCAAAAGCCATCAGCCAATTCCAGATTTATTAAAGTTATGTATTAGACATCTTTATGAGTGGCAAAAAACTCATAAAACACAATCAAATTCACAGTGCTCAAAATGATTCAAGTGAATTTGAAAGCAAAACCCACCTGGTGTGAGAGATTTGGTTCTCTTACGCTTACTCATTTGCACAAATAATAGGAAAAAGGAAACGAATTAAATGAATTGAGAATGTTAAAAACAGAGACGTTTCATTCAAATGATTCGAGTTGCAATGTAAATAAAAGGAAATAAAAACAAATTAATGGCAGTTAACTTTCTTTGAGTCCGCAAAGGCTTTAATCATGTTCGACTCATGATCAGTTGCGATTACGGGCTTATCTACAAAATTACATCCAAAATCCTTCAAAATAGCCTCTATTTTTGTCTTTATATTGACACCTTGATAAAAAAAATTAGAATTCTACTTGTAACATAAAGATGGCCATAAGGCGATCGATCAAAACTCCCTCCCTTTTTACCAAAACTTAAAAAAACGAGGTCTACAAATACATACAGACTCGTCGGCTTCTTTTATTAATTGGTTGTCCATATTTATACCCTTGCAGAGGGTATTATAATTTTGTCCAAAAGTGTGCAACGCAGTGAAGGAGACATCTCCGACCCTATAAAGTATATATATTCTTGATCAGGATCACCTCCTGAGTTGATATGAGCATGTCCGTCTGTCTGTCCGTCTGTCTGTCTGTCCGTTTCTACGCGAACTTGTCTCTCAGTTTTTAAGCTATCGTCTTAAAAGTTTGCACACACCCTTCTTTCCTTTGCACGCAGTATATAAGTCGGAACGGCCGGGATCGGCCGACTATATCCTATAGCTGCCATATAAGTGATTGATCGGAAATGGTATAACTTCGGTGTTTTTATAGTTACAGAGTTCAGATTTGGACGAATGCTACTTTTGGCAAAAAAATACGACCTACCAATTTTCATAAGGATCGGCCGACTAAATCTTATAGCTGCCATATAACTGATTGATCGGAAATGGTATAACTTTGGTGTTTTTAAAGCTAGAGAATTCGGATTCGGCACGAATGCTATTTTTGGCAAAATAATACAACATGCCGAATTTCATTAGGATCAACCGACTATATCCTATAGCTGCCATATAACTGAACAATCGGAAATTACCCAACTTTCGTTTTTTTAAAGATAGAAAGTTGGAACTTCGTTACAGATTCTATTTTTGGTCAGTTAATAAAACCTACCAAATTACATAACGATCGGCCGACTGTATCTTATAGCTGCAATATAACTGAACGATCGGAAATAGTATTTGGTAAAAATACCAGCTTTGGTATTTTTGAAGATGGAAGCTTGGTACTTTGTTTTATATTTTTTATGGTAATAAATTTGTTATATTATGATATTCTCATAAGGATCGGCCAATTTAATCCAATGTTTGCGATATATATCCAGTTTTAACTGCAAGGGTATATCAACTTCGGCTCCGCCCGAAGTTAGCTTTCCTTTCTTGTGACATGTGAATCCTATGAAACAACTCGAATGATTCAAATATACAAGGCATTGCCAAATCTTTAACTTCACTTTTCATTTTGTTCATTCTCTCTCATTCAGTTTGACCTGTTAAATTATGCGAGGAACTCTCTTATTGCTTATTTCTTGTACTCATTCAATGAAATTTCATTTCTAGAATTCCTTTCACTTCATTCTATTCCATTTAAAAGTATTAATTGAGGCGCATTTTATGAATTTAATAAACTATTGTGATTTTACCTCTTCAGAACCGAGACTGGAGTCTAATGAACTCCTTTTCCTTTCGGACAGTTTGAATTCTTCTTAAATTGGTGTACTTACTTTCTTAAAAAAAACTTCAAAGCTAAAGATCTCCGGCTTAAACCAAGTTCCTGTAAAGGATAATGTGGGATGCAAAGAACTATCAGAATATAGTTTAGGGAGGTTGCTACGTAGCCCACTAGTATTCTGTTAATAAAGATACTAGGAGTTTGATACTTAAGTATGAATATACACTCAAAGCCCTACTTATGGGCAGTGTTTAAAAAGCTATTCTACTCCCATAGTAATTCATTTTGCTATTGCTACTGCTCTTACTTTGATTACGGCCTGAGCAGAGCTATAGCAGATTGATGAAAACTGATGTGCTCTGTTCCGCTCCGAGAGCAAAAACTATAGCAATAGCCATAAATTATGTACTGTGCTCCCCGTATCCGTAGTAAAAATTTGGAAAAAGGTAATTTCTTATCTGGTACTGCTCCTGTGTGTTTGCTCTTCTGTTTTAGCTTATCTTAAATCTCTGTTTAAAGCCGTGAAGGGCAAAAAATAATGCAAAGGGTTGGAAATTCTCGCTGACAGTGTGAGCACTCTCAAATTCTTTTTGAAAGCTCTCTCATTTGCTCTCATAAAAAAAAAAAGCTTTCTAAGAAATTTGGTCGGAACAGGTTTTCTCCATGGAATATATATTTAGGGCGTAGATTTTTTAAGCGTAGATTTCCATTTATTTAAAAACTGTTGCTCGAAAAACTGGACTATCTTAGTGCCCATGCACACTTGAAATAACGAAAAAAGAAATGAAATGTTTTTTTCGCTCAGTGAATGTTTTTCTCTTATTGCTTATTTCTGCTTACGCAAACACTCAAATTTTAAACATGTGTTAGTTTTGGTAAAACACTGGTTTAAAGTGAAAAGGTTGGGACCCGAATTTGGAAACCGAATTGGCACCCAAAAATTATCTATGCTGATTTCTATATCTTTTCATAGATTATTTTTTTGGTGCTGTTTATTGAGTTTATTTTTTCTCTCAATTAAGCAATTCAAATTCAACTTTTTTTTGTCGCGGTCTTTAAAAATTTTGGAAATGGCTGATGCATCAAAGAGCATCAGCTAGCATCAGCTAGACGACAGAGGGGCGACCGATTTAACGATTAGTTAGTATATATTAAAGTATATATATATATATATAATTTATTAAACTTACTCCTTAGGAGTAAGTAAGGAAATTGTGACGTCGGCGATAGTTCGAACGGGTTGGCAGCCTGGGGAGGTGCTGTGTTTCAGCCTTTCTGGCAGCCCGATCGCGTAATAGGACCCTATTCAGCGTTTCGCGGAGGGTCTGATCGATCTGGTAACGCGCTCAAAGCTAAGGTTAGGAGAACGCGTGGGAGCGGCGTTCTTTTAGAATTTAACCACGAAACAAGCAAGTTCGGGCAAACTAGGAGAAGCATCCGGAAATTTTCGAGCAACTACAGCGTAGATTTACCCGCTGAGGAACCATCGTGCTGGTGCAGGACCAGCAGGCATACAGAAAGAGGGCCACAAGCGGCAATTTGGCGGTGTACGTACTGCTCAGTCGAGGCAGGGCGCGATCGTAGAAGCTAGGTGAGTTTTAAGACTGGTCATGGTTATGCGAGCCTGACGTAGGTATTTTCGTTTAGCTAGGTCAGGGGTACCAGCGTGCGAGCTAGACCCCTGGTGGCTGAGAGGCGTAGGGCGAGCAACGCTTGGCCAGAAGAAGAAGAGAAGAGCGGGTCTCAGTTGCGGCGTGAATCTCTCAGTCAGGCCGCCCACGAGGCGGGGCTGAGGGGAGTCATCCAAAACCAAGTAGGAGCTGGAAATACAGTGAAACTCGACCCGAGAGGAAGCAGTTGGAGCGTTCGCGACGCTTTAAGGGGCGCTCCGCCGGAAATTCGGATAGGGTTCGGCCCTAACCTCACAGGAGTCGTAGTGGAGTAAACGCCATGCTGGAGTAGTGAAGGAGGACGGAGTGCTGGCGGCGCTTATAAGCGGCACCCCGTCGATCACAGGAGCAGCCGTGTAACAGGCGCAATCCTGGAGGAGTAAAGACAAGGACGGAGTGCTGGCGGCGCTGTTAAGGAGCACGCCGTCGAACGGAGGAGTCGCCGCGAAATAGGCGAATTCCTATAGGAACAGTAGCGGGAGCGGAGCGCTGGCTGCGCTTTAAAGGAGCGTTCCGTTGTTCGGAGGAGCAGGCGTGGACTAGCCTTCAGCCATAGGATAGGAAGCAGGGACAGGGCGCTTGCGGCGCTTTCAAGAGGCGCTTTATTGATCGAGGGAGTGGAGAGACTCGTCCGGCTGATGGCCTAACGGTGTCGAGAGCGGAAGAGAGGAAATAGTGTCCGGAGATTTCAGCTAGAGCACTGCGGCTGGCTGCATGTTTTGTTGTTGGCATTGTTGACGGGTTAGGCAAAGGCCCTCCCGAATTGCATATTATCTTTTCCAGCCTCGAGTGGTGGAAGCGCTTCAACGACTCGTCGCGGATACGAAAAGTGAGTAATCCTCTTTCTTTGCCAAGCCAGCTGAAGTGATGCGGAATTCTCCGATCAATATTTTTGTCCGTTTTCCGAGTTCCAGCCCAAGAGGCTTCACCGGTTAGACGATCAACCACACGCGTGGTCCTTATAGTAGCGCTCTCTTAGCAACTAAAAATCCGATGTCATGATATTGATCGCGAGTCCGCAAATCCTGCCAAATCGAATAAACATTTAAGTTCGCAAATCTTTAGCAATAAGATATTATTAAGCATAGTCGGAAAGATCATATATTGAAGTATTGGAATAGTTAGGAAGCTAGGATAAGGATGTTATCTAGAATTTTAAGGTCTTTTGTTAAGGAATAAAACAATGAAGTTTATAATGGAATAAGAAAACATCTTTCGCCTCGTTTGGGTCGCCACCGCCCTGCCGCCAACCTATGCCATGTACCTTCTTGGGGATCTCCGAAGGATCCTAATATGTTCTGTTCTGAGGAGTTCAGGTTTGACCCACGCTGTTCGTGAGGTCGTGCACGCATCATTATCGATTGATTTAACTTATGATTCCCGAGGCAGCATCGAGGGGAGAGAAGGGGGTGTTTCAGAACCCACCCACTAGCCGGCGAGATCTGGCCGGACACAGCGTGCAACCCCTTCCTCGCGTCCGATATATCCAGAGATGCCACCTCACGGTTCGTTACAGTTATAATTATCTTAATCATAAATTTATCTGGCGCCCAACTAAGTGGCCATGGTTTTAGCGTGGTTAGACGCAGCCGTGGTTAGACGCAGACTACAAGTTACTACTGTACAATTCAGTCCTAAAGCCAATCTGGACGTATGGCTCCCAGCTGTGGGGGAACGCGAGCAGCAGCAACATAGACATCATACAGCGCGCACAATCAAAAATCTTGAGAACTATCACAGGGGCACCTTGGTATGTTCGCAACGAAAACATCTACCGGGATCTGAACATCCTCGCAGTGAAAGACGAAATCCAGACGCAAAAAGAGTCATACAAAGAAAAACTGTCTTCACACCAAAATTTTCTCGCTGGATTGACTCGGGTTTCTAACGTATGCCGCCTTCGACGCAACGACCTCCCAACCCAACCCGGCCTCCCAACTCAGCTATCGACTTAAGGTCGATAGAACTATTGATTTTGATTGAAACGTCAAGAGTAGGATGATATGGATCCTTAGGCAAAGTTCTTAAAACGAAACACAAGTCCAGCAGCCGACCTGAAGAATTTATTACGTGGTTAATTTGACCGAGTGACATGTCAAACATGCCCGCGGTAGTTAATGGTTTCTGGGATATTAAAGTCACCAAAAGCCACCAGCCAATTCCAGATTTATTAAAGTTATGTATTAGACATCTTTATGAGTGGCAAAAAACTCATAAAACACAATCAAATTCACAGTGCTCAAAATGATTCAAGTGAATTTGAAAGCAAAACCCACCTGGTGTGAGAGATTTGGTTCTCTTACGCTTACTCATTTGCACAAATAATAGGAAAAAGGAAACGAATTAAATGAATTGAGAATGTTAAAAACAGAGACGTTTCATTCAAATGATTCGAGTTGCAATGTAAATAAAAGGAAATAAAAACAAATTAATGGCAGTTAACTTTCTTTGAGTCCGCAAAGGCTTTAATCATGTTCGACTCATGATCAGTTGCGATTACGGGCTTATCTACAAAATTACATCCAAAATCCTTCAAAATAGCCTCTATTTTTGTCTTTATATTGACACCTTGATAAAAAAAATTAGAATTCTACTTGTAACATAAAGATGGCCATAAGGCGATCGATCAAAACTCCCTCCCTTTTTACCAAAACTTAAAAAAACGAGGTCTACAAATACATACAGACTCGTCGGCTTCTTTTATTAATTGGTTGTCCATATTTATACCCTTGCAGAGGGTATTATAATTTTGTCCAAAAGTGTGCAACGCAGTGAAGGAGACATCTCCGACCCTATAAAGTATATATATTCTTGATCAGGATCACCTCCTGAGTTGATATGAGCATGTCCGTCTGTCTGTCCGTCTGTCTGTCTGTCCGTTTCTACGCGAACTTGTCTCTCAGTTTTTAAGCTATCGTCTTAAAAGTTTGCACACACCCTTCTTTCCTTTGCACGCAGTATATAAGTCGGAACGGCCGGGATCGGCCGACTATATCCTATAGCTGCCATATAAGTGATTGATCGGAAATGGTATAACTTCGGTGTTTTTATAGTTACAGAGTTCAGATTTGGACGAATGCTACTTTTGGCAAAAAAATACGACCTACCAATTTTCATAAGGATCGGCCGACTAAATCTTATAGCTGCCATATAACTGATTGATCGGAAATGGTATAACTTTGGTGTTTTTAAAGCTAGAGAATTCGGATTCGGCACGAATGCTATTTTTGGCAAAATAATACAACATGCCGAATTTCATTAGGATCAACCGACTATATCCTATAGCTGCCATATAACTGAACAATCGGAAATTACCCAACTTTCGTTTTTTAAAGATAGAAAGTTGGAACTTCGTACAGATTCTATTTTTGGTCAGTTAATAAAACCTACCAAATTACATAACGATCGGCCGACTGTATCTTATAGCTGCAATATAACTGAACGATCGGAAATAGTATTTGGTAAAAATACCAGCTTTGGTATTTTTGAAGATGGAAGCTTGGTACTTTGTTTTATATTTTTTATGGTAATAAATTTGTTATATTATGATATTCTCATAAGGATCGGCCAATTTAATCCAATGTTTGCGATATATATCCAGTTTTAACTGCAAGGGTATATCAACTTCGGCTCCGCCCGAAGTTAGCTTTCCTTTCTTGTGACATGTGAATCCTATGAAACAACTCGAATGATTCAAATATACAAGGCATTGCCAAATCTTTAACTTCACTTTTCATTTTGTTCATTCTCTCTCATTCAGTTTGACCTGTTAAATTATGCGAGGAACTCTCTTATTGCTTATTTCTTGTACTCATTCAATGAAATTTCATTTCTAGAATTCCTTTCACTTCATTCTATTCCATTTAAAAGTATTAATTGAGGCGCATTTTATGAATTTAATAAACTATTGTGATTTTACCTCTTCAGAACCGAGACTGGAGTCTAATGAACTCCTTTTCCTTTCGGACAGTTTGAATTCTTCTTAAATTGGTGTACTTACTTTCTTAAAAAAAACTTCAAAGCTAAAGATCTCCGGCTTAAACCAAGTTCCTGTAAAGGATAATGTGGGATGCAAAGAACTATCAGAATATAGTTTAGGGAGGTTGCTACGTAGCCCACTAGTATTCTGTTAATAAAGATACTAGGAGTTTGATACTTAAGTATGAATATACACTCAAAGCCCTACTTATGGGCAGTGTTTAAAAAGCTATTCTACTCCCATAGTAATTCATTTTGCTATTGCTACTGCTCTTACTTTGATTACGGCCTGAGCAGAGCTATAGCAGATTGATGAAAACTGATGTGCTCTGTTCCGCTCCGAGAGCAAAAACTATAGCAATAGCCATAAATTATGTACTGTGCTCCCCGTATCCGTAATAAAAATTTGGAAAAAGGTAATTTCTTATCTGGTACTGCTCCTGTGTGTTTGCTCTTCTGTTTTAGCTTATCTTAAATCTCTGTTTAAAGCCGTGAAGGGCAAAAAATAATGCAAAGGGTTGGAAATTCTCGCTGACAGTGTGAGCACTCTCAAATTCTTTTTGAAAGCTCTCTCATTTGCTCTCATAAAAAAAAAGCTTTCTAAGAAATTTGGTCGGAACAGGTTTTCTCCATGGAATATATATTTAGGGCGTAGATTTTTTAAGCGTAGATTTCCATTTATTTAAAAACTGTTGCTCGAAAAACTGGACTATCTTAGTGCCCATGCACACTTGAAATAACGAAAAAAGAAATGAAATGTTTTTTTCGCTCAGTGAATGTTTTTCTCTTATTGCTTATTTCTGCTTACGCAAACACTCAAATTTTAAACATGTGTTAGTTTTGGTAAAACACTGGTTTAAAGTGAAAAGGTTGGGACCCGAATTTGGAAACCGAATTGGCACCCAAAAATTATCTATGCTGATTTCTATATCTTTTCATAGATTATTTTTTTGGTGCTGTTTATTGAGTTTATTTTTTCTCTCAATTAAGCAATTCAAATTCAACTTTTTTTGTCGCGGTCTTTAAAAATTTTGGAAATGGCTGATGCATCAAAGAGCATCAGCTAGCATCAGCTAGACGACAGAGGGGCGACCGATTTAACGATTAGTTAGTATATATTAAAGTATATATATATATATATAATTTATTAAACTTACTCCTTAGGAGTAAGTAAGGAAATTGTGACGTCGGCGATAGTTCGAACGGGTTGGCAGCCTGGGGAGGTGCTGTGTTTCAGCCTTTCTGGCAGCCCGATCGCGTAATAGGACCCTATTCAGCGTTTCGCGGAGGGTCTGATCGATCTGGTAACGCGCTCAAAGCTAAGGTTAGGAGAACGCGTGGGAGCGGCGTTCTTTTAGAATTTAACCACGAAACAAGCAAGTTCGGGCAAACTAGGAGAAGCATCCGGAAATTTTCGAGCAACTACAGCGTAGATTTACCCGCTGAGGAACCATCGTGCTGGTGCAGGACCAGCAGGCATACAGAAAGAGGGCCACAAGCGGCAATTTGGCGGTGTACGTACTGCTCAGTCGAGGCAGGGCGCGATCGTAGAAGCTAGGTGAGTTTTAAGACTGGTCATGGTTATGCGAGCCTGACGTAGGTATTTTCGTTTAGCTAGGTCAGGGGTACCAGCGTGCGAGCTAGACCCCTGGTGGCTGAGAGGCGTAGGGCGAGCAACGCTTGGCCAGAAGAAGAAGAGAAGAGCGGGTCTCAGTTGCGGCGTGAATCTCTCAGTCAGGCCGCCCACGAGGCGGGGCTGAGGGGAGTCATCCAAAACCAAGTAGGAGCTGGAAATACAGTGAAACTCGACCCGAGAGGAAGCAGTTGGAGCGTTCGCGACGCTTTAAGGGGCGCTCCGCCGGAAATTCGGATAGGGTTCGGCCCTAACCTCACAGGAGTCGTAGTGGAGTAAACGCCATGCTGGAGTAGTGAAGGAGGACGGAGTGCTGGCGGCGCTTATAAGCGGCACCCCGTCGATCACAGGAGCAGCCGTGTAACAGGCGCAATCCTGGAGGAGTAAAGACAAGGACGGAGTGCTGGCGGCGCTGTTAAGGAGCACGCCGTCGAACGGAGGAGTCGCCGCGAAATAGGCGAATTCCTATAGGAACAGTAGCGGGAGCGGAGCGCTGGCTGCGCTTTAAAGGAGCGTTCCGTTGTTCGGAGGAGCAGGCGTGGACTAGCCTTCAGCCATAGGATAGGAAGCAGGGACAGGGCGCTTGCGGCGCTTTCAAGAGGCGCTTTATTGATCGAGGGAGTGGAGAGACTCGTCCGGCTGATGGCCTAACGGTGTCGAGAGCGGAAGAGAGGAAATAGTGTCCGGAGATTTCAGCTAGAGCACTGCGGCTGGCTGCATGTTTTGTTGTTGGCATTGTTGACGGGTTAGGCAAAGGCCCTCCCGAATTGCATATTATCTTTTCCAGCCTCGAGTGGTGGAAGCGCTTCAACGACTCGTCGCGGATACGAAAAGTGAGTAATCCTCTTTCTTTGCCAAGCCAGCTGAAGTGATGCGGAATTCTCCGATCAATATTTTTGTCCGTTTTCCGAGTTCCAGCCCAAGAGGCTTCACCGGTTAGACGATCAACCACACGCGTGGTCCTTATAGTAGCGCTCTCTTAGCAACTAAAAATCCGATGTCATGATATTGATCGCGAGTCCGCAAATCCTGCCAAATCGAATAAACATTTAAGTTCGCAAATCTTTAGCAATAAGATATTATTAAGCATAGTCGGAAAGATCATATATTGAAGTATTGGAATAGTTAGGAAGCTAGGATAAGGATGTTATCTAGAATTTTAAGGTCTTTTGTTAAGGAATAAAACAATGAAGTTTATAATGGAGTAAGAAAACATCTTTCGCCTCGTTTGGGTCGCCACCGCCCTGCCGCCAACCTATGCCATGTACCTTCTTGGGGATCTCCGAAGGATCCTAATATGTTCTGTTCTGAGGAGTTCAGGTTTGACCCACGCTGTTCGTGAGGTCGTGCACGCATCATTATCGCGGAAGATAGTTCTCAGAACCCACCCACTAGCCGGCGAGATCTGGCCGGACACAGCGTGCAACCCCTTCCTCGCGTCCGATATATCCAGAGATGCCACCTCACGGTTCGTTACAGTTATAATTATCTTAATCATAAATTTATCTGGCGCCCAACTAAGTGGCCATGGTTTTAGCGTGGTTAGACGCAGCCGTGGTTAGACGCAGACTACAAGTTACTACTGTACAATTCAGTCCTAAAGCCAATCTGGACGTATGGCTCCCAGCTGTGGGGGAACGCGAGCAGCAGCAACATAGACATCATACAGCGCGCACAATCAAAAATCTTGAGAACTATCACAGGGGCACCTTGGTATGTTCGCAACGAAAACATCTACCGGGATCTGAACATCCTCGCAGTGAAAGACGAAATCCAGACGCAAAAAGAGTCATACAAAGAAAAACTGTCTTCACACCAAAATTTTCTCGCTGGATTGACTCGGGTTTCTAACGTATGCCGCCTTCGACGCAACGACCTCCCAACTCAACCCGGCCTCCCAACTCAGCTATCGACTTAAGGTCGATAGAACTATTGATTTTGATTGAAACGTCAAGAGTAGGATGATATGGATCCTTAGGCAAAGTTCTTAAAACGAAACACAAGTCCAGCAGCCGACCTGAAGAATTTATTACGTGGTTAATTTGACCGAGTGACATGTCAAACATGCCCGCGGTAGTTAATGGTTTCTGGGATATTAAAGTCACCAAAAGCCACCAGCCAATTCCAGATTTATTAAAGTTATGTATTAGACATCTTTATGAGTGGCAAAAAACTCATAAAACACAATCAAATTCACAGTGCTCAAAATGATTCAAGTGAATTTGAAAGCAAAACCCACCTGGTGTGAGAGATTTGGTTCTCTTACGCTTACTCATTTGCACAAATAATAGGAAAAAGGAAACGAATTAAATGAATTGAGAATGTTAAAAACAGAGACGTTTCATTCAAATGATTCGAGTTGCAATGTAAATAAAAGGAAATAAAAACAAATTAATGGCAGTTAACTTTCTTTGAGTCCGCAAAGGCTTTAATCATGTTCGACTCATGATCAGTTGCGATTACGGGCTTATCTACAAAATTACATCCAAAATCCTTCAAAATAGCCTCTATTTTTGTCTTTATATTGACACCTTGATAAAAAAAATTAGAATTCTACTTGTAACATAAAGATGGCCATAAGGCGATCGATCAAAACTCCCTCCCTTTTTACCAAAACTTAAAAAAACGAGGTCTACAAATACATACAGACTCGTCGGCTTCTTTTATTAATTGGTTGTCCATATTTATACCCTTGCAGAGGGTATTATAATTTTGTCCAAAAGTGTGCAACGCAGTGAAGGAGACATCTCCGACCCTATAAAGTATATATATTCTTGATCAGGATCACCTCCTGAGTTGATATGAGCATGTCCGTCTGTCTGTCCGTCTGTCTGTCTGTCCGTTTCTACGCGAACTTGTCTCTCAGTTTTTAAGCTATCGTCTTAAAAGTTTGCACACACCCTTCTTTCCTTTGCACGCAGTATATAAGTCGGAACGGCCGGGATCGGCCGACTATATCCTATAGCTGCCATATAAGTGATTGATCGGAAATGGTATAACTTCGGTGTTTTTATAGTTACAGAGTTCAGATTTGGACGAATGCTACTTTTGGCAAAAAAATACGACCTACCAATTTTCATAAGGATCGGCCGACTAAATCTTATAGCTGCCATATAACTGATTGATCGGAAATGGTATAACTTTGGTGTTTTTAAAGCTAGAGAATTCGGATTCGGCACGAATGCTATTTTTGGCAAAATAATACAACATGCCGAATTTCATTAGGATCAACCGACTATATCCTATAGCTGCCATATAACTGAACAATCGGAAATTACCCAACTTTCGTTTTTTTAAAGATAGAAAGTTGGAACTTCGTACAGATTCTATTTTTGGTCAGTTAATAAAACCTACCAAATTACATAACGATCGGCCGACTGTATCTTATAGCTGCAATATAACTGAACGATCGGAAATAGTATTTGGTAAAAATACCAGCTTTGGTATTTTTGAAGATGGAAGCTTGGTACTTTGTTTTATATTTTTTATGGTAATAAATTTGTTATATTATGATATTCTCATAAGGATCGGCCAATTTAATCCAATGTTTGCGATATATATCCAGTTTTAACTGCAAGGGTATATCAACTTCGGCTCCGCCCGAAGTTAGCTTTCCTTTCTTGTGACATGTGAATCCTATGAAACAACTCGAATGATTCAAATATACAAGGCATTGCCAAATCTTTAACTTCACTTTTCATTTTGTTCATTCTCTCTCATTCAGTTTGACCTGTTAAATTATGCGAGGAACTCTCTTATTGCTTATTTCTTGTACTCATTCAATGAAATTTCATTTCTAGAATTCCTTTCACTTCATTCTATTCCATTTAAAAGTATTAATTGAGGCGCATTTTATGAATTTAATAAACTATTGTGATTTTACCTCTTCAGAACCGAGACTGGAGTCTAATGAACTCCTTTTCCTTTCGGACAGTTTGAATTCTTCTTAAATTGGTGTACTTACTTTCTTAAAAAAACTTCAAAGCTAAAGATCTCCGGCTTAAACCAAGTTCCTGTAAAGGATAATGTGGGATGCAAAGAACTATCAGAATATAGTTTAGGGAGGTTGCTACGTAGCCCACTAGTATTCTGTTAATAAAGATACTAGGAGTTTGATACTTAAGTATGAATATACACTCAAAGCCCTACTTATGGGCAGTGTTTAAAAAGCTATTCTACTCCCATAGTAATTCATTTTGCTATTGCTACTGCTCTTACTTTGATTACGACCTGAGCAGAGCTATAGCAGATTGATGAAAACTGATGTGCTCTGTTCCGCTCCGAGAGCAAAAACTATAGCAATAGCCATAAATTATGTACTGTGCTCCCCGTATCCGTAGTAAAAATTTGGAAAAAGGTAATTTCTTATCTGGTACTGCTCCTGTGTGTTTGCTCTTCTGTTTTAGCTTATCTTAAATCTCTGTTTAAAGCCGTGAAGGGCAAAAAATAATGCAAAGGGTTGGAAATTCTCGCTGACAGTGTGAGCACTCTCAAATTCTTTTTGAAAGCTCTCTCATTTGCTCTCATAAAAAAAAAAGCTTTCTAAGAAATTTGGTCGGAACAGGTTTTCTCCATGGAATATATATTTAGGGCGTAGATTTTTTAAGCGTAGATTTCCATTTATTTAAAAACTGTTGCTCGAAAAACTGGACTATCTTAGTGCCCATGCACACTTGAAATAACGAAAAAGAAATGAAATGTTTTTTTCGCTCAGTGAATGTTTTTCTCTTATTGCTTATTTCTGCTTACGCAAACACTCAAATTTTAAACATGTGTTAGTTTTGGTAAAACACTGGTTTAAAGTGAAAAGGTTGGGACCCGAATTTGGAAACCGAATTGGCACCCAAAAATTATCTATGCTGATTTCTATATCTTTTCATAGATTATTTTTTTGGTGCTGTTTATTGAGTTTATTTCTTCTCTCAATTAAGCAAGTCAAATTCAACTTTTTTTTGTCGCGGTCTTTAAAAATTTTGGAAATGGCTGATGCATCAAAGAGCATCAGCTAGCATCAGCTAGACGACAGAGGGGCGACCGATTTAACGATTAGTTAGTATATATTAAAGTATATATATATATATATAATTTATTAAACTTACTCCTTAGGAGTAAGTAAGGAAATTGTGACGTCGGCGATAGTTCGAACGGGTTGGCAGCCTGGGGAGGTGCTGTGTTTCAGCCTTTCTGGCAGCCCGATCGCGTAATAGGACCCTATTCAGCGTTTCGCGGAGGGTCTGATCGATCTGGTAACGCGCTCAAAGCTAAGGTTAGGAGAACGCGTGGGAGCGGCGTTCTTTTAGAATTTAACCACGAAACAAGCAAGTTCGGGCAAACTAGGAGAAGCATCCGGAAATTTTCGAGCAACTACAGCGTAGATTTACCCGCTGAGGAACCATCGTGCTGGTGCAGGACCAGCAGGCATACAGAAAGAGGGCCACAAGCGGCAATTTGGCGGTGTACGTACTGCTCAGTCGAGGCAGGGCGCGATCGTAGAAGCTAGGTGAGTTTTAAGACTGGTCATGGTTATGCGAGCCTGACGTAGGTATTTTCGTTTAGCTAGGTCAGGGGTACCAGCGTGCGAGCTAGACCCCTGGTGGCTGAGAGGCGTAGGGCGAGCAACGCTTGGCCAGAAGAAGAAGAGAAGAGCGGGTCTCAGTTGCGGCGTGAATCTCTCAGTCAGGCCGCCCACGAGGCGGGGCTGAGGGGAGTCATCCAAAACCAAGTAGGAGCTGGAAATACAGTGAAACTCGACCCGAGAGGAAGCAGTTGGAGCGTTCGCGACGCTTTAAGGGGCGCTCCGCCGGAAATTCGGATAGGGTTCGGCCCTAACCTCACAGGAGTCGTAGTGGAGTAAACGCCATGCTGGAGTAGTGAAGGAGGACGGAGTGCTGGCGGCGCTTATAAGCGGCACCCCGTCGATCACAGGAGCAGCCGTGTAACAGGCGCAATCCTGGAGGAGTAAAGACAAGGACGGAGTGCTGGCGGCGCTGTTAAGGAGCACGCCGTCGAACGGAGGAGTCGCCGCGAAATAGGCGAATTCCTATAGGAACAGTAGCGGGAGCGGAGCGCTGGCTGCGCTTTAAAGGAGCGTTCCGTTGTTCGGAGGAGCAGGCGTGGACTAGCCTTCAGCCATAGGATAGGAAGCAGGGACAGGGCGCTTGCGGCGCTTTCAAGAGGCGCTTTATTGATCGAGGGAGTGGAGAGACTCGTCCGGCTGATGGCCTAACGGTGTCGAGAGCGGAAGAGAGGAAATAGTGTCCGGAGATTTCAGCTAGAGCACTGCGGCTGGCTGCATGTTTTGTTGTTGGCATTGTTGACGGGTTAGGCAAAGGCCCTCCCGAATTGCATATTATCTTTTCCAGCCTCGAGTGGTGGAAGCGCTTCAACGACTCGTCGCGGATACGAAAAGTGAGTAATCCTCTTTCTTTGCCAAGCCAGCTGAAGTGATGCGGAATTCTCCGATCAATATTTTTGTCCGTTTTCCGAGTTCCAGCCCAAGAGGCTTCACCGGTTAGACGATCAACCACACGCGTGGTCCTTATAGTAGCGCTCTCTTAGCAACTAAAAATCCGATGTCATGATATTGATCGCGAGTCCGCAAATCCTGCCAAATCGAATAAACATTTAAGTTCGCAAATCTTTAGCAATAAGATATTATTAAGCATAGTCGGAAAGATCATATATTGAAGTATTGGAATAGTTAGGAAGCTAGGATAAGGATGTTATCTAGAATTTTAAGGTCTTTTGTTAAGGAATAAAACAATGAAGTTTATAATGGAGTAAGAAAACATCTTTCGCCTCGTTTGGGTCGCCACCGCCCTGCCGCCAACCTATGCCATGTACCTTCTTGGGGATCTCCGAAGGATCCTAATATGTTCTGTTCTGAGGAGTTCAGGTTTGACCCACGCTGTTCGTGAGGTCGTGCACGCATCATTATCGATTGATTTGACTTATGATTCCCGAGGCAGCATCGAGGGGAGAGAAGGGGGTGTTTCAGAACCCACCCACTAGCCGGCGAGATCTGGCCGGACACAGCGTGCAACCCCTTCCTCGCGTCCGATATATCCAGAGATGCCACCTCACGGTTCGTTACAGTTATAATTATCTTAATCATAAATTTATCTGGCGCCCAACTAAGTGGCCATGGTTTTAGCGTGGTTAGACGCAGCCGTGGTTAGACGCAGACTACAAGTTACTACTGTACAATTCAGTCCTAAAGCCAATCTGGACGTATGGCTCCCAGCTGTGGGGGAACGCGAGCAGCAGCAACATAGACATCATACAGCGCGCACAATCAAAAATCTTGAGAACTATCACAGGGGCACCTTGGTATGTTCGCAACGAAAACATCTACCGGGATCTGAACATCCTCGCAGTGAAAGACGAAATCCAGACGCAAAAAGAGTCATACAAAGAAAAACTGTCTTCACACAAAATTTTCTCGCTGGATTGACTCGGGTTTCTAACGTATGCCGCCTTCGACGCAACGACCTCCCAACCCAACCCGGCCTCCCAACTCAGCTATCGACTTAAGGTCGATAGAACTATTGATTTTGATTGAAACGTCAAGAGTAGGATGATATGGATCCTTAGGCAAAGTTCTTAAAACGAAACACAAGTCCAGCAGCCGACCTGAAGAATTTATTACGTGGTTAATTTGACCGAGTGACATGTCAAACATGCCCGCGGTAGTTAATGGTTTCTGGGATATTAAAGTCACCAAAAGCCACCAGCCAATTCCAGATTTATTAAAGTTATGTATTAGACATCTTTATGAGTGGCAAAAAACTCATAAAACACAATCAAATTCACAGTGCTCAAAATGATTCAAGTGAATTTGAAAGCAAAACCCACCTGGTGTGAGAGATTTGGTTCTCTTACGCTTACTCATTTGCACAAATAATAGGAAAAAGGAAACGAATTAAATGAATTGAGAATGTTAAAAACAGAGACGTTTCATTCAAATGATTCGAGTTGCAATGTAAATAAAAGGAAATAAAAACAAATTAATGGCAGTTAACTTTCTTTGAGTCCGCAAAGGCTTTAATCATGTTCGACTCATGATCAGTTGCGATTACGGGCTTATCTACAAAATTACATCCAAAATCCTTCAAAATAGCCTCTATTTTTGTCTTTATATTGACACCTTGATAAAAAAAATTAGAATTCTACTTGTAACATAAAGATGGCCATAAGGCGATCGATCAAAACTCCCTCCCTTTTTACCAAAACTTAAAAAAACGAGGTCTACAAATACATACAGACTCGTCGGCTTCTTTTATTAATTGGTTGTCCATATTTATACCCTTGCAGAGGGTATTATAATTTTGTCCAAAAGTGTGCAACGCAGTGAAGGAGACATCTCCGACCCTATAAAGTATATATATTCTTGATCAGGATCACCTCCTGAGTTGATATGAGCATGTCCGTCTGTCTGTCCGTCTGTCTGTCTGTCCGTTTCTACGCGAACTTGTCTCTCAGTTTTTAAGCTATCGTCTTAAAAGTTTGCACACACCCTTCTTTCCTTTGCACGCAGTATATAAGTCGGAACGGCCGGGATCGGCCGACTATATCCTATAGCTGCCATATAAGTGATTGATCGGAAATGGTATAACTTCGGTGTTTTTATAGTTACAGAGTTCAGATTTGGACGAATGCTACTTTTGGCAAAAAAATACGACCTACCAATTTTCATAAGGATCGGCCGACTAAATCTTATAGCTGCCATATAACTGATTGATCGGAAATGGTATAACTTTGGTGTTTTTAAAGCTAGAGAATTCGGATTCGGCACGAATGCTATTTTTGGCAAAATAATACAACATGCCGAATTTCATTAGGATCAACCGACTATATCCTATAGCTGCCATATAACTGAACAATCGGAAATTACCCAACTTTCGTTTTTTTAAAGATAGAAAGTTGGAACTTCGTACAGATTCTATTTTTGGTCAGTTAATAAAACCTACCAAATTACATAACGATCGGCCGACTGTATCTTATAGCTGCAATATAACTGAACGATCGGAAATAGTATTTGGTAAAAATACCAGCTTTGGTATTTTTGAAGATGGAAGCTTGGTACTTTGTTTTATATTTTTTATGGTAATAAATTTGTTATATTATGATATTCTCATAAGGATCGGCCAATTTAATCCAATGTTTGCGATATATATCCAGTTTTAACTGCAAGGGTATATCAACTTCGGCTCCGCCCGAAGTTAGCTTTCCTTTCTTGTGACATGTGAATCCTATGAAACAACTCGAATGATTCAAATATACAAGGCATTGCCAAATCTTTAACTTCACTTTTCATTTTGTTCATTCTCTCTCATTCAGTTTGACCTGTTAAATTATGCGAGGAACTCTCTTATTGCTTATTTCTTGTACTCATTCAATGAAATTTCATTTCTAGAATTCCTTTCACTTCATTCTATTCCATTTAAAAGTATTAATTGAGGCGCATTTTATGAATTTAATAAACTATTGTGATTTTACCTCTTCAGAACCGAGACTGGAGTCTAATGAACTCCTTTTCCTTTCGGACAGTTTGAATTCTTCTTAAATTGGTGTACTTACTTTCTTAAAAAAAACTTCAAAGCTAAAGATCTCCGGCTTAAACCAAGTTCCTGTAAAGGATAATGTGGGATGCAAAGAACTATCAGAATATAGTTTAGGGAGGTTGCTACGTAGCCCACTAGTATTCTGTTAATAAAGATACTAGGAGTTTGATACTTAAGTATGAATATACACTCAAAGCCCTACTTATGGGCAGTGTTTAAAAAGCTATTCTACTCCCATAGTAATTCATTTTGCTATTGCTACTGCTCTTACTTTGATTACGGCCTGAGCAGAGCTATAGCAGATTGATGAAAACTGATGTGCTCTGTTCCGCTCCGAGAGCAAAAACTATAGCAATAGCCATAAATTATGTACTGTGCTCCCCGTATCCGTAGTAAAAATTTGGAAAAAGGTAATTTCTTATCTGGTACTGCTCCTGTGTGTTTGCTCTTCTGTTTTAGCTTATCTTAAATCTCTGTTTAAAGCCGTGAAGGGCAAAAAATAATGCAAAGGGTTGGAAATTCTCGCTGACAGTGTGAGCACTCTCAAATTCTTTTTGAAAGCTCTCTCATTTGCTCTCATAAAAAAAAAAGCTTTCTAAGAAATTTGGTCGGAACAGGTTTTCTCCATGGAATATATATTTAGGGCGTAGATTTTTTAAGCGTAGATTTCCATTTATTTAAAAACTGTTGCTCGAAAAACTGGACTATCTTAGTGCCCATGCACACTTGAAATAACGAAAAAAGAAATGAAATGTTTTTTTCGCTCAGTGAATGTTTTTCTCTTATTGCTTATTTCTGCTTACGCAAACACTCAAATTTTAAACATGTGTTAGTTTTGGTAAAACACTGGTTTAAAGTGAAAAGGTTGGGACCCGAATTTGGAAACCGAATTGGCACCCAAAAATTATCTATGCTGATTTCTATATCTTTTCATAGATTATTTTTTTGGTGCTGTTTATTGAGTTTATTTTTTCTCTCAATTAAGCAATTCAAATTCAACTTTTTTTGTCGCGGTCTTTAAAAATTTTGGAAATGGCTGATGCATCAAAGAGCATCAGCTAGCATCAGCTAGCATCAGCTAGACGACAGAGGGGCGACCGATTTAACGATTAGTTAGTATATATTAAAGTATATATATATATATATAATTTATTAAACTTACTCCTTAGGAGTAAGTAAGGAAATTGTGACGTCGGCGATAGTTCGAACGGGTTGGCAGCCTGGGGAGGTGCTGTGTTTCAGCCTTTCTGGCAGCCCGATCGCGTAATAGGACCCTATTCAGCGTTTCGCGGAGGGTCTGATCGATCTGGTAACGCGCTCAAAGCTAAGGTTAGGAGAACGCGTGGGAGCGGCGTTCTTTTAGAATTTAACCACGAAACAAGCAAGTTCGGGCAAACTAGGAGAAGCATCCGGAAATTTTCGAGCAACTACAGCGTAGATTTACCCGCTGAGGAACCATCGTGCTGGTGCAGGACCAGCAGGCATACAGAAAGAGGGCCACAAGCGGCAATTTGGCGGTGTACGTACTGCTCAGTCGAGGCAGGGCGCGATCGTAGAAGCTAGGTGAGTTTTAAGACTGGTCATGGTTATGCGAGCCTGACGTAGGTATTTTCGTTTAGCTAGGTCAGGGGTACCAGCGTGCGAGCTAGACCCCTGGTGGCTGCGAGGCGTAGGGCGAGCAACGCTTGGCCAGAAGAAGAAGAGAAGAGCGGGTCTCAGTTGCGGCGTGAATCTCTCAGTCAGGCCGCCCACGAGGCGGGGCTGAGGGGAGTCATCCAAAACCAAGTAGGAGCTGGAAATACAGTGAAACTCGACCCGAGAGGAAGCAGTTGGAGCGTTCGCGACGCTTTAAGGGGCGCTCCGCCGGAAATTCGGATAGGGTTCGGCCCTAACCTCACAGGAGTCGTAGTGGAGTAAACGCCATGCTGGAGTAGTGAAGGAGGACGGAGTGCTGGCGGCGCTTATAAGCGGCACCCCGTCGATCACAGGAGCAGCCGTGTAACAGGCGCAATCCTGGAGGAGTAAAGACAAGGACGGAGTGCTGGCGGCGCTGTTAAGGAGCACGCCGTCGAACGGAGGAGTCGCCGCGAAATAGGCGAATTCCTATAGGAACAGTAGCGGGAGCGGAGCGCTGGCTGCGCTTTAAAGGAGCGTTCCGTTGTTCGGAGGAGCAGGCGTGGACTAGCCTTCAGCCATAGGATAGGAAGCAGGGACAGGGCGCTTGCGGCGCTTTCAAGAGGCGCTTTATTGATCGAGGGAGTGGAGAGACTCGTCCGGCTGATGGCCTAACGGTGTCGAGAGCGGAAGAGAGGAAATAGTGTCCGGAGATTTCAGCTAGAGCACTGCGGCTGGCTGCATGTTTTGTTGTTGGCATTGTTGACGGGTTAGGCAAAGGCCCTCCCGAATTGCATATTATCTTTTCCAGCCTCGAGTGGTGGAAGCGCTTCAACGACTCGTCGCGGATACGAAAAGTGAGTAATCCTCTTTCTTTGCCAAGCCAGCTGAAGTGATGCGGAATTCTCCGATCAATATTTTTGTCCGTTTTCCGAGTTCCAGCCCAAGAGGCTTCACCGGTTAGACGATCAACCACACGCGTGGTCCTTATAGTAGCGCTCTCTTAGCAACTAAAAATCCGATGTCATGATATTGATCGCGAGTCCGCAAATCCTGCCAAATCGAATAAACATTTAAGTTCGCAAATCTTTAGCAATAAGATATTATTAAGCATAGTCGGAAAGATCATATATTGAAGTATTGGAATAGTTAGGAAGCTAGGATAAGGATGTTATCTAGAATTTTAAGGTCTTTTGTTAAGGAATAAAACAATGAAGTTTATAATGGAGTAAGAAAACATCTTTCGCCTCGTTTGGGTCGCCACCGCCCTGCCGCCAACCTATGCCATGTACCTTCTTGGGGATCTCCGAAGGATCCTAATATGTTCTGTTCTGAGGAGTTCAGGTTTGACCCACGCTGTTCGTGAGGTCGTGCACGCATCATTATCGATTGATTTAACTTATGATTCCCGAGGCAGCATCGAGGGGAGAGAAGGGGGTGTTTCAGAACCCACCCACTAGCCGGCGAGATCTGGCCGGACACAGCGTGCAACCCCTTCCTCGCGTCCGATATATCCAGAGATGCCACCTCACGGTTCGTTACAGTTATAATTATCTTAATCATAAATTTATCTGGCGCCCAACTAAGTGGCCATGGTTTTAGCGTGGTTAGACGCAGCCATGTTTCGCGGACAAGTTTTTTCGGCTGGTTACAGTAGCATGGCAGTAACCAGACCAAAACCCTCAGCAGTGGCGCGGGTACCGCTAGGAATTCTACACTCAGAGGAGAGAGTAGACCACAGTGCCTCGCAACCACAGCGATAGTTTCGAGTAGAGTTTAGCAGGACGGATTCTCGCAGGACTTTAGCAAGGGATAGGACCCAGCTGACCACGAGTTTCGGATAGCAGGCTGCTACAATGACGAAGGGACGGGAGAGACAGTGCCACAGTCGTTTGGAACAGCAGTATCAGTTAGCGGACTGATATCTGACCAAGGCTGTAAATTGGCAGCTAAATCCCGTCATCCCCTAGGAGAGCAGAAGGACGCTCGGAGTTCATTCGTAACAGGCACGAAATGACCACGTCCAAAGGGTTTCAACTTATAGATCGCAGGCCTGGGAGTTAGCAGGACGGGCGGCAAAGAGCTGGAAAGGGGAGTTTTCTACGAGCGGAATTCCAGAACGGAATTAGGGGAGAGAAGGGGGTGTTTCAGAACCCACGCACTAGCCGGCGAGATCTGGCCGGACACAGCGTGCAACCCCTTCCTCGCGTCCGATATATCCAGAGATGCCACCTCACTGTTCGTTACAAAATTTAAAATTATATATTTTAAATTTGAAGGACAGGAAAGAGATGTTATAGCTTAGAGACCATTATAGTTCGAACATAAGACCCTAAATGGGTCGTGCTGTGCATATATCGAACTACAATGGCTAAGGAATAGAGGACTAATGTTTCTAGTCCTTCTGTTGGGAATGCTAAAATTTAAGCGTGTTAGTAAATGCTGGCTATCTACATCCCCATTAATTAGGTTATGTAGAACAACTACACCGAGCATTTTCCTACGATTTGTTAAGCTAGGTAAGCTTTTTAGTAGGAATCTGCTACTATATGATGGAAGATGAAGATTTGCATCCCAGTTAAGAGCTCTAAGCGAAAAAGTTAAGAAATTCTTTTGTACGGATTTTATGCGGTCCTGATGTACTCCATATTGGGGCCTCCAGACACATGAACCGTACTCCAGTATCGGACGGACCAAAGACAAATGAGGTTTTAGTTATGTAGGGGTCGTTAAATTCTTTTGAACACCTTTTTATGAAACCAAGGACTGCTTATTAACCATTGTAGAAATATGGTCGGCCAATTTAAGTTTGGAATCTAATGGGACGCCAAGATCATTAATCTGAGTAAATTTCTCTAAGGCAATCCTATAAAGAGTATACGTAGCCTGCAGAGGGCAAGAACGATAAAAAGATATAAGCTTGCATTTAAGTCCATTAGGTATTAAATCATTTTCTAAACACCATTTTTGAAAGTTATCAAGGTCAGACTGAAGACTGCATTGGGCAGAGATGGATTTGTACTGAAGACAAAGCATCTGCATACATAAGAACTAGAGAGTTTATTAAAGCAGAGGGCAAGTCTTTTATAACAAGAAAGGAAAGCTAACTTCGGGCGGAGCCGAAGTTGATATACCCTTGCAGTTAAAACCAGATATATATCGCAAACATTGTATTAAATTGGCCGATCCTTATGAGAATATCATAATATAACTAATTTATTACCATAAAAAATCTAAAACAAAGTACCAAGCTTCCATCTTCAAAAATACCAAAGCTGGTATTTTTACCAAATACCATTTCCGATCGTTCAGTTATATTGCAGCTATAAGATACAGTCGACCGATCGTTATGTAATTTGGTAGGTTTTATTAACTGACCAAAAATAGAATCTGTACGAAGTTCCAACTTTCTATCTTTAAAAAAACGAAAGTTGGGTAATTTCCGATTGTTCAGTTATATGGCAGCTATAGGATATAGTCGGCTGATCCTTATGAAATTCGGCATGTTGTATTATTTTGCCAAAAATAGCATTCGTGCCGAATCCGAATTATCTAGCTTTAAAAACACCGAAGTTATAGCATTTCCGATCAATAAGTTAAATAACAGCTATAAAATATAGTCGGCCGATCCTTATGAAATTTGGTAGGTCATATTATTTTGCAGTAGTACATAAAAGTAGCATTCGTACAAAATCTGAACTCTGTAACTCTAAAAACACCAAAGTTATACCATTTCCGATCAATTAGTTATATGGCAGCTATAGGATATAGTCGGCCGATCCCGGCCGTTCTGACTTATATACTGCGTGCAAAAGAAAAAAGGGTGTGTGCAAAGTTTCAAGACGATAGCTTTAAAAGTGAGACTCTAGTTCACGTAGAAACGGACAGACAGACTGACGGACATGCTCATATCAACTCAGGAGGTGATCCTGATCAAGAATATATATACTTTATAGGGTCGGAGATGTCTCCTTCACTGCGTTGCACACTTTTGGACACAAAATTATAATATCCTCTGCAAGGGTATAAAAAGAATAAATAATAACTGGCCAAAATGCACACAAAATTATAATACCCTCTGCAAGGGTATAAAAAGAATAAATAATAACGGGCCAAAATGGCTTCCTTGAGGGACGCCATATGTAGCACGGACCAGACGGGAATGTATGTTTTTAAATAAGACTCTTTGTGTCCTTTCATCTAAGTAGCTGGAGATCCACGCTAAGAGTTCTGAAGAAAATCCCAGCATATTCAGTTTACTCAACAAGAGTGAGTGATTGACTGAATCAAATGCTTTGCTGAAGTCTGTGTAAATAACTTCAGTTTGATATCCATTACAAAACCCATCTATGACAAAAGATGTCAGCTCCAGTAAATTCGTGGTGGGGGAGCGACGCTTAATGAAGCCACGCTGACAAGGAGAGATGATCAAAGAGCAAAGGTGTTGCAAATTTTTTTTTTTTTTTTAACATTGCTTTTATTTCTTGAATCTTCTCTTTGCGAGACTAACAAGGGGTGTATCAAATCTTATATTTTTAACTTAAATAACAGTCATATTGACTGACACAGAGTTAGACGGCCCTAAAAATCGATTGCTGGGTTTGGAGGTCATTGCGTCTCAGGCGGGATACGCTAGAAACCCGAGTCAATCTCCGAGCGAGAAAATTTGGGTGCGAAGACAGTTTTTCTTTGTATGACTCTTTTTGCTTCTGGATTTCGTTTTTCACAGCGAGAATGCCCAGATCCCGGTGGATGTTTTCGTTGCGAATATACCAAGGTGCCCCTGTGATAGTTCTCAAGATTTTTGATTGTGCGCGCTGTATGATGTCTATGTTGCTGCTGCTCGCGTTCCCCCACAGCTGGGAGCCATACGTCCAGATTGGCTTTGGGACTGAATTGTACAGTAGTAACTTGTAGTCTAGGCACAGTGGCGATCGTGAGTTTTATGATCCAGTGGAGGCTGCTGGCTTTCAGTTTTAGGTGCATCTTCTTGCATTCGATGTGCTTACGCCAGGTATGTCGTCTATCAAGGTGGACGCCAAGGTACGTTAGCTTGAGGGATCTGCATACCGTTTAGTAAAAGCGGAGGGCATGTTTGTCCATTAAGAGAAACGTTATACGTTACACTTTTGTTCGTTTATTTTAATGCGCCAGTCGGATAGCCGCCTTACTACTATTATGAGATGATTAGCCAGTTGGGTTGTTGCCATCTGGAGCGACTAAGGATAGCGGTATCATCGGCGAAAGTTGACGTTGTTAGTTGTGCGCTCGTAGGAATATCCGCAGTATACAAAACATGTAGACACGGGTCGAGTGCGCGTCCTTGTGGAACTCCAGCTCCAGCTTCTAGCTGGTGTAGTCGCCCGAAGTAGCTGCATTGCATCTCACTGAGAATACCCTATTGTAGAGGTATGTTTCCAGTAGCTTGTGGGTGTATGTAGGCAAATACGTTTTGATTTTGTGCATGAGTCCGATGAGCCAAACTCGGTCGAAAACTTGAGATACGTCGAGGAAAATAACGCAGCAGTATTCTCTCAATTTAGACAAACAAGATAGGAGGCTTATTGGTCTGTATAATGACGAAATTGTGTGGTCTTTTCCAGGCTTCGGTATTATTATAATGATGGATTTCTTCCACTTTTTTGGGAAATAGCCAAGATTAATGATTCCATTAAATAGTTTGTAGACGACCTCTATAGCGCATTTTTGAAGTTCGATCAGCATCTTTGGGGTCAATAGGTGACCACCGGGAGACTTTTTTGGTTTTAGCCCTCTTATGACTTTTTCGATTTCGTTCGGCCGGAATGAAGGTGCGGCTGGCTGAGGGGAGGACTCTGGCTGAATTACTGGCAGGAGGAATAAATTTGAGGCTGGGTTTGGCTGGAAGACACTTTGGAGATGTGTGGCGAATGTTTCAGCTCGGTCTTCGTCGCTGCGAGCCCAGCATCCCGAAGAGTTTCTTATCGGGGTGGTCATTTCAATTGGGGCTCTAAGATTTGGATGGGCCCTCCAAAGGGGATACTTTGTGCTGGATGTACCTCAGCTGTGCATTTTCTTCCTGTTGGTGAAGAACCTGGTCGAGTGATCGGGTTGCTTCCTTAAGGCGTTGTTTTGAACCTGGTGATCTGCTGTTTTGTCAATCAACGCGCGCGTGCGCCTCTTTTCTCGCACGAGCTGTTCGAATTGCTGATCAGATTTGAAGTATTTGTTTCGGTCTACTTCTTTCCCATGAGGAGTAGAGATTTTAGCTGCCGCAACGAGTACTTCTTCCAGGGTGCTCGTAGTGTAGTCGATGTCCGATTCCATGTTAAATTTCGGGGCCAGTTCTATGTGGGCACTCACGTACTGTTTGTATTCGGTTCGGTTTTTTCTGGGCTTTGCTTTAGAATCACAGGTGGGTGGTCTGATGATAAGTCCGAGACTGCTTCGGCACTTATTAGATTGCAAGGTATGTTTTTTGCCACCGCAAAATCATTAAGGTCTGGGAGCTTTCGTGGGGCTGTTGGCCAGTATGTGGGACTTCCAGGGGAAACGTAGTCCAAATTATTTTTCACATTTATAATTGCATTGTACAATTGTCTTCCTTTGGGAGTCACTAGACGTGATCCCCAGTGCCTATGTTTGGCATTGTAGTCTCCTGCGGCTATAAAACGATCACCAAGTGAATTGTAGAAGTCCATAAATTGTCCTTCCGATATTGAGAAACGAGGAGGGCGGTAAACGGCAGCGATTGAAAGGATTCCGTTGCTTGACTGAATTTGTATCGATGTGGCCTGCAGGAAGTTTGTTGCAAACCTTTTGTAAAAATGGTGTTTACTGCGTTCTCTGATTAGAACTCCAGTTCCGCCGTGGGATTTCCCATCTGGATGATCTGTGCGGTAGATTGTGTAGCCTCTTATATGAAAGTTGTATTTGCTTGTAAGATGCGTTTCCACCAGTAGCATAACGTCAATATGGTTTTCGGTCAAGACAGTTCTAGTTTATGCCGTGAGACACCATTGGCGTTCCACATGGATATTCGTAACGCCTGCATAGATTATTTAGACTGTTGTGCTACGAGCAGCTGTATCACCATGGTCTGGTTTTAGACAAGCGTTTACATGGTCGTTTTCATGAATGACATAAGCTCAATCATACTTTGTTGGACGGTAATCAAAGTTTCCGTTTTGCTGTATGGCTGTTCTGGGGCCTATTGAGCGCTTTGAGAGTTAGGCTGAATTGGAATTTCCCTTCCACATCGTAGAGCATCGGCATAGAAGAAGCCGTTGGTGGTGTTTAGTCGACCGAATGAGGATCTCGCAGCTTTGGCGAAGAAGACGTCTGGCGTAGTTTTTGACACCAACGCGTTCTGTTGCAAATGAGGAGTAATTAATTTTTTCAAAGAACTTAGGAATTGCCGACAATTTAGAGATGCCTACGTTATTGGCAGCATCGGACTTTTTCCTTTTTTTTATGCAGGGGAATTATGAAAGATTCCTTCCATTTAAGGGGAAAATCGAGGTTTCCTAAGATAAGATAAGCACGCAGCCTGGAACTCTATCGGGGCCTGGCGAATAAATGGGTTTGACCCTTAGAAGGTTAGATAATAAGCTATTCTTGGATAAAAACGGACAAAAAATAAAATTTGCTGATTGAATGTTGTAGCGTAAGGCATATCTGTTGTTTCAGGCGGAGAATAAGTTGTTTGAAAAAATTTTGCGAATAGCTCGGCTGTGGCCTGATCAGAGGTCGCAGATGAATTTTCAAACGTAAGCAGAGGTGGAAAAGATACATGTTTACGCTTTGTCTTTACAAAGTTATAAAACTGCTTTGGATCCTGAGTAAATTGTATCCCGCAATTGTATCATTCAGCATTATGCATGGTAAAATTTGAACGAGCTAGTCTAGTAGATATGTTGAAAAATCTATACTATTGCAGTTTTTTTATATTTCAGTAAGAGCTTATTTTTTTTATTTTTTAGGTTAGTGTAGTACCTTGTAAACCAAGGAAGATTTGTTTTAAAGTAAAATAAAATTTTTCTAAAGTGACATTAAGATCAGTGCACGCCAGAATATCAGACCAGTCAAATATATCGATAAGGCTATTAAGTTTGTGAAAATCAGCTTTACGGAAACAGCGAATCTTATTTGCCACGCATGAAAAATCCTAATCGATACCAGAAATGATTTCGATTGAAACCTCAAGCGTGGGGTGATATGGATCCTGAGGTAGAAAGGGGGAAAGCTCTGGAGAGAGTGGTACCATCAAAATCAGATACAAAACATTAGTGAAAAACCCGACCTAACGCATTTCTGACATGGTTAATTTGACATAGAGACATGTTAAACATGCCCGCGGTGACGGCATGGTGCGTGATGAGGTTTCTACATTGGAACACTTTAATTCTGGGATATTAAGCTACAAGCTGGTCACGATCAGTCATAATATTAAAAACTGATTGAATAGCGGACAAATGATGCCAATATGTGGGCGGTTCGGGCGAAGGCGGTATATATGAAAACGTAATATATAAATATTTAGTGGACAAAGTTATTTTAATGCAAATAAATTCTAAGTCACAAAACTCTTGTGATTTAACCTCTTCAGAAGCAAGTTGGGAGTCAACCGAAATGAGGACTCCAATCCAAGTCACCTGGAGTGCTGTGAACCATGAGGAAATATAATAATAACAAAAGGCAAACATTGTTTTTAAGTTATTATTTGATCGTAATTTAGCAAGTCAATCTCTTAGTGTTACAGACTGAAAAATATTTTTTGTTAGTCCATCTTTAGCTAACACAAACAAAATTGATAGTTTACCCACTGTTGATAGTCATTGCAAATGCCAATCTAATCGGAAACTGAACACGTTTGAAATGAATTGGCGCATCTGTAAGTATAATAGGAATCCGTGTTATTAGTATTTTCACCTTTTGCTTTGAGCTTTCCATTTGAAACGCTGGCTTCAATCACGTTTTTCATTAATTTTTGAATGACTAATCCCATACCGTTGCACAGTCGGGGTGGGTTTAAATTAGGAAGTAGTATACATGGAGATCCAACCTTTACATTATGCGTTGGCATGCCTTGCGAATCCAGTGAGTTCAAAAACTCTGTGGGAAAATTTTCGGCTTCACTGTCGTCGGAAACTGTATCAATAGATTTATATGATACCAAGTTCCCTGGCATCCAAGTTCCCGATAAAATACCTCTTTCTGCAAGCCACTCATGATTTATGAACTGTGTGTATATATCGGAGAATATTTTTTCAATGAGAGTATCTTGCGAATCAGATTGTGCAGAAATCGGTCGGTAATTTTAGGTATCCAGTTTCATCTACAGCAACTTTTGCATCACCGATATCTAAGAGTGGTTTTAAAAATTTTTCAGCGGATGGATCTCTCGAATCATTTGAACGCGCATATTTACTTTTAGCTGTAATGATTTTAGGCAAGCGTTGATCTCATCAGAGTATGTTTCGCCAAATAATGATAGCGTGATTATCACTTTTTAATTGGTGCATATGTGATTTGAATATTTTCAACAATTCATTATGCTCGTTCAATAGAGCATCTAGCTCTCTGACGATACGTCAGGCATAAAATGAATCAAGGTTATTATAATCACAACGTGCATTCACGCGATTGGCAAATACGCTTCCGGAATCCTCGCCGCCCATAAAGTAGATTTGTAAGAATTTATGTGGTTCGTTTGGCATTGGCAGCAATGTAGAATTGTAATGTCGTAATGTAAATGCTTTGTCGATTCGTAGGTTGCGTGTGCTCATTACCTTGTGGGCTAAACGTGCTCCCATAACTGCTGCCTGGAGCTCCACTCGCGGAATTGATAGTGGGCTTAAAGTGGCCCCCTTGGATTTCGAATCTGTCATCCGTTGCCACGCGCAAGTAGCTCCGAACGATGTCATTTGAAAGCATGAATTGAATGTTCGAATTGACTTCACGAACACGTTAGAATCTGGATCCGTGCCGATAAGTAAGCCGTTCAATGGTTCAGGTGGTGTCTCAATTTCTGGTAGTTTCCCTTTTCCTGACGCGCAACACATCTCAGCTGGCTCATTTTTGAATTTCAGAGCATGACAATGCGGACATTCCTTGTTCATAGGATTAATTACCACTTTTGAGTTTGCAAAATACTTTAATTTAAATAAGGCTCATGCTGGAATGCTAGACGCAGGACGATTAATCAGATATAAATGCTCGATCTACCTGTTGTCGTTGTTGGTCATTTTTTCTGCGTCTTTTGACTCTTCTGACTTCATTGCGTTCAGCTCGTGAATCTTCTGGCTCTTCTTGATGAAATTGCGCTATTCTAACAGGTACATCAGTATTTTGTTGCTGGATTTGTTCTTCGGTTCTTTTGGATCTTCTATTTCGCATGTTTCGAGATCTACTTGTATCACGGCTCAAATCACCCCCTTTGCGTTTTCTTGGCATGGCTCACTGTAAAAAACACTCATAAATAGAATTAATGTATTTACTTAATGATGAAGGATTTTTTTGCTCTAGTTTAAATTGAGTTAAAATGCTATGGTGGCGTGATTTTGTCAGTGGGATGAGGCAGTAACTCACTTTATATGCGATTTTTGGTATGTCGAACAGGATTTAAGAGGATGAAAAATAAATAATGGTGGATTCTCATACCTACTCAATACGCTCACAAAATTTCATGAGAAATGGTAAAGCCGTTTCTGAGGAGTACGCTAACAAAAACTGTGACACGAAAATTTTATATATAAGATTTTAATTTATCTGTCTTCCTCCTTTATATTGGCTTTTGTTTTGGCTTTGATAAAGGCCGAGATATCAATCTCTGAAGTATCAGGGGATTGTATCATACAAATACAATATATTTTTATTTAATATATTTACAATAAATTTGGGATATATTTGTATCATACAAATATATGTGGTGTCGCAGGTACAAAAACTCCAGCATCAGTCGGTGCCGGTGGTCCGGACTGTGAAATACCCTTTAGGGTGACTCTAACGGGGATTTCATTCACTAGGAGTTGTGGTATCACTTGAAGGGATGCCACGGAGGACATGCCGGACAATTGCTCATCTTTACTGAGAAATTCGGACGGCGAAGTGTTCTCAGTTCTAGCCCTTGGGCTGGCCAGAGATATGAGCGGCTGCGTTAATGTCGGCTGAGGAGGCTGAGGGGGATCAACAGCGGACTTCTTACGCTTAGGTGACTCATTTAGCATCTGAAGGCCACTAAAGCGCACAGAGCTGGTCATTGATTTTACGAAATCCAGTGATCAACTCTTTAAATACATTCTTGGTCTGTCTCATGAACTAGCTCATTTCGTCTTGGACAGCACGACAGTTATCACAAAAATAATGCAAATCAGACCTATGGGAAATGGCATCCGAAACTGAGGCTGTAAACACTATACCTTGAACCACTGTGCCAAATAAGAGCTGAAGCGGAAGCTTTGGAGAGAGCAAAGAATAATTGCAGAAAAAGAGATAATAGATAAATAGAGGAAGAAGCAGAGCTGAGCTATACTTGGAATTTTAATTAAATAAATGTTTATTCGCTTCCAAATATATCACGAATATATCGTTATCTAAGCCAAAGCTAATGGTCTTGAGATTAGGCAAAAGCAGTGGCCAAAGGCTTAAAATTACCGCATCATAAACAAGGCGATGCTGATTACCGTGAGCGGAAATAAAGTCGAGTTTGTCTACAGCTCTACCTAACTTGGTACTATTATAACATCAATGGGTGTAGTGAAAAAGGACGTGGACAATGTGGACGTTAAGTCCATATTGTTGCATGCGTCCCTGAAAACTACACCGCTATTTTTTTCGTGTTCAATTTCCTTTATTACCCTAAATGTAGGCCCTTCATGCTTTTCAACTGGTACGTAGTTTGGACACGACTCGGAAGATCTCTTCAGTCTTTATTTGCACGTTTAGGCGTGCAAAGGTGTAATTTTTTTTTCTAATTTAATTTAATGTAAATGTAATTTGCAAGCTCTGGCTGTTCATTTTTGTTGTTGAATGTTTCGATGCTGAGGTTGCAGCATAAGGTTTTCAGATGGATTTGGGATAAATTCCCTTGCCTTTATTGCATGTCAAGAAGTGTATTTTTTCAGGGTAAACTATAAAGATTGATAGCGATCAATATAACAATATTTTGTGTGTGCTTCCGCCTACTGTTTTGAAGAAATGAATAACGGAATGGCCATATTTTGGGACTTTAGACTCTTGGGACTCTACCTCTTAATGCAAATATAAGTAAATATAAATGTGTTTGTGTGTTAATGTGTAATGGAAGGTTATCCCACGCAGCAGTCAGCGATGGCTCAAATGTTGGAGATATGTTGGGTTGATTATTCTTGGCGGTTGCCGGGAGAGGGTTTGTCTTTCCTTATGGGTAGCGAGCTTTGCTTATATCCCTGGCGGTTGCCGAGAATGAAAAACTACTCCCTCTTCAAGAATGAGGCCGCCCTCGGCCGACCCTATTTGGGCAATCATCTCCTTCAGCTGGGCCGCGGTTTTTCGGGCCTGAGTGACTCGCCGATAGGTCAAGCCGATGCAAATTAGAGCGCAGCATATTGCTCCCACTATGAACACCAACTGATGTAACTGATGGTGGTTGATGTGCTCCAGATTACGTTCACTCAGTCGGTGAAGGTACGGATGGCTAAGAAAGTTGCGTTCCATGGTGACGTTCAGGGAAGGTGAGCTGGACACTCCTAGAGCCCTCTTCTGGGCTGTGTCATGATTGACCAATCGGGTTTCGTTGACAATGGTATGTGCCGGTGACGAGATATGTGCCCCTTATATGGACACAGGTGCCATTATCCACACATACTCAGGCCGAGCGATCATTTACAATTATTATCCCTTCATCAACGTAAGTGATGGGGTGTAAATCGCTTTGTTGGATCTCGCAATGCGCCGTGCCTCCAGCGTGAAGCTCATGGGCGCATGATCTTCTGCGAGCCAGCCGGCAAAATGTAGCTCCTGATGTCGGGGAGCACTTTTCCACGGTGTGGGTCTCACTGTCGCATTCGGCAATGACGTTGTCTTCCAGCCTGAGCAGGGTGTCGTGATGTGACACTGGGAAAAGGGTGATTTTGCTGAAGGCCGACTTTATATTCGGGAACTTAATAATAAAATGTAATATGTTATCGGACTGTAAAATCTTAACGGACGATACGGACATCTCTAATCGCGATTTCGGTGGGCTCTTTCATCCACACATCTTCCAAGTCTGCATGATCTAGGATGCTGGGGCTAACAATATTAACTTTGGGGAGTGCCACTGCTAGCATCAATCCCTGCAGCTCCATTGCTATCCATTGCATTCCTATTTCGAGTAAAAAGCATCTCGAATAGGTGCCCAGTATCAATTTGGGACTTTTTTGCTGACCTCAGAAGTTGGTTGACGGTAGCGGAAATTTTATTGATTTGAACTTGTACTTTGTTATTGATGTTAACATGCCTATTGTTTGCATTTGTCAATTGGAATTCATTAAATTTAATTTTTTCAAAATCTTCTGCGTCCGGCGTTCCTGCCACATGCTCAAGGAGTCGAGCATGTCGCGTAGGTGGGCGACATCAACATCATTGCCGCTGCTTGGTTAACTTCAGTTAACTTATACATTTATCAACTTTCTATTAAAAGTAGTTCTTTGCGTTCTTCTTTATGCTAACGGTACTACAGATTGGGAGCTGATAAGAAACCAATGTACGCCGCAATATTAGTATATACATATAAGAGAAGAATTGTGTGAAGTCAAAACAAAATTATCCCTATTAAAACTACAGTAATTTATGTAGAAAACAAAATTTGCACATCTATCAATTTTAATGAGATAATGTCTTTTAGAAAATTAGGGATGTTGTGTGATTTACAATCGATATCACGTGTACCCGGCAGATGCTTGATCTAATATGTTTTAATATTTTTCCCAAAAATAACTATACCATTACGAAAAGTCAATATGAAGATTATTTCACTTTTATTTAAATTAAAGTGAAATTGTATTTAAAATATTTGTGACGAAATTAATGCTCGCACTTTTTGGTCTATTTTAAGAATGTTAACTTGTCGAAATCAAAAGTACAATTAAGAAACATCGACAGTTAGGAAGTTCACATATTACCTTATTATTTTTAATTTGTCATTATTTTCTTAATTTTCTTTAAATACTTATTAAGTACTTTCTTTAAACAACATTTTTGTTTTTAAGTAAATATACTACATATTATTTATCCATTTTCGGAAACACTTTTTATTAATTTATTAATTATTAATTATGTTTATAAATATTCACGAAAACAAAATAATAAATTTTTTTAACGGAATTTTTTTATTTTCCAGGATACTGAATTTGCAATACTTAAGATAGAAGGAGGTATAACAGAAATGCAGAACGAAATTGAGCTACACAAGGATTTGGTAATTGAAAATCATAGGAAAGCCTTATCGTGGGAAACTAAATATAAGCTTCTTGAGGAAACAATCCAATGGACAAAATCGGAACGATCATTAGATGGTGAAATGGGGGTTATGAAAAGTGAAATACATCGAATGAACATTAGATATACCCAACTGAAGAAAGCCCAGGAAAAGCTTGTTCATGATTTAGAACACTGCGTCATGCATCGTGAACAAATATTTGTTAGCGCATCAGTAAAAGAACATGTAAAGACAAAAATAAAGAAACTGAAAAATGTTTCTCAAATTCAAGTCAGACTAGATGAAGTACATAATAAAGCAAAACTAATTCGAAATGAAATATTATTTTTGTCAGAAAAACATTTGATAGAGGATGTTAATAAAATTGAGCGCATGATTTATATGTTAAGAAGAATTCAATCTGATCTCAATGACATTCTTAAAGATGATTCTAATATTCGGGCAAAAATAGAGGAAGGTATTTTAGCTAAACACGCTAATTTAGAACAAATTATAAGAAAACAAATGAGAGCCAAAATATATCGAAAGCTTAATCATGTCAAGTCTCAACAAAAAATGGCTCGTGCTGATATGACTGTTCAACAACTATCAGCAAAGCAAAATGAACTTAATGCTGTGCTAAAAGAAATAGTTCAAAATCTTGTTCTAGACTATCCAGATAAAAAATCTTTCTTTATGAAAGTTATTCATGTTCTTAAAGAATAATATTTACTGCCTAACAATAAAATAAACTTAAAAAAAATGTTTATGTTTATCATATGAGTGTCAAATGATCTGTTTAATTTGATACTAAAAAAAAACTATTTTAATAAAAATAGCGTCATCAATAAAACAATAAAACGGGTTTTTAATAACTTCCAAGTTCAATGTTATCCAAGTCCAACTAAAGGCAAGGTGCAATTTCTGTTTTAAAATTTTATTGGGTTCAGTTTCAGGCCCCCGGAGTCCGGAAACCTTACAGCCAAATCGCTAGCCAGGTCAAAAAACAGGCTATAATCAGCATTCTTTACACGCCGCGGTCTACTGAAGTTGGTGTTGGGCAAACTAAAAAATCAATGGGCTGGGCTGACTTTCTGTGACGCTATAACCGCCTTTACGTTTGCAAAATATGTTAAAAGGCGCGTGTTCATTTACTGAGCGTTTTCAGTAATAAGCTACTGGTTATAAATAAAATGTAACCCAATTGTAGGGTCAGGCAGCAGCACTGTGGTTAATGTAATGTTTAGTGTAATGTTTATTTATTAGGCTATGTACAAATCGCTTAGTTGGTCGCAAGCCGACTCTCTCTCGGCCGCTCGACTCAACGGTCCTTTCTTCAGAGATTTTTAGCTCCACAATGTCTAGGTCGGGCCGCCCTCTCCATTATCGAGAGCTTTAGCTTCGCAATGACTTGTTGGGGGTACAATTTGTTTTTTTATTAAAGGCATTGAAAAATCTCTATGACCAAACACCAATTACATTCATAACACCAAAAATTAAATAAATAAAATGATGTTTATGTTCTTGATGACAATGGGCCGTCAGCCAACGGGTAGAACAGGGGGGCCTACACGCAAACAATAGCGTGCCGTAACTGTGTACACCGCAGGTAGTGCGACTATACTCTCCACGTGAGGGCGGCTGGTAACAGATCCCGGTAAGGTCATGTCTCTGCCGAGGATGCTGGCTAATGGTAGTCGGGCGGGGAGAAGAACACTCCCTTCCTTAAATCACCCCAATCCAAGGTGGAACAGCATATGCCGAAGGATGCGTGTCCGAGGGGGGGCCCCGACGCTTATATGCGAACTCTGGGGGACCGGCCAACCTCCCAGTTTTAACCAGGCTTATCGTGACAAGCGGGCTATCTCATGATGGACGAACCCCTTCCCGCCTACTCGTGGGACCAAATATGAACACTACTTTACCAAATAAAAAACTAAGCTGAGAATGGAACTCCCTAAAAAAGTCCGGAGATGGGGTCAGTGACCCGTCAAACTCCAAGGGTCTCAAAAGCCAAGGAGTTGCTGAGATGGAGAAACACCCCCACAGAGGGGCAACATCTGGAGGCGGAACGCGCCGGTGCGGAGGAGATTGCCAAGGCTTCTTCTTCCAAAGCGGGGCTAACCATGGGATCACCGAACGGCGTGGAGAGGAATTCCCCAGGGTCAACCTCTAAACCAACCGGCAAAGCCCCTAAGGCGAACCCTGGTCCGGGAGCGTCTTACTCGACACAGCGTAAAGGCTCTTATAAAGATAAGCGAAAAGGAGCCTCACTCTAATGAGGGCGGACCCATCGGCCGAAGTCAACCCGGACCAGACCGAGATTATTAAGTGGGCAAGGAAGATCCTGCCCAATTTTAAACCGGAAAAGGCGGGTGTGAGGCTGGATCCGAACAAACGTGCTGGGTCAGATCTTGCCAAGGAGATCGCGCAAAGCGTGAAAAGTCAGGGGTCCACGGATGGTGAAGCCCCCGGGCTAAGAAGAGGAAGGCCCAGAGAGGGGCTGCACAGGGGCCTTAAGGATGGACTCATCCCCAAGGACCTTTGGCGACGAGTGGTAAACGAGTTGCATGGGCGCTTCGTGGAGGAGATGCTGCAAAGCGGAGGACCCCCCACCAGAATGCGAAGACGCTGGATGGTACCAGGGTAGCGTTAATGTAATTGCCTGCGTATGGTAGCATCGCTTGGAGAGGTCTTTCCTGGAGCTAAGCTAGTGGCGGTTGACTGGGAGGAGATCCCAAGCAAACCGAGGGCGCGAGTGTGGCCCACAGAAAAGCTAGCCGGCCCTAAGACCATCCTAACTATGCTTAGGATGTGTAATCCGACCCTTCCCACGGCGGACTGGAGAGTCCCAAGGAGGAGGAGGCGGATGGACTCCGGAGGCAGGTCAACCTCACCCTCAACCGTAAGGAGACCGTAAAAGCCCTGGAAAGGTCGTAGCACCGGCTGAAGTACGAATTTAAACACGTGACGTGATTTGTATTTACAAATCCGATGCGAAGACCAAACCAGGAGGTATCGGGCTGGAGGCAGACGCGCATGAGCCAGACTTTCAGGAGCCGACCGATGAGGGGTACCCGGAAGGAATGTCGGATGAGGAGGAGGACATCCTGTAAGGGTACACCTCGGAGGAGAGCGACTTGGCAAGGGCACTTAGAACAGGTAAAAGGCGAGCCTGCATCCTCGTAAAAAAGAACGTTACCTCTTTTTGCTACCCAATTTCAGTAATGAAGACCACGTAGCCGCAGCCATAGAGAGCCCAAATGGCCCTCTAAGGGTATGTTCGGCGTATATGGGCCACAATCAGGAGGCCTTCCCCCCGCACTCGCTACTCAAACAGCTGGTGGAAGACAGCATGAAGCACAAGATCGACCTGATCATAGGTTGTGATGCCCACGCCCATCACCATCAGTGGGGAAGCACTGACACGAACGAGAGGGGTGAGTCAATCTTCGATTTTATCCTAGGCTCCAATCTTCTGATGGGTAACAGGAGTACAGAACCTACCTTCATAGTAAAGAACACTCTCTGTGTTCTTTTTCTCTTTTACTATGACTCCCTAGCTGACAAGATTGTTAGATGGGGAGTCCTAGAGAAACACTCTTTCTCGGACCATCGATACATAGAATTAGTGGTCAATATTGAAAACTTTTGGTCAACTTGAGAAATTAAAGGCAAGGCCTTAAATTTTGGAGACAGCCTGGGAGACGTATAAATCGACCTTAGGCAATACAACAAAGAACTTCGTAAGGCAAAAAAGAATGCCTGGACAAAGTTCTGCACGAATATTCAGCAAACGTCAGATGCCTCTAGACTCCGGAAGGTCCTCGCAACAACTGCACCAAACGTAGGATACATTAAAACCTCAGAAGGTTACTGCGCATCGTCCAGCAAAGAAACTCTAGAGGCTCTCACAGAGGCACATTTCCCGGGATGCTCTCAAAAAGAAACAACCCTGGAAACGAAGAGACAGGAGGACAGCCCCTGCCTCCCTAACCACCTTGAATACCTATTGAGTGACAGGTATCTCAGCTGGGCGATAAATAGCTTCAAGCTTTTCAAATCCCCAGACCCAGGTGGCATTGTCCCGGCTCAACGAATTAAAGTCGGACCCAATCTGAGGTCTTGGGTAAAAAAAGCTTTCTTAGCAAGTTTCAGAATAGGCATCGTATCCGCAATGTGGTTGCGAACGAAAGTCGTATTTATACCCAAGGCGAGAAAACCATCGCACTGAACCCCTAAGGACTTCAGACCAATAAGCATGTCGTCCTTGCTTCTCAAGACAATGGAGAAACTAATCAGCCTCTACATTAATCTAACTATCAACCCACATGATATCTCGCAATCACAGCATGCGTATAGGAAGGGCCGATCCAACGAAACGGCACTCCATGAGATCACTATTTTGCCGAAAAGGCACTTAGTGACAAGGAATACGCACTCATTGCTTTTCTAGACATAGAAGGTGCTTTCAACAACATCCTACCAAGCTTGATAATCAATGCGCTGATGGGACTAGGAATAGACGATCAATCCGTAAGCCTTATAAAGCGTACGGTTTATAAGGTAAACATATGAGGTGGATCGATCCTGGTAAACAGGACTGTTGAGGCGTCACTAGGAGGAGAATCTATTTATAGATACGTCAGAAGAGGCACTCCGCAAGGAGGCGTACTCTCACCCTTACTATGGAACCTGGCGGTTAATAGCCTACTGCGATCCCTAGAAGGTGGTGGTTGCAAAGTTTTCGCTAACGCGGATGATGTCACAACTGCCTTTGGGAAATTTTCCCAGACTCTATGTGACCGCATGACGGAAAAACTTACGGTCCTCTCAACATGGGCAGATAGGAATGGACTAGGTGAAAACCCGTCCAAACCCGAGCTCGTCCTTTTCACCAGGAAGTACAAAATACCAAACTTAAGGCTTCCAAAACTATCAGGAGAAACACTCTCCCTCAGCAGTAGCGCCAAGTACCAAGCGTAATCCCTACGCGTAATCCACGGATTCGACGGGTTTTAATTAAAAATCCAATTCAGTTGGTATGTGCTAAAAATCATTTAGCGGCATTAATGCGAAAAATACTAGCCCTAAATAAAAATGTAATCGCGTATTGTAAAAGTAATGCAACAATTACTCTAAAATAATTTATATTTATTTTTAGGAAAGCATAGTAAGAAAGGAACTGGAAGTTGCATCTGAAAGCCAAAGTTTGTCGTTAAGTGAGATTGATGGAGCATCCCAGAGTTCTCTACTGAAGGATTTCCTTATTGAGGTGAACTCGGAAAATGAGGAATCCGATGACGACGATGATCCTGAGTTAAAGTTGGCTATGACAGAGATCCACACATACTCTCCAAAGCAAATTGGACTGCAGGAGAATATAATGGAATACTGGGAAGGCAAAAAGTTTACTTATCCTCGGCTCTACCAACTAGCAAAAGTGTTTCATAGTGTGCCTGCTACCCAGGTTTCGGTAGAAAGACCATTTTCTGCACTTAAATTGGTACTTTTGGATTTACGGTGTAACTTATCATCGGAGTCCATAAAGAAACTGTTCTTTTTAAAACTAAATAAATAGAAAATTAAAAAATAAAAAAACAACAAATATTTCAATATAATTGAAAGAATCTTAAGAAACTCGGTGTTTACTTGAAAATGGGTGTGTACAGAGTTAAAAATTTCTAGTAGAAATATAACTAAATAAATTGAATAATTGAAGAATCCTTGATTATGTCCTTTGGGGACGTTCCCCATACATCATTTGAAAGGTACTGCGCTACAGATCATAGATATGTAAGTTTTTTTTTTTTTTATAGTCCACTTGGTTCATTTTTATAAAAAAATTGAATGATAACACTTATTTTTAATTTTTTTAATAAAAATTGAATCATAATTTTTATTTATTTTTTTTTAAATAAAATTGAAAAATAATTCTTATTCTTAATTATTATTATAAAAATTGAAAATAAGAGTTATATTTCAATTTTTGTCATAAAAATCAACAAATAATTTATATTTTATAATTTTTATTTTAAAAATTATAACAATTACGGTCCCTGGTTGGAAGACATTTTTAATGTCTCGGTCTGCGTCGCTGCGCGCCCACCCGCGTGTGGAATTTCTAATAGGCATCACGGTTTCTTTCGGTGAGCTCAGAGTTGGGTAAGCTTCTGGCTGGAAATGTTCGATTTGTAGATTTGTCTTCTTTTGAATGCATTGTGTGTTTATAGTTTGAGGTGTATCAACTCGAGCTGCAGAGACGAGTACAGACTCCAGTGAATTAACAAAACTGACGAGACGAGATCCCCAGTGTGTGTGCTTGGCATTGTAGTATCCGCTTCTATGAAGTGGTCTCCGAGTGAGTTAAAAAACTGCAAAAAATCTTCGGCTATGGTGAAGCGTGGGGGGCAGTATACGGCGGCTAGAGTTAATTGCTTGCCAGTATTTAGGTGTATATTTATGGATGTGGCCTGTATGTAGTTTTTAGCAAATTTCGTATGAAAATGGTGCTTAATACGGCTTCTGATTAAAATTCCAGTCCCGCCGTGTGCATTACCATCTGGATGATTTGTTCCATAGAATGAATATCCTCGTAGTTGGAAATTGTATCTGTTTGTAAGATGTGTTTCTGAAAGCAGCATTACGTCGATTTGATTGTCTAGTAGGAATTGCGCTAACTCGAGTTTATGCTGCGAAACGCCGTTAGCGTTCCACGTAGATATTCGTAGGGAAGTCATTATTTGGATTGTTATGAAACCAGCATTTGTATTAATCGATTTTGGTTTCGCATTAGATCTTGCATAGTTGTACGCATAAACGACATAAACTCCGTAAAGCATATCATAGCTTCAAAGTTACTTTTTGGTTGCTCCGGCGGTTTATGCTGCTGAACCGTGTTCGGTTCTTGGTGTGCTGATTGCGGCAATGAGCTGAAGATTGTATAGAAGGTGCACTTCGTATTTCTTTAGGGGATTAGTTTGTGGTTCGAGCTCAACCTTAAAGAGTGGCTGCGGCTTTCCATCTCTGTTAAGGATATTGAAGACTGTCTTAGCGCTAAATCCCTTCTCTTGTGGCGCCTTTGTTATCTCTGCAGGCGATACTTCGGACTCTATGCCCTTAAGTACGCTTTGCAGGCCCTTGCTGCTTTTTAGCTGATGCGTGTAAAAGCTATTCTTTTTGTCGGTGAGGTATTTCGATAATACTCTGTAATTATCTTCAGACTTCGTTTGAACTTTTGTTTCCTGGATGTTGCCCTTTACGAGTGGTTTTATGTGGAAGTGTCCTTGCCAATAAGCTCTATAATTTTGTTGACAAGAACATTCGAATTTTTTCTCTTATGTAACTTGGCGGGGGCTTAGGCTTCCTTTTTTCGACTTTTGTAGATTCGGCGTCATCCTCATAGTCTGCAAAGATTTTAAAACGGTTTGAGTTCGTTTCTATTGCAGCTATGTTAGCATTGCCACGGGTTATTTTGCGTTGAGAGTTTAGGGGGCTCAACTTTCTTTTGATTTGGATGTAGCGATCCATTCCAGTCTGCACAGCCAGCTTAATATTTTATTTGTTTTTGTCCTCTTTTTCGGGCAGCGCAGCGGCAGAAATATTAATGTTTGCGCTGCTAGAAGTATTAATGTTTGCGCTGCTAGCGGATGACGTCGTTAAACGCGCTGTCGTTACAGTGGCGGTTGTTGTTGTTGTTACGGTTGACGGTTGTTATGTCAAAGAAGTTTGGGTGCTAGCTACTGCGCTCTTTGACTGCAGAGACATCGATGGTAGCGAGGGAGATCAAGAACGCGCTCTCTCGCTCTCTATGTTTAAGAATTCGGTCAAGTTTGGGGTAATTGACCGTGTTTGTGAAGAGCTTGCATTAGCTTTCGGTAGCTTTGAAAGTGAAGAAAGCGTTGTTTCTTTGTACTGAGAGCTGTCTCAGAGAGTATTACGCTCCTGTCTTAAACCGAGCTGGATCGACTGGATCACGAGTGGATCGACACAATTTTCGATTTCCCAGAGTTGACACAGCAGCACGTTGAGCCGCTTACGCATCGTGTCGTTAATTGCATAGATTACCCAACCAAGTCATGTTTTCTAAACTAAAGGTAGCCCCGGCGAAAGCTGAATTTTTCCAACGCACAGAAGCTCGTAGAAGAGCGTAGCTTCAATAAAAGGGTAGATCTCCTTGAGGCCGATGAAGGTTGGGATCAGCGAGAGGAATATTTTCGGGAATTTTCAAAATGTCGACGACGATAGTAAAACTGGGCTAGAGGTCGGTGATGTTTGCCGCTACGATCGCTGTCATATGCGCTGAATAGTCCGAGACCTGAAATTGGAAAACATGCCAGTAGCACCTGTTGCTGGTTCGTTAATCGTGAAGATGCACTTGGAACCAAAGTCAAGAAGCTCTCGGCAGTGCAACAATCCTATAGAACGACTTCTGACCAAGACATTAGCAGTGGTCATCAAGACCGTCTCGCTACATCCGTAGCTATAAGAAAGTTTACTGTAGTAGAAGGGAAATCCCAAAGGGAAGGAGAATACGAGCGGCCACCGTCTGAAACAAAAGACGGCTCTTCAATGCCAGCTGGAGAAGCGCCACCAAAGTGCAGCAGGCTGTGGTGCATACGACCACACATACGACAGTTACCCGAAGAACAGATGCGCGGCAAGTTCCTGGATACAAAAATCGGGGAAGGCGACGAATTCGCAGCTTAGAGTGAGCGGACCGAAGTTGAAGCACCGAATCCCGTCCTGGTCTATGGTGAACGTAGCTAAGTCGTTTAATTTATATATAGCGCAGCTCACTTCTGAGCTTATATATTCAGCTCCGACAGTTACTTGTGATGGGCTTTAAGATCCGACACCAAATGTTCTAACTAACCCAGTCGAACATTTAGCATGGCTTCGGAAACCTCCTCCGAACTGATTTTAAAAAGGCTTGCAGGCCCACCAGATCCTAAAAAATTACATACGCACTCTGACTTAAGATCTGTAGTCTTCCAGAAGATGCAATTTCCACAGATACCTTGAAAGGATTAATTTGTATACCCTTGCATTATAATACTCTTGGTATTATAATTTTGGTAAAAAGTGTGCAACGCAGTGAAGGAGACATCTCCGACCCTATAAAGTATATACATACATATATTCTTTATCAGGATTATCTCCTGAGTTGATATGAGCATGTCTGTCCGTCTGTCTGTCCGTCTGACTGTACGTCTGTCTGTTTCTACCCGAACTAGTCTCTCAGTTTTTAAGCTATCGACTTGAAACTTTGCACAGACCCTTCCTTCCTTTGCAAGCAGTGTATCAGTCGGAAGCAGTGTGCCATATAACTAATTAATCGGAAATGATATAACTTTGGTGTTTTCAGAGCAGTCGGGGGCAATACTCATTTTACATAGCACGCGTGCATAGGGTAGGAAATTCTGCCGCAGCGCTGCCGGCACACTGACAGTGTGAGCACTATCCAATTTTTTAGAAGCTCTCCCATTTTCTCTCATTTAACAGCCCAAACTTAAAAATCACAAGAAAGGAAAGCTAACTTCGGGCGGAGCCGAAGTTGATATACCCTTGCAGTTAAAACTGGATATATATCGCAAACATTGGATTAAATTGGCCGATCCTTATGAGAATATCATAATATAACCAATTTAGTCGGCCGATCGTTATGCAATTTGAGAGGTTTTATTAACTGACCAAAAATAGAATCTGTACGAAGTTCCAACTTTCTATCTTCAAAAACACGAAAGTTGGGTAATTTCCGATTGTTCAGTTATATGGCAGCTATAGGATATAGTCGGCTGATCCTAATGAAATTCGGCATGTTGTATTATTTTGCCAAAAATAGCATTCGTGCCGAATCCGAATTATCTAGCTTCAAAAACACCAAAAAAGAGAATAAAAACAAAGAAAATATTAAGCCGGCTGTGCAGACTGGTATGGATCGCTACATCCAAATCAAAAGGAAGCTGAGCCCCCTAAACTCTCAACGCAAAATAACCCGTGGCAATGCTAACACAGCCGCAATAGAAACGCTCACGAACTCAAACCGTTTTAAAATCTTGGCAGACTACGAAGATGAAGCCGAATCTACCGAAGTCGAAAAAAGGAAGCCTAAGCCCCCGCCAATATACATACGAGAAAAAAAGTTCCAACGTTCTTGTCAACAAAATTATAGAGCTCATTGGCAAGGACAACTTCCACATAATACCACTCGTAAAGGGCAACATCCAGGAAACAAAAGTTCAAACGAAGTCTGAAGATAACTACAGAGTATTATCGAAATACCTAACCGACAAAAAAAAGAACTTTTATACGTATCAGCTAAAAAGCAGCAAGGGCTTGCAAGTCGTACTTAAGGGCATAGAGCCCGAAGTATCGCCTGCAGAGATAACAAAGGCGCTACAAGAGAAGGGATTTAGCGCTAAGACAGTGTTCAATATCTCTAACAGGGATAGAAAGCCGCAGCCACTCTTTAAGGTTGAGCTTGAACCACAAATTAAGCCCCTAAAGAAATACGAAGTGCACCCTATATACAATCTTCAGTACCTGCTTCACCGCAGAATTACAGTTGAGGAGCCGCACAAACGCAATGGCCCGGTACAATGTGCGAACTGCCAAGAATATGGCCATACAAGGTCTTACTGTAAACTGCGCCCAGTCTGTGTAGTTTGTGGTGAGCTTCATGACTCCGCACACTGCCCAGCGAGCAAAGATGACCAAAACTCGAAAAAGTGCGGCAACTGCGGTGGAAATCACACTGCTAACTACAGAGGCTGCCCAGTTTATAAGGAGCTGAAAAGTCGCATCCACCAGAGGGGACTTACTGCCCGCACCCAAAATAATCAGTTCATAGCCTCCAGGTCAAACCCTGAAGTCTTCTTCTCGACTGCAGCCAGATCCTCACTAGGACCCATAAACTCTGACAAAAATGTCACATACGCAAGCGCTTTAAAATCAGGACTGGCAGAATCAGCACACCAAGAACCGAACACGGCTCAGCAGCATCAACCGCCGGAGCAGCCAAAAAGTAACTTTGAAGCTATGATATGCAGTCTACAACAAAGCCTTACGGAGTTCATGTCGTTTATGCGTACAACTATGCAAGATCTAATGCGAAACCAAAATCTATTAATACAAATGCTGGTTTCACAACAATCCAAATAATGACTTCCCTACGAATATCTACATGGAACGCTAACGGCGTTTCGCAGCACAAACTCGAGTTAGCGCAATTCCTACTAGACAATCAAATCGACGTAATGCTGCTTTCAGAAACACATCTTACGAACAGATACAATTTTCAACTACGAGGATATTCATTCTATGGAACAAATCATCCAGACGGTAAAGCACACGGCGGGACTGGAATTTTAATCAGAAGCCGTATCAAGCACCATTATCATACGAAATTTGCAAAAAACTATCTACAGGCCACATCAATAAATATACACCTAAATACTGGCAAGCAATTAACTCTAGCTGCCGTATACTGCCCCCCACGCTTCACCATAGCCGAAGATGAGTTTATGCAGTTCTTCAACTCACTCGGAGACCACTTCATAGCGGCAGGAGACTACAATGCCAAGCACACACACTGGGGATCTCGCCTCGTGACCCCAAAAGGAAAGCAGCTCTATAATGCAATTATCAAAGCTAAGAACAAGCTAGACTATGCTTCTTCTGGCACACCAACATACTGGCCGGCTGACCCAAAGAAACTTCCCGATTTAATTGATTTTGCGATTACCAAAAACATTCCTAAAAATTTGATATCGGCCGATTGCCTTTCGGATCTTTCATCTGATCACGCGCCTGTCCTGTTTATTCTACTCCAACACCCAGGAACATGGGATCAATCATCAAATCTGACCTCACATAAAACCAATTGGGTTAAGTACAGGAAGTACATCAGCTCACACATTGAGCTAAGTCCTCACCTCAGCGACGAAGCCAACGTAGACAGCTTTGTTAATTCGCTGGAGTCTGTACTCGTCTCTGCAGCTCGAGCTTCAACACCTAAATCTACGAACACACAACGCAATCAAAAGAAGACAAATCTACAAATCGAACAGCTCGTCCTCGAAAAGCGACGCTTACGTCGAGAATGGCAATGTCACAGATCGCCATCTGCTAAGCAACGCTTTAAACATGCCTCACGTCAACTTGATCAAGCTCTACAGCAAGAAGAAACGTATGTCCACCACCGCTACATAGAGCAACTGTCAACTAACAGTACGAAACACTCACTATGGAGAGCTCACCCAACTCTGAGCTCACCGAAAGAAACCGTGATGCCTATTAGAAATTCCACAGGCGGGTGGGCGCGCAGCGACGCAGACAGAGCCAGCACGTTTGCCAAACACCTTAAAAATGTCTTCCAACCAAATCCTGCCACCAATGCGTTTACTTTGCCGACTCTATCAGATGAGCCCCAGCCTCAACATGAGCCGATTGAGTTTCGCCCAAACGAAATCGTTAACATCATCAAACGACAATTGAATCCGAAAAAATCACCAGGCTGCGACCTCATAACTCCCAAAATGATCATTGAGCTCCCATACTGCGCCGTTTGCACTCTCACCCAGCTATTTAATGCCATCGCAAAACTTGGCCACTTTCCAGTGAGATGGAAAAAGTCAATTATAATAATGATAGCAAAGCCGGGAAAAGACCACACTATCCCCACGTCGTATAGACCTATAAGCCTACTCTCTTGCCTATCTAAACTCTTTGAAAAATGCCTAATGACTCGGATAAACACATACCTGAGAATCCAGGGAGGAATTCCGTCACACCAATTTGGGTTTCGTGAAAAGCATGGAACAATTGAGCAGGTCAACCGGATAACATCCGAAATTCGGAACGCGTTTGAAAAACGAGAGTACTGTACTGCTATATTTTTAGATGTCTCTCAAGCATTCGATAGAGTCTGGCTGGAAGGTCTAATGTACAAGATCAAGACAATGCTCCCCTACAGCACCCACAAGATTTTGGAGTCTTACCTACACGACAGAAAATTTGTCGTGAGGTGCAACACCGCTATATCCGATGATTACACTGTTGGAGCTGGAGTTCCTCAAGGCAGCGTGCTAGGGCCAATATTATATGTCCTCTACACCGCAGATATACCGACAAGCACACGTCTAACAACATCCACGTTTGCCGATGACACAGCTATTCTTAGCCGCTCAAAATGCCCGATTCAAGCAACTGCGCAGCTAGCTCATCATATGGTCGATGTCGAAAAATGGCTGTCAGATTGGCGAATTAAAGTGAACGAACTAAAATGCAAGCATGTTACGTTCACTCTGAACAGGCAAAACTGCCCGCCGATAACACTAAACAACACTCTACTCCCACAAGCAAACGAAGTAACATACCTAGGAGTACATCTCGATAGAAGACTCACATGGCGCCGGCACATTGAAGCCAAAAGAACACACCTAAAGCTAAAAGCCAGCGGCCTTCATTGGCTTATCAACGCTCGGTCACCTCTTAGCCTTGAATAGAAAGTCCTGCTGTACAACTCGGTACTAAAACCTATATGGATGTACGGCTCCCAGTTATGGGGGAACGCCAGCAATAGCAACATTGACATAATTCAAAGAGTTCAGTCGAAGATCTTGAGAACAATCACCGGGGCACCGTGGTACGTTCGCAACGAAAACATACACCGCGACTTAAACATTCTACCAGTCAAAGAAGCGATCGCAGAACAGAAGGTAAAGTACTTAACCAAGCTATCGGTGCACCCTAAACACCTGGCGAGAGGTCCAACAAGGTTGAGCAACCAATCACGCCTTCGTCGCAATGACTTACCCACCCAGCGACCGACCTGAGGGACGCGCAACCCGAATGCAGTTTTAGTTTTACTGTTAGTTAAATTTTAATGTTAAGATTCGCCAACTTATTGTTAGTCTCAAAATTAAGAGTAGATTCAATAAATAAAAGCAAAGCTATAATAAAAAAAAAAAAAAAACACCAAAGTTATACCATTTCCAATCAATCAGTTATATGGCAGCTATAAGATATAGTCGGCCGATCCTTATGAAAATTGGTAGGTCGTATTTTTTTGCATTTTTTTGCTACTTTTTTAAAAGTAGCATTCGTACAAAATCTGAACTCTGTAACTATAAAAACACCAAAGTTATACCATTTCCGATCAATCAGTTATATGGCAGCTATAGGATATTGTCGGCCGATCCCGGCCGTTCCGACTTATATACTGCGTGCAAAGAAAAGAAGGGTGTGTGCAAAGTTTCAAGACGATAGCTTAAACACTGAGAGACTAGTTCGCGTAGAAACGGACAGACAGACAGACGGACAGACAGACAGACGGACAGACAGACAGACGGACAGACAGACGGACAGACGGACATGCTCATATCAACTCAGGAGGTGATCCTGATCAAGAATATATATACTTCATAGGGTCGGAGATGTCTGCTTCACTGCGTTGCACACTTTTGGACAAAATTATAATACCCTCTGCAAGGGTATAAAAATGTTTCCATTGAGAAGAATTTTCTCAGAAATTGGGTTGAAAAAAATGTTCTCCATAGAAAATAAAGATTGGGAAGCATAGTTTTTTATTTGTTTAAAAACTGTTGCTAGCAAAGCTTTCTTTAAAATAAAATACACTATATTAGTGCCCATTCAAACTTTTGAATTCACGAAAAATGACATCAAAAACTATGTTTTTTTTTGCTCAGTTGATGCTCTGCTCTCATTGTTTTTCTCTGCTACGCATACGCTCAAATTTTAAACATGTGTGCGTTTTGCCCGCCACTGTTCTAGAGTTACAGCAGGGGTGCCCAGCCCCATTGTTCTCGGTGCTCCTTTATTGTTGGAATTGCTCTTTCATATGGGAAATGATATTTCATATACGTTTGTTGCTCCCAGCATAGGCAAAGCCCAAATACAAAAAACAGTTTTTTCCTCTCCCTTCGTTGCCTCCGTTGCCGAGCTAAACAACAACAATTGTATAGCCTCTCAGTTTTTCGTAAAAATACGAAGGCACTTCGTTTTTATATTGCCGAAAACTTTTTACTGTAAAAAATCACTTTTGGTTGAGAAAGATATAATAAAAATAAAAATATTAGACTCGTACGAGTACGAAATTAGCAGAAAGCAGACGTCTTGAGTAAAATAGAACCAAACCTAAATGTAAATGAAGTTACGCATGTAATCCTTAAGGCAACCCAAGCGCTAAATGCATTCAGCATACAAAAAATCTTCGAATCCTGCCACAAAGTCCCTTTAAAATTAATAACTCCATTCCCTAACGAAATTAGGAGAATTATTACCAAACAAAACATATGCCCTATTCGCTATAGACGAATTTTTAAAACAGAACTTTGCGGAAAATATTCTATACAACATTTTTCAATGCGACGAGTTTCTAGAAGACGTTTGTGATCATAAGGAACAAACTCTAAAGATGGCCTCCTATCACATGAACAATAACCATAGGGGCATTGAAGAAACATTCGCCCACTTAAAAAGACAAATATATTTTCCCCAATTAAGACTAAGATCGCACAAACTATTCGAGAATGCGACACATGCCTTACATTGAAATATGACAGATCCTACCCTAAAATGAAAGTCTTCGAGATTCATTTCAAGCCATTGCATATATACAATAAATCACAATCTACACCTTACAATTATTGATAAATTCTCATTTTGCACAGGCACACGTTTTGACTAAGAGGTCTTCATTTAACGCCATTACAGCACTAAAAACGTTCTTCAGTCAGTTTGGCATCCCGAAAAAAATAATCTACGATCAATGCGCGGAATTCGAAAAAAGAAAAAGGCTTAGAAAAAGGCTTCTAACAATCCAGTACCAATTCCCCAGTTTCCCCAGAAAGGTTTTATTCGTCTATCACGGAAATCTGTAGAATAATATTAACCACAATGAAAAAAAAGAAGAAGTCCTACGAAACCTATAAAAATTAAAAACACACACACACAAAGCCAATGTCAAAGATTTAAATTCAGAAGCAACTAACCTACTATTACTACAATATTTAATTAAATTAGCCTTCAATACAGAAACACTTGAGAAATTAATAGAAAACATAGCAGAGAGTCTAGTATTCTCAAAAATTAACATAATACCATAGCTCGCAAATAACCGATTGCTGGAGTCTCAAAAAATTATTGTTCAATGAGTCTTTGATCAAAAAGTCTGAGAGCAACCTTTTGCTTTGTTCGTTCGTATACAAATTTAGCACTCGTTCAAATGACGAGCATATTTTCAGTTCCCATATACATATTTAACAAAGAGGTGGTTTTCAATAACCATTTTTTTTATACCCTTGCAGAGGGTATTATAATTTTGTCCAAAAGTGTGCAACGCAGTGAAGGAGACATCTCCGACCCTATAAAGTATATATATTCTTGATCAGGATCACCTCCTGAGTTGATATGAGCATGTCCGTCTGTCCGTCTGTCTGTCTGTCTGTTTCTACGCGAACTAGTCTCTCAGTTTTAAAGCTATCGTCTTGAAACTTTGCACACACCCTTCTTTCCTTTGCACGCAGTATATAAGTCGGAACGGCCGGGATCGGCCGACTATATCCTATAGCTGTCATATAACTGATTGATCGGAAATGGTATAACTTTGGTGTTTTTAGAGTTACAGAGTTAAGATTTTGTACGAATGCTACTTTTGGCAAAATAAAACGACCTACCAAATTTCAAAAGTATCGGCCGACTATATCATATAGCTGCCATATATCTGATTGATCGGAAATGTTATAACTTCGGTGTTTTTAAAGCTAGAGAATTCGGATTTGGTACGAATGCTATTTTTGGCAAAATAATACAACATGCCAAATTTCATAAGGATCAGCCGACTATATCCTATAGCTGCCATATAACTGAACAATCGGAAATTACCCAACTTTGGTGTTTTTGAAGATAAAAAGCTGGAACTAAGTACATATTATATTTTTGGTCAGTTAATACAACCTACCAAATTGCATAACGATCGGCCGACTATATCTTATAGCTGCCATATAACTGAACGATCGGAAATGGTATTTGGTAAAAATACCAACTTTGGTATTTTTGAAGATGGAAGCTTGGTACTTTGTTTTAGATTTTTTTGGTTATATAAATTGGATAAATTGGTTATATTATGATATTCTAATAAGGATCGGCCAATTTAATCCGATGTTTGCGATATATATCCGGTTTTAACTGCAAGGGTATATCAACTTCGGCTCCGCCCGAAGTTAGATTTCCTTTCTTGTTTTTTTTTGTAACCCTCGTACACGCACATGGGTCTGGCCAGGCATATTTCGACTTTTAACGTTAATTTAACTTCCCCCAATTTAGATATCGAAAATTGCTTCCAGGTAATTCTATTGGCTTCCTATATGTGCATTTTATAATTGAAAAAAGTCCCTAAAACAGGACAAAAAAAAAAGATTTTAAATCTGCACCTTTCTACACCTTTCTGGTGCTTGGCCAGACCCCTATGTTTTTTGTACGGAAACATACGGCGTCTCAGGCGGGATACGATAGAAACCCGAGTCATTTCACAAGCGAGATAATTAGGGTGCGAAGACAGTTTTTCTTTGTATGACTCTTTTTGTTTCTGGATTTCGTCTTTCACTGCGAGAATGCCCAGATCCCGGTGGATGTTTTCGTTGCGAACATACCAAAGTGCCCCAGTGATAGTTGTCTATGTTGCTGCTGCTCGCGTTCCCCCACAGCTGGGAGCCATACGTTCAGATTAGCTTTAGGACTGAATTGTACAGTAATAACTTGTAGAACAGGCACAGTGGCAATCGTGAGTTTATGATGCAGTGGAGGCTGCTGGCTTTCAGTTTTAAGTGCATCTTCTTGCATTCGATGTGCTTATGCCAGTTTAGTCGTCTATCAAGATGGACGCCAAGGTACGTTACTTCGTTAACTTGAGGGATCTGCATACCGTTTAGTAAAAGCGGAGGGCATGTTTGTCTATTAAGAGTAAACGTTATATGTTTACACTTTTGTTCGTTTATTTTAATGCGCCAATCGGACAGATGATAAGGGGCGAGGGGCGAGAGGTTGCTGCCCGATTTTTTAAGCAAACATGGATTTGGTTATTCTTTCCTTTATTTTTACTCAGATCACTGCTGTGTGGCGCGCGCTAAAAAACTTCGTCCGTTTTCCCTCGCCTCGTTAGCTTCACCCACCAATCGGAGACGCCTTTTTTTTTAAAATATCGATAGGCTTAACATCTAGCATTTTTCAAAACTAATTTTAAACATTTTTCAACTCTAATTCTAACGTTTTCATTATTCAAATATAAACTTAAATCTATGACGGTGGCAACATTCTGTCCCCCGTAATTGATCCCGATCCGTGGTCAGTTACCATTCTCCAAGCCGACGTCCAGAACGGCCTTTGTTTCTGGTCTTTCTATAATACCATGCTGCGTCTTGATGGTCACCCGTCTAACTTATCCATCCTTGGCCATCAATGCGTCAGTCACGCATCCTTCTAGCCACAGGTTTCTAGGGAGAAGGTCATCTACGACTACGACGATGCTTCCGATGGTGATTGGAGGAACCTTCTCAAACCATTTGGCGCGCCTGGTTAATACGGGCGCATACTCCTTAACCCATCGTTGCCAAAAGCGGTCTCCGAAGCGCTGAGTCTCGTTCCATCTACACTTCAGATCCATCCCCTCTTTTGGCAGCGGCTTGTATACCTTCGCTGATCCTAGCAGCAGGTGATTTGGAGTCAGGGCAGCGTCTTCCTCGGAATCCATACTTACGAAAGTGAGAGGTCGCGAGTTGATGATAAATTGTGCCTCCATCAATGCCTTTTTCAACCCTTCGTCGTTAAGTGAGTAACTTTACTTCAAGATTACTTCGTTGTCCGGACGAGTCTCTCCCATGCTCTACCCATGTTCGGTGCTTCTGGTGGGTTAAATCGCCACTTTATGCCGTCGAACTTAACGGTGATCTAATCATGCTCGATCTTTTTCAGCTTCTCGCGCACGGCTTTTTCCGTGGCTCTGCAATTTGTACCATTGTCTGAGAATATTTCGTTCGGTGTCCCTCGAAGGGCCCTAAAATTGGCCATATTCTGCGAAGGCGATGGCTTGATATTGCTTGTAAAGCAGCATCTTTGCATTGCTTACTTTAGCCATTGTCGTGGTTGTTGGCATGTCTTGTCCGGCACATTTCGCTTACAGCCGATCAATGAACAGGTGTACTAGCGCCACTGCTCTGTAAAATCGCCGCCAATCGGAGAAATAGTGCGCGTTAAAAGTAACCTGCATGATCGATGATGCTCTCCTGCTTCTTGGATGTTGGACAGTTGCTTGCACCGGTCTTCAGGAACTCCGTGCCCGTTATCCACGTCTCTTGATGGGTTTGCCCGGTGACCTTGGTAACACCATCTGCTACGTTCAGCCTTATAGGAATTCACCGCCTTTGCTTGACCAGTGTTGTTTCAAGAATTTCGGCGACTCTGTGCATCACAAACTGATGAAAGTTGCGGGGGTCCATAGTTAGCCACTGCAACACTGTCCTGGAGTCCAACCAGTATGTGGCTTTGTCGATTCGTAGGTTGCGTGTGCTCATTACCTTGTGGGCTAAACGTGCTCCCATAACTTCTGCCTGGAGCTCTACACGCGGAATTGATAGTGGGTTTAAAGTTGCCCCCTTGGATTTCGTTATCACCAAAGTTACGGCGAATTTGTCATCCGTTGCCACGCGCAAGTAGCTCCGAACGATGTCATTTGAAAGCATGAATTGAATGTTCGAATTGACTTCACGAACACGTTAGAATCTGGATCCGTGCCGATAAGTAAGCCGTTCAATGGTTCAGGTGGTCTCTCAATTTCTGGTAGTTGCCCTTTTCCTGACGCGCAACACATCTCAGCTGGCTCATTTTTGAATTTCAGAGCATGACAATGCGGACATTCCTTGTCCATAGGATTAATTACCACTTTTGAGTTTGCAAAATACTTTAATTTAAATCAGGCTCATACTGATTAATCATTAATCAGACGATTAATCAGATATAAATGCTCGATCTACCTGTTGTCGTTGTTGGTCATTTTTTCTGCGTCTTTTGACTCTTCTGACTTTATTGCGTTCAGCTCGTGAATCTTCTGGCTCTTCTTGATGAAATTGCGCTATTCTAACAGGTACATCAGTATTTTGTTGCTGGATTTGTTCTTCGGTTCTTTCGGATCTTATATTTCTATCTACTTGTATCACGGCTCAAATCACCTACTTTGCGTTTTCTTGGCATTGCTCACTGTAAAAAACACTCATAAATTGCTTGTATAAATGAAGGATTTTTTTGCTCCAGTTTAAATTGAGTTAAGATGCTATGGTAGCGTGATTTTGTCAGTGGGCTCGGCAACGGAGGCAACGAACAGAGAGAGAGGAAAAAACGAAAAATTGTTGCTGTATTTGGGCCTTGCCTATGCTAGGAGCAACACACGTATATGAAATTTCATTTCCCATATAAAGAGCAATTCCAACAACAAAGGAGCACCGAGAGCAATGGGGCTGGGCAGCCCTGGTCTAAATAATCTATGCAGGCTCTACGAATATCGATGTGGAACGCCAATGGTGTCTCATGGCATAAGCTAGAATTGTCACAATTTTTGACCGAAAACCATATTGACGTTATGCTACTGGTGGAAACGCATCTTACAAGCAAATACAACTTTATAATAAGAGGCTGTACAATCTACCGCACAGATCATCCAGATTATAAAGCCCCCGGCGGAACTGAAGTTCTAATCAGAGATTCTACAATTCACTTGGGGATCGTTTTATAGCCATAGAAGACTACAACGTCAAAAATACGCACTGGGGATCACGTCTAGTGACTCCCAAAGGAAGACGATTGTACAATGAAATTATAAATGTGAAAAATAAAATTTACTGCGTTTTCTCTTGAAGTCCCACATACTGGTCAATCGATCCACGCAAGCTCCCAGACCTTATATATTTTGCGGTGACAAAAAACATTCCTCGCAATCTAATAAGTGGCAAAGCAGACCCGGACTTATCATGAGACCACTCGGCTGTGCTTTTAACGCTTCTTCAAAGCCCAGAAATAACGGAACACCCATTCAGCCTGACGTCGCCAAAAACGAACTGTCTTAAATACAAAAAGTACGTGAGTGCCTACATAGAAGTCGCCCGGGAGCTAAACATAGAATCGGACATCGACTACACTACGAGCGCCCTGGAAGAAGCACTCGTTGTGGCAGCTAAAATCTCTACTCCTCAAGGGAAAGAAGTAGATCGAAACAAATACTTCAAATCCAATCAGCAAATCAAACTGCTCGTGCTCGTGCACGCGTCGTAATTGGCAAAACAGCATATCACCAGCTTCAATGCAACGTCTTAAGGAAGCAACCCGATCACTCGCTGAGCACAGCTGAGGTACATCCAGAATCTTTTGCCAACAAGCACAAAGTACCCTCTGTGGAGCGCCCACCCAAGTCTTAGCGCCCCAATTGAAAAGACCACCCCGATAAGAAACTCCTAGGGATGCTGGGCTCGCAGTGACGAAGACCGAGCTGAAACATTCGCTACACATCTCCGAAGTGTCTTCCAGCCAAACCCTGCCTCAAAGTCATTCCTCCTGCCAGTAATTCAGGCAGAGGCTACTCCTCAGCCAACTGAACCTTCATTCCGGCCTAACGAAATCATAAATGTTATATAGCCCTCTTATAAACCAAACCAAAAAAAAACTTACGACCTACTGACGCCAATTATGCTAATCGAACTTCCAAAATGCGCTATAGAGATCGACTGCAAACTATTTAATGGAATCATTAATCTTAGCTATTTCCCAAAAAGTAGATCATTATTATTAATCCATCATTATAATAATCCCGAAGCCTGGAAAAGACCACACAATTCCTTCATCATACAGACCAATAAGACTCCTATCTTGTTTGTCTAAATTGTTTGAAAAATGCTTGTTAACTCTGATTGTCCTGCTCGTAAAAGAGCTCATACAATTAAAAAGTGCATGTCACTTGAAAACTTATCAAAATCAGAAGCGAAAATTAGATATCCCTCTCTATTTAAAATTTTAGAAGAAGTTGATACTAACGACATCAGTCATGTTCCATAGCCATCATGGCAAAGGAAATCAACTACACCAATTTTACAAAATAACACGAAATGAGCCACGCAACAATTATTTAAAAATAAACCTTTTACAAAGTTGTTAAGATCTCTCTTTACAAAAAAAAAAAACGAGGAAAACTGCTCAACAAGTTGAAATTTATAATTACAACAACCCAGCTCTAGAAGCTGCAGAAAATAGTTTAAACCAACTAGCCCTAGACATTTCCTGAAAGACATGAAAATTCAAATATAATTCCTGAATCAAGAAACTTTTTAATTAATTTAAAAGATCGTATTTCTATTACAAATTCAAAAATGGATTCAATTAAAATTAATCAATTAAAACATTAGTTTTCTTTTAACGTTGCTTGTCTATATACTTTTCTTAAGAAATATCCAAAATAAATAAAATGACTCTTAAAATTCTCCAGTATAACATTTAGAGCTTAACTGATAATAACAATAAACATTTGTTTTTCAAACAACCTGATTTCAAACCACTCTCTGTGTTGTTGGCGTCTGTATAACCAATCTAAAAAACAACATAAACATTTTTAAATCTATTATTTGGGGTAACAACACGCTTGATACCAGAGGAGGAAACTTGGACAACGCTCTTTTAAATTCAGGATTTTTCTTCATTAAAAATGGCGATCCAACCTACTCTCCTTATCTGTCCTATTTCTCTACCCTTGATGTCACTTTCACAAACAAAAACCATCTTAGATTTAAATGGACTTCAGTTAATTCTAAAATTTCGGCTTCTTTCAACTCTTATAAATATAATATAATATAATATATAATATATTATATAAAATAATATATAATATAATATAATATAAATATAATAAGCCAAAAATTATTACAAATTTCTCAAATATTCATATTACTTCTCTAGACAACCTTTTTACTCCTTTTCAAAACATACACGCCAATAATACGATAAAATTAAATTGGAATAATAGATATGTTTCTAAAAAATACTGGGATGATGTTTGCGAAAAACTGTTTATGCTAAGAAACGCGTGCTGACAAAAATATTTTAAATCCAAACTTTACATAGATGCTATTGCCTATATTAACAGTAATAAAAAATTGAATAATTAATTTTATAAAATAAGAAAAAAAACGTAAACAGGCATACCTTACTAAACTAAACTAGATGGTTCTATAACCTACACTAGATGATTTATCTGACCCTACCTTGATATGTGGGAAAATTTGAAATATATATATATAAATATTTTTTTTTTTTTTTTTAACATTTGAAAGTTTTATTTACAATCTGTTCTCAGTTAGGGACAATAATTAAATTTTTTAAGTTAACCTTGACAATAGGAGTTTCATAAATACAAGCTATGAATCTAAAAAAGTTAATTTAGTAAATCCAGTGGATGCTTCCTCTTGAGTCTTCTGATGGTGGTGCTGCTGTCCAGCAAATTGGTGGCACATGTGTTTGGATGTCGTGTTAGTCTGTCCTTGTATTTAGCGGCGAATCTTCTAACTTCAGCGCTGAATTGTCATGGTAATGATGAGCCCCAGACAGCGTCCTGAGAGCTCTGTTCTGTGCCAGCTGAATGACTTTTGTCCATGACTCGTCAATGACTTTTGCCCCACAGTTGGATACCATACGTCCAAACTGGCTTCACTATTGACTTATATATTAGTAGTTTTACTACTCAGCTTCAGGGTTGACTTAAGTCCAATCAACCAGTAAAGCCGCCGCAGCTTTTCTTGTACTTGCTTTCGTTTTCGCAGTAGATGGGTCCTCCATGTTAGACGCCTATCCAACGTCGTTCCCAAGTATTTAGGGGTTGAGTTAGGTGGTATGGCAGTGCCTCCAATGCTAATCTCTGGACAGTCGCCTCTCTTTAAGGTAATGTAATTTGGGCGGACTTATCATGATTAATCGCAATGTTCCATCTTTGAAACCACGGGTCAAGGGCATCGAGCTGACGCTGGAGACAGTCAGAGGCATCCTGTGGCAAGCTTGCCGAAGCTAGGAAAGCTGTGTCGTCTGCATTTTTGCGGCTAGCAAACCTCCTTCATCTATAACAGGCATATCTGCCTGTATTGTTCCATCTTTCCATCTATTGTTCCGCAATGTTCCATCTTTGAAGCCACGGGTCAAGGGCATCGAGCTGACGCTGGAGACAGTCAGAGGCATCCTGGGGCAAGCTTGCCGAAGCTAGGAAAGCTGTGTCGTCTGCATTTTTGCGGCTAGCAAACCTCCTTCATCTATAACAGGCATATCTGCTGTGTATAGTGTGTAGAGAATTGGACCAAGGACACTACCCTGCGGTACACCTGCCTTAATGGGCCTAAAATCTGACCTTGCGTCTCCACATCTCACCCTAAATGACCTGTCATTCAGGTATGACTTGAGGAAGGCGTAATGCTCATGGGGTATGCTCCTTTTTATTTTCATTAGTAGTCCTGGATGCCAGACCCTGTCAAATGCCTGCTTGACGTCAAGGAAAACTGCGCAACAATATTTCTTCTCTTCCGGGCTGTTTAGAATCTTTTGTACAATCCTTTGGCATTGCTCCGGGGTGGCGTGACAACGCCTGAAACCAAATTGATGGTCTGGAATCAAGCCAGTCTCGTCTAATACGGTCTGAAATCAGCGCAGAAATACTCTCTCAAGTAACTTGGATAGTACTTATAATAAGCTTGGATAATAAGCTTATCGCCCTGTATGAGGCAAGATCAGCTTCAGGCTTTCCTGGCTTCGGAATGAAGATGACCTCCGCCTTTTTTTTTCAGTCAGAGGGGACGTGGCCAATCTCCAAGCACGCGTTGAATATGCTCGTAAGCCTTTGGATACCTAATGGGGGGAGAAGTTTAATGGCAAGTGCTTCAAGGCCACCCGCACCCGGGGACTTGAACTTCCTCTTCCGAGACTGGCTCCAATTGACAGAAATCCGTGCAGGGTAGAGACAGAAACCTCTCAGTCTCAGATTGGTCCACCTCCGAGAATCTATTGAATGGAGTGAAGGCGTCTTCCAAATGAGCAGCAAATACGTCCGCCCTCTCCTGATCGGAGCGGCACCACTCACCGTCGGGTTTCCTAACCTGAGCCACCCTTTTCTTTGGACGGTTGATGTGACTTGTCAGTTGCCACAAGTTGTGCTCGGGGTCGCTGGGCTTAACCTGACGTAGGTATTCTTCAAAAGCACAAGTTCGCAACCTCTGGAGAAGCTTCGTGAGTCTTTTGGTCGCACGATTGAGAGCTGTTTTGTCGCTGGGATACCTAGTTCGGAACCAGATCCTTCTAAGCCGTCGCTTTTCATTGAGCAGTTGAGCTACTTCTGGAGACCACAAATGTAGGTGCCTTTGAAGGATTTTGTTATTGCATGGAGCCCTTGGTGTTGCGACTAAGGCAGCATTGTGCATCTCCTGAGTGAGGTTGACCACGGCATTGTCAATATTAAATCCTGTGTTGAGGTCCGGCTGAGTATTGCCTAGGGCGTTATTTAGCCACCCTGTGTAGGTTTCGATGTTGGTACGTGATTTTATCATCTGGGAACTGATGACCTTCTTTTCAACAGGGGTATTAATGTGGAGCTCCACCGCGCTGTGATCCGAAAGGAGATCTGCATTTGACGAGCAGGCAATGAAGTCCGGATGAATTCCGTGGGATATAGCAAAGTCCAGTAGGTCCGGCCGTTTTTGGGGGTCAGTGAGCCAGTACGTAGGCTCTCCGGTTGAATGGCAGTTGAAGGCTCTACGCTGAATACACCTGAATAGCGTAGATCCTTTAGGGTTAGTCACCCTCGAGCCCCACCATGGGTGCTTGGCATTGAAATCACCTGCAAGTATGAATTTGTCGCCCATGTCATTCAGCAGTAAATCAAATTGGTTATCGGACACTCTCTGTCTAGGAGGAATATAAGCGGAACCGATCATAATTACCCCCCGGGGGTGGAGACACTGATTTTGGCGCACTGGGTCCATTCTTCTTTGATTTTTGCGATCTCGCTGTAGTCAATGCTAGATTTGATTATAATTGCCGCTCCTCCGTGCCCTCTGCCACTGGGATGATTAGCATGAATGATATTGTAGCAGTCAGGTAATGAGTCAGTGTAGTAAAGCAGTCAGTGTAGTAAAGTCAGGAATGATTTGTGTGTAAAGGGGGTTTCTGAAATTAGCAAAATGTCAATGCAGAGGGTGTGGATGAAATGCTCCACTTGTAGCCTTTTATTAATTAGGCCGTTAGCGTTCCAGAAGGCTACGTGCAGTCCTACTTGTTGCATATCTGAGTAAGGATGGCGCTCATCATTGTTGTCATACGTTCATCTTATCCAAAACTCTCTCCAGGAGGCTTTCCACTCTCGACGTAAAGGCTGCCAACTGGTCGGCTTGTGGAATCTCGGTTGCTGCCGCTTGTTACTGTTGTGAACGGGTTCCTCCCCTGGCTATATCAGCATAGCTCCTTGATAAGGTGTCCACTGTTGGATAGTGTTGAACGGGTTGGAAAGCTAAACGACGTGGTTGAGCTGAACGTGGATCTTTAGGGGCCATGCTGGCCTTGGCTTTCTTATATCATGGGCAGCCTTTGTAGGAGGCAGGATGGGGTCCATGGCAGTGCACGCATTTTGCCGCCTCTTTTCGATTTTTCCTGCACTCTCTTGTGCTGTGTTGTTTACCACATTTGACACAACGATGCTGCAATTTACAGTATCGCTGGCTATGACCAAATCCTTGGCAGCGATAGCACTGCGGCACGTCGTGGAATTCGCGTGAGGGTTCCACCTTAACCACAGAGTGGTTTTCTATTCACGTTAAATACCTCTTTGTTGTTGCTAGACGGCTCTAGATTAAGAAAAAATATAGGTAATGGATTCTTGGTGATTTGCCCTATGGCATTGTGCACATCACGGACTGCATGTCCTTGACGACGAAAGTCTGCCTTAATCTCGTCTATATCGGTGGAGTGGTGGAGTCCCTTTACTACAATTCTGTAGGCTCTATCTTCCTTGGGCCGGAACGTGTAATATCTTTTCCCGGCGCTATCAACCTGGGATTTGAGGGCAGAGTACGACTCCTTATCCGGCATCATAATCCTCACCTGATTGTCGTTGGCGGCTTTGTAGGAGAAGTCCTTCTTTTTGCCAACGATGTCCTCGATGCAGGAAATTAGAGCAGCAATGTTAGAGACATCTGGGATAAAAATCGGTGGTGGCTTGATTTTCTTCTTTTTGGGGGACTTAGAAGACATAAGTACCTCTTCATCATCGACCGCTTCCGTGCCGTTGTCTAAAACTTCATCTTCAAGATCAGATAGATCAGATCAGATCAGATCAGATAGATAGCATAATAATTACTTTCAATATTAGCCTTCAATGCCGCTCTTGTTGCTTTGCTGGTGGTTGGTTCGTCTTCCCTGACGGGTTTTTTAGCCGACTTCCGTTTCATTTCTCCAAGCTCGGAGTCGCTGAAGTCGACATCTTGAAAGTTAGAATAGGGCTTCTTTTTAGAAGGCGGCTTGATTTTGATGGAGTGGGGGGCGTCTTGCCAGTCCATCGTGTTGATTTTGTCCACGATTGGCCGCGAGATTGTGTATATAAACGTGGTTTTTAATTTTTTGTTTTTGGTAAATTTTTGATTTTTTAACACACTCTATCTATATATATAAAAGAACATCGTGTTTTATGTTACACCACTTATAAATCAAGAACGGAAGAACAGATTTGAGTGAAAATTGGTAGGGAGGTAGCTTAGAGCCAGGAGAAGGACATAGGATACTTTTTGTCCCGTTCGACAGCGTTCCTCCCTGGCCCATACTTTTTATTTAGGCAGACAGCTAAGAAGAAAATGTCAAATGTCAAAATGTCAGTTACAAACGAAGTCAAATTCATAGTCAGGCTCTCAAATTTAACAACGAACCAAAAAGATTGTGTTGCGCTGAAATCAATATTAAAACTATTTCTATTAAATAAATAATTAACAAGTGGATTGAAGTGAAGTGAAGTTTAATTAATAATGCCGCGACCAAGACGGTCGAATCTTTCCCGACAAAGCCGTAATGCAAGAAGAATACAAAATATTGCATATGAAAGGACTGAAGAAGAACGAGAAATTGCACGTGAACAGCGCCGCAATAGTATGGCTCGACTTCGTGCTTCTCAAATAGATTTCAATTTGCGACGCAGATATTTAGCTGATTTGAATAGAGCTGCGTTTCGATACGATTGCAGCAATGATTACAGCTTGCATCCTAGCGTTTGCATTGGGCAAATGGACGTTGTTTGCGAGTATTGTGGTGCATTAAAGTTTTCCGGAGAAACGCCTGGATTATGCTGCGTTAATGGTAAAGTGAAATTGCCAGTGTTGACTCCGCCACAAGAGCCATTGTATTCATTGCTTTGCGGCGAAACACAAGAATCACGCCACTTTCTTGCAAATACTCGAAAATACAATAGTTGTTTCCAAATGACGTCATTTGGGGCAGACATTATCGAAGAAGGAGGTTTTAATCCGACATTTAAGGTATTTATTTTTGTACTTACATAGAATGTAGTTAAAGAATCTGGTTTTTATTTTGTAGATACAAGGACAGATTCACCATCGAATTGGATCATTACTACCTTTCGAAGATACACAGAATAAATTTTTACAAATATATTTCATGGGCAACATGGAAGAACAACTTGATCGACGCCTAGGGATCAATGCAGGAATGAAGCGAGCAATTCTTCAAGACTTGCAGTGTCTGCTTCATGAACATCATGCGTTGGTCAGGTTGTTTAAGAGTGCTTTAGAGCGCATGCCAAATGATGACTATAAAGTTGTCATCAAAGCAGATAAACGACCATCTGGAACACACGAACGCACATGTAATGCTCCAACAGTAGACGAAGTTGCCATCCTGATTTTTGGTGAATAATTGGAAAAACGTGATATTGTGCTTACACGTCGCGATACTGGGCAACTGCAAAAAATATCGGAAACTCATCGATCATATGACGCATTGCAATACCCACTGATGAGAATATTGTATACCCACAAGTATTACAGGATTAAATTAATTGGAAAATTATTCTTTTTTGTTTGACTTATTTCTTATGCGTGCAACCACAATATGCCACAGCGAAACGTGGCAGGGTACTACTAGTTTGAAATATATGAAAGATATATTGGGAAAAATGCTTTCTTTTAAAAAAAAAAACTTTATAAACAAATAAAACCTTACAAAAGTATATTTTCTGACTCGGACCACAACGCTTTTCTTAGTCAAATAGCCACAGCTTCTAACACTGCTATTTGTTTTGATGATATTTTCCCTGACGACCTACTTTACACAAATTCTATCTTAAATTTTGAGACTCAAACTTCACATATGAACTTGTCCATCTAAGGTACTCGAAAACATTTCATATAGAATGCTTCTACCCTTACCTACTGTGCAATTAGAAATCCTTGTTTCATTGCTTAGTTCTACTAAGCCAAAATTAATATATAAAAATTATTTTCCTTAAAATAAGCGCCATTTTTAGATCTCCTGACATAAGATTTCATACATTGGCTGGGGCGTTAACCCGCTTAAACGGGGTGGACAAAAATTTCTTCTACTACAGGAATTAACTTAATATAAAAAAAAATAATAAAACTTAAAAAACACTATACCTTGAAGCACTGTGCCGAATAGCAAAAATTTCAGAAATAGTGATAAGACCTCTACTGCACAAGGAAGAAAAAATAGAAGAGGAAGAAGCAGAACCGAGCTATGCTTGGAATTGAAATTAAACAAATTATTAATTCACCTCTAAATATAGCACAGCACACGCGAAGCTATAAGGTTTAAGTTAAAACTGAAGTTTCTCTAAATTCAATTCTTAATCAAGTAAAAAAAGGTTTACAACAATATTTATCATAAGTGCAGTGCGCACAAAACCAATCGCAGTGTGCCTCAGAATTTTTTTACATTTTTGATTGCACGCTATAAATGTTTTTTTAGTTTTTATGTATGTTACAAATGTTAGGGCGGGTTTTTATTTCCGCGGCGATGACGTCGGGTTCGATTTCCTTTACTGCCATTTGTAGGTCCTTGATGCTTCTCAGTTGGTACGTGTAGTAATATTTTTTGTCCAGATTTTTAAACACCATTGAAGTATTTTGCATTGCAATTTCTGCTGCTGAGGTTGCAAAAATTATTGCACTACTTGTTGTTGCTGCGAAATTTGATTCCGCCATTGCGCGGTAAAAATGATATTTTTTTTGTGAAATAATTTAATTTTACCTAATTTTTTAGTATCTTAAATACTGAAATTAGATAAAAAAATTTAAAAGATTTTTTGGGAATACCCCTAATTTGATGGGCCCTTTTAAAGTCAGCTGTTCAGTGTCGTTTTGTTTTTCAAGTCTAAAAACGCGGGAAAACCTGCAGCTAGTAGGTCATTAAAAGCAAACATTAAAAGATAAAAGTGTCTTAATGGAAAATTAAATTTATTATTTTTAAAACGTTTTTCTATATTTTATATGTTTGTATTGTTTAACACATTAGACAGTGTTTCAAATGTGTTGTTCTAGGTGATTCTAACAAAAATACATGTGATCTGTAAAGGTTTTCTTTTAAGTGCCTGTGAAATATTAAGCAAAATTAACACGCGTAAAAACACGCTGCCTCAGTTTCACCAAAAAAGTCTTAGGGACCAGAAGTAGCCTTTTTTTTAAGAAAGCCAAAAGAAGTGAAGACATACAAGATTAAAAAAAAAAAATTAATATGAATGAGCCGATTCCAATAAGTCCTCATAGTGCCCTGGCGTTCTTTATTGAAAATGCTTTTACAAAGCAGCAATATTTAAATATAAGAGCATTAATTAAGCAACAAGGATGTGATATTTTTCCTTCATACCATCAAATCGCCGAATCCAAATTGAAATGCAGACCACAGGATATTAAAATCTGTAAAACGCAAGCAGAAATCTCATTTCAAAATTTGCTGAATCATACAGCTCACCGCATACTTGCAATGTAAGATAAAGTTAGGATATTCGGCAAGATTCAACAGAATGCACCTTAATTGTGAGCTATGGGTTCGATGGGTCTGTTGGGCACAGCACGTATAAGCAACGGTTTGAATTGAACGAATCTGTCGGCTTAGATCATACGCTTTTTGTTACAACAGCTATACCGTTAAAGCTAATAGATCAGAATCATCAAGTTATTTGGATTAGTAGGACTCCACAGTCAGTGAGATTTTGTCGACCTTTGAAAATTTAGTTCGTGAAGGAAAGTACTGCACTAATATTGAAGGACAAACAAGAAAAGAAAGCTATCCTTGGGCGGAGCCGAAGATAATATACCCTTGCAGTTAAAACAGGATATGTATTGCTAAAATCGGATAAAGTTGGCCGATCCTTATGAGAATATCATAATATAACAAATGTATTACAATACAAAATCTAAAAAACGTTCCATTTTCAAGAAAAAACAAAAAAAAGCTTCAATCTTCAAGAACACCAAAGTTGATATGTTGACCAAATACCAATTCCGATCGTTCAGTTATATGCAGCTATAAGATATAGTCGGCCGATTGTTATGTTAAATTTGGTTACAAATTTAAAATTTTTGAAATCTTCAAAAATACCAAAATTGGGTAATTTCCGATGGCAGCTATAGGATATAGTCGGCTGATCCTTATAATTTGGCATTTTTGTCATTTGGCATGTCGCATTATTTTTCCAAAATTAGCATTCATACACAATTCGAAGGGGCCCATCCACGGGCATGTTGGCGAACATGCTCGCCTACTTGAATTTCATTTTCCCAACGTCCCGGATCGGCCGACTAAATCTTGTAGCTGCCATATAACTTATTGATCGGAAATGTTGTAACATTGGTGTTTTTAAAGTTCGAGAGTTCGGATTAGTTCTATTTTTAGCAAAATAATACGACCTTTCAAATTTCAGCCGAATCGGCGGACAGGTTCGGCCGACTATATCCTATATAACTGAGCAATCGGTAATTACCCAACTTTTGTGATTTTGAAGATAGAAAGTTGGAACTTCGTACAGATTCTATTTTTGGTCAGTTGATACAACCTACCAAATTTCATAACCGACTAAATCGGCCGACTACATCTTGTAGCTGCCATATCGGAAACGATCGGAAATAGTATTTGGTAGAAATACCAACTTTGGTATTTTTGAAAATAGATGTTTGGTACTTTGTTTTAGAGTTTTTATTGTAATTAATTGGTTTTATTAATATATACTCATAAGGATCGGTCAACTGCATCCGATGTTTTCTACATATATCCGGATTTAACTGAAGGGTATATCAACTTCGGCTCCGCCCGAAGGTAGCTTTCCTTTCTTGTTTCTAGATATTTTATTGTAATTAATTGGTTTTATTATGATATTCTCATAAGAATCGGCCAACTATATCCGATGCTTGCGATGTATATCCTGTTGTAACTGCAAGGGTAAGGCTCCGCACGAAGTTAGCTCTTCTTTCTTGTTTTATAATCAACTTATTTTATATTTCATTAAACTTTTGTTATTGTTGTTTAAATTAAAAAATATTTATTCTTTTGGTATTTGGCATTTAAATTGTATGTAAATTTACGTTGGAAATAACTATAAAAATAATGTTGCATAACCTTAGGGGTCTGGTTTAAATTGATTTTTAAAATTGGCACGGCGGTCTTCTAACAAAGCTGAAAAACCTCCTAACGCCTCAGCTCTTTCTGCACATTCAAAGCTTTTTATCAGGAAGAAAATTCAGTGTGGCTGTCGATGGAGAAAAGTCGTCAAAACGCCCAATCTCAGCCGGTGTACCCCAAGGCAGTGTACTAGGTCCGACGCTATACTCTCTGTACACATCAGATATGCCAGACTCCTGGGGATGTACCGAAGTCGACGATGAGAATATGTTGATCGCTTTTCGTTTTCGAACGTTTTCGAAGTAAGATCATTCATGGGCTTGGCTGGCTATTATAGGTGCTTTATTAAAGACTTTGCATCAATAGCTAAGCCCATTTCGAACATTATAAAAGGGGGAGCTTGGAAATGTCAGCAGACATAGATCCAGAAGCATCCAGATACAGTTTACCGAGCCGCAACGGCAAGCTTTTGAAAAGCTGCGTAACATCCTGGCCTCTGAGGATGTCATCCTCAGGTACCCCGATTATAAAAAGAGTTGATTATAAAAAGGCTTTGCTAATTCGGCGTTATAGTTAGCGAGCATCCGCTCAGCCTATTCTGCGAGGTTGGCGCTACTCTCGTTCATCTTCTTACTGCGCTCGCATCCTAAATTGGATTTCGCATATTGTTAATATATCCTCATAAATCCTAATTTCATATGCGGCCTGAATAAAGTTTATAACGTTGAACCTAATTAAATTCTGATTTTTTATTTACGGCATTGAAAACGCTCAATGACCAAACATACATATTTACATATATTGAACGGCCGCTCGGAACTTAATAAATAATTTCATTATATGCACTACTCACCAGAATTAGTTATTATCACCAGGTCACTTAAATCTTTTTTAAAAAATTTAACTTCAAATGCAACAAACAAACGCGTGTAATTCATATGCAACTTGAACATCAAATGCAAAGAGAAGGGGAGAGGCAAGACGAAACCAAAAATGGACAACCGAAAATTCTGGCGCGTGCCAGGGTACAGTCGACCAAAGCAATGCCTTGTAATTAGAATCGCACAAGGCTAATATCAAACATGAACATATTGGCTTTGCCTAAAGCAAATTATTAATACATTTCAATATACCGTATGATTAGATAAGAAAAATTTATCAAATATAATCTTAAATATATAAAAATATTTCAACATATTTTAAAAAGGGTATTCTGACGTCGCTTCCATTCATTTGGTTTTCGACACAGATTTTTTTTCTCTCCCTTCCCTCCATTTACATCTCTCTAATTGTCTCTCTGTCGCGTCCCGCTGCTCCGAAAATATGACGTAGAAGCTGCGAGAATCATTGTCGAAAACCGAAAGCAGGTAGAAGTTTCGTTTCCCCTTTCGTTTCGGACTTCAGTAAACGAAGCCCATACAATTTGTTACAGTCGCCAGGAAAAGTCGGGGAAGGAATTTTGGTACTGAAGGGTCAGCAGTGTGTTGGTTTCTGTGTATGGGAGGCTTGTGTTATTGTTGCCTTCATTTTCATTACGGCTTGTGTTGAACGCTGAGGGCGATGGATGCCCTGTTGTTGTCATTAACATATGATAATAAAGACAAGAAAGGAAAGCTTACTTCGGGCAGTACCGAAGATGATATGCCCTTACAGTTAAAGCCGGATATATATTGTAAGGAGAGTTAGTCTCCCCACACGCAAAGACAAATAACCGGGGGCAAAGGAGGGCCGAGGAGGTGCGAAAGCGGCTACAGGGGGTAAGCAGCACCGGCCAATCATTCGGCGGCCGCGGGAAATAGGCCAAGGACCAATACGAGCGGTGAGAGACAGGGTTTCATCACCCAGTGGGAAGACGGAATCAACGTGGAACGTAACAGTTCCCGGAGTAGCAGCAAACGGATGGAATGGCAGAGGGGGCGGTGAGGGGCAGAGCTCCATCACCCGGTGGGAAGAGGCGAAGGAAGCCGGCGGCGCACCTCATAGCAACAGCAGAAGTCAGTGGCCGAAAGGAAAGGGGCAAAGGGGTACGGACGGCAGCCCGCCAACGGCAAAGTGGCGTTATCTTGGAAGCAGGAGTAACGGCAGGACCACAAGCCAGGAAGATTAACTGGCGCTCCGATCCGTATATAAGGAGGCCCATTGGAGCAAATCTGGACGAGTCTTTTTAAGAAGCTTTTAGCGTTGAGTTGGAGGACCGCCTTTGGAGAGTCTGACATTCAAGTGTTAGAGCGTTTCTAAAAAGGACTCGAGAGCTGAGTAGAAGGACCGCCATTGGAGAGTCCAGCAACACTGAGAAAGAAGGACGTAAAGGACGAGACACAAGACAACCCAGGGTAGTGGAGTCAAGCAACTTCCGATCCGGGTCCATTGACGCGTACGCGCGGTGGTCGGCCGGCATTACGGAGTTGCGACATACGGTTCTGGACGGCGACTTCCGAACCTGTCGGGACTGACAAACTTCGGCAACTCCCGAACTGCTCTTAACCCGCTCTGCTCACACCGACTCCCGTGTCATGAAGTTCGCAGTGTAAAACCCCCCTCCAATATCCGAAACAAATTTCGCACCAACAACAAACAGTGCTACAATTTCTGCAACCACAGGGACAACCACTGCTATTCAAAGTACCGCGACATCAACGAATACAGCGAGTACAAAAACAACAACTTCGGAAAGTGCCAAAGCGGCCCCGGCCACACAGACTGGAATGGATCGCTACATCCAAATTAAGCGCAAGCTTAATTGCCCGCAGAGTAGTCCGGCAGGTAAAAAAACAAAAAGGAACCGTGTCCAGAAGATCGACGAAGAACCATGCAGATCCAGTAGAAACAGATTTTCCTTGTTGGCGGAGGTTGAGGAAAACCAACCAGCCCAAGACACCGCAAAAAACACAAGCCCTCTCCAATCTATATCATGGAGAAAAGCTCGAATGCCCTGGTCAACCGAATTGAGTCTTTGATCGGGAACGCAGACAACTTTTATGTTGTCCCGTTTATCAAAGGGAACATCTATGAAACTAAGGTGCAAACAAAGACTGCATAGCACTTCCAAATCGTGTCCAAATATCTGGACACTGAAAAACAAACACTGCTACACGTACCAACCACACGAGGCAACCAAACGGCAAAATATAGACGATGTATGGTGTACAAGGAGTTAAAGAGTCGCATGCGTCAAGCGACCGCAACGCGCAACCAAAATCCGCAGAGAACGTACATTGCGTCAAAAACTACGCCAGACGTCTTCTTCGCCAAAGCTGCGAGGTCCTCATTTGGTCCACTAAACATCACCAACGGCTTCTCCTATGCCGATGCTCTACAATCTAGAAAGGAAATTCCAATTCAGCCTAACTCTCAAAGCGCTCAACAGGCCCCAGAGCAGCCACACAGCAAAACGAAAACTATGATGCTTACCCTCCAACAAAGTATGATGGAGCTTATGTCATTCATGTAAACGATCATGCAAATGCTTGTTTAAAACCAGAACATGGTGGTTCAGCTGCTCGTAGCACAACAGTCTAAATAATCTATGCAGGCTCTATGAATATCAATGTGGAACACTAATGGTGCCTCACGGCATAAACTAGAATTGTCACAATTCTTGACCGAAACCCATATTGAAGTTATGCTATTATGGAAACGCATCTTACAATCAAATACAACTTTTAAATAAGAGGCTACACAATCTACCGCACAGATCATCCAGATGGGAAATCCCACGGCGGAACTGGAGTTCTAAACAGAGAACGCATTACACACCATTTTCACAAAAGGTTTGCAACTTCTTGCAGGCCACATCGATACAAATTCAGTCAAGCAACGGAATCCTTTCAATCGCTACCGTTTACCGCCCTCCTCGTTTTTCAATCTCGGAAGGACAATTTATGGACTTCTACAATTCACTTGGGAATCGTTTTATAGCCGCAGGAGACTACAACGCCAAACATACGCACTGGGGATCACTTCTAGTGACTCCCAAAGGAAGACAATTGTACAATGCAATTATAAATGTGAAAAATAATTTGGACTACGTTTCCCCTGGAAGTCCCACATACTGGCCAACAGACCCATGAAAGCTCCCAGACCTTATTGATTTTGCGGTGGCAAAAAACATACCTCGCAATCTAACATGTGCCAAAGCAGTTTCGGACTTATCATCAGACCACTCGCCTGTGCTTCGAGAAAACATTTTACTACTAACACTTAATCTTATTCCTAAATAAATTAAAAATGTATGCTGAAATAATAAAAAATATAATATAAAAAATAATATCATTTCCTTCGTCATTTCATCACATAACGAATACCCGAATATTGTTAGGGTAGCATGCCTGAAAAGTAAGAAAAATCAAAATTTTGTGCGCTGGCTTCGAAACGAAATCGCACGCACACGTACACCCGTGTATGTGAATGTGTGACACGCATACATACAAAGATCAACCGAAGCGCAGGCCAACCTTCTTCATCGCGCTCCGTTTAGAGACTGAAAAACCGAAAACATTTAATGAGAGAATGAGCGTAAGATGAACGAACGATGAGCGTAAGAGAGCGTAAGAAATCCTCTCTGGGGCCTGCTGGGGCCTGTCGCAAGAAATTTTTGCGTCCATTTTCGTTGTATGAAATGGGTTGTCTATATGCTGTATGGTTAGTGGTATAATTAAGGATAATCAAAAAAAATAAGGAAATATAATCCATGAGAAAATACAATTAATCGGAAAAATACAATTGATAAGAAAAATACAATTTAAACTAATTTTCAAATAGACTAGTAAAAGAAAATGTCATGGTTTTCCCATTGTATTCAAATTCAGTAATTACTCTTGGTTTACTCACTCAGCTTTTCCGACTCTGCATCGATCGTTGGGCCCAAGAAGATGAGGTGCTTTTTGCTTTTTACTTAATTAAAAGAGAAAGAATACATTGGGGAAATACCTGACTAATATTACTGACTTGGCCTGCTTATGAAACTACTTAAAATAAGGTCCTATGCTAAATAATTCATACTCCTTGGAGTTTACATTAGGTAATATTAAGAAGATTAAGGATTTATAAAATTAATTTAAAGAAAATTATACATGATTTCATTTAGGGTGGGAGTCGATACTAATTTGGCGCCGCTATCGAGGTTCGCCTTGGAATATTTTGTGCAATTAAATATTGCCGAAAGTGTACATACACATGCTCGCAGGGTTATTGATTTCTCACAGTGTAGTATTGATATTTGGTCTATTTAGATTCACAAAAGAAAATTGTAAAAATACAGAAATTCTCACTAATAAGTGGCTGGCTGCTCGCTGAAGCACAAAAGTAAACATAACTGAACTGCAGCGGCAACAGTTGTTGTTGTTGTGAATGTTCTTATGTCTCCTCTACATCCTGATCCTCCCTAATGCACGCTAACTTGGGCTTCTCTGGCTGGTCGGCTGGTTACGTCACTCTATCGGCGGTCCATGCGAAGATCACGAAGCTAAGGGTGTCCCATTTATTCCATGTTGGGGGTGGTTACTGGGTGGCTTTGGCTGCTCCGATCTGGTCCAACGCCCGATCCACGGCCAAATTTCCAAATGCAAAGCCTATCAGGCTGCACCTGGTCGGAATCGTAGCACACTGTGCCCCCTGACAAAGAATTGGTCATGTTGGCGTATTGGAATTATTTAAACACTGTCTCACCTTGTAGATTTTTTCTTTCCCGCAACACGATCAATAACTATTGGTTTTAATTGGATTTTAGGCCGAATGCCTTCGTTGCACTAGGGTTTTCCTTCTTTACTTTATCACCACACGTGTATGCCGAATTTCCTATCGCTTTTAAAACACGCTGATGGAAACTTCTTACTCGGCCAAAGATCAAGAAAAGAATAAATGCTAAGAACTGGCCACGAGTTTCAGCGTTCCCATGCTTCCATAAAGCTTCCCTACCTAACGGAGTAATCGTATGATTTTCTACCTACTTTGGTCCGTTTCTGCAAGTGTGGGTGGGAATGGCACTTGTCTATGCAATTCTGTTCCCATCTGTTGGGTGAATACAGTCGAGGAACGGAATATTGGCCTACCTATATGTTTGATTTTATCTTTGGGTGGATACAGTCGTGGAACGAAATAATGGCCTGCCTATATATTTGTTTTGGTTTTGGAATGAGGTGCACACTTCACACCTTCCACTTCTTCTTTGTACACTAACCCAAAAAAACTAGTATCGTCACTAAAACTTACCTATCAGAATACTAGAGGGCTACGTAGCAAACTCCCCAAGCTATATTCTGATAGTTCTTTCTTTGCATCCCATATTATAGCCTTTACAGAAACTTGGTTAAAGCCGGAGATCTTTAGCCCCTACGTTTTTCCAAGTAAGTACACCACTTTTAGACGGGATCGATCTCAACGAAGGGGAGGTGGAGTCCTCATTTCGGTAGACCCTACTCTTGCTTCTAAAGAGGTGAAATCCCAAGAGTTTGGTGACATAAAATTTATTTGCGTTAAAATCACTATGTCCGTGAAAAATTTATATATAACATGTTCATATATATGCAACATTTCCCCTATTCGATACGTTTCTAATCTTATGACGGATCGTGACCAACTCGTAGCGGTGGGCGACTTTAATATCCCAGAATTAAATTGGTCCAACGTCGATAACTTACGATAACTTTTTGTCACTTATCACTCACCATGACTTCACCGCGGGCATGTTTGACATGTCCCTAGATCAGATTAACCATGTTAGAAATTCGTTAGGTCGGCTTTTAGACTTATGCTTTCCCCCTTTCAACCCCAGAGGATCCATATCACCCCACGCCATCGAAACTATTCCTGGTATCGATCAGATGTTTCCACGCGTGGCAAATAAGATTCGCTGTTTCCGTAAAGCTGATTTTCAGAAACTTAATAGCCTTATCGATTCATATGATTGTTCCAATATTCCGATGTCACCTTAGAAAAATTGGTCCGATTGGTCCAATGTCACCTTAGAAAAATTTTACTGCACTTTAAATACATTTTTTGACTCCTACGTGCCATGGAAATATCCGCTTCAACAAGTCCTCCTTGGTATACAAGGTGCCTCATTAGCCTAAAAAATACTAAAAATAGGCTCTTGCTAAAATATAAAAAAACCTGCAGTAGTAACGATTTCTCAAGATACCTACTAGCTCTGTCGAATTTTACCGTGCATAACGCTGAATGTTATAGGAATTATATTTGCCGCTGCCGGATACAATTTACTCAGGATCCAAAGCAGTTTTATAATTTTGTTTACGCACAAAGCGCATTTATCTGCGACCTCTGATCAAGCCACTGCCGATTTATTCGCAAAATTTTTTCAAACAACTTATTCTCCACCTAAATTGACAGATCAGCCTTAAGCATACAACATTCAATCAGCAAATCTTATTTTCTGTCCGTTTTTCTCCGAGAATAGCTTATTATCTTATCTTCTAAGGGTCAAAGCCATTTATTCTCCAGGCCCCGACGGAGTACCAGGCTGTGTGCTAAAATACTGTGCCACTCACAGTATTGTGATATACAATACTCACAGTAATACTCACTCTTGTTAAGTAAACTGAATATGCTGGGTTTTCCTATAGACCTCTTAACGTGGATCTCCAGCTACTTAGATGGAAGGACACAAAGAGTCTTATTTAAAAACATACAGTCCCGTCTAGTCCGTGCTACATCTGGCGTCCCTAAAGGAAGCCATCTTGGCCCGTTATTATTTACTCTTTTTATAAATGACTTGCCCCCTGCTTTAACGAACTCTCTAGTTCTTATGTATGCAGATGATGTAAAGCTTTGTGTACGGTCATTTTCGTTGTCGTAATGTTCATTACGTAATGTTAGTGCATACCACAACCCTACAATCGATACCTGCTTGATGTCTATCGATCTCGAGACCCCGGTCCCTTTGGAAAACGGGACATCTCTAAGCTTCTTCCAATTATTACGACTGAAACACATTTTTTTGTTATACTGCCAACATTGTTTGATCTCTAAAATTAATTCAAATTAAATTCAGTGACATACTTGAAACAAACCCTGTGTTTTTATAAAACGGCATCAGCAAAGTCCCCATAGCAGACTTCTGCTAATCATTGACTCCCGTATTCTAGCGGCGCAGTCACAACATTTTTGGTGGCCCATGAGGGGAACCTCTTGTTAAATGTGCCAATGAATGGAATTTGAATTGATTTGGAACAAACAATTGAGCTCAAAATAATCTGGAACAAACGGCTATTAACCTATGCCACGTGGAACCACGCTTTCCACGAATAACAGACCGAAGAATAAGGGATCGCTGCGCGACGCATAACGGACAAAGGAAGGAGAGATTGCTGCGAGACGAAAAACGGACCAAAGGAACGACGAATTGAAACTGGAAACTGCTACACAGACTGACTGGAAGCCGGTGAGTGTTTGTATGTGAGGGCTGTGATTTCAAGCGTGCTGTTGTAAATTCAATAAAACTATGGGTATCGACGATGAAAAGACAGGTACACAAGCCAATCCTTCCCCATCCGACCAGTTTGCTGGTTTGCACGCGAGACAGGAGGATTTATGGAACAGGTTGACGCAACTCGAGCGTAACTTCAAGAAGGATAGCCAATCCCGAAAATCCAAACATTATTTTCTTCAGCGACTTAGCACGTTAAAGGATTTATCCACCCTGTTTGATGCGAATCACCAACAATTGGTCGATCAGCTGTGTCCCAGTCAACATGTACATTTCTCAGACAACCTACACGAGCGGTTTGTTGAAGAGCACCAGCGCATCTTCTGCAACATCTCGGAAGAATACGACAACAAGTTCTCAGTGATAGCCCAAGGTTCCCCACCAATCGAGTCCGTCACACCAATCGAGTCCGTCACACCAATCGAGACCGTCACTCCAATTTTATCATCCAACATTCCGCTTCCGAAGCTTCCAGTTCCACCCTTTTCGGGAAGCTTTACGGATTGGCCCTCGTTTTACGATGGTTTCCTACAACTCATCCATGACAACAACACTCTCTCTAACATCCAGAAGTTTCACTTTCTCAAGCAGGCTTTGTCCGAAGGACGGGACCAGGATGTCAGTCACATGGCATTAACGGATTCTGGGTATACGGTAGCCTGGGATCTCCTCGTCAAGCGCTACAACAATCCACTGTATGGTCTTGAGTCGGTTCCCAAGGAAGCGGCAGAAGGTATCAGGCGCGTGCTAACCCTGGCTAATGTTTGCATTAGTGATCTTCGACGTTTAAAAATAAACATTGATTCCTGCGATCACTGGCTAGTGCATCATCTGTTAACCAAACTACCAAGCAGCACTACGCAAGCGTGGGAGCACTCATTGGGGAGCTCCACCGCGATTCCAACCTTTTCGATGTTGGAGACTTTCCTGCTGGAGCGCTTAGTTAGCATCGACCTAATCGAAAATCGAAATCAACCACTTGGAACTCGTTCAGCACCAGGACAATCTTCCCATCCACGTGCGCCTAACCGATCCAACTTCAATTCCACTAACCGCCACAGTTTTCATGTGACTACGGAAATGGGATCACCCCAGTGCACTCTCTGCCAAAGAAACCATGTTCTCCGGAGATGCCCCAGTTTTCTCGCGAAGGATTGCTTTGCTCGTAAGACGATCGTCGATCCATCACTGTCCGTTGTAACACCACGACGCTTGATCATCGGGTGCAAAGGTTCTTCGAACTAGATAGCGTGCCGTCTGAACGCCAACTCACCACAGAGGAACGATGGTGTGAAGAACACTTTCGTCAAACCCATGTTCGACAGCCCAACGGGAAATACATGGTTCGCTTACCACTGAAAACCTTGTTCGACCCGTCACAAGTTCTAGGCCGATCAAAACATATAGCCTTAAATCGTTTCTACACACTAGAGCGAAAATTGCAGCAGCGCGATAAGCTTCATCAACAATATCTCCAAGCAATCGAGGAATATTTTGACTTACAGCAAATACAAGAAGTCACTACAAGCGAAGACAGTCACTCTCATATCAACACAAATGGGAAGCTGGGCGTCTTCTGCAGCACGATTCCACACCATGCAGTCCTGAAGGAGGACAGCCTGACGACTAAACTCAGGGTAGTCTACGACGCCTCTTGTAAGAGCTCCAACGGGAAGTCACTGAATGACATTTTATGTACTGGCCCAGCTCTACAGAACCATTTGGGAGGAGTGATACTAAATTGGCGTTGTTATCGCTATGTTTTCGTGGCGGACATCCAAAGGATGTACCGATGTATCGAAATGCATCCAGAGGACTCTCAATTCCAGCGCATTGGTGGCGTGACAAAACCGGAGAGTTAAAAGAGTTCCGTCTCACCACAGTTACCTTCGGAACAGCATCAGCGCCATACACAGCGATTCGTGTGATCCACCAAATAGCTCAGGACGAACGAGAAAATTATCCGCTAGCAGAAAAAGTACTGAAAAGGGAGATTTATGTTGATGACGTACAAAGCGGCCATGAGACCACGGACGGTGCCATTCGAGTGCAGCGCGTTGGCAGCGATATCTCGAACATCTTCCAGAAGTTCAACACATTCGCATACCACGCTGGTTCGGTTGCGATTTCAGCAATGTGATATCTCTTCAATTGCACATGTTCTCCGATGGGTCGTCCCTCGCGTATGCAGCGTGTGCCTACCTTCGAGTACTCGACACTGCTGGAATTATACATACACACTTAGTCGCAGCTCGCACTAGGGTTACACCAACAAAGCCTCTCACCATACCGCGAGTGGAGCTTTCCGGAGCAGTTCTAGCTACCAAACTCGCCACATGGATCCAGCAGCAACTTCACGTGCCTCAGATGCGGGTCACAGTGTACTACTGGTCAGACGCCATGATCGTGCTTCACTGGATATATGGAGATCCATGCAGGTGGAAGACTTTTGTAGCCAATCGAATTGGCAGCATCCAAGAGGTCAGCTCTGCTTCACAGTGGGGTCATGTGTCTACGCAGGACAACCCTGCGGATTGTGCAAGGCGCGGTTTAACCCCACTACAGCTCGCGCAGGATAAGCTCTGGTGGAGCGGCCCAGACTGGTTGCAGGAACCCGAAGATCATTGGCCCAAGGTAACTCTTACTTCTCCAGATCCGAGCACAATCTGCGAGGAACAGGCAGCAAAAGTTATCCACGCTCACACCTGTGCATCCACTGATTCCTTTGTTGAGTCATTTTCGTCATACAGTCGACTTGTATTTTCCACAGCATTCATTAATCGCTTTATCTACATACAAGGCTCGGCTTTCCGGACCAATTAGCGTAAAGGAGTTTTCCAAGGCAATGTATACTCTGGTTCGCGTTGTCCAACAGGAAGCATTCTCTCACGAACTGTCCAAGCTGCGAGCAAACAAATCGCTCTCAAAATCTAACAAGCTTAGCCAACTGTCGCCATTCATAGATGCCCAAGGGATCCTCAGAGTGCGGGGCAGATTTCGAAACGCTTTGCAGCTCACCACTCAACAACGCACGCCCATCATCCTACCGAAGTCACATCATTTTACGGACCTCGTCATAAAAAACGCCCATCTGAACTGCAAAAGCAACTGACCCGTGCGATCATCCAGCAGCAGTTTTGGATTATTAATGGCAAACAAGCGGTAAAAAGAGTTCTCCGACAGTGTGTGGCTTGCTTTCAGCATCGCCCTAAACCCTCTCGACAATTAATCTTGATCTTAATCTTAATCTTGAATCTTAATCGTGATCTTCCATACCATCGTGTTAATCCGCCGAAAAGAGCGGCTACAGGTGTGGATTACACAGGATCTATCGATGTCAAGGCCTCGAGGTTCAGAGGACACACTACATACAAGGCCTATATTGCAGTATTCATTTGCCTCGCCAGTAAAGCTATCCATTTGGAGCTGGTGACAGGACTCACAGCACAACATTTTCTCTGGGCTCTCCAACGGTTCATTGAACGCCGCGGTTTTGTGCGGCATATGTACAGTGACTGCGGCACAAATTTTATAGCAGCAGATAAATCCCTACAGTTGTGGTCTAACGAGTTCCGGCAGGAAATCAACAAGACAGTCGTCCCAGAACTCACAAAGCGCTATATTCAGTGGCACCTTAACCCCCTACACAGCCCAAACTTCGGAGGACTTTGAGAGGCTAACGTCAAAGCCGTAAAGTCTCATCTTCATCGTTCCTTCAAAGGATACCCAATGACTTATGAACAATTATCAACCGTTCTTATCCAGATCGAGGCCTGTCTTAACTCTCGGCCATTATGCCCGTTTACCGCGGATATTAACGATCTGCAAGTATTGACTCCAGCTCATTTTCTCATCGGAGACTCCATGCAATCGCTTCCTACCCCCAGTGACAGGGACAAGTCGCTCAACACACAGTTCATGGAGGGACAACGGATCCTACACCAGTTCTGGAAAAGGTGGAGCTCAGATTGGTTGTCTCACCTTCAGGCACGCCCTAAGTGGAGACAAAAGGAAGAAAACATACAGGTCAATGACCTAGTTATTATCAAGGACGACAGGACAGGTCCAACCGATTGGAAACTAGGTCGTGTTATAGAATTACACCCTGGAGCCGATGGGATGGTACGAGTTGCAACAATCTATACAGGTTCGGGTACATATAAGCGATCAGTATCCAAGATCTGCAGATTACCCATCCCGAATTACATGGAAGCTAAAGTCGAGGAAGCTAATCTTGAACAATAGTGATACACGCATTTGATCTCACATCCATACCACAGCAAACATTTCACCTGTTTCTTTCAGTTACCATTAGAAGGATGTCTTAATGCTGGACCCAGCATTGCGGGGCGGCATGTACGGTCATTTTCGTTGTCGTAATGTTCATTACGTAATGTTAGTGCATACCACAACCCTACAATCGATACCTGCTTGATGTCTATCGATCTCGAGACCCCGGTCCCTTTGGAAAGCGGGACATCTCTAAGCTTCTTCCAATTATTACGACTGAAACACATTTTTTTGTTATACTGCCAACATTGTTTGATCTCTAAAATCAATTCAAATTAAATTCAGTGACATACTTGAAACAAACCCTGTGTTTTTATAAAACGGCATCAGCAAAGTCCCCATAGCAGACTTCTGCTAATCATTGACTCCCGTATTCTATCGGCGCAGTCACAACACTTTGTCTTCAGTACAAATCCATCTCTGCCCAATGCAGTCTTCAGTCTGACCTTGATTAATTTCAAAAATGGTGTTTAGCTAATGATTTAATACTTAATGGATCAAAATGCAAGCTCATGTCTTTTTATCGTTCCTGCCCTCAGCAGGCTACGTATTCTTTCTATGGGATTGCATTAGAAAAATTAACCCAGGTTAATGATCTCGGCGTCCTATTAGACATCAAACTTAAATTTGCCGACCACATTTCCTCAATGGTTAATATGGCTAAAGGAGTCCTTGGTTTTATTAAAAGGTGGTCAAAAGAATTTAACGACCCCTACATAACTAAAACCTTATACATTTCTTTGGTCATGTGTCGGTTCATGTGTCTGGAGTCCCCAATATGGAGTACATCAGGACCGCATAGAATCCGCACAAAAGAATTTCCTAATTTCCGAATTTCCCTTTTTCACTTAGAGGTCTAAACTGGGATGCAGATCTTCACCTTCCATCTTATAATAGTAGACTCTTACTTATAAACTTACCTAGCTTAACAAATCGTAAGACAATGCTCGGTGTAGTTTTTCTGCATAACCTAATTAATGGGGATGTAGACAGCCAGCATTTACTAACACGCCTAAATTTTAACATTCCAAATAGAAGGACTAATAACTTTAGTACTCTAATCCTTAATAGAGAATAATAAATAGTAGTTCGACATATGCACAGCACGACCTTTTAAGGTTTTATGTTTCAACTACAACTACGTTTCATGTCTCTACTCTATAACATCTCCTTCTTGTCTTTCAATTTTAAGATCTAGTATTTTGAATTTCCTTACTAACTCTTCTTAGCTTAACAAAAAACCAAAATCCTAATAAATACTAATAAATAAAAAAAATATTAAATAATATTTATTATTATTAAAAATAATAATAAAAAAAAAAATATGGCCGAAATTTTCCGGTCTTTTAAATGACCAACAGTTTTTTTTTTAAGCTCTGGGTAGGACTCATTGCATACTTCTCTATTTTTAAACATAAAAAAACGGCACGAATTAAAACCTGATACTTAAACCAAAATTTAGGGACCTTAACCATTATTTAAAAGATAAAAAAACACAGAAATAAATATGTATTTCAAACCATTCTTTAAATTTAGCTTTATATACATGTATATATATACATAATATACATATTAGAATATTTTAAGCTGTTTAAATTTATTATACCAAACCGTTCATAGAATATATACAATAACAATATATTTAAATACTAAAATGTTTACAACCAATTATATTAATTTTAATACGTTAATTACATTGGCATATTATCATTTTGAAAATCTTTGTTTACTTTGGATAAAATAAGGCTTTCTTTATTTTCGTTTTCAATTGGGGGTTTCTTTAGATTCCATGGTTGTATTTCAGCTGTTCCAAAAATTTGATAAACAATATATGTCGATACAGATATAATTGCAGAAACTTCAAAAACTTTTCGCCATTGTTCAATGGAATCCTAAAAATAGAATAAAACTTGTATTTTATTTCGTCTTAAATATAAGTATTTAATTACTGGAGTTATTTTTTAAGCCTAAGCCTTGGTATTAGGTATTTTCAGCTAATTTCAGACACTCTCGAAGCGGAGGGTATTAAAACTTTGGTCAAAAGTATGCAACGCAGTTAAGGAGACATCTCCGACCCTATAAAGCATATATACTCTTGATCAGGATCACGTCCTGAGTTGATATAAGCATGTCCGTCTGTCTTTCTGTTTATACGCGAACTTGTCTCTCCGTTTTAAAGCTATTGACTATCGACAATCAAACTTTGCACACACCCTTCTTTCCTTTGCACGCATTATAGTCGGAACGGCCCGATCGGCCAAACATAGTCGGCTATATCCTATAGATGCAATATAACTGATTAATCGACCACAACTTTAATGTTTTTAGAGTTAAAATAATAATATTTATATAAACGATTTATAATTTAGTCTCAAGTTTTTATCATCAAAAACACCGGCAACGTCGGGGGGCCATTGGCGACGCCCAACGGCAAGACACCAAATCCAAGACTCTCAATAAATTAACATACCTCTTTGTTTAGTATTTAATGTTTTTTATCGAATGGCAGTTTTATGACAAATTTAAAAAAAAACAAAGAAGATATTTTTCACTTCCCTCTCCCTCTCTTAAGCGAACGGTCGTGGTTTTTTGTGCGCACTGTGTTTATGATAAATATTGGTAAACCGGTGTTTACATAATTGTGAATTGAATATATTTAGAATCTTAAGAATCTTAAAGATTAAACCATATCGCTGCGCGAGTGCTGTGGTATATTTGGAGTCAAAATAATAATTTGTCTAAATTCTATTCCAAGCACAGCTCAGCTCTGCTTCTTCCCCGTCTTATCTGTATTAATGCATTTCTCCTTTGCACTCTCCCAAGCTCCCGCTTCGGCTTCCTATTTGGCACAGTGGTTCAAGGTAAAGTGTTTTTTTAATTTTTATATATAAATTTTGTTTTATTTATTTAAAAATATGGAGTTTAAACTTGTCTGTGCTATTAAGTCTTGTAACAAGACAATTCCCTCATCCCATCCTTCCATCCATTGCTGGCTATGCGAGAACATCGTACACGCCAAGTGTGCTGGGTTCACTGCATCAGTTTCGGATGCCATTTCCCGTAGGTCTGGGATACATTATTGTTGTGAAAATTGTCGTGTTGTGCAAGGCGAAATGAGGTCGTTCATGAGACAGACCAAAAATGGATTTAAAGAGCTGATCACTGGTTTTCGTAAAATCAATGACCAGCTCTGTGCGCTTGACACTCAGTTTAGTGGCCTTCAGCTGCTAAATGAGTCCCCTTAGCGTAAGAAATCCGCTGTTTCTGATTCGCCTCAGCCTGCTCAGCCGACATTAATGCAGCCGCTTATATTTCTTGCCACCCCAAGGGCTAGAACTGAGAAAAATTCGTCCGAATTTCTCAGGGAAAATGAGCAATTGTCTGATATGTCCGCCATGGCATCCCTTCAAGTGATGCCACAGGTCCTAGTGAACGAAACCCCCATTAGAGTCACCCGGACCACCGGCACCGACTGATGATGCAGTTCACGTACCTGCGACACCAAAACCCTTACAGGTGATACCTCCATCGAAAAATATATTTGTTTCTCGGCTTGCCCCTGATACTTCTGAGATTGATATCTTAGCTTATATCAAAGCCAAAACTAAAGCCGATATACAGGTGGAGGACATACAAAAATTTAAAGATTCGGGTGCCCCCGCTGATGTTCAAGGCGATTTGTTCACCCAGTTTTTGGCCAGAGAACATCTTCGTCCAAGAACATCAGCCTAGTACTGCAAAGTTAAAAGTTTTAAAACCAGTGGGAGTGAAACTTCCCCATATCGGAACCACCGACCAACCTTCCACTTCTTCTTTGTATACTAACCCGAAAAACTAGTATCGTCACTAACACTTACCTATCAGAATACTAGGGGGCTACGTAGCAAACTCCCCAAGCTATATTCTGATAGTTCTTTCTTTGCATCCCATATTATAGGCTTTACAGAAACTTGGTTAAATCCGGAGATCTTTAGCTCCGAAGTTTTTCCAAGTAAGTACACCACTTTTAGACGGGATCGATCTCAGCGAAGGGGAGGTGGAGTCCTCATTTCGGTAGATTCTACTCTTGCTTCTGAAGAAGTGAAATCCCAAAAGTTTGGTGACATAGAATTTATTTGCGTTAAAATCACTATGTCCGTGAAATCTTTATACATTACATGTTCATATATACCTTCTATGTCTAAACCGCCTACCACTCCTGGTATCGATCAGATGTCTCCACGCGTGGTAAATAAAATTCGCTGTTTCCGTAAAGCTGATTTTCACGAACCTAATAGCCTTATCGATACATTTGACTGGTCCGATATTCTGGCGTACTTTAAATACATTTTTTGACTCATGTGTGCCTTGGAAATAACCGTCCGCCTCAACAAATCCTCCTTAGTTTACAAGGTGCCTCACTAACGTGAAAAAAAAATAACTAAGCTTCTACTTAAATATAAAGAAAAACCTGCAGTAGTGTTGATTTCTCAAGATACCTACTAGCACGGTCGAATTTTACCGTGCATAACGCTGAATATTATAGGAATTATATTGACCGCTGCCGGATACAATTTACTCAGGATCCAAAGCAGTTTTATAATTTTGTAAACACTAAGAGTAAACACGTATCTTTTTTACCCCTTATCTTTTTCTTTCTTCTGAGAACAACTTATTATCTGGTCTTTTAAGGGTCAAACCCATTTATTCGACAGGCCCCGACGGAGTACCAAGCTGTGTGTTAAAATACTGTGCCAGGGCTCTGTGCAAACCTCTTCTAAGACTTTTCAACTTATCTTTGGAAACCTTGATTTTTCCCTTTAAGTGGAAGGAATCATTCATAATTCCCCTACATAAAAAAGGGAAAAAGTCTGAGGCTGCCAACTACAGAGGCATCTCTAAGTTGTCGGCAATTCCAAAGTTATTTGAAAAATTAATTACCCCTCATTTGCAACAATTGCTCTTCGATCATCTCTCCCTGTCAGCATGGCTTTATTAAGCGTCGCTCCACCACCACAAATTTACTGGAGTTGACATCCTTTGTCATAGATAGCTTTTGTAAGGGATATCAAACCGATGTAATTTACACAGACTTCAGCAAAGCATTTGATTCAGTTAATCACTCACTCTTGTTGAGTAAACTGAATATGCTGGGTTTTCCTATAGACCTCTTAACGTGGATCTCCAGCTACTTAGATGGAAGGACACAAAGAGTCTTATTTAAAAACATACAGTCCCGTCTGGTCCGTGCTACATCTGGCGTCCCTCAAGGAAGCCATATTGGCCCGTTATTATTTACTCTTTTTATAAATGACTTGCCCCCTGCTTTAACGAACTCTCTAGTTCTTATGTATGCTGATGATGATGTAAAGCTTTGTCTTCAGTACAAATCCATCTCTGCCCAATGAAGTCTTCAGTCTGACCTTGATAACTTTCAAAAATGGTGTTTAGCTAATGATTTAATACTTAATGGATCAAAATGCAAGCTCATGTCTTTTTATCGTTCCTGCCCTCAGCAGGCTACGTATTCTTTCTATGGGATTGCATTAGAAAAATTAACCCAGGTTAATGATCTCGGCGTCCTATTAGACATCAAACTTTAATTTGCCGACCACATTTCCTCAATGGTTAATATGGCTAAAGGAGTCCTTGGTTTTATTAAAAGGTGGTCAAAAGAATTTAACGACCCCTACATAACTAAAACCTTATACATTTCTTTGGTCATGTGTCGGTTCATGTGTCTGGAGTCCCCAATATGGAGTACATCAGGACCGCATAGAATCCGCACAAAAGAATTTCCTAATTTCCGAATTTCCCTTTTTCACTTAGAGGTCTAAACTGGGATGCAGATCTTCACCTTCCATCTTATAATAGTAGACTCTTACTTATAAACTTACCTAGCTTAACAAATCGTAAGACAATGCTCGGTGTAGTTTTTCTGCATAACCTAATTAATGGGGATGTAGACAGCCAGCATTTACTAACACGCCTAAATTTTAACATTCCAAATAGAAGGACTAATAACTTTAGTACTCTAATCCTTAATAGAGAATAATAAATAGTAGTTCGACATATGCACAGCACGACCTTTTAAGGTTTTATGTTTCAACTACAACTACGTTTTATGTCTCTACTCTATAACATCTCCTTCTTGTCTTTCAATTTTAAGATCTAGTATTTTGAATTTCCTTACTAACTCTTCTTAGCTTAACAAAAAAACAAAATCCTAATAAATACTAATAAATAAAAAAAATAATAAATTATATTTATTATTATTAAAAATAATAATAAAAAAAAAAATATGGCCGAAATTTTCCGGTCTTTTAAATGACCAACAGTTTTTTTTTTAAGCTCTGGGTAGGACTCATTGCATACTTCTCTATTTTTAAACATAAAAAAACGGCACGAATTAAAACCTGATACTTAAACCAAAATTTAGGGACCTTAACCATTATTTAAAAGATAAAAAAACACAGAAATAAATATGTATTTCAAACCATTCTTTAAATTTAGCTTTATATACATGTATATATATACATAATATACATATTATAATATTTTAAGCTGTTTAAATTTATTATAACAAACCGTTCATAGAATATATACAATAACAATATATTTAAATACTAAAATGTTTACAACCAATTATATTAATTTTAATACGTTAATTACATTGGCATATTATCATTTTGAAAATCTTTGTTTACTTTGGATAAAATAAGGCTTTCTTTATTTTCGTTTTCAATTGGGGGTTTCTTTAGATTCCATGGTTGTATTTCAGCTGTTCCAAAAATTTGATAAACAATATATGTCGATACAGATATAATTGCAGAAACTTCAAAAACTTTTCGCCATTGTTCAATGGAATCCTAAAAATAGAATAAAACTTGTATTTTATTTCGTCTTAAATATAAGTATTTAATTACTGGAGTTATTTTTTAAGCCTAAGCCTTGGTATTAGGTATTTTCAGCTAATTTCAGACACTCTCGAAGTTGATACCCTAGCGGAGGGTATTAAAACTTTGGTCAAAAGTATGCAACGCAGTTAAGGAGACATCTCCGACCCTATAATGCATATGTCTCTCCGTTTTAAAGCTATTGACTATCGACAATCAAACTTTGCACACACCCTTCTTTCCTTTGCACGCATTATAGTCGGAACGGCCCGATCGGCCAAACATAGTCGGGTATATCCTGTAGATGCAATATAACTGATTAATCGGCCACAACTTTAATGTTTTTAGAGTTAAAATAATAATATTTATATAAACGATTTATAATTTAGTCTCAAGTTTTTATCATCAAAAACACCGGCAACGTCGGGGGGCCATTGGCGACGCCCAACGGCAAGACACCAAATCCAAGACTCTCAATAAATTAACATACCTCTTTGTTTAGTATTTAATGTTTTTTATCGAATGGCAGTTTTATGACAAATTTAAAAAAAAACAAAGAAGATATTTTTCACTTCCCTCTCCCTCTCTTAAGCGAACGGTCGTGGTTTTTTGTGCGCACTGTGTTTATGATAAATATTGGTAAACCGGTGTTTACATAATTGTGAATTGAATATATTTAGAATCTTAAGAATCTTAAAGATTAAACCATATCGCTGCGCGAGTGCTGTGGTATATTTGAAGTCATAATAATAATTTGTCTAAATTCTATTCCAAGCACAGCTCAGCTCTGCTTCTTCCCTGTCTTATCTGTATTTCTGCATTTCTCCTTTGCACTCTCCCAAGCTCCCGCTTCGGCTTCCTATTTGGCACAGTGGTTCAAGGTAAAGTGTTTTTTTAAATTTTATATATAAATTTTGTTTTTTTTATTTAAAAATATGGAATTTAAACTTATCTGTGCTATTAAGTCTTGTAACAAGACAATTCCCTCATCCCAGCCTTCCATCCATTGCTGGCTATTGTGGGGTCCCAAGGAAAAACATTTGATTTTAGTCGCAACGGCAGTCGGAAATGCCTTATCCAAAAGGTAGGGTGTCGAGTTCTGTAACAGGGAGCGCGATATAGGCATCTCGCTCCAACTCGAAGATGTACAATACTAACTCTCTCTTTCGGGCGCGCTCGAGGTGAGAACACTGAGAGCCAGTACAAAGAAGATCAGAAAAAGTTCCGTTATTGGAAGTTTGGAGATTTTCACGGTCACATAGCAGCTAATGTTAGCTTAGAACTTGTCGTCCATTTAAATTTGCGATAGAAAGGGAACAGACGCTTCGAAGGAATAATCTTGTTAATCTTACAAAATCACACGAAACAGCGCCAACGTGCCCAAGTAGTTGGCCTATTGTTCTATAGCTATTGAGCAAAGACCAGAACTAGCGAAGATATAGCTAAAAGGTAAATATAAGGGATAGATAGTGAACAGTTCAGTGAGACATACATATTTGTATTACAGTGGAGACCCACAGAGTGATCACCACCGGCCGGTTAGCCTCGCGCAAGTCGCGTGGCGCGTTCGCGCTATTCCTATCCTTGCTACGGTGTGGCAAGTGGCCACTGACAAATACAAAGGCAACCGGTCGGTAGGAGGAAGCGGCGAAAGAAGGAATACGAGAGGGATTGAGATCACGTGGATCACGTGACGTAATAGCCGCTAAGCGAAACAGCCAATCTTAAGCCGGCTCATCCGTGTGCATCGGCGTAGCCCAAACGGCTAAACCACGCCTTGATATTATTACTCCGGCCTCGTACCGCTATTCCACATTTCCCACAATGGCTTACATCCAGCACTGATCCCAGCACTGGCCAAGCACTCACTAGGATGAGAGAAGTTTAAAACGTTTTGTTAATTGGAATTTAGTATTAAGAATTTAAGAGCCATTTATCTAGGTTAATTTCCATTTCTATTTAGTATCTACATATATGTAACTGCACATGCACCACACAGCCACCTCATTCCCTTACTTGTAACACGAGAAGCGACACTTTTACAGGAATCTGCATCTTCGATGGGCTCAACGAACCTGCATCGCCGGAAACGAGCGTAAGTCCGTAGAAACAAACGTAAATGTTTGGCTTTAATACATATATATATATATAAGTGAATGCGGTGACTATCGGTGTGGCAGATAGGATAATTTAACGTAAGATGAAGCTTATATGATTTTTTGAATTTTACTTTTTTGTTTTGAATTTCGATTTATAATTTCAATATTATGTTATGGCGGTCATGAATGTGAAGTTTATTTTGAATTTAATATTAAATAGAGAACTTATTACTATGGAATAGACGGTTATTTTTTGGGACTGTTGCTTTGTGATGCGGTTTTCAGTCACCTCCGAAGTCGTTTGAACATATAGAGAACATTGGCACAAGGGATACCCAATAGATCCATATCGAGGTATCAAGGTAGGGAGGGTAAAGAAAAGGGGGCAAACGACACCTTAGCCACCCTGATCAAACGATAGTTTCTCTGTTCCTGAATGCAACCCGACGTCCGTCCGTTTCCAACAGGACCCATTTCAACTATTTTCCCGATCATTTAGTGCACGAAAGTGCACTTAAATAATTATTAGAGTAGAGTGGTGTCACATAGGAGACAAGGAAGAACCCCACCGTTCCGACGAGCTTAGAACCGAGCAACGCTAGAAGTGCACGACACCGAAATCACGACACAGAATTCCTATACACCGTGGGCAAAGACTACCGTCGATCCCAGGGTGAACGCCGACAGTAAAACCATTCGCATCCAGGCTTCCTTCATAAATATCATAAGGCGGAAGGAAAGAACAGTGAGGGCTTCAAGGCCCCGAGCAACAATTGGCCACTACTGTTACCAACTGTACACTACATATAATAATACGGCGCCCAACGGTGGGGTCTGAGAACATAAATATTATTTAGTATATAACACAAAATTTGTGAAGCAATTGTTACTTAGAAATTGTTACTTAGTTTCGCGCCCGAAGTGGACGTTGAAGCAAGGTTACTAGGCCCCGGAAGTGAGTTGCGAGACTCACTTAGTTGCTCTATTTTTTTTAAAGCTGTTAAGGATTTAGATTCAGACAGAATTCAGGAGCACGTTGAGAGCTTGACAGATATATCTGAAAGTTCCCGCATTGGAATTGCGACCGCGATTCGAGTACGTACGGATCGGGACGACCACGTGAACATCAGATACTGAAACGGCCTTCTTAGCATGTGAATGAGAATCAACTGTAGAATTTATTGTGGAATTGGCCTTATTTCGAGGTAAACGGAATGGCCGACCAGAACGAACCGACACTTTATACCCGATAAGCCTTTGCAGTCCAGTAGTGAGAGTATGGGACATACTTAAGCCGCTAATTCAACATTGTTGTTTATAATTTTTATTAATGTAGGGTTCAGGGAATCATCAGTAGGAGATACTTTAGACCTCAGTCCAAGGCACAGACCCATATATGGAAACACAGGAAAGCACAGAAAAGAAATAGTAAGTTAGTTATTCAAGAACAGAATGTCAGTTAGACACAGCAACTCAAATCTGGCAGCAGCTGCTGCAGACGAAGACATGACGGAGTGTGGTATATGTAAGAGGTCCATAATAGCAAAAGAGCTAAAAGCAACGACCCGGTGCGGTCATACGTTCCATAATCAGTGCATACGAGAATGCTTGACGCAAACGTGCCAGTGTCCTTTGTGTCACACCGAATGCACGGCTAATCAACTTTCTTGGCAGAACTATCAGCTGCAGAATACGATACGATAGTCGATACGGCACCATCACGCAGTAACAACATTGTAGTAGAGGTAGATCCAAATCGAAGCAGTGATCCTGCTAGGACAAGGTCACGCAGAGGCAGACCAGTAGTACCAAGAAGAGGAGCTATGCAGAGCACAGGTATGACGCTCAGGTCGAACCGACAACAAAACGAGACGGAACGCCGGGAACAGAGCCTTGGCACGGAGTCAGCTGTAGATACGTCAAGATCAGATAGTATTGAAGAAATAAGCAAAATAGTCCAAGCCGCCATGCAAGCACAGCAGCAGATACTTAAGCAAGACCTCACGCAATTTATTCAGTTGCAATTTGAAAACATGCAAATAGGGAACCAACCCTCAAATACTAGTAGGTCTGAGAACCAAACTCAGTTCGGCAGTGAACACCCAGCAGTATTGTCCAGTGAGAACAGCCTCCCATACGGTCAACAATTAGGCAGATCCTGTTCGCAATTCCAGCCCGCAAAAGTACCAAGCATCATCCAGAGTTGGTACATTAAGTTCGACGGTACGAAGGAGGGATTGCAAGCCGAAGAATTTCTTTACCGAGTTGAAGCATTAGCTAAGCAGAATCTCAGCGGAGATAAACAGCTCTTGTGTGATCATTTACACCTATTCTTTATAGGCAAAGTAGGGGAATGGTTCTGGAATTTCCATCGTTCCTACCAACATTTCGAGTGGAGGGACTTTTGCAGAGAATTTAGGAATAAGTTCAGGGAAAGTGATTCGGATATGGATATCAGGGAGTTAATTAACAGCAGACAACAGGCAGAAAAATAACCTTTCGAAGAATACCAATTCCAAGTAGAGAAGCTCGTAGCCCGATTAAATACCCCGATTACAGAAGAGTCCTTGGTAAAGCTTCTTATCAGACACGCCAAGCCATCACTTCGCTATGAGCTTATGCATTTGCACGTGCCCACCTTAGCCCAAATAAGGGCAGAGATCCGCACACATGAGAAGTTTTGTAGACAGATGCGACCTCAAGCAGGGAGAAACAGCTTTCATCAGAGACCCATAGTTTCGCAATTGGAACCAGACGTTGATAATGAAGATTTCAGTGAAGTGGCGGCAATTCAACGAAAGCAGTTGAAGTGTTGGAACTGCGACAAGCCCGGACATCGCTTTGACGACTGTCTTGACGCCCGCAGTATCTTTTGCTATGGATGCGGGGCAAAAGACACTTACAAGCCCCGGTGTCAAAAATGCAACCCGCCGGAAAACCGATCAACGTGAAGGCGTCGCATCCAAGACAATAAAGAACGATAATAGTACTCAAACAGAACTTACGATAAGTCTGTCTCCGCTCAAGAAGGAGCACAAACTTAACGAAACATTACCGGATAGATCAATGCAGTTCAAGCCCTATCATATTCGCGAAGCAAATTATAAGGTAGCAAGAGAACGGATCCTAGGGAACGTCAACTCTTGTGAGAGAGAGACTGGACGTTCAAAAAGAAGAATACAGAGATTTTGGAGGGAAGTTCAGATGTGCCGGCAGAAGTTAGTCTCAGCGATAATTTTGAACTCAGATAACAGGCTTTATACAGAAATTGAAATAGAGAAGAACCGATACCTAGCGTTACTGGACTCAGGCGCGTCCATAAGTTGCATAGGTGGCAAAGCAGCTATTGAAGCGACGAAGAATTTGAAAGTGCGCAAGTGCTCAGGTAGGATTAAAACAGCTAACGACGCATTATGCAACGTCACGGGAAAAATCAAGACGGAGATAGTGTATCGGAATCTTAGAAAGTCGATTGAATTTTTTGTAATCCCAGATCTCAAGCAAGACGTCTATTTAGGCATAGATTTCTGGCGAGAATTCGGATTATTAGATAAAATTGTGGGACAAGAGCAATTAGTATCGGAAATTGCGGAAGACAGATAGGAGTCAGAGTGTGAAGTTCCCAAAACACACGCGCTTTCGACTAAACAAAGACAGATGCTAGATTTAGTCATAGAAAAGTTACCGTCCTATGAAAGAAACGGTTTAGGGAGAACACCTTTGTTGGAACATAGCATTGATGTTGGTGATGCAAAGCCTGTCAAGCAGCGACATTGGCCGATCTCACCAGCAAAAGAGGAAATGATGCTTAAAGAAGTAGAGAACATGTTGGCATTAGGAATAATAGAGGAATCCAAGAGTCCATGGAGCAGCAATTGCGTTCTGGTTAGAAAGGGACCCAAGGTTCGTTTATGTTTAGATTCTAGGGAAGTGAACAAACTCACGATCAAGGATGCGTATCCACTACCTCATGTGGATGGCATACTTAGTCGCTTGCCACCAGCTCGCTACATTACGGGACTAGATATGAAACACGCGTTCTGGCAAATACCATTGGAAGAGAAGTCACGGCAGTACACAGTCTTCACTATTCCAAACAGACCATTGTATCAGTACAAAGTAATGCCTTTTGATCTTTGCAACGCTGCTCAAACTCTGTGCAGATTAATGGACATAGTCATACCACCAGCCCTGCGCACGAGAGTATTTGTATACTTAGACGATTTACTAGTTTTGTCAGAAGATTTCGAGTCACATTTGAAATTGCTCGAAGAAATCGCAAGCCATTTGCGAAAGGCAAACCTGACAATTAATATAGCCAAATCGAAGTTTTGCATGACTGAGATTAGATATTTAGGATATGTCATTGGGCACGGCCAATTGAAAGTCGACCCAGAAAAGGTCAGTGCGGTCGAGAACTTTCCAGTTCCCAACTCCGCGAAACAGCTGAAACGATTCCTCGGTTTATCAGGGTGGTACAGGCGGTTTGTGGACAACTACGCTACTATAGCGACCCCACTGACAGACCTTCTTAAAAAGAACAAGAAATTCGAATGGAATAAGCAAGCCGACGAGGCATTCGAGACGCTAAAGCAGATGTTGACGACGTCACCAATTCTACGGACGCCTGACTTCCAGAAACAGTTCATTTTATTATGCGACGCCAGCCTGTACGGACTAGGATGTGTGCTGGCGCAAAAGAATGAAGACGGCGTAGAATTGCCTATAGCATACATGTCTGAAAAATTGTCAAAGGCCCAACACAACTATTCCGTTACGGAACTAGAATGTTTAGCGGTTATAAAGGGAATAGAGAAGTTTAGAGCATATATTGAAGGGCACGACTTCCAAGTCGTCACGGATCATGCCGCACTTCAGTGGCTTTTGAAGCAGAAAGAGGTCGTTTGGAAAGATGGGCAATGAAGTTACGCGGACTCAAATTGAAAATAGAACACCGCAAGAGCTCACAGAACATCGTAGCAGATGCATTGTCGCGTAGAGAAGAAGGAACAATAGATGAGATAATGGATAGTGGACCAATTATTGACTTAGATTCCAAAGAGTTTAATTCAGCGCAATACAAAGAGTTACGAGAACAGATCAGAGCTAATCAAGACAGGTTACCGGATTTTAAAATAGTCGACCAGTTTGTTTACAAAAAGACAGAAGCATCAAGCGGAGATGAAGTGCAAGAACAACAAGCGTGGAAACTGTACGTTCCAGTCAACTTAGTTGACGAGGTGATATCGCGAGGTCACAATCCTCCCGATTCGGCTCACATTGGCATGGCCAAGATGATCGAGAAGCTAAAGCGATATTTATACTGGCCAGGGATGGTTACTCAAATTCGCAGCTACGTCTCTGACTGCCCGGTTTGTAAAACGAGCAAGAGTGCGAACACCATACTGAGACCACCGTTAGGGAAACCCATAGTATCGGAAAGACCGTTCCAGAAACTTTACATCGACTTGCTAGGACCTTACCCTAGGTCTAAGAAGGGAAATATAGGATTGTTGATCATATTGGATCATAATACTAAATTTCATTTCCTACAGCCTTTGCGGAAGTTTACCTCCGATAGGATCTGTGACTACCTAGAAAGACAAGTGTTCTATACATTCGGTGTTCCGGAGTCAATTTTATCAGATAACGGATCCCAATTCAAGTCAGGTCAATTTAAAGCATTTTTAACTCGGTTTTGAGTCAAACACATATGCACAGCGATCTATTCGCCACAAGCTAACGCGAGCGAACGTGTAAACCGATCTATACTAGCAGCAATAAGGGCGTACATAGATAGCGATCATACTAACTGGGATTCAAATATCGAGCAGATAAGTGCATCCTTAAGGGCGAGCGTGCATCGGAGTACGGGCTTTTCGCCGTATTTCCTATGTTTTGGTCAGAACATGATTGTAGACGGACGAGATTATGAATTACTCAGGAAATGAAATGCTTTAACGGACGATGTAGAGTTAAAAACTCCGGACGTATTATTGTTGGCTCGAAAGAAAGCAAAAGAGAAAATCAATCAGTGTCATGAAGCCAATGCTAAAATTTACAATTTACGCAGTCGCTCCATAAAGTTGAAGGAAGGAGATACAGTGTATGCACGTAGCTTCGCGCAAAGCAATGCGTCGAAGAAGTTCAGCAGTAAGCTAGCACCTGTGTTTATCAAAGCTAGGACCAGTGTTTATCGAAGCAACGATTAAGAAGAAGATAAGCCCGATTTATTACGAATTAGTTAGCGAGATGGAGAAACCCCTAGGCGTGTACCATTTAAAGGATATCAAAACATAAAAGATAATAAGGCAGATAGCAACCTACAGGACCCTTTTTCAGTTAACGCGTCCTTCGAAGAACTTCGGCTTTATTAACTGTGGCTGTGGGGTCCCAAGGAAAAACATTTGATTTTAGTCGCAACGGCAGTCGGAAATGCCTTATCCAAAAGGTAGGGTGTCGAATTCTGTAACAGGGAGCGCGATATAGGCATCTCGCTCCAACTCGAAGATGTACAATACTAACTCTCTCTTTCGGGCGCGCTCGAGGTGAGAGCACTGAGAGCCAGTATAAAGAAGATCAGAAAAAGTTCCGTTATTGGAAGTTTGGAGATTTTCACGGTCACATAGCAGCGAATGTTAGCTTAGAACTTGTCGTCCATTTAAATTTTCGATCGAAAGGGAACAGACGCTTCGAAGGAATAATCTTGTTAATCATACAAAATCATACGAAACAGCACCCACGTGCCCAAGTAGTTGGCCTATTGGTCTATAGCTATTGAGCAAAGACCAGAACTAGCGAAGATATAGCTAAAAGCTAAATATAAGGGATAGATAGTGAACAGTTCAGTGAGACATACATATTTGTGTTACAGTGGAGACCCGCAGAGCGATCACCACCGGCCGGTTAGCCTCGCGCAAGTCGCGTGGCGCGTTCGCGCTATTCCTATCCTTGCTACGGTGTGGCAAGTGGCCACTGACAAATACAAAGGCAACCGGTCGGTAGGGGGAAGCGGCGAAAGAAGGAATAGGAGAGGGATTGAGATCACGTGGAAGAGAAGCCGAGCACACGTGCTCACTAACCCCAAACTGGTGGCGTAATAGCCGCTAAGCGAAACAGCCAATCTTAAGCCGGCTCATCCGTGTGCATCGGCGTAGCCCAAACGGCTAAACCACGCCTTGATATTATTACTCCGGCCTCGTACCGCTATTCCACATTTCCCACAATGGCTTACATCCAGCACTGATCCCAGCACTGGCCAAGCACTCACTAGGATGAGAGAAGTTTAAAACGTTATGTAACTGCACATGCACAACACAGCCGCCTCATTCCCTTACTTGTAACACGAGAAGCGACACTTTTACAGGAATCTGCATCTTCGATGGGCTCAACGAACCTGCATCGCCGGAAACGAGTGTAAGTCCGTAGAAACAAACGTAAATGTTTGGCTTTAATACATATATATATATATAAGTGAATGCGGTGACTATCGGTGTGGCAGATAGGATAATTTAACGTAAGATGAAGCTTATATGATTTTTTGAATTTTACTTTTTTGTTTTGAATTTCGATTTATAATTTCAATATTATGTTATGGCGGTCATGAATGTGAAGTTTATTTTGAATTTAATATTAAATAGAGAACTTATTACTATGGAATAGACGGTTATTTTTTGGGTCTGTTGCTTTGTGATGCGGTTTTCAGTCACCTCCGAAGTCGTTTGAACATATAGAGAACATTGGCACAAGGGATACCCAATAGATCCATATCGAGGTATCAAGGTAGGGAGGGTAAAGAAAAGGGGGCAAACGACACCTTAGCCACCCTGATCAAACGATAGTTTCTCTGTTCCTGAATGCAACCCGACGTCCGTCCGTTTCCAACAGGTCCCATTTCAACTATTTTCCCGCTCATTAACGAACAGTAAAGTGCACTTAAATAATTATTAGAGTAGAGTGGTGTCACATAGGAGACAAGGAAGAACCCCCACCGTTCCGACGAGCTTAGAACCGAGCAACGCTAGAAGTGCACGACACCGAAATCTCCTATACACCGTGGGCAAAGACTACCGTCGATCCCAGGGTGAACGCCGACTGTAAAACCATTCGCAGCCAGGCTTCCTTCATAAATATCATAAGGCGGAAGGAAAGGACAGCGAGGGCTTCAAGGCCCCGAGCAACAATTGGCCACTACTGTTACTAACTGTACACTACACTATGCGAGAACGTCGTACACGCCAAGTGTTCCGGGTTCACTGCATCAGTTTCGGATGCCATTTCCCGTAGGTCTGGGATACATTATTGTTGTGAAAATTGTCGTGCTGTGCAAGGCGAAATGAGATCGTTCATGAGACAGACCAAAAATGGATTTAAAGAGCTGATCACTGGTTTTCGTAAAATCAATGACCAGCTCTGTGCGCTGGACACTCAGTTTAGTGGCCTTCAGCTGCTAAATGAGTCCCCTTGCCACCCCAAGGGCTAGAACTGAGAAAAATTCGTCCGAATTTCTCAGGGAAAATGAGCAATTGTCTGATATGTCCGCCATGGCATCCCTTCAAGTGATGCCACAGGTCCTAGTGAACGAAACCCCCATTAGAGTCACCCGGACCACCGGCACCGACTGATGATGCAGTTCACGTACCTGCGACACCAAAACCCTTACAGGTGATACCTCCATCGAAACATATATTTGTTTCTCGGCTTGCCCCTGATACTTCTGAGATTGATATCTTAGCTTATATCAAAGCCAAAACTAAAGCCGATATACAGGTGGAGGACATACAAAAATTTAAAGATTCGGGTGCCCCCGCTGATGTTCAAGGCGATTTGTTCACCCAGTTTTTGGCCAGAGAACATCTTCGTCCAAGAACATCAGCCTAGTACTGCAAAGTTAAAAGTTTTAAAACCAGTGGGAGTGAAACTTCCCCATATCGGAACCACCGACCAACCTTCCACTTCTTCTTTGTATACTAACCCGAAAAACTAGTATCGTCACTAACACTTACCTATCAGAATACTAGGGGGCTACGTAGCAAACTCCCCAAGCTATATTCTGATAGTTCTTTCTTTGCATCCCATATTATAGGCTTTACAGAAACTTGGTTAAATCCGGAGATCTTTAGCTCCGAAGTTTTTCCAAGTAAGTACACCACTTTTAGACGGGATCGATCTCAGCGAAGGGGAGGTGGAGTCCTCATTTCGGTAGATTCTACTCTTGCTTCTGAAGAGGTGAAATCCCAAAAGTTTGGTGACATAGAATTTATTTGCGTTAAAATCACTATGTCCGTGAAATCTTTATACATTACATGTTCATATATACCTTCTATGTCTGAACCGCCTACCACTCCTGGTATCGATCAGATGTCTCCACGCGTGGTAAATAAGATTCGCTGTTTCCGTAAAGCTGATTTTCACGAACCTAATAGCCTTATCGATACATTTGACTGGTCCGATATTCTGGCGTACTTTAAATACATTTTTTGACTCATGTGTGCCTTGGAAATAACCGTCCGCCTCAACAAATCCTCCTTAGTTTACAAGGTGCCTCACTAACGTGAAAAAAAAATAACTAAGCTTCTACTTAAATATAAAGAAAAACCTGCAGTAGTGTTGATTTCTCAAGATACCTACTAGCACGGTCGAATTTTACCGTGCATAACGCTGAATATTATAGGAATTATATTGACCGCTGCCGGATACAATTTACTCAGGATCCAAAGCAGTTTTATAATTTTGTAAACACTAAGAGTAAACACGTATCTTTTTTACCCCTTATCTTTTTTTTTTTCTGAGAACAACTTATTATCTGGTCTTTTAAGGGTCAAACCCATTTATTCGACAGGCCCCGACGGAGTACCAAGCTGTGTGTTAAAATACTGTGCCAGGGCTCTGTGCAAACCTCTTCTAAGACTTTTCAACTTATCTTTGGAAACCTTGATTTTTCCCTTTAAGTGGAAGGAATCATTCATAATTCCCCTACATAAAAAAGGGAAAAAGTCTGAGGCTGCCAACTACAGAGGCATCTCTAAGTTGTCGGCAATTCCAAAGTTATTTGAAAAATTAATTACCCCTCATTTGCAACAATTGCTCTTCGATCATCTCTCCCTGTCAGCATGGCTTTATTAAGCGTCGCTCCACCACCACAAATTTACTGGAGTTGACATCCTTTGTCATAGATAGCTTTTGTAAGGGATATCAAACCGATGTAATTTACATAGACTTCAGAAAAGCATTTGATTCAGTTAATCACTCACTCTTGTTGAGTAAACTGAATATGCTGGGTTTTCCTATAGACCTCTTAACGTGGATCTCCAGCTACTTAGATGGAAGGACACAAAGAGTCTTATTTAAAAACATACAGTCCCGTCTGGTCCGTGCTACATCTGGCGTCCCTCAAGGAAGCCATATTGTCCCGTTATTATTTACTCTTTTTATAAATGACTTGCCCCCTGCTTTAACGAACTCTCTAGTTCTTATGTATGCTGATGATGATGTAAAGCTTTGTCTTCAGTACAAATCCATCTCTGCCCAATGCAGTCTTCAGTCTGACCTTGATAACTTTCAAAAATGGTGTTTAGCTAATGATTTAATACTTAATGGATCAAAATGCAAGCTCATGTCTTTTTATCGTTCCTGCCCTCAGCAGGCTACGTATTCTTTCTATGGGATTGCCTTAGAAAAATTAACCCAGGTTAATGATCTCGGCGTCCTATTAGACATCAAACTTAAATTTGCCGACCACATTTCCTCAATGGTTAATATGGCTAAAGGAGTCCTTGGTTTTATTAAAAGGTGGTCAAAAGAATTTAACGACCCCTACATAACTAAAACCTTATTCATTTCTTTGGTCATGTGTCGGTTCATGTGTCTGGAGTCCCCAATTTGGAGTACATCAGGACCGCATAGAATCCGCACAAAAGAATTTCCTAATTTCCGAATTTCCCTTTTTCACTTAGAGGTCTAAACTGGGATGCAGATCTTCACCTTCCATCTTATAATAGTAGACTCTTACTTATAAACTTACCTAGCTTAACAAATCGTAAGACAATGCTCGGTGTAGTTTTTCTGCATAACCTAATTAATGGGGATGTAGACAGCCAGCATTTACTAACACGCCTAAATTTTAACATTCCAAATAGAAGGACTAATAACTTTAGTACTCTAATCCTTAATAGAGAATAATAAATAGTAGTTCGACATATGCACAGCACGACCTTTTAAGGTTTTATGTTTCAACTACAACTACGTTTTATGTCTCTACTCTATAACATCTCCTTCTTGTCTTTCAATTTTAAGATCTAGTATTTTGAATTTCCTTACTAACTCTTCTTAGCTTAACAAAAAAACAAAATCCTAATAAATACTAATAAATAAAAAAAATAATAAATTATATTTATTATTATTAAAAATAATAATAAAAAAAAAAATATGGCCGAAATTTTCCGGTCTTTTAAATGACCAACAGTTTTTTTTTTAAGCTCTGGGTAGGACTCATTGCATACTTCTCTATTTTTAAACATAAAAAAACGGCACGAATTAAAACCTGATACTTAAACCAAAATTTAGGGACCTTAACCATTATTTAAAAGATAAAAAACACAGAAATAAATATGTATTTCAAACCATTCTTTAAATATATACATAATATACATAATATACATGTACATGTATATTTTAAGCTGTTTAAATTTATTATAACAAACCGTTCATAGAATATATACAATAACAATATATTTAAATACTAAAATGTTTACAACCAATTATATTAATTTTAATACGTTAATTACATTGGCATATTATCATTTTGAAAATCTTTGTTTACTTTGGATAAAATAAGGCTTTCTTTATTTTCGTTTTCAATTGGGGGTTTCTTTAGATTCCATGGTTGTATTTCAGCTGTTCCAAAAATTTGATAAACAATATATGTCGATACAGATATAATTGCAGAAACTTCAAAAACTTTTCGCCATTGTTCAATGGAATCCTAAAAATAGAATAAAACTTGTATTTTATTTCGTCTTAAATATAAGTATTTAATTATTGGAGTTATTTTTTAAGCCTAAGCCTTGGTATTAGGTATTTTCAGCTAATTTCAGACACTCTCGAAGTTGATACCCTAGCGGAGGGTATTAAAACTTTGGTCAAAAGTGTGCAACGCAGTTAAGGAGACATCTCCGACCCTATAAAGCATATATACTCTTGATCAGGATCACGTCCTGAGTTGATATAAGCATGTCCGTCTGTCTTTCTGTTTATACGCGAACTTGTCTCTCCGTTTTAAAGCTATTGACTATCGACAATCAAACTTTGCACACACCCTTCTTTCCTTTGCACGCATTATAGTCGGAACGGCCCGATCGGCCAAACATAGTCGGCTATATCCTATAGATGCAATATAACTGATTAATCGACCACAACTTTAATGTTTTTAGAGTTAAAATAATAATATTTATATAAACGATTTATAATTTAGTCTCAAGTTTTTATCATCAAAAACACCGGCAACGTCGGGGGGCCATTGGCGACGCCCAACGGCAAGACACCAAATCCAAGACTCTCAATAAATTAACATACCTCTTTGTTTAGTATTTAATTTTTTTTTATCGAATGGCAGTTTTATGACAAATTCAAAAAAAAAAAAGAAGATATTTTTCACTTCCCTCTCCCTTTCTTAAGCGAACGGTCGTGGTTTTTTGTGCGCACTGTGTTTATGATAAATATTGGTAAACCGGTGTTTACATAATTGTGAATTGAATATATTTAGAATCTTAAGAATCTTAAAGATTAAACCATATCGCTGCGCGAGTGCTGTGGTATATTTGGAGTCAAAATAATAATTTGTCTAAATTCTATTCCAAGCACAGCTCAGCTCTGCTTCTTCCCCGTCTTATCTGTATTAATGCATTTCTCCTTTGCACTCTCCCAAGCTCCCGCTTCGGCTTCCTATTTGGCACAGTGGTTCAAGGTAAAGTGTTTTTTTAATTTTTATATATAAATTTTGTTTTATTTATTTAAAAATATGGAGTTTAAACTTGTCTGTGCTATTAAGTCTTGTAACAAGACAATTCCCTCATCCCATCCTTCCATCCATTGCTGGCTATGCGAGAATATATATAGAATCGAATATATATAGAACATCGTACACGCCAAGTGTGCTGGGTTCACTGCATCAGTTTCGGATGCCATTTCCCGTAGGTCTGGGATACATTATTGTTGTGAAAATTGTCGTGTTGTGCAAGGCGAAATGAGGTCGTTCATGAGACAGACCAAAAATGGATTTAAAGAGCTGATCACTGGTTTTCGTAAAATCAATGACCAGCTCTGTGCGCTTGACACTCAGTTTAGTGGCCTTCAGCTGCTAAATGAGTCCCCTTAGCGTAAGAAATCCGCTGTTTCTGATCCGCCTCAGCCTGCTCAGCCGACATTAATGCAGCCGCTTATATCTCTTGCCACCCCAAGGGCTAGAACTGAGAAAAATTCGTCCGAATTTCTCAGGGAAAATGAGCAATTGTCTGATATGTCCGCCATGGCATCCCTTCAAGTGATGCCACAGGTCCTAGTGAACGAAACCCCCATTAGAGTCACCCGGACCACCGGCACCGACTGATGATGCAGTTCACGTACCTGCGACACCAAAACCCTTACAGGTGATACCTCCATCGAAAGATATATTTGTTTCTCGGCTTGCCCCTGATACTTCTGAGATTGATATCTTAGCTTATATCAAAGCCAAAACTAAAGCCGATATACAGGTGGAGGACATACAAAAATTTAAATATACATATTTAAGGCTCACGTCATCTTTCAAGATTCGGGTGCCCCCGCTGATGTTCAAGGCGATTTGTTCATCCCGTTTTTGGCCAGAGAACATCTTCGTCCAAGAACATCAGCCTAGTACTGCAAAGTTAAAAGTTTTAAAACCAGTGGGAGTGAAACTTCCCCATATCGGAACCACCGACCAACCTTCCACTTCTTCTTTGTATACTAACCCGAAAAACTAGTATCGTCACTAACACTTACCTATCAGAATACTAGGGGGCTACGTAGCAAACTCCCCAAGCTATATTCTGATAGTTCTTTCTTTGCATCCCATATTATAGGCTTTACAGAAACTTGGTTAAATCCGGAGATCTTTAGCTCCGAAGTTTTTCCAAGTAAGTACAGCACTTTTAGACGGGATCGATCTCAGCGAAGGGGAGGTGGAGTCCTCATTTCGGTAGATTCTACTCTTGCTTCTGAAGAGGTGAAATCCCAAAAGTTTGGTGACATAGAATTTATTTGCGTTAAAATCACTATGTCCGTGAAATCTTTATACATTACATGTTCATATATACCTTCTATGTCTGAACCGCCTACCACTCCTGGTATGGATCAGATGTCTCCACGCGTGGTAAATAAGATTCGCTGTTTCCGTAAAGCTGATTTTCACGAACCTAATAGCCTTATCGATACATTTGACTGGTCCGATATTCTGGCGTACTTTAAATACATTTTTTGACTCATGTGTGCCTTGGAAATAACCGTCCGCCTCAACAAATCCTCCTTAGTTTACAAGGTGCCTCACTAACGTGAAAAAAAAAAAAATAAGCTTTTACTTAAATATAAAGAAAAACCTGCAGTAGTGTTGATTTCTCAAGATACCTACTAGCACGGTCGAATTTTACCGTGCATAACGCTGAATATTATAGGAATTATATTGACCGCTGCCGGATACAATTTACTCAGGATCCAAAGCAGTTTTATAATTTTGTAAACACTAAGCGTAAACACGTATCTTTTTTACCCCTTATCTTTTTCTGAGAACAACTTATTATCTGGTCTTATCTAAACCTCTTCTAAGACTTTTCAACTTATCTTTGGAAACCTTGATTTTTCCCCTTAAGTGGAAGGAATCATTCATAATTCCCCTACATAAAAAAGGGAAAAAGTCTGAGGCTGCCAACTACAGAGGCATCTCTAAGTTGTGGGCAATTCCAAAGTTATTTGAAAAATTAATTACCCATCATTTGCAACAATTGCTCTTCGATCATCTCTCCCTGTCAGCATGGCTTTATTAAGCGTCGCTCCACCACCACAAATTTACTGGAGTTGACATCCTTTGTCATAGATAGCTTTTCTAAGGGATATCAAACCGATGTAATTTACATAGACTTCAGCAAAGCATTTGATTCAGTTAATCACTCACTCTTGTTGAGTAAACTGAATATGCTGGGTTTTCCTATAGACCTCTTAACGTGGATCTCCAGCTACTTAGATGGAAGGACACAAAGAGTCTTATTTAAAAACATACAGTCCCGTCTGGTCCGTGCTACATCTGGCGTCCCTCAAGGAAGCCATATTGGCCCGTTATTATTTACTCTTTTTATAAATGACTTGCCCCCTGCTTTAACGAACTCTCTAGTTCTTATGTATGCTGATGATGATGTAAAGCTTTGTCTTCAGTACAAATCCATCTCTGCCCAATGCAGTCTTCAGTCTGACCTTGATAACTTTCAAAAATGGTGTTTAGCTAATGATTTAATACTTAATGGATCAAAATGCAAGCTCATGTCTTTTTATCGTTCCTGCCCTTAGCAGGCTACGTATTCTTTCTATGGGATTGCCTTAGAAAAATTAACCCAGGTTAATGATCTCTATTAGACATAAAACTTGAATTTGCCGACCATATTTCCTTAATGGTTAATAAGGCTAAAGGAGTCCTTGGTTTTATTAAAAGGTGGTCAAAAGAATTTAATGACCCCTACATAACCAAAACATAATTCATTTCTTTGGTCCGTCTTATACTAGAGTACGGTTCATGTGTCTGGAGTACATCAATATGGAGTACATCAGGACCGCATAGAATCCGTACAAAAGAATTTCCTTAAATTAAAATGTAACATTCCTAATAGAAGGACTCGAAACTTTAGTCTTCTATTCCTTAGCCGTTGTAGTTCGACATATGCACATCATGATCTTTTAGGGTATTATCTTCGAACTACAATGGTCTCTACTCTATAACATCTCTTTCCTGTCCCTCAAATTTAAGATATAGAATTTTAAATTTCCATACTAACTCCTCCTAGCTTAATAAATTACAAATAGCTTAATATATTCTAACAAATCGTTTCTTGAGCGCCCCTCGGTCGTCTGGGTCTCTAAACTTTATGATGAATACAGGAATGCTATCTGATGCTCTTTTTGACCGGTGTAAAAAAAAAAAAAAAAATTCTTAAAATTATACTATATGGCAACTTTTTCACCTTACACATCCCAACGGATTTTGTTTTGGATCAGCCAGTCGCACCCCGACAAAAAATATCGTTCTTTTTATCGTTCCTGCCCTCAGCAGGCTACGTATTCTTTCTATGGGATTGCCTTAGAAAAATTAACCCAGGTTAATGATCTCGGCGTCCTATTAGACATCAAACTTAAATTTGCCGACCACATTTCCTCAATGGTTAATATGGCTAAAGGAGTCCTTGGTTTTATTAAAAGGTGGTCAAAAGAATTTAACGACCCCTACATAACTAAAACCTTATTCATTTCTTTGGTCATGTGTCGGTTCATGTGTCTGGAGTCCCCAATTTGGAGTACATCAGGACCGCATAGAATCCGCACAAAAGAATTTCCTAATTTCCGAATTTCCCTTTTTCACTTAGAGGTCTAAACTGGGATGCAGATCTTCACCTTCCATCTTATAATAGTAGACTCTTACTTATAAACTTACCTAGCTTAACAAATCGTAAGACAATGCTCGGTGTAGTTTTTCTGCATAACCTAATTAATGGGGATGTAGACAGCCAGCATTTACTAACACGCCTAAATTTTAACATTCCAAATAGAAGGACTAATAACTTTAGTACTCTAATCCTTAATAGAGAATAATAAATAGTAGTTCGACATATGCACAGCACGACCTTTTAAGGTTTTATGTTTCAACTACAACTACGTTTTATGTCTCTACTCTATAACATCTCCTTCTTGTCTTTCAATTTTAAGATCTAGTATTTTGAATTTCCTTACTAACTCTTCTTAGCTTAACAAAAAAACAAAATCCTAATAAATACTAATAAATAAAAAAAATAATAAATTATATTTATTATTATTAAAAATAATAATAAAAAAAAAATATGGCCGAAATTTTCCGGTCTTTTAAATGACCAACAGTTTTTTTTTTAAGCTCTGGGTAGGACTCATTGCATACTTCTCTATTTTTAAACATAAAAAAACGGCACGAATTAAAACCTGATACTTAAACCAAAATTTAGGGACCTTAACCATTATTTAAAAGATAAAAAACACAGAAATAAATATGTATTTCAAACCATTCTTTAAATATATACATAATATACATAATATACATGTACATGTATATTTTAAGCTGTTTAAATTTATTATAACAAACCGTTCATAGAATATATACAATAACAATATATTTAAATACTAAAATGTTTACAACCAATTATATTAATTTTAATACGTTAATTACATTGGCATATTATCATTTTGAAAATCTTTGTTTACTTTGGATAAAATAAGGCTTTCTTTATTTTCGTTTTCAATTGGGGGTTTCTTTAGATTCCATGGTTGTATTTCAGCTGTTCCAAAAATTTGATAAACAATATATGTCGATACAGATATAATTGCAGAAACTTCAAAAACTTTTCGCCATTGTTCAATGGAATCCTAAAAATAGAATAAAACTTGTATTTTATTTCGTCTTAAATATAAGTATTTAATTATTGGAGTTATTTTTTAAGCCTAAGCCTTGGTATTAGGTATTTTCAGCTAATTTCAGACACTCTCGAAGTTGATACCCTAGCGGAGGGTATTAAAACTTTGGTCAAAAGTGTGCAACGCAGTTAAGGAGACATCTCCGACCCTATAAAGCATATATACTCTTGATCAGGATCACGTCCTGAGTTGATATAAGCATGTCCGTCTGTCTTTCTGTTTATACGCGAACTTGTCTCTCCGTTTTAAAGCTATTGACTATCGACAATCAAACTTTGCACACACCCTTCTTTCCTTTGCACGCATTATAGTCGGAACGGCCCGATCGGCCAAACATAGTCGGCTATATCCTATAGATGCAATATAACTGATTAATCGACCACAACTTTAATGTTTTTAGAGTTAAAATAATAATATTTATATAAACGATTTATAATTTAGTCTCAAGTTTTTATCATCAAAAACACCGGCAACGTCGGGGGGCCATTGGCGACGCCCAACGGCAAGACACCAAATCCAAGACTCTCAATAAATTAACATACCTCTTTGTTTAGTATTTAATTTTTTTTATCGAATGGCAGTTTTATGACAAATTCAAAAAAAAACAAAGAAGATATTTTTCACTTCCCTCTCCCTTTCTTAAGCGAACGGTCGTGGTTTTTTGTGCGCACTGTGTTTATGATAAATATTGGTAAACCGGTGTTTACATAATTGTGAATTGAATATATTTAGAATCTTAAGAATCTTAAAGATTAAACCATATCGCTGCGCGAGTGCTGTGGTATATTTGGAGTCAAAATAATAATTTGTCTAAATTCTATTCCAAGCACAGCTCAGCTCTGCTTCTTCCCCGTCTTATCTGTATTAATGCATTTCTCCTTTGCACTCTCCCAAGCTCCCGCTTCGGCTTCCTATTTGGCACAGTGGTTCAAGGTAAAGTGTTTTTTTAATTTTTATATATAAATTTTGTTTTATTTATTTAAAAATATGGAGTTTAAACTTGTCTGTGCTATTAAGTCTTGTAACAAGACAATTCCCTCATCCCATCCTTCCATCCATTGCTGGCTATGCGAGAATATATATAGAATCGAATATATATAGAACATCGTACACGCCAAGTGTGCTGGGTTCACTGCATCAGTTTCGGATGCCATTTCCCGTAGGTCTGGGATACATTATTGTTGTGAAAATTGTCGTGTTGTGCAAGGCGAAATGAGGTCGTTCATGAGACAGACCAAAAATGGATTTAAAGAGCTGATCACTGGTTTTCGTAAAATCAATGACCAGCTCTGTGCGCTTGACACTCAGTTTAGTGGCCTTCAGCTGCTAAATGAGTCCCCTTAGCGTAAGAAATCCGCTGTTTCTGATCCGCCTCAGCCTGCTCAGCCGACATTAATGCAGCCGCTTATATCTCTTGCCACCCCAAGGGCTAGAACTGAGAAAAATTCGTCCGAATTTCTCAGGGAAAATGAGCAATTGTCTGATATGTCCGCCATGGCATCCCTTCAAGTGATGCCACAGGTCCTAGTGAACGAAACCCCCATTAGAGTCACCCGGACCACCGGCACCGACTGATGATGCAGTTCACGTACCTGCGACACCAAAACCCTTACAGGTGATACCTCCATCGAAAGATATATTTGTTTCTCGGCTTGCCCCTGATACTTCTGAGATTGATATCTTAGCTTATATCAAAGCCAAAACTAAAGCCGATATACAGGTGGAGGACATACAAAAATTTAAATATACATATTTAAGGCTCACGTCATCTTTCAAGATTCGGGTGCCCCCGCTGATGTTCAAGGCGATTTGTTCATCCCGTTTTTGGCCAGAGAACATCTTCGTCCAAGAACATCAGCCTAGTACTGCAAAGTTAAAAGTTTTAAAACCAGTGGGAGTGAAACTTCCCCATATCGGAACCACCGACCAACCTTCCACTTCTTCTTTGTATACTAACCCGAAAAACTAGTATCGTCACTAACACTTACCTATCAGAATACTAGGGGGCTACGTAGCAAACTCCCCAAGCTATATTCTGATAGTTCTTTCTTTGCATCCCATATTATAGGCTTTACAGAAACTTGGTTAAATCCGGAGATCTTTAGCTCCGAAGTTTTTCCAAGTAAGTACAGCACTTTTAGACGGGATCGATCTCAGCGAAGGGGAGGTGGAGTCCTCATTTCGGTAGATTCTACTCTTGCTTCTGAAGAGGTGAAATCCCAAAAGTTTGGTGACATAGAATTTATTTGCGTTAAAATCACTATGTCCGTGAAATCTTTATACATTACATGTTCATATATACCTTCTATGTCTGAACCGCCTACCACTCCTGGTATGGATCAGATGTCTCCACGCGTGGTAAATAAGATTCGCTGTTTCCGTAAAGCTGATTTTCACGAACCTAATAGCCTTATCGATACATTTGACTGGTCCGATATTCTGGCGTACTTTAAATACATTTTTTGACTCATGTGTGCCTTGGAAATAACCGTCCGCCTCAACAAATCCTCCTTAGTTTACAAGGTGCCTCACTAACGTGAAAAAAAAAAAAAATAAGCTTTTACTTAAATATAAAGAAAAACCTGCAGTAGTGTTGATTTCTCAAGATACCTACTAGCACGGTCGAATTTTACCGTGCATAACGCTGAATATTATAGGAATTATATTGACCGCTGCCGGATACAATTTACTCAGGATCCAAAGCAGTTTTATAATTTTGTAAACACTAAGCGTAAACACGTATCTTTTTTACCCCTTATCTTTTTCTGAGAACAACTTATTATCTGGTCTTATCTAAACCTCTTCTAAGACTTTTCAACTTATCTTTGGAAACCTTGATTTTTCCCCTTAAGTGGAAGGAATCATTCATAATTCCCCTACATAAAAAAGGGAAAAAGTCTGAGGCTGCCAACTACAGAGGCATCTCTAAGTTGTGGGCAATTCCAAAGTTATTTGAAAAATTAATTACCCATCATTTGCAACAATTGCTCTTCGATCATCTCTCCCTGTCAGCATGGCTTTATTAAGCGTCGCTCCACCACCACAAATTTACTGGAGTTGACATCCTTTGTCATAGATAGCTTTTCTAAGGGATATCAAACCGATGTAATTTACATAGACTTCAGCAAAGCATTTGATTCAGTTAATCACTCACTCTTGTTGAGTAAACTGAATATGCTGGGTTTTCCTATAGACCTCTTAACGTGGATCTCCAGCTACTTAGATGGAAGGACACAAAGAGTCTTATTTAAAAACATACAGTCCCGTCTGGTCCGTGCTACATCTGGCGTCCCTCAAGGAAGCCATATTGGCCCGTTATTATTTACTCTTTTTATAAATGACTTGCCCCCTGCTTTAACGAACTCTCTAGTTCTTATGTATGCTGATGATGATGTAAAGCTTTGTCTTCAGTACAAATCCATCTCTGCCCAATGCAGTCTTCAGTCTGACCTTGATAACTTTCAAAAATGGTGTTTAGCTAATGATTTAATACTTAATGGATCAAAATGCAAGCTCATGTCTTTTTATCGTTCCTGCCCTTAGCAGGCTACGTATTCTTTCTATGGGATTGCCTTAGAAAAATTAACCCAGGTTAATGATCTCTATTAGACATAAAACTTGAATTTGCCGACCATATTTCCTTAATGGTTAATAAGGCTAAAGGAGTCCTTGGTTTTATTAAAAGGTGGTCAAAAGAATTTAATGACCCCTACATAACCAAAACATAATTCATTTCTTTGGTCCGTCTTATACTAGAGTACGGTTCATGTGTCTGGAGTACATCAATATGGAGTACATCAGGACCGCATAGAATCCGTACAAAAGAATTTCCTTAAATTAAAATGTAACATTCCTAATAGAAGGACTCGAAACTTTAGTCTTCTATTCCTTAGCCGTTGTAGTTCGACATATGCACATCATGATCTTTTAGGGTATTATCTTCGAACTACAATGGTCTCTACTCTATAACATCTCTTTCCTGTCCCTCAAATTTAAGATATAGAATTTTAAATTTCCATACTAACTCCTCCTAGCTTAATAAATTACAAATAGCTTAATATATTCTAACAAATCGTTTCTTGAGCGCCCCTCGGTCGTCTGGGTCTCTAAACTTTATGATGAATACAGGAATGCTATCTGATGCTCTTTTTGACCGGTGTAAAAAAAAAAAAAAATTCTTAAAATTATACTATATGGCAACTTTTTCACCTTACACATCCCAACGGATTTTGTTTTGGATCAGCCAGTCGCACCCCGACAAAAAATATAAGGAACATTTTCGAGCTAAATAAATTCCGCTAGCTTATTGTCTGGCACCCAAATACATAGAAGGAGCGTTAAGTGAAACTACAAAATTGATGCAGCCGCCTGTGAGCTGATTTTTGAAGCTGATATTTGAAATGTTTTAGCCGAATGCACGTCATTTTACCTCGCCAAGAGGTTTTTGTATTTGATATCATTTTTTTTCCCAGAAATAACGTTAATCTTAAAATTAAAATATTTTAAACATGATCAGTTTCATATTTCCCATTAACTTTTCAAAACAACAGCTCTCGTTCAAGTGAAATTCTCAATTCGTAAACGCCTTTTTCACGCCAAAATCGACCTCTAATTAAAATAAAAGTAAAATGGAATGAGTATAGTCGAGTTTTCCGACTATATTATACCCGGTACTTATCTCTTTCACCCAATATTAACTTTTAAATTTTAAAGATGAAAGACTGGAATGGATCGCTACGTCCAAATTAAGCGCAAGCTTAGCCCGCAGAGTAATCCGGCAGGCAACAAAACAAAAATTAACCGTGTCCTGAATAACGATAATGAACTAGACAGATCCACTACTAACAGATTTGCCCTACTGGCGGAGGCTGAGGAAAACCAACCAGCCCAAGACACCGCAAAAAAACCCAAGCCCCCTCCAATCTATATTAGGGAAAAAACTCGAGTGCCCTGGTCAACAAAATTGCGTCGTTGATCGGGAACGGTGACAACTTTCATGTTGTTCCGCTTATCAAAGGGAACATCCATGAAACAAAGGTGCAAACCAAGACTGAAGAGCACTTCCGAATAGTTTCAAAATATCTGGACACTGTACAGAAAAACTATTACACGTACCAGCTGAAAAGCAGTAAGGGCCTACAAGTGGTAGTAAAGGGAATAGAACCTGATGTTACCGCCGCGGAAATAAAAACCGCCCTTAAAGAAAAGGGCTTCGCCGCCAAGAATGTTATTAACATTCTAAATAAAGATAAAAAGCCACAACCCCTCTTCAAGGTCGAGCTCGAGCCAGAAAGCAGGTCGCTGAAGAAGAACGAAGTCCACCCAATCTACAACCTGCAATATCTTTTGCATCGGAAAATCACCGTTGAAGAGCCACATAAACGTAACGGTCCAGTGCAATGCACTAATTGTCAAGAGTATGGACACACAAGGTCTTACTGCACACTTCGGGCTGTCTGTGTAGTCTGCGGGGACGCCCACAAGTCCGCTTGCTGCACTACAAACAATGACAGTACCGTGAAGAAATGTGGAAACTGCGGAGGCAGCCATACGGCAAACTATAGAGGATGTATTGTGTATAAGGAGTTAAAGAGTCGCATGCGTCAAGCGACCGCAACGCGCAACCAAAATCCACAGAATGCGTACGTTTCGTCAAAAACCACGCCAGACGTTTTCTTCGCCAAAGCTGCGAGATCCTCATTCGGTCCACTAAACACCACCAACGGCTTCTCCTATGCCGATGCTCTACGATCTGGAAGGGAAATTCCAATTCAGCCTAACTCTCAAAGCGCTCAACAGGCCCCAGAACAGCCACACAGCAAAACGGAAACTATGATGCTTACCCTCCAACAAAGTATGATGGAGCTTATGTCATTCATGAAAACGACCATGCAAACGCTTGTTCAAAACCAGAACATGGTGATACAGCTGCTCGTAGCACGACAATCTAAATAATCTATGCAGAAGCTACGAATATCAATGTGTTACGCGAATGGTGTCTCACGGCATAAACTAGACTTGTCACAATTCTTGACCAAAAACCATATTGACGGTATGCTACTGGGGGAAACACATCTTACAAGCAAATACAACTTTCATATAAGAGGCTACAAAATTTACCGCACAGATCATCCAGATGGGAAAGCCCACGGCGGAACTGGAGTTCTAATCAGAGAACGAATTAAACACCATTTTCACAAAAGGTTTGCAACAAACTTCTTGCAGGCCACATCGATACAAATTCAGTCAAGCAACGGAATCCTTTCAATTGCTGCCGTTTACTGCCCTCCTTGCTTCTCAATCTCGGAAGGACAATTCATGGACTTCTACAATTCACTTGGGGATCGATTTATAGCCGCAGGAGACTACAACGCCAAACATACGCACTGGGGATCACGTCTAGTGACTCCCAAAGGAAGACAATTGTACAATGCAATTATAAATGTGAAAAATAAACTGGACTACGTTTCCCCTGGAAGTCCCACATACTGGCCAACAGACTCACGAAAGCTCCCAGACCTTATTGATTTTGCAGTGACAAAAAACATACCTCGCAATCTAATAAGTGCCAAAGCAGTCTCGGACTTATCATCAGACCACTCGCCTGTGCTTCTTACGCTTCTTCAAAGCCCAGAAATAACCGAACACCCCTTCAGTCTGACGACGACAAAAACAAACTGGCTAAAATACAAAAAGTACGTGAGTGCCCACATAGAACTCGCCCCGGATTTTAACATGGAATCGGACATCGACTACACTACGAGCGCCCTGGAAGAAGTACTCGTTGCGGCAGCTAAAATCTCTACTCCTCATAGGAAAGAAGTAGACCGAAACAAACACTTCAAATCTAATCAGCAAATCGAACAGCTCGTGCGAGAAAAGAGGCGCACGCGTCGTGATTGGCAAAACAACAGATCACCAGCTTCAAAACAACGCCTTAAGGAAGCAACCCGATCACTCGACCAGGCTCTTCACCAACAGGAATAAAATGCACAGCTGAGTTACATCCAGAATCTCTCGCCAACAAGCACAAAGTACCCCCTGTGGAGGGCCCACCAAAATCTTAGTGCCCCAATTGAAACGACCACCCCGATAAGAAACTCTTCGGGATGCTGGGCTCGCAGCGACGAAGACCGAGCTGAAACATTCGCCACACATCTCCAAAGTGTCTTCCAACCAAACCCAGCCTCAAATTCATTCCTCCTGCCAGTAATTCAGCCAGAGTCCTCCCCTCAGCCAGCCCCACCTTCATTCCGGCCAAACGAAATCGAAAAAGTCATAAGAGGGCTAAAACCAAAAAAGGCTCCCGGTGGTGACCTATTGACCCCAAAGATGCTGATCGAACTTCCAAAATGCGCTATAGAGGTCGTCTGCAAACTATTTAATGGAATCATTAATCTTGGCTATTTCCCAAAAAAGTGGAAGAAATCCATTATTATAATGATACCGAAGCCTGAAAAAGACCACACAATTCCGTCATCATACAGACCAATAAGCCTTCTATCTTGTTTGTCTAAACTGTTTGAAAAATGCTTGTTAACTCGCATAATACCACATCTGGAAGCTTGCAATATCATCCCGGCACACCAATTTGGCTTTCGAAGAAACCATGGAACTATCGAACAAGTGAACAGATTAACATCCGAAATACGCTCAGCCTTCGAACAACGAGAATACTGCAGCGCTATTTTCCTCGACGTATCTCAAGCTTTCGACCGAGTTTGGCTCATCGGACTCATGCACAAAATTAAAACGTATTTGCCAACATACACCCACAAGCTTCCAGTAGCTCTTCAATAGGGTATTCTCAGTGAGATGCAACGCAGCTACTTCGGGCGACTACACCATCGAAGCTGGAGTTCCACAGGGAAGCGCACTCGGGCCGTGTCTATATGTTTTGTATACTGCGGATATTCCTACGAGCGCACAACTAACAACGTCAACGTTCGCCGATGATACCGCTATTCTTAGTCGCTCCAGATGCCCAACGCAGGCAACAACCCAACTGGCTAATCATCTCACAATAGTGGAAAGGTGGCTGTCCGACTGGCGCATTAAAATAAACGAACAAAAGTGTAAACACATAACGATTACTCTTAATAGACAAACATGCCCTCCGCTTTTACTAAACGGTATGCAGATCCCTCAAGCTAACGACGTAACGTACCGTGGCGTTCACCTTTATAGACGACTTACCTGGCGTAAGCACATCGAATGCAAAAAGATGCATCTAAAACTGAAAGCCAGCAGCCTCCACTGGATCATAAACTCACGATCGCCACTGTGCCTGGACTACAAGTTACTACTGTACAATTCAGTCCTAAAGCCAATCTGGACGTATGGCTCCCAGCTGTGGGGGAACGCGAGCAGCAGCAACATAGACATCATACAGCGCGCACAATCAAAAATCTTGAGAACTATCACAGGGGCACCTTGGGGGCACAGGGGGTATGTTCGCAACGAAAACATCAACCGGGATCTGGGCATCCTCGCAGTGAAAGACGAAATCCAGAAGCAAAAAGAGTCATACAAAGAAAAGCTGTCTTCGCACCCAAATTTTCTCGCTCGGGGATTGACTCGGGTTTCTAGCGTATCCCGCCTTAGACGCAACGACCTCCCAACCCAGCAATCGATTTTTAGGGCCGTCTAACTCCGTATCAGTCAATATGACTGTTAGTTAAGTTAAAAATATAAGATTTGATACACCTCTTGTTAGTCTCGCAAAGAGAAGATTCAAGAAATAAAAGCAACGTTAAAAAAAAAAAAAAAAAAAAAAAGATGAAAGTATCGAGTCTAAACAAAAAGAACAGTATATACCATACTAAAAAAGCGCAGAATTGCAGATATAAGGGTACCCAGACAATTAAGAATATGTCACCCCAATGATCTTCCAAGAGATCACCAAGGAGTTATATTTATTGTAAATATGAAACCAGGAAATGGAAACAAATCTTATATGTATATAAGTAATGTATATATAGAAGTAGGCACATCCAAAAACCCATTAATATAAGTTGTTTTATAAAAAAAATAATTAATGAAAAAATAAAATAAAATGATAAAATAAAATATCACTGTGGGCGGCAGTCCACGGGTGACGAAGCAAGAAAGTCTTAACGTGCGCGTGAAGATACTATGCATAGCCGAAGAATTACTTTATATATCATTTTCATTTAACAAAATTCTAACATTTGTATACGCGTCAATTGACACCTCAATCAGCCCGATCTGACAATCCGTTGCAAAGTTGTTTATGAAACTCGATTTTTCTTGTTCTTCTAAACTAAAAAATTGTTGGCTAGTTTGTGCACCCGTTTGTGGGTTTGTTTCCTCAACAGAGCAAACGAAAAAAATATAAACATGTTCATTACCATTTGAAAAAAATCTTTAGTTCTACAATAATTATGACACTTTACAACTCGTTAAAAATTAAACAAATTTCCTTAGTTTACAAAAATTTAAACGGTTTCAGAACCGTTTCAGAACGGTTCGGGTGACACTTTTCGACATCTTATGCATACCCATAAAAATTGATGTGCGAGTACCGCTCGCCACTCATAAGACAAAAGGCAATACCGACAAACACAATTTTTGTATGAGTGAGTACAAAGTGGGTTTTACCTTTTTTGCAGTCGTGATTTTGTGACTGTGTGTCTTAAGACGCAAAACACGCGTGTATTTTTCGGTTGCTTGTGCGGATCCTACCTGCCACACCCAAAAAGAGTGGATGAGAGAATAAGTAAAAAAAAAAAGATCGTTGAAATAGAGCTTGGGTAGGAAAAACCCACATGAAAGTCTCGGGTGTTTTGGCAAATACCTGGTGTTTCAAAAAACACTCTTATATTAATTTTAACATTAAACATTATGCAATGTGCCAAACTCAGTAGCCCCAGCTGATTGCGTCATCCCATTTCATATCTTGTCTCCTAATTTCCCCTCAGGATCCCCAAACGATTATCCAGACCAGTGGGGGGCAAACTCTCATTTTCCACAGCACGCGTGCATAGGGTAGCGTGCATAACGCTGCCGGCACACTGTCAATGTGAACACTCTTAATTTTTTTTAGAAGCTCTCTCATTTTGACTCATTTGACAGCCCAAACTTATAAATCAAAATGTTTTCACTGAGAAAAATGTTCTCTGAAATTGGGTTGAAAAAAGTTTTCTCCGTAGAAAATATAGATAGGAAAGCGTAGTTTTTCATTTGTTTTAGAACTGTTTCTTGCAAAGCTTTATTTAAAATAAAATACACTATTTTAGTGCCCATTCCAACTTTGGTTACGTTTCCAAAAGTCCTAAAGTTACGTTTTTTTCGCTCAATGAATTCTTAGCTCTCATTGTTTTTCTCTGCTATGCATACACTCAAATTTTAAACATGTGTGCGTTTTCCCTCCACTGATACAGACTAAACATCAAGCTCTACTTGTAAACATTCCCATAAATTTTCTATGGCCTAAGCGAGTCATAAACATTAAAGCCGACTCGCCGTCCCCAGTCCGAATTTAATCGATCTTCCGATCTTAACACTTTTCAACACCAATGACTCAATTATTTTATCATCCAATTGTCCTTTTCTCTTAGAATCTCTTAATCCCTTTTGGGTTATTTCGCTGAAAACGAGGTTTGTTGGTTATCTGTTAATTTAAAATTGTCCGTCTTATTCCTGGAACAAGGCAGTCATCTTCAATCGGTCTAGCTTAAAGTTATTAAACGAAGTTTGTGAAATAAATAAGAAATAATAATAAAGTTTGGTAAAATAAAATATGATTTTTTTAAAAAGTAAACTTCGAGATCAATTTAATTGGCGCCCAACGTTGGACTGCTATTAAAGGTGATTCTAAAAAGATTTTCTATAGATTCTATTTCTATAGATTTTTTGGTTTTGTTCTGATGGTACACTCTTCCCTAACATTTGTACCAAGTTTTAATTGAATCCCCTTTATTGTTTGATTATGAGAGGAGTAAAGGTTTCAAGATGTATTGCATGCCCGTCGATTTTTTGCTATCGAAAAATATGGATCGAAGGATTTGCATTAAATTTTGTGTAAAAAATTAAAATTAAGTGCTCCGAAACACTTGAAATGTTGACAGTGGCATACAGTGAAACTTTTCTGAGTAAAAAAATGTTTACAAGTGGTTCATACTCTTCCAAGATGGCCGGGAAGATGCGTTTAAGCAGTGAAGAAAATTGTTTTGGAAAATCGTCGAATCACTATCAGAGAAGTTGCTGAAGATGTCGGTATATCGCTTGGCTCGTGCCATGAAATTTTTTCAAACGTTTTGGGCATTAGTCGTGTGTCAGCGAAATTTGTTCCAAAATTGGTGAATTTTGACCAAAAGAACCGTCGAATGAGCATCGCTCAAGAGCTGTTGAATGACGTCAATAACGACCCAGATTTACTCAAAAGGGTCATTACTGGTGACGAAGCATGGGTTATGGTTATGATATTGAAACCAAAGCCCAATCGTCCCAATGGAAGAGCCCAGGTGAGCCAAGACCGAAAAAAGCATGCCAAGTTTGATCAAATGTCAAAGTTTTGATCACTGTTTTCTTCGATTACCATGGCGTGGTGCATCAGGAATTCTTTCCATATGGTCGTACGGTCAATAAACAGTATTATCAGGAAGTTATGCGCCGTTTGCGGAAAGCAATACGAAAGAAACGTCCAGAATCACTATTCAGAATTGAGGAAAAAGAATTCATGGCTTTTGCGTCATGATAATGCCCCTTCTCACTCATCTTTTCTTGTGAGAGATTTTTTGACGAAAAACAACACCACAATAATGCCTCAGCCACATTATTCACGGCATTTGGCCCAATGTGACTTTTTCTTGTTCCCAAAACTGAAACTGAAGTACGGATGAAGCGGGGAGTGGCGGTGGTGGAGGATCCGGCGGAGGAGGCTCTGGCGGATCGGTGAACAACAGCAGCCTGAAGGGAAAGTCCCTCGCTTTTCGTGATATGCCCAAGGTGAATATGAGCCTGGGCCTTGTCGACCCCTCCAATGGGCTTAGCCGCGGCGATCCTCACATACACCAAGGCGACACAGACCTTGGCGGTGGCAGTGGTGGCGGGGCAGGCGGTGCAGGGAGCGGTGGCTCCGGAGCAAGTGGAGGCTCTGGATCCGGTAGTGGCGGCAGCAAGAGTGCTCGCTGGTTTTTTTTCTCATGCTGCCTGGCAGCGACAACAAGAAGATTAACGACTACTTTAACAAGCAGCAGACGGGCGTGACCGTTGTGGCCGGCGGTGGCGGAGGCAATCCCACGGGCCTCCGAGGTTCCCACACAGGTTGCTGGACGAGGTGACGCGGCTGTCGGCCGAACAGAAGTCGGAGATATCTCCGACCCCATAAAGTATATATATTCTTAATCAGGATCACCTCCTGAGTTGATATAAGCATGTCCGTCTGTCTGTTTCTACGCAAACTAGTCTCTCAGTTTTAAAGCTATCGACTTGAAACTTTGCACACTCCCTTCTTTCCTTTACACGCAGTATATAATTCGGAACGGCCGGGATCGGCCAACTATATCCTATAGCTGCCATATAACTGAACAATCGGAAATTACCCAACTTTCGTGTTTTTGAAGATAGAAAGTTGGAACTTCGTACAGATTCTATTTTTGGTCAGATAATACAACCTACCATATTGCATAACGATCGGCCGACTATATCTTATAGCTACCATATAACTGAACGATCGGAAATGGTATTTGGTAAAAATACCAACTTTGGTATTTTTGAAGATGGAAGATTGGTACTTTGGTTTTAGATTTTTTATTGTAATAAATTGGTTATTTTATGATATTCTCATAAGGATCGGCAAATTTATTCCGATGTTTGCGATATATATCCGGTTTTAACTGCAAGGGTATATCAACTTCGGCTCCGCCCGAACTTAACTTTCCTTTCTTGTTTTCAAAAGATATTGTCGGGTCAGGCAGCAGCCGCTAAATTAGTTATAGTTTATTTAAAAAGCTAAAGAATGGATATATCGCCATAGTTGGTCGCAAGCCGACTCTTTCTCGGCCGCTCGACTTAAACGGGCCTATTTCAAGAGAGCTTTAGCTTCGCAATCACTATGTCGGGCCGCCCTCTCCACTATCGACAGCTTTAGATTCAGCTTATGTCTAGTCGAGCCGCACTCTCTGTCCATATTATTAGTCACTGCTTAGCACCATAAACTGGATGATCACAATGGATGAACCCAGTTTCATCTGCCTGCAGCATAAATAAAATATAACGTATCATTAGTAAATTCGTCTTTTATTTCCCGGCATTGAAAACTCTCAATGACCAAACAGAAATTAAATAAAGATGATATTCAAGAAATATATAAACATAAATTAAAACCCGTAGTAATCACGGATTTATTGGACATTTCAGAATTCAAAATTGAATGCACAAAGAATTATTTTTAATCTATTTCAAATATCATATTATAAACAAGAAAGGAAAGCTAACTTCGGGCGGAGCCGAAGTTTATATACTCTTGCAGCTAAAACAGGATATATATCGCAAAAATCGGATATAGTTTACCGATTGTTATGGAAATATCATAATATAACCAATAAATTACAAGACAAAATCTAAAAAAAATTCCAAACTTCTATCTTGAAGAACCCCAAAGTTGGTATTTTTACCAAATACCATTTCCGATCGTTCAGTTATATGGCAGCTATAAGATATAGTCGGCCGATCCATGTGAAACTTGATAAGTCGTATTATTTTTCCAAAAATATAATTCATAGAAAATCCCAACTTTCTAGCTCGAAAAACACTGAAGTTATGCCATTTCCGATCAATCAGTTATATGGCAGATATAGGATATAGTCGGCTGATCCTTATAAAATTTGGCATGTTGTATTATTTTGCCAAAAATAGCAATCGTAACAAATCCGAATTCTCTAGCTTTAAAAATACCCAAGTTATAGCATTTGCAATCAATCAGTTATATAACAGCTATAAAATATAGTCGGCCGATCCTTATGAAATTTGGTAGGTCCTACTATTTTGCCAAAAATAGCATTCGTACAAAATCTGAACTCTGTAACTCTAAAAACACCTAAGTTATACCATTTCCGATCAATCAGTTATATGGCAGCTATAGGATATAGTCGGCCGATCCCGGCCGTTCCGACTTATATACTGCGTGCAAAGGAAAGAAGGGTGTGTGCAAAGTTTCAAGACGATAGCTTTAAAAGTGAGACTCTAGTTCACGTAGAAACGGACAGACAGACTGACGGACATGCTCATATCAACTCAGGAGGTGATCCTGATCAAGAATATATATACTTTATAGGGTCGGAGATGTCTCCTTCACTGCGTTGGACACTTTTGGACAAAATTATAATCCCTCTGAAATAATTCATAAATATTTATGAAATAAATAATTTCAAAAGAGAACTATTTATTAAATTCCTAATTAATTAAAAATAAAAAGCCTCAATAACTATAACAAATTCAATAACATGTTTTTGGACTTTTCCTTTAATCCAAAATTAAAATATGGTATGGTCTACTAATTTCAATAAGAACTAAACAATCTTTCATAGAAAACGTGGTTTCTATTATTTATAAAAGCTTTAGATTCAATTTTCTTAACTTCTGTATATGTGGACTAAGGATATATGCAGTCAAATATCGAAAAATAGAAAAATGATTGTTATGTGAATTTTTATTTTTTCATCATAGAATAATGATTATTCTCTGATTTTTATTATTTTGCTCAGAGAATAGTCAGTATTTTTGATTTTTATAATAAAAATCACACCAATAACACAGTGCGACAGTGTTTTGGAACTTTTGAAGAGACCTAGTAGGAATTGTTTATTAGGTCAAATATAGTACAAAACCGTGTTTGAAATCTTGATTTATTTAGAAAAAACGGGTTTTCGGGAGTGCTTTGCTCTTAAAAATACTTGAACGCGTAATTTTAGGCCGATTTTAAAATTTTTTACGTTTTTCAATAGTTAAATGTTGTAGTTTTTGAAAAAAAATACATCTTAAATTTATTTAAACAAAAAGGATAAAAATGTTACAAAAGAAACTGACATTTTTGAATTTTGGTCGAGTTTTTCGAACTTTGACGCCATTTTTTCGGAACAACTTCCAAGAAATGGTATCATTCTTAACACATATAATATCAATATTCTCTTTAATCCTTGTTTTAAAGGTTAATTTGGTTAATAATTTCTAAATTAAGAAAATATTGTAAAACCATTAAACCACGGATTAGAAATATTTTAAAAACAAATAATTTGTCCGATCAAAAAATCCAGCATGAAGAAAAAATTGCAGCAGAATTAACAGCTCAATTAAACTCCATATCTGCACCATCATTTGAATCGGGACGCTTCAATTTAGAAGGGGGAGTGTTATCCAACCAGGGCCGTAGCTGGCATGGGGCAGGTGGGGCGGTGCCCCAGGGCCCCCGAAGGGAAGGGGCCCCGCCGCGGCAAAAGACTTTCGTATAGGGGACCCCAAATTTACTTGTTGCCCCAGGGCCCCAACCCATAAATTTCCTCAACAAATAGGCAATGTAAACATTATTGTCAAACGCAGTAGCCCCTGCTGAATGCGTCATCCCATTTCAAATCTTGTATTTCCCCTCACTCTTTTCTGAGGATCCCTAAACAATTATCCATACTAAACATCAAGCTCTACTTGTAAACATTCCCATAAATTTTCTATGGCCTAAGCGAGTCATAAACATTAAAGCCGACTCGCCGTCACCAGTCCGAATTTGATCTATCTTCCGATCTTAACACTTTTCACCAATGACTCATTTATTGCATCATCCAATTGTCCCTTTCTCTTAAATCTCTTAGGGCAATTGTTTATTCTCTTCAAGTACCCTTTTGAGTTATTTCGCTTAAGCCGAGGTTTGTTGGTTATCTGTTCTGTAGTCCTGTCAGTCTGTACGTCAGTCATCTTCAATCGGTCTAGCTTAAAGTTATTAATCGAAGTTTGTTAAATAAATAAGAAATAATAATAGTTTTTTAAAATAAAAAATTATTTTTTTAAAAAGTAAACTTCGGGATTAATTTAATTTGCATGCAAAACTAGGAAAACTGACATTTGCCGTATTCAAGTACACATGAACATTTTTTAAAGTTAAAACAAGAGAGAACGGCTTTAGTCGAGTTTCCCGACTATATAATACTATATAATCTCTTCCACCCACAATTTAAGTAAACTTTGAAGTTTAAACTTCAACGGTATGGATTCTCAGCAACAAATTTTTGTTGTATACTTTTGCGCTTGGGGAAAACATCAACAACAAACCTACGGCCATACTACCGATTCAGTAGGGAACCATGTAAGCAGGCAGATGGTAGTGTAGCTGCAAGGAGGTTGCACGCGCTGGTTCCGCCTTTTTGGTCGGTACAAGGGAGTGGATCCCTAGGGTCCTTGTGCTACTCGCTCGCAGTTATCGATCGATTATTTAAAAGAAATTCGCGTGCGGGGGGTTAGTACGTATTAAAGGAAATAGCGGGAAGTGGGACAAAAAGGATTCTTGCATTGCTTTCGACATTCAAAGTAATTAAAGCCGTTGTCACTTCGCTGGTGGAGTTGCAGCAGATGACGTGAAGCTGTGCGGATGTTTTGCCACAGCTGTTGCCCACCCTTCCATGATCACCAGTTCCGCGAAATAATTATTGGTGATCCCAAAGAAATCGGCTATCTAATTTTACCTGCCATCTTCATGCTGCATGACTCCCACAGATAATAGATTAGCAATTCATTTTTAAACGTTATAAAATTTATTCATAGTTATAAGGTTTCATAAGGCAAAAGGGAAGGGAAATTTAAATTAAATATATAATTAAATGTATTTAGTAGATATGTTATAATCAAAAAAAATTATCTTAGGATTTATATCTCTATTAGACGGCATAAGAAATAATAAGTTGAATTAATATGAAATAATAATATATAAGGCTATATAAAAATAATATTAGGAAACAATGTTTATTAAGAGAATCTGGTCTTCTCTAATATCTCTAATAGCAGGTATTCTCTAATATTATTTCCTAAATTTATTTCTTAAAATGTCTCAAGTAACTTATTTATTTTCAATTCAAATTTGATAACAAGGGATTTTAATTAACATTAGAAATGTTTTTAATTTTGGAACACAGAAAAAGCATTAAAAATAATATTCCAAGATTCCAATAATTTTTATTAAATAATAATTTATTAATTTAAGTATTTTTTTATAATAATACAAAAATAATTCATTTTTCTTTCCTTATGTCATTGCGGAAGGCAATGAAATTATAAGGAATTAATAATTTAAATTAATATTAGGGAATATATTCAAAAAAGAAAATATATATATAATCAACAACGTTAGCATTCACGCGCTATAATTTTTTTCAGTGTACCATTGTTCGGTATTTTAATTGCAAACCGCATGGTTTTATTTCACCGTTAGGGAAATAAAAATCTTTCATGTAAAGCTTTTGGTACACTGAGAAAAATCGGCATGAGCACAAAAAAATTTTTAATTTGGAACAATGTGTTTTTTTCTTTTATTTCGCTTACATCGAGTTTATTTTTCCACGTCCAAAAGATCTTTTGTCGGGTTGAGCGATGGATCTATAATTTTGGGGCTTAAAGGTTATTTTTGTGTATGTATTTATATATATATTCACCATACTAATTAATATTTCCAAACTATTCATTTTTAGTGTTTAAGTAATTAAATAAGAAATACAAAATTAAGGGAACTGGCACCGTTATTTTCTTACATTATTAAACTCTAACCTCAAAAAAAAAAAGTACTACCAAAATAAAAAAATAACTAAATATATTTAATAATTCCCAAAACCAACATTGGACAGGCATAACTGTCTTGGGGCGATGAATGACGTCATTGGATGATGAGAATAATTGGGGTGCATATGCTGGCCATTGGCGGGTTTTAGTTAATGAGGGAAAATTATTGGCACATGCACCTTACATCCATAGAAAATTTCATTTCTCATACCTATTTAAATTAATCCATCGGATCCCGTGGTGTGGCGCTGCGAGCCCTTCTTAGGGTTAGAACTGGCTAGCTGGGGACTTATAAACTATTCCTAATGTAAGAACAATACAAAAATTGCTTCTTACTGGGTGCCAATTCGACCAAAAACACGTGAAGCCGAAAACAAAGGTTTTATTTACCTTGATTTGGCACCCCAAAAAAAAATTAAATCACTTTTAATGCACTGAGCGCTGCTCACTTCCCTCGGCGTTTAAGTTTTTGGAAACCTATGTGGAAATTTCCCACCACGTGTCTTTTTTTTTCCGGGGGTTAAATATATATATTTGAGTTTAACCGCGAGCGATGCGCTTATCTTAGCAGCCACAAGAGAAAAAGAACTTGGCCGCTGATTATTCTATGCTTAGACCGACACTTAAATGACAAATTCTATGTAGATAATTGATTATCAATAGATAAGGAACTTTAAGCTTAACCAAGCTTTTTGTTTTGGCTATTTTTTCTATTCCAAGCTTAACTAAATGGAGTTTACTTTTAGGCATTTGGTTTTTTTTTATATTTTTTTGTTTTTTAAATTAAAATTTACCACTTAAATCTAACTTGGGGTGGAACAACACAAGGAAGATTCCCGCTTGTTGTCTACGCTTATGGCTTAAGATCTTTGGCATGGAAATTTCCGATCAGGCGGCCTTGTAGATCTTCTAGCTCGTAATATTTTTTTTTTTTTTTTTTAATAGCAGGGTAACGTTTATTTAAAACTGTCCATTAGGGACAACCATTAAATGTTATCACATAAACTTCACTTATAGATAATTTTAAATATTAATATGGTAGAAATAAATTAGAGTAGTAAGGGGAGGTCCAGCGGGTGTGTCCTTTTTAGTCTTCTGGGATGCTCGCTGTTGTCCAGCAGGGAGCTAGCCAACCGGTTCGGGTGATTATGAAGCCTCTGCATGTATTGTGCGCTGCTTCTTTGTATCTCGTCCTGGACCCAAAGGAAATTGAGAACCTCGTGGATGGTGCGATTGTCATGAAAGACGTGGGCCCCAGTGGCGATTCGAAGGGTTCTATTTTCGAAAGCTTGTATTGTTCGGACATTCGTCTTGCTCGCAGTGCCCCAGAGCTGTATGCCGTACGTCCAGATTGGACGTATTATTGCCTTGTAAATGAGGAGTTTAGTGGAAGTTCTCAGCTTCGATCTCCTACCCATAAGCCAGTAGAAGGATCGAAGTCTTTGATTAGCCTGTTTCCTCTTCTTAATCAGATGGGGCTTCCAGGTGAGCCTCCTGTCTAGGGTGAATCCCAGGTACGTGGGATTGTCTACCTGTGGAATTGGAGAGTTGCCAGTTGCCTTTGCAGAGAGAAAATGTGGAGGCAGTGGACTTCTCATTATTGACAGCAATGTTCCATCGTTTTTGCCAGTCGCTGAGCAAGTCAAGCTGCAATTGCATCGTTTCGGCTGCCCCAATGCGCTATCGGCGGTGGAAAGGAAGGCGGTGTCGTCTGCATAGGTTGCTGCGAGCAGGTCAGGCCTCTGAAGAACAGGGAGGTCGGCCGTGTAAGCATTGTACATCAACGGGCCAAGAACGCTGCCTTGGGGTACACCAGCGTGAGCTTCTCTTATACCGGAGATGGCCTCGCCACATCTAACAGCAAATTTACGGTCTTCCAAGAACGACTTTAGGAACTGGAAGTATGGTCGGGGTAGGCCAGTCTTTAATTTATATAGAATAACGGGATGCCAGACTCGGTCAAACGCCTACTTCACGTCCAGCATGACGGCCATGCAGTACTTCTTGGTTTCAAACGCGTCCAGGATGCACTGCACTACCCGATGGCACTGCTCTGGCGTACCGTGTCGCCGCCTGAAGCCAAACTGGTGGTCAGGGATCAGTCCAGCCTCGTCAAATACTGGCAGTGCTCTGCTTAAAAACACTCGTTCAAGTATTTTAGAGAGCATTGGTAACAAACTTATTGGACGGTAGGACGAAAGGTTTGCTTCTGGTTTCCCGGGCTTAGGTATCATAGTTCCCTGGGCACGTTTCCATGTGGACGGAAAGTACCCTATCTCTAAGCATCTATTAAAGATTCTTTAATAAAGATAAGCATCTATTATTAAAGATGCTCATCATTAAAGATCCTCGTAATTAGCTGAATGCTTGGAGGTGGTAACATTTTTAATGCAATTGCATTGATACCATCATCGCCCGGGGCCTTGTTGTTGCTCATGATGGTTATGAGCTCAGCTGTTTCCTCCTCAGTCACTGGTTGTATTGGATCGGCGTCCCTGGAAGGCTCGGCAAGCAGACGGGCAGTTTCAGCAGCATCCTCCGGTGAGCAGCGATCGAAAGGCGTAAAGACACCTTCGAGGTGTTCGGCGAAAGCGTTGGCCCTGTCCATCTCCGATCTGCACCAGCTGCCGTCGGTTCTTTGTACAGGTGGGATTCTTTTCAGCGGCTGTCTGATAGATTTGGTGACTCGCCATAAGTTATGTTGAGGGTGGCCTGGCTCAAGTTGTTCGACGAACCCGTCAAAGGCCTGCTTTCTTAGTCTTGCCAGCGTTTGTCAGACATTTGGTCGCTCTATTGAAGGCGGTTTTGTCCAAAGAATTCCTCGAGAGCATCCACACTCTTCGGAGTCGTCGCTTTTCAAGTTTGAGTTCTTCGACTTCTGGGATCCAAAAATGGATGTCCCTGTCAGTGGCTCTTGGGCGGTGGGAGGGCCTTGGTGCTGCTTCAGAAGCTGCCGCCTGAATATGGGCTGTTAACTCTTCTACAACGGTGTCGATGTCAACCGGGAAGTCAAGTGTCCGGCTGGGGTCGGTAACGTTGTTCATGTAAGATTGGTACTTGTCAACGTCTGTTGTCTTGTAGATCAGCTTTTTGCGGGCTGAAGAGGTCTTCTATTTCTCTCGCTTGAATTACGACAGAGTCCAGTCCTCCGGAGATGGCGAAGTCTAGGACATCTGGGATTTTGTGGGGATCCGTAGGCCAGTATGTGGATGCACCGGTTGCGTGACAGCTCAAGTTTCGGGACTGAATCTGCCTGTATAGGGCCGAGCCCTTTGGGTTCGTAATCCTGGAGCCCCACCAGGGGTGTTTAGCATTAAAGTCCCCTCCGATTATGAACTTGTGGCCGAGGCAATCCAGTAGCAAGCCGAATTCCTGTTCGTGGATGTTGTGCCTGGGGGGGCAATATGCTGCAGCGATTGTTATGTCACCGTTGGTAGTGGAGATTTTAATTTGGGCACATTGCACCCAGTCTTCGCACATGGCAGGAAGTGCCCCATACTTGATGCAGCTGCGAATAAGGATGGCCGCGACCCCGCGACCTCTACCGTTCGGGTGGTTAGCGGCAATGAGGTCGTATCCTCTAATAGTCAGGAATGATCTGTTGGTAAAATGCGTTTCTGATATGAGGAGAACGTCTGCTTGGTGGGTCTTGCAATATAGCTCGACCTCTGGCCTTCTTTTTACCAGGCCGTTAGCATTCCATATGGTTATATCTAATTGCGTATGCATAAGGATTTGCAAACGGTGGCCATCATTTGGGCTATTTGGCTCAAGACCTTATCCATCATGCGCTCAAACATAGATTCCATCCTAGCCATTAGGACGTCCATTGGATTACTTGGAAGACTGGGATCGGGATTGGGGTTGGAGTCAAACTGTGGTGCTCCGTTTTTGACTGCGCTAGCATAGCTGATGTTAGGGTTAATTTTGCTGAATTGAGGTTGCTGGCGTCTTGGGGCAGTCTGCTTGGGGGCGAACATGCTCTTTGCCTTTTTGTAGGCTGGACAGCCCTTGTAAGAGGCCGCGTGTGATCCGTCGCAGTGGAGGCAGACGGCTGGTTCACTGGCGATTTTGGTGCATTCGGACGATGGGTGCCTATCTCCACACTTTACGCATCTGTACTCCAGATGGCAGTACCGTTTCGTGTGACCGAAGCCCTGGCAGCGATGGCATTGGGGCACATCGTCGAATTTTTTTGGTGGCTCAACCGTAACCACCGTGCTGCATAGCCGCTTGACTTGAAAGGCCTCCTTGTTGTTTTTGGCTGGCTCAAGGTTAATAAAGAAAATGTTTAGTGGCTTCTTTGTACCTTTTTGCGTAGGATTGTGTATATCCCTGACTTTGTGTCCATGGCTGCTGAAACCCACCTTAATATCCTCTGGGTCAGTGGAGAAGTGGAGCCCTTTAACGACGATCCGATAAGCGCGCTCGTCTCGGGGCTGGAATGTGTGGTATCGATGGTTATTTTCGCTCAGGAACTTTTTCAGAGTTGAGTAAGTATCCTTGTCTGGAGTCATGACGCGAATTGTGTTGTTAGTGCTTGCCTTGTAGGTCACTTCAACATCCCCGCCTAAGAGGTGGGAAATGTGTTTGGAAAGGCCCTTGATGCTGGATACGTCCGGGATAAAAATTGGGGGCGGTTTGATGATTTTCGCCGTTTTTACCGCAGATTGCTTGGTCTTCTTGTCATCTTTTTTCTTCATACCGTCAACCTCCATGTCGCTGACAGGATCTTCATCGTCTAAATCTGATAGAATTGCATAATAATTTTTTTCAATATTAGCTTTAAGTGCAGCTCTGGCTGCTTCGCTGGTGGTAGGTTCGTCTTCCATAATGGGTTTTTTAGCAGACTTCCGCTTCATTTCTCCATGCTCGGAGTCGCTGGAATCGTCATCTTGAAAATTAGAATAGGCTTTCTTTTTCGCAGGCGGCTTGATTTTGATGGAACTGGGAGGGTCTTGCCAGCCCATTGAGTTAGTTTTGCCCGAGAATGGCCGTAAGATTAAGTAAATAAGAGTGGTTTTATATTTGTTTGGTGGTTGGAAAAAAAAAATTTTTAATTTTTATTTTTTATTTTTTTAACAAACAATAAAACGATGCTTTAGGTTCAAAGCCTACCGGATCACCTAGCTCGTAATATACCTTCCCTAATTTCCTTCGCACTCGCGCTTTAAGGTAATTGGGAGCCAGTTTGGAACTAAACCCTTTTGTAAAATTTCTTTGTTGGAAATTGCGTCGAAAAATCTTGACCCACTTTAAACGAAACGTCCCTGGTTCGTGTATTGTAGAACCTTTCATTCCGATTACGTTGGGCTATCAGTTGAAAGGTTTCACCGTTCGTGACCATGTGTTGATTAAACGTTAGCTTATACGGGCTCGTGTTTATGGCCAGATGAACTCCATATCGTAGAGCGCAGTTAATGCTACTAAGGTTTTCGTCCAAGTTACTCTGATTTGGGTTTATGTAAGCCTTTATGGCTGAAAGAACTGATCTATTAACTCTTTCCGACACATTTGCCTGTGGGGAATAAAATGCCGTATATGTATGTCTGATATTATATTTGTTTAACAAGCAATTAAAAGTTTGCGATTTAAACTGAACTCCATTATCAGAAACCACATATTCTGGAACCCCAAAACAATGAAAAAGATCTTCTTCTAAATATCGCACAATCGAGTCGGCGTAGAACTTGCGGACTGGTTTCAAAAAAGGAAACTTAGTGAGATGGTCGAGCACCACAAATATACCTACATTTCCCGATTTACTTCGTGGATAGGGTCCTAAAAAATCAACAAATATCTTCTGAAAGAAATTCTGGGGTATTCCAGTGTTTCCCATAGGAGGTTTCAACGATCGATTAGGGTGTTTCGTGGCCTTACAAATATCGCAACTATTGACAAAAGTTTTTACGTCGTTAACCATGTTAGGCCAGAAATAATATCGTCGGAGCCTTTCTTTCATCGGAAATTTTGGTATCCTCTGCATGTTCGGAGCGTCGGTATATACGTTTACCTTGGATTTTGAGATCCGGTAGATAAGAGTTTTTAAGTCGGATCTTACTCCTAAGCGAATCATATTCGGGTGAATCGAATTCGGAGGAATTGACGTCAACTATTAGGCTATCACAAGCAAGGGTTGACAAGTCTTCGGTAAAGGTTCGCGAGAGAGCGTCTGGGACTACATTGTGAGTACCTTTTCGATGATGTATCTTGAATTGGAATCCTTGAAGCTTAAGGGACCAACGAGCGAGACGCGAGCTTAGATCTTCCTGGGTCATAAGCCATTTTAAGGAGGCATGATCTGTGACTATTACAAAATCCTGTCCTTCGACATAAGCTCTAAATTTTTTTACGGCCAGCACAGCAGCATAACACTCCTTCTCGGTAACGGTGTATTGACGTTGACAACGATTTAGCTTCTTTGACATGAAAGCGATCGGCACCTCTGCACCATCTTTATTCACTTGCATTAAGACTGCACCTACTCCTGTGTGGCTTGCGTCGCAATGAAGTGAGAACGGGAGAGAAAAATTGGGGCTGTGCAGTACTGGGGCTGCATACATGCTTGCCTTTATGGACTCAAAAGCCCCCTGGGCTTCACTTGTCCACTCAAACTTCCGATTGGTTTTCAAGGTGTCTGTCAACGGGGAAGTAATAGCGGAATAATCCTTAATAAACTTATGATACCATCCGGTCATACCAAGGAATCTTCGAACCTGCTTAACCGAACGGGGTGTTGGGTAATCTCTTACTGCAGCTATTTTTTCAGGATCGGTACTAATAATACCATTACCTATCACGTGTCCTAAATACTTCACCTCTTTCCGACAGAATTTACTTTTTTCAACGTTAATTGTAAGATTCGCCCGAGCCAGGTTGGAAGCGACTACCGATAAGACTTCAAGATGTCGTTCGAAGGTATCGCAGACAATAAGTAAGTCATCTAAATATATAAAAACCTCATTACGTAAGTCGGCTGGAACTATTTTATCCATAAGTCGCGACATGGACTGCGGGGCATTAGTGAGTCCAAATGGCATGACCACAAATTCATACAACGGACGTCCGGGTACTGAGAAAGCGGTTTTATCGCGAGATTTCGGGTCTAGAGGTATTTGCCAAAAAGCATCTTTTAAATCGAGGCTAGTAATGAGTTCAGCTTTTGGTAATCTACTTAGGATACCATCGATTATCGGCATTGGATATGCATCCTTTACGGTGACGGAATTCACCTTCCTACTATCTACGCAGAGTCTTACTTTTCTTGGTTTCTTCACTAACACTACTCACTTTGAATGAATTCAGTTGGAGAGGCGGCTTTCGCGAAAAGCTGCAAAATTTCAAGATCACCCAGCAGCAAGCTGGATGGTACCCCTCCTATTTCAGGGATCCGAGTGGACCAGAACAGGAGTAAAAATCAGAAGGCCGGAGACGCAACAACACTGCAGGAACTCGGGAAGGAGATCGCGCAGCTAGTGGAGATGCTGGAAGACGGCAAAAGGAGGCCCATCCACCAGCCAATGAGGGACACCATAGAGAGCATCCGAGCTCTCTGGTCGCTCGGACGGACGAGCAGGGACGTAAGGAAGCAACTAAATCCCACCAGGCTTTACAAACATCGCTCCTTTTTCGACCGGTAGCGGAACCCAGGGACTCCAACCTCCTGAGGGACTTCAACGCCTGGTCCCCGGAGTGGGGAAGCCGAGCACCGAACGAGAGGGGCACCAGTCTCCTGGAACACTTCGCGGCACTGGACGTGGTTTTGGCCAATAGAAGCCAAAAGCTGACGTAGAGCAAGGCAGGGCGTGGATCTATCATCGACATCACCTTCGTTAGCAGCGCACTAATTAGGAGGTGCAACTTGGAGGTCAGCGACGCTTTTACTTTCAGCGACCACCGTCTTCACACTTCACCCTTGGAGGTGTAAGTAGGAAACGGATTCCCAAGGTCACAGGACCGAAATGGAATGACACGCGTTTGGATCGAGATGCACTCTCAGTAACCCTGCATACGCTGGACCGGACTTCATCATCCTCCCCGGAGGGAGAAGCGGAGGGACCAGATTCAGGACTCTCAGGATCACTAGCACATGCTTGAGACAGTGCCATGCGTAGGAGTAAACCCAACAGAAGAGGAACACATCCAGCAACTAAGGACCGCCTGCCTGCGGGCAAGAAGACGCTTCCAAAGGGCAAGAGGCTCAGAAGACCTAGCCACCAGAACGGAAGAGTTTAAGGCAGCTAAGAGGGCCTTGAAACTGGCTATAAAAGCAAGCAAACGTGAATGCTTTAAAAAAATCTGTAACGAGACGGAGGTGGACCCATGGATTAAAGAGATTAAAGGATTAAGGATTAAAGGGCAAGAACACCTTAGACCAACATGCCCTACCCTATTAAGGAAAATAGTGGAGGTCACGGGGGGTACAAAAAATACCTTCATAGATTCGGACACGACGAAAGTCCAGCTTAAGGGAGAATGCCTAGATTAGGCAACCCTTCCCCGCGAAGTAATACTTTGCAGTGGTACCGCGGGGTCTGTGGTGTGTGCGGGGGTGTCTTTAGTACGTAGGCCGGCTAGACATGCCGGTGAATCGTGCATGCTATTGGTACGGGTATCAATATCAAAATCAGTATCAGTATCAAAAGTATCTAGGATAGATTTTCACATCAATGGCGCAATCCAAAAAAAAAAAAAAAAACTAACACTACTGGAGATGATCAAGAGCTGTTAGATTCTTGAATAACTCCTAATTCGATAAGGTATTAAATTTTTTTTTTTTAATTTTTTTTTGTATTTTTTAAATTGAATGCATAATATCTGAAGAATATTGTGTCAAAATTTCAAAATTAAAGCAAAATTGACGAAGCTATTAGTATTTTTCTACCTGCCGGATTTTTGTACATGTACCTGACCCGACCCAATTATATTTGTTTCTCTTTACAATTTTCAAGACTTTTTTTAGGAGACTAATTAATAGTTTTAGCCAAGGTGAAGTGAAATAATACCCGGTACTTTTCAAGCCTTTTTATTGGGTAAATCGATAAAATTTGCTTATAAACGTATAATTGAGGTAACATTCTTCTAATGTCATACTTTAATATACCGTTGGTTGAATAAATAAATTTTAACTGTGTCGTCAGGAAAAAAATCACAAAAACTTGGCTTTTTTCGCATGATTTGACCTTACCCCCCTTAATGTTTTCCTGAAATAGATCGTTTGCAAGCCTATCACCTATGCAACTTACAAAAGCACCAGTGTCCATTAAACCAATTACAGACTTTCCACAAAGCATCACTTGAGCGTGAGGACGTAAGTCAAGAGGATTATCTAATATGGATGAAAGGATTAATTTCTTTTCTATTTTACATTGTTTTTTTAAAAGCTTCTCGACGACCAGTAGACCGTTTTCTCTTAACGTCTATTTTAGTTATAGTGAATGGTATACATTTAGGTTGCGGGAGTGGGCCTACAGACGTGAGGTCGTCGGAAAGTGTTACTCTGTATTGGTCGGTATGCTGATTAACTGTTTGCGTGCACTTTTCTGTGGTGCACGCCCTTGGAAGTTTTTTTGAGCGTTTGGGTTACAAGTCCGACATGTAAGATTATACGTATCGGCCTTCCCACAACCATAGCAGAATATTTTTCGATCAGCCAGACATTCTTGATATCTGTGACCTTTAGCGGCACAGTTCAAGCAGGAACCATCAAGCGCAGTTAGCTCATATTCATCCTGACCTGAGTCCTCATCTGATAAAGGAGCCACCTCTGGGTTCTGAAGAGAATTGACTTGTCGCCTAGGATTGGGTCGAGAAGTCGATAGTTTTTCGGTTTTGAGAGAGTTCTTAAAAACATTTCTCTTGTGCGGACCACTGTTCTTAACTCCTTGAGAGTAGTTGTAGGGACGTACAATATTTCATGTTGAATTTCCGGTAATAAATTATATCTTAATGTTTCCACTAGGGAAGCTTCAGATAGTGGGGTTGAAAGTTTGTCGGCTAGGGCCGCTATGACACCATAGAAATCGTCAAACAGTTCATCATGACGTTGCTTGCGGTGATGTATTTCTGACTTAATAGTCCTATCCGTCCTATCATTGTTAAATTATCCACGAAGGGCCTGACACAGACCTGGCCAGTTAAGTACAGTGACACATTTGTGATATCGCCAAAACCATTCGCTAGCACTGCCCTCCAACAAATTACTGGCATATTTGGCCGTTAAATTAAAATCCCCCTCTAAAGTTTGGATCGTCAGAGCCTCTACACGATAGATAAAGTCTTCAACTGACATAGAAGACCTTCCAGTGAATCTGAGTTTCCAATTTGCCATTATTTGGCTTACCCGATCGGGTCGTACTTCATAATGATTTGGATGAGGCAACTGAGTTGGTAATCCTATGAAAGGTTCTGATCTTGTTTCCGGTGGATTCTGTAATGGCAAACCCGATTGTGCCGCCGTTGGCCTACTAGATGGAGATTCATTTGCTGAGGGTGCTTGAAGTAGATAATCGATCTGAACTAAGGTTTTCAACAGACGCTGAATTAGATTGGGTTAGTTCTTGCTTACAGACGGGACACCTTTTTGACTTTCCTACTTTGGAATTATAACACGCACGGTGAAAGATATGTCCACAAGATGTAGTTAATAATTGCGCTTGGTAAACTATTATTTAGGAGCACATAAAACAATGTTCTCCTGTATCACTCGTATGAGACAAATTCTCCGTGCTATGGGATAACACCATTTCGGGGAATCCTAAATATAATTTGGTTACCTAATAATTTTAGAATTTAAGTTTGCTTCTTACCTATTATGTGGAATATAATGCCACCAACATCAAAGGATGAATTTATAAAAACAAAAGAATATAGAGAGTCAAAAAAAAATCTGGGAGTCATACATTCTGCTTCTGGCTTGTATGAAATAATTTGTATTTATGTCTTTATATGACGAAAGTGTTGCAAGATCCTAATTATTTTTATACTCCTTAACCTCGTAAAACTTCGGCGGACCATCTTCCGAATAATTGGACATCTTCCAGAAGAATTTTCAAGGCTTTGAATATAAGGATTGAGCCATGGCCATGAAGTATCCGGTTGGAAAAGTCTCTGCATCAGACAAAAGGTATATTCCAAGTCCGTATATTCTTCGAGCCACAACAGGGGAATAGGTTAGAGAGGATATTCTGTTGGAAAGGTGCCTGCATCAGACAAAGATATATTCCAAATCAGATTTATCTCTCAACCAAAACGGAGAACAGCACGGGATGGAAATTTTAAGGGATGACTGCGGCATGAAATCCGCAAATTCAATTACGCTTAAACTTTACCATCCCTGCCTAAACACCGGAACTAGGTTCAGCCGCGTTGACTCCGGAGTTATATCCAATTAAAGATGAAACGCATCCAGGTAGTCGAAGCTTAACCACAATATCTAGTTATCGGAGTTAAACACTTGGCCTTGAAGTCCTTGAGAATTTATTGGATCCGAAGTGGCAACCGAAACTAACTAATGCGTTCGAGAGTATATGTCGGATGGAATGACATAGGTATCTTAATTTTTGTACATTTTATTTTCTTGGGCAGCCTTAAACGGCTCGCCCAACGTTGGGCGCCATTTTAAATAATATTGTAACATGTAACCATGTAAGCGGGCAGATGGTAGTGTAGCTGAAGGAGGTTGCACGCGCTGGTTCCTGCTTTTTGGTCGGTACAAGGGAGTGGATCCCTAGGGTCCTTGTGCTACTCGCTCGCAGTTATCAATAGATTATTTAAAAGAAATTTGCGTGCGGGGGGTTAGTACGTATTAAAGGAAATAGCGGGAAGTGGGACAAAAAGGATTCTTGCATTGCTTTCGACATTCAAAGTAATTAAGGCCGTTGTCACTGCGCTGGTGGAGTTTAAATGTATTATAATGTATTTAGTATTATATGTATTTATAATGTATGTATTTATATGTATATATGTATAAATAAATTTATTTAGTAGATATGTTATAATAAAAAAAAATTATCTTACGATTTATATCTCTATTAGTCGGCATAAGAAATAATAAGTTGAATTAATATGAAATAATAATATATAAGGCTATATAAAAGTAATATTAAAAAACAATGTTTATTAAGAGAATCTGGTCTTCCTTAGCAGGTATTCTCTAATATTATTTCCTAAATTTATTTCTTAAAATGTCTCAAGTAACTTATTTATTTTCAATTCAAATTTGATAACAAGGAATTTTAATTAACATTAGAAATGTTTTTTATTTTGGAACACAGCAAAAGCATTAAAAATAATATTCCAAGATTCCAATAATTTTTATTAAATAATAATTTATTAATTTAAGTATTTTTTTATAATAATACAAAAATAATTCATTTTTCTTTCCTTATGTCATTGCGGAAGGCCGTAAATTAATATTAGGGAATATATTCAAAAAAGAAAATATATATATAATCAACAACTTTAGCATTCACGCGCTATAATTTTTTTCAGTGTACCATTGTTCGGTATTTTAATTGCAAACCGCATGGTTCTATTTCACCGTTAGGGAAATACAAATTTTTCATGTAAAACTTTTGGTACACTGAGAAAAATCGGCATGAGCACAAACAAATTTTTAATTTGGAACGATGTGTTTTTTTTTCCTTTATTTCACTTACATCGAGTTTATTTTTCCACGTCCAAAAGATCTTTTGTCGGGTTGAGAGATGGATCTATAATTTTGGGGTTTAAAGGTTATTTTTGTGTATGTATTTATATATATGTATATTCACCAATCTAATTAATATTTCCAAACCATTCATTTTTAGTATTTTAATAATTAAATAAGAAATACAAAATTAAGGGAACTGGAACCGTTATTTTCTTACATTATTAAACTCTAATCTCCAAACAAAAAATTACTACCAAAATAAAAAAAAATAACTAACTATAATTAATAATTCCCAAAACCAACATTGGACAGGCATAACTGTCTTGGGGCGATGAATGACGTCATTGGATGATGAGAATAATTGGGGTGCATATGCTGGCCATTGGCGGGTTTTAGTTAATGAGGGAAAATTATTGGCACATGCACCTTACATCCAAAGAAAATTTCATTTCTCACACCAATTTAAATTAATCCATCGGATCCCGCGGTGTGGCGCTGCGAGCCCTTCTTAGGGTTAGAACTAGCTAGCTGGGGACTTATAAACTATTCCTAATGTAAGAACAATACAAAAATTGCTTCTTACTGGGTGCCAATTCGACCTAAAAAAAATAAGTCGAATTAAAAAAACACGTGAAGCCGAAAACAAAGGTTTTATTTACCTTGATTTGGCACAAAAAAAAAAAAATTTGGAAAAAAATTAAATCACTTTTAATGCACTGAGCGCTGCTCACTTCCCTCGCCGTTTAAGTTTTTGGAAACTTATGTGGAAATTTCCCACCACGTGTCTTATTTTTTCCGGGGGTTAAATATATATACTTGAGTTTAACCGCGAGCGATGCGCTTATCTTAGCAGCCACAAGAGAAAAAGAACTTGGCCGTTGATTATTCTATGCTTAGACCGACACTTAAATGACAAATTCTAGGTAGATAATTGATTATCAATAGATAAGGAACTTTAAGCTTAACCAAGCTTTTTGTTTTGGCTATTTTTTCTATTCCAAGCTTAACTAAATGGGGTTTACTTTTAGGCATTTGGTTTTTTTTATATTTTTTTGTTTTTTAAATTACAACAAGCGCATTACAAACTTCTCTAAACATTATCCGATTTGGCTGCTTTCATAGGGCGGAAGTGAGCGTGACAACATTTTGACACAATCTGGATCTACTCGGAAACCACACGAGTCCAAGTTCCAAATCGGATAGTTCTATCTCTTATAGTCTTCGAGGTCCAGGCGTTCAAAATTTTAGCACGTTTATATGGGAAATTGTATATTGTATATAAAATGGTATTGGTAAAAATGATATTTGGTAAAAATACCAACTTTTGTATTTTTGAAGATAGAATCTTATAGAGAGATTATAAGTTGGTTATATTATAATATTCTCATAAGGATCGGCAAACTATATCCGATTTAAGCGATATATATCCGGTTTTAACTGCAAGGGTATAACAACTTCGGCTCCGCTAGAATTTGGTACGAATACTATTTTTGGCAAAATAATACAACATGCCAAATTTCATAAGTATCAGCCGACTATATCCTATAGCTGCCATAGAACTGAATGATTGGAAGTGACCCAACTTTCGTGTTTTTGAAGATAGAAAGTTGGAACTTCGAACAGATTCTATTTTTGGTCAGTTAATACAATTGCATAACGATCTGCCGACTATATCTTATAGCTGCCATATAACTGAACGATCGAAAATGGTATTGGTAAAAATACCAACTTTGGTATTTTTGAAGATGGAAGCTTGGAACTTTGTTTTAGATTTTTTATTGTAATAAATTGGTTATGTTATGATATTTTCAGTTGATAAGTTGATATACCCTTGCAGCTAAAACAGTATATATATCGCTAAAATCGGATATAGTTGACCGATTCTTATGGGAATATCATAATAAAACCAATAAATTACAAGACAAAATCTAAAAAAAAATCCCAAACTTCCATATGAAACTTGATAAGTCGTATTATTTTTCTAAAAATAGAATTCATAGAAAATCCCAACTTTCTAGCTCGAAAAACACTGAAGTTATGCCATTTCCGACCAATCAGTTATATGGCATATATAGGATATAGTCGGCTGATCCTTATAAAATTTGGCATGTTGTATTATTTTGCCAAAAATAGCAATCGTAACAAATCCGAATTCTCTAGCTTTAAAAATACCGAAGTTATAGCATTTCCGATCAATCAGTTATATGGCAGCTATAAGATATAGTCGGCCGATCCTTATGAAATTCGGTAGGTCGTATTATTTTGCCTAAAATAGCATTCGTACATCTGAACTCTGTAACTCTAAAAACACCAAAGTTATACCATTTACGAGCAATCAGTTATATGGCAGCTATAGGATATAGTCGGCCGATCCCAGCTGTTCCGACTTATATACTGCGTGCAAAAGAAAGAAGGGTGTGTGCAAAGTTTCAAGACGATAGCTTTAAAACTGAGAGACTAGTTCGCGTAGAAACAGACAGACAGACGGACATGCTCATATCAACTCAGGAGGTGATCCTGATCAAGAATATATATACTTTATAGGGTCGGAGATGTCTCCTTCACTGGAGACATCTCCGACACACTTTTGACCAAAATTATAATACCCTTTGCAAGGGTATAAAAACGCAACAAGTCGGGCAAATATTTTTAATTTTCATCTAATAATTTTTCACAGAATTTTCGGGTGCTGTCTCTGTAAAAAACCAAAATAGCCTTGGCCCCCGGAGGTTATGGATGCTCACTCCTGCTTGCAAATCAACAAAGCTATAGCATTGTCAATAAAAATATTAGCTTTACAATTGAGTGACAAAGCTTCTTTTTTAAAGTTACTTGTATCGACAGGATAAGAGTTTCCTTTTTCGCTGCAGACTTATGACTAAAATTATAATACCCTCTGCAAGAATATGGAAAGAATCCTAATATTTAAAAATTAAGAATAAAAATCAAAAAGCATACATTACCTCTCGAATAACAATAAATCCAGCGGTCAATGGTGAAATAAAGGATGCTGACATATGTATTGTTTGACAAAAAGCAAGAACGGCAGCTGAATGTCCATAATTTGGCGCTATATCAATTATGTTAGCCATTGCTCCTGCATACGATGCAGTAATAAATATAACTGCTATAAACCATACGGTAAGCAAAATATGTATATTATCTATATAACCAATAGAATAAATTAATAAGCCAGGTATAATTTGCGAAAGAGCTGTGAATAATTTTCTTACATTAGTAAGACTTAAAACTTTATATAATATACATTTATCAGCTATATAACAAAATAAAACTGATGAAATATATGAGCAAATAAAGGGCATTCCCGACAGAAATCCATTTGTTTCAAAATTAAACTTTAGCACATTACCCATGAATGTTGGACCATTCACAATAAAAATATAGTGTATAAATATACGCCCAAATGTAGTTATAGCAATAGCCCAAGCTGGCAGGGAACCAAATATTTTTAGCCAAGGAACTTTCAGTTTAACTTCTTTGTTCATTTCTTTGCTAACATTTTGTTCAATATAATTAAGTTCATCGTTTGTAATACGAGGATGTTCACGTGGTGTATTATAAGCTAAAAAATACCATAATATACACCACCCAAGCCCTAAAGATCCAGTAGTATAAAAAATATAGGGCCATCCATATTCGGACAAAATAAACCCACATAAAGGATACGTTAATCCAATACCAACACTGAAACCTTGAAAACTAGACATGAATCGCGATCGCTCTGTAAGAGGAATCCAATATCCTACTATTGCATACATTGCAGGCCATGTAAGCCCAGATGCAAATCCTTGAATAGATCGTAGAACAATAACAGCTATATAATGTATTTCTGCTGCTAGCGGCATCATAATGCTACAAATAGCTGTAGCTAGCTGTGACCATCCGAATACACACTTAGTTCCACATAGTTCTGTGGCAACTCCTCCAACTACTTGGGAAAGAACGTAACACCAATAAAATGAACTTATAATAATTGATTTTACTAAAGATGTTTGCTCATCAGTGTCACCGGTCTGAAATTAAAATGATAACATGTTTTATTGTTATGGTTTTTATATATTACCAAAGTGTTTAGCGATCCATAATTCGTTTGATTCTGGGTGTAATTGTTTTTAGGTATCATCGCTACCAATGCAAAATTCATATCATTTCGCATCATAAATGATACTAAAAAGCCCGAGCAAGAAAGGAAATAAAGCACTAAACGAGCAGGAATTCTATCTGAAAATATAGTAGAATATATATCATAAACGATTGGCGATTTCTAGTAAAATGCATTTATAAATGATGAGTTACTGAGTGACACTAACTAGTTTTTTAGTTCCCAAATTGATGATCAAAAAGTTCGATTATTGCCTTTATTGACGCGGTGGTCTGAGTGATGGAGTAGGTTAAACCAATTTCCGCCTCCCGTACTTTAGCGGTCAATAAATTCTAAAGAGAGGACACGAACAACTTGGGAAAATAAGAGCCCCGGCCGGCGCACATTACCAAAGCTCAAAGAGAGGTCAATGCATACCGCAATAAAACAACGGACACATAAGAATGCAGAGTTAAGAGAAGCCGACCAGAGAGACTCAACCGACCTAAGCCGCTGTAACAAAATATTTCCAATAACTATACAGAATAACAAGAAAGGAAAGCTAACTTCGGGCGGAGCCGAAGTTGATATCGTTTGCAGTTAAACCCTTGCAGTTAAAACCTGATATATATCGCAAACATCGGTGTAGTTGGCGGATATAATATCATTATAAAACCAAATTATTACAATAAAATATCTCAAAACAAGAAAGGAAAGCTAACTTCGGGCGGAGCCGAAGTTGATATAAACTTGCAGTTAAAACCGGATATATATCGCAAACATCGGATTTAATTGGCCGATCCTTATGAGAATATCATAATATCAGTTATAATCAGTTACTTCCCTCTCTTTCTCTTAAGCGAACGGTCGTGTTTTTATGTGCGTTTTATTATAAATACTGGTAAACCGGTGTTTACATACTTGTGAATTAAATCTTGTGAATCTTAACTATCTTAAAGCCTAAACCGTATCGCTTCGCGAGTGCTGTGGTATATTTGGAGTCGAATTAATAAATTGAATAATCTCAATTCCAAGCATAGCTCAGCTCTGCTTCTTCCCCGGCTTATCTATATTTCTGCATTTCTCTTTTGCACTATTCAAAGCTCCCGCTTTGGCTTCCGATTTGGCACAGTGGTTCAAGGTATTGTGTTTTTTACCTTTTTAAATATTAATTTTTGTTTTATTAAATAAAAAAAAAATAAATAAAAAATAAAATGGAATTTAAACTTGTCTGTGCCATTAAGACAATTTCCTCATCCCAGCCTGCCATCCATTGCTGGCTATGTGAGAACGTCGTACATGCCAAGTGTGCCGGTTTCACTGCATCAGTTTCGGATGCCATTTCCCGTAGGTCTGGGATACATTACTGTTGTGAAAATTGTCGTACTGTGCAAGGCGAAATGAGGTCGTTCATGAGACAGACCAAAAATGGATTTAAAGAGCTGATCACTGGTTTTCGTAAAATCAATGACCAGCTCTGTGCGCTGGACACTCAGTTTAGTGGCCTTCAGCTGCTAAATGAGTCCCCTAAGCGCAAGAAATCCGCTGTTTCTGATCCGCCTCAGCCTGCTCAGCCGACATTAATGCAGCCGCTTATATCTCTGGCCACCCCAAAGGCTGGAACTGAGAAAAATTCGTCCGAATTTCTCAGGGACAATGAGCAATTGTTCGATATGTCCGCCATGGCATCCCTTCAAGTGATGCCACAGGTCCTAGGGAACGAAACCCCCATTAGAGTCACCCAAAAGGGTATTCCACAGTCCGGACCACTGGCACCGACTGATGCTGCAGTTCTCGTACCTGCGACACCAAAACCCTTACAGGTGATTCCTCCATCGAAACATATATTTGTTTCTCGGCTCGCCCCTGATACTTCAGAGATTGATATCTCGGCTTATATCAAAGCCAAAACAAAAGCCGATATAAAGGTGGAGGACATACAAAAATTTAAATATAAATATACAAGGCGCACGTCTTCTTTCAAGATTCGTGTGCCCGCGCTGATGTTCAAGACGATTTGCTCTCCCAGTTTTTGGCCAGAGAATCTTTTCGTCCAAGAACATCAGCCTAGTTCCGTTAAGAAAAAAGTTCAAAAACCAGTGGGAGTGAGACTTCCCAATATCGAAACCACTGACCAACCCTCCACCTCTTCTTTGGCTACTAACCCAAAAAACTAGTTTCCTCACTAACTCTTATCTATCAGAATACTAGGGGGCTACGTAGCAAACTCCCCAAGCTATATTCTGATAGTTCTTTCTTTGCATCCCATATAGTAGCATTTATAGAAACCTGGTTAAATCCGGAGATCTTTAGCTCCGAAGTTTTTCCAAGTAAGTAAACCACTTTTAGACGGGATCGATCTCAGCGAAGAGGAGGTGGAGTCCTCATTTCGGTAGACTCTACTCTTGCTTCTGAAGAGGTGAAATCCCATGAGTTTGGTGACATAGAATTTATTTGCGTTAAAATCACTATGTCCGTTAAAGCTTTATACATTAAATGTTCATATATACCTCCCATGTCTGAACCGCCTACATATTGGCAGCATTTGTCCGCCATTCGATACGTCTCTAATCTTATGACGGATCGTGACCAACTCGTAGCGGTGGGCGACTTTAATATCCCAGAATTAAAGTGGTCCAACGTTGACAACTCACCATCTTTGTCACTTATAACTTACCATGACTTCACCGCGGGCATGTTTGACATGTCCCTAGGTCAGATCAATCATGTTAGAAATTCGCTAGGTCGGCTTTTAGACCTATGCTTTGTATCTGATCCTGATGGTACTGCTCTCTCCAGAGCTTTTCCCCTTTCAACCCCAGAGGATCCATATCACCCCACGCTGGAGGTCTCAATCGAAACCACTCCTGGTATCGATCAGATGTCTCCGAGCGTGGTAAATAAGATTCGCTGTTTCCGTAAAGCTGATTTTCAGAAACTTAATTGCCTTATCGAGACTTTTGACTGGTCTGATATTCTGGCGTGCACTGATCTTAATGTCACTTTAGAAAAATTGTATTTTACTTTAAATAAATTTTTTGACTCATGTGTGCCTTGGAAATATCCGTCCGCTTCAACAAATCCTCCTTGGTTTACAAGGTGCCTTACTAACTTAAAAAATAAAAAAAATAAGCTTTTACTTAAATATAAAAAAAACCTGCAGTAGTGTTGATTTCTCAAGATACCTACTAGCTCGGTCGAATTTTACCGTGCATAACGCTGAATGTTATAGGAATTATATTGACCGCTGCCGGATACAATTTACTCAGGATCCAAAGCAGTTTTATAATTTTGTAAACACTAAGCGTAACCACGTATCTTTTTCACCCCTGCTTACGTTTGAAAATTCTTCTGCGACTTCGGATCAGGCCATTGCCGATCTATTCGCAGAATTTTTTCAAACAACTTATTCTCCTCCTAAATTGACTGATCTGCCTTACGCATATAACATTCAAGCAGAAAATCTTATTTTCTGTCCGTTTTTTTCTGAGAACAACTTATTATAGCTTTAAGCGTCGCTCCACCACCACAAACTTATTGGAGTCTAAATCCTTTGTCATAGATGGCTTTTGTAAGGGATATCTAACCGATGTAATTTACACAGACTTCAGCAAAGCATTCGATTCAGTTAATCACTCACTCTTGTTGAGTAAACTGAATATGCTGGGTTTTCCTAAAGACCTCTTAACGTGGATCTCCAGCTACCTAGATGGAAGGACACAAAGAGTCTTATTGAAAAACATACAGTCCCGTCTGGTCCGTGCTTCATCCGGCGTCCCTCAAGGAAGTCATCTTGGCCCGTTATTATTTACGCTTTTTATAAACGACTTGCCCCCTGCTTTAACGAACTCTCTAGTTCTCATGTATGCAGATGATGTAAAGCTTTGTCTTCAGTACAAATCCATCTCTGCCCAATGCAGTCTTCAGTCTGACCTTGATAACCACTGACCAACCCTCCACCTCTTCTTTGGCCACTAACCCAAAAAACTAGTTTCCTCACTAACTCTTACCTATCAGAATACTAGGGGGCTACGTAGCAAACTATAGTTCTTTCTTTGCATCCCATATAGTAGCATTTATAGAAACCTGGTTAAATCCGGAGATCTTTAGCTCCGAAGTTTTTCCAAGTAAGTAAACCACTTTTAGACGGGATCGATCTCAGCGAAGAGGAGGTGGAGTCCTCATTTCGGTAGACTCTACTCTTGCTTCTAAAGAGGATAAATCCCATGAGTTTGGTGACATAGAATTTATTTGCGTTAAAATCACTATGTCCGTTAAAGCTTTATACATTACATGTTCATATATACCTCCTATGTCTGAACCGCCTACATATTGGCAGCATTTGTCCGCCATTCGATACGTCTCTAATCTTATGACGGATCGTGACCAACTCGTAGCGGTGGGCGACTTTAATATCCCAGAATTAAAGTGGTCCAACGTTGACAACTCACCATCTTTGTCACTTATAACTTACCATGACTTCACCGCGGGCATGTTTGACATGTCCCTAGGTCAGATCAATCATGTTAGAAATTCGCTAGGTCGGCTTTTAGACTTATGCTTTGTATCTGATCCTGATGGTACTGCTCTCTCCAGAGCTTTTCCCCTTTCAACCCCAGAGGATCCATATCACCCCACGCTGGAGGTCTCAATCGAAACCACTCCTGGTATCGATCAGATGTCTCCGAGCGTGGTAAATAAGATTCGCTGTTTCCGTAAAGCTGATTTTCACGAACCTAATAGCCTTATCGATACATTTGACTGGTCCGATATTCTGGCGTACTTTAAATACATTTTTTGACTCATGTGTGCCTTGGAAATAACCGTCCGCCTCAACAAATCCTCCTTAGTTTACAAGGTGCCTCACTAACGTGAAAAAAAAATAACTAAGCTTCTACTTAAATATAAAGAAAAACCTGCAGTAGTGTTGATTTCTCAAGATACCTACTAGCACGGTCGAATTTTACCGTGCATAACGCTGAATATTATAGGAATTATATTGACCGCTGCCGGATACAATTTACTCAGGATCCAAAGCAGTTTTATAATTTTGTAAACACTAAGAGTAAACACGTATCTTTTTTACCCCTTATCTTTTTCTTTTTTCTGAGAACAACTTATTATCTGGTCTTTTAAGGGTCAAACCCATTTATTCGACAGGCCCCGACGGAGTACCAAGCTGTGTGTTAAAATACTGTGCCAGGGCTCTGTGCAAACCTCTTCTAAGACTTTTCAACTTATCTTTGGAAACCTTGATTTTTCCCTTTAAGTGGAAGGAATCATTCATAATTCCCCTACATAAAAAAGGGAAAAAGTCTGAGGCTGCCAACTACAGAGGCATCTCTAAGTTGTCGGCAATTCCAAAGTTATTTGAAAAATTAATTACCCCTCATTTGCAACAATTGCTCTTCGATCATCTCTCCCTGTCAGCATGGCTTTATTAAGCGTCGCTCCACCACCACAAATTTACTGGAGTTGACATCCTTTGTCATAGATAGCTTTTGTAAGGGATATCAAACCGATGTAATTTACATAGACTTCAGAAAAGCATTTGATTCAGTTAATCACTCACTCTTGTTGAGTAAACTGAATATGCTGGGTTTTCCTATAGACCTCTTAACGTGGATCTCCAGCTACTTAGATGGAAGGACACAAAGAGTCTTATTTAAAAACATACAGTCCCGTCTGGTCCGTGCTACATCTGGCGTCCCTCAAGGAAGCCATATTGTCCCGTTATTATTTACTCTTTTTATAAATGACTTGCCCCCTGCTTTAACGAACTCTCTAGTTCTTATGTATGCTGATGATGATGTAAAGCTTTGTCTTCAGTACAAATCCATCTCTGCCCAATGCAGTCTTCAGTCTGACCTTGATAACTTTCAAAAATGGTGTTTAGCTAATGATTTAATACTTAATGGATCTAAATGCAAACATATGTCTTTTTATCGTTCATGCCCTCTGCAAGCTACTTATTCTATTAATGGGATTGCCTTAGAAAAATTGACCCAGGTTAATGATCTCGGCATCCTATTAGACATCAAACTTAAATTTGCCGACCATATTTCCTTAATGGTTAATAAGGCTAAAGGAGTCCTTGGTTTTATCAAAAGGTGGTCAAAAGAATTTAATGACCCCTATATAACCAAAACACTATTCATTTCTTTGGTCCGTCCTATACTGGAGTACGGTTCATGTGTCTGGAGTCCTCAATATGGAGTACATCAGGACCGCATAGAATCCGTACAAAAGAATATCTTAACTTTTTCACTTAGAGGTCTAAACTGGGATGCAAATCTTCACCTTCCATCTTATAATAGTAGACTCTTACTCATAAACTTACCTAGCTTAACAAATCGTAGGACAATGCTCGGTGTAGTCTTTCTGCATAACCTTATTAACGGGGATGTAGATAGCCAGCATTTACTAAAACGTTTAAAATTTAATATTCCTAATAGAAGGACTCGAAACTTTAGTCCTCTGTTCCTTAGCCGTTGTAGTGCGACATATTCACTGCATGACTCTTTTAGGGTATTATGTTCGAACTACAATGGTCTCTACGCTATAACATCTCTTTCCTGTCCCTCAAACTTAAAATATAGAATTTTAAATTTCCTTACTAACTCCTCCTAGCTTAATAATAAACAAATAGCTTAATATATTCTAACAAATCGTTTCTTGAGCGCCCCTCGGTCGTCTGGGCCTCTAAGCTTTATGATGAATACAGGAATGCTAGCTGATGCTCTTATTGATGCACAAGCCATTTCCAAATTCTGAAAGACCGGTAGAAACAAAAAAAAAAAAATAAAAAAAATAATAATAATATTCAGTTATATGGCAGCTATAAGATATATAGCTGCCAAGTCCAAGTATATAAGTCGGCCGATTGATATGAAATTTGGTAGGAAGCATAAACTGACCAAAAATAGAATCTGTACGAAGTTCCAACTTTCCATCTTCAAAAACACGAAAGTTGGATAATTTCCGATTGTTCAGTTATATGGCAGCTATATGATATAGTCGGCTGATCCCGGCCGTTCCGACTTATATACTGCGCGCAAAAGAAAGAAGGGTGTGTGCAAAGTTTCAAGACGATAGCTTTAAAACTGAGAGACTAGTTTGCGTAGAAACAGACAGACAGAACGACGGACATGCTTATATCAACTCAGGAGGTGATCCTGATCAAAAATATATATACTTTACAGGGTCGGAGATGTCTCCTTCACTGCGTTGCACACTTTTGACCAAAATTATAATACCCTCTGCAAGGGTATAAAAATTCCCAAGCTTCCTAAATCCAAAATACCAAAGTTGGTATTTCTACCAAATACCATTTCCGATCGTTCAGTTATATGGCAGCTATAGGATATAGTCGGCCGATCCTTATGAAATTTGGTAGGTTGGATGAACTGACCAAAAATAGAATCTGTACGAAGTTCCAGTTTTCTATCTTCAAAACCGAAAGTTGGGTCACTTCCAATCATTCAGTTATATGGCAGCTATAGGATATAGTCGGCCGATCCTTATGAAATTTGGCATGTCGTATTATTTTGCTCTCTTGCAAAATTAGAACTCTCTCACTTTAAAAACACCAAAGTTATACCATTTCCGATCAATCAGTTATATGGCAGCTGTAGGATATAGTCGGCCGATCTCGGCCGTTCCGACTTATATACTGTGTGCAAAGGAAAGAAGAGTGTGTGCAAAGTTTCAAGTCGATAGCTTCAAAACTGAGAGACTAGTTTGCGTAGAAATAGACAGACGGACATGCTCATATCAACTCAGGAGGTGATCCTGATCTAGAATATATATACTTTATAGGGTCGGAGATGTCTCATTCACTGCGTTGCACACTTTTGGACAAAATTATAATAGCCTCTGCAAGAGTGTAAAAATACGATTAAATGATAAAAATATACCATTTCCTCTTTCCGCACAAGACCAAGCAGTACACTTATTCTATTTTTACTATCATTATACAGAGTGGCAGTGAGCTTAGTTTTTTTTTCTATAATATATAGAATAGAACATTCTTTTTAGAACATTCACCACTTTTTATATAGAACATCTTTTCGTTTTTTGCAGTTTTTGTCCATATGTTTTTGGTGACTATTTTACGACATTTTTTTATTTTGTTATTATTTTAAATGTCAGCTAAAAAATTTCATGATTAGTGTTAAGAAACGTGGCAACAAACATATTGCGTAGTCTGGTTACAATGCGATTCTTGCGGTTTTTTTTTTCTTATTATAAGCTTGAGTTAGGAACATCGCCACTAAGCCTAATAAACGGTATCTAATGAAGTCAAACCGCGGGTTTTACTCTAAATATTTTCAAAAGGTTATGAGCCCAGAGTTCAAGGGTATATTGAACGTAGAGTTCAAGGGTATATTGTATTCGTGTAAATGTATGTAAAATAGAGAAGGAATCATCTCCGACCCCACAATGTGTATTTATTCTTGGTCAGCGTCAATATCTGAGTCGATATAGCCATTAGAGGTGTGCGATAGAGGTTTGCAATGAATTGAGCAAGATAGAATGCGGAGATCAAAATAAACAAGTGAATGCGATTGTGTAGGACTAACTCGCACAACATTCGGGGAAAGGCACAATATGAAAGGCGAATTGAATGAGTGAAAGTTAGAGGTTTCTAGAATGCATTCTAGAATGTAGTAATATTCATTCAGTAATATTCATTATTATTTCGTATAAATTATTTTATATATTTCCCACCTAAATTAAATATGAATATACAAATATTTTTAATATTGTAAGCAAAACCCTTACAGGCGGTCGCACCTTTTAGGTGCACCTTTTAGGATATTGGTTTCACGGCTATCCCCTGATACTTCGGAGATTGACATCTCGGTTTATATCGAAGCCAAAACCATTGGCATTATTAGAATGAAAAACATTGGGAAATTCAAACAATACTGATATACACAAAGATTATGGCGTCCTTTTTTAGGTTACACTATTAAAGAAATTGCAGCTGCTCATGAGAAAAGGCTTCTGTCCCACGCAAACCCATTAGCTCGTACACTTCCCTTATTCCCAACAGGCGGCTTTTTAAGCGTAATTCTAGTAATTATAATTCTAGAAATTATAGTAATCTAAACATTATAACAATATCACCACGCGAAAAAAAGAAACTCAGTTCTCTCAGTGCACCAGAGATCGTTATACATCGTGAACACCCTCTATTATGCGGCATCTTATTTTCCTTGCTGCCAGAAACGAGCAAGAGCAGGGGCGGTACAAGACATCCTAGACCTAGACTCCTAGGCTCATAGTATTTACCAAAACGTGGTTAAGGCCGGCGACCCTAAGCTCCAAAGTTTTTCCAAGTAGGTACATCAGTTTTAGACGGGTCCGACCTCTGGGAAAAGGAGGCGGAGCCTTAATCTCTATTGACTCCAATTTCGTTTCTAAAAAGATAACGCTACCAGAATTCGGTGATTTATCTGCGTTAAAGTTATATTGACTGCTCAGTCGTTGTTTATAACCTGTACTTATTATTTTTCCTATTATTATTGAATATAAACTACATAAATAAAAGTTTCCTATTATTTATGATTTATGAATAATAGCTTAATTTATAAATTTTAATTGGTATTTTTAAGAGCAGCGTCATTTTATAACGTGCATTTCTGCACTTTTGACCCGCAATATTACTTTCAGTCGATCGGCCCCCTGCATCTGCCGTCTTGTTCCGGATCTCGAGTACACAGTTACGCGTTTTACACAGTACAGCGTTTACACGTTTTTTATTTTATTATGCTATATTATTGTTATTGTTATTCAGATATACTGGTTGATCTGAAATCAAACAAGAAAGGAAAGCTAACTTCGAGCGCAGGCGAAGTTGATATACCCTTGCAGTTAAGATGGGATATCACAAATATCGGACATTGTTCGTCGATCCCTATGAGAACATCATAATTTAACCAATTTATTACAATAAAAAAAATCTAAAAAAAAGACCCAAGTTTTCTATCTTCAAAAATAAACAAGTTGGTATTTCTACCAAAAACCATTTCCGATCGTTCAGTTATATGGCAGCTTTAAGATATAATCGTCTGATCCTTATGAAATTTTGTAGGTTGGATGAACTGACCAAAAATCTGTATCTGTACGGAATCTGTACGAAGTTCCAGCTTTCTATCTTCAAAAACACGAAAGTTGGATCATTTACGATCGTTCAGTTATATGGCAGCTACAGGATATAGTCGGCCGATCCTTATAAAATTTGGCATATTATTTTTCCAAAAATAGCATTCGTATAAAATCTTAACTCTCTAACTCTAAAAAGATCAAAGTTATACCATTTCCGATCAATCAGTTATATGGCAGCTATAGGATATATTCGGCCGATCCCGGCCGTTCCGACTTATATACTGCGTGCAGTATCCGACTTATATACAAGTTTGCCTAGAAACAGACAGACGGACATGCTTATATCAACTCAGGAGGTGATCCTGATCAAGAATATATATACTTTATAGGGTCGGAGATGTCTCCTTTTCTGCGTTGCACACTTTTGACCAAAATTATAATACCCTCTGCAAGGGTATAAAAATACATAACATAACATAAAATAAAATTAATTTCTCTAATCCATTGGTTGTTAATCCTCTAATCCATTGGCAAAAATAAGCATGTTTACCGTTTTAGGTTTAATAGCGGCGCGTCTATCGAAAACTATGGATCCGACCCTAATGCTGTTTTAAAGTAAAACATTTAAATATATTTTTTTTAATTACCCGTGATTTCTTCTCCTTTTTTAATGTGGTGGGATTTTATTTATGGATTCAATGCATTAATTTTTTTAAACCCAATCGATGCATCGACCCACAAAAAAAAAAACGATGGAATCGATGTTGACACGATTTTATCCCAGCTCTATAAGATAGGCCCGTTGAAGTCAAGCGGCCGAGAAAAAGTCGGCTTGCGACCTACTAAGGCTATATGTATGTCCATACTTAAGCATATTAAACAAATTATAAACTAATTAAGTGGCTGCTGCCTGACATGACAATCTCGGGATCCTATTAGACTCTAAACTTAAATTTGCCGACCATATTTCCACAATGGTTAATAAGGTTAAGGGTGCCATTGGTTCATTGGATGCAAAGGTAGTCAAAAGAATTTAACGACCCCCACATTACTTATTCATTTCTATGGTCCGTCCGATACTGGAGTACGGTTCATGTGTCTGGAGTCCCCAATATAGAGTACATCAAGACCGCATAGAATCCGTAAAAAAGTAGTTCTTAAAATTTTCACTTTGATGTCTTGGGATGCAAATATTCACCTTCCATCTTATAGTAGCAGACTATAAAATATGTTTTATGTTGAACAATTTATTGTAAGATATTTATTGTATAGTTGTAAAAATATTGTAAGAAATTTAAAATCGGTTTAAAATTACGCGTTTAAAAATTTTTAAGTCCCGAAAAACGGTTTTTTTTTTTAATAAATAAGATTTTGGCGGTGTTACAAATTGATAAACATTTCCTACTATGTTACTTAAAAGTTCCAAATCACTGTTGCACTGCGTAAAAGATCGAAGAAGAGTCTAGCACCAATAAATAAATCGATGCGCTGAGGCTCATTGAAGTTTCCCAGGTTATTCCAGTCCGAAATATTAATACGATCGCTTGGTTGAATCTCGGTGATCGTGGTAGCGATGATTGCCGTGATATAGGTAGAATAATCGGAATTCCGAGACTGAAGAAGGACACCAACTGAATATCCGTCCTTTCAAAGAGGCCACAGAACTCCTTGAGTGGTAAAGCTGAAGCTGACTGGGTAAATGACTGGGTTAATCAAATGCCCCTGAGACCCCGAATCCAGCAAAGCCCGGCAATGAAGCATAGCACCAGAACGGCTTCGTACTAAAATGCTGGCAGTAGGTAACATAGCAATTTCCAAATGGCGATCCTGATCAAATATTTGTGTTGGCAGGAGTTGCGTGCTGCACCAGAAGGCAGCTTTGTTTTTGGCCGATCAATGTGTCCATTGAATGTGTCTGACAACTCGCAAAGGGTTGTAACAAACTTCAACAGCCCGAAGGTGGATAATTCTCATCTGAAATTTCCAGCGCAGAGTCGCAAACATGAAACGAGCCAGGATAGTTGCAAGTTGGGGGTAACTGTCAATGGTAGTCCTGAACAGTAAGAAAAACTCAGACTATTCTGCGTATCCGCCACTGAATGGGGGAAGAGGCAAAGGTGGCAGCAGCGGCGCGAGCTTGAAACTCATAATCCCGAGGATTGAAATGAATCCGTTATTCCGTTTCATAAGAAAACAACTGCATTTTTTTTCAAAAGGTTCATTTCCACCTCACAGAATGGTTTTGTTAAGCATCGTTCTACTACAACTTACTTTCTTGAATTAACACCCACAGGGGTTTTTAGAGCCGCATTTAAACTGATGAGGTATACACTGATTTCAGCATAGCATTCGATTCTGTAAATCATCGTCTCCCTCTACATAAAATGTATAATATGGGGTTTTCTCTAATAATCGTAAAACGGATATCTTTCTATATATAGTATTTTGTAGGACATCTTGGTTTTGTTCGGTCCGAAGAATTTTTGAGATGACTTCAAGAATGCCTAGCCTACGGCTAGCGAACGCGTTGCAGGTTGCGGATAGCGAATGACCTTCACCCATAGTAGGTCTCTCGTCGAGGGGCCCTCCTCCCAAAACATTCCCGGACAGCTGACCGGTAGCCATGCCGTCAGCAGTACCGACAATCCGCTTGTGTTGCCTCCTCCAAAAAGTAGCTACCCACTTAGCTAAGTACCCACTTCCCATCCCAAAACAGCAACCCGGGTGGATCCGTCCCAAAGAGAGCCCTGCAGAGTGGCTGAAAAAAGTGGAATGGGCAAAAAGTGTGCTCCTTTTATTTGGCATGACGTCAAAGACCATAGCCCCAAAAAATGACGCAAAAATAGCGATCACAACCCAAGCGGGGACGCTCCAAGGACGAGCCGGGAAGACCAATGGCAAAGCGATAACAAACGCTTTGGTCTTTCCCGAAGATCGCCAAATGACGCATCCTCATCGGCGTTTTCGGCCGAGGCAACACCGAAGGGAGGGTTCAGAGGGTAAATCCATAAAAACTGCCCTCCCTGGCAAACTAAACACGCAGAAACGGCCGGGGAGTAAACGCCCGGAAAACAGAGCCAGTCCTCTTCAGTAGAAGATAATACATGCCACCCCTTCCCCCACCAAAACAAAACCACCAGAGGCAATCTGAACTCTGTAACTCTAAAAACACCAAATGGCAGCTATAGGATATAGTAGGCCGATCCCGGCCGTTCCGACTTATATACTGCGTGCAAAGGAAAGAAGGGTGTGTGCAAGTTTCAAGACGATAGCTTTAAAACTGAGAGACTAGTTTGCGTAGAAACAGACAGACGGACAGACAGACAGACGGACAGACGGACCGACGGACAGACGGACATGCTTATATCAACTCAGGAGGTGATCCTGATCAAGAATATATATACTTTATAGGGTCGGAGATGTTTCCTTCACTGCGTTGCACACTTTTGGACAAAATTATAATACCCTCTGCAAGGGTATAACAAGAAAGGTAAGCTAACTTCGGGCGGAGCCGAATTTAATATACCCTTGCAGTTCACACCGGATATATATCGCAAACATCGGATTTAATTGGCCGATCCTTATGAGAATATCATAATATAACCAATTTATTACAATAAAAAATCTAAAACAAAGCACCAAGATACCATCATCAAAAATACCAAAGTTGGTATTTTTACCAAATAACATTTCCGATCGTTCAGTTATATGGAAGCTATAAGATATAGTCGGCCGATCGTTATGCAATTTGGTAGGTTGTATTAACTGACCAAAAATAGAATCTGTACGAAATTCCAAATTTTTATCTTCAAAAACACGAAAGTTGGGTCATTTTCGATTGTTCAGTTATATGACAGCTATAGGATATAGTCGGCTGATCCTTATGAAACTTGGCATGTTGTATTATTTTTTCAAAAATAGCATACGTACCAAATCCGAATTCTCTAGCTTTATAGCAAACACCGAAGTTATAGCATTTCTGACAAATCAGTTATATGGCAGCTATATGATATAGTCGGCTGATCCCGGCCGTTCCGACTTATATACTGCGCGCAAAAGAAAGAAGGGTGTGTGCAAAGTTTCAAGACGATAGCTTTAAAACTGAGAGACTAGTTTGCGTAGAAACAGACAGACGGACAGACGGACATGCTCATATAAACTCAGGAGGTGATCCTGATCAAGAATATATATACTTTATAGGGTCGGAGATGTTTCCTTCACTGCGTTGCACACTTTTGGACAAAATTATAATACCCTCTGCAAGGGTATAAAAAGAGAAGGAGGTGTATAGCCTCCTTTAGACTACCCAAGCACTGCAGCGTCTTCCAGGTTTAAATGATAGAAATAAGGTAAGCACTTAAACATATCCATTTTTTTTTTTTTACCGGTCTCTCAGAATTTGGAAATGGCTTGTGCATCAATAAGAGCATCAGCTAGCATTCCTGTATTCATCATAAAGCTTAGAGGCCCAGACGACCGAGGGGCGCTCAAGAAACGATTTGTTAGAATATATTAAGCTATTTGTTTATTATTAAGCTAGGAGGAGTTAGTAAGGAAATTTAAAATTCTATATTTTAAGTTTGAGGGACAGGAAAGAGATGTTATGGCGTAGAGACCATTGTAGTTCGAACATAATACCCTAAAAGGGTCATGCAGTGCATATGTCGAACTACAACGGCTAAGGAACAGAGGACTAAAGTTTCGAGTCCTTCTATTAGGAATGTTAAATTTTAAGCGTGTTAGTAAATGCTGGCTATCTACATCCCCGTTAATAAGGTTATGCAGAAAGACTACACCGAGCATTGTCCTACGATTTGTTAAGCTAGGTAAGTTTATGAGTAAGAGTCTACTCTTATAAGATGGAAGGTGAAGATTTGCATCCCAGTTTAGACCTCTAAGTGAAAAAGTTAGGAAATTATTTTGTACGGATTCTATGCGGTCCTGATGTACTCCATATTGGGGACTCCAGACACATGAACCGTACTCCAGTATAGGACGGACCAAAGAAATGAATAGTGTTTCAGTTATATAGGGGTCATTAAATTCTTTTGACCACCTTTTGATAAAACCAAGGACTCCTTTAGCCTTATTAACCATTAAGGAAATATGGTCGACAAATTTAAGTTTGATGTCTAATAGGATGCCGAGATCATTAACCTGGGTCAATTTTTCTAAGGCAATCCCATTAATAGAATAAGTAGCTTGCAGAGGGCATAAACGATAAAAAGACATATGTTTGCATTTAGATCCATTAAGTATTAAATCATTAGCTAAACACCATTTTTGAAAGTTATCAAGGTCAGACTGAAGACTGCATTGGGCAGAGATGGATTTGTACTGAAGACAAAGCTTTACATCATCATCAGCATACATAAGAACTAGAGAGTTCGTTAAAGCAGGGGGCAAGTCATTTATAAAAAGAGTAAATAATAACGGGACAATATGGCTTCCTTGAGGGACGCCAGATGTAGCACGGACCAGACGGGACTGTATGTTTTTAAATAAGACTCTTTGTGTCCTTCCATCTAAGTAGCTGGAGATCCACGTTAAGAGGTCTATAGGAAAACCCAGCATATTCAGTTTACTCAACAAGAGTGAGTGATTAACTGAATCAAATGCTTTTCTGAAGTCTATGTAAATTACATCGGTTTGATATCCCTTACAAAAGCTATCTATGACAAAGGATGTCAACTCCAGTAAATTTGTGGTGGTGGAGCGACGCTTAATAAAGCCATGCTGACAGGGAGAGATGATCGAAGAGCAATTGTTGCAAATGAGGGGTAATTAATTTTTCAAATAACTTTGGAATTGCCGACAACTTAGAGATGCCTCTGTAGTTGGCAGCCTCGGACTTTTTCCCTTTTTTATGTAGGGGAATTATAAATGATTCCTTCCACATAAGGGGAAAAATCGAGGTTTCCAAAGATAAGTTGAAAAGTCTTAGAAGAGGTTTGCACAGAGCCCTGGCGCAGTATTTTAGCACACAGCCTGGTACTCCGTCGGGGCCTGGCGAATAAATGGGTTTTACCCTTAAAAGACCAGATAATAAGTTATTCTCAGAAAAAAACGGACAGAAAATAAGATTTGCTGCTTGAATGTTATATGCGTAAGGCTGATCAGTCAATTTAGGAGGAGAATAAGTTGTTTGAAAAAATTCTGCGAATAGATCGGCAATGGCCTGATCCGAAGTCGCAGAAGAATTTTCAAACGTAAGCAGGGGTGAAAAAGATATGTGGTTACGCTTAGTGTTTACAAAATTATAAAACTGCTTTGGATCCTGAGTAAATTGTATCCGGCAGCGGTCAATATAATTCCTATAACATTCAGCGTTATGCACGGTAAAATTCGACCGAGCTAGTAGGTATCTTGAGAAATCAACACTACTGCAGGTTTTTTTTATATTTAAGTAAAAGCTTATTTTTTTTATTTTTTAAGTTAGTAAGGCACCTTGTAAACCAAGGAGGATTTGTTGAAGCGGACGGATATTTCCAAGGCACACATGAGTCAAAAAATTTATTTAAAGTAAAATACAATTTTTCTAAAGTGACATTAAGATCAGTGCACGCCAGAATATCAGACCAGTCAAAAGTCTCGATAAGGCAATTAAGTTTCTGAAAATCAGCTTTACGGAAACAGCGAATCTTATTTACCACGCTCGGAGACATCTGATCGATACCAGGAGTGGTTTCGATTGAGACCTCCAGCGTGGGGTGATATGGATCCTCTGGGGTTGAAAGGGGAAAAGCTCTGGAGAGAGCAGTACCATCAGGATCAGATACAAAGCATAGGTCTAAAAGCCGACCTAGCGAATTTCTAACATGATTGATCTGACCTAGGGACATGTCAAACATGCCCGCGGTGAAGTCATGGTAAGTTATAAGTGACAAAGATGGTGAGTTGTCAACGTTGGACCACTTTAATTCTGGGATATTAAAGTCGCCCACCGCTACGAGTTGGTCACGATCCGTCATAAGATTAGAGACGTATCGAATGGCGGACAAATGCTGCCAATATGTAGGCGGTTCAGACATAGGAGGTATATATGAACATGTAATGTATAAAGCTTTAACGGACATAGTGATTTTAACGCAAATAAATTCTATGTCACCAAACTCATGGGATTTATCCTCTTTAGAAGCAAGAGTAGAGTCTACCGAAATGAGGACTCCACCTCCTCTTCGCTGAGATCGATCCCGTCTAAAAGTGGTTTACTTACTTGGAAAAACTTCGGAGCTAAAGATCTCCGGATTTAACCAGGTTTCTATAAATGCTACTATATGGGATGCAAAGAAAGAACTATAGTTTGCTACGTAGCCCCCTAGTATTCTGATAGGTAAGAGTTAGTGAGGAAACTAGTTTTTTGGGTTAGTGGCCAAAGAAGAGGTGGAGGGTTGGTCAGTGGTTATCAAGGTCAGACTGAAGACTGCATTGGGCAGAGATGGATTTGTACTGAAGACAAAGCTTTACATCATCTGCATACATGAGAACTAGAGAGTTCGTTAAAGCAGGGGGCAAGTCGTTTATAAAAAGCGTAAATAATAACGGGCCAAGATGACTTCCTTGAGGGACGCCGGATGAAGCACGGACCAGACGGGACTGTATGTTTTTAAATAAGACTCTTTGTGTCCTTCCATCTAGGTAGCTGGAGATCCACGTTAAGAGGTCTTTAGGAAAACCCAGCATATTCAGTTTACTCAACAAGAGTGAGTGATTAACTGAATCGAATGCTTTGCTGAAGTCTGTGTAAATTACATCGGTTTGATATCCCTTACAAAAGCCATCTATGACAAAGGATGTCAACTCCAATAAGTTTGTGGTAGTGGAGCGACGCTTAATAAAGCCATGCTGACAAGGAGTGATAATCGAAGAGCAAAGGTGTTGCAAATGAGGGGTAATTAATTTTTCAAATAACTTTGGAATTGCCGACAACTTAGAGATGCCTCTGTAGTTGGCAGCCTCGGACTTTTTCCCTTTTTTATGTAGGGGAATTATAAATGATTCCTTCCACATAAGGGGAAAAATCGAGGTTTCCAAAGATAAGTTGAAAAGTCTTAGAAGAGGTTTGCACAGAGCCCTGGCGCAGTATTTTAGCACACAGCCTGGTACTCCGTCGGGGCCTGGCGAATAAATGGGTTTTACCCTTAAAAGACCAGATAATAAGTTATTCTCAGAAAAAAACGGACAGAAAATAAGATTTGCTGCTTGAATGTTATATGCGTAAGGCTGATCAGTCAATTTAGGAGGAGAATAAGTTGTTTGAAAAAATTCTGCGAATAGATGGGCAATGGCCTGATCCGAAGTCGCAGAAGAATTTTCAAACGTAAGCAGGGGTGAAAAAGATACGTGGTTACGCTTAGTGTTTACAAAATTATAAAACTGCTTTGGATCCTGAGTAAATTGAATCCGGCAGCGGTCAATATAATTCCTATAACATTCAGCGTTATGCACGGTAAAATTCGACCGAGCTAGTAGGTATCTTGAGAAATCAACACTACTGCATTTTTTTTTATATTTAAGTAAAAGCTTATTTTTTTTATTTTTTAAGTTAGTAAGGCACCTTGTAAACCAAGGAGGATTTGTTGAAGCGGACGGATATTTCCAAGGCACACTGAGTCAAAAAATTTATTTAAAGTAAAATACAATTTTTCTAAAGTGACATTAAGATCAGTGCACGCCAGAATATCAGACCAGTCAAAAGTCTCGATAAGGCAATTAAGTTTCTGAAAATCAGCTTTACGGAAACAGCGAATCTTATTTACCACGCTCGGAGACATCTGATCGATACCAGGAGTGGTTTCGATTGAGACCTCCAGCGTGGGGTGATATGGATCCTCTGGGGTTGAAAGGGGAAAAGCTCTGGAGAGAGCAGTACCATCAGGATCAGATACAAAGCATAAGTCTAAAAGCCGACCTAGCGAATTTCTAACATGATTGATCTGACCTAGGGACATGTCAAACATGCCCGCGGTGAAGTCATGGTAAGTTATAAGTGACAAAGATGGTGAGTTGTCAACGTTGGAACACTTTAATTCTGGGATATTAAAGTCGCCCACCGCTACGAGTTGGTCACGATCCGTCATAAGATTAGAGACGTATCGAATGGCGGACAAATGCTGCCAATATGTAGGCGGTTCAGACATAGGAGGTATATATGAACATTTAATGTATAAAGCTTTAACGGACATAGTGATTTTAACGCAAATAAATTCTATGTCACCAAACTCATGGGATTTCACCTCTTCAGAAGCAAGAGTAGAGTCTACCGAAATGAGGACTCCACCTCCTCTTCGCTGAGATCGATCCCGTCTAAAAGTGGTTTACTTACTTGGAAAAACTTCGGAGCTAAAGATCTCCGGATTTAACCAGGTTTCTATAAATGCTACTATATGGGATGCAAAGAAAGAACTATAGTTTGCTACGTAGCCCCCTAGTATTCTGATAGGTAAGAGTTAGTGAGGAAACTAGTTTTTTGGGTTAGTGGCCAAAGAAGAGGTGGAGGGTTGGTCAGTGGTTTCGATATTGGGAAGTCTCACTCCCACTGGTTTTTGAACTTTTTTCTTCACGGAACTAGGCTGATGTTCTTGGACGAAAAGATTCTCTGGCCAAAAACTGGGAGAGCAAATCGTCTTGAACATCAGCGCGGGCACACGAATCTTGAAAGAAGACGTGCGCCTTGAATAATTATATTTAAATTTTTTTATGTCCTCCACCTTTATATCGGCTTTTGTTTTGGTTTTGATATAAGCCGAGATATCAATCTCTGAAGTATCAGGGGCGAGCCGAGAAACAAATATATGTTTCGATGGAGGAATCACCTGTAAGGGTTTTGGTGTCGCAGGTACTAGAACTGCAGCATCAGTCGGTGCCGGTGGTCCGGACTGTGGAATACCCTTTTGGGTGACCCTAATGGGGGTTTCGTTCCCTAGGACTTGTGGCATCACTTGAAGGGATGCCATGGCGGACATATCAGACAATTGCTCATTATCCCTGAGAAATTCTGACGAATTTTTCTCAGTTCTAGCCCTTGGGGTGGCCAGAGATATAAGCGGCTGCATTAATGTCGGCTGAGCAGGCTGAGGCGGATCAGAAACAGCGGATTTCTTGCGCTTAGGGGACTCGTTTAGCAGCTGAAGGCCACTAAACTGAGTGTCCAGCGCACAGAGCTGGTCATTGATTTTACGAAAATCAGTGATCAGCTCTTTAAATCCATTTTTGGTCTGTCTCATGAACGACCTCATTTCGCCTTGCACAGCACGACAATTTTCACAACAATAATGTATCCCAGACCTACGGGAAATGGCATCCGAAACTGATGCAGTGAAACCGGCACACTTGGCATGTACGACGTTCTCACATAGCCAGCAATGGATGGCAGGCTGGGATGAGGAAATTGTCTTGTTACAAGACTTCATGGCACAGACAAGTTTAAATTCCATTTTATTTTTATTTATTATAAAACAAAAATTAATATTTAAAAAGTTTAAAAACACAATACCTTGAACCACTGTGCCAAATAGGAAGCCAAAGCGGGAGCTTTGAATAGTGCAAAAGAGAAATGCAGAAATAAAGATAAGCCGGGGAAGAAGCAGAGCTGAGCTATGCTTGGAATTGAAACTATTCAATTTATTAATTCGACTCCAAATATACCACAGCACTCGCGAAGCGATACGGTTGAGGCTTTAAGATTGTTAAGATTCACAAGGTTTAATTCACAAGTATGTAAACACCGGTTTACCAATATTTATAATAAAACGCAGTGCGCACAAAAAAAACACGACCGTTCGCTTAAGAGAAAGAGAGGGAAGCCAAATTCATATATCACAATTCATATTGTGATTATATTTATAATCTTCACCAATAAATAGTTCAGAATTTTGTTATACAGTTTAATAATTAAATGTTTATTTCAATTCTTGTGCCATCAGGCATATCATACCGATGTTTGTTGGTTCTAAGTTCCATTGAGAATAATTCTTAAAGTATGGCTCGCGGCTGCACTGCATGCAAAAACTTGATAGCGGCCATAACCATACACATATGTATATAATACTTCAATGTTTGTATAAAGCTGACAGCAGCGCGAGCGCAATAGTGTTGTATGCTTGTATGCGTTGTGAAGCCATGGGAATTTGCTGACACTGGCACTTTCCATAAGTGGGGCTCTGAGGCATATAAACGGAATCATATATCCATTGGCCACTGGACTTTATGTTTATGTAACTACACTGTAGAAAAATATTCTTATTGTTACAGTGGGTGCTCGCTATAACGACACATGCATGCTATAATACCCCTGTACATGGTGGTGATGCAGATTTGCATCATACCGTTTAAATTCAATTATTTATCAAACTGCGTTACTAAACTGTATAAAAACTTTTTGATGGAGTTCAGCAACTTTCGTTTTTTATATAAAAAGTGTTGATCACTCAGAATTCTGTCCAATAGTCAACAGGTGATTACTTTTCCCGCCAATTTGGTGAATGTGGTAATCTAAATTGGTTGTGCAGTTTCTCATCCAAAATATAAAAAAACCAAAAAAATGGTATAATTGATTCAATTAATGTTTAAAAACAGGTAAATATTATATTTAGTTGTATATTATTAAGTTTTGGTGTTTGTTGCATTATAATACAATTAAATTAATCGCTTAATCGCATTAATATCGCTTAGTTTAGAAAATTCGCTTTTTTTGCTTTTTGTAAAATAAAATTAAGAAAAACCAACCTTAAAAAAAATAAAAAGAAGTGTATTTTTTATTTTCACTTATCTACCGAACAAAAAAAAATCAAGAAAATCGTAGTTATTGCCATGTAAAGGGATACAACCACGCACGCAGCGAAGTCAACATATACAGCGACAGCCAAGCGACTATTAAATCAATAAGCTGGATCAACAGCAACTCAAAAACTGTGTTAGGCTGTAGATTAAGAAGATGGTAAATCGGAATGATATAAGCCTCATTTGGGTCCCTGATCACAGGGACATCATAGGAAACTGCATCGCTGACGAACTGGCACGCATATTTACCGGAATCAGAACGGCTAATAGAGTCATCATGACGCACTGGCTAGTGTATACACATGCATTCACCCTACAACGACTACTGCCGCAGCTTTAAAGACAAATAGGAGGAAGAAACCGTCGAGCATCATTTATGACACTGCCCTGCAGTCCTTTAGACTATCACATCTTGAAGATAGATTCCTAGCCGACATCACGGAGGTTGACTGTGTTCTTATTCCTATAAAATTCGGATGATGATAAGAAATTTGAATGAGTTAGAGCAGTGGGGGGCAAAACGCAAACATGTTTAAAATTTGAGTGTATGCGTAGCAGAGAAAAACAATGAGAGCAGAGCTATTCACTGATCGAAAAAAGTAGTTTCTTATTCCATTTTTCGTTAATTCAAAAGTAGGAATAGGCACTAAAAAAATTTAAAAGTTTTAAATGGTTCTTAAACAAATGGAAATTTCCGCTTTTTATATTTTCTATGGAGGAAACTTGTTCCAACCAAATTTCTGAGAAAATGTTTTTTCAGTGGAAACATACCCTTTATACCCTTGCAGAGGGTATTATAATTTTGTCCAAAAGTGTGCAACGCAGTGAATGAGACATCTCCGACCCTATAAAGTATATATATTCTAGATCAGGATCACCTCCTGAGTTGATATAAGCATGTCCGTCTGTCTGTCTGTCCGTTTCTACGCGAACTAGTCTCTCAGTTTTTAAGCTATCGTGTTGAAACTTTGCACGCAGTATATAAGTCGGAACGGCCGGGATCGGCCGACTATATCCTATAGCTGCCATATAAATGATTGATTGTATAACTTTGGTGTTTTTAGAGTTACAGAGTTCAGATTTTGTACGAATGCTATTTATGGCAAAAAAATACGACCTACAAAATTTCATAAGGATCGGCCAACTGCTATTTTGGAAGAATGCTAATTTTCAAAATAATACAGCATGCTAAATTTCATAAGGATCAGCCGACTATATCCTAAAGCTTCCATATAACTGAACAATCGGAAATTACCCAACTTTTGTGTTTTTGAAGATAGAAAGTTGGAACTTCGTACAGATTCTATTTTTGGTCAGTTAATACAACCTACCAAATAACATAACGATCAGACGACTATATCTTATAGCTGCCATATAACTGAACGATCGGAAATGGTATTTGGTAAAAATACCAATTTTGGTATTATTGAAGATGGAAGATTGGTACTTTGTTTTACGTTTTTATACCCTTGCAGAGGGTATTATAATTTTTTCCAAAAGTGTGCAACGCAGTGAAGGAGACATCTACGACCCTATAAAGTATATATATTCTTGATCAGGATTACCTCCTGAGTTGATATAACCATGTCCGTCTGTCCGTCTGTCTGTCCGTCTGTCTGTTTCTACGCAAACTAGTCTCTCAGTTTTAAAGCTATCGTCTTGAAACTTTGCACGCAGTATATAAGTCGGAACGGCCGGGATCGGCCGACTATATCCTATAGCTGCCATATAACTGATTGATCGGAAATGGTATAACTTTGGTGTTTTTAGAGTTACAGAGTTCAGATTTTGTACGAATGTTACTTTTTGCTATTGGCAAAATAAAACATCATGCCAAATTTCATAAGGATCAGCCGACTATATCCTATAGCTGCCATATAACTGAACAATCGAAAATGACCCAACTTTCGTGTTTTTTAAGATAGAAATCTGGAACTTAGTACAGCTCCGGCTCCGGCTCCGCCCGAAGTTAGCTTTCTTGTTTATTGTAATAAATGGGTTATATTATGATATTCTATTTTTGGTCAGCTTTACAACCTACCAAATTGCATAGCTGCCATATAACTGAACGATCGGAAATGGTATTTGGTAAAAATACCAACTTTGGTATTTTTTAAGATGGAAGCTTGGTACTTTGTTTTAGATTTTGTATTGAAATAAATTGGTTATATTATGATATTCTCATAAGGATCGGCCAATTAAATCCAGTACAGATTCTATTTTTGGTCAGTTAATACAACCTACCAAATTTCATAACGATCTGCCGTCTATGTCTTATAGCTGCCATATAACTGAACGATCGGAAATGGTATTTGGTAAAAATACCAACTTTGGTATTTTTGAAGATGGAAGCTTTTTACTTTGTTTTAGATTTTTTATTGTAATAAATTGGTTATATTATGATATTCTCATAAGGATCGGCCAATTTAATCCGATTTTTGCGATATATATCCGGTTTTAACTGCAAGGGTATATCAACTTCGGCTCCGCCCGAAGTTAGCTTTCTTGTTTATTGTAATAAATGGGTTATATTATGATATTCTTATAAGGATCGGCCAATTTGATCCGATGTTTGCGATATTTATCCGGTATTAACTGCAAGGGTATATCAACTAAAGCTGCGCCTGAAGTTAGCTTTCCTTTCTTGTTTTTTAAAGTTTGGGCTGTCAAATGAGAGAGCTTTTAAAAAATATTTAGAGTGCTCACACTGTCAGTGTGCATGCAGCGCTGCGGCAGAATTTCCGACTCTATGCACGGGTGCTATGGAAAATGAGAGTTTGCCCACCACTGAGTTAGAGTTAGAGATTAAGTTCGAATTGTTTCGGATCGGATCAACCCAGAAGTTGATCCTGATCAAGAATATACATACTTTCCCACTCAATATACATACTCTCCCACTTTATAAGGTGGGAGAAGTCTATACAAGATACAAGTTAATACTCGTATTGCGGTCGATTAGTATTTATAAAAAAAATACTAATTTTGCGGTGACAAAAAACATACCGCGCAATCTAATATGTGCCAAGAAGTCTCTGACTCATCTTCAGACCACTTTCCTGTGCTTTTAACGCTTCTTTAAAGCCCAGAAATAACCGAACACCCCTTCAGCCTGACGTCGCCAAAAACGAACTGGCTTAAATACAAAAAGTACGTGAGTGCCTTCATAGAACTCGCCCCGAGGCTTCACATGGAATCGGACTTCGACTACACTACGAGTGCCCTGGAAGAAGTACTCGTTGCGGCAGCTAAAATCTCTACTCCTCATGAGAAAGAAAGAGACCGAAAAAAATACTAGAAATCCAATCAGCAAATCGAACATCTCGTGCAAGAAAAGAGGCGCACGCGTCGTGATTTGCAAAACAGCAGATCACCAGCTTCAAAAAAACAACTTTAGGAGGCAACCCGATCACTCGACCAGGAAGAAAATGCACAGCCGGAATCTCTCTCCATCAAGCACAAAGTAGCCCCTGTGGAGGGCCCACCCAAATCTTAGCGCCCCAATTGATTCTGGGCTCGCAGCGACGAAGACCGCGCTGAAACATTCGCTACACATCTTCAAAGTTTCTTCCAGCCAAACCCGGCCTCAAATTCATTCCTCCTGCCAGTTATTTAGCCAGAGGCTACCCCTCAGCCAACTGCACTTTCATTCCGGCCGAATGAAATCGAAAATGTCATAAGAGGGCTAAAGCCAAAAAAGCTCCCGGTGGTGACCTACTGATGCCAAAAATGCTGATCGAACTTCCAAAATGCGCTATAGAGGTCTGCAATCTATTTAATGGGATAATTAATCTTGGCTAGTTTCCAGAAAAGTGGAAGAAATCCATCATTATAATGATACCGAAGCCTAGAAAAGACCACACAATTCCGTCATCAATAATACTGACCAATAAGCCTTCTATCTTGTTTGTCTACATTTTTGGAAAAATTCTTGTTAAATCGCATAATATTACATCTGGAAGCTTGCTTCATCGATAAAGTGAACAGATTAACATCCAAAATTCGCTCAGCCTTAGGTACAATACAATAGGTACAATATTCGCTACAATAGGGTATTCTCAGTGAGATGCAACGCAGCCACTTTGGGCGACTACATCATCGAAGATGGAGTTCCACAAGAAAGCGCACTGGGCCCGTGTCTATATGTTTTGTATACTGAGGATATTCCTACGAACGCACAACTAACGACGTCAACGTTCGCCCACGACGATCCTTAGTCCCTCCAGATGCCCACGCAAGCAATAACCCAACTGGTAATAGTATTGGAAAGGTGGCTGTCCGACTGACGCATTAAAATAAAATAAACGTTTACTCTTAATAGACAAACATGCCCTCCGATTTTACTAAACGGTATGCACATCCTTCAAGCTAACGGAGTAACGTACGAAAGATTATAAAGTACATAGATCGGACATCGCATACAAAGAAAAATTTTCTATGGCGGGTTCCAGCGCTGGAACCCGCTGGAACGAACGGGCAACGAATGAGGGATAGCCTAGTGGTAGAGTGCTTGGCTGATGTGCAGTGTAAAATGAGTTCAAATCAGGCACGGGAAGTCCACCTTTTTTTTATTTTAAATCTATTTATATTATATTTTTATTGTTTTAAACTTTTTTTCAAAATTTATAATTCAATCAAGAAAAATACAAAATTTTAAAATCACCTTAAAATCGCCTCAGTCGTAGTGGAACCCTCTGTAAAAATCTTTATAAGTGCGGATTCATCGGCATATTGGCAGGCCGAGTCGTGGAACCCGCTGTAAAAATGAAAATATTTGAGAGCGGGTTCCACAACAAACGGCTGGCAGATGAGAGAGAGAAAGAGAGAAATCTATTTTTAGAACGTTATATTTTTGGAACACTGAAAGTTTCAAACTTTCAAATCGAACCAGTGTGAGAGCAAAGAGATTAGAAATATCTTCTACTATCTTTACTCTTTAGCCCTGATTTGACTATGGATTCTTGCGTTTACTTTAATACCGACTTTAAGTACCGTTAGATCAACTTAAAGGGTAGCCTAGATGAAAAGCGCGCGATCCTTATCCTTGGGGTCCTGGGTTCGATTTTATTATCGGGGGCGGTTGTTTAATTTTTTAAAAAGTTTCTGTTTTATGATTATTTTCATATTTTTACTTTCATTTTCATTTCATTTACTTTCATTTTTTTTACTTTTAGTTTTATTTTTATTTTTTTACTTTTATTTTTTTTTATTTTTATTTTTTTACTTTTATTTTTTTATTAATATTTTTTTTGACTTTTCATATTTATTTTATTATTATTATTATTTTTAATTGCATTCTATTACAATTTTTGTAAAAATAAGTGACGGACGTGTCGGATGACAAAATTCCGGAAGAACTCCCTTGAAATTTTATTAGCCGGACACAATATCAAATTTTTTTTCTTTAAAACTACATTAAAGAAAAATAAAAAAAAATAATTATAAAAGAAAGAGAAAGTTAGAAGTCCTTACTAGGATTTAAACACAAAAACATTGTACATAGAGTAACTACTCTATGCATTACGCTACCACCCCGTCTTAAACTGCAGCGACTAAAAATACTATTTGTTCTACTGACTACCACATCGGCGCATTGAAAATAGAAACAAGAAATTGAAAATTATTCATTGACTAAAAATACTAATTGTTTTACTGACTACCACATCGGAAAATAGTTGAAAACTGTCTTCGCTACCAAATTTTTCGCTTCGGGATTGACTCGGGTTTCTAGCGGATCCCTTCTGCGACGCAACGACCTTCCACCCCAGCAATCTATTTTAAGGGCCATCTAACTTTTTATCAGTCAATATGACTGTTAGTTAAGTTAAAAATATAAGATTTGATACACCTCTTGTTAGTCTCGCCAAGAGAAGATTCAAGAAATAAAAGCAATGTTAAAAAAACAAAACAATTCAGTCGGTACCGGTGGTCCGGACTTTGGAATAGCCTTTTGGGTGACTCCAATGGAGGTTTCATTCACTAATACCTTTGGTATCACTTAAAGGGATGCGGCGGAGGACATATCGGACAATTTCTCATTTGCACTGAGCGAATAGGGACTCCCCTTAGGGGAGTCCCCTTATGCTTAAGGGAGTCCCCTTATGCTTAGGGGACTCATTTAGCAGCTGAAGGGCGCTAAACTGAGTGCCAAGCGCGCAGAGCTGGTTATTCATTGTTCGCAAACCAGTAATTAACTCTTTAAATCCATTCTTTGTCCGTCTCATGAACGACCTCATTTCGTCTTGGGCAGCACGCAATTATCACAACAATAATGTAAACAAGACCTACATAGGACATATTAAGCTGGGATAAGGATTGTCTTGTTACAAGATTTCATTGTTCAGACGACATTAAATTCCATTTTAATATTAAAAAATATAAAAAAAAAAAACAAGCAGAGCCGAGCTATGCGTGGAATTCAAATGAAACAAATTAATAATTCGCCTCCAAATGTACTACACCACATGTGAAGAGATACTGTAAGTGTTGCGCGTTTACCTGGAACTAAATATTAAAATCTGGATCGAACCGAAAATACCACACAGGTTTTTGACTTTGGTTTTTTTTCCATTCCGTTATTGACGCATCTCTTTATTACCCAAATACTTTTATATAACATATTTTTAGTGTTACCATTCTTATTTTTTATTCTTTATTTTTTATTTATTATTCTTTTTGGAACTTAATTGTTAGGTATTTTTTAAAACTGTCTTTATCCGTTGTCATCTTTATACCCTTGCAGAGGGTCCAAAATTTTGTCCAAAAGTGTGCAACGCAGTGAAAGAGGACATCTCTGACCCTTTAAAGTATATATATTCTTGATCAGGATCACCTCCTGAGTTGATATGAGCTTGTCCGTCTGTCTGTTATTTTCAAATTGTACATAGCTGCCATATAACTGAACGATCGGAAGTGACCCAACTTTCGTGTTTTTGAAAATAGAAAGCTAGAACTTAGTACAGAATATATTTTTGGTTAGTTAATCCGACCTACCAAATTTCATATCGATCGGTCGACTATATCTTCTGAACGATCGGAAATGGTATTTGGTAGAAATACCAACTTTGGTATTTTGGATAGAAGCTTGGGAATTTTTTTGAGATATTTTTTTTTAATAATTTGGTTTTATTATAATATTCTCATAAGGATCGGCCAACTATTTCCGATGTTTGCGATATATATCCGGTTTTAACTGCAAGGGTATATCAGCTTCGGCTCCGCCCGAAGTTAGCTTTCCTTTCTTGTTTTAAATTCAAATAATAAGAAATAGTAATATTAATATATCATTCTCCTCCCAAGTATTGCCTGGTAAGATAATTCAATTTGGCAATACTTACTTATTTTTACAAATTTTTTTTAACGTGTAATTTAATCAACTTAACGATAGGTCTTTTATAAATGTTGTCTTTTATCTTAACATCTACGATTCGAACAAAATTATCTTTGGCTGGATAAGATTTAACAATATTGTTCTGTGGCCAAACATTTCTTGGTAAATCTGTATCCATGACCAGCACAATATCACCCTCTTTCAAATTATTTAATTTTTTAACCTACTTGCGGCTGCACAAAAGAAATTGTCTGTATTTTTTTCTCCACTTAACCCAAAAAATATCAGCCAGTCTTTGAGAAGCCCTCCACATTTTTAACAATTTTATGTCTCCATCCGACACATTACAGTGGAAAGATTCTCTATAGTTTGGTCCGATCAACAAGTCATTTGGCGTAAATAATTCAGAATTCGGTAAATCAGAAACAGAAAAATTTCTTAACTGATTGAATTAATCTTTCCCATGCTCCTCCCATATGAGGCGACAAAGGGGGATTGAATGTTCATGTGAAATTTTTTTGTAACAAGAATTGAGTCATTTCGTTTTTTGACCAATTATCTATAAACAATTTAAGATGCTTACTTGCTCGTTTAATATTGGTTTTATTGTCGGAATATAATTCTATTAGAAAACCACGACGGCAACCGAAGTGACGAAAAACAGTCCTCTGGTATTTCTAGGTATTTCTGGTATGAATAGCCTGGGTAGCCATACAAGTAAAAATTAGCCCATATCGTTTACCAATAAACTCCTGTTTACCAATACCTCTAGGGGACCAAAATAATCTAGACCAACTTTTAAAAAAGCTCTTTCGCTTGGTTCAATTCTACATTTTGGATGTTTCTCCTATTAAACAGTCTGTGGCGTGGCTTTTAATTTCAGCTTGAAAGGAATCAGATTGTATATTTTTTTAAATTACGTCTTCGGAATTATTCAATTCCTTTGCTGTAAGTTCACCACAAGCTTGATGCTCTTTATTACCTTTGACATTGTTCACAAATCGTAATGACCAAGCTGTTGTTCGTAAATACCTCGTCCAACTAGCAAATCTGTTCACATCAGGTAGAATTGGTTCATGTTTTTCTTCAGTTATAGCATTTACATATGCGTTTGAGTCATCTTCTGAGGTTATTTTACTTTTTGGCCACTCGACAATATCTTTGTACAGGAATTCCGGACCTTTTATCCATAAATTGTTTGTATTAAAGTCTACCTTTGTGACCTTCGGCAGGATTCAATTTAAAAGGAACGTATCTCCAGTTGCCGACATTAGTTGTTTCTTGTATTTCACCTAAACGCTGAGCTACAAAGGTTTTAAATCGCTTGCTGCTAGACTTTAGCCAGTATAAAACAATTTGAGAGTCCGTCCATAAATATACTTTACTTATGGGTAATTGTAAAGACTACAATAACGATTTGCTTATTCTAGCTCCTAGGCACCCTGTAATTCCAGCCTTGGAATTGACATATTTTTGTATATGTCATTTTATTTTGTCATAAGTCTTGGTTTTGTAAAGTTTTTGATTTTTAGGAATGATTCGCAGAGCGTTTTCCAAATCACAAAATGCTCGTCTATTATTTCGTCGACCCAGCCAATACCACTGTCCCATGTAATGTAATGTCCCTGTAAATGTATCTTATTTTTTTATAAGAAGGTTTGACAAGATACCCAATGGGTCGAAGAAAGACCTTGTAATCTTTAGGACCTCACCCTTAGTTGGCCGTCGGGATGTGTTTACTATTTCATTATGTGATTTAGTGTATTGTAGATTATAGGTAAATGTGAGCTTTGTTGTGGCAATTGAGCGGATCTATTTGGTTGATAACCTCTACTGAATTTGATATCCAGTTACACATCTGAAATACGCCTTGTTTGTGAACAAATGATACGTCTTTAATCAGTTGAACGGTGCTGTCTATGTCATTAGGTCCGTCTAAGTAGTCGTCCATATAATGATTTAATATGTCTTTACAGGCTTTCGGATATTTTTACTCCTACTGCATTTTGCTCTAAAAAATAAAACTTGAATTTCATAAATGTCCGGAGCGTCATGACTTTTATTACCTCTCCATGGAATTATTATTTTGAGTTGCAAATTCGTTGTCAATTGACCAGTAAGACTTAACTAGGTTATGTAGTTCATCTATATCGTCCTTTTCGGGAAAATATTCTTTTGCGTGAAAGGTATGATTTGTCTCGGCCAGAATTCTTTCAGGTTATGTTAAGCCGTGTACGACACAACCTAACAATGTGTTGCTGGGCCGCTAAAGGACTCGTACTTTAGTTTCCGGGACACTATAAGAGACCAGTTATCTTGTCCTCTTAGAATTCTTGGCTGTGCCTGAAGAGCAATGTGTAAAATTCTTTAAAAACTTAAAGTTGTCATGCTTTGGTTTATGCTTTATGTTTACGCTATGTTTATGTTTATGTCTATGCTTTAAGTTTGTTGTGGAAAATTAAGATTGGAAACAGTTCTAACTCTTCTCATCATGTGTGTCTTAGAGTGTTTTTTTTGTTTTCCAAATTTCCTTTGTGCCAGATGCTGTTATGATTATATCTACAATTGTTAATATTGCATTGCCTTTTACATTTACAGTCTTTTAGTAAATGATTTTTACCAAGGTAAGATATACACAAGCCATTTTGAGAAACATGCTCCCAGCGCTTGCCGATATGTAGATCTTTAAATTTGAAACAAGTTGAAACATAATGATTACTCATCTTGCCATAATTACAATATCCATTATTTTTTCTTTTTTCTGTGCCATCCCGAACACCTGAAACTGTCATGAAAGGTTGATCCCCATAGCGCTCTTGTAGGATTTCGATAATTGAGTACATTATGTGGTAAAACCAATAGTGACTGAACGCATTCTTTGGCACGACCTACTAGAGCCTTTCTTAGTCTATTTAGGTTTTCATAAATAGTAAAATTACAAGTTTTTGTACTATTTTCCAATTCAGCATAGAATATGGGCCACTCTAATGGGTCCCCTGAAAATTATGGAAGATCTTGTTTAATAGTCTGTTTGGCAGACTATAACGTTCCGATTTGGTAATGGTTAGTATTTACGTTCTCAGACATATCTTTGTTTTCAAACAAGTCTACGTTGAGCACCATCAATCCACTCACGCGTACGGACGTCTTTGTTGTCGTCGTCATCAATTTCAAAGTTTGATCCTGTTGGTGCCATAATAATGTGCGCGTCTTATTCTATCGTCACAGAGATCGTGGTGAAATTATTTTTGGTGTCGAAGTTTTTGCGCAGTTATTCCGCGAATTTACTAATACAAACAACTTAAGTCGTCTTTTTGTGAGTGTGTAGGTTGTCTGGGCCAACAGTTAAATCTATTTCACAATCCATTTGCTGTTCAATTGACATCGAAGTTGACCCCCTATTGTTGGGGGTTTACCTGGAGCTATATATAAAATCTGGATTAAACGACCATTGTTGGGGGTTTACCTGGAGCCATATATTAAAATCTGGATCGAACGACCGAAAATAACACACAGGTTTTTGACTTTGGATTTTTGTCCATTTCGCTGTTGACGCTTCCCTTTATTACCCATATACTTTTATATAACTTATTTTTAGTTTTACCATTCTTATTATACCCTTGAAGAGGGTATTATAATTTTGTCCAAAAGTGTGCAAAGCAGTGAAGGAGACATCTACGACCCTATAAAGTATATATATTCTTGATCAGGATCACCTCCTGAGTTTATATGAGCATGTCCGTCTGTCCGTCTGTCTGTTTCTACGCAAACTAGTCTCTCAGTTTTAAAGCTATCGTCTTGAAACTTTGCACACACCCTTCTTTCTTTTGCGCGCAGTATATAAGTCGGAACGGCCGGGATCAGCCGACTATATCATATAGCTGCCATATAACTGATTTGTCAGAAATGCTATAACTTCGGTGTTTGCTATAAAGCTAGAGAATTCGGATTTGGTACGTATGCTATTTTTGAAAAAATAATACAACATGCCAAGTTTCATAAGGATCAGCCGACTATATCCTATAGCTGTCATATAACTGAACAATCGAAAATGACCCAACTTTCGTGTTTTTGAAGATAAAAATTTGGAATTTCGTACAGATTCTATTTTTGGTCAGTTAATACAACCTACCAAATTGCATAACGATCGGCCGACTATATCTTATAGCTTCCATATAACTGAACGATCGGAAATGTTATTTGGTAAAAATACCAACTTTGGTATTTTTGATGATGGTATCTTGGTGCTTTGTTTTAGATTTTTTATTGTAATAAATTGGTTATATTATGATATTCTCATAAGGATCGGCCAATTAAATCCGATGTTTGCGATATATATCCGGTGTGAACTGCAAGGGTATATTAAATTCGGCTCCGCCCGAAGTTAGCTTACCTTTCTTGTTATACCCTTGCAGAGGGTATTATAATTTTGTCCAAAAGTGTGCAACGCAGTGAAGGAGACATCTCCGACCCTATAAAGTATATATATTCTTGATCAGGATCACCTCCTGAGTTGATATGAGCATGTCCGTCTGTCCGTCTGTCTGTCTGTTTCTACGCGAACTAGTCTCTCAGTTTTAAAGCTATCGTCTTGAAACTTTGCACACACCCTTCTTTCCTTTGCACGCAATATATATATCGGAATGACCGGGATCGGCCGACTATATCCTATAGCTGCCATATATCTGATTGATCGGAAATGCTATAACTTTGGTGTTTTTAAAGCTAGAGAATTAGGATTTAGTACGAATGCTATTTATGGCAAAATAATACAACATGCCAAATTTCATAAGGATCAGCCGACTATATCCTATAGCTGCCATATAACTGAACAATCGGAAATAAACAAACTTTGGTGTTTTTGAAGATAAAAAGCTGGAACTTCGTACAGATTCTATTTTGGGTCAGTTAATACAACCTACCAAATTGTATAATGATCGGCCGACGATATCTTATAGCTGCCATATAACTGAACGATCGGAAATGGTATTTGGTAAAAATACCAAATTTGGTATTTTTGAAGATGGAAGCTTGGTACTTTGTTTTAGATTTTTTATTGTAATAAATTGGTTATTTTATGATATTCTCATAAGGATCGGCCAATTTAATCCGATGTTTGCGATATATATCCGGTTTTAACTGCAAGGGTATATCAACTTCGGCTCCGCCCGAAGTTAGCTTTCCTTTCTTGTTTTTTATTTAATCTTTTTGGAACTTAATTGTTAGGTATTTTTTAACACGGTTTTTCCGTTTTCATCTTTTTAAATTCAAATAATAAGAAATAGTAATATTTGTATAACAGTAAGTTAAAATTGAAGTTTCTTTAAATTCTGTTCGCTTAAGAAGAAGTGAATTGCTCAAGCTTGACGTATTTATAAGCCGAACAATCATACGCAGTGCTGCCAGTTTAGCAATTTAGTGGCTACTTTTGGCCACTTTTTTAAATGTTTGAAACTTTTTTTTTAAATTTGCTATTAGCTTCAAATCTTATTTTTTTTTTTTTTTATTATCAATCATTTAATAGTTACATTTAAAATCTGTCCGGAATTATGGACAATAATTAAATTTTTTAATGATACCTTTTTTTTTTTTTTTTTTTTTTTAAGCCTTGACGTTTTAATTAAAATTTTATGTTGGGCCCTTTAGTGGGCGTGGATAAATCTAGAAATGCAGCTCAGTCTCGTTCGTTCGAGTGGCAAAGGTCCAGTGTGTGAGTCCGTTTCAGCTTCAAATCTAGCAATTTTTATTTTTTTCTTAGCAACTTTAGCAATTATTTTATTTTCTTTAAAATACTCTTCATTTTTACACAATTTTGCATTGACCAAAAATTTTCGATCAATAAAATTGACAAAGATTTGACACTCAGTGAAGTATAAATAATTTGAGAAAGGTTGGTCATCCTTACATTTTCTGCGGGTATAAAAGATGCCAAGCTTTTTGGTATTCACCACCACGCGGCTCAAAAAAACATGTACGATTGTAGCAAACATTAAACGCCATTTTTTATAAAAGGTAAGTTTTATATAAAATTAATTTAATAAAAATGCCAATTGCACGAAATCAACTGCATTATTTTTAAAAGGTACGGACTACGCAGATAAGTGCTGTCGTAATTACACTCTTCCTTAGAAATACTTGATTAGAAATTCCTGAGAATGTTAATATAATATTATGTAAGTTTATGTTAATTGAAATGTTCCTTTCATATAGAAATATATTTTATGTTTTGAAACGCCATATTTAGATTGATTTTCTTAATTACATACGGAAATAAACATTTTGATAACATTTTTATACATTTTCAAGTTTTTTTTAAGCAATTTTTTGCAACTTTTTTTTTGTAATTCTAGCAATTTTTGCTCTAGAAATTCTGGCAGCACTGATCATACGACGCCATAGCATTTCTGCACTTTCGACCCGCGCTTTTAATCCCTCGCTCTTTCAGTCGATTAGCCACCTGCATCTGCTGAATTGTTCAGGACCGTCTCTCGCGTTGTAAAATTTTTGTTTTGGTCTCGGTTGCTTTAATCAAAGATTATAAAGTACATAGATGGGACATCTCATACAAAGAAAAATTTCTATGGCGGGTTCCAGCGATGGAACCCGCTGGAACGAGGGTTCCATTGCGCGACTAGTTAAGTTTGAGAAATTTTTCGCGCGACAACGATTGAGGGATAGCCTAGTGGTAGAGTGCTTGGCTGATGTGCAGAGTAAAATGAGTTCAAATCAGGCACGGGAAGTTAACTTTTTTTTTATTTTAAATCTATTTATATTATATTTTTCTTGTTTTAAACTTTTTAACAAAATTTATAATCCAATCAAGAAAAATACAAAATTTTAAAATCACCCTAAAATCACCGTAAAATCGCCTCAGTTCGTAGTGGAACCCTTATAAAAATCTTTATAAGTGCGGGTTCTACGGCATATTGGCAGGCCGATTCGTGGAACCCGCTGTAAAATGAAAATATTTGAGAGCGGGTTCCACGACAAACGGCTGGTAGATGAGAGAGAGAAAGAGAGAATTCTATTTTTAGAAAGTAACATTTTTGGAACAATGAAAGTTTGAAACGTTCCAATCGAATCAGTGTGAGAGCAAAGAGATCAGAAATATCTTCTACTATCTTCACTCAACAGCTCTGATTTTACTATGGATCCTTGCGTTTTCTTTAATACCAACTTTAACTACCGTTAGATCAACTTCGAGGGTAGCCTAGATGTAAAGCGCGCGATCCTTATCCTTCTGGTCCTGGGTTCGATTTTGTTACTGGGCGATGATTAAAATTTTTAACTTCAATTATCTTAATAATATTTTTTTCCTTTTCATATTTACTTTATTATTATTATTTTTAATTGCATTCTATTACAATTTTTGTAAAAAATAAGTGACGGACGTGACGAATGACAAAATTACGGAGCGACTCCATTGAAATTTTATAAGCCGGACATAGTATTAAATTTTCATTAAAACTACAATTAAAGAAAAATAAAAAAAATAATTATAAAAGAAAGAAAAAGTCCTTACTAGGATTTGAACACAAAAATATTATGCATTGAATAACTACTCTATGCATTACGCTACCACCCCGTCTTAAACTGCAGCGACTAAAAATACCATTTGTTCTACTGACTACCACATCGGCCCATTGAAAACAGAAACAAGAAACTGAAAATGAAAATTGGAAGCCAAAAATGTTTTACGCCGTCTTGCGACTCGCAAGTTGCGAGCAGTCACACATACATACAAAGACGCACCCTTTTTTTTAACGCATACATGTAACGAGTTCTAAAAATAGAATCGTATGTATGTTCGTTCCCCCCTCACCAACAAGCTCGACGAAAAAAGTTGACCGTTTTGGGCCCTGATGTCCCATCTATGTACTTTATAATCTTTGCTTTAATAGAAGTGTAAAACGTAAAGCCCCGCGAAAAGAGTTAATCGAGGTTATTATCTCGCAAACGTTTGCGACGATTCTTATAATTCGATTATATATTAATAAACACAAAATCAAAATTTCAAGTCAATTAAAGCAAAATTTTCGAAGTTATTAGTTATTGACGGAGTTGCTTATAAACGTTTTACACTGGATTTTTTTGTGTTTAAAACTTTAAAGTGTTTTTCCCACAACTCACGATTTCAAAGTCGGTACCCCTCATAACTTCAAAACTACTGCACCGATCCTTTTGAAATTTTAAACACTATTTCTGTACATATTTTACGAGGTAACGCTGTCGAGTTTTTTTTTTTTTGTTCATAATTTTGATTTCGTATTGACAAATTAACCAATTTTTTCCCAAAAAATTGAGTTTTTTACTTCAAAGTCTTCGAAAAAATTAAAAAATTGCAATTTTCAAAAAACCTTCACAGCGTTATCTTACTTTCATTTTTTGATTACAAATGATCCAGCACCGAGTTATGAGGGGCACCGCAATTCAACTTTTTTTGGCGACACGTCCGGACAATTGCTACCATTGCAATATTTTTAAATATTTTTTTTGTAAAAATTTGATAAAACATTCTTCTAATGTCATACTTTAATATACCGTTGGTTGAATAAAAAAATTTTAACTGTGTCGTCAGGTAAAAAAAATATCCGATAAATAACCCATTAAACCTATCAAAGATGATAGGGCGCCATTTTGTCAAATATATATTTTTATTATACATCGATAAGGAATAGATAAAATTTCTATAAATGTAAATCCGTATTTTTACCAAATACCATTTCCGATCGTTCAGTTATACGGCAGCTATAAGATATAGTCGGCAGATCGTTATGAAATTTGGTAGGTCGGATTAACTGACCAAAAATAAAATCTGCACGATAAAATCTTGAAAAACACGAAAGTTGGGTCATTACCGATTATTCAGTTATATGGCAGCTATAGGATATAGTCGGCCGATCGTTATGAAATTCGGTATTATTTTGCCAAAAATATCTCTAACTCTAAAAACACCAAAGTTACAGCATTTCCGGTAAATCAGTTATACGGCAGCTATAGGATATAGTCGGACGATTCCGGCTTAGCACGCTTTTATGATTATTATACCCTTGGAGAGGGTATTATAATTTTGGTCAAAAGTGTGCAACGCAGTGAAGGAGACATCTCCGACCCTATAAAGTATATATATTCTTGATCAGGATCACCTCCTGAGTTGATATGAGCATGTCCGTCTGTCCGTGTGTCTGTCCGTTTCTACGCGAACTAGTCTTTCATTTTTAAAGCTATCGTCTTGAAACTTTGCACACACCCTTCTTTCCTTTGCACGCAGTATATAAGTCGGAACGGCCCGGATCGGCCGACTATATCTTATAGCTGCCATATAACTGATTGATCGGAAATGGTATAACTTTGGTGTTTTTAGAGTTACAGAGTTCAGATTTTGCACGAATGCTACTTTTGGCAAAATCATACGACCTACCAAATTTCATAAGGTCGACTATATCATATAGCTGCCATATATCTGATTGATCGGAAATGCTATAACTTCGGTGTTTTTTAAGCTAGAGAATTAGGATTTAGTACGAATGCTATTTTTGGCAAAATAATACAACATGCCAAATTTCATAAGGATCAGCCGACTATATCCTATAGCTGCCATATAACTGAACAATCGGAAATTAACAAACTTTGGTGTTTTTGAAGATAAAAAGCTGGAACTTCGTACAGATTCTATTTTGGGTCAGTTAATACAACCTACCAAATTGCATAACGATCGGCCGACTATATCTTATAGCTGCCATATAACTGAACGATCGGAAATGGTATTTGGTAAAAATACCAAATTTGGTATTATTGAAGATGGAAGCTTGGTACTTTGTTTTAGATTTTTTATTGTAACAAATTGGTTATTTTATGATATTCTCATAAGGATCGGCCAATTTAATCCGATGTTTGCGATATATATCCGGTTTTAACTGCAAGGGTATATCAACTTCGGCTCCGCCCGAAGTTAGCTTTCCTTTCTTGTTTTAATTAAGATTTTAATATTTATTTAATCAAAAGTGTCGAGCTTTTAAAAATCTTGTTCTCATTCTTGTTGGCTTCTACTGAGACTACTGTGACGATTAGATATTGTATTTATTCAGTACTGCTTGAGTTCTTGAGTACTACTACCATCCGTCGTGTCGTCGTAGCGCCAATATCGTTTAGTATTTTCGTTGTAATGTAGACGCTTACATTTTCCCCCCATAAACCCATATCCATTCTTCACGTCTAACACTCCTATTCTTGTCGCTTTTCGCGCCATGGTTTCGTGCTGAGTCTTCACTCAGCTGTGGCTACAGCTTTCACTGGCCCGTACAGCATGTAAAGGTATCGGCAGTGGTGTGTCTTGTTTATTAACGACACCGGTTGAGCGTGTGTCCTGCAAAGAGGCACAGCGGAGAAGTCATTTTTTATTTACGGCGCCGGTTGACCGTACGGCTGTATGAGCCGTCTTGCCGAGCGGCACCGGCTACTTGAGTATCATTTGTGACGGCGTCGGTGAGCGTGGTTTAGTCAGGTGGCTTTTTACTGCGGAACTCCGTAGCAGCGAGATACATAGAAATATTGATTTACTATTGCTACCGATGTCACTTTTTTCGAGAGCGGGAGCGGAGCCGTAGCACTGTCAAAAAAGAAAACTTTCTGCTCTGCTCCGTGCTAAAAAAAATTTCAGAGCTATGGCTCTTGCGTACCTTTGTTTTTGTTTTGGCTGATCTGCTTTTAATGCACCGTTACTTTGTTTTTTACCCTTCTAATAATAGGTTTCAGGTAATAATAATAAGTAATAAAATGTAATATTTATAAAAGTTTATTAAAAATTAACAACTTTAAATTAAGGGGAGGTTCTTTTGGATTTTTCCGAAAATTAAGAAAACTTTGAGAATGGATTGCGGGAAAATGAAAAGACATGCGAACTTATGCTTTTGAACTTTTGATTCGTTGTTTATTAACGATTAAAAAAAATATTCAAGATTCAGGAAATTCAAAATGGCGGCATCAAAATGGCGGATCTCGTCGACCTCTATTTTTCTGCTTTGTCGAGTGTCGGGCCGCTGGTAGTGAAATGTATATAATTTATTAAATTTGATGGAATTTCCTATGCCTTATACCTAACGACAATTAATTTTGGAAAAAATAAACCAATTACCTGGACGTTTAAAAAAAAATTGACATTTTTCCCCTTTTTTTCTACTTTGATCTCGTTTAAAAATTATAAATAAACAATTTTTTATGCCAATTTTTGGTATAAGGCATACAAAAAAGTATGTACTTTTAAACATTTTTTGAATAAAGGAAATCGGATCAATAGAACGAGCCCTGTGCGTGACAAGAGGTTTAAAAACATGGTTCCGAGAAAAACGCGTTTAAAGTTTTTCGAAACTGCCACAGCGCGTGTGACATGGGTATGTTTGACACGCTCTAGCTCAAGAAATACGCGTCGTATCGAAATATCTCTTGGCACGTATATTCTACACATATGTAACTTTATTTTTATAAAACAAAAAAAAAACGATTTTTTTCAAAAAAATTTAAAAGAACCTCTCCTTAAATCATTCATTTTCGTCATTGAAACTGGTGTTGTCGGAAAACAGAAATCATTTAAGCAACGACACATTAGAAAATATACCTTGTTCGCCTAAGCTCAACACACTTAGATAATGCGATCGACGGCTTGAGTTTATTTGAAGAATTATTATTTACGTAATACATTTTTCAGATTACTATATGATTTTTTCAGATTACAAATTAACTCTTCTTGCCCTAGCTGCATTAGTTTGACTCTTGAGGACCGCCTATGCGAGATTCTGTGTCTTGGCTTATGTAGCAAGTGTCTAAATGGATGAAACTTATAGCGAGTCTGCAACTCTTCAAATTGTGATAGTTGCGGGCGTAGGCACCACAGCTTATTGCATTTTTTGGATCCGCTATCAGTGAAGTTCCCTCCAGCAGTTTTGCATGTACGGACTCTGCGTCTCCTACCTTAAAATTCCTGGGGGCGACGGATCGTGGTTGTGACGGTTCTCCTCTTCTAGCCACTAGCCACAATATGCTGGTGATGAACTGCTATGGGAAGTTTGTGCCTTTTCGAACGCTTCTTGATTTCGGCTCTCAGATCAACCTCATTTCCTCGCGATAAGCTCAGCTGCAGCTTCCCGAATCTAAATCGCTGGTGGTCGTATTTTGAATAGGGGACATAAAACAAGCGGCCCCTTAGTAAGGACTCTGTCTGCAGGCTCACTACCATAAGTATCTCTCTACCCTGCTCATATAACGGCGATCGTGACACCTGCGCTTACCGACCTTCAATCCAGCGTTAAGTTAGGCGTCGGCAATTGACAAGACCCGAAGAACTTGCGGATTCTGTGTTCCACTTGCTTCATTTTATGACCTGTTACGCGACGGACGAATCCATTTGGACACTTTGCAGGTGATTCAGAATACTCGGTTCAGTTGGGTTGTTTGTAGCGGTGGAGAGCACCTGGAAAGAAGCCCTGGTCTCCCCCTCGGTCTTTAGAATTTAAGTATTTGTAGTCAAGCTTATTGTATAATGAAGTGCGCCGGAATCCTCTTCAAGGGGGGACATCAGAGTAGAGTTTTGAAAAAATCGAAAAATTTTTTTTTCCGTTTAAAAAATTGTCTTAAAAGGTCTTAAAAAATAACGGAAAAGGTCTTAAAAATAACATATCATAAGATTTCCATTCTGCGGCGATGCCTCAAAGGTATATCCCACAGTACTTAAAACTTTAAACGCGTTATTCTCGAAACCGCTTTTTTTGAGTTGGCCGAACACATAACTCGAACAACTCTTAACCAATCGATCTAAAATTTTGGAAATATTCTCAGAATACCTATGTCTCTCGACACACGTTGGATTTTTTTTTTATATTGCTTACTTTTTTTTATCAACAATTTTATGACGTTTTTTGTTCGTTTTGTTCCATTTTGCAAAAAATCAATATATCAAAAATATCCTACGTGTGTCGATAGCCGTTGATGTACAGAAACTAACCAAACTAGATTTTTTATTCTAGATCAAAAATTAGGGACGTTAGGTGTTCGGCCATGGACCCCCTTTAAAAAAAATAGGGCCTACGAATAAAGGCTGCAGAGCCGCCATTTTGTTTTCGATTTATTAAAAAAAAAAATTATTTTGTTCTTTAAATATAATATAATATAACCTCATTTACAAATTTTCGATTGGCTTTTTCATTTGGAAAAAAAATGAAAATTACAGAAAATCCGCTTTTTTCGCCTGTTACTCAGATGTCCCCCCTAAGAAGATGTTGAAAATCCGGTGACTTCCATCGGAGGGAGGATAGTCTTTTATAATTCGGGAAGGTCTAACCAAGCTTTGTGTATTTAAGGCAGCATCGTCCTATGACATCACAATGCATTTCTGCACTTTCAACCTGCGCTATTACTCCCTACCTCGCCCTTTCAATCGATCGGCTACCAGCATCTGCCTTTTTGTACGTTTTGGTCTCGGTCTCTCCGCTATAAGTGTAAAGCGGTCAGCTGTTCTCGGTTATTGCTATTCTCTCGCCGCCCATCTATATGCAATCGTCGCGATAAGTATTATAATTCGATTATAAAAAAAAATAAACAGAAAAATATATAAAGCGGCAAACTTAATATTAGAAAAAAATTTGAGGCATTTTTGTAGTTACAGAAAACGCTCGGTAATATAACAATATTAATAAATTTAAATATTCTCTCAACACAGACAGGTTAAACACAAAATAAACAAACACTTATTGCTTTATAATAATAATGGACTCAATTCTGATTTTAAAATATATTTTTAGAAATTTGTTTGCTTATAGCGATTATTTGGATATTAGCCAGAAATCAAGTGTATGGTTATTCAAACGATCAATTTAGTGTAATTCTTACCATTCAGACGCCAGCTTCGCAAAACTGTGATGTCACCATCCTCTTGTGGTATAGAATATGAACGTCCTAAGTCGCCCATTTCTTTAAAAATTAAAAAGAAATATTCAATTTAATTTAAATGTAAAAAAAAAATGTACATAACAGAAAACTTACTGGAATGTCATATGTTATTTTGAATAACTCAGGAACAACGTCTAGAAGCTTAAAAGAAATTTATATTAATATAAAAACAAGAAAGGAAAGCTAACTTCGGGCGGAGCCGAAGTTGATATACTCTTGCAGCTAAAACAGGATATATATCGCTAAAATCGGATATAGTTGACCGATTCTTATGGGAATATCATAATATAACCAATAAATTACAAGACAAAATCTGAAAAAAAATCCCAAACTTCTATCTTGAAGAACCCCAAAGTTGGTATTTTTACCAAATACCATTTCCGATCGTTCAGTTATATGGCAGCTATAAGATATAGTCGGCCGATCCATATGAAACTTGATAAGTCATATTATTTTTCCAAAAATAGAATTCATAGAAAATCCCAACTTAAAAAAACCTTCTAGCTCGAAAAACACTGAAGTTATGCCATTTCCGATCAATCAGTTATATGGCAGATATAGGATATAGTCGGCTGATCCTTACAAAATTTGGCATGTTGTATTATTTTTCCAAAAATAGCAATCGTACCAAATTCGAGCTTTAAAAACACCGAAGTTATAGCATTTCCGATCAATCAGTTATATGGAAGCTATAAGATATATTCGGCCGATCCTTATGAAATTTGGTAGGTCGTATTATTTTGCATTCGTACCTACCCACAAAAATAGCATTCGTACAAAATCTGAACTCTGTAACTTTAAAAACACCAAAGTTATACCATTTCCGATCAATCAGTTATATGGCAGCTATAAGATATAGTCGGCCGATCCGGGCCGTTCCGACTTATATACTGCGTGCAAAGGAAAGAAAAGTGTGTGCAAAGTTTCAAGACGATAGCTTTAAAACTGAGAGACTAGTTCGCGTAGAAAAAGACAGACAGACGGACATGCTCATATCAACTCAGGAGGTGATCCTGATCAAGAATATATATACTTTATAGGGTCGGAGATGTCTCCTTCACTACGTTGCACACTTTTGACCAAAATTATAATACCCTCTGCAAGGGTATAACAAGAAAGGAAAGCTATCTTCGGGCGGTCCCCAAACTTTTAACGTTTCTAATTAGCACACAGAAATAATGCAACAGTGCCTTGTGGTTTTCTACACCTCTCATAATAATCTGAAGTCTATCAACTTCAACACCTTGTTGATATGTATAACGTGGGTGGATGTAAACGCTTTCTAAACTTGGAATGGATGTTAACGCTTTTTAATATGGAACTAGTCCTTAACGCAGTATTTCACCAAATACTTGTTTTTACAAATGCACCCATCTATGTACATGTATAAAGGGAAATGCATTTATTGTGAGAGCTGTGGGCTTCATTTGATTCTGATTTGCACTTTTCCTACGATGAGGCACTGAATGGGCGGGTATAAATTTAACCCTAAATAAAGTTCTGTTTATATTTGGAATTGCCGATTTAAATTGTTATCAAATTCGGGGCTGTAAACGATTGGCAGCTAACATTCGGTGAACCCGACTTGATTCGTGCTACCGGATTTTGCAGTAGAAAATGGTAGCATTTTTGTTTTTGTTAAAATATTGATTCTAGAGCTGAGGCACTAACCATACAGCATATAGACAACCCATTTCATACAACGAAAATGGACGAAAAAATTTCTTGCGACAGGCCCCAGAGAGGATTTCTTACGGTTATCGTTCGTTCATCTTACGCTCATACTCTCATTAAATGCTTTCTGTTTCTCAGTCTCTGAACGGAGCGCGATGAATATGGTTGGCCTGCGCTTCGGTTGATCTTTGTATGTATGCGTCTCACATTCACATACACGGGTCTATGTGTGCGTGCGATTTCGTTTCGAAGCCAGCGCACAACATTTTGATTTTTCTTACTTTTCAGGCTTGCTACCCTAACAAAATTCGGATATTGGTTATTTGGTGAAATGACGAAAGAAATTATATTATTTTTATACCCTTGCAGAGGGTATTATAATTTTGTCCAAAAGTGTGCAACGCAGTGAAGGAGACATCTCCGACCCTATAAAGTATATATATTCTTGATCAGGATCACCTTCTGAGTTGATATGAGCATGTCCGTCTGTCCGTCTGTCCGTCTGTCTGTTTCTACGCAAACTAGTCTCTCAGTTTTAAAGCTATCGTCTTGAAACTTTGCACACACCCTTCTTTCCTTTGCACGCAGTACATAAGTCGGAACGGCCGGGATCGGCCGACTATATCCTATAGCTGCCATATAACTGATTGATCGGAAATGGTATAACTTTGGTGTTTTTAGAGTTACAGAGTTCAGATTTTGTACGAATACTACTTTTGGCAAAATAATACGACCTACCAAATTTCATAAGGATCGGCCGACTATATCCTATAGCTGCCATATAACTGATTGATCGGAAATGGTATAACTTTGGTGTTTTTATAGTTACAGAGTTCAGATTTTGTATGAAAGCTATTTTTGGCAAAATAATACGAGCTACCAAATTTTATAAGGATCGGCCGACTATATCTTATAGCTGCCATATAACTGATTGATCGGAAATGGTATAACTTTGGTGTTTTTAAAGCTAGAGAATTCGAATTTGGTACGAATGCTATTTTTGGCAAAATAATACAACCAACCAAATTGCATAACGATCAGCCGACTATATCTTATAGCTGCCATATAACTGAACAATCGGAAATGGTATTTGGTAAAAATACCAACTTTGGTATTTTTGAAGATGAAAGCTTGGTACTTTGTTTTAGATTTTTTATTGTAATAAATTGGTTATAATATGATATTCTCATAAGGATTGGCCAATTCAATCCGATTTTTGCGATAATATCGGGTTTAAACTGCAAGGGTATATCAACTTCGGCTCCGCCCGAAGTTAGCTTTCCTTTCTTGTTTATATTATATTTTTTATTATTTCAGCATACATTTTAAATTTATTTAGGAATAAGATTAAGTGTTGGCAGTAAAATGTTTTGCATATATATATTTTTACGAATCATTAAAAATCAATATACTGAGATAGGAACAGGGTATATTTCAGTCGACATCCCTTAAAAAGCCGATCGCTTTTAAGTTTTTGTTGTTCTTCATGTGGATTGTGCCTGCATACCCTGCATACGCAGGCTAGCGCTGCGGATGCTTCCAACAAGGAGCAGTATTTGAAGAAGAAGGCAACCACTGAATAAAAATTCGCGGCTCCCTCCACTATCGGCATTGGAGAAAGCCCTTTCTGCAAAATTCGATGGCCTTCAGGATGCATTGGAAAAGAAAAATCATGAGGAAATTGGCAGCCTATTGTTCTGGAAGTTCACCCGCCTGGCCACTAAGATATTTTTTTATGTATGCGCAAGCATATATTAAATTTATTTAAGGGGGACATCTGAGTACAGTTTTGAAAAAATCGAAAAATTTTTTTTCGCTTAATAAATTTTTTAGGGTCTTAAAAATACCATATCAAAAGATAGAGTCCGGCAAAAGTGTCGAAATTTTCCATTGTGCGGGAAAATTGTCCAGGTATATCCCACTGTACTTAAAACTTTAAACGCGTTTTTTTCACCTTTTAAACACCTTTTTTTGAGTTGGCCGAACACATAACTCGAACAACTCTTAACCTATCGATCTAAAATGCGGACATTTTTGTTTTATATTGCTTAGTTTTTTTATCAACAATTTTGTGACGTTTTTTGTTCAAGAATATTGAAAATTTGTTTCAATCACTCACCATTTTGCAAAAAATCAATATATCAAAAATATCCTACGTGTGTCGATAGCCGTTGATGTACAGAAACTAACCAAACTAGATTTTTTATTCTAGATCAAAAATTAGGGACGTTAGGTGTTCGGCCATGGACCCCCTTTAAAAAAAATAGGGCCTACGAATAAAGGCTGCAGAGCCGCCATTTTGTTTTCGATTTATTAAAAAAAAAATTTTTTTTTGTACTTTAAATATAATATAATAAAACCTCATTTACAAATTTTCGATTGCCTTTATCCATTGGCCGAAAAAAATTCCAGAAAATCCGCTTTTTTTTTTGCCTGTTACTCAGATGTCCCCCCTTAAGTAATTCTATAATGAAGAATAGGAGTAGCAGTTAGTACAGGGGGTTATTAATATGACGGGGAATTGATGAATTGCCGTGAAGGCAGCTCGATCTGCATGGGTTCACGATTGAGTGAAGACTAACTTCGGTAGAACGAGATCGCTGCGCGAGAGAATGCAGTCGCATACATAACACCCCTTAACACCCAGACGGATCGTAGAACTGGGGGCGGTGACGGTCACGGGCCGATCTGCGTGGCCGTCCTCTAGTCCCGATTGGCTCAGGCGAGCGCTGTGGCCCAGCTGGAGTTGTGGATCCGCCAGCTACCGCTTCAGCTAGGGTTGGAGTGGAACAGAAAGTTGGTGATGCTGTCTCCTCTAGTGTTGGCTGCTGCGAAGAACTGCCCAATCGCAGCTGATCCAGATGTCGTCAAGATCCAGATGTCCAGGTTTTCCTCAAGACACACCGAATAGGAATTCGGTCCCGTTCGCTTCGAGACGTGGCCCTCAAGCCACTTGGGACCGCTTGCATAATTTCGGACCCAAACAAGGCTGACTGTAAAAAACGACTTTTTAGTTTGGGCCTCGCAAATCTTACCATATGATCTTTCGCCTGGACTTAATTTGTCAAAGAATGTCTGGAGCTCCCTATTGAACAGTAACTCCGTAGAATGTGGGTCAAACAAGAAACGAGCTAAAGCTAAGTTGACATCAGTATGACGATCTAGTTTCTTCAGTTAACTTTTTGTGGTTTGAACCATTCGTTCGGCTTGTCCGTTGGTTGCAGGGTGGAACGGCGCGGATCCGATTTGACGGATCCGATTGTTTTTCGTAAAAACCTTAAACTCCTCAGAGGTGAAAGCAGTTCCGTTGTCGGACAGTTCCGTTTCGGTCCGGCAAAATCAATGTGCAGGTGGGACCATGGTTTCTTGGCAGACTCACAGTGATGTACGTCCGATCGTGAGAGGGAATTTATCGTATGTTAGAACGCTCACCCTCTCCGCTACTCCATCCCCTTAACACCCAGTTGAGCACCTTTCTCAGACTGCAATCCTTAGACGTGTTGGTAGCTAGGGTGTTCACGATGACAGTGGGATCAGTTGCCCATTCGATCATGAAAACTTCTTCTGTTCGAGGCTCATGGTGTAAATCTGACGTTGGGCAGCGGCTTAGGAAATCTGCATTTCTTATTTTTGTTCCAGGATGATTAATAAGCTTGAATTTATACGCTCTCGAAAAAATTGCTCGACGCATAATCGGGTTGGAAATGATTTAAGGGTTTGGCTTTTATGGCCCATATAAATAATTATGATATTTTTTGACACCTGCGACGAACGCTACCACTTCTCTGTCGATCTGTGAGTAGTTCCTCTCCGTCTTTGACAGCGAGCGAGAGTAAAACGCAATCGGTTTATCCGTCCTGTCTTCCATTTCGTGGCTAAGTACTGCTCCTAACCCGTATGGTGACGCATCCCAAGTTTAGATCAGTGGGCGGTCCAGAGAGTAATGAATTAGGACCGCATCCGATGCGATAAAATTCTTTAGTTCTGCGAACGCTTTTTGGTGTAACGGACGCCATGTCCATTGTACGTTCTTGTCTAGAAGTCTATGTAATGGCTCCGCAATGGTGGCCTTCTGGGGCAAGAATGAGTGATTAAAATTGGTCAGTCCCAGAAACTCTTGCAACGGTTTCTTCTCTTTTGGCGGTGGCGCCTCATGGATGGTTCTAACTTTGTCGGCTGATGGCCTAATGCCGAGAGCGCCATTCGATGGAAGAGACACCAAAATGATATTTGTCCTTGCGCAGACGTAATCCTGCCTGGTTCATACGGGCTAGACATCGTTTAATCTACTCGCAAGTTCTTCTGATTTACCCATTATTACAATATCGTCAAAATACGGAAGGACGCCCGGTATGTTCTGCAGTATTATTTAAATGCAGCTTTTGAATATTCCTGGGGCTGCTGAAATTCCCAATTGTAGTATTGTTACCTTAAATACTCCTTTGTGAGTAGCTATTGTTTGCATCAAATCTGACTTTTCGTCTACTACCAATTGTTGATACGCCTACGCCAAATCTATTTTTGCGAAAATTAAGCCTCCTTCTATCGAAGCCGTTCTGTTAAGCGAAGATTTATAATCTCCACAAATGCGAATGGAACCATCTTTTTTGACTATGGGAACCGTCAGAGTTGCCCACTCAGAGTACTCCACAGGCTCAAGTATTCCTTGGGCACAAAGAGTGCGGCTTGAGGAGTGCGTAGGGAATTCGACAAGGTGGTAGTCTGACCGGCGGAACTTCCGGGTCCACTTTGAGAGCCACTGGTGGCCCCGTATACCGACCAAGTTCTGATGAAAACAAATTCCATTGACGCACTGCACACCATGAATACCTTCTATGCGGATTTCGAGGGGTTCAAACCAGTTGCACCATAGAAGGTTTAACGGTGCCGGACGTGACGACCAATGCACTATGGTCCCAGTGCGGCATAAAATCGAAAAAATGATGAAACTATTTTTTGAATATGAACAAAATTATAATTAATAGACATCCCAAATAAATATAAATATATAATTTTTTGAGCTTTATTGCAACCCTGTTAATTTAGCGCGGTCATTTAACCAGCTGATTTATTGCAACCCTGAAACTTGCAAATTGGCGGCAACTTTAAGGCAACTTTTAATTGTGTTTCAATTGGCTTAAATTGAGTAAAAATACTAGATTAAATATGGAAAACAAAGATCAAGGTATGAAAAATTAATAATAAAACTATTTCGTGTTATCATTATATTTGTATCTTTGTTGTCAAATGTTTTGTAAGTGTCTATTTAGCAGGAATGTGTAACAAAAGTAGTTGTGTTTTGTGGAGTGTTACTTTTTCAGCGCATATCGGCGCAAGCAACTAACCAGGTGAAGTTACTTATAACAAGAAAGGAAAGCTAACTTCGGGCGGAGCCGAAGTTGATATACCCTTGCAGTTTAAACCCGATATTATCGCAAAAATCGGATTGAATTGGCCAATCCTTATGAGAATATCATATTATAACCAATTTATTACAATAAAAAATCTAAAACAAAGTACCAAGCTTTCATCTTCAAAAATACCAAAGTTGGTATTTTTACCAAATACCATTTCCGATTGTTCAGTTATATGGCAGCTATAAGATATAGTCGGCTGATCGTTATGCAATTTGGTTGGTTGTATTATTTTGCCAAAAATAGCATTCGTACCAAATTCGAATTCTCTAGCTTTAAAAACACCAAAGTTATACCATTTCCGATCAATCAGTTATATGGCAGCTATAGGATATAGTCGGCCGATCCTTATAAAATTTGGTAGCTCGTATTATTTTGCCAAAAATAGCTTTCATACAAAATCTGAACTCTGTAACTCTAAAAACACCAAAGTTATACCATTTCCGATCAATCAGTTATATGGCAGCTATAGGATATAGTCGGCCGATCCTTATGAAATTTGGTAGGTCGTATTATTTTGCCAAAAGTAGTATTCGTACAAAATCTGAACTCTGTAACTCTAAAAACATTAAAGTTATACCATTTCCGATCAATCAGTTATATGGCAGCTATAGGATATAGTCGGCCGATCCCGGCCGTTCCGACTTATGTACTGCGTGCAAAGGAAAGAAGGGTGTGTGCAAAGTTTCAAGACGATAGCTTTAAAACTGAGAGACTAGTTTGCGTAGAAACAGACAGACGGACAGACGGACAGACGGACATGCTCATATCAACTCAGGAGGTGATCCTGATCAAGAATATATATACTTTATAGGGTCGGAGATGTCTCCTTCACTGCGTTGCACACTTTTGGACAAAATTATAATACCCTCTGCAAGGGTATAAAAATATAGGAATTCAAATTTAATTGGTCTTCTTTGCTGGTTTTGGCTCGTTTTCGAAAAAACGGTACTTTTCAGTGTCATATGAATTTATGCGTTCTGAGCTGCTGGAAATATGGTCCAAAAACAATCGATGTAATGCTGCAGTAAACGATTTCATTTTAGAAAAATTGGGCAATAATGCTACACGTTTAAAGGAAAAAGTTATTAATGCGGTTAAAAATTTTATTGGACATATTAAAAAATACCTGCCGAAGCACAATCGTTTGCTAAGACGCTTTAAAGAAGTCCACGCACACTGGCTCTCACAGAATATAGTAATTGTACTGGACAATGCAGTAACTGTGACTCCATCACCGCCTAAAAAAGGTCGTCCTACTCTTAGCTATAATGAGGCTGGAGCTCGGTTAAAAAGAAAGTTGGCGTCATCAGTAGCAGAAAGTGTTGGACATGAGAGAGACCTTCTACTTCATGCTGCAGCTGTTTCCGGTAAAAAATTTCGTCCCAATCCCCAATCCGAAGAGACAACATCTAAGATATCTCCAGATGAAGTTCTGGCATATCTCCTAGAAAATTCTTTGACAAAAAGGCAATATATTAATACTGCTTTGCTAGCCAATAGTCGTAGCTTCAACGTATTTCCAAGCTACAAGAAATTATTACAGGCTAAGGGTCAATGTCGGCCAAATGGAATAAATATAACTGAAACGGTTGCGGAAGTACCACTGCAATGTTTATTGGATCACACAGCAAGTCGTCTAATTTTATTGCAGAAAGATGTTTTATAAAAGTATCCGGACATAAAGGAGTTGAAATTGATTGCTAGCTATGGCTTTGATGGGTCTACTGGACAGACAATTCACATGCAAAGCTTCAAAGAACATCAAGAGCCCATTATTGATCAATCATTGTTTGTCACGTCGCTAATACCTATTAAACTTATAGATAAGTTTGAAAGAAATGTATGGGTAAATGCTACACCACAGTCGGTTCGATTTTGCAGGCCCGTGAAAATAGAATTCACCAAAGAAACGCCAACTCATATAGTTGCCGAAAAGTCGGATCTTGACAGACAAATAAAGGCTTTAGTTTCTTTCGAATACGAAATTGATATCAATAAAAAAGTCACAATTACTTATGAACTATGTATGACTTTAATAGATGGCAAAGTTCTAAAAGTTTTAACGGGAACAAAATCCACACAATGCTGTCCTTTATGTGGAGCAACACCAACACAATTTTTAACGGAAAAAAATTTGCAATCAAATACCTTCAAATTAAAAGTTCTTAGAAGTTCTTCACAATTTCCATATCATACTAATAGTTTTGTCAAGTGAATATAAAATTTCTGTCGAAAAATTTCAAAATTTCTGCAATAGGGCGGCAGCTCTCTACATGGAGAAATATCCATGGTATCCCATGTCAGCAACGCTTCATAAAATATTGGCTCATGGATCACAAATTATTGAAGCTTCTGTGGTTCCGGTTGGTTCTTTGGGTGAAAATGCTTTAGAATCGCGCAACAAATCATACAAGAAAGATCGTCTATCGCATTCCAGGAAAGACAGTAGAATTCATCGCATAACAGATGTATTTAACAGAGCTTTGGACTCATCGGATCCTTTGTTATCCAGCCTTTGCATTGCTGAACGAAAGCGATCTAATAAAGTTAAGATCTTACCTAAAGAAGTATTAAGCCTACTAGAAGAGCCGAAAATAATGGACGCATCAAATACGTACAGCGACACAGATACTGACGAAGGTAGCGAATAAAATTAGTATAGTATATCTATATACCTACATAATAATAATATATAACAAAAACACATGTATATATAGATATTTAAGTCATTCCTAAAGTAAATGTAAATCTATTGTTTGAATTCAGCGTCATACGTTATTTCTACTAATAATACTACGAATTGGTTTGTATGGGAGGCAATAGAAGGCGTGGTTGCACAGACTCCAAATTTTTTTTACATACTTATCTTTCTAAAAAAACACAATGTGCAAAGTTTGAAGTCTGTAACTCTATTTTTAGAATTAATGCCAAAAAAACCAACTTCTGGAACCATAGTGCAATGGGAGATTAGTGATACGGCGATTGTCGCAGCGGATTGACGTGTCGGTGATTCCCATGACCGGAATAGGGTTACGTTGATTGTCGCTTAGCTTTAGGTGGCACTTGACGACATCGGGATTACCGATTGGCCAGATGTACCGATACGAAGACTCCTTCATGATGATGACGGGCGTCCCGGAATCAACTTCGAACTGACCACGGCCACGGATTTCTTGGGGCTGACCACCGGAACTATTTCTTGGGGCGGAACTGTTTGATGTACGCGTCCGTGCGATGGTCTTTTGTTACGCATGTTACTGGGCGTGGGAGATGAAGATTTTGTTGACCCAGCTTGACTGTTACTGCGGCATACACGACGTATGTGGCCAGTTCGACCACAGGAATGACAAGTGGCGTTGCGGAACGGACACTTCCTGGGGACCTGCCGACACCCACAACCCGCGCAACCCGCAAATTTAGAGCCGTAAGGGGTGGCTTAATGAACGTTGGCGCATCGCCACCCTGCTGCAAATGGACAGGAGACAGAACATCGAGGTCAGCTGGATATTCTGAAAGGCAAACAAGAGGCCTTGAGTTAATTATCGCGACAATCTGACATAGTAATGATCAAAGTCTAGTAAAGAGTTCCGGAGACACCCATCAACACGAAACAGACCATCCTTGTCGATACTCAGTTTGACACTCAGTTTAGCGGCCTTCAGCTACTAACTGAGTCCCATAAGCGTAAGAAGTCCGCTGTTTGTGATCCACCTCAGCCTACTCAGCCGTTCATATCTCTGTCCATCGCAAGGGCTGAATGAGAACAATTCGCCGTCCGAATTTCTCAAGGAAATGAGCAATTGTCTGATATGTCCTCTGTGGTATCCCTTCAAGTGATAGGGATCCTAGGTTCTAGTAAATGAAACCCCCGTCAGAATCACTTAAAAGGGTATTCCACAGTCCGAACCATCGGCACCGACTACAGTTCTGCAATTCTTGTATCTGCGACACCAAAACCCTTACAGGTGATTCCTCCATCGAAACATACATTTGTTTCTCGGCATGCCCCTGATACTTCAGTGATTGATATCTCGGCTTAGATAAAAGCCAAAACTAAATTCTATATAAAGGTGGAGGACATACATAAATTTAAATATACATATATAAGGCGCACGCGATGAAGAAGGTTGGTCTGCGCTTAGATTGATCTTTGTATGTATGCGTGTCACACATTCACATACACGGGTGCATGCGATTTCTTTTCGAAGACAGCGCACTCAATTTTTGATTTTTCTAACTTTTTATGCTTGCTACCCTAAGAAAACTCGGGTATTCGTTATTGGGTGAAATGACGAACGATATTATATTATTTTTTATAATATATTTTTAAATATTTCTGCATACATTTTACATTTATTTAGGAATAAGATTAAGTATTAGCAGTAAAATGTTTTGGATACATATATAAGTTAACACAAAACGAATTCGCAACCGAAGTTGGCCTCACGCATTGCAGCAGCAAGCAAAAGTGCAAGGGCAATTTCCCGGCTTCGCTCCCAAATGGTGCTGGCTGCAGCGTCGGATCCACTTCCCGCTGCAGCGAAGACAACGGCAAAGCTCCGACGTTGGCAGAGGCAGCAACAAACCTATTGGGTATAAATATGCCAATTTTTGTAAACATATTTTTGGTTCCAATTTTCATACTAATAAATTTGGACCAAGTGTCCAACAAAATTATATTTTTTTTTAAATAATAGTGTGTAACTGGCGCCCAACGTTTAAGAGTCCTGTCCGCGGAAATATCCTTGGTATCGAATAAAAGTAACACTCCTAAGTGCACCCCATAAAAAACAAAACCACCTGTAAGTGCACCCCATAGGCCCTGGTAACACCGGAAAAAAAATTACAGTACAATTTTATTTTACTGTAAGCTAACTTTGAATTACAAACCACAAACAAAATAAGAAATCACAAAAGTAAAACCATACCCAAAATAAATTTTTTTAACAAAAATTAAAAATCTAAAACAAAGCAAACAAACAAACAAAACAAACCCAATCAAAAAAATTATTCACAAAAGTGAAACATACCCAAAAGAAATTTTTTAAACAAAAATTAAAAAGCTAAAACAAATCAAACAAACACACAAAACAAACCCAATCTAAAAAAAAATTACTAACCTAAGAATTTATATTTTACGCACAACCCTACACACCTCTACACATACAAAAAATATTTTTTAAGTTACAAAAATGGCTAATCCAAATAATCTGATTAGGCCCGCGATGCTCAACAATAATGGAGTCCCTGAAGTAAACCAAGTCCCAGCAAACTTAGCTAACATGCAAGCCCAAATACAAGAAATAGTAGAGAGAATTTTAAATCAAAAATTAAACCCAGATTCAGTGCCGCTACTCGATCAAACCTATAATGCTAATGCAAACAATGTGAGTGAATTTGACAGAGTCCCAGACATAGTAAAAAGCCTCATGGAATTTTCTGGCCAAGTAGGAGAATTCAGTTCCACTACGCTGACAAACGAGACGTTACGACATTAGAATACCAAATGATTTCATTTTTACAGGGTAATCAAACCACAGCAGATTTCTATCAACAGGTCTATACCCACTTATCACTTATCTTGAACAACATTTCATGCTGTCTAGCATTTCAAAGACTAGAAAATCAGAAATTCAGGATCAATTACGCCAATAATTATCAACACAATACAAGGAAATTTTAAGGACCTAAAAAATTCGTACAGCAACCATCCAATGCAGCTAGACAACCATTTATCCCACATTTAGCTCAAGTTCCACAGACCCCAAAAACGACACATTATTTTCCACAACAGCAAATGCAATTTAATGGACATCATCAACAATATTCTGCTTACCCAGCAATACAACCACCACGTCCACTGGCTCCAAAGCTACAGCCAAAGCCAGAACCTATGGATATAGATAAAAGTTTACAGACGAGACAAGTAAATTATATAAACAGACCAAATAATGGACTGCAGGGAAAACGACCACCAAATGACTAGCGGTTTGGTAGATAAAAGACAAAGAAATTTTCACATAAGCACTGAACAAGAACACCCAATAGAAAATACCGACCAATTAACGGAAACTGACGAGACGACAGCCGAATACTATGCGGAAATTCCAGATTTCGAACAAGAAACAGAGGAAACCGAATATACTGGCCTTCATTTTTTAGAGTAGAATCCTCTTCATTACCTTACTTTCAATGTAAAATCGGTAATGGAGAGATGATCAAAATTTTAATAGATACCGGCTCTAATAAAAAGTACATTCAACCGCGACTAGTAAAAAGCCAATCAAAAATAAAAAATCTTTTTATGTAAGCTCCATAGCCGGAGATGTTCAAATCACACACCACATAATTGCCAACCCATTTGATTTAAAAGATACATATGTTAGATTCATCTTTCTACCCTCGTTACAATCATTCGATGCCATTATAGAAAACAATACACTTTGCGAAATCAACGCTTAAATAAATTTGGAGGAAGGTTATATTTCAATTAAAAACAAACGTAGAATCACAATAAAACAGAAAGCTTCTCCCAAAGTCAACAAATTAGATATTTGAATAGAACATACAACAGAAACGCAAAAGAAAATTTAAAAATTACTTGCATAAAATTTCCAAACTTATTTGACGACCCAGACGAGAAACTGACATACACTACCAAAGTAGAAGCTACTATAAGAAGTACGAATGAAAGTCCAATATACTCGAGGCACTACCCATACTAAGCAAATACAAGCACTAAGCAAATACAAGAGCTACTCGAAAACGACGTAATAAGACGTTCAAGATCCCCGTATAATTCTCCAATATGGATTGGACCGAAAAAAATGGATGCCATCGGACAGAAAAAGCATAGAATGGTAATGTACTATAGGAAGCTTAACTTGGTCACCATTCCAGACAGATACCCTATACCAGACATTAACAATGTACTGGCACAGTTAGGACAAAATAAATTTTTTTCTGTTTTAGACCTTGAAAGTGAATTTCACCAAATCCCACTCAGACAATCAGACATAGAAAAAACTGCATTTTCAGTAAATCAAGGCAAATATTAGTTTACCAGACTCCCGTTTGGACCCAAAAATGCTCCTTCTATTTTCCAACGGGCGCTAGACGACATTTTTAGAGATCATATAGGAGTTAGGTGTTTCGTCTACATTGACGACATTATTATCTTTAGTAAAAGCGAAGAAAATCATCTAAATGACATAGAAATTATATTCCAAATTCTTGAGGACGCAAACATGAGAATTCAGTTAGAAAAATGCGAATTTTTTAAGAAAGAAGTTGAATTTTTAGGATTTTTAGTAGCCGATACCGGAGTTAAGAAAAACCCGGAACAAGTGAAAGCAATCGTCGAATTCCCTGAACCAAAGACACTTAAATGTAATATTATTATATCCAGACTACAATAAAGAATTTAAATTAACTACCGATGCTTCAGACTATGCTATTGGTGCTGTATTGGCCCAAGAAGACAAACCTATAATATTTATTTCTAGAACTCTAAGTAAAGCAGAAGAAAGCTATGCTCCATATAACAGCTCAGCAAACGGCCAAATCGAACGCTTCCATTCAACACTGTCCGAAATTATTCGTTGCCAAAAGGCAGACAAAGTAAACGCATCGTTAAGAGATCTTATAGACAGATCAGTTGTCAGTTGTAATTATTCAATACACTCAACCACTAACAGAAAACCAGTTGACTTACTTTTTGGAAGAAAGGTAGCACTCAACCCTAGAAAACAAATAACAGAGAAATTTACGAACACCCAGAAAAAAAACTTAACATACCATAACAAAAAAAGAGATCAAATAAAAAAATATTCCCCAGGAGAGGAGATATTTGTTCAAAATAATAAAAGATTAGGTATAAAAGTTTCCGCCAGATATAAGCAAGAAATCGTAAAAGAAGACAGAAATACCACAGTACTAACAGAGATTGGAAGAATTATTTACAAACAACTTATTCGAAATTAAATCATATTTTCAGAACCCTTTTCGCTGTGTGTGCTGCTGACGTTCAAATAACTGACTACACGAAATCCAATATTGTGACTTTAGTTAACGGACTGGCTAAGGTTCAAACGGGAACCAGATTAATTCATATTATTGATATAGAAGAATACGAAAAAACTCTTGAAAAAATTAATTACACTACCAACTAAAGACGTACGACCCAATATTGCCATTTATAACCGAAGAGATAAGAATTACAAAAGAAATTTAATTAATAACCTCAAGATTAGGAGTAAAACGAAAAGACATATCGATTTGTTAGGCAGTGCCTGGAAATGGTTAACTGGACCCCCCGACAGTAGAGATTTCGAAATAGTTCAAGAAAAGAAAAATTCTGCATTAACCAACAACAACAATCAAGTTATTCTAAACAGACTCATTGTAGAAAAAATAAACAATATCACCCAAGCCAATACAAATTTAATCAATAGCTTGAAATACGAAGGAAACCCCCAAAGGGACACTAGCACAACATTTATGTTTCAAATTAAAATGCTTAAAGAAGAAATAGTTAACCTTAACCACGCAATACAATGGGCGAAAGCAGATATTAGTAACACACAGATATTAGGAGATGAAGAAGTTATAAAGTTATAATTTAGTTCCAATTTTCATACTAATAAATTCGGACCAAGTGTCCAACAAAATTATATTCTTTTTTAAATAATAAACCCAAGTGTGTAACTTATATATTTTTACGAATAATTAAAAATCAATATACTGAAACAAAATCAATATATAATTTAAAATGCCGATCGCTTTTATGTTTTTTTTTGTTCTCCATGTGGGTTGTGCCTGCATACCCAACCGATGGATGATTTATAGGGGACGGGACCGCAACAAAAATATTAAAATTTTTTTTTTGGGACACTGGCTATTAATATTATTTTCATTTAATATATGGAAAACATTTTACTGCAAACACTTAATCTTATTCTTCAGTAAATGTAAAATGTATGCTGAAATATTTAAAAATATATTATAAAAAACAAGAAAGGAAAGCTAACTTCGGGGGGAGCCGAAGTTGATACACCCTTGCAGTTAAAACTGGATATATATCGTAAACATCGGATTAAATTGGCCGATCCTTATGAGAATATCATAATATAACCAATTTATTACAATACAAAATCTAAAACAAAGTACCAAGCTTCCATCTTCAAAAATACCAAGGTTGGTATTTTTACCAAATACCATTTCCGATCGTTGAGTTATATGGCAGCTATAAGACATAGACGGCAGATCGTTATGAAATTTGGTAGGTTGTATTAACTGACCAAAAATAGAATCTGTACTGGATTAAATTGGCCGATCCTTATGAGAATATCATAATATAACCAATTTATTACAATACAAAATCTAAAACAAAGTACCAAGCTTCCATCTTCAAAAACACCAAGGTTTGTATTTTTACCAAATACCATTTCCGATCGTTCAGTTATATGGCAGCTATAAGACATAGACGGCAGATCGTTATGAAATTTGGTAGGTTGTATTAACTGACCAAAAATATAATCTGTACTGGATTAAATTGGCCGATCCTTATGAGAATATCATAATATAACCAATTTCTTACAATACAAAATCTAAAACACTGATTAAATTGGCCGATCCTTATGAGAATATCATAATATAACCAATTTCTTACAATACAAAATCTAAAACAAAGTACCAAGCTTCCATCTTAAAAAATACCAAAGTTGGTATTACCATTATTACCAAATACCATTATTACCAAATACCATTTCCGATCGTTCAGTTATATGGCAGCTATGCAATTTGGTAGGTTGTAAAGCTGACCAAAAATATAATCTGTACTAAGTTCCAGTTTTCTATCTTAAAAAACACGAAAGTTGGGTCATTTTCGATTGTTCAGTCGATTGTATAGGATATAGTCGGCTGATCCTTATGAAATTTGGCATGATGTTTTATATTGCTAATAGCAAAAAATAGCATTCGTACCAAATCCGAATTCTCTAGCTTTAAAATCACCAAAGTTATACCATTTCCGATCAATCAGTTATATGGCAGCTATAGGATATAGTCTGCCGATTCCGGCCGTTCCGACTTATATACTGCGTGCAAAGGAAAGAAGGGTGTGTGCAAAGTTTCAAGACGATAGCTTTAAAACTGAGAGACTAGTTCGCGTAGAAACAGACAGACAGACGGTCAGACAGACATGCTCATATCAACTCAGGAGGTGATCCTGATCAAGAATATATATACTTTATAGGGTCGGAGATGTCTCCTTTACTGCGTTACACACTTTTGGACAAAATTATAATACCCTCTGCAAGGGTATAATAATATAATATCGTTCGTCATTTCACGCAGTAACGAATACCCGAATTGTCTTAGGGTAGCAAGCCTGAAAAGTTACAAAAATCAAAATTTGTGTGCGCTGGCTTCGAAACAAAATCGCACGCAAACATGCAGACGTTTTTTTTTTGTTTTTTTTTTGTAAAACGGGTATTTAAAAAAAATCTTAAAACTAAGCTGTAACCATTAAGGACCTCCTAAGTCCCTGTCCCTTGCGGTAATGTTGCTAGGCTTTGCTTCGCAGGGCCAGGACTAGTGCTAGTCTAGGCTAGCCTAGCCTCCGCTCGGTTTCCCTCTAGCCGTCTCAGCTCCTTTATTGTTTAGGCGGCAAAGCTGCTCATGCCTGCCCAGAACTGGGCGTCCTCCAGCATGCTTCTTCCGATGAGGTCCGCCGTCGCTATTTCCACTCCTAGCGGACTGAAAAGCGTGGGCAGGGCCTGGTCGGGGACCGTTTGGTGGGTCCAGCGTCCCTTGGTCGACTCTTCCTATCGTCGTTGCCACTTCTGGATGCTCGTTGCTCTCGAGCTCACTTTTAGCCGACGGCGAGTCGCTGCCGGAGCTTGCCCGTTCAGCGCTACTAGAGCCTGGTATAGCTCTTTTCGCTCCGCCGCGAGCAGGTCGATTGGCACCATGCCTGCGATGACTAGAGCTGCGTCATCCGAGTGCTCTAGCGACATTCGCTGCTTTGCGATTGGCTTCATCGAAGTGCTCCCTGAAGCTAAGCCTCGTGTCGAGAGTTACTCCCATGTACCTAATGGCCCTCGTTTATGTGACCACGTGTCCGCCTACATTGATCCTGGCCGTCTCCACCCGCTTCCTGCTTGAGATCAGGACAGCCTCCGTCTTGTGGTGGGCTAGACTTAGCCCTGCCTGTTCGAGCCAACCGATGACATTTGCAATTGCAGGACTCCTAGACTTCCTGAATTGTCTTGGCGATGACCCCTACCGCGATGTCGTCCGCGAATCCAACTAGGTATGTCCGTTCCGGGAGCTCTAGTCTGTGGACCCCGTCGTACATTACATTCCAAAGGGTTGGGCTTAAGACTGAGCCTAGAGGGACACCGCAGGTGGCCGCAGCTCTCGGATGCCTGAGGTCGTCTCTTACCTAATAGTACGGTCGCTGAGGTACGACCTTATGACCTCCACTATGCAGGTCGGCACGCGGAGTTTGCGCAGTACCTCTACTATGACATCCCACCTGGCTGTATTGAAGGCGTTCTTGATGTCCAGAGTGGCGATCAGGCAGTACTCCTTGCTTCCGCCCGCCCATCTGGTCCCCTGGATTGCCTCGGCTGCGATCCTCCTTACCAGGGAAATTGCGCCGACCGTGGAACGGTGTTTTCTGTACCCGTATTGTAATGGGGAGAGATCTCCCGCGCAGATTACAGCCTCCTGGAGCCTCCGGCATATGCAGCGCTCTAAGGCTTTGCCGGCATGGTCAATGAGGCAAATCGGCCTTAAGGACGACGGAACCTCCGGCGACTTGCCTGGCTTTGGGAGCAAAACCAGGCTTTGGATTTTCCACCTTCTAGAGAATACGTCTTCACGTAAGCATCCGTTGAAGACCCTGCCGAACCGGTCCGGACACGCAGTCATCGCCAGTTTAATAGCGCTGTCTGGGATCCCATTTGGACCGGGAGCTTTTCCGACCTGGATAGCTTTAGCGACTTCCACAATTTCCTGGGCGCTTATTTTCTGAGCTGGCAGGTTCTCTTGCTCCACTCTGCACTGGGTACGTCTGCGTCGGGAAAAGGTGATCCACAATTGCTCTCATTGTGGCGGCTTCTTTTGGAGCGATAGGCTTTGCCTGTTTCGCATTCTTAACGGTCCGGTAGGCCGATCCCCACGGAACTTGTTCTGCAGCATCGCACAACTCAAGGAAGCACTTCGTTTTTGCCTCCCTTATCAACTTCTTCAGGATCTTCTTCTTCTCCGCGAAGTCCCCTCTTTTCTGCTCAAAGTCCGGCCTTCTTCTGGCTCTTTTATGAAGCCTTCTGGTTCGGAGACACTCTCTGCGCGCATGTGCTATCTCCGGGGACCACCAGGGCAGCGGTTCATGGTGCCTTGAATGCCCACGGCTAGACCTCATGCTGGCCGGCAGGCCTTTAAAACCGCAGCCATGGTGTTTTGGACATCGCGTTCAGGGTAGCCCGAGAGATCCGGGATCCTCAGTTCCTGTGCGAATATTTGCGCGTGCAGCGTCGCTGGATTGAATCTTGGTGGTTTCGCTGTTGTGGAGGCTTGCGCTCGATGTCGCAGACTATATATTTGTGGTCGCTCGCAGTATAGTCATCACTGAGGGACCACATTGCCCGTCGAAACAGGCCGCTGCTGCAGAAGGTAAAGTCCACGATTGAACCGTACGCCGCCTTGCTGAACGTGTTTTGGAAGCCGGTGTTCAGCAGGGCTACGTCGAGAGTCGCAAAGGTCTCTTGGAGGGTGCGACCCCTGGCGGTGGTGCGCGATGAGCCCCATTCCTCCGCCCAGGCGTTGAAATCGCCTGCGATCACCACGTGGGATCTGAGCCTCGCGTCCTGGGCTATGTCGTCTAGGGTGTGGGTGAGCTGCTTCAGTGTTAGGCGCCGGGGCCACTTTGGCCCGGATGAAACCAACGCCGGTTTGTAAGCTTTCGGGTTGTCTGCCTGGCGCCCAGATAGCTGCTGCCTTGGAGGAGTCCAGAATGTAATTTTACGTCTCGTCTTTCTTCTACGGCTCACTTATTAGGGCTATATCAGCCCGCTTCTCCCTTAAAACCTGCTCGAGTAGGCTATGGGATACTTTGCCGTGGTTGAGGATAATCTGAATGAACCTCATTCTCTGCTTTGTTTCTTTGCTTCAGGTTTCCCGAGAGGGCATCTCTTGCTGCCAGCTACGTGGGCACGCTCTGCTTTGTTTTCAGCTGCACTCTGCCGCGTTTGTGCAGGAAGCCACTTTGTGTCCTTGCTTTCCGCATCTGAAACACCAGTTGCTTCTATCCGTCCGCTCTTTGCGGCGATGTGCCCGAAGACTGGGCGGAGGGACTTCACCCTGATGGCCTTCTCCTGTCCGCTCATTCGAGCTTTAATAGCTGCCACTATTTCGTCCTTAGTGGTTAGGTCATCCAGGTCGCGTATCTCCAAGGACCGCCTGTGACCACTCGCTGCCTCGCCTTCCGCTTCGGAAGATCTTCTTTTGCCGTGCGCTTGATCTGAGGGTCTGGTCCCTCAGCATCTCCTGGAGCTCTTTCAACATCGCGAAGGAGTTCTTCATCACCTGGTTTATGCTTCTTACCTTTTGGTCGTTCACCTTAGCCAAAAGGTCCTCCAGGATCGCGCCCATCTCGTCTATGGGGGTTTACGGCATTTTTGTTTTTTCCCTGGTTGGGAATATCTTGGCGGAGACAGCTCGTCCAGATGCCTCTTCGGGGTATGATCCCTTAATTTTATTTCCCCGCCTGAACGTCTGAAGCTCCTCTAGGGTCTCACTTGTGGCTGATGCTGGGTAACCGGCCAAGTGTACCGCCGGTGGAGCAATTTTTTTTAAAACGTAAGGTAGGGCCTCCAGAATCCTTCCTGACCGCGGGGGTTCCCGCGGGTGGATTTCCACTATTGTGGGTGCCACATAGAGTAGTTTTTTTTATATCTTCCATTCCGTTTTTTTTATAAATCACATTTTATACCCGCTGCCAGGTTTGTTTGCAGTTTATACCTCCTGCCAGATAACATAGCTGCCGGCCAGTGGGGGTCAGACGTAGACCAATCGCCGCCCACTGTGGGTCAGACGCAGCGTGGGTTTCTGAATGGGGGAGAGGGACGAAGGACCTACATTGGGGGGACCTCGGGGACATCCATCGAAGCTACGAAGGGGGCTATACCGCCCCTTCTCGGTCGCCAATGCCCCATTTCACGTGTGTCACGCCACCCTTGACGCCATGCGTCCTGGGCTAAATGAGCGTGCGCCGCGCCTTGGTGTATTCTCTTAGCTCTAGGGGAGAAGAGAGCTGGTACAGGCGCCCTCTACCGGCGCCGCCTAACGCTAGCTGGCGCCCTCTATCGGAGGGGGAGGTCCGTGGCGGACATTCGTTTCCCAACACTGGAGATCAGCTCTTATAGAGATCCACAAAAGCCAAGAGAGGCACTGATTACCCCTTACGCCCCTGACCTAAGAGTCAGGATCGGAGCAGATGCCACCAGCGTTCTAGGAACATTCTAGCATAGCTTGCGCCTCACAATAGCCACCTGACGTCTTGTTTACACTTCACGCTCGGAGCACGACCAGGTAAACTATGTTTACTAGGAGCTCAACAGCGGCACGTCCGCACCGTACGACCGTCAACTCCGATGCACCCGTGTATGTGAATGTGTGACACGCATACATACAAAGATCAATCTAAGCGCAGACGAACCTTCTTTTTCGCGCTCCTTTCGGAGACTGAGAAACAGAAGGCATTCAATGAGTATGAGCGTAAGAATTCGCTCTGGGGCCTGTCGCAAGAAATTTTTGCGTCAATTTTCGTTGTATGAAATGGAGGGTTAGTCCGTGGTTTCGATATGGGGAAGTTTCAGTCCCACTGGTTTTAAAACTTTTAAGTTTACGGTACTACGCTGATGTTCTTGAACGAAAATGTTCTCTGGCCAAAACTGAGGTCGCTAAACTGAGTGTCAAACTGAGTATCGACAAGGATGTCGATACTTTTCGGAACTCTTTACTAGAATTTGATCAATACTATGTCAGATTGCCGCGATAATTAGCTAAAGGCCTCTTGTTTGCCTTTCAGAATATCCAGCTGACCTCGACGTTCTGACTCCTGTCCATTCGCAGCAGGATGGCGCTGCGCCAACGTTCATTAAGCCACCCTCTACGGCTCTAAATTTGAACCGTCATGATGCTTGGCAGCGTGTGTCCTGTATTGTGTGAATTTCCAACAGGGCATTCATATGACAGAAAATACACAGAGTTCAAGATCTTTTAAAAGCTTAAAGTGTTGAATCTATAATATTATTCTCCAGTCACCTTGGATAAGTGAACAAAAAATAACACGCGATTCTTATCGATTGGTTTTTGCATATCGAGATAATAGGGCAGCATCCGTTATGTGAAACCATTTTAGAGCTTTTTATTCTAGCATAGTAAGGGCTAGATTTGCATAGGGAAGCTTAGACACTAACTTGAAATCGCTTAAGAGATAAGGCTGCAATTAAGAGCCTAAATTATAAAAAATAGTACTCTCGTTCTAATTTTAAAGCAAAGGAAAAATTTATTAAATCCTAGTGGAATTAGCAGTTAGTAGATTAGCAGTAGTGATTTAGCGATTTTTATGCCAGGTATGTTTTGGATTTATTGCAGTGCAGTTTTGTTTAAGAATTATTTTCCTCAGTGCCACGTGCCAGTGTGGCTAGTACGTAATTATGTAATTATGTAATATGTAATTGGATAGTAGTAGATTATGCAATCAACTATAACCGGCCAGTCTAATTGAGGATTTAAGGAAGCAGAGCTCCAAGATCCAAACGAAATTAATTCCAAGGGAATCGGTTGGGATCTTTTTAATCAAATTTTGGAGGCGACAGGCGACTGCAGTGAATTTTCCCGGTGACATGAGTGACACCCTGGTTACGGCTACACGGAGAGAAAACTCCGGCGAACTATGTTTACGGTTGTATTTATTAGCAGTGCAATTTTATAAACATTGGCCTGCGTAATTATTACAAAGCTTTCAATTTATCATTTTGCTTATGTTATTATGGAGTTTTTATGAGAAAGAAAACGAGTCTATTCACGAGTCTATATTTTTGATTAGAATTTTCAAAATAATTTAATGTTACAAATTCAAATAATTAATTTTTACATTTTCTTGATTATTTTAGTCTAATAAAATATACATTTATATATATACATATTATTATTATATATAAATATATATTATTATTATATATAAATATATATTATTATATATATACATTTATATGTAAGTTGCGATGAATTTATAAAAGAAAGATTTGAAATTTAATTGAAGAATGAAATAACTTTGCGATAATATTCGAGCATGGCCAAGCTAATTTTATTGTTCTATTTTTTTAATACTTATTATTATACACATCTTTAGCATTTCTGTCCTTGAGCTCAACGGTGGTGAACTTCTGTAAGTTGATACCACTGAAAGAAATTACGTATATTGGCACTTATACAGTAAATTTTCGTGAATCATGAATCTTGAATAATTTTAATTAGTTTGAACCGCAAAATTTCCTTGTTTAATTGTTTTAATTTAATTTAAATTTTAATTTTTAATTTGAATATTTAACTTTTGAATTTAACCTAATAGTAATAATTCTATATATATATATAATTAATAATCATGAACGATATAAAAATTAATTTTAATAGATGTTAAAGAGACATTTCTTATGGTATTGTATAATAAACATCTAATTAAAAAGCTGATCAAAATAATTCTCTCTCTTCTGAATCTATTTGAATTTTAGGGGATTTGTTTCGGATTTGATTATTAAGTAAAATCATCCGGGTTTCTTTATGAATTTTTTAGCTAGGGCACTTAATTTATTTTGATGTGTTGTATGGATACGTGAAAACTTGAAGTTTAAGGCCCTTAGCAAATCTCGACCTTCAAGCCAAGCGAGTCAAATGCATAACCACGAACGGGGTATATTTTGTACGCGTTATTTTAACCGAGTGTCTTTAACCCGTTCTAGGTACCCGTGCACAAAGTGTAGAGGCTTAGGTAGTTAGAAAGAAAAGCAAAAAAGGATTTTGTTTAGCTAAGATCTTTTTTATCTTACAATTACAAAATCATACAATTTTAGTTAAATAATTAAAAATAAAAACGTTAAAAAAAACCTTTTTAAACCAAAAAAAATTTTTAGGAATTCTCATAAAAAATTGAATTAAAATCAAAATATAATGAAACTGACAAAATAAAAGTAATGAATAATATAAGTTCATTTTTTTTTTTTTATTTTTTTTTTTTTTTTTTTACCGGTCTTTCAGAATTTGGAAATGGCTTGTGCATCAATAAGAGCATCAGCTAGCATTCCTGTATTCATCATAAAGCTTAGAGGCCCAGACGACCGAGGGGCGCTCAAGAAACGATTTGTTAGAATATATTAAGCTATTTGTTTATTATTAAGCTAGGAGGAGTTAGTAAGGAAATTTAAAATTGTATATTTTAAGTTTGAGGGACAGGAAAGAGATGTTATAGCGTAGAGACCATTGTAGTTCGAACATAATACCCTAAAAGGGTCATGCAGTGCATATGTCGAACTACAGCGGCTAAGGAACAGAGGACTAAAGTTTCGAGTCCTTCTATTAGGAATATTAAATTTTAAGCGTTTTAGTAAATGCTGGCTATCTACATCCCCGTTAATAAGGTTATGCAGAAAGACTACGCCGAGCATTGTCCTACGATTTGTTAAGCTAGGTAATTTTATGAGTAAGAGTCTACTATTATAAGATGGAAGGTGAAGATTTGCATCCCAGTTTAGACCTCTAAGTGAAAAAGTTAGGAAATTCTTTTGTACGGATTCTATGCGGTCCTGATGTACTCCATATTGAGGACTCCAGACACATGAACCGTACTCCAGTATAGGACGGACCAAAGAAATGAATAGTGTTTTGGGTATATAGGGGTCATTAAATTCTTTTGACCACCTTTTGATAAAACCAAGGACTCCTTTAGCCTTATTAACCATTAAGGAAATATGGTCGGCAAATTTAAGTTTGATGTCTAATAGGATGCCGAGATCATTAACCTGGGTCAATTTTTCTAAGGCAATCCCATTAATAGAATAAGTAGCTTGCAGAGGGCATGAACGATAAAAAGACATATGTTTGCGTTTAGATCCATTAAGTATTAGATCATTAGCTAAGCACCATTTTTGAAAGTTATCAAGGTCAGACTGAAGACTGCATTGGGCAGAGATGGATTTGTACTAAAGACAAAGCTTTACATCATCTGCATACATAAGAATAGAGAGTAAAAACCGTCAATAATAACGGGCCAAGATGACTTCCTTGAGGGACGCCGGATGTAGCACGGACCAGACGGGACTGTAAGTTTTTAAATAAGACTCTTTGTGTCCTTCCATCTAGGTAGCTGGAGATCCACGTTAAGAGGTCTTTAGGAAAACCCAGCATATTCAGTTTACTCAACAAGAGTGAGTGATTAACTGAATCGAATGCTTTGCTGAAGTCTGTGTAAATTACATCGGTTTGATATACCTTACAAAAGCCATCTATGACAAAGGATGTAGACTCCAATAAGTTTGTGGTGGTGGAGCGACGCTTAATAAAGCCATGCTGACAAGGAGTGATAATCGAAGAGCAAAGGTGTTGCAAATGAGGGGTAATTAATTTTTCAAATAACTTTGGAATTGCCGACAACTTAGAGATGCCTCTGTAGTTGGCAGCCTCGGACTTTTTCCCTTTTTTATGTAGGGGAATTATAAATGATTCCTTCCACTTAAGGGGAAAAATCGAGGTTTCCAAAGATAAGTTGAAAAGTCTTAGAAGAGGTTTGCACAGAGCCCTGGCGCAGTATTTTAGCACACAGCCTGGTACTCCGTCGGGGCCTGGCGAATAAATGGGTTTTACCCTTAAAAGACCAGATAATAAGTTATTCTCAGAAAAAAACGGACAGAAAATAAGATTTGCTGCTTGAATGTTATATGCGTAAGGCTGATCAGTCAATTTAGGAGGAGAATAAGTTGTTTGAAAAAATTCTGCGAATAGATCGGCAATGGCCTGATCCGAAGTCGCAGAATTTTCAAACGTAAGCAGGGGTGAAAAAGATACGTGTTTACGCTTAGTGTTTACAAAATTATAAAACTGCTTTGGATCCTGAGTAAATTGTATCCGGCAGCGGTCAATATAATTCCTATAACATTCAGCGTTATGCACGGTAAAATTCGACCGAGCTAGTAGGTTGTGAGGAGAATTAGTCTCCTCACACGCTAAGACAGATAACCAGCGGCGACAGGGCATGAGCATCACCAATCAGGAAGGGGGGGACCAATGACCAATCACCTACCTTGGCAGAAGGTAGGCCAAGGACCAATGCGAGCGGGGAGGAAGGTTTCGGCCCCCAGTGGGAGGACGGAATCAACGTGGAACGTAACGGTTCCCGGAGCGACAACGGACGCCGGGAAAGGCAGAGTTTCATCGGCGAGTGGGAAGACGGAGTCAACGTGGAACGTAGCGGTTCCCGAGGCCACGGCGAGGGAGTGAGCACACCGCGCAGCTGCGTTCAGATGGTGCGAGGGGACTAGTAGCAGCAAAGGAGAAAGGAGCAACCTGGCACATCGCATAGCAACAACAGGGGTCAGCGGCCGAGAGAAAGGGGGCAACGGCCGCACGGACGGCCACCTGCCAACGGGAAAGTGGCATGAGACGGAAAACAGGAGTAACGGCAGACCGCCAACGGGAAAGTGGCGTGATCGTTGGAGCCAGGAGGATTAACGGGCGCCCCGATCCGTATATAAGGAGGCCCTCTGGAGCAGCTCGGGACGAGTCGTTTTAGGAAGCTTGTAGCGTTGAGTTGGAGGACCGCCTATGGAGAGTCCCCCAGTCAAGTGTTAGAGCGTTTCTAAAAAGGATTCGGGTTTGCTTGAGTTTGAAGGACCGCCTTTGGAGAGTCCAACAACCAAGCGTAAGGACACGAACAAGACAAGACAGGATCTGTACAGAAGGATCCGGGACAGGTCTGTGGGAAAACTGAGGCGACAGGAGACGAGTTGGACCAGTTCCTGGCCCCAGCAGGTAGCCTTGCAAGGAAGTGAGGAGGGATTCCCGACTCACAACCAACAGGCGTGGTCCTGCCACGGCAAGGACAGGCCCACTCAGGAGCCCAAGCCCGGTTTGCTCCAAAGACGCGAAAGACGGAACAAGAGAGGATCGTGGTCGGACGGTTTCCTCGACAGTTAGAGGGCATCAGAGTCGAGGTTGGGCCATTCCCGGTGAGAGTAGGCAAGCCTTGCAAGGAAACGAGGAGGGATTCCCGACTCGCAACCAACAGGCGTAGTCCTGCAAGGCACGGATAGGCCGACTCGGGAACTCGCGCCCGTTCAGGAAAGCGATCGGGGAGATACCGATCACCCACCGAGCAACTCTTGGTCCGGGGCCATTGACGCGTACGCGGGTGGTCACCCGGCCAGAAAGAGAAGCACGACTCACGGTCCGGGACGGGCGAATTCCGACCTCGTCGGGACTGACAGGACTTCGGCAACTCCAGATTCAGGCTCGCCGGTGCGGAAAGCACGGCGGTTCCCTGGCGTAGCGGAGCCGGCTGTAGGCAGCAAACTCCCAAACCGGACTCGCTGGCGCGCGAAGCACAGCGTTCTCCTGGTGTAGCGGAGGCGACAGTTAGTAGCCAACTCCCGATTCAGGCTCGCCGGTGCGAAAAGCACGGTGTTTCCCTGGCGTAGCGGAGCCGGCTGTAGGTAGCCAACTCCCAAACCGGACTCGCTGGCGCGCGAAGCACAGCGTTCTCCTGGTGTAGCGGAGGCGACCGTCAGTAGCCAACTCGCAGACCGGACTCGCTGGCGCGCGAAGCACGGCGTTTCTCCTGGTGTAGCGGAGGCCACAGCCCGACAACTCCCTAACCGGCGGTACAGCATGTAGGCGCGGTATTCCCGGCAATTTAAGGGAGGCCAGTCAGGGCACTGCCAAAACCCAGACCGAACCGAGTCAGGGAAGTGGAAGGCGACGACAGATAATCAAGAAGGAACCCCCGGCAACAAGGCGACGACAACAACGGAGCGGACCACCCGGACGGCGGAGGAATCAAGGATCACGAGCATCCGGAGTGGGGCCCATTCCCGGGAACCCGTATGAGACATCAATGTAACCGAAGGGTCAACCAATAAAGACACGGAACTAAAAGTTATAGCTATTGTGTTATTTCTGGGCTAGGGCAATCACGTCGAATTATAAATTCGGTGGAACGGATCCACAAATCTCTGTGAGCTAGCCGCGGCATACTGTGGCGAGCGGAAGCATAGAAATAAGTTCGTTACACCTGGCGCCCAAACTTCGTGATTGCATTTAGCCTAGAAATCAACATAGCAGAAAGATGGGAAAAAAGAATTGGATCTACACATTGAGAAAGGAGGAGCTGAGCGAAGTGTGTAGAGAGCTCGGCCTACCAGCAGACGGGACTGTGGAAGCGATGAGATCCTCAGTGGCGAGGTGGGTCGACGAAACCAAGGAAGAGGAGGTACTGGCGTTAACGCACGACCTAGAGGAAAGGTTTGGACAAAGATCAACCCCCAGGCAGAGAGCAGCCAGCGAAACCGAGAAGTTTATAGAGAACCTGGCGGTACCAGACCCAAGAATGGGAAGGAGCATAGAGCCGCAATCGAGAAAGTATGTTCCGGCCCCGGTAGATTACGCCAAAGTAGCCAAACAGGTGCGAGACTGGTCGTTTCGTTTCGACGGCACAGGGGACCCGTTAGAATTCCTGGACCGGGTAACGTGGTCCGCAAAGACATACGGATTAGACATAAACACCATCCCCAGAGCCATGCCAGAACTATTGCAGGGCAGGGCCCAAAGATGGTTCATCATGAACGACGAAGAATGGCCAACATGGGCGAGGTTCAAGGCAAGCTTCGAGAATTTTTTCCTGCCGAAAGGATACTTCGAAAAGTTGGCGGACCAAGTTCGCCAACGGAAGCAGCGTCGCGGAGAGCCTTTCAAAGAATACATGGTGGACCTTCAGTCACTAATGAAACCATTAGGGAAAACCACAAAAGAAGTAATCGAGAGGCTCGTCGAAAACTGCATGCCAAGGATGAAGATCTTCATAAGGCCATACGCCTGCGCGTCTTTAGAGGAGGTGATGGGCCTAGCAGAGGAGTTCGAGGAATTAGCGCAGGAGGAAGAAGCCTTCAACAGACAGGTGGCCCACAGAACAAAGGTGGAGCCACAGTCAGCCGCCCGTAAACGAGAGGTGGCAGCATAGTGAAGCGGCAAGGTACCAGAGAGACCAATGGACCCAAAAAGGGCAACGGGACGAGTTCCACCACCAGGCCGTCCAAAACACACAATGGGCACCAAGGTGGCAAAGAGAGGAATCGCGCCGAGGCCCACCGGAGCGACAAAACAGCATGAACCAAAGTTGGATGCCAAGAGGGCAGCATGCGACCCAGCAGAGGTCGGCTCCGCAACAGCCTAATCAGCAGTGGGCAGTAGGGCCAGGGCAGGGTCCGGTCGAGAACCCAGACCAGGCATGCAACAGATGCGGTGGCATGGGCCATTGCGCCAGCGGGTGCAGAAACCCAAGGCTGCTTTTCTGCAAAATGTGCGGCGCGACAGGAGTTAGAAGCACAGAATGCTGCCAGAGGGTGGGAAACGCACAGCGGTCTCAGCAACAGGGAGGAGAGCCGGGATCGCACGGTGCTGCCTCTCAAAATTAATAGGAGGACTATCCGAGGAGGAGCAGCAGCTGACGGCAACCATCGAGGTCGAGGGCACGGAGATAAAGGCCATGCTGGACACAGGAGCAACGGCGAGTTTTATCTCCGGAGAGCTAGCGGAGAGGCCGGAGATCACCGGGCAACGAATCGCAACAAGGAGACGAGTGAAGTTGGCTAACGGAAGCCATACGGAGACACGCGTCGTGCTCCAAGCCAGGATAAGTTTCGGCGATCGCACAAAGACCCTAAACCTGCTGGTGATGCCAGGCATGGAGGACAATCTGGTGCTAGGATGGGATTTCCTCAGCGAGTTTGGCACAACCTTGACGTGCGCAGGCCACCGGATTTCGATACCCAAAAGGAAAAGATGGGCCGGCTGTCTGGAGGATAGACTGTCCATAGCGGTAGCCGGATGCCCAGGAAAATGGGAAGAGGAACATGTCAAAAGATTCATCGAAAGAGAACTGGAGGCGTTCGCAGACCAGAAGGGCTGTTCGAACATAACGCAGCACAGGATCACGATGAAGGACGACATTCCCATAAAACAACGGTATTACCCCAAAAATCCGAAGATTCAGGGGGAGATAAACACAAAGGTGGAGGAATTGCTGGAAAAGGGATGCATCGAGCCCTCAAATAGCGCGTACAGTTCACCCATCGTAATGGTGAAGAAGAAAACGGGGCAATGGAGGACGTGCGTCGATTTCCGACAAATTAATGCAAAATCAATAAAAGATGCGTACCCGATGCCTCGCATAAATTTCATTTTGGAGCAGCTGAGAGAAGCAAGGTTCTTCAGCAGTCTCGATTTGAAGGATGGGTATTGGCAGATCCCCCTAGAGGAAAGCAGCAGAAAATTCACCGCCTTCACCGTTCCAGGAAAGGGTCTATACCAATGGAAAGTGATGCCTTTTGGGTTGCACTCGGCCTCGGCAACGTTTCAAAGGGCCCTGGACCAGGTCATAGGCCCGGATATGGCTCCACACGCATTCGCGTATCAGGATGACATTATAGTGATCGGACGCACCAAGGAGGAGCATATGCGGAATCTACAAGAGGTGTTCAGGAGGTTGAGAGAGGCAAACCTGCGGATAAATACGGAAAAGTGTCATTTTTTCAGGCAGGAGCTGCTCTACCTGGGCCACCGGATAACAAGCCAAGGGATCGGAATGGATCCGGGAAAAGTGGCCGCGATTACAGAGCTACAACCCCCGACGAACGTCAAGGGAGTGCGCCAGTTCATAGGGATGGCATCGTGGTATCGGCGTTTCGTCCCAGATTTCGCAGGAATAGCGAAGCCCCTGAACGATCTTCTGCGAAAAGGAACAAAGTGGGAGTGGACAACCAAGCACCAAGAGGCTTTTGAGACTTTGAAGTCACGGCTGGCGGAGGATCCAGTGCTAGCGTGCCCAGATTTCGAAAGAAAATTCGTGCTTCAAACGGACGCCAGCGACTACGGCGTCGGGGCGGTCCTGACCCAGGACACCGAGGAGGGCGAACGAGTGATCGCGTACGCCAGTCGAACGTTGATTGGGGCCGAGAAAAACTACTCCGCAACGAAAAAGGAGTGCCTGGCCATAGTATGGGCGATAAGGCAAATGAGGCCCTACCTGGAGGGGTACCAGTTCGACGTGATCACGGACCACATGGCGTTGAAGTGGCTTAATAACATCGAGAGCCCACTTGGCAGAATAGCGAGGTGGGTATTCGAACTACAGCAGTATGACTACGTCATCAGCTACCGAAAGGGAAAGCTCAATGTGGTTGCCGACGCTCTGTCCCGCCAGCCGGTAATGGAAAAATTCAGAAAAGCCATGGAGGTGGTCGCCAAAGAATGCGGGTGGAAAAGCTCATTGAAGAAAAAGATGACAACAAGCCCACAGAAATTCCCGGATTACGTGGAAGAGGGCGGTTTGATCTACCGCCACGTCCCGCATAGAGCCGGAAGCGAGAAAGTGGCGTCATGGAAGCTGTGCGTTCCGCTGGAGATGAGGCAGCAAGTCCTCAAGGAAAATCATGACGCACCAACGGCGGGACACTTGGGCGTAAGGAAAACCATAGCCAGAGTGGCCGCCCGGTATTTCTAGATAGGGATGCAGAGGGACATCCGGAAATACGTCAGGAGATGCGAGACGTGCCTGAAGTACAAGCCGAGTCAGATGCAGATGGCCGGGAAAATGCTGACACAGGTTCCGGAGGAGCCATGGGCGACGGTGTGTGCAGATTTCGTAGGCCCACTGCCCAGGTCGAAACACGGCAATACAATGATCCTGATGATAATCGATCGGTTTTCGAAATGGACGGAGATAGTGCCTCTTCGAAAAGCAACAACCGAGGCGCTGCATAAGGCATTCAGGGAGAGAATTGTCGCGCGGTATGGAGTACCGAAAATAATAATAACGGACAACGGGGTGCAGTTCACCAGCTTCAAGAAGTTCCTCGGAGAACTCGGCGTACGCCATCAGTTCACCGCACCATATACGCAGCAGGAGAATCCCACAGAAAGAGCGAACAGGACGGTAAAAACAATGATCGCCCAGTTCGCTGGGGAAGAACAAAGGAAGTGGGACGAACAAAGGAAGTGGGACGAACACTGGCCGGAGCTAATGTTGGCGGTAAATTCCGCAGTCTCGGAGTCCACGGGGTACTCGCCGTGTTTTACAAAGCAGGGCAGGGAGCCAAGGATGCCGCGAGCCCTGTTCGACGAGAATGTGTTGGGCACGGGAGCTGAACAAGGAACACCCATGGAAAACGCGGCGAGACTTAAGGAGACATTCGAGATAGTAAGGAGGAATATGGAGCGAGCTGCCCAGGACCAGGCGCGACATTACAACTTGAGAAGGCGGAAGTGGAGCCCAAAGGTCGGTGAAACAGTGTGGGCAAAGGAGCACCACCTATCAAAGGCAGCTGAGGGATTTGCGGCGAAACTGGCCCCTCGGTATGACGGGCCATATACGGTGGTGGATTTCGTTTCTCCGGTCATTGTCACGTTACGACACGGCAGGACAAGGAGAGAAAAGAGAGCCCATGTGAGCGAGCTGAAGGCTCAAGACACAGAAGAAACAGTTCGTAAACCAACGGGGGTTACACCTGTACACGGAGGCGGGCTCAGCGACGGACCAAGAGAGGAGCTGCATCCCGGCGGTGAAGGAGCACCGCAGAAGCCAGGTGCTGGAAGCGCATGAAAGCGTGAAAAGGAGGCGCCTGGAGCTGCTGGAGGCGCGGACGGCTATGGACCTCGCAATAGAAAATATGACCGACGTGATAATGAAGGAGGAGCTCATGAAGTGGCGGTCAGCAGTGGGAAAAACAAAGCCGCGTCAAAATGCTGGCGAGAGCAAAGGAATAACGAAAGCGAGATAAATACATCGTATCCGCATAACGGGCACACAGAAAAAAAAAACCCACAAAGAGGAGGAGAGCAAGTAACGGGAGCATTAGCGGGACATTTCCAGCAACGGGAAATGGATTCGCTATATAAGTGGAGACGTGGGAGATGTTCGGCCTATTCGAAATCTACACGCAGCCGAAACAATGCCCTGGTAGTGTCCTCCGACGACAGCGACATTGAGATAGTCGGCGATCCTTCATGGGACGCCAAGAAGTCGAGGTCGGAATGGGCGGTCCGGCGGGCGGCAGTAGGAGAAGGAAGCATCCCGGTCGGATCCTTCGAGGTGGAGCGGCGGCGCAGGAGCGAGGCGTTGGCCCTGCACTTGCGGGCAATACGGGACCGCCGGTGCCTCGACAAAATAAGGGCCACGGAGGACATGGCGAGGGCCCGCGTCAGGGTCATAGCCCAAATGCACCGGAGGAGCACCAAGGAGGCGAGGCAGAGGCGCATCGATGGACGAAAAAGGGCCATGGTCAGAGCAAGGGCAAGAACGGCACGGCAGCGGCGGACCCGGAAGACAATAGAGACTGCAAGGAGAAGGGCCGCCGCCGGCAGGGTGCGCCAGGCAGCGAGATGGAAGGCGAAGATACCGCCGACGCCGCGCCCAAGAGCAGAAAGACCGGAGGAGAAGCCGTGCAGCGCGGCCCCGAATCGGAAGAGGGTCCGGCAGGCGACGCCATGGCCGACGGTGCCCCCTACCCCACGGCCACAACAGGAGCCCAGGGAGGAGCAGCCGTGGGAGAAGGGGCCGTGGGTGTGGCCGGAGCCGCGTAGGATGGAGACGCAGAGGCCAGCGCCACAGAGGCCGGCGCTGACTCGGCAGGTGTCGTGCCCGGAGAAGCGGCCGGCAAGGCCGGTGCTGGAGCGGCAGGCTTCCGAGGGAGCCGGGCGAGAGGTGCCGGAGGACAGTTGGCCGCCGGAGCTTGGCGCCCGAGTTAAGGCCGAGTTGGCGAAAAGAAGAGGACGGCCCGGAAGGTGGTGCGTCGTGGCACAGGTGGGTGCCACATCCTTCCAGGTGAGAGGAGGCGCCAACGGAGTGCAAAAGGTGAGGAGGAATTAAAAAAAAAATTTTTTATATAAAAAAATTAGAATTAAAATTAAAATTGAAAATATAACAAAAAAAAAAAAAAAAAAATTGGTAAAATTAAAATTAAAATTGGGACAAAAAAAAAAAAAAAAAAAAAAAAAAAATTAAAATTGAGTGGTCACCCGGACGCCATTTGTTCGCCTGGTGGCTCTGTCGTTCCCGAAGAAGGGGGGAAGTGTGAGGAGAATTAGTCTCCTCACACGCTAAGACAGATAACCAGCGGCGACAGGGCTTGAGCATCACCAATCAGGAAGGGGCCGCAGAAGGTAGGCCAAGGACCAATGCGAGCGGGGAGGAAGGTTTCGGCCCCCAGTGGGAGGACAAGATTTCGGCACCCAGTGGGAAGACGGAATCGACGTGGAACGTAACGGTTCCCGCAGCAGCAGCAGACAAATGGGAAGACAAGATTTCGGCACCCAGTGGGAAGACGGAATCGACGTGGAACGTAACGGTTCCAGGAGCAGCAGCAGACAAATTGGAAAGACAAGGTTTCGTCACCCAGTGGGAAGACGGAATCGACGTGGAACGTAACGGTTCCCGGACCAGCAGCAGACAAATTGGAAATACAAGGTTTTGCCACCCAGTGGGAAGGCGGAATCAACGTGGAACGTAACGGTTCCCGGAGCGACAACGGACGCCGGGAAAGGCAGAGTTTCATCGGCGAGTGGAAAGACGAAGTCAACGTGGAACGTAGCGGTTCCCGAGGCCACGGCGAGGAAGTGAGCACACCGCGCAGCTGCGTTTAGATGGTGCGAGGGGACTAGTAGCAGCAAAGGAGAAAGGAGCAACCGGGCACATCGCATAGCAACAACAGGGGTCAGCGGCCGAGAGAAAGGGGCCAACGTCCGCACGGACGGCCACCTGCCAACGGGAAAGTGGCGTGAGACGGAAAACAGGAGTAACGGCAGACCGCCAACGGGAAAGTGGCGTGATCGTTGGAGCCAGGAGGATTAACGGGCGCCCCGATCCGTATATAAGGAGGCCCTCTGGAGCAGCTCGGGACGAGTCGTTTTAGGAAGCTTGTAGCGTTGAGTTGGAGGACCGCCTATGGAGAGTCCCCAAGTCAAGTGTTAGAGCGTTTCTAAAAAGGATTCGGGTTTGCTTGAGTTTGAAGGACCGCCTTTGGAGAGTCCAACAACCAAGCGTAAGGACACGAACAAGACAAGACAGGATCTGTACAGAAGGATCCGGGACAGGTCTGTGGGAAAACCGAGGCGACAGGAGACGAGTTGGACCAGTTCCTGGCCCCAGCAGGTAGCCTTGCAAGGAAGTGAGGAGGGATTCCCGACTCACAACCAACAGGCGTGGTCCTGCCACGGCAAGGACAGGCCCACTCAGGAGCCCAAGCCCGGTTTGCTCCAAAGACGCGAAAGACGGAACAAGAGAGGATCGTGGTCGGACGGTTTCCTCGACAGTTAGAGGGCATCAGAGTCGAGGTTGGGCCATTCCCGGTCAGAGTAGGCAAGCCTTGCAAGGAAACGAGGAGGGATTCCCGACTCGCAACCAACAGGCGTAGTCCTGCAAGGCACGGATAGGCCGACTCGGGAACTCGCGCCCGTTCAGGAAAGCGATCGGGGAGATACCGATCACCCACCGAGCAACTCTTGGTCCGGGGCCATTGACGCGTACGCGGGTGGTCACCCGGCCAGAAAGAGAAGCACGACTCACGGTCCGGGACGGGCGAATTCCGACCTCGTCGGGACTGACAGGACTTCGGCAACTCCAGATTCAGGCTCGCCGGTGCGGAAAGCACGGCGGTTCCCTGGCGTAGCGGAGCCGGCTGTAGGCAGCAAACTCCCAAACCGGACTCGCTGGCGCGCGAAGCACAGCGTTCTCCTGGTGTAGCGGAGGCGACAGTTAGTAGCCAACTCCCGATTCAGGCTCGCCGGTGCGAAAAGCACGGTGTTTCCCTGGCGTAGCGGAGCCGGCTGTAGGTAGCCAACTCCCAAACCGGACTCGCTGGCGCGCGAAGCACAGCGTTCTCCTGGTGTAGCGGAGGCGACCGTCAGTAGCCAACTCGCAGACCGGACTCGCTGGCGCGCGAAGCACGGCGTTTCTCCTGGTGTAGCGGAGGCCACAGCCCGACAACTCCCTAACCGGCGGTACAGCATGTAGGCGCGGTATTCCCGGCAATTTAAGGGAGGCCAGTCAGGGCACTGCCAAAACCCAGACCGAACCGAGTCAGAGAGGTGGAAGGCGACGACAGATAATCAAGAAGGAACCCCCGGCAACAAGGCGACGACAACAACGGAGCGGACCACCCGGACGGCGGAGGAATCAAGGATCACGAGCATCCGGAGTGGGGCCCATTCCCGGGAACCCGTATGAGACATCAATGTAACCGAAGGGTCAACCAATAAAGACACGGAACTAAAAGTTATAGCTATTGTGTTATTTCTGGGCTAGGGCAATCACGTTGAATTATAAATTCGGTGGAACGGATCCACAAATCTCTGTGAGCTAGCCGCGGCATACTGTGGCGAGCGGAAGCATAGAAATAAGTTCGTTACACCTGGCGCCCAAACTTCGTGATTGCATTTAGCCTAGAAATCAACATAGCAGAAAGATGGGAAAAAAGAATTGGATCTACACATTGAGAAAGGAGGAGCTGAGCGAAGTGTGTAGAGAGCTCGGCCTACCAGCAGACGGGACTGTGGAAGCGATGAGATCCTCAGTGGCGAGGTGGGTCGACGAAACCAAGGAAGAGGAGGTACTGGCGTTAACGCACGACCTAGAGGAAAGGTTTGGACAAAGATCAACCCCCAGGCAGAGAGCAGCCAGCGAAACCGAGAAGTTTATAGAGAACCTGGCGGTACCAGACCCAAGAATGGGAAGGAGCATAGAGCCGCAATCGAGAAAGTATGTTCCGGCCCCGGTAGATTACGCCAAAGTAGCCAAACAGGTGCGAGACTGGTCGTTTCGTTTCGACGGCACAGGGGACCCGTTAGAATTCCTGGACCGGGTAACGTGGTCCGCAAAGACATACGGATTAGACATAAACACCATCCCCAGAGCCATGCCAGAACTATTGCAGGGCAGGGCCCAAAGATGGTTCATCATGAACGACGAAGAATGGCCAACATGGGCGAGGTTCAAGGCAAGCTTCGAGAATTTTTTCCTGCCGAAAGGATACTTCGAAAAGTTGGCGGACCAAGTTCGCCAACGGAAGCAGCGTCGCGGAGAGCCTTTCAAAGAATACATGGTGGACCTTCAGTCACTAATGAAACCATTAGGGAAAACCACAAAAGAAGTAATCGAGAGGCTCGTCGAAAACTGCATGCCAAGGATGAAGATCTTCATAAGGCCATACGCCTGCGCGTCTTTAGAGGAGGTGATGGGCCTAGCAGAGGAGTTCGAGGAATTAGCGCAGGAGGAAGAAGCCTTCAACAGACAGGTGGCCACAGAACAAAGGTGGAGCCACAGTCAGCCGCCCGTAAACGAGAGGTGGCAGCATAGTGAAGCGGCAAGGTACCAGAGAGACCAATGGACCCAAAAAGGGCAACGAGACGAGTTCCACCACCAGGCCGTCCAAAACACACAATGGGCACCAAGGTGGCAAAGAGAGGAATCGCGCCGAGGCCCACCGGAGCGACAAAACAGCATGAACCAAAGTTGGATGCCAAGAGGGCAGCATGCGACCCAGCAGAGGTCGGCTCCGCAACAGCCTAATCAGCAGTGGGCAGTAGGGCCAGGGCAGGGTCCGGTCGAGAACCCAGACCAGGCATGCAACAGATGCGGTGGCATGGGCCATTGCGCCAGCGGGTGCAGAAACCCAAGGCTGCTTTTCTGCAAAATGTGCGGCGCGACAGGAGTTAGAAGCACAGAATGCTGCCAGAGGGTGGGAAACGCACAGCGGTCTCAGCAACAGGGAGGAGAGCCGGGATCGCACGGTGCTGCCTCTCAAAATTAATAGGAGGACTATCCGAGGAGGAGCAGCAGCTGACGGCAACCATCGAGGTCGAGGGCACGGAGATAAAGGCCATGCTGGACACAGGAGCAACGGCGAGTTTTATCTCCGGAGAGCTAGCGGAGAGGCCGGAGATCACCGGGCAACGAATCGCAACAAGGAGACGAGTGAAGTTGGCTAACGGAAGCCATACGGAGACACGCGTCGTGCTCCAAGCCAGGATAAGTTTCGGCGATCGCACAAAGACCCTAAACCTGCTGGTGATGCCAGGCATGGAGGACAATCTGGTGCTAGGATGGGATTTCCTCAGCGAGTTTGGCACAACCTTGACGTGCGCAGGCCACCGGATTTCGATACCCAAAAGGAAAAGATGGGCCGGCTGTCTGGAGGATAGACTGTCCATAGCGGTAGCCGGATGCCCAGGAAAATGGGAAGAGGAACATGTCAAAAGATTCATCGAAAGAGAACTGGAGGCGTTCGCAGACCAGAAGGGCTGTTCGAACATAACGCAGCACAGGATCACGATGAAGGACGACATTCCCATAAAACAACGGTATTACCCCAAAAATCCGAAGATTCAGGGGGAGATAAACACAAAGGTGGAGGAATTGCTGGAAAAGGGATGCATCGAGCCCTCAAATAGCGCGTACAGTTCACCCATCGTAATGGTGAAGAAGAAAACGGGGCAATGGAGGACGTGCGTCGATTTCCGACAAATTAATGCAAAATCAATAAAAGATGCGTACCCGATGCCTCGCATAAATTTCATTTTGGAGCAGCTGAGAGAAGCAAGGTTCTTCAGCAGTCTCGATTTGAAGGATGGGTATTGGCAGATCCCCCTAGAGGAAAGCAGCAGAAAATTCACCGCCTTCACCGTTCCAGGAAAGGGTCTATACCAATGGAAAGTGATGCCTTTTGGGTTGCACTCGGCCTCGGCAACGTTTCAAAGGGCCCTGGACCAGGTCATAGGCCCGGATATGGCTCCACACGCATTCGCGTATCAGGATGACATTATAGTGATCGGACGCACCAAGGAGAAACATATGGAAAATCTAAAAGAGGTGTTCAGGAGGTTGAGAGCAGCGAACCTGCGGATAAATACGGAAAAGTGTCATTTTTTCAGGCAGGAGCTGCTCTACCTGGGCCACCGGATAACAAGCCAAGGGATCGGAATGGATCCGGGAAAAGTGGCCGCGATTACAGAGCTACAACCCCCGACGAACGTCAAGGGAGTGCGCCAGTTCATAGGGATGGCATCGTGGTATCGGCGTTTCGTCCCAGATTTCGCAGGAATAGCGAAGCCCCTGAACGATCTTCTGCGAAAAGGAACAAAGTGGGAGTGGACAACTAAGCACCAAGAGGCTTTTGAGACTTTGAAGTCACGGCTGGCGGAGGATCCAGTGCTAGCGTGCCCAGATTTCGAAAGAAAATTCGTGCTTCAAACGGACGCCAGCGACTACGGCGTCGGGGCGGTCCTGACCCAGGACACCGAGGAGGGCGAACGAGTGATCGCGTACGCCAGTCGAACGTTGATTGGGGCCGAGAAAAACTACTCCGCAACGGAAAAGGAGTGCCTGGCCATAGTATGGGCGATAAGGCAAATGAGGCCCTACCTGGAGGGGTACCAGTTCGACGTGATCACGGACCACATGGCGTTGAAGTGGCTTAATAACATCGAGAGCCCACTTGGCAGAATAGCGAGGTGGGTATTCGAACTACAGCAGTATGACTACGTCATCAGCTACCGAAAGGGAAAGCTCAATGTGGTTGCCGACGCTCTGTCCCGCCAGCCGGTAATGGAAAAATTCAGAAAAGCCATGGAGGTGGTCGCCAAAGAATGCGGGTGGAAAAGCTCATTGAAGAAAAAGATGACAACAAGCCCACAGAAATTCCCGGATTACGTGGAAGAGGGCGGTTTGATCTACCGCCACGTCCCGCATAGAGCCGGAAGCGAGAAAGTGGCGTCATGGAAGCTGTGCGTTCCGCTGGAGATGAGGCAGCAGGTCCTCAAGGAAAATCATGACGCACCAACGGCGGGACACTTGGGCGTAAGGAAAACCATAGCCAGAGTGGCCGCCCGGTATTTCTAGATAGGGATGCAGAGGGACATCCGGAAATACGTCAGGAGATGCGAGACGTGCCTGAAGTACAAGCCGAGTCAGATGCAGATGGCCGGGAAAATGCTGACACAGGTTCCGGAGGAGCCATGGGCGACGGTGTGTGCAGATTTCGTAGGCCCACTGCCCAGGTCGAAACACGGCAATACAATGATCCTGATGATAATCGATCGGTTTTCGAAATGGACGGAGATAGTGCCTCTTCGAAAAGCAACAACCGAGGCGCTGCATAAGGCATTCAGGGAGAGAATTGTCGCGCGGTATGGAGTACCGAAAATAATAATAACGGACAACGGGGTGCAGTTCACCAGCTTCAAGAAGTTCCTCGGAGAACTCGGCGTACGCCATCAGTTCACCGCACCATATACGCAGCAGGAGAATCCCACAGAAAGAGCGAACAGGACGGTAAAAACAATGATCGCCCAGTTCGCTGGGGAAGAACAAAGGAAGTGGGACGAACAAAGGAAGTGGGACGAACACTGGCCGGAGCTAATGTTGGCGGTAAATTCCGCAGTCTCGGAGTCCACGGGGTACTCGCCGTGTTTTATAACGCAGGGCAGGGAGCCAAGGATGCCGCGAGCCCTGTTCGACGAGAATGTGTTGGACACGGGAGCTGAACAAGGAACACCCATGGAAAACGCGGCGAGACTTAAGGAGACATTCGAGATAGTAAGGAGGAATATGGAGCGAGCTGCCCAGGACCAGGCGCGACATTACAACTTGAGAAGGCGGAAGTGGAGCCCAAAGGTCGGTGAAACAGTGTGGGCAAAGGAGCACCACCTATCAAAGGCAGCTGAGGGATTTGCGGCGAAACTGGCCCCTCGGTATGACGGGCCATATACGGTGGTGGATTTCGTTTCTCCGGTCATTGTCACGTTACGACACGGCAGGACAAGGAGGGAAAAGAGAGCCCATGTGAGCGAGCTGAAGGCTCAAGACACAGAAGAAACAGTTCGTAAACCAACGGGGGTTACACCTGTACACGGAGGCGGGCTCAGCGACGGACCAAGAGAGGAGCTGCATCCCGGCGGTGAAGGAGCACCGCAGAAGCCAGGTGCTGGAAGCGCATGAAAGCGTGAAAAGGAGGCGCCTGGAGCTGCTGGAGGCGCGGACGGCTATGGACCTCGCAATAGAAAATATGACCGACGTGATAATGAAGGAGGAGCTCATGAAGTGGCGGTCAGCAGTGGGAAAAACAAAGCCGCGTCAAAATGCTGGCGAGAGCAAAGGAATAACGAAAGCGAGATAAATACATCGTATCCGCATAACGGGCACACAGAAAAAAAAAACCCACAAAGAGGAGGAGAGCAAGTAACGGGAGCATTAGCGGGACATTTCCAGCAACGGGAAATGGATTCGCTATATAAGTGGAGACGTGGGAGATGTTCGGCCTATTCGAAATCTACACGCAGCCGAAACAATGCCCTGGTAGTGTCCTCCGACGACAGCGACATTGAGATAGTCGGCGATCCTTCATGGGACGCCAAGAAGTCGAGGTCGGAATGGGCGGTCCGGCGGGCGGCAGTAGGAGAAGGAAGCATCCCGGTCGGATCCTTCGAGGTGGAGCGGCGGCGCAGGAGCGAGGCGTTGGCCCTGCACTTGCGGGCAATACGGGACCGCCGGTGCCTCGACAAAATAAGGGCCACGGAGGACATGGCGAGGGCCCGCGTCAGGGTCATAGCCCAAATGCACCGGAGGAGCACCAAGGAGGCGAGGCAGAGGCGCATCGATGGACGAAAAAGGGCCATGGTCAGAGCAAGGGCAAGAACGGCACGGCAGCGGCGGACCCGGAAGACAATAGAGACTGCAAGGAGAAGGGCCGCCGCCGGCAGGGTGCGCCAGGCAGCGAGATGGAAGGCGAAGATACCGCCGACGCCGCGCCCAAGAGCAGAAAGACCGGAGGAGAAGCCGTGCAGCGCGGCCCCGAATCGGAAGAGGGTCCGGCAGGCGACGCCATGGCCGACGGTGCCCCCTACCCCACGGCCACAACAGGAGCCCAGGGAGGAGCAGCCGTGGGAGAAGGGGCCGTGGGTGTGGCCGGAGCCGCGTAGGATGGAGACGCAGAGGCCAGCGCCACAGAGGCCGGCGCTGACTCGGCAGGTGTCGTGCCCGGAGAAGCGGCCGGCAAGGCCGGTGCTGGAGCGGCAGGCTTCCGAGGGAGCCGGGCGAGAGGTGCCGGAGGACAGTTGGCCGCCGGAGCTTGGCGCCCGAGTTAAGGCCGAGTTGGCGAAAAGAAGAGGACGGCCCGGAAGGTGGTGCGTCGTGGCACAGGTGGGTGCCACATCCTTCCAGGTGAGAGGAGGCGCCAACGGAGTGCAAAAGGTGAGGAGGAATTAAAAAAAAAAATTTTTTTTGTAAAATTAGAATTAAAATTAAAATTGAAAATATAACAAAAAAAAAAAAAAAAAATTGGTAAAATTAAAATTAAAATTGGGACAAAAAAAAAAAAAAAAAATGGTAAAATTAAAATTGAGTGGTCACCCGGACGCCATTTGTTCGCCTGGTGGCTCTGTCGTTCCCGAAGAAGGGGGGAAGTGTGAGGAGAATTAGTCTCCTCACACGCTAAGACAGATAACCAGCGGCGACAGGGCTTGAGCATCACCAATCAGGAAGGGGCCGCAGAAGGTAGGCCAAGGACCAATGCGAGCGGGGAGGAAGGTTTCGGCCCCCAGTGGGAGGACAAGATTTCGGCACCCAGTGGGAAGACGGAATCGACGTGGAACGTAACGGTTCCCGCAGCAGCAGCAGACAAATGGGAAGACAAGATTTCGGCACCCAGTGGGAAGACGGAATCGACGTGGAACGTAACGGTTCCAGGAGCAGCAGCAGACAAATTGGAAAGACAAGGTTTCGGCACCCAGTGGGAAGACGGAATCGACGTGGAACGTAACGGTTCCCGGAGCGACAACGGACGCCGGGAAAGGCAGAGTTTCATCGGCGAGTGGGAAGACGGAGTCAACGTGGAACGTAGCGGTTCCCGAGGCCACGGCGAGGAAGTGAGCACACCGCGCAGCTGCGTTCAGATGGTGCGAGGGGACTAGTAGCAGCAAAGGAGAAAGGAGCAACCGGGCACATCGCATAGCAACAACAGGGGTCAGCGGCCGAGAGAAAGGGGGCAACGGCCGCACGGACGGCCACCTGCCAACGGGAAAGTGGCTTGAGACGGAAAACAGGAGTAACGGCAGACTGCCAACGGGAAAGTGGCGTGATCGTTGGAGCCAGGAGGATTAACGGGCGCCCCGATCCGTATATAAGGAGGCCCTCTGGAGCAGCTCGGGACGAGTCGTTTTAGGAAGCTTGTAGCGTTGAGTTGGAGGACCGCCTATGGAGAGTCCCCAAGTCAAGTGTTAGAGCGTTTCTAAAAAGGATTCGGGTTTGCTTGAGTTTGAAGGACCGCCTTTGGAGAGTCCAACAACCAAGCGTAAGGACACGAACAAGACAAGACAGGATCTGTACAGAAGGATCCGGGACAGGTCTGTGGGAAAACCGAGGCGACAGGAGACGAGTTGGACCAGTTCCTGGCCCCAGCAGGTAGCCTTGCAAGGAAGTGAGGAGGGATTCCCGACTCACAACCAACAGGCGTGGTCCTGCCACGGCAAGGACAGGCCCACTCAGGAGCCCAAGCCCGGTTTGCTCCAAAGACGCGAAAGACGGAACAAGAGAGGATCGTGGTCGGACGGTTTCCTCGACAGTTAGAGTGCATCAGAGTCGAGGTTGGGCCATTCCCGGTCAGAGTAGGCAAGCCTTGCAAGGAAACGAGGAGGGATTCCCGACTCGCAACCAACAGGCGTAGTCCTGCAAGGCACGGATAGGCCGACTCGGGAACTCGCGCCCGTTCAGGAAAGCGATCGGGGAGATACCGATCACCCACCGAGCAACTCTTGGTCCGGGGCCATTGACGCGTACGCGGGTGGTCACCCGGCCAGAAAGAGAAGCACGACTCACGGTCCGGGACGGGCGACTTCCGAGCTCGTCGGGACTGACAGGACTTCGGCAACTCCAGATTCAGGCTCGCCGGTGCGGAAAGCACGGCGGTTCCCTGGCGTAGCGGAGCCGGCTGTAGGCAGCAAACTCCCAAACCGGACTCGCTGGCGCGCGAAGCACAGCGTTCTCCTGGTGTAGCGGAGGCGACAGTTAGTAGCCAACTCCCGCTTCAGGCTCGCCGGTGCGAAAAGCACGGTGTTTCCCTGGCGTAGCGGAGCCGGCTGTAGGTAGCCAACTCCCAAACCGGACTCGCTGGCGCGCGAAGCACAGCGTTCTCCTGGTGTAGCGGAGGCGACCGTCAGTAGCCAACTCGCAGACCGGACTCGCTGGCGCGCGAAGCACGGCGTTTCTCCTGGTGTAGCGGAGGCCACAGCCCGCCAACTCCCTAACCGGCGGTACAGCGCGTAGGCGCGGTATTCCCGGCAATTTAAGGGAGGCCAGTCAGGGCACTGCCAAAACCCAGACCGAACCGAGTCAGAGAGGTGGAAGGCGACGACAGATAATCAAGGAGGAACCCCCGGACGGCGGAGGAATCAAGGATCACGAGCATCCGGAGTGCGGCCCATTCCCGGGAACCCGTATGAGACATCAATGTAACCGAAGGGTCAACCAATAAAGACACGGAACTAAAAGTTATAGCTATTGTAATATTTCTGGGCTAGGGCAATCACGTCGAATTATAAATTCGGTGGAACGGATCCGCAAATCTCTGTGAGCTAGCCGCGGCATACTGTGGCGACCGGAAGCATAGAAATAAGTTCGTTACAAGATATCTTGAGAAATCAACGCTACTGCAGGTTTTTTTTATATTTAAGTAAAAGCTTATTTTTTTTATTTTTTAAGTTAGTAAGGCACCTTGTAAACCAAGGAGGATTTGTTGAAGCGGACGGATATTTCCAAGGCACACATGAGTCAAAAAATTTATTTAAAGTAAAATACAATTTTTCTAAAGTGACATTAAGATCAGTGCACGCCAGAATATCAGACCAGTCAAAAGTCTCGATAAGGCAATTAAGTTTCTGAAAATCAGCTTTACGGAAACAGCGAATCTTATTTACCACGCTCGGAGACATCTGATCGATACCAGGAGTGGTTTCGATTGAGACCTCCAGCGTGGGGTGATATGGATCCTCTGGGGTTGAAAGGGGAAAAGCTCTGGAGAGAGCAGTACCATCAGGATCAGATACAAAGCATAAGTCTAAAAGCCGACCTAGCGAATTTCTAACATGATTGATCTGACCTAGGGACATGTCAAACATGCCCGCGGTGAAGTCATGGTAAGTTATAAGTGACAAAGATGGTGAGTTGTCAACGTTGGACCACTTTAATTCTGGGATATTAAAGTCGCCCACCGCTACGAGTTGGTCACGATCCGTCATAAGATTAGAGACGTATCGAATGGCGGACAAATGCTGCCAATATGTAGGCGGTTCAGACATAGGAGGTATATATGAACATGTAATGTATAAAACTTTAACGGACATAGTGATTTTAACGCAAATAAATTCTATGTCACCAAACTCATGGGATTTCACCTCTTCAGAAGCAAGAGTAGAGTCTACCGAAATGAGGACTCCACCTCCTCTTCGCTGAGATCGATCCCGTCTAAAAGTGGTGTACTTACTTGGAAAAACTTCGGAGCTAAAGATCTCCGGATTTAACCAGGTTTCTGTAAATGGGATGCAAAGAAAGAACTATCAGAATATAGCTTGGGGAGTTTGCTACGTAGCCCCCTAGTATTCTGATAGGTAAGAGTTAGTGAGGAAACTAGTTTTTTGGGTTAGTAGCCAAAGAAGAGGTGGAGGGTTGGTCAGTGGTTTCGATATTGGGAAGTCTCACTCCCACTGGTTTTTGAACTTTTTTCTTAATGGAACTAGGCTGATGTTCTTGGACGAAAAGATTCTCTGGCCAAAAACTGGGAGAACAAATCGTCTTGAACATCAGCGCGGGCCCACGAATCTTGAAAGAAGACGTGCGCCTTGTATAATTATATTTAAATTTTTGTATGTCCTCCACCTTTATATCGGCTTTTGTTTTGGCTTTGATATAAGCCGAGATATCAATCTCTGAAGTATCAGGGGCGAGCCGAGAAACAAATATATGTTTCGATGGAGGAATCACCTGTAAGGGTTTTGGTGTCGCAGGTACGAGAACTGCAGCATCAGTCGGTGCCGGTGGTCCGGACTGTGGAATACCCTTTTGGGTGACTCTAATGAAGGGATGCCATGGCGGAAATATCGGACAATTGCTCATTGTCCCTGAGAAATTCGGACGAATGAGAAATTCTGGTTTCTACGCAGCAGATCAGTGCGTAGAAACCAGAGTGCTTTTTAAAAACACTCGGGTATTTGCCAAAACACCCGAGACCTTCATGTGTGTTTTTCCTACCCATGCTATATTTCAGTGGGGTGCAAAACGCACAATTGTTTAAAATTTGAGTGTATGCGTAGCAGAGAAAAACAATGAGAGCAGAGCATCCACTGAGCAAAAAAAACGTAGTTTTTGATGTTATTTTTCGTTAATTCAAAAGTTTGAATGGACACTAAAATAGTGTATTTTATTTTAAAACAAGAAAGGAAAGCTAACTTCGGGCGGAGCCGAAGTTGATATACCCTTGCAGTTAAAACCGGATATATATCGCAAACATCGGATTAAATTGGCCGATCCTTATGAAAATACCATAATATTACCAATTTATTACAATAAAAAATATGACACAAAGTACCAAGCTTCCATCTTCAAAAATACCAAAGTTGGTATTTTTACCAAATACCATTTCCGCTCGTTCAGTTATATTGCAGCTATAAGATATAGTCGGCCGATCGTTATGTTATTTGGTAGGTTGCATTATTTTGCCAAAAATAGCATTCGTACCAAATCCGAATTCTCTAGCTTTAAAAACACCGAAGTTATAGCATTTCCGATCAATCAGTTATATGGCAGCTATAGGATATAGTCGGCCGATCCATATGAAATTTGGTAGGTCGTATTATTTTGCCAAAAATAGCATTCGTAAAATCTGAACTCTCTAACTCTAAAAACACCAAAGTTATACCATTTCCGATCAATCAGTTATATGGCAGCTATAGGATATAGTCGGCCGATCCCGGCCGTTCCGACTTATATACTGCGTGCAAAGGAAAGAAGGGTGTGTGCAAAGTTTCAAGACGATAGCTTTAAAACTGAGAGACTAGTTTGCGTAGAAACAGACAGACGGACAGGCAGACAGACGGACATGCTTATATCAACTCAGGAGGTGATCCTGATCAAGAATATATATACTTTATAGGGTCGGAGATGTCTCCTTCACTGCGTTGCACACTTTTGGACAAAATTATAATACCCTCTGCAAGGGTATAAAAAGCTTTGCTAGAAACAGTTCTTAAACAAATGAAAAACTACGCTTCCCTAAGTTTATTTTTTCAACCCAATTTCTGAGAACATTTTTCTCAGTGGAAACATTTTGATTTTTAAGTTTGGGCTGTCAAATGAGTCAAAATGACAGCAAATGAGAGAGCTTCTAAAAAATTGGATAGTCAGTGTGCCGGCAGCGCTGCGACAGAATTTTCTACCCTATGCACGCGTGTTATGTAAAATGAGTATTTGCCCCCCACTGCTCTATTTCAACAATCATTTTTTTACTTATTCTCTCATTCCAATCTTTTTAAGAATGGCAGGTTTGATCTGCACAAGCGACCGAAAAACAGCCAGGTGTTTTGCGTCTTAAGACACACAGGCACAATATCATGAGTGCAAGATAGGCAAAACAAACTTAGTACTTATAAAAAAATTTTGTGTGTCGGTATTGCCTATTGTCTTATGAGTGGCGAGTGGTACTCGCACACAAATTTGTATTGGTATGCATAGCGTGTAGAAAAGTGTAACTCGTGACGTTCTGTCCGACATACATACATACATACATACATATGTATGTACATATATTTTAAATATAATAGACTTTAGTTTATTAGAGTTGTTTTACATACAAAAATGTGGTAAAATAACTCATTTTGCAAGGGTATGAAAATTAAAAAAAAATATATAAATATTTTTTTAAATATTCGAAATTTTTATAAAAAAAAGTTCAACCTAATACATCGATATTTATTTCTCGAACACTCTGGGGAATTCTGGGGAATGATCGCTTACCTTTCTCGTATTTTATATATCCAGTTGCATTATTCATACCGTTTAGAAGCAACAAAATTGGAGGACAATATTATTCTGAAATTAAATAACTTTCATTTTTATATTATCAATGAGGCATGACTTAAGCCACATATGCATGAATACGTTTACACAGATTTATGTTGAGTATACATTTATGTTTGTGTGTGAGTGTGTAATATTCTCAGCGTAAACTTTAATCCCAATTTGTTTTGTTTATCTTTATAATAGAGTTAAGTTCCGTCATAATATGTATGTATGTATATTGCTTTTTAAATGTATCCAGTTTATACCATATATAGTGAAAAGGACTATATAGTCAATTGTATATTAAAAATACATCCTTACACAAAAAAAGGCTTAAACAATTTCATACATGCATATGACCACCACCAGTATAATGATATATGTTGAATATATATAGTTAATATGTACATATAATGTATGTATATCAACGCTGCTTCACATAGTGGCACAAGAGTCATTGTACTACCAGTTAGAAAAGGTACCTAGAATACCAAATAAGTTGATGCGGAATAAGGGTACACTTTCTGTTATTTGTTTTGTTTTTTAATACTACATTTAAAAAACGTCACGCTTTGCGTTACATTTAAAGAGCTCTACGCTTTGGTTGATATTTACAGATGTAGATGTAAAATTTTTTTTTGATATGATTACAATGTTATATCAATTATTTTCTGTTACTTAAGTCCAAAATTTAAACGCACCACATATATACATAATAATGTATTATATATATAATATAAAATATCTTTACACACAATACCAGGGTCTTATAAAATCTGAATTTTATTAAAAAAATCAAACACTAAATAATACAAATTATTTTATTATTTTTATTTGAAAAACTGTAAATAAATATTATGTTGTTATTTTTATTTTAAAAGTCAAATTTAAATATCTTTTTTACGGCCAAAATTTATAAAAGTTTTTTTTTATAATTTTTTCAAATTCATACATATTTTATTTTTGCCGTCGCTGAACAATACAAATTGCTAGGAGACTCCGAGAATAATGTACACTGGTCCGAATGCCCAATATTCTTGCATAAACTAGAAAAATTAATTTTGAACCCAATTTCTGAGAAAAAAATTTTTTTTTTCTTTTTAAGTTTGGGCTGTCAAATGAGTCAAAATGTTCAACAAACTTTGTTGAACGAAGTTTCTAATCCTCTTTTTCAAAGGATCCTATATATTTTGCTTTAAGTTTCCAATTCGACGCTGCAACACAAAGTAACAAAGGCTCTAGGTTTCGCCTCCATGTGCCAGCTAATTTTCTAACATTTCTGTGTAACTTGCTTGTATAATGTTTTTTTTTAAATAAAGCAACATCAATCAAAAAAAATTATGTCATCGTATTGTACAAAAATTTAAGAACAAAACTGCGTTAATAGTTTCTATAATAACGGCACAATCCAACTTACTTTTATTCCACGAGACACGAAAAATGTTAGATTAAAATTGTTTAATATACAACGTTACAAAAGCACATATACACAAAGACACAGCACATTAAACAAATATTGCATTAATCATTTAAATTGTACATACCTCTACTAATATTTTCCATTTTAGGTTAGGTTAGGTTGAGACGGCGATGCGGGACCTACCTACAAGAGGTCCTACAAGTATACTATCCTTACTGCGGCGGCTCGCGTTCCCATCCAGCTTTCCGGATGCAGGCAACGAGTCTACGTGGTGCAATCTCCGCAAAGTCTGTTAGGTCTATGAGTGCTGCTGCACCTAGGAATTTGAGTCAGCTGCGCCCCAGCGCAGGGCAATACGCTTCCTTATTCTATGTATTACAACATCTCCCACAGATGGCGCCCTTATCAACAAAGGACAAAGCCCTTAGCAACTTGTACGTCGCCCCTGAGGCCATAAAATGCTGGCCAAAGACCATATAATAGGGGGTTGTACCTAGGCTTGCGTGAACTGCGGATCTGAGTGCACAGCAAATGCTACTGAGTTGCTCATCCCAGTCCTTCTGATCCTCTCGTACATAAGACCTAATCGCGGCAATCACTGGTCGATTAACCCTTTCTGAAGCATTTGCTAGAGGAGAGTGTACGGCTGTAAGGGTGTGCGTGATCTTGTTATCGCGCAACAACTTTTGGAACAGCTCCGCTTGGAATTGCGATCCATTATCCGAAACAATCAGGAACCCCAAACGTATATAATAGTTCCTGTTGGTGGTATTTGACAATAGTGTTTGCCGTTAGTTTTTTCACAGCTTTTAAGAAGACGAATTTAGTGTAATGGTCGAGAACTATAAAGATACCTATATTACCACTCCTTGATCGAGGGTAAGGCCCTAGGAAATCCATATAAAGTTTTTGGAAGTGTTGAGATTCGGGCGCCACTCCCATTGGGGGTCGTAATGCATGGTTAGGCGCTTTAGTCATTTTCAAAAGCTCCCAGGACTGCACGTATTCTTTTTCATCCTTTACAAGTCCTGGCTAAAAATAGTACCTCCTGACCCTTTCAATGGTTTTAAGGGTGCCTCCATGAGCCGCTAACGGGTTGTCATGTGCATTCTTTAGAATCTCCGGGACCAATTTTGTCGGTACCCAAAGTTTTCAGCAAAAACTATTGGCTCACCTGTCGCATGTTCATTTCGCTTAAATAGCAACCCATCTACTATTTTTAGGTCTGGTAATTTATTTAAATTAGCTGCTATGCCCTCTATCAGTTTCACATACTCGGGATATTGGAAATGTGGTGAAATCTATTAATAGTCCCTGTTTTGTATCGGGCATCGGGCACTACATTGAGGCTTCCCTTACGGTGGTCGAAATGGAATTTAAAACAACGTAGCAAATAATCGCAGCCAAACACTCCTGCTCGGTTACCGTGTAATTTCTTTGAGCCTTGTTCAATTTTTTTTGACACGAAGGCTATTGGACACTCACACCCTTCTTCCGATGTCTGCACTAGCACTCCTCCCACTCGTGTACTACAGCATCACAGTGGATCGAGAAAGGCTTGCTAAAATCGGGGCTATACCAAACTGGTGCCGAGCTCAATAGTTTTTTTTATGTTTTCAAATGCTAGTTGTCCTTCTGGGGTCATGGCGAATCTTCGTTTTGGTTTCAGCAGATCCGTTGACGGTGTGGCTACTGTTGCGAAGTTGCTAATAAATTTCCTATACCAATTGGTCGACAAATGTTTTCGACAAGGGAAAATCCACCATTGCCGAGACCTTTTCCGGATTGGTTCGTACCACACCTTCGCCTACAATGTGCCCTATGTATTTCACGCTGCGCATACAAATCATACTTTCCTCCACGTTAAGCGTTAACCCCGCTATTTTCATTCGGCCCGCAATAGCACTTAGAACCTTAAGATGACTATAAAAAGAATCGGACACAATAAATAAGTCATCTAGATAGACGAATACCTCATTTCGAAGCTCTGGCGGAACTACTTTGTCCATAACCCTGGTCATGGTTTGCGGCGCATTCGACAGTCTGAATGGCATCACTTTATATTGGTACAGCGGTTTACCAGGGATAGTGAAAGCGGTTTTATCCCGCGATGATGGGTCCAGGGGTATTTGCCAATATACATCTTTTAAATCCAAACTGAATGTAACATTTTCTTTCGGTAGCCTACTGAGAATTCCATCAATTTGTGGTAATGGGTATGCATCATTTTTCGTAACCTCGTTGGCCTTCCTGCTGCCCAAACACAGTCGGACCTTGCCTGGTTTTTGCACCAAGACACCTGGGGATGACATTGCACTATCCGACTCCTTTATCACTCCTAGCTTGAGCATTCGATCGACCTCCGCATACAAAAGTTTTTCCACGGCAGGAGAGTCAGGGAAATGGTTTTGCTTTATAGGTTTGGCGTCACCTACCTAATCACGTTTTTCCTAATCCAGAAATGGGGAAGGATGGAAACTGTCCTACCACTTATCCGAGCGCCAATTTCTGGGTTTCTGTTAGGATGTGTCCATCAGTCGCGAACTCAGCTACTTCCATACTGGGTGGCAAAAGGTGGTAGGTGGTCCAAAAATTGATCCCTAAATACAGATCCTGACTAAGCGACGGGATTATGAACAGTTGTTATTCTTTTGTTGTATTCTCGTACTCTATCGGTATACTGAGACGCCCTACGACCTCTTGCTTATGACCGACCGCCGTGGAAATCGGCCCAAAACTACGCTTAAACGGTATGCGTTTTTTTTTATGATGTGCTCCGCCAACGACACTGATGGAAGCCCCTGTATCGACCATAGTAGACCAAGTACGGTTTGGTCTAACAAGCGTACCTCGGTATACGGTCTGCGATTCGACTGCTTATGTCAAATGGCGTTCATGGTTTTGGCTACTTTCCAAAACTCCTTCATCCGTTTGGCATTTCGCGTTGGCGTGCGTTTCCTAACTGGAGAGATCTCTGGGACAACATTAAGCTTGACCCTCTGGGGCCAGAAAATTTAACTTTCCACGTTTGACTCGGGCGAAACGGACACATTGGGGTCAATGGACGGAGACGGACTTGCCAATTTTAATTTTAAGACAATTTTAAGGCATCGAGCACGGACGAATTTGAGAATTTTGAAACTGCGGACTCGGACGAACTTGGAAATTTTGAAACTACGTAGAACGTATCAAAATTTTCCCGGTCCTTTTGTTTCCTGTCTCGGATTGCTTCACACAGATCTACATCGGTTCGGGTATCGCGAAATTGCTTCCTCAATGCTTTGATCAGCTCATCCCATCTCAAGCTGCAGAGTACCGAAAAACTCCCTTCCTGACAACCCCTCTGAACATCCATTGAACCGCAGCTTCCAACTAGTAATTATATGTCCAACTTTATCTGAACGGCTCGCTAAGTCGGATATTAAAAAGGCTGACATTGGTCGATTCAAGGTTTGCCCTTCATCTGGTTTGTGGAAGGACACGGATCGGGTTTATGAGTTTTTGCCAAACTCAGTGAGTCGATTATCCTGGAGGTACGCCGCGGCATTCACCTCAATCAATTGGCGCATCTGATCCGCCAACTACGTGAGCAATTAATTTTGCAACCCTCGTAACTGCTGGGAGGCGAAGGTTTCGATGGTCTGAGCAATAAAAACAACATGTGTCAAGCCGCGGACAGAAAAATGAAGGAAATGCGATAATTGCCTCATTAGCATAATCACTTCTTCCTGCATTCCTGCGGTTAACACCTTCCTATGTTCGCAGCTGATTTAAAGCGGGCAGCCTCTTTGAGTCCACAAATGGCGAACTCCTGGAGTCCACAAATGGCGAACTCCTGAAATCCACAAATGGCGAACTCCTGGATTTAATTAAATCCAGGCGCTTCCTAATTCTATGTATTACAACATCTCCCACAGATGGCGCAACTACCTGCCTAATGCGGCGCATAGGTGTCGCTTCCCGCTACGGCAGTACTACAGATGTCATGCTGCTCCGCCATCTCGTTAATAGATCTGCATTCACTGTCCTGGGGTTGAATGAGAATCTGTCAAGGGCTCTGAGTGCCGCACGATATCTGAAAAGATTTTTTTTTTTTAAGCTTAGTTTGTTTTTATTGGATCACTCTTTATGAGTCTAACAATAAGATTGCAAATCTTAAAATAATACAATATCTAACAGTTTGTTTTGAACTGCATAGAGACTACGGTCCTAATAATTAGCGCTGGATTGGGAGGTCGTTGCGGCGAAGACGAGAACTGCTGGAAACTCGCGTGAGGGCTCTCGCGAGATGATTTGGATGTACTGATAGCCTATTGTAGTACTTTGTTTTGATTTGTGCTATCTCTTCTCTGACGAGTGGTATGTGAAGTAGAGGTCTGCATGAATAGCTAAAAAACGACATTCAAATGCACAACCTTGAAAATGAATTGAGTGAGATAGAATGCTGAGACGAAAATTAATGAATGAGTGAGTGCGACTGTATAGGTCTCATTCGCACAACATTCGGGGGTTGAAAACCGAATTGAATGAGTTAGAGTTACAGTTCGCATTCGAATTGTTTCGAATGCATTCTAGAATGTACCATACAACTATGCATATTTGCCTGTTTTTTAGACGCTGATAATAAAATAATTGAAAAGTGAAAGCAAGTCATTGTTTTTTTCAGAAATATTCATTATTATGTTGTATATTTTATTTTACATATTTTAATTATAAAAATGTAAAAATATTTTCAATATTTATTAATAAATATTTTTCCAACAAAATTTTGACGCTAAAAAAATTTTGAAAATAGTTTAATTTGGAAAAACTTAAGAAAACTAAACAAAAAACACTAAGATAATAATAATAACAGTTAAAAACCATAAGTAAAAAAAAACTTTCATTATAATTCACCTTTCGGTCAATTCCCTCATTATGAAAGAAGTATTATGGAAGCGTTTTGCTCAACAGAAGAAAATAAATGAATGCATAGAGTGTGTTAAAAACCATTCGAGACATTCGGCTGCATTCCTCATTCCAAAAGCACCTTTTTTACTTCCCACCCCAATTCACTCTGTTTCAAAGCAAGGGAATGCCCATGAGTTAGAATGCTCTCCCACTCTCCCACTCCCTCTCACTCAATTCGTTGTGTCTCTTGCACTCATTCATTCTATTCCATTCGGATGTATTCTATGGCTGAGGCAATAAGAATGTATTCCTGCAGACCTCTAATGTCAAGGTCCCTGTGAATGTTTTCATTCCGAACGTTCCACGGGGCTCCGGTGATGGTTCTGAGAATTTTTGATTGAGTACGTTGCATTATATCCACACTGCTGTTACTGGCATTCCCCCACAACTGGGAGCCGTACATCCAGATTGGTTTCAAGACGGTGTTATATACGAGTACCTTGTAGTCCAAGCTAAGGGGCGAGCGGCTATTGATAAGCCAGTGGAGGCTGTTGGCTTTGAGCTTTAAATGCGTTCTTTTGGCTTCAATGTGGCTGCGCCAGGTAAGCCGTCTATCGAGGTGTACGCCAAGATATGTTACTACATTTGCTATCGGAACCACTGTGTTGTTAAGAGTAAGTGGAGGGCAGTCTTGCCTGTTAAGAGTGAACGTTACGTGTTTGCATTTTTGTTCGTTAACTTTGATTCGCCAGTCGGATAGCCATTTCTCCACTGCCACCAGGTGTATAGCAAGTTGCGCCGTTGCTTGCTTGGGGCATCTCGCGCGGCTTAGGATCGCTGTGTCATCTGCAAAAGTGGATGTGGTTAGATTCCTGCTCGTTGGGATGTCCGCAGTGTAGATAAGGTAGAGTGTTGGTCCAAGCACGCTGCCTTGAGGAACTCCGGCTTTAATGGTGTAGTCATCGGACATGGCTGAATTACATCTTACTGAGAATTTCCTGTTGTATAGGTATGACTTAAGAAGTTTGTGTGTGTTGGTTGGGAGCATTTCTATAATTTTGTGCATTAGACCTTCTAACCATACCCTGTCGAAAGCTTGTGATACGTCCAGAAATATCGCAGTGCAGTACTCCCTTTGTTCGAATGTATTTCGGATTTCTGAGGTTATGCGGTTGACTTGCTCAATGGTTCCGTGTTTTTCTCGAAAACCGAATTGATGAATCGTTGTGATGATTTTGTTGTGTGTTTTGAGATATAGGGTAATGTGTGCCAAGAAGCATTTTTCAAAGAGTTTTGATAGACGCGTTAGTAAACTAATTGGTCTATATGATGAAGCGATTGTGCGGTCTTTGCCAGGTTTTGGTATCATTATAATGATCGACTTTTTCCATCTCTCTGGAAAGTGTCCGTGTCTCGTTATTGCATTGAAGAGCTGGCAAATAGCTCGAACAGCACAGAAAGGAAGTTCAATAATCATTTTTGGTGATATTAGGTCGCATCCTGGAGATTTTTTTGGGTTGAGTTCGTTTATGATTTTGAGTAACTCATGTGGCCTAAATACAATAGGTTCATACGTTGATGTGTCGATATCTGATGTTGCTGGCAGTGAGTTCCCGTTTGATGATGTGTTGGGCTGAAATACATTTTGAAGATGCTCTGCATAACTTCCCTCTCTTTCTCTTAAGCGAACGGTCGTGTTTTTTTGTGCGCACTGCGTTTTATTATAAATATTGGTAAACCGGTGTTTACATACTTGTGAATTAAACCTTGTGAATCTTAACAATCTTAAAGCCTAAACCGTATCGCTTCGCGAGTGCTGTGGTATATTTGGAGTCGAATTAATAAATTGAATAATTTCAATTCCAAGCATAGCTCAGCTCTGCTTCTTCCCCGGCTTATCTTTATTTCTGCATTTCTCTTTTGCACTATTCAAAGCTCCCGCTTTGGCTTCCTATTTGGCACAGTGGTTCAAGGTATTGTGTTTTTAAACTTTTTAAATAATAATTTTTGTTTTATAATAAATAAAAGTAAAATGGAATTTAAACTTGTCTGTGCCATTAAGTCTTGTAACAAGACAATTTCCTCATTCCAGCCTGCCATCCATTGCTGGCTATGTGAGAACGTCGTACATGCCAAGTGTGCCGGTTTCACTGCATCAGTTTCGGATGCCATTTCCCGTAGGTCTGGGATACATTATTGTTGTGAAAATTGTCGTGCTGTGCAAGGCGAAATGAGGTCGTTCATGAGACAGACCAAAAATGGATTTAAAGAGCTGATCACTGGTTTTCGTAAAATCAATGTCCAGCTCTGTGCGCTGGACACTCAGTTTAGTGGCCTTCAGCTGCTAAACGAGTCCCCTAAGCGCAAGAAATCCGCTGTTTCTGATCCGCCTCAGCCTGCTCAGCCGACATTAATGCAGCCGCTTATATCTCTGGCCACCCCAAGGGCTAGAACTGAGAAAAATTCGTCAGAATTTCTCAGGGATAATGAGCAATTGTCTAATATGTCCGCCATGGCATCCCTTCAAGTGATGCCACAAGTTCTAGGGAACGAAACCCCCATTAGGGTCACCCAAAAGGGTATTCCACAGTCCGGACCACCGGCACCGACTGATGCTGCAGTTCTAGTACCTGCGACACCAAAACCCTTACAGGTGATTCCTCCATCGAAACATATATTTGTTTCTCGGCTCGCCCCTGATACTTCAGAGATTGATATCTCGGCTTATATCAAAGCCAAAACAAAAGCCGATATAAAGGTGGAGGACATACAAAAATTTAAATATAATTATACAAGGCGCACGTCTTCTTTCAAGATTCGTGGGCCCGCGCTGATGTTCAAGACGATTTGTTCTCCCAGTTTTTGGCCAGAGAATCTTTTCGTCCAAGAACATCAGCCTAGTTCCATTAAGAAAAAAGTTCAAAAACCAGTGGGAGTGAGACTTCCCAAGATCGAAACCACTGACCAACCCTCCACCTCTTCTTTGGCTACTAACCCAAAAAACTAGTTCCCTCACTAACTCTTACCTATCAGAATACTAGGGGGCTACGTAGCAAACTCCCCAAGCTATATTCTGATAGTTCTTTCTTTGCATCCCATATAATAGCATTTACAGAAACCTGGTTAAATCCGGAGATCTTTAGCTCCGAAGTTTTTCCAAGTAAGTACACCACTTTTAGACGGGATCGATCTCAGCGAAGAGGAGGTGGAGTCCTCATTTCTGTAGACTCTACTCTTGCTTCTGAAGAGGTGAAATCCCATGAGTTTGGTGACATAGAATTTATTTGCGTTAAAATCACTATGTCCGTTAAAGCTTTATACATTACTTGTTCATATATACCTCCTATGTCTGAACCGCCTACATATTGGCAGCATTTGTCCGCCATTCGATACGTCTCTAATCTTATGACGGATCGTGACCAACTCGTAGCGGTGGGCGACTTTAATATCCCAGAATTAAAGTGGTCCAACGTCGACAACTCACCATCTTTGTCACTTTCAACTTACCATGACTTCACCGTGGGCATGTTTGACATGTCCCTAGGTCAGATCAATCATGTTAGAAATTCGCTAGGTCGGCTTTTAGACTTATGTTTTGTATCTGATCCGGATGGTACTGCTCTCTCCAGAGCTTTTCCCCTTTCAACCCCAGAGGATCCATATCACCCCACGCTGGAGGTCTCAATCGAAACCACTCCTGGTATCGATCAGATGTCTCCGAGCGTGGTAAATAAGATTCGCTGTTTCCGTAAAGCTGATTTTCAGAAACTTAAAAGCCTCATAGAAACATTTGACTGGTCTGATATTCTGGCGTGCACTGATCTTAATGGCACTTTAGAAAAATTTTATTTTACTTTAAATAAATTTTTTGACTCATGTGTGCCTTGGAAATATCCGTCCGCTTCAGCAAATCCTCTTTGGTTTACAAGGTGCCTTACTAACTTAAAAAACAAAAAAAATAAGCTTTTACTTAAATATAAAAAAACCTGCAGTAGTGTGGATTTCTCAAGATACCTACTAGCTCGGTCGAATTTTACCGTGCATAACGCTGAATGTTATAGGAATTATATTGACCGCTGCCGGATTCAATTTACTCAGGATCCAAAGCAGTTTTATAATTTTGTAAACACTAAGCGTAAACACGTATCTTTTTCACCCCTGCTTACGTTTGAAAATTCTTCTGCGACTTCGGATCAGGCCATTGCCGATCTATTCGCAGAATTTTTTCAAACAACTTATTCTCCTCCTAAACTGACTGATCAGCCTTACGCATATAACATTCAAACAGCAAATCTTATTTTCTGTCCGTTTTTTTCTGAGAATAACTTATTATCTGGTCTTTTAAGGGTAAAACCCATTTATTCGCCAGGCCCCGACGGAGTACCAGGCTGTGTGCTAAAATACTGCGCCAGGGCTCTGTGCAAACCTCTTCTAAGACTTTTCAACTTATCTTTGGAAACCTCGATTTTTCCCCTTATGTGGAAGGAATCATTTATAATTCCCCTACATAAAAAAGGGAAAAAGTCCGAGGCTGCCAACTACAGAGGCATCTCTAAGTTGTCGGCAATTCCAAAGTTATTTGAAAAATTAATTACCCCTCATTTGCAACACCTTTGCTCTTCGATTATCACTCCTTGTCAGCATGGCTTTATTAAGCGTCGCTCCACCACCACAAACTTATTGGAGTTGACATCCTTTGTCATAGATGGCTTTTGTAAGGGATATCAAACCGATGTAATTTACACAGACTTCAGCAAAGCATTCGATTCAGTTAATCACTCACTCTTGTTGAGTAAACTGAATATGCTGGGTTTTCCTAAAGACCTCTTAACGTGGATCTCCAGCTACCTAGATGGAAGGACACAAAGAGTCTTATTTAAAAACATACAGTCCCGTCTGGTCCGTGCTACATCCGGCGTCCCTCAAGGAAGTCATCTTGGCCCGTTATTATTTACGCTTTTTATAAACGACTTGCCCCCCTGCTTTAACGAACTCTCTAGTTCTCATGTATGCAGATGATGTAAAGCTTTGTCTTCAGTACAAATCCATCTCTGCCCAATGCAGTCTTCAGTCTGACCTTGATAACTTTCAAAAATGGTGCTTAGCTAATGATCTAATACTTAATGGATCTAAATGCAAACATATGTCTTTTTATCGTTCTTGCCCTCTGCAAGCTACTTATTCTATTAATGGGATTGCCTTAGAAAAATTGACCCAGGTTAATGATCTCGGCATCCTATTAGACATCAAACTTAAATTTGCCGACCATATTTCCTTAATGGTTAATAAGGCTAAAGGAGTCCTTGGTTTTATCAAAAGGTGGTCAAAAGAATTTAATGACCCCTATATAACTAAAACACTATTCATTTCTTTGCTCCGTCCTATACTGGAGTACGGTTCATGTGTCTGGAGTCCCCAATATGGAGTACATCAGGACCGCATAGAATCCGTACAAAAAAATTTCCTAACTTTTTCACTTAGAGGTCTAAACTGGGATGCAAATCTTCACCTTCCATCTTATAATAGTAGACTCTTACTCATAAACTTACCTAGCTTAACAAATCGTAGGACAATGCTCGGTGTAGTCTTTCTGCATAACCTTATTAACGGGGATGTAGATAGCCAGCATTTACTAACACGCTTAAAATTTAACATTCCTAATAGAAGGACTCAAAACTTTAGTCCTCTGTTCCTTAGCCGTTGTAGTTCGACATATGCACTGCATGACCCTTTTAGGGTATTGTGTTCGAACTACAATGGTCTCTACGCCATAACATCTCTTTCCTGTCCCTCAAACATAAAATATAGAATTTTAAATTTCCTTACTAACTCCTCCTAGCTTAATAATAAAAAAAAATAGCTTAATATATTCTAACAAATCGTTTATTGAGCGCCCCTCGGTCGTCTGGGCCTCTAAGCTTTATGATGAATACAGGAATGCTAGCTGATGCTCTTATTGATGCACAAGCCATTTCCAAATTCTGAAAGACCGGTAAAAAAAAAAAAAAAAAAAAAAAAATCTGACGGCTCTTTCTTCGTCGCTTCGAGCCCAGTTGCCTGTGGATGTCCTTATTGGCATTGCAGATTCGATTGGTGCGCAGAGAGATGAGTGTGCTCTCCAAAGTGGGAACTTGGAGCTCATTGGGGATAACTGTTCTATGTAATGTTTTTGCGACCTTTCTTCTTCATGACGAAGTGCAGCTGAGAGCCTCTCTGTAGCGTCTTTTAACCTTTGTTTTGCGGTTGGTGATCTGTTGGATTGCCATTCTCGCCGTGAGCGTCGCTTTGCTAGAACGAGCTGCTCTATTTCAACGTTCGTGTATCTATTATTGTACAATGTTTTTTAAGTTTGTGGAGTTGATACGCGAGCTGCTGCGACCAAGACGGATTCAAGAGTGTTTGTGGATAAGTTGATATCAGCTTCGTCATTCAAACGTGGATTCAACTCAATGTGCGAACTTATATATTTTTTGTACTTAAGCCAATTGGTTTTATTCGTTGTAAGTCTGAATGGTTTATCTACCGCAACTGGATGTAGATTTAGATGAAGAAGTACAGGCGAGTGATCGGACGATAGATCTGGTAAGGAGTTGGTACTTATCAGGTTGCGAGGAATGTTTTTTGTGACTGCAAAATCTATCAAGTCTGGCAGTTTTCTAGGATCTGTTGGCCAATATGTAGGTGTCCCAGGTGACACACAGTCTAGCTTGTTGCTTGCTTTTATTATTGCATTGTACAACTGCCTTCCCTTAGGAGTCACAAGTCGAGATCCCCAGTGCGTGTGCTTGGCATTGAAGTCTCCTGCTGCTATAAATTGTTCGCTCAGAGAGTTGAAATATTCCAAGAATTGGGATTCTGATATTGTGAACCGAGGAGGACAGTATACGGCGGCAAGCTTTAAAGATCGGGAATCCATTTGGACATCTATTGATATAGCTTGCATGAAGTTAGTGGCGAAGCTATTGTGGAAGCAGTGCTTGATGCGATTTCTAATCAGAATCCCAGTGCCTCCATGAGCTTTCCCGTCTGGGTGATTCGTGTTGTAGAATAGATAGCCTCGAATTTGAAAATTATATTTATTTGTAAGATGAGTTTCTGCGAGTAGCATTACATCGATATGGTAATTAATAAGGAACTGAGTTAACTCGAGTTTGCGCTGTGAGACGCCGTTTGCGTTTCACAGTGCTATACGGAGTGGAGCCATTTATTATTTAGTCTGTTTTTGAGCAACAAGCAGCTCAATAAAAACGTTCTGGTTTCGCATAAGATCTTGCATAGTTGTCTGCATGAATGACATGAATTCCATCATACTTTGTTGAAGATTACATATCATTGTTTCAAGTTTGTTCGTAGACGGTTCTTCTGGTTGATGAGGGGGAACTGATGATCTTGGATTGGAGGGAGCGGTACTTTTAAGACCCAATTTTAGAGCAGTTGCATAGCTTGCGGATTTGTCGGTGACCTCATTATTGGCTAAAGATTTAACAGCTGAAGGGGGGATGACATTACGTGTAGATTTCATAGGTGGTGTATGTGAGTGAGCAGTGGTCACTCTTTGGTGTGTACGACTTTTCAGTTCCTTGTAGACTGGACAGCCCCTGTAGTTAGCCGTATGGTTGCCTCCACAGTTTCCGCACTTTTTGCTGCTGGGATCCTCTTTATTTTTTGGGCATTTGTGAGATTCATGAAGGTCTCCACAAGCAACGCATACTGGACGAAGCGTGCAATAAGACCTTGTGTGGCCATATTTCTGACAATTATTACACTGCACCGGTCCATTTCTTTTATGCGAGGAGCCGCAATTCTGTATTTCTGCGGTGTAGTAGGAACTGGAGAGTAAAGATTGGATGCACTTCATTTTTTTTCAGAGGCTTGGATTTGGTTTCGGGTTCAAGTTCTACCTTGAAAAGAGGTTGAGGCTTTCTTTCTCTATTCAAAATGTTACTAACATTTTTTACAATAAAACCTTTCTCCATCAGTGCTCTTGTAACTTCATCTGGTGTTACTTCCGGCTCGATACCTTTTAGTACTACTTGCTGGCCCTTACTGCTTTTTAATTGGTACGTGCAGAAGTTTTTATTATTGTCGTTTAAATACTTCGACAGAATTTTGTAGTTTGCTTCCGTATTAGTCTGAACTTTAGTTTCATGAATATTTCCCTTTGTTAATGGAATTATGTGGAAATTGTCTGGTCCTATTAGATTCAGTATCGAGTTTACGAGAGTATTCGAACTTTTCTCTCGGATGTAAATCGGCGGCGGCTTAGCCTTTTTGTTGTCCCCTACGATGACTTCAGGAGGTGTATCATCGGATTTATCTGCCAAAATAGCAAATCTGTTTGCTTCTATGGGCTTCTCTATTGTAGATTGTTTTGAGGTGCCTCGAGTTATTTTAGCAGAGTTACCAAGTCTAGAGTTCTGCGGGCTAAGCTTTCGTTTTATTTGTATGTAGCGATCCATACCCGTCTGTACGGCCGAACGTTGTTTTGAAGGGGGCACGCTGGTGTAAGGTGCTGCATTATTTGCTTGCACTGCAGTTTTCGATATTACGGTAGATGGTATTGCGCGTGCAGTCGATACCATTGTAGTTGTTGTAATAGTTGCCGTTGTAGTTGCTAATGACGTCACTGTACTGGTGACCGTGGCTATGCAGGCAGGCATGAGGGAAGGGTATGGGGTTTTATCGAACGAGAGCGCAGGAGAGGAAGAACGCGCCCTGCCTTGCGATGTTGGATAGAGTTCATTACTCGGGGTTGGGGTTATTGATCGCGGTTGGTTATTTTTTGTTGGGTTTGCGGTCACGTTGTCTTGCGTTGACACAAATGAGTGGTATGCGTTGTTACGTAGCAAGGAGAGTCGACGCTCGTCTTGCTGACGTTGGAGCACCGTATGAGTGTCGAATTCACTCATAGCTTATTGTTTTTGATTTTCTTATTTTTTGATTTTTTTTTTTTCTTATTTACACAAAAAGTACGAAGTTCATCGTACTGTGTATTTTTTTTTAGAGCTTGCACTGCACTATGCTTAGTTTTTGTTTAATTTTCGTTGCACGATCAGAAGACAAAAAGAAAGCACGTCTGCACTCGCCGACGTTCGCGAACGAACTACGATCTGAAAAGATACAACTGTTTTCTTGATTGCCAGTAAGTGTGTAGAGATTAAAGTGCTTTCCCGATAGCTATGACTTCTGCTTGGAAGACACTACAGTGGTCGGGGAGTCTAAAGGAATCATTTAGACACAGCCGCTCGCAGTGTTAATGGCACATGGCCATTCAACTTTGAAACGTCTGTGTAAATATGAAGGGAACAGGCTGGTCCCGGGATCTGTGTGGCACATTCCTTCCTCATTGTCAAGCACGGGTCAATAACCGAGCAACCAAGGGAAGGACCCCAAGGGGCGGCGAGGGGCAAGCCAACGCCACTCCATGGGAAGACGGAACAACAGCCCGAGAAGAGGAAAACGTAAAATACTAGATAGGAAAAGATCCGTTGTAGGACGGTTCCTCAGAAAAACCCAGGGTAGCGGAGTCAAGTTGGGCCATTCCCGACCACGGCAGGTAGCTTTGCTACGAAGTAGCCCATTCCTGAACAGGCGTGGTCCTGCAAGAAGAACAGGCCGACTCATGAACTCACGCCCGGTGTTTTGTATTATTTCTGGGCTCGGGCAATCACGTCGAACTATAAATTCGGCGGATCTAACCCAAAAACTCTGTGAGCTAGCGGCGGAAAATTTTTGCGAGCGGGAAGCAGAAAAACAGTCTAACTTGGTATGTCCATAGTTGGTTCTTTTTCATTGACCCTAGCCTAATTGCCGATAGCGTGGCTTTCTTGACCTCCACTATGCGTCTGTTGGTGTGGTACGTAGGCTGCCTGTAATGCAGACCTCCGCCATCCTTTGCGATTTCATAAATATCTCCTACATACATATGGAGTTTATTAGAGCAGGCCACCAGATATAGGCATCTTACTATCTTCGGAGACATTCCCCATCTGAGTCCAATGGCCTGCGGCATGTAGGGCGCGGTGGTTGCCTTGCTTGATCTATCCATAGTGCTTAACTTCCAGTCCAGTCTCCTGTCTAGCTTAATTCTTAGGTACTTGGCGTTACCACTGAGGGAGAGTCTTTCCCCTGATAGTTTTGGAAGCCTTACATTCGGTATTTTTTACTTCCTAGTGAAGAGGACAAGCTCGGTCTTCGATGGATTTACTCCTAGTACGTTCCTAACTCCCCATGTTGAGAGATCTCTAAGTTTGTCCGTCATGCGGTCCCGTAGAGTATGATGAAATTTTTCAGAGAAGGCAATTGCGATATCATCCGCATAAGCGATAACTTTGCAACCACCACCTTCTAGAGATCGTAGTAGGCTATCGTAGTACCGCCACGTTACACAGCAGGGGGGAGAGTACACCTCCGTAAGGAGTGCCTCTTCTGACGTATCTTTGAATAGATTCTCCTCCTAATGACGCCTGTTTACCAGGATCTGCTTTATAAGGCGTGAGCGCATTGATTATCGAACATTGTAGAATGTTGTTGAACGCACCTTCTATGTCTAGAAAAGCAAAGATTGCGTATTCCTTGTCACTAAGTGCCTTTTCGACGAACGTAGTAATCTCGTGGAGTGCCTTCTCTGATTAGTCTCATCTAATTAGTCTCTCCATTGTCTTGAGGAGTAAGGCTTATAGGTCTTAGGGGTGAAGTGTGATGGTTTTCCCGTTTTGGGTATGAATACGCGACCACGTCTCGGGCACGACGCCTATTTTAAAAATTGTTGAGGAAGCTTTCCTAACCCATGACCTCAGATTACACCCGGCTTTGATTAATTGTGCCGGGAAAATTCCAACTGGTCCTGGAGATTTGAAGGGCTTAAAACTGTTTATCGCCCAGCTGCGATACCTATTACTCAATAATAAAATTACTCTTGCGTTTCCGGGGTTGTTTCCAGTTGAGACTACCCTAAGAAATGTGCATTTTTGAGAGTTTCTAGGGTTTCTTTACTGGACGTGGTCCAGTTGCCATCCGAGGTAGCTTACCATTGGTGTAGTTGTTGTGAGGGAGTCGGGATCTTCCTGAGTCGGGAGGCCTCCGATGTCTGTTGAATGTTCGTGCAGAACTTGGTCCAGGCATTCCTCTTTGCCCTGCGCAGTTCTTTGTTGTTCTGCTTGAGGTCCAATTTGTACACCTCCCCGGCTGCCTCTGTGCTTGCCTTACTGCCGAAATTAAAGGCTTTGCAGGCCTTGGTCTTAAAGGGCGCAAGTGTTTGCGACCACCATGGTGGTTTCTTTGACTTGCTAATGCGCGATCTACTTTTGGGGCAAGCTTTATTGAATGCCCTGGTGCATGCCGCCGTTAGCGTGTCCATCATAGCATCAAGGTCTTCCCAGCTGTCAACGTCCCTTGTTGAAGGTTTCCCAAAGGATCTTTATAATTTTTTCTTGTATAGCTTCCAGTTCGCTTTTTTCGGATTTGCTGAGATTGGGTAGCAAAAAGAGGTTAAGGTTTTTTATGCGAGGATGCAGGCTCGCCTTTTACCTCTTGTATCGGCTTTACAGAACCTATACTCCGACTCCCCCAACCCAAGAATGTCTCAATACCATTTGTAGATACGGACCGTCACGTTCTCGAATCCGTTTTTGATCCGGTGCTCTGATTTTTCCAGGACTTTGACGGCGTCGTTAAGAGTGAGGACGACCTGCCACCGCAGTCCTGCCGCCTCCTTGACCTTGGCGACTCTAAAGTCTGCCGTGGGAAGCATCGGATTGCACATCCTAGCCATCGCCAGGATGGTTTTAGGTTCGGCTGGCTTTTCTGTTTGCCATACTCGCGCCCTCGGTTTAATTGGGATCTCCCCCCGGTCAACCTCCACCAGCTTTGCCCCGGGGTAGATCTCTCCAGGCGATAATACCATTTGCTTGTAGGTTTCTAATGATCGCGCGTCCAAGCAGGCAATATCCTTGACGCTACCCTCATACCAGCCTGCGTATTCGCATTCTGGTGGGGGTCCTCCGCTCTGTAGCATCTCCTCCACGAAGTGCCCATGCAACTCGTTTACCTTTCGTCGCCAAAGGTCCTTGGGGATGAGACCTTCTTTGGATCCCTTGTCCAGGACTCCGATAAGGGTTCTTCCCTTCGTTACTTTAGCGAACGAGCGTTTGGACAGCTGCGGCTGGGCCTTCCTCTTCTTGGGTTGGGGGACTCCTCTTTCCGTTGATATCGGCCTTTTCGCACTCTGCGCGATCTTCATGGCAGGATCAGACCCAGCGTGCTTTTTCGGCTCCAGCCTCAAACCTGCCTCTGCCGGTTGGAAGTCGGGCAGGATCTTCCTTGCCCACTTAATAATCTCGGCCTGGTCTGGGTTCGCTTCTTCCGATGGGTCCGTCCTCATTAGGATGAAGGCTGCTTTCCTCCTATCTTTATAGGAGCCTTTCCGCTGCGTCGAGTGAGACGCTACCGGACCAGGGTTCACCTTAAGGGCCCCAACGGTTGGTTTAGGGGTTGACCCTGGGGTCTTCCTCACCACGTCGTTCGGTGGTCCCATGGCTAGCCCCGCTTTAGAAGAAGATGCCTTGGCATCCTCCTCCGCACCGGCGCGTCCCGCCTCCAGATGTTGCCCCTCTTTAGGAAGCTTCTCCATCCCAGCAACTTCTTGGCTTTCAGGGGCCTTAGAGTTTGACGGGTTTTGACTCCATTTCCGGACTTTTTTAGGGATTTCCGTTCTCCGCTTTGGTTTTTGTTTAGTAAAACAGAATTCATATTTGGACCCACGAGAAGGCGGGAAGGGATTTGTCCATCATGACATAGCACGCTTGTCATAATAAGCCTGATTTAAACTGTGAAGTCGGCCGGGCCCCCAGAGCCCGCATATTAGCATCCGAGCCCCCCTCCCTCGGTCACGCATCCTTCGGTATATGCTCTTCACCTTGGATTGGGGTGATTTAAGGAAGGGAGTGTTCTTCTCCCCACCAGACTACAATTAGCCAGCATTCTCGGCAGAGACATGACCTTACCGGGATCTGTTTCCTGCCGCCCTCACGTGGAGAGTGTAGTCGCACTACCAGCGGTGTACACATTTACGGCACACAACTATTTGCGTGTAAGTCCCCCTGATGTACCCGTTGGCAGACGGCCATTTTCCATTTTACTTTGTTTTAAAACGTTAAAATGTTTGCAAATTATTATTTGTGCTATTATTAGCGCGCCAAAAAGTCAATGTTTCTGATCAACGAACAGCTAACTTTCAGAGCCTCGAAAGGCTGCGATTTCAATAACGAAATTGCGATTTTTTAATGAAACGTTTATTATTCTAATGAAATAAAACAATATTTTTAATCGTAGCTTAATAAAAAAAAATGCTTTTGCAAAAATTTTAGGCATTGGGACCAGTGTGCAGGGACTCAAAACGCACATATGTTTATCATTTGAGTGTGTTCGTAAAAATAACAAATAACAGAAAATAACAAAGAGAGCAGATCATTAACTGAGGGAAAATCCAAGGTGAGTTTTGCATTTGTTATTTCAATAACTTGAACGTAATTAAATAGTGCCTTTTTCAAGCAAGAAAATCTTTTCTAGCAACAGTTCTTGAACCAATACAAAATTAACATTCCCTACCTAAATTTCTATGCAGAAAACTTCATCCCATATTTCTGAGGACCTTTTTATTTTTTTTCGGTCTTTTAAAATTTTGTAAATGTAACCATTTACAAAATGGTTAGCATTCCGGCATTCATCATGCAGCTTAGAGGTCCAAACGACTGAGGGGCGCTCGAGAAACGTTTTATTATTAATTTTGTATTTATTAAACTAAGTGGAATTAGTAAGGAAATTTAAAATACTTGTTTTTAAATTTGAAGGACAAAAAAGAGAGATGATAGGGTAGAGACCATTGTAGCTCGAACCCTTAAGGAGGTCGTATTGTGCATATGTCGAACTATAATGGCTTTAGAATAAAGGAATAAGGTTGCCAATTCTTTCTTAAAGGAATATTAAAATTTAAGCGTGTTAGTAAACCCAGGCTATCTACATCAGCGTTGAGGTTATGTAGAGAAACTACACACAGCATTATCCAACGAATAGTTAAGGTTGGTTAGCTTATTATTATGAGTCTGCTACTGTATGATGGAAGATGAAGACTTGCATCCCAGTTAAGACCTTTAAGTGAAAATGTTAAGAAATTCTTTTGTACTGATTCTATGCGGTCCTGATGTACATCCATTAACCATTGTGGAAATATGGTCGGCACATTTGAGTTTTAAGTCTAATAGGACACCAAGATCATTAGCCTGAGTTAATTTTTCTAAGGCAATCCCATAGGGAAAGTGTTAAATCATTCGTTAAACAGCATTTTTGAAAATTTTCGTGATCGGACTGAAGTTTGAATTGGGCAGGAGCACATTTGTATTAAAGACAAAGTTTAATACCAACTGCATACATGAGTACAATAGAGCTCGTTAAAGCAGGGGGCAAGTAGTTAATAAAAAGAGTAAACAGTATCGGGCCAAGATGATTTTCTTGAGGGACCCCAGATGTAGCATGGACCAAGCGGGAACTACATTTTTTAAATCACTTTTTGTTCTACCATCTAGGTAGCTGGAGATTCACGTGGGGAGGCCTGTAGGAAATCCAAAAAGATTCAGTTTACTTAACAATAGCGAGTGATTGACGGAAATTAATGCTTTATTGAAGTCTGTGTATAACCAATCAGTTCGAAATCCATTCCGGAACCCATCTACGACGAAGGATGTCAACTCCAAGAAATTAGTGGTGGTGGAGCGACGCTTAATGAAGCAATGCTGACATGGAAAAATAATCGAAGATCCAAAGTGTTGCAAATGAAGAGAAATTTTTCTTTTCAAATAACCTTGGAATTGCCGATACTTTAGAGATGCCTCTGTAGTTGGTAGAAGCGGACATTTTTCCTTTTTTATGTGAGGGAATTATGAAAGATTATCAAGGGGAAACATTCTAAGAGAAGTAGAAAAGTTGTTGTGGTTTGCACAGAGCCCAGGCACACAGCCTGGTACTCCGTCGGGGCTTGGCGAACAAACGGGTTTGACCCTTAGAAGATCTGATAATAATATTCTATTCTCAGAGAAAGACGGGCGGAAAATAAAATTTTCTGATTGAATGTTGTATGCGTAAGGCTGATCTGTTGTTTTAGGCGGAGAATAAGATGTTTGAAGAAATTTTGCAAATAGATCGGCAACGGCCTGATCAGAGGTCGCATATGAATTTTCAAACGTAAGCAGAAATGCAAAAGATACATGGTTACGCTTGAATCCAGCAGCGGCTAATATAAGTCCAGCGACTATAAGTAGCTTTACAGAGCTACTAGATATCTTGAAAAGTCTATATTACTGCAGGTTTTTTTGATATTTTAGTCAGAGCCTGTTTTTAATATTTTTGAAGTTCGTGAGGCGCCTTGTAAAACAAGGAGGATTTGTTGAAGCAGACGGATCTTTTCATGGAACACATGAGTCAAAAAATGTATTTCAAGTATGGTTAAATTTTTCCAGGTGACATTTAAATCGGTGCATGCCAGAATTCCGGGCGAAGCAAATGTATTAATAAGGCTGTTAAGTTTTGTGAAACTCAGCCTTACGGAAAGAGCGACTCTTATTTGTCACGCACGGAAACTTCTGATAGATACCAGAAATGTTTTTTGGTATTTCTATTGAAACCTCAAGCGTTGGGTGGTATGGGTCTTCTATGGTTGAAAGGGGGAAAGCTCTGGAAAGAGTGGTATCACCAGGATCAGATTGAAAACATAATTCTAATAGCCGACCGTTACAAATTTCTAAAATGGTTAATTTGACCTAGAAACATGACAAACATGACCGCGGTGGAGTCAAGGTGTGTGATAAAGATGGTGAGGTCACCATTTCACTTAGGTTCACTTCCACTGAAGTGATTCCTCCTGGGGATTCGTGTCAACCTTTCGATAAGTTTTCCGAAAAATGCGAAATATGGGACACCCTTGTCGAGCAATGTAATGCCGTCCTAAGCGCCTCTTCTGGTAACCAGATCTCTGGTAACAGCTCATCCGATCGAGCTTCGCTAATATTTACTCTGATGGCCGCGAGGAAGCATTTGCCTGAGGTGAGTATCTGCCTGTATTTATGCATACGATCCCATACAGCTGTATCATTTTCCCAAGCTACTAAGATACAAACTTTTTGCCATTGCCGTGTGAATAATCCAAGGCACGCCCTCAGCAGAGGGAAGCCACCTCCATCGACGTTGTTTGTGGCATTGCCACAAATGTGACTGAAAACATTTTGTTTCGCGTTTGGACGGCGGTATTTTCCGAAAATGTCCTAATACAAATCTGCATTGGCCTGGGGGTCTCCACTTCTTTTCCCATCAGCGGTCGCAGAAAGTAGCCCTATCACTTACCCAATCCTGGGAATTGCTCTCAAAGCTCTTAAATCAGCCTAACCGTTTCTAGGTACTTCTTACTCTTGAATGCCGTCGTCTCCATGTCCCACTGGCGTAGCTCTTCTTTATCATTGGGGGCGTGAAAGAGTTTCAGCAACCACATTACATTGTCTTCTCGGTGCTCGATGTTAAATCAATAAGGCTGCAGCACTAGGAACCATCTGGCCAAACTCCCTCCCAGATTCTTAAACCACATAAGCCATTCAAGACATACCCATAAGGGTATTTCGTGAGGATGGTGAACGGCATAAGCTCTATTAGCTTCTCAGAGGCGCTCTAATACAGGTGAGCGCCTCTCAGTTTTTTCGAAAAGAAGGCGATTGGCCGTTCCGCTCCCTTGTCGTCCTTCTGGAACAGCACCGCACCGACACGATTTTTCGCTTTAGACCTTGAAACGCTATCCCTGCTGCTTTTGTCCATTGCAATCTTTTTCCTTTTTGTAGGAAATCCTTCAGGGGCAAGGTTATCTCCGAAAAGTACTTATTAAATCTTCCATACTAATTCGGTCTGCCAGGAAAACTGCGACATTGGCGGAATTTTTTTGCGACTTCAATTTCTTGGATGGCTTCAACTTTACGGGGACCCGTCCTCAGAATTCCATCTCCAAGAACATATCCATCTCCCTAAATACCGTAATTATTTAAAACAGAACTTCGACTTCTGTAACATTCTCTGTTGCATGACTCTATCTATCAATCAACACAGCATTTGGAGAGTCCAGGCATCCTTCGGAACTGAAAATCGTGAAGATCATCTCATTGACCTAATGTTGGACTCTTTGTTCTGTAGCGGAAACGCATCCTTCACCGTCAAGGCATTCAGTTTCCGTGCGTAATACAACACAGCCTATTCTTACCGAACTTATCTTCCAGTTGTTCCAAGGACTCTCACTGAGCTCGATGACTCCAAGTCTCAGCATCTCGTCCACTTCGGCAAAATAGAGTTGGTGTTTGGCCGGGGACACTTGAAAAAATCTCTCTCTACCAGCTGTATAGAATGCTGTTCCACTTTGGTGAATCCTGCTTCTCATACAACTAGAAACGTTGTCTTATCCAGATGTTGTTTGTCGGTTAGAATGTGTAGTTCCACTTGTTCTCCTTTGCTGTGGAAATATGTGTCCACGTTTTCTAGCGATTCGACTCCCACCAACTCAGCCACTATGTGAAACTTCCTCCAAAAGTTTACGCTCAAATTTTTTAGCTTCTATTTCAAGAAGGGGCAATGCAGGATCAGGATGCGTTAAGTCTGGTATTGAAAGAATGACTTATTTTATAAGTCATTAGGTCATTGGCTATTAAATAATAACACGATTGTTGTTTTAAGCTCTATGTTGCATTAATTTATCTTTCTTATTTTCGCAACACCAACGCACATGCACATGTACGTTAAAGGAAGTAGAAGGAAAGAGGCAGAGATCAAGTGTGACCAACTTAGGTCTCTAAATATAATACCTCATTTAGTATTTATGCATGCTATTTTTGTGTGTTGAATAGGGGGGTATTCCAACATGCCTCCTCAAAAATAACATCGCAAATCATAGAACTAAATATATTACATATTCATTACTTATTCTAATGTGGTTGGTGTGCATTCTGGGAAGTGCTAAGTGATTCAGCATTTGCTGCTCGGAAACGGGGAAAACCCAGAAAAACCCGATCAAATCGCTGTTACTTAAAAGTAAACAAAAAAAATTAACATTTCAAAAATTCAATAACACTAAAAAAAATTCATAAATATCTTCTTAGAAATAAAAATAAACTTTCATTTGGGCGTGCTATTAAGCTTGCTTTTTTGGCTCAAAAAAAATAAAAATATTTTTTATTATTTAGCATCGTCGAACAGTAGCTTAGTCTTGCAGCAATCTCAACTCATCTCGTAACTTCAAAAACCTTGGAGCAGGCAGCGGCTACTCCGCAAAAATGTCAGCAATTTGATCATCTGTAGAAATATACTCAATATAAATAACATTGTTTTGTACTTGTTCTCTGGCAAAGTGATATTTAATATCAATAAGTTTGCTCGTTTACGACGTGAGGGGTTATTTGCTATGCTAATACAGCCTTGGTTGTCTTCATAAATTTTAAGAGGGGTTGTAAGACTGATGTTAGCACTACATAAAAGACATTTAGGCAATAGAGAGTTTTTCTTACAGGTTCGAATAGGGCCTTTTGTGTTCCACCAAATAAGATTTGAATAAAAATTTTAAATAAATACCCTGTTGTACTTTTTCTATCAACCTCATCACTTACCCAGTCGGAATCTACATTGCCAGTTAATATGTTTTCACACGCGGCATTTCTTTTAATAATAAGTTTCATATCGAAGGTTCCTCTTAAATACCTCAGAACTCTTTTCAAACACTGCCATAGCTCGAAATTATGTTTGCTACTATATCTACTTAAGATATTTACGGCAGTATTTACATCTGGACGTGTACATAGTGTTGAGAAACGGAATCTATTCTGGCGACGTTGCCAATATTCAAGGTGACTTATATTCATGTTGCTGAAAAGCTGAGCAACATGCATCATCTACTTAACATATGTATACCAAGTTACCCTGGCAATGCAGATCGACGCGTCGTCATTTCTTACGTATTAGTTTTTTCTTTCTTTTCTGTATACGAATTATGGCGCTGCGTCGCATTTAGTATTTAAGTCAGTTATTCTTTAGCAGTGAATCCGAGAACATGCAGCTTCTATACAGTCCACTTAAATAAACTATTTTGGGAAAATCAACTACGCATTACATTTCTCATCACATAGCATTACATACATTAAACATCCAATGAGATTACGACACGGAGCATTGCAGTTTTTATCCGAACTAAGAGATTCATAACACAGTGCGACAGTGTTTTGGAACATTTGAAGAGACCTAGTAGGAATTGTTTATTAGGTCAAATATAGTACAAAACCGTGTTTGAAATATTTCTAACACCCTCAAAATCTTGACTTATTTAGAAAAAACGGGTTTCCGGGAGTTTTTTGCTCTTAAAAATTCCTGAACGTGTAATTTTAGGCCGATTTTAAAATGGTTACGTTTTTCAATAGTTAAATGTTGTAGCTTTAAAAAAAAACTTCAACTTACAACTTCAACTTATTTAAACAAAACGGATAAAAATTTTACAAAAGAAACTAACATTTTTGATTTTTTGTCATGTTTTTCGAACTTTGCCGCCAGTTTTTCGGTACAACTTCCAAAAAACTGGTATCATTCTTTACACATATCAATATTGCCTCGTTAATCCTGAATAAAACGAGACCAATTTTATTACGAAATTATGAAAATTGTTGAAGTTATAACGCTTTTCCCAAAACAAGTCAGTGCAATTTTACTAGCGCCTGGGAGTAAAAGTGTGTAAAAGAAAGAAATAAGCGAAATGGTAGGGCACACTATTGCTCCGGAACGCCGGCAAAATTGCACCGTTTTTTCTAAATAAATGAAGATTTTGAGGGTGTTAGAAATATTTTAAACACGGTTTTGTACTATATTTGACCTAATAAACAATTCCTACTAGGTCTCTTCAAAAGTTCCTCCAATTTTTCTTTTTTTGTCGCACTGTGTAATTTAGTTTATTTGATAAGGGAGTACTGACTGCATTACAGTTATCCATGTTAAATTTATTTAAAATATTTTTAATATTTTTTTTAATAGCTGCTTGACTCAAACAAATTTTGTCTTCATACATTTAAATTCGTATGAGAATAAAATGTCGTATTTCCATTAAATCAGTAATTCTATACTTCTTGTTTAAGTATTGTTTAAAATTATTCATTCTAGCCATATCCTCTGTAGCAATTACCACATCATCAACATAATGTTATAAATATATATTTTCTTTGATATCATCTCTATAAAGTATACATATACAGTGATCTACTGGAGAGTTTACAAACTCACATTCTTTCAACGCGTGCTCAAACACTTCGAACCATCATCTAGCAGCTTGTTTAAGCCCGTAAATTGCCTTGTTCAATTTACATACTTTTTCAGAATTTTCTGATACACCTTGAGGTAGTTGCATTGTATCTCCCCTTTTAATGTACCTTCTAAAAAAGCTGTTTGATGGACTTTCAAATTATATTGAACTGCCAATGATAGTATAAATCTAAAACTTGCGATTCTAGTTACAGAAGCAAAGGTTTCTTCATAATCGAATTGATATTTTTGAGTAAACCCTCGCACCACTAGTCTTGCTTTATATCTAAGCGGATTTCCTAATTCGTTATATTTAACAGAAAATATCCATCTACTGCCTACAATATTTTTTTTCAGGTCTCTCTATAATTGTCCAAGTATTATTTATGTCATGGGCAATTAACTCTTCTTTTATGGCTGCCTCCCAAAACAATTTATCACTTCTATGCTGTATTTTATCAAATGTATTTGGCACATCATTGAAAATGGTGTGGGCATTTAACATAAATTTTTTTAAAGTATCATCATCATCATTATAGGATATCTTAGGCTTGAACTTTAATTATTCGCTTCTCCTGTTTACTACATTGACATCATTATTTTCATTGTCACTACTATCATTTAAATTGAGATTTTTATCAGTTGCAACTGCGCCTGATTGCTCAGCGGTTTCACCTTCCGTACTCTCATTCCGGTTGTTATATTCCTTACTTTGTAAGGAATATATAAGGATATATATATAATATATATTATATATTTCTATAACTGTTATATTCATGAATTTTTTCTCGCTTTCTTTTCTTACTTTCATTCAGAAAATTTTTATCACATTCCTTACTATCTTTCAGGAGTTTTGGGTTGTCATATTTCTTACTCTCATTCAGGAATTCCGATTGTTTTGTTTCTTTACTTTTATTCAGAAACGTGGTTTCATTATTGATAACTCAAGAATTAACCATATTGGTTTCATCAACAACAACGTCTCTTGTGACCATAAATTTTTCATTAACAGCATCCCATAGTTTATAACCGTTTGGTTCATTTTTTTTTTTTTTTTTTTTTTTTTTTTTACCGGTTTTTCAAAATTTGGATACGGCTTGTGCATCAATAAGAGCATCAGCTAGCATTCCTGTATTCATCATAAAGCTTAGAGGCCCAGACGACCGAGGGGCGCTCAATAAACGATTTGTTAGAATATATTAAGCTATTTTTTTTTATTATTAAGCTAGGAGGAGTTAGTAAGGAAATTTAAAATTCTATATTTTAAGTTTGAGGGACAGGAAAGAGATGTTATAGCGTAGAGACCATTGTAGTTCGAACATAATACCCTAAAACGAACGAACGGCTAACGAACAGAGGACTAAAGTTTCGAGTCCTTCTATTAGGAATGTTAAATTTTAAGCGTGTTAGTAAATGCTGGCTATCTACATCCCCGTTAATAAGGTTATGCAGAAAGACTACACCGAGCATTGTCCTACGATTTGTTAAGCTAGGTAAGTTTATGAGTAAGAGTCTACTATTATAAGATGGAAGGTGAAGATTTGCATCCCAGTTTAGACCTCTAAGTGAAAAAGTTAGGAAATTCTTTTGTACGGATTCTATGCGGTCCTGATGTACTCCATATTGGGGACTCCAGACACATGAACCGTACTCCAGTGATAAAACCAAGGACTCCTTTAGCCTTATTAACCATTAAGGAAATATGGTCGGCAAATTTAAGTTTGATGTCTAATAGGATGCCGTGATCAATAACCTGGGTCAATTTTTCTAAGGCAATCCCATTAATAGAATAAGTAGCTTGCAGAGGGCAAGAACGATAAAAAGACATATGTTTGCATTTAGATCCATTAAGTATTAGATCATTAGCTAAGCACCATTTTTGAAAGTTATCAAGATCAGACTGAAGACTGCATTGGGCAGAGATGGATTTGTACTGAAGACAAAGCTTTACATCATCTGCATACATAAGAACTAGAGAGTTCGTTAAAGCAGGGGGCAAGTCGTTTATAAAAAGCGTAAATAATAACGGGCCAAGATGACTTCCTTGAGGGACGCCGGATGTAGCACGGACCAGACGGGACTGTATGTTTTTAAATAAGACTCTTTGTGTCCTTCCATCTAGGTAGCTGGAGATCCACGTTAAGAGGTCTTTAGGAAAACCCAGCATATTCAGTTTACTCAACAAGAGTGAGTGATTAACTGAATCGAATGCTTTGCTGAAGTCTGTGTAAATTACATCGGTTTGATATCCCTTACAAAAGCCATCTATGACAAAGGATGTCAACTCCAATAAGTTTGTGGTGGTGGAGCGACGCTTAATAAAGCCATGCTGACAAGGAGTGATAATCGAAGAGCAAAGGTGTTGCAAATGAGGGGTAATTAATTTTTCAAATAACTTTGGAATTGCCGACAACTTAGAGATGCCTCTGTAGTTGGCAGCCTCGGACTTTTTCCCTTTTTATGTAGGGGAATTATAAATGATTCCTTCCACATAAGGGGAAAAATCGAGGTTTCCAAAGATAAGTTGAAAAGTCTTAGAAGAGGTTTGCACAGAGCCCTGGCGCAGTATTTTAGCACACAGCCTGGTACTCCGTCGGGGCCTGGCGAATAAATGGGTTTTACCCTTAAAAGACCAGATAATAAGTTATTCTCAGAAAAAAACGGACAGAAAATAAGATTTGCTGCTTGAATGTTATATGCGTAAGGCTGATCAGTCAATTTAGGAGGAGAATAAGTTGTTTGAAAAAATTCTGCGAATAGATCGGCAATGGCCTGATCCGAAGTCGCAGAAGAATTTTCAAACGTAAGCAGGGGTGAAAAAGATACGTGTTTACGCTTAGTGTTTACAAAATTATAAAACTGCTTTGGATCCTGAGTAAATTGTATCCGGCAGCGGTCAATATAATTCCTATAACATTCAGCGTTATGCACGGTAAAATTCGACCGAGCTAGTAGGTATCTTGAGAAATCAACACTACTGCAGGTTTTTTTTATATTTAAGTAAAAGCTTATTTTTTTTATTTTTTAAGTTAGTAAGGCACCTTGTAAACCAAGGAGGATTTGTTGAAGCGGACGGATATTTCCAAGGCACACATGAGTCAAAAAATTTATTTAAAGTAAAATACAATTTTTCTAAAGTGACATTAAGATCAGTGCACGCCAGAATATCAGACCAGTCAAAAGTCTCGATAAGGCAATTAAGTTTCTGAAAATCAGCTTTACGGAAACAGCGAATCTTATTTACCACGCTCGGAGACATCTGATCGATACCAGGAGTGGTTTCGATTGAGACCTCCAGCGTGGGGTGATATGGATCCTCTGGGGTTGAAAGGGGAAAAGCTCTGGAGAGAGCAGTACCATCAGGATCAGATACAAAGCATAAGTCTAAAAGCCGACCTAGCGAATTTCTAACATGATTGATCTGACCTAGGGACATGTCAAACATGCCCGCGGTGAAGTCATGGTAAGTTATAAGTGACAAAGATGGTGAGTTGTCAACGTTGGACCACTTTAATTCTGGGATATTAAAGTCGCCCACCGCTACGAGTTGGTCACGATCCGTCATAAGATTAGAGACGTATCGAATGGCGGACAAATGCTGCCAATATGTAGGCGGTTCAGACATAGGAGGTATATATGAACATGTAATGTATAAAGCTTTAACGGACATAGTGATTTTAACGCAAATAAATTCTATGTCACCAAACTCATGGGATTTCACCTCTTCAGAAGCAAGAGTAGAGTCTACCGAAATGAGGACTCCACCTCCTCTTCGCTGAGATCGATCCCGTCTAAAAGTGGTTTACTTACTTGGAAAAACTTCGGAGCTAAAGATCTCCGGATTTAACCAGGTTTCTGTAAATGCTATTATATGGGATGCAAAGAAAGAACTATCAGAATATAGCTTGGGGAGTTTGCTACGTAGCCCCCTAGTATTCTGATAGGTAAGAGTTAGTGAGGAAACTAGTTTTTTGGGTTAGTAGCCAAAGAAGAGGTGGAGGGTTGGTCAGTGGTTTCGATATTGGGAAGTCTCACTCCCACTGGTTTTTGAACTTTTTTCTTAACGGAACTAGGCTGATGTTCTTGGACGAAAAGATTCTCTGGCCAAAAACTGGGTGTTTAGGTGAGGGGCCGTTGTGCCGCTCAGCTGAAGAGCGCATCCGCGCTGAAGAGCGCATCCGCGCTGAAGAGCGCACCCGCGCTAAAGAGCGCACCCGCGCTGAAGAGCGCATCCACACTCGCCCCTCTGTGCCCTCTCTCTCGCTCGTTGGTTGTCGTCGATCGTCTTTTTGTACTAGTTTTAAGTTAGTTATCGCATGTAAGCAGCACAATAAAGCTGACCGCGTTAAATTCACCGAAAGACGCCCCCGACTTTTTACTTCAAAATTTCAACCTTTTCTGGAATCTTTGGCGGCAGCAGCGCCCCCCTACAAAACAATGGTCCTTCGAGCCGGATAATTTCTGGATTTTCTTCTGCCAGCAGTTCTCGGCATTGTTCCGCCAAAAGATAAGTACATTTTTCCGTCTCCATCTCTCCGCCGGTCTTCAGCAGTGATCCGAACATTAAATTTCGTTCACACTGCTGCAAGATTGTTTTCCCTCCGTGTCAACTCCAAGTCCGAGTTTTCCGACACAACGGCAGGTTGAAATTTTCTAATAATCTACATATAATAATCATAAAATTCTGCACATTTTTCCATCCGTCTCCGTTTTGTGTGCTGCCCATATTCCTCGCCGTTTTCGGCCTCTCCGTTATCCACTCGCTTGCCAACGGTCGAGGCATATGTGCATCCACATACATACATACATACATACGCACATACATATTTTTTTTGGTGCAATTAATCCGCGAAAAATTCGCAAGTGAACAGTGAAATTGTGTGGTGACAAAAAGAAGGCATAATTAATATTGGCCACCGGTGTGAATTAGTTCCGGAATTTCCAAATTCACCGAACAGTCCGCCGCTGTCGTAATATTTGTTTTTTATCGTCCTCAATCAGTGTCATTTTTTACACCACATAACTTTTCTGTTCCCCCAACTATACAGTCCACTTATCAAGGCTCCACTGTGCCAATATATGCCCACATGCCCTTACATATATCCGTACCTGCATGCATGTCCATATATTTCCATATATTTTCTGCCTCCAATTTCAGGAAAATATATAACCGATAAAATTTAACCATACAGTCCACTTCTCGACGTTCCACTGTACCATCGTATGCCCACATGCCCTTGCCCTACTTACATGTATGCCCATATATTTCTCAATATTTTCTGCCTCCAGTTCCAGGAAATATATAACCAAACAAATTAAAAAAAAAAAAAATCAATTAATTATAAATTTATTTATTTATATTTATAACTACAAAATTTATTTAATTCGTATTTTTCCGTCCGAGCAAAGGGCCAGGGTTTTTTAATTCACCTTTCCGGCCACTCAATAACAAAAGTCGAAAATTTAATTATCGAAAAAAAAAAATTATAATTAATTAATTTAATATCCTCCTTCTGTCCGAATAGAGCCGCGGTTTTAATTCCATCTTCCCGGCTTCGTGTTAATGAAATTCAATTACTTAAAGCTTTATGTTTCAATTCCACCGTTCCAGCTTGGTAATAATTAACCTCAATTGATTAAAAATAAAGATTTTCAACCCCACCCTTCTGGCTCCATCATAATTAAATCCGAACCAGTTAGCCAAAAACTAATTATTAATTTTTTATAATTGTGTGTTTGAATTGTGTGTTAAATTCAAGCCAAGTTAAGTCCACCTTCCGGCTCCGCAAATTAAAAATAGTTAAGAATTTAATATCTCCGTATATATTAAATTCAGTACGAACCACACAAGTCGAAATATACATACATATATAGACCGTCATCATTTTTTTCCGAACAAGCACGAATTTTCCGGTACTTTTTCCATTTTCCGTGCCTCCAACGCTGCTTCTACTTCGCATCAGTCAACATCCGCCTGCAATCCGAGCAAACCACGTCTCCTTGTGGGTTTTCTGGAGTCCTGAAGTTTTTCTTTCCACATTCGAATTGTGCCGCACAGGACCTTCCTTTCCACATCGGCGCCACTAGTTCGCACTTGCTCCTTGTAATTGCCTTTGATCCGCGATCTCACCGTTCTCATCACATTAGTGCGAGCGGCCACCACTTCGTACCTGGGGCACCTTCGTACCAGGGGCACCTGTTGCGCGAGTCAGTTGACAAGCGCTGACCAGCGAATTGGACTCTGAGAATGCCCACGGGAGACGACAAAAAGCCGCGTTCGATCCCAGCCATCCGTTTGGACAGATCTCAATCCGCATTTCCGCGGACGCCTCTTTTGAAGCCTAAGGCTACCAGTGCAAGTCCAAGGGCAAGGAGTGACGAATCCGTCAATACAACCCCCGGTCCTTCACAGAGGCAGACTCACTCCGTTGCAAAAATGGCTCCAAGTGCGGTCGAAGTGGCGTTGAAAAAGTTCATCGCCACAACAGATCGAATTATCCAATTTGAGGCTAACATAAGTACTCCGGGCGCCCCAGAAACGGAAATAGGCTCCCAATACATGTGCGAAGTTCATCGGGACCAAATTCGGGCACTATGGGAGAAGGTGGAGAAGAGCTATGAGAGCTGCTCCGATTTGCTAGCCGTGTCCGACGACAATGCGGCCGCCTCGACAGTGCTGGAAGCGAAGTACAGCTACTGTTACTCCGTCTATTCGAGATGTATTGCCCAGCTTCGGGAGAAAATTGCTTCCCAATCCACTCAGGCTCCCGTCAATGTCCACACGCCCGCGCCTACAGGCTGCAGGTTACCTGCGGTGGATACCGAGGTCTTCGCGGGTGATTATCTTCGGTGGCCCACCTTCCGAGACTTGTTTACGGCCATTTACATTCAAAACTCGCGGCTCACCCCGGTAGAGCGGTTGTTCCACTTGTTGTCCAAAACAAGTGGTGACGCCCACGCTATTGTTTCCAAGGCTCCCCTTACCCATGAGGGGTTTGCCGTCGCTTGGCAAAGCCTCACAGACCGCTTTGAGAACCGGCGGCTACTGGTCAATAGCCAGTTGAAAATCCTTTTCAACCTCCAGGCTATTTCTCAAGAGTCCGGGGTCGCGCTGAAGGAGCTCCAAGCCACCATTCAGAGTTGTCTGACAGCCCTAGCAATGTCCGCCATCAATGTTGAGGCCTGGGACTGCCTTCTGGTGTTTATGATTTCGTCAAAGCTCCCCAAAGTCACACTTTCCATGTGGGAGCAATCCGTTCATAACAAGGCCGAAATTCCAACATGGAAGGAAATTGACAATTTCCTGACAGAGCGCCATCGCACTCTGGAAGCAATCGATGACGTCAGGCCTAGTAGCTCCGGGCAACTTCCGCCAAGGTCGGGAATTCCTATTGCCCCCGCTCGGAGGCTCAATTCACACGAGACTCGAGTGGTTCCGAGCCAAAAGGGCTGCGATCTCTGTTCGAGGGAGGACCACCCCATTCGCTTATGTCCGCGGTTTCTAAATATGGATGTAAATGGGCGCTTTGGCTACATTACAAGGAAGCAGTTATGTCTAAACTGTTTTGGCCGAGGGCACCAGCAGCGAGACTGCACGAGCGCCCGTACCTGTTTCACCTGCCACAGCCGACACCACACCCTCCTGCACCGCGGCCATCCGTTCGCCACCGCTCCAAGTCCTCCTATGCCGCCTACCGCTCCAAGTCCGCCTACGCCAGTAAACGGCTCAGAGGATCAGTCGAATGTGCAGGTGTGTTTCGCTTCCGGGTCGGGAGCAGTCATACTAGGCACGGCCCTGATCAACGTGTGCCATTTGGGGTGCACCGTCCAGGCACGAGCACTAATAGACTCAGGGTCCGAAGCGACCTTCATAACGGAACGACTGTTCAACCTCGTCAAGCCTCCCTTCAAGACGATTCAAGCCCAAGTTTCCGGCCTTAATCAAACCATTTCCGCGCAGTCTACTAAATTGTGCCATCTCTCCATTCGGTCGCCGTCAAGACCCGGGCTACAATTAGAGACTGCGGCTTACGTTCTTCCGCAGTTGGCTGGAAATCTGCCATCATATCCGATTTCGCGAGATCGTCTCAAGGGGCTGCCCAATATTACCCTGGCGGACCCCAACTTCTTTGAGAGCTCCCAAGTCGATGTGTTAATAGGAGCTGACATTCTTCCGTCCATTCTCCTCGGTAATTCCAAGTCTAACATCTGCGGGTCGCTTCTCGGTCAGGAGACCATTTTCGGATGGGTGCTAACCGGCCCATTATCTCCAGTCAACCCCCGCAGCGTGGCTGTTTTTTCCGCACGAGTTGCCCGCAGCCTCGGTGACTCACTGGATCAGGGAGAGGTGCCCACACGGATCAGTTCGGAATCGGATTCCAAGATCATATCCAGAACAATGTCGCCACGCCCACGCAACGCCCAGTCACTGGAGAGCAGATGTACTCGAGGTACACAATCCTACCAATGCCGAGTCTGCAATGGGATCCATCCATTGAAGAAGTGTCGGCGCTTCCTACGCCTTAGTGCCGAGGAGCGGCTCCGAGCGGCTCTCGCGAACCGCTATTGCTCGAGCTGCCTGGCCCACGAGCACTCCGACGGATCCTGTCGGCGTGGAGACGGCTGTAAGACGTGTGGTCAGGATCACCACACGCTGCTGCACCCCGTGACCAAGGAGCACCGGTCACCGCCCGCGGGAGACAGTACACGGAGTGTCTCGCTCTCTCGTCGGCCGTCATCAGGCAACTCCCGGCGCGGTTCGGGTGTTTCTCGCCCTGCGTTCGCCATTTTCCGGCATTCCCAAACCGATCCACGGCCGCCGACTTCCCGGCACTCTTCAATAACTCCTCGGCATTCTTTCGCCACTGGCCGGCAGCCGTCAAGTGCGCCCCTGCTTTCGTCCGCCACTCATCGGGTGCCGTCCACCGCTCTTCCGCTCGCGTCATCCGCGCCTAGGCAACTTTCCGCCTCTCCCCGAGGGCCACCGCAGGACGCGGTCGCTGCGCCCACCCTAGCGTCGATGCTGAACCGGAACAGCGTCAACATCGGGACCCGGATTTTCGACACGGGGGCCTTCATCGACCCGTGTACGCCCTCTAGCTGCAGTGACGCATAGCTAGCGACGAGGGATTTGTTGCAACCCGAGCGATTGCAAGGGGGGGGAGAATGTTTAGGTGAGGGGCCGTTGTGCCGCTCAGCTGAAGAGCGCATCCGCGCTGAAGAGCGCACCCGCGCTAAAGAGCGCACCCGCGCTGAAGAGCGCATCCACACTCGCCCCTCTGTGCCCTCTCTCTCGCTCGTTGGTTGTCGTCGATCGTCTTTTTGTACTAGTTTTAAGTTAGTTATCGCATGTAAGCAGCACAATAAAGCTGACCGCGTTAAATTCACCGAAAGACGCCCCCGACTTTTTACTTCAAAATTTCAACCTTTTCTGGAATCTTTGGCGGCAGCAGCGCCCCCCTACAAAACACTGGGAGAGCAAATCGTCTTGAACATCAGCGCGGGCACACGAATCTTGAAAGAAGACGTGAGTCTAGTATATTTATATTTAAATTTTTGTATGTCCTCCACCTTTATATCGGCTTTTGTTTTGGCTTTGATATAAGCCGAGATATCAATCTCTGAAGTATCAGGGGCGAGCCGAGAAACAAATATATGTTTCGATGGAGGAATCACCTGTAAGGGTTTTGGTGTCGCAGGTACGAGAACTGCAGCATCAGTCGGTGCCAGTGGTCCGGACTGTGGAATACCCTTTTGGGTGACTCTAATGGGGGTTTCGTTCCCTAGGACCTGTGGCATCACTTGAAGGGATGCCATGGCGGACATATCGAACAATTGCTCATTGTCCCTGAGAAATTCGGACGAATTTTTCTCAGTTCCAGCCTTTGGGGTGGCCAGAGATATAAGCGGCTGCATTAATGTCAGCTGAGCAGGCTGAGGCGGATCAGAAACAGCGGATTTCTTGCGCTTAGGGGACTCGTTTAGCAGCTGAAGGCCACTAAACTGAGTGTCCAGCGCACAGAGCTGGTCATTGATTTTACGAAAACCAGTGATCAGCTCTTTAAATCCATTTTTGGTCTGTCTCATGAACGACCTCATTTCGCCTTGCACAGCACGACAATTTTCACAACAATAATGTATCCCAGACCTACGGGAAATGGCATCCGAAACTGATGCAGTGAAACCGGCACACTTGGCATGTACGACGTTCTCACATAGCCAGCAATGGATGGAAGGCTGGGATGAGGAAATTGTCTTGTTACAAGACTTAATGGCACAGACAAGTTTAAATTCCATTTTATTTTTATTTATTTTTTTGTTTTTATTTAATAAAACAAAAATTAATATTTAAAAAAGTTTAAAAACACAATACCTTGAACCACTGTGCCAAATAGGAAGCCAAAGCGGGAGCTTTGAATAGTGCAAAAGAGAAATGCAGAAATAAAGATAAGCCGGGGAAGAAGCAGAGCTGAGCTATGCTTGGAATTGAAATTATTCAATTTATTAATTCGACTCCAAATATACCACAGCACTCGCGAAGCGATACGGTTTAGGCTTTAAGATTGTTAAGATTCACAAGGTTTAATTCACAAGTACATATGTAAACACCGGTTTACCAATATTTATAATAAAACGCAGTGCGCACAAAAAAACACGACCGTTCGCTTAAGATAAAGAGAGGGAAGTGATAACCAACTAAAATACATTTGTATGATTTATCATCAAATTTTCCTTTTTTAATTTTACTGTACATATACAGTTGAACCAAACATTCTTAAATATTTTAGACTTGGTTTTCGTTTAGGCCACATCTCGTAAGGTGTCTTTATTTTCAAGTGCTCGTGTTGGTATTTTGTTAATTAAATATGTGGCAGTTAAAACTGCTTCACACCACAAGCTTTTATCTAATTTTGCACCACTGACCATGGCACGAGCCTTTTCTGTTATAGTTCTTATCATTCGCTCAGAAACCCTATTTAATTGGGGCGTATGTGGCACCGTCAAAAGTTCCTTTCCTTTCTTTACACAAAACTCACGCATTTCATCTGAAATTTCATAGTCTCTGCCATTGTCAATATAAAAACAAGAAAGGAAAGCTAACTTCGAGCGGAGCCGAAGTTGATATACCCTTGCAGTTAAACTGGAAACTGGACAAAGTACCCAGCTTCCATCTTCAAAAATACCAAAGTTTGTATTTTTACCAAATACCATTTCCCATCGTTCAGTTATATGCCAGCTATAAGATATAGTCGGCCGATCGTTATGTAATTTGGTAGGTTTTATTAACTGACCAAAAATAGAATCTGTACGAAGTTCCAACTTTCTATCTTCAAAAACACGAAAGTTGGGTAATTTCCGATTGTTCAGTTATATGGCAGCTATAGGATATAGTCGGCTGATCCTTATGAAATTCGGAATGTTGTATTATTTTGCCAAAAATAGCATTCGTGCCGAATCCGAATTCTCTAGCTTAAAAAACACCGAAGTTATAGCATTTCCGATCAATCAGTTATATGGCAGCTATAAGATATAGTCGGCCGATCCTTATGAAAATTGGTAGGTCGTATTATTTTGCCAAAAGTAGCATTCGTACAAAATCTGAACTCTGTAACTCTAAAAACACCAATGTTATACCATTTCCGATCAATCAGTTATATGGCAGCTATAGGATATAGTCGGCCGATCCCGCCCGTTCCGACTTATATACTGCGTGCAAAGGAAAGAAGGGAGTGTGCAAAGTTTCAAGACGATAGCTTAAAAACTGAGAGACTAGTTCGCGTAGAAACGGACAGACAGACAGACGGACAGACAGACGGACAGACGGACAGACGGACATGCTCATTGTCGGGTCAGGCAGCAGCGGTGTAATTTTAATGTTAAATATGTTAACGTAATGTTTGTTGTAATGATGTTTATTTATTAGGCTTAAGTTTGTACATTAGCTTTGTTGATCGCAAGCCGACTCTCTCTCGGCCGCTCGACTCAACGGGCTTTCTATAGGGAGTTTTAGCTCGGCAATGTCTAGGTCGGGCCGCCCTCTCCACTTTCGGGAGCTTTAGCTCGAAGTGACTTGTCGGGCCGCCCTCTCTCTGTACTTTACTTTCGTCTCTGCTTGCACCATAAGCTGGTCTATCAGATGATCATCCGGCTTCATCTGCAGGCAGAAATAAACATTTATAACGTTCAATTTAAATACAAAATCGTCTTTTATTTACGGCATTGAAAACGCTCAATGACCAAACATTGGTGACCCCGACGTGATATAGTTAATATAATTAACTAAATTATTAACTATAATTTACTAAAGCTATAGAAACTAAAACTAAACCAAGCTATCCCCGCGAAAACATATGTGGTGCAGATTAAAATTTACATGAACGGTTGTGGTGCTAATAAGCAATCAGGTTTATATAAAATAATAAAAAAATTCAAATTAAGAATAAAACATAAACCTAACGGCAGTTCAGTTGTGGCCCGGTAAATTGTTTATTATTGGCACACATACATATTTACGTTCCACAAAGCAAGTGCATTCGCCCGCGCATAGACTTCATATATATATACGTTCCACAATTCCGCTACGGTTCTGAGCGCACAGTGGGACAAGTCGTGTTCGTCGCGAGCAAATAAATTTGGAGCGATAAAATTTGGCGCCGGAATTATTTACTTCGGGTTCGTCGGAACTTAATAAATCCACCATGAACTCCAGCGGCGCAGACACAGGAGCACCCACTCCAACCCGTAGTGCTATTCTAAAGTGCAAGGCCCTGGGTATTCTCCAGGACTTGCAGAGGGTCCAAAGAGCTCTTCAGCCTGTTTCCAAGGTGGACGATGCCATGCTCAACGTGCGTCATGGTCAGATAGTTGCCATGTTCAGCGACTTCAAGGCCATCCACGGGGAGCTTGAGGATTTGGACATTTCGTAAATCAGTAGTGAGCTCCGATGGACTGTCTCGGAGCTGGTAGTGACAATGCAGGCCGAAATTGAGCACGAGACGACCCTTCGCTCTTCCCGAATTGCTGCCCACTCCACCCTAGCTAACGGAATGTCCACCATGCAGGGTGACTCAGGGTCAGGTCAAAGGTTTCAAGCTTTGCCTCCCTTGCCTCTTCCTACCTTCAGCGGTGGATACTCTGAATGGCCTGAGTTTTACTCGATATTCTGTACAATCGTTGGCGGTAATCCGAGCATCAGTAAGGTGGAAAAGCTGCAAAGGTTGCGATCTTGCCTTCGGGAGTCCGCTTTCGAAGCAGTTCGCTCCTTGGAAGTCTCCGATGAGAATTATGATGTCGCGCTGAATTTGTTGGAGAAACGATTTAATAGCCGTCGTTTAATATTTCAGGCTCACGTGAACGAGATTCTTGGCCTCACTCTAGTGGAAGGTGATTCAATAACAGGTCTTCGAGGGTTATCCGACAAATTATTGAATTTGGGGCATTGGCCCATATGAGAACTTTGAAGAATTTGGGTTCGACGAATGAGATAGCCGGCTGCATCATTGTTCAGGTGCTTCTTCAACGGTTGGACCCAGCTACCCAGGTGAAGTGGGAGGAGAGTCTAAATTCTTCAAGTTCCGACGCCATACCTACTTGGGAGTCGCTGGCAGAGTTTCTGGAGCAGCGATGCAGGACTTTGGAGGCTATGGATGTGGCCGCTGGGCAGAGCTATGGAGCGGATCCCTCTTCGGGTTGGAGTGCTTCGCTGGGAGCTGATTAAGCTGTACCTTGCCCCTTACGAATGTAGTTGGAGGACAGGCCCCAACGGAGGGGGGAATGTCGGGTCAGGCAGCAGCGGTGTAATTTTAATGTTAAATATGTTAACGTAATGTTTGTTGTAATGATGTTTATTTATTAGGCTTAAGTTTGTACATTAGCTTTGTTGATCGCAAGCCGACTCTCTCTCGGCCGCTCGACTCAACGGGCTTTCTATAGGGAGTTTTAGCTCGGCAATGTCTAGGTCGGGCCGCCCTCTCCACTTTCGGGAGCTTTAGCTCGAAGTGACTTGTCGGGCCGCCCTCTCTCTGTACTTTACTTTCGTCTCTGCTTGCACCATAAGCTGGTCTATCAGATGATCATCCGGCTTCATCTGCAGGCAGAAATAAACATTTATAACGTTCAATTTAAATACAAAATCGTCTTTTATTTACGGCATTGAAAACGCTCAATGACCAAACACTCATATCAACTCAGGAGGTGATCCTGATCAAGAATATATATACTTTATAGGGTCGGAGATGTCTCCTTCACTGCGTTGCACACTTTTGGACAAAATTATAATACCCTCTGCAAGGGTATAACAAGAAAGGAAAGCTAACTTCGGGCGGAGCCGAATTTGATATACCCTTGCAGCTAAAACAGGATATATATCGCTGAAATCGGATATAGTTGACCGATTCTTATGGGAATATCATAATATAACCAATAAATTACAAGACAAAATCTAAAAAAAAGCCCAAACTTCTATCTTGAAGAACCCCAAAGTTGGTATTTTTACCAAATACCATTTCCGATCGTTCAGTTATATGGCAGCTATAAGATATAGTCGGCCGATCCATATGAAACTTGATAAGTCGTATTATTTTTCCAAAAATAGAATTCATAGAAAATCCCAACTTTCTAGCTCGAAAAACACTGAAGTTATGCCATTTCCGATCAATCAGTTATATGGCAGATATAGGATAAGTCGGCTGATCCTTATAAAATTTGGCATGTTGTATTATTTTGCCAAAAATAGCAATCGTGCCAAATCCGAATTCTCTAGCTTTAAAAATACCGAAGTTATAGCATTTCCGATCAATCAGTTATATGGCAGCTATAAAATATAGTCGGCCGATCCTTATGAAATTTGGTAGGTCGTATTGTTTTGCCAAAAATAGCATTCGTACAAAATCTCTGTAACTCTAAAAACACCAAAGTTATACCATTTCCGATCAATCAGTTATATGGCAGCTATAAGATATAGTCGGCCGATCCCGGCCGTTCCGACTTATATACTGCGTGCAAAGGAAAGAAGGGTGTGTGCAAAGTTTCAAGACGATAGCTTTAAAACTGAGAGACTAGTTTGCGTAGAAACAGACAGACGGACAGACAGACGGACAGACGGACATGCTTATATGAACTCAGGAGGTGATTCTGATCAAGAATATATATACTTTATAGGGTCGGAGATGTCTCCTTCACTGCGTTGCACACTTTTGGACAAAATTATAATACCCTCTGCAAGGGTATAATGAACAATTTTGAGATTAAAATGCGCTTCACTCATAAACATATTAAATTCATCGGATTTGTGCAACAACACCTTCTTTACATACTGCACCATCCTTTCCCAGGCGCCACCCGCAGCTGGGTTCGCCGGGCAATTGAAGATCCATTCGACTCCTTTAGACGACAGCTCGCCCTGGATCTGTACAGGCTCGAACCCTTCGCTGCCCCTCTTCTCCTCGCTGTCGGATCCAACGAAGTTGTTTCCATTGTCGCTCCTAATCCTGACGATGGGTCCACGTCGGCGCATGAAGTTCCTTATGGCGATTATGCAGGAATCGGTGGTCAAATCGTGAGCCATCTCCAAGTGGATAGGTCTTGTGGTCAGACACGTAAACAGTGCCACCCACCTCTTCTTCGTGCGACGTCCAACCGTCACAAATACCGGTCAAAAATAGTCCAACCCGGTAAACTTAAAGGGCCATCCGTTGGCCTCCAGCCGGTCCTCTAGCAGGGGACCCATCTCGGGCTGAGTTGGTCGTGCTCTTCGTAGCTTACAAACGTTGCACTTGCTCACCACCTTCCGTAGCAGCCTCCGTAATCCAGAACTTCTTCCGGATCGCTCCGATGGTTGCCTCCATGTTTTGGTGGCACATCCTTTCGTGGTAATCTTGCACGATCATCTCCGCCAATGCCTCCTCGTGAGACAGTATGATCGGCACACACGTAGCGTCGTCGATCCTCCCGCTGACTCGCATTATTCCGTCCTCGTCGAAGTATGGGGACACTCCATGCAGTCGGCTGCCCTTGGCGGCTTTTCCTTGGCTGTCCTCAGCAAACGCTTCTCGCTGCGATTGCCGTTCCAGTGCGCGCTCAGCTTTAGCGCACTTCATCGACGTTAGTCCGTGATCGTCTCCATCGTATCGTAGTCCACGGCACCGTCGAATGAATCTGAGCACCCATGCGGTGCTCCTCACCTGTCGATTATAGCTGGAGAATCTCTGAAAGGATATGAAGCTTACCATAACCAAGGCAAACTCACATTTGATTTCCTCTTCGTCAGGCGTCGGAGCAATTCACCCCTCGCTCGATCTTGGTCAGCTCTCCTCTGGTTCTAGTAGAAATGGTGGCGCATAGCGAGGATGATGCGGGATCGATTCTGGAAGCGATGGGTGCATGAGTACCTGCCGACTCTTGTGCGCAAGGAGAGATGGTGCAAGCACGTCGAGCCCATTCGTCGAGGAGACGGATTAGAGCTATCGATAGTTAGTCAAGTTCATACTTAGCGCCATGATACAATTATAATTGTATCATGCTTAGCGCCAATAGTCGAAGTTAGTATTATATGAAATCTGGTATTTTTAGTTTGTTATTCGGTCTCTCTAAAATCGGGTAAAAAAGAAAACCATATTTTGGCGGATCAATTAGACCGATTTGCGCCATCACACGGAGAGGGAAGAGAAACTGCGGTACGTTAGCCAACTAATTAAATGTAAGAGCTAAGTAGCTATTGTAATTCTTTCAGAATAAAACAAACGAATCGAACTCCAACTATTGTTCAGCGTTTGTTTAAAGCAGTGGTGGGCAAAACTAACACATGTTTAAAATTTGAGTGTGTGCGTAGCAGAGAAGAGCAATGAGAGCAGAGAATTCAATGAGCGAAAAAAACTTATGTTTATATTTAATTTTTCGTTATTCAAAAGTTTGAATGGGAACTAAAATAGTGTATTTTATTTTAAAGACATCTTTTCTAGCAAAATTTCTTAAAAAAATGAAAAACTACGCTTCCCTATCTTTATTTTCTATGGAGAAAACTTTTTTCAACCCAATTTGTGAGAAAATTTTTCTCAGTGGAAACATTTTGATTTTTAAGCTTGGGCTGTCAAATGAGTCAAAATGAGAGCAAATGAGAGAGCTTCTAAAAAAATTGAGAATGCTCACACTGTCAGTGTGCCGGCAGCGCTGCGGCAGAATTTCCTACCCAATACTCGCGTGCTATGTAAAATGAGAGTTTGCCCACCACTGCTTTAAAGGCATTCCACGTGATCGGCCAAGCGGTGACAGTTATATAAAGAGACCCTTATTCGTAGTTCACACAGATGTTTGCGGAACAATCTCACCAGTGACACTAAATGACAAAAATTACTATTTAATTTTTGTCGACCAATTTACACATTATTGTGTAACATATTTAATGAAACTCAAATCCGATGAATTTAATATGTTTATGAGTGAAGCGCATTTTAATCTCAAAATTGTTAATTTTTATATTGACAATGAAATTTCAGATGAAATGCGTGAGTTTTGTGTAAAGAAAAGAAAGGAACTTTTGACGGTGCCACATACGCCCCAATTAAATGGGGTTTCTGAGCGAATGATAAGAACTATAACAGAAAAGGCTCGTGCCATGGTGAGTGGTGCACAATTAGATAAAAGCTTCTGGTGTGAAGCCGTGTTAACTGCCACATATTTAATTAACAAAATACCAACACGAGCACTTGAAAATAAAGACACCTTACGAGATGTGGCCTAAACGAAAACCAAGTCTAAAATATTTAAGAATGTTTGGTTCAACTGTATATGTACAGTAAAATTAAAAAAGGAAAATTTGATGATAAATCATACAAATGTATTTTACTGGGTTATGAACCAAACGGTTATAAATTATGGGATGCTGTTAATGAAAAATTTATGGTCGCAAGAGACGTTGTTGTTGATGAAACCAATATGGTTAATTCTTGAGTTATCAATAATGAAACCACGTTTCTGAATAAAAGTAAAGAAACAAAACAATCGGAATTCCTGAATGAGAGTAAGAAATATGACAACCCAAAACTCCTGAAAGATAGTAAGGAATGTGATAAAAATTTTCTGAATGAAAGTAAGAAAAGAAAGCGAGAAAAACTTCATGAATATAACAGTTATAGAAATATATAATATATATTATATATATATCCTTATATATTCCTTACAAAGTAAGGAATATAACAACCGGAATGAGAGTACGGAAGGTGAAACCGCTGAGCAATCAGGCGCAGTTGCAACTGATAAAAATCTCAATTTAAATGATAGTAGTGACAATGAAAATAATGATGTCAATGTAGTAAACAGGAGAAGCGAATAATTAAAGTTCAAGCCTAAGATATCCTATAATGATGATGATGATACTTTAAAAAAATTTATGTTAAATGCCCACACCATTTTCAATGATGTGCCAAATACATTTGATAAAATACAGCATAGAAGTGATAAATTGTTTTGGGAGGCAGCCATAAAAGAAGAGTTAATTGCCCATGACATAAATAATACTTGGACAATTATAGAGAGACCTGAAAAAAAATATTGTAGGCAGTAGATGGATATTTTCTGTTAAATATAACGAATTAGGAAATCCGCTTAGATATAAAGCAAGACTAGTGGTGCGAGGGTTTACTCAAAAATATCAATTCGATTATGAAGAAACCTTTGCTTCTGTAACTAGAATCGCAAGTTTTAGATTTATACTATCATTGGCAGTTCAATATAATTTGAAAGTCCATCAAACAGCTTTTTTAGAAGGTACATTAAAAGGGGAGATACAATGCACCTCAAGGTGTATCAGAAAATTCTGAAAAAGTATGTAAATTGAACAAGGCAATTTACGGGCTTAAACAAGCTGCTAGATGCTGGTTCGAAGTGTTTGAGCACGCGTTGAAAGAATGTGAGTTTGTAAACTCTCCAGTAGATCACTGTATATGTATACTTTATAGAGATGATATCAAAGAAAATATATATTTATAACATTATGTTGATGATGTGGTAATTGCTACAGAGGATATGGCTAGAATGAATAATTTTAAACAATACTTAAACAAGAAGTATAGAATTACTGATTTAATATAAATACGACATTTTATTCTCATACGAATTTAAATGTATGAAGACAAAATTTGTTTGAGTCAAGCAGCTATTAAAAAAAATATTAAAAATATTTTAAATAAATTTAACATGGATAACTGTAATGCAGTCAGTACTCCCTTATCAAATAAACTAAATTACACAGTGCGACAAAAAAAGAAAAATTGGAGGAACTTTTGAAGAGACCTAGTAGGAATTGTTTATTAGGTCAAATATAGTACAAAACCGTGTTTGAAATATTTCTAACACCCTCAAAATCTTCATTTATTTAGAAAAAACGGTGCAATTTTGCCGGCGTTCCGGAGCAATAGTGTGCCCTACCATTTCGCTTATTTCTTTCTTTTACACACTTTTACTCCCAGGCGCTAGTAAAATTGCACTGACTTGTTTTGGGAAAAGCGTTATAACTTCAACAATTTTCATAATTTCGTAATAAAATTGGTCTCGTTTTATTCAGGATTAACGAGGCAATATTGATATGTGTAAAGAATGATACCAGTTTTTTGGAAGTTGTACCGAAAAACTGGCGGCAAAGTTCGAAAAACATGACAAAAAATCAAAAATGTTAGTTTCTTTTGTAAAATTTTTATCCGTTTTGTTTAAATAAGTTGAAGTTGTAAGTTGAAGTTTTTTTTTAAAGCTACAACATTTAACTATTGAAAAACGTAAACCATTTTAAAATCGGCCTAAAATTACACGTTCAGGAATTTTTAAGAGCAAAAAAACTCCCGAAAACCCGTTTTTTCTAAATAAGTCAAGATTTTGAGGGTGTTAGAAATATTTCAAACACGGTTTTGTACTATATTTGACCTAATAAACAATTCCTACTAGGTCTCTTCCAATGTTCCAAAACACTGTCGCACTGTGTTATGAATCTCTTAGTTCGGATAAAAACTGCAATGCTCCGTGTCGTAATCTCATTGGATGTTTAATGTATGTAATGCTATGTGATGAGAAATGTAATGCTTAGTTGATTTTCCCAAAATAGTTTATTTAAGTGGACTGTATTGAAGCTGCATGTTCTCGGACTCACTGCTAAAGAATAACTGACTTAAATACTAAATGCGACGCAGCGCCATAATTCGTATACAGAAAAGAAAGAAAAAACTAATACGTAAGAAATGACGACGCGTCGATCTACATTGCCAGGGTAACTTGGTATACATATGTTAAGTAGATGATGCATGTTGCTCAGCTTTTCAGCAACATGAATATAAGTCACCTTGAATATTGGCAACGTCGCCAGAATAGATTCCGTTTCTCAACACTATGTACACGTCCAGATGTAAATACTGCCGTAAATATCTTAAGTAGATATAGTAGCAATCATAATTTCGAGCTATGGCAGTGTTTGAAAAGAGTTCTGAGGTATTTAAGAGGAACCATCGATATGAAACTTATTATTAAAAGAAATGCCGCGAGTGAAAACATATTAACGGGCAATGTAGATTCCGACTGGGTAAGTAATGAGGTTGATAGAAAAAGTACAACAGGGTATTTATTTAAAATTTTTATTCAAATCTTATTTGGTGGAACACAAAAGGCCCTATTCGAACCTGTAAGAAAAACTCTCTATTGCCAAAATGTCTTTTATGTAGTGCTAACATCAGTCTTACAACCCCTCTTAAAATTTATGAAGACAACCAAGGCTGTATTAGCATAGCAAATAACCCCTCACGTCGTAAACGAGCAAACTTATTGATATTAAATATCACTTTGCCCGAGAACAAGTACAAAACAATGTTATTTATATTGAGTATATTTCTACAGATGATCAAATTGCTGACATTTTTGCGGAGTAGCCGCTGCCTGCTCCAAGGTTTTTGAAGTTACGAGATGAGTTGAGATTGCTGCAAGACTAAGCTACTGTTCGACGATGCTAAATAATAAAAAATATTTTTATTTTTTTTAGCCAAAAAAGCAAGCTTAATAGCACGCCCAAATGAAAGTTTATTTTTATTTCTAAGAAGATATTTATGAATTTTTTTAGTGTTATTGAATTTTTGAAATGTTAATTTTTTTTGTTTACTTTTAAGTAACAGCGATTTGATCGGGTTTTTCTGGGTTTTCCCCGTTCCCGAGCAGCAAATGCTGAATCACTTCGCACTTCCCAGAATGCACACCAACCACATTAGAATAAGTAATGAATATGTAATATATTTAGTTTTATGATTTGCGATGTTATTTTTGAGGAGGCATGTTGGAATACCCCCCTATTCAACACACAAAAATTGCATGCATAAATACTAAATGAGGTATTATATTTAGAGACCTAAGTTGGTCACACTTGATCTCTGCCTCTTTCCTTCTACATCCTTTAACGTACATGTGCATGTGCGTTGGTGTTGCGAAAATAAGAAAGATAAATTAATGAAACATAGAGCTTAAAACAACAATCGTGTTATTATTTAATAGCCTAATGACCCAATGACTTATAAAATAAGTCATTCTTATAATACCAGACTTAACGCATCCTGATCCTGCATTGCCCCTTCTTGAAATAGAAGCTAAAAAATTTGAGCGTAAACTTTTGGAGGAAGTTTCACATCGCGGCTGAGTTGGTGGGAGTCGAATCGCTAGAAAACGTGGACACATATTTCCACAGCAAAGGAGAACAAGTGGAACTACACATTCTAACCGACAAACAACATCTGGATAAGACAACGTTTCTAGTTGTATGAGGTGCAGGATTCACCAAAGTGGAACAGCATTCTATACAGCTGGTAGAGATAGAGATTTCTTCAAGTTTCTCCGGCCAAACACCAACTGTATTTTGCCGAAGTGGACGAGATGCTGAGCAAGAGATGCTTCGAACAACTGGATGATAAGCCCGGTAAGAATAGGCTGTGTCTAGACCAAAGGCTGTGCTGATTGATGGATAGAGTCATGCAATATAGAATGTTGTTGACGATCGGGTTTCAGAAGTCGAAGTTCTATCCCAGCAGCAGGGATAGCGTTGCAGGGTCTAAAGCAGTGGTGGGCAAATCTAACACATGTTTAAAATTTGAGTGTGTGCGTAGCACAGAAAAACAATAAGAGCAGAGAATTCACTGAGCGAAAAAAAGTATTTTTTTATTTAATTTTTAGTTATTCAAAAGTTTGAATGGGTTCTAAAATAGTGTATTTTATTTTAAAAACATCTTTTCTAGCAACATTTCTTAAAAAATTAAAAACTACGCTTCCCTATCTTTATTTTTTATGGAGAAAACTTTTTTCAACCCAATTTGTGAGAAAAATTTTCTCAGTGGAAACATTTTGATTTTTAAGTTTGGGCTGTCAAATGAGTTAAAATGAGAGCAAATGAGAGAGCTTCTAAAAAAATTGAGAATGTTCACACTGTCAGTGTGCCGGCAGCGCTGCGGCAGAATTTCCTACCCTATACTCGCGTGCTATGTAAAATGAGAGTTTGCCCACCACTGCACTATGGTCCCAGTGCGGCATAAAATCGAAAAAATGATGAAACTATTTTTTGAATATGAACAAAATTTTAATTAATAGACATCCCAAATAAATATAAATATATAATTTTTTGAGCTTTATTGCAACCCTGTTAATTTAGCGCGGTCATTTAACCAGCTCATTTATTGCAACCCTGAAACTTGCAAATTGGCGGCAACTTTAAGGCAACTTTTAATTGTGTTTCAATTGGCTTAAATTGAGTAAAAATACTAGATTAAATATGGAAAACAAAGATCAAGGTATGAAAAATCAATAATTAAACTATTTCGTGTTATCATTATATTTGTATCTGTGTTGTCAAATGTTTTGTAAGTGTCTATTTAGCAGGAATGTGTAACAAAAGTAGTTGTGTTTTGTGGAGTGTTACTTTTTCAGCGCATATCGGCGCAAGCAACTAACCAGGTGAAGTTACTTATAAAAATATAGGAATTCAAATTTAATTGGTCTTCTTTGCTGTTTTTTGCTCGTTTTCGAAAAAACAATAGATGTTGCAAGTGTTTATTAGTTCTCTCACGCAGCGCTCCTCGAAGTTTCGGGGGAGAGCCACCGGAAAAACGACGCTGTTAGAGGTTTAAATTAAATATTATAAATAATAGAACCATATTTAATAAAAGTTGTAGTTCTTTTTATGAAAAACTTAAGTTTATGTAAAAATTAAGTAAAAATTCCAGTATAGCCAACTCTTAATGTAGGCGGCGGCCATAGGCGTGGTCAAATTTCCAAAACAATAAAATTCGAAATTCGACAAAAATAGTTCAAGCATATATGCAAAATTTGAGCCTAGTATATCTAAAATTGGAGTTTATGCAAAAAAACGGCATTTCCGCCCGAAGTGGGCGTGGTCAAATTTAAAAAACAAAAAAATTCGAAATTCGACAAAAATAGTTTAAGCGTATGTGCAAAATTTGAGGCCAGTATCTCTAAAACTGGAGTTTCTGCAAAAAAAAAGGCGTTTGGGCCCATTGTGCACTGGTCTAAAGCAAAAAATCGTGTCGGTGCGGTGCTGTTCCAGAAGGACGACAAGGGAGCGGAACGGCCAATCGCCTTCTTTTCGAAAAAACTGAGAGGCGCTCACCTGTATTAGAGCGCCTCTGAGAAGCTAATAGAGCTTATGCCGTTCACCATCCTCACGAAATACCCTTATGGGTATGTCTTGAATGGCTTATGTGGTTTAAGAATCTGGGAGGGAGTTTGGCCAGATGGTTCCTAGTGCTGCAACCTTATTGATTTAACATCGAACGCCGAGAAGACAATGTGGTTGCTGAAACTCTTTCACGCTCCCAATGATAAAGAAGAGCTACGCCAGTGGGACATGGAGACGACGGCATTCAAGAGTAAGAAGTACCTAGAAACGGTTAGGCTGATTTCAGAGCTAGGAGAGCGATTCCCAGGATTCGGTAAGTGATAGGGCTACTTTCTGCGACCGCTGATGGGAAAAGAAGTGGAGACCGCTAGGCCAATGCAGATTTGTATTAGGACATTTTTGGAAAATACCGCCGTCCAAACGCGAAACAAAATGTTTTCAGTCACATTCGTGGCAATGCCACAAACAACGTCGATGGAGGTGGCTTCCCTCTGCTGAGGGCATGCCTTAGATTATTCACACGGCAATGGCAAAAAGTTTGTATCTTAGTAGCTTGGGAAAATGATACAGCTGTATGGGATCGTATGCATAAACACGGGCAGATACTCACCTCAGGCAAATGCTTCCGAACGCGTTAACCAGTCGGTACTCGCGGCCATCAGAGTAAATATTAGCGAAGCTCGATCGGATGAGCGGTTACCAGCGGTAACGGCAGGCCATAAAAAATAACGGGCCAAGATGGCTTCCTTGAGGGAAGCCAGATGTTGCACGGACCAGACGGGTATGTATGTTTTTAAATAAGACTCTTTGTGTCCTTCCATCCACATTGAAAGGTCTGAAGAAAATCCCTGCATATTCAGTTTACTCAGCAAGTGTGAGTGATTAACTGAATCAAATGCTTAGCTAAAGCCTGTGTAAATTAGATCGATTTGATATTTTTTACGAAAGCCATCTATGACAAAGGATGTCAACTCCAATAAGTTTGTGGTGGGTTAGCGACGCTTAATAAAGCCATACTGACAAGAAGAGGTGATCGAAGAGCAAAGGTGTAGCAAATGAGGAGTAATTAATTTTTCAAATAACTTTGGAATTGCCGACAATTTCGAGATGCCTCTATAATTGGCAGCATCGGACTTTTCCCTTTTTATGTAAGGGAATCATGAAAGATTCCTTCCACTTAAGGGGAAAAATCTAGGTTTGCAAAGATAAATTGAAAAGTCTAAGAAGAGGTTTGCATAGAGCCCTGGCACAGTATTTTAGCACACAGCCTGGTACTCCATCGGGACCTGGCGAATAAATGGGTTTGACCCTTAGGAGATCAGATAAGCTATTTAACATTGCTGATTGAATGTTGTATGCGTAAGGCTGATCTGCCAATTTAGGCGGTCTGATCAGAGGTCGCAGATGAATTTTCAAACGTAAACAGAGGTGGAAACGCTACGACTTTACGCTTTGTGTTAACAAAATTATAAAACTGCTTCGGATCCTGAGTAAATTGTATAATATAATTCCGGCCAATATAATTCCTGTAACATTAAGCGTTATTATTATTAATTAAAAATACAAAAATAATATATAAAAAGTTAAAAAACACTATACCTTGAACCACTGTGCCAAATAGTAAGCCAAAGCGGGAGCTTTGGAGAGTGCAAAGGAAAAATGCAGCAATAGAGTGAACTTGAACTGTGAACTTAAACTTGTTGACCTTATAAAAAACGTACAGCTAAACAAAAATGATATATGTAAGGCGTGTATTAACGGAAAGCAATCTAGGCTAAAATTTGAGAAATTTAGAAACTTATAAATCAGACGTGTTTTTTGTATTCAAAGAATTTGTGGCGAAAAGTGAGGCTCATTTCAACTTAAAAATGGTAAATCTATATATTCATAATGGCAGGGAATACCTCTCTAATGAAATGCGTGAATTTTGCTCATACCCCCACCCTTCCACCCCACATGGTGTTGCAGAGCGGATGATTAGAAAAATCACAGAAAAAGCTCGCTCTATGATTAACTGTACTAAACTTAATAAAAGTATTTGGGGTGAAGCTGTTTTAACAGAAACTTATTTAGTCAATAGGTCCCCAAGTAGAGCTTTGGAAAAAATAAGAAAAACACCTTATGAAATGTGGCATAAAAAGAAGCCAATATTAAAATATTTTAAAGTATTTGTATCGACTGTATAAGCACTAAATAAAGCGAAAATTTGATGAGAAATCTATTATGACTATACTCGTCGGGTGTGCGCCAAATGGCTATAAATTGTGGAATGAAGAATCAAGAAAATTTATGATAGGTAGAGATGTAGTGGTGGACATAGTAGATTGCAAGTGGGTTTTTAGTTTAAAGCAAGATGAAAATGGTAACTTACTAAAACAAAAGGCAAGATTGGTAGGGAGGGGCTACACCCAAGAATATATGATGGATTATGATGAGACCTTTGCATCTGTTGCACGAATTTCTAGTTTCCGATTTCTTTTAGCATTTTCTAATCAATATAATTTACTCTTTCATCATATGGATGTAAAACAGCATTTTTAAATGGAACTTTAAAGGATGAAATTTATATTAAGGTTCCAAAAGGTTTAAGCCAGTATGATGGAAATAAAATATGCAAGCTAAATAAAGCTTTTTATGGCCTTAAGCAAGCTGCAAGATGCTGGTTTGAGGTTTTTGAAAATGCACTTAAAAGTTTTGGATTTCAGAATCTAGAAGTAGACCGATGTATGTATATTTTAAATAAGGGAGATATAAGTAAAAATATTTATTTACTATTATATGTTAATGATGTGTACAAGTACGTTTCAAATGACTGACTACGACATTTCCTTGGTATAAAAGTTAATCGAAAAGATGATCAAATTTGTCTCAGTCAATCTGCATATATTAAAAAAATATATTAAAAAAATGCAATATGCAAGATAGTAATCCAGTTAATACCCCTCTTCCAAGCAAACTAAATTATGAGGACTTGCAAGCTGAAGAATCATGTGAAGCATCGTGTAGAAATTTAATTGGTTGTTTAATGTACATAATGTTGTGTACATGCCCGGACTTGAGTACATCGATAAGTATCTTAAGCCGGTATACTAATAATTATAACAAAGAATTATGGCAACATCTTAAACAAGTTACCTAAAAGTATCTGTTGACTTAAAGTTATCGTTCTAAAGGAATCCTAAAGTGGATATTCTTATAGGATATGTCGATTCTGATTGGACTGGAAATAAGACTGATAGGGGAAGTAATAGGATAGTAGGAGGAAGTAGGAATGGAATAGGAAGTAGGATATATATTTAAAATGATTGGAAATTTTTAATTTTTCTGGAATACTATAAAACAAAAATCAGTTGATGCTTTATACCGATGCCGAATATATGGCCTTATTTGAAGGTGTTAGAGAAGAATTATGGCTAAAGTCATTAATAAATGAAATTAAATTAAAATTAACTGGCCCAATAGATATTTTTGAAGACAACCAAGGTTGTATTAGTATAGCCAATAAATCTACTTGCCACAATAGAACTACACCACTACAACCATTTTTTGTCAATCCTTAATTTGTATCAGTTTAACTTTTGAGGTGGCGTGTTGAGAATGCCAAAAGTCACACTTATACACATACACATTGTGTGTGTGTGTGTGTGGGAAGGGGATGAACAATGAAGATCTTAGAGAGAGCCGAAGCTCTCTCTCTTTGTTCTCTCCCTCTCTGCCTAAGAACGTTTTTACCTTCCTTTTGTATGCGCATGCATACCCTTGCTTACTTGCTTGAAGACAAGGAGAGCGTGCTGTTGTGAAATAAAAATTAACTAAAACTACAATAAAAGTGTTTTCACTATTTGGCAAATCTGGCTGGTGTGTTCTTGGAGCTTGTATAAACTCTGTTTATATAAATCTCATAATTATATTAAGTTCCAACCAACCCGATTGATAAGAGGAGCCCCTTGAAGACAACGAGAGCGTGCGGTTGTGAAATAAAAATAAACTAAAACTACAATAAAAGTGTTTTTACTATTTGACAAATCTGGCTGGTGTGTTCTTGGAGCTTGTATCAACTCTGTTTATATAAATCTCATAATTATATTAAGTTCCAACCAACCCGATTGATAAGAGGAGCCCCTTGAAGACAACGAGAGCGTGCGGTTGTGAAATAAAAATAAACTAAAACTACAATAAAAGTGTTTTTACTATTTGACAAATCTGGCTGGTGTGTTCTTGGAGCTTGTATCAACTCTGTGTTTGGTCATTGAGCGTTTTCAATGCCGTAAATAAAAAGACGAATTTAATTTTAGTATGACGTTATAAAAATGTTTATTTCTGCCTGCAGATGAAGCCGGATGATCATCTGATAGACCAGCTTATGGTGCATGCAGAGACTAAAGTAATATACTCAGAGAATGCGGCCCGACAAGTCATCTCGAGCTAAAGCTCCCGAAAGTGGAGAGGGCGGCCCGACCTAGACATTGCCGAGCTAAAACTCTAAGAAAGTCCGTTGAGTCGAGCGGCCGAGAGAGAGTCGGCTTGCGATCAACTAGCTTTTGTATAAACTTAAGCCTAATAAATAAACATTACCAAACATTACGCTAACATATTTAAACATTAAAATTACACCGGTGGGCTGCTGCCTGACCCGACACTCTGTTTATATAAATCTCATAATTATATTAAGTTCCAACCAACCCGATTGATAAGAGGAGCCCCTTGAAGACAACGAGAGCGTGCGGTTGTGAAATAAAAATAAACTAAAACTACAATAAAAGTGTTTTTACTATTTGACAAATCTGGCTGGTGTGTTCTTGGAGCTTGTATCAACTCTGTGTTTGGTCATTGAGCGTTTTCAATGCCGTAAATAAAAAGACGAATTTAATTTTAGTATGACGTTATAAAAATGTTTATTTCTGCCTGCAGATGAAGCCGGATGATCATCTGATAGACCAGCTTATGGTGCATGCAGAGACTAAAGTAATATACACAGAGAGGGCGGCCCGACAAGTCATCTCGAGCTAAAGCTCCCGAAAGTGGAGAGGGCGGCCCGACCTAGACATTGCCGAGCTAAAACTCTAAGATAGTCCGTTGAGTCGAGCGGCCGAGAGAGAGTCGGCTTGCGATCAACTAGCTTTTGTATAAACTTAAGCCTAATAAATAAACATTACCAAACATTACGCTAACATATTTAAACATTAAAATTACACCGGTGGGCTGCTGCTTGACCCGACATTCACCCCTCCGTTGGGGCCTGTCCTCCAACTACATTCGTAAGGGGCGAGGTACAGCTTAATCCGCTCCCAGCGAAGCACTCCAACCCGAAGAGGGATCAGCTCCATAGCTCTGGCCAGCGGCCACATCCATAGCCTCCAAAGTCCTGCATCGCTGCTCCAGAAACTCTGCCAGCGACTCCCAAGTAGGAATGGCGTCGGCACTTGAAGAATTTAGACTCCCCACTCCACTCCACTTTACCTGGGTAGCTGGGTCCAAACGTTGAAGAAGCACCTGGACAATGATGCAGCCGGCTATCTCATTTGTCTAACCCAAATTCTTCAGAGTTCTCATATGGGCATTGAATTTGTCGGAAAACCCTCGAAGACGTGTTATTGAATCGCCTCCCACTAGAGTAAGGCCAAGAATCTCGTTCACATGAGCCTGAAATATTAAACGACGGCTATTAAATCGTTTCCCTAACAAATTCAGCGCGACATCGTAATTCACATCGGAGACTTCCAAGGAGCGAACTGCTTCGAAAGCGGACTCCCGAAGCCAAGATCGCAACCTTTGCAGCTTTTCCACCTTACTGATGCTCGGATTACCGCCGACGATTGTACAGAAAATCGAGTAAAACTCTGGCCATTTAGAATATCCACCGCTGAAGGTAGGAAGAGGCATGGGAGGCAAAGCTTGAAACCTTTGACCTGACCCTGAGTCAACCTGCATGGTGGACATTCCGTTAGCTAGGGTGGAGTGGGCAGCAATTCGGGAAGAGCGAAGGGTCGTCTCGTGCTCAATTTCGGCCTGCATTGTCACTACCAGCTCCGAGACAGTCCATCGGAGCTCACTACTGATCTGCAAAATGTCCAAATCCTCAAGCTCCCCGTGGTTATGATGGCCTTGAAGTCGCTGAACATGGCGACTATCTGACCATGACGCACGTTGAGCATGGCATCGTCCACCTTGGAAACAGGCTGAAGAGCTCTTTGGATCCTCTGCAAGTCCTGGAGAATACCCAGGGCCTTGCACTTTAGAATAGCACTACGGGTTGGAGTGGGTGCTCCTGTGTCTGCGCCGCTGGAGTTCATGGTTGATTTATTAAGTTCCGACCAACCCGAAGTAAATAATTCCGGCGCCAAATTTTATCGCTCCAAATTTATTTGCTCTCGACGAACACGACTTGTCAGAACCGTAGCGGAATTGTGGAACGTATATACATATATATGAAGTCTATGCGCGGGCGAATGCACTTGCTTTGTGGAACGTAAATATGTATGTGTGCCAATAATAAATAATTTACCGGGCCACAACTGAACTGCCGTTAGGTTTATGTTTTATTCTTAATTCGAATTTGTTTATTATTTTATATAAACCTGATTGCTTATTAGCACCAAATCATCTGATAGACCAGCTTATGGTGCATGCAGAGACTAAAGTAATATACTCAGAGAATGCGGCCCGACAAGTCATCTCGAGCTAAAGCTCCCGAAAGTGGAGAGGGTGGCCCGACCTAGACATTGCCGAGCTAAAACTCTAAGAAAGTCCGTTGAGTCGAGCGGCCGAGAGAGAGTCGGCTTGCGATCAACTAGCTTTTGTATAAACTTAAGCCTAATAAATAAACATTACCAAACATTACGCTAACATATTTAAACATTAAAATTACACCGGTGGGCTGCTGCCTGACCCGACACTCTGTTTATATAAATCTCATAATTATATTAAGTTCCAACCAACCCGATTGATAAGAGGAGCCCCAATAAATAGGGTGTTACTCCAATGAGTTCCTTTTGGAAACTGATTTTATTTGGTAAAGTTCTCTAATAAGTAGGATACATGAAAATCTTAAATCTATTTAAAACTACTTATCAACGTAGTACAGTACATAAAAGCGCACCACTTATGTATGTGTTTGTGTTAGGCTGCAGGGGATCGGTTTTAGACCATGCTGTTTGTCTCTTATTCCATGGGTCCGATCCCTTGAAACTCTAACTTAAGAATTTGTATATATAATAGTGTTCAATGCTTGAACACCGATGTAAATAATTCTGGCGCCAAAATTTTCGCACTGTGCGCTCAGAACCTTAGCGGAATTGTGGAACGTATATATGTATGAAGTTATGTGCGAGGGAATGCACTTGCGTTGTGGAATGTATGTATGTAAGTTATATGACGCCTTAATCGACGGCTGTTACCCAATTTATAAACAACTTTGAGCCGAGAGCATATTTCCAAATAATTCGGATAGACCAGAGATAAATGCGTGGTCAGCTAATTCTGTCAAGCACTCCTCCAGAGTATTCCTACCCAAATTAGTTCACACAGTCCGCTAAGTGATTGCAAGTGATCCCCAATGTCCGCCAACCTAAGCAACCTTCGCGAACGTAAACATAAATTTCCGCCCAATTACAGATTTCGAGTTTAATTGACAAATTGCATCATCCTATTTTCTGACTCTTTTGAGTCATTATCTTAATCAGTTTTTTGGATAAATCTTTTAAGGTGGAACATCTAAGTAACACTTAAAAAAAAACGAAAATTTTTTTTTCGCTAAAAACATTTTTTGGGTCTTAAAAATAATATATCATAAAATAGGGTCCGGAATAAGTGTCTAAGTGTCGAGGTATATCCTACAGTACATAAAACTTTAAACGCGTTTTTTTCGAAACCACTTTTTTTTAGACTGCCGGAAACATAACTCAAATAAATAAATAAACTGATCGATCTGAAATTTTGACAGTATATTAAGATTACCTTTATCTATCGTAGGATTTTTTTATATATCGCTTACTTTTTTTTTATGATAAATTTTGTGATGTTTTTTTTATGAAACTTTTTTTCAATCACTCATCATTTTGCTAAAAATCAATATATCGCAAAAATCCTACGTGTGTCGATAGTTGATGTATAGAAACTAATGAAACTTTGATTTTTTGTTCTACAAAAAAAATTAAGGTCGTTAAAAAATTAATGAACAACTACGCTTCGCTATCTATATTTTCTATGGAGAAAACTTTTTCCAACCCAATTTCTGAGAAAATTTTGCTCAATGAACACATTTTGATTTTTAAGCTTGAGCTATCGAATGAGTCAAAATGAGAGCAAATGAGAGAGCTTTTAAAAAATTTGAGGGTGCTCACATTGTCAGTGTGCCGGCAGCGTTGCAGCAGAATTTCCTACCCTATGCACGCGTGCTATGGAAAATGAAATTTTGCCCCCCACTGCTCTAGTGAGAAACTTAATTGGCGCCCAACGTGGGATATGTGATTACAAAGTTCTAAAAAAAGCTTGAAAATAAACGATAAAACAGTTTTAAAGTAAAAAGGAATTTTGAGCTGCCAAAAATACGATACAACCGACGAATATATGAAACCTGTGTTGATAAAAATAAGTGGAAATTAATAAATGCAATAATCCCTTTAAACTCTATACAACCGGCAAAAAATAAAAAGTTTGTGTTGATAAAAAAAAAACTAAGGTGGAAAATAATTAATGAAATAGTCCCCTTAAATTTCCAATTACAAGATAGTGATCGTAACATACATAAATTCACTGCTGGGACAATATAAAAACTAAAAATTGCCCTTGCCAAAAACAAAACCAAAAAAAAAGAAGGACGACCCCAAGCAGAATCATCTTCCAAGAAAAGGACGACCCCAACGGGTTTGAAGAAACAACGAGAAGAAAAATAAGCAGGACGATACTATCTTTTTTTGTTTTTTGTATTTTTAAAGAAAATTGTAAAAAAAATGTAATAAAAAACAAAGTGGAAGACTTAATTTCCGATTTCAAAAAAATTCTCAAAATGTCCGAACGTTGCACAGGCCGGACTGGAGTAAATAAAAGACTCCAAATGAAATGAATACAATGTTAAATGTAGGAGATTTAATTAAACAAATTGTAAATTTTGAAGTAAATCCATCCATTAAGCTGGAGAGAATCAGCTGAAATAGCCATAAGCCAGAAAGAGTGAAAGGCTTTATTCTGTCATATCTATACTAAGAAACCAAATAACGGGAATGGAAAATGCCGCCTTAACCCATAATGGCATGGTATTAAATTTCAATGCCATAATGCCCAGTGGTAAAACTTGGATGGGAGTAAGTGACAAAAATAATTATACGTGTCTTACAGGTCTATAATGAAGACTGTAAGCTTAAAACAATAATATAAAACTACTTTAAACAAAATGGGCGTGGTTATACGCCCATACGCCCATACTACCCATAAAATATTTAACAAAATACGAAAATATATTTCTTACAATACTTTTAAATTCCAAATATGATAACAAAAAATAAAAATAATTATAAAGAAAAGTTTTATTTGCATTTCATATAAAAATATATATATACATATGTCCAACAAATTCATTAATTAATTATCTAATAAATCAAATACAGATTCTTTTAATAATGTTTTTTTTTTACATGGAAATTTTGTTAATCCACTTATAAGAGGATCTGAACTTAATAATAACCTATTTAATAGGTCTATATTTGTTGCGGATCGCGAGATTTTTCTTGGGTGCTGTAGTCTAAATTTTTGTATATCTTTATTTTTAGCCTTTGCAGCTTCCTCAGAGAGCTCTCCAATCGAGACTTATGCTTTATTAATAACCCCTGGAGCGTGTATTAATATTTTATGCACCGAAGCTGGCATGTAATACCATGGATTAGAGGTGCAGAAACATTGATGCCAACATCGATGACATCGATGTTTTTGGAACATCGGTAACATCGATGTTTACCGGGGCAACATCGATGTTTTCCCATCTAATATTAAAGGTACATAAAGGAAGATTGACACATTGTAATTACATATGTACATATATATCATTTAATTTTATTTTCATTTGATATTATTAAAACAATATCGCTATTTTAGTTATATTTAGTAAAGCTGGACAACTTACTAGTGAGCGTCAAACGCGGCTACCATCAACCGTTGAAGATATGCTACTCTTTTCGAAAAATACCAACTTGTAAATAATATGTTAGGGATTGTGCATTAAGAATAGTAAAGTAAGGATGGAATAGTAGGAATAGTAAAGTAAGGATAGTATAGTAGGAATAGTAAAGTAAGGATAGGGATAGTAAAATATCCACAAAGAAGTATTTTTTTATTTGAACCATATATGTGTATAATGAACAATTTTGTTTTGTGTTCCTTTTCGTCTTTATTTTTTTTTTTTTTTATCTATCAATCAATAGTTATATTTAAAATCTGTCCAGAGTTATGGACAATAATTAAATTTTATAATGGGACCTTAATGAAATATTGAATAGTACAATGTTTGCTTATCCTGGGACTGCAGGTCCCGTTCACCCGAGTGGCAGAGGTCCAGTGGGTGGGTCCGTTTCAGCCTCCTTGTGGTGTAGCTGTTGTCTCGTCTTTATTTAAATTGTTAATAATAATATAAAAAAAAAATGATTTTAAATTAAATGAAAATTTTATTTTTATTTTAAGGGGTTACGCCACCCTGAAATTTTCAAAAAATCGAATTTAAAAGACTATATTCTCACGCGTATTTTAAGACGTCCCCGAAGACAATATCTTGATAATTATGGAAGTTATGTTCATTTGAAGTCGGCGCGGCAGGAGGGCACTAAGACACTTCTTTTTCTTCTTTTGCGTTTTTCTCGAAACCACTTTTTTCAAGACGGTGGGCATGATAACGCAAAAACTGTTCAACCGATTGACTTGAAAATTTAAAACATCTTCTTACATAGATTTTCCACAGAGTGACGTAGGATTTTTTCGATCCAATGGATACAAATTTTTTTATGCAATTTTTAGTACAACATTTTTTGCCAAAAAAATTGAGTAAATTTTGAAGTGCTCTCATTTGCGTTTCTGATGAAAATTGACACGTGAATCATGCCCACCATCAAGGAGCACTCTGGAAAAACCGATCATCGCCGATGTTCATATCTCCGCCATTTTGAATTGAAAACAAGTTTTTTTTAGAATTAATAAAGCTCATTAGTTGTATCAACTAGTTTAGTCACAAGAAATTCCTAAAAAACCATCCCGTTTCCACGCGGTCAGGGTGGGTAACCCCTTAAAGCATTACAAATTTAAAAAAAAGTCAGAAATTACACTAATATAAAACTGCTTATTTTTTTTTTTTATTTCAAACATCGATGAAACATCGATGTTTTTCGCCAAAAACATCGAAAACATCGATGTCCGTTAACATCGATGTTTCTCCACCTCTAATCGAAATGTGGAATTTTTTTGTTAAATACAGTGATGGTAAGTCGGCTAAGTGTGTCTCTTGCGAAAAAGTCTACAAAACCAGCGGAAACACGACATTAAACGTGGAGATTTGCCGGTGCTTCATCGATTGATGCTTTTGTGAGTTCATACTATGATTCGAGCTCTCGTCGGAAAGCCGAACTTGATAAGGTAGATATGAGCTACATATGTAGCTACAGACATGCGTCCGTTTTCAGTTGTAGAAGACACTGGATTCCGCGAAATTCTGAAGGCTTTTGAGAGAGTTGAAGGCGGAGACTAGAGAGTTTTCCATCTCTAGTTTCCGTCTGTCTATCTGTCCGTCAGTCTGTTTCTACGCAAGTAGAGCTGGGACTTTATCGATGGTCGCGCCATTCGATATTTGCGATGTTTGCATAGCGAAAATTCGATAGTATCGTTTTATTGGCGGCTCTTTATGAAAATTTAAATTATGTGCTTAATTCTATAAGTGCAACTAAAAATTTAAAAATTTATATTTCATATCACATTTATATAACATTTCAAAAAAACAGATGAAGTCATTGGGAAAACAGAAAAACAAATTATTCTATCCATGAATTCCTTTTCAAAAATATGAGTATATCAACATTGTTCGCCTTAAGGGGGGACATCTGAGTAAAATTTTGAAAAAATCGAACATTTTTTTATTCGCTTAAAAAATTCTTTAAGGTCTTAAAAATAACATATCATAAGATAGAGTCCGGCAAAAGTGTCTAAGTGTCAAAATTTTCCATTCTGCGGCGATGTCTCAAAGGTATATCCCACAGTACTTAAAACTTTAAACGCATTTTTCTCGAAACCGCTTTTTTTGAGTTGGCCGAACACATAACTCGAAAAACTCTTAACCTATCGATCTAAAATTTTGGCAGTATTCTCAAAATACATATGTCTATCGACACACGTAGGATTTTTTTTTTATATTTCTTACTTTTTTTTTATCAACAATTTTGTGACCTTTTTTGTTCATGAAAATTGAAAATTTTTTTCAATCACTCACCATTTTCCAAAAAATCAATATATCGAAAAAATCCTACATGTGTCGATAGCCGTTGATGTACAGAAACTAACCAAACTTGATTTTTTGTTCTAGATCAAAAATTAAGGACGTTAGGTGTTCGGCTATTAGGTGTCCGAACGGCCATTCGGACGTTAGGTGTACCCCCTTTAAAATAATAGGGCCTAAGAATAAAGGCTGCAGAGCCGCCATTTTTTTTTCGATTTATTAAATAAAAATTTATTTTGTACTATATATAATAAAACCTCACTTACAAATTTTAGATTGGCTTTTTCATTTGGCCAAAAAAAATTCCAGAAAATCCGCTTTTTTTCGCCTGCTACTCAGATGTCCCCCCTTAAGTAAGTCGGCATGCATCCCGACGCTCACGATAAGTTTCTTAGTTATCCTGATTTATACGAATACTAACCAAATATATAAAAGTAAAATATATAATAGCGAGGCTGCTGATGCACAAGCTTTAGGGTTTTTAATTTTCCTCAGGTCTAAGAAAACCAGATATCCATATAGACTGCAAGAAAAAGATAGGTGTTGGGATTAAAAAAAGTAGAAAGATTAAACACAAAACATAGTTTTTACTCTTTCTGCACTGTCACATGTCGATCTCTTTCTCAACGGCGCTCCCGGATTCTGTTGTCTTTATTTATCCTAATAAAGTATTTTTACAAAGCGAAATGCTTTTTTTGTGTGAGCCGTTAGCTTCTCGCTCTTGTGGAATACAAGGCTTTGGGGTATCACTTGTACTCCCGACGTGATCCGCGTTACCCGTTCTTACATATACAAATGCTTGTAATTTCATTTGTTTTTTAACGTTGCTTTTATTTCTTGAATCTTCTCTTTGCGAGACTAAAAAGAGGTGTATCAAATCTTATATTTTTAACTTATCTAACAGTCATATTGACTGATAAAGAGTTAGACGGCCCTAAAAATCGATTGCTGATACCCGAGTCAATCCCCGAGCGAGAAAATTTGGGTGCGAATACAGTTCTTCTTTGTATGACTCGTTTTGCTTCTGGAGTTCGTCTTTCACTGCAAGATCCCGGTGGATGTTTTCGTTGCGAACATACCAAGGTGCCCCTGTGATAGTTCTCAAGATTTTTGATTGTGCGCACTGTATGATGTCTATGTTGCTGCAGCTCGCGTTCCTCCACAGCTGAGAGCCATACGTCCAGATTGGCTTTAGGACTGAATTGTACAGTAGTAACTTGTAGTCTAGGCACAGTGGCGATCGTGAGTTTTATGATCCAGTGGAGGCTGCTGGCTTTCAGTTTTAGGTGTATCTTCTTGCATTCGATGTGCTTACGACAGGTAAGTCGTATATCAAGGTGGACGCCAAGGTACGTTACTTCGTTAGCTTGAGGGATCTGCATACAGTTTAGTAAAAGCGGAGGGCATGTTTGTCTAATAAGAGTAAACGTTATATGTTTACACTTTTGTTCGTTTATTTTAATTCGCCAATCGGACAGCCACCTTTCCACTACTACTACTACTCCAGATGATTAGCAAGTTGGGTTGTTGCCTGCGTTGGGCATATCCTTAACGACTAAGGATAGCGGTATCGCCGGCGAACGTTGACGTTGTTAGTTGTGCGCATGTAGGAATATCCGCAGTATACAAAACATATAGACACGGGCCGAGTGCGCTTCCTTGTGGAACTCCGGCTTCGATGGTGTAGTCGCGCAAAGAAGCTGCGTTGCATCTCACTGAGAATACCCTATTGTAGAGTTACGATTCCAGTAGCTTGTGGGTGTTTGTTGGCAAATATGTTGTAACGAACTGTTACAACAACTGTTACCGAACTGAAAATCGGTCGACACGATTGCCCGAGCCCAGAAGTAATACAAATAGCTTTCAATGTGTGCAGTCTCTTTATTTGCTGCTCCTTCTATTTACAATGATATTTTAACCTGGTTCCCGAGAACCGGCAGAACACTCAGAATATTCGTTGATCCTCGGTGCTTCCTTTTGGCACAGCCTCCACTACACCAGGAGAACGCCGTGCTTTGCGCACCGGCGAGTCTGAATCGGGAGTTGCCGAAGTTTCGTCAGTCCAGACGGGGTCGGAAGTCGCCTGTCCAGAACCGTATGTCACGCTTCCCTTTGGCCGGGTGACCACCGCGCGTACGCGACAATGGACCCGGATCGGGAGTTGCTCGGTGGGTTATCGGCGCTTTCCCGATCGCTTTCCTAATTGGGCGTGAGTTCACGAGTCGGCTTATCCGTGCCTTGCAGGACCACGCCTGTTGGTTGCGAGTCAGGAATCAGTGCAGCGTGCGCCAGGCTTATCCTTTCCTCACTTCCTTGCAAGGCTACCTGCTGTGACCGGGAATGGCCCAACTCGACTCTGATACCCTATAGCTGTCTAGGAACTGTCCGACAAGGATCCTTTCTCGTTCTGTTCTTAACGTCTTTTGGAGCAAACCGGGCTTGGGCTCCTGAGTTGGCCTGTCCTTTCCGTTGCAGGACTACGCCTGTTGGTTGCGAGTCAGGAGTCGGTGTGGCGTGCGCCAGACTTATCCTTTCGTCACTTCCTTGCAAGGCTACCTGCCGGGGCCAGGAACTGGTCCAACTCGTCTCCTGTCGCCTAGGTCTTTCCAAGGAACTGTCCCAGTACAGATCCTTTCTCGTCTTGTTCGTTCTGTTTCGCTTCTCGTTTTTGGGCTGTTGGACTCTCCAGAGGCGGTCCTTCTGCTAAAAACACCGAGTCCCTTTTTAGAAACGCTCTAACGCTTGAATGTCAGACTCTCCACAGGCGGTCCTCCAACTCAACGCTACAAGCTTCCTAAAAAGACCCCCATCTTCTTTTTCACCGCCTTACACGGCTTCCCTCCCGCGCGTTTAGCCCTCGGGCGTGGCGTCGGTGGTATCCTGGGCCACGGCGTCGCCCGCCGGGCCCTGCTTTGCGTCCGTCGACTCGCCTTTGTCGCCATTCCTTGGCGCTCCTTCTCAGGAGCTGCTCCACCAGCTTGGCTCGTGACCTCGCCATGTCCACCGTGGCCTTCATTATGACCAGCCGCCGGAAGTCCCTTTCCACTCGCTGGTGTACGTCCAGCACTTCGCTCCGGCGCCGCTGCTCCACCTGGACGGATCCGACGAGTATCCTTCCTCGTCCGCCTGCTGCCCGCCTGATCGCTGGCGACATTTCGATGTCGCTCTCGTCCGACGACACCACCATGGACGCGCTCGACTTGCTTGACATGTTGTGTTTCCTGCTTGATGACTTCGAATAGACCGTACACCTCCCACGGCTCTATTTTTATAGTGCATCCATTTCCCGTTACTGGAAATGTCCCGCTAATGCTCCCGTTACTTGCTCTCCTCCTCTTTGGTTTTTTTTTTCTTTTCCTTTTTCTCCTTTCCGTACGTGCATCTTGCACACTTATGTGGATTTGATGTATTTCTTTGTGTTCAGCATTCCTTTGCTGGTGCCTCCGTATCTTGACACTTCAGCTCGCGAACGTGGGCCCTCTTTTCCCTATTTGTCCTGCCGTGTCGCAATACGACAATTACCGAGGCGTCATACCGAGGCGCAAGTTTCGCCGCGAATCCTTCGGCTGCCTTTGATAGGTGATGCTCCTTCGCCCACACTGTCTCACCGACCTTTGGGCTCCACTTCCGCCTCCTTAAATTGTAATGCCGCGCCTGGTCCTGGGCAGCTCGCTACATGATCCTTCTTACTATCTCGAATACTTCTTTTAGCTTCGTCGCTTTCTCCGTGGGTGTTCCTTGACCAACTCCCGTACCTAACACATTTCCATCGAACAGGGCTCGCGGCATCCTTGGCTCCTTGCCCTGCGTTATAAAACACGGCGAATACCCCGTAGACTCCGAGACTGCCGAATTTACTGCCAACATTAGCTCCGGCCAGTGCTCGTCCCACGTCCTCTTTCTCTCCGAGGAATTTCTTCAAGCTGCGGCTGGTGAACTGCACACCGTTGTCCGTTACCATTATTTTCGGTACTCCATACCGAGCGACAATTCTTTCCCTGAACGCCTTCTGTAGCGCCTCGGTTGTCGCTTTTCGAAGAGGCACTATCTCCGTCCATTTCGAAAACCGATCCATTATCACCAATACCATTGTATTGCCGTGTTTCGACCTAGGCAGTGGGCCTACAAAATCCGCGCATACCGTCGCCCATGCTGCTTGGATCTGGCTAGGCTTGTACTTCAGGCACGTTTCGCACCTCCTGACGTATTTTCGGATGTCCCTCTGCATCCCTATCTAGAAGTACCGGGCGGCCACTCTGGCTATGGTTTTCCTTGTGCCCAAGTGTCCTGCCATTGGTGCGTCATGGTTTTCTTTGAGGACCTGTTGCCTCGTCTCTATCGGCACGCACAGCTTCCTCACTTCCGGCTCTATGCGGGACGTGGCGGTAGATCAAACCGCCCTCCTCTACGTAATCTGGAAACTTTTGTGGGCTTGTCTTCATCTTCTTCTTCAATGCGCTTATCCACACGCATTCTTTGACTTCCATCTCCATGGCCTTTCTTAATTTTTCCACTACTGGCTGGCGAGATAGCGCGTCGGCAACCACGTTGAGCTTCCCCTTACGTATCTGATGACGTAGTCATACTGCTGCATCTCGAACACCCACCTCGCTATTCTTCCAAGTGGGCTCTCGATGTTATTAAGCCACTTTAATGCCATGTGGTTCTTGATCACGTCGAACTGATACCCCTCCAGGTAGGGCCTCATTTGCCTTATTGCCCATACTATGGCCAGGCACTCATTTTCCGTTGCGGAGTAGTTTTTCTCGGCCCCAATTAACGTTCAACTGGCGTACGCGATCACTCGTTCGCCCTCCTCGCTGTCCTGGGTCAGGACCGCCCCGACGCCGTAGTCGCTGGGCACGCTAGCACCGGATCTTCCGCTAGCCATGACTTTAAAGTCTCAAACGCCTCCTGGTGCTTGGTTGTCCATTCTCATTTTGTTCCCTTTCTAAGCAGATCGTTCAGGGGCTTCGCGATTCCTATCTGGGACGAAACGCCGATACCACGACGCCATCCCTATGAACTGGCATACTCTCTTGACGTTCGTCGGGAGTTGTTCGTCACGGTAATTGCGGCGACCTTTCCCGGATCCATTCCGATCCCTTGGCTTGTTATCCGGTGTCCCAGGTATAGCAGCTCCTGCCTGAAGAAATGACACTTTTCCGTATTTATCCGCAGGTTCGCTGCTCTCAACCTCCTGAACACCTCTTTTAGATTTTCCATATGTTCCTCCTTGGTGCGTCCGATCACTATGATGTCATCCTGATACGCGAATGCGTGTGGAGCCATATCCGGGCCTATGACCTGGTCAAGGGCCCTTTGAAACGTTGCCGAGGCTGAGTGCAACCCAAAAGGCATCACTTTCCATTGGTTTAGACCCTTCCCTGGAACGGTGAAGGCGGTGTATTTCCTGCTGCCTTCCTCTAGGGAAATCTGTCAATACCCATCCTTCAAATCGAGGCTGCTGAAGAATCTTGCCTCTCTCAACTGCACCAAAATGAAATTTATACGTGGCATTGGGTACTCATCCTTTACTGACTTCGGGTTGATTTGTCGGAAGTCCACGCACATCCTCCATTGACCCGTTTTCTTCTTCACCATTACAATGGGTGAACTGTATGCGCTATTTGATGGCTCAATTCATCCTTTTTCCAGCAATTCCTGCACCTCCGATTTTATTTCCCCCTGTGTTTTTGGGTTGTTGGGGTAATATTCGGGCCCAATATTTTTTGGGCCTTTCGTCCTTCATTGTGATTCTGTGCTGCGTTATGTTCGAGCAGCCTCTTTGGCCTCCATCTCTCTCTCTATAAACCTTTTATGGCGTTCCTCTTCCCATTTATCTGAGCATCCGGCCACTACTACGGACAGCCTATCATCCAGACAACCGCCCCATCTCTCCCTTTTGGGTATCGTAATGCGGTGGCCTGCGCATGTCACTGTTGCTCCAAACTCGCTGAGGAAATCCCATCCTAGCATTAGACTGTCCTCAATGCCTGGCATCACCAGCAGGTTCAGGGTCTTTGTCCTGTCGCCGAAGCTTCTTTTTGCCTGGAGCACGGCGCGTGTCTCCGTATGGCTTCCACAAGCCAAGTTCACCCGTCTCCTTATCGCGATGCGTTGTCCGGTGACCTCCGGGCTCTCTGCTAATTCCTCAGAAATAAAGCCGCCGTTGCTCCTGTGTCCAGCATGGCCTTTATCTCCGTGCCATCGACCTCGATGGTTGCTGTCAGTTGCTGCTCCTCCCTGGATAGTCCTCCTATTAGTTTTGAGAGACAGCACCGTGCGATCCCTCCTCTCCTCCCTCTTGCTGAGACCTCTGCGCATTTCCCATTCCCATGGCAGCATTCTGTGCTCCTTACTCCCGACGAACTGTCGCGCCGCACATCTTGCAGAACAACAACCTTTGGTTCAACCATCAACCACAACTATGCCACCGCATCTGATCCATGCTTGAGCTGGGTTCTCGACAGGACCCTGTCTTGGCCCTGCTGACCACTGCCGATCTAGTCGTTGTTGATCCGCCCCGTGCTGCTTCTCAGGCTGCCATCTTGGCGTCCAACCTTGACCTGTGTTGTTCTGTTGGTCCGACGGGCCTTGGCGCAGTTCCTCTCTCTGCCACCTTGGTGTCCATTGTGTGTTTTGGACGGTTGGGTGGTGGAATCCGTCCCTTTGTCCTCTCTGGGTCCATTGATTTCTCTGGTACCCCCCTGCCTCGGCATGCTGCGGTTCTTCTCTTTGCCACCTCTCTACGGTCGGTTGACTGTGGCTCCATCGTTGTTCCGTGGCGACTTGCCATTAAAGGCTTCTTCTTCCTCCGCCAACTCCTCGAACTCTTCTGAAAGGCACATCACCTCCTCCAAGGATGCGCATGCGTATGGTCTTATGAACATTTTCATCCATGGCATGTAATTTTCGACGAGCGTCTCGATTACCTCCTTGGTGATTGTTGGCTCCATGTTGGCCATTCTTCGTCGTTCATGATGAGCCATCTTTGAGCCCTGCCCTGCAGCAGTTCTGGCATGGCCCTCGGGATCGTGTTTATGTCCAATCCATAGGTCACTCGGTCGAGGAACTCTAGCGGGTCTTCTATTCCGTCGAACCGAAAGGACCAGTCCCGCACCTGTCTGGCAATTTTGGCGAAATCCACTGGGGCCGGGACATACTTTCCTGACTGTGGCTCCATGCTCCTCCCTATTTTTGGCTCTGGTACCGCTAGGCTTTCTATGAATCTTTCTGTCTCGCTGGTCGCTCTCTGCCTGGGGGTGGATCTTTGCCCAAACCTTTCCTCGAGCCCGTGTGTCAATGCCAGTACTTCCTCGTCCTTGGACTCGTCGACCAACCTCGCCACTAGTGATCTCATTGTTTCCACCGTCCCGTCTGCTGGTAGACCGAATTCTCTGCACACCTCGCTCAGCTGCTCCTTTCTAAGCGTGTAGATCCAGTTTTTCTGTCCCATTTCTCTGCTATGTTATTTCTAGACTCCGGTGTAACGAACTGTTTTTTCTGCTTCCGCTCGCCACAATATGCCGCGGCTAGCTCACAGAGTCTGCGGGTTAGTTCCACCGAATTTATAGTTCGACGCAATTGCCCATGCCCGATCCCTACGTTGGGCGCCAGGTGTAACGAACTGTTTTTTCTGCTTCCGCTCGCCACAATATGCCGCGGCTAGCTCACAGAGTCTGCGGGTTAGTTCCACCGAATTTATAGTTCGACACGATTGCCCGAGCCCAGAAATAATACAAATAGCTTTCAATTTGTGCAGTCTCCTGGAATATTTTTGTGCATATTTTAACCTGGTTCCCGAGAACGGGCCCCACTTCGAATATTCGTTGATCCTCGGTGCCACCTTTGGCTGTCCTGGTGGTCTGCTCCGTTGTCGTTGCTTTCGTTGCCGGGGGTTCCTCTTTTGGTGTTCTTCCGTCGAGCCTTCCACCTCTTTGACTTGGTCTGGTTTGGAATTCGGCTGCGCACTGACAAGCCTCCACTAAAGTGGAGTTGGCGGTCTGCAGCCTCCGCTACACCAGGAGAACGCCGTGCTTTGCGCACCGGCGAGTCTGAATCGGGAGTTGCCGAAGTTTCGTCAGTCCAGACGGGGCCGGAAGTCGCCTCTCCAGAACCGTATGTCACGCTTCCCTTTGGCTGGGTGACCACCGCGCGTACGCGACAATGGACCCGAATCGGGAGTTGCTCGGTGGGTTATCGGCGCTTTCCCGATCGCTTTCCTAATTGGGCGTGAGTTCACGAGTCGGCTTATCCGTGCCTTGCAGGACCACGCCTGTTGGTTGCGAGTCAGGAATCAGTGCGGCGTGCGCCAGGCTTATCCTTTTCTCACTTCCTTGCAAGGCTACCTGCTGTGACCGGGAATGGCCCAACTCGACTCTGATACCCTATAGCTGTCGAGGAACCGTCCGACAAGGATCCTTTCTCGTTCTGTCCTTAACGTCTTTTGGAGCAAACCGGGCTTGGGCTCCTGAGTTGGCCTGTCCTTTCCGTTGCAGGACCACGCCTGTTGGTTGCGAGTCAGGAGTCGGTGTGGCGTGCGTCCATGCTGCTTGGATCTGGCTAGGCTTGTACTTCAGGCACGTTTCGCACCTCCTGACGTATTTTCGGATGTCCCTCTGCATCCCTATCTAGAAGTACCGGGCGGCTACTCTGGCTATGGTTTTCCTTGTACCCAAGTGTCCTGCCATTGGTGCGTCATGGTTTTCTTTGAGGACCTGTTGCCTCGTCTCTATCGGCACGCACAGCTTCCTCGCTTCCGGCTCTATGCGGGACGTGGTGGTAGATCAAACCGCCCTCCTCTACGTAATCTGGAAACTTTTGTGGGCTTGTCTTCATCTTCTTCTTCAATGCGCTTATCCACACGCATTCTTTGACTTCCATCTCCATGGCCTTTCTTAATTTTTCCACTACTGGCTGGCGAGATAGCGCGTCGGCAACCACGTTGAGCTTCCCCTTACGTATCTGATGACGTAGTCATACTGCTGCATCTCGAACACCCACCTCGCTATTCTTCCAAGTGGGCTCTCGATGTTATTTAGCCACTTTAATGCCATGTGGTTCGTGATCACGTCGAACTGATACCCCTCCAGGTAGGGCCTCATTTGCCTTATTGCCCATACTATGGCCAGGCACTCATTTTCCGTTGCGGAGTAGTTTTTCTCGGCCCCAATTAACGCGATCACTCGTTCGCCCTCCTCGGTGTCCTGGGTCAGGACCGCCCCGACGCCGTAGTCGCTGGGCACGCTAGCACCGGATCTTCCGCTAGCCGTGACTTTAAAGTCTCAAACGCCTCCTGGTGCTTGGTTGTCCATTCTCATTTTGTTCCCTTTCTAAGCAGATCGTTCAGGGGCTTCGCGATTCCTACGAAATCTGGGACGAAACGCCGATACCACGACGCCATCCCTATGAACTGGCATACTCTCTTGACGTTCGTCGGGAGTTGTTCGTCACGGTAATTGCGGCGACCTTTCCCGGATCCATTCCGATCCCTTGATCCCTTCCGAGCTCCTGCCTGAAGAAATGACACTTTTCCGTATTTATCCGCAGGTTCGCTGCTCTCAACCTCCTGAACACCTCTTTTAGATTTTCCATATGTTCCTCCTTGGTGCGTCCGATCACTATGATGTCATCCTGATACGCGAATGCGTGTGGAGCCATATCCGGGCCTATGACCTGGTCAAGGGCCCTTTGAAACGTTGCCGAGGCTGAGTGCAACCCAAAAGGCATCACTTTCCATTGGTTTAGACCCTTCCCTGGAACGGTGAAGGCGGTGTATTTCCTGCTGCCTTCCTCTAGGGAAATCTGTCAATACCCATCCTTCAAATCGAGGCTGCTGAAGAATCTTGCCTCTCTCAACTGCACCAAAATGAAATTTATACGTGGCATTGGGTACTCATCCTTTACTGACTTCGGGTTGATTTGTCGGAAGTCCACGCACATCCTCCATTGACCCGTTTTCTTCTTCACCATTACAATGGGTGAACTGTATGCGCTATTTGATGGCTCAATTCATCCTTTTTCCAGCAATTCCTGCACCTCCGATTTTATTTCCCCCTGTGTTTTTGGGTTTTTGGGGTAATATTCGGGCCCAATATTTTTTGGGCCTTTCGTCCTTCATTGTGATTCTGTGCTGCGTTATGTTCGAGCAGCCTCTTTGGCCTCCATCTCTCTCTCTATAAACCTTTTATGGCGTTCCTCTTCCCATTTATCTGAGCATCCGGCCACTACTACGGACAGCCTATCATCCAGACAACCGCCCCATCTCTCCCTTTTGGGTATCGTAATGCGGTGGCCTGCGCATGTCACTGTTGCGCCAAACTCGCTGAGGAAATCCCATCCTAGCATTAGACTGTCCTCAATGCCTGGCATCACCAGCAGGTTCAGGGTCTTTGTCCTGTCGCCGAAGCTTCTTTTTGCCTGGAGCACGGCGCGTGTCTCCGTATGGCTTCCATTAGCCAAGTTCACCCGTCGCCTTATCGCGATGCGTTGTCCGGTGACCTCCGGGTTCTCTGCTAATTCCTCAGAAATAAAGCCGCCGTTGCTCCTGTGTCCTGCATGGCCTTTATCTCCGTGCCATCGACCTCGATGGTTGCTGTCAGCTGCTGCTCCTCCCCGGATAGTCCTCCTATTAGTTTTGAGAGACAGCACCGTGCGATCCCTCCTCTCCTCCCTCTTGCTGAGACCTCTGCGCATTTCCCATTCCCATGGCAGCATTCTGTGCTCCTTACTCCCGACGAACTGTCGCGCCGCACATCTTGCAGAACAACAACCTTCGGTTCAACCATCAACCACAACTATGCCACCGCATCTGATCCATGCTTGAGCTGGGTTCTCGACAGGACCCTGTCTTGGCCCTGCTGACCACTGCCGATCTAGTCGTTGTTGATCCGCCCCGTGCTGCTTCTCAGGCTGCCATCTTGGCGTCCAACCTTGACCTGTGTTGTTCTGTTGGTCCGACGGGCCTTGGCGCAGTTCCTTTCTCTGCCACCTTGGTGTCCATTGTGTGTTTTGGGCGGTTGGGTGGTGGAATCCGTCCCTTTTGTCCTCTCTGGGTCCATTGATTTCTCTGGTACCCCGCTGCCTCGGCATGCTGCGGTTCTTCTCTTTGCCACCTCTCTACGGTCGGTTGACTGTGGCTCCATCGTTGTTCCGAGGCGACTTGCCATTAAAGGCTTCTTCTTCCTGCGCCAACTCCTCGAACTCTTCTGAAAGGCACATCACCTCCTCCAAGGATGCGCATGCGTATGGTCTTATGAACATTTTCATCCATTGCATGTAATTTTCGACGAGCGTCTCGATTACCTCCTTGGTGATTGTTGGCTCCATGTTGGCCATTCTTCGTCGTTCATGATGAGCCATCTTTGAGCCCTACCCTGCAGCAGTTCTGGCATGGCCCAGTGTGCAGTCTCCTGGAATATTTCTGTGCATATTTTAACCTGGTTCCCGAGAACGGGCCCCACTCCGAATATTCGTTGATCCTCGGTGCCACCTTTGGCCGTCCTGGTGGTCTGCTCCGTTGTCGTTGCTTTCGTTGCCGGGGGTTCCTCTTTTGGTGTTCTTCCGTCGAGCCTTCAACCTCTTTGACTTGGTCTGGTTTGGAATTCGGCTGCGCACTGACAAGCCTCCACTAAAGTGGAGTTGGTGGTCTGCAGCCTCCGCTACACCAGGAGAACGCCGTGCTTTGCGCACTGGCGAGTCCGAATCGGGAGTTGCCGAAGTTTCGTCAGTCCAGACGGGGCCGGAAGTCGCCTGTCCAGAACCGTATGTCACGCTTCCCTTTGGCTGGGTGACCACCGCGCGTACGCGACAATGGACCCGGATCGGGAGTTGCTCGGTGGGTTATCGGCGCTTTCCCGATCGCTTTCCTAATAGGGCGTGAGTTCACGAGTCGGCTTATCCGTGCCTTGCAGGACCACGCCTGTTGGTTGCGAGTCAGGAATCAGTGCGGCGTGTGCCAGGCTTATCCTTTCCTCACTTCCTTGCAAGGCTACCTGCTGTGACCGGGAATGGCCCAACTCGACTCTGATACCCTATAGCTGTCGAGGAACCGTCCGACAAGGATCCTTTCTCGTTCTGTCCTTAACGTCTTTTGGAGCAAACCGGGCTTGGGCTCCTGAGTTGGCCTGTCCTTTCCGTTGCAGGACCACGCCTGTTGGTTGCGAGTCAGGAGTCGGTGTGGCGTGCGTCCATGCTGCTTAAATCTGGCTAGGCTTGTACTTCAGGCACGTTTCGCACCTCCTGACGTATTTTCGGATGTCCCTCTGCATCCCTATCTAGAAGTACCGGGCGGCCACTCTGGCTATGGTTTTCCTTGTACCCAAGTGTCCTGCCATTGGTGCGTCATGGTTTTCTTTGAGGACCGGTTGCCTCGTCTCTATCGGCACGCACAGCTTCCTCGCTTCCGGCTCTATGCGGGACGTGGCGGTAGATCAAACCACCCTCTTCTACGTAATCTGGAAACTTTTGTGGGCTTGTCTTCATCTTCTTCTTCAATGCGCTTATCCACACGCATTCTTTGACTTCCATTTCCATGGCCTTTCTTAATTTTTCCACTACTGGCTGGCGGGATAGCGCGTCGGCAATCACGTTGAGCTTCCCCTTACGTATCTGATGACGTAGTCATACTGCTGCATCTCGAACACCCACCTCGCCATTCTTCCAAGTGGGCTCTCGATGTTGTTAAGCCACTTCAATGCCATATGGTTCGTGGTCAGGACCGTAGTCGCTGGGCATGCTAGCACCGGATCTTCCGCTAGCCATGACTTTAAAGTCTCAAACGCCTCCTGGTGCTTGGTTGTCCATTCTCATTTTGTTCTGGGACGAAACGCCGATACCACGACGCCATCCCTATGAACTGGCATACTCCCTTGACGTTCGTCGGGAGTTGTTCGTCACGGTAATTGCGGCGACCTTTCCCGGATCCATTCCGATCCCTTGGCTTGTTATCCGGTGTCCCAGGTATAGCAGCTCCTGCCTGAAGAAATGACACTTTTCCGTATTTATCCGCAGGTTCGCTGCTCTCAACCTCCAGAACACCTCTTTTAGATTTTCCATATATTCCTCCTTGGTGCGTCCGATCACTATGATGTCATCCTGATACGCGAATGCGTGTGGAGCCATATCCGGGCTTATGACCTGTTCAAGGGCCCTTTGAAACGTTGCCGAGGCTGAGTGCAACCCAAAAGGCATCACTTTCCATTGGTTTAAACCTTTCCCTGGAACGGTGAAGGCGGTGTATTTCCGGCTGCCTTCCTCTAGGGAAATCTGCCAATACCCATCCTTCAAATCGAGGCTGCTGAAGAATCTTGCCTCTCTCAACTGCACCAAAATGAAATTTATACGTGGCATTGGGTACTCATCCTTTACTGACTTCGGGTTGATTTGTTGGAAGTCCACGCACATCCTCCATGACGATTGCCCTAGCCCAGAAATAATACAAATAGCTTTCAATTTGTGCAGTCTCCTGGAATATTTCTGTGCATATTTTAACCTGGTTCCCGAGAACGGGCCCCACTCCGAATATTCGTTGATCCTCGGTGCCATCTTTGGCCGTCCTGGTGGTCTGCTCCGTTGTCGTTGCTTTCGTTGCCGGGGGTTCCTCTTTTGGTGTTCTTCCGTCGAGCCTTCAACCTCTTTGACTTGGTCTGGTTTGGAATTCGGCTGCGCACTGACAAGCCTCCACTAAAGTGGAGTTGGCGGTCTGCAGCCTCCGCTACACCAGGAGAACGCCGTGCTTTGCGCACCGGCGAGTCTGAATCGGGAGTTGCCGAAGTTTCGTCAGTCCAGACGGGGCCGGAAGTCGCCTGTCCAGAACCGTATGTCACGCTTCCCTTTGGCTGGGTGACCACCGCGCGTACGCGACTATGGACCCGGATCGGGAGTTGCTCGGTGGGTTATCGGCGCTTTCCCGATCGCTTTCCTAATTGGGCGTGAGTTCACGAGTCGGCTTATCCGTGCCTTGCAGGACCACGCCTGTTGGTTGCGAGTCAGGAATCAGTGCGGCGTGCGCCAGGCTTATCCTTTCCTCACTTCCTTGCAAGGCTACCTGCTGTGACCGGGAATGGCCCAACTCGACTCTGATACCCTATAGCTGTCGAGGAACCGTCCGACAAGGATCCTTTCTCGTTCTGTCCTTAACGTCGTTTGGAGCAAACCGGGCTTGGGCTCCTGAGTTGGCCTGTCCTTTCCGTTGCAGGACCACGCCTGTTGGTTGCGAGTCAGGAGTCGGTGTGGCGTGCGCCAGACTTATCCTTTCCTCACTTCCTTCCAAGGCTACCTGCCGGGGCCAGGAACTGGTCCAACTCGAAAATAGCGCTGCAGTATTCTCGTTGTTCGAAGGCTGAGCGTATTTCGGATGTTAATCTGTTCACTTGTTCGATGGTTCCATGGTTTCTTCGAAAGCCAAATTGGTGTGCCGGGATGATATTGCAAGCTTCCAGATGTGGTATTATGCGAGTTAACAAGCATTTTTAAAACAGTTTAGACAAACAAGATAGAAGGCTTATTGGTCTGTATGATGACGGAATTGTGTGGTCTTTTCCAGGCTTCAGTATCATTATAATAATGGATTTCTTCCACTTTTTTGGGAAATAGCCAAGATTAATGATTCCATTAAATAGTTTGCAGACGACTTTTGGAAGTTTGATCAATATATTTGGGGTCAATAGGCAGGGGCGGATACAGGTATCTGCCTGATGGGGGGGCGGGCGATCATAATTTTTTTTTTAATAATTCAAGTAGCAGGTGGCAAATTTAAGTGATTTTCCACATTTCAGCTTGGTATTGTGGGCAAAATGTTTTGGATCATTGTCCTGTTGAAACAAAAAATCATTTCCCAGTCGTAATTTTTCAGCGCTTTGAAATAAATTGGGTTTTAAAATGTTGATATACTTCTTGTATGTTGATATACTTCGTGTTTTACGGTTGGGGCAAGGTTTGGGTATTCCTGAATTGTACGTCCTTTTATCCCAAATATAAAACATTTTCAGTGATAAAAGCAAATTTTGTATATTTGGGATAAAATCGCGTCACCTGGTATGGCGAAAAAAGGTTAAAACCCTATATATCCAAAATATTGGCCCAACCGTAAAACCCGGTGGTGGTGGTACAATGGTTCGGGTATGTATAGCGGCTAGTAGAGTCAGTAATCTGGAATTTGTTGAATTCAGAAAGGATCACAAGAAGTACATCAACATATCAACATCAACATACATATATGTATATCAACATTTTAAAACCCAATTTATTTCAAAGCGCTGAAAAATTACGACTGGGAAATGATTTTTTGTTTCACATTTTGCCCACAATACCACAATGGGGGGGGCGATAGGGGCGATCGTATCCGCCAATGTCAATAGGTAACCACCGGGAGCCTTTTTTGGTTTTAGTCCTCTTATGACTTTTTCGATTTTGTTCGGCCGGAATAAAGGTGCGGGAGGACTCTGGCTGAATTACTGACAGGAGGAATGAATTTGAGACGTGAATACCAGACGTGTTCCCCAGTGCGTATGTTTCGCGTTTTAGTCTCCTGCGGCTCAAAAACGATCCCCAAGTGAAATGTGGAAGTCCATAAATTGTCATTCCGAGATTGAGAAACGAGGAGGGCAGTAAACGGCAGCGATTGAAAGGATTCCGTTGCTTGACTGAATATTTATCTACAATTTATTAAAAGCAATAAGCAGTCTTTTTATAACAGTTGTGATGTGCTAGACCAAAACTAGTGCATTGTTTTAAGAAAATAAGTGCCACGCAATGAGCTCATTGAGCAACGATCAAACGAACGAGCGTAGAAGTTAAGTGAACCGAAGAAACGGCTTCTACTCTTACTTTTCAACCCGCGATACCGAAGTGGAAAAATCGGCGACTAAGAGGAACCCGGCTTTACTGACCGCTGAAACCCAAAGGGCATATCGGAAACAAATTTCGCACCAACAACTAGCAGTGCTACAATTTCTGCAATCACAGCGAAAACCACTGCAACTCAAAGTACCGCTACGTCAACGACTGCAGCGAGTACAAAAACAACAACTTCGGAAAGTGGCAAAGCGGCTACTGCTACACAGACTGGATTGGATCGCTACATCCAAATTAAGCGCAAGCTTAGCCCGCAGCGTAATCCGGTAGTCAATAATAAAAAAATTAACCGTGTCCTGAAGATATCGATCTTCGAAAGAACCCGACAGATCCACTACTAACAGATTTGCCCTACTGGCGGAGGTTGAGGAAAACCAACCAGCCCAAGACACCGCAAAAAACCCAAGCCCCCTCCAATCTATATTAGGGAGAAAAGCTCGAGTGCCCTGGTCAACAAAATTGCGTCGTTGATCGGGAACGGTGACAACTTTCATGTTGTTCCGCTTATCAAAGGGAACATCCATGAAACAAAGGTGCAAACCAAGACCAAAGAGCACTTCCGAATCGTGTCCAAATATCTGGACATTGCTCAGAAAAACTATTACACGTACCAGCTGAAATGCTGGCTTCCGTAGGGGCCTACAAGTGGTAGTAAAGGGAATCGAACCCGATATTACCGCCGCGGAAATAAAAACCGCCCTTAAAGACAAGGGCTTCGCCGCCAAGAATGTTATTAACATTCTAAATAAAGATAAAAAGCCACAACCCCTCTTCAAGGTCGAGGTCGAGCCAGAAAGCAGGTCGCTGAAGAAGAACAAAGTTCACCCAATCTACAACCTGCAATATCTTTTGCATCGGAAATTCACTGTTGAAGAGCCACATAAACGTAACGGTCCAGTGCAATGCACTAATTGCCAAGAGTATTGACACACCAGGTCATATTGCACACTTCGGGCTGTCTGTGCATTACAAACAAGGACAGTATCGTGAAGAAATGTGGAAACTGCGGACGCAACCATACGGCAAACTATAGAGGATGTATTGTGTACAAGGAATTAAAAAGTCGCATGCGTCAAGCGACCGTAACCAAAATCCACAGAATGCGTACATTGCGTCAAAAACTACGCCAGACGTCTTCCTCGCCAGCGAGGAAGCTGCGAGGTCCTCATTCGGTCCACTAAACACCACCAACGGCTTCTATGCCGATGCTCTTCGATCTGGAAGGGAAATTCCAATTCAGTCTAACACTATAAGCGCTCAACAGGCCCCAGAACAGCCACACAGCAAAACGGAAACTATGATGCTTACCCTCCAACAAAGTATGATGGAGCTTATGTCATTCATGAAACACTTGTTTAAAACCAGCACATGGTGATACAGCTGTTCGTAGCACAACAGTCTAAATAATCTATGCAGGCTCTACGAATATCAATGTAGACGTCAATGGTGTCTCACGGCATAAACTAGAATTGTCAAAATTCTTGACCGAAAACCAAATTGACGTTATGCTACTGGTGAAAACGCACGCTACTGGTGAAAAAGCAAATACAACGTTCAAATAAAAGGCAACACAATCAACCGCACAGATCATCCAGATGGGAAAGCCCACGGCGGAACTGGAGTTCTAATCAGAGAACGCATTAAACACCATTTTCACAAAAGGTTTGCAACCAAACTTCTTGCAGGCCACATCGCCGGGTTAGAGTAGAAAAGTAAAAAAAAAAAGTAAAAGTAAAGCCGGGTTGAAAAGTAAGAGTAGAAGCCGTTTCTTCGGTTCACTTAACTTCTACGCTCGTTCTTCTGATCGTTGCTCAATGAGCTCATTGCGTTGCACTTATTTTCTTAAAACAATGCACTAGTTTTGGTATAGCACATCACAACTGTTATAAAAAGCCTGTCTGTTGCTTTTAATAAATTGTAGTTCAGCGTGTTTTCGCTTATATTGGGTTACCCCAGTTTTTTGATTAGCTGTATTATGGTGCAGTTTTCCCGGAGCTCGGGAAAAGCATGTCCGCTCAGTTCGATAGTTCAATGATTATTGAGTAATGTCGTTTGACAAAAGGATTTCAATGCAAATAAATCACTAAACTCTTGTGATTTTACCTCTTCAGAAGCGAGGCAATTTTTTTCATAAAGATATTAGATCAAAAGGGAGTGCCCAAAGTTGTGGGGGAGAGAGTGAATGAGGATACTAGCTTAGAGTACTCTTTACCCACCCTGCCTTGTTGCACCACTACCCTTGGGCATGGATAATGAATATCTTATTTACTTCAATATATTATATATAGGTATTTAAGCGTTAGGTTCATTATTCCTAATATAATAAAATTCGAATCCTAATTCAACATTATTAATTCAAAGTAATTAACCTTACCTTAACATACAGCGATTTATTTAGCAATTTATGGTGATTTGAATTTACCGAATTAAGAAATATAATTTACTTTACTTAAATGATGTGACTTCATTCCATCCCGAATATTCATATACATATATCGTTTATATATTCATAACATATTCTTCAGGTTGTTATGGCTATGCCGTACTTACAGCTCGTCCCTCGAGGCCTATCGACCTCCGATGCAGCTATTTATACATATATTCTATGTCAAAGTTTACTTCATAATAATGTAGATATATATTTATTAAAGTATGTTGTAATAATTAATTCAAAAAATGCAAAAAGAATTTTCAAAAAACTTAGCAATACTAGAAATTAACAAAATTGATTAAAAATTCTATATAAATTATATATATATGTAGTTATATAAATTTTATACAGGTTACATATACTACAGTTGCAGACCAGTTTTGCATTCAAAACTGTGTGAGTTACATTAATCATTAAATGTTACATTTTCATAAAACTCCGATACTTTTTCTTTAAAACGATCCTGTGTAGCTTATATATTTTTATACGCTCGGCCAAAATAACAGTTTGAAAAAACTACCGCACGGCTACGGCTACTCTCAAATCGACTTGAAAATCGCACTTGTTTTGGTTGCAACTTGTTAGTTGAAATTTTTTTTCAAATATATGGAAATTCAAATATATGGATTGCATGGTTCGAAACTGAGGCTGCATACGAATATTCCAGGGAGCTTTACCGGGTTTAATTATGGCATGGGAATAAAAGAGATGGCAAGCATGCCTTTTTAGAGACCACAATTTGGACAATGGGACAGAACTGCGAATGTGTGTCTTTAAATTTGCTCGTGAAATCATTCTCACACCCACAGGTTAGAACGAGGCGTCAATGTCCAGACATCCGACTACAACAGTGCCTCCGCCAAGGACATCATGTCTCGGGCGACTCGGGCATGGAGACTCGTAGGGGTGAACTCAAGTTCATTGGCAGCAGTAACAACGGAACGGTGGTCACAGTGTCCTCCGTCTCCTCGCTGGCTACCTCAGCCTCCAATTGTGCCATGCCAGCTCCGGGCCACCTCCGGGCCAGTCCATGCCAGTCTCCAGCTGCCGGAAAAGAGGGGGAAACCCGGCCTGCGCTTCGATACCCACACCCACGATCACGATGGCGATGGAGGACATTTCCGATGGCGAACGAACCAGCTCGGATCTACAACAACCTGGTGCCCAGCACTGGAACCGGGTGTGGGACATCCGACACCGAGGATGAAGGCTCCACGCCTAGTGCTGAAAATGCAGAACGGTCGCTGGCCTCCACTCTGGGTGGCAGTTCCGAAAACATGCCCCAGTCAAGCAACAGTTTCCTGCACGCCGCTCTGCCCGAAGGCCCCGGTCTGACATCGCCCATGGAGCGGGGCACCAGCAGTCTCCGCAGCATCAGCGCCAAGCGCAACACCGAGAATGGCAAGGGGGCGGGCTTACCGCCCACCATCACCAAGTCGTATACCAGCACCAAGAAGGAGGAGCTGCTGCAGGTCATCAACAAGGTCAAGCAGAAGCTGAAGAATGTAGGCCATAGACCCCTTTGGGGAAGCCATAGGCAATCGGACCTGAGTCTGGCTGCCAATTTGGATGGCTCGAGGAATACGGGCAGTGGTCCCGGAAGATATACAAAGCCAGGCAATCCCAAAACGCTCAATCCCATGCCCATCAAGGAGTCCTCCATACGCCGCGCTTATTCGCTGAGCGACCTGCACATGGGCAACATTGGCAAATCTTGAAAATCCAATGGAACTCCACAGAAACCACAGGTTCAACACCGCAATGGCAACACTTCCAGATCGGCCAAAAAGAGGAACATTCTTCAGGGTAAAACAGGTCTAGGTGCCTCCAGCAACTCTATGAATGTTCTCAACCAGGGGAGCGATTTTGAACCTAAGGACAGCAATCGGTTGCGCAGTGCCAGCAACGGACAGGGACGCAGTAATGGCCCAATTGCTTCCAATCGCCAGTACAGCAACAAGATCAACAATGTTAACAACCATCGTCGCAATACACCAAACATTAGCAGTGCCACACCCATGCAGGATGACTCAAGCTCCGAGGAGACGCCCAATAGCACTGCCAATAACAAGCCCATTGTGCCGCCAAGGCCAAGAAATTTAGGCTTTGATCACAAGAGCAAGATCTTGATCAACAACCTAAGTCGTAGTCCAGAAAATTCTGGAAAACAGAGGAATAGTGTTACTTATCTAGAGGATTATGAGGGCACAGATCCTGAGGCCCAAGTGCACAATGTGATTAATAAACTTTATACAACAACCCAAGCAGCCATGCAGTTGCATGCCAATCTTAAGAATTCGCTGCTGCTGAAAGAACTGGAGAATGCGCTGCTCATGTCCAGGAATATGCTCAGCAACATCCCCACCAATAGACAAGCGGAGAAGACAAATAATGGTGGCGGACTGGGCGGAAACAGTGGTGGAGTGAACGAGCAGCTGAACGCTGAGAACGGAGACTATCTGATGATGGTCAACAACTGTGCCGATCTTTTCAGCAATTTACGCACGAAACACAAGCCCGCAGACTAACCAAAAAGTATGTATTTAATTGAATCCCACACAAAGAAAGAAGTTCAAAGCCAACACACGGCGTCCCTCTCTCTGTGAGTGTGTGTGTGTATATGTGAGTGTTTTTGCAAAAATCGTCAGTGTGTTAGTGAACGTGGAGAGTTGTTTTTTTAGTGCACCTGTCTGCAAAGCAAAAAAAAAACAACAACAACAGAATACTGGTGAAAAGGCAAAGAAGAAATGTGACATCTGTCTATAAGAAGAAGAACCAAACATCTAGTTGGTCACATCCTAAACCTCCAACGTCCTGCATCTGTGCTCCAGAAACTCCGCCATAATTTTATTATTGAAATATATTTTATCGCGGCGAATACGATCTGTCACACTGTGCACTCAAAACCGCAAGTAGCGTTGTGGAACATATATATGTATGCATGAAGGCGCTTATGCGCGGGCCAAAGCACTTGCAGTGGAACGTATGTATATGTTTTTTTTTTTTTTTTTGTTCTCCACTCGTAAATTTACTCCATCAGCTTACTAGCTAGCATTGCAATACTACTAGCTTAACATTAGCTTACTAGCTTACTAATACGAAGCTAGTATGATAGCTTCGCATTGAAATTAAATTATTAAATTATGCTACTCAAGTACTTATCCCATTCACTCTGGCAGACTGAATGTAAGATCTTACCGCCACGTTCATATCCACTTTAACAACTATATCGCATGTAAATTTCTTTATAGCCTTTTAGAAGGTGAATTTTGATAAGTGATCCATAATTATGAGTATTTTAGTCCATATGTCCTATTTTAGTTCTTATGTAGCTATTTTAGACTCTGAAAAAGTCTCTCGTGTTTAGTTTGCTGTCCCAAGCTGAAATTCTCATTTTATGTGTGGGATGTTGTCACATTTGACACAATTCACATTGGCGAATGTAATCGCGAACACTTATAATCATTCCTGGCCATGAGAAAGTTTTGCGAATACTTTCTAAGCACTTTGCCATGCCCCAATGCGAAGCGGATGGTTGATCATGGGCTGCTCGAATAACTTTTGTTCTCAATTCCCTTGGGACTACTCATTTCCAACACTGATAATGGGGCATGTTATATGAAGCTATTTTTTTGGGGTTTTCCCGATCGGTTTCCTAACTGAGCGTGAGTTCCCGAGTCGGCCTATCCGTGTCTTGTAGAACTTTGCCTGTTGGTTGCGATTCAGGAGCCACTTGAATCGTTTCAAGGCCACCTGTCGAGGTAGGGAACGGCCCAACTCGACTACGCTAACCTGATTTGTCTTGTGTCTCGTCCCTTACGCTCTTCTTTCTCCGGGCTGTCGGCTGTCCTTCAACTCAGAACCGAGTCCTTTTTAAAAAAGCTTTAACACTTGAATGTCAGAATCTCCAAAGGCGGTCTGCCAACTTAACGCTACAACAAGCTTCTTAAAAACACTCGTCCAGATTTGCTCCAATGGGCCTCCTTATATACGGATCGGAGCGCCCGTTAATCCTCCTGGCTTGTGGTCCTGCCGTTACCCCTGCTTCCAAGATAACGCCTCTTTCTCGTTAGCGGGCTGCCGTCCGTGCCCCTTTGCCCCTTTCCTTTCGGCCACTGACTTCTGCTTTTGCTATGAGGTGCGCCGACGGCTTCCTTCGCCTCTTCCCACCGGGTGATGGAGCTCTGCCCCTCACCGCTCCCTCTGCCATTCCATTCGTTTGCTGCTCCTCCGGGAACTGTTACATTCCACGTTGATTCCGTCTTCCCACTGGGTGATGAAACTCTGCCCCTCACCGCTCGTATTGGTTCTTGGCCTATTTCCCGCGGCCGCTTAGTGATTGGCCGGTGCTGCTACCCCCTGTAGCCGCTTTCGCACCTCCTCGGCCCTGCTTTGCCCCCGGTTATCTTTTTTTTTTTTATATACTTTATTAGTCTCAACAACAATAACAGTGCGACAGTGATTTGGAACTTTTGAAGAGACCTAGTAGGAATTGTTCATTAGGTCGAGTATAGTATAAAACCATGTTTGAAATTTTTCCTACACCCTCAAATCTTGATTTATTTCGGTTTCGGTTAAAACGGTTTTTCGAAAGTGTTGTGCTCTTAAAAATTCCTGAACGCGTAATTTTAGGCCGATTTTCAATTTTTTTATGTTTTTCAATAGTTAAATGTTGTAGCTTTTGAAAAAAAATACATCTTCAATTTATTTAAACAGAAAGGATACAAATTTTACAAAAGAAGCAGACATTTTTGAATTTTTGTCGAGTTTTTCGAACTTTGACGCCATTTTTTCGGTACAACTTCCAAGAAATGGTATCATTCTTAACACATATTAATATTGTCTCATTAATCCTGAATAAAACAAGACCAATTTAATAACGAAATTATGAAAACTGTTGAAGTTATTACGCTTTTCCCAAAACAAGTCAATTCAAATTCGAGCGCACCGTAACAGTATGTAAGTACCAGTATGTAAGTTAACAGAAAGTACACCACAGTACACCACAGTAATAATTTAACGTACTTAGCATAACATAACAAAATAGTGGGGGGGTTTGTGGTTGGTCGTGGGTAATGAACAGTAAGGGCTTGAGGACGGGCGGGACGACCGTTAGGCATTGCTTCGCCCGCAGCCATTGGCGGATACAAGGGGGGGGCGATAGGGGCGATCGCCCCCCCCCAGTTTCTGACAAAAGGTGCTTTACTTACACTCGCCAGAAAAACTATGCGTACAAACATGCTCGCTTACTTTGGCTTCGAAAAAAAGTGCTAATAGTATACATAGAAAATTTATTTTTTTCTAAAAAGTAGTACATTTAATTAGCTTTAATGGTATGTAACTGCCAAGTTCCTAGCTCCTAAACTTTAGATAATATAGAAAAAATTAAAAAAAAGTCGGATTTTTAGTCAGAAAAAGTATAAAATATCGAAAAATAACCTTTTTTTTAAACATTAGTACCAAGTTGGATATCCTTTTATAACCTTATTTTATATCCTATTAATATCCTATAATAATTTCGCCGTATCCTTTTCCGTTATTTTACTACATTCTTCCTGAATTCCCCATTTGAGCATATCCTTGGATGTTATGGTGTTTTGGCGAGTCCTGAGCTCCAATAGGTCCCATAGATGATTAATAGGATTTAGATTTAGGGATTGAGGTGGCAAATTTAAGTGATTTTCCACATTTTAAAGCATCTACAGCTTGGTATTGTGAGCAAAATGTGAAACAAAAAATCATTTCCCAGTCCTAATTTTTCAGCGCTTTGAAATAAATTGGGTTTTAAAATGTTGATATACATATATGTATGTATGTTGATGTTGATATGTTGATGTACTTCTTGTGATCCTTTCTGAATTCAACAAATTCCAGATTACCGACTCTACTAGCCGCTATACATACCCGAACCATTGTACCACCACCACCGTGTTTTACGGTTGGGCCAATATTTTGGATATATAGGGTTTTAACCTTTTTTCGCCATACCAGGTGACGCGATTTTATCCCAAATATACAAAATTTGCTTTTATCACTGAAAATGTTTTATATTTGGGATAAAAGGGCGTAAAGTTCAGGAATACCCAAACCTTGCCCCAACCGTAAAACACGAAGTATATCAACATACAAACTTCTTGTTTGTATATCAACATTTTAAAACCCAATTTATTTCAAAGCGCTGAAAAATTACGACTGGGAAATGATTTTTGGTTTCAACAGGACAATGATCCAAAACATTTTGCCCACAATACCACGCTGTAGATGCTTTCAAATGTGGAAAATCACTTAAATTTGCCACCTGCTACTTGAATTATAAAAAAAAAATTATGATCGCCCCCCCCAGGCAGATACCTGTATCCGCCCCTGCCCGCAGCAGACCCCAACTCTCCACCCTACCGTCTCTCCTGCTCGATGCTCCTGAGCCTCTGCATTAACGCTGCAGCGAAGGATGCTACTGCGTCCCAGAGCATCTGGGTTTCCAGCATTGTCTCCACAAGGTTTCCTGGGTGGAGTGAGCGGCCCGCCGTCGCCTCCAGTCGGTGGCGCTCTCGTGCAAACCGGCGGCACTCGAAGACAACGTGCTTGGCATCCTCGACTACCGATCTCCCGCACTCCGGGCACCAGTCCTCCTCCGCGTGGCCAAAACGCTTCAGGTATTGCCTGAAGCAGCCATGACCACTCAATACCTGGTAAAAATCGACCTGTCCGTGGCTTCGAAACACCCACCTTCTAAGATTGGGAATGAGCGTGTGCGTCCATCTTCCCTTCGTCGTTGAGTCCCAGCAGTCCTGTCAGGCTGTGAGCGACCTGTCCTTGGCCTCCTCCCTTGTAATTATATCGAGGGCGCCACCAGCAACCTCATAACGAGCGCGACCTTCCTTTAGCTCCTTAAGTTCTCGGGCGCGCTCTTTCAGCGGGACCATCCCCGCGATGACCAGGATGGCGTCGTCGGAGACTGTCCTGAAGTCGGACGCCACCCTTATGGCTCCCAGCCTGTACGCTGCGTCAACTCCTCTTCTGTAGCTGGGCGTATTCATCGCCTCAGCTCAGATGGGCGCCGCGTACAGAATTTGCGCCGAGGCAACGCTCACGATGAGCCTTCTCCTGTTCTGCTTTGGGCCTCTGGTATTGAGGAGGATCCGGGTTAGGCCCCTGATGGTGGCTGCAGCCTTGCCCTGGATATATTCTAGGTGCTCACGGAAGGAGAGCCGGGCGTCGATCATCACCCCCAGGTATTTTATGGCCCGCTGGGAGGTTCTGGCCATTCCACCAACCTGGATCGTCGCCGTTTCTAGAACCTTGCGGCTGCTGACCAGCACTGCTTCCGTCTTTTGTGGGGCTAGGCTTTGTGGGGCTAGGCTTAGTCCTGCATTTTGGAGCCACTGTTCCATTGCCTCAATCGCCTTGGTAGCCGCTCTCACCGCTTCCTCCCTATGTTTGGCCACAACTACCAACGCTACGTCGTCTGCGAAGCCGACGACGTCGCATCCCGCTGGGAGCTACAGTCTCAGGATCCCGTAATACATGGCGTTCCACAGCAGCGGTCCCGGGACCGATCCTTGGGGCACACCTGCCGTGACGTCATAGGTCTCCGTGCCCATGTCCGTGTCGACAAGTAGCACCCTGCAGCTAAAGTAGCTGCTGACAACGTTCATTATAGAATTGGGGACGTTGAACCGCCTTAGGGCTGCCAGGGTATTGCCCCAGTCCGCCGTGTTGAATGCGTTCCTGATGTCCAGGGTGACTATTAGGCAGTATTGCTTGGAGCCACCCTTCCACCTGGTTCCCGCTATTGCGTTTCGAGCAATTCCAACCACCGCTGCTATGGCATCCACTGTAGACCTTCCCTTCCGGAACCCGTACTGCTTTGGCGACAGCCCTCCCGCCTCCTCTATGGCGGCTTCGAGCCTCGAAGCGATCACCCTCTCGAAGACCTTGCCCGTTGTGTCCAGCAGGCAGAATGGCCTATAGGACGACGCCTCATCCCTTGGTTTCCCTGGTTTTAGTAGCAGCAGGAGCTTCTGCACCTTCCACCTGGTGGGAAAGGTGCCTTCGCGGATGCATCTGTTGAACAGCTCCGCAAAACTTCCCGGCTGCAGTGCCAGAGCCAGTTTCAGGGCTCGGTTAGGAACCGAGTCCGGGCCGGGTGCTTTGTTGAGGACCAGGCCTTTCCCTATGGCCAGAACTTCCTCTTCCGTTACCTCCTCTGCAGTTTCATTGTCTGCTGGGGGGGGGGTGGGAAGCTGGGTGACCTGGTTGCCGGCTGGGAACAGCGCTTGCACTATGGACCTTAGTACGGTCGGGTCAGTGGGGGACTGACTTCCTGCGCGCAGCCTCTTCACCACTATACGGTACGCGTTGCCCCAAGGATTTTCCTCCGCCGAGTCACACAACTCCAGGAAGCATTTCCTTTTACTGTCTCGGATGGCCACCTTCAATTCTTTGCGCCGGTGCTTGAAGGCTTGGTGCCGCTCCTCAAAGGCGTCGCTGCCTCTCGCTCGCTGCATAAGCCTCCTTGCTCTCATGCACCCTGCTCGGATGGAGCCAATCTCCTCGCTCCACCAGTAAACAGGAGCGTGGTTTCTGCGGTAGCGGCTTCTCCGCTGCATGCTCGCCATGCACGCTGCATCAAGCTTAGCTGCAAGGGTGTCAGCCATTTCGTTGGCTCCGCTTGGTGGGACGTTGCCGATGTCACGTGCTGCCTCGGTGAGGTTCCTCGCCTGGAGCGTATCGACTCTGTAGCCTTGGTTCCCTCTGTTCGGTTCCCTCGGTCGTTCTTGAGGGCTACCAATTGAGCACAATATTGCTTCGTGGTCGCTGGCCGTAAAGCTGCCGCTTATCCTCCAGTTAGCGCCCGTCGCTAGCGAGGGGCTCGCGAACGTCAGGTCAATGATGGATCCTGCTCCGGCTCTGCTGAAGGTGTGCTGGTTTCCTTCGTTCAGCAATACGAGATCGAGTGAGGCGAAGGTTTCTCTGACCACTCTCCCTCTCGCATTCGTCCTCGGGCAGCCCCAGTCCTGCGCCCATGCGTTGAAGTCCCCTGCTACAAGGACGTCAGAACGGCCTCTGATGTCATTTCCTAGGCAGTCCATCATGCGCTCGAACTCAATGGTGGTTAGGCTAGGTGCCATGTAGCAGCTGTAGAGCCATGCCCCACCTATCCGAGCCCTTACAAATCCTTCCGCACTGTGCACTGAGTGCATTGTCGCGCCGGTTGCGCCGCAGCTCCAAATGGCGGCCTTCCCCGATAGGTCAACTGCCCAGCGGTTGTCAGTGCGTCGAGTCCTCGAAGCTCGACGAGTGACTCCTTGGTCTCCTCCGAGTAAGCCCGCACCTCTGCCTTGCTCCCTAGGACCTCCTCGATGCAACCTTTAAGGGCCTGTGTGGAGTTCTCCTTCTTCCTGGCCAATTCAAGTAGCAGCCCGCCCTTGGCTGTCTTCCTTACTTTCTTGACGCAAGGGCCAAGGTCGTCTAGCTTCCCGTCCTCCCTGCGAGTTACCATGCTTAGGATCTGACTGTACGTCATGCCTGCTGCTTGGATCACTATGGCGTCGGGTCTGGCTCGTCTCCTCTCGGGATTTCTAGGCTTGGCCTTCGTCCATTCAGACCTTCTCCTGCTTGCTTCGCCGTCGCTTCCTTTGTCGGCAGCCGGGTTTGCCACAGCTGGCTTGGGCCTTGCCGCCGTGTTGGCCGTTGCTACTTTGGCCCCCGAGTCCCGGTGTGCACTCCTGGGGCCCGTGCTTTTCGGGATGCTGCCGGTCTGCACAGCCTGGTCTTGGGTCCAGACCTCCGACGGAAGGGTCTGCTGCTCCTTCTCCACGGTTTCGATGCCGGCTCTCTCGCATCTAGGGCACACCGGCTTGGGCATGATGGCCCGTGGCGCATGCTCCTCTGGAACACTTCCTACCAGAATGGAGTGGATGTCCTTCAGTCTGGTTATCAGGCTCCTTTGCATTGCGGAAATATGCCTCTTATTTTTTCCGTGACCCACGATAGCAGCTCGTTCACTATCGTGCCCAGCACGGGGGGGGGGGAAGTGGATAGAGCATGGCTAATGCATGCTGCAGTTTGGGGGACTCAGCACTGCCTTACATCGGTGCGCCTGGAATTTCCTCCTGGCGGGACCGATGGGAGTTATACCGCTCCTGCTCGGTCGCCAGAGCCCCTTTTGTGGGTGAACCGCCGTAGCGGAGGGGTTGGCAGTTGGTCAGCTCCATGACCTTCGTCACCTCATGGCAGGCCAGAGTTTTCTAGCCCCTTCCGCTTTATGTTGGTCAAAGGACCTGAGGCAGCAGCCCTGAAAGGTATGCTACCCTTTACCTTTGCCTTGAGTCGCTGGCGGGCTCCTGTGGTCGCGTCATTGCGACTGCCGAACGCCCTGGTGCCCTTGATCCGGGTCTAGCGCCCTCTACCGGCAGACACTGTTAAGGCGTTTCCCAACACTGCCCGCCAGCTGGTTACGATCAGCTGCCATGACCTGCGCAATTCTGATGGGGGCAGCCACGTTTGCTACAACTCAGGAGAAAGGTGTCGCAAAGAGAGTTCCTAGAAGAGAAAGCTCTCTTCGCGCCTCTTACCTCGGCGGTTGGCGGCTATCCGAATCTTCACGGAGGCCATCTAGTGACCTATCCAGGGAGTGATATGGTTCGCTCGGCAGGTCGGCTCGTCCCCAGCTGTCCGGTCACCCATTACCCACTCCTTTTCCAGATTCTGCAGTACTTGGGCGCGTCACTCGGGAGCGCCCGCGTGGCACGTCCGCTTTCTACGACCCGCACTTTCCTTTCGCCCCCGGTTATCTGTCTTTGCGTGTGGGGAGACTAACTCTCCTTACAATATATATCCGGCTTTAACTGCAAGGGCATATCATCTTCGGTACTGCCCGAAGTAAGCTTTCCTTTCTTGTCTTTATTATCATATGTTAATGACAACAACAGGGCATCCATCGCCCTCAGCGTTCAACACAAGCCGTAATGAAAATGAAGGCAACAATAACACAAGCCTCCCATACACAGAAACCAACACACTGCTGATCTAGACTACGCAAATGAAAACAACCGCCCTCTCAACCCTTTCACTCCTTTCAGTATCAACCAAAATAACAACAGCAAACACAACAACATTATTTCTTCGTAAACACAAATTATGTGCTACTCTGCTATTAAACAAATAATGTCAATAGCACGAATCAATACCCTTCAGTACCATACCTCAAGGATTCCTCAAAGAAACTTTGAGGTAAAGGAATGGCCCCCCAAGGAATCCTCGGGGTATGTTTCATACAAACCATCAAGGAATTTCCATAGAAGAGTTCCTCCCATCGAGGAATTCGAACACCCTAAGGAATACTGCAGGATTCCTGCAGTTATTCGAAGAGCATTTCGAACTAAATACCCCAAGGAATCCCTGGGGTATACTCTGAGGAATCTTTGAGGAAATACCACAAGGAATCCCTGGAGTATGCTCTGAGGAATCTTTGAGGAAATACCCCAAGGAATCCCTGGGGTATACTCTGAGGAATCTTTGAGGAAATACCCCAAGGGGAATCAGGGGAATCAGCGAGGAACTGTAAAGAATTTCACTGTAAAGAACACTTTCTCCGGCGAGTTCCCCGGATCCACCTTAGATATACTATCTGTAAATAAAATAAATAGAAATTAGATATTGCTTACATTATTTGTAATTAAAATACATACCGATCAAAACTCCATTAAAATTTGGGAACGCCTTCAATTTCTTCTTCCCACTAACTCCGTCAATATTGTACTGGACGATCAGGTCCTCGACGAAAATATATATTGCGTTATTAATTTTATTGTTTTATTGTATGTTTGAATATTTATTAGTATCATTTTATCATTTTTTAGCGGCTAATGCCGTTTAATAAATATATGTACATATATGTATGTACATACAGTTTGTCAAGTAATTGTTTGCTAAATAAAAATGGCACAAAAATGTATTTTAAAGTATTTTTAAGTTAATTTAATTTAATTCAAAAATTGAAATTTTTTATTGTGCAAACATTTACTTATAATGTATATTTATATACATTATACTGTATATAAATATTAAACACTTTTCCGAGCGGCTAATGCCTTTTAATAAATATATGTACATATTTACATATATTGAACGGCCGCTCGGAACTTAATAAATAAGTTCATTATATGCGTTGCTCACCAGAATTAGTTATTATCACCAGGTTACTTAAATGTTTTTTAAAAAATTTAACTTCAAACGCAACAACCAAACGCGTGTAATTCATATGCAACTTGAACATCAAATGCAAAGAGAAGGGGAGAGGCAAGACGAAACCAAAAATTGACAACCGAAAATTCTGGCGCGTGCCAGGGTACAGTCGACCAAAGCAATGCCTTGTAATTAGAATCGCACAAGTCTAATAATCAAACATGAACATATTGGCTTTGCCTAAAGCAAATTATTAATACATTTCAATATACCGTATGATTAGATAAGAAAAATTTATTAAATATAATCTTAAATATATAAAAATATTTCGAAATATTTTAAAAAGGGTATTCTGACGTCGCTTCCATTCATTTGGTTTTCGACACAGATTTTTTTCTCTCCCTTCCCTCCATTTACATCTCTCTAATTGTCTCTCTGTCGCGTCCCGCTGCTCCGAAAATATGACGTAGAAGCTTCGAGAATCATCGTCGAAAACCGAAAGCAGGTAGAAGTTTCGTTTCCCCCTTCGTTTCGGACTTGAGTAAACGAAGCCAATGCAATTTGTTTTTGCTTTTCGACAATGTCGCCAGGAAAAGTCGGGGAAGGAATTTTGGTACTGAAGGGTACCAATAAACTACATATAAAAACAATGCTTGTGTAAAGTTACCGAGCGTTTTCCGTAACTGCAAATAATATCCCAAAACTCCCTTCCAAAAATAACCTTGATTTTTAGTTTATTTTACTTATATCTAAAATAGGACGTCTCACCGACGGTCCTGCAACTCAACGCTACAAGCATTCTAAAACGACTCTTCTCGAGATGCTCCAATGGGCCTCCATATCCTGATAAGAGCGCCCGTTAATCCTGATTCACTCAGGATTCGCCCCCTCGTCCCTCTCGGCCACGGACCTCTGCTGTTGTTATGCGGTGCACCGGAGGCTTCAAGGGCCCCTCCTGGGGCCTCCTCACAACGTGAATATCAATTGAATTAAATTAATAATTTTAAGTAAAAAATATTTAAAAGATTGAACTTATAAAAATTTTAATTTTTAAGGATAAATATTAATATGTTGAATTATGTATTATAAATAACTTTATTATTAATCCAATTTCAATATATTTAGGTGTCCGGAAATTAAGATTCAAAACACGTCTGCTAGCTATCACGTTGCTAGCCCTGGTATGTAGATTGCTTAATACTCTGTCAGAGAAGATGGCAGAGCTAGTGCAAACCGTAGTAGTGCAGAATATAACGAGAGGGTCAGCAACTCAAAACGCTAACATAGTTAACGTTCAGAGTGGGTTATCCAATTTATAATCGTCCGAAAATGAGAATAATAGGGCCGATGGAGGGAAAACTGATTAAGGGGGAGAAATGTCCATGGACAATATTATTTATTGAGTCGAGACGTTTACGAGAGAAACATTAGCTAGCAATAGGAATGAAAGTGTCCTATTTGAAGGGAAAGCCAATGTGTTCTTTTGGCATTACCACAAAGCTCATGGCGAAGTCCGTTGGGATAGTTTCTGCACTGCTTTACTGCTACATTTCCGACAAAGTAGATATGATGGTGACATAGAATAACTAGATAAGAACACCAAGAAAAAGCCCAACAACCTTTTGATTCCTTTTACCATAGGATATCGGCTCGAACAGTCGTGGTCTTCTCTTAAACAAGTAAGAGTCCTTCGAAATTATATTTGCCCTGAAATACGGCACGAAATTTTAGATCTCGACATAAAAACCTTGTCAGATTTACGAGAAATTTGTCGAAGGCGCGAAGCTTTTTTGTCAGACATTGAACTTAGTCAAAACTCGGTGAAGACGAATCGCTTTTTACTCGACATCAAATTTGTAGGGGGTGAAGCAAGAGAAGCCATATTGGGAAAAATCTTCTCAAACTGCTGAGGTTCTTAGGACCTGGAAAGCTACTTATTGTGGAGATTTTATCTGGATCTGTTCTTATACATTCCTCTCAAATAATATGAGCTAAAATCGGACACTCTTCATTCAAAAATGGCTTTTCCCCACATTAATTTTTAAGCACGCTCTTCTTATGTGAAGTGATATGTCACTTAAAACGTACAAATGTCTTTCGAAATATTTAGCTTTAGGCACGCGACTAGGTATACCACTGATCTGCGGCAATGGATATGAATCCTTTTCGGTGAAAATATTTACCTTTCGAAAATCCAGACAAATTCGAAAATTGCCGGTTTTACTCAGCATTACTATCGAAGAGGACTAAGAAATTTCTAATTCGTCAATCACACCGAGTTGCAACATACGGTTTATCTCAGCATAATGGGACCTCTCCACCGCTGGTAAGATCGCAAAGTAACGCTGTTCTATCGGTTTGGCGTCACCTACGTCGATTTCATGGTGTATTAAATTGGTCTTTCCCAAGCCCTCTCGAGCGAATGATGGAAAATAATTTACCACAATTGCTCTTTGAGTGTCGGTTAATTCATGTTTTTTAACGCTAACACCATTGTGATGACAATTTGGAACTTTCTTCACTTCTGATATGTTCACTTATTTTTTAGAAATAACTCGTAAGATTCCTAAATAAATATGGTACGATGTAAGCCGTAAATGTTTTGGCTATGTTTTCGAATTTCAAAGCGACCTTCAATAACCCTAGTACCTATTAAACTGTTCCATCAGCCATGCTCCCCTTTTGTTTAAATGACTTGTAATCCAACTTATTTTCAAGTATTTCTTTGGCTAAACTTCCACCGAAACAAGATATAGATGCTTCAGCTAGATGAATCCAGCAACTCGTAAACTGTACGATTTAACACTTTCACTGGCCGAAAAGGAATAGGGTCGCGAGAAGTTTTGGTATTGTTAGGTTAGGTTAGGTTGAGGCGGCGACGCGGGGCCAGTCACTGACACCCCATTTACTGGAGCCGCTGGGGCTCCTTGTGATACCGCACAGGCAAGAGGTCCCTCAAGGGGACTCCTTTGGTCCCATTGGTAGTTAGGAGGGGGGAGTCCTAACTCCTTGTCCATCAGCGTCGCAATTTCCCTCCTAATGTCGTCTCAACAGTCCTGTTTACCAAGATCTGCTTTATAAAGCATACGGATTGATCGCCTACCCCTTGTCTGGTCAGCGCATTGATTATCGAACATGGCAGGATGTTGTTGAACGCACCTTCTATGTCTAGAAAAGCAATAAGTGCGTATTCCTTGTCACTAAGTGCCTTTTCGACGAACTTAGTGATCTCGTGAAGTGCCGTCTCCGTGGATCGGCCCTTCCTATAGGCGTGCTGTGATCCCGAAATGTCATCTGGGTTAATGGTAAGATTAATGTGGATGCTGATTAGTCTCTCCAGTCTCATAATCTGCTGATTAGGAGGAAGGGCGAAGGGCTTATAGGTCTGAAGTCCTTAGGGGAGCAATGGTTTTTCCGCTTTGGGGATGAACACGACCTTCGTCCGCAACCACGTGGCGGGCCTATTCTGAAAATTTCTTTGAAGATTTTTCTAACCCATGACCTCACCCATGGCTTTGATTAATTGTGCCGGGAAAATGGCATCTGGGCCTGGAGATTTGAAGGGCTTGAAGTTGGTATTGGAGTTGGTTTGGGAGGGAGGGGTGGTCCCCATATCCCCCTGGGTTGTTTCTTCCTGAGAACACCCTGGGAAATGTGCATTTGTGAGAGCCTGTTGTCTGTTGAATGTTCGTGCAGACCTTGGTCCAGGCATTCCTCTTTGTCATTCGTCATTTGTCATTCCTCTTTCCTTTACAGCTTGAGGTCAGCTTTATACGCCTCCCAGGCTACCTCTGTAATCGCTTTACTAGCGATTTAAAGCGAATTAAAGGCTTTACGGGCCTTGGTCTTAAAAGGCGCAAGTGTTTACGACCGTGTTGGTTCTTAAACCGCTGCAGAGGGTATTATAATTTTGTCCAAAAATGTGCAACGAAGAAATCTCCGACCCTTTAAAGTATGTATATATTTTTGATCAGGATCACCTCCGGAGTATAAGCTTGCCCGTCTATCCGTCTGTCTGTTTCTACGCAAACTAGTCTCTCAGTTTTAAAGCTATAAACTTGAAACTTTGCACACTTTCTTCTTTCCTTTGAACGCAGTATAAAAGTCGGAACGGCCGGGATAACGGATTGATCGGAAATGGTATAACTTTGGTGTTTTTAAGAGTTAGAGAGTTAAAATTTTACGACAATTTTAAAATAATACGACATGCCAAACATCATAAGTATCGGCCGACTATAGCTGCCATATAACTGATTGATCGGAAATGGCATAACTTTGGTGTTTTTCGAGCTAGAAAATTGGGATTTTCTTTGGATTCTATTTTTGGAAAAATAATACGACTTATCAGGTTTCGTATGGATTGGCCGACTATGTCGTATAGCTGCCATATAACTGATTGATCGGAAATGGTTTTTGGTAAAAATACCAACTTTGGTATTTTTAAATATATAGAAGCTTGGGCTCAACTAGAAGAAGCTCAACTATAGAAGAAGCTAATATTCTTATAAGGATCGACCAACTATATCCGATTTTTGAGCCCGAAGTTAGCTTTCCTTTCTTGTCATTTTGTACAATTTCATTTTGTTTCTGACAAGAAAGATACATAAAACTCTTAAATCTATTTAAAACTACTTGTCAACGCTACATGCTGACCTGCTATGCGACCCTTTCTTAAATGCGATAAGCGCACCACTTATGTATTTGTGTTAGGCTGCATGGAATATGTTTTAACCCATGCTGTTTATCTCGCATTTCCAAGGGTCCGATCCCTTGAAACTCAATCTTTGAAATTTGTATTTAAAATTGTGTTCTATGCTTGAACACCACTAATTCTATGTATCCATGGTTCGGGAAGGAGTGCTTCCCTAGAACTCCCCATCTAAAAATCCTGTCTGCTAGGGAGTCAGAGTAGAGAGTAATGTCAAGTACTTCCCTTCTGTTCTTGACTATGAATTTGGGTTATGTACCCCTGTTACTCACCAAAAGATTTGAGCTTAGGATAAAATCGAATATTGACTAACCACTCTCGTTTGTGTCAATGCTTCCCCATTGATGATGATTAGCGTTGGCAACGCAACCTACGACCATGTCGATCTACGACACCTACGATGTCGAACCTACGAGCTGTCTTCCAGCTGTTAGAAAAGCGGCTGCAAAAAGAGGGAATCCTGGTCGTGGCCCATTTACGCAGAGCATACTCTTAGAGGTCCCTCTGAGCTCTCTATGGCTACGGCTACGCAGTCTTCATTGCTGAAATTAGGCAGAAAAATAGGTTAAGGTTCTTTACAGAATCGCTTTACAGAGCCTGTACAAGAAGAATCCTGTCTCCAAGGATCCTAAGAACCCTGGATAAGGGCCACATAAGCTCCACTCTCGCGAGGTGGAGTAGGAGGGCAGCTGACGATGCCTTACTGTGGTGGATCTTACTTTATCCGCCTAACTTTATCTGCAAGATTGTCTGAGACATTCTTGGGATTCTCCACCAGAGGAACCTCTGCTTCCGTTTCGGAGCTCAGCAGAGAGTCCTTCTCTATCCCGACGCCTTTAAGTGCCCTTCCTCAACCGACATTCCTTGCATCGGATTTGTAAATACGGACCGTCATGTGCTCCAATCCGGTGCTCTGATTTTTTCAGGATTTTTTCAGTGAGGACGACCTGTCTCAGCAGTCCTACCGCCTCCTCCACATTGGCAACTCTCCAGTCCGCCGTTCGAAGCATCGGATTGCACATTTCCAGCATCGGGAGAATAGTGTTAGGGTCGGCCGGCTTTTCTATGAGCCATACTCGCGCCCTCCGCTTGCTTGGGATCTCCGCCCAGTAAACCGCCACCAGCTTTTGCCCCGGGATAGATCTCTCCAAGCGATGCTATCATTCACTTTTACGTCTTCACCGATCACGCGTCTTGGCAGGTTATCTCCTTGACGCTACCCTGGTACCATCCTGCGTCTTCGCATTCTGTTGGGGGTCCTCCGCTGAAACTCTTGAAACTCTTTTACCACTCGTCGCCAAAAGTTCTTGGTGATGTGCCCATCTTTGGATGCTTGGAGTCCACCAGGACTCCAATGATGTTTTTCCCCTTTGTTACTTCGGCGAACGAGCGGTTGGACGGCTGCGACTGCGCCTTCCTCTTCTTCGCATGGGGGGGCTCCTCCTTCTAAAGTCTGTCTAAAACGAAGTCTGAAGATAATTACAGAGTATTATCGAAATACCTCACCGATAGAAAAAAAACTTGTACACGTATAAGCTAAAAAGCAGCAGAGGCCAGCAATTTGTACTTAAGGGCATAGAGTCCTCCATAGAGTGGCAGCAGCCACTCTTTAGGGTTGAGCTCGAATCAGAAATTAAGCCCCTAAAGAAATACGAAGTGCACCCTATATACAACCTTCAGTTCCTGCTGCACCGCAGAATTACAGTTGAGGAGCTGCACAAACGCAATGGCCCGGTACAATGTGCGAACTGCCAAGAATATGACCATACAAGGTCTTACTGTAAACTGCGCCCGGTGTGTGTAGTTTGTGGTGAGCTTCATGACTCCGCACACTGCCCAGCGAGCAAAGATGACCACAACTCGAAAAAGTGCGGCAACTGCGGTGGAAATCCCACTGCTAACTATAGAGGTTGCCCGGTTTATAAGGAGCTGTAAAGTCGCATCCACCAGAGTGGATTTACGCACCCAAAATAATCAGTTCATAGCCTCCAGGTCAAACCCTGAAGTCTTTTTCACGACTGTAGCCAGATCCTCAGTAGGACGCATAAACTCTGCCAAAAATGTCACATACGCAAGCGCTTTAAAATCAGGGCTTGCTACCCCAGCCTCAAAAAGTTCACTGCCGCAATCAGCACACCAAGAACCGAACACGGCTCAGTAGCATCAACCGCCGAAGCCGCCAAAAAGTAATTTTGAAGCTATGATACGCAGTCTACAACAAATCCTTACGGAGTTTATGTCATTTATGCGTAAAACTATGCAAGATCTGATGCGAAACCAAAATCTATTATAACAAATGCTGGTTTCACAACAATCCAAATAATGACTTCACTACGAATATCTACGTGAAACGCTAACGATTAACGGTAAACGCGTTTCGCAGCATAAACTCGAGTTAGCGCAATTCCTACTAGACAATCAAATCGACCACCACCCCAAAAGGAAAGCAGCTCTATAATGCAATTATCAAAGCTAAGAACAAGCTAGACTATGTTTCTTCTGGCACACCAACATACTGGCCAGCAGACCCAAAGAAACTTCCCGATTTAATAGACTTTGCAATTACCAAAAACATACCAAAAAATCTGATAAGCGCATGCCTTTCGGATCTTTCATCTGATCACTCGCCTGTCCTTTTTACTCTACTCCGACATCCAGGAACATGGGATCAATCATCAAAACTGACCTCACATAAAACCAATTGGGTTAAGTACAGGAAGTACATCAGCTCACACATTGAGCTGAGTCCTTACCTCAGCGACGAAGCCAACGTTGACAGTTTTGTTAATTCACTGGAGTCTGTACTCGTATCTGCAGCTCGAGTTTTAACACCTCAAACTATAAACACACTATGCATTCAAAAGAAGACAAATCTACAAATCGAAAAGCTCGTTCTCGAAAAGCGACGCTTACGTCGAGAACCAATGCGTGTATCTTGCCGACTCTATCATATGAGCCCCAGCCTCAACATGAGCCGATTGAGTTTCGCCCAAACGAAATCGTTAACATCATCAAACGACAACTGAATCCGAATCCGAAAATCCCCGGGCTGCGACCTCATAACTCCCAAAATGATCATTGAGCTCCCACTCTGCGCTGTTTGCACTCTAACCCAGCTATTTAATGCCATCGCAAAACTTGGCCATTTCCCATTGAAATGGAAAAAGACAATTATAATAATGATAGCGAAGCCGGAGAAAGACCACACTATCCCCACGTCGTATAGATCTATAAGCCTACTTCTTGCCTATCTAAACTCTTTGAAAAATGCCTAATGACTCGGATAAACACATACCTGAGAATCCAGGATGGAATCTCGTCACACCAATTTGGGTTTCATGAAAAGCATGGAACAATTGAGCAGGTCAACCGGATAACATCCGAAATTCGGAAAGCGTTTGAAAAACGAGAGTACTGTACTGGCATATTTTTGGATGGCTCACAAGCATTTGATAGAGTCTGGCTGGAAGGTCTAATGTACAAGATCAAGACAATGACCCCCTACAGCACCTTACCTTTACGATAGAAAATTTGTCGTGAAGTGTAACGCTGCTATATCTGATGATTACACTTTTGGAGCTGGAGTTCCTCAAGGTAGCGTACTAGGGCCAATATTATATGTCCTCTACACAGCAGACATCCCGACAAGCACATGGCTAACAAAATCTACGTTTGTCGATGACACAGCTATTCGTAGCCGCTTAAAATGCCCGATTCAAGCAACTACGCGCAGCTAGCTCTTCATATGGTCGATTTTGAAAAATTACTATCAGATTGGCGAATTAAAGTGAACGAACTAAAATGCAAGCACGTTACATTCACTCTGAACAGCAAAACTGCCCGCCGATTACATTAAACAACACTCTACTCCCACAAGCAAACGATGTAACATACCTAGGAGTACATCTCGACAGAAGACTCACATGGCGCCGGCACATTGAAGCCAAAAGAACACTTCTAAAGCTAAAAGCCAGCAGCCTTCATTGGCTTATCAACGCTCGGTCACCTCTTAGCCTTGAATATAAAGTCCTGCTGTACAACTCGGTACTAAAACCTATATGGATGTACGGCTCCCAGTTATGGGGGAACGCTCGCAATAGCAACATTGACATAGTTGAGAGAGTTCAGTCGAAGATCTTGAGAACAAAAAAAAAAACGTACACCACTTTAAGACGGGAGCGAATGGGGGGTGGAGTTCTTGTTTCGGTAGACTCCACTCTTGCTTGTGTGAAGAGGTGAAGTTTGGTGACATAGAATTTATTTGCATTCAAATCACTCTGTCCGTGAAATCTTCGCCTTCGTCCGAACCGCTCACATATTGGCAGCATTTAACCCTTGCAGAAGGTATGATAATTTTGGTCAATAAAGTGCAACGCAGTGAAGGAGACATCTCCGACCCTATAAAGTATATAAGTTAACACGCGCAGACAGAATTTAGGAAAAGTGCCAAATTGCACACCGGATCCGGTGGCCCGCACGCGTAACGAAAGAGGTGCTGACTACGCATTCCGAGGGCAACTGTCCGCGGACCGGCTCGGGCACTTGCGCAACATGTGATCGTTGCTGGCCGGATACGGAATGCTGACACTGCAATTGGGCAACTGCGCCGCAGCCCAACGAAGGCTTCGAAGTACAGCCCGGGTAGTATTTTAATTCAGTCTTAAGTAGAACTCCGCAGCCTTAGCTCGCGATATATTTTATCTTTGTCAGTAACACTAGCCCTAACGGGCTTGTGCGAAACAAATGATCAATAAATATTATTTGTAAAACCCACACACAAATAATTTATTACTAACTGGCGCCCAAGCGTGATAAAGAACCCGCACCCGAAAATTGCGTAAATAGAAAATTGCGTAAACGGCTTAAAAATAAAGTTAATACAAGTGCAAAATTCGGCAAAAAAAAATTAGTCGAAAAATAAAATAAATAAAAAAACATACAAGTGAAAACAAATAGAAGCTGAGAAGAAAACCCACCCTTAAAAAAGCTTCTAAGACATTCGGACCAAATATATTTTTCTACACAAAAAGTTGTAGAAACAGTGAAAATAATATAAAAGACAAAAACGAAAAGTTCTAAAACAAAAAATTATATGCAAGATTTTATTCAGTTAAATCTTGCATAAAACTCAAAAAACCAACGAAGCAGTGAAAAAGGGAGCTGTAGGGACAACCCTCGCCCCCCTCCGCGGGAATAATTCAAGTAAAGGGAGCTGTAGGGATACCCCTCGCCCCCCTCCGTGGGAGCAACTAAAGTAAAGGGAGCTGTAGGGTAACCCTCGCCCCCTCCGTGGGAATCAACAAGCTGAAGCAAAGGAAAGCCGACGGCAACTTGCAGCATATTTTAATAAATAAATATAAGAAAATGTAAGTAGGCTGTTCGTTTGTCTGTTCGTGAAAAAAATAATACAGAAAATAAAAAGTTTTTAAACAAATAAAACGGAATTCGCTAGGCCTGTAATGACTACATGATAAAAAAAGAGAAAATATTTATATTTTGTGTTTTCTTTTCTCCTCTTAAAACTTTTTTTTCCCCTTTTCATAAAAGGCTAAAACTTGTCAAACTTATTGTGCAAGAGAAATAAAAAATAAAAAATTAATACAATAGGAAATACATGATTTAAAAAATTAGTACATTTTGTTTTTTTCTCTCTGAAATCTGAGTACGAAGAAATACATTTTTCTTGAAATTTGAGTACGAATAAAAGCTTTGGCACAGCTAACTCATTTTTACTGTTTATAAAAAAGTGCACTGAGATTTTTTTTTTTTTTTTAAATAAAAACAAGCAAAATATTACGAAAAATAGATCTAAACATTACAATTTTTTTTTAAGGAAATATTACAAAATTAAAAACACGCAGCAATTTTTATTATTAATTTTGACCCATGTCCACGGGAAACTACGCGTCGTCGGACGAAGAACTTTTAGAAGAGTATAGGAAATCTCGGGGGTCAAGGGCTCACCAAGAGGACTTTTATCCATTAACCAGTAGGACCGCAACTAACACCCTCGTTCGAGGGAGCGTCCTTGAAACTAGAACCTCTGAATTTTCCAGTCAAACAATAGAAATGTCTCATGAACAGCTTCTAGCCATCGAGAACGCCATGAAAGGCGCACTCGAAAGGCAACAACGAGAATTTGATGAGAAGGTAGCCACATTGATGGCAGAAATAAACTCATTAAAAATCAAAACCCCGGAAATTAAAACGTATCAGGAGATCAAAATTGAACCAGGAATAGAATGTTCCGAACCGCTAGATATAGTAAAATCTGTCCCAGAATTTGAAGGGAAACAGGAGAGTTACGTCTCCTGGAGGCAGGCTGCCACAGCAGCATACAGGGTATTCGAGCCTTACGAGGGCAGCAGTCGATTCTATCAAGCAGTCGCAATCCTCAGAAACAAAGTAAGAGGACCAGCGTCCGCTGCATTGTCTTCATATAATACAGTGTTAAATTTCCATGCCATACTGGCACGTTTAGATTTCACGTATGCGGATAAAACTCCGACACACGTAATTCAACAAGAATTAAGTTTACTAAGGCAAGGAGATTTACCCTTACTTAAATACTACGACGAAGTAGAACGAAAGCTAACGCTTTTAACAAATAAAATTATTATGACCCACGACGCTAACGCAGCAGCCGTTCTGAACCAAAAATTCAGGAACGACGCCCTGCATGCGTTCGTATCCGGCTTAAAAAAATCTTTAAAGATGGCCGTATTTCCCGCGCAACCACAAGATTTGCCATCGGCATTGGCTTTGGCCCAAGAAGCCGAATCAAGCAACGAAAGACGTTGCTTTTTGCGGCTAGTGTTTTTGCGGCTAGTTTTGCTCGGCACAGCGAGTAAACCAAACAACCAGCGACAAGCGAATTGGAAGAATTGGTCCACGGGCCAAGAACAAAGTCGAAATTTGGGGGCAATGCAAAAGACCCCTTACTTTGCCAGACCTCAAAAAGAAGGCAATAATCAACCCGGTTCTTTTAAACAAAGACCATATAGTAATACGGGAAACGCCCAGAAACAAACAAGGGCGGAGCCAATGGACGTGGATACCTCATCCCGTTTTAGACAGCCTTCGGCATGGGTAGCAGGGCAATCGGCAAGGACCCAGCAGAAAATCAACTTCATGCCCGAGGAGCAGTCCGGCGAAGAGGACTACGATTCCGTTGCGCAAGCATGCGCCACAGAAATAGAGGATGACCTGGACGCAGAGGACTCTATTAATTTTTTAGGGTAAAGTCCCTACTCCCGTACATTACGCGTACGCTGGCAGGAAGGGAAATAAAACTTTTAATCGATACAGGTACCTCAAAAAACTATTTTACTCCACTCCCGGGGCTGAAAGGCGTCGTGGCTGTGGACACCCCATTTAACGTAAAGTCAGTCCACGGCTTTACAAAAATCGAGAAGAAATGTTTTGCTTCCATATTTAATGTTAAATCACCATTTTTCATTCTTAAAGTTCTGAAAGATTTTGACGGTATTATCGGTCTCGACTTGCTTAAACAAGTGAATGCGAAACTCGATTTTACTGAAAATATTATCCACACTAATAACGGATTTGAAAAGATCCAGTTCGCTAAGGCAGAAAATGTCAACTTCATCAAAATAGATGAAGAGGACGTTCCCCCCGCGGTAAAAGGTGCCTTTGACAAGATGATAGGCGAAAATTACAAAGCCTTCGCTGATCCAGACGAAGCTCTTCCTTTTAATATAAATACTGTTGCTACAATTAAAACAGATGGGGAGCCGGTGTACTCAAAGTCGTACCCGCACCCCATGGGTGTAACTGAATTCGTCAACGCAGAGGTTAAACAACTTCTAGCGGACGGCGTAATAAGGCCATCCAAGTCTCCTTATAATAACCCAACGTGGGTTGTTGACAAAAAAGGAACCGACCAGAACGGGGTCAAGAAGAAGCGACTCGTTATCGACTTTAGAAAGCTAAACGAAAAAACCGTAGACGATAGATACCCTATCCCTGCGATTTCGACAATATTATCGAACCTGGGCGAGTCAAAGTTTTTTACAACACTCGACCTTAAAGCCGGCTTTCACCAAATAGAGCTGGCAGAGAGAGACCGGCAGAAGACGGCTTTCTCAATAAATAATGGTAAATACGAATTCTGTAGATTGCCATTTGGACTAAAAAATGCTCCGAGCATTTTCCAAAGAGCTATCGATGACGTCCTACGAGATGGAATTTCAAAGATATGCTACGTTTATGTCGACGATGTCATAATATACTCAAAAACGAAAGAGGACCATCTTAATGACATAAGATGGGTCCTAAGAAAACTTTCCGAAGCAGGTATGAGAGTATCTCAAGAAAAATCAAAGTTCTTCAAAAAGAGCGTTGAATACTTGGGATTCATTGTGACGCAAGGGGGCTTACGGACATCACCCGAAAAGGTCAGGGCCATAAAGCAATTTCCCCAGCCAAAGACCCTTTTCGAGCTAAGATCTTTCATAGGGTTGGCTAGCTACTATAGATGCTTTATTAAGAATTTTGCAGCAATTGCAAGGCCTCTTACTAGCATTCTTAAGGGCGAAAACGGTAAGATAAGCAAATACCAATCAAGAAAAATATGCATTGAAATGAACAAGGAACAGATGGAAACATTCTGCAGACTAAGAGAAATCCTAGCATCAGAAGATGTTTTACTTTCCTACCCAGACTATAAGAAACCGTTCGATCTAACAACGGACGCGTCAGGTTTTGGTCTAGGGGCGGTTCTATCGCAGGGTGGTCGCCCAATTACAATGATATCACGCACTCTGCGTGATAACGAAAAGAACTATGCAACCAACGAGCGGGAACTCCTCGCCATAGTCTGGGCACTAAAAAACCTCCGCAATTATTTGTACGGAGTAAAAAATCTACAGATCTTTACCGACCACCAGCCACTCACTTACGCCGTCTCTGATAAAAATCCTAACGCTAAATTAAAGCGCTGGAAGGAAATCATTGACGACCACGGTGCAAAGGTGATTTATACACCTGGCAAAGAAAACTTTATCGCTGACGCGTTGTCCCGTTGTCAAAACGTTAACGCTTTAGAGGATGAACAGGACTCCGACATGGCTACCATACATAGCGAGGAATCGCTCACGTATACCATAGCCACAACGGACAACCCGGTTAACTGTTTCAGGAATCAAATAATAATTGAAGAGAGTAACAGCTCGTCCGTAGACACGTTTATTCTGTTTAAAAGCAAAGTTAGACACATAATAAAAATAAATGACCGCGGTAACCTACTAAATTCCTTGCTAGAAGTGGTTAATGCAGAAGTGGTAAACGCAATATATTGCTCCCTACCAATTCTGGCATTTATTCAACACAAACTCGTGGAGCTATTCCCGAACACTACGTTCAGACATTCAAAAAGCTTTGTACAGGACATAACGGACGGAACCGAACAGAAGGAGATCATTGTAACCGAACACAATAGAGCGCATCGAGCAGCCCAGGAAAATGTGAAACAAGTCCTAAGGGACTATTTTTTTCCAAAAATGCTCCGACTAGCAACGGATGTAGCAACAAACTGCAAAATCTGTTCCATGGCAAAGTACAAACGCCACCCATCCAAACAAGCAGTAGCACAAACACCTATACCTAATTCTGTGGGGGAAATCCTCCATATTGACATTTTTTCTACAGACGGAACTCTTTTCCTTACGTGTGTGGACAAATTCTCGAAATTCGCCACAGTACAGGTGATCGCGTCAAGGGCTATTGTGGACGTAAAAACTCCGATAATGCAAATAGCGAATTTTTTTCCAAAAGCGAAAACGATCTACTGCGATAACGAGAAATCCCTAAACTCCGAGACCATAAAATCCATTCTCCTGAACAACTATAACATTACCGTTTCTAACGCACCACCTCTACACAGCACCTCAAACGGCCAAGTAGAGAGATTTCATAGCACCCTGGCCGAAATAGCACGATGTTTGAAGCTAGAGAACAAATTAGTTGACACCACTGAAATAATTCTTCTTGCAACTAATAAATACAATAAATCAATTCACTCGGTGACTAACGAAAAACCCACAGACATTTTACACTCGAAATCAGCAGAATTCGAGACAGTAATTAGCAAAAAAATTCAACAGGCTCAGGAGAGAACCCTCAAACACGTAAACAAAGATAGGACTCATAAAACTTACCAAGTGGGCGATAAGGTTTTCCTGAAAGCAAACAAACGCCTGGGGAATAAGCTTACACCACTGTGCTCAGAAGAGGTTATTGATGCAGACCTGGGGACCACGGTCCTTATTAAAGGGAGGGTGGTCCACAAGGACAATCTACGTTAATCGTCCTCACAAGATTTCGACCTACCCCTTTGTTTCTTTCTTTATTCTTTCTAGGTTACAAAAATATTTTTTAATTTTCATACTAACGGCTATCAGGACGGACGCGACATTAAAACTAAACGATTACACGAACGCGGACTATATCCCGGTAGAAGACAATGACATTGTAATCTGGGAGAATTACGGATACCTACAACACGCAACGAACATGACGACCTACGAGGACTACGCAGACCAGACAGAAGCAATGACAAAGACATTCACAGACGACCACAGAACACCAGTTATTGAAACGGACCTTAGACATATTCGCAAGTTGGTGACCACCCTTAAGTTCCATCACAGGGCTACTAGAAGTATTAATTTAATCGGTACGGCTCTCAAGGTTATTGCAGGTACGCCTGACTTTAATGATTGGGAGCAGGTAAGATTTAATCAGAACCGGATAATGAGGGCAGACGAGGGTCAAACAGAATTAAACATAAAATTTCAAGAACGTCTAAATGAGCTCGCTAACGCAATGAATCAGATTCAGAAATATGAAACAAATAAAGAAACACACTTGTTAGAAATCATCTTAGCAAAGAATAGAATCATCATTACAGATCTAGAAAATATCCTTATGGGCCTAACCCTAGCAAAATTAAATATTGTAAGCCCAGCTATTCTAGATGGTGCCGACGTAAGCGAATTCAGAGACAAACAGCCTATTAATATTAATATTAGTTTGGTAGAATTACTAGAAGTATCTAGCATAAGTGTTTTTCAAAATTCTGACATTTTGCACTTTCTCATTAAATTTCCTAATCCTAAGCTCGTATGTAAGAGAATAACGGTCTACCCGGTTCAACGCCATAATAGAATCCTGAACTTCGAGAGCGGAAATTTAGTTGCCGAATGCCCAACACAGAACCTCAATATCGGTGACTGCAAGACAACGGTGGGTGCCGCATTCTGCAAGGAACTAAAAAACGGCACATGTGCTCAGCAGATAGTTTCTGGGGCCATCGCGCACTGCTCCACGCTCCCGGGTCATCTAGATCCAATCACCATTGTGGACCACGGAACCCTAATCATCAACGATGCCAATGTAACGGTGACTGACGACCAAGGCCGGGAACAAAAGGTATCCGGAACCTACCTGTTAGCGTACTCTGACAAAGTAGCGCTCAACGGAACCTGGTTCATAAACCAGCTGGGGAGCTCACTGAAAAAACCTGCTGTGTCGGCTATGACAGTAGTAAACGTCACCGCTCACCATAACCGGCTCAGCCTCCCGTTTCTCCATGAACTCAGCCTAAGTAACCTACACCATATCGGGGCCCTCAGAGAAAGACTGTCATCGGGAACCCGTCTCAACATTTGCCTTATTCTACTGGCTGCCCTTTCTCTATGCGCAATCCTGTGGATTGGCAAATACCACCTGAAGACCAATCGCCGCAAGAAATCGAGGGACAAATCGAGGGACGTAGAACAAGTGGGTCCCCGGGACGACGACCATTTAAAGGAGGGAGGAGTTAACACGCGCAGACAGAATTTAGGAAAAGTGCCAAATTGCACACCGGATCCGGTGGCCCGCACGCGTAACGAAAGAGGTGCTGACTACGCATTCCGAGGGCAACTGTCCGCGGACCGGCTCGGGCACTTGCGCAACATGTGATCGTTGCTGGCCGGATACGGAATGCTGACACTGCAATTGGGCAACTGCGCCGCAGCCCAACGAAGGCTTCGAAGTACAGCCCGGGTAGTATTTTAATTCAGTCTTAAGTAGAACTCCGCAGCCTTAGCTCGCGATATATTTTATCTTTGTCAGTAACACTAGCCCTAACGGGCTTGTGCGAAACAAATGATCAATAAATATTATTTGTAAAACCCACACACAAATAATCTATTATTAACTTATATTTTATCTTTGTCAGTAACACTAGCCCTAACGGGCTTGTGCGAAACAAATGATCAATAAATATTATTTGTAAAACCCACACACAAATAATTTATTATTAACTTATATGTATATTCTTGATCAGGATCATCTCCTTAGTTGATATAAGCATGTCCGTCTGTCTGTTTCTACGCAAACTAGTCTCTCAGTTTTAAAGCTATCAACTTAAAACTTTGAACACTTTCTTCTTTTCTTTGCACGCAGTATAAGTGGGAACGTCCGAGATCGGCCGACTATATCCTATAGCTGCCATATAACTGATTGACAGGAAATGCAATAACTTTGGTGTTTTTAGAGTAAGAGAGTTTGGATGATTGCTATTTTTGGTAAATTAAAACGGCGTTCTAAATTTCATAAGGATTGGCCGACTATATCCTATAGCTGCCATAAAACTTAACAATCGGAAATTACCAAACTTTTGTGTTTTTGCAGATAGAAAGTTGAAACTTTCGTACAGATTCTATTTTTCATCAGTTGATCCGACCCACCAAATTTCATAACGATCAGCCGACTATAGCTTATAGCTGACGAATAACTGAACGATGGTAATGATATTTGATAAAAATACCAACATTGGTATTTTTGAATTAGAAGAATGGAATTTTTTTTTTAGATTTTTTATTGTAATTAATTGGTTATAGTATGATAATCTCATAAGGATCGGCCAACTATATCCGATGTTTTCGATATATATCCGGTTTTAACTGCAAGGGTATATCAACTTCGGCTCCGCCCGAAGTTAACTTTCCTTTCTCGTTTTTCATCCATTCTGGGCTATCGTCCAAGGATCCCGTTCTCTTGAAAGCTGTTGGAAAAATATCTTAGCCTTCGTAACTGCAGGACCAACAATGCCAAGAGGATCGTAAAATCAAGAAATGAAGGAGCGCTGAGGCCGAAAACAAAAGCTAATCCAAAGAAGAGTTTTGGTTAATCTGCTGCCATCGTCAAAAGTCAAATAGATATCCACTAGAGAACTCCCGTCAGTACACCTGGATTGTTAAAGCATCTTTTTCTTAAAGGAAACTTTAACTTGGCTTCAAGCACTTTGCCCCACTATGTTGATAACTTCTTCCGTAGACTTTCCACCAAAAATGAGATCGTCGATCTAGAACTCGTACTGCAAGATTTCGGACCCCAAAGGAAAATTAGCTATTTCATTATGCGTATGACTCTTACTCTTAGGCTTCGGCCACGCATCGAGCGATGAGCGACTGAGCGACGCTCTCTCGAGCGACGTAAAATATTAAAGCTTATGAGACAGCATTGGAGTGGCCACGCAGGAGCTGAGCGATGAGCGAAGTTCTTGAGCGACAGAGCCACGTCGCTCAGCGCTAGAATTGGTTTTAATTTTTAGTGCATCGCTGAGCGACGAAGTGCAAGAAATGTCGAAAATATGCGCGGAAATTTTAATTTCGGCTGTTCAAAGCCGAACCGTTTTGTGGAACGACTCTCATAAAGAGTACAAAAATAAAAATTTTACCGATAAGCAATGGAACGAAGTAGGAGTTATTTGTAACTGCACAGGTAAGCTTTTATTTAAAGTTCTGTATAATAAACAAAAACACTGTAAGTAAAGTTATAATTAATATGTGTATATGAATGTATATATTTATTTAAAGTGAAAGTCATTTCATCAAATAACTTAATTTCGGAAATCCCAAAAAAAATCAGTTAAAGAATTTCTAACATTTATGGCTGACTGACTGCTTCTATTGCAATGTGACGGTTCTTCAAGAATATCCACATTTCTTAAAGAAACTATTCCGTTATTAAATTCTGCTGTCGTATTTATGTAGTCCAGATCACTGTCCCCATCACGTTCTCTTACATAATTATGTAGAATGCAAGCACATTTTATAATGTGAATTGCTGTGCTAGGTTTTGTCTCAATATCTTTTTATAAAATTCGGCATTTCTTTGTTAAAATACCAAAAGCACATTCAATGCACTTCCTGGCGATCGATAATCTTTGATTGTACTTTTCAGTTTTTGCATTTAACTTCTTTCGAGGATATGGTCTCATCAAATAATTTTTCAGTGGGTAGGCTTCATCTCCAATTAAAAAGTTTGGCAAAATGATATTTGAGCCTGGTAGTGCTTGTGGTGGTGGAACATTGAATTTCCCTGCTTCCAGCAATCTAAACAAAGTGGATCAACAAAATGTCCCACCATCGCTTTTCTTTCCTCTGCCACCCACTTCAATTGTTATAAATTTTTTATCAGCATCAGCCACTTCTTGCAAAACAATTGAAAAACAAGAAAGGAAAGCTAACTTCGGGCGGAGCCGAAGTTGATATACCCTTGCAGCTAAAACAGGATATATATCGCTAAAATCGGATATAGTTCACCGATTCTTATGGGAATATCATGATATAACCAATAAATTACAAAACAAAATCTAAAAAAAAATCCCAAACTTCTATCTTGAAGAACCCCAAAGTTGGTATTTTTACCAAATACCATTTCCGATCGTTCAGTTATATGGCAGCTATAAGATATAGTCGGCCAATCCATATGAAACTTGATAAGTCGTATTATTTTTCCAAAAATAGAATTCATAGAAAATCCCAACTTTCGAAAAACACTGAAGTTATGCTATTTCCGATCAATCAGTTATATGGCAGATATAGGATATAGTCGGCTGATCCTTATAAAAATTGGCATGTTGTATTATTTTGCCAAAAATAGGAATCGTACCAAATCCGAATTCTTTAGCTTTAAAAACACCGAAGTTATAGCATTTCCGATCAATCAGTTATATGGCAGATATAGGATATAGTCGGCTGATCCTTATGAAATTCGGCATGTTGTATTATTTTGCCAAAAATAGCAATCGTACCAAATCCGAATTCTCTAGCTTTAAAAACACCGAAGTTATATTATTTCCGATCAATCAGTTATATGGCAGCTATAGGATATAGTCGGCCGATCCCGGCCGTTCCGACTTATATACTGCGTGCAAAGGAAAGAAGGGTGTGTGCAAAGTTTCAAGACGATAGCTTTAAAACTGAGAGACTAGTTCGCGTAGAAACAGACAGACGGACAGACGGACAGACGGACGGACGGACAGACGGACAGACGGACAGACGGACATGCTCATATCAACTCAGGAGGTGATCCTGATCAAGAATATATATACTTTATAGGGTCGGAGATGTCTCCTTCACTGCGTTGCACACTTTTGGACAAAATTATAATACCCTCTGCAAGGGTATAATAATGCAAATAATTGAAATAATGTGATCCAGTATGAGCTGGGCACTTAATTTGGCAATGTTTTCCGTCAATGCTACCCAAACAGTTTGGAAACTTCCAACGCCTATAATAATCTTCCGTAACTTTTTGAAGTATATCAGTTTTTGGTGTTGGCATATATTCCTTAACGAGTGATTTCCAAATTATAATGCTTGTTTCGCTTATAATTTTGCTAACAGTACTTCTTCCCAATCGAAAAGCAAATGCCCAGTCACGAAATGAATGACCTGTAGCAAGGTACCTAAAAATAAAAATATGTACTTAACAAAATAAAACTAATGTAAAATAAAATAAAATTATTAATAAAAACTAATTGTTATGAACAAAATACATATATAAAATCAAATTTTTAGGAGCCGCAGCAAAGGCCAAATGGAAAAATTTAAAGGACACATACAGAAGGACGTTGCAAAAACTACCACGCCTACCATCGGGATCAGAAGCTCAACCTGTTCAAATCAAATGGCCATACTTGGAGCTGATGTCTTTTTTAAAAAAGACAGTTGCTCCAGATCCGACTGAGGGTAATTTGCAGCAGGACGACGAAAGAATGAATGAAATGCTTTCAGAAATGCTTCAGCACGATGAAAGCAATATGTCTGTGATGTCAACTACAAGTACAGTAGAAAAATCGACGCCCAGAAAAAGAAAAATGAGTTTGGAAACAGAAAAGAGCGACTGGAAATGTTAAAAAGTCAAATCGGAAAAGAACAAAAATTAGAGGAAGAAAACCAAAATGAAGATTTGTTATTTTTTAAATTACTTTTGCCTTTTTTTCAAAAATTTACGGACATAGAAAAGTTGGAGGTTAGAAATGATATTCAAAATATAATTATTGCTAAGCTTAAAAATAAGGAATAAATATTACAATTAACTACTACTTACATATATATTTTATATCATTATTTTATATCATTATATCATTTAAAATAATTATTATCATCATAAGTATAGCATTAGTATTATAACAAACTTATTTACAACTTACAAACTTACCTTAATAATAAAACCAATCGTTCTTCAGCTGAAATTGTTGATCTCGGTTTACTTATTTCATTTTCAATTTTACTTAACAGCAAGTCAAATGAATCGATTGACATGCGTAAGTATTGCCAAAATCGAACTGGATGGTTTCGAAGATTTTTGTATAAGTGATGAAACTCGCCATACTCATTTCGCAATCGATTTATGGGATGAACGCCAAACCTACGCCTTTGTATAATTTTTAATTTCCTATATTTACTAAAACGGCTTTCAAGCAGATTTCGTAGAACCTCTCTAGAATAAGGCATTTTTACAATTAATCTCAAGTGATGTCGCCCAGTGCGTGGTCACCTCAATCGAAGCGATCGCTCATTAACGTCGCTCGGGAAAAAATCGCTCAGTCGCTCGATGCGTGGCCGAAGCCTTCGGTGACCGTATTCAACTTTTACGCCAGAAGCTCATTTTGGGATGATTCTCGCCAGAAAATACATTAAAGGTAGCTTTCTGCAGAAAAAAAATTCTGAAAAATTCGAAAAATTCTGAAATTCTGAAAAAAAAAAACAAAACATTTTAAAAATATTCCCAGTACACAGGTCATGATAAAAGCATAATCTTTTTAAAAATGTGAAATAGCTTCCGCTGGATGAAAAGTCCGTCCATTAAAACGTCATTTAAGGAGATCCCTTTCCCTAAGGAGATAGCTTTCATCCTTCAACACATAATTTTGCGATGTAAAATAATTTCTGAATCGTGCTAGCTCATGGGGAACAAGCCACATGTGCCCTAGATTAAGATATTTCTTTACAAAGGCCGAACACTGGATCCGGATTTCTGGCTGAAAAAGCCACTGTCATTCCAGAGCATGGAATCGTCTGCCTGCGTCTAAGACTCACAGGACAACGAAGCTGCATTTATCTGGTGGGATCTTTGAAATAAAAGACGGCCCTTGAATACCAGTTGTAGGATACCTTCCAAAGTGCGGCCGCCTGTGGAGCATACCACCGCACGTACGACAGTTACTCGAAGAGCAGATGCGCAATAAATGCCCGGATACAAAACACTTGCGGCACAGATCCAGTCGTCTCATTTTCTGAAATCGATTTTCTGGGAAAGGCTTAAAAACTTAGGACAAGAATTGATAATGTGATAAAGCGCCGGCCACAAACCAAGCATGCCGCAGTAGAAGAATTTTTTAGCACTAGATGCGTATGAGAGAGTCGTTAACTGAAGACTTCCCGATGCCCTGCAGTGTGGCTCCAGGAAGCTAGCCATTGACTCCCACTTTGGAGCGCTGCCCAATAACTCTTACCCAACTTTGGTGTTTTTGAAGATAAAAAGCTGGAACTAAGTACATATTCTATTTTTGGTCAGTTAATACAACCTACCAAATTGCATAACGATCGGCCGACTATAGCTTATAGCTGCCATATAACTGAACGATCGGAAATGGTATTTGGTAAAAATACCAACTTTGGTATTTTTGAAGATGGAAGCTTGGTACTTTGATTTAGTGGTACCTTATGATATTCTCATAAGGATTGGCCAATTTAATCCGATGTTTGCGATATATATCCGGTTTTAATTGCAAGGGTATATCAACTTCGGCTCCGCCCGAAGTTAGCTTTCCTTTCTTGTTTTTTATTTTAAAAAACTTTAATTATTATTTATCGCTTAAGGCTAGACCGATTGTAGATGAAAGACTTGCTCCCGGAATAAGACTGCCAATATTTTAATTGCCAGATAACCAACAAACCTCGGCTTAAGAGAAATAACCCAAAAGGGTACTTGGAGAGAATTAACAATTGCCCTAAGAGATTCTAAGAGAAAGGGACAATTTGCGGATGCAGTAGTTGAGTCATTGGTGAAGAGTGATAAGATCGGAAGATCGATCCAATTCGGACTGGTGACGGCGAGTCGGCTCTAATGTTTATGTCTGGCTTCCTTATGAAATTTGGCATGTTTTGGCATTATTTGCCAAAAATAGCACTTCCCTCTCTTTCTCTTAAGCGAACGGTCGTGTTTTTTTGTGCGCACTGCGTTTTATTATAAATATTGGTAAACCGGTGTTTACATACTTGTGAATTAAACCTTGTGAATCTTAACAATCTTAAAGCCTAAACCGTATCGATTCGCGAGTGCTGTGGTATATTTGGAGTCGAATTAATAAATTGAATAATTTCAATTCCAAGCATAGCTCAGCTCTGCTTCTTCCCCGGCTTATCTTTATTTCTGCATTTCTCTTTTTGCACTATTCAAAGCTCCCGCTTTGGCTTCCTATTTGGCACAGTGGTTCAAGGTATTGTGTTTTTAAACTTTTTTAAATATTAATTTTTGTTTTATTAAATAAAAAAAAAATAAATAAAAATATAATGGAATTTAAACTTGTCTGTGCCATTAAGTCTTGTAACAAGACAATTTCCTCATCCCAGCCTGCCATCCATTGCTGGCTATGTGAGAACGTCGTACATGCCAAGTGTGCCGGTTTCACTGCATCAGTTTCGGATGCCATTTCCCGTAGGTCTGGGATACATTATTGTTGTGAAAATTGTCGTGCTGTGCAAGGCGAAATGAGGTCGTTCATGAGACAGACCAAAAATGGATTTAAAGAGCTGATCACTGGTTTTCGTAAAATCAATGACCAGCTCTGTGCGCTGGACACTCAGTTTAGTGGCCTTCAGCTGCTAAATGAGTCCCCTAAGCGCAAGAAATCCGCTGTTTCTGATCCGCCTCAGCCTGCTCAGCTGACATTAATGCAGCCGCTTATATCTCTGGCCACCCCAAGGGCTAGAACTGAGAAAAATTCGTCAGAATTTCTCAGGGATAATGAGCAATTGTCTGATATGTCCGCCATGGCATCCCTTCAAGTGATGCCACAAGTCCTAGGGAACGAAACCCCCATTAGGGTCACCCAAAAGGGTATTCCACAGTCCGGACCACCGGCACCGACTGATGCTGCAGTTCTAGTACCTGCGACACCAAAACCCTTACAGGTGATTCCTCCATCGAAACATATATTTGTTTCTCGGCTCGCCCCTGATACTTCAGAGATCGATATCTCGGCTTATATCAAAGCCAAAACAAAAGCCGATATAAAGGTGGAGGACATTCAAAAATTCAAATATAATTATACAAGGCGCACGTCTTCTTTCAAGATTCGTGTGCCCGCGCTGATGTTCAAGACGATTTGCTCTCCCAGTTTTTGGCCAGAGAATCTTTTCGTCCAAGAACATCAGCCTAGTTCCGTGAAGAAAAAAGTTCAAAAACCAGTGGGAGTGAGACTTCCCAATATCGAAACCACTGACCAACCCTCCACCTCTTCTTTGGCCACTAACCCAAAAAACTAGTTTCCTCACTAACTCTTACCTATCAGAATACTAGGGGCTACGTAGCAAACTCCCCAAGCTATATTCTGATAGTTCTTTCTTTGCATCCCATATAATAGCATTTACAGAAACCTGGTTAAATCCGGAGATCTTTAGCTCCGAAGTTTTTCCAAGTAAGTACACCACTTTTAGACGGGATCGATCTCAGCGAAGAGGAGGTGGAGTCCTCATTTCTGTAGACTCTACTCTTGCTTCTGAAGAGGTGAAATCCCATGAGTTTGGTGACATAGAATTTATTTGCGTTAAAATCACTATGTCCGTTAAAGCTTTATACATTACTTGTTCATATATACCTCCTATGTCTGAACCGCCTACATATTGGCAGCATTTGTCCGCCATTCGATACGTCTGTAATCTTATGACGGATCGTGACCAACTCGTAGCGGTGGGCGACTTTAATATCCCAGAATTAAAGTGGTCCAACGTCGACAACTCACCATCTTTGTCACTTTCAACTTACCATGACTTCACCGTGGGCATGTTTGACATGTCCCTAGATCAGATCAATCATGTTAGAAATTCTCTAGGTCGGCTTTTAGACTTATGTTTTGTATCTGATCCGGATGGTACTGCTCTCTCCAGAGCTTTTCCCCTTTCAACCCCAGAGGATCCATATCACCCCACGCTGGAGGTCTCAATCGAAACCACTCCTGGTATCGATCAGATGTCTCCGAGCGTGGTAAATAAGATTCGCTGTTTCCGTAAAGCTGATTTTCATAAACTTAATAGCCTTATAGAAACATTTGACTGGTCTGATATTCTGGCGTGCACTGATCTTAATGTCACTTTAGAAAAATATTATTTTACTTTAAATAAATTTTTTGACTCATGTGTGCCTTGGAAATATCCGTCCGCTTCAGCAAATCCTCCTTGGTTTACAAGGTGCCTTACTAACTTAAAAAATAAAAAAAATAAGCTTTTACTTAAATATAAAAAAACCTGCAGTAGTGTGGATTTCGCAAGATACCTACTAGCTCGGTCGAATTTTACCGTGCATAACGCTGAATGTTATAGGAATTATATTGACCGCTGCCGGATTCAATTTACTCAGGATCCAAAGCAGTTTTATAATTTTGTAAACACTAAGCGTAAACACGTATCTTTTTCACACCTGCTTACGTTTGAAAATTCTTCTGCGACTTCGGATCAGGCCATTGCCGATCTATTCGCAGAATTTTTTCAAACAACTTATTCTCCTCCTAAACTGACTGATCAGCCTTACGCATATAACATTCAAGCAGCAAATCTTATTTTCTGTCCGTTTTTTCTGAGAATAACTTATTATCTGGTCTTTTAAGGGTAAAACCCATTTATTCGCCAGGCCCCGACGGAGTACCAGGCTGTGTGCTAAAATACTGCGCCAGGGCTCTGTGCAAACCTCTTCTAAGACTTTTCAACTTATCTTTGGAAACCTCGATTTTTCCCCTTATGTGGAAGGAATCATTTATAATTCCCCTACATAAAAAAGGGAAAAAGTCCGAGGCTGCCAACTACAGAGGCATCTCTAAGTTGTCGGCAATTCCAAAGTTATTTGAAAAACTAATTACCCCTCATTTGCAACACCTTTGCTCTTCGATTATCACTCCTTGTCAGCATGGCTTTATTAAGCGTCGCTCCACCACCACAAACTTATTGGAGTTGACATCCTTTGTCATAGATGGCTTTTGTAAGGGATATCAAACCGATGTAATTTACACAGACTTCAGCAAAGCATTCGATTCAGTTAATCACTCACTCTTGTTGAGTAAACTGAATATGCTGGGTTTTCCTAAAGACCTCTTAACGTGGATCTCCAGCTACCTAGATGGAAGGACACAAAGAGTCTTATTTAAAAACATACAGTCCCGTCTGGTCCGTGCTACATCCGGCGTCCCTCAAGGAAGTCATCTTGGCCCGTTATTATTTACGCTTTTTATAAACGACTTGCCCCCTGCTTTAACGAACTCTCTAGTTCTCATGTATGCAGATGATGTAAAGCTTTGTCTTCAGTACAAATCCATCTCTGCCCAATGCAGTCTTCAGTCTGACCTTGATAACTTTCAAAAATGGTGCTTAGCTAATGATCTAATACTTAATGGATCTAAATGCAAACATATGTCTTTTTATCGTTCTTGCCCTCTGCAAGCTACTTATTCTATTAATGGGATTGCCTTAGAAAAATTGACCCAGGTTAATGATCTCGGCATCCTATTAGACATCAAACTTAAATTTGCCGACCATATTTCCTTAATGGTTAATAAGGCTAAAGGAGTCCTTGGTTTTATCAAAAGGTGGTCAAAAGAATTTAATGACCCCTATATAACTAAAACTCTATTCATTTCTTTGGTCCGTCCTATACTGGAGTACGGTTCATGTGTCTGGAGTCCCCAATATGGAGTACATCAGGACCGCATAGAATCCGTACAAAAGAATTTCCTAACTTTTTCACTTAGAGGTCTAAACTGGGATGCAAATCTTCACCTTCCATCTTATAATAGTAGACTCTTACTCATAAACTTACCTAGCTTAACAAATCGTAGGACAATGCTCGGTGTAGTCTTCCTGCATAACCTTACTAACGGGGATGTAGATAGCCAGCATTTACTAACACGCTTAAAATTTAACATTCCTAATAGAAGGACTCGAAACTTTAGTCCTCTGTTCCTTAGCCGTTGTAGTTCGACATATGCACTGCATGACCCTTTTAGGGTATTATGTTCGAACTACAATGGTCTCTACGCCATAACATCTCTTTCCTGTCCCTCAAACTTAAAATATAGAATTTTAAATTTCCTTACTAACTCCTCCTAGCTTAATAATAAAAAAAAATTGCTTAATATATTCTAACAAATCGTTTATTGAGCGCCCCTCGGTCGTCTTGGCCTCTAAGCTTTATGATGAATACAGGAATGCTAGCTGATGCTCTTATGCACAAGCCAATTCCAAATTCTGAAAGACCGGTAAAAAAAAAAAAAAAAAAAAAAAAATAGCATTCGTACCAAATCCGAATTCTCTAGCTTTAAAAACACCGAAGTTATAACATTTCCGATCAATCAGATATATGGCAGCTATATGATATAGTCGGCCGATCCTTATGAAATTTGGTAAGTATTATTTTTCCAAAAGTAGCATTCGTACAAAATCTGAATTCTGTAACTCTAAAAACACCAAAGTTATACCATTTTCGATCAATCAGTTATATGGCAGCTATAGGATATAGTCGGCCGATCCCGGCCGTTCCGACTTATATACTGCATGCAAAGGAAAGAAGGGTGTGTGCAAAGTTTCAAGACGATAGCATTAAAACTGAGAGACTAGTTCGTGTAGAAACAGACAGACAGACAGACGGACATGCTTATATCAACTCAGGAGGTGATCCTGATCAAGAATATATATACTTTATAGGGTCGGAGATGTCTCCTTCACTGCGTTGCACACTTTTGGACAAAATTATAATACCCTCTGCAAGGGTATAAAAACATTAAGCTATGAGTGAATTCGACACTCATACGGTGCTCCAACGTCAGCAAGACGAGCGTCGTCTCTCATTGCTACGTAACAACGCATACCTTTCATTTGTGTCAACGCAAGACAACGCGACCGCAAGCCCAACAAAAAATAACCAACCGCGATCAATAACCCCAACCCCGAGTAATGAACTCTATCCAACATCGCAAGGCAGGGCGCGTTCTTGCTCTCCTACGCTCTCGTTGGATAAAACCCCATACCCTTCCCTCATGCCTTCCTGCATAGCCACGGTCACCAGTACAGTGACGTCATTAGCAACTGCAACGGCAACTATTACACAACTACAATGGTATCGACTGCTCGCGCAATACCATCTACCGTAATATCGGAAACTGCAGTGCAAGCAAATAATGCAGCACCTTACACCAGCGTGCCCCCTTCAAAACAACGTTCGGCCGTACAGACTGGTATGGATCGCTACATACAAATAAAACGAAAGCTTAGCCCGCAGAACTCTAGATTTGGTAACTCCTCTAAAATAACTCGAGATACCTCAAAACAATCTACAATAGAGAAGCCCATAGAAGCAAACAGATTTTGGTAGATAAATCCGATGATACACCTCCTGAAGTCATCGTAGGGGACAAAAAAAAGCCTAAGCCGCCGCCGATTTACATCCGACAGAAAAGTTTGAATGCTCTCGTAAACTCGATACTGAATCTAATAGGACCAGACAATTTCCACATAATTCCATTAACAAAAGGAAATATTCATGAAACTAAAGTTCAGACTAATACGGAAGCAAACTACAGAATTTTGTCGAAGTATTTAAACGACAATAATAAAAACTTCTACACGTACCAATTAAAAAGCAGTAAGGGCCAGCAAGTAGTACTAAAAGGTATCGAGCCGGAAGTAACACCAGATGAATTTACAAGAGCACTGATGGAGAAAGGTTTTATTGTAAAAAATGTTAGTAACATTTTGAATAGAGAAAGAAAGCCTCAACCTCTTTTCAAGGTAGAACTTGAACCCGAAAACAAATCCAAGCCTCTGAAAAAAAATGAAGTGCATCTAATCTTTACTCTCCAGTTCCTAATACACCGCAGAATTACGGTAGAGGAGCTGCATAAAAGAAATGGACCGGTGCAGTGTAATAATTGTCAGGAATATGGCCACACAAGGTCTTATTTGGCCTTATATGGTCTTATATGCTTATGGTCTTATATGGCCACACGCTTCGTCCAGTATGCGTTGCTTGTGGAGACCTTCATGAATCTCACAAATGCCCAAAAAATAAAGAGGATCCCAGCAGCAAAAAGTGCGGAAACTAAAGAGGCTGTCCAGTCTACAAGGAACTGAAAAGTCGTACATACCAAAGAGTGACCACTGCTTACTCACATACACCACCTATGAAATCTACACGTAATGTCTTCACCCCTTCAGCTGTTAAATCTTTAGCCAATAATGAGGTCACCGACAAATCCGCAAGCTATGCAACTGCTCTAAAATTGGGTCTTAAAAGTACCGCTCCCACCAATCCAAGATCATCAGTTTCCCCTCATCAACCAGAAGAACCGTCTACGAACAAGCTTGAAACAATTATATGTAATGTTCAACAAAGTATAATGGAGTTCATGTCATTCATGCAGACAACTATGCAAGATCTTATGCGAAACCAGAACGTTTTGATTGAGCTGCTTGTTGCTCAAAAACAGACTAAATAATCAATGGCTCCACTCCGTATAGCACTGTGGAACGCAAACGGCGTCTCACAGCGCAAACTCGAGTTAACTCAGTTCCTTATTAATTACCATATCGATGTAATGCTACTCGCAGAAACTCATCTTACAAATAAATATAATTTTAAAATTCGAGGCTATCTATTCTACAACACGAATCACCCAGACGGGAAAGCTCATGGAGGCATTGGGATTCTGATTAGAAATCGCATCAAGCACTTCTTCCATAATAGCTTCGCCACTAACTTCATGCAAGCTACATCAATAGATGTGCAAATGGATTCCCGATCTTTAAAGCTTGCCGCAGTATACTGTCCTCCTCGGTTTACAATATCAGAATCCCAATTCATGGAATATTTCAACTCTCTGAGCGAACAATTTATAGCAGCAGGAGACTTCAATGCCAAGCACACGCACTGGGGATCTCGACTTGCGACTCCTAAGGGAAGGCAGTTGTACAATGCAATAATAAAAGCAAGCAACAAGCTAGACTGTGTGTCACCTGGGACACCTACATATTGGCCAACTGATCTTAGAAAACTGCCAGACTTGATAGCCTTAGCAGTCACAAAAAACATTCCTCGCAACCTGATAAGTGCCAACTCCTTACCAGATCTATCGTCCGATCACTCGTTGCGATAGATAAACCATTCAGACTAACAACGAATAAAACCAATTGGCTTAAGTACAAAAAATATATAAGTTCGCACATTGAGTTGAATCCACGTTTGAATGACGAAGCTGATATCAACTTATCCACAAACACTCTTGAATCCGTCTTGGTCGCAGCAGCTCGCGTATCAACTCCACAAACTTAAAAAACATTGTACAATAATAGATACACGAACGTTGAAATAGAGCAGCTCGTTCTAGCAAAGCGACGCTCACGGCGAGAATGGCAATCCAACAGATCACCATCCGCAAAACAAAAGTTAAAAGACGCTACAGAGAGGATCTCAGCTGCACTTCGTCATGAAGAAGAAAGGTCCCAAAAACATTACATAGAACAGTTATCCCCAATGAGCTCCAAGTTCCCACTTTGGAGAGCACACTCATCTCTCTGCGCACCAATCGAATCTGCAATGCCAATAAGGACATCCACAGGCAACTGGGCTCGAAGCGACGAAGAAACAGCCGTCAGATTCGCAGAGCATCTTCAAAATGTATTTCAGCCCAACACATCATCAAACGGGATCTCACTGCCAGCCAAATCAGATATCGATACATCAACGTATGAACCTATTGTATTTAGGCCACATGAGTTACTCAATATCATAAACGAACTCAACCCAAAAAAATCTCCAGGATGCGACCTAATATCACCAAAAATGATTATTGAACTTCCTTTCTGTGCTGTTCGAGCTATTTGCCAGCTCTTCAATGCAATAACGAAACACGGACACTTTCCAGAGAGATGGAAAAAGTCGATCATTATAATGATACCAAAACCTGGCAAAGACCGCACAATTGCTTCATCATATAGACCAATTAGTTTACTAACGTGTCTATCAAAACTCTTTGAAAAATGCTTCTTGGCACACATTAACCCATATCTCAGAACACACAACAAAATCCCGATTCATCAATTCGGTTTTCGAGAAAAACACGGAACCATTGAGCAAGTCAACCGCATAACCTCAGAAATCCGAAATACATTCGAACAAAGGGAGTACTGCACTGTGATATTTCTGGACGTATCACAAGCTTTCGACAGAGTATGGTTAGAAGGTCTAATGCTCAAAATTATAGAAATGCTCCCAACCAACACACACAAACTTCTGAAGTCATACCTATACAACAGGAAATTCTCAGTAAGATGTAATTCAGCCATGTCCGATGACTACATCATTAGAGCCGGAGTTCCTCAAGGCAGCGTGCTTGGACCAACACTCTACCTTATCTACACTGCGGACATCCCAACGTGCAGGAATCTAACCACATCCACTTTTGCAGATGACACAGCGATCCTAATCCGCGCGAGATGCCCCAAGCAAGCAACGGCACAACTTGCTATACACCTGGTGGCAGTGGAGAAATGGCTATCCGACTGGCGAATCAAAGTTAACGAACAAAAATGCAAACACGTAACGTTCACTCTTAACAGGCAAGACTGCCCTCCACTTATTCTTAACAACACAGTCGTTCCGATAGCAAATGTAGTAACATATCTTGGCGTACACCTCGATAGACGGCTTACATGGCGCAGCCACATTGAAGCCAAAAGAACGCATTTAAAGCTCAAAGCCAACAGCCTCCACTAGCTTATCAATAGCCGTTCGCCCCTTAGCTTGGACTACAAGGTACTCCTATGTAACACCGTCTTGAAACCAATCTGGATGTACGGCTCCCAGTTGTGGGGGAATGCCAGTAACAGCAGTGTGGATATAATGCAACGAACTCAATCAAAAATTCTCAGAACCATCACCGGGGCCCCGTGGTACGTTCGGAATGAAAACATTCACAGGGACCTTCACATACCACTCGTCAGAGAAGAGATAGCACAAATCAAATCAAAGTACTACAACAGACTATCAGTACATCCAAATTATCTCGCGAGAGCCCTCACGCGAGTTTCCAGCAGTTCTCGTCTTCGCCGCAACGACTTCCCAATCCAGCGCTAATTATTAGGACCACGTAGTCTCTATTCAGTTCAAAACAAACTGTTAGATATTGTATTATTTTACGATTTGCAACCTTATTGTTAGACTTATAAAGAGTGATCCAATAAAAACAAACTAAAGTTAAAAAAAAAAAAAAAAATCTCTGTCTCTCGCAGTGGCTCAAGCATACCCGCACAACAATCGTAGTGCCCATCTCTCTCTCTCAAACATCTAACCTCATGTCACATCCTCTTCCTTATTCGCATCGAACTATCCTGGCCATCTGGCGAAAAGAAGGAACAAAGTGTACTAACAATCAACAATTGCAGGGACGAGAATTGTTCTTTATTACACTGACTACCATAATTCAAGATCCGACACGGCCATTCTGACAATTTACACGTCCTCGTGTACTGTTATCTTAATATTACAAATATGACTTATAAATCGGTGATTATAGCTTTTGTTTTCTTTTACTCATCAATTTCGAATACCATTTTTATTTGATATATTTCCTTATACTAAACATTTTCACTTACTTCAAAATCTTTCATTATTTTTCATTCTACACAGCATTATTAGCAAATCTTAATTCTTATTCTCATTGCATAATTAAATACATTTTAACGTTTAATTTATTTCATTTGCTTCTCAGCAATTCAAAATTCGACTCTAGTTATTGTCACTATGATTTTCTCTTGATTAAGAGCATAGTCCCGTCAAGAGCGCCACACGCCATGTTCCAACTTTCATCTTTCACTTGTGCTTGCCCAATGACGCAGATAGCTCAAATCTCAAAACCATATCTTTAACTCATACATTTCAATCAAATATTGTCATGGTTCATAAACCATGCATAAACTTTACATCAGCCAGGTTATTTCCATTTGAATTCTCAAACACATCCGCCATTCACAAACATTTCTTATCGAAGTCTATTGCAACTTCATTTCAATCATTCCATACTCTATATCAGTGGTGGGCAAACTCTCATTTTACATAGCACGCGAGTATAGGGTAGGAAATTCTGCCGCAGCGCTGCCGGCACACTGACAGTGTGAGCATTCTCTATTTTTTTAGAAGCTCTCTCATTTGCTCTCATTTTGACTCATTTGACAACCCAAACTTAAAAATCAAAATGTTTCCACTGAGAAAAATTTTCTCACAAATTGGGTTGAAAAAATTTTTCTATATAGAAAATAAAGATAGGAAAGCGTAGTTTTTCATTTTTTTAAGAAATGTTGCTAGAAAAGATGTCTTTAAAATAAAATACACTATTTTAGTTCCCATTCAAACTTTTAGATAACTAAAAATTAAATAAAAAAATAAGTTTTTTTCTTTCAGTGAATTCTCTGTCTCATTGTTTTTCTCTGCTACGCACACACTCAAATTTTAAACATGTGTTAGTTTTGCCCACCACTGCTCTATATGGACATTTGGTTTTCACATAACATATCCTCTCACACGGATATATCATAACCATTTCAACAAGTCTCAGGCGGGCACTCCAATTCACTCGGAACATAACCATCTGGCATCTTTCTTAAATCTTCATGAAAATATTTATAGGTTCTCTTATTATGCAATGACTTCAGAATATATCTATCTCCTTCTAGAACTTCACTAACCAAAAATGGCCCTTTAAACTTTACATCCAATTTAGTTTGATGTCGTTCTTCATTTTTCAGTAGCACAAAATCTCCAACTTTATGTCGTTCAACTGCTGCTTTATTTTTATCGAACCTTATTTTGTCGTAACTAGCTTGATTTTTCATATTTTCAATTGCCCTATCTCTAGCATTAACTTTATCTACCTCCATTTCTGAATCATACGGTGGAATTAAACCCAAAGGACGAGTACAAAATTCTAAAAATTTCCCACTAGTAAAACATCTACCCTGATCACCGATTATACGCTGCGGTATTCCGAACAAAGAAATAGATGACTTCACTGCCTGAATACAACTGTCAGAATCTAGTCTTAAAGTATGGAACAAATAAACAAATTTGGTTAGGGCATCTATTTGTACTATCACGTACTCCTTAAGATCATTCTTACCACTTAATTTTCCAGTTATGTCGATATGCACCGTGTGCCATGGCATATTAACTTTTGGAATTGGATGTAACTCGGCTTGTATCTTCCCAGATGAACCCTTAACAGTTTTACATGTAATGCAACTATCAACAAACTTCCTAACATATTTATTCATCTTAGCAAACCAATAGTATTGGTAAGTCTTGTCAAGAGTCTTTTTCCATCCCAAATGCATGATGGAGTCGTGCACTTGATTTATGACTGAACATCGAAATGCATGGGGTACTACTGGCAGACAACGGGTTCTTCCATTTCTCTGAACTTTACGGAACAAGACACCTTTTCTCAACTCATAAGTCTGTGCAACATCAACTGTCAACTCTTTGGAGTTAAGCTTGTTAATGATATCAGTAATTTCAGAATCCCGGCGCTGTTCAGCAGCAAGCCAGTCACTTGAGATTTCTGCCAAGTTTACACGCTTTTCAGAGACTAACGACTTTTCAACTTTGCTGGCTTCCTGAATATGATTTCTCGATAAAAAATCCACATGCGCCATGCGCTTTCCTTCTCTATATTCTATTGTAAATTGAAACGGCTGCAAATACGCCCACCAACGATGCACTCTTGGTGTTAGATCAATTTTTGTCCGCGATGATTTAAGAGAATTGCAATCAGTATACACTACGAACGTACGACCAACTAAATAATGACGGAACTTTTTAACGGATTCCACCACTTCCAAGGTTTCTAATTCGTATGAATGGTATCTAGACTCTGCAGGGGAAGTAGTTTTACTAAAATACTCTATTACATGGGGACTACCATTGATCTGATCTGAGCTTGCATCTGTAAAAAATAAATAACAAGTATAAAAAATAAAAAATAACAAGTACAGGCAAAATAACAAGTAATAACAAGTACAAGATAAAAAAAACAAGTACAGGCTTATTTACAAGAATAACAATAATATTTTTTTAATACTTTCCAACTCGTTATTCCAATTAAACACACTTTTACTCGAAGTTAAGGAATATATCGGTTTCATAATCTGTGATAACTGAGGCACGAATTTTCGAAAATAAGACGCTATTTAGGTGAGGGGCCAGCTGAACTTAAAAGCGCATCCGCTCTGAAAAGAGCACCCGCGCTTAAAAGCTCATCCGTGCTGAAGAGCGCACCCGCGCTCGCCCCTCTATGCATTCTTCCTCTCCCGTCGGCCGTCATCGATCGTCCCCTCTGGTTTATATTTACGTTTAGCGTTTAAGCTTGCTAGTTAAGTTCAGTAATCAGTAATCTCTTGTAAGCAGCACAATAAAGCTGACCGCGTTAAATTCAATCCGAAAGACGCCCCCGACTATTTATTTCAACATTTCATATTTTCTGGAATCTTTGGCGGCAGCAGCGCCTCCCTACAAACATTGGTCCTTCGAGCCGGATAATTCCTGGATTTTCTTCTGCCAGCAGTTCTCGGCATTGTTCCGCCAAAAGATAAGTACATTTTTCCGTCTCCATCTCTCTGCCGGTCTTCAGCAGTGATCCGAACATTAAATTTCGTTCACACTGCTGCAAGATTGTTTTTCCCTCCGTGTCAACTCCAAGTCCGAGTTTTCCGACACAACGGCAGGTTGAGATTTTCTAATAATCTATAATAATCATAAAATTCAGCAAATTTTTCCATCCGTCTCCGTTTTGTGTGCTGCCCATATTCCTCGCCGTTTTCGGCCTCTCCGTTATCCATTCGCTTGCCAACGGTCGAGGCATATGTGCATCCACATACATACATACGCACATACATATTTTTTTGGTGCAATTAATCCGCGAAAAATTCGCAAGTGAACAGTGAAATTGTGTGGTGACAAAAAGAAGGCATAATTAATATTGGAAAATTGCCGTAGTGGACGGTATTTCAAGTCCCCATGGCGGGGTATTGGTTAAAGTTTTCAACTAGCAATAACCGCACCTCAGTAGAACTTCATCGGTTACGGTATTGCCACTGCGCAAAGATGTTAATTATATTAATTACATTAATTAATTATATATACATATATCGACAGTCATCAATTATTTTTCCTAACGAGCACGAATTTTCCGGTCCTTGTCCATTTTCCGTTCCGTAATTTTTCCTGACGTTGCTTCTGGCCACCGGTGTGAATTAGTTCCGGAATTTCCAAATTCACCGAACAGTCCGCCGCTGTCGTAATATTTGTTTTTTATCTTCCTCAATCAGTGTCATTTTTTACACCACATAACTTTTCTGTTCCCCCAACTATACAGTCCACTTATCAACGCTCCACTGTGCCAATATATGCCCACATGCCCTTACATATATCCGTACCTGCATGCATGTCCATATATTTTCTGCCTCCAATTTCAGGAAATATATAACCGATAAAATTTAACATATACAGTCCGTTTATCGACGCTCCACTGTGCCAACATATGCCCCACATGCCCTTACATACATATATCCGTACTTGCATGCATGTCCATATATTTCCAAATATTTTCTGCCCCAATTTCAGGAAATATATAGCCGATAAAATTTAAAAAAAATTTAAATTTTCGAAAACCAACAGTTATAACCCGCCATTTCACTACAAATCCGTGATTGTGTCGCTTAAATTCTCGACCTAGCCGTGTTGTGTTTTTCGGTTCTGTTTTTTTTCCTTTTGAGGTACGAACAGGGTGCCGACGGCATAACCGGCTGCGAAACAAAATAGATTAAAAAAAATCAATTGATTATAAATTTATTTATTTATATTTATAACTACAAAAATTTATTTAATTCGTATTTTCCGTTTGAGCAAAGGGCCAGGGTTTTTTAATTTCCCTTTCCGGCCACTCAATAATTAAAGTCAAAAATTTAATTATAATTAAATAATTTAATTGTCAATCGGCTTTCTGAACCTAGCCGCGGTTTCAATTCCACCGTTCCAGCTTCGGTCGGATTAAAACTTGAGATTTTCAACCCCACCCGTCTGTCTCCATAATAATTAAATCCGACAATTAGGCAAAAATTAATTATTTATTTTCTCTCTGTGTTAAATCCAAGCCAAGGTCAAGTCCACCTTTCCGGCTCCGCAAATTCGAAAATAGTTAGGAATTAAATATTTACGTACGAGCCATACTGGTCGAAATATACATATATCGACAGTCATCAATTATTTTTCCCAACGAGCACGAATTTTCCGGTCCTTGTCCATTTTCCGTTCCGTAATTTTTCCTGACGTTGCTTCTACTCCGCATCTGGCAACATCCGCCTAGAATCTCGACAAACCTTGGCCCATCTGGTTTTTGTGGCTTCCTGAAGTTTCTCCCACATCCGAATTGTGCCGCATCCGATGTTCCTCTCGACATCGGCGCTACTAATTCCCACTTGGCCTTGCAATCGCATTTCGTCCGAGATCTCACCGGTCTCATCACATTAGTGACCGGCTACCGCTTCGTACGAGCCGCCTATTGCGAACGTCAGTCGACCAGCGCTGACCAGCGAATTGGTGTCTGAGAATGCCCACGGGAGACGACCAAAAGCCACGTCCGATCCCAACCATCCGTTTGGACAGATCTCAATCCGCTTCTCCGCGGACGCCTCTTTTAAAGCCTAAGGCGTACAGCGCCATTCCAAGTACGAAGAGTGACGAATCCGTCAACACAATCCCCGGTCCTTCACAGAGGCAGACTCGTTCCTTCGCAAAAATGGCTCAAAGTGCGGTCGACGTTGCGCTGAAGAAGTTTATCGCCACAACAGATCGAGTTAGCCAATTTGAGGCCAACATAAATACTCCGGGCGCCAGAGAAACGGACGTGGGCTCCCAATACATGTGCGAAGTCCATCGGGACCAAATTCGGGCACTGTGGGAGAAGGTGGAGAAAAGCTATGAGAGCTGCTCCGATTTGCTAGCCGAGTCCGACGACAATGCGGCCATCTCGACAGTGCTGGAATCGAAGTACTCCGTCTATTCAAAATGTATTGCCCAGCTTCGGGAGAAAATGGCTTCCCATATCACTCCGGCTTCCGTCAATGTACACACACCCGCGTCTACAGGCTGCCGGTTACCTCCGGTGGATACCGAGGTCTTCGCGGGTGATTATCTTCGGTGGCCCACCTTCCGAGACTTGTTTACGGCCATTTACATCCAAAACTCGCGGCTCACCCCGGTAGAGAGGTTGTTCCACTTGTTGTCCAAAACAAGTGGTGACGCCCACGCCATTGTTTCCATGGCTCCGCTTATCCATGAGGGGTTTGACGCCGCTTGGCAAAGCCTCACAGACCGCTTTGAGAACCGTCGGCTATTGGTCAACAGCCAGTTGAAAATCCTTTTTAACATCCAGGCTATTTCTCAAGAGTACGGGGTCGCGCTGAAGGAGCTGCAAGCCACCATTCAGAGTTGTCTGACAGCAATGTCCGCCATCAATGTTGAGGCTTGGGACCGCCTCCTGGTGTTTATGATTTCGTCAAAGCTCCCCAAAGTCACACTTTCCATGTGGGAGCAATCCGTCCATAATAAGGCCGAAATTCCAACATGGAAGGAATTAGACAACTTCCTGACAGAGCGCCATCACACTCTAGAGGCAATCGATGACGTCAGGCCTAGTGGCTCCGGGCAACTTCCGCCAAGGTCAGGAATTCCTATTGCCCCTGCTCGGAGGCTCAATTTATACGAGACTCGAGTGGTTCCGGGCCCCAAGGGTTGCGATCTCTGTTCGAGGGAAAACCACTCCATTCGCTTGTGTCCGCGGTTCCTGGAAATGGACGTAAATGGGGGCTCGGACTACATTAAAAGGAAGCAGCTGTGTTTGAACTGTTTTGCCCGAGGGCACCAGCAACGAGACTGCACACGAGACAGTGAGAGGTGCCCACACGGATCAGTTCGGAATCGGATTCAGGTTGCGAGCACAATTCTGTCTCGAGTCCTTCTTTAATTTACACATCGCATCACGCTGCACGGTGGCAATCAGCTGATGATCCGTCTGATCCGGGCCAAATTCTAAATTCCAAGATCATATTTAGCACGAAGTCGCCACGCCCACGCAACGCCCAGTCACTGGAGAGCAGATGTACTCGAGGTACACAATCCTACCGATGCCGAGTATGCTATGGGATCCATCCATTAATGAAGTGTCGGCGCTTCCTACGTCTTAGTGACGAGGAGCGGCTCCGAGCGGTATTCGCGAACCGCTATTGCTCGAGCTGCCTCGCCCACAAACATTCCGACGGATCCTGTCGGCGTGGAGACGGTTGTAAGACGTGTGGTCAGGATCACCACACGCTGCTGCACCCCGTGACCAAGGAGCACCGGTCACCGCCCGCAGGAGACAGTACACGGGGTGTCTCGCTCTCTCGTCAGCCGTCATCCGCCAACTCCCGGCGCGGTTCGGGTGCTTCTCGCCCTGCGTTCGCCATTTTCCGGCATTCCCAAACCGATCCACGGCCGCCGACTTCCCGGCACTCTTCGATAACTCCTCGGCAGTCTTCCGCCACTGGCCGGCAGCCGTCAAGTGCTCCACTGCATTCGTCCGCCATTCATCGGGTGCCGTCCACCGCTCTTCCGCCCGCGTCATCCGCGCCTAGGCAATTTTCCGCCTCTCCTCGAGGGCCCTCGCAGGACGCGGTCGCTGCGCCCACCCTATCGTCGCAGCTGAACCGGAACAGCGTCAACACCGGGACCCGGATCTTCGACACGGGGGCCTTCATCGACCCGTGTACGCCCTCTAGCTGCAGTGACGCATAGCTAGCGACAAGGGATCTGTTGCAACCCGAGCGATTGCAAGGGGGGGAGAATGTTTAGATGAGGGGCCAGCTGAACTTAAGAGCGCATCCGCGCTGAAAAGAGCACCCGCGCTTAAAAGCTCATCCGTGCTGAAGAGCGCACCCGCGCTCGCCCCTCTATGCATTCTTCCTCTCCCGTCGGCCGTCATCGATCGTCCCCTCTGGTTTATATTTACGTTTAGCGTTTAAGCTTGCTAGTTAAGTTCAGTAATCTCTTGTAAGCAGCACAATAAAGCTGACCGCGTTAAATTCAATCCGAAAGACGCCCCCGACTTTTTATTTCAACATTTCATATTTTCTGGAATCTTTGGCGGCAGCAGCGCCCCCCTACAAACATTGGTCCTTCGAGCCGGAGGGGCGAGCGCGGGTGCGCTCTTCAGCACGGATGAGCTTTTAAGCGCGGGTGCTCTTTTCAGAGCGGATGCGCTTTTAAGTTCAGCTGGCCCCTCACCTAAACAGACGCCAATCCAATAAACTTTGTCTAAACAGACGCCAATCCAATAAACTTTCTTACGTTACGAACTGTTTGAGGTGGTGGCAAGGAATTTAGCGCAATAATTTTTCGCGGATTAGGCCTTAACTCTCCAGTTCGCACCTCATACCCCAAGTATTTTACACTATCCCTGACAGGGATATCTGTCAGAAACAGTATTGCTGTTCAGTTCACGATAATCAACACAGAGTCGATCGGATCCGTTCTTCTTTTTAACCAAGAGTATAGGGCTAGCATAGGGAGAACAACTAGGTCGAATAATGTTACAGTTTAACAATTCTGTTATCCTTTCACGTACAATTTCTTTTTCATTTGGACTCAAACGATATGGACGCCGCTGCACAGTTTTGTTTGGATCAATTAATCTAATAGTCATTTCACCCGTATTAACCTTTGTGCATGGGATTCCATCAATAAATGCAGCTGAATAGTAGAAGTAGTAGCTTAATTAAGTTCTCTTTGTCATTACCAATCATTTCAGTATCAACATTAAGTAGCAAGGCAGATGACTTTACAGACGTTTACAGATTTAGACTTAACCAAATTAAATTTATCAGGTGAAACAGTATTTCTACAATATTTCCATTAATAATACATTTAGATAGTTTTTGTAGCTTACTGGAAATGCCAGCGTCGCCAATACCTCGTATTTTGACAATATTATTAATAAGTTTGACATCAAATTTTTCGGCAACACTACTTCGAATAAGCGAACATTCAGCTCCAGAGTCAAAACAAATAGGAAAGATCTCACCCTGATGTGTCAAAACTCCTTTTGGCTCAGCCACAAAACATTGATTACATTTCTTCTTAGTAACTGCTCCAGATTTTGCTGCATTGTTCGTGCACCGATTCGCAAGATGCCCAAGTTGTTCACACCGGTAACCGGTCACATTCTGTAAATCGCGATGCTCTTTATTCTCCGGTCCAGACTGCTTTAATTTACACTGCGCCATTTTATGTCCTGGTTTCTTGCATAAGTGGCACACAATTTTGGCTCGCTTGCAGTCGCCGCTATTAACATCAGTATTTCCAGCACTCCGCTTTTTGTCAAATGTAAATGCTTTCAGTTCCATTTGAAGTTGACTTCTAGTTTGTACATTTGACGAAAACACCATACGTTGCAAACGGTTGTCAAAATTGGCCATATGCGCAAGTATAGTGGATACAGCTATTTCCTCGACGTTCATATTGCGCCATTTTGTGGTCAATGACGTCACCATGCGGCTTGCGTGCACTGCAGGGCACTCATTGTGGGCTGGACGGCTGTTCAGTAGATTCAGGAACATAGCTGCTATAAATAGTTCTTTAAACTGCTCCCAATTAATGCCAGGATAGCAGATCTGTGCAAGCCACGCTGAAGCACTGCCCTGCATGCAACTACTCAACATCATGATAAGTGCGCTGCCATCAATCTTCTCGTTCGTCCATGATAATGCTTGCCGTTGCACACCATTGAGTCGCATCCACTCTTGATACATCTGGGTTAAATTTTGGCAAAAACACTTGAATTTGTGGACGCACAGACGCTTGCATAGCTTTACACATCTCGACGAAATTGCGATTTTGTAGTTCCATAATGGTACGCCACTGATCTTCAGTAAATGCAGGAGTTGGCACTGATACCACTTCTGATGTCGGGTTCGGATTATGATTTTCCATATTTTTAACGGATTGTATTCGGCGAATATACTTGATCGTGCCACTGCCAACTTGAGACTGCCCCAGCAATTCTCGCTTACCGAAAATGGCCTCCAGCTACAACGCTACAAAAGCTACAACGATCATACTCGTATCTCTGTCTCTCGCAGTGGCTCAAGCATACACGCACAACAATCGTAGTGCCATTCTCTCTCTCTAAAACACCTAACCTCATGTCACATCCTCTTCCTTATTCGCATCGAACTATCCTGACGATCTGGCGAATAGAAGGAACAAAGTGTACTAACAATCAACAATTGCAGGGACGAGAATTGTTCTTTATTACACTGACTACCATAATTTAAGATCCGACATAAAAAAAAAATAATATCTTATCTGCGCTTGCGAATATATCAGTTTTTTCGCGTTTCCCCGTGCCCCTATAGGCAGCCAGCTAAGAAGAAAATGTCAAATGAAAATGTCAAAATGTCAGTTAGAAATGAGGTCATGCCACCCAAGAAGTGGAATTTGGGTCGTCATACTCGCAATACACAAGTAAAAAGACGTAACATTTCGAATATGACTGACGAAGATGTAACGGTTTGGCACATGTCCTGAAGGTAATTCGATCTACTAACAGGCTCCAGCCGTGCTCAGGGAAAGAGGGAGTGGTTCTTATACCTTCAGTTTGGACTTGGTCGTCACGCGAAATGTCCTAGATCGAAACGTAGAAAAGGGACGGGAGAAGGATTCCCAAATAGCATTGTGAGGGTGATAACTAAAAAAAAAAATTCTAAGAGATACGTTCGAGATTCCAAGATTCCTTCCGGTGCCCAAACAAAAGATCTAGTACAAATTCATTTTAGTTAACGTCATAATTCAGGTAAATCTCTTATAAACCAAATTAACATAATTAAATATTCATATTTTACAGGAAGGTGGTTTTCATTAACCATAAGAAAAAAAACAAGATATCTAAATTATAATAATTCAAGGGTTATGCTTAAAGATAATAATTCAAATATGATGCTTAAGAATAAGAATAATAATTATTATTAGCGATTATAAGCGATTATAATCGCTTAAGAATAATAATTTAGAAAGTATTAAAATTAAATCATTAAATGATATTAAATGATTCGAAAATTGATAATTTTAATTTTAATTGAATTGCTTAGAAATAATAATTCAAGGCGTATTCAAAATCGGTATAAAAATTTATAATTATGGATTTTTAGGTTTTTCTTTCTTTTTCATTTGGTTAACTATACGTTATATTTGAATTGTCCCTTTTTGTTGGGATAGTTAAGAATGTATTTACGTGGTTTTGTATTTTTTTTTATATAAAAAAAATACATAAAAAAAAACCAAGACTCCACAGGCAGGGGGGTTGATGCTACCGACGGAATGTTAGCGACGGGTCGTAAATGTAATCCCTGCAGCTTGGTGGGATCTCCTGTAGTAGCCTACCGTGGCACCGTGGTGCTCACGTTGGATGGATGCCGGGGTTAGGTCAGGTGGAACCTCCAAATCCACTGGAATCGAGGGTCATCCAGCCGGGGTGAATGTCAATTGGGGTCAACTGAGCCTATCGATATTTATTATCAGCTGCATTCGGTCAGATAGGTAAACAAGACCATAGGTTTTTTTTTTGTTTACTATTTTAAAAAAATTTTAAATTAATCTTTTATTTTATTTTGTTTTGGTTTTGGTCCAACGAGCGACCCCCACAAAGAGCGGGCCTCCATCCGAGAGACTGAGCGGCTGAGAGAAATGCGGATGCACAACGCGGAATCAACAGAAACGCGAGCAGCTAGGCTTGAGCGAACACGATTGAGAGTTAGGCAGTCGCGTTCTGCAGCAATCGATTTGATTCGGTCTCAAAATAATGAACGCGACAGGGCAAAGGTAGCTGAAGCGCGTTTACAGCTTGCATCAGATCGAAACCTGCAATACAATCGTCTTCCATTCCGATATAATCCAACTTTTGATTATAGCTCGAATCGCAATGTCGTTATTGGCCGGATGAATCAGTTCTGCACACACTGTCAGGCTCTCAAATTTAACAACGAAAAGGATTGTGTTGCGCTTCCGAGAAAGTGAAATTGCCTCAACTTGAAGCACCATAGCCTCTGCACTCTCTATTCGCTGGATCTACTGCTGAATCGAAGCATTTCCTGTCGAACATTAGGAAATACAACTCTTGCTTCCAAATGACTTCATTTGGTGCAGAAATTATAACTGCGCAATTCATGCCAACTTTTAAAATCAAAGGACAAATGTATCACAAAGCCGGTTCCCTGCTTCCTTTCTCTGACAGCGAACACAAATTTCTTCAAATGTACTTTATTGGTGATGATGGAGCTGAAGTCGATGCACGTTATGGAATCAATACCTCGCTGAAGAAGCCCATTATTTCGCAGCTACAGAAGCTTTTTCACGAACGGAACCTTTTTGTGCGTTTGTTCAAAACAGCAATCGATATGATGCCTTCGGAAATGCTGGAGAAAACGCCTGCTGGAGAACATATCAGGAGATATAATGCTCCAACTATAGGCGAAGTGGCAATTGTCATAGTCGGGGATAAGTTCCAACCTCGAGATATTGTTCTCCATCGACAAAACGATCGATTGGTAAACGTCGCAGAAACTCACCGTTGTTACGATAATTTGCAGTATCCACTCATCTTCTGGGATATCATTTCAATGTGAGGATGGTAGATCCAGTCAATGGTGTAGAAACGAATAAAAAGTGCAGCGCGATGAACTTTTACACATTCCGCTTAATGGTTCAGAGGACCGATGACAATCATATATTGAAATGTCGTCAGTTGTTTCATCAGTACATTGTCGATATGTATGCAAAAATTGAAACAGAACGTTTGCTATTCCTCCGATTGAATCAGACGAAATTTCGGTCCGAGGAATATATCCATTTGCGGGATGCTGTGATGAATGACCGTAATACAACCAACGTTGGAAAGCTCACAATTTTGCCATCCTCATACATAGGTAGTCCACGTCACATGCAGGAATATGCTCAAGATGCCATGGTATATGTTCGTTGCTACGGCCGTCCAGACTTATTTATCACCTTCACATGCAATCCAGCTGGGGACGAGATAGTGCAGCTGTTATTTCCTGGACAATCGTCTACGGATAGGCATGTCATCACAGCCCGTGTTTTCAGACAAAAGATCAAGTCACTGATGGATTTCACTGTGAAACATGGAGTTTTTGGATTTGTGCGGTGCTGGATGTATTCAGTAGAATGGCAGAAGAGAGGATTGCCGCATGCGCAAATACTGATCTGGCTGTATGATAAAATTACTCCAGACGAAATCTACGATGTGATATGCGCTGAGATTCCACGACCCGAGGTTGATACGGATTTGCATGCAGTTGTCATCAAGAACATGATCCATGGCCCATGTGGTACCCTCAACCCAAGTTCACCATGCATGGTAGACGGGAAGTGTTCCAAGCGATATCCTCGAGCATTTGCAGCCAACACCAAAACAGGCAACGATGGATATCCTCTGTATAGGAGACGGTCATCTGAAGCTGGCGGGACTTCGGCTTTAAACATGAGAATTGGTGATATTGAGGTAGACAATCGGTGGGTGGTTCCATACTCACCCCTATTGTCAAAATCGTACAAAGCGCTCATCAACGTAGAATATTGCAATTCCGTGAAATCGATTAAATATATCTGTAAGTACGTGAATAAAGGCAGCGAATTATTTTAACCAAATTATTCAAATAGCAAAGAATTGAAAGGAGGTCACAAGACGTAGATTTAAGTCGTCTTTTCTCAACTTTCAATTTCAAAGTTTTATTTACAATCTGTCCTCAGTTAGGGACAATAATTAAATTTTTTAAGTTAACCTTGAAAATAGGAGTTTGATAGATACAAGCTATGAATCTAAAAAAAGTTAATTTAGTAAATCCAGTGGATGCTTCCTCTTGAGTCTTCTGATGGTGGTGCTGCTGTCCAACCAATTGGTGGCACATGTGTTTGGATGTCGTGTTAGTCTGTCCTTGTATTTAGCGGCTTCTAACTTCAGCGCTGACTGTAGGGATGCCCAGTTGAGCATGAATAGTCAAATTGTCATGGTAAGGATGAGCCCCAGACAGCGTCCTGAGAGCTCTGTTCTGTGCCAGCTGAATGACTATCGTCCATGACTCGTTAATGACTTTTGCCCAACAGTTGGATACCATACGTCCAAACTGGCTTCACTATTGACTTATATATTTGTAGTTTTACCAGGGTTGACTTAAGTCCAATCAACCAGTAAAGCCGCCGCAGTTTTTCTTGTACTTGCTTTCGTTTGCGCATTAGATGGGTCCTCCATGCTAGACGCCTATCCAACGTCATTCCCAAGTATTTAGGGGTTGAGTTAGGTGGTATGGCAGTTCCTCCAATGCTAATCTGTGGACAGTCGCCTCTCTTTAAGGTAAATGTAGTTTGGGCAGACTTATCATGATTAATCGCAATGTTCCATCTTTGAAGCCACGGGTCAAGGGCATCGAGCTGACGCTGGAGACAGTCAGAGGCATCCTGTGGCAAACTTGCCGAAGCTAGGAAAGCTGTGTCGTCTGCATATGTTGCGGCTAGCAAACCTCCTTCATCTATAAAAGGCATATCTGCTGTGTATAGTGTGTAGAGAATTGGACCAAGGACACTACCCTGCGGTACACCTGCCTTAATGGGCCTATAATCTGACCTTGCGTCTCCACATCTAACCCTAAATGACCTGTCATTCAGGTATGACTTCAGGAAGGCGTAATGCTCATGGGGTACGCTCCTTTTTATTTTCATTAGTAGTCCTGGGTGACAGACCCTATCAAATGCCTGCTTGACGTCAAGGAAAACTGCGCAACAATATTTCTCCAGGCTCTTTAGAATCTTTTGTACAATCCTGTGGCATTGCTCCGGGATGGCGTGACAACGCCAAACCAAATTGATGGTCTGGAATCAAGCCAGCCTCGTCTAATACGGTCTGAAATCTGCGCAGAAATACTCTCTCAAGTAACTTGGATAGTACTGATAATTATCGGCCTGTATGAGGCAAGATCAGCTTCAGGCTTTCCTGGCTTCGGAATGAGGATGACCTCCGCCTTTTTCCAGTCACAGGGGAAGTGGCCGATCTCCAAGCACGCGTTGAATATGCTCGTAAGCCTTTGGATACCTAATGGGGGGAGAAGTTTAATGGCAAGTGCTTCAAGGCCATCCGCACCCGGGGATTTTGAACTTACTCTTCCGAGACTGCCTCCAATTGACAGAAATCCGTGCAGGGTAGAGACAGAAACCTCTCAGTCTCAGCTTGGTCCACCTCCGAGCATCTATTGAATGGAGTGAAGGCGTCTTCCAAATGAGCAGCAAATGCGTCCGCCCTCTCCTGATCGGAGCGGCACCACTCACCGTCGGGTTTCCTAACCTGAGCCACCCTTTTCTTTGGACGCTTGATGTAACTTGTCAGTTGCCACAAGTTGTGCTCGGGGTCGCCGGGCTCAACCTGACGTAGGTATTCTTCAAAAGCACAAGTCCGCAACCTCTGGAGCAGCTTCGTGAGTCATTTGGTCACGCGATTGAGAGCTGTTTTGTCGCTGGGATACCTAGTTTGGAACCAGATCCTTCTAAGCCGTCGCTTTTCATTGAGCAGTAGAGCTACTTCTGAAGACCACAAATGTAGGTGCCTTTGAAGGATTTTGTTATTGCATGGAGCCCTTGGTGTTGCGACTAAGGCAGCATTGTGCATCTCCTGAGTGAGGTTGACCACGGCATTGTCAATATCAAATCCTGTGTTGAGTTCCGGCTGAGTATTGCCTAGGGCGTTATTTAGACACCCTGTGTAGGTTTCGATGTTGGTACGTGATTTTATCATCCGGGAACTGATGACCTTCTTTTCAACAGGGATATTAATGTGGAGCTCAACCACGCTGTGATCCGAAAGGATCTGCATTTGACGAGCAGGCAATGAAATCCGGATGAATTCCGTGGGATATAGCAAAGTCCAGTAGGTCCGGCCGTTTTTGGGGGTCAGTGGGCCAGTACGAAGGCCTCCGGTTGAATGGCAGTTGAAGGCTCTACGCTGAATACACCTGAATAGCGTAGATCCTTTAGGGTTAGTCCCCCTCGAGCCCCACCATGGGTGCTTGGCATTGAAATCACCTGCAAGTATGAATTTGTCGCCCATGTCATTCAGCAGTAAATCAAATTGGTTATCGGACACTCTCTGTCTAGGAGGAATATAAGCGGAACCGATCATAATTTTCCCCCCAGGTGAAGACACTGATTTTGGCGCACTGGATCCATTCTTCTTTGATTCTTGCGATCTCGCTGTAGTCAATGCTAGATTTGATTATAATTGCCGCTCCTCCGTGCCCTCTGCCACTGGGATGATTAGCATGAATAATATCGTAGCCGTGTAAATTCAGGAATGATTTGTGTGTAAAGTGGGTTTCTGAAATTAGCAAAATGTCAATGCAGCGGGTGTGGATGAAATTCTCCACTTCTAGTCTTTTATTAACTAGGCCGTTAGCGTTCCAGAAGGCTACGTGCAGTCCTACTTGTTGCATATCTGAGTAAGGATGGCGCTCATCATTGTTGTCGTACGTTCTAACATCTTATCCAAAACTCTCTCCAGAAGGCTTTCCACTATCGACGTAAAGGCCTCCAACTGGTCGGCTTGTGGCATCTCGGGTGCTGCCGCTTGCTGCTGTTGTGAACGGGCTCATCCCCTGGCTATATCAGCATAGCTCCTTGATAAGGTGTCCACTGTTGGATAGTGTTGAACGGGTTGGAAAGCTAAACGACGTGGTTGAGCTGGACGTGGATCTTTAGGGGCCATGATGGCCTTGGCTTTCTTATATGCTGGGCAGCCTTTGTAGGAGGCAGGATGGGGTCCATGGCAGTGGACGCATTTTGCCGCCTCTTTTCGATTTTTCCTGCACTCTCTTGTGCTGTGTTGTTCACCACATTTGACACAACGATGCTGCAATTTACAGTATCGCTGGCTATGACCAAATCCTTAGCAGCGATAGCACTACGGCACGTCATGGAATTTGCGTGGGGGTTCCACCTTAACCACAGAGTGGCACATTCTATTCACGTTAAATACCTCTTTGTTGTTGCTAGACGGCTCTAGATTAAGAAAAAATATAGGTAATGGATTCTTGGTGATTTGCCCTATGGCATTGTGCACATCAAGGACTGCATGTCCTTGACGCCGAAAGTCTTCCTTAATCTCGTCTATATCGGTGGTGTGGTGGAGTCCCTTTACTACAATTCTGTAGGCTCTATCTTCCTTGGGCTGGAATGTGTAATATCTTTTCCCGGCGCTATCAAGCTGGGATTTGAGGGCAGAGTACGACTTATCCGGCATCATAATCCTCACCTGATTGTCTCTGGCGGCTTTGTAGGAGAAGTCCTTCTTTTTCCAAACGATGTCCTCGATGCAGGAAATTAGAGCAGCAATGTTAGAGACATCTGGGATAAAAATCGGTGGTCGCTTGATTTCCTTCTTCTTGGGGGACTTAGAAGACATAAGTACCTCTTCATCATCGACCGCTTCCGTGCCGTTGTCTAAAACTTCATCTTCAAGATCAATTTTTTATTTACGCTTTTTATAAACGACTTGCCCCCTGCTTTATCGAACTCTCTAGTTCTCATGTATGAGAACTTTAACTTTCAAAAATGGTGCTTAGCTAATGATCTCGGCATCCTATTAGACATCAAACTTAAATTTGCCGACCATATTTCCTTAATGGTTAATAAGGCTAAAGGAGTCCTTGGTTTTATCAAAAGGTGGTCAAAAGAATTTAATGACCCCTATATAACTAAAACACTATTCATTTCTTTGGTCCGTCCTATACTGGAGTACGGTTCATGTGTCTGGAGTCCCCAATATGGAGTACATCAGGACCGCATAGAATCCGTACAAAAGAATTTCCTAACTTTTTCACTTAGAGGTCTAAACTGGGATGCAAATCTTCACCTTCCATCTTATAAGAGTAGACTCTTACTCATAAACTTACCTAGCTTAACAAATCGTAGGACAATGCTCGGTGTAGTCTTTCTGCATAACCTTATTAACGGAGATGTAGATAGCCAGCATTTACTAACACGCTTAAAATTTAACATTCCTAATAGAAGGACTCGAAACTTTAGTCCTCTGTTCCTTAGCCGTTGTAGTTCGACATATGCACTGCATGACCCTTTTAGGGTATTATGTTTGAACTACAATGGTCTCTACGCCATAACATCTCTTTCCTGTCCCTCAAACTTAAAATATAGAATTTTAAATTTCCTTACTAACTGCTCCTAGCTTAATAATAAAAAAAAAAAATAGCTTAATATATTCTAACAAATCGTTTATTGAGCGCCCCTCGGTCGTCTGGGCCTGTAAGCTTTATGATGAATACAGGAATGCTAGCTGATGCTCTTATTGATGCACAAGCCATTTCCAAATTCTGAAAGACCGGTAAAAAAAAAAAAAAAAAAAAAAAAAAAGATCAGATAGGTCGTATTCGAACTACCGAACTGAGCGGACGTGCTTTGTCCGAGCTCCGGGAAAACTTATAACAAATAAGAAATATTGAAAACAATATAAGCGAAAAGACACTGAAATACAATTTATTAAAAGCGACAGACAAACTTTTTCTAACAGTTGTAATGTGCTAAACCAAAACTAGTGCATTGTTGAAAAAAAAATACGTACCACGCAATGAGCTCATTGAGCAACGACCAAAAGAACGAGCGTAGAAGTTCAGTGAACCAAAGAAACGGCTTCTACTCTTACTTTTCAACCCGCGATACCGAAGTGGAAAAATCGGCGCTTAAAAGCAACCCGGCTTTACTGACCGCTGAAACCCAAAGGGCACCCGCTCTGCTCACTCCGACTCCCGCGTCATGGAGTTCGCAGTGTAAAACCCCCCCTCCAATACCGGAAACAAATTTCGCACCAACAACAAGCAGCGCTACAACTTCTGCAACAACAGCGAAAACCCCTGCAACTCAAAGTACCACGACGTCAACGACTACAGCGAGTACAAAAACAACAACCTCGGAAAGTGCCAAAGCGGCAACGGCCACACAGACTGGAATGGATCGCTACATCCAAATTAAGCGCAAGCTTAGCCCGCAGAGTAATCCGGCAGGCAACAAAACAAAAATTAACCGTGTCCTGAATAACGATAATGAACCAGACAGATCCACTACTAACAGATTTGCCCTACTGGCGGAGGCTGAGGAAAACCAACCAGCCCAAGACACCGCAAAAAAACCCAAGCCCCCTCCAATCTATATTAGGGAAAAAAGCTCGAGTGCCCTGGTCAACAAAATTGCGTCGTTGATCGGGAACGGTGACAACTTTCATGTTGTTCCGCTTATCAAAGGGAACATCCATGAAACAAAGGTGCAAACCAAGACTCAAGAGCACTTCCGAATAGTGTCAAAATATCTGGACACTGTACAGAAAAACTATTACACGTACCAGCTGAAATGCTGGCTAGTAAAGGCTAGTAGTAAAGGAAATAGAACCTGATGTTACCGCCGCGGAAATAAAAACCGCCCTTAAAGAAAAGGGCTTCGCCGCCAAGAATGTTATTAACATTCTAAATAAAGATAAAAAGCCACAACCCCTCTTCAAGGCCGAGCTCGAGCCAGAAAGCAGGTCGCTGAAGAAGAACGAAGTCCACCCAATCTACAACCTGCAATATCTTTTGCATCGGAAAATCACTGTTGAAGAGCCACATAAACGTAACGGTCCAGTGCAATGCACTAATTGTCAAGAGTATGGACACACAAGGTCTTACTGCACACTTCGGGCTGTCTGTGTAGTCTGCGGGGACGCCCGCAAGTCCGCTTGCTGCACTACAAACAAGAACAGTACCGTGAAGAAATGTGGAAACTGCGGCAGCAGCCATACGGCAAACTATAGAGGATGTATTGTGTATAAGGAGTTAAAGAGTCGCATGCGTCAAGCGACCGCAACGCGCAACAAAAATCCACAGAATGCGTACGTTTCGTCAAAAACCACGCCAGACGTCTTCTTCGCCAAAGCTGCGAGATCCTCATTCGGTCCACTAAACACCACCAACGGCTTCTCCTATGCCGATGCTCTACGATCTGGAAGGGAAATTCCAATTCAGCCTAACTCTCAAAGCGCTCAACAGGCCCCAGAACAGCCACACAGCAAAACGGAAACTATGATGCTTACCCTCCAACAAAGTATGATGGAGCTTATGTCATTCATGAAAACGACCATGCAAACGCTTGTTCAAAACCAGAACATGGTGATACAGCTGCTCGTAGCACAACAGTCCAAATAATCTATGCAGGCGCTACGAATATCAATGTGGAACGCCAATGGTGTCTCACGGCATAAACTAGAATTGTCACAATTCTTGACCGAAAACCATATTGACGTTATGCTACTGGTGGAAACGCATCTTACAAGCAAATACAACTTTCATATAAGAGGCTACACAATCTACCGCACAGATCATCCAGATGGGAAAGCCCACGGCGGAACTGGAGCTCTAATCAGAGAACGAATTAAACACCATTTTCATAAAAGGTTTGCAACAAACTTCTTGCAGGCCACATCGATACAAATTCAGTCAAGCAACAGAATCCTTTCAATTGGTGCCGTTTACTGCCCTCCTCGCTTCTCAATTTCGGAAGGACAATTTATGGACGTCTACAATTCACTTGAGGATCGATTTATAGCCGCAGGAGACTACAACGCCAAACATACGCACTGAGGATCACGTCTAGTGACTCCCAAAGGATGACAATTGTACAATGCAATTATAAATGTGAAAAATAAACTGGACTACGTTTCCCCTGGAAGTCCCACATACTGGCCAACAGACTCACGAAAGCTCCCAGACCTTATTGATTTTGCAGTGACAAAAAACATACCTCGCAATCTAATAAGTGCCAAAGCAGTCTCGGACTTATCATCAGACCACTCGCCTGTGCTTCTAACGCTTCTTCAAAGCCCAGAAACAACCGAACACCCCTTCAGTCTGACGACGACAAAAACAAACTGGCTAAAATACAAAAAGTACGTGAGTGCCCACATAGAACTCGCCCCGGATTTTAACATAGAATCGGACATCGACTACACAACGAGCGCCCTGGGAGAAGTACTCGTTGCGGCAGCTAAAATCTCTACTCCTCATAGGAAAGAAGTAGACCGAAACAAACACTTCAAATCTAATCAGCAAATCGAACAGCTCGTGCGAGAAAAGAGGCGCACGCGTCGTGATTGGCAAAACAGCAGATCACCAGCTTCAAAACAACGCCTTAAGGAAGCAACCCGATCACTCGACCAGGCTCTTCACCAACAGGAAGAAAATGCACAGCTGAGGTATATCCAGAATCTCTCGCCAACAAGCACAAAGTACCCCCTGTGGAGGGCCCACCCAAATCTTAGTGCCCCAATTGAAACGACCACCCCGATAAGAAACTCTTCGGGATGCTGGGCTCTCAGCGACGAAGACCGATCTGAAACATTCGCCACACATCTCCAAAGTGTCTTCCAGCCAAACCCAGCCTCAAAGTCATTCCTCCTGCCAGTAATTCAGCCAGAGTCCTCCCGCACCTTCATTCCGGCCGAACGAAATCGAAAAAGTCATAAGAGGGCTAAAACCAAAAAAGGCTCCCGGTGGTGACCTATTGACCCCAAAGATGCTGATCGAACTTCCAAAATACGCTATAGAGGTCGTCTGCAAACTATTTAATGGAATCATTAATCTTGGCTATTTCCCAAAAAAGTGGAAGAAATCCATTATTATAATGATACCGAAGCCTGGAAAAGACCACACAATTCCGTCATCATACAGACCAATAAGCCTCCTATCTTGTTTGTCTAAACTATTTGAAAAATGCTTGTTAACTCGCATAATACCACATCTGGAAGCTTGCGCTACTCCTGGCACACCAATTTTGCATTCGAAGAAACCATGGAACCATCGAACAAGTGAACAGATTAACATCCGAAATACGCTCAGCCTTCGAACAACGAGAATACTGCAGCGCTATTTTCCTCGACGTATCTCAAGCTTTCGACCGAGTTTGGCTCATCGGACTCATGCACAAAATTAAAACGTATTTGCCAACATACACCCACAAGCTACTGGAATCATACCTCTTCAATAGGGTATTCTCAGTGAGATGCAACGCAGCTACTTCGGGCGACTACACCATCGAAGCTGGAGTTCCACAGGGAAGCGCACTCGGGCCGTGTCTATATGTTTTGTATACTGCGGATATTCCTACGAGCGCACAACTAACAACGTCAACGTTCGCCGATGATACCGCTATTCTTAGTCGCTCCAGATGCCCAACGCAGGCAACAACCCAACTGGCTAATCATCTCACAATAGTGGAAAGGTGGCTGTCCGACTGGCGCATTAAAATAAACGAACAAAAGTGTAAACACATAACGATTACTCTTAATAGACAAACATGCCCTCCGCTTTTACTAAACGGTATGCAGATCCCTCAAGCTAACGACGTAACGTACCGTGGCGTTCACCTTTATAGACGACTTACCTGGCGTAAGCACATCGAATGCAAAAAGATGCATCTAAAACTGAAAGCCAGCAGCCTCCACTGGATCATAAACTCACGATCGCCACTGTGCCTGGACTACAAGTTACTACTGTACAATTCAGTCCTAAAGCCAATCTGGACGTATGGCTCCCAGCTGTGGGGGAACGCGAGCAGCAGCAACATAGACATCATACAGCGCGCACAATCAAAAATCTTGAGAACTATCACAGGGGCACCTTGGGGGCACAGGGGGTATGTTCGCAACGAAAACATCAACCGGGATCTGGGCATCCTCGCAGTGAAAGACGAAATCCAGAAGCAAAAAGAGTCATACAAAGAAAAGCTGTCTTCGCACCCAAATTTTCTCGCTCGGGGATTGACTCGGGTTTCTAGCGTATCCCGCCTTAGACGCAACGACCTCCCAACCCAGCAATCGATTTTTAGGGCCGTCTAACTCCGTATCAGTCAATATGACTGTTAGTTAAGTTAAAAATATAAGATTTGATACACCTCTTGTTAGTCTCGTAAAGAGAAGATTCAAGAAATAAAAGCAACGTTAAAAAAAAAAAAAAAAAAAAAAAAGATCAGATAGAATAGCATAATAATTACTTTCAATATTAGCCTTCAATGCCGCTCTTGCTGCTTTGCTGGTGGTTGGTTCATCTTCCCTGACGGGTTTTTTAGCCGAATTCCGTTTCATTTCTCCTAGCTCGGAGTCGCTGGAGTCGACATCTTGAAAGTTAGAATAGGGCTTCTTTTTAGAAGGCGGCTTGATTTTGATGGAGTGGGGGACGTCTTGCCAGTCCATCGTGTTGATTTTGTCCACGATTGGCCGAGAGATTGTGTATATAAACGTGGTTTTTAATTTTTTGTTTTTGATGAAATTTTTTATTTTTTAACACACACTTAAAACAATACGTTAGGTTCAAAGCAATCTTAAGCTTCGCCAAAATGTTTAATGAAATTAATTTATCTCACACTGTAAAAAAAAATAATAAATAAGGGTGGCTGCTGAATATTTAAAGTGGCGAAACGAAAATAATTCCGATTATATTTTTCTCTAACCTTACGCCTAATTTATCTATTGCGGCGAAGCGGGGCGAATTCGCACAAGAGCTTTCGCTCCCGCTCCGCCCTAAGCTATCTTAGAGTAAATTTAGGGACTAAAAACTACAAAATACAATTCAACTGTAAACTATACTTCAAATTTACGACAACTTCAATAATAATAACAAATCCATTAACAGATATCAAACCGATGTAATTTACACAGACTTTAGCAAAGCATTTGATTCAGTCAATTACTCACTCTTCTTGAATAAACTGTATATACTGGGATTTCCTACAGACCTCCTAACGTGGATCTCCAGCTACCTAAATGGATGAACACAAAGAGTCTTATTTAAAACAAGAAAGGAAATCTAACTTTCGTCGGAGCCGAAGTTCATATACCCTTGCAGTTAAAACCGGATATACATTGCTTAAATCGGGTGCAGTTGGCCGATCCTTATGAGAATATAATAATATAAACAATTTATTACAATAAAAAATCTAAAAAAAAGTCCCAAACTTCTATTTTATATATGGCAGCTTTAAGATATAGTCGGCCTTTCATTATTAAATTTTGTATGTGTGATCACCTAAGCCAAGTACAAAGTTTCAAAATCGAAGTTTCTGTCTTCAAAAACACGAAAGTTGGGTCATTTTAGATTTTTCAGTTATGTGGCAGCTATAGGATATAGTCAGCTCATCCTTTGATTTTGTGGGTCATACTATTTTGTCAAAAATAGCATTCGTACAAAGTCGGTACCTTTAAAACTGATAGACTAGTTCGCGTAGGAACAGACGGACAGACATACGGAAATGCTCATATGAACTCACGAGTTGATATTAATCAAAAATATATATACTTTATAGAGTCGCTGTGGGATTCCAGCTGTAGGATATCTGCCAAAGTGCAGCCGGATGCGGTGCATACCACCACACGTACGACAGTTTCTCGAAGAGCAGATGCGCGATAAATGCTCGGATAGAAAACACTTTCAGATCACTTTCTGAAACCGATTCTCTGGGGAAAGGCTTAAGAACTTAGGAAGAATTGATAATGTGACAGAGTGCCCGCCACAGACCAAGCATGCCGCAGTAGAAGAATTTTTTACGATGAAGGAGAAATTTCCTTGAGCACTAGATGTGTATGAGAGAGTCGTTAACTAAAGACTTCCCGAAGTCCTGCAGAGTGGCTCCAGGTAGCTAGCCAGACACGCATATGAGAATGGAACTAGTCGGGTAGTTCTCTTAACCTTGACGCTGACACACTTTTAATGGCCTTAAAATTAGGATCTAATTTACATTTACCTGGTAAATGCAGATGCATGTCGGCCATTGCTAAACCATTAATTTAATAATGATAAAGCCACGTCGTAATTGCGATCCGTCAATTTCAATACCCGAAAAAGACCTCAGGCGCTGCATCTTTCCTACTCTACTGATGAAATGGTGCCCGCCATTGTTAAAAATAACATTCGGATCTCGATCGATATTAAAATTTTATTTTATTGAATGTTTTTATATATACCGACTATACCTCATAGCTACCAGAGAACTGAACGAAAAGAAATGGTATTTGGCAAAAATACCAACTTGGGTATTTTTGAAGATATTAGCTTTTTTTTTTTTAGATTTTTTAACTTTTTTTTTAGATTTTTTATTGCAATAAATTGGTTTTATTATGATATTCTCATTTGAATCGGCCAACTATATCCCATGTTTGCGATATATATCCGGTTTTAGATGCAAGGGAATATCAACTTAAGCTCCGCCTGAAGTAAGGTTTTCTTGCTTGCTTGTATTTTTTTTTTTGGATTGCTGCATCGGGCATGTCTAGCCGGCACCTACGTATTAAAGACACAACCGCACACACCACAGACCCTGCTTAACCACTGCAAAGTATTACTTCCCGGGAAAGGGTTGCCTAATGTAGGCATTCTTCCTTAAGCGAATGCAATTAAGCAATTGGCTTACCCAGTCCTCTTGCTCCTCCGAGCGCACATAAGACTTACATGCTGCTCCGGAGCTGGTAGTGATCCAACTCTGGCACGATACCTCCTAGAGTTGTAGAGGATGTGCTCTGGGTCCCCATCTGCTCCTAGGCGGTTGGGGCACTCTGTACTTTCATCATATCCGAATCTGTGGAGGTATTTTCTGTACCCCCCGGGGGAACAAAAAAAGAAACTGGCCTAAAAGAAACTAAGTAGTTGTAACTTACCTGGCCGTTGTTTCTTCCCATCCAATCCTCGATGTTGGTGTTTGATCTGTGCGTACATCTGCTTTGGTCGTTGAGTCCCACCTTTCCTGCCATTTGGATAATACCTCTTGTCGGGCTCACCCCTTGATGGACTCCCGGGATAAGTTCCTTCGCCGCTGAACGAGAACAACCTCCTATTGTTCTGAAGCCGGAAATATCGTATAGGGCCGCTAGTCGGTGGGATGTCCCTAGATTCTTGCCCATGGTGTCTTCTGACTGAAGCAGCCCATATCGGCGCTGCGTACAGCAAAACCCACGTGACGACCCTGGATAGAAGGCGTCTCCTGCCGTCCTTTAGGCCTTCTACGTTTGGCAGCATCCGTGAGAGTGCTCTTTGGATCCTTGCTGCTCGCTATGGCGACAAATCCCACTTGCATTACCCCTAGGTATTTAATTGCCTCGTTTGAGTTAGTGGTGCAGTTGTTAATGGTGCTGCAAGCTTGTATCTCTCCGGTAGCTTAGTCCTAAGTACATGATGTTCCAAAGAACTGGTCCGAGGACCGATCCTTGCAGAGCATGTACGGCCATTTCATACGTTTTTGGTCCTTCATCCGTGTCGTATAGCAATGTTTTATCTGAAAGGTAGCTGGATATTATTCGTTGCAGGTATCTTGCAATACATGTCGAGTCACCGCCGTGTCAGTCACGTCTTTAATAGTGTCAACCGTGGAGCGTCCTGCCGAAACCTGTTCTGGTACACCGAGAGCGTTTCTTTGTTCTTTTTCATGTCGAGGGCTTTCCCTTCCGTGTCTAGGAGACATATGAGCCTGTATCGTGATGAATCGCCAGTTATCTTGTTCCCTTTTGGCAAAATGAGGTTTTGCCATTTTCACGTTTTTGGAAAAGTATCCTGCTGGAGGAACTTGTTGAAGGTATTAGAAAAGACCTCCGGTTTCATCTGCATTGCCTGCCTGAGGACGGTCTGTCTAGTCCTGAAGTCTTTCTTCAGTCTTGACTTTAATCTTTTTTGCGGATCTTCGGATCTCCTCGTCCATAACTGTCGCAAACATCGTCAATTGGCATACTTTCCATTTTTTGTGGGTGCTTCGAGAAAAGAGACTTTACTGTTTTCTTTTCTTACCATTTTCTACTCTATAACATATCTTTCCTGTCCTTCAAATTTAAAATCTAGTATTTTAAATTTCCTTACTAACTCTTCTTAGCTTAACAAATAAAAAATAGCTAAATAAATACTAATAAGTCATTTCTCGAGCGCTCCCGGTCGTCTGGGCCTCTAAGCTTTATAATGAGAGCTGGAATGCTAGCTGTTAAGCTATTGAGCTTTTTCAATGACGGTAAATAAAAAAGTCCGAATGTATTTAATTTAGAAGCGTAATAAAATTATTATTCTGCATGCAGATGAAACTGGATGATCAACAAGATAGACCAGCTTATTGTGCATGCAGGGACTTAATGTTATGTACAGAGATTATGTGCAAAGACCTAAAGAAAGTCTAAAAAATCGCAGTTGAAAAAAAAATACTGAACCATACTGAAACGTTGAACCATAAACTAATAAACGCAATAGGCAAGATTAGTTTAACAGTAGTGATGTGTTAATAAAAACATAAAAACATAAATAAGTGCCACGAAAATTAGCACAATGAACAATGATAAAAAAAAATGAGCGAAGAATCTCATTAACCCAAGAATTAGCTTCTACTCCGACACCAAAGTGGAAAAAAAGCGCTTAAGAGCAACTCTGCTGTGGAATAGCTGTGAAATAAACGCAATGATCAAGTGGAATGTGGAACTGCCGAGAGTATGGACACTGTGTGTGTAGTCTGCGGGGATGCCCACAACTCCGCTCACTGGTCTACAAACAAGGACAGTACTGTAAACTATAGACTCCCCTACGACGAGTTAAAAAGTCGAATGCGACAAGCGACTCCGATTCCCAACCAAAATCCACAGACATTTTTCTCGCCTGCGAGGTCTTCAATCGAACCTCTAAACACCACTAACGGCTTCTCCTTTGCCGATGCTTTGCGATCTGGGGCGGAAAATCCAATTCAGCCTAATTAACAATGCGCTCAATATGCTCTAAAACAAAAAACGAAATTAAAACAAATAGCAAAACAAACACTATGATATTTACTCTCCAACAAAGTATGATGGAGTTAATGTGTGATTCATGGAAACGACAATGTTCAAAACCAGAACATGCTCATACATGTGTAAACCAGATCTGTCACAATACCTATACGAAAACCATATTTGCGTTATGCTACGCATCCTACCAGCTAACCAACTTTCAAAGAAGAGGCTATACAATCTACCCCACAGATTATCCGGATGGCAAAGCACACGGTGGAACCGGAGTTCTAATCAGAGAACGCATCAAACACCATTTTCACAAGAGGTTTGCGATAGAGGTCTGCATGAATAGCTAAAAATCGAAATTCAAATGGACAACCTTGAAAATGAATTGAGTGACATATGTAGAACGCTGAGACGAAAATTAATGAATGAGTATGTGCGACTGTGTAGGTCTCACTCGCACAACATTAGGGGGATAAAAACCGAATTGAATGAGTTAGAGTTACAGATCGCGTTCGAATTGTTTCGAATGCATTCTAGAATGTTCAATAAATATTTTTACAACACAATTTTTCCGCTAAAAAAATGTTGTAAAATAATTTAATTTGAAAAAAACTAAACAAAAAACACTAAGAAAATGATGATAACGGTTAAGAACCGTACGTATAAAAGAATTATTCATACATTCGGGAATAAAACACTTTCATCATAATTTACCCTATTGGTCAACTTCCTCATTATTAAAGAAGTATAAAAAAAGCGTTTTGCTCAACAGAAGAAAAAAAATGAATGTTATCCAACCCATAAATCGCCTCAGCAAATAGGCAATGTAAACATTATTTGTCAAACGCAGTAGCCCCTGCGGAATGCGTCATGCCATTTCTTATTTTGTCTCCAAATGTCCCCTCACTCGTTTCTGAGGATCCCCAAATGATTATCCAGACCAAACATCAAGCTCTACTTGTAAGCATTCCCAAGATCTACTTGTTAACATTCCCATAAATTTTCCATGGCCTAAGCCAGAGATAAACATTAGAGCTGACTCGCCGTCACCAGTCCGAATTCGATCTTGCGATCTCATTACTTTTCACCAATGACTCAATTATTGCATCAGCCAATTGTCCCTTTCTCTTAAAGTCTCTTAGGGCAATTTGTTATTCTCTCTATGAGCCCTTTTAGGTAGTTTCTCTTAAGCCAAGGTTTGTTGATCTATCAATTAAAAATTGGCAGTCTTATTTCTGGGGCAAGATTTAATTTGAATGCATAGAGTGTGTTAAAAACCATTCGAAACATTCGGCTGCATTCCTTAATCCAAAAGCACTTATCTTACTTCCCACCCCAACTCACTCGGTTTCAAAGCAAGCGAATGCCGATAAGTTGGATTGCTCTCTTACTCTCTCACGCCCTCTCACTCAATTTGCTGTGCCTCTTGCACTCATTCATTTTATTCCATTCGGAAGTATTCTATGGCTGAGGCAATAAGAATGTATTCCTGCAGACCTCTAGTTTGCAACAATTTTCTTGCAGGCCACATCGATGCAAATTCAGTCAAGCAACGGAAGCCTTTAAATTGCTGCCGTTTTTTCTATACTTGCATCTTTATGTCGAAAGGAAAATTAATGAACTTCTACAATTCACTTGGGGATCGTTTTATAGGACCGAGAGACTATTGTACCAAACATACGCACTAAAGATCACGTCTAGTGACTTCCAAATTAACTGTTTAATGCAACTATAAATGTGATAAAAAAAAGGGACTATGTTTGGAGGATCCACATACTGGTAACAGACCAACATAAGCTCCCAGACCTTATTAATTTTGCGGTGATAAAAAACATACCTTGCAATCAAATATGTGCCAAAGCAGTCTAGGACTTATCATCAGACCACTCGCCTGTGCAATCAACGCCTTTTCAAAGCTCCTAAATAACCGAACACCCCTTAAGACTGACGTCGCCCAAAACGAACTGGCTTAAATGCAAAAAGTAAGTGAGTGCCCACATAGAACTCGCCCCGGAGCTTAACATGGAATCGTCCTGGAAGAAGTACTCGGTGCGGCAATTAAAATCTCTACTCCTCAATGGATGGAAGTAGACCGAAACAAATACTAAAAATCTAATCAGCAAATCGAACAGCTTGTGTGGGAAGAGAGGCGCACGCGTAGTGATTGGCAAAACAGCAGATAACCAGCTCCAAAGCAACGTCTTAAGGAAGCAACCCGGTCACTCGACCAGGCTCTTTACTAACAGGAAGACCAACAAATGCACAGCCGAGTTACATCCATAATCCTTAGCCACCATGTACAACGTTTCCCCTGAGGAGAGCCCACCCAAATCTTAGCGCCTCAATTAAAACGAACATCCTGATAAAAAACTCCTCGGGATGTTGGGCTCGCAGCGACGAAAATAGAGCTGAAACATTCGTAACACAGCTCCAAAGTGTCTTCGAGCCAAATCCTGCCTTGAATTTATTTCTCCTGCCACTAATTCAGCCAGAAACTACCGCTATATCAACTATACCTTCATTCTGATCGAATTCGAAAAAAGTCATAAGGTAGCTCAAACAAAAAGAGGCTCCTGGTGGAGTCCTGTTGATGTCAAAGATGTTTATTGAACTTCTAAAATGTGCTATAGAGGTCGTCTGTAAACTATTTAATGGGATCATTAATCTTGGCTATTTCCCAAAAAAGTGGAAAAACCCATTATTATAATGATACCAAAGCCTGGATAAGACTACACAATTCCGACATCGTAGAGACTAATAAGCCTTCTTCTATCTTGTTTGTCTAAATTGTTCGAAAAATGCTTGATAGCTCGCATAATTCCATATCTGGAAGCTTGCGCTACTCCTGGCACACCAATTTTGCATTCAAAGAAACCATGGAACCATCGAGAAAGTGAACAGATTACCAGATTACCAGGCGACTAAATCATCGAAGCTGGAATTCCACAGAAAAGCCCACTCGGTCCTTGTCTATATGTTTTGTATACTGCGGATATTCCTAAGATCGAATACCTAACAACGTCCCCTATGATACCGCTATCCTAAGTCGCTCCAGATTCCCAGACCAACTCGCTAATCATCTTAGAGTAGTAAAAAGTTGGCTATACGACTGGATCATTAAAATAAACGAAAAAAAGTGTAAACTTGTAACGTTTACTCTTAATAGACAAACATGCCCTTCGCTTTCACTAAACGGTATGCAGATCCCTGAAGCTTACGAAGTAACGTACCTTGGCATGTAACTTGTAACGTTTACTCTTAATAGACAAACATGCCCTTCGCTTTCACTAAACGGTATGCAGATCCCTGAAGCTTACGAAGTAACGTACCTTGGCATCCACCTTGATAGGCCACTAACCTGGCGTAAGGACATCGGATGCAAGAAGCTTTGAATGCACCTTAAACTAAAAACTAGCAGCCTCCACTGGATCATAAACTCACGATCGCCACTGTGCCTAGACTACAAGTTACTACTGTACAATTCAGTCCTAAAGCCAATCTGGACGAATGGCTCCCAGCTGTGGGGGAACGCGAGCAGCAGCAACATAGACATCATACAGCTCGCACAATCAAAAATATTTTTTTTTGTTTTTTTCACGGTCTTTCAGAGTTTTGGAAATGGCTTTTGCATCAATTAGAGCATCAGCTAGCCTTCCTGTATTCATCATAAAGCTTAGAGGCCCAGACGACCGAGGGGCGCTCGATTAAACGATTAATTATAAACGATAAACGATATATTAAAGCTATATATTAAGGTAATTTATTAAGCTAAGAGAAGTTAGTAAGGAAATTTAAAATGCTATCTTTTAAATTTGAAGGAAAGGAAAGAGGTGTTATAGCGTAGAGACCATTGTAGTTCGAACAAAAGACCCTAAAAGAGTCGTGCTGTGCATATGTCGAACTACAATGGCTAAGTAATAGATAACTTAAGATTCTAGACCTTCATTTAGGAATGTTAAAATTTAAGCGTGTTAGTAAATGCTGGGTATCTACATCCAGATTAATTAAGTTATGCAGAAAAACTACACCGATCATTGTCCGACGATTTGTTAAGCTAGGTAAGTTTATAAGAAAGAGTCTACTATTATAAGATGGAAGGTGAAGATTTGCATCCCAGTTTAGACCTCTAAGTGAAAAAGTTAAGATATTCTTTTGTACGGATTCTATGCGGTCCTGAAGTACTCCATATTGGGGACTCCAGATATATGATCCCCGTACTCCATATTGGGGACTCCGTACTCCAGTATCGGACGGACCAAAGAAATGAATAATGTTTTGGGTTTATAGGGGTCATTAAATTCTTTTGACCTCTTATTAACCATTAAGGAAATATGGTCGGCAAATTTAGGTTAGATGTCTAATAGCACGCCGCGATCATTAACCAGGGTTAATTTTTGTAAGGCAATCCCATAGAGAGAATATGTAGCCTGCAGAGGGCATAAACGATAAAAATACCTGACCTTGCATTTTGATCCATTAAGTATTAAATCGTTAGCTAAACACCATTTTTTTTTAAAGTTAACAAGGTCAGACTGAAGACTTCATTGGACAGAGATGGATTTGTACTGAAGACAAAGCATTACATCATCTGCATAAATAAGACCTAGAGACTTCATTAAAGCAGGGGGCAAGTCATTTATAAAAAGAGTAAATAATAACGGGCCAAGATGGCTTCCTTGAGGGACGCCAGATGTAGCACAGACCAGACGGGAATGTATGTTTTTAAATAAGACTCTTTGTATCCTTCCATCTAAGTAGCTGGAGATCCCCCTTAAAAGGTATGAAGAAAATCCCAGCATATTCAGTTTACTCAACAAGAGTGAGTGATAAACTGAATCAAATGCTTTGCTAAAGTCGTTCTAAATTACATCGGTTTGATATCCCTTACGAAAGCCACCTATAACAATGGATGTCACCTTTTAGGAAAAGGATACTCCTTCGGGGCCTTGGTTTGACCCTTAGAAGGTCAGATAATAAGCTATTCTCGAATAAAAACGGACAGAAAATAAGATTTGATAATTGAATGTTGTATGCGTAAGGCTGATCTTTCAATTTAGGCGGAGAATAAGTTGTTTGAAAAAATTCTGCGAATAGATCGGCAATGGCCTGATCGCAGTGGCCTGAATGAGATGGTCGCAGAAAACTAAGCAGAGGTGATAAAGAAATATGTTTACGCTTAGTGTTTACAAAGTTATAAAACTGGTTTGGATCTTGAGTAAATTGTGGCCGAGCTAGTCGATATCTTGAGAAATCAATACTACTGCAGGTTTTTGACCGAAATTTGACCGAGCTAGTCGATATCTTGAGAATTCAATAATACTGCAGGTTTTTTTATATTTCAGTAAGAGCCTATTTTTAGTATTTTTTAGGTTAGTGATGCACCTTGTAAGTCAAGGAGGATTTGTTGAAGCGAACGGATATTTCCATGGCACGCAGGAGTCAAAAAATGTTTTTAAAGTGATGTTATAAATGATAAAGATGCCTAACGAATTTCTAACATGGTTAATCTGACCTAGGGACATGTCAAACATGCCCGCGGTGAAGTCGTGGTGATTGATAAGTGACAAAAAGTTATCGTAAGTTATCGACGTTGGACCACTTTAATTCTGGGATATTAATGTCGCCCACCGCTACGAACTGGTCACGATCAGTCATAAGATTAAAATCGTATCGAATAGTGGACAAATGCTGCCAATATGTGGGCGGTTCGGACATAGGCGGTATATATGAACATGTAATATATAAAGATTTCACGGACAAAGTGTTTTTAATGCAAATAAATTCTGTCCCCAAACTCTTGAGATTTCACCTCTTCAGAAGCAAGAGAGGACTCCATCCCCCCTTCGCTGAGGTCGAACCGGTCTAGCTAAAGAGCTAAAGATCTCCGGCTATAAGCTATAATATAGGATGCAAAGAAAGAACTATTAGAATATAATTTGAGGAGTTTGCTACGTAGCCACATAGTATACTGATAGGTAAGTGTTAGTGACGATACTAGTTTTTTTGGGTTAGTGGACAAAAAAAAGGTGGAAGGTTGGTCCGTGCTTCCGATATGGGGAAGTTTTACTCCCACTGGTTTTAAAAATTGTAATTTTACAGTACTAGGACGATGTTTTTGGACGAAAATGTTCTCTGGCCAAAAACTGGGTAAACAAATCGTCTTGAACATCAGCGGGGGCACCCGAATCTTGAAAAAAGACTTGCGCCGTGTATATGTATATTTAAATTTATGTATGTCCTCCACCTTCATATCGGCTTTAGTTTTTGCTTTGATATAGGCCAAGATATCAATCTCTGAAGTATCAAGGGAAAGCCGAGAAACAAATATAAGTTTCGATGGAGGAATCACCTGTAAGGGTTTTGGTGTCGCAGGTACGAGAACTGCCGCATCAGTCAATGCCGGTGGTCCGGACAGTGGAATACCCTTTTGGGTGACTCTGACGGGGGTTTCATTTACTAGGACCTGTGGTATCACTTGAAGGGATACCACAGAGGACATATCAGACAATTGCTCATTTTCCTAGAGAAAATGCTCTCAGTTCTAGCCCTTGGGGTGGCCAAAGATGTTAGTGGCTGCGTTATTGACGGCTGAGTAAGCTAAGACGAATCACAAACAGCGGATCCGTCCCCTTTCCCCTTTCCCTTTCGCCTTTCTTACGCTTATGGGACTCAGTTAGTAGCTGAAGGCTGCTAAACTGAGTGTCAAGCGCACAGAGTTGGTCACTGATTTTACGAAAACCAGTGATCAACTCTCTAAATCCATTCTTAGTCTGTTCTATGAACGACCTCATTTCGTCTTAGACCGAAACTGAGGCAGCGAACCCGGCACACTTGGCGTTTACGACGTTGTGAAATAGCCAGCAATGGATGGTAGGCTAGGATGAAGAGATTTTCTTGTTACAAGACTTCATAGAACAGACCAGTTTAAATTTCTTAATTATTAATTCATAATAAAAATAATAATATATAAAAAGTTAAAAAAACACTATACCTTGAACCACTGTGCCAAATAGGAAGCCGAAGCGGGAGCTTTGGAGAGTGCAAAGAAAAAATGCAGAAGTAGAGATAAGACGGAGAGAAGCAGAGCTTGAGCTTGAATTGAATTTTAACAAATTATTGATTCGCCTCCAAATATACCGCAGCACACGCGAAGCGATACGGTTAAAGTTAAAACTGAAGTTTCTCAAAAAAAGTTCGATTCACAAGCAAGTAAACACTGGTTAACATATATATATATGCGCACAAAAAAACACGCCCGATCGCTTGAGATGTGAGTCAAATGCACAAAAGTGCAGTGTCATGGAGAATAGCTGTGCAACCCAACCAAAAGAAGGAGATAGAGACAGTGGCATTACCAACAATAAGGAAAAGCATTCTATGCATGCATTTGAACCTCTTGTTTACCCCCCTAATTATAAAAGACCGTTTGTCGTATATATTGACAAAATGACTGAAAATGGCGATAACCTCAACAGACAAAATAGGAAACCAATTAACGTATTAGAACTTAATGTAGTTCTTTTTAACCATAAATTGAAAGGTATTATAAAAGTGAACAAAATTGGCTACGGGCGCTGCAAAGCCGAGTGCAGTTCAGCGAAAGCAGCTAATGACTTGGTAAATTCTCATTGAAAACAAGAAAGGAAAGCTAACTTCGGGCGGAGCCGAAGTTGATATACCCTTGCAGTTAAAACTGGATATATATCGCAAACATGGGATTAAATTGGCCGATCCTTATAAGAATATCATAATATAACTAATTTATCACAATCAAAAATGTAAAACAAAGTACCAAGCTTCCATCTTCAAAAATAGCAAAGTTGGTATTTTTACCAAATACCATTTCAGATCGTTCAGTTATATGGCAGCTATAAGATATAGTCGGCCGACCGTTATTCAATTTGGTAGGTTATATTAACTGACCCAAAATAGAATCTGTACGAAGTTCCAACTTTCTATCTTCAAAAACATGAAAGTTGGGTAATTTCCGATTGTTCAGTTATGTTTTTTTTTTTTTTTTTTATCAATCAATCAACAGTTCGTCTTAGACCGAAACTGAAGCAGTGAACCCGGCACACTTGGCGTTTACGACGTTGTCAAATAGCCAGCAATGGATGCTAGGCTAGGATGAAGAGATTTTCTTGTTACAAGACTTCATAGAACAGACCAGTTTAAATTCCTTAATTATTAATTCATAATAAAAATAATAATATATAAAAAGTTAAAAAAACACTATACCTTGAACCACTGTGCCAAATAGGAAGCCGAAGCGGGAGCTTTGGAGAGTGCAAAGAAAAAATGCAGAAGTAGAGATAAGACGGGGAGAAGCAGAGCTTGAGCTTGAATTGAATTTTAACAAATTATTGATTCGCCTCCAAATATACCGCAGCACACGCGAAGCGATACGGTTAAAGTTAAAACTGAAGTTTCTCAAAAAAAGTTCGATTCACAAGCAAGTAAACACTGGTTAACCAATATATATATATCATAAACGCAGTGCGCACAAAAAAACACGCCCGATCGCTTGAGATGTGAGTCAAATGCACAAAAGTGCAGTGTCATGGAGAATAGCTGTGCAACCCAACCAAAAGAAGGAGATAGAGACAGTGGCATTACCAACAATAAGGAAAAGCATTCTATGCATGCATTTGAACCTCTTGTTTACCCCCCTAATCATAAAAGACCGTTTGTCGTATATATTGACATAATGACTGAAAATGGCGATAACCTCAACAGACAAAATAGGAAACCAATTAACGTATTAGAACTTAATGTAGTTCTTTTTAACCATAAATTGAAAGGTATTATAAAAGTGAACAAAATTGGCTACGAGCGCTGCAAAGCCGAGTGCAGTTCAGCGAAAGCAGCTAAAGACTTGGTAAATTCTCATTGAAAACAAGAAAGGAAAGCTAACTTCGGGCGGAGCCGAAGTTGATATACCCTTGCAGTTAAAACTGGATATATATCGCAAAAATGGGATTAAATTGGCCGATCCTTATGAGAATATCATAATATAACTAATTTATTACAATCAAAAATGTAAAACAAAGTACCAAGCTTCCATCTTCCAAAATAGCAAAGTTGGTATTTTTACCAAATACCATTTCAGATCGTTCAGTTTTGATCGTTCATATGGCAGCTATAAGATATAGTCGGCCGACCGTTATTCAATTTGGTAGGTTATATTAACTGACCAAAAATAGAATCTGTACGAAGTTCCAACTTTCTATCTTCAAAAACATGAAAGTTGGGTAATTTCCGATTGTTCAGTTATATTTTTTTTTTTTTTTTTTATCAATCAATCAACAGTTACATATTAAAAATCTGTTCGGAGTTATGGACAATAATTAAATTTATATAATGGGACCTTAACCTAATAAAATATTGAGAAGAACAATGTTTGCTTATCCTAGGAAACTAATTTTAACAGTAAACCTTAGCGATAGAATTCAAGTTATTTATTGTCGGGCCCTTTAGTGGGCCTTGTTTGTTTTACAACTGCAGCTCAGTCCCGTTCGCCTGAGTGGCAGAGGTCCAGTGGGTGGGTCCGTTTCAGCCTCCTTGTGGTGTAGTTGGTGTCCAGAAGATTGATGGCCTCAGGGTTAGGATGTCGGTCCAGCCTTTCCACGTACCTATTGGCGAATCGCTGAACTTCGCTCACATATGGGACTCTTAGTTGGGCGTGGATTGTCGCATTGTCGTGGAACGGATGAGCTCCAGTTAAAGTTTCTAGGGCCTTGTTTTGGGCGATTTGGATGATCCTTTGGTTGCTTAGACACGCCGTCCCCCATAGCTGGATACCATAGGTCCAGACTGGCTTTACAATGGCCTTATATATAAGGAGCTTGACTCTTAGCTTCAGCCTGGACCTCCTTCCAATGAGTCAGTTGAGCTGACGCAGCTTCATCCCGATTTGCGTCCATTTGCGCTGCAGGTGGGTTCTCCAGGTGAGCCTTCTATCCAGGGTGATACCCAGATATTTGGGTGTAGGGCTTGCTGGAATTGGAGTGCCTCCGAGACTGACTCCAGGACAGTCGCCTCTCCTAATTGTAAAAGTCGTTTGGCCTGATTTTTCGTGGTTGACGGCAATGTTCCACCTTCGAAGCCACGGATCAAGGATGTCCAGCTGGCGTTGGAGAGACGCAGAGGCCTCCTCTGGAAAGATTGCAGAGGTAAAAAATGACGTATCGTCTGCATACGTAGCCGCTAGAAGGCCCTCCTCTTCAGCGAAAGGCAAGTCGGCTGTGTATATGGTATACAGAATGGGGCCAAGTACACTGCCCTGCGGTAAACTTGCCTTAATGGGCCTATAATCTGACCTTGCGTCTCCACATCTAACCCTAAATGACCTGTCATTCAGGTATGACTTCAGGAAGGCGTAATGCTCATGGGGTACGCTCCTTTTTATTTTCATTAGTAGTCCTGGATGACAGACCCTGTCAAATGCCTGCTTGACGTCAAGGAAAACTGCGCAACAATATTTCTCCAGGCTCTTTAGAATCTTTTGTACAATCCTGTGGCATTGCTCCGGGATGGCGTGACAACGCCAAACCAAGTTGATGGTCTGGAATCAAGCCAGCCTCGTCTAATACGGTCTGAAATCTGCGCAGAAATACTCTCTCAAGTAACTTGGATAGTACTGATAATTATCGGCCTGTATGAGGCAAGATCAGCTTCAGGCTTTCCTGGCTTCGGAATGAGGATGACCTCCGCCTTTTTCCAGTCACAGGGGAAGTGGCCGATCTCCAAGCACGCGTTGAATATGCTCGTAAGCCTTTGGATACCTAATGGGGGGAGAAGTTTAATGGCAAGTGCTTCAAGGCCATCCGCACGCGGGGATTTTTTGGTGTTAAGGCCAGCGACCTCCTCTTGAACTTCCTCTTCCGAGACTGCCTCCAATTGACAGAAATCCGTGCAGGGTAGAGACAGAAACCTCTCAGTCTCAGCTTGGTCCACCTCCGAGCATCTATTGAATGGAGTGAAGGCGTCTTCCAAATGAGCAGCAAATGCGTCCGCCCTCTCCTGATCGGAGCGGCACCACTCACCGTCGGGTTTCCTAACCTGAGCCACCCTTTTCTTTGGACGCTTGATGTAACTTGTCAGTTGCCACAAGTTGTGCTCGGGGTCGCCGGGCTCAACCTGACGTAGGTATTCTTCAAAAGCACAAGTCCGCAACCTCTGGAGCAGCTTCATGAGTCATTTGGTCGCGCGATTGAGAGCTGTTTTGTCGCTGGGATACCTAGTTCGGAACCAGATCCTTCTAAGCCGTCGCTTTTCATTGAGCAGTAGAGCTACTTCTGGAGACCACAAATGTAGGTGCCTTTGAAGGATTTTGTTATTGCATGGAGCCCTTGGTGTTGCGACTAAGGCAGCATTGTGCATCTCCTGAGTGAGGTTGACCACGGCATTGTCAATATCAAATCCTGTGTTGAGTTCCGGCTGAGTATTGCCTAGGGCGTTATTTAGACACCCTGTGTAGGTTTCGATGTTGGTACGTGATTTTATCATCCGGGAACTGATGACCTTCTTTTCAACAGGGGTATTAATGTGGAGCTCCACCGCGCTGTGATCCGAAAGGAGATCTGCATTTGACGAGCAGGCAATGAAGTCCGGATGAATTCCGTGGGATATAGCAAAGTCCAGTAGGTCCGGCCGTTTTTGGGGGTCAGTGGGCCAGTACGTAGGCTCTCCGGTTGAATGGCACTTGAAGGCTCTACGGTGAATAAGCTATTCTCGGAGAAAAACTGACAGAAAATAAGATTTTCTGATTGAATGTTGAATGCGTATGGATGATCTGTCAATTAAGGTAGGGAAAAAGTTGTTTGGAAACATTCTGCGAATAGATCGGCAATTTTCTAATCAGAGGTCGCAGATGAATTTTCAAACGTAAGCAGCGGTGGGAAAGCTACTTGTTTACGCTTTGTGTTAACAAAATTATAAAACTGCTTCGGATCCTGAGTAAATTGTATCCGGCAGAGCCCAATATAATTTCTGTAGCATTCAGCGTTATGCACGGTCAAATTTGACCGAGCTAGTGGGTATCTTGAGAAATCAACACTACTGCAGGTTTTTTTATATTTTAGTAAGAGCCTTTTTATACCCTTGCAGAGGGTATTATAATTTTGTCCAAAAGTGCGCAACGCAGTGAAGGAGACATCTCCGACCCTATAAAGTATATATATTCTTGATCAGGATCACCTCCTGAGTTGATATGAGCATGTCCGTCTGTCCGTCTGTCCGTCTGTCTGTTTCTACGCAAACTAGTCTCTCAGTTTTAAAGCTATCGTCTTGAAACTTTGCACACACCCTTCTTTCCTTTGCACGCAGTATATAAGTTTCCTCAGTTATCAATCATATAACTGATTGATCGGAAATGGTATAACTTTGGTATTTGTAGAGTTACAGAGTTCAGATTTTGTACGGAAGCTATTTTTGGCAAAATAATATGACCTACCAAATTTCATAAGGATCGGCCGACTATATCCTATAGCTCCTATATAACTGATTGATCGGAAATGCTATAACTTCGGTGTTTTTAAAGCTAGAGAATTCGGATTTGGTACGAATGCTATTTTTGGCAAAATAATACAACCTACCAAATAACATAACGATCGGCCAACTATATCTTATAGCTGCCATATAACTGAACGATCGGAAATGGAATTTGGTAAAAAAAACCAACTTTGGTATTTTTGAAGATGGAAGCTTGGTACTTTGTTTTAGATTTTTTATTGTAATAAATTGGTTATTTTATGATATTCTCATTAGGATTGGCCAATTTAATCCGATGTTTGCGATATATATCCGGTTTTAACTGCAAGGGTATATCAACTTCGGCTCCGCCCGAAGTTAGCTTTCCTTTCTTGTTTTTGTAGTATTTGTTAGGTTAGTGAGGCACCTTGTATACCAAGGAGGATTTTTTGAAGCAGACGGATATTTCCATGGCACACAGGAGTCAAAAAATTTATTTAAAGTACAGTAAAATTTTTCTAAGGTGACATTAAGATCCTCGCTTGCCCGCCATTACTCAGGAATGCCGGCGGGCCTGTTGCGGGTTCAAGTGTGCCTGACGGCTCTCCGGCCCTTTCCGAGTTTAAACCCTTTTTTTAAAGACTGTCACCGAACCAGTCGGGGATAGGCAGTCGGGGATGTCCCGATGCTCCAGAATTCACCTCCCTTTCCTCCAGGTGAGTTTCTAAGGAAATCCGCAATTTCAGGTGCAAGTTCCTGGGATAAACTAATAAGGTCCAACACAGCCCCTTAAACGATGCGAGGTCTATACATCTTCAAATACAAGCAGAAGCATATGTGCTACTCCAATTAGTGACAGGAGTGCAAAGATTGACTTACTTATTGTGATACTCTTCTTGGGCAAAAGACTGCCTTCAGGTGGATCATGTGTGGTCTGTTAATCGAACGAATCCAAAAGGAAAAAGCACTCCGTGGTCGAATCTTGACTGGACAAAGCCCTGACAAAGTTCGAGGCGTTGGAAGATCTCCCAGTGAGCCCGGTCATCCGGAAGTCTGACTTAATTGCCGAAGACATCTTTTGGCGGTATTTTTAGTCCCGCTATTTGGATGGGCGGTATACAGTTTCGTTTCCATTCAAAGCCACATGTCCGGATCAGAGTTGGACCGGTGAGAAAATGTACTGCGAACGAAAAGGGTCTTCTCCAAGGTATACCTAAGAATCATCGTCTATGGGCCGACTTCCTGGATATAGATTCTAGCACATCGAAAACCCCAAGCTTCATATGGAAGGCAAACAGGCAGTTTTGCCTCAGATAGTCAATATCCTTGGCCCCGCTGTCCTTTGTTTCCCGCCGCACCCTTTTTATGCAGAGATTTGACTCCGTGATCTCGGTTGGGATCAGCCAATCCGTTCTCCTGCAGAGATGGAAGGCCTTCTTAAGCGAATAACCAGCCTTGGCAGAAATCCGATAGCTGAGGTAAATAAGCTTTGATCCAGACGCAGCAGTTTACTACCACGGGTTTTGCAACGCCTCTCAAGGCGCATGGGGCTGGGCTATTCGTTGGGGTTGCTACTAGCGATCAAATCTCTGCCCATTTTCATTGCACGCTTAGAGCTCTGGGGGACAGCTCTTCCAACTGAAGTTACTGAGTCTATTTAAAGTGAGATGACTGTTCCGAATTACGAATTTTTTTATTGGACAGATTTCACCATTTTGCTGTCCTGGCTTAGCGGACCATCGTGTCACTGGACAACTTTCGTCTCGAATCGTGTGGCGAAGACGTCGAATCATGCGCCTCATGTCAGTTCTGACGATAAGCCAGCAGATGTCGGAAGTCGGGATCGTCTCCTCGCGAGCTGGTGGGGACTTTCCTATGGTGGGATGGGCCATCGTGGCTAAGGATTCCCAAGAATTGAAGGAACCCACTTTGGAACTGAGTTGGACTGTCGGCCAATAAAATTTCACAGCGCAGCAACTCCTCGGGAGAATCTACTTGACTGTTTCTAAGCTAAAACCAGCGTTATACCAGCTAATTGACCTTTCTCTAAGCTTCTCCTTCGTTTCATCCATTGAGAGCCGTCCCTTAGAATATAGCTAGCGAGATTATCAGGACCAGCAGAGAATGAGATATCTATTGTTGAGACAGCTTTGAACACATCATGATATCCCTACATAGAGGCTATAAGCTGAATATGCGGCTGGTCCCATTACGACTCGGGATCCTATGAGTTTGCACCCTTGCCCGATCAAAGAAACTGATTTTGGACAGATTCAAGACTCTTTTGGTGAACAAGCTATAGCGGACTACAAACTCACGAGTATTCCAAGATAAGGCGAGCCAAAGAGACAAAAGAGTCTTTTTTGTGTGTTTTGTAGGGGGGCGCTGCTGCCGCCAAAGATTCCAGAAAATATGAAATGTTGAAATAAGAAGTCGGGGGCGTCTTTCGGATGGTATAACGCGGTCAGCTTTATTGGGCTGCTTACATGAGATTACAGAACTTAACTTAGAAACTAGTACAAAAAAGAGATCGACGACAACCAACGAGCGAGAAGAAAGGGCACAGAGGGGCGAGTGTGGAGGCGCTCTTCAGCGCGGGTGCGCTCTTTAGCGCGGGTGCGCTCTTCAGCGCGGATGCGCTCTTCAGGTGAGCGGCACAACGGCCCCTCACCTAAACATTCTCCCCTCCTTGCAATCGCTCGGGTTGCAACAGATCTCTCGTCGCTATCTATGCGTCACTGCAGCTAGAGGGCGTACACGGGTCGATGAAGGCCCCCGTGTCGAAAATCCGGGTCCCGATGTTGACGCTGTTCCGGTTCAGCAGCGACGATAGGGTGGGCGCAACGAGGAGGGCCCTCGAGAAGAGGCGGAAAGTTGCCTAGGCGCGGATGACGCGGGCGGAAGAGCGGTGGACGGCACCCGATGAGTGGCGGACGAAAGCAGTGGAGCACTTGACGGCTGCCGGCCAGTGGCGGAAGACTGCCGAGGAGTTATCGAAGAGTTCCTGGGAAGTCGGCGGCCGTGGATCGGTTTGGGAATGCCGGAAAATGGCGAACGCAGGGCGAGAAGTACCCGAACCGCGCCGGGAGTTGGCTGATGACGGCCGACGAGAGAGCGAGACACCCCGTGTACTGTCTCCCGCGGGCGGTGACCGGTGCTCCTTGGTCACGGGGTGCAGCAGCGTGTGGTGATCCTGACCACACGTCTTACAGCCGTCTCCACGCCGACAGGATCCGTGGGAATGTTCGTGGGCCAGGCAGCTCGAGCAATAGCGGTTCGCGAGAGCCGCTCGGAGCCGCTCCTCGGCACTAAGGCGTAGGAACCGACGACACTTCTTCAATGGATGGATCCCATTGCAGACTCGGCATCGGTAGAATTGTGTACCTCGAGTACATCTGCTCTCCAGTGACTGGGCGTTGCGTGGGCGTGGCGACATTGTGCTGAATATGATCTTGGAATCCGATTCCGAACTGATCCGTGTGGGCCCCTCTCCCTGATCCAGTGAGTCACCGAGGCTGCGGGCAACTCGTGCGGAAAAAACAGCCACGCTGCGGGGGTTGACTGGAGATAATGGGCCGGTTAGCACCCAACCAAAAATGGTCTCCTGACCGAGAAGCGACCCTCAGATGTTAGACTTGGAATTACCGAGGAGAATGGACGGAAGAATGTCAGCTCCTATTAATACATCGACTTGGGAGCTCTCAAAGAAGTTGGGGTCCGCCAGGGGAATGTCGGCCAGTCACTTGAGACGATCCTGCGGAATCGGGTAGGATGGCAGATCTCCTTCCAACTGCGGAAGAACGTAGGCCGCAGTCTCTAATTGTAGCCCGGGTCTAGACGGCGACCGAATGGAGAAATGGCACAATTTCGTAGACTGCGCGGAAATGGTCTGATTAAGGCCGGAAACTTGGGCTTGAATCGTCTTCAAAGGAGGCTTGACGAGGTTGAACAGTCGTTCCGTTATGAAGGTCGCTTCGGACCCTGAGTCTATTAGTGCTCGTGCCTGGACGGTGCACCCCAAATGGCACACGTTGATAAGGGCGGTGCCCAGTAGGACTGCTCCTGACCCGGAAGCGAAACACACCTGCACATTCGACTGATCCTCTGAGCCGTTTGCTGGCGTAGGCGGACTTGGAGCGGTAGGCGGCGTAGGCGGACTTGGAGCGGTAGGCGGCGTAGGCGGACTTGGAGCGGTGGCGAACGGATTGCCGCGGTGCAGGAGGGTGTGGTGTCGGCTGTGACATGTGAAGCAAGTATCGGCGCTCGTGCAGTCTCGTTGCTGGTGCCCTCGGGCAAAACAGTTCAAACACAGCTGCTTCCTTTTAATGTGGTCCGAGCGCCCATTTACGTCCATTTCCAAGAACCGCGGACATAAGCGAATGGGGTGGTTGCATAAGCTTGCAGCTCCTTCAGCGCGACCCCGGACTCTTGAGAAATAGCCTGGATGTTGAAAAGGATCTTCAACTGGCTATTGACCAATAGCCGCCGGTTCTCAAAGCGGTCTGTGAGGTTTTGCCAAGCGACGGCAAACCCCTCATGGGTAAGCGGAGCCTTGGAAACAATGGCGGGGGCGTCACCACTTGTTTTGGACAACAAGTGGAACAACCGCTCTACCGGGGTGAGCCGCGAGTTTTGAATGTAAATGGCCGTAAACAAGTCTCGGAAGGTGGGCCACCGAAGATAATCACCCGCGAAGACCTCGGTATCCACCGGAGGTAACCGGCAGCCTGTAGACGCGGGCGTGTGAACGTTGACGGATGCCGGAGTGGTATGGGAAGCAATTCTCTCGCGAAGCTGGGCAATACACCTCGAATAGACGGAGTAACAGTAGCTGTACTTCGATTCCAGCACTGTCGAGATGGCCGCATTGTCGTCGGACTCAGCTAGGAAATCGGAGCAGCTCTCATAGCTTTTCTCCACCTTCTCCCACAGTGCCCGAATTTGGTCCCGGTGGACTTCGCACATGTATTGGGAGCCCACGTCTGTTTCTCTGGCGGCCGGAGTATTTATGTTGGCCTCAAATTGGCTAACTCGATCTGTTGTGGCGATGAACTTCTTCAGCGCCACGTCGACCGCACTTTGAGCCATTTTTGCGAAGGAACGAGTCTGCCTCTGTGAAGGACCGGGGATTGTGTTGACGGATTCGTCACTCTTCGCCCTTGGAATGGCACTGTACGCCTTAGGCTTTAAAAGAGGCGTCCGCGGAGAAGCGGATTGAGATCTCTCCAAACGGATGGTTGGGATCGGCCGTGGCTTTTGGTCGTATCCCGTGGGCATTCTTAGACACCAATTCGCTGGTCAGCGCTTGTCGACTGACTTGCGCAATAGGTGGCTGGAAATTATTAGCGCCGATGTCGAGAGGAACGTCGGATGCGGTACAATTCGGATGTGGGAGAAACTTGAGGAAGCCAAAAAAAACAGATGGGCCAAGGTTTGTCGAGATTCTAGGCGGATGTTGCCAGATGCGGAGTAGGAGCAACGTTAGGAAAAATGACGGAGCGGAAAATGGAAAAGGACCGCAAAATTCGTGCTCGTTCGGAAAAATAATTGATTACTGTCTATATATGTATATTTCGACCAGTATGGCTCGTACGTAAATATTTAATTCCTAACTATTTTCGAAATTGCGGAGCCGGAAATGTGGACTTGACCTTGGCTTGGATTTAACACAGAGAGAAAATAAATAATTAATTTTTGCCTAATTGGCGGATTAAATTATTATGGAGCCAGAAGGGTGGAGTTGAAAATCTCAAGTTTTAATCACTTGAGGTTAATCACACGAAGCTGGAACGGTGGAATTGAAACCGCGGCTCGATTCTGACAGAAGATCGACAAATAAATTATTTAATTATAATTTTTCGATAATTAAATTCTCGACTTTAATTATTGAGAGGCCGGAGAGGTGAATAAAAAAAACCTGGCCCTTTGCTCGAACGGAAGATTAGAATTAAATAAATTTTCGTAGTTATAATTATAAATACATAAATTTATAATTAATTGATTTTTTTTAAACTATTTTGTTTCGCAGCCGGTTATGCCGTCGGCACCACGTACAGGGTGCAGGGTACCTCAAAGGAAAAAAAACAATACCGAAAAACACAACACGGCTAGGTCGAGAATTTAAGCGACACAATCACGGATTTGTAGTGAAATGGCGGGTTATATCTGTTGGTTTTCGAAAATTTAAATTTTTTTAACATTTTATCGGCTATATATTTTCTGAAATTGGGGCAGAAAATATTTGGAAGTATATGGACATGCATTTAAGTACGGATATATGTATGTAAGGGCATGTGGGGCATATGTTGGCACAGTGGAGCCTCGATAAGTGGACTGTATAGTTGGGGGAACAGAAAAGTTACGTGGTGTAAAAAATGACACTGATTGAGGAAGATAAAAACAAATATTACGACAGCGGCGGACTGTTCGGTGAATTTGGAAATTCCGGAACTAATTCACACCGGTGGCCAATATTAATTATGCCTTCTTTTTGTCACCACATAATTTTACTGTTCACTTGCGAATTTTTCGCGGATTAATTGCACCAAAAAACAAGAAAGGAAAGCTAACTTCGGGCGGAGCCGAAGTTGATATACCCTTGCAGCTAAAACAGGATATATATCGCTAAAATCGGATATAGTTGACCGATTCTTATGGGAATATCATAATATAACCAATAAATTACAAGACAAAATCTAAAAAAAAGCACAAACTTCTATCTTGAAGAACCCCAAAGTTGGTATTTTTACCAAATACCATTTCCGATCGTTCAGTTATATGGCAGCTATAAGATATAGTCGGCCGATCCATATGAAACTTGATAAGTCGTATTATTTTTCCAAAAATAGAATTCATAGAAAATCCCAACTTTGTAGCTCGAAAAACACTGAAGTTATGCCATTTCCGATCAATCAGTTATATGGAAGATATAGAATAAGTCGGCTGATTCTTATAAAATTTGGCATGTTGTATTATTTTGCCAAAAATAGCAATCGTGCCAAATCCGAATTCTCTAGCTTTAACCCTTATGTCAATGACCGGGTACCCGGGTACCCAAATCGTCACAATTTCTTGATTGCTCGGCCCAGGAGAAGTATTTTGGTCCCATGTCTTAGATCATCTTCATTCAACCATTTCTGCATGATATTAACACATTTTCAACGAGAAAAGATTTTTTTTTTAATTTCAAATTGACATTTTAACAAATAGTGTTCTGAGTCACGACCGGGTACCCGGGTACCCATTTAAAAAGCATTGAGAATGATGAAGAATGATACATTTTTGAATGTTTAATACTTAATTAATAATAAAGTACTGATGATTAACTATTTAAATAACTGATAATTAGTGAAAAACAATAACAAAGCATTCAAAGTCACAAATAAATTATTCAGCAGGACTTTTGTAACATGAATTACATTCAACTAACGTAGTCGCGTGTTGGTCGCAAACAGGCATTTCACATTGCCGGCACGCCTTCCTTGTTTTTCGCCGTCTTTTCAGGTCTTGTTGTAAACAAATGTGGCAACAACCAGCAACTTTTTTCCTTCCTGTTTTATCCAGAGTCGGATGTTCTCTCTGCTTCGTCGGCATGGGCGGCAAAAGCTTTCCGATGATGGACTCAATCGCAAGTTTCGTTGAGAAATGCCTTGTTATTTGCACGTTTTCAGAGCGTTCATGGATACTTGGGAGAGCAAGTTGTTCGCTTAATTGCAAAAAAAACATACGACGGGCGTTAGTCTTTTTTGGCAGCATAGAGTTGTTCTCTTTGTAAATCACAAACGTTGCGAGTGCGCTTATATCGAGAACATTGAAAAACATTGCCAAGGGCCACCTATTCGTCCGTCGGTGTGTGGTGTATCTGCCGGCCATCATGTCCAACGTATCAACTCCAGCTTTGTACCGATTATAGTGCAAAATGATCTCTGGTTTCTTTTGCGCGTTGTCAGCCACGGCCAGGTCCGAGTGCATCGTCGAAAGCAGTATAACTGCTTTATTTTTCTTTGGCACATACGAACAAATCGTCGTATTTTCGTGAAAGCCGAACAGTGTGGATAATTCTGCACGATCCTTTGACGCAGTCATCTCCTTCGGAATGTACGGCTTGTTTTTTCGCAGGGTTCCTACGATGGTCAAGTCCCACGTCAATAGGAGCTTAGCGATCGGCAACGTCGTAAAAAAATTGTCCATGCTGATGTTCCTTCCACTTCCATGTTCCTTCCACGTTATACACGTTATATATAGAAGGGCGACCGTACACGTTATTCCTTACCGAATATACTATAGTGAAAATTCCGCGTCAAATTCTGCGCGTCAATTTCAATAGGCCTTTTGTAGCGGCAGGTGTTCAAAATTATTTATATTTTCACAAAATATTTCGTATAAAATACGTAAAACATTCACAATATATTTGTTTTTCATGAACAAATGAAAAACTATTGCAAAATATTTATTTTAACATAGTTAAAGCAATGTATCTACGTGTGGGTACCGGGGTACCCGGTCATTGACTACTGTCGGTAAAAATGGTTATTGACATAAGGGTTAAAAATACCGAAGTTATAGCATTTCCGATCAATCAGTTATATGGCAGCTATAAGATATAGTCGGCCGATCCTTATGAAATTTGGTAGGTCGTATTATTCGTACAAAATCTGAACTCTGTAACTTTAAAAACACCAAAGTTATACCATTTCCGATCAATCAGTTATATGGCAGCTATAAGATATAGTCGGTCCCGGCCGTTCCGACTTATATACTGCGTGCAAAGGAAAGAAGGGTGTGTGCAAAGTTTCAAGACGATAGCTTTAAAACTGAGAGACTAGTTTGCGTAGAAACAGACAGACGAACAGACAGACGGACAGACGGACATGCTTATATCAACTCAGGAGGTGATCCTGATCAAGAATATATATACTTTATAGGGTCGGAGATTATAGGGTCCTTCACTGCGTTGCACACTTTTGACAAAAATTATAATACCCTCTGCAAGGGTATAAAAATGTGTATGTGCGTATGTATGTGTGTGGATGCACATATGCCTCGACCGTTGGCAAGCGAATGGATAACGGAGAGGCCGAAAACGGCGAGGAATATGGGCAGCACACAAAACGGAGACGGATGGAAAAATTTGCAGAATTTTATGATTATTATAGATTATTAGAAAATCTCAACCTGCCGTTGTGTCGGAAAACTCGGACTTGGAGTTGACACGGAGGGAAAAACAATCTTGCAGCAGTGTGAACGAAATTTATTGTTCGGATCACTGCTGAGGACCGGCAGAGAGATGGAGACGGAAAAATGTACTTATCTTTTGGCGGAACAATGCCGAGAACTGCTGGCAAAAGAAAATCCAGGAATTATCCGGCTTGAAGTACCAATGTTTTGTAGGGGGGCGCTGCTGCCGCCAAAGATTCCAGAAAATATGAAATGTTGAAATAAGAAGTCGGGGGCGTCTTTCGGATGGTATAACGCGGTCAGCTTTATTGGGCTGCTTACATGAGATTACAGAACTTAACTTAGAAACTAGTACAAAAAAGAGATCGACGACAACCAACGAGCGAGAAGAAAGGGCACAGAGGGGCGAGTGTGGATGCGCTCTTCAGCGCGGGTGCGCTCTTTAGCGCGGGTGCGCTCTTCAGCGCGGATGCGCTCTTCAGGTGAGCGGCACAACGGCCCCTCACCTAAACATTGTGAAAGGATCATCAAATCATCTTTTGACCAACGTGTGATTAAAGCTAGCACTCCCCTAGAAATATTAACTGTCAATAATGACAGTTCATTGAACGAAATCTCATTATCAAAAAAGGCTCCAAGATTCCTGCGATTGAACGTCATAACCTTACACTTTGAGCAGTTAAGAAAGAGGAGATTGTTTGAACAGCACAAGAAGACTTCGTTAAGGTCTAATGGCAAGTGTCTTTGTAGGTATTGGTCTGAGAAAAAAAAAGACTTGACATCATCAGCACACATAAATATAGTAGCATAGTTTACTACACTAGGTAAATCGTTAACAAAAAGCAAGCTCAAAGGATAAATTGAGTAAGATAGTAAGAGGATAGCAAAGGTTATCAGAGCCGTCCCTTAGAACACAGCTAGGGAGATTATCAGGACCAGCAGAGAATGAGATATCTATTGTTGAGAGAGCTTTAAACACATCATGATATTGAAATTTTGACAAATAAATGTTGTTTACCTATATGAATCGGACGAATAGGTTGCTTGAAAAATTACGCAAAGAGATTAGCAATACCTAGCTCAGAAGAATCTAAAATATTTTTATAAGATTGGGAAAGAGGAAAAAGATTTAATTTACGTTTCATTTTGACAAAAGAATAGACAGAACTCGGATCATAACGAAAGTTTACCTTATAATTCATAATAATACGTTTATAACGCTTGTTGAGAATGATAAACTTGTTACAAATATTTAAAAAGTAAACAAAATGAAACAAGGATTCCGACTAAAGAAACTTTGTGTAAGCTCTCGATTTCTGGTTTTTAAGACCAGAGTAAGTAGTTTTGTTGACAATGACTTCAGGAACAAATTTATTCAACGTATTATGAATTATTTCGTATCATCTTCAATAGAGTTTAAACATAAATCGAGTTCTCCGAAATGATTGGGAAGGGCATTAAAAACCGCTTTCCAAAACATTTGGAGCGTTGTTAAACCTTAAAGCCAGCATCATTATGAGGCACACATGCTAATATAGCTATAGCGGCGACGACCGAATTACTGTCACAGAGGATGTCACATTGGAGAATATAACAACCAGAAATCTGCAGTAAGTTTTATGAATGGGATTAAGTTGGAGTAGTTCAATATCAGTTAGGTCATCGATAAAGTCATTATGAGAACTGGAAAGCAGGGAATTGTTGTCCTCAGAAGGGATCCAGGAAATGAGGGCAAGATTGAAATCTCCCATGATTAGGAATAAATTAGAGTCATTGACCAACGAAAAAAACAGACTTAATAGCCATAAGGTGGGGAAAATATACGATATTTTCAACCATAGGAGGAATGTAGGAAAAGGTCAAGAAAATATGTGACGAGCCAGAAAAAATTCTCACCGCAATGATCTCTATTCCGAACTCATTCGAGAAAGGACTAAGTTCAGCAGGGTACTCATTATTAGCAGCAATGAGGAACAAGAGATGGACGATCCAATCAAAACACAGTGAAATTGCAAAGAAAAAATTTTATAATCAGAAATAGAGGAATTGTGCCAAGTTTCAGTAATGGCGATAGCAAAATCTAAAGAAGTACTCTTTTTCAAAAATCGGCTCAATTTACCAAAATACTTCGCACGTTTTTGTCGCAACAGGAAAATACTTTGTTATTCAGTTTTTTGGAACAATTTCTGCAGGGCTAGGATTTTGAGTTTCTTTGGCTAGGCATTTTTTGGCATTTCTTTCAACAATGATACTGTGCTCAGGCCAGGCAGCAGGATCATATGATTTTTATACCCTTGCAGAGGGTATTATAATTTTGGTCAAAAGTGTGCAACGCAGTGAAGGAGACATCTCCGACCCTATAAAGTACCTATACCCTATATATATTCTTGATCAGGATCACCTCCTGAGTTGATATGAGCATGTCCGTCTGTCCGTCTGTCTGTCTGTTTCTACGCGAACTAGTCTCTCAGGTTTAAAGCTATCGTATTGAACATGAACAACATGCCGAATTTCATAACGATCAGCCGACTATATCTTATAGCTGCCATATAACTGAACGATCGGAAATGGTATTTGGTAAAAATACCAACTTTGGTATTTTTGAAGATGGAAACTTGGTACTTTGTTTTAGATTTTTTTATTGTAAGAAATTGGTTATATTATTATATTCTCATAAGGATCGGCCAATTTAATCCGATGTTTTCGATGTATATCCGGTTTTAACTGCAAGGGTATATCAACTTCGGCTCCGCCCGAAGTTAGCTTTTCTTTCTTGTTCGAAATGAATCAGGCAGGGCTATTTTAAAAGAAGATATGGAATGCTTATGTTTACAGTTAAATAATAAATAGCTATTTCATTAGGAGCTACCATAAGATGGTTTAACAGGTGATTCCTGACATGACCAACAGTGGCGTCCGGCATAAGGAGATAGAAAACTGTAGCCTACGGGGGGCAACCGCCCTCAGTGCAAGCCCAGAAGATCTATCTTCAGGCGTCACACCAGTCAGGTGTCTTGGAGACAGCACAGCAGGAGCAGCATGTAGGTTGTCCTACGATGAAGGCTCCATGATGGCTCCATCTCCAAAGCTTTCCAAGGCTCCAGATTTTTACTCGGTACATTGATCGCTTCATGCAAGGGATCAATATTAGTCTGCCCTGCTAGAAGGCTCATTATGTCCCTTGGTACTGAAACGTCATCAGTAGGTAGACAAGTAGGCGATGGTAAAATATTTGGCGTTAAAAATGTATTGACATGCACCGCATGGAATGTAGGGGTACCCAATAAATTTGCAGTCAGCAAGCTATTTTTAAAAATTTGTTTCTTGGAGATTCGCTTAAAAACTTTAGACGAAGGAATAGGGTTTCAAGTGCAAGGAATTTCTTATTAGGGGCCGAAAATTGCTTGCGAAAATCAAGGAAACCCGTTTCTAGTTAGCTTCATAAAAGTTCTGACTCGATTTCCCTGCAAGCGATGCATGACCACCACTAGCCAATCTTCTTATTAATAAGTTCACTTATCCGTCCATTGTATCCACCACCAGCACATTTAATATGTGAGCAGTTGTTGCAAAGCCAGCAAGACACGTATGAGTCACCTGTGATGGATCCACAAAATTTAAATTTTTTGGCTGTGTAAATTAGACTCATTGTTGATGGATTGCTGACCACGTCGTGAAGAACAACAAACCCCACAATAACTACGTTGTAACGGGTTAGGTCCAGAGGTACAGCTCGGAAAGAGATTTTGTTGGAGAATAATTAAAGCGCAACAGAAATAAAATAAATAAATGGTTCAAAAAACATATTAAGTCAAATTTATTTTCAGAATTAATCGTTATATTTCCACTTGTCGCGAAAAGAGAAAACTTTATTTCTAAAGGCGAAGATATAGGCAATCTGGCGAGAGCGATCAAAGAAACACATCCGGATACGGCAAAGTGATGCAACTAATTTGAATATAAAATATACAATTGTATACATAAATATAAATCACACATTCGTTTCAATTTTTTTCATTTTAAACGTTCATCTATCTTACACAATAGATATAATTCGTATACATAAAAAAAATATTTATGAAGCGAGTGCATGTGGATAATTACACTCCCAAGTACTACAGCGGTAAGTGGTCTTGGGATGGAAATAAAGACAGTCTCCATTTTGAGCCTCATAGTGATCTTGAGGATGCACGTGAGCGCTACATAATTACCAATGGCTATAAGTTTCTACGAACAATAAATCAGGAAGAAGAGCTGATATTTCGACAGGCGTATGTAAGAGACGACAGCACATATGACTGCGACACAGTAGTTATCAATGATATACGTGACCTGGTTCTTTTCCTTATGCCTAGTGAATTTCTTACCCACCGGTTTGTGGAGCTCATGCACCGTCCAGCAGTTCACAGATTAATACATGCTTTAATAATATATTTTGAATACTTTCTTCGCCTTGTAGAGTTTGTCCTTATTCGAAGGGACGAATTAGCCGGACAAATTCAGAGCCAGCAAACCATTGAAATGAAAAAGACATTTTCGATATATTTAAGCCAGTACAGAATTTTGGTCGCTCGCAACTATAGTGTTATTTTGAAGGGAGAAGGAGATATGGCCGATTATTATCACTTAAAAGAAATTGTAAACATTTCAGATACAGATAGGGACAAAATTTTGCATGAACAATTTCTGGCTGTAACTACCCAAATGGTTTGGATATGTATGCATCGCCGAGCCTACAATGTTATTGAAATGGAAATGAATCGGCTTTTTCGTTCTGATCACTTTGTTATGACACGACCGGAATACTTGCAATTTACTCGGGCAGAAAGAAGTTTACTTTATGGCGGTAATAACAAGATTGTTAACTACCGTACTCAAGTGTCTCCTCTTATTCAAGAACTAGAGCATGTAGCCGATGCGGATATGCCTATATTGTGGATAGGGGAAAGAAAATACCGTGGAACTGATCTAAGAATAGCCGAAATGGAACTAGAATATATTGTACCCGGTCCTCAGCTACGTATGATTGATATAGCTCATGGTATATTAGGGCACCCAAAACGACTTTACAACACCATTCTTGACTTGGACTGGCCAACTGTTCGCTATTCCAACTTCTCCATTCAATATGATCCTTATCACATAGTCAGGCAGCCTCATTTGGATATTCCGAAAATCGATGCTGGTAGGATGAGGAAAATGAACGAACACTATGAGCACTTTTACAAGGTATATCGAATCTATGAGCCCCATAGCATACAGATCCTAAACAAGTGGCTTAAACGGGACAAACTTATCCAGTTCTATCGCTCTGGAGGACTACTCCTTACTAATGTATTGTCACGGTGCGAGACAGAACTCTCTAATTCAACGTCAGGTCCCAAGATTGACCAAATCATCTCCAGCTACTTCAAAGTCAAATCACGTCTGCGTAAAGGGTCGCCATATGCAGAGGACAACGTCAGCATTACGACTTCAAGAATAGGGGGCTTCTCTTCACCACGCCAAAAAAGGAGTCCCACTGACTACTTCTTTGATTAATAAATTATAAGTAATAGTGGAATTTACAATAAGAATAAGGAATAAGCGCGAATAATGCACAAGTATTTTGGATATAAATAAACGAAATTTTAAGTAAAAGTTTATAAAACAAGAAAGGACGGGTGTATTATATCCGGTACTTATCTACATATTTCAACATCACTTTAACCAACCTTTAAAGCAGTGGTCGGCACCCCAATACATTGATATAATTTTAACGCATTCGTATTAGTAAAGAATAACAGAAAGTAGGCTGTAAGCATGACGTTTCACACATTTATACTGTGTGTGTGGCAGATCTCGGGCAGAGAATTTTCCAAATTTTTGTTGCATACTCTTGCCCTTAAGAACTTTTTTCTTTTTTTTTTGAAATCAAGTTAAATTTTATTGTAGTCGCCGGAATCGTTCAGAACCATTTGAACATAATCGGGCGCTTAGAAGATGGGGTGAATATGGTACATATGGGATATGGGCCTAGACTATATACAATAATTTACAGTTATTTACATTAGTTTACAATATTATTGAACAACACGGGAAGACAGATCGCTGGGGTGAAATCTCTTTAAACGCCTAAGAGCTTGCAGGTCGGCCAGCCTGCTAGCCAGTGGATTTGGGTGACTCGTTAGCCTGTCCGAGTACCGTTTAGGAGGTCGCCCACCGGGACAAGGCGTAGGTCGTTTTGGATGGCCTGGTTTGTCACATACCAGGGAAGTCCGGATGCCCGTCGAGCAGCACGTGCCTGCACTACCCTCAGCCTGTTTAGCTGGTGTTTGGATGCGGTGCCCCATACCTCGATCGCATATGTCCAGGTTGGCGTGAGGATAGCTTTGAGCAGCAAAACTTTCGGCGAAAGCTAGAGGCTTTTGGATCCCAGGAGCCAGTCGAGCTTTTGTAGTTTCCAAACACATTTGGCTTTGACAGCCGTGATGTGGGTATTCCATATGAGCCTGTGATCTAGCGCTCCATCGCATTCAGCCAGGCCCTTAAGCACAAAAACCATTCAAAAAAAACCTACCATTCAATAGGAAAGCAGAATAAAAAAATAAAGTAAGGCTAACTTCCGGCGAAGCCGAAGTTCAAGTACCCTTGCAGTTAAGAAGGGATATACAGACATCGAAAAAAAATGAACTAATCCATTATTTAAATTAGAATTTCAATAATAAAACAAATTTATTAGAATAAAAAATTCCCAAGCTTCTATCTTCAAAAAACCAAAATTGGTTTTTTTACCAAGTACCATATACTTTTTCCGGTCGTTCAGTTATGTCAGCTAAGGGATATAGTTGACCGATCCTTATGGAATTTGGGTGGTTAGATTGTATGGTCCAAAGTAGAATCTGTAGGATGTTTATAGTTTCTGTCGGGTCAGGCAGCAGCGGTGTAATTTTAATGTTAAATATGTTAACGTAATGTTTGTTGTAATGATGTTTATTTATTAGGCTTAAGTTTGTACATTAGCTTTGTTGATCGCAAGCCGACTCTCTCTCGGCCGCTCGACTCAACGGGCTTTCTATAGGGAGTTTTAGCTCGGCAATGTCTAGGTCGGGCCGCCCTCTCCACTTTCGGGAGCTTTAGCTCGAAGTGACTTGTCGGGCCGCCCTCTCTCTGTACTTTACTTTCGTCTCTGCTTGCACCATAAGCTGGTCTATCAGATGATCATCCGGCTTCATCTGCAGGCAGAAATAAACATTTATAACGTTCAATTTAAATACAAAATCGTCTTTTATTTACGGCATTGAAAACGCTCAATGACCAAACATTGGTGACCCCGACGTGATATAGTTAATATAATTAACTAAATTATTAACTATAATTTACTAAAGCTATAGAAACTAAAACTAAACCAAGCTATCCCCGCGAAAACATATGTGGTGCAGATTAAAATTTACATGAACGGTTGTGGTGCTAATAAGCAATCAGGTTTATATAAAATAATAAACAAATTCAAATTAAGAATAAAACATAAACCTAACGGCAGTTCAGTTGTGGCCCGGTAAATTGTTTATTATTGGCACACATACATATTTACGTTCCACAAAGCAAGTGCATTCGCCCGCGCATAGACTTCATATATATATACGTTCCACAATTCCGCTACGGTTCTGAGCGCACAGTGGGACAAGTCGTGTTCGTCGCGAGCAAATAAATTTGGAGCGATACAATTTGGCGCCGGAATTATTTACTTCGGGTTCGTCGGAACTTAATAAATCCACCATGAACTCCAGCGGCGCAGACACAGGAGCACCCACTCCAACCCGTAGTGCTATTCTAAAGTGCAAGGCCCTGGGTATTCTCCAGGACTTGCAGAGGGTCCAAAGAGCTCTTCAGCCTGTTTCCAAGGTGGACGATGCCATGCTCAACGTGCGTCATGGTCAGATAGTTGCCATGTTCAGCGACTTCAAGGCCATCCACGGGGAGCTTGAGGATTTGGACATTTCGTAAATCAGTAGTGAGCTCCGATGGACTGTCTCGGAGCTGGTAGTGACAATGCAGGCCGAAATTGAGCACGAGACGACCCTTCGCTCTTCCCGAATTGCTGCCCACTCCACCCTAGCTAACGGAATGTCCACCATGCAGGGTGACTCAGGGTCAGGTCAAAGGTTTCAAGCTTTGCCTCCCTTGCCTCTTCCTACCTTCAGCGGTGGATACTCTGAATGGCCTGAGTTTTACTCGATATTCTGTACAATCGTTGGCGGTAATCCGAGCATCAGTAAGGTGGAAAAGCTGCAAAGGTTGCGATCTTGCCTTCGGGAGTCCGCTTTCGAAGCAGTTCGCTCCTTGGAAGTCTCCGATGAGAATTATGATGTCGCGCTGAATTTGTTGGAGAAACGATTTAATAGCCGTCGTTTAATATTTCAGGCTCACGTGAACGAGATTCTTGGCCTCACTCTAGTGGAAGGTGATTCAATAACAGGTCTTCGAGGGTTATCCGACAAATTCAATGCCCATATGAGAACTTTGAAGAATTTGGGTTCGACGAATGAGATAGCCGGCTGCATCATTGTTCAGGTGCTTCTTCAACGGTTGGACCCAGCTACCCAGGTGAAGTGGGAGGAGAGTCTAAATTCTTCAAGTTCCGACGCCATCCCTACTTGGGAGTCGCTGGCAGAGTTTCTGGAGCAGCGATGCAGGACTTTGGAGGCTATGGATGTGGCCGCTGGGCAGAGCTATGGAGCGGATCCCTCTTCGGGTTGGAGTGCTTCGCTGGGAGCTGATTAAGCTGTACCTTGCCCCTTACGAATGTAGTTGGAGGACAGGCCCCAACGGAGGGGGAATGTCGGGTCAGGCAGCAGCGGTGTAATTTTAATGTTAAATATGTTAACGTAATGTTTGTTGTAATGATGTTTATTTATTAGGCTTAAGTTTGTACATTAGCTTTGTTGATCGCAAGCCGACTCTCTCTCGGCCGCTCGACTCAACGGGCTTTCTATAGGGAGTTTTAGCTCGGCAATGTCTAGGTCGGGCCGCCCTCTCCACTTTCGGGAGCTTTAGCTCGAAGTGACTTGTCGGGCCGCCCTCTCTCTGTACTTTACTTTCGTCTCTGCTTGCACCATAAGCTGGTCTATCAGATGATCATCCGGCTTCATCTGCAGGCAGAAATAAACATTTATAACGTTCAATTTAAATACAAAATCGTCTTTTATTTACGGCATTGAAAACGCTCAATGACCAAACAGTTTCTATCTTTAAAAACACGAAAATAGGGTCATTTCCGATAATAGCTGCAACCCAACGTTCTATGTCTAAAAATACCAAAGTTATGGCATTTCCGATCGATCAGTTATATGACAGCTAATGGATCGATCCGGTCGATCGATAGTCGGTCGATCCCGGTCGTTCCAACTTATATTCTGCACGCAAAGGAGAGAAGTGTATATGTGTATATGAGGGGTGCCCAAGCTCTGCATGCAGCAGAGCAAACTCCCATACCAATGTAAAAAATCACCAATGCATTGGTGCGAAAATTTTTTTTCCCATCCATGTGGGTGCACTGAAAAATAAAATTATAGTAACACTCACAAGAGGTTGAAAAAATCAATATACTAAAAAATTTTATTTTATAAAATTATAGGAATTAAAAAAATGCCCTCCATTTTTTACAACAGCTTATTGTTATACTATGAAAATTAATGCAGAGCTTCTTTTTTAAAAAAAAATGTTCTGCGAATTTCTTCTTCTTTAAATTTGTCTTTGTATGAGATGTCCTATCTATGTATTTTATAATCCTTGATATAAGTAAAGCTTTTGATTTGGCCAACATCCCAATTTTAGCAAATATTCTTTTAGATAGGGGTTTCAACTCTTTAGTTATTAATTTATAATCGGCTTTCTAAGTAAACGAATTTTAACTATGGGTAACTCCGAAGTTACTGTGAGTAAAGGAGTCAGCCAGGGTAGCTGCCTTGGTCCAATACTTTTTAATCTGTATACCTCTGATTTGCATGTCATAAGAGATCATCAAAGCATTTTATTTCAATATGTGCAATTCATATGTGAATAAATGCATCAATATGTGATGCATTTTAATAATAATAGGAAATTATTAAATATTATGTGTAATAATATAGCTATTAACGATGTAGATCAGGTTATTTATTTAGGTAGGACCATTTGTACAAATAATTCCTCATTAGGACATGTCAAACATATCATAGCCAAATCCAATATGTTTTTAAATATGTTAAGTGAATGTGTTTTTGGCATTTATCCTACCAAGGCCCTTAACCTTTTTAAGGCTTTTGTTAGGCCAAAATATAAATACGCCTGCTCTTCTTTCGCTTGCATTTCGAAAACGGTAACAAAAACGAAAATATTTAGTATCTATGGTTAATGAAATTTTTAATGATGGAACAGTACCGGATTCTTGACGTAGAATTAAAGTTGTTCCAGTACCAAAAAAGAACACCGATTCGTCTATAATTACAAATAACCATCATATTTGTCTTTTTAGTGTTGTGCTTAAATGCCTAGAAGGTCTTATTAAAGTCAACATGGAGATGCACATAGATAATTTAAGTTTAATTCCAAATCGGTCTTACGCTTTTAGGAAAAATCACTCTACAGCTCACGGCGTTAACGATGGTATTAATAATATAGCTAATCTAAAAGCTAAAGTTTTTTATGTCACAGCAGCAGTACTAGATATAAGTAAACCTTTTGATTTGGCCAACATCCCAATTTTAGCAAATATTCTTTTAGATAGGGGTTTCAACTCTTTAGTTATTAATTTATAATCGGCTTTCTAAGTAAACGAATTTTAACTATGGGTAACTCCGAAATTACTGTGAGTAAAGGAGTCAGCCAGGGTAGCTGCCTTGGTCCAATACATTTTAATCTGTATACCTCTGATTTGCATTTCATAAGAGATAATCAAAGCATTTATTTCAATATGTGCAATTCATATGTGAATAAATGCATCAATATGTGATGCATTTTTTATTAAATATTATTTAAATTATTAAATTATTATTAAATATTATGAATAATAATATAGCTATAAACGATGTAGATCAGGTTATTTATTTAGGTAGCACCATTTGTACAAATAATTCCTCATTAGGACATGTCAAACATATCATAGCCAAATCTAATAAATCCAATATGTTTTTAAATATGTTAAGTGAATGTCTTTTTGGCATTCATCCCAGGAAGGCCCTTAACCTTTTAAAGGCTTTTGTTATGCCAAAATATAAATACGCCTGCTCTTCTTTCGCTTGCATTTCGAAAACGGTAACAAAAAGTATTAAGGTCCATGCAAAGTTCTTCCTCAGAAAATGCCTTGGACTTATTAAATCGACACCTATTATCATAATATACCATTTATCAGGTGAACTTCCTCCGGAATATAGACGAAAAATTTGCTACGGCGAAGGAATTGGCCAAAATTTTTGCTCATGGTTTACCAGCAGCCTCTCTTTTGGCTAATGATTTCGCAGCGAAAAACACTAGCTATATAAAGGTTTACTCGGAATTCAAGGATATTATTATTAAATTGCTATTCAATTGCTAATTTAAACGTTTCTTCTTACAAATCTCGGAAAATCTCAATGGATGTGGATTTTTTCAAAATAAGAAATCGTCTAATACGTCATAAGTTAAATCGCTTTTCAAAAAAAAAAAAAAAACTCCATTTTAAACAAAAAAGGTTTTGAAATTGTTTTTACTGACGGCTCAGTTCAAGAAAATTGTATAGGGTGCGCCTTTGTACATTCAAATTCTAATACCATTAAAAGTTTTTAACAAGTTTTCTAACACTAAACGTTCCTCGCTTACTGCCGTGCTAACAGCCCTGGAGAAAGCCATTGACTTTGATATTTCAGAAAATTTTATGAAAGTAGCAAACCTAACAGCCTGAGTGCAAACGCTGAAGAAAGTTTTATTTCCAACTGCATAGCTTTGGATATCCTCAAAAAAATTGAAAACAGTCAAAGTATCATTTATTTCGAATTACACCACATATCCAGCCATCTTAATATCGAAGGAAACGATTTGGCGGATTCAACAGCAAAAAATGCCAGAAACGGTGGCTCATATATATAAAGTCTTTGACAATACTATTTGCGACTGCATCTCCAATTCAATTGAAGATATTTCTCTTATATTTATTATTTCTATTATTTTAAAATGCCTAAAATATGGACCTATCCGTAGAAATTTCCTGCCTCTACTTAAATATGACGATATATATCGGTTCTTTGCGCACAAACCAATAACAAATTACACCTATATAACTAATTTTTTACGCTTAGCCAAAATAATTACATATGTAATTATCATTTACATATGAAAATAATCTCACTCTAATATCGATAACTTCATCATTCATCGGATTTCATCGCACATCTTCATAAACTCACAGCACGACATATCACTATTATTTATGTTTTGAAGAATTTCTAACCAGTGTCTTGAAATTTCATTTCACACATTTCTTCCCCAATTTTCCCCAGGTTGAAAGTAACTTAAAACACAAAAAAAAAAAAAAAAAAAAAAAAAGAAAGGAAAGGTAACTTTGGGCGGAGCCGAAGTTGATATACCCTTGCAGTTAAAACTGGATATATATCGCAAACATTGGATTAAATTGGCCGATCCTTATGAGAATATCATAATATAACCAATTTATTACCATAAAAAATATAAAACAAAGTACCAAGCTTCCATCTTCAAAAATACCGAAGTTTGTATTTTTACCAAATACCATTTCCGATCGTTCAGTTATATGGCAGCTATAAGATATAGTCGGCCAATCCCGGCCGTTCCGACTTATATACTGCGTGCAAAGTAAAGAAGGGTGTGTGCAAAGTTTCAAGACGATAGCTTAAAAACTGAGAGACTAGTTCGCGTAGAAACGGACAGACAGACAGACGGACAGACAGACGGACATGCTCATATCAACTCAGGAGGTGATCCTGATCAAGAATATATATACTTTATACGGTCGGAGATGTCTCCTTCACTGCGTTGCACACTTTTGGACAAAATTATAATACCCTCTGCAAGGGTATAAAAACAAGAATGTTTATAATTAAAATACGAAACTATGGTACACTGAAAAAAATTGTGGCGCGTGAATGCTAACAATTTCGTTGATTATATATATATTTTCCTCTTTTTATATATTCCCCAATATTAAATTATGGCCTTCCGCAATGACATATGAATAGAAAAACAAGAAAGGAAAGCTAACTACGGGCGGAGCCGAAGTTGATATACCCTTGCAGTTAAAATCGGATATATATCGCAAAAATCGGATTGCATTGGCCGATCCTTATGAGAATATCATAATATAACCAATTTTTTACAATAAAAAATCTAAAACAAAGTACCAAGCTTCCATCTTCAAAAATACCAATGTTGGTATTTTTACCAAATACCATCTCCAATCGTTTAGTTATATGGCAGCCATAAAATATAGTAAGCTGATCGTTATGCAATTTGGTAGGTTGTATTATTTTGCCAAAAATAGCATTCGTACCAAATCCGAATTCTCTAGCTTCAAAAACACCGAAGTTATAGCATTTCCGATAAATCAGTTATATGGCAGCTATAGGATATAGTCGGCCGATCCCGGCCGATCCCGGCCGTTCCGACTTATATACTGCGTGCAAAGGAAAGAAGGGTGTGTGCAAAGTTTCAAGACTTTAGCTTTAAAACTGAGAGACTAGTTTGCGTAGAAACAGACAGACGGACAGACGGACATGCTTATATCAACTCAGGAGGTGATCCTGATCAAGAGTATTGTCACCGTTTGGCCGATCACGGGAATGCCTTATAACACTCAGGACAGTTGTTGAAGTGATGTGTAACGAGCGTTTTATTCTACAAGAAAATTGTTCTTAACCTGATACATAATTACTTATCCTACATACCGCAGTTTCTCTTCCCCTTTCTGTGATGGCGCAAATCGATGTGCTTTTCCCCAAATTATTTTTCCCAAGCTAGGATTTTAGTGTGAACAGATAACATAAACTTAAAATCCTAAACATAAAAATACTGAACCCTAATCTTAACTATCGATAGCCACTAGTTCGTTCCGCGACATCCGCACCCCCGTGAAGCAGCCGCATTCACCACGTCCAGGACAGCTAGCTTCGAAGCGGGACGCATAGTCGTCTTGGCTCGATCGGTAGTCCGCACCGCTGCTCGACGAGGTACTCCATCCTTCCCGGTGAACACCTCTTCCACGACGCCTCGTTTCCATTCCCTTCGTGGTATGGCTGGATCGCAGATGAATACCAGGTCTCCTCGACGGATGGGCTCGACGCGCTTGCACCATTTCTCCCTGCTTCCAGAAGCGATCGCGCATCATCCTTGCTAAGCGCCACTGCTTCCTAGTAGCGGATCTCACGGGCTCCTGTCCATCATCCTTGGGGAGATCTGGGATATCCGATGCTCCTTTCAACAAATCGTTAGGCGTCAGTGGAGCCTCCTGATCCACCGTCACCGGTAGATGAGTGAGCGGACGAGAGTTCACGATGCTCTCCGCCTCAATCAGCAGGTTCTCCAGTACATGCTCCTTGGTCGCGAGTTCCTTCATTGTGTGCGCCAGCACCTTCTTCACGCACTGCACCATCCTCTCCCAGGCACCGCCTTCAGCTGGGTTCACCGGGCAGTTGAAGATTCATTCGACTCCCTTAGACGACAGATCGCCCTGGATCTGTGCAGGCTCGAACACTTCGCTGATCCTCTTGGCCTCGCGGTCGGCTCGAACGAAGTTCTTCCCATTGTCGCTCCTTATCCTGACCACTGGTCCACGGCGACTCATGAATTTCCTCATGGCGATTATGCAGGAGTCGGTGGACAAATCGTGAGCCATCTCCAAGTGGATAGCCCTCGTGGTCAGGCACGTAAACAGTGCCACCCACCTCTTCTCTGTGCGACGTCCAACTGTCACAAAGAGCGGCCCAAAGTAGTCCATGCCAGTAGACTTAAATGGCCATCCGTTGGCCTCTAGCCGATCCGCAGGCAGGGGGCCCATCTCGGGCTGTGTGGGTCGTGCCTTCCGCAGCTTGCAAACGTTGCATTTGCTCACCACCCTTCGTAGTAGTCTCCGCAAGTTCGTTATCCAGAACTTGCTCCGAATCGATCCGATCGTCGCCTCCGCGTTTTGGTGGCACATCTTTTCGTGGTGTTGCTGCACGATCATCTCTGCCAGCGCCTCCTCGTGAGACAGTATGATCGGCCGACGTGCGTTGTATGGCACACACGTCGCGTCGTCGATCCTTCCACTGGCTCTCAATACTCCGTCAATACTCGTCAAGGTATGGGGACAGTCCGTGCAGTCGGCTGTCCTTGGCGACGTTTCCTTGGCTGTCCTCAGCAAACGCTTCTCGCTGCGACTGCCGTATCAATGCGCGCTCTGCTTCAGCGCACTCCATCGCGGTCAATCCGTAGACTTCTTCATCGCGACGTATTCCACGGCATCGTTGAACAAATCTGAGCGCCCACGCAGTCGTCCTCACCAGTCGATTATAGCTGGAGAACCTTTGCAGGGATATAAAATTTACCGTGACCAAGGCAAACTCACATTTCATTTCCTCGTCGTCGGTCGTCGGAGGAATCCAGTCCTCGCTCGATCTCGGCCAGCTCTCCTCTGGTCCTCGTAGAAACGGCGGTCCGCTTAGCCATCGCGAACCGATGCTCAGGTCCACGGCCTTGCGCGGCCTCGTCGCGTCATCCGCCACGTTTTCGGCGGACGGGATCCATCTCCACTGGGACGCCTCTGTCGATTCCAAAATCTCCGCCACCCGGTTTCCGACGAACTGTTTGTATCTCCGGTGGGTGTTGCTTATGCAGTGCAACACAGTCTTGGAGTCCGTCCATAGCGCACAGCTGCTGATCGCCACACCGTGCTCCTGCTTGACGGTGTCCATCAATCTCGTGCCCAATACCGCTGCTTGGAGTTCCAGTCGCGGGATCGACATGGTCCTCATCGGGGCGCATTTCGTTTTGGAGCTTATGAAGTGCGCCTGCACGTCTCCGTTCTCGTACGTGGCCCGCCAGTAGGCCGCTGCTGCGAACGCCGATTGACTGGAGTCCACGAAGATGTGCAGCTGTAGCGTCCGCACTCGTCCGCCGCCAAAGTAGTGGCGCGGGCATCGGAACTCCTGGATCAGACTCATCCCTTGCCGCCAATCCTCGAAGGCTGCAGCCAATTCATCCGGTAGCGGCTCGTCCCAGTCGACTCCTCTCCGCCAAATCTCCTTCAGCAGCAGTTTGGCAGTCACCATGTAGCAGCTCAGGAACCCAATCGGGTCAAACGTAGACATCACCAGGCTTAGGAACTCCCTCTTGGTAGGGACTCGTTCCCCCGTCATCACGTTCCTCGGGACTCGATGGTACTTGACGCTGAACTTGAAATCATCGGTAGCCGGCTGCCAGTACATCCCAAGTACCTTCTCCTCAGCTTCGGTCCATCCGACGCTGGCGATGGACTCAAGTGGGTTCAGCGCTCTGACCACACTTGCCGAACTGGAGGTAAATCGGCACAAATCAAAACCTGCTTCAGCGTGAATTTCCCTCACCCGTTTCGAGATGGCGATGGCTTCGTCCTCGCAGGCGAAACTGTCGACGTAGTCATCCACGTAGTGGTATTCGTTGATGGCCAGGGCTGCGCGCGGGTCCGTGCTGCTGTACCGCAAGGCATTCATGGTCTTCACGTAGTCCGCCGAACATGGTGAGCAGGCCGCTCCGAACGTCATCACTGCCATCTCGTATACGTCCGGCTCTCGCTGGTCGTCCCCGTCTCTCCACAGAAACCTCTGGGCGCATCTGTCCTTCGGCTGCATCAGTACCTGATGAAACATCTCCTTGATGTCTGCACAAACTCCAACCGCTCCTTCCCGAAAATGGAAGAGCACTGCTGGGAGGGGCTTGTAGCGCTGTGGGCCTTTCAGTAGCGCTGAGTTCAAGGACACACCGTCCACCTTGGCAGCCGCATCGAAAACCAGCCGGATTTTCCCAGGATTGTTCGGGTTTTCCACTCCGAAGTGCGGCAGGTACCACACTTTGCCCTCCTGAAACCTCTGGATTTCCTGGGCCTCCAGTCGTCGTGCGTATCCCTTCTTGACATAATCGTCCATTATCCGGATGTAAGCCGACGCGAAGTCCACATCGCGCTTCATTTTACGCTCTATGTTGACGAGCCTCCTGAGGGCCATGCTGTAGCTCTCCGGCAATCTCACTTCGTCGTCCTTCCATAGCAGCCCGGTCTCGTATCTCTGGCCTACACGTTTGGTCGTCTTCTTCAGGGTGCTCAGGGCCCGTGCGTCGCCGCTATCTCCGACTGACGGCTCCAGGTCCACTCTGCCAGCTGCGACTGGCTGCATCGGCCGAAATTCTCGGTCTCGAAGTATTCGCTGACCATCTTCTCCAGAAGATCATCCTGGGCACGGCTAGGAGGCACGAACTTAGAAGCGGCGAGCTCGGCTTTCCGTTCACCGGTCCATATACCACCCATCCAAGTGCGGTGTCTGCTGCAAACGGCCCTCCAGATCCATAACTTTTGGTTCTGAAGGGTACTCCTAAATGAGCATGATCCAGTCCAATTAGGATCCTCGGCGTCGCATTGTTGTACGGCATCACCGGCAGACGCGTGTTCGCCTTCACTGCCTGTACATCCTCCTGACGCAGGCTCTGCATCGGAAGGTTCAGATTGGCCACTCCGTACACATTTTTCAGCCCATGGCGCTTTGGTTTGTCCGCTGCGCTGATCTGCAGGCTGACCACCTTTGTGTGCTCTTTGGCGGATTTTCCACCAAACCATTGCACATTCAGCTGTCGACTCTCGCCTTTCAGGTTCAGGCTGTGGATGAGTTCGTCGTCGATGAGTGTGACAGACGATCCTTCATCCAGCAGTGCGTACGTGTCGACCTTCGTATTCTCGCCGTACAGCGTCACGGGTAAAATCCTGAACAGCAGGTGGCATCCAATTGAGTCGATGTTGAGGTTTCGGTGCGGCAATTCCCGGCGATCGTTCGCCGGTCGCCCTTCATCCCGCTCACGTCGCGCGTCTACAACTGCTTCCGACGTAGAATGGTTCCTTTCGCTGGAATCCACTGACCGTGGCACTCCCCTCCGATTGTTGCCGTCTCTGTACGGCTGTCGGTCCTGATCCCTCCTGTGGCCCCCATCTGCGACTGGCGGCTGTTTGGATCGTTCAGGTACTTCGTGGAGCAGGTGGTGATGCCTCATCTGGCATCCGAGGACGTTGCATCCGCGGCTCTTCCTGCAGAACCGGGACATGTGTCCGGGCTCCAGGCACGAGAAGCACAGTCGTCGCTTCCTCGCGGACTCGATCCGTGTCGTTGTAGAGGCGCTGATGAAGTCCTTGCAGTCCCTGACCTGGTGCTGTCCCTCGCATATAGGGCAGCATCTGGGGCGGTCGACATATCGCTCCTCCTCGCGAACACTATTCGCGTGCAGAATACTTCGCTTCGGTTGTTCCCTGGCTCCGGCGTCCGTGACAGTGCACACCAGTTTGGCGAATTCATGGAGCCACTCGCTCAGGTGCGCCACCGTCGGATACGGCTGTATCGTGGCCGCGTGCCTTGCCCAGTCCAGCCTCTTGCTTAGCGGCAACTTTGCTATCAGCTCCTCTATTAGGGTTGGGTTGGCTAGGTGCTGGCTGCCGGTCGCGGTCGACTGCAGGAACGCAGACAGGTTACTAACCTTCGTCGCGAACGGCACGATCCTCGCGATGTTGGCCTCCTGAATCGGCTGCACTTCGCGCACGCTCTCCAATTTGCTGCGGATCAGTTGCTCTGGGCGTACCGTATTCCATACCGGAATCGTAGCTGCTCCATAACAGCTTGTACGTTGCTGGGATGAATGAGCAACGACTTTATTGTTTCGCGAGCCTCTCCCTTCAGGGCTTTCACTAGCCTCTGGTTGTTCTCCAACTCGGTGCACTGGTAGGCTGCAGTTGTCTCCGTGAACGCACACAGAAATATTGGCCATTCCTCCGGCTGACCTTCGAAATCGGGAAGATCAGGTAGTCTGCGTGGCGTCCATCCTTGCATGTTTGTCGTCGGCGCTCCATATGATATGGGCGATGGCGCAGGTACCTCTGGGTGAACATAACCTAGCACCGGCTGTGCTGCGGCGGTCACACAAGATGGCGGAGAATAGTGCAGTATTGTTGTTGTTGACACAGGTTGCCCGTTTGCACAATGGCCGCCAAGCGTCGGCGCCAAATTCGGTCGCCAATACAGTTGTGGAAACCGTAGTCTGCCCCGTCGCTTCGGGCTGCAGGCTACTTGCCGCTTTCCTGGCGGCGGTTCCACTTTCCTTCGGAGTCTGTGGCCTCTGCCGATCACCAGCCACACCAGCCAGTTGCTGTGGCCGTGGTGGTCGCAGTTGCGGGAACGCCCGAGGCTTCCAGCCTGGGGCTCCGCCTGGGTGAGTGCTTCGTGGGCATCATCTTGCAGAGTGCGAATAAAAGAATTTGTCACCGTTTGGCCGATCACGGGAATGCCTTATAACACTCAGGACAGTTGTTGAAGTGATGTGTAACGAGCGTTTTATTCTACAAGAAAATTGTTCTTAGCCTGATACATAATTACTTATCCTACATACCGCAGTTTCTCTTCCCCTTTCTGTGATGGCGCAAATCGATGTGCTTTTTTCTTTTTTTTTTTTTTTTGTATTAAGTTACTTCCATCCAGGAAAATGAGGAAGATTTATTTGGCCGTCCCGTATAATAAAAAACGGGTAAACGCCACCGCCTATGTGTGAAATGAAATTTCAAGACACTGGTTATTAATTCTTTAAAACGAAAATAAGAGTGAAATTTCGTGCTGTTAGTTTATGAAGATGTGCGATGAATCCCAATAGTGATGATGTTATCGATATTAATTGAGATTATATTCATATGTTCATTCAAATAATGTGATGTTTTAATAAAATTTGATGAAAGGTTAATCATAAGTCTATTTTTGCTGAGCGTAAAAATTTAGTTATAAAGGAGTAATTTGTTATTGGTTCGTGCTCAAAGAACCGATATATATCGTCATATTTTAGTAGAGGCGGGAAATTTGAACGGATTGGTCCATATTTTGGGCATTTTAATAGTATGTGAGAAATATCTTCAATTGAATTGGAGTTGCAGTCGCAAATAGAATTGTCAAAGACTTTTAATTTGTGCAACGTGTATTTGTCAAAGGCATGTCCGCTTAAAATTCTGTTTAGTTGTTTAACTTCGAGGCGGTTTAAATTGCAGTTTTTGTCTTTGAACCAAGGTTTTGCATTAACAAACGGAAATAATAGGCAATAACCTTTGTTTCTTTCTATACAAAAAGAGTTATATTCTCTTTCCCAATCCAACAAGATGCGATTATACAGATGAGTGATGGCATCGTTAAGAGTATATCTCAGGGAAATATATGAGCCACCGTTTCTGGCATTTTTTGCTGCTGAATCCGCCAAGTCGTTTCCTTCGATATTAAGATGGCTGGGTATGTGATGTAACTCGAAATAAAGGATACTTTGACTGTTTTCAATTTTTTTGAGAATATCTAAGGCTATGCAGTTGGAAACACAAGATTTCCTCAGCGTTTGTAACGCACCCAGGCTGTCAGTCAGGATAGCTACTTTCATGAAGTTTTTTGAAATTGCAAAGTCAATGGCTTTCTCCAGGGCTGTAAGCTCAGCAGTAAGCGAGGAACGTTTAGTGTTAGCATAAAAACTTTTAATAGTATTAGAATTTGAATGTACAAAGGCACACCCTGTAAAATTTTCTTGAACTGAGCCGTCAGTAAAAAGGATTTCGAAACCTTTTTTATTTAAAAAGTCAAGTTTTTCTTTTAAAAGCGAGTTAACTAATGACGTGCTAGACGATTTCTTATTTGGGATAACGCCCTTAAAAAAATCCACATCCATCGAAATTTTCCGAGATTTGCAAGAAGAAACGTTTAGATTAGAAATTGAATCAAAAATATCCCTGAATTCCGAGTAAACCTTTATGTAGCTAGTGTTTTTTGCTGCGAAGTCATTAGTCAAAAGAGAGGCTGCTGGTAAACCATAAGCGAAAATTTTGGCCAATTCTTTCGCAGTAGCAAATTTTAATCTATATTCCGGAGGAAGTTCACCCGCTAAATGGTATATTATGTTAATGGGAGTCGATTTAATAAGTCCAAGGGATTTCCTAAGAAAGAAATTCGCATGAACCTTAATACTTTTTGTCACCGTTTTCGAAATGCAAGCAAAAGAAGAGCAGGCATATTCATATTTTGGCCTAACAAAAGCCTTAAAAAGGTTAAGGGCCTTGCTGGGATGAATTCCAAAGCGACATCCACTTAACATATTTAAAAACATATTGGACTTATTTGATTTGGCTATGATATGTTTAACATGTCCTAAAGTGGAATTATTTGTACAAATTTTCCTACCTAAATAAATAACCTGATCTACATCATTAATAGCTATGCTATTACACATAATATTTAATAATTTCCTATTATTATTAAAATGCATCACAGACGATTTTCGAGGATTAAAAGATAAATTTATAGAATTGCACATTTCCCTAAAAATATTAACTTTATGTTCAAGGAGATTTCTTGCAGTCGTAAAATCTTTGTCAAAAGTAAGGAGAAAAAAATCATCCGCATATTGAAATAAAATGCTTTGCTGATCACTTATGGCATGCAAATCAGAGGTGTACAGATTAAAAAGTATTGGACTAAGGCAGCTACCCTGGCTGACTCCTTTACTCACAGTAATCTCGGAGTTACCCATAGTTAATATTCTTTTATTTAGAAAGCCGATTATAAAATTAATAATTAAAGAATTAAAACCCCTGTCTAAAAGAAAATTCGCTAAGATTGGGATGTTGACCGAATCAAAAGCTTTACTTATATCTAGTACTGCTGCTGTGACATGAAAACCTTTAGCTTTTAGATTAGCTATATTATTAATGACGTCGTTAATGCAGTGAGCTGTAGAGTGATTTTTCCTAAAAGCGTAAGACCGATTTGGAATTAGTTTAAAACTATCTATGTGCATCTCCATATTGACTTTGATAAGACCTTCTAAGCATTTCAGCACAACACTTAAAAGACAAATTGGACGGTTATTTGTAATTATTGACGAATCGGTGTTCTTTTTAGGGACTGGAACAACTTTTATTCTACGCCAAGAATCAGGTACTATGCCATCGTTAAAAATTTCATTTACCATAAATACTAAATTTTGGATTTCGTCAGGGGGTAAAGAGAGAAGCATGCTATAGGAAATGTTGTCTAGACCTTTCGCAGAATTTGGGTTACGTGATTTTAAAAATTTAGTGAGATCAGATGCGGAAAAGTACAATCTATTTAAGGTTTGAATGTCAAAAGAGGGAATTTCCTTTTGAATACATTCTGGGGTATCTGGGGCTGAGGAGATCTGATGTAGGAAAGCGGTGTGATCAGAATCCTTATATTGGCTGCTAGTGGGTTTAATTTGCTTATAAAATTTTAAAGATTTGATAGTTTGCCACATTTCTTTCATTGACTTTGGGTTTGTCAAATTATCTGATAATTTTTCCATATTTTTCTTTCTTACCTTATAAAAATAGTTATTTAATTTTTTGTTATATTCAAAAAAAATTATAGCATCCGATAATAATTTAGTCTTGTAATATTTTTGTCTACTGGCATTTCTTAGTCTAAAAAGTCTCTCACAATTCTCGTCCCAGTATTTTTTTGGGATATATTTGTTATTTTCATTAACTTTAATTTTATTTCTTTTTAAAATGTTGTTTGTTGTATTTATGAGATTGCTCAAAGAAGTAATTTTAATTTTGGAAAAATCATCCAACATTTTCGACTGTAGCAGCTTATTTCTATTTGTAGAAGCAGTAAAATTAGACAATTCTAATATTATTGGAAAATGATTACTGTTGGAAATTTTGGAATTTAAGGAAGACCATTTAAGGGAAAGGTTGTCTTTGTTTGCAAAAGTTAAATCAAGTGCAGAAAAATAAGACGGATTGGGAGAATAAGTGGGAGAACCATCATTTAAACAAGAAAAACCTACAGAAATGAGGATCTGTTCTAAAATTTGGCCTTTATTATCATGCGTAGAGTTTCCCCAAATAGACGACTTAGCATTAAGATCACCACCTACTATAGATAGTCCCCCAAGAGCCGTTGCCGTCATAAGTGTATCTTTACAACCTTTCTCGAAGTCATTTATGTTGGTATTAGGGGGAGAATATACACTGAAAACATTAATATTATGTTTTAGGTTGGTTGTAGAGATTCCAATGGTTTCAATTTCCGTATCACAGCTAATAATTTTATACTTAATATTTTTTTTTATATAAATACCTACACCCCCATAACCGTCATTACGGGGCTTACATACAAAATTAAAATTAGCAAGGCTGCACATCGCATTATCTATTACCCAAATTTCAGAAAGAATTGCAATGTCAATATTATTATTAACAAGAAAAAGTTCCAACAACTGCTTGTTATTTTGAGAAGTTAAGCTTTGAATATTATATTGTAGTATTTTTATAGGTTTAATCATGAATAGAGATTAAAGATTTAATTTTTTTAATATCGATTTCGGCGTTGGCTTTGGCTATAATATCCCTTAAGGATTCGAGAAAAGATCTTGTATTACATGAGTCGTTCGGATTGTTTATTAAGAGGAAGGAGGCAATCTCCGAAGAAATGTTAATTAAACTGTTCTCAGCTGTTTCCAAGGCTGAGTTTTGATAAGAGCTGTCTGAAGGTGGAATAGAACCGGAGTCAGCCGGTTGTTTGGACCCTTTCAAGGGGACAAATCTTTCCTCAAGGGATATTTCGTGATCTTTAATAATTTGTTTCCAGTTGGACAACGTCTCTTGCGATTTTCTTCCTTCGATTGTTTTGTTTTTATAATTTTTAGCTATTTTGTTGAAAGGTAGATATTTGTGAATAGAATCAGAAGCTAATTTAGTGTTATCCTGCAAAACCGGAATTGCAGAATTTTTAGGGGCTTGTAGTATAGGGAATTCGGTGGTATTAAAAATCTCAGGAGTGAATGGAGCTAGTTTATTAAAGAGAGCCGGATATCTTATTCTAACTTCCACTCTAGATAGGTTCTGCGAAGTCATACATTTCTGTATGGCAAACGCTCTTTTCCTTGCCGGACATTCAAGGGAGGTAGCTGTGTGGGAGAAGTTGCAGTTTATACATTTAAGTGTCGTACAAGTCTCTTCTCTTGGATGAGAAAGGGAACAATTGCGACATTTCTCTTCAGTCTGCTTACAGTGCTGAGCAAAATGCCCAAATCTGAAACACCTAAAGCATTGGCTGAAAGGAACATAAGGTTCCACTTTAATCTTTGTGTAAAGGAAGTCAATTTCCTCTGGGATCTGGGAGCCTTCAAAAATAATCTTAACCCTGGACGTGGGGACAAATTCTTTGTTCTCATTTTTTCTATTAATTCGGATAATTTCGTGTATGGGCACTGGGGATAAAATGAATTCTTTTAAGTCGTCCGTACTAAATTTAGTTGGGATTTGAAAGATTATACCAGTCTTAAAAATAAAGTGTTTAAGAATTTTGGGGTCGTAGCCCTCTTTTTTTAAATCAGAATTTACTAAGTCATTCGCTGCTTTAGCTGTCTTGCACTCTGCCTTACAGCGCCCGTAGCCTATTTTATTGACTTTTAAAATATCTTTGATTTTAAGCTTAAAAATGGATGCGTTTAATTCAAGCGCATTAATAGGTTCACGGTTTTCTCTATTACTTTCACCGTTAGTGAGTTTGTCAATATAAACAATATAAGGACCTTTGTGATTGCTTTTATAGCTAAGAGGTACTTGCTGCGGTTTGGAGGAACTGCCGTTATCATCGTCGTTGATGTTGATGACACTTGTATCCTGCTCGTTGATCGATGTCTGCTGTAGAACATTAGCGTTGCATTCATCTGACTCCAAAATATCCATTTCTTCCTGAATTTTCTGAGAATTTTCTGTATCGTGTGTTTTCCTTTTTTTGAAGGATTGCGGGATGGGTAATTTTTTGAAATTTGCCGCTTCAGAGCGCAGGGTCCTTACCCTGGCCGAGTGGGGCATTTTTGAATTAAGGGGATGTACCCCCCGTTGTAATAAATACACCCTCTTTCTTGAAAAATGGTGAATTTCCTCCTTGTGATGAATAAATGCGGATTCTTCTTCAATATTGCAAAAATTGCAACTTTTAAAAAGGAAAGTTCTTTTTTTTTTTTTTTTGACAGTTTAAGGAAAAAAGTGCTTATCTGTCACCAGTCGTCAGAACGTTCCGATTCTGGATGTGCTTTTTCGCCAAATTATTTTTCCCAAGCTACGATTTTAGTGTGAACAGATAACATAAACTTAAAATCCTAAACATAAAAATACTGAACACTAATCTTAACTATCGATAGCCACTAGTTCGTTCCGCGACAAATATATATACTTTATAGGGTCGGAGATGTCTCCTTCACTGCGTTGCACACTTTTGGACAAAATTATAATACCCTCTGCAAGGGTATAATAATATTCCAAGAATCCATTAATTTTTATTAAATATTCATTAATTAATTTAAGATTAAAAACCCATTTATTCTACCCTTGCAGAGGGTATTATAATTTTGTCCAAAAGTGTGCAACGCAGTAAAGGAGACATCTCCGACCCAATAAAGTATATATGTATATTCTTGATCAGGATCACCTCCTGCATGTCCGTCTGTCTGTCTATCCGTCTGTCTGTTTCTACGCAAACTAGTCTCTCAGTTTTAAAGCTATCGTCTTGAAACTTTGCACACACCCTTCTTTCCTTTGCACGCAGTATATAAGTCGGAACGGCCGGGATCGGCCGACTATATCCTATAGCTGCCATATAACTGATTTATCGGAAATGCTATAACTTCGGTGTTTTTGAAGCTAGAGAATTCGGATTTGGTACGAATGCTATTTTTGGCAAAATAATACAACCTACCAAATTGCATAACGATCAGCTTACTATATTTTATGGCTGCCATATAACTAAACGATTGGAGATGGTATTTGGTAAAAATACCAACATTGGTATTTTTGAAGATGGAAGCTTGGTACTTTGTTTTAGATTTTTTATTGTAAAAAATTGGTTATATTATGATATTCTCATAAGGATCGGCCAATGCAATCCGATTTTTGCGATATATATCCGATTTTAACTGCAAGGGTATATCAACTTCGGCTCCGCCCGTAGTTAGCTTTCCTTTCCTTGCGGAAGGCCATAATTTAATATTGGGGAATATATAAAAAAAAGGAAAATATATATATAATCAACGAAATTGTTAGCATTCACGCGCCACAGTTTTTTTCAGTGTACCATAGTTTCGTATTTTAATTGTAAACATTCTTGTTTTTATACCCTTGCAGAGGGTATTATAATTTTGTCCAAAAGTGTGCAACGCAGTGAAGGAGACATCTCCGACCCTATAAAGTATATATATTCTTGATCAGGATCACCTCCTGAGTTGATATGAGCTGTCTGTCCGTTTCTACGCGAACTAGTCTCTCAGTTTTTAAGCTATCGTCTTGAAACTTTGCACACACCCTTCTTTCCTTTGCACGCAGTATATAAGTCGGAACGGCCGGGATCGGCCGACTATATCCTATAGCTGCCATATAACTGATTGATCGGAAATTTTATAACTTTGGTGTTTTTAGAGTTACAGAGTTCAGAGTTTGTACGAATGCTATTTTTGGCAAAATAATACGACCTACCAAATTTCATAAGGATCGGCCGACTATATCTTATAGCTGCCATATAACTGATTGATCGGAAATGCTATAACTTCGGTATTTTTAAAGCTAGAGAATTTGGATTTGTTACGATTGCTATTTTTGGCAAAATAATACAACATGCCAAATTTTATAAGGATCAGCCGACTATATCCTATATCTGCCATATAACTGATTGATCGGAAATGGCATAACTTCAGTGTTTTTCGAGCTAGAAAGTTGGGATTTTCTATGAATTCTCTTTTTGGAAAAATAATACGACTTATCAAGTTTCATATGGATCGGCCGACTATATCTTATAGCTGCCATATAACTGAACGATCGGAAATGGTATTTGGTAAAAATACCAACTTTGGGGTTCTTCAAGATAGAAGTTTGGGATTTTTTTTTAGGTTTTGTCTTTTAATTTATTGGTTATATTATGATATTCCCATAAGAATCTTTCAACTATATCCGATTTTAGCGATATATATCCTGTTTTAGCTGCAAGGATATATCAACTTCGGCTCCGCCCGAAGTTAGCTTTCCTTTCTTGCTGTGTTCCAAAATTAAAAATATTTATAATGTTCATTTAAATCCTTTGCTATTAAATTTAAATTGGAAATAAAAAAGTTACTTTTGAGACATTTTAAGAAATAAATTTACGAAATTATGTTAGAGAATATCCGCTATGGAAGACAAGATTCTCTTCATAAACATGGTTCTTAATATTACTTTTATATACTTTTATATATTATTATTTCATATAAATTCGACTTATTATTTCTTATGCCGACTAATAGAGATATAAATTCCAAGATAATATTTTTTTGGTTATAATTTTGGTTATTTTTTTGGTTCCGCCGCTCAGCTGAACTTAAGAGCGCTTCCGCGCTGAAGAGCTCATCCGTGCTGAAGAACGCATCCGCGCTCGCCCCTCTATGCACTTTCTCTCTCTCGTCGGTCTTCGTCGATCGTCCGCTCTGGCTGTAGCGTTTATTTTTACTAAGTTAAGTTTAGTCCCATGTAAGCAGCGATAAAGCTGAATGCGCCTTGAAGCTAACCTCACGACGCGCCCGACTTCTTTCTTTTTTCGAGCCTTTGGGATCTTTTTGCGGCAGCATCGCACCTCTACAACATTTTGGTCCTTCGAGCCCGATAATCTTGGATTTTCTTCTACCAGCAGTTCCCGTCATTGTTCGGCCAAAAGATAAGTACGACATTTTTCCGTCTCCGTCTCTCTGCCGGTCTTCAGCAGTGGTTCGAACATTAAATTTCGTTCACGCTGCTGCATGATTTTTATTTTCCTTCCGTGATAACTCCAAGTCCGAGTTTTTCGACACAACGGCAGTTTGAGATTCTACTCTTCTTCGTCTTTAAATTCTGCATTTTTCCATCCGTCTCCGTTTTGTGTGCTTCGCCATATTCCTCGCCGTTTTCGGCCTCTCCGTTATCCATTCGCTTGCCAACGGTCGAGGCATATGTGCATCCATATACATACATACACACATAAATATTTTTTTTGGTGCAATCAATCTGCGAAAATTTTGCAAGTGAATTCAATTTCAGTGTGGTGACAAAAAGAAGGCATAATTAATACATATTGTCCAGCCGGTGTAAATTAGTTCCGGAAATTTCCAAATTCAACGAACAGTCCGCCGCTGTCGTAATATTTGTTTTTTTTCTTCCCTAATCAGCGTCATTTTTTACACCACATAACTTTTCTGTTCCCCCAGTTATACAGTCCACTTATCAACGCTCCACTGTGCCAACATATGCCCCACATGCCCTTACATATTAGAGGTCTGCTGGAATACATTCTTATTGCCTCAGCCATAGAATACATCCGAATGCCGAGCTAACAGCCCTGGAGAAAGCCATTGACTTTGCTATTTCAGAAAATTTTATGAATGTAGCTATCCTGACTGACAGCCTGGGTGCGCTGCAAACGCTGAAGAAAGTTTTATTTCCAACTGCATAGCTTTGGATATCCTCAAAAAAATTGAAAACAGTCAAAGTATCCTTTATTTCGAATTACACCACATACCCAGCCATCTTAATATCGAAGGAAACGATTTGGCGAATTCAGCAGCATAAAATGACAGAAACGGTGGATCATATATATCCCTGTGATACACTCCTAATGATGCCATCACTCACTTGTATAATCGCATCTTGTTGGATTGGGAAAGAGAATATAACACTTTCTGTGTAGAAAGAAACAGAGGATATTGCCTATTATATCCGTATGTTAATGCAAAACCTTGGTTCAAAGACAAAAACGGCAATTTAAACCGTCTTGAGGTTAAGCAACTAAACAGAATTTTAAGCGGACATGCTTTCGACAAATACACGTTACACAAACCAAAAGTCTTTGACAATTCTATTTGCGACTGCATCTCCAATTCAATTGAAGATATTTCTCTTATATTTATTATTTCTATTGTTTTAATATTATATACTGTTTTGTAGGGGGGCGCTGCTGCCGCCAAAGATTCCAGGAAAGTTGAAAATGTTGAAATAAGAAGTCGGGGGCGTCTTTCGGATGGTATAACGCGGTCAGCTTTATTGGGGTGCTTACATGAGATAACTTAAAAACTAGTACAAAAAGGGATCGACGACAACCGAGAAGACAAGAAGAGAGGGCACAGAGGGGCGACTGTGGAGGCGCTCTTCAGCGCGGGTGCGCTCTTTAGCGCGGGTGCGCTGTTTAGCGCGGGTGCGCTCTTTAGCGCGGGTGCGCTCTTCAGCGCGAATGCGCTCTTCGGGTGAGCGGCACAACGGCCCCTCACCTAAACATTCTCCCCCCCCCTTGCAATCGCTCGGGTTGCAACAGCTCCCTCGGTGTTATGGCTGGTGGCAGGCTCCGGACACGACCCATCCAAACACGGTGCTCTGGGCCATTGGCAGTCCGTCCTGGATCTTCAAGAAGCCCGGTTGGATAATCCTTGGGTACATATCTGCGCCCAGCACGACGGAGATTGTCGCTGGCAGATGGAATCGCTCATCCGCCAGGGTCACGCCTCGGAAGTGGGCACGCACCGCCTCGCTCAGCTCTCGGGGCGGCGTACGAACTCGCACGTGAGGCTCGACCTTAAACATGACATCCAGCCGAACGCTATCATCGGTCGGTGACCCCACGGTGGCGGAAATCACCTGTTCGTCCCCCACGCTGGTAGTGGGCAGCCGGAAACACGCAGCGAGCGAGGCGTCGATGCAGCTTGAGGGCGTGCATGGCCCCCGTGTCGAAGCTCCGGGTCCCGGTGTCGATCCGCACTCGGACCCAGGCCGAGGAGCACCCGAACCGCGCCGGGAGTTGGTGGATGACGGCCGGGCACCAGACGAGACACTCTGTGTCCTGACTCCCGCGCTCCGTGACCGGTGCTCCTCTCGGCGTGCCTTGCGCCGAGCCCGCGGCTTCTCCACGAGATGCAGCAGCGTGTGGTGATCCTGTCCACACGTCTTACAACCGTCACCCCGACGACAGGATCCGTCGGAGTGCTCGTGGGCCAGGCAGCTCGTGCAATACCGGTTCACAAGAACCGCTCGGAGCCGCTTCTCGGCGCTAAGGCGTAGGAAGCGCCGACACTTCTTTAAGGCGTGGATTCCATTGCAGACTCGGCAACGGTAGGATTGAATACCGTGAGAACATCTGCTCTCCAGCGATGCGTGGGTGTTGCGTGGACGTGGCGACATCGTGTTGGCTATGGCTGACGGAAATATGATAAAGGAACAAATAACATGATCAGAATCGGTGTAAATGAAAGTTCGGAACTACGGGCAGAGCTACGGGACAGCACAATGGACAGGAACATTGGAGCGGAAGAAATGTCGATTACTGTGGGTAGGCGGACGCGTCCAACGGAAGAAGCACGACCTTAACAACGGGCCGCTTTACGAGCCCTCGCGCGGTGCGGATGTCGATCACGCGGACATGGCCATCAGAGCCGGGATACACCGCGTCAACCCTGCCTAAACGCCACTCATTGGACGGAAGGTTGTCTTCCTTGATGACGACCATATCCCCAACGCGGAGGTCCCTCGTAGGGGCTCGCCACTTGTTTCTCTTATGGAGCTCCTTGAGGTACTCCTCCTTCCACCTGAGCTAAAATTGCTGCTGAAGCGCCTTGAGGTGTTGCCAACGATTGATGATGGAATTGGTGCCCCCCTTTATCTCGGGCTCGACCGTGGCGAGAAGTGGTCATCCCACAAGAAAGTGCCCGGGTGTAAGAGCTAGCAGGTCAGCAGGGTCTTCGGACATTGGCGCGAGTGGCCGCGAATTCAGGCACGCCTCGATCTTCGCCAGGAGAGTAGCCAGCTCCTCAAAGGTGTATTTTCGCGTGGCGGCGGACTTGTAGAACAAGGTCTTGAAGCTCTTGACCCCTGCTTCCCAAAGGCTCCCCATGTGGGGAGCTCCCGGAGGAATGAAATGCCAGAGAAGCTGCTAGTGACTATAGGCACCGGTCACAGCCCCCTTTAGGCTCTGGAGAAAATCGCGGGATAGTAGAGCAGCTGCTCCCAGAAAGGTCTTCCCGTTGTCGGACTGCACTTGACGGGGGCATCCTCTCCGGGACACGAACCGTGCGAAAGCCGCCAGAAATTTCTCGGTCGTAAGGTCCGACGTAGGCTCTAAATGGATGGCCTTAGTGGAGAAACACACAAACACCAACACATAACCCTTTGTGATGAGACAGGCCCTCCCCGTATAGTTTTTTATCTCGAAGGGACCGGCATAATCCACACCGGTGTGCGTGAACGGGCGCGAGAAGGACGTCCGTTCCTTGGGTAGCTCTCCCATGAGTTGCGTCTGCAACTTCTTCTTGTGGATGACACATACCTTACAAGAATAGACGACGGACTTGACCAAATTCCTTACGCTTGGAATCCAGAATTTGGCCCGGATCAGACGGATCATCACCTGATTGCTACCGTGCAGCCTGATGCGATGCGTAAATTGAACCAGGAGTCGAGACAGATGGCAGTCGTACGGAAGGATAATAGGGTGCCGTTCGTCATATTGGAGAAGCTCAGAGGACGTGACCCGACCGCAGGCTCTCATAAGGCCTTGCGAATCCACGAAGGGGCTTAGTTTGTGAATCGGACTGGATGCCGATATTGGACGCTTTTCGCTTAAGCAGCCCATCTCAGAGACAAAGTGTCTGCGCTGAGTGACGGAAACTAGAAGACGTTCAGCCGACGTAACCTCATTAGCGGTCAGGTGTTCTTCAAACGAGGGTCGAATCTTCCGCGCGCGCTGGAGGAAGCGATTAACATAGGCAAGGACTCGTAATGCCTTGTCGAGTGTGGAAAAACGCTCAAGGAGATCTTCGGGGGGCGCCTTTGCGACATGAACCTTGACTGCTCGCTTCTCGAGTTCAGTTGCGGGGGCATCATTGCCTTGAATGGGCCAGTCGCTGCGAGGCCTCTGCAGCCAGTCAGGACCGTGCCACCACAACTGTTTATCTGCAAGATCTTGGAGAGCTACGCCCCGGCTAGCGAGATCCGCAGGGTTCTGCTCGGAGCGGACATGTGCCCATTTCTGCAAGTCGGTGAACTGGGTGATCTTGGTCACCCAGTTGGCCACGAACGTTGTCCACTGGCACGCTGGCTTATGCAGCCACGCGAGGACAATAGTCGAGTCGGAACAGTATGGGGCAGACGCGGCCCCTGGCATTTGTGGCAGAACGGCGGTCGCCATCTCGGACAACAACAAGGCACCGCACAGTTCTAGTCGAGGGAGCGACACCGTCTTAACTGGGGCCACTCGAGTCTTTGCAGTCAGCAGGGTCACTATTACCGTGGACCCAACCTCGACACGAACGTAAATTGCTGCGCCGTACGCCTTCTGTGAAGCGTCGCAGAACCCGTGGTGTTCGACCTTTAGGTGTGGTCGGAACGCGACCCATCGAGGAACACGAATCTGATCGAGCACCGAGTAATTCTTTAGGAAGTCTACCCATCGCTGACAGAAATCTTGAGGGAGGGCGTCATCCCACCCTAGATCCAGAAGCCAAATGTCTTGCATGAACATTTTTGCCCGAACAATGAAAGGAGCGAGCCAACCTGCTGGATCGAACAATTTGGCAATTTGGGAGAGGACTTGGCGCTTCGTGAAAACCGAGCCGGAAGTCAATTCTGGCGGGACAAAAAAAAATTCCTCAGTCGTCGCTTTCCATCGCACGCCGAGTGTCTTGGCCGTGCTCTCTGCATTGATGTCGAGAAAGTCAGCACGGAGACGGTGATCGATCGGAATGTCGGACAGGATTGCCTTGTTATTCGACGTCCATTTCCTAAGTGGGAACCCTGCTGACTCTAGGGCCCCTTTCAGCTCCCGAATCGAAGCTTGGGCTTCAGTTTTTGAGTCTGCCCCCGCGAGAACGTCATCAACGTACATAAACTACCGGATAATTTGGTTTGCCTGCGGATACTTCGACTCTTCGTCGTCAGCGAGCTGTCGCAGTACACGGATCGCCAGGAACGGGGCACAATTGACACCGAAGGTGACCGTTTTCAACTCGTAGTCGCGGATATCCCCATCGGGATTGCGAAACAAAATACGTTGGAGCGGAGTATGCTTGGGGTCTACCCAAATTTGCCGATACATCTTCTCGATGTCGGCGTTGAAGACAAACCTAAAGTATCGCCACTTTAGGATTTGAATCGTCAGGTCGGATTGTAAGACCGGGCCCGCGTAAAGAATGTCGTTCAGACTGGTCCCGTTTGCGGACGGGCTCGAAGCATTGAAGACCACTCGCACCTTGGTGGTCGTGCTTTCGGGCTTGAAGACGGCATGATGTGGACGATAGTAGGTAGCGGAATTGCTAGCGGGAGAGACCTCGGTCATGTGGCCTAAGTCGATGTACTCCTGAATTACCGAGTCATAGCGGGCCTTAAGGGGCGGGTCCCTCTTCAGGCGCTGCTCATTACGCAGAAACTAAGCAAGGGCAAAGGACCGTGAAGCCGCTAGCTCGGAACCCTTCTGCCCGGGGTCGCGTAAGGGGAGCGTCACAACGTACTTGCCACACTCGTCTCTTTTCGTCGTCTGGGCAAAATTGTGCTTGCAAACTGAATCCGATTCCGAACTTATCGGTGTGGGCACATCTTCCACCTCCCAGAATTTGGTGAGGAGCTGATCCAGTGAGTCACCGAGGCTGGGGGCCACTCGTGTGGAAAAAACGGACACGCTGCGGGGATTGGCTGGAGATAATGGTCCTGTCAGCACCCATCCAAAAATGGTCTCCTGACCGAGAAGCGACCCGCATATGTTAGGCTTGGCATTGAGGAGAATGGACGGAAGAATGTCAGCTCCTATTAGTACATCGACTTGGGAGCTCTCAAAGAAATTGGGTTCCGCCAGGGGAATGTCGGGCAGCCCCTTGAGACGATCTCGCGGAATCGCGTATGATGGCAGATTTCCTGCCAACTGCGGCAGAACGTAGGCCGCAGTCTCTAATTGTAGCCCAGGTCTAGACGGCGACCGAATGGAGAAATGGCACAATTTTGTAGACTGCACGGAAATGGTCTGATTAAGGCCGGAAACTTGGGCTTGAATCGTCTTGAAGGGTGGTTTGACGAGGTTGAACAGTCGTTCCGTGATGAAGGTCGCTTCGGACCCTGAGTCTATCAGAGCTCGTGCCTGGAAGCTGCACCCCAAATGGCACACGTTGATAAGAGCCGTGCCTAGTAGGACTGCTCCTGACCCGGAAGCAAAACACACCTGCACATCCGACTGATCCTCTGAGCCGTTTGTGCTTCTGGCAGTCTGTGCGGGTCGAGCCCTTGCTGTCGTAGGCGGACTTGGAGCGGTGGCGAACGGATTGCCGCGGTGCAGAAGGGTGTGGTGCCGGCTGTGACATGTGAAGCAAGTATGGGCGCTCGTGCAGTCTCGTTGCTGGTGCCCTCGGGAAAAACAGTTCAAACACAGCTGCTTCCTTTTAATATAGTCCGAGCGCCCATTTACGTCCATTTCCAAGAACCGCGGACATAAGCGAATGGGGTGGTTCTCCCTCGAACAGAGATCGCAACCCTTGGGGCCCGGAACCACTCGAGTCTCGTATGAATGGAGCCTTCGAGCAGGGGCAGTAGGAGTTCCCGACCTTGGCGGAAGTTGCCCGGAGCTACTAGGCCTGACGTCATCGATTGCTTCCAGAGTGCGATGGCGCTCTGTCAGGAAATTGTCTAATTCCTTCCATGTTGGAATTTTGGCCTTGTTATGAACGGATGATCAGAATCGGTGTAAATGAATGTTCGGAACTACGGGCAGAGCTACGGGACAGCACAATGGACAGGAACATTGGAGCGGAAGAAATGTCGATTACTGTGGGTAGGCGGACGCGTCCAACGGAAGAAGCACGACCTTAACAACGGGCCGCTTTACGAGCCCTCGCGCGGTGCGGATGTCGATCACGCGGACATGGCCATCAGAGCCGGGATACACCGCGTCAACCCTGCCTAAACGCCACTCATTGGACGGAAGGTTGTCTTCCTTGATGACGACCATATCCCCAACGCGGAGGTCCCTCGTAGGGGCTCGCCACTTGTTTCTCTTATGGAGCTCCTTGAGGTACTCCTCCTTCCACCTGAGCTAAAATTGCTGCTGAAGCGCCTTGAGGTGTTGCCAACGATTGATGATGGAATTGGTGCCCCCCTTTATCTCGGGCTCGACCGTGGCGAGAAGTGGTCATCCCACAAGAAAGTGCCCGGGTGTAAGAGCTAGCAGGTCAGCAGGGTCTTCGGACATTGGCGCGAGTGGCCGCGAATTCAGGCACGCCTCGATCTTCGCCAGGAGAGTAGCCAGCTCCTCAAAGGTGTATTTTCGCGTGGCGGCGGACTTGTAGAACAAGGTCTTGAAGCTCTTGACCCCTGCTTCCCAAAGGCCCCCCATGTGGGGAGCTCCCGGAGGAATGAAATGCCAGAGAAGCTGCTAGTGACTATAGGCACCGGTCACAGCCCCCTTTAGGCTCTGGAGAAAATCGCGGGATAGTAGAGCAGCTGCTCCCAGAAAGGTCTTCCCGTTGTCGGACTGCACTTGACGGGGGCATCCTCTCCGGGACACGAACCGTGCGAAAGCCGCCAGAAATTTCTCGGTCGTAAGGTCCGACGTAGGCTCTAAATGGATGGCCTTAGTGGAGAAACACACAAACACCAACACATAACCCTTTGTGATGAGACAGGCCCTCCCCGTATAGTTTTTTATCTCGAAGGGACCGGCATAATCCACACCGGTGTGCGTGAACGGGCGCGAGAAGGACGTCCGTTCCTTGGGTAGCTCTCCCATGAGTTGCGTCTGCAACTTCTTCTTGTGGATGACACATACCTTACAAGAATAGACGACGGACTTGACCAAATTCCTTACGCTTGGAATCCAGAATTTGGCCCGGATCAGACGGATCATCACCTGATTGCTACCGTGCAGCCTGATGCGATGCGTAAATTGAACCAGGAGTCGAGACAGATGGCAGTCGTACGGAAGGATAATAGGGTGCCGTTCGTCATATTGGAGAAGCTCAGAGGACGTGACCCGACCGCAGGCTCTCATAAGGCCTTGCGAATCCACGAAGGGGCTTAGTTTGTGAATCGGACTGGATGCCGATATTGGACGCTTTTCGCTTAAGCAGCCCATCTCAGAGACAAAGTGTCTGCGCTGAGTGACGGAAACTAGAAGACGTTCAGCCGACGTAACCTCATTAGCGGTCAGGTGTTCTTCAAACGAGGGTCGAATCTTCCGCGCGCGCTGGAGGAAGCGATTAACATAGGCAAGGACTCGTAATGCCTTGTCGAGTGTGGAAAAACGCTCAAGGAGATCTTCGGGGGGTACTTTCGCGACATGGACCTTGACTGCTCGCTTCTCGAGCTCAGTCACGGGGGCATCATAGCCTTGAGTAGGCCAGTCGCTGCGAGGCCTCTGCAGCCAGTCAGGACCGTGCCACCACAACTGGTTATCTGCAAGATCTTGGAGAGCTACGCCCCGGCTAGCGAGATCCGCAGGGTTATGCTCGGAGCGGACATGTGCCCATTTCCGCACGTCGGTGAACTGGGTGATCTTGGTCACCCGGTTGGCCACGAACGTTGTCCACTGGCACGCTGGCTTATGCAGCCACGCGAGGACAATAGTCGAGTCGGTCCAACAGTATAGGGCAGACGCGGCCCCTGGCATTTGTGGCAGAACGGCGGTGGCCATCTCGGACAACAACAAGGCACCGCACAGTTCTAGTCGAGGGAGCGACACCGTCTTAACTGGGGCCACTCGAGTCTTTGCAGTCAGCAGGGTCACTATTACCGTGGACCCGATTTCGACACGAACGTAAATGGCTGCGCCGTACGCCTTCTGTGAAGCGTCGCAGAACCCGTGGTGTTCGACCTTTAGGTGTGGTCGGAACGCGACCCATCGAGGAACACGAATCTGATCGAGCACCGAGTAATTCTTTAGGAAGTCTACCCATCGCTGACAGAAATCTTGAGGGAGGGCCTTGTTATTCGACGTCCATTTCCTAAGTGGGAACCCTGCTGACTCTAGGGCCCCTTTCAGCTCCCGAATCGAAGCTTGGGCTTCAGTTTTTGAGTCTGCCCCCGCGAGAACGTCATCAACGTACATAAACTACCGGATAATTTGGCTTGCCTGCGGATACTTCGACTCTTCGTCGTCAGCGAGCTGTCGCAGTACACGGATCGCCAGGAACGGGGCACAATTGACACCGAAGGTGACCGTTTTCAACTCGTAGTCGCGGATATCCCCATCGGGATTGCGAAACAAAATACGTTGGAGCGGAGTATGCTTGGGGTCTACCCAAATTTGCCGATACATCTTCTCGATGTCGGCGTTGAAGACAAACCTAAAGTATCGCCACTTTAGGATTTGAATCGTCAGGTCGGATTGTAAGACCGGGCCCGCGTAAAGAATGTCGTTCAGACTGGTCCCGTTTGCGGACGGGCTCGAAGCATTGAAGACCACTCGCACCTTGGTGGTCGTGCTTTCGGGCTTGAAGACGGCATGATGTGGACGATAGTAGGTAGCGGAATTGCTAGCGGGAGAGACCTCGGTCATGTGGCCTAAGTCGATGTACTCCTGAATTACCGAGTCATAGCGGGCCTTAAGGGGCGGGTCCCTCTTCAGGCGTTGCTCATTACGCAGAAACTAAGCAAGGGCAAAGGACCGTGAAGCCGCTAGCTCGGAACCCTTCTGCCCGGGGTCGCGTAAGGGGAGCGTCACAACGTACTTGCCACACTCGTCTCTTTTCGTCGTCTGGGCAAAATTGTGCTTGCAAACTGAATCCGATTCCGAACTTATCGGTGTGGGCACATCTTCCACCTCCCAGAATTTGGTGAGGAGCTGATCCAGTGAGTCACCGAGGCTGGGGGCCACTCGTGTGGAAAAAACGGACACGCTGCGGGGATTGGCTGGAGATAATGGTCCTGTCAGCACCCATCCAAAAATGGTCTCCTGACCGAGAAGCGACCCGCATATGTTAGGCTTGGCATTGAGGAGAATGGACGGAAGAATGTCAGCTCCTATTAGTACATCGACTTGGGAGCTCTCAAAGAAATTGGGTTCCGCCAGGGGAATGTCGGGCAGCCCCTTGAGACGATCTCGCGGAATCGGGTATAATGGCAGATTTCCTGCCAACTGCGGCAGAACGTAGGCCGCAGTCTCTAATTGTAGCCCAGGTCTAGACGGCGACCGAATGGAGAAATGGCACAATTTTGTAGACTGCACGGAAATGGTCTGATTAAGGCCGGAAACTTGGGCTTGAATCGTCTTGAAGGGTGGTTTGACGAGGTTGAACAGTCGTTCCGTGATGAAGGTCGCTTCGGACCCTGAGTCTATCAGAGCTCGTGCCTGGAAGCTGCACCCCAAATGGCACACGTTGATAAGAGCCGTGCCTAGTAGGACTGCTCCTGACCCGGAAGCAAAACACACCTGCACATCCGACTGATCCTCTGAGCCGTTTGTGCTTCTGGCAGTCTGTGCGGGTCGAGCCCTTGCTGTCGTAGGCGGACTTGGAGCGGTGGCGAACGGATTGCCGCGGTGCAGAAGGGTGTGGTGCCGGCTGTGACATGTGAAGCAAGTATGGGCGTTCGTGCAGTCTCGTTGCTGGTGCCCTCGGGCAAAACAGTTCAAACACAGCTGCTTCCTTTTAATATAGTCCGAGCGCCCATTTACGTCCATTTCCAAGAACCGCGGACATAAGCGAATGGGGTGGTTCTCCCTCGAACAGAGATCGCAACCCTTGGGGCCCGGAACCACTCGAGTCTCGTATGAATGGAGCCTTCGAGCAGGGGCAGTAGGAGTTCCCGACCTTGGCGGAAGTTGCCCGGAGCTACTAGGCCTGACGTCATCGATTGCTTCCAGAGTGCGATGGCGCTCTGTCAGGAAATTGTCTAATTCCTTCCATGTTGGAATTTCGGCCTTGTTATGAACGGATTGCTCCCACATGGAAAGTGTGACTTTGGGGAGCTTTGACGAAATCATAAACACCAGGAGGCAGTCCCAGGCCTCAAAATTGATGGCGGACATTGCTAGGGCTGTCAGAAAACTCTGAATGGTGGCTTGGAGCTCCTTCAGCGCGACCCCGGACTCTTGAGAAATAGCCTGGAGGTTGAAAAGGATTTTCAACTGGCTATTGACCAGTAGCCGCCGGTTCTCAAAGCGGTCTGTGATGCTTTGCCAAGCGAGCCTTGGAAACAATAGCGTGGGCGTCACCACTTGTTTTGGACAACAAGTGGAACAACCGCTCTACCAGAGTGAGCCGCGAGTTTTGAATGTAAATGGCCGTAAACAAGTCTCGGAAGGTGGGCCACCGAAGGTAATCACCCGCGAAGACCTCGGTATCCACCGGAGGTAACCGGCAGCCTGTAGACGCGGGCGTGTGAACGTTGACGGAAGCCGGAGTGGTATGGAAAGCAATTCATTTCGAAGCTGGGCAATACACCTCGAATAGACGGAGTAACAGTAGCTGTACTTCGATTCCAGCACTGTCGAGATGGCCGCATTGTCGTCGGACTCAGCTAGCAACTCGGAGCAGCTCTCATAGCTTTTCTCCACCTTCTCCCACAGTGCCCGAATTTGGTCCCGGTGGACTTCGCACATGTATTGGGAGCCCACTTCCGTTTCTCCGGCGGCCGGAGTATTTATGTTGGCCTCAAATTGGCTAACTCGATCTGAAGTGGCGATGAACTTCTTCAGCGCCACGTCGACCGCACTTTGAGCCATTTTTGCGAAGGAACGAGTCTGCCTCTGTGAAGGACCGGGGATTGTGTTGACGGATTCGTCACTCTTCGCCCTTGGAATGGCACTGTACGCCTTAGGCTTTAAAAGAGGCGTCCGCGGAGAAGGGGATTGAGATCTCTCCAAACGGATGGTTGGGATCGGACGTGGCTTTTGGTCTTCTCCCGTGGGTATTCTCAGACACCAATTCGCTGATCAGCGCTTGTCGACTGACTTGCGCAATAGGTGGCTCGTACGAAGCGGTAGCCGGTCACTAATGTGATGAGACCGGTGAGATCTCGGACGAAATGCGATTGCAAGGCCAAGTGGGAATTAGTAGCGCCGATGTCGAGAGGAACATCGGATGCGGCACAATTCGGATGTGGGAGAAACTTCAGGAAGCCACAAAAACCAGATGGGCCAAGGTTTGTCGAGATTCTAGGCGGATGTTGCCAGATGCGGAGTAGAAGCAACGTCAGGAAAAATTACGGAACGGAAAATGGACAAGGACCGGAAAATTCGTGCTCGTTAGGAAAAATAATTGATGACTGTCGATATATGTATATTTCGACCAGTAGGCCCGTACGTAAATATTGAATTCCTGACTATTTTTGAATTGCGGAGCCGGAAAGGTGCACTTCACCTTGGCTTGGATCGAACACAGAGAAAAAAAATAAATAATTAATTTTTGCCTAATTGTCGGATTTAATTATTTTGGAAACAGACGGGTGGAGTTGAGAATTTCAATTTTTAATCAATGGAGGTTAAGTAACCCGAAGCTGGAACGGTGGAATTGAAACCGCGGCTAGGTTCAGAAAGCCGATTGACAATTAAATTATTTAATTATAATTTTTTTTCTCTCTTTCGATAATTAAATTTTTGACCTTAATTATTGAGTGGCCGGAGAGGGAAATTAAAAAAAAACCTGGCCCTTTGCTCGGACGGAAAAATACGAATTAAATAAATTTTATAGTTATAAATATAAATAAATAAATTTATAATTAATTGATTTTTTTTTTTAATTTGTTTGGTTATATATTTCCTGGAACTGGAGGCAGAAAATATTGAGAAATATATGGGCATACATGCAAGTAGGGCAGGGGCATGTGGGCATATGATGGCACAGTGGAACGTCGAGAAGTGGACTGTATGGTTAAATTTTATCGGTTATATATTTCCTAAAATCGGAGGCAGAAAATATTTGGAGATATGTATGCGCATACTATGCGGAAATGCCTGCAGGTACGAATATAAGTAAGGGCATGTGGGCATATGTTGGCACAGTGGAGCGTCGATAATGTGTAACTGCGGAAACGGAAAAGTTATGTGGTGTAAAAAATTGGGGATGAAAAACCAATATTACGACAGCGGCGGACTGTTCGGTGAACTTGGAGATTCCCGGAACCACTTCACACCGGCTGGCCAATATTAATTATGCCCTTTTATTTTTATATATATTTTTTTTTTTCACCACACACTTTCACTGTTGCACCAAACACAATGTATGTGTATATGCATGTACATATGCCTCGACCGTTGGCGAGGGAACGGATAACGGAAAGGCCAAAAACGGCGAGGAATATGGCGAGGCACACACAACGGAGATGGATGGAAAATTTTTGTAATTTTTTTTGTCTCAGAAAAGTCTCAAGCTGCCGTGGTGTCGGAAAACTCGGACTTGGAGTTGACACGGAGGGAAAAACAATCTTGCAGCAGAGCAGAAATTTTATGTTCGGACCACTGCGGAAGACCGGCAGAAAGACGGAGACGGAAAAAATTTCGTACCTATCTTTTGGGGCGGAACAATGCCTGGACTGCTGGTGGATCCAAAATATCCTGAATATCCTGGTATCCGGCTCAAAGGACCAAAGTTTTGTAGGGGGGCGCTGCTGCCGCCAAAGATTCCAGGAAAGTTGAAAATGTTGAAATAAGAAGTCGGGGGCGTCTTTCGGATGGTATAACGCGGTCAGCTTTATTGGGGTGCTTACATGAGATAACTTAAAAACTAGTACAAAAAGGGATCGACGACAACCAACGAGCGAGAAGAGAGGGCACAGAGGGGCGAGTGTGGAGGCGCTCTTCAGCGCGGGTGCGCTCTTTAGCGTGGGTGCGGTTTTTAGCGCGGGTGCGCTCTTCAGCGCGGATGCGCTGTTCGGGTGAGCGGCACAACGGCCCCTCACCTAAACATATACTATTATATCCGTAGAAATTTCCTGCCTCTACTTAAATATGACGATATATATCGGTTCTTTGCGCACAAACCAATAACAAATTACACCTATATAACTAATTTTTTACGCTTAGCCAAAATAGACTTATGATTACCATTTCATCACATTTTATTAATACATCACACATTTTAAATGTGTAATTACATATGAAAATAATCTCACTCTAATATCGATATTTTCATCATTCATCGGATTTCATCGAACATCTTCATAAACTCACAGCACGACAAATCACTATTATTTATGTTTTAAAGAATTTCTAACCAGTGTTTTGAAATTTCATTTCCCACATAGGCGGTGGCGTTTACCCGTTTTATATTATACGGCCAAATAAATCTTCTCCAATTTTCCCCAGGTTGAAAGTAGCTTAAGGGGGGACATCTGAGTAGAATTTTGAAAAAATTGAAAATTTTTTTTTTTGGTTAAAAAATTCTTTAGGGTCTTAAAAATTACATATCAAAAGATAGAGTCCGGCAAAAGTGTCTAAGTGTCGAAATTTTTCATTCTGCGGCGACGCCTCACAGGTATATCCCACAGTACTTAAAACTTTAATCGCGTTTTTCTCGAAACCGCTTTTTTTGAGTTGGCCGAACACATAACTCGAACAACTCTTAACCTATCGATCTAAAATTTTGACAGTATACTCAGAATACCTATTTTGCTTACTTTTTTTTTATCAACAATTTTGTGACGTTTTTTGTTCGTGAAAATTGAAATTTTTTTTCAATCACTCACTATTTTTCAAAAAATCAATATAACGAAAAAATCCTACGTGTGTCGATAGCCGTTGAGATACAGAAACTAACAAATTTTGAATTTTTGTTCTAGATCAAAAATGAAGGACGTTAGGTGTTCGGCCATGGACCCCCTTTAAAAAAATAGGGCCTACGAATAAGGGCTGCAGGGCCGCCATTTTGTTTTCGATTTATTAAAAAAAAATTTTATTGTGTACTTTAAATATAATATAATAAAACCTCATTTACAAATTTTCGATAAGCTGTTTTGATTTGGCCAAAAAAAATTCCAGAAAATCCGCTTTTTTTGGCCTGTTACTCAGATGTCCCCCCTTAAAACACAATAAAAAAAAAAAAAAAAACGTTTACAATTAAAATACAGAACTATGGTACACTAAAAAAAATTCTGGCGCGTGTATGCTAACAATTTCGTTCATTATATATAAATTTTACTTTTTTTTATTTATTCCCCAATATTAAATTATGGCCTTCCGCAATGACATAAGAATAGAAAAATAAATTGATTTTTGCTTCTAAATTAATTAATGAATATTTAATAAAAATTAATGGAATCTTGGATTATTATTTTTATTGTTTTTGCTGTGTTCCAAAATTAAAAATATTTATAATGTTCATTTAAATCCTTTGCTATCAAATTTAAATTTGAAATAAAAAAGTTACTTTAGAGAATATCCGCTATGGAAGACAAGATTCTCTTCATAAACATGGTTCTTAATATTACTTTTCATTTTTACCACATAACTATTCTGTTCCCCCAAATATTTTCTGCCTCCAATTTCAGGGAATATATAACCAAATAAATTAAAAAAAAAAAAAATAATTTAATTGTAAATTTATGTATTTATAATTATAACTACTAAAATTTATTTAATGCTTATTTTCCGTCCGAGCAAAGGGCCAGGTTTTTTAATTCACCTTTCCGAAAATTTAGTTATCGAAAAATTATTGTTGTATTTTTAGGTTGAGTAATAGTTTTTATTTAAGGATGTTTAATAGGAACAATGTTTTACACGTTGTTAACGATAGAGGTGACAGAACAGAAGAAGGGGCCTTAGAGGAGATACTTATAAAATTACAATGCCCTCAATTGGTAAGCTGCTTATCGACTGGACATACACCCAAGGATGTCTTACAGGTGTTGTGTTTTGAGGCCCCAAGTCCTTTTGTTAATATGTCTGCTGGCATCTCGGTCGTTGAGATGTAATTCACGGATATAGTTCCCTCTTCAACCAGCTCTCGAATGAAATGGTGGCGGATGTCAACATGCTTGGTGTGTGTGTGTAATACGGGGTTGCGAGCAAGTTGACCGGTCCCTTGATTGTCGTTGTGAAACCTCTAAGGTGAACCGCTTCTTTTGATGAGTCTGATAGGGCCATGTACTCCGCCTCTGTGCTCGACAATGCAACCGTCCGTTGCTTTCTACTTTCCCAGGATATTGCTGCACTTGCGAACTTGAAGGCAAAACCTGTGAAAGATCTGCGATCGCCTATGTTGGCGGCCCAGTCAGCATCTGCGTAGCCTACTAGGTTTTGGGCACTTCGCTGATAAAACAAGCCATGGTTTTGGGTTCCTTTTAAGTAGCGTAATACCCTTTTTGCAGCCATCCAATGCTGTTTCCCAAAATTTGTGTTATATTGGCTTAGTGCACTCACAGCGAATGCTATATCAGGGCGCGTTGATACTGCCAACCACATTAAGGCTCCTACCAAACTCTGATATGGCACACTAGAGATTTCTTCCTCTTCGCTTTCTGTGGTTGGCCACATTTCTGTAGACAATTTTTCGCTTGTATTAATTGGAGTATTTACAGGCTTGTAGTTTTCCATGTTGAAACGTTTCAGGATGTCTGCTGTATACTTTGGTTGGGCCATGGTGAACTCTGTCTTGTCTTCGCTTTGTTTAAATTCTATGCCCGAACAATACGAAAGCTTGCCCAAATCTTTCATCTGGAATTTGTTAGACAATTCATACTTCAACTGCATTTGGACGTTATTGGTTGCTATTTTGAGGTCGTCTACGTAAAGCGATACTATCAGGATCCCATTTCGTTCACATTTTAAGTACACGCACTGATCGGCTGCGAGTTCAGTTGTTTGAGTTGGCAGTCTTGCTTTTTGTACCATTGGCGACCGCTCTGCTTTAGACCATATAGTGCCGTTCTTAACTTGCAAACTTTCTCGGGGCCATGCATCTTCTACTCATTTGCTGTCAATATTTCCTGGAACTCAGCTGGGACGCTGATATAAAGTTCTTCCTCGATGTCCCCATTTAAATAGACGCTGTTGAAATCGAATTGGGATCATTCGGGATACTGGAGAAAAGGTCTCGTCGTAATCAATACCCTCGCGTTGTGTAAATCCTTTTGCGATCAATCGAGCTTTTCGACAATTTATCTTTCCGTCGGGCGAATATTTTGTTCGTAGCACCCACTTCGTTTTGATAACCTTATGGTTTTTCTGACGATCGACAACCTCCCATGTATTGTTCTTTTTCAATGACTTGTACTCGTTTATCAATGCCTCCTTCCATTCGATGGCATTCGTGCCTTGGAGAGCTGCGCTTGCAGTTAGCTCCTTTAAGTTCATTGCATGTGAGGCGGCTTCATAGAATATGTCTTCTTGATCGGACTCGGGCTGCTGATTGGATGTGTCGATTCGGTCTGCAATTATTTGATTGTAAATTAACTTGGGCCTTCCTGGTTTACCTGTTAATAACTTCTTTGGCCTTCCGCGTCCACGTTTCAATAATATTTCCGGTTCTGGTTGTTCACCATCTGGTTCAGGGTGCTCTGGCTCGGGATCTTCTGTTTGGCTGCCGTCGTCATCTGGGTCTTCATTTTCTGGTCGATCAACTGCTACTGGTTCAATGTCGATATTGATTGGGAATTCCAAAAAATCCTCGTACTTATAGTCGTGCCCAAAAAGGTGTGTAAAACGACATCTCGGCTTTTAATGAACGTTTTGGATTCTACATCATACAGCCTATAAGCTTTGGCATCGCTGCAGTATCCAACGAAAACACATTTCCTGGATTTTGAGCTGAACTTACTCTTCGATCGTTTGCCCAGTGAGTAAGCAATTTGACTAAATTTCTGCATATGCTTCACAACTGGGATGCGATTTTTCCACAGCTTGAAAGGCGTTTCTCCACATAGGCTTCTTGAAGGACATCTGTTTCTTATGTAGTTAGCTGTGTTTACTGCTTCGGCCCAGTATCTCGCAGGCAGTGCAGCATGTAACATGAGACAGCGAGCCATTTCTATAAGGGTTCGGTTTTTACGTTTGGCTGTACCGTTTTGTTGAGGAGTATATTCAACATAATACTCGTGCTTTATTCCTTGAGCTGCAAGGTAATTTTTGAACTCATTATTGGTGTATTCTGTGCCGTTATCTGACCTGATTGTTTTTAGCTTCTTTCCAGTTCGTCGTTCTACGTAGTTCTGAACTCTTTAAATTTTTGCAACACTTCTGATTTGCTTTTGATAGTGTAGAGTTCGCACCATTTCGAGAAGTCATCTGTAAATGTCAGAAAATAACGGCTGTGGCTGTTTACACGCATGGGCCCGCATACGTCGCTGTGGATTAATTCTAGTACATCCCTTGCCCTTGAATTCGATACTGGGAACGGCTTTTGGGACTGCTTCCCCTTGATGCATATTTCACAAATAGGGAGACTCTCCTTTAAGTTTACCTTAGCTCCTTGAACTTTGCCTTTTCCGATCAGTTCTTTCAGATCCGGCTCATTTAGATGGCCGAAACGCTCATGCCATTCTTTGTTGCTGTTTTGCTTACTTATAGCGATCTGGCTGCTTTCGTGTGTTTCCTCGATCTGGTACAAGTCCAATTTGCGAGGAGCGGTAAAAACTAATTCTCCTCCTTTAGCTCTAACTACCTCAGCTTTCTCTTTTTTGAATATTACATTGAAGCCGTGATCACATATTTTTGAGACCGATAAGAAATTGGTTCTTAAGTCCGTCACATAGAGCGCGTTTTTCAGGCTGGCAGTGTACTTGTTGTTTGGGGAGAACTGCACGAATCCACATCCTTTTATACCTGTGGCCTCATCATTTGCCAGTCTGAGCTTCGAGCCTTCTGCTGGCTCCAGGGTCTCGAACATATTTTTCTGTGAGCACATGTGTGACGTTGCTCCAGAGTCTAGACACCAGTTACTGCAATCACTGTTTGTATAATTAGCTAAGTTGATGTACATGCTTTCGCTCTGGTTCTTCATTGGCTTTGATCTGCACTCAGCTGCACGGTGACCAACTTTTCCGCAACTGTAACATTTAAATTTAAACTTTTGATTAGTGCTTAGTTGTTTCGGCTTGCTGGGATTATACTTCTTGTGCACCAATAATGCTCCAGGCGTCGACTCGCTTGAATTTCTGTTTCTTGCCTCGTACTCGTCTAGTAACTTAATTTTTAGTGCTTCTGTTAATATTAAGATTTCCTAAGTTTCAATTGCAAATCGAAACTGTTCGTACTCGTCTGGTATACTGTATAGTAGCAAGATGGTTAACAGATCGTCAATATTCAGGAGATTAACTTCGTTTATTTTGCCAACTAAATCGGCAAACTTATCTATGTGGCTGCTCATATCTCCGCCTGTATTCATTTTCAGTAAGATCAGCGATTTCAACAGTGCGGCTTTACGGGCTGGCCCCGTAGACTGATAAATGTTGTGGAGCTTTACCCATATATAATTTGCAGTTTCGCAGTTCTTCGTATGCCTAAGTTCCGATGTTGACATGGCCAGAATGAAATCGGACTTAGCCTTTGCATCTTCGTTTATCCAGTGTGCGAAATCATCTTCGGGTTTTAAAAGAGTCCCGTTGACATATTTCCACGAATCGTTTTTTATCAAAAGGGCTTGCATTTGTATTTTCCAGGTGTCGTAATTGTCTTTGCCCAAAGGCTCTATGCGTATACTAGCAATACTCATTTTGCTTTTTGATCTGCGTTTAGTTATGCTACACAAGCTAACATTTCATGAAGCTACACAAGCAACGAACACGTTTTCTTTCCTCTGTTGCCAATAAGACGCCTTCTTTTTGCTTCCCCAGAAGTCTCAGACTTATACATGCACACGTGATGTATATATGTGTGTGCCGGCAATTTCACCACAAATTGAATTTTGCCATTTGAACTCACTATTTGTTCACTATCCTTCTTTGAACTATGCTCTGGCGCAGTGGAAGCGTGCTGGGCCCATAACCTGTTGTATTTTTAGGTTAAGTAATAGTTTTTATTTAAGGATGTTTAATAGAAACAATGTTTTACACGTTGTTGGCGATAGAGGTGACAGAACAGAAGAAGGGGACTTAGAGGTGATACTTACAAAATAACAATGCTTGCGATATACATATATCGGATGGTGCTGCCAATTGTATTTCCAATAATTATAATTAAATAATTTAATTGTCGATCTTCTGTCTGAATCGAGCCGCGGTTTCAATTCCACCATTCCAGCTTCGTGATAATTAACCTCAATTGATTAAAAATTGAGATTTTCAACTCCGCCCTTCTGGCTCCATAATAATTAAATCCGACATTTAGCCAAAAATTACACACTGCGACAAAAAAAGAAAAGTTGGAGGAACTTTTGAAGAGACCTAGTAGGAATTGTTCATTAGGTCGAGTATAGTATAAAACCATGTTTGAAATTTTTCCTACACCCTCAAATCTTGATTTATTTCGAAAAAACGGTTTTTCGAAAGTGTTTTGCTCTTAAAAATTCCTGAACGCGTAATTTCCGATTTTCAATTTTTTTATGTTTTTCAATAGTTAAATGCTGTAGCTTTTGAAAAAAAAATACATCTTTAATTTACTTAAACAGAAAGGATACAAATTTTATAAAAGAAACGGGCATTTTTGAATTTTTGTCACGTTTTTCAAACTTTGACGCCATTTCTTCGGTACAACTTCCAACAAATGGTATCATTCTTAACACATTTTAATATTGTCTCATTAATCTTGAATAAAACAAGACCAATTTCATTACGAAATTATGAAAATTGTTGAAGTAATTACGCTTTTCCCAAAACAAGTCAATTCAAATTCGAGCGCACCGTAACAGTATGTAAGTTCCAGTATGTAAGTTAACAGAAAGAGATGGAAGATCATTCTTGTCAGTCTTATTTTTATTGATTTCATAGCTTTTATCAATGTTTAAAAATTCTAAAAATGTTTGCATGAACTTTTGCGTTTATAAGAAGAGTCAACAGTTTCACGTTTAAGTGACAAAAACGTGAAAACTGTTAAACTGTTAACTGCGGCACCAGCGCCCCCCTACACAATAAACATGGTTCTTAATATTACTTTTATATTTTTTTCTATATTATTATTTCATATTAATTCGACTTATTATTTCTTATGCCGACTAATAGAGATATAAATTCCAAGATAATATTTTTTTGGTTATAACATATGTGTTTCCGTGAGGGGCCGTTGTTCTGCCGCTCAGCTGAACTTAAGAGCGCATCCGCGCTGAAGAGCTCATCCGTGCTGAAGAACGCATCCGCGCTCGTCCCTCTCTCGTCGGTCGTCGTCGATCGTCCGCTCTGGCTGTAGCGTTTATTTTTACTAAGTTAAGTTTAGTCCCATGTAAGCAGCAATAAAGCTGAATGCGCCTTGAAGCTAACCTCACGACGCCCCCGACTTCTTTCTTTTTTCGAGCCTGTGGGATCTTTTTGCAGCAGCATCCTACAAATTTTTGTCCTTTGAGCCCGATAATCTTGGATTTTCTTCTACCAGAAGTTCCCGTCATTGTTCGGCCAGAAGATAAGTACGACATTTTTCCGTCTCCGTCTCTCTGCCGGTCTTCAGCAGTGGTCCGAACATTAAATTTCGTTCACACTGCTGCATGATTTTTATTTTCCTTCCGTGACAACTCCAAGTCCGAGTTTTCCGACACAACGGTAGTTTGAGATTCTACTCTTCTTCGTCTTCAAATTCTGCAAATTTTTCCATCCGTCTCCGTTTTGTGTGCTTTGCCACATTCCTCGCCGTTTTCGGCCTCTCCGTTATCCATTCGCTTACCAACGGTCAAGGCATATGTGCATCCATATACATAAATACTGTGACACACATAAATGTCACAGTGCGACAGTGTTTTGGAACTTTTAAAGAGACCTAGTAGGAATTGTTTATTAGGTCAAATATAGTACAAAACCGTGTTTGAAATATTTCTAACACCCTCAAAATCTGGATTTATTTAGAAAAAGCGGTTCAGTTTTCATAATTTCGTATTGAAATTGGTCTCGTTTTATTCAGGAAAATATTGATATGTGTTAAGAATGATACCATTTCTTAGAAGTTGTTCCGAAAAAATGGCGTCAAAGTTCGAAAAACTCGACAAAAATTCAAAAATGTCAGTTTCTTTTGTTAAATTTTTATCCTTTTTGTTTACATAAATTAAAGATGTATTTTTTTTTCAAAAGCTACAACATTTAACTATTGAAAATTTTAAAATCGGCCCAAAATTACGCGTTCAGGAATTTTTAAGAGCAAAACACTCAGTTTTTTCTAAATAAATTAAGATTTTGAGGGTGTCAGAAATATTTCAAACACGGTTTTGTACTATATTTGACCTAATAAACAATTCCTACTAGGTCTCTTTGAAAGTTCCTCCAATTTATCTTTTTTTGTCGCACTGTGTATTTTTTTTGGTGCAATCAATCCGCGAAAATTTTGCAAGTGAACACAATTTGCAGTGTGGTGACAAAAAGAAGGAATAATTAATACATATTGGCCAGCCGGTGTGAATTATTTCCAGAAAATTCCAAATTCACCGAACAGTCCGCCGCTGCCGTAATATTTGTTTTTTTTCTTCCCCAACCAGTGTCAGGGCATTCTAACTCATCGCCATTCTCTTGCTTTGAAACCGAGTGACTTGGGGTGGGAAGTATAAGGAATTCCCTTGGATTAAGGAATGCAGCCGAATGTCTCGAATGGTTTTTAACACACTCTATACATTCATTTATTTTCTTCTATTGAGCAAAACGCTTTTATTAATACTTCTTTAATAATGAGGGAGTTGGCCGTAAAGTAAATTATAATGAAAGTGTTTTTTTCGCGAATATTTGAATAATTCTTTAATACTTATAGTTTTTTTTTAATCGTTATTATTATTTTCGTAGTGTTGTTAGCGGCAAAATTGTGTTGGAAAAATATTTATCGAATATTCTAGAATGCATTCGAAACAATTCGAATGCGATCTCTAACTCTAACTCATTCAATTCGGTTTTTATCCCCCGAATGTTGTGCGAGTGAGACCTACACAGTCGCACTGACTCATTCATTAATTTTCGTCGCAGCATTCTATCTCACTCAATTCATTTTCATGGTTGTCCATTTGAATGTCGTTTTTTAGCTATTCATGCAGACTTCTATTACATATGTATATCCGTACTTGCATGCATGTCTATATATTTCCATATATTTTCTGCCTCCAATTTCAGGAAATATATAACTGATAAAATTAAATAAAACTAAAATTTTCTTAAAACCAACAATTATAAAAGGCCATTTCACTAAAAATCCGTGATTGATCGCTTAAATTCTCAACCTAGCCGCCGGAGTGGCCGATTGTGTTTTCTTTGGTGCTGTTTTTTTTTCTTGAATTACGGGGTGAATTATGTACAGGGTGCCAACGGCTTTCGGGCTTCGTAATATTTAAATTAAATTAATTTAAGATTAAGGTTTCAACTCCACCTTTCCGGCTCCATAATAATTAAATCCGACAATTAGTCAAAAATGAATTATAATTATTTATTCATTTTTTTGTGTTAAATCCAAGCCAAGGTCAAGTCCACCTTTCCGGCCCGCAAATTTGAAAATAGTTAGGAATTCAATATTTACGTACGAGCCATACTGGTCGAAATATACATATATAAGTTATTAAGCTCGTCACTCCAGTGATTCCAAGTCGATGTCCTCTAGATATCCTTGGTCCTGGGAAGTGGATTTATGACGGAGGAAACTGTTCCTCTTTAATCATAGGCCTTGTGGCTCTATGAAGTTTTATCAAATAAAGATTCGATTGGATGACGGCAAATGCCGGAGATTTATTCAAACAGTCAAGGCTGATGGGTAGAACAAAACTGAAACTTATCAAATAAACATTTTAAAGCTAAACCTAAGAATGCCCAGTGGAAAAGTACTGGCAAGCAGCTCCTCCTACAAATCCGTCGCTGCTTGCTCAGCATATTGCGGCACAAACAGTCATTGCGACACATGAAACCTTATGCGCGCGGGTCGCTACATAACTTGCTGGCCTGCGCATGCGAGGGCAGTTCGTGTAATCTTTGAGAGAGTTGCTTGTTAACTACTCCCCCCTCAAGTTCGTGGCCGGCCTCGGTGACGTCAAGTTGGGCGATGGCTCTTTTTAGCTTCAAAGAGGCACGTCTTCTATGGCTGTATTGGTAACCGATGATTAGCGCGCAGAAGACAATGCTGACCCCAACTCCGATCAAGAACCATATCTTTGGCGATCCTGCTGCCTCGACTTCATCCTTGAGTTGGCGTATGAAGTTTATATTTTGCTCGCTTATTCGATGTATTGATGAGAGACTCAGGATTTGATCGTGCCCGGTGATGTTGAGGAGTGGGGAAGCGGCGATACTCGGACTTTTACCCACGACTGCGTTGTGGTTCAAGTATCTTGTATTGTTGATCTCCGCTACATGCTCGAACGTGATGAGGTATGTTCCCTCCAGCATTACCGTGGGCCCCTCGTCTGCAGTGACTTGGGCGTGTTGCTCATTGATGACAATGGTTTCTTCGTCAATCAGTGCGACTGGCAGTAGGTGGCTTGGTTGCGTGCGGCAATTGGCTAGGCCTCCAGCATGTATCTCTCGGGCGCAGCTCTCACGTGTTGATTTTTTGCAGAAGGTGGCGTAGCTCGTGCGCACGCAATTGCTAACTGCGAATATTCCATCGTCGCAATCCGCAATTATGTCGTCTCGGATTTGTGGGACTGTATGATTGTGCGATACCGGAAGAATTACTGTTCTTTTACAAATTTGCTTAATTCTAGGATATTCGATTAACATATGGATTTCGTCTTCTGATTGAAATATTTTAATTTTAGAAACTTCCATTAAATAAACTACGGGGACTTCTGTGAGCTGATTATCAAATATTGACTTCAAATCGTTTGTGTCAAAAATTGTAGGATTTATAATGTCTGATTTGGCAAGAGTGATTGTTAGAATTAAATTCTGGATTTCTGTGATTAACATCCTATTTCGAGTCATAAGCGTTTCAAATAAATTTGGGGTGTCTAGGAGGTCACCCTTTTTTGCTTGTATTATTTTATTTATTGCGTCTGTGAGTTTATTGATCTGTTTCTGAGTTTCTGTATTAACGAGTACCTGTCTATTGTTTGAGTCTACTAATTGATTTTCTGTCATTCTTATTTTTTCTATGTCTGCAGCGTCCGGAGTTCCCGCAACAATTTTTAGTGCTGTGCCAAGAAAATCTAAGCTTCTGGCCATTCTATGGTGAACTGTTAGAGCGGACAAAAGTGCTTCTATGTGTTCTACGTCTATGTCTAACAGTTTTCGCATATGCGAGTGGGGGAAAAACTCGGACATTCTTTTAGTATCCTCAACTATCTTATAGAAATTGCTTAAGCTACTTGAGTGTTTTACATAACTAAGTTGTTCCCATGCCAGAATACTACCATCGACGATCGGGATATAGTTCGCATTGGAAAAGTCGGTGATCCGAGCTTGCGTCGCTGTTAACAAGGTCAACAGGGTAAGAACTATCATGGCGGACCTGTAAGATACATTCTTATTAGATTTACTGGTTTTTTACTTGCCGATAACTACCTAAGGTTGTCTTTATGGACCACCCTCCCTCTAATAAGCACCGTTGTTCCTAAATCAGCTTGTATCTTTCCTTCGGAACATAAAGGTGATATTTTGTTACCTAGTCTCCTGTTGTTTTTGATATAGACTGTTTCGCCTACATCAAAAACCCTATTTTGTCTGTCCGGGTTGCACCTGCGTAGTTGGTCTTGTTGTGCCTTTACTATCTTATTTTTAATAGTTTGGCGCATTTCGTCTGATGCTGTGTGGATTACATCCAGTGGTCTTTGCCCTGTTACGGAATGCACGCTTCTGTTATATTCAATGACAGCTCTGAGAATTGCTTGTGTTGTGTCGCAGATCTGTTTATCAATTTTAAGACATCTCGCAATCTCGACTAATGTACTATGGAAGCGTTCCACTTGCCCGTTGGAGCAGCTGTGAAGCGGGGGCGCGTTGACCAAATCAATGTTAAATTGATTTTTTAGTAGCGAGGTAATTGTCTCTGAGCTGAAGAACGCCTCATTGTCACAGTAAATTGTTTTTGTATCTGGGAAGAGGTTAACCGCTTGCAGTATGGGGTTAATTGTGTCCGTTATTGACCTGGATACTATTGGTTGTACAATCGCAAATTTTGAAAATTTATCGATGCAAGTTAGGAATAATTTTTTATCGGTTGAGAATATGTCGATGTGAAGTATTTCGCCTATGTGGGTTGGGGCAGGCGTTTCGCCAAGCTCTTGTTTTCTCGGGTGCCTGTCGTATTTTCCTTTCATACATACTTTGCAGTTTATCACTATTTCGTTGGCTATCTTGGTCATTTTTGGAAAGTAGTAATCCCGCTTAACCTGTTTTACGTTTTCTGGAGCTGCTCTATGCGCTCGGTTGTGTTCAGTATTTAGGATTTCTATTTGCTCATCTTTGTTGGTGATATCTGACACGATCGTTTTGCAGTGCCGAAACTTGGTAGACGGAAATTGTGTGCTTAACTCGTGTTGCACAGCAGCCAACTTTGGTAGGTCGCAATGAATTGCGTTAACCACCTCAGGATTGACGGCATTTTTCAACGTTTCGGTTAGATTGTATTTGTCCGTGAAATGTATTATGTGGCGCATTTTGCTGCCAAACATAATAATTTTTTGGTGCAACGCATAGCGTGCCTCTTCTAGGACCATTTGGTTCCTGAAGCCGTTTATGGGTTGGTCAATCGTTGGGATTGTAAAAGTAAGTGACTCTTCACTATGAATGGTAGCTACGTCAGATTGGGGTTCACTCGTGCCCAGACGATTGCTAGAAGTTCCCTTTCATTGGTGGCGTAATGAGTCTCGCACTGTTTTAACGTGCGTGAGATCATTGTGATTGGCCTGCCTTCTTGGGACAATACTGCACCAATGCCATTTGCAGAAGCGTCAGTGGTCAGGTCGAAAGGTTTTTTAAAGTCAGGATACATTAGTATGACATCTTCTGATGCTAAAATGTTCCTTAGTCGCTCGAACGCATAGCGTTGCGTGTCGTTGAACTCAATCGGGATTTTCCTCGACATGTGTTTGCTGACAGAACCATTTTCACCTTTTAGTAAATTGGTTAATGGTCTAGCTACAGAGGCGAAGTCTTTTACGAATACTCTATAATAGCTAGCTAGGCCTATGAATGATCTTAGCGCATACAGGTTCGCCGGTTCGACGTACTCTTGAATTGCTTTGACCTTTTCAGGGTCCGTTTTGGCTCCGTTTGTTACGACAAAACCGAGGTATTCGACACTTTTTTTGAAAAATTGAGTTTTTTCTTTGGCTACTCTCATGTTGGCTTCTAGTAGGCTTTGTAGTATTACGTCAATGTGTCGAATGTGATCCTGTTCATTTTCTGAAAATATTATTACATCATCAACGTAGACGTAACAACATTTTCCAATTTTTTCTCTTAAAACGTCATCAATTGCTCTGTGGAAGATGCTCCCAGCATTCTTTAATCCAAAGGGCAATCGGCAGAATTCATATTTCCCCCCGTTCACAGAGAATGATGTTTTCTCTCGATCTTTTTCTGCTAGGTATATTTGATGATACCCAGACTTCAAGTCGAGGGTTGTAAAAAATTTTGCCTTACCCAGATTCGCTAGAATCATTGGGATACTTGGCATTGAGTAGCGGTCGGCAACAGTTCGATCGTTTAACTTCCTAAAGTCAATTACGAATCGTTTGTTTTTGTTGCCTTCGGAATCGAACCCTTTTTTGTCGACAACCCAAGCTGGGCTGTTGTACGCGGATTTTGACGGTCTGATGATACCGCCTATCAGTAGTTGTGAGATTTGGTTGTTGACGAAATCCGACACACCGTTTGGATACGGGTAGAGTTTTGAATATACCGGTTCATTATCTTCGGTACGAATTGTGGCAACGACAGACGTGTTGAATGGCAGTGCCTCGTTAGAGGTCGAAAATGCCTTTATTCTCTTTGTTATCATTCGTCTGAATTCTTCTTTTACACTTTCGGGCACTACTATGTCACTGACTTTAGTGAAATTTACATTATCACATAAGTGAAATTTCAGTGGCTCATTTTCGTCCCGGTAACTTAAGCAATTATTCTTCAAATTCAATGTTGCCCCGGCCTGCGTTAGCAGATCGAAACCTATTATGGCATCAAATGCGTCGAGAGAATCTAAAATGAAGAATGTTGCGTTTTGTCCAAGGATTTTCATTGAACATTTTTTGTTTATTTCACTGGATCCATGTATAGAACTTACAGTGAATGGGGTTGCGACTGTAGTTACGTTTTTTAACTCCTTTACGGGTCTCACGTAATTCTTTGCCACCCCCGTGTCTATCAGAATTTTTAGGTTTCTACTAGCCAACTGTCGTTCGATGAACGGCAGTTGGGAGCGTCCCCTAAAAAATTGAGCATGTCACTTGTATCAATTGACTCGCCATCGCTTTCGATTTCAGCGGCTGCTGTTTCAGCTGTGGCCGCATATTGCTGCTCGCTATCGGCGCTTTGTTGAGTTATGTTGTCAACTCGTTGCCGCCTTTGACCAGATACTCGTTCCGACGAGTTGGGCCTTTTTTGAATGCCACCTACATTTATAGCACTTTGGGTTCTGCCCCAATTGGTTGGCTGCCGAAAATGTGACATTGAGGGATCAACGTCCACAGGCTGAGCCTGAGCCATTTGGCTGTCTTTGTCTTGGGTTTTGTTATGACCTTGCTTTCCTACGTAGTGTGGGTTTTTCTCTTGGCCTTTGTTAGGTTTTGAATGTTGCCGATTTCCCTGCTTATTGTTTTCACTGTGTTGGCTCCTCTCTGCAATTGTTTTTGCATAAGAGGCAGCGAACTGGCTTCTTTCTATGCTGTTTTCAGCCTCGCGAGCCAGGGCCAATGCCGATGGGAAATCTTTCGGCTGGGCCGGCACTACGAACGCTTTCACAGATTTCTTCAAACCCGACATGAATGCGTGTAAAGCATCGCTTCTGACCTCTTTGTTGAGAATCGTAGCCGCTTGCTCATCGTGTGTCATCACAATCTTGTTGGTGACCAATGTGAGCTTCCTTTCGACCTCATCAAAGTACTCCATTAGACCTAGGTCGCCTTGCCTAACCATTTCCAACTGTTGCCTGAGTACACGCAGAGACGTTTTGTCCGCGTACGTGCAGTCTAATCGTGCGATGATCGCATCAATATTTAACACTGTATTGTGGGACGTCAGGACTGACCTGGCTGCTCCGCACACTTTGTTGCATAGAATTGCAACGGCCTCGTAATGGGCCTCGCTACCCTTGTAGCGTCTGAAAATTTCGTATGCGTCCAGGGCAGCTTGCCTCCAGGACACATACTCATCTTGTACCCCTTCAAATGATGGTACAGATTTCACTATGTCAAGTCTCACATCGCACTTGACATTTGTGTCTATCGTCACTTTTTCGTATGTTTCGATATCTGGTGCCGCTATTTGCAGCGCATTTACTTGTGACCTTACTGCGTTCAGCTCCTCAGCAAACTGCTGCCTTAAGCGCAGTTCTTGCTCGGCGAGCGCAGCATTAACAGTGCCGTTCACTAGTGCTTGTATTTGTTCGGGATTCATTTCTGTTGTATGTGGGCGAAAGCCTATTTCTTCACTGTCACTGTCACTTTCAATTTCTTTTTTAACTTCTATATATGCCCAACTCATGGGCATACGCTCGGATCTATTAACACAAAAGCACTGGTTGTACAGTGGTCAAGAACAGAAAAATATTCACAGCTATTTTGCTTATATGGATGCGTTTAATTTAGCCGATTAACTCGAAAGGAAAAAAGAACTACCACAGAATTTATTTCCCAGTCACTTTGGTACTTTATCTTTTATTGGTTTGATTTGAAGTAAAATAAGTTGGTAATCACTCACTTACATGTTTCTTTGGGTTTTTTGGTTCTTAAAATATTATCCGTTGGGCGCCAGTTATTAAGCTCGTCACTCCAGTGATTCCAAGTCGATGTCCTCTAGATATCCTTGGTCCTGGGAAGTGGATTTATGACGGAGGAAACTGTTCCTCTTTAATCATAGGCCTTGTGGCCCTATGAAGTTTTATCAAATGAAGATTCGATTGGATGACGGCAAATGCCGGAGATTTATTCAAACAGTCAAGGCTGATGGGTAGAACAAAACTGAAACTTATCAAATAAACATTTTAAAGCTAAACCTAAGAATGCCCAGTGGAAAAGTACTGGCAAGCAGCTCCTCCTACAAATCCGTCGCTGCTTGCTCAGCATATTGCGGCACAAACAGTCATTGCGACACATGAAACCTTATGCGCGCGGGTCGCTACATAACTTGCTGGCCTGCGCATGCGAGGGCTGTTCGTGTAATCTTTGAGAGAGTTGCTTGTTAACTTATAGACAGTCATCAGTTTTTTTCCGAACGAGCGCGAATTTTTCGGTACTTGTCCATTTTCCGTCCCTCTAACGCTGCTTCTACTCCGCATCAGGCAACATCCGCCTAGAATCTCAACAAACCTCGTCCCATCTGGTTTTTTTGGCTTTCTGAAGTTTCGTCCACATTCGAATTGTGCCGCATCCGACGTTCCTTTCCGACATTGTGCCGCATCCGACGTTCCTTTCCGACATTGTGCCGCATACGACATCTGCGCTACTAATTCCCACTTGTGCCTTGTAATCGCATTTCATCCACGATCTCACCGGTCTTATCACATTAGTGTGACCTGCCACCGCTTCGTACGAGGCACCTATTGCGCAAGACAGTCGACAAGCACTGACCAGCGAAGTGGACTCTGAGAATGCCCACAGGAGACGACAAAAAGCCACGTCCGATCCCAACCGTCCGTTTGGACAGATCTCAATCTGTCTCCGCGGACGCCTCTGTTGAAGCCTAAGGCGACTAGTGCCATTCCAAGGGCAAAGAGTGACGAATTCGTCAATACAACCCCCGGTCCTTCACAGAGGCAGATTCGTTTCGTTGCGAAAATGGCTCAAAGTGCGGTCGAAGTGACGCTGAAAAAGTTCATCGCCACAACAGATCGAATTAGCCAATTTGAGGCTAACATAAATACTCCGGGCGCCAGAGAAACGGAAATAGGCTCCCAATACATGTGCGAAGTCCATCGGGACCAAATTCGGGCACTGTGGGAGAAGTTGGAGAAAAGCTATGAGAGCTGCTCCGATTTACTAGCCGTATCAGACGAAAATGCGGCCACCTCGACAGTGCTGGAATCGAAGTACAGCTACTGTTACTCTGTTTATTCGAGATGTATTGCCCAGCTTCGGGAGAAAATTGCTTCCCATACCACTCCGACTTCCGTCAATGTACACACGCCCGCGCCTACAGGCTGCCGGTTACCTCCGGTGGATACCGAGGTCTTTGTGGGTGATTATCTTCAGTGGCCCACCTTCAGAGACTTGTTTACGGCCATTTACATCCAAAACTCGCGGCTCACCCCGGTAGAGAGGTTATTCCACTTACTGTCCAAAACAAGTGGTGACGCCCACGCCATTGTTTCTAAGGCTCCGCTCACCCATGAGGGGTTTGACGCCGCTTGACAAAGCCTCACACACCGCTTTGAGAACCGGCGGCTATTGGTCAACAGCCAGTTGAAAATCCTTTTCAACATCCAGGCTATTTCTCAAGAGTCCGGGGTCGCGCTGAAGGAGCTGCAAGCCACCATTCAGAGTTGTCTGACAGCCCTAGCAATTTCCGCCATCAATTTTTAGGTTCGGGACTGCCTCCTGGTGTTTATGATTTCGTCATAGCTCCCCAAGGTCACACATAATAAGGCCGAAATTTCATGGTTACGTGTTACAGCTTATTACTTCCTTTTACACACTGTTACTCCAGAGCGCTAGCAAAATTGAACTGACTTGTTTTGGGAAAAGCGTTACAACTTCAACAACTTCTGTTTAAAATTACGAAAATAAGGCAAAATTTAATAAAGCCGAAATTCCAACATGGAACTTTGGAGGCCATCGACGACGTCAGGCCTAGTGGCTCCGGGAAATTTCCGCCAAGGTCGGGACTTCCTACTGGCCCTGCTCGGAAGCTCAAATCATACGAAACACGAGTGGTTCCGGGCCAAAAGGGTTGTGATCTCTGTTCGAGGGAGAACCACCCCATTGGTTCTGCCGACACCACACCTTCCTGCACCGCGGCAATCCGTTCGCTACCGCTCCAAGTCCGCCTACGTCAGCAAGGTCTCGACCCGCACAGACTGCCAGTAGCACAAACGGCTCAGAGGATCAGTCGGATGTGCAAGTGTGTTTCGCTTCAGGAGACCATTTTTGGATGGGTGCTGACAGGCCCATTATCTCTAGCCAACACCCGCAGCGTGTCCGTTTTTTCCACACGAGTGCCCCGCAGCCTTGGGGAGACACTGGATCAGCTCCTCACCAAATTCTGGGAGGTGGTAGATGTGCCTTCACAGATCAGTTCGGAATCGGATTCAGTTTGCGAGCACAAACGAGAAGAGACGAGTGTGGCAAGTACGTTGCGACGCTCACCTTACGCGTCCCCGAGCAGAAGGGATCCGAGCTAGCGGCTTCACGGTCCATTCACGCAAACGGGACCAGTCTGAACGACATTCTTTACGCGGGCCCGGTCTTCCAATCCGACCTGACGATTCAAATCCTAAAGTGGCGATCATCAAGTGGAGATCATCTTCAACGCCGACATCGAGAAGATGTATCGGCAAATTTTGGTAGACCCCAAGCATACTCCGCTCCAACGTATTTGGTTTCGCTATCCCGATGGGGATATCCGCGACTACGAATTTAAAACGGTGTCAATTGTGCCCCGTTCCTAGCGATCCGTGTCCTGCAACAGCTCACTGACGACGAAGAGTCGATGTATCCGCAGGCAAGCCAAATTATCCGGCATTTTATGTACGTTGATGACGTTCTCGCGGGGGCAGACTCCAAAGCCGAAGCCCAAGCTGCGATTCGGGAGCTGAAGGGGGCCCTAGAGTCGGCAGGGTTCCCATTTAGAAAAAGGACGTCGAATAGCAAGGCGATCCTGGCCGACATTCCGAGCGACCACCTTCTTCGTGCTGATTTCCTCGACATCGATGCAGAGAGCACGGCCAAGATACATGGCGTGCGAGTGTCTTTTTTGTTCCGCCAGAATTGACTTCCGGCTCGTCTTTCACGAAGCACCAAGTCCTCTCCCAAGTTGCCAAATTGTTCGATCCAGCAGGTTGGCTCGCTTCTTTCATTGTTCTGGCGAAAATGGTCATGCAGGACATGAATCTAGGGTGGGACGACGCCCTCCCTCAAGATTTCTGTCAGCGATGGGTTGACTTCCTGAAGAATTACTAGGTGCTCGATCAGATTCGGCGCAGCAATTTACGTCCGTGTCGAGGTTGGGTCTACGGTAATAGTGAACCTGCTGACTGCAAAGACTCGAGTGGCCCCAGTTAAAATGGTGTCGATCCCTCGGCTAGAGCTGTGCGGTGCCTTGTTGTTCTCTGAGATGGCCACCGCCGTTCTGCCAAAGATGCCAGGAGCCGCGTCTGCCCTATATTGTTGGACGGACTCGACTATTGTACTCGCGTGGCTGCAGAGGCCAGCGTGTCAGTGGACAACGTTCGTGGCCAACCGGGTGACTAAGATCACCCAGTTCACCGACGTGCAGAAATGGGCACATGTGCGCTCCGAGCAGAACCCTGCGGATCTCGCTAGCCGGGGCATAGCTCTCCAAGATCTTGCACCTGCAAGTTGTGGTGGCACGGTCCTGACTAGCTGCAAAGGCCTCGCAGCGATTGGCTCACTCAAGGCAATGATGCCCCCGTGACTGAACTCGAGAAGCGAGCAGTCAAGGTCCATGTCGCGAAGGCGCCCCCCGAAGATCTTCTTGAACGTTTTTCTACACTCAAGGCATTACGAGTCCTTGCCTATGCTTATCGCTTATTCCAGCGCGCGCGGAAGATTCGATCCCTGTTCGAAGAGGACCTGACAGCTAATAAACAGCGCGCCCGCTCGCCCCAATGTCCGAAGACCCTGCTGACATCAGCTCTCACACCCGGGCACTTACTTATGCCCGAGATAAAGGGGGATACCTCGTCCATTATTAACCGCTGGCAACACCTGAAGGCTCTTCAGCAGCAATTTCGGCTGCGATGGAAGGAAGAGTACCTCAAGGAGCTCCATAAGAGGAATAAGTGGCGAGCCCCTACGAGGGATCTCCGCGTTGGGGATATGGTGGTCATCAAGGAGGACAACCTTCCGTCCAATAAGTGGCGATTAGACAGGGTTGACGCGGTGTCTTCAGGATCCGATATCCGCGTGATCGACGTCCGCACCGCGCGATGGCTCGTCAAGCGGCCCGTTGCTAAGGTCGTGCTTCTTCCGATGGAAGCGTCCGCCGGCTCACATTAATTTAGCATTTCTTCCGCTCCAATGTTCCTGTCCATTGTGCTCTCTCGTAGTTCTGCCCGTATTTCCAAATCGTAATTGACACCAATTCTGATAACGTTGTTTTCAGTTGTTTTTGATGTCGCCACGTCCACACAGCGCCCAGTCACTGGAGAGCAGATGTACTAGAGGTACACAATCCTACCGATGCAAAGTCTGCAGTGGGATCCATCCGTTGAAGAAGTGTCGGCGCTTCCTACGTCTTAGTGCCGAGAAGCGGCTCTCGTGAACCGGTATTGCTCTTGCTGCGTGGCCCACGAGCAATCTGACGGATCGTGTCTGCGTGGGGACTGCTGTAGGGCCACTCACTGCTGCACCTCGTGGAGAAGCCGCTTTCCGGCACTCACAAGCCGATCCACGGCCATCGACTTCCCGGCGCTCGTCGGCAACTCCTCGGCATTCTTCCGCCACTGGCCGGCAGTTGCCCCTCTTTGCACTCTCGCTCCTTCGTCGGCCGTCGTCGATCGCATTCTAAGTTAAGTTTATCAATCCTCTGTAAGCAACCCAATAAAGCTGAACGCGCTTCCTGTGAATTTACCGAAGACGCCGCCGACTTTTTTCATTTCAACCCCTACTTCTGGAATCTTTTGCGGCACCAGCGCCCCCCTACACAATAAACATGGTTCTTAATATTACTTTTATATTCTTTTCTATATTATTATTTCATATTAATTCGACTTATTGTTTCCTATGCCGACTAATAGAGATATAAATTCCAAGATAATATTTTTTGGTTATAACGTATCTGTTTACGTGAGGGGCCGTTGTTCTGCCGCTCAGCTGAACTTAAGAGCGCATCCGCGCTGAAGAGCTCATCCGTGCTGAAGAACGCATCCGCGCTCGTCCCTCTCTCGTCGGTCGTCGTCGATCGTCCGCTCTGGCTGTAGCGTTTATTTTTACTAAGTTAAGTTTAGTCCCATGTAAGCAGCAATAAAGCTGAATGCGCCTTGAAGCTAACCTCACGACGCCCCCGACTTCTTTCTTTTTTCGAGCCTGTGGGATCTTTTTGCAGCAGCATCCTACAACATTTTTGTCCTTCGAGCCCGATAATCTTGGATTTTCTTCTACCAGCAGTTCCCGTCATTGTTCGGCCAAAAGATAAGTACGACATTTTTCCGTCTCCGTCTTTCTGCCGGTCTTCAGCAGTGGTCCGAACATTAAATTTCGTTCACACTGCTGCATGATTTTTATTTTCCTTCCGTGACAACTCCAAGTCCGAGTTTTCCGACACAACGGTAGTTTGAGATTCTACTCTTCTTCGTCTTCAAATTCTGCAAATTTTTCCATCCGTCTCCGTTTTGTGTGCTTTGCCACATTCCTCGCCGTTTTCGGCCTCTCCGCTATCCATTCGCTTACCAACGGTCAAGGCATATGTGCATCCATATACATCAATACTGTGACACACATAAATGTCACAGTGCGACAGTGTTTTGGAACTTTTAAAGAGACCTAGTAGGAATTGTTTATTAGGTCAAATATAGTACAAAACCGTGTTTGAAATATTTCTAACACCCTCAAAATCTGGATTTATTTAGAAAAAGCGGTTCAGTTTTCATAATTTCGTATTGAAATTGGTCTCGTTTTATTCAGGAAAATATTGATATGTGTTAAGAATGATACCATTTCTTAGAAGTTGTTCCGAAAAAATGGCGTCAAAGTTCGAAAAACTCGACAAAAATTCAAAAATGTCAGTTTCTTTTGTTAAATTTTTATCCTTTTTGTTTACATAAATTAAAGATGTATTTTTTTTTCAAAAGCTACAACATTTAACTATTGAAAATTTTAAAATCGGCCCAAAATTACGCGTTCAGGAATTTTTAAGAGCAAAACACTCAGTTTTTTCTAAATAAATTAAGATTTTGAGGGTGTCAGAATTATGTTGTAATCGGCTGATCCTTGTATTATGTTGTATTATTTTGCCAAAAATAGCAATCGTGCCAAATCTGAACTCTGTAACTCTAAAAACACCAAAGTTATACCATTTCCGATCAATCAGTTATATGGCAGCTATAAGATATAGTCGGCCGATCCCGGCCGTTCCGACTTATATACTGCGTGCAAAGGAAAGAAGGGTGTGTGCAAAGTTTCAAGACGATAGCTTTAAAACTGAGAGACTAGTTTGCGTAGAAACAGACAGACGGACAGACAGACGGACAGACAGACGGACAGACGGACATGCTTATATCAACTCAGGAGGTGATCCTGATCAAGAATATATATACTTAATAGGGTCGGAGATGTCTCCTTCACTGCGTTGCACACTTTTGACCAAAATTATAATACCCTCGCAAGGGTATAAAAAAGGAAGCAGAGCCGAGCTATGCTTGGATTAAAATTAACAAATTTATTAATTCGCTCAGCTGCCGCGAGATGCCATGGATTCAATTCAATAAAATTCCATTAAAAGGTATTTAAAAATCGTTATGTCGGATGTTCGACTTGTTTTGTTTCAGATCCAAATGAAATTATGCTTTCTAGATCCTTACCCCTATCTAACCCTGACGTTCCATGTCATCCCATTCCTGAGTTTTTAATTAGTACTGTAGTTTTAATTAGTACAGTACTTTTACCGACCTTGAGTCTCAACTCAAAACTCATTAAACTAAATAAACTAATTTTGGTCCGTTCTAACATGTACGTACGTACACTGACATGTACTAATATAAATGTGGCTGTCGGGTCAGGCAGCAGACGCTGAATTTGTTTATACAAGTTAACACGCTCAGAAAGAATTTAGGAAAAGTGCCAAATTGCACACCGGATCCGGTGGCCCGCACGCGTAACGAAAGAGGTGCTGACTACGCATTCCAAGGGCAACTGTCCGCGGACCGGCTCGGGCACTTGCGCAACATGTGATCGTTGCTGGCCGGATACGGAATGCTGACACTGCAATTGGGCAACTGCGCCGCAGCCCAACGAAGGCTTCGAAGTACAGCCCGGGTAGTATATTAATTCAGTCTTAAGTAGAACTCCGCAGCCTTAGCTCGCGATATATTTTGTCTTTGTCAGTAACACTAACCCTAACGGGTTTGTGCGAAACAAATGATCAATAAATATTATTTGTAAAACCCACACACGAATAATCTATTATTTTATATTTGTCAGTAACACTAACCCTAACGGGCTTGTGCGAAACAAATTATCAATAAATATTATTTGTAAAACCCACACACAAATAATTTATTATTAACTGGCGCCCAAGCGTGATAAAGAACCCGCACCCGAAAATTGCGTAAATAGAAAATTGCGTAAACGGCTTAAAAATAAAGTTAATACAAGTGCAAAATTCGGCAAAAAAAAAATTAGTCGAAAAATAAAATAAATAAAAAAACATACAAGTGAAAACAAATAGAAGCTGAGAAGAAAACCCACCCTTAAAAAAGCTTCTAAGACATTCGGACCAAATATATTTTTCTACACAAAAAGTTGTAGAAACAGTGAAAATAATATAAAAGACAAAAACGAAAAGTTCTAAAACAAAAAATTATATGCAAGATTTTATTCAGTTAAATCTTGCATAAAACTCAAAAAACCAACGAAGCAGTGAAAAAGGGAGCTGTAGGGACAACCCTCGCCCCCCTCCGCGGGAATAATTCAAGTAAAGGGAGCTGTAGGGATACCCCTCGCCCCCCTCCGTGGGAGCAACTAAAGTAAAGGGAGCTGTAGGGTAACCCTCGCCCCCTCCGTGGGAATCAACAAGCTGAAGCAAAGGAAAGCCGACGGCAACTTGCAGCATATTTTAATAAATAAATATAAGAAAATGTAAGTAGGCTGTTCGTTTGTCTGTTCGTGAAAAAAATAATACAGAAAATAAAAAGTTTTTAAACAAATAAAACGGAATTCGCTAGGCCTGTAATGACTACATGATAAAAAAAAGAGAAAATATTTATATTTTGTGTTTTCTTTTCTCCTCTTAAAACCTTTTTTTCCCCTTTTCATAAAAGGCTAAAACTTGTCAAACTTATTGTGCAAGAGAAATAAAAAATAAAAAATTAATACAATAGGAAATACATGATTTAAAAAATTAGTACATTTTGTTTTTTTCTCTCTGAAATCTGAGTACGAAGAAATACATTTTTCTTGAAATTTGAGTACGAATAAAAGCTTTGGCACAGGTAACTCATTTTTACTGTTTATAAAAAAAGTGCACTGAGATTTTTTTTTTTAAATAAAAACAAGCAAAATATTACGAAAAATAGATCTAAACATTACAATTTTTTTTTAGGAAATATTACAAAATTAAAAACACGCAGCAATTTTTATTATTAATTTTGACCCATGTCCACGGGAAACTACGCGTCGTCGGACGAAGAACTTTTAGAAGAGTATAGGAAATCTCGGGGGTCAAGGGCTCACCAAGAGGACTTTTATCCATTAACCAGTAGGACCGCAACTAACACCCTCGTTCGAGGGAGCGTCCTTGAAACTAGAACCTCTGAATTTTCCAGTCAAACAATAGAAATGTCTCATGAACAGCTTCTAGCCATCGAGAACGCCATGAAAGGCGCACTCGAAAGGCAACAACGAGAATTTGATGAGAAGGTAGCCACATTGATGGCAGAAATAAACTCATTAAAAATCAAAACCCCGGAAATTAAAACGTATCAGGAGATCAAAATTGAACCAGGAATAGAATGTTCCGAACCGCTAGATATAGTAAAATCTGTCCCAGAATTTGAAGGGAAACAGGAGAGTTACGTCTCCTGGAGGCAGGCTGCCACAGCAGCATACAGGGTATTCGAGCCTTACGAGGGCAGCAGTCGATTCTATCAAGCAGTCGCAATCCTCAGAAACAAAGTAAGAGGACCAGCGTCCGCTGCATTGTCTTCATATAATACAGTGTTAAATTTCCATGCCATACTGGCACGTTTAGATTTCACGTATGCGGATAAAACTCCGACACACGTAATTCAACAAGAATTAAGTTTACTAAGGCAAGGAGATTTACCCTTACTTAAATACTACGACGAAGTAGAACGAAAGCTAACGCTTTTAACAAATAAAATTATTATGACCCACGACGCTAACGCAGCAGCCGTTCTGAACCAAAAATTCAGGAACGACGCCCTGCATGCGTTCGTATCCGGCTTAAAAAAATCTTTAAAGATGGCCGTATTTCCCGCGCAACCACAAGATTTGCCATCGGCATTGGCTTTGGCCCAAGAAGCCGAATCAAGCAACGAAAGAAGTGTTTTTGCGGCTAGTTTTGCTCGGCACAGCGAGGAAAAAGTGAGTAAACCAAACAACCAGCGACAAGCGGGTTGGAAGAATTGGTCCACGGGCCAAGAACAAAGTCGAAATTTGGGGGCAATGCAAAAGACCCCTTACTTTGCCAGACCTCAAAAAGAAGGCAATAATCAACCCGGTTCTTTTAAACAAATACCATATAGTAATACGGGAAACGCCCAGAAACAAACAAGGGCGGAGCCAATGGACGTGGATACCTCATCCCGTTTTAGACAGCCTTCGGCATGGGTAGCAGGGCAATCGGCAAGGACCCAGCAGAAAATCAACTTCATGCCCGAGGAGCAGTCCGGCGAAGAGGACTACGATTCCGTTGCGCAAGCATGCGCCACAGAAATAGAGGATGACCTGGACGCAGAGGACTCTATTAATTTTTAGGGTAAAGTCCCTACTCCCGTACATTACGCGTACGCTGGCAGGAAGGGAAATAAAACTTTTAATCGATACAGGTACCTCAAAAAATTATTTTACTCCACTCCCGGGGCTGAAAGGCGTCGTGGCTGTGGACACCCCATTTAACGTAAAGTCAGTCCACGGCTTTACAAAAATCGAGAAGAAATGTTTTGCTTCCATATTTAATGTTAAATCACCATTTTTCATTCTTAAAGTTCTGAAAGATTTTGACGGTATTATCGGTCTCGACTTGCTTAAACAAGTGAATGCGAAACTCGATTTTACTGAAAATATTATCCACACTAATAACGGATTTGAAAAGATCCAGTTCGCTAAGGCAGAAAATGTCAACTTCATCAAAATAGATGACGAGGACGTTCCCCCCGTGGTAAAAGGTGCCTTTGACAAGATGATAGGCGAAAATTACAAAGCCTTCGCTGATCCAGACGAAGCTCTTCCTTTTAATATAAATACTGTTGCTACAATTAAAACAGATGGGGAGCCGGTGTACTCAAAGTCGTACCCGCACCCCATGGGTGTAACTGAATTCGTCAACGCAGAGGTTAAACAACTTCTAGCGGACGGCGTAATAAGGCCATCCAAGTCTCCTTATAATAACCCAACGTGGGTTGTTGACAAAAAAGGAACCGACCAGAACGGGGTCAAGAAGAAGCGACTCGTTATCGACTTTAGAAAGCTAAACGAAAAAACCGTAGACGATAGATACCCTATCCCTGCGATTTCGACAATATTATCGAACCTGGGCGAGTCAAAGTTTTTTACAACACTCGACCTTAAAGCCGGCTTTCACCAAATAGAGCTGGCAGAGAGAGACCGGCAGAAGACGGCTTTCTCAATAAATAATGGTAAATACGAATTCTGTAGATTGCCATTTGGACTAAAAAATGCTCCGAGCATTTTCCAAAGAGCTATCGATGACGTCCTACGAGATGGAATTTCAAAGATATGCTACGTTTATGTCGACGATGTCATAATATACTCAAAAACGAAAGAGGACCATCTTAATGACATAAGATGGGTCCTAAGAAAACTTTCCGAAGCAGGTATGAGAGTATCTCAAGAAAAATCAAAGTTCTTCAAAAAGAGCGTTGAATACTTGGGATTCATTGTGACGCAAGAGGGCTTACGGACATCACCCGAAAAGGTCAGGGCCATAAAGCAATTCCCCAGCCAAAGACCCTTTTCGAGCTAAGATCTTTCATAGGGTTGGCTAGCTACTATAGATGCTTTATTAAGAATTTTGCAGCAATTGCAAGGCCTCTTACTAGCATTCTTAAGGGCGAAAACGGTAAGATAAGCAAATACCAATCAAGAAAAATATGCATTGAAATGAACAAGGAACAGATGGAAACATTCTGCAGACTAAGAGAAATCCTAGCATCAGAAGATGTTTTACTTTCCTACCCAGACTATAAGAAACCGTTCGATCTAACAACGGACGCGTCAGGTTTTGGTCTAGGGGCGGTTCTATCGCAGGGTGGTCGCCCAATTACAATGATATCACGCACTCTGCGTGATAACGAAAAGAACTATGCAACCAACGAGCGGGAACTCCTCGCCATAGTCTGGGCACTAAAAAACCTCCGCAATTATTTGTACGGAGTAAAAAATCTACAGATCTTTACCGACCACCAGCCACTCACTTACGCCGTCTCTGATAAAAATCCTAACGCTAAATTAAAGCGCTGGAAGGAAATCATTGACGACCACGGTGCAAAGGTGATTTATACACCTGGCAAAGAAAACTTTGTCGCTGACGCGTTGTCCCGTTGTCAAAACGTTAACGCTTTAGAGGATGAACAGGACTCCGACATGGCTACCATACATAGCGAGGAATCGCTCACGTATACCATAGCCACAACGGACAACCCGGTTAACTGTTTCAGGAATCAAATAATAATTGAAGAGAGTAACAGCTCGTCCGTAGACACGTTTATTCTGTTTAAAAGCAAAGTTAGACACATAATAAAAATAAATGACCGCGGTAACCTACTAAATTCCTTGCTAGAAGTGGTTAATGCAGAAGTGGTAAACGCAATATATTGCTCCCTACCAATTCTGGCATTTATTCAACACAAACTCGTGGAGCTATTCCCGAACACTACGTTCAGACATTCAAAAAGCTTTGTACAGGACATAACGGACGGAACCGAACAGAAGGAGATCGTTGTAACCGAACACAATAGAGCGCATCGAGCAGCCCAGGAAAATGTGAAACAAGTCCTAAGGGACTATTTTTTTCCAAAAATGTTCCGACTAGCAACGGATGTAGCAACAAACTGCAAAATCTGTTCCATGGCAAAGTACAAACGCCACCCATCCAAACAAGCAGTAGCACAAACACCTATACCTAATTCTGTGGGGGAAATCCTCCATATTGACATTTTTTCTACAGACGGAACTCTTTTCCTTACGTGTGTGGACAAATTCTCGAAATTCGCCACAGTACAGGTGATCGCGTCAAGGGCTATTGTGGACGTAAAAACTCCGATAATGCAAATAGCGAATTTTTTTCCAAAAGCGAAAACGATCTACTGCGATAACGAGAAATCCCTAAACTCCGAGACCATAAAATCCATTCTCCTGAACAACTATAACATTACCGTTTCTAACGCACCACCTCTACACAGCACCTCAAACGGCCAAGTAGAGAGATTTCATAGCACCCTGGCCGAAATAGCACGATGTTTGAAGCTAGAGAACAAATTAGTTGACACCACTGAAATAATTCTTCTTGCAACTAATAAATACAATAAATCAATTCACTCGGTGACTAACGAAAAACCCATAGACATTTTACACTCGAAATCAGCAGAATTCGAGACAGTAATTAGCAAAAAAATTCAACAGGCTCAGGAGAGAACCCTCAAACACGTAAACAAAGATAGGACTCATAAAACTTACCAAGTGGGCGATAAGGTTTTCCTGAAAGCAAACAAACGCCTGGGGAATAAGCTTACACCACTGTGCTCAGAAGAGGTTATTGATGCAGACCTGGGGACCACGGTCCTTATTAAAGGGAGGGTGGTCCACAAGGACAATCTACGTTAATCGTCCTCACAAGATTTTGACCTACCCCTTTGTTTCTTTCTTTATTCTTTCTAGGTTACAAAAATATTTTTTAATTTTCATACTAACGGCTATCAGGACGGACGCGACATTAAAACTAAACGATTACACGAACGCGGACTATATCCAGACAGAAGCAATGACAAAGACATTTACAGACGACCACAGAACACCATTTATTGAAACGGACCTAAGACATATTCGCAAGTTGGTGACCATCCTTAAGTTCCACCACTGGGCTACTAGAATTTACTATTAATTTAATCGGTACGGCTCTCAAGGCTATTGCAGGTACGCCTGACTTCAATGATTGGGAGCAGGTAAGATTTAATCAGAGCCGGTTAATGAGGGCAGACGAGGGTCAAACAGAATTAAACATAAAATTTCAAGAACGTCTAAATGAGCTCGCTAACGCAATGAATCAGATTCAGAAATACGAAACAAATAAAGAAACACACTTGTTAGAAATCATCTTAGCAAAGAATAGAATCATCATTACAGACCTAGAAAACATCCTTATGGGCCTAACCCTAGCAAAATTAAATATTGTAAGCCCAGCTATTCTAGATGGTGCCGACGTAAGCGAATTCAGAGACAAACAGCCTATTAATATTAATATTAGTTTGGTAGAATTATTAGAAGTATCTAGCATAAGTGTTTTTCAAAATTCTGACATTCTGCACTTTCTCATTAAATTTCCTAATCCTAAGCTCGTATGTAAGAGAATAACGGTCTACCCGGTTCAACGCCATAATAGAATCCTGAACTTCAAGAGCGGAAATTTAGATGCCGAATGCCCAACACAGAACCTCAATATCGGTGACTGCAAGACAACGGTAGGTGCCGCATTCTGCAAGGAACGAAAAAACCTGCTGTGTCGGCTATGACAGTAGTAAACGTCACCGCTCACCACAACCGGCTCAGCCTCCCGTTTCTCCATGAACTCAGCCTAAGTAACCTACACCATTTCGGGGCCCTCAGAGAAAGACTGTCATCGGGATCCCGTCTCAACATTTGCCTTATTCTACTGGCTGCCCTTTCTCTATGCGCAATCCTGTGGATTGGCAAATACCACCTGAAGACCAATCGCCGCAAGAAATCGAGGGACCAATCGAGGGATGTAGAACGAGTAGGTCCCCGGGACGACGACCATTTAAAGGAGGGAGGAGTTAACACGCTCAGAAAGAATTTAGGAAAAGTGCCAAATTGCACACCGGATCCGGTGGCCCGCACGCGTAACGAAAGAGGTGCTGACTACGCATTCCAAGGGCAACTGTCCGCGGACCGGCTCGGGCACTTGCGCAACATGTGATCGTTGCTGGCCGGATACGGAATGCTGACACTGCAATTGGGCAACTGCGCCGCAGCCCAACGAAGGCTTCGAAGTACAGCCCGGGTAGTATTTTAATTCAGTCTTAAGTAGAACTCCGCAGCCTTAGCTCGCGATATATTTTGTCTTTGTCAGTAACACTAACCCTAACGGGTTTGTGCGAAACAAATGATCAATAAATATTATTTGTAAAACCCACACACGAATAATCTATTATTTTATATTTGTCAGTAACACTAACCCTAACGGGCTTGTGCGAAACAAATTATCAATAAATATTATTTGTAAAACCCACACACAAATAATTTATTATTAACTTACATAGTTTATTTATTATGCTTTATTTATTATGGTCGCTAGCCGACTCTTTCTCGGACGCTCAACTTCAACGGGACTATCTTAAGAGAGCGTTAGCTTCGCAATGTCTAGTCGGGCCGCACTCTCTATTCATAACAAGAAGTCACTAATTAACACCATAAACTGGTCTATCATAATTTGATCATCCTGTTTCATCTGCCTGCAGAACAAAAAACTTATAACATGCAATTTTTTTCCGACTTTTGTTTTGGAGCGGATTGTTATTGAAAAGCCTTAATGACCAAACAATGGCCCTTAATACATTTTGTTACACTTTAAATTTATTATTTGACTCTTGCGTGCCATGGAAATATCCCTTCGTCCTAATATCCCTTCCGCCAAATCATTAAATAAGACTCTCGAATAAACATAAAAAAACTGGCTGTTCAATTAATTAATTAATTGGGGAATACCGATCAGGCAATGGGCGATCTTTTTGTATAGTTTTTTTAAACAAAAAATTAAGCTTCCAGCATTCCGGCTCAGCTTTACACTTATAATATACAAGAAGCGTCTTTTTTTTGCGACTCCCGATGGAGTACCCGGCTGTATTCTGAAGAATTTCTCTGACGTCCAATGCAAACGTATCCATAAGCCTTTCTCTAAAAACTTCAATATTTCCCTTCATGGGAAAGGAATCTTACATTATTCCTTTACATAAAAATACCTTTGAAGCAATATGGTTTCATAAAGCGCTACTCCACTACCACCATCTTGTTATAACCAAATTTTTTTTAATGAATGGATTCCGGAGTGGTTTACACGTAGGGTTATTTTCGCCAGTTGCACTCTGGGAATAAAAAAGGCCAATTAATGATAATTAAAAGGGCTGTACCTTTTAATTATCATTAATTGGCCTTTTTTCCCCGTACCGTTTTTTCACACAACATGAACGTCATCTACGGATAATGGGATAATGTAAATTAAATACAGTCAATGTGTAGCATGGTCATTGTTTGCTTGGCTGCAACCGCCGCTTCAGATCATGGACGGGGAAATACTGGTTGGAGCATTAAGTAGTATCGAAGTTACCAAAGGAGTCCCGCAAAGCTTGGGAAGAACTTATTCTTATAAAAACGCAGAACAAGAAAGGATTTGGAATAAATTTTGAACTATCGGCTGGTCATAATGGGTTGAGAACCGGAGCTCATGGTACGACTCCAATACTGGCCAATGATCTAACGACTCGAAAAAACAAGTGGCAGCCAAATTTGTGGATAACGCCTTCTTATCCTGTTGCATATATCAGTGCTGGATTATAACAAATCGCCAAGCCACATAACGCTGCATCATTTCCGATCAGAGACGCCGAATCACTACAGCATCAGTCATGAAGAACGTATAATATTTCAGCAGAGCATGCGTTCCACGTCGGATCAAAACCGAGACGCATTTTAGAGATGCTATTTTGCAACGTCGTCAAATGTTTCTTCTCGCCACTGCTCTTATAGTCAAACAAAACCCGGTCAACGGTCCGGATCTGATCTAAGTATCGAAACACGTCGTTTTTCTCCCGAGCATATATTTTTGGGATGTTCACCATCTATTTGGTGAAAAGTGTGCAACGCAGTGAAGGAGACATCTCCGACAATAAAAAGTATATATATTAAAAAAAGTAAAAAAAAGTATGATCAGTATCACATCCTGAGTTGATATAAGTATGTCCGTCGGTCGGTCTATCAGTTTCTACGCGGACTAGTATTTCCGTTTTGAAGCTATCGAATTAAAACTATGGACCCACCTTTCCAACCTTTGCACTTTTCTTATATAAGTTAAAACGCCCAGTCGGCCAATTATGTATATCGTATAGCAGTATTTAGTTTTTATCAAATTTGATATACCAAATTTCAAAAGGAATGGAATGGAAGAAAAGGGATTTCAAAAGGCCTTTGAAAGCCATATAAGTTAAAACCAAACAATTGAAAAAGACCCAAATTTCGTGTTAGCGGTCCATCACTAGCTAATTGGCTGTGGCTAGTAGAGGAGAAATGTCACAACCACGATACGTCGACGCCAGGGAATTTACTGTAGGAGACAAGCAAAACTGCTGGAGGGAACTTCAGTGATTGCAGGAACGGGATTCAAAAAATGCAGTAAGTGATGGTGCCTAAACCACTATTTGAAAAGCTGCGGTTTTATTGAAAAACTCGTAATAAGTGTCGCCTAGTGTCGCCAAGACGTCGAATCTCACCTAGGCCTCAGGAGACAAAAAAATGAGCTAGGAAAGGAAGAAATAATTTAGGACCAATCGCCACAGAAAATTCATGCAGTCGAAGGCGTCCAGTAACTGCAAATGAAGATCGTGTAAGATTTTTAGGACTTTGACTTTTAGCTTGGGTGGATAAGGCTCCTGGGGCCATAGGAATATTCACGCTCTTCAAAATTCGACATCTCTGCTCCAAGAAGACTCCCACGACGAAATGCAGTCCATAGTCTCCGGTTCCACCTGCATCTCGTTGCATTCAACATGAGATGAAGGGTCCACCTTTTTAAGTAGCATCTGCGCGATGTCGCAGCCAGCCATTTTTTGAGAATTTAATGGATTTTGCGGGCCCTTGCCAGGAAGGTCCCGCATATGCAAGTTGAACTTGTCAGACAGCTCCCGGAGTTAAAAAATTTCAGGTCAATTTCGATATTTTAGCTAATTGTACCAAAAGGATAATTTTATCGAGTATACCGGGGCTTTTCGTCCCGATGGGTCTCATCGCTCCAGTAATAATCTCGGGAAAGATAATATTAACTAATGTAACCCTGGCCAAGAAAACGCATGTGGGCGGCACTCACACGGCGCTGGATTGAGAAAATTAGGGTTTTAAGGCGCTTATGGAATGCTAGCGAACGGTTCCGGACGTTTTGTTATAGCTTACTAGGAGTAACTCTTATCTATACCTTAAACGGAGCTAAGTGGTACAGTACTAGCCGTTAAGTTAGCTTACTATGGCTATGTGTCTATATGACCTTCCCCTTCATTAGATGGGTTCCATTGGACTTTCTATTGGGCGGTTGCTACAATTCTTTTAAATTAGGATAGGATAGGATTTAAAATAGGACATGTAGGCACAACCGAGAATCCAACGAACTGTGTGCCAAGGGAAGTGGCTCCGAGCGAACCTAAGACCTAAGAACTTTGACTTAGTGGCGCGGGTCTGAGTGGCTTATACGCTGTCAGGGTGATATTTAGATAATAATACGGCACTTGCTTATCTAGATTCTGCACGAAGTTGCACAGATGTCTTTTACGCACGCACGTAAACTGTTCTTTATATTGACAGGAAGGCAAGCAGTTCCAAGAGTTTTACGCAAATTGGTCCGGTGCTTCCGTACCCGGGTACCCATTCGAATTACCACATTGGAGACTTGCAGTTTCACCCAGGGAACCACCGTTCGTTGCAGCTGGAGTTAACTACACAGGCGGTGCAAAGTCAGTGCAGTTGCGAGGTACAAGCTTCTATAACGGATACATCGCCGTTTTTATTTGACTTGCAACAAACACAGTTCACTTGGAAGCGGTGAAGGTCTCACCACGAAACACTTTTTGTGGCTCTGGACACAGACTGGATGGCGAGGGATGAATCAGCCCCTTTACAGTGATAACGGGACTAACTTTACTGAGGTGGATAATTTAATAAAGGCATTCTAGGGTTAACTTCAAGAGGATTACGAGAAGCTCATAACCCCTCAGCCTGCGGCGCAGCGAACAACGCGACGCTTCAATCCTGACGTGACAAACTGAAGTCGTCAAATTTTAGCGGAGGCTAACGTAAAGTCGGTGAGACGTCACCTCAAGAGGGGCATTGCAGACGGATGCAATGCCCAATAAAGAATTAATTGGCTACGGTGATTGTAAGTGTAGCTTAACCAAAAATAAGCTTAACGTAAAAATATAAAACCTTTTAAAATTGTTCTAGTAAAATGGAATATGCATATTGAAAAACCCAAAAACCCTATTCAAATTACTCGGTTTTTGTTTTTTTTTTCAAATTTTTGCACCAAATCACATGCTCTTGGTGGATCATTGGAATAGCAGAGGTTTAAAGAGATTTTTCACTATCAATCTACATACTTGTGCTGGTCCAAGATTCAATAGATTTTTTATTAGGACCAACGTTCAGTGTTTACTGCCAACCCGTTCTTAACCCTCTCATGCCCAAATTAAAATGGGCGTGGCCAAACATTTTTTGAGTAGACACATAAGCTAGAGTTGACCCCAATATCAACTGACAAAAACTTCAATGTCTTGGGTGTCCTGGTTCAAGAGCTTCAGAATGTTGAGTATAAGCAAACATATGCAAATAACAAACAAACTAAATAATATTTTCATGCGAGGTTTTTTATTAGGTTTTTTATACTGTGTTCCACAGCTTAGTCACAATGTCAACACTTCCTCTGGATCAATCGAACTTTTGTTTTAAATACTCCCTTACCTTTCTTTATAAAGTTGCTAAACTTGATATTAGGATGAAGTAATTATTTTAATGTTTATTTAACACTTTTCAAAAACCAAAGTTTTCAAACTTTTTGGGCGTGAGAGGGTTAAGCGTAGTATTGGCATTTAACCACACCTTCAAGAAAAGTAAATAATTGCTTTGCCTGGAAACCCTTCTAATGATGACCTCTCATCTGAGAGAATGACACTAAGCTGTAAAAAGCCTTGGAAAACGATTCGGACTTTAGTCCTCACTCACTTAAGGGAGTCCATACTCACTGAAACTCAGGGAAAAAAAATATGTTGTGGCGTTCAAGCTTCTTAATAAGACGTTCAGCAACCCCTATCTTATTTTCCAAGCGCACGCCAATCTGAATTTTGCTTGGTAATCATGTACGATCTTAATTTGCTGTCACTAGGGCGCCTTCGACTGTATGCATGTTGTATTTTAAATTGTTCCACAATATCTTTACCTCAATAATTCATTGTTTAATTTTTTAAAAAGCTGGTCCTGACCTCCCTTATAGATGTTAAAAATCCGACTTTCCTCTCAGGGGCGTCTTGAAATTTGTAATAATTCAGTCTGTCAGCAGTAACAGCAGCATCATCTTATGATGTCAATGCGTTACAGCACTTTGAACCCGCTCTTTTATACCCTTTCCCGCTCTTCAGTCGACCATTTGCATCCGTCTTATCCGGGCCCGTCGCTCGCGTTCGAATTCATTCAGTAAATTTAATTTTTAACTTGTTTCTGAATTCGGACAATAAAACGTCGCATCACCATAAATCAAAATCACATTCTAATTTCTACAATTATTTTGCCTGCTGAATAAAAGGCAAGTTTTATGGAATGTTTTATTTTTTTAAAGAAGCTTAGTCACAATGTCAACACTTCCTCTGGATCAATCGAACTTTTTACATAAAAGTTAAGATACATTACTGATTTTCTCCGTGTTTTTTTAACACGGATGACGCTCCCCTTTATGTGACGCGAAATTTGAGTGGGAGAGTTTTATGTAGCACCCCTGTATGTATATAAAAAAATATATATTTTTTTTAGATGACTAGAAGCGAATTTTGTACATTTTTACTTTTTTGTACTTTAAACTTTAAAAAAAATTTTGGAGAGTTACTAAAAACAGTTCTTTGTTAAACCGGAAGAATATTGCGAGTCGAGGAACATCTTACATTTGCTAGAGATAGGTATTTAAAATATATAATTTAATATAATTTTTAATAACAAAAAATGTGTTGAAATAGTTCAAACTCCTGTATCTTCTAACTTCTATTCTTCTAAAATTCCGATGTTGTTAAATTATATTAATTATATGGCAGGAATAAGATATATATGTTATCAAAAAACTATTTTTCCTAGATGTTTTTTTAGATGCGCTAAAACACGCGACAGCCCGTTGTTTGGTTCCGTTGTTCGTGGTTTATAGCGTCGCAAACATGGAGCAAAATAAAGAGATTATCCGAGATATTTTACAATACAACTACGACAACTAAAGGCAAAAATGCATCTCAAGCCGATGCTTGACCGATGGACCCGATACAGTTTATATTTTAACTGTTTAAAATTGGATCAGACCAAAAATAAAACATACAGAAATACCCAATTTTATTGACTAAAAACACACCAATGTTATCATTTTCAAACAATTAGTTATAACGATGCTCTAAAATATACTTGACCTATCTCGGTTTAGGTACTTACATATACACTAACAGCAAAGGAAAATTAATGTGTGCAAATCTTAAGTCGATAGATTTTTTTTTTATGTTATAGCTTTGCTTTTATTTATTGATTCTACTCTTCATTTTAAGACTAACAATAAGTTGACGAATCTTAACATTAAAAATAAACTAACAGTATACTAAGACTGCATTCTGGTTGCGCGTCGGTCTCATTTCGGTCGCTGGGTGGGTAAGTCATTGCGACGATGGCGTGATTGGTTGCTCAACCTTGTTAGACCTCTCGCCAGGTGGTTAGGGTGCTCCGATAGCTTGGTTAAGTAATTTACCTTCTTAAGTACTTACCGTTCTGCGATCACTTCTTTGACTGGTAGAATGTTTAACTATGTTTAAGTCGCGGTATATGTTTTCGTTGCGAACGTACCACGGTGCCCCGGTGATTGTTCTCAGGATCTTCGAACTATCTCTGAACTATGTCAATGTTGCTGGTGTTCCTCCATAACTGGGAGCCGTACATCCATATAGGTTTTAGTACCGAGTTGTACAGCAGGACTTTATATTCAAGGCTAAGAGGTGACCGAGCGTTGATAAGCCAATGAAGGCTGCTGGCTTTTAGCTTTAGGTGTGTTCTTTTCGCTTCAATATGCCGGCGCCATGTGAGTCTTCTGTCGAGATGTACTCCTATGTATGTTACTTCGTTTGCTTGTGGGAGTAGAGTGTTCACAGTGAACGTAACATGCTTGCATTTTAGTTCGTTCACTTTAATTTGCCAATCTGCCAGCCATTTTTCAACATCGACCATATGAAGAGCTAGCTGCGAAGTTGCTTGAATCGGGAATTTTGATCGGCTAAGAATAGCTGTATCATCGGCAAACGTGGATTTTGTTAGACGAGGGCTTGTCGGGATGTCTGCTATGTAGAGGACATATAATATTGGCCCTAGCACGCTACCTTGAGGAACTCCAGCTCCAACAGTGTAATCATCAGATATAGCAGTGTTGCACCTCACGACAAATTTTCTGTCATAAAGGTAAAACTCTAAAATCTTGTCGGTGCTGTTGGGGGGCATTGTCTTGATCTTGTACATTAGACCTTCCAGCCAGACTCTATCAAATGCTTGAGAGACATCTAAAAATATGGCAGTACAGTACTCTCGTTTTTCGAAAACGTTCCGAGTTTCGGATGTTATCCGGTTGACCTGCTCAATTGTTCCATGCTTTTCATGAAACCCAAATTTGTGTGACGGGATCCCTTCTTGGTTTCTCAGGTATGTGTTTATCCGAAACATTAGTCACTTTTCAAAGAGTTTAGATAGGCAAGAGAGTAGGCGTATAGGTCTATACGACGTGGGGATAGTGTGGTCTTTCTCCGGCTTTGCTAGCAGATGGCGATCTGTGAAATTGCCATTCTCGACGTAAGCGACGCTTTTCGAGGATGAGCTGTTCGATTTGTAGATTTTTCCTCTTTTGAATGTATTGTGTGTTTATAGTTTGAGGTGTTGAAACTCGAGCTGCAGAGACAAGTACAGACTCCAGTGAATTAACAAAACTGTCTACGTTGGCTTCGTCACAGAGGTGAGGACTCAGCATAATGTGTGAGCTGATATACTTCCTGTACTTAACCCAATTTCATTTGAATGCATTGTGTGTTTATAGTTTGAGGTGTTGAAACTCTTTTTCCCGGAGCTCAATAAATACACGTCTGCATGCGATGACGATGCGATTTCGATTATGATAGATCGATAGATTTACAATGGGGTTTGCGTAGGAACAGATAGAGAGACAGACGGATATACTTGTATCGATTCTGATGGTGATCCTGATGAAGAATATATATACTTCATTCGCCAAAAATACACTTTGCAAAGGAAACTTAAATATATGTATGTTTGTTCTGGCCTCGCCAACTTGTCTTTCAACGACCCCGAAAGTGTACCTAACATCCAGGAAAAAAAAAAAATTGTTTGTTCCTTAATTTTTTTTCTTTATTTAGCAATTTGATTTTGTACAAAACGATATACAATAAGAAATATAAATGTTTTTTTTTATTTACTCGTTATTTAAGAAATTGCTAAGAGGACAGCAAGATTTAGCAAAATTATTATTCCAGCCACTTTTTTGTCTGCTTTTTGCACAGCTGCTGGCTGATAACCTTTATTAAAAGATGTACATACTTATTAATAAAGTTAAAATAATAAAAGGAAAGTTATCTTCGGAGCCGTGCCGAGCCGAAGTTTATATACCCTTGCAGCTATGATCGAATATACACCGCATATAACGGATATAGTTGTCCAATCGTTATAAGATTTCTTTTTTCTGAAGTATTTATTTATTTTATTTGAAAAAGTCCAAAAAATAAAAAAAAATCGAAAATTTGTTAATTTTGAATCTTTCAGTTACAAAGATGGTTTTTTTTTTATCTTTTTTTATTATGAGGTATTTTAGGTAGTTTGCTGCTCCTTTTTAAATTTGAAAGGTCGTATCCGTCACCCTAGCTAAAAAGAAATCATAATTTTGGCATTTCCAATTAACTAGTTGGCTATTAGGGAAAGAGTTATGTATGCCTCTTTTCCCTTCTCATGAGTGACTGTAAAATTTTCGGGTAGAAACAGACTGACGGACATGGTTACATCGACTCAGGGGGTGATCCTGATCGAGAATATATATACTTTATGGGTTCGGAGATGTCTCCTTCACTGCGATACACACTTTATACCTCTGCAAGGATATAAAAAAGGTATTACCTTGCAATATATGCACATTAACCAATATTGGATTTGCATTTGACGGCAAACAAGAATATTTTCCTGAATCAGATGTTTTGGCTCTTTGTATCAATAGATGAGATGTAGTTATGTCTCCTTTTTCAGTAATTACAGATACTCCTCCACGTGGTGAATCATAATTTATCTCCTGAAAAACAACCAGAAAAATGTACTATTATTCCGACAATTGGTTTTTTTTTAATGTTCCCACAATAGGTGGCCGGGGGCAAGGGCAAGAAAGAAGGGTCGAGGGGGTGCAAAAGCGGCCAAAGGTTTCAAGCACCGGTCAATAACCGGACAGGGAGTATTTTAATTTCCGTGTTTAGAAGGTGCGGCGGGGTAAGCATCAGCGGAGGAGAAAGGGGTGGAGGGGGCGACGCAAATTGTGGGTGGTCCTGAAAACACGCCAGTGCACCGCATAACAACAGCAGAGACCCGTGGCCGAAAGGCAAAAAAGCACAAACGGCAATCCGCCATAGGGAACATGGCGTGATTCTGTAAGCAGGATTAACGGTAGGAGCAGAATCCAGGAGGACGGTCGTTCTAAGCAGTATATAAAGAGGCCCATTGGATAGAATCGATACGATTTTTTGAGTTGGAGAACCGCCTTTGGAGAGTCCGACATTTAAGAGTAAGAGCGTTTCTAAAAAGAACCTAGTAGTTGAGCTGAAGGACTGCCTTTGGAGAGTTCAACAGGCGACGAAGAATTAAGTGTAAAGGACGAGCTGAGAAAGGATCCGTTGCAGAAAGGTTCCACTAAAGCCGAGGGTATTAGAGTCGAGTTGTGCCATTACCGACCACGGCAGGAAGCCTTGCCATGAGTAGGGGGCAAGTCTGATGTTCGCCTTAGCGACTGAATCGCGACAAACAGGCGTGATCCTACGAGACAAGGATAGGCCGGCTCGTGAACTCAAGCCTAGTGAAGAAACAGATTGGGGACACCCGTCAAGAAACTCCTGATCCTGACTCGCTAGCGCTTATGCGCGGTGTTTCTTTGGTGTAGCGGAGGCGTGACGCCCAATCTTTGGCCCATCACAGATCACCTAGCGCGTATGCGTGCAGATGTGTGAAGAGCAGTCGCAGACTGTGTGTGTCCCAAAAGCTAGGAATGCCTGCGTGCTGCCATTGTAAGGGCGATATTTAGGGCGAACCATAGGGGACAGTGCATCAGGAACAGCAGCGGCGAGAAGCAGCAAGGACCTGAAGCGGAGTCCATTTGGGAAACAAAAAATAACATTTAATTTGTTTCAAGAGTCCTATAAAAAAAGCTTTTATAACGCTTGTATGCTTTCTTGTTATTTCTGGGCTTGGGCAATCACGTTGAACTATAAATTCGGTGGAGCAAACCTACAAACTCTGTGAGCTAGCCGCAGAAAATTATTGCGAACAGAAAGAGTTTTTGAAGATAGAAGGTTTGCCTTTCTATAGATTCTATTTTTAGCCAATTGACCCGATCTACCAAATTTCATATGGATCCACTGTTAATATCACATAGCTGCCAAATAACTTAAGATGGGAAATGGTATTTGGTAAAACTACCAACTTTGGTATTTTTTTATGATAGAAGTTTGGGATTTTTTTAAAATGTTGTATTTTAATAAGCTGTTTTTATTATGAAATTCTCATAAGTATCATAAGGATAAGGAAATATGTCAGAATATGAGAATATATATCCGATCTTAACTAATTGGGTATATTAACGTCGGCTCCGCTCAAAGTTAGCTTTCCTTTCTTGTTTTATAGTAGTTTTTTCAACTTTCACCATTATTGTTAAGAACTTACTTTACTTTTAGTTGTTTGTGCTCTTCGAATTCTAATAACTCGTTCTGTCTTTTATTTATACGTCCATTCGCCTTTTTTAATTTTTTTCGCAAAAGCTTAATTCTTAAAAAAAAAAAATGAAAGTTTCTTATGTGTAAAATACAGAATAGGGGCAGCAGGCATAATTTGTTAACTGCGCGCCTTGTAGCTCTCGCGGCCGTCCTTAGAAGTGCTACTCGGCACACTCCATCATCTATAATCACCAACCCAGTAGCTCTTGCAAGAGGCCGCTTAATAGGGGGTACATTCTCCTCCTTTACCAGTACGATGTCGTCCACAGAGATGGTTTGTCAAGAGGTACCCCATTTACACCGTTTCTGCTAGAACGTCAGATACTCCTCGTTTCACATAGCCCAGAAGATTTGCTGAAGGTATACAACGCGCTGCCAAGCATCCAACCGGCTGATATTAAGCCTTGTAATGTCTATTTTTATTTTAAAAATCACAAAATACTAATTATTCTCTGAGCCAAAAAATAAAAATCAGAAAATAATCATTATTCTATGATCGAAAAATAAAATGCATAAAATAATCATTTTTTTTATTTTTATTTTTTTTTCGCTCAAGCATATCACTCTATTCATGATTTCGCATTATGATAAGATTTTTTTTTATATTTGACTGCATATCTCCTTAGTCCACATATACAGGTACCATTTATTACCATGATTCGTTCACTTATAGCCTTCCGTACCACTAAAAGTTACGAAAATTGAATCTAAAGGTTCTATAAATCATAGAAAAAATTTGTTTCATGGATTTAAGCTTTTTATTTTTAATTAATTAGGAACTTTGAATATAATTTTTTGAAAAAGTCATGGCCATCTACAAAAATTATAAGGATTTTCTGAACCGAGCTTTCAAAAAGACTTGTTTTTGACGTGGAAATTGTCCAAATACATATGTAATGCTCAAAGCGAATCCTTGCCAAATATTCTATTTTACTTGAACAATCAAAACCTGAAGCTCTAGGATCAAGTATCTTTTTATACCCTTGCAGAGGGTATTATAATTTTGGTCAAAAGTGTGCAACGCAGTGAAGGAGACATCTCCGACCCTATAAAGTATATATATTCTTGATCAGGATCACCTCCTGAGTTGATATAAGCATGTCCGTCTGTCTGTCCGTCGGAAATGCTATAACTTCGGTATTTTTAAAGCTAGAGAATTCGGATTTGGCACGATTGCTATTTTTGGCAAAAAAATACAACATGCCAAATTTTATAAGGATCAGCCGACTTATCCTATATCTGCCATATAACTGATTGATCGGAAATGGCATAACTTCAGTGTTTTTCGAGCTAGAAAGTTGGGATTTTCTATGAATTCTATTTTTGGAAAAATAATACGACTTATCAAGTTTCATATGGATCGGCCGACTATATCTTATAGCTGCCATATAACTGAACGATCGGAAATGGTATTTGGTAAAAATACCAACTGTGGGGTTCTTCAAGATAGAAGTTTGGGCTTTTTTTTAGATTTTGTCTTGTAATTTATTGGTTATATTATGATATTCCCATAAGAATCGGTCAACTATATCCGATTTTAGCGATATATATCCTGTTTTAGCTGCAAGGGTATATCAACTTCGGCTCCGCCCGAAGTTAGCTTTCCTTTCTTGTTTATGTTAGAAATCTTCATATTCAGTTTTTTATACCCTTGCAGAGGGTATTATAATTTTGGTCAAAAGTGTGCGACGCAGTGAAGGAGACATCTCCGACCCTATAAAGTATTTCTATTCTTGATCAGGATCACCTCCTGAGTTGACATAAGCATGTCCGTCTGTCCGACTGTCAGTCTGTCCGTCTGTCTCTCTGTCTGTCAGTCTGTCTGTTTCTTTGCAAACTAGTCTCTCAGTTTTAAAGCTATCATCTTGAAACTTTGCACACACCGTTCTTTCCTTTCCACGCAGTATATAAGTCGGAACGGCGGGGATCGGCCGACTGTATCCTATAGCTGCCATATAACTGATTGATCGGAAATGGTTTAACTTGAGTGTTTATAGAGTTAGAGAATTCAGATTTTGTACGAATGCTATTGTACGGCAACATAATACGACATACCAAATTTCAAAGGGATCGGACGACTATATCCTATAGCTGCCATATAACTGGTTGATCGGAAATGCTATAACTTCGGTGTTTTTAAAGCTAGAGAATTCAAATTTGGTACGAATGCTATTTTTATAAAATAATATTTATAAAATAATAATATGCTATTTTTGGCAAAATAATACAACCTACCAAACTGCATAACGATCAGCCGACTATATCTTATAGCTGCCATATAACTAAACGATCGGAGATGGTATTTGGTAAAAATACCAACATTGGTATTTTTGAAGATGGAAGCTTGGTACTTTGTTTTAGATTTTTTATTGTAATAAATTGGTTATATAGTGACATATTCACATATTCAGTTATGTACCAAAATATAAGAATATGCAGCGTATGCGATCCCACGCTGAATCAATGTAAAGTGACATATTCACACATTCAGTTATGTACCAAAAAAAATAAGAATATGCAGCGTAGGCGATCCCACGCTGAATCAATGTAAAGAACCCGACAAAGGGCAGCACAAGAAAGATTTTTGTCACAAGAAATTAGTCTTAAGCTGAGTTCATTTGAATAAAGACGTGAAAGTAAATTCGTTGCTCGTTAATTTATTCTTCTTAGCGTTGTCCTTAACTGGATGTCAACCGACGGGACATTAGTTCGACTCATAAAATTAGTAAACGATTTTACTGGCGCAGTCGGTAGGAGACAAAAAGTATGCGAAAAAAAAACCTCGAGTGAAAAATAAATTCAATTTTATAATTCAGTTCTCGATTAACAATTACGCGACCCTTCAACTTGGATTATAATTCCAATTCGGTTGTCCAACAAAAAGTGGAAGTGAAATCAAAATAAAAAACAACTCAATAAGTCCAAAGGCAACTAGCATTTAAAAAGAGAAATAAGTGTATAAAAATTAAAGAAAAATTAAGTACAACAAAACTAAAACTTAAATAAGTGAAATCAAAATAAAAATAAAACAAATTTTTATATTTACTGTAACGAAACAACAACTTTACAATAACAATGGCAACACCAGTTATCGCCGCGCCCCAAATCATGGCGCTAAACGACAACAATCTTGCTGAAGCTCGTCGGCAACTTAAAGACATCATGCCATTTAAGAGTGATCCAGAAACCCTCTACTCCCGCTTCAGCAGAGTGGACTATGTAATGTCACTCTACCAAACGAAGGATGTACGACAACTGAGGATTCTACTTGGAGCTATTGAAAGAAACATAGACGGACACGTAACACGATCATTAGGCCTTCCAAACATCGAAGATTGGCCTATTCTTAGGTCAAGGCTAATTGAAGAATTTAAGCCGCAGACACCGAACTACAAATTACTGGAGAACTTCAGGGAGACGCCTTATAAGGGAAATCTGAGAGCATTCTGCGAAGAAGCAGAAAGACAACGTCAACTACTAATTTCAAAATTGCATCTGGAAGGTAACCAACCAGATTTTTTTATTTATGTGCAGGCGATTAAAGATTCCATAAAAATACTGATTAGAAAATTACCAATACAACTATTTACTATTTTGGCTCATCATGATAATGCAGACTTAAGATCATTAATTACTATAGCACAAAATGAGGGAATATATGAAGAACATATTAATTTTGAATTGAATAAAAATACAGAACCGTATTAAAAATGCAAACCCTACTCAGAATTCGAAATCACACAAATTTAATACAAATACCCAAATCCCATATCAATCAAGTTACCCACAATATCCCCAACCATTCCAACCAAATTATAATCAATACATGCAATCATTTAGACCCACCTTTACACAACAAATTCCTTCCAACCAAGCCATGTGGCGTGTACCAAATCATTTCGGTCCCAACCAATACATGAACACACAACCTATAACTCATAAAAATCCTTTCCCACAACATTCAGCACATTTTAAAGGAAATACATACCCTCAACAGCAACAACCCTCACCCTCTAAAAACACTAACTTCCCGGTTACCAAACGACTAAGACCATCGTACAGTGAGCAAACTAAAATGTCTATTGACGAATTGAGATTTCAAGACGTGCACGAATACGAAAATTTACAACCCAATTATTATGAACAACAGTATTAATCAATATCAATACAATGGGATGGTTAATGAAGGGCAACAACAGGTACAATCTATCCAAAATACAAATGATCAAAATCAAAATAGCTCAGAGCCAAACGAAAATTTTCGGTTAACAGCCCCGGACAACACCAGTACATAGAAATAGCATACAAAGGTTGCACATACAAATGCCTTATAGACACAGGATCCACAATAAACATGATCAATAAAAATATATTTCATCTTCCTATAAAAAATACTAGATGTGAAGTTTTGACATCAAATGGTCCTATTACGTTGAACGACTTGATTATGTTACCCAGCAATAGTATTTTTATAACAAATGAACCATTTTATGTACACAGTTTTTCTAATAATTATGATATACTGATTGGCAGAAAATTGTTGAAAAATGCACAATCAATTATAGATTATAAAAATAGCACAGTAACCCTTTTTGATAAAACATACAAATGAAACATACAAATTACTTCAAAATCAGATAAAAACCAAAATTTTTATATTCAAAAGGCACCAGAAACAAATAAAAATTCAGCTCAGGAATCAATAAAAACAAGAAAGGAAAGCTAACTTCGGGCGGAGCCGAAGTTGATATACCCTTGCAGCTAAAACAGGATGTAGATCGCTAAAATCGGATATAGTTGACCGATTCTTATGGGAATATCATAATATAACCAATAAATTACAAGACAAAATCTAAAAAAAATTCCCAAACTTCTATCTTGAAGAACCCCAAAGTTGGTATTTTTACCAAATACCATTTCCGATCGTTCAGTTATATGGCAGCTATAGGATATAGTCGGCCGATCCATATGAAACTTGATACGTCGTATTATTTTTCCAAAAATAGAATTCATAGAAAATCCCAACTTTCTAGCTCGAAAAACACTGAAGTTATGCCATTTCCGATCAATCAGTTATATGGCAGATATAGGATAAGTCGGCTGATCCTTATAAAATTTGGTAGAACGTATTATTTTGCCAAAAATAGCTTCCGTAAAAAATCTGAACTCTGTAACTCTAAAAACATCAAAGTTATACCATTTCCGATCAATCAGTTACATGGCAGCTATAGGATATAGTCGGCCGATCCCGGCCGTTCCGACTTATATACTGCGTGCAAAGGAAAGAAGGGTGTGTGCAAAGTTTAAAGACGATAGCTTTAAAACTGAGAGACTAGTTTGCGTAGAAACAGACAGACGGACAGACGGACATGCTCATATCAACTCAGGAGGTGATCCTGATCAAGAATATATATACTTTATAGGGTCGGAGATATAATACCCTCTGCAAGGGTATAAAAATAGATTTAGAATTATTTCGACTAGATCACCGAAATCAGGAGGAAACTACAAGGTTGAAAGGTTTATTAAACAAATTCAAAAATCTTCAATATGAAGAAGGAGACAATCTAACATTTACAAACACCATTAAACACCTACTAAATACAACACATAATTCCCCAATTTATTCAAAACAGTACCCACTTGCTCAAGCACACGAAAATGAAGTCGATAACCAAGTGCAAGAAATGCTTAATCAGGGATTAATTAGAGAAAGTAATTCACCATACAATAGTCCTACCTGGGTACTACCAAAAAAAAACTGATGCTTCTGGTAAAATTAAATATAGAGTAGTAATTGATTATAGGAAACTCAATGAAATAACCATCCCTGACAGATATCCAATACCGAATATGGACGAAATCCTCGGTAAACTAGGAAAATGCCAATATTTTACCACCATTGATTTAGCAAAGGGATTTCATCAAATAGAAATGGACCCAGAATCAATATCTAAAACCGCATTTTCCACCAAAAGCGGTCATTATGAATGCTATTCATGCACCAGCTACTTTTCAAAGGTGCATGAATAATCTTCTTCGACCGTTACTTAACAAACACTGTTTAGTGTATTTAGATAATATTATAATTTTTTCCACGTCCCTTACTGAACATTTAAATTCATTACAACTAGTTTTTTCCAAACTTGCAGAAGCTAATTTAAAATTGCAGTTAGACAAATGTGAGTTCTTAAAAAAAGAAGCTAGCTTTCTAGGTCACATCGTAACCCCTAATGGCATAAAGCCAAACCCCCTTAAAGTTAAAGCTACAGTTTCATATCCAATTCCAACAAAAGTAAAAGAGATCCGAGCATTCCTTGGATTAACCACTATTATTCTAAATTTATCCCAAACTACGCAGACATAGCCATGACCAAGTATTTAAAAAAAGGAGCAAAGATAGAATACACAAAATCTCAACTACATAGAAGCAATCAAAAAACTTAAAGCTTTAATTATTAGAGAACTAATTCTTCAATTACCCGATTTCGAAAAAAATTTCACTTTAACCACAGATGCAAGTAATTTAGCCCTTGGAGCCGTGCTTTCTCAAAATGGCCATCCTATATCCTTTATTAGCAGAACACTCAATGAACACGAATTAAATTACAGTGCTATCGAAAAGAAGTTACTCGCCATAGTTTGGGCCACTAAAACCTTTTGACATTATTTACTAGGACGACATTTCCTCATTGCTAGTGACCATCAACCTCTTAGATGGCTGCATACATTAAAAGAACCGAATGCCAAGTTACAGAGATGGAGAGCTAAATTAATCGAATACCAATTTAAAATCGACTATATTAAAGGGAAGAAAAATTCAGTTGCTGATGCATTATAAAGAATTAAAATTGAAGAAAATCATCATAGCGAAGTTACTCAACATAGTGCAGACGAAGACAATAGCAACCCTATTCATTTAACAGAAAAACCAATAAATTATTTCAAGAAACAAATAATTTTCATTAAACCTGATAAAAATAAAGTAGAGAATTCAACAATATTTGGTAACTCCATTACCACAATTCAATATAATGAAATGACATTCGAAAAGGCCAAACAGATTTTACTTGATTATTTTATTCATAAAAATATTTCCATTTATATTGAGAGCGATGTAGATTTTGAACTTATTCAAAGAGCACACAGAGAAATTATTAATACCACCTACACTAAAGTAATTCGCAGCCTCTACCTTTTAAAGAATGTTTGTTCATATGTCGAAAAGAAATTATACTTCAATCACATGAAAAACTCTTACATCCTGGTATACAGAAAATGACAAAATTATTTAAAGAAAATCACAATTAATAATCCAGAACATAATAAATGAATGCAACATATGCAATCTGGCTAAAACAGAACACAGAAACACAAAAATGCCTTTTAAAATCACACCCAACCCTGAACATTGTAGAGACAAATTTGTAGTAGATATTTATTCATCTGAGGGAAAACATTACATCAGTTGCATTGACATTTATTCTAAATTCGCTATACTTGAACAGATTAAGACAAAAGACTGAATAGAATGCAGGGACGCGCTAATGCGTATTTTTAATCAGTTAGGTAAACCCAAATTACTAAAGGCAGACAGAGACGGAGCTTTCTCCAGCTTGACTGTTAGGCGATGGCTTGAAGCAGAAGGAATTGAATTACAACTCAATACAGCAAAAAACGGCGTAGCAGACGTCGAAAGACTTCATAAAACAATAAATGAAAAAATAAGAAAAATCAATTCATCCGATGATAAAGAAGTAAAATTAAGTAGGATAAAAACAAGAAAGGAAAGCTAACTTCGGGCGGAGCCGAAGTTGATATACCCTTGCAGCTAAAACAGGATGTAGATCGCTAAAATCGGATAGAGTTGACCGATTCTTATGGGAATATCATAATATAACCAATAAATTACAAGACAAAATCTAAAAAAAATTCCCAAACTTCTATCTTGAAGAACCCCAAAGTTGGTATTTTTACCAAATACCATTTCCGATCGTTCAGTTATATGGCAGCTATAAGATATAGTCGGCCGATCCATATGAAACTTGATAAGTCGTATTATTTTTCCAAAAATAGAATTCATAGAAAATCCCAACTTTCTAGCTCGAAAAACACTGAAGTTATGCCATTTCCGATCAATCAGTTATATGGCAGATATAGGATAAGTCGGCTGATCCTTATAAAATTTGGCATGTTGTATTATTTTGCCAAAAATAGCAATCGTGCCACATCCGAATTCTCTAGCTTTAAAAATACCGAAGTTATAGCATTTCCGATCAATCAGTTATATGGCAGCTATAAGATATAGTCGGCCGATCCTTATGAAATTTGGTAGGTCGTATTATTTTGCCAAAAATAGCATTCGTACAAAATCTGAACTCTGTAACTCTAAAAACACCAAAGTTATACCATTTCCGATCAATCAGTTATATGGCAGCTATAAGATATAGTCGGCCGATCCCGGCCGTTCCGACTTATATACTGCGTGCAAAGGAAAGAAGGGTGTGTGCAAAGTTTCAAGACGATAGCTTTAAAACTGAGAGACTAGTTTGCGTAGAAACAGACAGACGGACAGACAGACGGACAGACAGACGGACAGACGGACATGCTTATATCAACTCAGGAGGTGATCCTGATCAAGAATATATATACTTTATAGGGTCGGAGATGTCTCCTTCACTGCGTTGCACACTTTTGACCAAAATTATAATACCCTCTGCAAGGGTATAACAATCCTTTACACATACAACCATAAAATTAAACATGACACTACTGGACAAACACCTGCTCAAATATACTTATACGCTGGGCATCCAATATTAGACACTCAAAATATTAAAGAAAGGAAAATATTTAAACTAAATGAAGATCGACAGGAATTTAACATTGACACCAGATACAGAAAAGGACCAATTCAAAAGGGTAAACTAGAAAATCCATTTAAAGCAAATAAAAATGTAGAAAAAATAGACGAAGACCATTACAAAATTACTAATCGAAATAGAGAAACCAAATACTACAAAACACAATTTAAGAAACAAAAGATAACTAATGCCGTTAAACTCCCACAGGAACCTTCTGTACAATGATGTTGTTTCTATTATTCACCACGGGCCACACTCAACAAATTCAAATAACCAACCCAGATTCCGACCTTGGCTATTTACTCTTCTCAAGCATTCCAATTCAAATACCGGTAGTATATGAACATCACTGTCTAAGAATTAAATTAACGGAAATCAATATTATCACAAACTCTTTTGGTAAAAAAATCACAGACTCGCCCAGAATGAAGTACTTGTACAATAAACTACTAAAAGAATTAAATGGTATAACTATTCATCAGCAAAATAGGCAGAAACGTGGACTATTTGACATAATATGTTCATCCTTTAAATTTCTTTTTGGCACACTTGATGAAAATGATAGAATAAAAATTGACAAAAAAATAGATCTAATTGCAGAAAATTCAATTCAACTTCATAAATTAAATGATGTTATAAAGTTTGTGAATGAAGGATTACAGAAACTTACGTATTACCAAAATAACCGCAATAGTATTGACACGCTTGTTTATGAACTCATGCAATTTATTGAGTATATTGAAGATATAGAAATGGGCATGCAACTTTCCCGTCTTGGACTTTTTAACCCAAAGTTGATCAACTACGATAAACTAGAAAGCATTGACAGTCAAAACATACTTTTAATTAAAACATCAACTTGCAACTTTGCATGCAACTTTCCCGTCTTGGACTTTTTAACCCAAAGTTGATCAACTACGATAAACTAGAAAGCATTGACAGTCAAAACATACTTTTAATTAAAACATCAACTTGGATTGACTACAAAAATAACGAATTGCTACTTATTTCACATATATTAATCACAATACCATTAACACCATTAAAATAATTCCTTATCCCGACCATAATGGGTATCAGCTAGACTATTCAGAACAACAATCATATTTTTAAGATGAGAATAAAATTTATAATCAAGATAATAAAGAAGTTAATAATGAATGTATTAAAAATATAATTAAGCGCAAGAACCCAACCTGTAATTTTATACCAACTATCTCAAAAGAAATAATTCAATACGTTGAGCCAAATATTATACTTACATGGAATCTAACTGAAACCACAATCGCACAAAATTGTCAAGAATTAAATGGCGATATAAAAATAAATGGATGAAAAAAATAATTAGAATAAAAAAATGTAGAGTTAAAATTGGAAATGTTATTTAAAGCAAAAATTTGTTAAGTCCAGAATTTGATTTAACACCATTGTATTCACCGATTAATGTAACCAAGATAAAAGTGGTGGAACACAATGACGTTTTAAAACTAATTTCAGAAAATAACACTACACTTTACGTAATTATAATAATTGTAGTTATTGTTCTTATTATTTTTCTTGCTCTATTAAAAATTTTTACACTAAATCCACTCACCATTTTATATACTAAATTTAGAAAACAAGAAAAAAATAATAAAGAACCACAACAAGAAACAGAACCGGCACGAGACCAGTTGCCTACATTGCTCTATAGGAGATTTAACCACTTTTTCTGGCCAAAAATAGTATCTCAAGAACGAAACAAGATATTTAAGTTCTGATTTTTATTTTGAGTTCACATGGTCAATAGATTTAAGATATAAAAAAATGTGGGCGTGGCACCGCCCACTTTTTAAGAAACACATTCTAACTCAAAAACTAAGCAAGATATTTAGATTTTGATTTTTTATTTGAGTTTATATGGTCAAAAGAACTCAGGTTTGAAAAAATTGTGGGCGTGGCACCGCGCCCTATTTAAAAATAACATGCTAACTGTAAAACTGAGCCAGATATATAAATTTGGTTCTTTTTTAGTGTTTTATAAAGCCATAGTCTTCTTTTAAAAAGTAGGTGTGGTTTTTTTTTTTAAATTAAAAATCTTTTATTTTTTTTTAAATTTAAATCGGTTTTGCACTAGTCTCACAGCTAACAGATTCACATTCAAGACTTTGAGGTTGCCTCCTTAAATTTTGAATTTCTTCGAAAGTGCATAAAAGTGCACTTTCATATTTCACTCATATGAAGAAAATTAAACAATCTACTACATGGACCAAATTACAAGGTCAAACTCGGTAGCATTTAGTTTTGCTAGTTAATCTCTTTTTAAAAATGTGATTTATTTCTAAAAATTTATTCTGCTAGACCACTTACATTTTCACTTTATCAAAAAGACAACACAAGTTTTTTGGACACTTCACCTACACAAACACATAATACGAACCACATTGAAAAGTATTCATTTCAAAATTTTTGATTTTGTCCATAAAATTTTCAGTATTCGCGTTTTTAAAATCGCACCAAATTATCGTAAATTCCAGCTGATTTCTTCGCAGTGGCTCCATCTATGGAAATTTCTGGTACGCAACATTAAAAATAAATCTATTGTGAATTATATGCAGTTAAAATTATTTAAATTCTTTAACTTTCAAAAAATGGTTTTTGGCCAGAAAAAGTGGTCAAATTTCCTATAGTGCATTGTACCCTGAAATGCCAGCCCAAGCATAGGCAACCCTTTTAAGGGGAGGGAAGTGACATATTCACATATTCAGTTATGTACCAAAAAATAAGAATATGCAGCGTAGGCGATCTCACTCTGAATCAATGTAAAGTGACATATTCACACATTCAGTTATGTACCAAAAAAAATAAGAATACGCAGCGTAGGCGATCCCACGCTGAATCAATATTAAGTGACATATTCACATATTCAGTTATGTACCAAAAAAATAAGAATATGCAACGTAAGCGATCCCACGCTGAACCAATGTAAACAACCCGACAAAGGGCAGCACAAGAAAGATTTTTGTCACAAGAAATTAGTCTTAAGCTGAGTTCATTTGAATAAAGACGTGAAAGTAAATTCGTTGTTCGTTAATTTATTCTTCTTAGCGTTGTCCTTAGTCAACTGACGCGACATTAGTTCGACTCATAAAATTAGTAAACGATTTTACTATATTATGATAGTAAAATAGGCCAGTTCGACCTCCTGCTGAGTGATATAGGCGACAAATTCATCATCGCAGGAGACCTTAACGCCAAGCATCCTTGATGGGGCTCGAGAGGGAGTAACCCCAAAGGTACTGCATTATTCAAATGCATACAGCGCAGAGCCTATAACTGCCATTCAACTGGAGAGCCCACGTATTGGCCCACAGACCCCCAACGGCTGCAGGACCTTCTCGACTTCGCCATCTCCCATGGAATCCATCCGGACTCCATAGCCTGCTCGGAAAATAAAGATCTCTTCTCCGATCACAGTGCGGTGGAACTCCACATTAACATCCCTGTAGAGAAGAAAGTCACCCGACTCAGGATGATCAGACCTCGCACCAACATCGAGAGCTACTCCGAGTGGATGGAGAACGCCCTAGAGAGCATACAGCCAGACCTTAGCACGGGTGCTGGTATCGATCAGGCTGTTGTGAATCTCACTCAAGAGATGCACAACGCTGCCTTAATTGCAACTCCGAGGGCTCCGAAGGCACTTACACCTGTGGTCTCCTGAAGTGGCTGCACTTCTCAATGAGAAGAGACGACGGAGAAGGATTTGGTTCCGAACCAGGTACCCCAGCGATAAAGCAGCCTTCAATCGGGCAACCAAAAAACTCAAGAAGCTGCTGCAGAGGTTGCGGACTTGCGCATTCGAAGAGTACCTGCGACAGGTCGAGCCTGGGGACCCCAACACAATTTGTGGAACTTAACCCGCCACTTAAAGCGTCCCAAGCAAAGGGTCGCCCAAATACGAAAATCCGACGGTGGTTGGTGTCGTTCGGATCAGGAAAGGGCCGATGCATTTGCTGCTCACCTTGAAGCAGCCTTCAAGCCATTCAACACGTGCTCGGAAGAGGACAGAGCAGAAACGGAGTTCGTACTGGCCCTACCACCCACAGACCTCAGCCAGGTGGAGCCTGTCTCGGAGGAGGAGGTCATGGAGGAGGTGTCAGGCCTCAACGCCAAGAAATCTCCGGGTGCAGACGGGATAGAGGCACTGGCGGTCAAGCTCCTCCCACCTTCAGGCATAAGGAAGCTCACGAGGATTTATAATGCGTGCCTAGAGAGTGGACACTTCACCACTTGCTGGAAACAGGCGGAGGTCATCCTGATCCCTAAGCCTGAAAAGCCTGAAACTAATCTCGCCTCATATAGGCCGGTTAGTTTACTGTCTGTAATCTCCAAAATACTTGAGAGAGTATTTTTGCGCAGATTGCAGTCAGTACTGGACGAGGCTGGTTTGATCCCAGATCACCAGTTTGGTTTCAGGCGCTCCCACTCCACCCCCGAGCAATGCCACAGGATCGTGGCAAAAATCCTGGACAGCCTCGAAAGAAAACAGTACTGCTGTGCTGTTTTCCTGGATGTCAAGCAGGCGTTTGACAGGGTTTGGCACCCTGGTCTAAAAGCGAAGCTCAAGAGGAACCTGCCACAACAGTATTATGATTTCCTCAACTGACTTGACCGTACTTGACCGCCAGGAAGTTCAGGGTCAGAAGCGGAGATGCAACATCGAAGTACTGGCCCATTGAAGCTGGAGTTCCGCAGGGCAGTGTACTTGGCCCCATCCTGTACACCATGACATGCCTGTCGCTGAAGAGGAGGGCCTTCTAGTGGCTACATATGCCGACGACACGGCATTTCTGGCTTCTTCAATCTTGCCAGAGGAGGCTTCTGTACGACTCCAACGCCAGCTGGACATCCTTGACCCGTGGCTTCGAAGGTGGAACATCGCCGTCAACCATGAGAAGTCAGGCCAAACGACGTTTACAATGAGGAGAGGCGACTGTCCTGGAGTCAGTCTCGGAGGCGCTCCAATTCCAGCCAGCCCTACACCCAAATATCTGAGTATGACCCTGGATAGAAGGCTCACCTGGAGAACTCACTTGCTGCGCAAACGGACGCAAATCCGGATCAAGCTACGTCAGCTCAACTGGCTCATTGGAAGGAGGTCCAGGCTGAAGCAAAGGGTCAAGCTCCTTATATATAAGGCCATTGTAAAGCCAGTCTGGACCTATGGTATCCAGCTATGGGGGACGGCGTGTCTAAGCAACCGAAGGATCATTCAGATCGCCCAAAACAAGGCCCTAAGAACTTTAACTGGAGCTCTTCCGTTCCACGACAATGCGACAATCCACGCCCAACTGAGAGTCCCATATGTGAGCGAAGAAGTTTAGCGATTCGCCAATAGGTACGTGAAAAGGCTGGACCGACATCCTAACCCTGAGGCCATCAATCTTCTGGACAACAGCTACACCACAAGGAGGCTGAAACAGACCCACCCACTGGACCTCTGCCACTCGGGTGAACGGGACTGAGCTGCAGTCCCAGGATAAGCAAACATTGTACTACTCAATATTTCATTAAGTTAAGGTCCTATTATAAAATTTAATTATTGTCCATATTGTCCACAGATTTTAAATATAACTATTGATTGATTGATAATAAAAAAAAAAAAAAAATATTATGATATCCTCATAAGGATCGGCTAACTTTATCCGATGCTTGCGATATATTTCAGATTTTAACTGCAAGGGTATATCAGCTTCGGCTCCGCCCGAATTTAGTTCTTCTTTCTTGTTTTAAATGAAATAGAGATAAAGTTAAAGTTAAAGTTCTTAGGGCCTTGTTTTGGGCGATCTGAATGATCCTTCGGTTGCTTAGACACGCCGTCCCCCATAGCTGGATACCATAGCTCTCTGAAGACGAGGCCGTAGATGATAAATATTTCTAGGACATTAAAAAAGGAGGATCGGACCTATTAGTCTGGATACGAATATAATGGAGTACTGAAACGATCAACAGTTCCAATATCCTTTTTTTTACCGGATAGCAAAAAGCATTTTCCGCCATAAAATTGTTGTTGACTGACCAACGGTGCAATCTATCAAGCGATTTTGGAAGCGAAAGTTGGAACTTCGTTCAGATTCTATTTTCAGATTAGTTAATCCAACCTACCAAATTTCATAACGATCGGCCGACTATATAGCTGCCATATAACTGAACGATCGGAAATGTTATTTGGTAAAAATACCAACTTTGGTATTTTAGAAGATGGAAGCTTGGTACTTTGTTTTAGATTTTTTTATTGTAATAAATTGGTTATATTATGATATTCTCATAAGGATCGGCCAATTCAATCCGATTTTTGCGATATATATCCGGTTTTAACTTCAAGGGTATATTAACTTCGGCTCCGCCCGAAGTAAGCTGGTCCAAGAACGGCGTCAAGGAGGCCAGTAAGCTGATACTTTTGAATTGGATTGATTTAACTTCGTCCCTCATATGTGCCCGTTGCACTACCCACAACAACATTTGGGTTTCAGCATTTAGATCGTGCAATGTAATTTCTTCATGCCGAGTGCCGATACTCTCGCTGCAAAGCCGGAAATAAATTGGCGTTCTTTGATCCCGCAATGATTTCCACATACGGTAATTTTACCCTAAGCACTGAAGGCCAAAGTTCTATGTTGGGCTATTTAGAAATTACGCAGGCTGGTCAGCTTTTCTGAGGCTTTCCTAGGAAGGGAAGACCCTAGTGCCACAGACTCCATGGAACCCTTAATCGTGGACACACGGTTAGCGAAAAGCGACGTTGAGCCTGGACGGCTTATCTTGGATCCAGAATAGTGTGACCGTTGAATAGTACCAACAAACATATTTTCCTCAATATGCTCCTAAGTTGAAGACCTCGGACATTAACCTTGCCAACAGATCAACCCCACCAAGTGTCAGTTTGGGTATAATTAATTTCTTTTAAGGAGCAACCCGAGACTTAGAACAGAAGTCGCTCTACAGCGCCAGAAAACTGCGTCATCACATAAATGCAGACCCCATAATACTGCCACGCTGGCATCGCAGAATCCATGGACCTCTACAACAACATCAGAAGCGAGGAAATATCAACAGCTGCATCTGCCCAAAACTGTGGCAGATTTCTCCCCATTCTGAGTTAAACTGAGTTCAACACTCCCTGCCTTCGTAACTGTAGGACCAAAAAGGCCAAAAAGGTCGTAAAATTGAGCAATCAATGAAAATACCGATCCTTTGCATGAATTAGAAGACGATTATAGCAAGACCTATAGTCCCTGGCAAGACCTAGCGTTTTGGTGAAGCTGCTATTGGTAAAGGTCATGTAGGCCTCGCGATACTCTTTAGGCACTCCCGCCAATGCATACGAATTCTTGGAGACCATTTTCTCAAGTAAAACATTCTCTTCAATACGATTACAGCAACTTGCTACCTCATGTTGACAGTTTCGTCCGTAGACTTGCCACCATCCAAGATGAATTAACGCTTCAAGATTTCGAGCCCCAAAAGAAAAATAAGCTGTTTCATTCTCCTCAATCTGGTGCATTGCTTTTATACAAATGTCCAAGACTGACGGAATACTTCCCTGCCCTAAACCGAGGAAAGGATATGTGTATTTCCTACTCTGCCACAGGTCACAAATTTAGTCCTTGAGGGGCAGCCGACACAACCTTGACACCGCACTCTTTGTCGTTTCAACAGCTGACTTTAGTTCGGCAACACGGTTCACTCCGTTTTGACCAGTAATCAGCTCTAGTATCCTGGCTATAGGCCACTTCATGGGGGGTAGATTTTCATCTTTTACCAGGACTATGTTACCCCGGGGCCAGGTCATTTGGAAGACTGCTGCAACAGAGTGAGATATTCCTCCTTCCAACGGGACTAGAACAGTTGTTTTAAGAAGGAGACCTTCGTCCACCCATCCAGACGTTTAAAGTTGGGTAGCAAGGTCCGGTTCGATGAATATTGAAGGAGGGCGGCCAGAAAATGAAAATTTACTTAGGAAATGAGCCGGAGTTAGCACAACTAAGTCAGCGGTATGTTCTGAAATTGAAGCAGGAGGTCTGGAATTAACGATGCCTATGTGGCATAACAAGGTCCTCAATTCCCCGAACCAAAGAATTACGAAACCAACTGCTCGATATAGGTGGTGTTTTGTTGTCTTTACTGCTTCCCAGAGCGTAGGGGAATACACCGCCACTCGATAGTTTCGGACTGGCACAACTCATGAAGAAAGTCTGGTCATCCTGGCTGAGGAATCTTCGTTTCAACTCGATAAGCTCATTCTTGCCACCCAAAAAATAGCATTTTCCGAACATGTCTGCCTGGCCTTACGTTACGTACAAACAAATCGTGTGAGCGCGCCCAGAAACAAAGCTGCAGAAATGTGGACTAGCTCCAAACGGGTCGCCTTCGTACTGAAGCAGATGAATATGCTTACTTAACATTTGATGGGGCCATAATTCCGAGCCTCTGCCTTGTGGACCTGCGCAATTTTAACTCTTCCTTAAATTCAGTACGTTGGACGAAGCGCAACAGCAAATGGGTTCCTCCCTGGGGATCCTGAACACAAATGACTTTGTTTTTGATAGGCTGAAAAGACATAAACACAAGCTCCATACGCATCCAAGCTTGCGTTATAGAATCCGTGGACTTCCAGCTTTCCTTGGAACAGAATGATTCATCGAGTTAACTACATTCGCTGACTTTGACCCAAAACTTAGAAGGGATTGGTGAAGTCTTTCATCCTAAGACAAATTTTCCATGGACAGCTTCTGCAATAAAATCTTTGCCCCGATGACGACAGGACCTAGCAAGCCCATCGGAAACCAAGGAAACCTACCTAAAACAGAGCGACGGAAGATAGAATAGATAGTTGGTTTGATGATGGGCTGAAGGGCTTCAAAGGAAAACAGCAGAAGTTCAGCAGAAGGGTCTTAGGCTAATCCAAGAGTCTTTGTAAATTTATTTAATTTTGAACTCTGAATATAATTTCCTTTATACGTCATAAGTATACGGTCTGAAATCTGCGCAGAAATACTCTCTCAACTAACTTGGATAGTACTGATAATAAGCTTATCGGCCTGTATGAGGCAAGATCAGCTTCAGGCTTTCCTGGCTTCGGAATGAGGATGACCTCCGCCTTTTTCCAGTCAGAGGTGAAGTGGCCGATCTCCAAGCACGCGTTGAATATGCTTCTTTGGAGCCTAATGGGGGGAGAAGTTTAATTTTGGATACCTAATGGAGGGAGAAGTTTAATGCAAGTGCTTCAAGGCCATCCGCACCCGGGGATTTTTTGGTGTTAAGGCCAGCGACCTCCTCTTGAACTTCCTCTTCCGAGACTGCCTCCAATTGACAGAAATCCGTGCAGGGTAGAGACAGAAACCTCTCAGTCTCAGCTTGGTCCACCTCCGAGCATCTAACTCACCACTCACCGTCGGGTTTCCTAACCTGAGCCACCCTTTTCTTTGGACGCTTGATGTGACTTGTCAGTTGCCACAAGTTGTGCTCGGGGTCGCCGGGCTCAACCTGACGTAGGTATTCTTCAAAAGCACAAGTCCGCGACCTCTGGAGCAGCTTCGGGAGTCTTTTGGTCGCACGATTGAGAGCTGTTTTGTCGCTGGGATACCTAGCTCGGAACCAGATCCTTCTAAGCCGTCGCTTTTCAATGAGCAGTAGAGCTACTTCTGGGGACCACAAATGTAGGTGCCTTTGAAGGATTTTGTTATTCCATGGAGCCCTTGGTGTTGCGACTAAGGCAGCATTGTGCATCTCCTGAGTGAGGTTGACCACGGCATTGTCAATATCAAATCCTGTGTTGAGGTCCGGCTGAGTATTGCCTAGGGCGTTATTTAGACACCCTGTGTAGGTTTCGATGTTGGTACGTGATTTTATCATCCGGGAACTGATGACCTTCTTTTCAACAGGGGTATTAATGTGGAGCTCCACCGCGCTGTGATCCGAAAGGAGATCTGCATTTGACGAGCAGGCAATGAAGTCCGGATGAATTCCGTGGGATATAGCAAAGTCCAGTAGGTCCGGCCGTTTTTGGGTGTCAGTGGGCCAGTACGTAGGCTCTCCGGTTGAATGACAGTTGAAGGCTCTACGCTGAATACACCTGAATAGCGTAGATCCTTTAGGGTTAGTCACCCTCGAGCCCCACCATGGGTGCTTGGCATTGAAACCCTGCAAGTATGAATTTGTCGCCCATGTCATTCAGCAGTAAATCAAATTGGTTATCGGACACTCTATAAGCGGAACCGATCATAATTTTCCCCCCAGGGGTGGAGACACTGATTTTGGCGCACTAGATCCATTCTTCTTTGATTCTTGCGATCTCGCTGTAGTCAATGCTAGATTTGATTATAATTGCAGCTCCTCCGTGCCCTCTGCCACTGGGATGATTAGCATGAATGATATCGTAGCCGTGTAAAGTCAGGAATGATTTGTTTGTTAAGTGGGTTTCTGAAATTAGCAAAATGTCAATGCAGCGGGTGTGGATGTTAGCGTTAGCATTACAAAAGGCTACGTGCAGTCCTACTTGTTGCATATCTGAGTAAGGATGGCGCTCATCATTGTTGTCATACGTTCTAACATCTTATCCAAAACTCTCTCCAGGAGGCTTTCTACTCTCGACGTAAAGGCTGCCAACTGGTCGGCTTGTGGCATCTCGGGTGCTGCCGCTTGCTGCTGTTGTGAACGGGCTCATCCCCTGGCTATATCAGCATAGCTCCTTGATAAGGTGTCCAGTGTTGGATAGTGTTGAACAGGTTGGAAAGCTAAACGACTTGATTGAGGTGGACGTGGATCTTTAGGGGCCATGCTGGCCTTGGCTTTCTTATATGCTGGGCAGCCTTTGTAGGAGGCAGGATGGGGTCCATGGCAGTGGACGCATTTTGCCGCCTCTTTTCGATTTTTCCTACACTCGCTTGTGCTTTGTTGTTCACCACATTTTACACATCGATGCTGCAATTTACAGTATCGCTGGCTATGACCAAATGCTTGGCAGCGATAGCACTGCGGCACGTCATGGAATTTGCGTTATTATTCCTTAATAATAACAAGTCTTGGGAGATACAGAGTCACTGTCGAGCGTGCTTCCCGTAGAAAGGAAGTACTTCAATGTCAAAGATGTAAAATTTTTGGGCACTCGAAAAACAACTGGGTCCTGTTTGTGGTAAATGTAGTGGGCCTGATTCCTAACTCTGTGTGAGCGATACATGCTTGTGCGTAAACTGTAATCGGTAATCACGCCACGACCGATAAAAGCTGCCCAGTCAGAATAAAAATAAATAAAAAACAAGAAAGGAAAGCTAAATTCGGGCGGAGCCGAAGTATATCAACTTTGGAAGGGTGTATCAACTTCGGCTCCACCCGAAGTTAGCTTTCCTTTCTTGTTTTTTTTTATTGAATGTTAGATTGTGTATGGTGAATAGTTTCAGGGTGACTCAGTGTTTCAAATTTTTCAAAATTTACGAATGTTTCATACTGATGGATTTAAGTGTTTAGTGAATTATTTAGTGTTTATTTAAATATTACCTGATTATTGTGAGTCCAATGCACTGTGGTAGGTGGATCAGGAAGGTGCTTGATTACGCAAGTTAAATTAACTGTTGATCCCAAATCAATGTATATGTCAGGCCCTCCAGGAATACTTGTGATAGGCTCTAAAATAATTTTAAAGGGATAACGAGAAATTCATAAAAGAGATTGACGGAACTTGTGGAAGCATACTATTATTCTAATTATCCATAATTATTTCTCCCAGCTTGCAGTTGTAGGGTTAAAATATTGTTTATGTGCGGCCGCTGAGTTGAGGTTTAATTGAACCCAGCAATAAACTTTGAAATGGAACTACACCTTTAATTAATTAAAGCCATAAAAAAAGGTTATCGTTACAAAGTTTTTTTTTTTTTTTTTTGTGACAAAGGCATGAAATAGAAACCGAATTCGCAATATCAGCAGCAAAATAACATTAGGAAATATTGCTTTATACGTACTAAAAAACTATCTAGAATTAAGACTACCTTACACAATAAAAAAAAAAGGTTAGATGGTGAGTCGTGCCATGTCAATTGGGCCACTTTGAAAATTTTATTTTTAAGTATTTACGTTTTAATTTTTTTTATAGGTATCTTCATGTATAACACGCACACAACTTTTTGGCGCCTCAATTAATATATTTTAATAAATCTCGCAAATGAATGGTAATGAAAAGAATTAATTTTTGTATTGTTTTTAAATTCAGCCGCAAATCAACAAAAAATATTTATAAAAATTTGTTCCCTATTTATTAAAAATGATTAAAATTAAAAACAAATTATTTGTGTGATACTGAGTTGGTAATAATAATTGTATAATTATATCATGAGCGAGATATAAAAAAATAAATTTATTGAGTCACCAAATTTTGATTAACATAAAAAAACAATGTTTCTATTTTTTTCGAGAAAAATATGAAACGTAAATATTAAAAAATGACCCTACTCAGGGCAACAATGGAGGTTCTGCTTTAATAGATTGTCATGTTGGTGCTGACTTGGGAATAACAGCACGTTAGACGAATAAACCGAAATCATAATAAAAGCGAACTGCATTACAAATTAAAGCCTAGTACTGAGTAGACGAAAATCCGCTGTTGAAATTCCGCTAGCGAAATCGCACTTTATTCAGCTACCGAGCTAGTGTGACCAAAAAAATTAAGAAAAAGGGTAATACTGACCAGCGGTTGTTTGTAAACAAAAAACCAATGGGGAAAATTTAATTCAAAGCAATTGGATGTTGGTGTTTTGTTTATGTATTTCGCCGCTAAGGAGCTGATTAAGAAATCGAAAACTGGGTCAAAATCAATCACAAATCATTTCAATGCCATTTTATGGCATTAAAATGCCCCTTGTGGGTCAAATCCCATATTATGGGCTTCGCTTCCCATATTATGGGCTTCGCCTTGACCGCACTAATTAATTTCAATTTATCCTAGCGCGCCAAAAATTTTTCGGGCCGACAATTTTTTTCTTTCAAATTTTCGCTCCATGTTTTAGCTATCAAAATAAATCAAATGAATTATTTCAACACCCCAAAATCAGCTGTTTATTTTTTTTGGTCCGGCAACGCCATTCAATTTGATAGCTAAAATTTTTCTCAACACAGTACCCGAAAAATTTAGGAGACGAAAAATTCTTCTTCTTCCTTTTTTTACACCGTTTTTTTTATATGGAGTTTGACAGCTGTCAGATTTTCGACAGTGGATTTTCGTCAACTCAGTACTAGGCTTAACTGTAAAATTAGGTTTCGGCAAGTCTGAAGAGCAGCTCGGTTTAAATTGGACTATCCCTGGTCTGCTGGTACCGTAGACTGAAACCAAATCAAAGAGGTATCGAGGTTCGAGGTATGCGCTAAAGGGATGCAGAGTCCCAACAATCCTATCAAAGTCCGCACAATACCGTCATCGTACATATGAATACGCTTATTAACTCTCATAATACGATATCTAGAAGCTAACAATACTATCCAATTTGGCACACCAATTTGGCTTTCAAAGAAACCACGGTACCATCTAGCAAGTAAACAAATTAACTTTAGAAACATGGTCGTTAGACAACGGGTACAACAGGAGGACCTAGACGGAACCAATTGCGTGCCCTAACTGTGTACACCGCTGATAGTGCGACTATAATCTCCACGTGAGGAAACTGTGTACACCGCTTATACTCTTCACGTGAAGGAGGCTGGAAACAGTATGGTCATGTCTCTGCCGAGGATGCTAGCTAATTGTAGTCGGGCGAGGAGAAGAACACTCCCTTCCTTAAATTACTCCAATCCAAGGTGGAACAGCATATGCCGGAGGATGCGTGTCCGAGGGGGGCTCGGACGCTATTATGCGGACTCTGGGGGACCGGCCGATCTCCCAATTTTAACCAGGCTTATTATGACAAGCGGGCTATGGCATGATGCACGGACCCCTTCCTACTCGTGGGTCATAATATTAATTATATTTTACCAAACAAAAACCAAAGCGGAGAATGGAATTCCCTAAAAAAATTCGGAAATGGGGTCAACGACCCGTCAAACTCCAAGGCACTCAAAAGCCAAGAAGCCAAGAGATGGAGAAGCTCCAAATAGAGGGGAAATATCTGGAGGCGGGACGCGCCAGTGCGGAGGACGATGCCAATGCATCTTCTTCTAAAGCGGGACTAGCCATGGGACCACCGAACGCCGTGAAGAGGAAGACCCCAGGGTCAACCTCTAAACCTTTGGTCGGCACCCCAATACATTAATGGGGTAGCCTAGTGGGTAGTGTAGCTGCACGCTAAGCGTGTGGTCGTGGGTTCGAACCCCACTCATGGCAATCATGACCTCCAAAGTTTTTCGGCTTCATTATGCTTAGTGGTCTCTTTCCCGATGCTACTAAACATGTGAGGTCGAAAAACGGTACTCCCAGATATCGACAGGTGGCAGCCCCACTTCTGGGATAGGTTGCACCTGGCTAATCACCGGATCAACTGAAAAAAAAATTGATTAACGAAACTAATACAAGAAGAGAAGAAACCAACCACCCCCCAACCCGTTGACGACCATTCGCATTTAAACACGGACACGAATTGGACAATGGAACGTGAGGACTTTAATGGAACCAACCAGATTGGCGCAGTTTGAAGGAGAAATGGAGAAAATGCAGATCTCGCAGGCATCAGTGAGATGAGATGGAGAGGTAACGGGACAACAACAACATCAAGCGGCAATCTAGTGATGCACAGCGGGACCAATGATGGAGGCAGGAGCGGAGTCGGGATATATGTGTCCAAACAGACAGTACAAACAGGCACTAATCTCCTGGAGCCCAGTATCCGACAGAATCATCATTGCCAGATTCCGATGCAATGCTAGACACATCACCATCGTGCAGTGCTTCTACAACGTCCTCACATCATCACTTACTAGGATCGAAAGAGGTGTCATAAAAATTCTTATGGGAGACTTCAATGCGAAAATCGGCCCCAACAACAACGGATTGGAAACAACCATGGGCCGACATGGTGTTGGCACACGCAGTAATAATGGTGACAGGCTAATCGACTTATGTCAGACCTTCCAACTGGTTATTGGTGGCACTGTATTCCCCCACAAGGAAATCCATAAATACACATGGACCTCTCCGAATGGACATACTCGCAACCAAATCGAACACATCTGCATAAGTAGGAAATGGAGACGCTCGATAATGGATGTTAGGAATAGGAGAAGTGCGTCTATCGACAGTGACCACGAGCTGATAATCGGAGAGCTTTTAATCAAGCTCCGACGAAATAGCAACACTGTCAACAGGACCACAAGAAGACCGCCTCCCCTTAACGTACAACGGCTGAGGGACTCCACCAAAATGGCAACAACGTTGCGTGAACAGATGACAGCACACCGTTGAATCGATCATGGGAACAAACATGCAGTATACTGAGGAGCACCGCGGAAGAGATGCTTGGCACCCGACAACGCAGGCGCACGGAATGGATATCAGCGCACACTTGGGAACTTATCAGCAAACGGAACAGCCTAAAGTCGAAAGCAGATCATGACTGCAGTGCTCGCGACGAACACAAAGAGCTATGCAAGTTGGTGAAGAAATCAGCAAGAAACGACAAAAGCAAATTTCTGGACAGGCTCGCTGAAAATGCAGAAAGCGCAGCCAACACGAACAACATGCGCTCATTGTACCAGATAATTAGTCAACTGACCGGAAGCTGCCATAGGCGAACCCAACCAGTGCGGGATCCAGATGGAAGACTCCTTACTGATGATGAGGCACAACTCCAGAGATGGCGACAGCACTTTATGGAGATCAGCTGCACAGAACAACCGAGCAGTACGCAAGAAAACGTCAGTAGTATTGTACCGAGCAATAACTTCAGAATATCACCCACGGCACCATCAATTAGAGAAATAAAGGATGCTATCAGGAAATTAAAACACAACAAAGCGGCTGGAGATGACGGCATACCGACCGAACTTCTCCAGATTAACACGCAACTAATGGCCGAAACACTGCATCCACATTTCAATAATATATGGGAAAGTGAGCGGTTCCCAACATCCTGGAAAAAAGGAATCATCATCAAGCTACCGAAGAAAGGAGACCTCGGTGACTGCAACAACTGGCGAGGCATTACCCTGTTGAACACAAGCTACAAGGTAATAGCCACTCTACTGAACGAACGTCTTCAGGAAAAGATCGAGCCAACACTACGAGATGAACAAGGAGGATTCAGACCACACAGGAGCTGCGTAGACCAGGCAAACACACTACGCGCAATATCCGAGCATACTGTGGAATGGCGCTCGCCGCTGTTCATAGAACCTCTTGTTCATAGATTTCCAGAATGCGTTCGATTCGGTAGACAGAGCAGCGATATGAAGGGTGTCGGGTCAGGCAGCAGCCATACTTTTAATGTTTATGTTTAAATAATGTTTATGTAATGTTTAGTGCAATGCTTAGTGTAATGTTTATTTATTACGCTTAAGTTTGTACAAAAGCTTAGTTGATCGCAAGCCGACTCTCTCTCGGCCGCTCGATTCATCGGGCTTTCTATAGAGAGTTTTAGCTCGCAGTGTCTAGGTCAGGCCGCCCTCTCCATTATCGAGAGCTTTAGCTTCGCAGTGACCAGTCGGGCCGCCCTCTTTGTATTTTACTTGAGTCCCTGCATGCACCATAAGCTGGTCTATCTGCGGATCATCCGGCTTCATCTGCATGCAGGAATAAACATTTTTAACGTTCAAAATTAAATATAAATTCGTTTTATTTACGGCATTGAAAACCCTCAATGAACAAACAGAGGGCACTTGCAAGAAAGGGAGTGCCAGTGAAAATCATAAACATAGTGAAAGCTATGTATGATGATGCTGAGCTGGCGGTACTGCACAGCGGGAAAATAAGTGCACCCTTCCAGACGAACACAGGCGTCAAGCAAGGATGTCCTCTATCACCACTTCTGTTCAACTTGGTAGTCGACGAAATTATGAGAGAAGTATGCATGGACAGACGCTGAATCACTTGAAACTTCACCCGACACCTAAAAGACTTGGATTACGCGGATGACATATGTCTCTTGGCTCACACATTCATTCGAAGACATTCAAGCCAAAGCTTGGGACCTCGAGATCCGAGCCAGCGCAGTAGGCTTAAAGATCAACGCATCAAAAACGAAAGCTATGCGGATCAACAACTCCAACACAAACAACATCACAATCGGAGATAAAACCATAGACTTCGTCGACAGCTTCACCTACCTCGGTACTATCATAACATCAAATGGTGGAGTGGAAAGTGATGTGGAAAACCGACTGCGCAAAGCGAGGTTTGCATTTGGAAGACTAAACCGAGTATGGAGAAGGGGTGAAAGTGCGGGTCGAAGAAAGCGGACGTGCCGCGCGGGCGCTCCCGAGTGACGCGCCCAAGCACTGCAGAATCTGGAAAAGGAGTGGGTAATGGGTGACCGGACAGCTGGGGACGGACTCACCTGCCGAGCGAACCATAACACTCCCTGGATAGGTCACTAGATAGCCTCCGTGAAGATTCGGACCAACTGCCAACCCCTCCGCTACGGCGGTTCACCCACAAAAGGGGCTCTGGCGACCGAGCAGGAGCGGTATAACTCCCATCGGTCCCGCCAGGAGGAAATTCCGGGCGCACCGATGTAAGGCAGTGCTGAATCCCCCAAACCGCAGCATGCATTAGCCATGCTCTAGACAACCGCTGAGCAGTTGACCTATCGGGGAAGGCCGCCATTTGGAGCTGCGGCGCAACCGGCGCAACAATGCACTCAGTGCACAGTGCGGAAGGATTTGTAAGGGCTCGGATAGGTGGGGCATGGCTCTACAGCTGCTACATGGCACCTAGCCTAACCACCATTGAGTTCGAGCGCATGATGGACTGCCTAGGAAATGACATCAGAGGCCGTTCTGACGTCCTTGTAGCAGGGGACTTCAACGCATGGGCGCAGGACTGGGGCTGCCCGAGGACGAATGCGAGAGGGAGAGTGGTCAGAGAAACCTTTGCCTCACTCGATCTCGTCCTGCTGAACGAAGGAAACCAGCACACCTTCAGCAGAGCCGGAGCAGGTTCCATCAAAGACCTGACGTTCGCAAGCCCCTCGCTAGCGACTGGTGCTAACTGGAGGATAAGCGGCAGCTTTACGCCCAGCGACCACGAAGCAATATTATGCTCAATTGGTAACCCTCAAGAACGACCGAGGGATCCGAAACCACGAGGCTACAGAGTCGGTACGCTCCAGGCGAGGAACTTCACCGAGGCAGCGCGCGACGTTGGCAACGTCTTACCAGGCGGAGCCAACGAAATGGCTGATACCCTGGCTGCTAAGCTGGAGGCAGCGTGCATGGCGAGCATGCAGCGGAGAAGCCGCTACCGTAGGAACCACGCTCCCGTTTACTGGTGGAGCGACGAGATTGGCTCCATCCGAGCTGAGTGCATGAGAGCAAGGAGGCTCATGCAGCGAGCGAGAGGCAGCGACGCCTTTGAGGAGCGGCACCCAGCCTTCAAGGACCGACGCAAAGCATTGAAGGTGCCCATCCGAGACAGCAAGAGGAAATGTTTCCTGGAGCTATGCGACTCGGCGGAGGAAAATCCATGGGGCAACGCGTACCGGATAGTGGCGAAGAGGCTGCGGGAAGGAAGCCAGTCCCCCACGGACCCGAACGTTCTAAGGACCATAGTGCAAGCACTGTTCCCAGCCGGCAACCAGGTCACCCAGCTTCCCACCCCCCCAGCAGACAATGAAGCGACGGAGGAGGTAACGGAAGTGGAAGTACTGGCCATAGGGATAGGCCTGGCCACGAACAAAGCACCCGGTCCGGACTCGGTTCCTAACCGAGCCCTGAAGCTGGCTCTAGCTCTGCAGCCGGGCAGCTTTGCGGAGCTCTACAATAAATGTATCCGCGAAGGCACTTTTCCCACCAGGTGGAAGGTACAGAAGCTCCTGCTGCTCCTCAAGCCAGGGAAACCAAGGGAGGAGGCGTCGTCCTATAGGCCAATCTGCCTGCTGGACGCAACGGGCAAGGTCTTCGAGAGGGTGATCGCGGCGAGGCTCGAAGCTGCCATAGAGGAGGCGGGAGGGCTGTCTCCCAAGCAGTATGGATTCCGGAAGGGAAGGTCAACGGTGGATGCCATAGCAGAGGTGGTCGGCATTGCTCGCAACGCAATAGCGGGAACCAGGTGGAAAGGTGGCTCCAAGCAATACTGCCTGATAGTCACCCTGGACATCAGGAACGCCTTCAACACGGCGGACTCTGGCAGCCCTAACACTGGCAGCCCTAAGGCGGTTCAACGTTCCCAGTGCCATAATGAACGTCGTCAGTAGCTACTTTAGCTGCAGAGTGCTACTGGTCGACACGGACTTGGGCACGGAGTCCTACGACGTTACGGCGGGTGTGCCCCAAGGATCAGTCCTAGGACCGCTGCTGTGGAACGCCATGTATGACGGAATCCTGAGGCTGCATCTCCCAGCGGGATGCGACGTCGTCGGCTTCGCAGACGACGTAGCGTTGGTGATAGTGGCCAAGCAGGAAGCGGAGAGAGCGGCGAACAAGGCAATCGAGACAATGGAGGAGGCTCCAAAATGCCGCAAAATGTCTAAGCCTAGCCCCGCAAAAGACTGAAGCGGTGCTGGTCAGCAGCCGCAAGGTGCTGGAAACGGCGACAATCCGAGTTGGTGGAATGGCCATAACCTCCCAGCGGGCCATAAAATACCTGGGCGTGATGATCGACCCGGCTCTCCTTCCGCGAGCACCTTGATTATATCCAGGGCAATGCTGCAGCCACTACCAGGGGCCTTGCCAGGATCCTTCTAAGCACCAGAGGCCCCAAGCAGAACAGAAGAAGGCTCCTCGTGAGCGTTGCCTCTGCGCAAATTTTGTATGCAGCGCCCATCTGGGCTGAGGCGATGAATACGCCCAGCTACAGGAGAGGGGTAGACGCAGTTTACAGGCTGGGTGCTATAAGGGTCGCGTCCGGCTTCAGGACAGTCTCCGACGACGCCATTCTGGTCATTGCGGGGATGGTCCCGCTGAAGGAGCGCGCTCGTGAGCTCAAGGAGCTTAAGAAAATCCGTGCTCGCAATGAGGGTGCTGGCGGCACCCCCAATACAGCTGCAAGGGAGGACGTCAAGGAGAGGTCGCTCACAGCCTGGCAGGATTGCTGGGACGCGTCGGCGAAGGGACGATGGACACACACCCTCATTCCTAACCTTAGAAGGTAGGTGCTGCGAAGCCACGGACAGGTCGACTTTTACCTGACCCAGGTCTTGAGTGGACATGGCTGCTTCCGGCAATACCTGAAGCGTTATGGCCATGCGGAGGATGACTGGTTCCCGGAGTGCGGGAGTTCGATAATCGAGGACGCCAGGCACGTTGTCGTTGAGTGCCGCCGGTTTGCACGAGAGCGCCACCGACTGGAGACGACGGCGGGCCGATCAATCCACCCGGGAAACCTAGTGGAAGTAATGCTGGAGAACCAGATGCTCTGGGACGCAGTAGCAACTTTTGCTGCAGCTTTAATTCAGAGGCTCAGGAGCATCGACCAGGAGAGGCGGTAGGTTGGAGAGTTGGGGCCTGTGGCGGGCGAAGCAATGCCTAGCGGTCGTCCCGCCCGTTCTCAAGCCCCCCACTATCCATCATCCACGAAAAACCACCTTCACCACCCCCCCTCCCCTATTATTATGGTCATATTTATGTTAAGTATGTTAATTGTTGTTGAGATTAATTCAGAGGCTCAGGAGCATCGACCAGGAGAGGCGGTAGGTTGGAGAGTTGGGGCCTGTGGCGGGCGAAGCAATGCCTAGCGGTCGTCCCGCCCGTTCTCAAGCCCCCCACTATCCATCATCCACGAACAACCACCTTCACCACCCCCCCTCCCCTATTATTATGGTCATATTTATGTTAAGTATGTTAGTTGTTGTTGAGATTAATAAAACCGAGTATGGAGAAACCAGCAGATAAACAGAAAAACAAAGCTGCGTATATTCAACTCGTGTGTTAAATCCATACTGCTATACGGATCGGAGACGTGGCTGACCTCTCAAAGGATATTGATGAAGCTGCAGGCTTACATCAACAAGTGCCTGAGAATAATACTTGGGGTATTCTGGCCAGACAGAATATCCAATGAGGACTTATGGCACTGCACAGGAGAGATCCCAATCCAGCAACAAATACAGAAACGGAAATGAAAATGGATTGGCCACGCTCTGAGGAAGGAACCAGGAAGCATCGTAAGAACGACTCTGGAATAGAACCCACAAGGAAGCAGAAAAGTGGGTCGCCCAAAGATGACCTGGCGCCGAACGGCACTCCTAGAAATATCCCGGAAGAACATCAGCTGGGACACAATAAAGCAAACAGCGCCAAATAAAGTTAGGTGGAGAGCCCTTGTAGAAGCCCTAAGCTCCCGAGAGGAGTAATAAGGAAAAAACAAAAAATACATTGATATGATTTTAACGCATTAGTATTAGTAACGAATAGCAGAAAGTAGGCTGTGAGCATGACGTTTTACACATTTATACTGTGTGTGTGTGGCAGAGCTCGGACAGAGAAATTTCCTATGACCCCCGGGATAGGACCGTGCCGACCGCTGCTCTAAGGTGAACCCCGGTACCATCTCACTAGACGCAGCGGAAAGGCTCCTATAAAGATAAGAAGAGATCAGCCTTTATCCTAATGAGGTCGAGCCCATCGGCAGAAGCCAACAGGGACCAGGACGAGATGATAAAGTGGGCAACGGAGGTCCTTCCCGACTTTCAACCGGCAAAAGCGGGTGTGACGCTGGAGCCGAAAAAGCACGCTGTCAGACGCTGGCGTTGATCAAGTAGATCACGCTGAGTACAAAGAGGCAGAGATCAACGAAAGCAGGAGCCCCCAACGCTCGTTCGCTGAAATAACGAAAGGAAGAGTCCTGGGCAAGGAATCCAAAGATGGTCTCATCCCCAAGGACCTTTGGCGACGAGTGGTAAAAGAGTTACATAGGCGCTTCGTTGAGGAGGTGCAAAAGAGCGGAAGACCTCCACCAGAATGCGAAGACGCAGGATGGTATAAGGGTAGCGACAAGGTAATTTCCTGCCAAGACGCGCGATCGGTAGAGACTTACAAGCGAATAAAAGTAACGCTTGGGGAGATCTCCCCGGGGCAAATCTGGTGGCGGTTGACTGGGCGGAGATCCCAAGTAAACCGTGGGCACGAGTATGGCTCACAGAAAAGCCAGCCGACCCTAAAACTATACTGGCCCATGTGGAATCCGAAATTTCCAGTATGCGGTAGGACTACAGAGGCAGGTCATCCTTACTCCTAACGAGGAGACCGTGAAAGTCCTAAAAAAATCAGAGCACCGAATCAATGCGATGCGAAAAGCAAAAAAGGAGATATCAAGCTGGAGGTAGACGCACAAGAGCCAGACTTGGAGGAGCCGACTGAAGAGGGACACCCGAAAGGAATGTCGGATGAGGAGGAGGACACCTCAGAGAAGAGCGACTTGACAAGAGCACTTAGAGGCATCGGAATGGAAGAGGACTCTCTGTTGAGCTCCGAGACCGAGGCAAAAATTACTGTGCTGGAGAATCGTAAGAATGTCCCTGACAATCTTGCAGATAAAGCTCCACAGTAAAGCGGCGTCAGCTGCCCTCCTACTCCACCTCGCCGAGTGTGGAGCTGAAGTGGCCCTCATCCAGGAACCCTGGATCCTTGGAGACCGTTTTTTTGGGTTGAGGGTGTCGGAGTATTGACTCTGCAGAGCCGTCTTTCCAACAAAGGACGTTGACAACAGGAAAGACCTGGATGCCATGGTCGACACGCTAACGGCGGCATGTGCCAGGGCATTCAATAAAGCTTGCCCCAAAAGAAAATCGGGAAGTAGCTAGTCAAAAAAAAAAGACTACCAACATGGTAGTCGCAAATACTTGCGCCCTTTAAGACCAAGGCCCGTAAAGCCTTTAACTTCGCTAGTAAACACAGAAGTAGCCTGGGACCTCAACAACAAAGAACTGCGTAGGCCAAGGAGGAACGCCTGGACCAAGTTCTGCACCAGCATTCAAGGGAAATCGGAGGCCTCCCGACATAAGAAGATTCTGGCAACCTCTGCACCTAATGTAGGATAGATGAAAATCTCGGAAGGTAGCGGAAGGTAGCCCTCACAAATGCACATTTCCCGGGGTGCTCTCAAGAAGAAACAACCCCGGAAACGCAGAGACAGGGGGACAGCCCCTACCTCCCAAACCAACTCGAATACCTATTTAGTAGTAGGTATCTCAGCTGGGCAATAAACAGGGCAGGGGAAACACTTAAATCTCCAACACTTACTGACAATCAAGAAACAATTTGTATCTTCTAAGACAGTCAAGCGGCACTCCAGGTCTTTGACGGATTCTCATCCAACTCCAGGAAAGTGAATGACTATAGCAGATCTTTTAACGAGACGTATTTGAAGCTTTCGGTTGAGTTTGGCTTATTAGACTTGTGTAAAAAATTAAAACGCATTTGCCAAAATATTCTCAGTAAGTAGCCCCCGCGGCAACTTCGGGCGATCGAAACTTGAGTTCCACATGAAATCGCATTTTGACCTTGTCTATATTTTCTATTTGCGAATATTCCTAAATAACTAGTGATAAGACCTCAAGCTCTCAGTATGTCTCAATCCAAAAATTTTTTTTTTTAATATCAATCAATCAATAGTTATATTTAAAATCTGTCCTGAGTTATGGACAATAATTAATTTTTTTAATGGGACCTTAACTTAATAAAATATTTAGTAGTACAATGTTTGCTTATCCTAGGAAACTAATTTTAACAGTAAACCTTAGCGATAGGGTTCAAGTTATTTATTGTCGGCCCCTTTAGTGGGCCTTGTTGGTTTTACAACTGCAGCTCAGTCCCGTTCGCCCGAGTGGCAGAGGTCCAGTGGGTGGGTCCGTTTCAGCCTCCTTGTGGTGTAGCCTTTCCACGTACCTTGTAACGAACTGTGTCTACTCCTTCCGCTCGCCACAGTTTGCCGCGGCTAGCTCACAGAGTTTCGCGGGTCTTTTCCACCGAATTTATAGTTCGACGTGATTTGCCCGAGCCCAGAAATAATACAAATAGCGTAAACGTTATGAATTCTTTATTCCGTATGCCTTTCTTGATACAAAAGATCTGACCCTCAATCCCGGACACGGGCTCCGCTTCGAAATCTTGCTGTTCCGACGCCGGCGCTTCCTTCTACGTCTGCTCCGTCGCTGCTACCGTCGCGGCTACCGATGCTGCTACCGTTGACGTAGGTCCTCTAAAACTTCGCCCTTTCGTTGGCCACAAACAGGCCTTCCTACCTCTCAGAACACCCCCTTGGGTCGACTGCGACTGGTCAAGGACAACGCTCGTCCGCTCCCATACTTCAGAGAGTCTGAATTGGGAGTAGGCTGCGGACTGTCGCCTTCTCTACACCGGGACACGCAGTGCGTATGCACCAGCGAGCCGGGTTTGGAAGTTTCTTGGCGACTGCTGCCCCCGCTACGCCAGGACACGCAGTGTACTTGCACTAGCGAGACGGGTTTGGGAGTTGCCTGTGGACGACGCGCTCCCCACTACACCTGGACACACCACGCGCGTGCGCTAATGAGCCAGGGTTAGAGGTTGCTCTGCTGACCGGGTGTCGCGACTCCACTACTCCGGAGACACACCAGTGGGTCCGAAATGGGGAGTTGTTTTGCGGGTGACCGGGGTGTACCTGATCGGTTTCCAAAGCTTGGGCGTGAGTTCACGAGGAGGCCTATCCTTGTTTCGTAGGACCACACCGGTTCGTCGCGACTTCAGGAGTCGGTAAGGCGTATGCCAAACTTGTCCCTCCCTCGCTTCGTAGCAAGGATACCTGCCGTGGTCGGGAATGGCCCCACTCGACTCCGATGCCCTGGGCTCTTAGAGGAACCGTCTGACAACGGGTCCTTTGTTGGATCGTTCTTCCTTGAACACCGGGCGTGAGTCCCCGAGTAGGCCTATCCGTGTGTCGCAGGACCACGCCTGTTGGTTGTGATCTCAGGGGTCGGTAAGGCATACGCCAGACGTATCCTTTCCTCACTTCCTTCGATCCTCAGCAATGGATCCTTTCCTTATTGTTTATTCGCTCTCCTTGCGCTTGGCTGTCGGACTCTCCAAAGGCGGTCCTTCAACTCAAACAAACCGAATCCTTTTTAGAAATGCTCTAACACTTGACTGGCGGACTCTCCACAGGCGGTCCTCCAACTCAACGCTACAAGCTTCCTAAAAAGACTCGTCCCGATCTGCTCCAATGGGCCTCCTTATATACTGACTGGAGCGCCCGTTAATCCTCGCTGGTTCTGCTCCTGCCGTTAATCCTGCTCCAAAAATCACGCCACTCTCCCGTTGGCGGGTAGCCGTCCGTGCCCCCCTCGTGCCCCTCGGCCACGGATCTCCGTTGTCGTCAAGCGGACCTCGAGGGCCCGCTACGCCCTGCGTTACCCCCTCCATTCCTTTCTCCTTCGTTGAAACTAACCCTGCCGCACTTTCTAAACACAGCTGAACGGCGTGCTGCTCTTCCCGTATCCAGTTGGGCCAGTTGCCGTATCATGTTCCCCCTGTTCGCTCACCAAAAAAAAATGATGCTTGCTTGTTATCCCTCCTGGACGTTGTGTGGATAAACTATATCCACTTCCCCCCTTCTTCGCTAACATACAATCCATACGTTTCTATACCCAACATATATGTTTGCATATGTATTCCCTTTGTGTCCCCTCTTCTTTTTTTTAAATTTTCCATAACTCTTGCTGTTTCTTTTTCTTTCCTTACCAATTTTTTATATATGTATATATTTTTAAAAATTTTTTTTGATAAATATTGTTATTTAAAAACCCTTTTTTTTTTATTTATTTATTTTTTTTCATTAATATATATATGTATTATTTTTTTTTTGTTGTTGTTTTTTTTTTTTTTTTTTTTTTTTAAACCCCCCTCTTTTTTCCATAATAATTCCTCTTATTAAATTTTGTTAATGGTTTGTTTTTTTTTTTTATATTATTTAGTTTTTGTTTTTTTTTTTTTTTTATTATTTAGTTTTTGTTTTTGTTTTTTTTTTTTTTGTTATAAATTTTTTGAGTCACTTTTATGCCTTGGGCGCTTCCTCTGACCCGGAAACTCTTCTTCCCCACGTTGGCCATTATGGACCATCTGCCGGCCCGTCCTCTCCGCCTCTTCACTTCTCCTGCCACCCTCGCGCATAGTTCCGGAGGCCATCTCTCCTCGGGGACCTCCACCGCGCCTCCTTCCGATGCTGACCGCATAAGGATCGGTCTCTCTGGCCGCTTCTCGGGGCACGAGATTTGCCGACCGAGCGTCGGCCTCTCCGGCGCCGGCCTCTCTGGCTCCGGCCACACCCATGGCCCCTTCTCCCAGGGCTGCTCTTTCTTCCGCTCCTGACGTGGACGTGGGGTAGGCGGTACCTTGGGCCATGGCGTCGCCTGCCGGGCCCTCTTCTCCGCCTTTCACGGCCTCTCCTCTTCGCGTTCAGCCCTTGGGCGTGGCGTCGGTGGTATCCTGGGCCACGCCGTCGCCTTCTTCTTTCTTCTGGCCTTCTCCTCTTCCAGCTTCCTCCTGGAGGCCGCCTCTGCTGCATCCCGCTTCCTTTTGGTGGCCGCCTCTGCTGCCTCCCGCTTCCTTTTGGTGGCCGCCTCTGCTGCCTCCCGCTTCCTTTTGGTGGCCGCCTCTGCTGCCTCCCGCTTCCTCCTGGTGGCCGTCTTCTCCTTGGCCTTCTCCACCAGCCGCCGTGTCCGCCGCTGCCGTGCCCTCCTCTCCTTGGCCATGGTCAGCGCTCGTTCGCGCCCGTCCAGTTGTAGCTGCTGCCACTCCCGGACGTTCCGTTGCCGGACCAGCTCCGCCCGCTCGGTCCTGGCTCGCGCCAGTTCCACGGCTGACCTCATCAGTGCCAGCCTCCGACGTCCTTGCTCCACACGCTGGCGCATCATGAGGCCGTCACTCCTGCGACGCTCCTCCACCTTGGTGCAACCGACGCGTATCCACCTCCGTCCGCCGGTTGCCCGCTTGACTGCCAATGCCGTCATCCGTTTTCTGCTGTCCCACGTCGGATCGCCGACCACCTCCAGGTCGCTTTCGTCCGACGAGATCCTTACTGTTGCGCTTGACATTTTGATGCTTTCCTCAATGGACCGTGCTCCTCTCACGGCTCCGCTTTTATAGCAAACCCTGCTCCCTTTATTGAACTTGTCCCGTTAGGGCTCAGGGTTTCGCTTGCCTCCACTTTGGTGTTTTGTTCTAAATTTTTCTCTATGTTGTTATGCCTTCGCCTCCTTCTACATCTTGGCATTTTAGTTCACTCACGTGTGCCCTCTTCTCTTTGTTCGTGCCTCTGTGTCGTAAAATGGCAATCACCGGCGACACGAAATCCACGACCGTGTAGGGTCCGTCATACCGTGACGCTAATTTCGCCGCGAATCCTTCTGCCGCCTTTGACAAATGGTGCTCCTTTGCCCACACTATCTCCCCGACCTTTGGACTCCACTTCCGCCTCCATAAATTATAGTGCCGGGCCTGATCCTGAGCCGCTCGCTCCATGTTCCTCCGCACTATCTCAAAGATTTCTTTTAGTTTTGTCGCATTCTCGGTTGGCGTGCCTTGCCCCGTTTCTGTGCCTAAAGCATTTTCGTCGAACAGGGCTCGCGGCATCCTTGGCTCCCTGCCCTGCGTCACAAAACACGGCGAATACCCTGTGGACTCCGACACTGCCGAGTTTACTGCCAGCATTAGCTCTGGCCAGTGCTCGTCCCACGCCCTCTGATCCTTTCCAGCAAACTGGGCGATCATCGTTTTGACCGTCCTATTAGCTCTTTCCGTGGGATTCTCCTGCGGCGTGTAGGGCGCGGTGAACTGGTGGCGCACGCCGAGCTCCCCGAGGAACTTTTTAAAGCTTCGGCTGCTGAACTGCACGCCGTTGTCCGTCACCATTATTTTTGGTACTCCATACCGAGCGCCAATCCTTTCTCGGATCGCTTTTTGTAGCGTCTCGGTTGTTGCTTTTCGCAGTGGCACTATCTCCGTCCACTTCGAGAACCGATCAATCATCACCAGGACCACTGTGTTTCCATGCTTCGACCTGGGCAATGGACCCACAAAGTCCGCGCATACAGTTGCCCATGGTTCCTCCGGGACCTGCGTCAGCATTTGTCCTGCGGCTTGCATCTGGCATGGTTTGTATTTCAGGCAAGTTTCGCATCTCCTGACATATTTCCAGATGTCTCTCTGCATCCCTGGCCAAAAGTATCTGGCGGCCACTCTGGCTATTGTTTTCCTCACGCCTAAGTGTCCTGCAGTTGGTGCGTCATGATTCTCTTTGAGGACCTGCTGCCTCGTCTCCGTCGGCACACACAACTTCCATGACGCCACTTCCTCGCTTCCTGCTCTATGCGGTACGTGTCGGTATATTAAACCGCCCTCTTCGACGTAGTCCGGGAACTTCTGCGGACTTGTCTGCATTTTCTTCTTCAACGCGCTTATCCACACGCATTCTTTGATCTCCGCCTCCGTGATACCATGATGCCATCCCGATGAACTGCCGTATTCCTTTGACGTTTGTTGGGGGTTTTAGCTCTGTAATCGCGGCGACCTTTCCCGGGTCCATGCCGATTCCCTTGCTCGTTATTCGGTGTCCCAAGTATAAAAGCTCCTGCCTGAAGAAATGGCATTTTTCCGCATTTATCCGCAGGTTTGCCGCTTTCAACCTTCTGAACACCTCCTTTAAGTTCTCCATGTGCTCCTCCTTGGTGCGTCCGATCACGATGATATTGTCCTGGTACGCGAATGCGTGTGGAGCCATGTCCGGGCCTATGACCTGGTCAAGGCTGAGTGGCTGAGTGAAACCCGAACGGCATCACCTTCCATTGGTAAAAGCCCTTTCCTGGAACGGTGAAGGCGGTGTACTTTCTGCTTCCCTTCTCTAGAGGGATCTGCCAATACCCGTCCTTCAAGTCGAGGCTGCTGAAAAATCTGGCCTCCCTCAGCTGTTCTAAGATAAAGTTTGTCCGAGGCATTGGGTACGCATCCTTTATAGATTTTGCGTTGATCTGTCGAAAATCTACGCACATCCTCCATTGACCCGTTTTCTTCTTCACCATCACAATGGGTGAACTGTAGGCGCTAGGAAGTCCCATCCTAGCACCATACTGTCCTCCATGCCTGGCATAACCAGCAGGTTCAAGGTCCTTGTTTTGTTGCCGAAGCTTACTCTTGCCTGGAGTGCGGCGCGGATCTCCGTATGGCTTCCATTGGCCAACTTCACCCGCCTCCTTGTTGCGACGCGTTGCCCGGTGATCTCCGGGCCCTCTGCTAGTTCCTCCGCGATGAAGCTTGCCGTTGCTCCTGTATCCAACATGGCCTTCACTTCCTTGCCCTCTAACTCGATGGTCGCTGTCAACTGCTGCTCTTCTCCGGAAAGTCCTCCTATCAGTTTTGAGAGGCAGCACCGTGCGATCTCTGCTCTCCTCCCTGTTGCTGGGACCGCTGCGCATTTTCCGACCTTTGGCAGCATTCTGTGCTCCTTACCCCTATTGCGCCGCACATCTTGCAGAACAATATTCGTGGGTTCCTGCATCCGCTGGCCCAATGGCCCATGCCACCGCATCTGTTGCATGCTTGTGCTGGGTTTTCAACAGAACCCTGCCTTGGTCCTGCTGTCCATTGCCGATCTGGTCGTCGTTGGGCTGCCCTGTGCTGGGTCTCAGGCTGCCATCTTGGCATCCACCCTTGACTTGTGTTTTGCTGCTCCGGCGGGCCTTGGCGCAGTTCCTCCCTCTGCCACCTTGGCGTCCATTGAGCGTTTTGGACGGCCGGGTGGTGGAACTCGTCCCGTGGCGTTTTCTGAGTCCATTGACCCCCATGGTACCTTGCTGTCTCGCCATGCTGTGGTTGTTCCTTTGGCCACCTCTCGTCTACGGCCGGTTGACTGTGGCTCCATCGCTGTTCTGTGGCAACTTGCCTGTTAAAGGCCTCCTCTTCTTGCGCCAACTCCTCGAACTCTTCTGCCAGGCCCATCACCTCCTCTAAAAATGCGCAGGCGTATGGCCTTATAAACATCTTCATCCTTGGCATGCAATTTTCGACGAGCCTCTCGATCACCTCCTTTGTGGTTTTTCCTAGTGGCTTCATTAGTGACTGAAGGTCTACCATGTACTCTTTGAATGGCTCTCCACGCCGCTGCTTCCGTTGGCGAACTTGATCCGCCAATTTCTCGAAATATCCTTTCGGCAGGAAAAAATTTTCAAAGCTCGCCTTGAACCTTGTCCATGTTGGCCATTCTTCATCGTTCATGATAAACCATCTTTGAGCCCTGCCTTGTAGTAGTTCTCGGGATCGTGTTTATGTCCAAACCATAGGTTTTCGCGGACCACGTCACTCGGTCAAGGAACTCTAGTGGGTCTCCTGTTCCGTCGAACCGAAAGGACCAGTCCCGCACCTGTCTGGCCACTTTGGCGTAATCCACTGGGGCCGGGACATATTTTCTTGATTGTGGCTTCATGCTCCTTCCTATTTTTGCCTCTGGTACCGCTAAGCTTGCTATAAATCGTTCGGTCTCGCTGGTCGCTCTCTGCCTGGGGGTGGATCTCAGCCCAAACCTTTCCTCGATCCCGTGAGTCAACGCCAGTACTTCCTCGTCCTTGGACTCGTCGACCCACTTTGCCACTAGTGATCTCATGGTTTCCACCGTCCCGTCTGCTGGTAGACCGAGTTCCCTGCACACCTCGCTTAGCTCTTCTTTTTTAAGCGTGTAGATCCAGTTTTTCTTTCCCATGTTTTTTTTTTTTTTGCTATGTTACTTCTAGACTCTGCAATCACGTTGTTTGGGCGCCAGGTGTAACGAACTGTTTCTACTCCTTCCGCTCGCCACAGTTTGCCGCGGCTAGCTCACAGAGTTTCGCGGGTCTGTTCCACCGAATTTATAGTTCGACGTGATTTGCCCGAGCCCAGAAATAATACAAATAGCGTAATCGTTATGAATTCTTTATTCCGTATGCCTTTCTTGATACAAAAGATCTGACCCTCGACCCCGGACACGGGCTCCGCTTCGAAATCTTGCTGTTCCGACGCCGGCGCTTCCTTCTACGTCTGCTCCGTCGCTGCTACCGTCGCGGCTACCGATGCTGCTACCGTTGACGTAGGTCCTCTAAAACTTCGCCCTTTCGTTGGCCACAAACAGGCCTTCCTACCTCTCAGAACACCCCCTTGGGTCGACTGCGACTGGTCAAGGACAACGCTCGTCCGCTCCCATACTTCAGAGAGTCTGAATTGGGAGTAGGCTGCGGACTGTCGCCTTCTCTACACCGGGACACGCAGTGCGTATGCACCAGGGAGCCGGGTTTGGAAGTTTCTTGGCGACTGCTGCCCCCGCTATGCCAGGATACGCAGTGTACTTGCACTAGCGAGACGGGTTTGGGAGTTGCCTGTGGACGACGCGCCCCCCACTACACCTGGACACACCACGCGCGTGCGCTAATGAGCCAGGGTTAGAGATTGCCCTGCTGACCGGGTCTCGCGACTCCACTACTCCGGAGACACACCAGTGGGTCCGAAATGGGGAGTTGTTTTGCGGGTGACCGGGGTGTACCTGATCGGTTTCCAAAGCTTGGGCGTGAGTTCACGAGGAGGCCTATCCTTGTTTCGTAGGACCACACCGGTTCGTCGCGACTTCAGGAGTCGGTAAGGCGTATGCCAAACTTGTCCCTCCCTCGCTTCGTAGCAAGGATACCTGCCGTGGTCGGGAATGGCCCCACTCGACTCCGATGCCCTGGGCTCTTAGAGGAACCGTCTGACAACGGGTCCTTTGTTGGATCGTTCTTCCTTGAACACCGGGCGTGAGTCCCCGAGTAGGCCTATCCGTGTGTCGCAGGACCACGCCTGTTGGTTGTGATCTCAGGGGTCGGTAAGGCATACGCCAGACGTATCCTTTCCTCACTTCCTTCGATCCTCAGCAATGGATCCTTTCCTTATTGTTTATTCGCTCTCCTTGCGCTTGGCTGTCGGACTCTCCAAAGGCGGTCCTTCAACTCAAACAAACCGAATCCTTTTTAGAAACGCTCTAACACTTGACTGGCGGACTCTCCACAGGCGGTCCTCCAACTCAACGCTACAAGCTTCCTAAAAAGACTCGTCCCGATCTGCTCCAATGGGCCTCCTTATATACTGACTGGAGCGCCCGTTAATCCTCGCTGGTTCTGCTCCTGCCGTTAATCCTGCTCCAAAAATCACGCCACTCTCCCGTTGGCGGGTAGCCGTCCGTGCCCCCCTCGTGCCCCTCGGCCACGGATCTCCGTTGTCGTCAAGCGGACCTCGAGGGCCCGCTACGCCCTGCGTTACCCCCTCCATTCCTTTCTCCTTCGTTGAAACTAACCCTGCCGCCCTTTCTAAACACAGCTGAACGGCGTGCTGCTCTTCTTAGGGCCTTGTTTTGGGCGATCTGGATGATCCCTCGGTTGCTTAAACACGCCGTCCCCCATAGCTGGATACCATAGGTCCAGACTGGCTTTGCAATGGCCTTATATATAAGGAGCTTGACTCTTAGCTTCAGCCTGGACCTCCTTCTAATGAGCCAGTTGAGCTGACGCAGCTTGATCCCGATTTGCGTCCGTTTGCGCTGTAGGTGGGATCTCCAGGTGAGCCTTCTATCCAGGGTCATACCCAAATATTTGGGTGTAGGGCTTGCTGGAATTGGAGTGCCTCCGAGACTGACTCCAGACTGACTCGAAGCCACGGATCAAAGATGTCCAGCTGGCGTTGGAGAGACGCAGAGGCCTCCTCTGGAAAGATTGCAGAGGTCAAAAATGCCGCATCGTCTGCATACGTAGCCGCTAGAAGGCCCTCCTCTTCAGCGACAGGCATGTCGGCTGTGTATATGGTATACAGAATGGGGCCAAATACACTGCCCTGCGGTACACTTGCCTTAATGGGCCTATAATCTGACCTTGCGTCTCCACATCTAACCCTAAATGACCTTTCATTCAGGTATGACTTCAGGAAGGCGTAATGCTCATGGGGTACGCTCCTTTTTATTTTCATTAGTAGTCCTGGATGCCAGACCCTGTCAAATGCCTGCATGACGTCAAGGAAAACTGCGCAACAATATTTCGTCTCCTCCAGGCTGTTTAGAATCTTTTTTACAATCCTGTGGCATTGCTCCGGGATGGCGTGAAAACGCCTGAAACCAAATTGATGGTCTGGAATCAAGCCAGCCTCGTCTAATACGGTCTGAAATCTGCGCAGAAATACTCTCTCAACTAACTTGGATAGTACTGATAATAAGCTTATCGGCCTGTATGAGGCAAGATCAGCTTCAGGCTTTCCTGGCTTCGGAATGAGGATGAGCTCCGCCTTTTTCCAGTCAGAGGTGAAGTGGCCGATCTCCAAGCACGCGTTGAATATGCTCCTTTGGAGCCTAATGGGAGGAGAAGTTTAATTTTGGGTACCTAATGGAGGGAGAAGTTTAATGGCAAGTGCTTCAAGGCCATCCGCACCCGGGAATTTTTTGGTGTTAAGGCCAGCGACCTCCTCTTGAACTTCCTCTTCCGAGACTGCCTCCAATTGACAGAAATCCGTGCAGGGTAGAGACAGAAACCTCTCAGTCTCAGCTTAGTCCACCTCCGAGCATCTAACTCACCACTCACCGTCGGGTTTCCTAACCTGAGCCACCCTTTTCTTTGGACGCTTGATGTGACTTGTCAGTTGCCACAAGTTGTGCTCGGGGTCGCCGGGCTCAACCTGACGTAGGTATTCTTCAAAAGCACAAGTCCGCGACCTCTGGAGCAGCTTCGTGAGTCTTTTGGTCGCACGATTGAGAGTTGTTTTGTCGCTGGAATACCTAGCTCGGAATCAGATCCTTCTAAGCCGTCGCTTTTCAATGAGCAGTAAAGCTACTTCTGGAGACCACAAATGTAGGTGCCTTTGAGGGATTTTGTTATTGCATGGAGCCCTTGGTGTTGCGACTACGTAGGCTCTCCGGTTGAATGACAGTTGAAGGCTCTACGCTGAATACACCTGAATAGCGTAGATCCTTTAGGGTTAGTCACCCTCGAGCCCCACCATGGGTGCAAAATAAAAAGGAGCGTACCCATGAGCATGGAAAACCTTCCTCAAGTCATACCTGAATGACAGGCCATTTAGGGTTAGATGTGGAGACGCATGGTCAGATTATAGGCCCATTAAGGCAGGTGTACCGCAGGGTTGTGTCCCTGGTCCAATTCTCTACACACTATACACAGCAGATATGCCTGTTATAGATGAAGGAGGTTTGCTAGCCGCAACATATGCAGACGACACAGCTTTCCTAGCTTCGGCAAGCTTGCCACAGGATGCCTCTGACTGTCTCCAGCGTCAGCTCGATGCCCTTGACCCGTGGCTTCAAAGATGGAACATTGCGATTAATCATAATAAGTCCGTTCAAACTACATTTACCTTAAAGAGAGGCGACTGTCTACAGATTAGCATTGGAGGCACTGCCACCACCTAACTCAACCCCTAAATACTTGGGAATGACGTTGGATAGGCGTCTAACATGGAGGACCCATCTACTGCGAAAACGAAAGCAAGTACAAGAAAAGCTGCGGCGGCTTTACTGGTTGATTGGACTTAAGTCAACCCTGAAGCTCAGTCAACCCTGGTAAAACTACTAATATATAAGTCAATAGTGAAGCCAGTTTGGACGTATGGTATCCAACTGTGGGGCAAAAGTCATTGACGAGTCATGGACAAAAGTCATTCAGCTGGCACAGAACAGAGCTCTCAGGACGCTGTCTGGGGCTCATCCTTACCATGACAATTTGACTATTCATTCTCAACTGGGCAGCCCTACAGTCAGCGCTGAAGTTAGAAGATTCGCCGCTAAATACAAGGACAGATTTAATGCCATAAAATGGCATTGAAATGATTTATGATTTTGATTTTGACCCAGTTTTTTCTTAAGCAGCTCCTTAGCGGCGAAATACATATACAAAACACCAACATCCAATCGGTTTGAATTCATTTTTGCTTATTTGTTTTTTGTTTACAAACAACAACTGTTCAGTATTACCCTTTTCCTTTATTTTTTTGGTCACACTAGCTCGAAGCCAAATAAAGAGCGATTTCGCTAGCACACGTGTGACATCAAATTTTCGTCGGCAGAGTACTAGGATTAAAAGTAAAATGAAAGATTTGACAATTGCCTTGTATACTTGAATCATTCGAGTTGTTGGATAGGATTTCAATACATTTTTGACTCCGGAACAAAGACGAAAATGTGGAAAACCAAATAGAAAAAGAAGACAACGAATCTGTATGTATTCGTAGACCTCGTTTTTCTAATTTTTGTTTTTAGGTTGTGTGTAAATAAGTTTATTATTAAATGCAAGACGGCTTATGCTTATTCCGCCTCTGCAAGAATCCTTCACAAGTTGTTAAGGGACTGTCACAGATGGCAGCTGGTTGAAAAGACAGTTTACCAGCGCCGGTGGGTCACTCGTTGGCTGCCGTTGTTTGGTTAGCTATTAAGTTACTGCTGCTAAGGGACTGTGTTTTCGACAAGTTGCTTCGTCCCCATTTTCTTGTATATTTATAACAATTTTTTATTTTTATTTGTTCGTGTTTTTGCTTGGTTGGCTTTGCTTTCAAATTCACTTAACTCATTTTGAGCATTGTACATTTGAATGTGTGTGTTTTTGACACTCATGCAGATGTCTAATATATACATACCTATAGACCAGTGGTGGGCAAAACTAACACATGTTTAAAATTTGAGTGTGTGCGTAGCAGAGAAAAACAATGAGAGCAGAGAATTCACCGAGCGAAAAAAACGTATTTTTCTATTTAATTTTTCGTTATTCAAAAGTTTGAATGGGAACTAAAATAGTGTATTTTATTTTAAAGACATCTTTTCTAGCAACATTTCTTAAAAAAATTAAAAACTACGCTTCCCTATCTTTATTTTCTATGGAGAAAACTTTTTTCAACCCAATTTGTGAGAAAATTTTTCTCAGTGGAAACATTTTGATTTTTAAGTTTGGGCTGTCAAATGAGTTAAAATGAGAGCAAATGAGAGAGCTTCTAAAAAAATTGAGAATGCTCACTCTGTCAGTGTGCCGGCAGCGCTGCGGCAGAATTTCCTACCCTATACTCGCGTGCTATGTAAAATGAGAGTTTGCCCACCACTGCTATAGACCAAACAAAAGGTCTAAAATTTTTAACGAGTGGATCTCGAACACTATAAGAGATAGAACTATCAGATTTACCACATGGGCTCGTATGATATCCGCGTTTGTGATCAAAGTTTGTGTCAAAATATTGCCACGCCCATTCTCGCCTCCAAAACAGAAATATGTTGCTAGCGCCAGTTCGTTAATGTTTTTGGATAATGTTTTGGTGCCAAACTGGTCCAATGGCTAATATACACCTATGAATCAAAAAGCAGCCGAATCTGAAAATTTCTAGAGCTGTTATAGACTTTTTAGTCCCCTTCCCTACTGTAGTACTTATGGTCGTAGGTTTGTTGTTGTTTTTGTTTTGCCAAGGCGCAAAAGTATGCAAAAAAAAAGTTTAAATTATTAAGGTTAGTTAAATTGTGGGTGGAAGATCTGAGTACCTGTCATAATATAGTCGAAAGCAAGACTATAGACAAGATTTACCAACATTAAATTTATTTTAAAAAACGTATACTTATTATCATGGGAGGTCTAGCTTAAAAGTTGCTTATATGTATATTTAGATTTTCCCGTTTTTTCGGGGCGGTGGAGAAGTTAACACGCCCACTTTTTTAAAAAAAAAGGTTCTTAGGGCGTCAATACAATGATAGAAAAGTTTAATGAAATATTTCCATTTCCAATATCCATTGGTGTGTAAATATAAACCATACATAAAATAATACAATAATACAATAATACAATAATACAATGTTAAATAATACAAAAATTGGAATTTTCCCTATAGTGCTCTGGTATTGATTAACAAGTGGTATTGTTCGGCATCAAAATATTTGAATCGCAGAAAGTAGGCTGCGAGCAAGACTTTTCATACATTTGAACTGTAGTAGCACCCTGTCGACCACTGCTATATACTAACAACATACAGCTGATGCTGTAATTCAGCAAATTCAGTAATTTATAAAGCAAAATATTGTATTTAAAATGCACAATTTGATTGTTTACTTAATAATATATAATATTCAAAATTTAAAAAGATTAATAATAAAATAATATTTCACTTTACTTGTATTGGATAACATCCTCAAATCAGGATAATCATTATAGGTTTTATCATATTTTCACTTTTACCCTTTCTTACCATTAAAAATTAGAAAAAACTAACTATGAAGCAATCATTTTGTTCTTTTTTTAATTTATTTTACGAATAGCCATTTCGAAAAGGAATCGATAGATTGCACCGTTGGTCAGTCAACAACAATTTTAGGGCGGAAAATGCTTTTTGCTATCCGGTACAAATAAGGATATTGGAACTGTTGATCGTTTCAGTACTCCATTATATTCGTATCCAGACTAATAGGTCCGATCCTCCTTTTTTAATGTCCTAGAAATATTTATCATCTACGGCCTCGTCTTCAGAGAGAATCTCTATTTCATTTAAAACAAGAAAGGAGAACTAAATTCGGGCGCAGCCGAAGTTGATATACCCTTGCAGTTAAAACCTGAAATATATCGCAAACATCGGATAAAGTTAGCCGATCCTTATGAGAATATCATATTCCAATTTATTACAATAAAAAATCTAAAAAAAAGTACCAAGCTTCCATCTTCAAAAAAAAAACAAAATTGGAATTTCTACCAAATACCATTTCCGATCGTTCAGTTATATGGCTGCTATTAGATATAGTCGGTCGATCCTTATGAAATTTGGTAGATCGTATTATTTAACCAACAAGCATTCATGTAAAAACTCTCTAACTCTTAAAACACCGAAGTTATTGCATTTCCGATCAATCAGTTATATGGAAGCTATGGGATATAGTCGATCTCGGCCTTGAAAGCCCAGCTTAAAAAAATAATTTTTCAATGAGAAAAACGATTTCAGATATTTGTGAGGAACAATTTTTCTCTAAAAATAGAGAGAAAAAGAGAGAGAGATAAAGAGGGAAGCGTAGTTTTATATTTTTTTGAAGAAAAGTTGCTAAAAAAGATTTTTTGGGTCCAAAGAGTTTGTGCGATGATTCTGTTTGTGCGCCTAGCTCAGGGCTACCAAACAGGTCGCAGGTTGCGAATAGCGAAGGGCCTTTCTTGGAAGGTAAGCTGTGAACAAAGCGAAGAGCCCATTGAAGGAATTTACTCGAGGGGCCTTCCTCGCAAATAACGGGTACCGATGATGCGCATGTGTTGCCGCCTCCATTGATTAGCCTCACACACTTCATTTTTCGTACACCAAATTTTTCGCATCCAAAAACACCATTTCACCCTGGGCCGGAATAAAGTGTTACTCAACCCGTCTACGAGGGCTCTAAGCTCGTTCTTCTAAGCTGGCGTGACGTCTCTTGTAGACTTCTAGCGAGGATATGAGCATCCGTTAAGGAGCCAAGTCGAATGCTCCCAATGATCCAGCGCTGCAACCCTCACCTTCCAACGACGGACTGGCGTGTAGCGAAGGTTAATTGAATGGAGGAACCGACTAACCAGGCGGTCCCTATAACGAACAAGGCATTGTTAGCTCCCATAGAGGCCACTCAAGGGAGCTAAACTTCGGATTCAGCTCTGTTACCATAAAGATGTAGAGGTCCGACTCCGAAAGCCACTCAATTTTAGGAAGGATCCCAGCGGAACTGGCTTCCCAGATCGAGGACTCAAATGCCGTGTATGGCTATACTACTGAAGCTTTTTTGTTGCGCTGGGAGCAAAATAGCTACCATGTAGCCAATTCTGATTCAGGACTGTCGTCGTATATGGCCTAAGAAAGGCCGAAACCCCAGGATTGGGAACTCTTCCTAATATAACTTTTTAACTTTATACTCAGGTCAAACCTATTCCTCTGAAATAGGAGAAATGACCCCACTTTCATTAATAAAAACCGTAAGAAAGCGATAGATTTAACATTAGTATCCAAACTTATACGCAACTCATTAAAGAGTGCTAGATAAGCACTTCTTCTCCGACCACAGGTATATACAAAACTTTCTGTTTTTTAAAAACTCAAAACTAAAAATTTTTTTAAACCCCAGAAAAACCAACTTTAAATATTATATATGTTTTAAATATTCAAAAGTTTTTACGAACATTATTATATCTCAGCCACCAGACTATCCGCAAACCTTAGTCAGTCTGAGCCCTCTAGTGCAGCCATTCAATCAAGCCTCCAATAACGCCTTTAAAAAGGCATGCCGCATTGTTTAACAGGCCGAAAGCCGGAATCGAGGAAAGCCTCTAGACCGACTATAAGGACTTTCTGGCCACATTAAAAAAAGCCATCTGAAAAGCGAAGCGATCCTCATGGAACTCCTTCTGCTTGGACCTAGAAAACACACAAATTTATCGAGTTGTTTTCGAAATGTGTGTATTTGTGTAACACCGGAAAAGGTAAAAGTTAAATTGAAGTAAAATTTTCAAATAGAGTAACAAAAATAGTTTCACCTAGTTTTACCTTAATATTATACTGTGTTTTAGTGCGCTAGCCTTGTGCGTTTAGCCTTTGTTTTACAACTTTTAGCTAGTTGTAGCAAAACTTCTACAACTTGTAGAAGCTGTAGCTCTTCTTTTGGATAAGAGCTTAACAAAAAAAAACAGTATTATTCAATAAGGGAGCTAGCTAAGCATAAAATTTTTCCTTCATACAAGGAAGTGACTAATAAAAGAAAAGACAGCCATTTATGTGATATAATAGTTTCAGTTCGGATCCGATCCACTCATTTCTTCTGTTAACTTTTCAAAGCGTATTCGTAAGTACTCACAAGCAATTCGGCCTACCATTGAAAATATCTAAATTGCTTGATCGCGTAAGTTGTACCTTGGATACACATTTAGAGGACATCACTGATGATCAAATTGGATTTTCCTTTGAAACTACAAACCGAACAACAAACACAACGACAATAGAATAGAGGTACTTAAACATAATATTTTAATTATTCTACATTAATTTAAAAAAAAAAACTATTTACAGCTAATCAAGCCTTTGATTAATGCATGGACATTTGAAAGTCCATGGTCCAAAGTCCACTACTGCCTTTTTTATTGTTCAATAAAACAATAATTATAGATTATTGTATATTATTATAGACAAATAAAAATATATTTTTATGATTTTTTTACAGCATTTTATGGTGGTATACTAAAATAGGTATATCTTCAAAAAAAGGCATCGCTATTTTCTTAAAAACATATTCATTTTTATACCCTTGCGGAGGGTATTATAATTTTGTCCAAAAGTGTGCAACGCAGTGAAGGAGACATCTCCGACCCTATAAAGTATATATATTTATTGATCAGGATCACCTCTACGCCTTTCTACGCAAACTAGTATCTCAGTTTTAAAGCTATCATCTTGAAACTTTGCACACACCCTTCTTTCCTTTGCACGCGGTATATTGTCATATATACTTACATGCATACACACAGAAATCCTATATGTATGTACACATGCTGTATAAGTGAGCTTTTACCTCGCAGAATTTCACAGCTTCGAAAGCCTAGATCATAAGTTAGTCTTAAGCTGATCACGACTCAGAGCGGATGTTTAATTGAAGAATTAATAAAGTTATTAATTATACTATAAACATAAACCCGCGTATTATAATTAAACAACAAATTACAAGTGTCATGAGAGCATTTTTGTACCAACTGAGAAAGTTGGCAATCAACAATAAACTGGCGACGAGGATTTGAAACATAAAACTACTTTTTTTTTTTTTTTTTTTTTTCGTTTGAATGTTGAAATTTTATTCTTAAGATTAGCGCACTACTACCAAATTGACAGCTTAATCTAATCGTTTTTTACAAATTTTTTTGAAAAATACTTAGTCTAAGCGTAACTTAGGGCAAGAGGTGATTTAATGGTTTTTTTATTTTAACTTATTTTTATTTATGATTATGTTGAGGGTGACGAAATTGGCTAGGTCAAGATCCGGTTTGGTAGGTCTTGAGGGTGGTCATAAAACTACAGCTACCTAATATCGACAATTATAAATTCTAAAATTGCGTGTTCCAGTACAATATTTTACATTAACAGAGGGAAAAATATAGTATTGGACATCGCTAAATACAAAGCGCACACGTGGTAAAAGCACCTTACGTAACACGCAGAACAAGATAAGAAGGAAGAACGAAAAACTAAGACGAACGTGGAGAAGGTAAACTACAAGCTTTTCTTACCGCTACGACTGGAAACTGTGAACAAGGCGATCGGTGCGAAGCAGCAATTGACAAACCGTGATTCTAAACATAAATTAAAACTTTTTCTTGTCTGGGTAATTTACACATAAGTTAAGTTAAGCTAAGTTAAAAATGGATGCTACTAGTATTAACGCCTTTAATTTAACTTTGAACTGCTTGAAAAATGTACAAGACTTTGATGGTACCGACGTTAACCAATTGCCAGACTTTATTTCGCAAATTGAAGCAATTATGCCAACGCTCGCCGGTTTCGACGATGCAACGGGAAAAATCTTATTCGGCTTTGTACGAAATAAATGTGTAGGAATATCAAGACCAGTTATTCACAGGTACGGTAAAATCGAAAATTGGGATAAACTCAAAGAAATTTTGCTAAAAAACTTCGGAGAAAAAGAAAGCAGCGATAACTTAATGGACATGCTTAAAATGTGTAGGGTAGACGGTACAATAGAACAATATTATGATAAAACAAGAAAGGAAAGCTAACTTCGGGCGGAGCCGAAGTTGATATACCCTTGCAGTTAAAACCGGATATATATCGCAAACATCGGATTAAATTGGCCGATTCTTATGAGAATATCATAAAATAACCAATTTATTACAATAAAAAATCTAAAACAAAGTACCAAGCTTCCATCTTCAAAAATACCAAATTTGGTATTTTTACCAAATACCATTTCCGATCGTTCAGTTATATGGCAGCTATAAGATATAGTCGGCCGATCGTTATGCAATTTGGTAGGTTGTATTAACTGACCCAAAATAGAATCTGTACGAAGTTCCAGCTTTTTATCTTCAAAAACACCAAAGCTTGTTAATTTCCGATTGTTCAGTTATATGGCAGCTATAGGATATAGTCGGCTGATCCTTATGAAATTTGGCATGTTGTATTATGTTGCCAAAAATAGCATTCGTACTAAATCCTAATTCTCTAGCTTTAAAAACACCGAAGTTATAGCATTTCCGATCAGTCAGATATATGGCAGCTATAAGATATAGTCGGCCGATCCTTATGAAATTTGGTAGGTCGTATTATTTTGCCAAAAATAGCTTTCGTACAAAATCTGAACTCTGTAACTCTAAAAACACCAAAGTTATACCATTTCCGATCAATCAGTTATATGGCAGCTATAGGATATAGTCGGCCGATCCCGGCCGTTCCGACTTATATACTGCGTGCAAAGGAAAGAAGGGTGTGTGCAAAGTTTCAAGACGATAGCTTTAAAACTGAGAGACTAGTTCGCGTAGAAACAGACAGACAGACGGACAGACGGACAGACGGACATGCTCATATCAACTCAGGAGGTGATCCTGATCAAGAATATATATACTTTATAGGGTCGGAGATGTCTCCTTCACTGCGTTGCACACTTTTGACCAAAATTATAATACCCTCTGCAAGGGTATAATTAACGACGTTGCAAATCGCTTGCATAATCGTATACTTACACACAACGACGAGACATACAGCACAGGCGAAATAAACAGAATTGCCTTGCGAGTATTTAGAGATAACTTGCCAGAGCCGACTAAGACTATGATTTTCGCTAGAAACCCCGAAACATTAGGTGAGGCCTATAAAATCATCGAGGATGCTAGACATCAGAATTATACGATTTACGGACCTTTCCGGAAAACTAATAAAAATAGTAAACCAAACTATAGGTCAAATTTCAGCGATGATAATAAAAATTCTAATGAGCAACTAGTACCCGAGACGGACGATTCTAATAAAGGCCAGCAAACCCACTTCAAACCTGGCAATAATAAACTCAGTACCAACTCAAGGTTCCAGGATAATCAAAAACAGGCAAAAGACACTTCAGCTAGCGCATGCTCAAAAATGTCAACAAATAGCCGAAACAGCCAGTCCTCTGGCCAAAATAAACTGTTTTCGGAACCAATGGAAATTAATCAATCGAGTGGAAATTTTCAATCGGTAGGGTCAGAAGATTACCCTATATAGAAATTAAAACTCACGTTAGGACACTACTTTTCGTTATAGATACTGGAGCAGAGTTCAGCATCATTAACGAAAACGTCTGTAACCCAAAATGGAAAACCAATGTTGATATAAAAATACGAGCTCTAGGAAACGAAATAAAAATAAAAAAATTATGTAGATTTCCATCATTTAAGGAATTTAATATAAAAAATTATTGGTGTGAATTCCTCGAATATAATTTCCATCAAAATTTCGACGGGCTAATAGGAGGGAACCTTCTAAACGATTTAAATGCCGTCATAGATTATCCTAACAAGAAGTTAATAATTAATAACGTCACTCTAAAACTTTTTATACAAGACGACATTAATATAACACACAAACTTATAGCTCTTAATAACTCAATCCAAAAAATCGATGTCAATCAGGAATCAAAAACCTTGCTAGAAGAGCTCGTACATGAATATGATTGCCTCTTTTATAGGAATTATCAAAATCTGACCTTTACTAACGAAGTCAAACATAGCATTAAAACAAGAAACGATATTCCATGTTACTCAAAAGCTTACAAATATCCTGAGATCCATACTGAGGAGGTTAACAGACAAATAGACGAGATGCTCGAGCAAAAAATAATTAGACACTCTAATAGTCCATATAATAGTCCGTTATGGGTGATCCAGAAGAAGACAGATGCCTCAAATCTCAAGAAGTGGCGGTTAGTTATAGACTACCGTAAATTAAATAAAGAGACAATCGAGGATCGTTTTCCTATACCCAATATTGACGAGATTTTTGACAAATTAGGTGGATGTAAGTTTTTCACAAGCTTAGATCTCGCTAAAGGGTTTTACCAAATCGAGATGGATCCGGATGACATACATAAGACAGCATTTTCTACATCCAGTGGGCACTACGAATTCTTGCGTATGCCATTCGGATTAAGAAACGCTCCGTCCACATTCCAACGCCTTATGAATAACGTACTTAGGCCATTCATAGGACACATATGTTTGGTATATATGGACGATGTTCTCATTTTTTCTAAGAGCATAGAAGAACATGTTGAACATATCAAGGCCATATTTGATTGTCTATTGAAATCAAACCTAAAACTACAGATTGACAAGTGTCAATTTGCAAAACAAGAAATCGAGTTTTTAGGGCACATAGTGAATCAAGAAGGGCTAAAACCTACTAAAACCAAAATCGAAGCAATTAACAAAATCAAACTACCATCAAATCAATAAGAGATTAAAAGTTTCTTGGGCATGACAGGGTATTTAAGACGGTACATAAAAGATTATTCAAAAATTGCACAGCCCCTTATAAAATATTTGAAGAAAAATTCGAGAGTAAACTTAGAAGATGAAGACTTCGTAGAGGCATTTGATAAACTTAAATTACTAATCACAAGCGAACCAATTGTAGTATACCCCGACTTTAAAAAACTATTTACTCTCGTCACGGACGCAAGCAACTATGCGTTAGGAGCCGTCTTAATGCAAGATGATAAAGTCATTTACTATGCGAGTCGAATGCTCAAAACTCACGAACTAAACTATAGTACGATCGAGAAAGAGCTCCTAGCCATTTACTGGGCAACCAGATATTTTAAGCATTACCTGTACGGAAGGAAATTTGTGATAAAAACAGACCATAAACCTTTGGTTTGGCTAAACAATTTAAAAGAGCCAAATCTAAAACTTCAACGTTGGAAAATTCAGTTAAATGAGTTTGATTTCGATATAAGCTTTATCAAAAGAAAAGAAAACGCTCTGGCGGATGGCCTCAGTAGAATCCCAAGCTCCAATAGCGCAAAAGTAGACGAAGACAGCCTCGAGACAGATAGCGAAGATATTTTTTTGGCCGAAATAGAAAACAATCTCCGCATCAACGTCTTAAACGTCGTAGATGAAATTCAGGATTTCTCCGAACAGCTAATAAAATTATTCAATAGCGAATTGGACGATATTGAAACCATCCACACTGCAATATCGGACGATCGAAACTTTATCCCAATTACCGAAAAATGTCTAAATATTTTTAGAAATCAAATAATACTTAACATTGGTGAAAATGATTCACGATCCACAAAGATCTTGTACAAAAAGAAAGTTAGACACATTGTTAAAACAAAAGGCGATGCTGAAAAATTGTTAAAAGTCATGCAAGAAATAATACCCGAAAAAGGACTAGTTGTAATTTTTTGCGAAGACACAAAATTATATTTAATGTTCCAAGAAAATTATAGACAATATTTCTCCAACAATACAAATTTAAGAGTACTAAAAACATGTATACTATTAAAAGACGTTACAGATAGAGAGAAAATATTAAAAATTATAGAAAATGAACACTTAAAAAACAACCACAGGGGCATAAATGAAATTTTGTTAGAAATTAAGCAATTATATTATTACCCTAATTTGTTAAAAGAAATTCAAAAGTATATAAATAACTGCAATATATGCAACACAGCTAAATATGATCGCCGCCCAATTAGATATAATTATTGTATAACCGAATCATCTGAAAAACTGAATGATATAATTCATATGGATATATGGTTTCCACAACGAAATATCATGTACCTTACTACAATCGATAAATTAAGTAAATATGCAACAACACATTTTTTAAAAGACCGATCATGGATTTCTCTGCTTAACGCAATTAAACTAAGACTCCAATATCTAGGAAAACCTAAGAAAATTGTTACGGACAATGAATTTAATATACTAACAATTAGGGAATACCTCCAAGACAATGATGTCCAGATCCATTTCACGACCCCATACAAAAAAACTGGAAATTCAGATATTGAACGCCTTCATCTAACTTTAAACGAACACATACGGTTATTCAATGCGGATCCTAACAATAATCCTAACAATACAACAACACAATCCATAATACAACTAACATTAGGCCAATCGATATTCTAAATAATTTACTCTCTTCCGAAGACATCGAAAAACTATCTAAAAAGATAGCAGACAATAAAATAAAGCTTATGTCAAAACAACCTATAGAATCTAATGATAATTTTAAGAACGATTTTGTCAAAAATAATAAAGTAGGTAAATCACAACCAAAATATAAACGTATCGAAGGTTATGAGCAACAGGGTAATTATCTCGTATCTGTCGACAACCCGAATCATAAAATTTATAAGGATCAAGTTAAACGAATATATAACCACCAAGACGTTAATATGTAAGCTCGATAAAAATATTGTAAGATACAATTAATTTTCAACAAAGATATTGTCGAAACTTGCGCGCGGGGTGTCATATATACTTACATGCATACACACAGAAATCCTATATGTATGTACACATGCTGTATAAGTGAGCTTTTACCTCGCAGAATTTCACAGCTTCGAAAGCCTAGATCATAAGTTAGTCTTAAGCTGATCACGACTCAGAGCGGATGTTTAATTGAAGAATTAATAAAGTTATTAATTATACTATAAACATAAACCCGCATATTATAATTAAACAACAAATTACAAGTGTCATGAGAGCATTTTTGTACCAACTGAGAAAGTTGGCAATCAACACTAAACTATATAAGTCGGAACGGCCGGGATCGGCCGACTATATCCTATAGCTGCCATTTAACTGATTGATCGGAAATGGTATAACTTTGGTGTTTTTAAAGTTACAGAGTTCAGATTTTGTACGGAAGCTATTTTTGGCAAATACGATCTACTACATTTCATAAGGATGGCCGACTATATCCTATAGCTGCCATATAACTGATTGATCGGAAATGCTATAACTTCGGTGTTTTTAAAGCTAGAGAATTCGAATTTGGTACGAATGCTATTTTTGGCAAAATAATACAACCTATCAAATTGCAGCCGATTATATCTTATAGCTGCCATATAACTAAACGATCGGAGGTGGTATTTGGTAAAAATACCAACTTTGATATTTTAGAAGATGGATGCTTGGTACTTTGTTTTAGATTTTTTATTGTAATACATATATATATTATGATATTCTCATAGGGATCGGCCAACTACATCCGATTTTTGCGACATATATCTGGTTTTAACTGCAAGGGTATATCAACTTCGGATCCGAAGTTAGCTTTCCTTTCTTGTTTTATTATAAACTTAAATCCGAAAACCAAACCGAAACATCTCGTTTTTTTTCGATATATTAATTTCGGCCACAAAAAGTGATCGTTGGCCCCATAGTGCGTACCTTGGGGTAGATTGTCACTTGGTACGACTTATTGATCAATTGCTTTTTTCTCCAGAGGCTTTCTATAAGCGACATCGCGAAGTACCTAGGGGACATACCAGATGGGAAGCTAAACTGACAAGTAACAAGAAAAAACACCACCAGTTATACCATTTCCGATCAATCAGTTATATGGCAGCTATAGGATATAGTCGGCCGATCCCGGCCGTTCCGACTTATATACTGCGTGCAAAGGAAAGAAGGGTGTGTGCAAAGTTTCAAGACGATAGCTTTAAAACTGAGAGACTAGTTCGCGTAGAAACAGACAGACAGACGGACAGACGGACATGCTCATATCAACTCAGGAGGTGATCCTGATCAAGAATATATATACTTTATAGGGTCGGAGATGTCTCCTTCACTGCGTTGCACACTTTTGACCAAAATTATAATACCCTCTGCAAGGGTATAAAAATAGTAGAAAGGCCGAAGAAAGCCACCTTGGCTTTCTGTACCTGCAAAAAAGCAATAGAAAAATACGGTATGTTTCCCTATATTGCAGTGGTGGACAATTACTCATTTTACATAGCAAGTATGTATAGGGTAGGAAATTCTGCCGCAGCGCTGGCGGCACACTGACAGTGTGAGCACTCTCGAATTTTTTAGAAGCTCTCCCATTTGCTCTTCTTTTGACTCATTTGACAGCCCCAACTTAAAAATGTTACCTAAAAATGTTTCCACTGAAAAAAATGTTCTCACAAATTGGGTTGAAAAAAGTTTTCTCCATAGAAAATAAAGATAGGGAAGCGTAGTTTTTCATTTGTTTAAGAACTTTTGCTAGCAAAGCTTTCTTTAAAATAAATTACACTATTTTAGTATAAAAAACTACGTTTTTTTGCTCAGTGGATGCTCTGCTCTCATTGATTTTCTCTGCTACGCATATACTCAAATTTTGAACATGTGTGCGATTTGCCCCCCACTGCTATACATATTGTGCTTGGATCCACACTGTCATAGTCAGACCTATACTACTGTACGGCATCCTGCCATAGTGACCAGCCCCCAAAAAAAAACCACCTTAAAGAATTCTGAGAGCGGACGTATGCAGACGTCAGCCCAAACAACACCGGACAATACAGTCTTTTACTAAACGACACTTTCAGCTCACCACACAATAGTATTCTGTGGAAATCTGTAGAACTCCTGAGGAATACATAAAATCTTTTTTCGGTACCATCATTCCCGATAGGGAGTAATAAAATTATAAACCCCCCCGCCCCAAGAGTGCAATACACAAATGGCTCAAAATTAGAAAACAAATTAGAAGTTATAAGAGCCTCACTACCTAGACTACCCCATCACTGCAGCGTCTTCCAAGCTGAAGTGATAGCAATAATAAATCATTTTTCCTTAATTCAAAAGTTTAAATGGGTACTACCATAAAATAGTGAATTTTATATTAATGAAAGATTTTCTTAAACAAATAAAAATCTATCAATATACCATATATCCCTATCTATATTTTTTTTATGGAAAAAACTGGCTCCAAAGAAATTTCTGTCGAAATTTTTCTCAGTGAAAAAACTTTTTTTATGATATCAAGTGGCACAAAATAAAAGCAAACCAGAGAGCTTCCAAAAAATGTGAGCGAGCTAACACTTTTAGTGTTCAAGTAGCGCTGCGGCAGAATTTCCCACCCTATGTACATACGTGTGTTATGGAAAATGAGATTTTGCCCACGGAAAGGACCAAAAACAGAAAACCGAACCGAAAACAGAAAAGTGTACTAATCTAAAGCGTTATTTAATACAAAAAGGCACTTCTTAAGTGAGTTTTTTAAATTTTTAAATAACAAAATAAAATTTGTATCGTATTTTCTAACTCGTATTTTACGAACAACTGAGAGACTATACAATTGTTGTTGCTTAGCTCGAACAACTGAGAGACTATACAATTGTTGTTGCTTAGCTCGGCAACGGAGGCAACGAACAGAGAGAGAGGAAAAAACGAAAAATTGTTGTTGTATTTGGGCCTTGCCTATGCTAGAAGCAACACACGTATATGAAATTTCATTTCTCATATAAAGAGCAATTCCAACAACAAAGGAGCACCGAGAGCAATGGGGCTGGGCACCCCTGGTTTAAAAAGATGTTTATATTCTATGTTTATTAGTTAATTCATTAAAATAAAACCTAACACTTAAAACTCTAAATAACTGAACCTCGATTACAATGAGTCTAAATGAATTTCGCACAAAACGTCATCGCGAGCAAGAAGAGAGTCGGCGCTCAGTACAAAAAAACTTTTAAAGCCACTTTTAAAGCAACCTAAAATAAGTCAATTACCGCCAACTTGACTGAATTTTTTTAACAACGTCAACCGTAACAACAACAACAACCGCAACTGTATCGACAGCACGTTTAACGACATCATCAGCTAGAAAAACAAAACAAAAAACAATGAATATATGGCTGTGCAAACTGGTATGGATCGCTTCATCCAAATCAAAAAAATGCTGAGCCCCCTAAATTCTCAACGCAAAAAACGTGTCAATGCTAGCCTAGCTGCAATAAAAGCGGCCATGAACTCAAACCGATTTAAAATCTTGGAAGTCGCCTCTGAGGATGAGGCTGCCGAATCTTTTAAAGTGGAGAAAAGCTATCCAAAGACTCCGCCTTTTTATATACAAGAAAAAAGTTTCTATGTTCTGTCAACAAAATTATTGAGCTTATTGCCAAGAATAAATTCCACATAATACATTCAGGAAACAAAAGTTCAAATGAAGTCTAAAGATAACTACAGAGTATTATCGAAATATCTTACCAAGAATTAAAAGAACTTGTACACGTACCAGCTAAAAAGCAACAAGGTCCTGCACGTCATTCTAAAGGGCATAGAGTCGGTCGCCTGCAGAGATAAAAAAGGCGCTATAAGAGAAGGGATTTAGCGCTAAGACAGTTGAATAGCTTTAATAGAACGCCGCAGCCACCCTAAGGTTGAGCTCAAACCATAAAATAAACCCTTAAAGATATATAAAGTGCACCCTATGTATATACAATATAGAATTACACCAAAGAATTACAGTTGAGGAGCCGCACAAACGCAATGGCCAGTAAAATGTGAGAACTGCCGAGAAAATGACGACACATGGTCACTTCCTCTTAAGCAAAAGGTCGTTTTTTTTTTGTGCGCACTCCGTTTATAATATTGCCGTAAACCAGTGTTTACTAACTTGAGAATAGAACTTTGAGAAATTTCATTTTATCTTAAACCGTATCGCTTCTCCTGTGGTGTGGTATATTTGGAGGCGAACTAAGAAATTATTTAATTTCTATTCAAATCATAGCTCAGCTCTGCTTCTTCCTCTTCTTTTGCTTTTTTCTTTCGTGTGCAATAGAGGTTTTATCTCTATTTCTGCAATTTTCCTACGCACTCTTCAAAGCACCCGTTCGGCTGCCTATTTGGCACAGTGGTTCAAGGTATAATGTTTTATAATTATTATATATTTATACCCTTGCAGAGGGTATTATAATTTAATATTATAATATTATAATTATAATTTTGGTCAAAAGTGTTCAACGCAGTGAAGGAGACATCTCCGACCCTATAAAGTATATATATTCTTGATCAGGATCACCTCCTGAGTTGATATAAGCATGTCCGTCTGTCCGTCCGTTTCTACGCGAACTAGTCTCTCAGTTTTTAAGCTATCGTCTTTGCACACACCCTTTTATCTTTTGCACGCGGTATATAAGTTTGGAGCGGCCGGAATCGGCCGACTATATCCTATAGCTGCCATATAACCGATTGATCGGAAATGCTATAAATCCGGGTTTTTTAGCGTTAGAGATTTTGTACGAATGCTATTTTTGGCAAAATAATACGACCTACCAAATTTCATAAGGATCGGCTGACTATATCCTATAGCTGTCATATAACTCGGAAATGACAAAACTTTGGTATTTTTGGTGATATTTTGGGATTCTATTTTTGGAAAAATAATACGACTTATCAAGTTTCATATGGATCGGCCGACTTTATCTCATAGCTGCCATATAACTGAACGATCGGAAATGGTATTTGGTAAAAATACTAACTTTGGTATTTTTGAATATAGACGATTGGGACTTTATTTTAGATTTTGTATTGTTACAAATTGGTTATATTATAATATTCTCATAAGGATCGGCCAACTATATCCGATTTTATTGACATATATCCGGTTTAACTGCAAGGGTATATCAACTTCTACTCCGCCCGAATTTAGCTTTCCTTTCTTGTTTTTTATATTATTAATTATTAAAATGGAATTTAAACTCGTCTGTTCAAGGAAGTCTTGTAACAATTTAATCTCCTTATTCCAACCTACCATCCATTGCTGGCTTTGTGAAAACGTCGTACACGCCAAATGTGCCGGATTCACTGCCTCAGTTTCAGATGCCATTTTCCGTAGGTCTGGTTTACATTATGTTTGTGATAATTGTCCTGCTGTCCAAGACAAAATGCAGTCGTTTATGAGACAGACAAAAAATGGATTTAAAGAGTTGATCACTGGTTTTCGTAAAATCAGTGACACGCTCTGTGCGCTTGACATTCAGTTTAGCGGCCTTCGGCTGTTAAATAAGTCCCCTAAGCGTAAGAAATCCGCTGATAGTCCTCATATTCATGGGGAATACTTCACAGAATACTAGGGGGCTGCTTAGCAAACTCCCTAAACTATATTCTGATAGTTCTGATCTCTTTGCATCCCATATTATAGACTTTAAAGAAACTTGGTTAAAGCCGGAGATCTTTAGCTCCGAAGTTTATATCAATTACACCACCTCTATTGCACCCGAAAGAAAAAAAGAAAAGAAGAGGAAGAAGCAGAGGAAGAGCTATGATTTGAATAGAAATTAAGGAGAAATTTTTCTATTAAAATTAATAGAAAAAAAGGTATTAATATACCTTTTTTTTCTTCGAAAAACGAAAAATTTTTTTTTGCTGAATCCTAAAGTATATCCCCTAGAGAATATTTTCCCAAAGTTTCATGGAGATCCAAATAATAGTTCGATAGGAAAACAGCGTTTTGAGGCGCGGTTCGTCACGGCTGCGGACAAGCGTCAAGCGATTATCTGCGATTATCTCAAAGTCGTGTTTTTTCAAAAGTGCCTTCGCTGTGACCACGATTACACAAGAACTATTTGATCGATCTTCTTCAATTTTTTTTTTAATTATTCGTAATGATTGTGCCGAGTTTGTGAACGATTCAATTTTTTTGCGTCCATTTTGATTTGGCAGATAAAAATTGTTTAATAAAATTTTTAGAACTGAAATCATAAATTATATGGAAAAATGTTTACTGTATGCAGAAAAAACCAAATATTCTTGAAATTAATCGTTTACGAACTGGATATAATATTATACTAATAAAAAATTTTTGGTTTTTTGATTTTGGTTGACCTGCTGGACTTCTATCGTGGTCACCGCAAGCCGCTATAAAAAAAGGGTTCCGAGAGAATTGCCATAACTTTGTAAATTGTATATATTTTTTCAAGAACAAACGCTTATTGTTTCGATAAAAACATGTACTATCAATAAAAAATAACTTCAGTGTCATAAAATAATAATACACACCTGAAATAAAAATCCAAAGTTCCCTCAATTTTTTCGCTCAAAAAGGTATATAACCCCTTAAATAATTTCTTAGTTCGCCTCCAAATATACCACACCACAGGCGAAGCGATACGGTTTAAGAAAAAATGAAATTTCTCAAAGTTGTATTCTCAAGTTAGTAAACACTGGTTTACGACAATATTACGGCAGCATTATAAACGGAGTGCGCACAAAAAAAAAACGACCTTTCAGAAAATCATGTAAACGGCAAAGCAGCCGTATTAAGCCCCAGACAAGAACAAACCCTACTATGTTTCTTCTGACACACCAACATACAGGCCGGCAGGCCCAAAGAAACTAACCGATTTAATAGACTTTGACTTTAGCAAAAAAATTGCAAAAAATCTGATAAGAGGCAAATGCCTTCGAATCTTTCATCTGATCACTAGCCTTTTATACTCCTTTTTATACTTCACTGGAGTCTGTACCCGTCTCTGCAGCTTGCTTTAATACCTTATACCTAAATTATAAATAAACAATGCAATACAAAAAAAAAACAAATCTACTACTCGATTAGCCTAATCGTGCTCGAAAAGCGACCCTTTCGTCGAGAGTGGCAATTCTAAATATCACCATCTGCTAAGCAAAGCTTAAGTATGCCTCACGCCAACTTACCAAAGCTCTACAGTAAGAAGAATCATATATCCACCGCCGCTACATAGAGCAACGGTCAACTTCTAGTACAAAACACTTACTATGGAGACTAACCCAACTCTTATCCCACCGAAATAAACAGGTGGCTGGACGTGCAGCGATGCAGACAGAGCCAGAACGTTTACCAACCACCTTAAAAATGTCTTCCAATCAAATCCTGCCACTAGTGTGTTTATTTTACCGATTTTATCATATGGACCTGAGCTTCAACATTAACCAATTGAGTTTCACCCAAACGAAATCTTTAACATCGTCAAAAATCAACTGAATTCAACCTCATAGCTCCCAAAATAATCATTGAGCTCTTATATAGCGCCATTTGCATAAGCACCCAGCTTTTTAATGCCATCGACAAACTTTGCCACTTTGCAGTTAGATGGAAAAGGTCAATTAAAATAAAAATAACAATGGTCTATGTTTACCCTAATGCTTATCTAAACTCTTTGAGAAATGTGTAATTACTTGGATAAACACAAACCTAGGAATCCAGGAAGGAATTCCGTCACATCAATTTGGGTTTCGTGAAAAGCACGGAAAAATTAACAGGTCGAAAAACGAGAGTACTGTACTGTTATATTTTTAGATATCTCTCAAGAATTTGATAAAGTCTGGCTAGATGTCCTAATGCAGTGGTCGGCACGGCCCTATCCCGCGGGCATAGGAAATTTCTCTGCCTGAGCTCTGTCACTAACACAGTATAAATGTGTGAAACGTCTTGCTCACAGCCTTCTTTCTGCTATTCGTTACTAACACTAATGCGTTAAAATCATATCAATGTTTTGGTTGCCGACCACTGGTCTAATGTAAAGATTAAGACAATGCTCCCCTTTAAAATTTAATGTGAGGTGCAACACTGCTATAACTGATAATTTCAATATTGGAGCTGGAGTTCCTCAGAGTAGCGTGCTAAAGCCAACATTATATGCCCTCTACACAGAGGACATCCGGACAAAAAAACGTCTAACAACATCTATGATTGTGATGATGAAGCTATTCTTTGTCATTCAAAATGTTCGATGCAAGCAACTGTGCAGCAATCTCATCGATCTAGTCGATGTTGAAAAATGGCTATCAGATTGGCGAATTATAGTCCACATTATCAGCCGAATTATTCATTATCAATCATTACAGAAATTATCAATCATTATCAATCATTCAAAATTATCATTATTATCAATCATTACAAAGAAAATTATTATCACATTATCCATAGTCCGAAGATATGGAGAACAATCACCGGGGCACTGTGGTACGTTCGCAACAAAAACATATTAATATGGCGCCGCAACAATCGAAAAATTCAATGTGTATCGGAGTGAATATACACCAAACTTAATAAAAACCCTGTGGAATCCAAGAAAATAGAAGTTCCGAAATTAGCTTTTCTTTCTTGTTTTAGTTATATTCATAAAATTTCAGACTCTTTGTGAGGAAACGTTTTGTTTATAAATGGTTTTCTTTTAGAGGTATAGAACTTTTAATTTCAATAAAACAACTATGGGTTCTTTGATTGACATTTTTTTCGAAAGATAATCTTGTGGCATTACTTTTTAAATATGATTTCTGGCGTATATGATTCCGCCACGGCTGGCTCGGATGTAGTCCAATCTGGACGTCCAATTCTCAACGACTTTTTCCAACATTTGTGGCCGTATATCGGCAATTACACGACGAATGTTGTCTTCTAAATCAAGCGTTTGTGGCTTATCCGAATAGACCAATGACTTTACAGAGCCCCACTGAAAACAGGGTAGCGGTGTTAAATCACAAGATCTTTGAGGCCAATTCTCAGGTCCAAAACGTAAAATAAGGCGGTCACCAAACGTGTGTTTAAAAAAATCGATGGTGGTACGAGCTGTATAACACGTTGCGCCGTATTGTTGGAAGTGCAGCTCCTGGAAATCATGACTTTTCAATTCAGGAATGAAATATTAGTAATCATGGATCTATACCGATCACCATTGGCCATCCATTGGCCAAAACTATTGGTTCTGGCCATCATCGTTTTTGAAGAAGTACGGACCAATTATTTCACCTGTCCATAAATCGAACCAACAGTCAGTTTTTCCGGATTTAACGGTGTTTTGACATATACTTGAGGGTTAGCTTCAGATCAAATGCGACAGTTTTTTTTGTTGATCGGGTACAATTGCAATCTCGTTTTGAGCCCATTCGACGAATCTACGCCTTGCTTGATCATAGGCTCAATCAATCAATCAATTTTGGCACGAGTTGAATTTTGTAAGCATGCAAACCAAGAACCTTCCGCATATTTTTTCATAAAGTGGATGGACATATTCAATTCCTGTGCCTGTGTTCCTGTGGACTCATTCGGATCTTCCTCAATGATCTCTACAGTAGCAATAGCTTCTCCTGTAAGCACCGTGCGACGTTTCTGGGAATTCAAGTTATCAATAACAGTAAACGTGAAGCGAAAACGTTCCATGGTTAATCGTTCCATGGACGTATTCCGCACAGAACGTAGTATTCGAAATAAAATTGCACTATTTGTAAGCGTTGTTATGGCGTGAGTCTATTAATGTTGAATTGCCAAACCAAACTGGTAAGCTGATGAGCCAACTGACTTGACAGCTGTCAAATCGATCGCCATCTTGAACAATAATGCCAACTTAAAGTTCTATACCTCTAAAAAACACCCTTTATATGCTGAAATACCCGTGGTATCAAATATCACCAACGATTCATAAATTACTATTCCACGGTTATCAAATTAATAAACCAAAATTAATTCCATTAGAGTGCTTATGCAAAAATGCATCAGAAGCACGTCACAAAATTTCTTTCTTGTTTTCAAAGAATATATCTGGACTACCAACAACATCTCAACCCAACATTGAAAAATAATTACAAGCTGATTGAAATTCTGTTGAGGACCTAATCGAAGGAAATCCATTTGTACAAGAAAAATATGCTTCCCTTTAAACACAGAAACCATTATTATACTAAAATAAATGTCACCATATTTTCCTAATTTACCGTCATACTCAATTTGCGCAAAGAATTGGTATAAATGGGAGGCAAAATTATAATAAATTATTGTTTTATAAGCTAATGACTCTGTCCCGTACTAGAATGAAATATTTTTATCAATAAACAAGAAAATGGCAAAATGAAACAAAAATTTTTTTTTAAATATATAATGAAAAATAAAAAATTTATTATTAACAAGAAAGGAAAGCTAACTTCGGGCGGAGCCGAAGTTGATATACCCTTGCAGTTAAAACCGGATATATATCGCAAACATCGAATATAGTTGGCCGATCCTTATGAGAATATCGTAAAATAACCAATTTATTACAATAAAAAATCTAAAACAAATTACCGAGGTTCCATCTTCAAAAATACCAAAGTTGGTATTTTTAGCGAATACCATTTCCGATCGTTCTGTTATATGGCAGCTATATAATTGGCCGATCGTTATGAAATTTGGTAGGTTGGATCAACTATTTTACAGAAAAATATAATCTGTACGAAGTTCCAACTTTCTATCTTCAAAAACACGAAAGTTGGGTCATTTCCGATTTTTCAGTTATATGGCAGCTATAGGATATAGTCGGCCGATCCTTATGAAACGTGGCATGTCATATTATTTTGCTAAAAATAGCATTCGTACCAAATCCAAATTCTATAGCTTCAAAAACACCGAAGTTATAGCATTTCCGATCAATCAGTTATATAGCAGCTATAGGATATAGTCGGCCGATCCCGGCCGTTCCGACTTATATACTGCGTGCAAAGGAAAGAAGGGTGTGTGCAAAGTTTCAATACGATAGCTTTAAAACTGAGAGACTAGTTCGCGTAGAAACAGACAGACAGACGGACAGACGGACCGACGGACAGACGGACAGACGGACATGCTCATATCAACTCAGGAGGTGATCCTGATCCTTTATAGGGTTGGAGATGTCTCCTTCACTGCGTTGCACACTTTTGACCAAAATTATAATACCCTCTGCCCTCATTACCCTCATTAATTAAAATAAATGATTCTAGTACGGGACGGAAGTGTTAATTTTTAGAACAACATATCCAAATTTCAGCTAGATCGGTACCATAGAATTTTGTGAATCACCTGCGCCGCATGCAAAAATGTCGTTCCGAGAAAAACGCGTTTAAAGCTTAGCAGCTACCGATTGGCTCATACTATTCGGTGTTGGCGCGCTCTCGATTATGGAATGTATCTCTGTGATTATTTGATATTTATACCCTTGAAGAGGGTATTATAATTTTGGTCAAAAGTGTGCAACGCAGTGAAGGAGACATCTCCGACCCTATATAGTATATATATTCTTGATCAGGATCACCTCCTGAGTTGATATGAGCATGTCCGTCTGTCCGTCTGTCCGTCGGTCCGTCTGTCCGTCTGTCTGTCTGTTTCTACGCGAACTAGTCTCTCAGTTTTAAAGCTATCGTATTGAAACTTTGCACACACCCTTCTTTCCTTTGCACGCAGTATATAAGTCGGAACGGCCGAGATCGGCCGACTATATCCTATAGCTGCTATATAACTGATTGATCGGAAATGCTATAACTTGGGTGTTTTTGAAGCTATAGAATTTGGATTTGGTACGAATGCTATTTTTAGCAAAATTATACGACAAGCCAAGTTTCATAAGGATCGGCCGACTATATCCTATAGCTGCCATATAACTGAAAAATCGGAAATGACCCAACTTTCGTGTTTTTGAAGATAGAAAGTTGGAACTTCGTACAGATTATATTTTTCTGTAAAATAGTTGATCCAACCTACCAAATTTCATAACGATCGGCCAATTATATAGCTGCCATATAACAGAACGATCGGAAATGGAATTCGCTAAAAATACCAACTTTGGTATTTTTGAAGATGGAACCTCGGTAATTTGTTTTAGATTTTTTATTGTAATAAATTGGTTATTTTACGATATTCTCATAAGGATCGGCCAACTATATCCGATGTTTGCGATATATATCCGGTTTTAACTGCAAGGGTATATCAACTTCGGCTCCGCCCGAAGTTAGCTTTCCTTTCTTGTTTTATTTGAAACTTCAACAGTACATTCTCAATATTTGACTTATCTCAATATATTGAAAATATTTGACTTTTGGACATAGTGCATTGTGGAAATGTGTATTCCAAGCTCGTGTGATACGGGTTCGTGTGGTATAGAGCAATGCATTGCGTTTCCTACCTCTGCAATGCAGAGTCTGTATTAACCGCCGTACAATGTATTCAGTAAATTTTCGCGCTCGATTACTTTTGTACCTTATGTACCTTACCATTCCTATAATGGCACACAATGAATGTGTATATGGATAAACTGTTTACTCCTTAAACCAGCTGTCAATCTGAGAAAAAAATTTCTCTGCCAGCTCTATTTGGTGATAAATAAATACCTCACTTCCGCCATGGCGAAAAATGTAATCCATTATTAGTGTGGGAAAGATTTTCAGCAAATCAAGTTTCACTTTCAATTGCTTAAACAAGTGGACCTCGATATTATAGTAAAAGTCCTTCACAACATTAAAAATGAAAAAGAGTGACTAAAAAACGATTTATTAGTTGATGTACCCCATATTGGGGACTCCAGACACATGAACCGTACTTCAGTATAGTACGGACCAAAGAAGTGCATAAGCTTTTTTCCTAGGAGTCGTTAAATTCTTTGAACCACCTTTTAATAAAACCAAGGACACCTTTTGGCTTCATTTACCATTGTGGAAATATGATCGGCAAATTAATGTTGAAAATATAATAGGACGCCCAGATCATAATCCTGAGTTAATTTTTCTAAGGCCATCCTATAAAGAGAAAACGTAGCCTGCAAAAGGCAAGAACGATAAAAATACAAAATCATTTGCTAAACACCATTTTTATTTGATGATTGCATCGGGCAGAGATGGATTTGTATTGAAGACAACGCTTAACATCATCTGCATACATAAGAACTAGAGTGTTCGTTAAAACAGGGTGCAAGTCATTAATAAAAAGAGTAATTAGTAACGGGCCAAGATGGCTATCTTGGGGGCCGCCAGATGTAGCACGGACCAAGCGGAAATGTATATTTTTATACCCTTGCTGAGGGTATTATAATTATAGTTTATAGTAAAGTCTGTATAAATAACAAAAGTTTGAAATTCCTTTAGAAAGCCATCTATGACAAAAGATGTCTACTCCAGTAAATTAGTGGTGGTGGAGCGACGCTTAATGAAGCCATGCTGACATGGAGAGATGATCGAAGAGCAAAGGTGTTGTAAATGAGAAGTAATTAATTTTTTAAATCATTTTGGAATTGCCGACAATTAAGAGATACGTCAGTATCATAGTTGGCAGCATCCGACTTTTTCCCTTTTTTTGTAAGGGAATTATGAAGGATTCGTTACACTTAAGGGGAAATCTCGAGGTTTCCAAAGTTAAATTAAGAAAGTCTATGAAGAGGTTTGCACAGAGCCCTGGTACAGTATTTTAGCATGCAGCCTGGTACTCCATCGGCGCCTGGCGAATAAACGGGTTAAACGGTTTTACCTTTAGAAAATCAAATAATAAGCTATTCTCGGAGAAAAACGGATGGAAACATTGCGTGGGGTGATATGGATCGTCTGGGGTTGAAAGGGGCAAAGCTCTGAAAAGAGAAAATAGATATCAATCTCCGAAGTAACAGTTTCGATGTAAGTTTCGATGAAGGTATCACCAGTCAGTCGGTGTCGGTGGTGGAATATGGACTGTTTTTTTTTTAAATACGTACCTCGGTAACAATAATTAACATAAGCATAAATAACAGGTAGATAGATATTGGAAGGGGGTGGTGGGGTTGGTAATGGATAGTAAGAAAATTAAGTACGGGCGGAACGCTCGCCGCATTGCTTCGCTCGCCGCAGGCCCCAACTCTCCACCCTACCACCTCTCCTGCTCGATGCTTCTGAGCCTCTGCATTATCGCAGAGCATCCATTCTCCAGCCTGTGGTATCACTTGAAGAGATATATCGGGTGACATATCGGACAATCGCTAATTTGCACTCAGAAATTCGGACGGCGAATTTTTCTCAGTTCTAGCGTTGGGGTGGTCTTATGAACGACCACATTTCGTCTTGGACAGCACGACAATTGTCACAATTATGTAAACCAGACCTAGTGGAAACGGCATCCGAATCTGAGCCAGTGAATCCGGCACACTTGGCTTTTACGAAGTTTTCACATAGAAAGCAATGGATGGTAGGCTGGGATGAGGCGATGGTCTAAGATTAGACGAGTTTAAATTCCATTTTAATATTTATTAATATAAAAAATTATATCAAAAGTTAAAAAAAACACTATATCTTGAACCACTGTGCCAAAAGGGAAGCCAAAGCGGGAGCTTTGGAGAGAGCGAAGGAAAATTGCAGAAATAGAGATAAGACAAGGAAGAAGAGGAGGTAGCTGAGCTGAGCTTTGCTTGGAATTTAAATTAAACAAATTATTAATTCGCCTCCAAATATACCACACGCATAGCGATACGGTTTAAGATAAACTGAATATTCTCAAAATTTGATTATCAAGCTAAGCAGATCGATTAGCATGTTGGCGAACATCCTCGCCTACTTGAATTTCATTTGCCACACAATATACAAGCATTTAGAAATAACAAGCATTTTTCTAACAATTTAGACAAACAAGATGACAAGATGTCGAATTGTGTGGTCTTTCCCAGGCTTGGGTATCATTAAAATGATGGATTTCTTCCACTTTTTTGGGAAATAGCCAAGATTAATGATCCCATTAAATAGTTTGCAGACGACCTCTATAGCGCATTTTGGAAGTTCGATCAGAATCTTTGGCGGCAATAGGTCACCACTGGGAGCCATTTATGGCTTTAGCCCTCTTATGACTTTTTCGATTTCGTTCGGCCGGAATGAAGGCGCAGCTGGCTGAGGGGAGGGCTCTGGCTGAATTACTGGCAGTAGGAATGAATTTGAGGCTGGGTTTTGGGTGGAAGGCGTTTTGGAGATGTGTGGCGAATGTTTCAGCTCGGTCTTCGTCGCTGCGATCCCAGCATCCCGAAGAGTTTCTTATCGGGGTGGTCGTTTCAATTGGGGCGCTAAGATTTCGGTGGGCCCTCCACAGTGGGTACTTTGTGCTTGTTGGCGAGAGATACTGTATGTACCTCAGCTGTGCATTTTCTTTCTGTTGGTGAAGAGCCGGGTCGAGTTATCGGGTTGCTTTCTTAAGGCGTAGTTTTGAAGCTGGTGTCTGCTGTTTTGCCAATCACGACGCGTGCGCCTCTTTTCTCGCACGAGCTGTTCGATTTGCTGATTAGATTTGAAGTATTTGTTTCGGTCCACTTCTTTCCCAAGAGGAGTAGAGATTTTAGCTACCGCAACGAGTACTTCTTCTAGGGCGCTCGTAGTGTAGTCGATGTCCGACTCCATGTTAAACTCCGGGGCGAGTTCTATGTGGGCACTCACGTACTTTTTGTATTTAAGCCAGTTCGTTTTTGGCGATGTTAGGCTGAAGGGGTGTTTGGTTATTTCTGGGCTTTGAAGAAGCGTTAGAAGCACAGGCGAGTGGTCCGATGATAAGTCTGAGACTGCTTTGACACTTATTAGATTACGGGGTATGTTTTTTGTCACCGCAAAATCAATAAGGTCTGGGAGCTTGCGTGAGTCTGTTGGCCAGTATGTGGGACTTCCAGGGGAAACATAGTCCAGTTTATTTCTCACAATTATAATTGCATTGTACAATTGCGTTCCTTTGGGAGTCACTAGACGTGATCCTCAGTGCGTATGTTTGGCGTTGTAGTCTCCTGCGGCTATAAAACGATCCCCAAGTGAATTGTTGAAGTATTACATACATATTACACCAGTAGAAGAACGTCAATATGGTTTTCGGTCAAGAATGGTTGTTGTTCCATCTATATTCGTAGAGCCTGCATAGATTATTTAGACTGTTCTGGTTTTGAACAGGTGTTTGCATGGTCGTTTTCATGAATGACATAAGCTCCATCATACTTTGTTGGAGGGAAAGTATCATAGTTTCCGTTTTACTGTGTGGCTGATCTGGGGCCTGTTGAGCGCTTTGAGAGTTAGGCTGAATTGGAATTTCCCTTCCAGATCGAAGAGCATCGGCATAGGAGAAAAAACGGCATAGGCCGTTGGTGGTGTTAAGTGGACCGAATGAGGACCTCGCAGATTTGGCGAAGAAGACGTCTGGCGTAGTTTTTGACGCAATGTTGCGCGTTGCGGTCGCTTGACGCATGCGACTCTTCAACTCCTTGTACACCATACATCCTCTATAGTTTGCCGTATGGTTGCCAACAAAGTTTACACATTTCTTTATGGTAATGTCCTTTTTTGTAGTGCAGAGTGAGCGGAGTTGTTGGCGTCCCCGCAGACTACACAGACAGCCCGAAGTTTGCAGTATGACCTAGTGTGTCCATACTCTTGGTAATTATTTCCGTTTTTATTTCCGCAGCGGTAACCTCGGGTTCGATTCCCTCTACTACCACTTGTAGACCCTTACTGCTTTTCAGCTGGTACGTGTAATAGTTTTTCTGCTCAATGTCAAGGTATTTGGTCGCGATTCTGAAGAGCTCTTCAGTCTTGGTTTGCACCTTTGTTTCATGGAAACAAAGTTTTCCTTTTTCAGGGCCCTCGAGCTTTTCTCCCTAATATAGATTTGTGGTGGCTTGGGTTTTTTTGCGTTGTCTTGGGCTGGTTGATTTTCCTCAACCTCCGCCAGTTGGGCAAATCTGTTACTACTGGATCTGTCTGGTTCTTTGTCGATCTTCAGGACACGGTTAATTTTTGTTTTATTGCCTGCCGGATTACACTGCGGGCTAAACTTGCGCTTAATTGGGATGTAGCGATCTATTCCAGTCTGTGTGGCCCGGGTAGCTTTGGCACTTTCCGAAGTTATTGTTTTTGTACTCGCTGTAATCGTTGACGTCGCGGTACTTTGAATTGCAGTGGTTGTCGCTGTGATTGCAGAAATTGTAGCACTGCTAGTTGATGGTGCCAAATTTTTTGCCGTCATTGGAGGGGGAGTTTTACACTGCGAACTCCATGAGGCGAAAGTCGTAGTGAGCAGAGCGGGTGAGCAAGACCGTGCCCTTTGGGTTTCAGCGGTTAGTAGAGCCGGGTTGCTCTTAATCGCCGATTTTTCCACTTCGGTATCGCGGGTTTAAAAGTAAGAGTAGAAGCCGTTTTTTTTGGTTCACTGAACTTTTACGCTCGTTCTTTTGATCGTTGCTCAATGAGCTCATTGCGTATAACTTATTTATTTAAAACAATTCACTAGTTTTGGTTTAGCACATCACAACTGTTATATAAAGCTTGGGTATTGCTTTTAATACATTTTGGTTCAGCGTCTTTTCGCTTATATTGGGTTGCCCCAGGGTTTTTTTTTTTTGTGATTAGCTTTTTTATATTGCAGTTTTTTCGGAGCTCGGGAAAAGAATGTCCGCTTAGTTCGGTAGTTCGATGGTGAACTCATAAGAAACTATATCCGATGTTCTCATAAGAATCGACCAACTATATCCGATGTTTTGATATATATCCAGCTTTAACTGCAAGGGTATATCAACTTTGGCTCCACCCGAAGTTAGCTTTCCTTTTTTGTTTTATATTATTTTAGATTCCAGGAAATGAAGAAAAATGGAAAGTACATCTTATAAACTGCCATATGTGATTGTAGGGGACGACGCTTTTCCATTGTCACAAAATTTGATAAAGCCATACAGTCGTCAAAAATTGCTAAAGGAAGAGCTGATTTTCAAATACCGCCTCTCAAGAGCTAGGCTTATAGTGGAAAATGAATTTGGCATAATAGTGACCAGATTTAGAGTACTTATAAATACTATCCCTTTAGAGCCGGAAATGGCTTCTGTGATAGTTCAATGTTATTGCTATTTGCACAACTATTTGTCAAAGAAAAATGACGCTGTATATTTGCGAGGTTTAGCAAATCCAGTCAATTCATTTGGAGGCACTCATTCCAACCATCAAATGGACGATTTGGAATTGTTGACAGGTGGCAATTGTTCAGAAAATTTCAACAGAATTCGTAATATATTTTGAGAATATTTTAGCACAAGTAGAGCAGTACCTTGGCAGATTGATCGAATTTAATATAAAATTATGTTCTTAATATGCACAATAAACCATTTTTTGTAATTTTATTAAAATACTTACTATATCATTTTCCGGGCCATCATAAACACTGTTGATTCCATCGACCGAGGATTCTGTTTAATACAGATAGGACAGGTCGCTGAAGTACCATAAGTTCGGCTGGTACACATCGTTCATTCCAGCGCCTGATTTTTCACTTCTTCGTTCTTTTCGAGTTCTCGTCTATATGACGCACGCAACGAGTTAACTTTTTTCTTCACGATGTCTAGTGTGCAGTTACGTGACTAAAGGTTTTTCCAAATGACGTTCCCCCTTAATCTTTTACATCTCCTACAAATATATATACTTTATAGGGTCGGAGAAGTTTTCTTTTACTGCGCTGCACGCTTTTGACCAAAATTACAATACCCTCTGCAAGGGTATAAATATAACATCTACGGCATACCACCAGACAGTTTTTCGACTGTGGAAAGTGGAAAGAAGTCATAGAATCTTAAACGAATATATACATACATTCATACATATCAATTGGTAAAACTGATTAGGACACATGGCTTAAATATTTAATGTATTTTTTTAATACTACACCCTCCAGAAACATAATTGTTGCTCATATAACTTTGTCGTCGGGGAAAAAAATTATTTACCAAAGGCTATAGTCCAGTTTTCCGACTATATAGTACACGGGAATATTATATACGGCCGGTACTCATGCCTTCCAGCCCACATTTACTTATTAATGTTTTAAAGATCAAAAGTATAGACCAGTGGTGCTCATCCCATTGCTCTCGCTGCTCATTTGTTTTTGCAAATGCTCATGCATACCGAGTTGTGTGCGACTGCTCACGCCATAAGATTCGTTGCTCACTCCATAAGGGTCGTTGGTCCCAGCATAGACAAAGGGCAATTACAATAACAATTTTTCGTGTTTTCCCTATTCTCATCAATCGTACTAATCCGAATGAATTTTGTTGTTGGAGTGCCGAAAACTTTTCTCCATACTCCATACAAAGACAATTCTTATGCGTGTGCAATAAAGATGGAGATATTGCCTTCTCACGAGGCAGGTCTCTTGCCTACACTGAGATTTAGCTGGACTGCACTTATTAGCGAGCAAGCGAGGCGAGCGGGTAATGCTTATTTTTATCGCAAAAATGACTGAGAATTTTGAGACCATTTTGTTTGCACGACATTTTAAATGCGAGTTGCAGTGCGTAATTTGCAAAAAGTTTTTGATTGGGGACAGGAAATACTATTTTGAGCGACATTTCCGATTATGCCATAGGGGGGACTACACATTTCTTTTCTCTCAGTGAACTTCTTGAAACACACCGACTTTTTCGTTCTATGCGTGCGTGTGATTTCGTTCATATGTGTTGTTTCATGCTCTGCTGTAAGGCAGTTTTGGCAACAAAAAAAAAAAATAATTTTGGTTGTATACCTTTGTGGTTGAGAAATTAATAACAAAAGAAAATAGGTATGGGTGCAAATAAAAAGTATATTCCTTCTCTAAAAATTCTCCGATTTTACAAATTTGATAAAAAGCACAATTTGAGAAAAACAACATGAAGTAGCAAAATTTAAATTTATATCAGAACGGCATTTTGCGTTTTTTTTTGTACTCCGCATTATTAAATTGACTTAAAATAATTGAAGAAGACTGAAATATATGGCCTTTTAAAACTGGCTTTTTAAAAAAAAGAATTTTTACGCAAAATTTTTTGATGTTTTCTGTGTAAGGTATGTAATATTAATTATTAGCACTAAAGGTTTATTACATGTGTTATAATGTTCAATCGTACTATGTGTTCTTGGTACGTTTTTATGCCGCTGCCTACAAATGTATCTGAGTTTCTATGGAGTGTAACTTGTGAGTCTAGGCCAGTCGAGGCAATTTTAAAGCTAAATGTTATTAACCATACTGTTAACAATCAAAAGGTGGTTAACATTTTTGCCCGAATGCTCCACCGTTTTAAAGAAAAGCATTCGCAATGGCTCGCATTATCTTTAAAATTTGAGTTTCTTAAAGATGATATTCCAAATCATACTGCTCTTCAAGTATTTGAAATGCAGAAAGACGTAATTACTAATTCACAAGCAACGTTTTGCAAATTAATTGTCAGCTACGGGTTTGATGGATCAACAGGACAAAGTATATAAAAACAGAGATTTCACACGGAGAAGCCTGTTGGATTAGACAGTCACTGTTTTTAACCACAATAATTCCCTTGGAATTAATAGATTAATAATAAACCATTCTCCTCAATAGGTCAGAATCTGACCGACTCCTCATTCAGCCGACCCCTTAAAATAGAATTTATTAGGGAAAAAACTGAATTTATAAACAAGAAAGGAGAGCTAACTTAGGGAGAAGCCAAAGTTGATATACCTTTGCAGTTGATATACCCTGCAGAATATAATAATAAAACCAATTTATTACAAAACAAAATCCTAAAAAAAAGCTTCAAGATTCTATCTTCATCAAAAATACAAAAGTTGGTATTTTCACCAAATACCATTTCCGATCGTTCTTTCATATAGCAGCTATAAGATATAATCGGCCGATCGTTATGAAATTTAGCGGGTCGTTAACCTGATCATTAACCTGAGTTAAGTTTTCTAAGATAAAACAGCATAGGTTTGCATTAGTACCCATTTAGTCAATTGGACAGCAAACCCTGCTTCAGAGAGTTCGATTCGAGGAAATGTTATTGGGTTAGTGGGTGTGACTCGACTCGGTCCTGTCATAAGGGCCGTGCTCTTTCTACCGGATTGATGTTGTATTCGGAGGTAAACACAGGCTTCGTTTGCTTGCGGGGAGCCGCGACAAAAGGCGTGTAGTTGATGTGACTATGGTTCACCGATCTGGTGACCAAGCTATCAACGTATTTTAAACTCCTCAATGTTTGGTAAATGATGTCGGAATTCTTCACATTGGGCTTGAAGAATTGAGGGTAACGGGCCGTCCCAATCGAGACGATCCTGCGGTTCTTGTCGGATGTCTCGGGTCGCCAATGCCAGATGTCTTTTATAATTCTCTTGGCAGCAGTAGTGACAGGAACTATAAAGTCTAAGGGATCGAGAAGAGCGACTACTGAAAGAAAGGAAGGTCAAATCGAACCTTGAAGCTATAGAAATCCTCGTGTTGGGCTACAAAAGAGTCCCAAAGTTTTAATAAATTTAAAACTACAAAATTTACTTTTACATTTCTTTTTTGAGCCATATGTTGGTCAGAAATTCCGTATAAGATCTGTGGATGATTTGATACCCACTTCCTGAGTTCCATTCCTGCCGATTTTAGTGTAGCGATAAGTTGATCTTGTATTTCTAATGCTCCATGAATAGTGTTGTGACCAATTTGGACGTCGTCCAGACGCGTTAGACGCGTCATAAGACGCGTTGATATTGAGCATCATACTGATGCATGTCGATTCAGTGATACATTCGTTGGCGCAAGCATAGCCCGCAGAGTAATCCGGCAGGCAATAAAACAAAAATTAACCGCGTCCAGAAGATCGACGAAGAACAAGGCAGATCCAGTAGTAACAAATTTGCCCTACTGGCGGAGGTTGAGGAAAACCAACCCGCCCAAGCCACCGCAAAAAAACCCAAGCCCCCTCAAATCTATATCAGAGAGAAAAGCTCGGATGCCCTGGTTAACCGAATTGCGGCGTTGATCGGGAAAGGTGACAACTTTCATGTTTTCCCGCTTATCAAAGGGAACTTTCATTAAACAAAGGTGCAAACCAAGAGCATTTCTGAATCGTGACCAAACATCTGGACAATGCTCAGAAAAGCTACTACACGTTCCATCTGAAAAGCAGTAAGGGCCTACAAGTGGTAGTAAAGGGAATCGAGCCCGATGTTACCGACGCGGAAATAAAAACCGCTCTTAAAAAAAAGGCTTCGATGCCAAGAGTGTTATTAACATTCTTAGTAAATATAAAAAGCCACAACCCCTCTTTAAGGTCGTGCTGAAGAAGAAGTCCACCCAATCTTCAAGCTGCAATATCTTTTGCATCGGAAAATCACTGTTGAAGAGCCACATAAACGTAACAGCCCAGTGCAATGCACTAATTGCCAAGAATATGGACACACTAGGTCATACTGCACACTTCGGGATGTCGGGCATTACCATAAAAAAAAGGACATTACCATGAAAAAATGTGGAAACTTTGGAGGCAACCATACGGCAAACTATAGAGGATGTATGGTGTACAAGGAGTTAAAGAGTCGCATGCGTCAAGCGACCGCAAAGAGCAACCAAAATCTACAAAATGCGTAATTTATGGACTTCTACAATTCACTTGGGGATCGTTTTATAGCCGTAGGAGAATAAAACGCCAACTACTCCCAAAGGAAGGCAATTGTACAATGCAATTATAAATGTGAGAAATAAACTGGACTATGTTTCCCCTGGAAGTCCCACATACTGGCCAACAGACTCACGCAGACTCACTCCCAGACCTTATTGATTTTGCGGTGACAAAAAACATACCTCGCAATGTGCCAAAGCAGTCTCAGACTTATCATCGGACCACTCGCCTGTGCTTCTAACGCTTCTTCAAAGCCCAAAAATGGCTTAAATACAAAAAGTACGTGAGTGCCCACATAGAACTCGCCCCGGAGTTTAACATGGAATAGGACATCGACTACACTACGAGCGCCCTAGAAGAAGTACTCGTTGCGGTAGCTAAAATCTCTACTCCTCATAGGAAAGAAGTGGACCGAAACAAATAAGAAGAAAGATGGAAGAAATCCATCATTATAATGATACCCAAGCCTGGGAAAGACCACACATTTCCGTCATTATCTTGTCATCTCAAGCCTTACATCTTGTTTGTCTAAATTGTTTGAAAAATGCTTGTTAATTCGCATAATACCATATGTGGAAGCTTGCAATATTATCCCCGCACAACAATTTGGCTTTCGAAGAAACCACGAAACCATCCAACAAGTGAACAGATTAACATCTGAAATACGCTCAGCCTTCGAACAGCGAGAATACTGTAGCGCTATTTTCCTCGACGTATCTCAAGCTTTTGACCGAGTTTGGCTTATTGCAAAATTAAAACGTATTTACCAAGATACACCCACAAGCTACTGGAATTATACCTCTACAATGGAGTATTCTCAGTGAGATGTAACGCAGCTCCTTAGGGCGACTACATCATCGAATCTGGAGTGCCACAAGGAAGCGCACTCGACCCTTGTCTAACTAACTAACAACATCAACGTTCGCCGACGTTACCGCTGTCCTTAGTCGCTCCAGATGCCCAACGCAAGTAACAAACCAGGGAGTTGGTTTGTTATCACATAGTATTGGATCATCACATCACAATCATCACATAGTATTGGAAAGGTGGCTGTCCGACTGACGCATTAAAATAAACGAAAAAAAGTGTAAACATGTAACGTTTACTCTTAATAGACAAACATGCCCTCCGCTTTTACTAAACGGTATGCAGATCCCTCAAGCTAACGACGTAACGTACCTTGGCGTTCACCTTGATAGACGACTTACCTGACGTAAGCACATCGAATGCAAGAAGATGCACCTAAAACTGAAAGCCAGCAGTCTCCACTGGATGATAAACTCACTATCGCCGCTGTGCCTGGACTACAAGTTACTACTGTACAATTCAGCCCTAAAGCCAATCTGGACGTATGGCTCCCAGCTGTGGGGGAACATAGGCATCATACAGCACGCACAATCAAAAATCTTGAGAACTATCACTGAGGCACCTTGGTATGTTCGCAGCGAAAACATCCACCGGGATCTAGTCATCCTCGCAGTCAAAAAAAAAACGAAACCCAGAAGCAAAAAGAGTCCTACAAAGAAAAACTGTATTCGCACCCAAATTTCCTTGCTCGGGGAATAACTCGGGTTTCTAGCGGATCCCGCCTGCGATGCAACGACCTCCCAACCCAGCAATCGATTTTTAGGGCCGTCTAACTCTGTATCAGTCAATATGACTGTTAGTTAAGTTAAAAATATAAAATTTGATACACCTCTTGTTAGTCTCGCAAAGAGAAGATTCAAGGAATAAAAGCCACGATTTATAAAAAAACGCCCCGCTAAGTTCGGGCGGAGCCGAAGTTGATATACCCTTGCAGTTAAAACCTGAATTATATCGCAAACATCGGATATAGTTAGCCGATCCTTATGAGAATATCATAATATAAAACAAGAAAGGAAAGCTAACTTCGGGCGGAGCCGAAGTTGATATACCCTTGCAGCTAAAACAGGATATATATCGCTAAAATCGGATATAGTTGACCGATTCTTATGGGAATATCATAATATAACCAATAAATTACAAGACAAAATCTAAAAAAAAGCCCAAACTTCTTTCTTGAAGAACCCCAAAGTTGGTATTTTTACCAAATACCATTTCCGATCGTTCAGTTATATGGTAGCTATAAGATATAGTCGGCCAATCCATATGAAACTTGATAAGTCGTATTATTTTTCCAAAAATATAATACATATAATTCATCCCAACTTTCTAGCTCGAAAAACACTGAAGTTATGCCATTTCCGATCAATCAGTTATATGGCAGATATAGGATATAGTCGGCTGATCCTTATAAAATTTGGCATGTTGTAATATTTTGCCAAAAATAGCAATCGTACCAAATCCGAATTCTCTAGCTTTAAAAACACCGAAGTTATAGCATTTCCGATCAATCAGTTATTTGGCAGCTATAAGATATAGTCGGCCGATCCTTATGAAATTTGGTAGGTCGTATTATTTTGCCAAAAATTCGTATAAAATCTGAACTCTGTAAATCTAAAAACACCAAAGTTATACCATTTCCGATCAATCAGTTATATGGCAGCTATATGATATAGTCGGCCGATCCTTATAAAATTTGGCATGTCGTATTATTTTGCCAAAAACAGCATTCACAAAAAACTCTCTAACTCTAAAGACACCGAAGTTATAGCATTTCCGATCAATCTGTTATATGGCAGCTATGGGATATAGTCGGCCGATCCCGGCCGTTCCGACTCATATACTGCGTGCAAAGGTAAGAAGGCTTTGCGCAAAGTTTCAAAACGATAGCTTTAAAAATGAGAAACTAGCTCGCGTAGAAACAGACGGACAGACAGACGGACATGCTCATATCAACTCAGGAGGTGATCCTGATCAACTGAGGTGATCCGACTTTATAGGGTCGGAGATGTCTCCTTCACTGCGGTGCACACTTTTGACCAAAATTATATATTATATTATAATTTTAATTATAAAGTATATATATTCTTGATCAGGATCACCTCCTGATTTTATAAGAGCATGTCCGTCTGTCTGTTTGTTTCTACGCGAGCTAGACTTTCAGTTTTAAAGCTATATAAACTTTGCACACACCCTTCTTTCCTTTGCAGTATATAAGTCGAAACTTTTGTGTTTTTAAAGATAGACAGTTGGAACTTCGTACAGATTCTACTTTTGGTCAATTGATCCAACCTACCAAATTTCATAAATTTCAATCGGCCGACTATATCATTTAGCTGCCATATAACTGAACGATCGGAAATTGTATTTGGTAGAAATACCAACTTTGGTATTTTTGAAGCTTGGTACTTTGTTTCAAATTTTTTATTGTAACTAATTGGTTTATTATGATATTCTCGTAAGGCTCGGCCAACCATATCCGATTTTTTCGATATATATCTACGGGCGAATACACTTGCAACACTTGCTTTTGTTTGTCAAAACTTTAAAGTTTCTTTTTATTTATATATATGTATTTATGTATAACAAACAACGATTTATACATAAGAAATGCTTTTTTATTAGCCACAGATATGCACGGTGTTAAGAGGAGCCCCAAAATAAGAAGATCGCACACCAAAGATCTGTTTTATAAATCTATTTAAAACTACTTATTATCGCACCTCACGCTGACATGCTAACCGACAGTTTCTCAAGTGCGATAAGCGCACCACTTATGTATGTGTTTGTGTTAGGCTGCAGGGGATCGGTTTTAGACCATGCTGTTTGTCTCTTTTGGTTAAAACCAATGTTTGGTCATTTAGATTATTGAATGACTATTGAAATTGAATCGCAATAAAAAACCCGAATTACAAAATGTAACCGTTATAAACCTTTATGAGGTGCCTTCTGCCTGACTCTACCCAACAAAGTTCATAATGATTTTAAATTTTTATCGTCTTAATTTATTGGTTTATCAAAAATAAGGATTATAAAACAAAATTACTACAAAAAAGAGCTTTCGCTATATAAAGTGCATTTTGATTTGGAATTACTGAGTTATTTTTATTATCATATTTTATTATCATATTATCCTAACGTATAGTTTTTAGTATGTGTTAAAAAATCAAATTCGCGACTCCGTAGACTCCGAGCTTGGAGAAATGAAACGGAAGTCGGCTAAAAAACCCGTCAGGGAGGATGAACCAACCACCAGCAAAGCAGCAAGAGCCGCATTGAAGGCTAATATTAAAAGTAATTATTATGCTGTTCTATCTGATCTTGAAGATGAAGTTTTAGACAACGGCACGGAAGCGGTCGATGATGAAGAGGTACTTATGTCTTCTAAGTCCCCCATGAAGAAGGAAATCAGAAGGAAATTCTTATCCCAGATGTCTCTAACATTGCTGCTCTAATTTCCTGCATCGAGGACATCGTTGACAAAAAGACGGACTTCTCCTACAAAGCCGCCAAAGACAATCAGGTGAGGATTATGATGCCGGATAAGGAGTCGTACTCTGCCCTCAAATCCCAGCTTGATAGCGCCGGGAAACGATATTACACATTCCAGCCCAAGGAAGATAGAGCCTACAGAATTGTAGTAAAGGGACTCCACCACACCACCGATATAGACGAGATTAAGGAAGACTTTCGGCGTCAAGGTCATGCAGTCCGTGATGTTCACAATGCCATAGGGCAAATCACCAAGAATCCATTACCTATATTTTTTCTTAATCTAGAGCCGTCTAGCAACAACAAAGAGGTCTTTAACGTGAATAGAATTTGCCACTCTGTGGTTAAGGCTTGATTCCAGACCACCAATTTGGTTTCAGGCGTTGTCACGCCACCCCGGAGCAATGCCACAGGATTGTACAAAAGATTCTAAACAGCCTGGAGGAGAAGAAATATTGTTGCGCAGTTTTCCTTGACGTCAAGCAGGCATTTGACAGGGTCTGGCATCCAGGACTACTAATGAAAATAAAAAGGAGCGTACCCATGAGCATGGAAAACCTTCCTCAAGTCATACCTGAATGACAGGTCATTTAGGGTTAGATGTGGAGACGCAAGGTCAGATTATAGGCCCATTAAGGCAGGTGTACCGCAGGGTAGTGTCCCTGGTCCAATTCTCTACACACTATACACAGCAGATATGCCTGTTATAGATGAAGGAGGTTTGCTAGCCGCAACATATGCAGACGACACAGCTTTCCTAGCTTCGGCAAGCTTGCCACAGGATGCCTCTGACTGTCTCCAGCGTCAGCTCGATGCCCTTGACCCGTGGCTTCAAAGATGGAACATTGCGATTAATCATAATAAGTCCGCCCAAACTACATTTACCTTAAAGAGAGGCGACTGTCTACAGATTAGCATTGGAGGCACTGTCATACCACCTAACTCAACCCCTAAATACTTGGGAATGACATTGGATAGGCGTCTAACATGGAGGACCCATCTACTGCGAAAACGAAAGCAAGTACAAGAAAAGCTGCGGCGGCTTTACTGGTTGATTGGACTTAAGTCAACCCTGAAGCTGAGTCAACCCTGGTAAAACTACTAATATATAAGTCAATAGTGAAGCCAGTTTGTACGTATGGTATCCAACTGTGGGGCAAAAGTCATTGACGAGTCATGGACAAAAGTCATTCAGCTGGCACAGAACAGAGCTCTCAGGACGCTGTCTGGGGCTCATCCTTACCATGACAATTTGATTATTCATGCTCAACTGGGCATCCCTACAGTCGGCGCTGAAGTTAGAAGATTCGCCGCTAAATACAAGGACAGACTTACACGACATCCAAACTCATGTGCCACCAATTTGCTGGACAGCAGCACCACCATCAGAAGACTCAAGAGGAAGCATCCACTGGATTTACTAAATTAACTTTTTTAGATTCATAGCTTGTATTTATCAACTCCTATTGTCAAGGTTAACTTAAAAAATTTAATTATTGTCCCTAACTGAGGACAGATTGTTAATGAAACTTTCAAATGTTACAAAAAAAAATATTTGGGGCTGTCAAAAACGCTTGGCAACTAATAATGTGAATGTTTTCAGCTAAACTCTAACTAATTACATTTACACAACAGTCTGGATTTCGGATATCAGAAGTCGGATTTCGGAAAATCTCGGATTTCTTTTCGCTTTGTAGAGCCTGAGCTCTCCTGTCCCGCTGAACCCGAAAAAGAATTTTTTTTGTACAACAAATTTACCATATATGTTTTGTTTAATCTTTTATATAAAGTAAAGTATAAACGTGTAACGAAATACTTACCTACAACAGAAAATATCATTGTGTAGCCAACTGGGGGAGTTGTAGATACTTGACATTCATAAACTCCAGAATCACGCAGTTGAGGAAATTTAATCTTCAAATAAAATGAGTTTTGTTTTATTATTATTTAGTAAATTTTACCTTAAATTTTTAGTAATAAAGCATAACAAGAAAAGTAAGCTTTCTTCGGGCGGAGCTGAAGTTGATATACCCTTGCAATCAAGGGTATATAATCAAGGGGAAAAAAAACTTCCCTATCTTTCTCTTAAGCGAACGGTCGTGTTTTTTTGTGCGCACTGCGTTTTATTATAAATATTGGTAAACCGGTGATTACATACTTGTGAATTAAATCTTGTGAATCATAATAATCTTAAAGCCTAAACCGTATCGCTTCGCGAGTGCTGTGGTATATTTGGAGTCGAATTAATAAATTGAATAATTTCAATTCCAAGCATAGCTCAGCTCTGCTTCTTCCCCGGCTTATCTATATTTCTGCATTTCTCTTTTGCACTATTAAAAGCTCCCGCTTCGGCTTCCTATTTGGCACAGTGGTTCAAGGTATTGTGTTTTTTAACTTTTTATATATCAATTTTGTTTATTTATTAAAAAATATGGAATTTAAACTTGTCTGTGCCATTAAGTCTTGTAACAAGACAATTTCCTCATCCCAGCCTGCCATCCATTGCTGGCTATGTGAGAACGTCGTACATGCCAAGTGTGCCGGTTTCACTGCATCAGTTTCGGATGCCTTTTCCCGTAGGTCTGGGATACATTACTGTTGTGAAAATTGTCGTACTGTGCAAGGCGAAATTAGGTCGTTCATGAGACAGACCAAAAATGGATTTAAAGAGCTGATCACTGGTTTTCGTAAAATCAATGACCAGCTCTGTGCGCTGGACACTCGGTTTAGTGGCTTCAGCTGCTAAATGAGTCCCCTAAGCGTAAGAAATCCGATGTTTCTGATCCGCCTCAGCCTGCTCAGCCGACATTAATGCAGCCGCTTATATCTCTGGCCACCCCAAGGGCTGGAACTGAGAAAAATTCGTCCGAATTTCTCAGGGATAATGAGCAATTGTCCGATATGTCCGCCATGGCATCCCTTCAAGTGATGGCACAGGTCCTAGGGAACGAAACCCCCATTAGAGTCACCCAAAAGGGTATTCCACAGTCCGGACCACCGGCACCGACTGATGCTGCAGTTCTCGTACATGCGACACCAAAACCCTTACAGGTGATTCCTCCGCGAATCGTCGTCGCATACAGACGTGTAGTTATTGTGCTCCGGAAAGAAAACCAAAACAAAAAAAGTATTCAATAATATCAAAAAAGTGCAGTGACTGGTTTCGTAAATCAACAACAACGCGAAAAGACGCTTTCAGCGATGAAATCGCTAATGTTTATATTGATTAATTAATTAATTAATATAAAACATAACATTTAAAACTCGAACAATATCAACCTCGATTGCAATGAGTCTAAACGACGTTAGCACACAACGTCAACGTGAGCAAGACGAGAGACGGTTCTCAGTACAAAGAAACAACGCTTACTTCACTTTCAAAGCAACCGAAAGTAATGCAAGCTCATCCCAAACACGGTCAATTACCCCAAAATTGACCGAATTCTTAAACGTAGAGAGCGTGAGAGCGCGATCTTGCTCCCCCTCGCTACCATCGATGTCTCTGCAGACAAAGAGCGCAGTAACTAGCACCGCAACCTCTTTGACAATGTCAACCGTAACAACAACAACAACCGCTACTGTAACGACAGCGCGTTTAACAACGTCATCAGCTAGCAGCGCAAACATTGATACTTCTGCCGCTGTGCTTCCCGAAAAAGAGAATAAAAACAAAGAAAATATTAAGCCGGCTGTGCAGACTGGTATGGATCGCTACATCCAAATCAAAAGGAAGCTGAGCCCCCTAAACTCTCAACGCAAAATAACCCGTGGCAATGCTAACATAGCCGCAATAGAAACGCCCACGAACTCAAACCGTTTTAAAATCTTGGCAGACTATGAAGATGAAGCCGAATCTACCGAAGTCGAAAAAAAGGAAGCCTAAGCCCCCCGCCAATATACATACGAGAAAAAAGTTCCAACGTTCTTGTCAATAAAATTATAGAGCTCATTGGCAAGGACAACTTCCACATAATACCACTCGTAAAGGGCAACATCCAGGAAACAAAAGTTCAAACGAAGTCTGAAGATAACTACAGAGTATTATCGAAATACCTAACCGACAAAAAAAGAACTTTTATACGTATCAGCTAAAAAGCAGCAAGGGCTTGCAAGTCGTACTTAAGGGCATAGAGCCCGAAGTATCGCCTGCAGAGATAACAAAGGCGCTACAAGAGAAGGGATTTAGCGCTAAGACAGTGTTCAATATCTCTAACAGGGATAGAAAGCCGCAGCCACTCTTTAAGGTTGAGCTTGAACCACAAATTAAGCCCCTAAAGAAATACGAAGTGCACCCTATATACAATCTTCAGTTCCTGCTTCACCGCAGAATTACAGTTGAGGAGCCGCACAAACGCAATGGCCCGGTACAATGTGCGAACTGCCAAGAATATGGCCATACAAGGTCTTACTGTAAACTGCGCCCAGTCTGTGTAGTTTGTGGTGAGCTTCATGACTCCGCACACTGCCCAGCGAGCAAAGATGACCAAAACTTGAAAAAGTGCGGCAACTGCGGTGGAAATCACACTGCTAACTATAGAGGTTGCCCAGTTTATAAGGAGCTGAAAAGTCACATCCACCAGAGGGGACTTACTGCCCGCACCCAAAATAATCAGTTCATAGCCTCCAGGTCAAACCCTGAAGTCTTCTTCTCGACTGCAGCCAGATCCTCACTAGGACCCATAAACTCTGACAAAAATGTCACATACGCAAGCGCTTTAAAATCAGGACTGGCAGAATCAGCACACCAAGAACCGAACACGGCTCAGCAGCATCAACCGCCGGAGCAGCCAAAAAGTAACTTTGAAGCTATGATATGCAGTCTACAACAAAGCCTTACGGAGTTCATGTCGTTTATGCGTACAACTATGCAAGATCTAATGCGAAACCAAAATCTATTAATACAAATGCTGGTTTCACAACAATCCAAATAATGACTTCCCTACGAATATCTATATGGAACGCTAACGGCGTTTCGCAGCACAAACTCGAGTTAGCGCAATTCCTACTAGACAATCAAATCAACGTAATGCTGCTTTCAGAAACACATCTTACGAACAGATACAATTTTCAACTACGAGGATATTCATTCTATGGAACAAACCATCCAGACGGTAAAGCACACGGCGGGACTGGAATTTTAATCAGAAGCCGTATCAAGCACCATTATCATACGAAATTTGCAAAAAACTACCTACAGGCCACATCAATAAATATACACCTAAATACTGGCAAGCAATTAACTCTAGCTGCCGTATACTGCCCCCCACGCTTCACCATAGCCGAAGATGAGTTTATGCAGTTCTTCAACTCACTCGGAGACCACTTCATAGCGGCAGGAGACTACAATGCCAAGCACATACACTGGGGATCTCGCCTCGTGACCCCAAAAGGAAAGCAGCTCTATAATGCAATTATCAAAGCTAAGAACAAGCTAGACTATGCTTCTTCTGGCACACCAACATACTGGCCGGCAGACCCAAAGAAACTTCCCGATTTAATTGATTTTGCGATTACCAAAAACATTCCTAAAAATCTGATTAGAGCCGAATGCCTTTCGGATCTTTCATCTGATCACTCGCCTGTCCTTTTTATTCTACTCCAACACCCAGGAACATGGGATCAATCATCAAATCTGACCTCACATAAAACCAATTGGGTTAAGTACAGGAAGTACATCAGCTCACACATTGAGCTAAGTCCTCACCTCAGCGACGAAGCCAACGTAGACAGCTTTGTTAATTCGCTGGAGTCTGTACTCGTCTCTGCAGCTCGAGCTTCAACACCTAAATCTACGAACACACAACGCATTCAAAAGAAGACAAATCTACAAATCAAACAGCTCGTCCTCGAAAAGCGACGCTTACGTCGAGAATGGCAATGTCACAGATCGCCATCTGCTAAGCAACGCTTTAAACATGCCTCACGTCAACTTGATCAAGCTCTACAGCAAGAAGAAACGTATGTCCACCACCGCTACATAGAGCAATTGTCAACTAACAGTACGAAACACTCACTATGGAGAGCTCACCCAACTCTGAGCTCACCGAAAGAAACCGTGATGCCTATTAGAAATTCTACAGGCGGGTGGGCGCGCAGCGACGCAGACAGAGCCAGCACGTTTGCCAAACACCTTAAAAATGTCTTCCAACTAAATCCTGCCACCAATGCGTTTACTTCGCCGACTCTATCAGATGAGCCCCAGCCTCAACATGAGCCGATTGAGTTTCGCCCAAACGAAATCGTTAACATCATCAAACGACAATTGAATCCGAAAAAATCACCAGGCTGCGACCTCATAACTCCCAAAATGATCATTGAGCTTCCATACTGCGCCGTTTGCACTCTCACCCAGCTATTTAATGCCATCGCAAAACTTGGCCACTTTCCAGTCAATTGAGATGGAAAAAGCCAATTATAATAATGATAGCAAAGCCAGGAAAAGACCACACTATCCCCACGTCGTATAGACCTATAAGCCTACTCTCTTGCCTATCTAAACTCTTTGAAAAATGCCTAATGACTCGGATAAACACATACCTGAGAATCCAGGGAGGAATCCCGTCACACCAATTTGGGTTTCGTGAAAAGCATGGAACAATTGAGCAGGTCAACCGGATAACATCCGAAATTCGGAACGCGTTTGAAAAACGAGAGTACTGTACTGCTATATTTTTAGATGTCTCTCAAGCATTCGATAGAGTCTGGCTGGAAGGTCTAATGTACAAGATCAAGACAATGCTCCCCTACAGCACCCACAAGATTTTGGAGTCTTACCTACACGACAGAAAATTTGTTGTGAGGTGCAACACCGCTATATCCGATGATTACACTGTTGGAGCTGGAGTTCCTCAAGGCAGCGTGCTAGGGCCAATATTATATGTCCTCTACACCGCAGATATACCGACAAGCACACGTCTAACAACATCCACGTTTGCCGATGACACAGCTATTCTTAGCCGCTCAAAATGCCCGATTCAAGCAACTGCGCAGCTAGCTCATCATATGGTCGATGTCGAAAAATGGCTGTCTGATTGGCGAATTAAAGTGAACGAACTAAAATGCAAGCATGTTACATTCACTCTGAACAGGCAAAACTGCCCGCCGATAACACTAAACAACACTCTACTCCCACAAGCAAACGAAGTAACATACCTAGGAGTACATCTCGATAGAAGACTCACATGGCGCCGGCACATTGAAGCCAAAAGAACACACCTAAAGCTAAAAGCCAGCGGCCTTCATTGGCTTATCAACGCTCGGTCACCTCTTAGCCTTGAATATAAAGTCCTGCTGTACAACTCGATACTAAAACCTATATGGATGTACGGCTCCCAGTTATGGGGGAACGCCAGCAATAGCAACATTGACATAATTCAAAGAGTTCAGTCGAAGATCTTGAGAACAATCACCGGGGCACCGTGGTACGTTCGCAACGAAAACATACACCGCGACTTAAACATTCTACCAGTCAAAGAAGCGATCGCAGAACAGAAGGTAAAGTACTTAACCAAGCTATCGGTGCACCCTAACCACCTGGCGAGAGGTCTAACAAGGTTGAGCAACCAATCACGCCTTCGTCGCAATGACTTACCCACCCAGCGACCGACCTGAGGGACGCGCAACCCGAATGCAGTTTTAGTTTTACTGTTAGTTAAATTTTAATGTTAAGATTCGCCAACTTATTGTTAGTCTCAAAATTAAGAGTAGATTCAATAAATAAAAGCAAAGCTATAAAAAAAAAAAGGTGATTCCTCCATCGAAACATATATTTGTTTCTCGGCTCGCCCCTGATACTTCAGAGATTGATATCTCGGCTTATATCAAAGCCAAAACTAAAGCCGATATAAAGGTGGAGGACATACAAAAATTTAAATATAATTATACAAGGCGCACGTCTTCTTTCAAGATTCGTGTGCCCGCGCTGATGTTCAAGACGATTTGTTCTCCCAGTTTTTGGCCAGAGAATCTTTTCGTCCAAGAACATCAGCCTAGTTCCGTGAAGAAAAAACTTCAAAAACCAGTGGGAGTGAGACTTCCCAATATCGGAACCACTGACCAACCCTCCACCTCTTCTTTGGCTACTAACCCAAAAAACTAGTTTCCTCACTAACTCTTACCTGTCAGAATACTAGGGGGCTACGTAGCAAACTCCCCAAGCTATATTCTGATAGTTCTTTCTTTGCATCCCATATAATAGCATTTACAGAAACCTGGTTAAATCCGGAGATCTTTAGCTCCGAAGTTTTTCCAACGTTTTTCCATAGTTTTTAGACGGGATCGATCTCAGCGAAGAGGAGGTGGAGTCCTCATTTCGGTAGACTCTACTCTTGCTTCTGAAGAGGTGAAATCCCATGAGTTTGGTGACATAGAATTTATTTGCGTTAAAATCACTATGTCCGTTAAAGCTTTATACATTATGGTACATGTTCATATATACCTCCTATGTCTGAACCGCCTACATATTGGCAGCATTTGTCCGCCATTCGATACGTCTCTAATCTTATGACGGATCGTGACCAACTCGTAGCGGTGGGCGACTTTAATATCCCAGAATTAAAGTGGTCCAACGTTGACAACTCACCATTTTTGTCACTTATAACTTACCATGACTTCACCGCGGGCATGTTTGACATGTCCCTAGGTCAGATCAATCATGCTAGAAATTCGTTAGGTCGGCTTTTAGACTTTTGTTTTGTATCTGATCCTGATGGTACTGCTCTCTCCAGAGCTTTTCCCCTTTCAACCCCAGAGGATCCATATCACCCCACGCTGGAGGTCTCAATCGAAACCACTCCTGGTATCGATCAGATGTCTCCGAGCGTGGTAAATAAGATTCGCTGTTTCCGTAAAGCTGATTTTCACAAACTTAATAGCTTTATCGAGACTTTTGACTGGTCTGATATTCTGGCGTGCACTGATCTTAATGTCACTTTAGAAAAATTTTATTTTACTTTAAATAAATTTTTTGATTCATGTGTGCCTTGGAAATATCCGTCCGCTTCAACAAATCCTCCTTGGTTTACAAGGTGCCTTACTAACTTAAAAATAAAAAAAATAAGCTTTTACTTAAATATAAAAAAACCTGCAGTAGTGTTGATTTCTCAAGATACCTACTAGCTCGGTCGAATTTTACCGTGCATAACGCTGAATGTTATAGGACCGCTGCCGGATTCAATTTACTCAGGATCCAAAGCAGTTTTATAATTTTGTAAACACCAAGCGTAAACACGTATCTTTTTCACTCCTGCTTACGTTTGAAAATTCTTCTGCGACTTCGGATCAGGCCATTGCCGATCTATTCGCAGAATTTTTTCAAACCACTTATTCTCCTCCTAAATTGACTGATCAGCCTTACGCATATAACATTCAAGCAGCAAATCTTATTTTCTGTCCGTTTTTTTCTGAGAACAACTTATTATCTGGTCTTTTAAGGATCAAACCCATTTATTCGCCAGGCCAAGACGGAGTACCAGGCTGTGTGCTAAAATACTGCGCCAGGGCTCTGTGCAAACCTCTTCTAAGACTTTTCAACTTATCTTTGGAAACCTCGATTTTTCCCCTTAAGTGGAAGGAATCATTTATAATTCCCCTACATAAAAACGGGAAAAAGTCCGAGGCTGCCAACTACAGAGGCATCTCTAAGTTGTCGGCAATTCCAAAGTTATTTGAAAAATTAATTACCCCTCATTTGCAACACCTTTGCTCTTCGATTATCACTCCTTGTCAGCATGGATTTATTAAGCGTCGCTCCACCACCACAAACTTATTGGAGTTGACATCCTTTGTCATAGATGGCTTTTGTAAGGCATATCAAACCGATGTAATTTTCACAGACTTCAGAATAGCATTCGATTCAGTTAATCACTCACTCTTGTTGAGTAAACTGAATATGCTGGGTTTTCCTAAAGACCTCTTAACGTGGATCTCCAGCTACCTAGATGGAAGGACACAAAGAGTCTTATTTAAAAACATACAGTCCCGTCTGGTCCATGCTACATCCGGCGTCCCTCAAGGAAGTCATCTTGGCCCGTTATTATTTACGCTTTGTAAAATCGACTTGCCCCCTGCTTTAACGAACTCTCTAGTTCTTATGTATGCAGATGATGTAAAGCTTTGTCTTCAGTACAAATCCATCTCTGCCCAATGCAGTCTTAAGTCTGACCTTGATAACTTTCAAAAATGGTGCTTAGCTAATGATCTAATACTTAATGGATCTAAATGCAAACATATGTCTTTTTATCGTTCTTGCCCTCTGCAAGCTACTTATTCTATTAATGGGATTGCCTTAGAAAAATTGACCCAGGTTAATGATCTCGGCATCCTATTAGACATCAAACTTAAATTTGCCGACCATATTTCCCTAATGGTTAATAAGGCTAAAGGAGTCCTTGGTTTTATCAAAAGGTGGTCAAAAGAATTTATTGACCCCTATATAACCAAAACACTATTCATTTCTTTGGTCCGTCCTATACTGGAGTACGGTTCATGTGTCTGGAGTCCTCAATATGGAGTACATCAGGACCGCATAGAATCCGTACAAAAGAATTTCCTAACTTTTTCACTTAGAGGTCTAAACTGGGATGCAAATCTTCACCTTCCATCTTATAATAGTAGACTCTTACTCATAAACTTACCTAGCTTAACAAATCGTAGGACAATGCTCGGTGTAGTCTTTCTGCATAACCTTATTAACGGGGATGTAGATAGCCAGCATTTACTAAAACGCTTAAAATTTAACATTCCTAATAGAAGGACTCGAAACTGTAGTCCTCTGTTCCTTAGCCGTTGTAGTTCGACATATGCATAGGGTATTATGTTCGAACTACAATGGTCTCTACTCTATAACATCTCTTTCCTGTCCCTCAAACTTAAAATATAGAATTTTAAATTTCCTTACTAACTCCTCCTAGCTTAATAATAAACAAATAGCTTAATATATTCTAACAAATCGTTTCTTGAGCGCACCTCGGTCGTCTGGGCCTCTAAGCTTTGTGATGAATACAGGAATGCTAGCTGATGCTCTTATTGATGCACAAGCCATTTCCAAATTCTGAAAGACCGGTAAAAAAAAAAAAAAAAAAATATATAAAATCAGTTTACATATTATGTATTAGAATACATAATTAAAAAAAAAAAGTCCCAAGCTTCTATCATCAAAAAACCAAAGTAGGTATTTTTAGCAAATATCACTTTCGATTGTTCAGTTGTTGGGCAACTATAAGATATAGTCGGCAGCTCCTTTTTGAAATTTGGTATGTTTGGTATGTATGTAAGGTATGTAAGTTCATGTCTCTGCCAAGGATGCAGGCTAGTTTTCGTTTGGTGGGGAGAAAAACACTTCCTTTCTTAAATCCAATCCAAGGTGGAACTGCATATGCCGAAGGATGCGTGTCTCAGGGGGTGTCGAAGGTTAATATACGAACGCTGGGCCAACACCGGCCAACACCCCAATTTTAACCAGGCTTATTATGACAAGCGGGCTATGTCATGACGGACGAACCCATATAACCAAACAAAAAAACATAGTGGAGAACGAAACCCCCTAAACAAGAGCGGATATGGGGCAAACGACCCGTCAAACTCCAAAGCCCTCAAAAACCAAGGAGTTGTTGGGAGGTAGAAGCTCCCTACACAGAGGCAACATCCGGTGGCGGGAAGACCCCAGGGTTAACCTCTAAACCAACCGTCCAACCGCTTGTTCACCGAGGTCAACCTTTGGCAAAAGATGGTGAACGACGTTCATCCAATGTTGCGTGGGCGCTTCATAGATGGGATGCTGAAAAGAGCGGGACCCCCATCAGAATGCGAAGACGTATCAGGTTAGCGTCAAGGTGGTAGCATGCCAAAGACGCGCGAGTTACAGTTCAGTGTCAGAGGAGGTCTCATATTCGAGTAAGATTCTAGAACACGGATGCCAAAGCTCAGCATACGGCATACTCAAAAAAATGTATTGTTCCATTTTCAATGGAAAAAAAAATAATAAAAAAAAATATTTATGAAATAAAATTTAAAAACTGTAATAAAATTACAAATAAAAGAAATTCATAGCTCCGATGTCAACCATTCTGTTTGAGATCTCAACCAAAAGTAATTTTTATCCGTGAAAAGTTGTTTGCAATACAAAAACGAAGTGCCTTCGTATTAGTACGAAAAACTGAGACACTTTACAATTGTTGATGATTAGCTCGGCAACGGAGGCAACGAATGAACGAATTAGGAAAAAACGAAAAATTGTTTTTTTATTTATGGGTTGCCTATGCTTGGAGCAACACACATATATGACATTTCATTTACCATATGACGCAATTCCAACAACAAAGAAGCACCGAGAGCAATGGGGCTGGGCACCCCTTTTCTAGAAGATGCTAGATGGTAGATTATGAACAAATCGACTGTGTTCGACTTAGTCTCGTCGGCGACAGAATTGTTCGGGTTCACTCCCCTATCGACCAGTACGCTCGGGTCGTCGTAACAGGAGGTTGCGTGTGGACGAATTTTTTTTTCGAAACGTTAGATATACGTTTAGATATAAGGTTAGATGTAAAATAGTTTCTTTTTTAATTTCGCATTTTTTTTTTAATTAAGAAACAAAAAACTTATTTAAAAAAAAAAAAAAAAAAAAGATTATTATGTAACTCTAAACTACTCAAAATAAAATTGTAAAAAAATTGTCAAATGTTTATATATTGCATGGAATTTTGTACCCCATGTACAGCATAAGGGTTGAACAACACACTCTGTTTCCGTTTCATTCGCACATTCAGGAAAACACTCTTTCACTCGCTCTAATTGTAGTGTCAATAGGGGAGTGACGCAGCCGACGAGAACACCTTGTATAATTGTATCATGATGTTGTGAATGTTGTTGTTTTTGCACTAGGCTCGCAGTTGCCGGATCAGAGTTGTGGGCCATGTGGCCGGAGACAGGAGCATGTTAACTCCTCCCCCCAGTCCGAAGAGAAGGCCATAGAGGGGGATTGCCCGGATCGAAGAAGGGTGGTGTTAGCTCCAAATTTGCAAACTGCGAAAATGCCTGTTTCAGGCAAGCAACTATGGTCCCAGTAAAAACGCATCAACCGAATTCAATGAAAGTTCGTTTAATACCAATTACTCTCTGCTCTCTAATAAGAACGAGTAGTTAACAAAGCGATAACAACCTTATGCGGTACAATTCAAATATTTTCATAACAAGAGCGTAAGGAACACACGTAGATATCTGGCACCTCGGGCTCGTTGGGGGCTATTTTATTTGCTCGTAGCTTGCTATGGCCCGTCTCATAGCTAAGTAGCCCAAGTTGCGAGTTCTACGCATTTCCCTCACCTACTATTTTTGTAAGCAAGTTACGAATAAGCATCGGCCGCGTCGAATGGCCGAAGGGCTTCAATTGATAGGTAATGTTGCTAGTCTGTTGACAGCACCCATTTTTAGTTTTGACGATGGCGACCCGGACCCTTCCATCATCACCTGTAATCGTTTCAGTGATGATGCCCAAAAGCCATGTCTAAGGTGGCAAGTTGTCCTCCTGAATTGCGACAACGGTCCCGGCAGTTAAATTTGGCGACTCCTTATTCCATTTCACGCGATGTTGTAAGCTCAACAAGTAATCTCGTGACCAATCCTGCCAAAAACGTTGTTTTATGGGGATGCCAGCGCTGAAGAAACGGAAAATTCGGTTCCACGTTTGCCTGAGCGGGTGCTGGGGGCAAGGTCGCCAAGCTGGTCCCGACGAGGAGGTGCCCAAGGGTTATAGCTTCACCATCGTTTAAGCTTGAGCCGTCAGCGATAATCGGCCGCGAATTCAGCTCGTATTCCTTTGGCAACGCGTTACCCACAGCTAGGAGAAACAAGTGTTTTACCGATTTAACGGCCGCCTCCTACAGCCCTCCAAAATTATGGGCTCTGGGAGGGATGAAGATAAATTCGAAAAGACGAGGTGCTTCAAATTCTTTTATAGCGTCCTTATGGGTTTCCAATTTGCTCATAAGGTCATGTATGATGCGAGAGGAACCCGACGAAATTCGCGACATTATCGCAATACAATTTCTCGATGGGTCCGCGTCGTCCGACAAATCTAGAGCAATATATGAGCATATTGTTTGGCGAATAAGACCAACCAATGCTCTGGGTCCTGCATGACAGTTTGTTCTATGAAGATGTTGAATGTATAAACTCACGAATCTGTTGCCCTGTTCGAATCTGTTTGCTGGATGACGCTTACAACGAGTAAAAAGGCCGAGCCGAGCTCAACCGAGGTAGGATTTAGTGAAGACCACGAACGAGATTTTGTTGCAGATTTTGTAAGAAATGAAAATGAATTTTCGACAATTTTTTCTATCGGATTCGGCTCGAGTTGTGTTGTAACGTGGCTAGTTGTTATATTCCAAATCTCTAACTCTTCATTAATGTTGATTTGCTGAATTTTTGTATTTTGAGGCCAAAGCCTTCGTGGTACCGACTTTGTTTTCAGAGGGACCACTCTTGATTTTGCAGTAAGCAATTTAACGTCCACACCATGTGGATCTTCGACACGGATGTATAGGCAACATCCGTATGACTCAGTTGAGGCATCCGCCAAGCCATGTATTTGACATACGGTATTTTTTGACGTACCTACATGCCTTGGAATTGTCAATATATTCAACTCTTCCAATACAATTATGATTGTTGTTTTGTGTCATGCGGAGTTGCCTTAAACAGCTCCCCACACGCGTAGGTCCGAAAAAAAGGGGTAATTCAAAGGCCTTAGATGTGGCAAACGGAACGTTTTATTCCAAAGTTGGATGCCGAGAGGGCAGCATGAGACCCAGCAGAGGTCGGCTCCGCAACAGCCTAATCGGCAGTGGGCAGCAGGGCCAAGGCAGGGTCCGGTCGAGAACCCAGCCCAGGCATGCAACAGATGCGGTGGCATGGGCCATTGGGCCAGCGGGTGCAGGAATCCAAGGCTGCTTTTCTGCAAAATGTGCGGCGCAACAGGAGTTAGAAGCACAGAATGCTGCCAGAGGGCGGGAAACGCGCAGCGGTCTCAGCAACAGGGAGGAGAGCCGGGATCGCACGGTGCTGCCTCTCAAAATTAATAGGAGGACTATCCGAGGAGGAGCATCAGCTGACGGCAACCATCGAGGTCAAGGGCACGGAGATAAAGGCCATGCTGGACACAGGAGCAACGGCGAGTTTTATCTCCGAAGAGCTAGCGAAGAGGCCGGAGGTCACCGGGCAACGAATCGCAACAAGGAGACGAGTGAAACGGAAGGCTAACGGAAGCCATACGGAGACACGCGTCGTGCTCCAAGCCAGGATAAGTTTCGGCGATCGCACGAAGACCCTAAACCTGCTGGTGATGCCAGGCATGGAGGACAATCTGGTGCTAGGATGGGATTTCCTCAGCGAGTTTGACACAACCTTGACGTGCGCAGGCCACCGGATTTCGATACCCAAAAGGAGAAGATGGGCCGGCTGTCTGGAGGATAGACTGTCCGTAGCGGTAGCCGGATGCCCAGAAAAATGGGAAGAGGAACATGTCAAAAGATTCATCGAAAGAGAACTGAAGGCGTTCGCAGTCCAGAAAGGCTGTTCGAACATAACGCAGCACAGGATCACGATGAAGGACGACATTCCCATAAAACAACGGTATTACCCCAAAAATCCGAAGATTCAGGGGGAGATAAACTCAAAGGTGGAGGAATTGCTGGAAAAGGGATGCATCGAGCCCTCAAATAGCGCGTACAGTTCACCCATCGTAATGGTGAAGAAGAAAACGGGGCAATGGAGGATGTGCGTGGATTTTCGACAAATTAATGCAAAATCAATAAAAGATGCGTACCCGATGCCTCGCATAAATTTCATTTTGGAGCAGCTGAGAGAAGCAAGGTTCTTCAGCAGTCTCGATTTGAAGGATGGGTATTGGCAGATCCCCCTAGAGGAAAGCAGCAGGAAATTCACCGCCTTCACCGTTCCAGGGAAGGGTCTATACCAATGGAAAGTGATGCCTTTTGGGCCCTGGACCAGGTCATAGGCCCGGATATGGCTCCGCACGCATTCGCGTATCAGGATGATATTATAGTAATCGGACGCACCAAGGAGGAGCATATGCGGAATCTACAAGAGGTGTTCAGGAGGTTGAGAGGGGCAAACCTGCGGATAAATACGGAAAAGTGTCATTTCTTCAGGCAGGAGCTGCTCTACCTGGGCCACCGGATAACAAGCCAAGGGATCGGAATGGATCCGGGAAAAGTGGCCGCGATTACAGAGCTACAACCCCCGACGAACGTCAAGGGAGTGCGCCAGTTCATAGGGATGGCATCGTGGTATCGGCGTTTCGTCCCAGATTTCGCAGGAATAGCGAAGCCCCTGAACGATCTTCTGCGAAAAGGAACAAAAGGGGAGTGGACAACCAAGCACCAAGAGGCCTTTGAGACTTTAAAGTCACGGCAGGCGGAGGATCCAGTGCTAGCGTGCCCAGATTTCGAAAGAAAATTCGTGCTGCAAACGGACGCCAGCGACTACGGCGTCGGGGCGGTCCTGACCCAGGACACCGAGGAGGGCGAACGAGTGATCGCGTACGCCAGTCGAACGTTGATTGGGGCCGAGAAAAACTACTCTGCAACGGAAAAGGAGTGCCTGCCCATAGTATGGGCGATAAGGCAAATGAGACCCTACCTGGAGGGGTACCAGTTCGAGGTGATCACGGACCACATGGCGTTGAAGTGGCTTAATAACATCGAGAGCCCACTTGGCAGAATAGCGAGGTGGGTATTCGAACTACAGCAGTATGACTACGTCATCAGCTACCGGAAGGGAAAGCTCAATGTGGTTGCCGACGCTCTGTCCCGCCAGCCGGTAAAGGAAAAATTTAGAAAAGCCATGGAGGTGGTCGCCAAAGAATGCGGGTGGATAAGCGCATTGAAGAAAAAGATGACAACAAGCCCAAAAATTCCCGGATTACGTGGAAGAGGGCGGTTTGATCTACCGCCACGTCCCGCATAGAGCCGGAAGCGAGGAAGTGGCGTCATGGAAGCTGTGCGTGCCGCTGGAGATGAGGCAGCAGGTCCTCAAGGAAAATCATGACGCACCAACGGCGGGACACTTGGGCGTAAGGAAAACCATAGCCAGAGTGGCCGCCCGGTATTTCTGGCCAGGGATGCAGAGGGACATCCGGAAATACGTCAGGAGGTGCGAGACGTGCCTGAAGTACAAGCCGAGTCAGATGCAGATGGCCGGGCAAATGCTGACACAGGTTCCGGAGGAGCCATGGGCGACGGTGTGTGCAGATTTCGTAGGCCCACTGCCCAGGTCGAAACACGGCAATACGATGATCCTGGTGATAATCGATCGGTTTTCGAAATGGACGGAGATAGTGCCTCTTCGAAAAGCAACAACCGAGGCGCTGCAGAAGGCATTCAGGGAGAGAATTGTCGCGCGGTATGGAGTACCGAAAATAATAATAACGGACAACGGGGTGCAGTTCACCAGTCGCAGCTTCAAGAAGTTCCTCGGAGAACTCGGCGTACGCCATCAGTTCACCGCACCATATACGCCGCAGGAGAATCCCACGGAAAGAGCGAACAGGACGGTAAAAACAATGATCGCCCAGTTCGCTGGGAAAGAACAAAGGAAGTGGGACGAACACTGGCCGGAGCTAATGTTGGCGGTAAATTCCGCAGTCTCGGAGTCCACGGGGTACTCGCCGTGTTTTATCACGCAGGGCAGGGAGCCAAGGATGCCGCGAGCCCTGTTCGACGAGAATGTGTTGGGCACGGGAGCTGAACAAGGACCACCCATGGAAAACGCGGCGAGACTTAAGGAGACATTCGAGATAGTAAGGAGGAATATGGAGCGAGCTGCCCAGGACCAGGCGCGACATTACAACTTGAGAAGGCGGAAGTGGAGCCCAAAGGTCAGTGCAACAGTGTGGGCAAAGGAGCACCACCTATCAAAGGCAGCTGAAGGATTCGCGGCGAAACTGGCCCCTCGGTATGACGGGCCATATACGGTGGTGGATTTCGTTTCTCCGGTAATTGTCACGTTACGACACGGCAGGACAATGAGGGAGAAGAGAGCCCATGTGAGCGAGCTGAAGGCTCAAGACACAGAAGAAACAGTTCGTAACCCAAAGTGGGTTACACCTGTACACAGAGGCGGTCTCAGAGGCGGAGGAGAATTAGTCTTCTTACACGCTAAGACAGATCGCCAGCGGCGACAGGGCATGAGCATTACCAATCAGGACAAGGTTTCGGCACCCAGTGGGAAGACGGAATCGACGTGGAACGTAACGGTTCCCGGAGCAGCAGCAGACAAATGGGAAGACAAGGTTTCGGCACCCAGTGGGAAGACGGAATCGACGTGGAACGTAACGGTTTCCGGAGCAGCAGCAGACAAATTGGAAAGACAAGGTTTCGTCACCCAGTGGGAAGACGGAATCAACGTGGAACGTAACGGTTCCCGGAGCAGCAGCAGACAAATGGGAAGACAAGGTTTCGGCACCCAGTGGGAAGACGGAATCGACGTGGAACGTAACGGTTTCCGGAGCAGCAGCAGACAAATGGGAAGACAAGGTTTCGGCACCCAGTGGGAAGACGGAATCGACGTGGAACGTAACGGTTTCCGGAGCAGCAGCAGACAAATTGGAAAGACAAGGTTTCGTCACCCAGTGGGAAGACGGAATCAACGTGGAACGTAACGGTTCCCGGAGCGACAACGGACGCAGGGAAAGGCAGAGTTTCATCGACGAGTGGGAAGACGGAGTCAACGTGGAACGTAGCGGTTCCCGAGGCCACGGCGAGGAAGTGAGCACACCGCGCAGCTGCGTTCAGATTGTGCGACGGGACTAGTAGCAGCAAAGGAGAAAGGAGCAACAGGGCACATCGCATGGCAACAACAGGGGTCAGCGGCCGAGAGAAAGGGGGCAACGGCCGCACGGACGGCCACCTGCCAACCGGAAAGTGGCGTGGGATTGGAAGCAGGAGTAACGGCCGCCCGCCAACGGGAATGGGGGCATGGTCGGTGGAACGGGATCCAGGAGGATTAACGGGCGCTCCAGTCAGTATAAAAGGAGGCCCATTGGAGCAGCTCGAGACGAGTCTTTTTAGGAAGCTTGTAGCGTTGAGTTGGAGGACCACCTATGGAGAGTCCCCCATTCAAGTGTTAGAGCGTTTCTAAAAAGGATTCGGGTTTGCTTGAGTTTGAAGGACCGCCTTTGGAGAGTCCAACAACCAAGCGTAAGGACACGAACGAGACAAGACAGGATCTGTACAGAAGGATCCGGGACAGGTCGGTGGGAAAAACCGAGGCGACAGGAGACGAGTTGGACCAGTTCCTGGCCCCGGCAGGTAGCCTTGCAAGGAAGTGAGGAGGGATTCCCGACTCACAACCAACAGGCGTGGTCCTGCCACGGAAAGGACAGGCCCACTCAGGAGCCCAAGCCCGGTTTGCTCCAAAAGACGCGAAAGACGGAAAAAGAGAGGATCGTTGTCGGACGGTTTCCTCGTCAGCTAGAGGGTATCAGAGTCGAGTTTGGGCCATTCCCGGTCAAAGCAGGTAAGCCTTGCAAGGAAGCGAAGAGGGATTCCTGACTCGCAACCAACAGGCGTAGTCCTGCAAGGCACGGATAGGCCGACTCGGGAACTCGCGCCCATTCAGGAAAGCGATCGGGGAAACACCGATCACCCACCGAGCAACTCTTGGTCCGGGGCCATTGACGCGTACGCGGGTGGTCACCCGGCCAAAAAGAGGAGCACGACTCACGGTCCTGGACAGGCGACTTCCGACCTCGTCGGGACTGACAGGACTTCGGCAACTCCCGATTCAGGCTCGCCGGTGCGAAAAGCACGGCGTTGCCCTGGCGTAGCGGAGCCGGCTGTAGGCAGCAATCTCCGAACCGGGTCCGCTGGCGCGCGAAGCACGGCGTGTCTCCCTGGTGCTGCAGAGGCGACAGTTAGTAGCCATCTCCCAAACCGGACTCGCTGGCGCGCGAAGCACGGCGTTCTCCTGGTGTAGCGGAGGCTACAGCCCGCCAACTCCCTAACCGGCGGTACAGCGCGTAGGCGCGGTATCCCCAGCAATTTAGGGGAGGCCAGTCAGGGCACCTGCCAAAATCCAGACCGAACCGAGTCAGAGAGGTGGAAGGCGACCACAGATAATCAAGGAGGAACCCCCGGCAACAAGGCGACAACAACAACGGAGCGAACCACCCGGACGGCGGACGAATCAAGGATCACGAATATCCGGAGTGGGGCCCATTCCCGGGAACCCGTTTGAGACATCAGTGTAAACAGAAGGAGCAACTAATAAAATAAAAGCTATTGTGTTATATCTAAGCTAGGGCAATCACGTCGAATTATAAATTCGGTGGAACGGATCCGCAAATCTCTGTGAGCTAGCCGCGGCATACTGTGGCGAGCGGAAGCAAAGAATCAGTTCGTTACATCTGGCGCCCAAACTTCGTGATTGCATTTAGCCTAGCAATTAACATAGCAGAAATATGGGAAAAAAGAATTGGATCTACACATTGAGAAAAGAGGAGCTGAGCGAAGTGTGTAGAGAGCTCGGCCTACCAGCAGACGGGACTGTGGAAGCGATGAGATCCTCAGTGGCGAGGTGGGTCGACGAAACCAAGGAAGAGGAGGTACTGGCGTTAACGCACGGCCTAGAGGAAAGGTTTGGACAAAGATCAACCCCCAGGCAGAGAGCAGCCAGCGAAACCGAGAAGTTTATAGAGAGCCTGGCGGTACCAGATCCTAGAATGGGAAGGAGCATAGAGCCGCAATCGAGAAAGTATGTTCCGGCCCCGGTAGATTACGCCAAAGTAGCCAAACTGGTGCGAGATTGATCGTTTCGTTTCGACGGCACAGGGGACCCGTTAGAGTTCCTGGACCGAGTAACGTGGTCCGCAAGGACATACGGATTAGACATAAACACCATCCCCAGAGCCATGCCAGAACTATTGTAGGGCAGGGCCCAAAGATGGTTAATCATGAACGACGAAGAATGGCCAACATGGGCGAGGTTCAAGGCAAGCTTCGAGAATTTTTTCCTGCCGAAAGGATACTTCGAAAAGTTGGCGGACCAAGTTCGCCAACGGAAGCAGCGTCGCGGAGAGCCTTTCAAAGAATACATGGTGGACCTTCAGTCACTAATGAAACCATTAGGGAAAACCACAAAAGAAGTAATCGAGAGGCTCGTCGAAAACTGCATGCCAAGGATGAAGATGTTCATAAGGCCATACGCCTGCGCGTCTTTAGAGGAGGTGATGGGCCTAGCAGAGGAGTTTGAGGAATTAGCGCAGGAGGAAGAGGTCTTCAACAGGCAGGTGGCCACAGAACAAAGGTGGCGCCACAGACAGCTGCCAGTAAACGAGAGGTGGCAGCGAGAAGAACCGCAGCATAGTGAAGCGACAAGGTACCAGAGGGACCAATGGACCCAGAAAGGGCAACGGGACGAGTTCTACCACCAGGCCGTCCAAAACACACAATGGGCACCAAGGTGGCAAAGAGAGGAATCGCGCCGAGGTCCACCGGAGCGACAGAACAGCACGAACCAAAGTTGGATGCCGAGAGGGCAGCATGAGACCCAGCAGAGGTCGGCTCCGCAACAGCCTAATCAGCAGTGGGCAGCAGGGCCAAGGCAGGGTCCGGTCGAGAACCCAGCCCAGGCATGCAACAGATGCGGTGGCATGGGCCATTGGGCCAGCGGGTGCAGGAATCCAAGGCTGCTTTTCTGCAAAATGTGCGGCGCAACAGGAGTTAGAAGCACAGAATGCTGCCAGAGGGCGGAAACGCGCAGCGGTCTCAGCAACAGGGAGGAGAGCCGGGATCGCACGGTGCTGCCTCTCAAAATTAATAGGAGGACTATCCGAGGAGGAGCATCAGCTGACGGCAACCATCGAGGTCAAGGGCACGGAGATAAAGGCCATGCTGGACACAGGAGCAACGGCGAGTTTTATCTCCGAAGAGCTAGCGAAGAGGCCGGAGGTCACCGGGCAACGAATCGCAACAAGGAGACGAGTGAAACGGAAGGCTAACGGAAGCCATACGGAGACACGCGTCGTGCTCCAAGCCAGGATAAGTTTCGGCGATCGCCCGAAGACCCTAAACCTGCTGGTGATGCCAGGCATGGAGGACAATCTGGTGCTAGGATGGGATTTCCTCAGCGAGTTTGACACAACCTTGACGTGCGCAGGCCACCGGAGTTCGATACCCAAAAGGAGAAGATGGGCCGGCTGTCTGGAGGATAGACTGTCCGTAGCGGTAGCCGGATGCCCAGAAAAATGGGAAGAGGACCGTGTCAAAAGATTCATCGAAAGAGAACTGAAGGCGTTCGCAGGCCAGAAAGGCTGTTCGAACATAACGCAGCGCAGGATCACGATGAAGGACGACATTCCCATAAAACAACGGTATTACCCCAAAAATCCGAAGATTCAGGGGGAGATAAACTCAAAGGTAGAGGAATTGCTGGAAAAGGGATGCATCGAGCCCTCAAATAGCGCGTACAGTTCACCCATCGTAATGGTGAAGAAGAAAACGGGGCAATGGAGGATGTGCGTGGATTTCCGACAAATTAATGCAAAATCAATAAAAGATGCGTACCCGATGCCTCGCATAAATTTCATTTTGGAGCAGCTGAGAGAAGCAAGGTTCTTCAGCAGTCTCGATTTGAAGGATGGGTATTGGTAGATCCCCCTAGAGGAAAGCAGCAGGAAATTCACCGCCTTCACCGTTCCAGGGAAGGGTCTATACCAATGGAAAGTGATGCCTTTTGGGCCCTGGACCAGGTCATAGGCCCGGATATGGCTCCGCACGCATTCGCGTATCAGGATGACATTATAGTGATCGGACGCACCAAGGAGGAGCATATGCGAAATCTACAAGAGGTGTTCAGGAGGTTGAGAGCGGCAAACCTGCGGATAAATACGGAAAAGTGTCATTTCTTCAGGCAGGAGCTGCTCTACCTGGGCCACCGGATAACAAGCCAAGGGATCGGAATGGATCCGGGAAAAGTGGCCGCGATTACAGAGCTACAACCCCCGACGAACGTCAAGGGAGTGCGCCAGTTCATAGGGATGGCATCGTGGTATCGGCGTTTCGTCCCAGATTTCGCAGGAATAGCGAAGCCCCTGAACGATCTTCTGCGAAAAGGAACAAAGTGGGAGTGGACAACCAAGCACCAAGAGGCCTTTGAGACTTTAAAGTCACGGCTGGCGGAGGATCCAGTGCGAGCGTGCCCAGATTTCGAAAGAAAATTCGTGCTGCAAACGGACGCCAGCGACTACGGCGTCGGGGCGGTCCTGACCCAGGACACCGAGGAGGGCGAACGAGTGATCGCGTACGCCAGTCGAACGTTGATTGGGGCCGAGAAAAACTACTCTGCAACGGAAAAGGAGTGCCTGCCCATAGTATGGGCGATAAGGCAAATGAGACCCTACCTGGAGGGGTACCAGTTCGAGGTGATCACGGACCACATGGAGTTGAAGTGGCTTAATAACATCGAGAGCCCACTTGGCAGAATAGCGAGGTGGGTATTCGAACTACAGCAGTATGACTACGTCATCAGCTACCGGAAGGGAAAGCTCAATGTGGTTGCCGACGCTCTGTCCCGCCAGCCGGTAAAGGAAAAATTTAGAAAAGCCATGGAGGTGGTCGCCAAAGAATGCGGGTGGATAAGCGCATTGAAGAAAAAGATGACAACAAGCCCACAAAAATTCCCGGATTACGTGGAAGAGGGCGGTTTGATCTACCGCCACGTCCCGCATAGAGCCGGAAGCGAGGCGTCATGGAAGCTGTGCGTGCCGCTGGAGATGAGGCAGCAGGTCCTCAAGGAAAATCATGACGCACCAACGGCGGGACACTTGGGCGTAGGGAAAACCATAGCCAGAGTGGCCGCCCGGTATTTCTGGCCAGGGATGCAGAGGGACATCCGGAAATACGTCAGGAGGTGCGAGACGTGCCTGAAGTACAAGCCGAGTCAGATGCAGATGGCCGGGCAAATGCTGACACAGGTTCCGGAGGAGCCATGGGCGACGGTGTGTGCAGATTTCGTAGGCCCACTGCCCAGGTCGAAACACGGCAATACGATGATCCTGGTGATAATCGATCGGTTTTCGAAATGGACGGAGATAGTGCCTCTTCGAAAAGCAACAACCGAGGCGCTGCAGAAGGCATTCAGGGAGAAAATTGTCGCGCGGTATGGAGTACCGAATATAATAATAACGGACAACGGGGTGCAGTTCACCAGTCGCAGCTTCAAGAAGTTCAAGAAGGTAAAAACAATGATCGCCCAGTTCGCTGGGAAAGAACAAAGGAAGTGGGACGAACACTGGCCGGAGCTAATGTTGGCGGTAAATTCCGCAGTCTCGGAGTCCACGGGGTACTCGCCGTGTTTTATCACGCAGGGCAGGGAGCCAAGGATGCCGCGAGCCCTGTTCGACGAGAATGTGTTGGTCACGGGAGCTGAACAAGGACCACCCATGGAAAACGCGGCGAGACTTAAGGAGACATTCGAGATAGTAAGGAGGAATATGGAGCGAGCTGCCCAGGACCAGGCGCGACATTACAACTTGAGAAGGCGGAAGTGGAGCCCAAAGGTCAGTGCAACAGTGTGGGCAAAGGAGCACCACCTATCAAAGGCAGCTGAAGGATTCGCGGCGAAACTGGCCCCTCGGTATGACGGGCCATATACGGTGGTGGATTTCGTTTCTCCGGTAATTGTCACGTTACGACACGGCAGGACAAGGAGGGAGAAGAGAGCCCATGTGAGCGAGCTGAAGGCTCAAGACACAGAAGAAACAGTTCGTAACCCAAAGTGGGTTACACCTGTACACAGAGGCGGTCTCAGAGGCGGAGGAGAATTAGTCTTCTTACACGCTAAGACAGATCGCCAGCGGCGACAGGGCATGAGCATTACCAATCAGGACAAGGTTTCGGCACCCAGTGGGAAGACGGAATCGACGTGGAACGTAACGGTTCCCGGAGCAGCAGCAGACAAATGGGAAGACAAGGTTTCGGCACCCAGTGGGAAGACGGAATCGACGTGGAACGTAACGGTTTCCGGAGCAGCAGCAGACAAATTGGAAAGACAAGGTTTCGTCACCCAGTGGGAAGACGGAATCGACGTGGAACGTAACGGTTCCCGGAGCAGCAGCAGACAAATGGGAAGACAAGGTTTCGGCACCCAGTGGGAAGACGGAATCGACGTGGAACGTAACGGTTTCCGGAGCAGCAGCAGACAAATTGGAAGGACAAGGTTTCGTCACCCAGTGGGAAGACGGAATCAACGTGGAACGTAACGGTTCCCGGAGCGACAACGGACGCAGGGAAAGGCAGAGTTTCATCGGCGAGTGGAAAGACGGAGTCAACGTGGAACGTAGCGGTTCCCGAGGCCACGGCGAGGAAGTGAGCACACCGCGCAGCTGCGTTCAGATTGTGCGACGGGACTAGTAGCAGCAAAGGAGAAAGGAGCAACAGGGCACATCGCATGGCAACAACAGGGGTCAGCGGCCGAGAGAAAGGGGGCAACGGCCGCACGGACGGCCACCTGCCAACCGGAAAGTGGCGTGGGATTGGAAGCAGGAGTAACGGCCGCCCGCCAACGGGAATGGGGGCATGGTCGGTGGAACGGGATCCAGGAGGATTAACGGGCGCTCCAGTCAGTATAAAAGGAGGCCCATTGGAGCAGCTCGAGACGAGTCTTTTTAGGAAGCTTGTAGCGTTGAGTTGGAGGACCGCCTATGGAGAGTCCCCCATTCAAGTGTTAGAGCGTTTCTAAAAAGGATTCGGGTTTGCTTGAGTTTGAAGGACCGCCTTTGGAGAGTCCAACAACCAAGCGTAAGGACACGAACGAGACAAGACAGGATCTGTACAGAAGGATCCGGGACAGGTCGGTGGGAAAAACCGAGGCGACAGGAGATGAGTTGGACCAGTTCCTGGCCCCGGCAGGTAGCCTTGCAAGGAAGTGAGGAGGGATTCCCGACTCACAACCAACAGGCGTGGTCCTGCCACGGAAAGGACAGGCCCACTCAGGAGCCCAAGCCCGGTTTGCTCCAAAAGACGCGAAAGGCGGAAAAAGAGAGGATCGTTGTCGGACGGTTTCCTCGACAGCTAGAGGGTATCAGAGTCGAGTTTGGGCCATTCCCGGTCAAAGCAGGTAAGCCATGCAAGGAAGCGAAGAGGGATTCCTGACTCGCAACCAACAGGCGTAGTCCTGCAAGGCACGGATAGGCCGACTCGGGAACTCGCGCCCATTCAGGAAAGCGATCGGGGAAACACCGATCACCCACCGAGCAACTCTTGGTCCGGGGCCATTGACGCGTACGCGGGTGGTCACCCGGCCAAAAAGAGGAGCACGACTCACGGTCCTGGACAGGCGACTTCCGACCTCGTCGGGACTGACAGGACTTCGGCAACTCCCGATTCAGGCTCGCCGGTGCGGAAAGCACGGCGTTTCCCTGGCGTAGCGGAGCCGGCTGTAGGCAGCAAACTCCGAACCGGGTCCGCTGGCGCGCGAAGCACGGCGTGTCTCCCTGGTGCTGCAGAGGCGACAGTTAGTAGCCATCTCCCAAACCGGACTCGCTGGCGCGCGAAGCACGGCGTTCTCCTGGTGTAACGGAGGCCACAGCCCACCAACTCCCTAACCGGCGGTACAGCGCGTAGGCGCGGTATCCCCAGCAATTTAGGGGAGGCCAGTCAGGGCACCTGCCAAAATCCAGCCCGAACCGAGTCAGAGAGGTGGAAGGCTCGACGACAGATAATCAAGGAGGAACCCCCGGCAACAAGGCAACAACAACAACGGAGCGGACCACCCGGACGGCGGAGGAATCAAGGGTCACGAGTATCCGGAGTGGGGCCCATTCCCGGGACCCGCTTGAGACGTTAGTGTAAACAGAAGGAGCAACCAATAAAGAGACTGAACTAAAATAAAAGCTATTGTGTTATTTCTGGGCTCGGGCAATCACGTCGAATTATAAATTCGGTGGAACGGATCCGCAAATCTCTGTGAGCTAGCCGCGGCATACTGTGGCGAGCGGAAGCAAAGAATCAGTTCGTTACACTATAAAATTCATAAATTAGTTTACAATTCAAATATAACTCTTCTTCTTCTTGGAGGTGGTCGCCAAAGAATGCGGGTGGATAAGCGCATTGAAGAAAAAGATGACAACAAGCCCACAAAAATTCCCGGATTACGTGGAAGAGGGCGGTTTGATCTACCGCCACGTCCCGCATAGAGCCGGAAGCGAGGAAGTGGCGTCATGGAAGCTGTGCGTGCCGCTGGAGATGAGGCAGCAGGTCCTCAAGGAAAATCATGACGCACCAACGGCGGGACACTTGGGCGTAGGGAAAACCATAGCCAGAGTGGCCGCCCGGTATTTCTGGCCAGGGATGCAGAGGGACATCCGGAAATACGTCAGGAGGTGCGAGACGTGCCTGAAGTACAAGCCGAGTCAGATGCAGATGGCCGGGCAAATGCTGACACAGGTTCCGGAGGAGCCATGGGCGACGGTGTGTGCAGATTTCGTAGGCCCACTGCCCAGGTCGAAACACGGCAATACGATGATCCTGGTGATAATCGATCGGTTTTCGAAATGGACGGAGATAGTGCCTCTTCGAAAAGCAACAACCGAGGCGCTGCAGAAGGCATTCAGGGAGAAAATTGTCGCGCGGTATGGAGTACCGAAAATAATAATAACGGACAACGGGGTGCAGTTCACCAGTCGCAGCTTCAAGAAGTTCCTCGGAGAACTCGGCGTACGCCATCAGTTCACCGCACCATATACGCCGCAGGAGAATCCCACGGAAAGAGCGAACAGGACGGTAAAAACAATGATCGCCCAGTTCGCTGGGAAAGAACAAAGGAAGTGGGACGAACACTGGCCGGAGCTAATGTTGGCGGTAAATTCCGCAGTCTCGGAGTCCACGGGGTACTCGCCGTGTTTTATCACGCAGGGCAGGGAGCCAAGGATGCCGCGAGCCCTGTTCGACGAGAATGTGTTGGGCACGGGAGCTGAACAAGGCCCACCCATGGAAAACGCGGCGAGACTTAAGGAGCCATTCGAGATAGGAAGGAGGAATATGGAGCGAGCTGCCCAGGACCAGGCGCGACATTACAACTTGAGAAGGCGGAAGTGGAGCCCAAAGGTCAGTGCAACAGTGTGGGCAAAGGAGCACCACCTATCAAAGGCAGCTGAAGGATTCGCGGCGAAACTGGCCCCTCGGTATGACGGGCCATATACGGTGGTGGATTTTGTTTCTCCGGTAATTGTCACGTTACGACACGGCAGGACAAGGAGGGAGAAGAGAGCCCATGTGAGCGAGCTGAAGGCTCAAGACACAGAAGAAACAGTTCGTAACCCAAAGTGGGTTACACCTGTACACAGAGGCGGTCTCAGAGGCGGAGGAGAATTAGTCTTCTTACACGCTAAGACAGATCGCCAGCGGCGACAGGGCATGAGCATTACCAATCAGGACAAGGTTTCGGCACCCAGTGGGAAGACGGAATCGACGTGGAACGTAACGGTTCCCGGAGCAGCAGCAGACAAATGGGAAGACAAGGTTTCGGCACCCAGTGGGAAGACGGAATCGACGTGGAACGTAACGGTTTCCGGAGCAGCAGCAGACAAATTGGAAAGACAAGGTTTCGTCACCCAGTGGGAAGACGGAATCGACGTGGAACGTAACGGTTCCCGGAGCAGCAGCAGACAAATGGGAAGACAAGGTTTCGGCACCCAGTGGGAAGACGGAATCGACGTGGAACGTAACGGTTTCCGGAGCAGCAGCAGACAAATTGGAAGGACAAGGTTTCGTCACCCAGTGGGAAGACGGAATCAACGTGGAACGTAACGGTTCCCGGAGCGACAACGGACGCAGGGAAAGGCAGAGTTTCATCGGCGAGTGGAAAGACGGAGTCAACGTGGAACGTAGCGGTTCCCGAGGCCACGGCGAGGAAGTGAGCACACCGCGCAGCTGCGTTCAGATTGTGCGACGGGACTAGTAGCAGCAAAGGAGAAAGGAGCAACAGGGCACATCGCATGGCAACAACAGGGGTCAGCGGCCGAGAGAAAGGGGGCAACGGCCGCACGGACGGCCACCTGCCAACCGGAAAGTGGCGTGGGATTGGAAGCAGGAGTAACGGCCGCCCGCCAACGGGAATGGGGGGCATGGTCGGTGGAACGGGATCCAGGAGGATTAACGGGCGCTCCAGTCAGTATAAAAGGAGGCCCATTGGAGCAGCTCGAGACGAGTCTTTTTAGGAAGCTTGTAGCGTTGAGTTGGAGGACCACCTATGGAGAGTCCCCCATTCAAGTGTTAGAGCGTTTCTAAAAAGGATTCGGGTTTGCTTGAGTTTGAAGGACCGCCTTTGGAGAGTCCAACAACCAAGCGTAAGGACACGAACGAGACAAGACAGGATCTGTACAGAAGGATCCGGGACAGGTCGGTGGGAAAAACAGAGGCGACAGGAGACGAGTTGGACCAGTTCCTGGCCCCGGCAGGTAGCCTTGCAAGGAAGTGAGGAGGGATTCCCGACTCACAACCAACAGGCGTGGTCCTGCCACGGAAAGGACAGGCCCACTCAGGAGCCCAAGCCCGGTTTGCTCCAAAGGCGAGAAAGGCGGAAAAAGAGAGGATCGTTGTCGGACGGTTTCCTCGACAGCTAGAGGGTATCAGAGTCGAGTTTGGGCCATTCCCGGTCAAAGCAGGTAAGCCATGCAAGGAAGCGAAGAGGGATTCCTGACTCGCAACCAACAGGCGTAGTCCTGCAAGGCACGGATAGGCCGACTCGGGAACTCGCGCCCATTCAGGAAAGCGATCGGGGAAACACCGATCACCCACCGAGCAACTCTTGGTCCGGGGCCATTGACGCGTACGCGGGTGGTCACCCGGCCAAAAAGAGGAGCACGACTCACGGTCCTGGACAGGCGACTTCCGACCTCGTCGGGACTGACAGGACTTCGGCAACTCCCGATTCAGGCTCGCCGGTGCGGAAAGCACGGCGTTTCCCTGGCGTAGCGGAGCCGGCTGTAGGCAGCAAACTCCGAACCGGGTCCGCTGGCGCGCGAAGCACGGCGTGTCTCCCTGGTGCTGCAGAGGCGACAGTTAGTAGCCATCTCCCAAACCGGACTCGCTGGCGCGCGAAGCACGGCGTTCTCCTGGTGTAACGGAGGCCACAGCCCACCAACTCCCTAACCGGCGGTACAGCGCGTAGGCGCGGTATCCCCAGCAATTTAGGGGAGGCCAGTCAGGGCACCTGCCAAAATCCAGCCCGAACCGAGTCAGAGAGGTGGCAGGCTCGACGACAGATAATCAAGGAGGAACCCCCGGCAACAAGGCAACAACAACAACGGAGCGGACCACCCGGACGGCGGAGGAATCAAGGGTCACGAGTATCCGGAGTGGGGCCCATTCCCGGGACCCGCTTGAGACGTTAGTGTAAACAGAAGGAGCAACCAATAAAGAGACTGAACTAAAATAAAAGCTATTGTGTTATTTCTGGGCTCGGGCAATCACGTCGAATTATAAATTCGGTGGAACGGATCCGCAAATCTCTGTGAGCTAGCCGCGGCATACTGTGGCGAGCGGAAGCAAAGAATCAGTTCGTTACACTATAAAATTCATAAATTAGTTTACAATTCAAATATAACTCTTCTTCTTACCGCAGTGTGCCCTCCTACAATCAACAAAACAATGAGAAGCACTTTTCGGCGGCATTTACATTACCGCTATTAGTAGGACCGTAATTCAAGATCCGATAACTTAAAATACTACATTTCCTAATAATACTGACTTAACTATCGATAACAATGTAGGATCGCAGACAAAGACCATATCGCCCTGACGGATGTTCTCCGCCTCTATCAGTAGACTCTCCAACACATGGTCCCTCGGCGCGACTTCCTCGCTTGAAGCACTGCACCATCTGCTCCCATACTCCGCCCTCAGACGGGTTGGATGGGCAATTAAACACCCCTTCAATGCTCCTGCTGGATAACTCACTCTGTATCCTCTTCGTCTCGAACACGTCTCCAAATCGTATGGCCTCCCTGTCGGCTCCCACGAAGTTCTTGCCCACCTCGTACACATCCGGGTCTCGATCGTCGTTATCATCTCTCCAAAGGAATCGTTGGGAACATCGATCTCCAACCTTGGATGCAGCATCAAACACAAGCCGGACCTCACCAGGCTTGTTCGGGTTTTCGACACCGAATTGTGGCAAATTCCATAGCTTGTCGCTCTTCACCGCGACCTCATTCGGCTGCAACTTTCTCGCATATCCTTTGGACACGTAGTCCTTGATGATCCGATCGTATCTTAGCGCCAACGACCCGTTGCGCTTCAACTTCTACTCGACGTTGATCAGCCGTCTGTGTGCCATCTCGTAGCTCCGTGGCAGCACAATGTGGTCATCCTTCCAGAGCAATCCCATCTGGTCGCGACGCCCCACTTTCACCGTGGTGTCGTCGAGGATCCTTTGGGCCCCCGCGTCATCGCTGGCTGCGACCGGTGGCGCGAGCTTTACACCAAAGCTTTCCATTTCGATGTAGTCCTTCACCATCGTTTCCACCGTATCATTCACTGACACGGCTAGAAGGCAGGACCTTGGTGACGGCGATTGTCCACTTACGGGCCCAAACACAACCCATCCAAGCTCGGTTGCGGCCGGAAACGGTCCCTCTCTGGCAAACCGCCTCTTCCTAAGTGGCAATCCCAAATGTCCATGGTCCAGTCCGATGAGCAACTTCGGCACCACGTTGCTGTAGGGCTTCATCGGCAGTCGCGAATCCTTATGAACATGGACATCACGTCGACATAACGTCTGCATCGGCAGACTCAAGCTCGAAACGGCGTATAAGTTCCTCAACGGGTGACGAGTGGGCTTCCCAGCTCCACTGATCTCCAGGCTCACCACGTTGGTAGGCTCCCTGCTGGCTCTTCCTCCAAAACCATTGGATGTTCAGTTGTCGACGTTCGCCTCGTACTCCCAGATCCCTCCATAGCTCGTCGTCGATCATCGTGACGGAGGATCCTTCATCTAACAGCGCGTATGTGTCCACCTGGCGACCAGATCCGTACAGCGTTACTGGCAGTATACATAACAAAAGTCGGCCTCCTTCGACGTCAATACTTAAGTTTCTCTGCATGGGCGCCTCCTCTGGCTGCGGGGCCCCTCTCTACAGGCTGTTTCTGCGGACAGCCGACTCCTGGGTCCTCTCGTGGTCCCTGTAACCACCTCGTGGCGAAGATCTCCTTTCCGGGCTGCGTCTGGAAACTGGTGACATCTGGTTTCCCCCGTTGGCACCTGAAGCCTCCTCGCTGCTCCGGCCGTCTTCGCCCTTCGTCCTCTTCATGTAGCAGACGGTGATGCAATCTGCAGCATCCGTTGATCTGGCACTCGCCATGCCCATCGCAGGATCTGGCCGCATGCCCACTCCGTAAGCATGTGAAGCAGAGCCGATGCCTCTTCACCATGCTCCATCTGCCCGGTGGCAGAGCTCCAATGAATTCCCTGCAGCTCGTCGTAGCATGTTGCCCTCCACAAATTGGGCAACCTTCCTGCCGGTCAACCCGCTGCTCGTATCCGTTCTGGTCGACTCTCGCGTGTAGAACTCGACGCCTCGGCTCCTTTCCATCGACGTCCAAAATCGTACACACGATGTTCGCGTAATCCTGTAGCCACGCGCTGAAGTACCCAATCCACTCGTTTGCTGGTGGGAAGCTTTGCTACAAGCTCCTCCATGACGGTGGGGTTTCCCAGATGTTGCTCCGCCTTCGCCGACTGCAAGAAGGCCGTGAGGTTACTCACTCTGGTTGCGAAGGGGACGATCCTCGCCAGTTGCTGCTCCGTAATCGGCGGCACCTCTCGCACGCTGTTCAGCTGGCTGCGTATAAGCTGCTCCGGTCGGACAAACCTAAAGCGCAGCTGCTCCATCACGGCTCTGACATTCGCAGGGTGAATCAGCAGCGACTTGCGAGACTGCTTCATCCTTCAGCGCCTTCAATAGCCTCTGGTTGTTCTCCAGGTCTGTGCAGTTGTACGCTTGGGTCGTCTCCACAAATGCACAATAAAAGATGGGCCAGTCCTCGGGTTGCCCTCCAAATATAGGCAAGTCCGGGAGCCTCCTCGGCCCATTCGCTCCTTGGGTTCCAATCGATGGATGCAGTTTCCACGTTGTGGATGCTCCCGCCCGGTAGCACGAATTCATGCGCTGTCTGCGCAGCACTTGTAGCACACAGTGAGTTGCTAGTCGTTAGCAACGGTGGTCCACTCCAAGATGGCGGCAGCGTGTAGATCCCACTGGTTGCACCGAAACTGCTATTTGGGACCGGCCCGACCCCGTTAGTTGGGGCCTCACCGTTCCATGTGGCGGCTAATGGCGGTCCGCTCCACGATGGTGGCCGCTCCGACGCTCCACTGTTGGCGCCATTTGCGCTTGGGCCAACTGCGATTGGCGCGCAATTGGCGGTGCTCGTTGTGTTCATGGCTCTAACCTGCTTCAGCTCATTCTCTAACGCCGTGATCCTATCCAAAAGGTACGCCGTGAGTGGCTGGCCCACCTCCGGCTCTGAGCTCGCAGCTGCTGTTACAGTACTCCTTGGTTGGGACGCTACTGTAGTCGCTGTAGTGGCTGAGCGAGAAATGGCCGCCGCCGTGGTTATGTTAACCCTTGGCCGGTTTTCTGCTGCACTACTCGCTGGCTGCTGCGTTGTTGTAGTCTCCCTAGAACTGCGAATAAAAGCTGTTGTTTTGGGTCATGCAGAGTTGCCTTAAACGGCTCCCCTCACGCGTAGGTCCGAAGAAAGGGGTACTTCAAAGGCCTAGGCTGTGGCAAACGGAACGTTTTATTCTATAATAAAACAGTCTTAATCAGTCTGTAGACTGATTAAGATCCATTAGCTGCTCACAATTAGTTGCCCACTTTGAAAGAACAGCCCCGGCCGAGCTTAAGATTTCAACTACTTCGTTTCGCATTGACGTAAGTTCTTCGATTGTATCCACGCCTGACAAGAGATCGTCAACGTAGAAGCTATTCGATAAGACTAAGGATCCTAGAGGGTGTGAAACTGAATATATCTTACTAAGGTACTTGAGTCATCGGATAGCTAAGAACGGTGCGCAGACCATGCCGTATGTAATGGTATTCAAGCGATAGACTTGTAATTTTTCATCCTTATACTGCCTCCATACCAGAGCAAACTCCAATACCAATGCAAGAAATCACCAATACATCGAGAAAATTGGAGAGAGAAATTTTTGTTACAAGTCATGTCGGCATACTGAAAAAAATTATAGTACCATTTTCTATGGAAAAAAAGTAATAAACAAATATATGAAATAAAAATTAAAAACTGTAATTAAATTATAAATAAAAGAAATTTATAGCTCCGATGTCAACCATTCTTTTTGAGATCTCAACCAAAAGTAATTTTTTACAGTGAAAAGTTTTTGGCAATACAAAAACGAAGTTCCTTCGTATTTTTACGAACAACTGAGAGACTATACAATTGTTGTTGCTTATCTCGACAACGGAGGCAACGAACAAAGAGAAAAAAAAAACGAAAATTGTAAAATTGAAAAAAAAAGTACATATATGAAATTTCATTTCCCATATAAAGAGCAATTCCAACAACAAAGGAGCACCGAGAGCAATGGGGCTGGGCACCCCTGCTCCATACTATTAGTTGAAAATTACGATGGGATTCAGTTATTTCTAATTGTCTGTACATTTTGACGATATCTGCATTAACAACGTATTTGCGAAGATGAAACCTTAGTAATGTAGCGTATAGACACGGTTGTGTAGTTGGTCCGATTATTAGCAATTTGTTCAATGACACTTGAGAGCTTGTCTTACTCGATGCATCGAAAACCACTCTAAGTTTAGTGCTTGAACTTTGCGGTCTGAGCACACGTTGATAAGGAATGAAGAAATGAGGCTCAGTCGGAATTTCGTCATTGACCAACGTCATGTGGCCTAAGGAAATGTACTCTTTTATAAAGGCAACGTACATGGAATTTATTTCTGGGTTATTGGACATTCTTCTTTCTAGTGCGAAGAACCACCTTTTTGCGATTTCAAACGACGAGCCGAGACAAATAGGGCTGGACTTAAGTGGCAATGAAACTTGAATTCGACCGTAGGGTAACCGAACAATACTCTCCATGAATACTCTTTCGCACATAATTTGCTCCGGAGTGTAGAGTTTATTCTGTGCAATGCTCGGGAGACTTTCTATTTCCCAGAAATTTCTAAAACTTTCTATTTCGAATCAACATGTCTACACTGCAATGATCTTGAACCGTGCTCAACATTGAGGTAGCCTGTTTAAAATTTGTCTCTGATGACTTGCACCGACCTGACACGATCCATCCAAAAACGGAGTTTTGTAGAACTGGACCATGTGTTTCTTGCTTTAATTTCCCTTCCTTTAAGAACTCGAAAAATGCGTCAGCACCAAGCAATATGTCAATTCTCTGAGGTTTGTGGAACAGTGGATCAGCTAACTTTATGTTGTCAGGGAGGTTCCAGGCTAACACTTGAACAGCCCTCTCTGGTTGGGACGATGATATTGACTTCAGAACAATAAGTTCAGCTTCCAATTGAAATGCCTGTGTTCGGGAGTGTATAGTTGCTTGAACTGTACTACGAGCTGATGCAGTTGATTGACCTATTCCAAGAAGATTTGTGTCTTTTCGAGCGCGCATAAGTTTAAGAATTTTGGACAACTCCTCTGTTATAAAGTTTACCTGTGACCCGGAATCTAAAAGCACACGAGCAATATGCATTTGACCATTGCTACCTGTAATGTTGACAAGGGCTGTAGCTAATACAATCTGATTTGAGTCGGCTGTCATCGCGTGGTGGACGGCCGGAGTGGTGAATGGTTGTGTCACAATCGGCTCTTGAGTGGAAGCTAGCTCGGAAGGTGAAGAAACGGAGCTGTATCTATGAAGCAGTGAATGATGTGGTTTCAAACACACGGCACTTAGAGGATTGACACGAAAGAACGGAATGCCCTTTCCTTAGGCAGTTTATGCACAATGGGAATGTCTTAGCGAATTTGAATCGTGTAGCGACTGTTGCGGCCACAAACGAACTGCACGCGTGAATGTAGTGATCCACAGCTTTGCAATAATAGCATTTTGGATCCTGGGTTCGAGTAGTATTGGCAACGGACAAGGAAGTTTTACTAAAGTTCTTTAAAGAATTTGGCCGCCCAGGCTTACGAGACCTTTGCGTGCTTGACGAAGCTTCATCTGCTGCTAAATGTTGGTAGCGTTTATTGAGTGCATCTTGGCAGTCCTGCCAAAGGGGGATGTTTTGAAAGTCTAAACTTTCTTCCCATTTAGACTTAGTTTTTGCGTCCACTTTGGTCATGACGATGTGTATGAGCATTGCATTTGCTATTACTTTGTCACTGCCTAGTGAAAGCAAGGATTCGTAAATAGCTCTGACAGTATCTATCATGTGACGCAGTGACAAGGCGGACGGACCCTGCATTGAGGGAATGTCGAAGAGGCGTGAAATACAATCAAAAAAATTAAACACTGATTGTCGTACACCCGATTTAAGGCGGCTAGTGCCTTTGGGTAATTTGCCTCAGTTATTTGATATGCTTTCACGGTCCCCAACGCTTCTATCTCCAGACATGACAACAGGTGATTAAATTTTTCGACGTCGCTAAGAGTTGGATCGCTATCTATGAGACTAGTGAATAAACCAATAAAGTTCTTATACTCTGAGTAGAACCCGGAAAACTTGGGTAAATTTATTCGAGGTAAATTTTTATTGTGGGAGCTTGTGGTATTAAGGGTCGAGTTAAATAATGGTGGTCTTTGATTCTGTCCACTAGCTGACATATAAAGAGATTTTGTGGCTACACACTTATCCTCAAGCTCAGCTCGCGAGGACAATACCGGATTAATGGACTCAATTTCATCTTGAAGGTTAAATGCACGATTTATGTAATTGTTTAAAATTTCTAATCTGCACTCTAATTCGCTGCCTCGAATGGATACGATTTGTTGTTGCATAAACTCTCCCATGCGGTCTATGTCACCCTTAACACTTTCAAGACGCGAGAGTAATGAATTAGCACGATCGTAGCCATCATTGATATTGTGTACACTTGAACTTTGCTGACGACTTAAACGTCGCTTCGGAGCCATGATGTAATTTTACGCTAAAATGTCAATATAAGTGAATCTTTGCCAGCCACTGACTTAATTTAAATTAAATTCTCAAGTAGAAAGCACAGTTATCTAGTGTTGCGATAGGTTATTGATTGAACTTATTTTAACTTTGGAACTTTGTTATGACTGTACCCGAATTGTATGTGAGCTGAAGTGCAAGCGTGAGCCGTTACTCTACAGCAGAGAGACAAATTGAACAACTCGAATTCACTAAACTCGCGCTAAGCGCAATTAAGGTGCTGCAACGATTTTCAAAGCTCCCTCTGATCGATGAACTGTATTTCTGCTGTATGTATGTGTGTGTTATGTGTGCGATGGTATGTGCATGTGAAGAGAGAAAGAACGACACCAAGCAACTAGAGAACCAACCTGTAATCTTGACACGTTTTTGCCTCAAAATTTACGCCTTGGCTGATATTTGCAGGCTTATGTATGTATGTAGGTCATTTACCGAAATTCTATCAATTTGTTACTTAGCGATTAAGGAAATCCAGCGGCGTGTCCAGTACAAGCCCAAACTGAGATTCCACGGTGAATGTATAGGTGTAAAGCTGATCTGCTATATGAACAATGAATTCCAGCGGCGTGTCGAGTACAAGCCCGAACTGAAATTGCGGATGGACGTATAGCGGATCTGCTATGTATATGATGATACGTCCTTCTGAGTCCACCCGGTAGAAACGCATCAACCGAATTCAATGGAAGTTTCTTTATTACTCGTTTCTATCTATTCGTTCCTTCGAAACTGCGACGCAGCGAGTAACAGAGCGAGTACTTAACAGAGTGATAACATTTTTAGGCGGTACAATTCAAATATTTCTCATAAGTATGGGAGTAGGGAACACACGTAGAGATCTTGCAGCTCGGGCTCGTTGGGGGTTATTTTATTTGCTCATAGCTTGCTATGCCCCGTCTCATAGCTAAGTAGCCCAAGTTGCGAGTTCTACGTATTTCCCTCACCTATTATTTTTTAAACAAGTTACGACTAAACATCGGCCGCGTTGAATGGCCGAAGGGCTTCAATTGATAGGTAATGGTGCTAGTCTATGGATAGCACGTTTGTAGATTCCATTTTTAGTTTTTACGATGGCCACTCGGACCCTTCCATCAGCACCTGTAATCGTTTCAGTGATGATGCCCAAAAGCCATGTCTGAGGTGGCAGGTTGTCCTCCTGAATTGCGACAACGGTTCCAGCAATTACATTTGGCGACTCCTTATTCCATTTCACACGTTGTTGTAAGCTTAACAAGTAGTCTCGTGACCAATCCTGCCAAAAGCGTTGTTTTATCGCAGACACCAAATGCCAGCGCTGAAGAAACGATAAATTCGGTTCCACATTTGCCTGAGCGGATGCTGGAGGCAAGGTCGCCAAACTGGTCCCGACGAGGAGGTGCCCAGGGGTTATAGCTTCATCATCGTTTGGACTTGAGCCGTCAGCGATAATCGGCCGCGAATTCAGCACTGCTTCAACTTCTACGATCACCGTCTGGAGCTCGTCTTCCTTTAGTAACGCGTTACCCACAGCTCGGAGAAACAAGTGTTTAGCCGATTTAACGGCCGCCTCCCACAGCCCTCCAAAATGTGGGGCTCTGGGAGGGATGAAGATAAATTCGAATCGACGAGGTGCTCCAAATGCTGTCATTGCGTCCTTATGGGTTTCCAATTTGCTCATTATGTCATGATTGATGCGAGCCCGAGAAATTCGTGGCGTTATCGCAATACAATTTCTCGATGGGTCCACGTCTTCCGACAAATCTAGATAAGCACATAATGAATGTATTAGCGGTGAGATCTTTTACAAGTTCTAGATGAACGGCTTTTGACAGGAAGCAAATGAATATCGATACATACATCTTTATTGGAGGCCACGAATTCCTAGCGATACTCGAATCGGCCAAATAAGTCAACTCCACTAATTGCGAATGGCCTTGTTCCTATCAAACGGTCGGCTGGTAAATTACCCATTATTTGTGAAGCTAATTTTGGCTTGTATCGAAAGCAATGTACACAGTGTCGTACGACCGCGCTACACTCGCGCCTAGCATTTATGAGCCATATTGTTTGGCGAATAAGACCAACCAATGCTCTGGGTCCTGCATGACAATTTGTTCTATGCAGATGTTGAATGTATAAACTCACGAATCTGTTGCCCTTTGGCATGAGAAGCGGAAACTTTACGCTGTAGCTTAACTGTGCATTGAACAATCGACCTCCTACTCGCAATAAAGACACCTGAAGCTTTCCGATTGATTCAGTCACAACAAATGGACTTAGTTTTTGAAGTGAGTCTGGCACTTTAACTGATTTTTGTTTATGAGTTCACTTTTATATGCATTTTGCTGGATGACGTTTACAACAAGTAAGAAGGCCGAGCCGAGCTCAACCGAGGTAGGATTTAGCGAAGACCACGAGCGAGATTTTGTTGCGTTAACGAATCGTAGGAAGTACGCAACAATGCGCATTACTTTAAGAAATGAAGATGAATTTTCGACAATTTTTTCTATCGGATTCGGCTCGAGTTGTGTTGTAACGTGGCTAGTAGTTATATTCCGAATCTCTAACTCTTCGTTAGTGTTGATTTGCTGAATTTTTGTATTTTGAGGCCAACGCCTTTGATCTTGAGTCAAGAAGTGGGGACCATCAAACCAAAATGAATTTTTTAATTCATTAACTGTACAACCCCGAGATGGAAAGTCTGCTGGATTGCTGTCAGAGGGTACATGGCGCCAACTAGCCGATGAGGTCATCTCTTGAATCTCACTGACGCGGTTGGCAACAAAGGTTTTTAGTTTTGAAGAATGTGTTTGCAGCCAATACAAGACGATTTCTGAATCGGACCACATTACAACTCGTTCAACTGGAGAGTCGATCAATGGACGAACTTCTTCCCACAAGTTGGCTAGCAAGTGCGCCGCGCAAAGCTCCAGTCGTGGTACCGACTTTGTTTTCAGAGGAGCCACTCTTGATTTTGCAGTAAGCAATTTAACTTCCACACCATGTGGATGTTCGACACGGATGTACAGGCAACATCCGTATGCCTCAGTTGAGGCATCCGCAAAGCCATGTATTTGACATACGGTATTTTTTGTCGTACCTACATGCCTTGGAATTGTCAATATATCCAACTCTTCCAAACCAATTGTGATCGATTGCCATTTCTGCTGAAGGCTTTCAGGAATTGGATCATCCCACTCTATCTTAAGCAGCCAAATCTGTTGTATAAGAATTTTGGCCCTTGTGACAACAGGAAAAATAAGCCCGAGAGGATCATATAGGCGAGCAGTAAGGGACAACATAGATCTTTTTGTTGGCGCATGGCTTGTACACATCTCTCGCGAAGAAAACTTAAAGATGTCATGTTTTGGGTTCCAAACGAGGCCTAACGCCTTTGTATCTTCGTGCTCCCCGACAGATACATCTGTAGATTGATTAAGGTATATTAGCTGCTCACAGTTGGTTGCCCACTTCGAAAGAACAAGCCCGGCCGAGCCTAAGATTTCAACTACTTCGTTTCGCATCGACGTAAGTTCTTCGATTGTATCCACACCTGACAAAAGATCGTCAACATAGAAGCTATTCGATAAGACTAAAGATCCTAGAGGATGGGAAACTGAATATATCTCACTTAGGTACTTGAGGCAGCGGATAGCTAAGAACGGTGCGCAGGCCGTGCCGTATGTAATGGTATTTAAGCGATAGACTTATAATTTTTCATCCTTACACTGTCTCCATACTATTAGTTGAAACTTACGATGGGATTCAGTTATTTCGACTTGTCTATACATTTTGACGATATCTGCTGTAATAGCGTATTTGCGAAGACGAAACCTTAGCAATGTAGCGTATAGACACGGCTGTATAGTTGGTCCGATCATCAGTAATTCGTTCAAGGACTCTTGAGAGCTTGTCTTACTCGATGCATCGAAAACCACTCTAAGTTTAGTGCTTGAACTTTGCGGTCTGAGCACACATTGATAAGGAATGAAGAAATGAGGCTCAGTAGGAATTTCATCATTGACCAACGTCATGTGGGAAATGAACCTAAGGAAATGTACTCCTTCATAAAGGCAACGTACATGGAATTTATTTCTGGGTTATTGGACATCCTCCTTTCTAGTGCTAAGAACCGCCTTTTTGCGATTTCAAACGACGAGCCGAGACAAGTAGGGCTGAACTTAAATGGCAATGAAACTTGAAGTCGACCGGAGGGTAACCGAACAATACTCTCGATGAATGCCTTTTCGCACATAATTTGCTACGGAGTGTAAAGTTTATTCTGTGCAATGCTCGGGAGACTTTCTATTTCCCAGAATTTTCGAATCAACATGTCTACACTGCAATGATCTTGAACCGCGCTTAACATTGAGGTAGCCTGTTTGAAATTTGTTTTTGATGACTTGCACCGACCTGATACGATCCATCCAAAAACGGAATTTTGTAGGACTGGACCATATGTTTCCTGCTTGAATTTCCCTTCCTTTAACAACTCGAAAAATGCGTCCGCACCAAGCAATATGTCAATTCTCTGAGGTTTGTGGAACAGTGGATCAGCTAACTTTATGTTGTCAGGGAGGTTCCAGTCTAACACTTGAACTGCCCTCTCTGGTTGGGACGATGATATTGACTTCAGAACAATAAGTTCAGCTTCCAATTGAAATGCCTGTGTTCGGGAGTGTATAGTTGCTTGAACTGTACTACGAGCTGATGCAGTTGATTGACCTATTCCAAGAAGATTTGTGTCTTTTCGAGCGCGCATAAGTTTAAGAATTTTGGACAACTCCTCTGTTATAAAGTTTACCTGTGACCCGGAATCTAAAAGCACACGAGCAATATGCATTTGACCATTGCTACCTGTAATGTTGACAAGGGCTGTAGCTAATACAATCTGATTTGAGTCGGCTGTCATCGCGTGGTGGACGGCCGGAGTGGTGAATGGTTGTGTCACAATCGGCTCTTGAGTGGAAGCTAGCTCGGAAGGTGAAGAAACGGAGCTGTATCTATGAAGCAGTGAATGATGTGGTTTTGAACACACCCGGCGCTTAGAGGATTGACACGAAAGAACGGAATGCCCTTTCCTTAGGCAGTTTATGCACAATGGGAATGTCTTAGCGAATTTGAATCGTGTAGCGACTGTTGCGGCCACAAACGAACTGCACGCGTGAATGTAGTGATCCACAGCTTTGCAATAATAGCATTTTGGATCCTGGGTTCGAGTAGTATTGGCAACGGACAAGGAAGTTTTACTAAAGTTCTTTAAAGAATTTGGCCGCCCAGGCTTACGAGACCTTTGCGTGCTTGACGAAGCTTCATCTGCTGCTAAATGTTGGTAGCGTTTATTGAGTGCATCTTGGCAGTCCTGCCAAAGGGGGATGTTTTGAAAGTCTAAACTTTCTTCCCATTTAGACTTAGTTTGTGCGTCCACTTTGGTCATGACGATGTGTATGAGCATTGCATTTGCTATTACTTTGTCACTGCCTAGTGAAAGCAAGGATTCGTAAATAGCTCTGACAGTATCTATCATGTGACGCAGTGACAAGGCGGACGGACCCTGCATTGAGGGAATGTCGAAGAGGCGTGAAATACAATCAAAAAAATTAAACACTGATTGTCGTACACCCGATTTAAGGCGGCTAGTGCCTTTGGGTAATTTGCCTCAGTTATTTGATATGCTTTCACGGTCCCCAACGCTTCTTTCTCCAGACATGACAACAGGTGATTAAATTTTTCGACGTCGCTAAGAGTTGGATCGCTATCTATGAGACTAGTGAATAAACCAATAAAGTTACTCTGAGTAGAACCCGGAAAACTTGGGTAAATTTATTCGAGGTAAATTTTTATTGTGGGAGCTTGTGGTATTAAGGGTCGAGTTAAATAATGGTGGTCTTTGATTCTGTCCACTAGCTGACATATAAAGAGATTTTGTGGCTACACACTTATCCTCAAGCTCAGCTCGCGAGGACAATACCGGATTAATGGACTCAATTTCATCTTGAAGGTTAAATGCACGATTTATGTAATTGTTTAAAATATCTAATCTGCACTCTAATTCGCTGCCTCGAATGGATACGATTTGTTGTTGCATAAACTCTCCCATGCGGTCTATGTCACCCTTAACACTTTCAAGACGCGAGAGTAATGAATTAGCACGATCGTAGCCATCATTGATATTGTGTACACTTGAACTTTGCTGACGACTTAAACGTCGCTTCGGAGCCATGATGTAATTTTACGCTAAAATGTCAATATAAGTGAATCTTTGCCAGCCACTGACTTAATTTAAATTAAATTCTCAAGTAGAAAGCACAGTTATCTAGTGTTGCGATAGGTTATTGATTGAACTTATTTTAACTTTGGAACTTTGTTATGACTGTACCCGAATTGTATGTGAGCTGAAGTGCAAGCGTGAGCCGTTACTCTACAGCAGAGAGACAAATTGAACAACTCGAATTCACTAAACTCGCGCTAAGCGCAATTAAGGTGCTGCAACGATTTTCAAAGCTCCCTCTGATCGATGAACTGTATTTCTGCTGTATGTATGTGTGTGTTATGTGTGCGATGGTATGTGCATGTGAAGAGAGAAAGAACGGCACCAAGCAACTAGAGAACCAACCTGTAATCTTGACACGTTTTTGCCTCAAAATTTACGCCTTGGCTGATATTTGCAGGCTTATGTATGTATGTAGGTCATTTACCGAAATTCTATCAATTTGTTACTAAGGAAATCCGTTTCCTTAGTTTTGCGATTAAGGAAATCCAGCGGCGTGTCCAGTACAAGCCCAAACTGAGATTCCACGGTGAATGTATAGGTGTAAAGCTGATCTGCTATATGAACAATGAATTCCAGCGGCGTGTCGAGTACAAGCCCGAACTGAAATTGCGGATGGACGTATAGCGGATCTGCTATGTATATGATGATACGTCCTTCTGAGTCCACCCGGTAGAAACGCATCAACCGAATTCAATGGAAGTTTCTTTATTACTCGTTTCTATCTATTCGTTCCTTCGAAACTGCGACGCAGCGAGTAACAGAGCGAGTACTTAACAGAGTGATAACATTTTTAGGCGGTACAATTCAAATATTTCTCATAAGTATGGGAGTAGGGAACACACGTAGAGATCTTGCAGCTCGGGCTCGTTGGGGGTTATTTTATTTGCTCATAGCTTGCTATGCCCCGTCTCATAGCTAAGTAGCCCAAGTTGCGAGTTCTACGTATTTCCCTCACCTATTATTTTTTAAACAAGTTACGACTAAACATCGGCCGCGTTGAATGGCCGAAGGGCTTCAATTGATAGGTAATGGTGCTAGTCTATGGATAGCACGTTTGTAGATTCCATTTTTAGTTTTTACGATGGCCACTCGGACCCTTCCATCAGCACCTGTAATCGTTTCAGTGATGATGCCCAAAAGCCATGTCTGAGGTGGCAGGTTGTCCTCCTGAATTGCGACAACGGTTCCAGCAATTACATTTGGCGACTCCTTATTCCATTTCACACGTTGTTGTAAGCTTAACAAGTAGTCTCGTGACCAATCCTGCCAAAAGCGTTGTTTTATCGCAGACACCAAATGCCAGCGCTGAAGAAACGATAAATTCGGTTCCACATTTGCCTGAGCGGATGCTGGAGGCAAGGTCGCCAAACTGGTCCCGACGAGGAGGTGCCCAGGGGTTATAGCTTCATCATCGTTTGGGCTTGAGCCGTCAGCGATAATCGGCCGCGAATTCAGCACTGCTTCAACTTCTACGATCACCGTCTGGAGCTCGTCTTCCTTTAGTAACGCGTTACCCACAGCTCGGAGAAACAAGTGTTTAGCCGATTTAACGGCCGCCTCCCACAGCCCTCCAAAATGTGGGGCTCTGGGAGGGATGAAGATAAATTCGAATCGACGAGGTGCTCCAAATGCTGTCATTGCGTCCTTATGGGTTTCCAATTTGCTCATTATGTCATGATTGATGCGAGCCCGAGAAATTCGTGGCGTTATCGCAATACAATTTCTCGATGGGTCCACGTCTTCCGACAAATCTAGATAAGCACATAATGAATGTATTAGCGGTGAGATCTTTTATAAGTTCTAGATGAACGGCTTTTGACAGGAAGCAAATGAATATCGATACATACATCTTTATTGGAGGCCACGAATTCCTAGCGATACTCGAATCGGCCAAATAAGTCAACTCCACTAATTGCGAATGGCCTTGTTCCTATCAAACGGTCGGCTGGTAAATTACCCATTATTTGTGAAGCTAATTTTGGCTTGTATCGAAAGCAATGTACACAGTGTCGTACGACCGCGCTACACTCGCGCCTAGCATTTATGAGCCATATTGTTTGGCGAATAAGACCAACCAATGCTCTGGGTCCTGCATGACAATTTGTTCTATGCAGATGTTGAATGTATAAACTCACGAATCTGTTGCCCTTTGGCATGAGAAGCGGAAACTTTACGCTGTAGCTTAACTGTGCATTGAACAATCGACCTCCTACTCGCAATAAAGACACCTGAAGCTTTCCGATTGATTCAGTCACAACAAATGGACTTAGTTTTTGAAGTGAGTCTGGCACTTTAACTGATTTTTGTTTATGAGTTCACTTTTATATGCATTTTGCTGGATGACGTTTACAACAAGTAAGAAGGCCGAGCCGAGCTCAACCGAGGTAGGATTTAGCGAAGACCACGAGCGAGATTTTGTTGCGTTAACGAATCGTAGGAAGTACGCAACAATGCGCATTACTTTAAGAAATGAAGATGAATTTTCGACAATTTTTTCTATCGGATTCGGCTCGAGTTGTGTTGTAACGTGGCTAGTAGTTATATTCCGAATCTCTAACTCTTCGTTAGTGTTGATTTGCTGAATTTTTGTATTTTGAGGCCAACGCCTTTGATCTTGAGTCAAGAAGTGGGGACCATCAAACCAAAATGAATTTTTTAATTCATTAACTGTACAACCCCGAGATGGAAAGTCTGCTGGATTGCTGTCAGAGGGTACATGGCGCCAACTAGCCGATGAGGTCATCTCTTGAATCTCACTGACGCGGTTGGCAACAAAGGTTTTTAGTTTTGAAGAATGTGTTTGCAGCCAATACAAGACGATTTCTGAATCGGACCACATTACAACTCGTTCAACTGGAGAGTCGATCAATGGACGAACTTCTTCCCACAAGTTGGCTAGCAAGTGCGCCGCGCAAAGCTCCAGTCGTGGTACCGACTTTGTTTTCAGAGGAGCCACTCTTGATTTTGCAGTAAGCAATTTAACTTCCACACCATGTGGATGTTCGACACGGATGTACAGGCAACATCCGTATGCCTCAGTTGAGGCATCTGCAAAGCCATGTATTTGACATACGGTATTTTTTGTCGTACCTACATGCCTTGGAATTGTCAATATATCCAACTCTTCCAAACCAATTGTGATCGATTGCCATTTCTGCTGAAGGCTTTCAGGAATTGGATCATCCCACTCTATCTTAAGCAGCCAAATCTGTTGTATAAGAATTTTGGCCCTTGTGACAACAGGACAAATAAGCCCGAGAGGATCATATAGGCGAGCAGTAAGGGACAACATAGATCTTTTTGTTGGCGCATGGCTTGTACACATCTCTCGCGAAGAAAACTTAAAGATGTCATGTTTTGGGTTCCAAACGAGGCCTAACGCCTTTGTATCTTCGTGCTCCCCGACAGATACATCTGTAGATTGATTAAGGTATATTAGCTGCTCACAGTTGGTTGCCCACTTCGAAAGAACAAGCCCGGCCGAGCCTAAGATTTCAACTACTTCGTTTCGCATCGACGTAAGTTCTTCGATTGTATCCGCACCTGACAAAAGATCGTCAACATAGAAGCTATTCGATAAGACTAAAGATCCTAGAGGATGGGAAACTGAATATATCTCACTTAGGTACTTGAGGCAGCGGATAGCTAAGAACGGTGCGCAGGCCGTGCCGTATGTAATGGTATTTAAGCGATAGACTTATAATTTTTCATCCTTACACTGTCTCCATACTATTAGTTGAAACTTACGATGGGATTCAGTTATTTCGACTTGTCTATACATTTTGACGATATCTGCTGTAATAGCGTATTTGCGAAGACGAAACCTTAGCAATGTAGCGTATAGACACGGCTGTATAGTTGGTCCGATCATCAGTAATTCGTTCAAGGACTCTTGAGAGCTTGTCTTACTCGATGCATCGAAAACCACTCTAAGTTTAGTGCTTGAACTTTGCGGTCTGAGCACACATTGATAAGGAATGAAGAAATGAGGCTCAGTAGGAATTTCATCATTGACCAACGTCATGTGGGAAATGAACCTAAGGAAATGTACTCCTTCATAAAGGCAACGTACATGGAATTTATTTCTGGGTTATTGGACATCCTCCTTTCTAGTGCTAAGAACCGCCTTTTTGCGATTTCAAACGACGAGCCGAGACAAGTAGGGCTGAACTTAAATGGCAATGAAACTTGAAGTCGACCGGAGGGTAACCGAACAATACTCTCGATGAATGCCTTTTCGCACATAATTTGCTACGGAGTGTAAAGTTTATTCTGTGCAATGCTCGGGAGACTTTCTATTTCCCAGAATTTTCGAATCAACATGTCTACACTGCAATGATCTTGAACCGCGCTTAACATTGAGGTAGCCTGTTTGAAATTTGTTTTTGATGACTTGCACCGACCTGATACGATCCATCCAAAAACGGAATTTTGTAGGACTGGACCATATGTTTCCTGCTTGAATTTCCCTTCCTTTAACAACTCGAAAAATGCGTCCGCACCAAGCAATATGTCAATTCTCTGAGGTTTGTGGAACAGTGGATCAGCTAACTTTATGTTGTCAGGGAGGTTCCAGTCTAACACTTGAACTGCCCTCTCTGGTTGGGACGATGATATTGACTTCAGAACAATAAGTTCAGCTTCCAATTGAAATGCCTGTGTTCGGGAGTGTATAGTTGCTTGAACTGTACTACGAGCTGATGCAGTTGATTGACCTATTCCAAGAAGATTTGTGTCTTTTCGAGCGCGCATAAGTTTAAGAATTTTGGACAACTCCTCTGTTATAAAGTTTACCTGTGACCCGGAATCTAAAAGCACACGAGCAATATGCATTTGACCATTGCTACCTGTAATGTTGACAAGGGCTGTAGCTAATACAATCTGATTTGAGTCGGCTGTCATCGCGTGGTGGACGGCCGGAGTGGTGAATGGTTGTGTCACAATCGGCTCTTGAGTGGAAGCTAGCTCGGAAGGTGAAGAAACGGAGCTGTATCTATGAAGCAGTGAATGATGTGGTTTCGAACACACACGGCACTTAGAGGATTGACACGAAAGAACGGAATGCCCTTTCCTTAGGCAGTTTATGCACAATGGGAATGTCTTAGCGAATTTGAATCGTGTAGCGACTGTTGCGGCCACAAACGAACTGCACGCGTGAATGTAGTGATCCACAGCTTTGCAATAATAGCATTTTGGATCCTGGGTTCGAGTAGTATTGGCAACGGACAAGGAAGTTTTACTAAAGTTCTTTAAAGAATTTGGCCGCCCAGGCTTACGAGACCTTTGCGTGCTTGACGAAGCTTCATCTGCTGCTAAATGTTGGTAGCGTTTATTGAGTGCATCTTGGCAGTCCTGCCAAAGGGGGATGTTTTGAAAGTCTAAACTTTCTTCCCATTTAGACTTAGTTTTTGCGTCCACTTTGGTCATGACGATGTGTATGAGCATTGCATTTGCTATTACTTTGTCACTGCCTAGTGAAAGCAAGGATTCGTAAATAGCTCTGACAGTATCTATCATGTGACGCAGTGACAAGGCGGATGGACCCTGCATTGAGGGAATGTCGAAGAGGCGTGAAATACAATCAAAAAAATTAAACACTGATTGTCGTACACCCGATTTAAGGCGGCTAGTGCCTTTGGGTAATTTGCCTCAGTTATTTGATATGCTTTCACGGTCCCCAACGCTTCTTTCTCCAGACATGACAACAGGTGATTAAATTTTTCGACGTCGCTAAGAGTTGGATCGCTATCTATGAGACTAGTGAATAAACCAATAAAGTTCTTATACTCTGAGTAGAACCCGGAAAACTTGGGTAAATTTATTCGAGGTAAATTTTTATTGTGGGAGCTTGTGGTATTAAGGGTCGAGTTAAATAATGGTGGTCTTTGATTCTGTCCACTAGCTGACATATAAAGAGATTTTGTGGCTACACACTTATCCTCAAGCTCAGCTCGCGAGGACAATACCGGATTAATGGACTCAATTTCATCTTGAAGGTTAAATGCACGATTTATGTAATTGTTTAAAATTTCTAATCTGCACTCTAATTCGCTGCCTCGAATGGATACGATTTGTTGTTGCATAAACTCTCCCATGCGGTCTATGTCACCCTTAACACTTTCAAGACGCGAGAGTAATGAATTAGCACGATCGTAGCCATCATTGATATTGTGTACACTTGAACTTTGCTGACGACTTAAACGTCGCTTCGGAGCCATGATGTAATTTTACGCTAAAATGTCAATATAAGTGAATCTTTGCCAGCCACTGACTTAATTTAAATTAAATTCTCAAGTAGAAAGCACAGTTATCTAGTGTTGCGATAGGTTATTGATTGAACTTATTTTAACTTTGGAACTTTGTTATGACTGTACCCGAATTGTATGTGAGCTGAAGTGCAAGCGTGAGCCGTTACTCTACAGCAGAGAGACAAATTGAACAACTCGAATTCACTAAACTCGCGCTAAGCGCAATTAAGGTGCTGCAACGATTTTCAAAGCTCCCTCTGATCGATGAACTGTATTTCTGCTGTATGTATGTGTGTGTTATGTGTGCGATGGTATGTGCATGTGAAGAGAGAAAGAACGGCACCAAGCAACTAGAGAACCAACCTGTAATCTTGACACGTTTTTGCCTCAAAATTTACGCCTTGGCTGATATTTGCAGGCTTATGTATGTATGTAGGTCATTTACCGAAATTCTATCAATTTGTTACTAAGGAAATCCGTTTCCTTAGTTTTGCGATTAAGGAAATCCAGCGGCGTGTCCAGTACAAGCCCAAACTGAGATTCCACGGTGAATGTATAGGTGTAAAGCCAACCTGTAATCTTGACACGTTTTTGCCTCAAAATTTACGCCTTGGCTGATATTTGCAGGCTTATGTATGTATGTAGGTCATTTACCGAAATTCTATCAATTTGTTACTAAGGAAATCCGTTTCCTTAGTTTTGCGATTAAGGAAATCCAGCGGCGTGTCCAGTACAAGCCCAAACTGAGATTCCACGGTGAATGTATAGGTGTAAAGCTGATCTGCTATATGAACAATGAATTCCAGCGGCGTGTCGAGTACAAGCCCGAACTGAAATTGCGGATGGACGTATAGCGGATCTGCTATGTATATGATGATACGTCCTTCTGAGTCCACCCGGTAGAAACGCATCAACCGAATTCAATGGAAGTTTCTTTATTACTCGTTTCTATCTATTCGTTCCTTCGAAACTGCGACGCAGCGAGTAACAGAGCGAGTACTTAACAGAGTGATAACATTTTTAGGCGGTACAATTCAAATATTTCTCATAAGTATGGGAGTAGGGAACACACGTAGAGATCTTGCAGCTCGGGCTCGTTGGGGGTTATTTTATTTGCTCGTAGCTTGCTATGCCCCGTCTCATAGCTAAGTAGCCCAAGTTGCGAGTTCTACGTATTTCCCTCACCTATTATTTTTTAAACAAGTTACGACTAAACATCGGCCGCGTTGAATGGCCGAAGGGCTTCAATTGATAGGTAATGGTGCTAGTCTATGGATAGCACGTTTGTAGATTCCATTTTTAGTTTTTACGATGGCCACTCGGACCCTTCCATCAGCACCTGTAATCGTTTCAGTGATGATGCCCAAAAGCCATGTCTGAGGTGGCAGGTTGTCCTCCTGAATTGCGACAACGGTTCCAGCAATTACATTTGGCGACTCCTTACTCCTTATTCCATTTCACACGTTGTTGTAAGCTTAACAAGTAGTCTCGTGACCAATCCTGCCAAAAGCGTTGTTTTATCGCAGACACCAAATGCCAGCGCTGAAGAAACGATAAATTCGGTTCCACATTTGCCTGAACGGATGCTGGAGGCAAGGTCGCCAAACTGGTCCCGACGAGGAGGTGCCCAGGGGTTATGCTTCACCATCGTTTGGGCTTGAGCCGTCAGCGATAATCGGCCGCGAATTCAGCACTGCTTCAACTTCTACGATCACCGTCTGGAGCTCGTCTTACCCACAGCTCGGAGAAACAAGTGTTTAGCCGATTTAACGGCCGCCTCCCACAGCCCTCCAAAATGTGGGGCTCTGGGAGGGATGAAGATAAATTCGAATCGACGAGGTGCTCCAAATGCTGTCATTGCGTCCTTATGGGTTTCCAATTCGCTCATTAGGTCATGTATGATGCGAGACGAGCCCGAGAAATTCGTGGCGTTATCGCAATACAATTTCTCGATGGGTCCACGTCTTCCGACAAATCTAGATAAGCACATAATGAATGTATTAGCGGTGAGATCTTTTACAAGTTCTAGATGAACGGCTTTTGACAGGAAGCAAATGAATATCGATACATACATCTTTATTGGAGGCCACGAATTCCTAGCGATACTCGAATCGGCCCAAATAAGTCAACTCCACTAATTGCGAACGGCCTTGTTCCTATCAAACGGTCGGCTGGTAAATTACCCATTATTTGTGAAGCTAATTTTGGCTTGTATCGAAAGCAATGTACACAGTGTCGTACGACCGCGCTACACTCGCGCCTAGCATTTATGAGCCATATTGTTTGGCGAATAGGACCAACCAATGCTCTGGGTCCTGCATGACAATTTTTTCTATGCAGATGTTGAATGTATAAACTCACGAATCTGTTGCCCTTTGGCATGAGAAGCGGAAACTTTACGCTGTAGCTTAACTGTGCATTGAACAATCGACCTCCTACTCGCAATAAAGACACCTGAAGCTTTCCGATTGATTCAGTCGAAGTACCACCACTCAACCGAGGTAGGATTTAGCGAAGACCACGAGCGAGATTTTGTTGCGTTAACGAATCGTAGGAAGTACGCAACAATGCGCATTACTTTAAGAAATGAACATGAATTTTCGACAATTTTTTCTATCGGATTCGGCTCGAGTTGTGTTGTAACGTGGCTAGTAGTTATATTCCGAATCTCTAACTCTTCGTTAGTGTTGATTTGCTGAATTTTTGTATTTTGAGGCCAACGCCTTTGATCTTGAGTCAAGAAGTGGGGACCATCAAACCAAAATGAATTTTTTAATTCATTAACTGTACAACCCCGAGATGGAAAGTCTGCTGAATTGCTGTCAGAGGGTACATGGCGCCAACTAGCCGATGAGGTCATCTCTTGAATCTCACTGACGCGGTTGGCAACAAAGGTTTTTAGTTTTGAAGAATGTGTTTGCAGCCAATACAAGACGATTTCTGAATCGGACCACATTACAACTCGTTCAACTGGAGAGTCGATCAATGGACGAACTTCTTCCCACAAGTTGGCTAGCAAGTGCGCCGCGCAAAGCTCCAGTCGTGGTACCGACTTTGTTTTCAGAGGAGCCACTCTTGATTTTGCAGTAAGCAATTTAACTTCCACACCATGTGGATGTTCGACACGGATGTACAGGCAACATCCGTATGCCTCAGTTGAGGCATCCGCAAAGCCATGTATTTGACATACGGTATTTTTTGTCGTACCTACATGCCTTGGAATTGTCAATATATCCAACTCTTCCAAACCAATTGTGATCGATTGCCATTTCTGCTGAAGGCTTTCAGGAATTGGATCATCCCACTCTATCTTAAGCAGCCAAATCTGTTGTATAAGAATTTTGGCCCTTGTGACAACAGGAAAAATAAGCCCGAGAGGATCATATAGGCGAGCAGTAAGGGACAACATAGATCTTTTTGTTGGCGCATGGCTTGTACACATCTCTCGCGAAGAAAACTTAAAGATGTCATGTTTTGGGTTCCAAACGAGGCCTAACGCCTTTGTATCTTCGTGCTCCCCGACAGATACATCTGTAGATTGATTAAGGTATATTAGCTGCTCACAGTTGGTTGCCCACTTCGAAAGAACAAGCCCGGCCGAGCCTAAGATTTCAACTACTTCGTTTCGCATCGACGTAAGTTCTTCGATTGTATCCGCACCTGACAAAAGATCGTCAACATAGAAGCTATTCGATAAGACTAAAGATCCTAGAGGATGGGAAACTGAATATATCTCACTTAGGTACTTGAGGCAGCGGATAGCTAAGAACGGTGCGCAGGCCGTGCCGTATGTAATGGTATTTAAGCGATAGACTTATAATTTTTCATCCTTACACTGTCTCCATACTATTAGTTGAAACTTACGATGGGATTCAGTTATTTCGACTTGTCTATACATTTTGACGATATCTGCTGTAATAGCGTATTTGCGAAGACGAAACCTTAGCAATGTAGCGTATAGACACGGCTGTATAGTTGGTCCGATCATCAGTAATTCGTTCAAGGACTCTTGAGAGCTTGTCTTACTCGATGCATCGAAAACCACTCTAAGTTTAGTGCTTGAACTTTGCGGTCTGAGCACACATTGATAAGGAATGAAGAAATGAGGCTCAGTAGGAATTTCATCATTGACCAACGTCATGTGGGAAATGAACCTAAGGAAATGTACTCCTTCATAAAGGCAACGTACATGGAATTTATTTCTGGGTTATTGGACATCCTCCTTTCTAGTGCTAAGAACCGCCTTTTTGCGATTTCAAACGACGAGCCGAGACAAGTAGGGCTGAACTTAAATGGCAATGAAACTTGAAGTCGACCGGAGGGTAACCGAACAATACTCTCGATGAATGCCTTTTCGCACATAATTTGCTACGGAGTGTAAAGTTTATTCTGTGCAATGCTCGGGAGACTTTCTATTTCCCAGAATTTTCGAATCAACATGTCTACACTGTAATGATCTTGAACCGCGCTTAACATTGAGGTAGCCTGTTTGAAATTTGTTTTTGATGACTTGCACCGACCTGATACGATCCATCCAAAAACGGAATTTTGTAGGACTGGACCATATGTTTCCTGCTTGAATTTCCCTTCCTTTAACAACTCGAAAAATGCGTCCGCACCAAGCAATATGTCAATTCTCTGAGGTTTGTGGAACAGTGGATCAGCTAACTTTATGTTGTCAGGGAGGTTCCAGTCTAACACTTGAACTGCCCTCTCTGGTTGGGACGATGATATTGACTTCAGAACAATAAGTTCAGCTTCCAATTGAAATGCCTGTGTTCGGGAGTGTATAGTTGCTTGAACTGTACTACGAGCTGATGCAGTTGATTGACCTATTCCAAGAAGATTTGTGTCTTTTCGAGCGCGCATAAGTTTAAGAATTTTGGACAACTCCTCTGTTATAAAGTTTACCTGTGACCCGGAATCTAAAAGCACACGAGCAATATGCATTTGACCATTGCTACCTGTAATGTTGACAAGGGCTGTAGCTAATACAATCTGATTTGAGTGGGCTGTCATCGCGTGGTGGACGGCAGAGGTGGTCAAAAGTTGTGTCACGATCGGCTCTTGAATGGAAGCTAGCTGGGACGGTGAAGATTCGGAGCTGTGAAGCTGTGAATGATGTAGTTTCGAACACACGCGGCACTTAGAGGAATGACACGAAAGAACGGAATGTTCTTTCCCTAGGCAGTTTATGCACAATGGGAATGTCTTAACGAATTAGCGTTTATTGAGTGCATCTTGACAGTCCTGCCAAAGGGGGATGTTTTGAAAGTCTAAACTTTCGTCCCATGACGAAGTGTATGAGCATTGCATTTGCTATTACCTTGTCACTGCCTAGTGAAAGCAAGGATTCGTAGATAGATGTGACAGTATCTATCATGTGACGCAGTGACAAGGCGGACGGACCCTGCATTGAGGGAATGTCAAAAAGGCGTGAAATATAATAAAAAATAATTTAAGAATTGATTGTCGTACACCCGATTTTAGGCGGCCAGTGCCCTTGGGTAATTGATTTCAGTTATTTGGTATGCTTTCACGCTTTTATGACAACAGGTGATTAAATTTTTTGACGTCTCTAAGAGTTGGATCGCTATCTATGAGACTGGTGAAAAAACCAATAAAGTTCTTATACTCTGAGTAGCACCCGGAAAACTTGGGTAAATTTATTCGAGGTAAATTTTTATTGTGCTAGCTTGTAGTATTAAAGGTGGAGTTAAGTAATGGTGATCTTCGATGTTGTACAATAGCTGACATATATCGAGATTTTGTGGTTAGGTTGTCCTCGCGAGGACAATACCGGATTAGTGGACTCAATTTCCTCTTGAAGGGTAAATGCACGATTTATGGAATTGTTTAAAATGTCTAATCTACACTCGCTGCTTCGACTGGATACGTTTTGTTGTTGCATAAACTCTCCCATGCGATCTATATCGTTGCCATCATTGACATCATTTACACTTAAACTTTGCTGACGACTTAAACGTCGCCTTGGAGCCACGATGCAATTTTACGCTAAAATGTCAATATAAGTGAATCTTTGCCACCCACTGATCTAACTGAAATTAAATTCTCAAGTAGAAAGCACAGCTATCTGGTGTTGCGATAGGTTATATTGATTGAACTTATTTTAACTTTGTAACTTTGTTATAACTCGTTTGGTGTTATTTTTTTTTGCTCGTAGCTTGCCCCGTCTCATAGCTAAGTAGCCCAAATTGCCAGTTTTTCGCATTTCCCTTAACAGGTGGCTCGGCGACGTGTTGTTGGTGTACGCCACGAACTCCGACGATATTTTGAATTTAACAATTTTGTATAAGAAGAAATGAGTGTCTTTTTGTTAAACATGAGTGTTGTGTTAAAGATATTAAGTGTGTTCATCTAATGCTAACGTTACATTTTGATTACCTATTAAATAGCAATTTGGGGATATTGTTTAGTTCAGTGTAGTGTTGCTGTGTTTCTTTCCACTTTTTTGTTTTAATGGATATTAACGGCTTCAACTGTAAGGTATTGATTTAATAAATATTCAATAAAATGTATTCAATAAAAATGTAAAATGTCGGGCGGAGCTGAAGTTGATATACCCTTGCAGTTAAAACCGGATATATATCGCAAACATCGGATTAAATTGGACGATCCTTATGAGAATATCATAATATAACCAATTTATTACAATAAAAAATCTAAAACAAAAAACCAAGCTTCCATCTTCAAAAATACCAAAGTTGGTATTTTTACTAAATACCATTTCCGATCGTTCAGTTATATGGCAGCTATAAGATATAGTCGGCCGATCGTTATGCAATTTGGTAGGTTGTATTAACTGACCAAAAATAGAATCTGTACTTAGTTCCAGCTTTTTATCTTCAAAAACACCAAAGTTGGGTAATTTCCGATTGTTCAGTTATATGGCAGCTATAGGATATAGTCGGCTGATCCTTATGAAATTTGGCATGTTGTATTATTTTGCCAAAAATAGCATTCGTACCAAATCTGAACTCTATAACTCTAAAAACACCAAAGTTATACCATTTCCGATCAATCAGTTATATGGCAGCTATAGGATATAGTCGGCCGATCCCGGCCGTTCCGACTTATATACTGCGTGCAAAGGAAAGAAGGGTGTGTGCAAAGTTTCAAGACGATAGCTTTAAAACTGAGAGACTAGTTCGCTTAGAAACAGACAGACAGACAGACGGACATGCTCATATCATCTTAGGAGGTGATCCTGATCAAGAATACCTATACTTTATAGGGTCGGAGATGTCTCCTTCACTGCGTTGCACACTTTTGGACAAAAGTATTATAATTCCTCTGCAAGGGTATAAAAATATGTTGTCGAGTAGTACAAATTTTGTCTCTTAAATTCCCAATCTTTTATTTGCAATCCGTTTGTTTTTTAGAAATCCAACGGGATTTTCTAAAAATAGATTTGAAAGCATGAACACCTGTTCATTTTAACGGTCGTTATCACACTGTACTTAGATTAGACAAGATTAGATTAGATTACTTAGATTAGACAACTTACATTTATTTTTGGCGGCGATTCATGTGCACGTTGGCGCATAGGTGGTATTATTATTTGCTTCTTGCGAAGCAAGTTTTCATCACAAGTCTAATGTTCGACGTCTATCTGCTTGTTGTTGTGTAGGGGGGCGTTGTTGCCGCAAAAGATTCCGGGGGTATACGCTCTTTAGCGCGGGTGCGCTCTTCAGTGCGGATGCGCTCTTCAGCTGAGCGGCACCACGACCCCTCATCTAAACAGTTGTCATTCTCTTCTGTGTAACGAATCACACTTTGCGGCAGCGACGCCAGGTTGTCGGCGGGACAAAAAGAGTTTTTTTTCAAAACTACAAAACCAACAGCATTGCCATACTAGCTTATTTTTTCCTTCAATCTAGCTTATGGTGTCTCCCATAAAATCTGGCGACACTGACTCGACGACAGCGACGCCAGGCTACCGTCACTTCATATCAGTTGTTTTCACAACTACAAAACCACAACGACCACTCGCAATATAACCACACTCTCTCAAGGCAACCACGTGCTTTTCGACACACACACACGGTCACCACACACAGTAGTTTGAGATGTCGAATTTTGAATTCTCTACCATTTTTCGTTGGTTTCTTTTTATGAGTTTCAATTTCTTGTTCGAAGTTTGGCTGCGCCAGTTGCAGTCCAGTGACCGAGAGAATGGAGGATATCTCATATATCCTCCATATAATGGAGGATATCGCAAGTAAGATTCTAGAAGATAGAAGGAAGCGTACGAACAAAACGACTGTGTTGGGTGGAGAACAAAATAAGACTGAATATTTATTACAAAAAGTATGTACGTGCTATTTTTATCGTTTATTAACAAAAACTTAAAACTAGGAACCAACAATAGAGCAGTAGAGGGCAAAAAGCACACATGTTTAAAATTTAAGTGTATGCGTAACAAAGAAAAACAATGAGAGCAGAGCATACACTGAGCAAAAAAACGTAGCTTTTGATGTCATTTTTCGTTAATTCAAAAACTTGAATAGGGCCCAAAAGAGTGTATTTTATTTTAAAGAAAGCTTTGCTGGCAATAGTTCTTAAACAAATGAAAAACTACACTTCCCTATCTATATTTTCTATGGAGAAAACTTCTTCCAACTTCCAAATTTTTTTCTGTGGAAACATTTTGATTTTTAAGTTTGGGCTGTCAAAATGAGAGCAAATGAGTGAGCTTCTAAAAAATTTGGGAGTGATCACACTGTCAGTGTGCCGGCAGCGCTGCGACATAATTTCCTATCCTATGCACCTATGGATCCTATCCTTCGGATTCTTGCCAGCCGCCTCAGCTCTTTCATTGTTGAGGCGGCAAAGCTGTTTATGCCTGCCCAGATCTGGGCGTCCTCCAGCAACTTTCTACCCGATGAGGTTCGGCGTCGCTATTTCCCCTAGGAATCCCCTAGGAAGTATATACGTGTGTGTGTGTATGAGTGTATATGTATGAATTTACAAGAATGTGTGTATTCGTCAGAGTTGCAGTTGGAAGGGTTCACCTCGGAGGAGAACGACTTGGCAGGGGCACTTAGAAGCGTCGGGATGGAAGAGGGGTCTCTGCTAAGCTCCGAGACGGAATCAGAAGTTACTGTTACAGCAGAGGTTAGGTTACAGAATGTATATGACAATCTGATAAACCCCCACCACAGTAAGGCGAAGTCAGCTGCCCTCCTACTCCACCTCGCCGAGAGTGAAGCTGATGTGGCCCTCATCCAGGAACCCAGCATCCTTGGAGACAGGATTCTTGGGTTGGGGGCGTTGGAGTATAGGCTATGCAAAGCCGATACAACACGTAAAAGGCGAGCCTGCATCCTCGCAAAAACTAACCTTAACCTCTTTTTGGAATTCCTTTTTTTTAATTCCTCTTATGGAATTCCAAATTTTAGCAAAAAGGGTAGGTGTTTAGCTCTAAGGGTATGCTCCGCGTATATGGGCCACGACCAGGATGCCCTCCCCCCGCACCCGCTACTCAAACAGCTGGTGGAAGATAGCGGGAAGCAAAAGATCGACCGGATCATAGGTTGCAATGCCAACACCCATCATCATCAGTGGGGAAGCACCGACACAAACGAGAGGGGTGAGTCAATTTTCTATTTCATCCTGGGCTCATATCTTCTGGTGGGTAATAGGGGTACAGAACCCACCTTCATAGTCAAGAACAGAAGGGAAGTACTTGACATTACTCTCTACTCTGACTCCCTAGCTGACAGGATTGTTAGATGGGGAGTCCTAGAGAAACACTCTTTCTCGGACCATCGATAGTGGTCAATTTCGATAACTTCAATCGACTAACATTACGCAATCCGAGAAAAGCACACTGGGAGCTATATAAGAAAAATTAGAAAGATCCTTGGAAAAACCTCCAACAAAGGACGTTGACACCAGGGAAGACGTGGATGCCAAGGTGGAGACGCTAATGGGGCGTGCGCCAGGGAATTCAATAAAGCTTGTCCCAAAATCATATCGGGCAGTAGCAAGTTAAAGAAACCACCATGGTAATCGCAAACACTTGCGCCCATTAAGACCAGGGCCCGCAAAGCCTTTAATCTCGCCAGCAAGGCAAACACGGAGACAGCCTGGGAGGCATACAAACGGATCTCAGGCAGTACAACAAAGAACTGCGCAGGGAAAAAAGGAATGCCTGGACCAAGTTCTGCTCGAATATTCAACAGACATAGGAGGCCTCCCGACTCAGGAAGGTCCTCGCAGCTACTTCACCAAATTCTTCACCCTACTTCACCCTTCACACCTTTTCAAGGCAAATTCAATAGGCAAATTTTACCAAATTCAAGGCTTCCTAAACTATCAGGGGAAACACTCTCCCTCAGTGGAAACTGGTCTGGAAATCAAAAACTATAGATAGATCAAACAAGGCGACTACCGCGCTCTATACCTGGCGAAAGGCCATTGGACGCGGTCATTAGACCTATCCTATTCTAAGGGGTAGTGGCCTGCTGTAACAAACTCCATATGTACAGAGAAGATTAGGAAAACGCAAAGAATGACGGAGGTATTCCTCCAGTTACAGGTATTCTCCGTACCACTCCAACAGACGCTCTAGACTACATAATCAATTCATTACCTGTAGAGATAGTGGTGGTCAAGATAGCCACGTTATCGGCAATCAGGCTATTCGAGGCGGGTCTATGGAAAAGGACTAACTATAGGCACACTAAGTTGGATCTACACCGTTTCACGCCTACGGGGGCAACCGACTACTGTATACCCGTCGATCATCCCACCTTAAACTATAAGGTCTCAATTCCATCGAGGGAGGAATAGGCCACATAAATCCCGGGACCAGCGGATTCCCTTCATATATACACAAACGGTTCAAAGTTTTCAGTTTTTCAGATTCCCCGACTTCTGTGGTGTTTTCCAAGCAAAAGTAATAGCAAAGATTATAAAGTACATAGATGAAACATCTCATAAAAAGAAAAATTTTCTATGACGGGTTCCAGCGCTGCTACAGCTAGTTCCACAGCGCGACAAGTTAAGTTTGAGAAATTTTTCCCCCGACAACGAATGAGGGATAGCCTAGTGGTAGAGTGCTTGCCTGATGTGCAGATTAAAATGAGTTCAATTCAGGCTCGGGACGTCCACATTTTTGTTTTGTTTTTTGTTTTTGTTTTCTATTTATATCTATTTTATTGTTTTAAAGTGCTTTCCAAAATATGTAATCCTATCAAGAAAAATTCAACATTTTAAAATCACCTTAAAATTGCCTCAGTTTGTAGTGAAACCCGCTATAAAAATCTCTATAGGTGCGGGTTCTACGGACACGTCGTGGAACCCGTTGAAAAATGAAAATATTTGAGAGCGAGTTCCACGACAAACATCTGGCAGATGAGAGAGAGAAAGAGAGAATTCTATTTTTAGAACGTAACATCTTTGGAACGATGAAAGTTTGAAACTTTCAAATCGAACCAGTGTGAGAGATCAGAAATATCTTCTACTATCTTTGCTCTTCAGCTCTGTTTTTGGTATGGATTCTCGCGCTTACTTTAAAACCAACTTTAAGGATCACTCAATCAACTCGGAGGGTAGTTTAGATGGAAAGCGCGCGATCCTTAGCCTTGGGGTCCAGGGTTCAATTTTATGAGTGGGCGGTTGTGTCAATTTTTAAAAAGTTTTTAGTTTTATGATTATTTTTATATTTACTTTTTTTTTTATTTTAATTTTTTTTTTTTTATATATTTATTTTATTATTACTATTTTTAATTTCATTTTATTACTATTGTAAAAATAATTGTTTTTATAAATTTTATTATGAGAAATTAGCGGAATGGGGAAATTAGTGTTCGTCGGATGACGTGTCGGATGATAAAATGATGGACGGACTTGCTTGGAATTTTATTTCCCGGCATAATGTTTAATTTTTTTCTTTAATAATAAAATTTAAGATACCCCTTAAGCAGGATTCGAACCTTGGAAAATTGTTCGACTCGATCGGCGCCCGAATCGAAAGCACTATTTGTTCTACTACCACATCGACCCATTGTAAACAGAAACGATGAGAAATTGAAAATGAACTTTGGAAGCCAAAACATTTTTACGCTGTCGTGCGAGCAGTCACACATACATACAAAAGCGACACATACATGTAAAGAGTTCTAAAAATAGAATCGTATGTATGTGCGTTCCCCCCTCACTACCAGGCTCGACGAAAAAAATTGACCGTTTTGGGCCCTGATGTCCCATCTATTTATTTTATAATCTTTGGTAATAGCTATCGGCGAAGCACTTAGATCTATAGCACTTACTGACAATCAAAAAACTCACAGATCTCTTAACGAGATGACTGAGCAGCATGACATCCATCTCATATGCAGGATCGTAAACTTCCTTAACTTTGCATAGTAAACTTCCCTAAGAAAAGTGTAGGCTGAAATACAGGCATCTTTTAGACGGGGTAGCACTGGAAAATGGTGAAATCTCCAGAACTGCAGGAACTCACGCATGATATGGCCCACCCGCTCTAGGAAAAGGCCAACGAAGCTTATCAGCCTCAATAGGCAGGACTGCAGCCTAGCGGTCAAGGCCATCACGGGAAACTGGTTAATAGAAACGCATGGCTAGACTAGCGATGCTACACTATGATTACTGTAGGGCTGCGGGGATGTAGAGGAGTCATACACCTCCCGTGCCACTGCTCTGCGCTTGGGCGCAGTCGACTCAAACTGGGGGCAGCAACACTCACGGACCTAACAGACCTCACGGAGACCGCTCCACGCGTCGCTTTCATTCGGAAAGCTGGATGGCACCACTCAGAAAGGATAGTATTCCTTTGGGCACTTTAGTAGATAAGATGGGGTGCGGTCCTCTTACGGGACCTCTTGCGTGTGCGGTATCACATAGAGCCCCAGCGGCTAAAATGGATGCCTGAGTACAGTGTCTGGCCAAGGCATCGCCGTCTCAACCTAACCTATTATTTTACCAAAAATAAAATCCATAGAAAAAATAGAGAATCCAGCAGCTCCTTTTTCGACGATCGTCTAGACCGCACCAAACAACAGTCACATACAGGGCCTCGACTTCGCTTTTACACACATCGACGACATTCTGACACATCTTACCTTGAACTTCGAGAAGAGCCAATACGATAAATCACAACTCCCGTTCCTGACAGCACGGCTTGAAAGAATCCTAAGCCATCCGCCACTTTAAAAAACGCTTATTACTAAAGACCTAAATAAGTTTTTGTGTATGATCAACTTCTTTCGGCCGTTTATGATCCAGACGCAGATCCAAGGAAATAAAAAGAACGCCAAAAACCCGATACTCTGGTCTTCAAATGCCGATCACGCATTCACCGCCTGCAAGAACGAGCATGCAAACGCTACGTTGTTGAATTTCATGGCACCAAACGCCATGGGTGCCGTAAGAACATCATCATTAAGTAACATTAATGATGACATTAAGTAAGTAACATGTAACATGTAAGTAATGATGACATGTAACATTAAGTAAGTACATTAGTACAACAACATCAGATCAACAACGGGCAAACACAAACACTGGGTTTCTTCTCCAAGAAGCTCACACCGACGCAAAAGAAGTACAGCTCCTACGATAGAGAGCTGACTGTTATCTATCAAACCATTTTTCCTAAAATGGAAACAATGGAAAATGGAAACAAAGAAACATCAAGTACGCACTGGAGAGCAGAAACTTCATAATTTTCACCAACCACAAATCGTTGATGTACGCGAGAAACAGCGAGTCAAAACAGCGAGAAAGCATTAGCACGACGCGGCCGTCAACTTGATTTTATCAGCCAATTCAGCACCGATAACCGGCACATTTCTGGAGAAGAATACAACGTGGATCTACTCTCCCGCATCGATGCCATCTCACGCACATTAACTTCGACGAGATGGCACTGGAACAGGAAAACGACAATGAACTACAATCGCTACTCAATTCTGATGCAGAAAATACCATCTTACTAACAAAATTGTCTCTTTCAGGCTCAAACAAGCAATTGTACTGCACATCGCCAATAACCAGATAGGCCTTTTCGTGCCCAGATGCCTACGCCAAGCGGTGGTTCAAGCCCTTCATTCGCTGAGCCATCCAGGCGTTAAGGCAACGAACAAGTTTGTCGCCAAACACTACGTTTGGTGCCGCATGGCAAAGGGTGTCGCTAAAATCATACGCTTTTGCATCCCGTGTCAAAGAGCCAAAATTCAACGTCACACCAAATCGCTACTAGGAGAGTATGCCGCCAGAACAAACAAAATTTTCATTGATTGACTTAAACCAGCATACATCTTCAAAGACAAAGTGCCTTCGACTCAGGAGCAGACGACAGCGCCAACTGCCCAAGTATCAAGATTAGGACGACGAGTCAGATTGCCACCAAAATATCTTTCCCAACTGGAATTCTAGGAGGGGGTACTGTGACAACCGTCATCAGCTTTCGTTAGTACGACTGAACTCGATAACGCACTCGAGTATCGTCGGCCGCCTAAAAAACCTCCGCGAAGTTTTATCAAAAATGTATCAGATTTAAACATTATGGAGAATTAAAATAAATGTTCCTTTGGTCCTAAAAACTTAATTTTTATGGTTCAATACATTACAGGAACAAGAACAATACAGTGAAAGTCAATTCAACGAGACCGGACTCTTAATATTGTCTTGTGCGTCACGATCAGTGCAACACTATGCAATATGTCAGCAGACGATCCCCACACACCACACTATTCTTTCTAATTTTCGACGCTAGAATGATCTCAGAAAAAATCAATTCGTCCCTGAGGCTGTTGTCAGTAGTAATCTCTTCTATTCTGATACTTATTTGACTCGTAAGTGCCGTGAAAATATCCGTCCGCTTCAACACATCCAACTTGGTTTACAAGGTGCCTCACGAACTTAAAAAATACTAAAAACAAGGTCTTACTTAAATATAAAAAAAAATGCAGAACTATAAATTTTTCAAGGTATCTGCTAGCTTGGCCAATTTTCACCGTCATAACGCTGAGTGTTATAGGAATTTTATTCCTCGCTGCCGGATTCAGTTTACTCAGGATCCGTAGCATTTTTAAAACTAGCTTATTATCCGATCTTCTAAGGGTTAAGCCCGTTTATTTCACAGGCCCCGATGGGATGGGTACCAGGCTGTCCTAAAATATTGTGCCAGGGCTTTGTGCAAACCTCTACAAGACTTTTCAACCTATCTTTGAAAACGATAAAGTCTTTAAGTTTAAATTTACGGACTCTCAAAAATTGTCATTGCATTCTTTTGTGTTCAGGGAATAAAACTGAAGTAATTCAGTAAGAAAGCAGAATAAAAAGTCTATAACTCCTCTAAAAATTTTCTTATTGAGCTGAATTTTGCTTGGAGAAAGAATAGGCATCAAATCATTATCACATAAGCTTCCTGTGAAAGCATTTTACATAAGCATTTTCACATAATTTCACTGGCGCTACAATGAGATTTCCGGTTTGGGGGCGAGAGAAAACTGTTTCACAAAAGCTTCCTGTACGGGCGCTACTTGCGAGGGCGGAAGGGGGAAAGGTCGAAAATTTGAAATTAACTTGAACGGACGCGTCGGGTATTAAAGGAGTCTCCATACCAAATCCTATATTGGACTATATATACTACAATATATTACCAAAAATAAGCCGAAATAAGTCGGCCGTTCCGACTTATATACTGCGTGCAAAGGAAAGAAGGGTGTGTGCAATGTTTCAAGTCGATAGCTTTAAAACTAAGAGACTAGTTTGGGTAGAAACAGAAAGACGGACATGCTTATATCACCAATAATATATATACTTTATAGGGTCGGAGATGTCTCCTTCACTGCGTCGCACACTGTTGATGTTTGGGCGATGTTTGAAGCATTGGACACATTGTCGTAGAATCCTTTTTACTGCTTGTTTCCCATTGACTATCCAGAATGTATGCCGAATGGTTGCTAAGGTGAGCTCGGTGCCTCCGTGAAGACTGTTCTGGTACTCGAATCGCGCCCACATGACGAATTCCTTGTGGGTGGCGTAAGTTATGCAGATACCTTTAAACGTAAGCAATAAGGAATAACAATTTGTTATTTGCCAATCGGGACCGAACCACCAGATGTCATGCCTGGCTAGCTGGTGAGGGATAAGACCCCTTGAAGCGCAATTGGCTGGGCTTTCTCCTGATGGTACTTGCCAATTCGGTTGGAGACGAAAATCTTCCAACGAGTCGGATTTCCTTTAATCCAATATAAAACGATTGATTTGACTGTGGTTCACCGGTCTGGTGACAAAGCTATCGAGGTATTTTCAACTTCTTAATGTTTGGTAAATGATGTTGGAATTCTTCACATTGGGCTTGAAGAATTGAGGGTAACGGGCCGTCCCAATCGAGACGGTCCTGCGGTTCTTGTCGGATGTCTCGGGTCTTCAATGCCAGATGTCCTTTATAATTCTCTTGGCAGAGGTAGTGACAGGAACTATAAAGCCTAAGGGATCATAGAGGCGAGTGAATACTGAAAGAAAGAAACGTTTAGTAAAGGAGGCCGGAAGGTCAAATCGAACCTTGAAGCTATATAAATCCTTGTGTGGGCTCCAATAAAGTCCCAGAGTTTTAATAGTCTCCTGGAAATTTACTTCTACATGTCTCTTTTGAGCCATGTGCTAGTCAGGAATTCCGAATAAGATTTGTGGATGATTTGATGCCCATTTTCTGAGTTCCATTCCAGCCGATTTTAGTGTAGCGTTAAGTTGTGTTTGTATTTCTAATGCCTTAATATTACTCTAACAGTATACTCTATACTCTAACAGTATTGTGACCAGTTTGGACGTCGTCGACATATATTTCATTTAATAAGACCGGAGTTGCTAATGGGTAGCGATGTTGTTCGTCGTGAGGGAGTTGATGGAGCACGTGTATGGCTGTATACGGTGCTGATACAGTGCCAAAAGTGGCAGTATTTAGGCTGTGTTGTGACAAATGCCGTTCATGGGCGTAATGTCATAGTTGAGCACAGTTCTGCTCGGGGGTTTTAAATCCAAACGACTAAAAAATTAATAATTTTTTTTATTTACTTGCTTAGTTTATGTTGGTTAGTTTACATTTATTTCGAATGGGTCAGCTTTAATCCCGCGTAGTTTATCTCTGACCTCCTCCACCACTCCGATAGTCTTGCTTGCCATACGACTCTTCTTAAACAACAACTTTTACTAGGGGAGAGACAAGACAAGGAAAGCTTTGCAAAGGTTACAGGGAAAAATCTCGGTGGATTCTAAGCTCGCTGAAGATAGAGCGATAAATCGAAAAGATAAATAACGCCCGTACATGCCGCCCCCGGAATGCTGGGATCAGCATGATATGGCTTCTATTGTTTTATTGGACTTCTTCAGGTTTCGGAGTAGGATTGGTGGATATTAACAATGGACATAACTTGGACAGGGATCTCTTATAGGTTCTAGAAACGGTTTTCAGTAAGGCGACGCGAACTAGTCCATCTTCTCCAGGATGCAAATCGATTATTCGAGCCATCTTCCATTCGTTTGGGGGGAGCCGCCGGCTCCGAGCCGGTCATCCTTGATTACAACTACATCGTCAATTTGCAGATTGGTTCGTTCTTTTCGCCATTTCGGATGTTCTTGTAGGTGTGAAAGCCAATAGGCGCTCCATCGATGCCAAAATTGTCTCAGGAGCCGTTGACCGTCGACGATGCGTGCGTTCATGGTCTGAAAGAGAAGGTTCCGGGACAGATCGTTTGGATCTGCTGATAAGGGGCAGAGTGGGCATGAGTTTAAACATGATTCGATCTGGGTGAGCACCGTGGATAGTTTTTCATAGGTCATAGCAGTGAGTTTGAAGGAACGATATAGATGAGTTTTAACGGCCTTTACGTTAGCCTCCCACAGTCCCCCAAACTTAGGACTGTGTGGTGGGTTGAAATGCCATTGGATTCCACGGGCCGTAAGAGTGGGTGCGATGTCCGTGTCGATGGAATTTCGAAACTCCTTTTGCAAGATGCGAAGAGAATTGTCTGCTCCGATGAAATTGGTTCCTCCATCGCTGTATAGATGCTAGCACAAACCTCTACGTCCAAAAAGCATTGAAGAGCCCAAAGGAATTGTTGAGTAGATAGTCCTGTGACCGCTTCTAGATGTATCGCCTTGGTTGCTAAACATATAAACACTGCGATATATGCCTTGTCTGGTTGCTTTCAAGTAAAAGACGCCCGTGTAGTCGACGCCAGTGGCTTCAAAGGCTCGACTAGGTGGGTTGACTCGATGTAGTGGCAGATCCCCCATTAACTGTGAGGCAGGCTTTGGGCGATGTTTGAAGCATTTTCGTAGAATCCTTTTTAAAGCTTGTTTCCCATTGACTATCCAGAATGTGTGCCGAATGGTTGGTAAGGTGAGCTCGGTACCTCCGTGAAGAGTGTTCAGTTGTGCATTTTTGATTACGAGGTCAGTAAAATGATTTTTCTGTGCTTGGGACAATTGTTGAGCGTTCTTCAGTCGTCCTTTGAGTCGCAGAATCCCAAAGTCGTCTAAAAACAGGAAAGAGCGCTGAGGGCACTGTGCCTGGATAGAGATTTTGGATAGAGAGTCCGAAAGGACTCGGCTGATCTCTTGAGAAAAGGCTTCTTTCTTAACCATCCTTACGATTTGATGCATAGCTTCTCGTAATTTTGGTACTCGTATCGCGCCCACATGACGAAGTTCTTGTGGGTGGCGTAAGTTATGCCTTTGGATGTAAGCCATAAAGAATAACAATTTGTTATATGATGAGTAAGAGGTAATGATTGAGTCGCCAAGTGAACAAACATGTGCTGTGATGTTGGTTGGAAGTCTTTTTTCATGCCTGGCTAGCTAGTGAGGAGTAGGACCCCTTGAATCGCAATCGGCTGGGTTTTCTCCCGAAGTTACGTGCTGCTATTGGATTGTAGTACTTAGTTCCAAAATCTTGCCAATTCGGTTGGAGATGAAAGTCTTCCATCGGGTCGGATTTCCTTTAATCCAATATAAAACGATTCATCAGTCCAGAAATTACCTGACATGGGAATTTCGGTGGATGAAAACTGCGTTAGTACCCATTTAGCCAGTTGTGCAGCCAACCCTGCACCAGAGAGTTCGATTCGAGGGATCGTAAGCGGCTTCGTGGGCGTTACTCGACTCCGTGCTGTCATTAGGGCCGTGTTCACTATCCAGGATGGATATTGTATTCGGAGATAAACACAGGCTGCGTAAGCTTGCGAGGAGCCGTCACAAAAGACGTGTAGTTGGTGTGACTATGGTTCACCGGTCTGGTGACCAAGCCACCGAGGTATTTTAAACTTTTCAATGTTTGGTAAATGATGTCGGAATTCTTCATATCGCCCTTGAAGAATAGAGGGTAATGGGCCGTCCCAATAGAGAGCGTGTTGGTTTTTGTCGGATGTCTGGGGTCGCCACTGCCAGATGTCCTTTAGAATACTCTTGGCAGCAGTAGTGACAGGAACTATAAAGCCTAAAGGATCATAGAGGCGAGCGACTACTGAAAGAAAGGAACGTTTAGTAAAGGAGGCAGGAAGGTCAACTCGAACCTTGAAGCTATATAAATCCTCGTGTGGGCTCCATTTAAGTCCCACAGTTTTAATAGTCTCCTGGAAATTTACTTCTACATGTCCCTTTTGAGCCATGTGCTGGTCAGGAATTCCGGATAAGATCTGTGTATGATTTGATGCCCATTTCCTGAGTTCCATTCCAGCCGATTTTAGTGTAGCGATAAGTTGATTTCGTATTTCCAATGCTCCATTAATAGTATTGTGACCAGTTTGGACGTCGTCGACATATACTTCATTTAATAAGACTGGAGTTGCTAAGGGGTAGCGATGTTGTTCGTCGTGAGCGAGTTGACGGATTACGCGTATGGCTGTATACGGTGCTGATGCAGTCCCAAAAATGACAGTATCTAGGCTGTACTCTGCTATTTAGTTTTGATCATTCCTCCATAAGATGCGTTGAAATTGAGCATCGTCCTGGTGCAAGTCGATACAGCGATACGTTCGTTGGATATCTGCTGCAAACACGTAACGATGTAGCCTCCATTTCATGATGACTCCTCCTAAATCGTTTTGTAGCTGTGGGCCGATGCACAATATGTCGTTAAGGGATTTTCCGTTTGAAGTGGTACATGATGCATCGTACACCACCCGAATTTTGGTCGTTGTACTGTCCTCCTTTACCACTTCGTGATGTGGGAGAGTACATGATGAGAAATACTGTTGACCTCTTGGAGTGATCATTTGATGTCGAGCTTCTGCGGTAGTCACTTTGGAGAGTTGCTTAAGATCAAAATATTCCTTGATGGTGGAGTGATATTGTTGTTTAAGTATGTCGTTTCTGTTTAGCCGACGTTCTAAAAGGTGGAATCTATTGAGGTTGATTTGGTGAGACTTTCCGATGACTTGTTCCTTATCATATTCAGTTTTTAACGGAAGCCGGACCAGGTATTTTCCATTGGGTTTTCGGGTGCAGGTACGCTGGAAATAACTCTCACACCATTGTACTTCTGCTGTTAAGGTCCTCTCAGAGCTGATTTGATCGAGATCGAAGAAACCCTTTTCCAGTGGTTCCAGATTAGTCTGATGGCAACGAATGGTTACCACATTTGCCCTTGTTTTATTGCTATGGCCAAATACGATCCAACCTAATTGAGTGAGTTGAGCAATAGGTTGATTTAGAGCTCCTTCCCGTAAATCTGACAGTAACAAATATGGTATTATAGCTACTCCAAATAACGCGTTGATGCGGCCTGGCCTGGTAAAGGTGGGATCGGCTAAGTGTAATCCCTGAAGATGCTGACAAGTGTCCACGTTAACATTGTTTCTTGGTAAATGAGAGGATATTGAGTTGAGGACATATACTGGTCGCACCAGATGGTGAAATTGAGGGTTCATGAGCTTATGGAAAACTCTTTACTAAATTTACAGATGTTCTTTGAGTTATCTGTGCTGTGACTCGCGGAAGTCCCAGTAACTGAGTGGCACGTTCTGTGATTAACGTGCACTCAGAGCCATGATCGATCAAGGCTCGAATAACGGCAATTTGTCCGGTGCAGTTATTATGTAGTTGTATTAGAGCTGTGGCTAGCAAAATGGATCGAGTTGACTGCGCGGCAGTGGCCATAAGTGGAATCGGAAGGATGAGCAGGATCGCAGCTCTCGCTTGCTGCGTTCTGAATAATTGGTGATGAGCTGGTATAAGTCGTGGGGAAGTGAAGCAAGGTATGGTGACGATGTCCGCATTGTAAACAATTCTTGTTACTGCCACACTGCGACAAGGGATGATGGATGCTGAGGCAATTTAGACATGCCTTTGTATGGTCAATGATTCGTTTGCGGGCAAAGCAATCCTTGGACAAAAAATCAGGACACCGCCGCAAAATGTGTTGCCCCTTACAGTTTACGCAAGAGATGGGACCGCTGGTTCCAGTCGTGGTGTGGAACGTGCTGCCCTTGTAGAAGCCGGAACCCTTTTGCTTGGGATTTTGGCGTGGATAATTTGTCGATTTGTTGATCGTAGAGTTTTGCGTGGGCTGTGAACATTTCCGGTTCTCAATGATGTTCATGCTGACGAGGCGATTGTTGAGGAAGGTTTCCAAGTCGAGGAAACTCGGAATGTCGCTGGAGTTTCCCAAGCAATGCTCCCAGGCTTGTACAGTTGTCGTAGGTAGTCTAGCGATCAAATGATGGACTATCCATTGCGTGCTAGAATGGATATTCGTTTTGAGACGATTGAACTCGTTGATGCATACGTTGGTTACGTTGAGCATATGTTTGATCTCTGATGAGCTTTCCCGTGAGATAAAGGGTAAATTGTAGAGGGCGTTCATGTGGTGCATGAATTGTAAACGGAGGTTATCAGAGCGTTTGATGATGAGATCCCATGCGACAGTGTAGGCGCCATCCGTTAGTTCCATTTGGTGTACATCTTGGTCCTGGTCTTTAGGCAGTGCTTGCTTAAGGAAATGGAATCGCTGAATATTTGACAACGCCTGATTCTGGTGAGCAAGTTGCATAAACAGATCATGGAAAACTGGCCAATCTGTATATATTCCAGAAAAGTTAGGTACTGGCAACTTTGGAAGTTTGACTGCCGCACCAGGGCCGAGTATTTTAGGAACAGGCTTGTTGCTCGTCGCACGCTGGTAGCTGACTGGGGAAAAGTGTTTCGGACTCCGTAGATATTAAACAGAACGCTGTGATAAATTCCTCTTCGAACTGGTCCGCTAAATTATCGACGAAGTAAGGGTGTGTGGAGTAGCCAGCGCTTACAAACTCTACAAACTCTTGATGATTCTTGTTGAATTGCTGGCTTATTAAGTTGAGTTTGGCAAGGCGCAGTTGGAAATAGGGCTTAGTTTTCCGAGACGTGCGGTCCTTCTTGAAGTTTACTTGGAGTTGGTTGAGCTGATTGTGAAGATCTTTCTGGAGCGCAAATAAGCTGTCGGCGTTGCCATCCTTTGCTATTATTTCAGACTCTGCACTGGAAGTGCTCGCTGGCTTGGACTTGCTCATTTTGCGTATGCACTCACACTTATGTATGTATGATCTTCCAAAGTGAGAGAGCGGCAATGGGCTAACGTTTGCGCGACTCGTGCGATGCAAAGTTTGATTCTGTTATTTTCGCTTCCTCTTTGTCAAAGAGAATGAAGGAGTTGAATAATGGTTCCGTGTTGAGATTAGGTTTCCATTAACGATTTTGATGGAAATGTTGGAGATGATCATGGAATGTGGAGTCGTGTGTGGATTGTTCCCCTTATGGGCCACCAAAAATGTTGTGACAAATGCCGTTCATGGGCGTAATGTCATAGTTGAGCACAGTTCTTCTCGGGAGTTTTGAATCCAAACGACTAGAGAGAGTTTTGCTTTGAACTTCATTTACATTTACTTGCTTAGTTTATGTTGTTTAGTTTACATTTATTTTGAATGGGTCAGCTTTAATCCCGCATGGTTTATCTCTGACCTTCTCCACCACTCCGATCGCCTTGCTTGCTCTATGATTCTTCTTATCATACTAACTTCACTAGGGGAGAGACCAGACAAAGTAAAGCTTTGCAAAGATTACAGAAATCTGGGTGGATTCTAAGCTCGCTGAAGATGGAGCGATAAATCGAAAAGATAAATAACGCCCGTACAGGCTGTACTCGGCAATTTCGTTTTGATCATTTCTCCATAAGATGCGTTGATATTGATTGAACATTATCCTTGTTCATGTCAATTCAGTGATACATTCGTTGGATATCTGCTGCAAACACGTAACGATGTAGCCTCCATTTCATGCCGACTACTCCTAAATCATTTTGTTGCGGTGGGCCGATGCACAATATGTTGTTCAGGGATTTTTCATGCGAAGTGGTACATGATGCATCATACACCACTCGAACTTTGGTCGTTGTACTGTCCTTCTTTACCACGGCGTGGTGTGGGAGAATACATGATGAGAAATACTGTTGACCTTTTGGAGTGATCATGTGATGTCGAGCTTCTGCGGTAGAGAATTGTTGAGTTGCTTATGGTCAAAATATTTCTTGATGGTGGAGTGATATTGTTGTTTAAGTGTGTCGTTTCTGTTTAGCCGACGATCTAAGAGGTGGAATCTATTGAGTGCGATTTGGTGAGACTTTCCAATGACTGGTTCCTTTTCAAATTCAGTTTTTAACGGAAGCCAGACCAGGTATGTTCCATTGTCTGGTGCAGGTACGATGGAAATGATCTTCACATCATTGTTCTTCTGCTGTTGATGTCCTCTCAGAGCTGATTTGATCGAGATCAAAGAAACCCTTTTCCAGTGCATCCAGATTAGTCTGATGGCATCGAATGGTTACCTTATTAAGTGAGTTGAGCAATAGGTCGAATTTAAGCTCCTTTCCATACATCTGGCAGTAACAAATATGATATAAGATCTACTCCAAATAATGTGTCGATGCGGCATGCGCATGCGCAAACGCTATCATAGCGTTTTATGATAAGATCCCATGCAATATTGTAGGCGCCATCCGTTAGTTCCATTTGGTGTACATCTTGGTTCTGCTCTTTAGACTGTGCTTGCTTGAGGAAATGGAACCTGAAATATTTGACAACGCCTGGTTCTGGTGAATGAGTTGCATAAACAGGTGATGGAAAGCTGGCCAATCTGTTTACTTTCCAGAAAAGTAAGGTAATGGAAACTTTGGAAGTTGGAATGCCGCACCAGGGCTGAGTATTTTAGGAACAGGCGTCGCTTGTTGCTCGGTGCACGGTGGAAAATGGATATTAAACAGAACGCTATGACGAATTCCCCTTCGAACAGGTCCGCCAGTCCATAGACGAAGTATGGGTGTGTGGTATAACCACCGCATACGAACTCTGGTGATTCTTGGTAAATAGCCGAGACGTGCAGTTCTTTTTGAATTTTATTTGGAGTTGGTTGAGCTGATTATGTAGATCTTTGTGGAGTGCAAATAAGCGGTCGGCGTTTTCACCCTTTCCCAATGTTTTAGACTCTGCACTAGAAGTGCTCGCATACTTATGTATGATCTTCCAAAGTGAGAGAGTGTCAATATGCTAGCGTTTGCGCGACACGTGCAATGCTGATCCCGTTCTTTTCGCGTCCTCTTTGTCGAAGAGAATAAAGGAGTTGAAAAGGAGAAAAATGATTAAGTGCTGAGGTAAGATTTCTATTAACGACTTCGATGAAACTGTTTGAGATGACCATAGAGTGAGGAGTCGTGTATGGATTGTTTTTCTCATGGGCCACCAAAAATCTTGTGATCTCTCGATAAATCGAAAAGATAAATAACGCCCGTACACACAGAAGGCAACAAAATAGCCGGACGCTCTAAGCAAGTTGAAGCGATAAAACAGGTTGCAAACTGCTATCTCGCTTTACTCACGCATTATCGCTTGAACTCGTAACTCGCTTTGCTTTCACTCTGACATCTTTCGAGCGATTGCATATGAAAAATGTTGCAGTGGCTTATCGCTCGTTCTGGATTCTAAATGTAATGTCCGGATTCCAACAAACTTCTTTAGAAAAAGAATGCAGAGACATAACTTCATTTCAACGAGCACTGGCTCATATGGATTTAAAAGATTACATTGTGGAATAAAGATTGCACCTAATTAGAACCATTCCAAGCCTTCCTATATATGGACGACACAGTAGAAATAGGTTGTTCTGAAAATCTCATGAATATACATTTAGCTAACGTTTTCAATCTATGTCTAAAACATAATCTCAAGCACGGTTGAATGATTTGGCTCTTTTCGAGTCATGGCCTTTTGAGATTTTTAATGTTTATTTGGCTGATTAAAAATTTTTGAAGTGGCAACCGTGATCTCAAGTTACACCCAGAAAAATGTTCTTTCTTTATGCACGAAGTTACATTCTAAGGTCATAAATGTACAAAACAAGGTATCCCACACGATGATAAAAAATTTGAATAAATAACTAAATATCCCGTTCCGTCCGATACAGATCTAGAAGAGCAGTAATAGGTATAATACCCAAGAATATGTGAAGCAGATGCTCTATTAAGAATAAGCACCGAATAACATAAAGAACTTAACAGGCAAGTACTAAGTCACTACAAAAAATAAAAGTAAACAGAAAATTTCCTGCTTAGGAAAACAGAAATTAGATTTGCTTATGCAAACTTAAAATAAAGCTTCTCAGCCCAATGTAGTCATTAACAATGAAAAGAAAAGTAGTGAACTTGCGATTAACAGATTTAATATGTTTAATAAAACATGGGAACAAAGTTATCGCAAGAATTGACGTCAGCGTTATGTACACCAATGGAAATATCGTCTTAGGTCAGCTCTTTCAAAGGGGTTGATAAACAAGCCAGTATACTAAATATCAGCTAACTCAAAGTGGCACCGAAGTGGCACTGTTGGGTCAGGCAGCAGCACGGCGTTTAATGTTTATGTTTAAATAATGTTTATAAAATGTTTAGTGTAATGTTTATTTATTAGGCTTAAGTTTGTACAAAAGCTTTGTTGATCGCAAGCCGACTCTCTCTCGGCCGCCCGACTCAACGGGCTTTCTATAGAGATTTTTATCTCGGCAATGTCTAGGTCGGGCCGCCCTCTCCACTTTCGAGAGCTTTAGCTCGAGGTGACTTGTCGGGCCGCCCTCTCTGTGTACTACTTGAGACCCTGCATGCACCACAAGCTGATGCTTCATCTGCATGCAGAAATAAAAATTTTTTATAACGTTGAAATTAAATACAAATTCGTCTTTTTATTTACGGCATTGAAATTGATTATCAATGACCAAACACTGGTGACTCCGACGTGATCTAGTTAATATAATTAACTAAATTATGAACCATAATTTACCAAAGCTATAGAAACTATATATGAACGGTTTTGGTGCTAATAAGCAATCAGGTTTATTTAAAATAATAAACAAATTCAAATTAAGAACAAAACATAAACCTAACGCCAGTTTAGTTGTGACATGGTAAATTATTTATTATAGGCACACATACATATTTACGTTCCACAACGCAAGTGCATTCGCCCGCGCATAGACTTCATATATGTATACGTTCCACGATTCCGCTACGGTTCTGAGCGCACAGTGGGACAAATCGTGTTCGCCGCGAGCAAATAAATTTGAAGCGATCAAATTTGGCGCCGGAATTATTTTTTCGGATTGGTCGGAACTTAATATAATCAATCATGAACTCCAGCGGCGCAGACACAGGAGCACCCACTCCAACCCGTAGTGCTTTTTTAAAGTGCAAGGCCCTGAGTATTCTCCAGGACTTACAGAGGATCCAAAGAGCTCTTCAGCCTGTTTCAGGGTGGACGATGCCATGCTCCACGGGCGACATGGTCAGATAGTCGCCATGTTCAGCGACTTCAAGGCCATCCACGGGGAGCTTGAGGATTTGGACATTTCGCAGATCAGTGAAGCTCCGATTGTCTGTTTCGGAACTGGTAGTGACAATGCAGGCCGAAATTAAGCACGAGACTACCCTTCGCTCGTCCCGAATTGCTGCCAACTCCACCCTAGCTAACGGAATGTCCACCATGCAGGCTGACTCAGGGTCAAGTCAAAGGTTTCAAGTTTTGCATCCCTTGTTTCTTCCTACCTTCAGCGGTGAATACTCCAAATGGCCTGAGTTTTAGTCGATTTTCTGTACAATCGTCGGCGGCAAACCGTGCATCAGTAAGGTGGAAAAGCTGCAAAGGTTGCGATCTTGCCTTCGGGAGTCCGCTTTCGAAGTAGTTCCTTGGAAGTCTCCGATGAGAATTATAATGTCCCGTTGAATTTGTTGGAGAAACGATTTAATAGCCGTCGCTTAATATTTCAGGCTCATGTGAACGAGATTCTTGGCCTCACTCTTTTGGATGATGACTCAATAAAAGGTCTTCGAGGGTTATCCGACAAATTCAATGCCTATATGAGAACCTTGAAGAATTTGGGTAAGACAAATCAGATAGCCGGCTGCATCATTGTCCAGGTGCTTCTTCAAAAGTTGGACCCCGCTACCCTAACTAAGTGGGAGGAGAATCTAAATTCCTCAAGTTCCGACGCCATTCCTACTTGGGAGTCGCTGGCAGAGTTTCTGGAGCAGCGATGCAGGACTTTGGAGGCTATGGATGTGGCCGCTGGCCAGAACTATGGAGCTGATCCCTCTTCGGGTTGGAGTGCTTCGCTTGGAGCGGATTAAGCTGTACTTTACCCCTTACGAATGTAGTTGGAGGACAGGCCCCAACGGAGGGGGGAATGTCGGGTCAGGCAGCAGCACAGCGGTGTAATTTTAATGTTTAATTATGTTAACGTATGGTTAAATGTTTGGTGTAATGTTTATTTATTAGGCTTAAGTTTTGTACAAAAGCTTTGTTGATCGCAAGCCGACTCTCTCTCGGCCGTTTCTATAGAGAGTTTTAGCTCGGCAATGTTTAGGTCAGGCCTCTCCATTTTCGAGAGCTTTAGCTCGAGGTAACTTGTCGGGCCGCATTTTCTGTATTATTACTTGAGTCCCTGCACGCACCATAAGCTGATGCCGGCTTCATCTGCATGTAGAAATAAACATTCTTTATAACGTTCAAATTGAATACAAATTCGTCTTTATACCCTTGCAGAGGGTATTATAATTTTGTCCAAAAGTGTGCAACGCAGTGAAGGAGACATCTCCGACCCTATAAAGTATATATATTCTTGATCAGGATCACATCCTGAGTTGATATGAGCATGTCCGTCTGTCCGTCTGTTCGTCTGTCTGTCTGTCCGTCTGTCTGTTTCTACCCAAACTAGTCTCTTAGTTTTAAAGCTATCGTCTTGAAACTTTGCACACACCCTTCCTTCCTTTGCACGCAGTATATAAGTCGGAACGGCCGGGATCGGCCGACTATATCCTATAGCTGCCATATAACTGATTGATCGGAAATAGTATAACTTTGGTGTTTTTAGAGTTACAGAGTTCAGATTTTGTACGAATGCTATATTTGGCAAAATAATACGACCTATCAAATTTCATAAATATCGGCCGACTATATCCTATAGCTGCCATATAACTGATTGATCGGAAATGTTATAACTTTGGTGTTTTTGAAGCTAGAGAATTCGGATTTGGTACGAATGCTATTTTTGGCAAAATAATACAACCTACCAAATTGCATAACGATCAGCCGACTATATTTTATAGCTGCCATATAACTAAACGATCGGAGATGGTATTTGGTAAAAATACCAACTTTGATATTTTTGAAGTTGGAAGCTTGGTACTTTGTTTTAGATTTTTTATTGTAATAAATTGGTTATATTATGATATTCTCATAAGGATCGCCCAATTCAATCCGATTTTTGCGATATATATCCGATTTTAACTGCAAGGGTATATCAACTTCGGCTCCGCCCGAAGTTAGCTTTCCTTTCTTGTTTTTATTTACGGTCATTGAAAATTATCAATGACCAAACAGACCCATTTAAATGAGTGTCATTGACTGTATTTTCTCCATTTACAAAAATGGCTCCATCTTTTTTGGATGACATTTAAATTTTTATTTTATTTTTAAAGCGATTTTAAATTCAGATATATCTAAAAGGTCTGTTAAAATTACAGGTTTATTTTCGTGTTTATATATTGCTTGTATATTGTCGTTGTTTAGAATTTAAGTAGTAAATACATTAATTTTTGCGAGTGTTCAAGCATTGAACACGATTATAGGCATAAATTCTTAAGTTAGAGTTTCAAGGGATCGGACCCATGAAATACGAGTCAAACACATGGTTCAAAACCGATCCCCTGCAGCCTAACACAAACAAATACATAAGTGGTGCGCTTATCGCACTGGAGAAAGGGTCGCATAGCAGGTCAGCGTGCAGTGCGTTGACAAGTAGTTTTAAATAGTTTTAAGATTCTCATGTATCGTATTTATAAGAGAACTTTAAAAAATAAAAACAGTTTCCAAAAGGAGTAAGACCTGTATTTGGGGCTCCTCTTAACAGCGAGTGTAATTGTGTCCATAAATAATAAGATCGTAAGTAAGCAAGCTCAGACGATATTTTTTAAGCGGAATTTCTTGATTCCTAAACGCTGTTTTGAATTCTTCAGATAAAGAATAGATTTGATATTCTCGCTATCCATTTCCAAATAGTGCCTATTTCATTAATGCCTCTTTTCGATCTACCCCTTTTCTGGGTATAATTTGAGAGTTATCTCTCAATTTTGATAATATTTTGAATATATTTTGATAATAATTAAATAGTGGGTTATTTTCCAAAGAAAATTCTTGCTGTCGTAACTCTTTAAAAATTGTGTTTCAAGATTAATTATATCTATATAAAGATCAATATTAGTAATATGAAATAAAACTGCGTATCGTAAATAAAAACATCTGGAGTATCCTTGTAAAGAAGGAAATTATGGTTCGTTTAATCCGTAATTTCGGATTTTGTTGTATACCAACAATAATAAATACATTATTGAAATCATTTACTATAATTAAAAAAAAATGTATTTAATATTATCTTTATGAATCGTGCGAATTCTGTTATTTATAATAACTTTATTAGAAAGATTTTTTTTAACTAGTTGTTTTTTATATCTGGAATTAAGCTTGTTTCTTTCCTGGTTTTTCTTTTCGTAACTCACGTCATACGTCATAAATCTTATTTTGTGCATATTTATTGTGGAAATGCAACATTTTCTTTTGAGCCTGTTAAAATAATTTAGGAGAATCTTCATGATTGATTTATATTAAATAGTATATCAAAAGGTCGTTGGTTGGTTTTTGAGTTAATTGTTAAATTATAGTTTTGTGCTGCTTTAATTGGATTTGGATTTGGATTTTTTTAAAATAATGTTCATTTTTAATGCAGCGAGCAATTTCTGTTAAGGTAGAGTGTGCTCTTTCTATTTGTCCGTTGGACGTAATATGTCAGCAAAAGGGATGAGGAAAAAATTGGTTCGTTATCTATCATCAAAGATTTGGCTAATGGAAATTGATGTAAAATTTATGAAAATTTGTTTTCTATATTCAGTTTATTAGGGATTTCTAATGAATACAAGTAATGCATATAAGATTCAAGATGCGACTTTTCACCTTCTTTTTCGGTTATAGGTCCTTGACCAAAAGGAATCTGTACTGGGTGTCTGATGTATTTATTTTTATTAGAGATTGTGCAATTCTTTATAAATTCCTTAAGCTTTATGTATAAATTAGGCCAATAACAATGTTTAGTTATTTGCTTATAATTTGCATCAAGCCCCCTATGAGTTTCTGTGAGCCCCCTATGAGCTCTACAATGAGTTTCTGTGATTATAAGAGATCTGTCCTCAGCGTTATCGACATCCTGGACAAATGTCTTAGTGTATAAAAATGTCTTTATACAATTTTCTTTAAAAGGTTTTTGAATTCTATAAAAATCTTCTAATGTACAGTGAACTCCTATTGTTATATTGGGTGGAATATATTCTCTTAAGATTGATGGTAAATTTTCTGGAGTGTCACACTCATGTATGTAATACCTGTTGCTTTTATTACAATTAACAATTGTTGCTTAAACTGTGTTAAGGGTTTCGGGTTTCTTGTATAACATTCTCGAAACTACTCTCTGCTGAATGCTGAATATTTTGATCTGAGACCGATTCATTACTTTCCGTTAAGTTATTAATTTGTATCCTTGATAAGGCGTCCGAAACAACATTCTCGAAACTAAATGCTGTGCATTTTGATCTGAGACCAATTCATTACTTTCCGTTAAGTTATTAATTTCTATCTCTGGTAAAGCGTCCGCAACAACATTCGTTGCTCCTGACTTATAAATAATTTTGGGTGAATAACTTTCAATAAATGAATACTAGCTTTTTATTTCAATATTTGGATTTTTTTAAAAGCCTATACTATGGCTAAAAGTTCCTTTTTATTACAAAATAACAAATTTTATTATAGTCCGGTTATACTAGTTCATTTAAATTTCATATATATATAAACGTTCCAAATTCCGCTACGGTTCTGAGCGCCCTGAGTGGGAAAAAACGTGTTCGCCGCGAGCAAATAAATTTGGAGCCATAAAATTTGGCGCCGGAATTATTTACTTCGGATTGGTCGGAACTTAATATAATCAATCATGAACTCCAGCGGCGCAGACACAGGAGCACCCACTCCAACCCGTAGTGCTATTTTAAAGTGCAAGGCCCTGGGTACTCTCCAGGACTTAAAGAGGATCCAAAGATCCTTCAGCCTTTTTTCAAGGTGGACGATGCCATGCTCCACGTGCGACATGGTCAGATATTCGCCATGTTCAGCGACTTCAAGGCCATCCATGGGGAGCTTGAGGATTTGAACATTTTGCAGATCATTAGTGAGCTCTGATGGACTGTTTCGGAGCTCGTAGTGACAATGTAGGCCGAAATTGAGCACGAGACGACCCTTCGCTCGTCCCGAATTGCTGCCAACTCTACCCTAACTACCGGAATGTCCACCATGCAGGCTGACTCAGGGTCAAGTCAAAGGTTTCAAGCCTTGCCTCCCTTGCCTCTTCCTACCTTCAGCGGTGGATACTCTGAATGGCCTGAGTTTTACTTGATTTTCTGTACAATAGTCGGCGGCAATCCGAGCATCAGTAAAGTGGAAAAGCTGCAAAGGTTGCGATCTTGCCTTCGGGAGTCCGCTTTCGAAGCTCCTTGGAAGTCTCCGATGAGAATTATGATGTGGCGCTGAATTTGTTAGAGAAACGATTAAATAGCCGTCGCTTAATACTTCAGGCTCATGTGAACGAGATTCTTGGCCTCACTCCTTTGGATGGTGACTCAATAACAGGTCTTCGAGGGTTATCTGATAAATTCAATGCCCATATGAGAACCTTGAAGAATTTATATCGGGTCAGGCAGCAGCACGGCGTTTAATGTTTATGTTTAAATAATGTTTATGAAATGTTTAGTGTAATGTTTATTTATTAGGCTTAATTTTGTACAAAAGTTTGTTGATCGCCAGCCGACTCTCTCTCGGCTCGACTCAACGGGCTTTCTATAGAGAGTTTTAGCTCGGCAATGTCTTGGTCGGGCCGCCCTCTCCACTTTCGAGAGCTTTAGCTCGAGGTGACTTGTCGGGCCGCCCTGTCGGGCCGCTTTATCTGCATGCAGAAATAAACATTTTTTATAACGTTCAAATTAAATACAAATTCGTCTTTTTATTTACGGCGTTGAAAATTATAAATGAGCAAAAAGGCACCAATAAAATCATTAAACATAATGCATTAAAATATTAAAATCATTAAGAGTAGCGCTACTCAAGCTTATGATCCATATAAATAATGAAAAAGATAAAAAGGCAATACTGTTTACATTACATGACGATCCAATCCGAGGAGATCACACTGATAAAGGTAGAACATTATTTTTAGAAAAATATGACACGAGACATTTCTCATCACATAAGAAAGTGTACAAAATGTCAAAAGTCAAAAACGTCTAAACTTACCAAGACTCCATTAACTATAACTTAAACGCCAAAAATGGCTTTTGACAGGGTAATCGTAGACACGATCGGTCTACTACCAAAATCTGAACAAGGACATTTTTTTTTTTTTTTCATAGCTTTGCTTTTATTTATTGAATCTACTATTAATTTTGAGACTAACAATAAGTTGACGAATCTTAACATTAAAATTTAACTAACAGTATACTAAGACTGCATTCTGGTTGCGCGTCCCTCAGGTCGGTCGCTGGGTGGGTAAGTCATTGCGACGAAGGCGTGATTGGTTGCTCAACCTTGTTAGACCTCTCGCCAGGTGGTTAGGGTGCACCGATAGCTTGGTTAAGTACTTTACCTTCTGTTCTGCGATCGCTTCTTTGACTGGTAGAATGTTTAAGTCGCGGTGTATGTTTTCGTTGCGAACGTACCACGGTGCCCCGGTGATTGTTCTCAAGATCTTCGACTGAACTCTTTGAATTATGTCAATGTTGCTATTGCTGGCGTTCCCCCATAACTGGGAGCCGTACATCCATATAGGTTTTAGTATCGAGTTGTACAGCAGGACTTTATATTCAAGGCTAAGAGGTGACCGAGCGTTGATAAGCCAATGAAGGCCGCTGGCTTTTAGCTTTAGGTGTGTTCTTTTGGCTTCAATGTGCCGGCGCCATGTGAGTCTTCTGTCGAGATGTACTCCTAGGTATGTTACTTCGTTTGCTTGTGGGAGTAGAGTGTTGTTTAATGTTATCGGCGGGCAGTTTTGCTGTTCAGAGTGAATGTAACGTGGTTGCATTTTAGTTCGTTCACTTTAATTCGCCAATCTGATAGTCATTTTTCGACATCGACCATATGAGCTAGCTGCGCAGTTGCTTGAATCGGGCATTTTGAGCGGCTAAGAATAGCTGTTACCGCCGTCATAGAATTAAGTTTATTTTTGAATTAGTGTTGTATAATCTTTAGAATAAGTTTTGAAAAATGCTAGACGGAAGCTTATCGATAGATGAAAAAATGGCGGAAGAACGAGGCGTTTTGCGATCGCTAGGTGAAGCTAACGAGGCGAGGGAAAACGACGAAGTTTTTTAGCGCGCCCAGCATTGATTTGATTTAAATAAAGGAAAGAACAACCAAATCGATGTTTGCTTAAAGAATCGTGCACCAACCTCGCCCCGACCTCAACATTTCTAAAAAACTTCGTTACCTGCGGATTAAGGCGGAGAAACAGCGTCGCGTCGCTAGCAGACAACAGCTAGACCGACAGGAGGCGACAAGTTTCGGAAATAACGAAGGTAAGGCGTCGCGTCCCTAGCAGCCACAGGATAGGTTGAGTTGAGCACGCTATTCTTGGGGAAAACCAGAACTCTTGCGGATAAAGGCAGAGGTAAGGCGTCGCGTCCCTAGCAGCCACAAGCTAGGTCGAGTAAGCACGCAGTCAAGAAGAAGAAAAGCAGACGCCATATTGAACGCACGCCGGACGACGCAAAGCATGAACATTGAAGTGTGCAGAATTTGCGAGAACAAAAACGAAACAGCGTCAGAAAATTGGGTGCAGTGCGACGTTTGCGGAAGGTGGTACCATTTCGAGTGTGCCGGCGTAGAGGACGACATTGAGAGCAAGGATTGGAGCTGCGATTACTGTCTTGCGGGTTGCAGCCACATAGCACCGTTCAGCGGTATGCAGAGATCACCAATATAGCCTCAAACACGTGAAGACGCAATGGCCACCCCTGAACCGCACGGCAAAGCGCTAGCCGTCGATACGCTTATCGATACTGCCGGCAGCGGTAAGAACATGAATGTTCGGGAAGGCAATCCGGACATGAACAAGAACCAACTCTTGTTAAAGATGCTCGAGGAGAAAAGACAGTCTGAGGCAAGGTTCATAGAAGAAAAGTACAAAATCCTTATGCAGATGAATCCCGCTGACGTAGCGGTAGCTGGGATGTTCCAAGCCACAGATTCACCTACAAGTACTCAAATAGCGGCCCGGCAAGCTATACCCAAGGACCTTCCAACATTCAGCGGGGATCCTGAGGACTGGCCGTTATTTATCAGCACATTTGAACACAGTACGACAGCAGCGGGATATACGAATGTGGAAAATATGCTACGTCTGCAAAAGTCGCTTAAAAGGAAAGCTCGCGACTTGGTTAGAGATAAACTCCTACTTCCTAACCTAGTCCCAGAAGTCATCAGCACTTTGAAGATGTTCTTCGGCAGACCAGAGCACATCCTAGAAGGAGTGGTGGAAAAGGTGCGAAGACTGGCACCACCCAAAGACAGATTGGAGGCGTTAATAGAGTACGCGCTGGCAGTTCGGAACGTCTGTGCGACTATGGAGGCATGCGATCTGAAGGCGCATCTCAACAATCCAATGTTGGTCAAGGAGCTGGTAGACAAGCTTCCCAACCAACACAAGCTAAACTGGGCAATGCAACCCCGCGACGATAGAGTGGCCGCGGTCAAGGCATTCAGGGATTGGCTGTATAAAATCGCAGAGGCAGCGTCATTTAATGACAGACAACGGGCGCAGTTAATTCCCACAACAGTCGCCGCCCGGACAAGGGAGAGGCAGATGAGCCTGGACCATCACGAGGTCAAACACGACCGATCGCGATCCCTACTGAAGCAGCTCAGCAGCAAGTTCAACTGAGGTGCGTAGCTTGCGGCGACCCGAGTCACAACCCAGCACAATGTCGAGTATTCTTGAACCTTGACGCGGAGCACAGGTGGCAGGTAATCAGAGCGGGTAAAGCCTGTTTCTGCTGCCTCAAGGTACATCGGAACAGATGCCGAACCGGGAACTGCGGAATTAATGGCTGTACAAGGAGACACCATGAGTTGCTTCATACAGAATATGTTTCCAACACAATCGGTCAAGACAGACCACAGAGTCACGTGAGTACGCATCGAGACGACAATCACGGAAGTCAGTTCTTTCGCATCATTCCAGTCAAGCTGCATTACGGCAGCAGGCAGACCGAGATCTACGCCTTCCTAGATGAAGGATCATCCGTGACCTTAGCAGATGCATCAGTATTCCAAAGACTGGGAATACAAGGACAGGCAGCGCCAATGTGTTTGCAGTGGACCGCAGAGACGACTCGATTCGAGAGTGGGTCTGTAAAAGCATCCGTCCAAATCTCGGAAATGAACTGCGATAAGGTTTACTGGTTGAACAACGTCCAGACCGTTCAGAACCTAGCATTACCGAGACAGACAGTCAATATGAAGGAGCTACGCGACAGATTCCAGCATTTGAAAGACTTGCCGCTACAGTCCTACTCTGCCCAGCCGACCTTGCTAATTGGAACCAATAATTGGAAGCTAGCAGTCCCTCGCAGGATCCGCGAAGGAAAATGGAACGAGCCGATAGCATCGAGGTGCATGCTAGGATGGAGCATCCAAGGATCGGCGAACCCACAACGATCCATTTTCATGCACCACTGCGACTGCGACTGGCAAGAACTTCATGACGACATCAAGGAACATTTCAACCTTGATGCACTCATACCACGAAAGCTATACTCAGCTGAAGATGAGCTGGCAGTGAAAATTTTGGAAAGCACCTGCCAAAAGAGGTCCGGAAAATATGAAGTTGGACTTCCGTGGCGCGGTGGTATCGACAAACTCCCTGAGAGCCGGGGTAACGCTCTGAAGCGGCTTACCTGCATGAGGAAAAAGGTCTCTCAAGAACCAGATCTGTACGAAAAGATTGACGTCCAAATCAGGAATCTCCTAGACAAAGGATACGCGGTTAAGCTATCCGAGGAAGAAACCAGCCGGGAGAACAGCCGTACATGGTATCTGCCGATATTCATAGCGTTGAATCCAAACAAGCCGAAAAAGATAAGGCTCGTATGGGATGCAGCCGCAAAGGCACACGGACACGCGCTAAATGACTACCTACTCAGGGGACCAGATTGCCTGAACCCACTCATAGACGTCTTGCTAGCCTTTCGGGTCAACAAAGTAGCGATTTGCGGTGACATTGCGGAAATGTTTCACAGGATTAACATTCGCGAGGAGGATATGCAGGCGCAGCGATTTTTGTGGTATGACAAAGGCAGCGACAAAGTAGACACCTACGTCATGAGAGCTATGACTTTTGGGATAAGCTGCGCGCCGTTTATAGCGCACTTTCTTCGACATAAGAACGCGGAAACCCACAAAGAAGAGTTCCCATTGGCCTTAAACGCCATCCAAAGGGCGCACTACGTTGACGACTTCATCGATAGCATGAGGAACGAGCAGGAGGCCATTCAGATCACCAGACAAGTCATAGAAGTACATCGCAGAGGCGGATTTGAGATCCGTAACTGGTCGTCGAATTCGGAAGAAGTACTCAGAAGCTTGCACGATAATGGTAACGCTGGAACCCAAAAGCCCGTGGATTTTTGTGCAACAGAAAAGATACTTGGTATGTTTTGGGACCCACATAATGATATGTTCAAATTTATCTGCAGATTTTCAAGGCTGAAGCGTGATGTGCTGGCGGAAAACGCAGTCCCTACCAAGCGAGAAGTATTACAAGTTCTGATGTCGATCTTCGACCCATTGGGATTTTTATCATGCCAAACGATTGGACTAAAAATACTTCTCCAGTCCATATGGCGGCAAAAAATTGAATGGGATCCAATGGAAAACCATTTTGCAAGACATAAGGAGTTTCGAGGTCCCTAGATGCTTTTCCCCAGCCACATCGGAGCCATGTCAAATTGGACTCCATACATTCGTCGACGCCAGCGAGCAAGCATATTCTGCAGTCTGCTACTTGCGCGTGGCAACGGATGACAGAGTCGTCGTATCTTTGGTGATAGCGAAATCTAAGGTGGCACCTTTAAAACCACTTTCGATTCCGCGGATGGAGCTGCAGGCAGCAGTTATGGGAGCACGCTTAGCCCAAAAGGTGATGAGCACACGCAACCTCCGAATTGACAACGCCACATACTGGTCGGACTCCAAGACAGTGCTGCAGTGGCTAACAATGGATCCCCGCAACTTTCATTAGTTTGTGATGCACAGAGTCGCCGAAATTCTGGAAACAACACTGGTCGAGCAATGGCGGTGGATTCCTTCAAAGCTGAACGTAGCAGATGGAGCTACCAAGGTCACCGGGCAAACCCAACAAGAGACGTGGATAACGGGCCCGGAGTTCCTGAAGACCGATGCGAGCAACTGGCCAATATCCAAGAAGCAGGAGAGCATCATCGATACCTCGGAGATCCGGAAACATGTGATGACGACGCATACGAAATCAGTGGTTATGTTTAACGCGCACGATTTCTCAAATTGGCGGCGGTTATACAGAGCAGTGGCGCTAGTACTCCTGTTCATCGATCGACTGCGGGCGAAATGTGCCGGACAAGATATGCCAACAACCACGACAATGGCTCATGTTAGTAAGGCAAAGATGCTGCTATACATACAATCTCAAGCAATCGCCTTCGCCGCAGAACTAAAAACGTTATCCGCGGGACCGGCGCTCCTCAAGGGAAGCAGATTGGCCGGATTGAACGCATACCTGGACAACGATGGAGTACTACGAACTAGAGGCAGATTGAACGCGGTTGACATAGCTGAGGACGCCATCATACTCGCTCCAGAATCGTACTCCTGTTCATCGATCGGCTGCGGGCGAAATGTGCCGGACAAGATATGCCAACAACCACGACAATGGCTCATGTTAGTAAGGCAAAGATGCTGCTATACAAATAATCTCAAGCCATCGCCTTCGCCGCAGAACTAAAAACGTTATCCGCGGGACCGGCGCTCCTCAAGGGAAGCAGATTGGCCGGATTGAACGCATACCTGGACAACGATGGAGTACTACGAACTAGAGGCAGATTGAACGCGGTTGACATAGCTGAGGACGCCATCATACTCGCTCCAGAATGCCGGATAACCCACCTCATAGTTAGAAGCTTCCACAAAAAGTACCACCATCTCGCTCATGAGACTGTAATAAACGACATCAAAAATTCGTTTTATATCAGCCGGCTACGAGTACTGCACAAATCTGTGCGAAACACATGCCAACGATGCAAGATCGACAGAGCAGTCCCCAGACCACCCCAGATGGCACCGATCCCGAGGGCAAGAGTTGGAAGCTTCGAGAGGCCGTTCACCTATACAGGCGTCGACTATTTTGGCCCGTTGTTGGTGAACGTCGGCCGGCGCAAAGAGAAGAGATGGGTAGCTCGGTTCACCTGTCTTACGTTGCGCGCGGGGCATTTTGAGATCGCCTACAGCTTAGATACCAGTTCGTGTATCATGTGCCTAGCCAATTTTATGGCCCTTCGAGGGACACCGAAGGAAATATTCTCAGACAACGGTACCAATTTCAGAGCCACGGAAAAAGCCGTGCGCGAGGAGCTGAAAAAGATCGAGCTCGATAAGATCACCATCAAGTTCGACGGCATAAAATGGCGATTCAACCCACCAGGAGCACCGCACATGGGAGCATGGGAAAGACTCGTCCGGACAACGAAAGGAATCTTGAAGAACATTTGCCCAAGTTACTCTTTCAACGACGAGGGGTTGAGAAACGCACTGATGGAGGCGCAATTTATCATCAACTCGCGACCTCTCACGTTCGGTAGTTTGGATTCCGAGGATGACGCTGCCCTGACTCCAAACCAACTGCTGCTAGGATCAGCGAACGGATACAAGCCGCTGCCAAAAGAGGGAATGAATCTAAAACGTAGATGGAACGAGACTCAGCGCTTCGGAGACCGCTTTTGGCAACGATGGGTTAAGGAGTATGCACCCGTATTAACCAGGCGCACCAAATGGTTTGAGAAGGTGCCTCCAATCACCATCGGAAGCATCGTCGTAGTCGTAGATGAGCTTCTTCCTAGGAACCTGTGGCTAAAAGGACGCGTGACTGACGCAATGATGGCCAAGGATGGACAAGTTCGGCGGGTGACCATCAAGACGCAGCATGGTTTTATAGAAAGACCAGCAACAAAAGTAGCAGTTCTGGACGTCGGCTTGGAGAATGGTAACTGACCACGGATCGGGATCAATTACGGGGGAGGGAATGTTACCGCCGTCATAGAATTAAGTTTATTTTTGAAAAATGAAATTGTTAGAATTAGTGTTGTATAATCTTTAGAATAAGTTTTGAAAAATGCTAGACGGAAGCTTATCGATAGATGAAAAAATGGCGGAAGAACGAGGCGTTTTGCGATCGCTAGGTGAAGCTAACGAGGCGAGGGAAAACGACGAAGTTTTTTAGCGCGCCCAGCATTGATTTGATTTAAATAAAGGAAAGAACAACCAAATCGATGTTTGCTTAAAGAATCGTGCACCAACCTCGCCCCGACCTCAACAATAGCTGTGTCATCGGCAAACGTGGATGTTGTTAGACGTGTGCTTGTCGGGATGTCTGCTATGTAGAGGACATATAATATTAGCCCTAGCACGCTACCTTGAGGAACTCCAGCTCCAACAGTGTAATCATCAGATATAGCAGTGTTGCACCTCACGACAAATTTTCTGTCGTAAAGGTAAAACTCTAAAATCTGTAGGGGGGCATTGTCTTGATCTTGTACATTAGACCTTCTTGCCATTAGACTCTATCAAATGCTTGAGAGACATCTAAAAATATGGCAGTACAGTACTCTCGTTTTTCGAAAACGTTCCGAATTTCGGATGTTATCCGGTTGACCTGCTCAATTGTTCCATGCTTTTCTCGAAACCCAAATTGGTGTGACGGGATTCCTTTCTGGATTCTCATGTATGTGTTTATCCGAGACATTAGGCATTTTTCAAAGAGTTTAAATAGGCAAGAGAGTAGGCTTATAGGTCTATACGACGTGGGGATAGTGTGGTCTTTCCCCGGCTTTGCTATCATTATTATAATTGACTTTTTCCATCTCACTGGAAAGTGGCCAAGTTTTGCTTTAGATGGCATTAATGGCATTAAATAGCTGGGTAAGAGTGCAAACGGCGCAGTATGGGAGCTCAATGATCATTTTGGGAGTTATGAGGTCGCAGCCCGGGGATTTTTTTGGATTCAATTGTCGTTTGATGATGTTAACGATTTCTTTTGGCCGAAACTCAATCGGTTCATGTTGAGGCTGGGGCTCATCTGATAGAGTCGGCAGTGTAAACGCATTGGTGGCAGGATTTGGTTGGAAGACATTTTTAAGGTGTTTGGCAAACGTGCTGGCTCTGTCTGCGTCGCTTACCGCCCTGGAACCCGCCTGTGGAATTTCTAATAGGCATCACGGTTTCTTTCGGTGAGCTCAGAGATGGGTGAGCTCTCCATAGTGAGTGTTTCGTACTGTTAGTTGACAATTGCTCTATGTAGCGGTGGTGGACATACGTTTCTTCTTGCTGTAGAGCTTGATCAAGTTGACGTGAGGCATGTTTAAAGCGTTGCTTAGCAGATGGCGATCTGTGACATTGCCATTCTTGACGTAAGCGTCGCTTTTCGAGGACGAGCTGTTCGATTTGTAGATTTGTCTTCTTTTGAATGCAATTGGTTTTATGTGAGGTCAGATTTGATGATTGATCCCATGTTCCTGGGTGTTGGAGTAGAGTAAAAAGGACAGGCGAGTGATCAGATGAAAGATCCGAAAGGCATTCGGCGCATATCAGATTTTTAGGAATGTTTTTGGTAATCGCAAAGTCAATTAAATCGGGAAGTTTCTTTGGGTCTGCCGGCCAATATGTTGGTGTGCCAGAAGAAACATAGTCTAGCTTGTTCTTAGCTTTGATAATTGCATTATATAGCTGCTTTCCTTTTGGGGTCACGAGACGAGATCCCAGTGTGTGTGCTTGGCATTGTAGTCTCCTGCCGCTATGAAGTAGTCTCCGAGTAAGTTGAAAAACTGCATAAACTCATCTTCGGCTATGGTGAAGCGTGGGGGGCAGTATACGGCAGCTAGAGTTAATTGCTTGCCAGTATTTAGGTGTATATTTATTGATGTGGCCTGTAGGTAGTTTTTTGCAAATTTCGTTTGCAAATGAATATCCTGGAATTTTTGCGACTTTTCAGCTCCTTATAAACTGGGCAACCTCTATAGTCAGTATGGCCTCTATTGTATGGCTATATTCTTGGCAGTTCGCACATTGTACCGGGCCATTGCGTTTGTGCGGCTCCTCAACTATAATTCTGCGGTGCAGCAGGAACTGAAGATTGCACTTCGTATTTCTTTAGGGGCTTAATTTGTGGTTCGAGCTCAACCTTAAAGAGTGGCTGCGGCTTTTTATCCCTGTTAGTGATATTGAAGACTGTCTTAGCGCTAAATCCCTTCTCTTGTAGCGCCTTTGTTATCTCTGCAGGCGATACTTCGGGCTCTATGCCCATGCTGCTTTTTAGCTGATACGTATAAAAGTTCTTTTTTTTGTCGGTGAGGTATTTCGATAATACTCTGTAATTATCTTCAGACTTCGTTTGAACTTTTGTTTCCTGGATGTTGCCCTTGGTATTATGTGGAAGTTGTCCTTGCCAAAGAGCTCTATAATTTTGTTGACAAGAAAGATGGAACTTTTTTCTCGTATGTAAATTGGCGGGGGCTTAGGCTTCCTTTTTTCGACTTCTGTAGATTCGGCGTCATCCTCATAGTCTGCCAAGATTTTAAAACGGTTTGAGTACGTGGGCGTTTCTATGGCAGCTATGTTAGCATTGCCACGGGTTATTTTCCGTTGAGAGTTTAGGGGGCTCAGCTTCCTTTTGATTTGGATGTAGCGATCCATACCAGTCTGCACAGTCGGCTTAATATTTTCTTTGTTTTTGTTCTCTTTTTCGGGCAGCACAGCGGCAGAAGTATCAATGTTTGCGCTGCTAGCTCATGACGTCGTTAAACGCGCTGTCGTTACAGTTGTTATTGTTGTTGTTACGGTTGACGTTGTCAAAGAGGTTGCGGTGCTAGTTACTGCGCTCTTTGTCTGCAGAGACATCGATGGTAGCGAGGAGGAGCTAGAACGCGCTCTCACGCTCTCTACGTTTAAGAATTCGGCCAAGTTTGGGGTAATTGACCGTGTTTGGGATGAGCTTGCATTACTTTCGGTCGCTTTGAAAGTGAAGTAAGCGTTGTTTCTTTGTACTGAGAGCCGTCTCTCGTCTTGCTCACGTTGACGTTGTGTGCTAACGTCGTTTAGACTCATTGCAATCGAGGTTGATATTGTTCGAGTTTTAAATGTTATGTTTTATATTAGTTAATTAATTAATCAATATAAACATTAGCGATTTCATCGCTGAAAGCGTCTTTTCGCGTTGTTGTTGATTTACGAAACCAGTCACTGCACTTTTTTGATATTATTGAATACTATCGAAAAGTATTATTTGAGACGTATCGAATGGCGGACAAATGCTGCCAATATGTAGGCGGTTCAGACATAGGAGGTATATATGAACATGTAATGTATAAAGCTTTAACGGACATAGTGATTTTAACGCAAATAAATTCTATGTCACCAAACTCATGGGATTTCACCTCTTCAGAAGCAAGAGTAGAGTCTACCGAAATGAGGACTCCACCTCCTCTTCGCTGAGATCGATCCCGTCTAAAAGTGGTGTACTTACTTGGAAAAACTTCGGAGCTAAAGATCTCCGGATTTAACCAGGTTTCTGTAAATGCTATTATATGGGATGCAAAGAAAGAACTATCAGAATATAGCTTGGGGAGTTTGCTACGTAGCCCCCTAGTATTCTGATAGGTAAGAGTTAGTGAGGAAACTAGTTTTTTGGGCTAGTAGCCAAAGAAGAGGTGGAGGGTTGGTCAGTGGTTCCGATATTGGGAAGTCTCACTCCCACTGGTTTTTGAACTTTTTTCTTCACGGAACTAGGCTGATGTTCTTGGACGAAAAGATTCTCTGGCCAAAAACTGGGAGCACAAATCGTCTTGAACATCAGCGCGGGCACACGAATCTTGAAAGAAGACGTGCGCCTTGTATAATTATATTTAAATTTTTGAATGTCCTCCACCTTTATATCGGCTTTTGTTTTGGCTTTGATATAAGCCGAGATATCAATCTCTGAAGTATCAGGGGCGAGCCGAGAAACAAATATATGTTTCGATGGAGGAATCACCTGTAAGGGTTTTGGTGTCGCAGGTACGAGAACTGCAGCATCAGTCGGTGCCGGTGGTCCGGACTGTGGAATACCCTTTTGGGTGACTCAAATGGGGGTTTCGTTCCCTAGGACCTGTGGCATCACTTGAAGGGATGCCATGGCGGACATATCGGACAATTGCTCATTATCCCTGATAAATTCGGACGAATTTTTCTCAGTTCCAGCCCTTGGGGTGGCCAGAGATATAAGCGGCTGCATTAATGTCGGCTGAGCAGGCTGAGGCGGATCAGAAACAGCGGATTTCTTACGCTTAGGGGACTCATTTAGCAGCTGAAGGCCACTAAACCGAGTGTCCAGCGCACAGAGCTGGTCATTGATTTTACGAAAACCAGTGATCAGCTCTTTAAATCCATTTTTGGTCTGTCTCATGAACGACCTCATTTCGCCTTGCACAGTACGACAATTTTCACAACAGTAATGTATCCCAGACCTACGGGAAATGGCATCCGAAACTAATGCTGTGAACCCGGCACACTTGGCGTTTACGACGTTCTCACAAAGCCAGCAATGGATGGAAGGCTGGGATGAGGAAATTGCCTGGTTACAAGACTTAATGGCACAGACAAGTTTAAATTCCATATTTTTTAATAAATAAACAAAATTGATATATAAAAAGTTAAAAAACACAATACCTTGAACCACTTTGCCAATTAGGAAGCCGAAGTGAGAGCTTTGAATAGTGCAAAAGAGCAGAAATAGAGATAAGCCGGGGAAGAAGCAGAGCTGAGCTATGCTTGGAATAAAATTTAGACAAATTATTAATTCGACTCCAAATATACCACAGCACTCGCGAAGCGATACGGTTTAGGCTTTAAGATTGTTAAGATTCACAAGATTTAATTCACAAGTATGTAAACACCGGTTTACCAATATTTATAATAAAACGCAGTGCGCACAAAAAACACGACCGTTCGCTTAAGGAAAAAGAGGGAAGTGAGGGAAGATTTGTTCCATAGAATGAATATCCTCGTAGTTGGAAATTGTATCTGTTCGTAAGATGTGTTTCTGAATGCAGCATTACGTCGATTTGATTGTCTAGTAGGAATTGCGCTAACTCGAGTTTATGCTGCGAAACGCCGTTAGCGTTTCATGTAGATATTCGTAGGGAAGTCATTATTTGGATTGTTGTGAAACCAGCATTTGTATGAATAGATTTTGGTTTCGCATTAGATCTTGCATAGTTGTACGCAGAAACGACATAAACTCCGGCGGTTGATGCTGCTTGCGGCAGTGAGCTTTTTGAGGCTGGGGTAGCCAGTCCTGATTTTAAAGCGCTTGCGTATGTGACATTTTTGGCAGAGTTTATGGGTCCTAGTGAGGATCTGGCTGCAGTCGAGAAGAAGACTTCAGGGTTTGACCTGTAGGCTATGAACTGATTATTTTGGGTGCGGGCAGTAAATCCCCTCTGGTGGATGCGACTTTTCAGCTCCTTATAAACTGGTCAACCTTTATAGTTAGCAGTGTGATTTCCACCACAGTTGCCGCACTTTTTCGAGTTGTGGTCATCTTTGCTCGCTGGGCAGTGTGCGGAGTCATGAAGCTCACCACAAACTACACAAACCGGGCACAGTTTACAGTAAGACCTTGTATGGCTATATTCTTGGCAGTTCGCACATTGTACCGGGCCATTGCGTTTGTGCGGCTCCTCAACTATAATTCTGCGGTGCAGCAGGAACTGAAGATTGCACTTCGTATTTCTTTAGGGGCTTAATTTGTGGTTCGAGCTCAACCTTAAAGAGTGGCTGCGGCTTTTTATCCCTGTTAGTGATATTGAAGACTGTCTTAGCGCTAAATCCCTTCTCTTGTAGCGCCTTTGTTATCTCTGCAGGCGATACTTCGGGCTCTATGCCCTTAAGTACGACTTGCAAGCCCTTGCTGCTTTTTAGCTGATACGTATAAACGCTCTTTTTTTTGTCGGTGAGGTATTTTGATAATACTCTGTAATTATCTTCAGACTTCGTTTGAACTTTTGTTTCCTGGATGTTGCCCTTGGTAATATGTGGAAGTTGTCCTTGCCAATGAGCTCTATAATTTTGTTGACAAGAACGTTGGAACTTTTTTCTCGTATGTTTATTGGCGGGGGCTTAGGCTTCCTTTTTTCGACTTCGGTAGATTCGGCGTCATCTTCATAGTCTGCCAAGATTTTAAAACGCGTTTCTATTGCGGCTATGTTAGCATTGCCACGGGTTATTTTGCGTTGAGAGTTTAGAAGGCTCAGCTTCCTTTTGATTTGGATGTAGCGATCCATACCAATCTGCACAGTCGGCTTAATATTTTCTTTATTTTTGTTCTCTTTTTCGGGCAGCACAGCGGCAGAAGTATCAATGTTTGCGCTGCTAGCTCATGACGTCGTTAAACGCGCTGTCGTTACAGTTGTTATTGTTGTTGTTACGGTTGACGTTGTCAAAGAGGTTGCGGTGCTAGTTACTGCGCTCTTTGTCTGCAGAGACATCGATGGTAGCGAGGAGGAGCTAGAACGCGCTCTCACGCTCTCTACGTTTAAGAATTCGGCCAAGTTTGGGGTAATTGACCGTGTTTGGGATGAGCTTGCATTACTTTCGGTCGCTTTGAAAGTGAAGTAAGCGTTGTTTCTTTGTACTGAGAGCCGTCTCTCGTCTTGCTCACGTTGACGTTGTGTGCTAACGTCGTTTAGACTCATTGCAATCGAGGTTGATATTGTTCGAGTTTTAAATGTTATGTTTTATATTAGTTAATTAATTAATCAATATAAACATTAGCGATTTCATCGCTGAAAGCGTCTTTTCGCGTTGTTGTTGATTTACGAAACCAGTCACTGCACTTTTTTTGATATTATTGAATACTTTTTTTGTTATTTTTTTTTCCAGAGCACAATAACTACACGTCTGTATGCGACGACGATTCGCGGTGAATTCCGCAAGGACATGAATATGCAGTAACATTAATCAGCGATTTAACAAAATACCTTGTAGCAATACCCTTTCAAAACAAAAGTGCGAAAACTGTAGTAAAAGCTATATTTGAAGATTTTATTCTAAAGCACGGTCCAATGAAGACATTCATTTCGGACATGGGAACAGAAAACAAATATTCAATAATTGAAGAGTTATGTGAAAACATTAAAAACATAAAATTTACTGCACTCCACCACCAGACTGTCGGAACAATGGAGCGAAGCCACAGAATATTGAATAAGTATGTGGCAAACCCTCATCAGCTTTTGTTAGCACGACCAAACGTGAGTCTCGATATTGCGGGAGCCCATTTCCAGCCCATACACACTCTCGCCTTCATACACACTTCGACAGCTACGTTCGCCACTACTGCAACGTTATTGATAATCCGCTTCTTGTTCATTTTTCTATTTTGAAGTATATGTACATAGCATAGCATATCACATAGTACATAAAGATAGATTACAATTTTTCAATTCAAAATTTTCATCAAACATCTTAACAATTTTGACATTTAATCAAATAAATCATAAAATCAAATTTGCTATATTGAATTCTATATTTTTATACCCTTGCATAGGGTATTATAATTTTGTCCAAAAGTGTGCAACGCAGTAAAGGAGACATCTCCGACCCTTTTAAATATATATATTCTTCATCAGGATCACCTCCTAAGTTGATATCAGCATTTTCGTCTTTCTGTCTGTTTCTAAGCGAATAGCTGCCATATAACTGAACGATCACTAAATTACCCAACTTTCGTGTTTTTGAAGATAGAAAGCTGGAACTTAGTACAGATTGTATTTTTGGTCGCTTGATCCGACCTCCCAAATTTCAGGTCGTCTGAACGTTCGGCTGACTATATCTAATATCTGCCATAAATATAACTGATTGATCGGAAATGCTATAACTTAGGTATTTTTAGAGTTAGAGAGTTCGAAGTTTGGCTATCTATGGCAAAATAATACGATCTACCAAATATCATAAGGGTCGGCCTACTTTTTTCTATAGCTGCCATATAGCTGAACAGCTCGGAAAATTACTCAACTTTTGTGTTTTTGAAGATAAAAAGTTGGAACTTTGGAGCTGCCATATAACTGAACGATCGAAAATGCTATAACTACGGTGTAATACTCATACTGCGTGTAACGCTTGTATCTGTTAGCAGAAATGTAGTGGGGAGAGGTGCGCCATCTAGGAGAGGAGTTTCGAACGAGAAAGGGGCACAAAGAGATTAGAAGGAGCGCAACCGGGAAAGATGGCAGCATTTTCCGTTGGGGCAGTGTCTCTCGGGGCATAGGCCATGGAGGGATCAGCGCCAAATTCTGGCGTCAGGGTACTCATTCTCTCAGTGCGTCTCCTCTGGGCTGGTCAAGTGAATTTTCCTCATCAGAAATTGTCATCAGAATTCATCAGAAATCTCTCAGAGTTGTTTGGAAAAATTGGTGTCTGGTGGTGTCCAAGGGCAAGCAGAGTGTAAAGGAGTCCACCGGTTTGTGGCCAAGAATCTGTCGAGGTAAGGAAAGGCGACGGGTCGGTTAGGAGTCTGGGTAAAAGTTTTCTTTTGCATTAGGGTCGGCGTCAAGGCAAATAGCTGCCGGAGGGAAATTCGGAAGCCCACGGAAGCCACGGAATTTCGGAGGAGTTCCAGTGGGTTCCGGATCATCGCCAAGAACAACCCCAAAAAAAAAAATCGAAAAGCAGCGGAAGAAAAAGACTAAGAAAAAGACTCGGCCAGCAGGTTGGAGTTCGTTTCGGCAGGCACACCATCGAACCTTGGCTCGAGCTGGCAGTTGAGTGCCAACCGCGCTTGGCAGAGCGCATTTCCTCGCCGCGATCATAGAATTCGCAAAGTTCGGGCAAAGTTATAAATTTTCCGGCGGAAAAGTGACCCGATTGCGACCCGGGGTGTCGGAGGCGTCCAACGACCCTGGCGCGGAAAACCGGAGCCGTTCCAACACGGGAAAACCCGTGCTGCCGAATCCACGTGGGATTTCGGCCGGCTGAGAAGGTGTTAGTCTAAGTAATTTTAATTTCTATTAGTGTTAAGTAATAAGTTTTGTGGTGGGCTATGGCCGAACGGAGGTCGAGCGAAAAGACAGCATAATTTGGAAGATTGTGGAAGATTGGCCAAAGAGGTTCGAGAAGGTCCACTAACCTTTTTAAAAAAAAAAAAAGAGAAGAGAAAAAAAAAAAAAAAAAAGAAGAAGAAAATCTTGTGCTAATAATTTTCCAACGCCCCAATGATTTGTGTGTCCCCCTAGTTAATTTTCCTTGTTTTTTTTATGTGTAAGTGTTCTCTAAGATTTTCAGCCGCTCCAGTCCGGTGAAAGCGCTTTCAACGATGGATGCAACAAGACAGGGGTGAGTGAAAAATTACCCAAGTTATACCCAATTTTAAGTGTTGAAGCAGTTGAAGCAGAGATTTTCATAATGAGAAAAGCAAGGAATATTCGCTAAGCCTAATGACCACTTTAGATTTTTAAAACAAAAAAAAAGGAAAAATCGTAGAATATAGGGTTAGTCCGTCAGACCACCCGATCGAGCCAATTCGCTGATCAATTCCACTCATGTTCGAGCGTATGTTCGTTTACATGTTCGAAGTGTTCATAGTGTAACTTAATTGTAACTTTATTTATTTTCTTGTATAAAAGTCTTGCTTGCGTCCGTTTTGGTTATTCATTTTTATTTAGAATCCAATTAATTTAATCATTTAGACTTAATTTCTTTATTTGTTATATTTATTTATTGTTTAGAGTTTACCCCATCGAAAACTAAGCCAAGGGGAATGTACTTTGTAGGAGCTAAGCGAATTTTTTTCTTATATATTACTTCTTAGAATATAAATAAATATTATAATGAATTAAAAACCCAATGTTTTGACCCGGCATAACAGTCCCCCTTGAGGCCGCCGAAGCAGGGGCTATCACGGAGATAATGGTCTTTGACCCAGGGAACAGATAGCCAAAGGCAGGGTGGGCAGACTAAGTCTTGGTAGATCAGAGGCTTAGGGGCTCGGCGGAAGGACGGATGCGGAGGAACCCCTTTTCTTTTAATCATGTAAATTTTCCAGAAGCAGATCAACCGATGGCTGAAATGGGTAGTCAACCTCTTCGCTTGCCCCATGCACGCAAAATTTTTATGGGATGATGAGGAAAGGCACCTCGGGGGGCGTGGCAAGAATACCACCCCAATAGCTGGCGAGCCAGAGCCGGAAGAGATTGATCATTGCGTGCGGCACCCCTCCCGAACATAACACCTCGCCTGGAGCTGGGGTTTCTTATTTTTTTTTATGAATCCCAAGTATGCCAATCATCATTGTTATAAATGGCGCCCAACTTCAGGGCCACGTTAGGCGACGTAGCTCACCATCACAACTACTCATTTTGGCCAGAGTTTGCAAAACAGATCTCACATTAGGAAAATCAATTAATTTTATTGGTTGATATAGCCGCAAGTGGAGGTTGATCTCGTTTTGTAGCTCACACTATTTTCAACCTCGTTCGAATTTCGATCAGCCGCATAGGAAACGGATAGACCAAGTACTGAGAGGTAGGGTCGTTCGGCCACGGTTTGACCTAAACTCGAGCGAGTGCGAAAAGAAAAACCCTTTTAGAACACACTTTATCCACATCAGGTCCTTACGTTTTGTCATCATACGCATAGGAATTGCAGGCATTGATGGGCTAATTAAAACCGCATTGCCTGACCACGGATGATAATAGAACGCACAGAACTACTCAAATTCAAAATAGAAAAGTAACAGCATTAATTTTCTCAAGTAAAAAGTCGCTTTGGATTAGCAGCAATTATTTGCATAATGAAGTATTAGCTGACCACGAAATAATGGGAAAACTAAGTTGTTAGCGCAGTGTTCGAAGTTTGGATTATAGGCAAAAGCGATCGCTCGCAATCGCCTAACCGCTGTCGGAAAGCAGCATTTGTTGTTGGTGTAAGCGCACAAACAACAGGTGTTAAGCGCCACTCACGTTTTTTTTTTATTCTTTTCTTTTCCTTCGCATGCAGGTCTTATCTCAAGGGGTATAGTTATGTTCAGGGTCAATTATTTTATGATATATTTGTCGGTTGCGATTTTAGTTTTTTTTCGGTCTTTGCCGTGATTTGAAAAAAAAAAAAAAACACTATTTTATTATTATAAAAAAAAAAAAAAAAAAAAAAAAAACACACATTAAAACATTATTATTATTATTATATTTATTTTTATATATACAATATTTATTATATTTATTTTTATATTTATTTATTATTTAAATCAGGCGATCACAGCAGTTGGTTTGTTCCAACGGTTAGATCAAACCGAAGTTAAGCTAGGTCAGTTCTGCATTGGTTCGAGTGAACCAAAGTGGGAAGCAAAAGAGTCAGCTGATCCAACGAAAAGTTCATTGACCTTTTCGGTCGGTGAAATCCCATAGTACAGCTGTTTGAATTTCTTTTTGTCATTTTGAGTTATATTTGTTTTAGATTTATTCGTAAATTAATCTTAATATTAATAATAGTTAATCTGCCATTAAATAGTCGTGCCAGTATTTTTTTAAATATTTATATTATTTTTTCTGTCCTTGCGAAAATCAAAAATTAACCAGTCATGCCAAATCCCGAAGAAAATGCGGCACAAAAGTGTCCTTTGTGTGAGTCTACCTTAGATGGGGGAAAAACGTACAAAACCAAATGTGGTCATGTTTTCCATCAGTCCTGCATTGCAGGCTATGCCAAAAGTAAAACAACATGTCCGATTTGCAACACAGTATGCTTCGAGAAATTTGATACTCCATCTCAAAACACTAGGTCGACTAGAGGGCAGACGTTAGATTCTACGCCCAGTGGCTCGTCAGGGGCAGCAGCGTTGGGATTGGCTCAGAAAGAGTTAATTCAAAGCACAATTGTAGACGCTGTAAAGTCCATGCAGAATGAGTTGTTGACAGAATTATCGGAAAGAATGGCCAGGTTGATTGAAGCCAATCTTCCGGCACCAGTTCCAGCGGTAGAAGTCTCCAACCCGGATGTAGCAATTGGAAGGAATTCCTTAGACCGAATTCCACTAGGCAGTATGGATGAACCAATAGGGTCCATTCGCGAAACACCCAGGAGTAACCACTCAGACCTAAGCCAGAGGCCCGACAAAGTAGGCCATATTTTAAATAGTTGGAAGTTGAGGTTTAGTGGAAATCCCGAAGGTCTTAGTGTCGATAATTTTATTTACCGAGTAGAAGCCCTCACTAGACAAACGCTGGAAGGTAATTTTTCAATTTTAAGCAGCAATGCTAGCCTTCTATTTGAAGGGAAAGCAAGAGAATTCTACTGGAGGTACCATAAAAATACCCAGGAATTGCGTTGGGATTTTCTTTGTACTGCGCTAAGGAGGCAATTCAGAGATGCGCGGACGGACTTAGATATCCGAGAAGCCATTCGAGATAGGAAGCAGCGGGAAAGGGAAGGATTCGATTCGTTCTATAATGCAATAGAGGAGTTAATGGACCACCTGGACATGCCACTTACCGAGATGGAAGTGGTGGAGATTTTAAAGAGAAATTTAAGGCCAGAGATAAGGCATGAAATTCTTAATATTCCAGTCCGGTCGGTAGAAAATTTAAGGGCAATATGCCGGCGCAGGGAAAATTTCTTAGAAGACGTCCGAAAATCCCAAGGATATCAGAAAGTGGTGCCGTTTCGCAAGCAAGTTTCCGAGTTGGTTGAGGAGATGATGGATGCTGAGGAATTCGCAGAAGGCGAAGTGAATGGTGAAGTCTGTGCAATGGCGCTAATATGCTGGAATTGTCGCAAAGAAGGCCATCGCCACAAGCAATGTCGAATGAAGCGCAAAGTTTTTTGCTTCGGCTGTGGCGCCCCAAACAACTACCACCATACTTGTCCGAATTGTTTAAAAAACGGGAAAGCGAACACTTTCAGCGGTCGACAGCAGGCAAGTGTTCCGAAGGACAAGTCGACAAACGGGGACCTGAACTAGTATGTCCAGTTCAGACTTTAGAAGATCCTGCGAGATCACCTATATCTGATCCGATCAAGGAATCTTGGCCAGATCTGGGCGTTCCACAAGTCGCAGGTTTAATACCGAATGGGAAGCAAAAAGGATTGTCTAGAAATGCTAAAAGAATAAGGTCCTATTGGAATAATGTTAAAACTATAAATACGATTAGGTTCAAAAACAATGATAATCGTCCGTATGCCGAGGTCATGCTCCTAGATAGGGTAGTAGTTGGTCTATTAGACACGGGGGCGGCTATTAATGTGATGGGGGGAAATTGGCAGAACAGTTAATACGAAGTAAAGTTCCATTCAAAAGAGTAACGACGGTCGCTACCACGGCAGATGGTCAAAAACAGGTCGTAGTAGGGAAGCTTCAAACAGCCGTAAAGTACAAGGAAGAAACCAAGGATCTCGAGTTCCATATCATTCCGTCCCTGAATCAGGATTTGTACTTGGGTATCACGTTCTGGACAGCATTTAGTTTGCTGCCGTCTTCCATGCAAATATCTGAGATCGCGTCAAATTCACATGATCTGACGGATAGTCAGCGATGCAGCCTAAGCGAAGTAATCGGGAAATTTCCTTCGTTTGCCTCATCGGGATTAGGAAAGACAACTTTCATTTCTCACGAAATCGACGTAGGGGATGCGAAGCCAATCAAACAACGTCATTTTCCGGTGTCACCAGCGGTCGAAAAGCTTCTTTACCAAGAAATCGATCGAATGTTGGAAATGGGGGTGATTGAGGAGTCCCAGAGTGCGTGGTCCTCGCCCGTTGTCCTAGTACAAAAACCCGGGAAGGTAAGGCTGTGCTTGGACAGTCGTAAAGTCAACGCTGCTACCAAAAAGGATGCTTATCCTTTACCCCAAATCGATGGAATTTTATCTCGACTTCCAAAGGCAATGTATATCTCCAGCCTCGATTTGAAAGATGCCTATTGGCAGATCCCGTTGGACCCGAAATCTCGGGATAAGACAGCCTTTACAATTCCGGGAAAACCGTTGTATCAATTTAAAGTGATGCCATTCGGTTTGACCAACGCGTCTCAAACAATGACTCGGTTAATGGACAAAGTTATCCCGCCTGAGCTTAGGAACGAGGTCTTTGTCTATTTAGACGATCTCTTGGTAGTCTCAGATACCTTTGAAACCCACATGAAGGTTCTGAGTGTGGTGGCCGAGCAAATGAAACGAGCTGGACTCACACTAAACGTGGAGAAAAGTAAATTTTGCGTGAGAACTGTAAAATATCTTGGGCATATCGTGGGAGAAGGGACTATACGAACTGATCCAGAGAAAATATCGGCAATGGCAGACTTTCCACTTCCCCAAAATTTAAAATCTCTTCGGCGTTTTCTTGGCATGGTGGGGTGGTATCGCAAATTCATCAACAACTTCGCATCAGTATCGGCTCCACTGACAGACTTATTGAAGCCAAGAAAGAAATTCGAAATGACTCCGGAGGGAGAGAAGGCGTTTTTCTTGCTTAAGGATATGCTTTGCTCCGCTCCAGTCTTACGCAGCGCGGATTTCACCAGACCCTTCTTCGTGCAATGCGATGCAAGCAAGTCTGGAGTGGGAGGCGTGCTGGTGCAAAAGACAGATCAGGGTGACGAGTATCCCATTGCTTTTGTATCAAAAAAATTAAACAAGGCCCAAAGGAATTATTCGGTCACTGAACAGGAGTGTCTCGCGGCCATAATTAGCATCAAGCGTTTCCGGCCGTATATAGAAGGCCATGAGTTTACAGTGATTACGGATCATGCTTCACTCAAATGGCTTATGAGTCAGACGGATCTTCACTCGCGACTAGCTCGATGGGCCTTAAAGTTGCAAGGATTCACGTTCAAAATTGAACACCGAAGTGGGAAAATGAATGTGGTACCGGATGCTTTGTCTAGGGTCAATGAGGCTGAATTAGCTGCTATAGAGGCGAGACACGGGCTTTTAATAGATCTGCAAGCACCGGAGTTCAAGTCGGCGAAGTATTTAGAAATCGCAGAGAAAGTCAAGGCCAATCAAAATCAATTGCCAGATTTGAAAGTGGTCGATGGACTCATTTATCGAAGAACCGAACATGCAACTGGAGATCAGATGCATGATATTTTCAATTGGAAATTGTGGAATCCCGAGGAGCTAGTTGCCGAGGTTCTAAGAAAAAATCATGACGAGCCTCTAGCTTCTCATGGAGGTATTCACAAAACGTTGGAAAGGGTGAGGCGTTATTACTATTGGCCAGGGTTAGTCAACGACGTGAGGGCGTATACGCAAGCTTGTGAAGTTTGCAAATCCACCAAGGCCTCAAATAAAACTCAACGACCGCCAATGGGTGTGGCTCCTGTATCAGAGCGATTTTTCCAGCGTCTTTATATAGATTTTCTCGGTCCGTACCCTCGGTCTCGGAGTGGGAACATCGGAATCTTTATAGTATTGGACCATTACTCCAAGTTTGTATTTTTAAAAGCGGTAAAAAAATTCACGGCAGACGTAGTCACTAAGTATCTCCAGCAAGATCTTTTCCACACTTTTGGCGTACCGGAAACCATTGTATCCGATAATGGAACGCAGTTCAGGGCTGAGACTTTTCAGAAATTGCTAAGGCAATATTCTGTTTCACACACTTTGACCGCGGTTTATTCGCCCCAGTCGAACGCCTCGGAGAGGGTTAACCGATCAGTCATCGCAGCAATAAGATCTTATGTTAGACCTGATCAAAAAGATTGGGACGAGCAACTCAGCAGTATTTGCTGCGCTCTCCGTACTGCGGTTCATTCGGCGTTGGGTACTAGCCCTTATTATATGGCATTCGGCCAGAATTTCGTCTCCTCAGGGTCATCCTATAAACTTTTGAGAGCTTTAGGGTTGTTGGAGGACAGGTCTTTGGCGTTTTCAAAAGAGGACTCTTTGGAAATAGTCCGGAAGAAGGCTTGTGAGGTTCTGAGAAAACAGAATGAGAAGAATGAGCGTCAGTATAACCTGCGGGCTAGAGAGGTTGCTTATAAAGAAGGGCAAGAGATATTTTACAGAAATTATAAACAGAGCAATTTTGCGGCCGGATACAGTGCCAAATTAGGCCCAGCATTCATAAAAGCTAGAGTGCGAAAAAGAGTTGGAAACTCATGCTATGAGTTAGAGGATCTGCAAGGCCGTCTCCTGGGAAAATTTCATGCAAAGGACATGAGACAGTAGCCAAGGCAGATACAAGCTGTTGGTGGAATCTGTCTTAGGGTGTCGAACCCCAAGTCAGATTCTTGGCGGAGGGGCTTTGTAACGCTTGTATCTGTTAGCAGAAATGTAGTGGGGAGAGGTGCGCCATCTAGGAGAGGAGTTTCGAACGAGAAAGGGGCACAAAGAGATTAGAAGGAGCGCAACCGGGAAAGATGGCAGCATTTTCCGTTGGGGCAGTGTCTCTCGGGGCATAGGCCATGGAGGGATCAGCGCCAAATTCTGGCGTCAGGGTACTCATTCTCTCAGTGCGTCTCCTCTGGGCTGGTCAAGTGAATTTTCCTCATCAGAAATTGTCATCAGAATTCATCAGAAATCTCTCAGAGTTGTTTGGAAAAATTGGTGTCTGGTGGTGTCCAAGGGCAAGCAGAGTGTAAAGGAGTCCACCGGTTTGTGGCCAAGAATCTGTCAAGGTAAGGAAAGGCGACGGGTCGGTTAGGAGTCTGGGTAAAAGTTTTCTTTTGCATTAGGGTCGGCGTCAAGGCAAATAGCTGTCGGAGGGAAATTCGGAAGCCCACGGAAGCCACGGAATTTCGGAGGAGTTCCAGTGGGTTCCGGATCATCGCCAAGAACAACCCCAAAAAAAAAAATCGAAAAGCAGCGGAAGAAAAAGACTAAGAAAAAGACTCGGCCAGCAGGTTGGAGTTCGTTTCGGCAGGCACACCATCGAACCTTGGCTCGAGCTGGCAGTTGAGTGCCAACCGCGCTTGGCAGAGCGCATTTCCTCGCCGCGATCATAGAATTCGCAAAGTTCGGGCAAAGTTATACATTTTCCGGCGGAAAAGTGACCCGATTGCGACCCGGGGTGTCGGAGGCGTCCAACGACCCTGGCGCGGAAAACCGGAGCCGTTCCAACACGGGAAAACCCGTGCTGCCGAATCCACGTGGGATTTCGGCCGGCTGAGAAGGTGTTAGTCTAAGTAATTTTAATTTCTATTAGTGTTAAGTAATAAGTTTTGTGGTGGGCTATGGCCGAACGGAGGTCGAGCGAAAAGACAGCATAATTTGGAAGATTGTGGAAGATTGGCCAAAGAGGTTCGAGAAGGTCCACTAACCTTTTAAAAAAAAAAAAAGGAAGAGAAAAAAAAAAAAAAAAAGAAGAAGAAAATCTTGTGCTAATAATTTTCCAACGCCCCAATGATTTGTGTGTCCCCCCTAGTTAATTTTCCTTGTTTTTTTATGTGTAAGTGTTCTCTAAGATTTTCAGCCGCTCCAGTCCGGTGAAAGCGCTTTCAACGATGGATGCAACAAGACAGGGGTGAGTGAAAAATTACCCAAGTTATACCCAATTTTAAGTGTTGAAGCAGTTGAAGCAGAGATTTTCATAATGAGAAAAGCAAGGAATATTCGCTAAGCCTAATGACCACTTTAGATTTTTAAAACAAAAAAAAAGGAAAAATCGTAGAATATAGGGTTAGTCCGTCAGACCACCCGATCGAGCCAATTCGCTGATCAATTCCACTCATGTTCGAGCGTATGTTCGTTTACATGTTCGAAGTGTTCATAGTGTAACTTAATTGTAACTTTATTTATTTTCTTGTATAAAAGTCTTGCTTGCGTCCGTTTTGGTTATTCATTTTTATTTAGAATCCAATTAATTTAATCATTTAGACTTAATTTCTTTATTTGTTATATTTATTTATTGTTTAGAGTTTACCCCATCGAAAACTAAGCCAAGGGGAATGTACTTTGTAGGAGCTAAGCGAATTTTTTTCTTATATATTACTTCTTAGAATATAAATAAATATTATAATGAATTAAAAACCCAATGTTTTGACCCGGCATAACAGTCCCCCTTGAGGCCGCCGAAGCAGGGGCTATCACGGAGATAATGGTCTTTGACCCAGGGAACAGATAGCCAAAGGCAGGGTGGGCAGACTAAGTCTTGGTAGATCAGAGGCTTAGGGGCTCGGCGGAAGGACGGATGCGGAGGAACCCCTTTTCTTTTAATCATGTAAATTTTCCAGAAGCAGATCAACCGATGGCTGAAATGAGTAGTCAACCTCTTCGCTTGCCCCATGCACGCAAAATTTTTATGGGATGATGAGGAAAGGCACCTCGGGGGGCGTGGCAAGAATACCACCCCAATAGCTGGCGAGCCAGAGCCGGAAGAGATTGATCATTGCGTGCGGCACCCCTCCCGAACATAACACCTCGCCTGGAGCTGGGGTTTCTTATTTTTTTTTATGAATCCCAAGTATGCCAATCATCATTGTTATATGCGTGAAAAGGAAAGAAGGGTGTGTGCAAAGTTTCAAGACGATAGTTTAAAAACTGAGAGACTAGTTCGCGGAGAAACAGACAGACAGACGCACAGACGGACATGCTTATATCAACTCAGGAGGTAATCCTGATCAAGAATATATATATTTATAGGGTCGGAGATGTTTCTTCACTCCGTTGCACACTTTTGACCAAAATTATAATACCCTCTGCAAGGGTATAAAAACATGTAAGGAAAACTAACCCTTGGAAACTAGCCCTAACCGGATATACATCGGATACCTCGGATATAGTTGGCCGATCCTTATGATAGTATTACAGTATAATTCGCTTAACTGCCTCGAGTCGATTGCAGTGATTTTGGAGGCAGCTGTCTTAAAATGGCAGCTAACGTAATTTTTATAAACTGTCTAAAATAGAATGAATTTGATCCATTTTTTTGTACGACCCGTCTGCATTGCATATAAAATTCCAGTATTACATTGATTGACTCCTGCTGTTGAAACCATTTGTACAGTGCCTCCCCCACCAAGTCGTGTGCACCTTTTCGCTGGCGTTTACGCTTTAACTGAGACGTTGAAGCAGACTTTTTAATCTCGTCTTGATTTTAATAATGCAGTTTATTGTTGATCTGTCACACTTGTATTTCGTGCAGAGAACACTTTTATCAACGTTTTCGCTGACAGCCGTAATAATTTGGAGTTTTTCTTTTAAAGATAAGCCAACAAAGCGCTTCGTTTTACCCATTTTCATGATTAGGAATGATTTTTGCACACAAATGGCACGATCTTAACAAATAGCACGATCAAAACAAACGAAAAACGGACATGCGCAAAGAGATGCAAATGTTGCCATATGCACAAAAAAAATACATGATTAAAACTCATAAATTTGTTGTTTCCAAATTCGAATCCTAGATGGCGCAGTTAAGTTGGATGATATTCATAGAATAAGACAGTTTAATTCTGCCGAAACGAGGCACTTAAGTGCGAAAGGCAGCTAACTTGAATGCAGCAAACGTAATTAATTTCATACAAATGAGACCATAAATGCAGAAAAAATAGAAAATAAGGCAGTTATCTTGACGATGCAGCTAAGCATCGAGGCAGCTAAGTGAATTATACTTTATAATATTCGATACAGTCGGCCGATCCTGTTCCGACTTATATACTGCGTGCAAAGGAAAAAAGGATGTGTGCAAAGTTTCAAGTCGATAGTTTTAAAACTGAGAGACTAGTTTGCGTAGAAAAAGACAGACGGATAGACAGACGGACATGCTCATATCAACTCAGGAGGTGATCCTGATCAAGAATATATATACTTTATGGGATAGAAGATGTTTCCGTCACTGCGTTGCACTTTTATGGACAAAATTATAATAGCCTCTGCAAGGGTATAATAAACTTTCCCCTAACAGCAGCTTGTCATCTGATGAGAAATCCATTGCGACAAACATCGCAAAATCGCAACAACTTCGTCGTGCCCTATGCGACCTATTAGCTTGTTTGCATTTCAAGCAACTCATCTTCAGGTTTGTCTAGGTCTTAGCGCGCACTATGTGTGCAGCCTTAGGTTTAGATCAGTGGTCGGCACGGCCCTATCCCGGGTGCGTTGGAAATTTATCTGCCCGAACTCTGCTTACTTTCTGCAGCCTACTTTCTGCTATTCGTTACTAATACTAATGCGTTAAAATCATATCAATGTATTGGGGTGCCGACCACTGCTTTAACATTTAGTCGGCCGATCGTTTTAAAATTTGGTTTGGGATCCACTGACCAAAAATAGAAGCTGTACGAAGTTTCAACTTTCAGTCTTTAAAAACACTAAAGTTGCGTCATTTCCGATTTTTCAGTTTTATGGAAGCTATATAATGACATTTATGAAATTATGTACATATGTATTAGTCGTATTATTTTGCCAAAAATTGCAATTACAAAAACCGAACTCTGTAACTCCAAAAACATTAAAGTTATAGCATTTCCGATCAATCTGTTATATGGCAGCTATAGGATAAAACTGTAACTTTAAAACTGAGAGACTAGTTTGCGTAGAAACAGACAGACGGACATGCTCATATTACCTCAGGAGGTTATACTGAGCAAAAATATATTTGTATTTTCTTTTATAGGGTCGGGAGGTGTCTCCTTTACTGCGTTGCACAGTTTTGAACAAAATGATAATACCATCTGCAAGGGTATAAAAAGTGATTCGCCATGGCCATCATCTTTCAATCATTTAAGGGTTTTGATTTTTAGAGCACTTTAAAGTACAAAAACAATTTTTTTTTCCTTAGAAAATCTTAAATACCTGTAGAGACCAATCTCCCGTTTGTTTATTGTAAATTGAGGAAAATCGTTGGTCTGAAGTGTAAGTGCTTTCAGATACGGTTAATAGGTGCAAGTCGCGATGACGTATCCACGATACCTTATGGAGAAATACGTATAATCATCAATATAATAATAGTCATATTTATATGTACATAATTTCATATCATACCGTTTTATTTCCAAGGTTCCTTATTCTACAATTTAGATTTCCAGTTCTTCCAACTAAGGAAGTCACATTTTTCGTTGCAGAAGTATCAAAATAGGGACCCCTATCGAGTGCACGAATCTTGTGATTTTCGCTTATTTGGGGAAAATCTGTTATTTTCAGAGTTTCTTCTACGCTTCTAGGACAAGCAACCCTTAAAATAACTTAAACAACAATATTTATTTGTGCAATCACTTTGATGAAATCTCTTACAAATATAAATAAATGTCCGAATCGTCAAGTTACTTTTCATTATTAATATTGTCCGGACTCAATGTCAACATTATAAAACATTATTTAAAAGTGAACATTCTTTTATGGACTTAAGCATGCGCAGAACTTATGTACTTGTAAAAATCTGTATGTATGTACATACATACATATGTAGGTAGGAAATCAGTTTTTAGACTATTTATGTATGTTAGGCTATTTTAACCAATGGCGTCAATCATCTTTGAACACAAAAATACTAAAATATTGTATGCTGTTCTGACGAATCCTAATATTATTTAATAATAATATACTATTTTAAATATTTTTAAGTAGATACCGATTAATTTGTAGAAATAAAAAAAAATACAAGGAAAACTATTTTCGGGCGGAGACGATGGTGATATAGCCTTGCAGTTAAGATCGGATAAATCACAAATATCGGATATAGTTGGCCGATCGTTATAAAAAGTTTATAATAAAACAAATTTATTGGAATTCAAAATTTAAAAAAGGTTTTATATTTAAAAATATCAAATTTTTAGCCAGTGTTTAAAAAACTTCAGCCGCACTAGCAAAAGTATTATATTGGTTTCCAGCTGCTTCGACTGAGAGCGACTTTTCAAAATGAGTATGTATTTGCTTCTGCTTCCAAAAAAACACGAAGCCGAAGTTGAAGCTAAAGTATAAATTTCAAAGCAGCCAATATGAAACAGCAGCCACAGCCGCCGACTTTAATTTTTTGGCTTACTGCTTTGCTGCGGCTTTTGATCAGGAGCGTAAGTCAAAGCACTTACCATACAGCATATAGCCAACCCATTTCATATAAAGAAAATGGACGCGAAAATTTCTTGCGACAGGCCCTAGAGCGAATTCTTATTCTCTTTCATCGTTCGTTCATCTTACACTCATACTCTCATTGAATGTTTTCGGTTTCTCTGTCTCTGTAGAGCTGGGAAACTATCGATATTTGATATATATTTTGTGCTTAATTCTATAAGTGCAACTAAAAATTTAAAAATTTATATTTCATATCACATTTATATAACATTTAAAAAAAAACAGAGATGAATTCATTGGGAAAACAGAAAAACAAATTATTCTATCCATGAATTCCTTTTCAAAAATATAAGTATATCAACATTGTTCGCCTTAAGCGAGGCCCTTGGGATATTCATAATAAACCCTGCCTTGCTGAACAAGACTACGTCTTTATATATCGCGAATAAAATCGCGAATCGTCGTCGCATGCAGACGTTTATTTATTGTGCTCCGGGAAAAAAAAGTATTCAATAATATCAAAAAAGTGCAGTGACTGGTTTCGTAAATCAACAACAACGCGAAAAGACGCTTTCAGCGATGAAATCGCTAATGTTTATATTGATTAATTAATTAATAAATATAAAACATAACATTTAAAACTCGAACAATATCAACCTCGATTGCAATGAGTCTAAACAACGCTTACTTCACTTTCAAAGCGACCGAAAGTAATGCAAGCTCATCCCAAACCCGGTCAATTACCCCAAACTTGGCCGAATTCTTAAACGTAGAGAGCGTGAGAGCGCGTTCTAGCTCCTCCTCGCTACCATCGATGTCTCTGCAGACAAAGAGCGCAGTAACTAGCACCGCAACCTCTTTGACAACGTCAACCGTAACAACAACAATAACAACTGTAACGACAGCGCGTTTAATGACGTCATCAGCTAGCAGCGCAAACATTGATACTTCTGCCGCTGTGCTGCCCGAAAAAGAGAACAAAAACAAAGAAAATATTAAGCCGACTGTGCAGACTGGTATGGATCGCTACATCCAAATCAAAAGGAAGCTGAGCCCCCTAAACTCTCAACGGAAAATAACCCGTGGCAATGCTAACATAGCTGCCATAGAAACGCCCACGTACTCAAACCGTTTTAAAATCTTGGCAGACTATGAGGATGACGCCGAATCTACAGAAGTCGAAAAAAGGAAGCCTAAGCCCCCGCCAATTTACATACGAGAAAAAAGTTCCATCTTTCTTGTCAACAAAATTATAGAGCTCATTGGCAAGGACAACTTCCACATAATACCAAGGGCAACATCCAGGAAACAAAAGTTCAAACGAAGTCTGAAGATAATTACAGAGTATTATCGAAATACCTCACCGACAAAAAAAAGAACTTTTATACGTATCAGCTAAAAAGCAGCAAGGGCTTGCAAGTCGTACTTAAGGGCATAGAGCCCGAAGTATCGCCTGCAGAGATAACAAAGGCGCTACAAGAGAAGGGATTTAGCGCTAAGACAGTCTTCAATATCCCTAACAGGGATAAAAAGCCGCAGCCACTCTTTAAGGTTGAGCTCGAACCACAAATTAAGCCCCTAAAGAAATACGAAGTGCAATCTTCAGTTCCTGCTGCACCGCAGAATTATAGTTGAGGAGCCGCACAAACGCAATGGCCCGGTACAATGTGCGAACTGCCAAGAATATAGCCATACAAGGTCTTACTGTAAACTGTGCCCGGTTTGTGTAGTTTGTGGTGAGCTTCATGACTCCGCACACTGCCCAGCGAGCAAAGATGACCACAACTCGAAAAAGTGCGGCAACTGTGGTGGAAATCACACTGCTAACTATAAAGGTTGACCAGTTTATAAGGAGCTGAAAAGTCGCATCCACCAGAGGGGATTTACTGCCCGCACCCAAAATAATCAGTTCATAGCCTACAGGTCAAACCCTGAAGTCTTCTTCTCGACTGCAGCCAGATCCTCACTAGGACCCATAAACTCTGCCAAAAATGTCACATACGCAAGCGCTTTAAAATCAGGACTGGCTACCCCAGCCTCAAAAAGCTCACTGCCGCAAGCAGCATCAACCGCCGGAGTTTATGTCGTTTCTGCGTACAACTATGCAAGATCTAATGCGAAACCAAAATCTATCAATACAAATGCTGGTTTCACAACAATCCAAATAATGACTTCCCTACGAATATCTACATGAAACGCTAACGGCGTTTCGCAGCATAAACTCGAGTTAGCGCAATTCCTACTAGACAATCAAATCGACGTAATGCTGCTTTCAGAAACACATCTTACGAACAGATACAATTTCCAACTACGAGGATATTCATTCTATGGAACAAATCTTCCCTCACTTCCCTCTTTTTCCTTAAGCGAACGGTCGTGTTTTTTTGTGCGCACTGCGTTTTATTATAAATATTGGTAAACCGGTGTTTACATACTTGTGAATTAAATCTTGTGAATCTTAACAATCTTAAAGCCTAAACCGTATCGCTTCGCGAGTGCTGTGGTATATTTGGAGTCGAATTAATAATTTGTCTAAATTTTATTCCAAGCATAGCTTAGCTCTGCTTCTTCCCCGGCTTATCTCTATTTCTGCTCTTTTGCACTATTCAAAGCTCTCGCTTCGGCTTCCTAATTGGCAAAGTGGTTCAAGGTATTGTGTTTTTTAACTTTTTATATATCAATTTTGTTTATTTATTAAAAAATATGGAATTTAAACTTGTCTGTGCCATTAAGTCTTGTAACCAGGCAATTTCCTCATCCCAGCCTTCCATCCATTGCTGGCTTTGTGAGAACGTCGTAAACGCCAAGTGTGCCGGGTTCACAGCATTAGTTTCGGATGCCATTTCCCGTAGGTCTGGGATACATTACTGTTGTGAAAATTGTCGTACTGTGCAAGGCGAAATGAGGTCGTTCATGAGACAGACCAAAAATGGATTTAAAGAGCTGATCACTGGTTTTCGTAAAATCAATGACCAGCTCTGTGCGCTGGACACTCGGTTTAGTGGCCTTCAGCTGCTAAATGAGTCCCCTAAGCGTAAGAAATCCGCTGTTTCTGATCCGCCTCAGCCTGCTCAGCCGACATTAATGCAGCCGCTTATATCTCTGGCCACCCCAAGGGCTGGAACTGAGAAAAATTCGTCCGAATTTCTCAGGGATAATGAGCAATTGTCCGATATGTCCGCCATGGCATCCCTTCAAGTGATGCCACAGGTCCTAGGGAACGAAACCCCCATTAGAGTCACCCAAAAAGGTATTCCACAGTCCGGACCACCGGCACCAACTGATGCTGCAGTTCTCGTACCTGCGACACCAAAACCCTTACAGGTGATTCCTCCATCGAAACATATATTTTTTTCTCGGCTCGCCCCTGATACTTCAGAGATTGATATCTCGGCTTTCAATTTACTCAGGATCCAAAGCAGTTTTATAATTTTGTAAACACTAAGCGTAAACACGTATCTTTTTCACCCCTGCTTACGTTTGAAAATTCTTCTGCGACTTCGGATCAGGCCATTGCCGATCTATTCGCAGAATTTTTTCAAACAACTTATTCTCCTCCTAAATTGACTGATCAGCCTTACGCCTATAACATTCAAGCAGCAAATCTTATTTTCTGTCCGTTTTTTTCTGAACAACTTATTATCTGGTCTTTTAAGGGTAAAACCCATTTATTCGCCAGGCCCCGACGGAGTACCAGGCTGTGTGCTAAAATACTGCGCCAGGGCTCTGTGCAAACCTCTTCTAAGACTTTTTAACTTATCTTTGGAAACCTCGATTTTTCCCCTTAAGTGGAAGGAATCATTTATAATTCCCCTACATAAAAAAGGGAAAAAGTCCGAGGCTGCCAACTACAGAGGTTGGCAAGTTGTCGGCAATTCCAAAGTTATTTGAAAAATTAATTACCCCTCATTTGCAACACCTTTGCTCTTCGATTATCACTCCTTGTCAGCATGGCTTTATTAAGCGTCGCTCCACCACCACAAACTTATTGAAGTTGACATCCTTTGTTATAGATGGCTTTTGTAAGGGATATCAAACCGATGTAATTTACACAGACTTCAGCAAAGCATTCGATTCAGTTAATCACTCACTCTTGTTGAGTAAACTGAATATGCTGGGTTTTCCTAAAGATCTCTTAACGTGGATCTCCAGCTACTTAGATGGAAGGACACAAAGAGTCTTATTTAAAAACATACAGTCCCGTCTGGTCCGTGCTACATCCGGCGTCCCTCAAGGAAGTCATCATGGCCCGTTATTATTTACGCTTTTTATAAACGACTTGCCCCCTGCTTTAATGAACTCTCTAGTTCTTTTGTATGCAGATGATGTAAAGCTTTGTCTTCAGTTCAAATCCATCTCTGCCCAATGCAGTCTTCAGTCTGACCTTGATAACTTTCAAAAATGGTGTTTAGCTAACGATCTAATACTTAATGGATCTAAATGCAAACATATGTCTTTTTATCGTTCTTGCCCTCTGCAAGCTACTTATTCTATTAATGGGATTGCCTTAGAAAAATTAACCCAGGTTAATGATCTCGGCATCCTATTATACATCAAACTTAAATTTGCCGACCATATTTCCTTAATGGTTAATAAGGCTAAAGGAGTCCTTGGTTTTATCAAAAGGTGGTCAAAAGAATTTAATGACCCCTATATAACCAAAACACTATTCTTTTTTTTCATTTCTTCATTTCATTTTTTTCTAACTTTTTCACTTAGAGGTCTAAACTGGGATGCAAATCTTCACCTTCCATCTTATAATAGTAGACTCTTACTCATAAACTTACCTAGCTTAACAAATCGTAGGACAATGCTCGGTGTAGTCTTTCTGCATAACCTTATTAACGGGGATGTAGATAGCCAGCATTTACTAAAAAGCTTAAAATTTAACATTCCTAATAGAAGGACTCGAAACTTTAGTCCTCTGTTCCTAGCCGTTAGTAGTTCGTTGTAGATTTAGCCGTTGTAGTTCGACATATGCACTGCATGACCCTTTTAGGGTATTATGTTCGAACTACAATGGTCTCTACGCCATAACATCTCTTTCCTGTCCCTCAAACTTAAAATATAGAATTTTAAATTTCCCTACTAACTCCTCCTATCTTAATAATAAAAAAAATAGCTTAATATATTCTAACAAATCGTTTATTGAGCGCCCCTCGGTCGTCTGGGCCTCTAAGCTTTATGATGAATACAGGAATGCTAGCTGATGCTCTTATTGATGCACAAGCCATTTCCAAATTCTGAAAGACCGGTAAAAAAAAAACAAAAAAAACAAGAAAGGAAAGCTAACTTCGGGCGGAGCCGAAGTTGATATACCCTTGCAGCTAAAACAGGATATATATCGCTAAAATCGGATATAGTTGACCGATTCTTATGGGAATATCATAATATAACCAATAAATTACAAGACAAAATCTAAAAAAAAGCCCAAACTTTTTTTTTTTTGATCTTGAAGAACCCCAAAGTTGGTATTTTTACCAAATACCATTTCCGATCGTTCAGTTATATGGTAGCTATAAGATATAGTCGGCCGATCCATATGAAACTTGATAAGTCGTATTATTTTTCCAAAAATAGAATTCATAGAAAATCCCAACTTTCTAGCTCGAAAAACACTGAAGTTATGCCATTTCCGATCAATCAGTTATATGGCAGATATAGGATATAGTCGGCTGATCCTTATAAAATTTGGCATGTTGTATTATTTTGCCAAAAATAGCAATCGTACCAAATCCGAATTCTTTAGCTTTAAAAACACCAAAGTTATACCATTTCCGATCAATCAGTTATATGGCAGCTATAAGATATAGTCGGCCGATCCCGGCCGTTCCGACTTATATACTGCGTGCAAAGGAAAGAAGGATGTGTGCAAAATTTCAAGACGATAGCTTTAAAACTGAGAGACTAGTTTGCGTAGAAACAGACAGACGGACAGACAGACGGACAGACGGACATGCTTATATCAACACAGGAGGTGATCCTGATCAAGAATATATATACTTTATAGGGTCGGAGATGTCTCTTTCACTGCGTTGCACACTTTTGACCAAAATTATAATACCCTCTGCAAGGGTATAAATATACAAAAAATCATCCAGAAAGCACACGGCGGGAGTAGAATTTTAATCAGAAGCCGTATCAAGCACCATTATCATACGAAATTTGCAAAAAAATACCTACAGTCCACATCAATAAATATACACCTAAATACTGGCAAGCAATTAACTCTAGCTGCCGTATACTGCCCCCCACGCTTCTCCATAGCCGAAGATGAGTTTATGCATTTTTTCAACTCACTCGGAGACCACTTCATAGCAGCAGGAGACTACAATGCCAAGCACACACACTGGGGATCTCGTCTCGTGACCCCAAAAGGAAAGCAGCTATATAATGCAATTATCAAAGCTAAGAACAAGCTAGACTATGTTTCTTCTGGCACACCAAAAAACTGGCCGGCAGACCCAAAGAAACTTCCCGATTGAATAAACTTTGCAATTACCAAAAACATTCCTAAAAATCTGATAAGCGACGAATGCCTTTCGGATCTTTCATCTGATCACTCGCCTGTCCTTTTTACTCTACTCCGACACCCAGGAACATGGGATCAATCATCAAAACTGACCTCACATAAAACCAATTGGGTTAAGTACAAGAAGTACATTAGCTCACACATTGAGCTGAGTCCTCACCTCAGCGTTGAAGCCAACGTAGACAGTTTTTTTAATTCACTGGAGTCTGTACTCGTCTCTGCAGCTCGAGTTTCAACACCTCAAACTGTAAACACACAATGCATTCAAAAGAAGACAAATCGAACAGCTCGTCCTGGAAAAGCGACGCTTACGTCGAGAATGGCAATGTCACAGATTGCCATCTGCTAAGCAACGCTCCAAACATGCCTCACGTCAACTTGATCAAGCTCTACAGAAAAGAAGAAACAGCAAGAAGAAACGTATGTCCACCGCCGCTACATAGAGCAATTGAACAGGCGTTCGGACTCTGTCTATGTGGCGGGTACACATAAAAATATACGCACTACGTCTTTATATATCGCGAATAAAATCACGAATCGTCGTCGCATGCAGACGTGTATTTATTGTGCTCCGGGAAAAAAAGTATTCAATAGTATCAAAAAAATGCAGTGACTGGTTTCGTAAATCAACAACAACGCGAAAAGAAGCTTTGAATGACGCGATGAAATGACGCGCTAATGTTTATATTGATTATCGAACTCAAAATTATATCAAATTATATTGATTATTATTTATATCGAACAAAATCAACCTCGATTGCAATGAGTCTAAACGACGTTAGCACACAACATCAACGTAAGCAACACGAGAGACGGCACTCAGTACAAAGAAACAACGCTTACTTCACTTTCAAAGTGAGGGTCAATTACCCCAAACTTGGCCGAATTCTTAAACGTAGAGAGCGTGAGAGCGCGTTCTAGCTCCCCCTCGCTACCATCGATGTCTCTGCAGCCAAAGAGCGCAGTATCTAGCACCGCAACCTCTTTGACAACGTCAACCGTAACAACAACAACATCTGTAACGACAGCGCGTTTAATGACGTCATCAGCTAGCAGCGCAAACATTGATACTTCTGCCGCTGTGCTGCCCGAAAAAGAGAACAAAAACAAAGAAAATATTAAGCCGACTTTGCAGACTGGTATGGATCGCTACATCCAAATCAAAAGGAAGCTGAGCCCCCTAAACTCTCAACGGAAAATAACCCGTGGCAATGCTAACATAGCTGCCATAGAAACGCCCACGTACTCAAACCGTTTTAAAATCTTGGCAGACTATGAGGATGACGCCGAATCTACAGAAGTCTAAAAATAGAAGCCTAAGCCCCCGCCAATTTACATACGAGAAAAAAGTTCCATCTTTCTTGTCAACAAAATTATAGAGCTCATTGGCAAGGACAACTTCCACATAATACGTTCGTAAAGGGCAACATCCAGGAAACCAAAGTTCAAACGAAGTCTGAAGATAATTACAGAGTATTATCGAAATACCTCACCGACAAAAAAAAGAACTTTTACACGTATCAGCTAAAAAGCAGCAAGGGCTTGCAAGTCGTACTTAAGGGCATAGAGCCCGAAGTATCGCCTGCAGAGATAACAAAGGCGCTACAAGAGAAGGGATTTAGCGCTAAGACAGTCTTCAATATCACTAACAGGGATAAAAAGCCGCAGCCACTCTTTAAGGTTGACCTCGAACCACAAATTAAGCCCCTAAAGAAATACGAAGTGCACCCTATATACAATCTTCAGTTCCTGCTGCACCGCAGAATTACAGTTGAGGAGCCGCACAAACGCAATGGCCCGGTACAATGTGCGAACTGCCAAGAATATGGCCATACAAGGTCTTACTGTAAACTGCGCCCGGTTTGTGTAGTTTGTGGTGAGCTTCATGACTCCGCACACTGCCCAGCGAGCAAAGATGACCACAACTCGAAAAAGTGCGGCAACTGTGGTGGAAATCACACTGCTAACTATAGAGGTTGCCCAGTTTATAAGGAGCTGAAAAGTCGCATCCACCAGAGGGGATTTACTGCCCGCACCCAAATTAATCAGTTCATAGCCTCCAGGTCAAACCCTGAAGTCTTCTTCTCAACTGCAGCCAGATCCTCACTAGGACCCATAAACTCTGCCAAAAATGTCACATACGCAAGCGCTTTAAAATCAGGACTGGCTACCCCAGCCTCAAAAAGCTCACTGCCGCAAGCAGCATCAACCGCCGGAGCAGCCAAACAGTAACTTTGAAGCTATGATATGCAGTCTACAACAAAGCCTTACGGAGTTTATGTCTTTTATGCGTACAACTACACTACGTACAACAACAAGATCTAATGCGAAACCAAAATCTATTAATACAAATGCTGGTTTCACAACAATCTAAATAATGACTTCCCTACGAATGTCTACATGGAACGCTAACGGCGTTTCGCAGCATAAACTCGAGTTAGCGCAATTCCTACTAGACAATCAAATCGACGTAATGCTGCTTGCACAAACACATCTTACGAACAGATACAATTTCCAACTACGAGGATATTCATTCTATGGAACAAATCATCCAGAAAGCACACGGCGGGAGTGGAATTTTAATCAGAAGCCGTATTAAGCACCATTATCATACGAAATTTGCTAAAAACTACCTACAGGCCACATCAATAAATATACACATAAATACTGGCAAGCAATTAACTCTAGCTGCCGTATACTGCCCCCCACGCTTCACCATAGCCGAAGATGAGTTTATGAATTTTTTCAACTCACTCGAAGACCACCACTTGGGGATCTCGTCTCGTGACCCCAAAAGGAAAGCAGCTATATAATGCAATTATCAAAGCTAAGAACAAGCTAGACTATGTTTCTTCTAACCGGCCGGCAGACCCAAAGAAAGTTCCCGATTTAATTGACTTTGCAATTACCAAAAACATTCCTAAAAATCTGATAACAGCCGAATGCCTTTCGGATCTTTCATCTGATCACTCGTCTGTCCTTTTTACTCTACTCCGACACCCAGGAACATGGGATCAATCATCAAAACTGACCTCACATAAAACCAATTGGGTTAAGTACAGGAAGTACATTAGCTCACACATTGAGCTGAGTCCTCACCTCAGCGTTGGGATGGGACACATCGCAAGCGCTTGCAAGAGCTCGAAGGACAGGAGCGGCTGTTGCTTCCGCTGCGGAGACTCGGACCATAGGGCGGCCACCTGCAAAAAGGACCCTCGATGCTTCTCGTGTGGAGATAAGGGCCGGAAGGATGTGAGGCATCAGACTGGAAACAGAAGTTGCCCCATGTCAGCGAAAGGAGGTGGACCTAGGACGACAGGATGCTAGTGCATCAGCTGAACCTGAACCACTGCAGGGCGGCTCAAGATGTGCTGTCGCAGACTGCGAGGGAGACGAAGACGGACATAGCGCTCCTAAGCGAGCCCCATAGGATTGGCTCAGACAACCGCTGGGCAGTTGACCTATCGGGGAAGGCTGCCATCTGGAGCTGCGGCGCAACCGGCGCGACAATGCACTCAGTGCACAGTGTAGCAGTTTACAGCTGCTTCATGGCATGTAGCCTATCCACCAATGAGTTTGAGCGTATGATGGACTGCCTGGGAAATTATATCAGAGGCCGTTCTGACGTCCTGGTTGCAGGGGACTTCAACGCGTGGGCGCAGGACTGGGGCTGCCCGAGGACGAATACGAGAGGGAGAGTGGTCAGAGAAACCTTCGCCTCACTCGACCTCGTACTGCTGAACGAAGGAAACCAGCACACCTTCAGCAAAGCCGGAGCAGGATCCATCATTGACCTGACGTTCGCAAGCCTCTCGCTAGCGACTGGCGCTAACTGGAGGATAAGCGGCAGCTTTACGGCCAGCGACCACGAAGCAATATTGTGAATCCACAAGGCTACAGAGTCGGTACGCTCCAGGCGAGGAACTTCACCGAGGCAGCGCGCGACATCGGCAACGTCCTACCAAGCGGAGCCAACGAAATGGCTGACACCCTGGCAGCTAAGCTTGAGGCAGCGTACATGGCGAGCATGCAGCGGAGAAGCCGCTACCGCAGAAACCACGCTCCTGTTTACTGGTGGAGCGACGAGATTGGCTCCATCCGAGCTGAGTGCATGAGAGCAAGGAGGCTTATGCAGCGAGCGAGAGGCAGCGACGCCTTTGAGGAGCGGCACCAAGCCTTCAAGGACCGGCGCAAAGAATTGAAGGTGGCCATCCGAGACAGTAAAAGGAAATGCTTCCTGGAGTTGTGTGGCTCGGCGGAGGAAAATCCTTGGGGCAACGCGTACCGTATAGTGGTGAAGAGGCTGCGCGCAGGAAGCCAGTCCCCCACTGACCCTACCGTACTAAGGTCCATAGTGCAAGCACTGTTCCCAGCCGGCAACCAGGTCACTCAGCTTCCCACCCCCCAGCAGACAATGAAATGGCGGAGGAGGTAAGGGAAGAGGAAGATCTGGCCATAGGGAGAGGCCTGGCCCCCAACAAAGCACCCGGCCCGGACTCGGTTCCTAACCGGGCCCTGAAACTGGCTCTGGCACTGCTGCCGGGAAGTTTTGCGGAGCTGTTCAACAGATGCATCCGCGAAGGCACCTTTCCCACCAGGTGGAAGGTGCAGAAGCTCCTGCTGCTACTAAAACCAGGAAAACCAAGGGAGGAGGCGTCGTCCTATAGGCCAATCTGCCTGCTGGACACAACGGGCAAGGTCTTCGAGAGGGTGATCGCTTCGAGGCTCGAAGCCGCCATAGAGGAGGCGGGAGGGCTGTCTCCAAAGCAGTACGGGTTCCGGAAAGGAAGGTCTACAGTGGATGCCGTAGCAGCGGTGGTTGTAATTGCTCGAAACGCAATAGCGGGAACCAGGTGGAAGGGTGGCTGCCTAATAGTCACCCTGGACCTCAGGAACGCATTCAACACGGCGGACTGGGGCAATACCCTGGCAGCCCTAAGGCGGTTCAACGTCCCCAATTCTATAATGAACGTTGTCAGCAGCTACTTTAGCTGCAGGGTGCTACTTGTCGACACGGACATGGGCACGGAGACCTATGACGTCACGGCAGGTGTGCCCCAAGGATCGGTCCCGGGACCGCTGCTGTGGAACGCCATGTATTACGGGATCCTGAGACTGTAGCTCCCAGCGGGATGCGACGTCGTCGGCTTCGCAGACCGCGTAGCGTTGGTGGTTGTGGCCAAACATAGGGAGGAAGCGGTGAGAGCGGCTACCAAGGCGATTGAGGGAATGGAACAGTGGCTCCTAAATGCAGGGCTAAGCCTAGCCCCACAAAAGACGGAAGCGGTGCTGGTCAGCAGCCGCAAGGTTCTAGAAACGGCGACGATTCAGGTTGGTGGAATGGCCATAACCTCCCAGCGGGCCATAAAATACCTGGGTGTGATGATCGACGCCCGGCTCTCCTTCCGTGATCACATAGAATATATCCAGGGCAAGGCTGCAGCCACTACCACGGGCCTCGCCAGGATCCTCCTCAATACCAGAGGCCAAAGCAGAACAGGAGAAGGCTCCTCGTGAGCGTTGCCTCGGCGCAAATTCTGTCCAAGCACGTTGTCTTCGAGTGCCGCCGGTTTGCACGAGAGCGCCACCGACTGGAGGCGACGGCGGGCCGCTCACTCCACCCAGGAAACCTTGTGGAGACAATGCCGGAAACCCAGATGCTCTGGGACGCAGTAGCATCCTTCGCTGCAGCGTTAATGCAAAGGCTCAGGAGCATCGAGCAGGAGAGGCGGTAGGGTGGAGAGTTGGGGCCTGCTGCGGGCGAAGCAATGCCTAACGGTCGTCCCGCCCGTCCTCAAGCCCTAACTGTCCATTACCCACGACCAACCACGCACACCCCCTCCCCCCCTTTATATGGTTATGTTATTCTAAGTACGTTAATCTATTGTTGTTGAGACTAATAAAGTATATTAAAAAAAAAAACATCAGCGTTGAAGCCAACGTAGACAGTTTTGTTAATTCACTGGAGTCTGTACTCGTCTCTGCAGCTCGAGTTTCAACACCTCAAACTATAAACACACAATGCATTCAAAAGAAGACAAATCAAACAGCTCGTCCTCGAAAAGCGACGCTTACGTCGAGAATGGCAATGTCACAGATCGCCATCTGCTAAGCAACGCTTTAAACATGCCTCACGTCAACTTGATCAAGCTCTACAGAAAAGAAGAAATAGCAAGAAGAAACGTATGTCCACCGCCGCAACATAGAGCAATTGTCAACTAACAGTACAAAACACTCACTTTGGAGAGCTTACCCAACTCTAAGCTCACCGAAAGAAACCATGATGCCTATTAAAAATTCCACAGGCAGGTGGGCGCGCAGCGACGCAGACAGAGCCAGCACGTTTGCCAAACACCTTACAAATGTCTTCCAACCAAATCCTGCCACCAATGCGTTTAGTTTTCCGACTCTATCATATGAGCCCCAGCCTCAACATGAGCCGATTGAGTTTCGCCCAAACGAAATCGTTAACATCATCAAACGACAACTAAATCCGAAAAAATCTCCGGGCAGCGACCTCATAACTCCCAAAATGATCATTGAGCTCCCATACTGTGCCGTTTGCACTCTCACCCAGCTATTTAATGCCATCGCAAAACTTGGCCACTTTCCAGTGAGATGGAAAAAGTCAATTATAATAATGATAGCAAAGCCGGGGAAAGACGACACTATCCCCACGTCGTATAGACCTATAAGCCTACTCTCTTGCCTATCTAAACTCTTTGAAAAATGCCTAATGTCTCGGATAAACACATACCTGAGAATCCAAGTAGGAATCCCGTCACACCAATTTGGATTTTGTGAAAAGCATGGAACAATTCATCCGAAATTCGGAACGCGTTCGAAAAACGAGAGTACTGTACTGCCATATTTTTAGATGTCTCTCAAGCATTTGATAGAGTCTAATGGCAAGAAGGTCTAATGTACAAGATCAAGACAATGCCCCCCTACAGCACCGACAAGATTTTAGAGTTTTACCTTTACGACAGAAAATTTGTCGTGGGGTGCAACACTGCTATATCTGATGATTACACTGTTGGAGCTGGAGTTCCTCAAGGCAGCGTGCTAGGGCCAATATTATATGTCCTCTACACAGCAGATATTCCGACAAGCACACGTCTATACACGTCTTACACGCTATTCTTAGCCACTCAAAATGCCCGATTCAAGCAACTGCGCAGCTATCTCTTCATATTGTCGATGTCGAAAAATGGCTGGCAGATTGGCGAATTAAAGTGAATGAACTAAAATTCAAGCTTGTTACGTTCACTCGGAACAGGCAAAACTGCCCACAAGCAAACGAAGTAACATACCTAAAGCCAAAGGTTGAAGCCAAAAGAACACACCTAAAGCTAAAAGCCAGCGGCCTTCATTGGCTTATCAACGCTCGGTCACCTCTTAGCCTTGAATATAAAGTCCTGCTGTACAACTCGGTACTAAAAGCTATATGGATATACGGCTCCCAGTTATGGGGGAACGCCAGCAACATTGACATAGTTCAAAGAGTTCAGTCGAAGATCTTGAGAACAATCACCGGGGCACCGTGGTACGTTCGCAACGAAAACATACACCGCGACTTAAACATTCTACCAGTCAAAGAAGCGATCGCAGAACAGAAGGTAAAGTACTTAACCAAGCTATCAGTGCACCCTAACCACCTGGCGAGAGGTCTAACAAGGTTGAGCAAGCAATCACGCCTTTGTCGCAATGACTTACCCACCCAGCGACCGACTTGAGGGACGCGCAACCAGAATGCAGTCTTAGTAGACTGTTAGTTAAATTTTAATGTTAAGATTCGTCAACTTATTGTTAGTCTCGAAATTAAGAGTAGCTACAAAAAAAAAAAAAAAAAAAAAAATACTACGTTTTTTATACCACAATCATTATGTTGAAAATAAAAAAATGTTATTTGTGTTTTTTTATGTTTAGTGCAAATTGGTATTACCTTCCAGTATTCTAGGAGATCATCATTTTCGTCACAACGTTTTAAATGAAAATATTGCCGTAGGTCGACAATTGCATCTTCCCTTTTAGTTTTTGGCAATTCTTGAATAGGGAATATGAATAGGGCTTGGCGGTTTTGAGGTGGTGGTGGTGGCTCTACAGCATGGAGTTCGTAACCCTCCAATGAATTTCGGAAGGCAGTCATTTCATTTTCTAAAAATTTTTCGGCGTGCACGGAGTTAAACGGAGATCGGAAGCCTTGTTTTTTAAATTGAGGGTCTATTAACATAGCAATTCGTGGCAACGAACGCTCTTCATATTTTGACAGCCTCGTTATGGAGTGGTTTATTAAAAACGCGCAGGCTGTCAGACCTTCTGTAGACTTTAGAGTGGACTTTAGAGACTCCAAAGTGTGCAAAAGACCACATGCTATTGGTAAACATAATGATATCGTCACTGATGTATTTGACGATACTTGTCTCGTGGCACTTTTAAATGGGGCAAGTAAATTTAGAAGATCCGATAGGATGTCCAATTCATCCACAGTAAATGGTTGCGGTGCTTTTGACGTGCTTAGAAAAACTTTCCCAATATCCTCATGCGTTTTCAAAATCCTCTCGATCATGTAATATGCACTGTTCCATCGAGTAGGAACTTCTTGTTATAGACTACCATATATTTTGTTTCTCCATCTTAATAGTCTTATAGCTTTTTATATTATATGGCACTGGTCTTGAAAAACGTCACAGTGCTCTTACATTTAGTAAGTACAGGAAACCAAAATTCAGGGTCAAAAGCAGGGTATATTTCTTTTCTGAAGCAATTCAGACGCTTTTACCATTGAGCTCGCATTATCTGTTACTACCGCAACAATTTTAGACGATATTTTCCAAGTATCGAAAACGGATTGTAAGGTCTCTTGAATATTTTGAGCTATGTGGTTCGTTTCACAAAGTAATTTGTTTGTCGACAAAACGACAGCTTGCAGCCTAAAATCATTTGTGACCAAGGTTCATGTGACAGTAACGAATGCTTCATTAGATGAGATGTACAAAGATCGCTTGTAATAGCGCAAAAGTTTATTTTCTGCAGTATCTTCATCAATTTATTTGTTTTGTCTTCAAATTGTTCAAATTCTTTGCAACGTCCTACGAGATGGTAATTTATAGCGGGGATCAAAAGCCTTCAGCATTTCGCGGAATCCAGTGTCTTCTACAACTGAAAACGGACGCATGTCTGTAACTATTCGATACCTATTCGATAGTTTCCCCCCAGCTCTACTGCATACCCTTCTGATGGATGATTTTTAGGGGAGTGAGCAGACACAAAACTTTATTTTGACTTTTTTCAGTCTGTTTTTATGGATTTTTTTTCATTGAATTTTTATTTAAGTGAAGATGTTTTCTTATTTAGTCAATTTTAATGTAAATTTAAAAATAAAAATTTAAAAAAGGGTGCCAACTTTTTCCAAAAATGTTCTTTGCTATAATTTGTTGTAAACATCAATTAAAAGTAGAGAAATGGATATTTATTTAAAAATTTTTAAATCATACATTTATTAAATGAAAGGAAAATTCAAAGCCAGTGTCCCAAAACAAATTTTTAATGTTTTTGCTGCTGTCCGGTCCCCTAAAAATCATTCATCGGTAGGGTATGTAGGAAAAATTCACATGAAGAACAACAAAAACTTAAAAGCGATCGGCATCTAAAATTTTAAAAAATATAATATAAAAAATAATATAATATAGTTCGTCATTTCACCCAATAACAAATACTCGAATTTTCGTTTTCAGGAAGCAAGCCTGAAAAGTTACAAAAATCAAAATTTGTGTGCGCTGGCTTCGAAACGAAATCGCACGCACAAATGAACCTGTTTATGTGAATGTGTGACGCATACTTTTCCTGGCGACATGTTCGAAAAACAAAACAAAATTGCATGGGCTTCGTTTACTCAAGTCCGAAACGAAAGGGGAAACGAAACTGCTTTCGATTTTCGACGATGATTCTCGAAGCTTCTACGTCATATTTTCGATGCAGCGGCACGCGACAGAGAGACAATTAAAAAAATCTTTGTCGAAAACCAAATGAATGGAAACGACGTCAGAATACCCTTTTTAAAATATGTTTAAATATTTATATATATTTAAGTAATATTAAAAAAAATTAATTAATCTAATCATATGGTATATTGAAATGTATTAATAATTGTTTTTAGGCAAAGCCAAAATGTTCATGTTTGATTATTTGCCTTGTGCGATTCTAATTACAAGGCATTGCGTTGGTCGATACCCTGGCACGCGCCCGAATTTTCGGTTGTCAATTTTCGGTTTCGTCTTGCCTCTCCCCTTCTCTTTGCATTTGATGTTCAAGTTGAAACGAAAGCACACGCGTTTGTGAAGACCAAAAAGCTAATTCTGGTGAGTACAGTTATTTATGAAATACCGAGCGGCCGTTCAATTTATGTACATATGTATGTACATATATTTATTAAACGGCATTAGCCGCTTAGCCGTACATATAATGTTATTATTTATTTATTGTTTATTTATTTATTTATTTTACGAGGCATTGGCAGCCTTAGATCCAGCCTAGATGCCTTGGCAGCCTGAAAATCCTTACAGTTCCTCAAAGATTCCTCAGAGTATACCCCAGGGATTCCATGGGGTATTTAGTTCGAAATGCTCTTCGAATAACTGCAGGAAACCTGCAGTATTCCTTGGGGTGTTCGAATTCCTCGATGCGAGGAACTCTTCTATGGAAATTCCTTGATGGTTTGTATGAAACATACCCCGAGGATTCCTTGGGGGGCCTTTCCTTTACATCGAGGTTTCTTTGAGGAATCTTTGAGGAATGGTACTGAAGGGAAGCTAGAGATGTCGGAAATATATCAAAATATCAATATATCGATATTTTTCCTATTTAAAAAAATATTATCATCGTGATATTTTTTTGGCAAAAATAGTCGATAATAATATTTTTGACTTGGTATTTTCGATATTTTTTGTTAGGTTGCATATGGGCTATTCCGGCAAATGGTCAACCAGGACCGAAAAAATAAATGTCTATATTCCTGGATTCTTTTTTTGTATTTTCATAAATAAATATCCAAATTTTCATAATCTATTGGATTTATAGCATATCTCAGTTTTTTTTTTAAATAAGCCCAAAAAGTCAAGAAGTGTAATTTTCACCTTTTTTTTTACTTTTAAAGACATTTTTATGTTTATTTTTTTTCTTAAGGAAAACATATGTGTTTGCTCTTTTTGTACTAAATCTCTTAATAACAATCTAATAAGACGAGAAAAATTCAAAGAAAGCGAAAAAAATGTCAAATTACCTCTTAATTTGTATTTTGATTCTTATCTATGTTCTAATCGTACGTTCGCGACCCAAAACATAATTTTATTGTAATTGCTTCGCATTAAGTGAAAGCAGGTGAATGAAACTTCATGTGTTAACATTTTAGTGTTAACTATTGAAATTTTAAAAAAAAATTCCGACTTTTTCAAGCAAATTTTTTTTATATTGAATTTTAAAGTGGCGTACGTTCGCGACCGTATGTATGACGTACGTATAAAAAATTATATATATTTAAAAAAAATTTTTTTTGTTTAACAAGCTTACAAATATTTGTAGATGGATAAAAGAAGTGACAATTGAAATTAAATTAAATTAAAATTAATTTAAAATTAAATTTAATTTAATTAAAAAAAAACTAATGGAGATATTTAATTGGGAATATACTCGATAGAAACCAGAAAACCAAGAAAAAGCAGAAAAACAGTTCGTTACAGTGTCTCAGTTTTAAAATACGTCGTGTATCATTACATGAAAAGAAAACAAAAAGAAAACAAATTTATTAATTGAATCGTTAATTGATTTGTTTTGTAATTAATAATTAAAAGAATTAAGTACGCACTCCATGAATTAATTATATTTTTTTAAATAAATAAACAATGTACCATGTTCTTAATAATTTTGGTTTTTTTTATTTCGAAGAACGTAAATAACAGTTGCTCAGAGTGGGTCTAAATATTTGTTGTTTTTCCAATTCATTTTTTAAATAAAAAATAGTCTTTTGTTTTACGAGTAGCTCTTATTTGCAGTTAAAATTAAGTACGTTTAAGTAAGTATAATATTTAGAAATCAAATATTAAAACGTTTCTTGTTTATACAAATTTACAACAACAGGAAACCTTTATTCAATTTCAGCTGAACATTAAAAAATACCAAAAGTACTCGATATATCGACGTTTTTTGTGATATTCCTTGTGATTTCCTAATATCATCGATTGATATTTTTTACACAGCAAATATCATCAATACGATATTTTTCAAAATCCAACAACCCTAATCCAAGCGCAGACCAACCTTCTTCATCGCGCTCCTTTCAGAGACTTAGAGCTGGAAAACTATCGATTGCATTATCGAGGTATCGAATATTTACCTCTCTGAGCCACTATCGATAGTTTTTTTTGTCACTATCGATGGTGCTGGACAATTTTCACATCACTTACATTTCGCGAAAGTTTCAAGAATTCGGTAAGAAAAAGCCAACAAGTTAAATATTGTATTTCTATTAATAAAACTGCATTATAGGCTAGCTTAAATTGAAGTTTGGTGGTGGCTCTAAACATGGAGAAATATTTAGTAAACCTCAAAAAAAAGTTATTATATTTATTCTTTATACCATAAGTAATGTATATTTAGTAATAGTTATTTATCTATGTATACTTAAAAATGAACATCTCTGATGTTCTCTGATGTTAAAAATGAACATCTTTGAAAACGGCGGTGTAAAAAGGCCAAGAGTTGTAAAATCGAAATGTGGAATTTTTTTGTTAAATCCAGTGATGGTAAGTCGGCTAAGTGTGTCTCTTGCGATAAAGTCTACAAAACCAGCGGAAACACAACATTAAACGTTGGTATGAAGCACCAAGCAGCGATTGATGCTTTTGTGAGTTCATACTATAATTCGAGCTCTCGTCGGAAAGCCGGAAACTTGATAAGGTAGATATGAGCTACATAGCTACAGACATGCGTCCGTTTTCAGTTGTAGAAGACACTGGATTCCGCGAAATTCTGAAGGCTATTGATCGCCGCTATAAATTACCATCTCGTAGGACGTTGCAAAGTGTGCTAATGGCAAAACAATTTGAAGACAAAACAAATAAATTGATGAAGATACTGCAGAAAATAAACTTTTGCGCTATTACAAGCGATCTTTGTACATCTCATCTAATGAAGCATTCGTCACATGAACCTTGGTCACAAATGATTTTAGGCTGCAAGCTGTCGTTTTGTCGACAAACAAATTACTTTGTGAAACGAACCACATAGCTCAAAATATTCAAGAGACTTTACAATCCGTTTTCGATACTTGGAAAATATCGTCTAAAATTGTTGCGGTAGTAACAGATAATGCGAGCTCAATGGTAAAAGCGTCTGAATTGCTTCAGAAAAGAAATATACCCTGCTTTTGACCCTGAATTTTGGTTTCCTGTACTTACTAAATGTAAGAGCACTGTGACGTTTTTCAAGACCAGCTAAAGAATATAAAAAGCTATAAGACTATTAAGATGGAGAAACAAAATATATGGTAGTCTATAACAAGAAGTTCCTGCATATTACATGATCGAGAGGATTTTGAAAACGCATGAGGATATTGGGAAAGTTTTTCTAAGCACGTCAAAAGCACCGCAACCATTTACTGTGGATGAATTGGACATCCTATCGGATCTTCTAAATTTACTTGCCCCATTTAAAAGTGCCACGAGACAAGTATCGTCAAATACATCAGTGACGATATCATTATGTTTACCAATAGCATGTGGTCTTTTGCACACTTTGGAGTCTCTAAAGTCCACTCTAAAGTCTACAGAAGGTCTGACAGCCTGCGCGTTTTTAATAAACCACTCCATAACGAGGCTGTCAAAATATGAAGAGCGTTCGTTGCCACGAATTGCTATGTTAATAGACCCTCAATTTAAAAAACAAGGCTTCCGATCTCCGTTTAACTCCGTGCACGCCGAAAAATTTTTAGAAAATGAAATGACTGCCTTCCGAAATTCATTGGAGGGTTACGAACTCCATGCTGTAGAGCCACCACCACCACCTCAAAACCGCCAAGCCCTATTCATATTCCCTATTCAAGAATTGCCAAAAACTAAAAGGGAAGATGCAATTGTCGACCTACGGCAATATTTTCATTTAAAACGTTGTGACGAAAATGATGATCTCCTAGAATACTGGAATGTAATACCAATTTGCACTAAACATAAAAAAACACAAATAACATTTTTTTAGTTTCAACATAATGATTGTGGTATAAAAAACGTAGTATTTGTTTTTTTTTTTTTTTTTGTAGCTACTTTTAATTTCGAGACTAACAATAAGTTGACGAATCTTAACATTAAAATTTAACTAACAGTATACTAAGACTAAGAATGCATCTGGTTGCGCGTCCCTCAAGTCAGTCGCTGGGTGGGTAAGTCATTGCGACGAAGGCGTGATTGGTTGCTCAACCTTGTTAGACCTCTCGCCAGGTGGTTAGGGTGCACCGATAGCTTGGTTAAGTACTTTACCGTCTGTTCTGCGATCGCTTCTTTGACTGGTAGAATGTTTAAGTCGCGGTGTATGTTTTCGTTGCGAACGTACCACGGTGCCCCGATGATTGTTCTCAAGATCTTCGACTGAACTCTTTGAACTATGTCAATGTTGCTGGCGTTCCCCCATAACTGGGAGCCGTACATCCATATAGGTTTTAGTACCGAGTTGTACAGCAGGACTTTATATTCAAGGCTAAGAGGTGACCGAGCATTGATAAGCCAATGAAGGCCACTGGCTTTTAGCTTTAGGTGTGTTCTTTTGGCTTCAATGTGCCGGCGCCATGTGAGTCTTCTCTCGAGATGTACTCCTAGGCATGTTACTTCGTTTGCTTGTGGGAGTAGAGTGTTGTTTAATGTAATCGGCGGGCATTTTTGCCTGTTCAGAGTGAACGTAACATGCTTGAATTTTAGTTCGTTCACTTTAATTCGCCAATCTGCCAGCCATTTTTCGACATCGACAATATGAAGAGCTAGCTGCGCAGTTGCTTGAATCGGGCATTTTGAGTGGCTAAGAATAGCTGTGTCTTCGGCAAACGTGGATGTTGTTAGACGTGTGCTTGTCGGGATATCTGCTGTGTAGAGGACATATAATATTGGCCCTAGCACGCTGCCTTGAGGAACTCCAGCTCCAACAGTGTAATCATCGGATATAGCGGTGTTGCACCTCACGACAAATTTTCTGTCGTGAAGGTAAGACTCTAAAATCTTGTGGGTGCTGTAGGGGAGCATTGTCTTGATCTTGTACATTAGACCTTCTAGCCAGACTCTATCGAATGCTTGAGAGACATCGAAAAATATGGCAGTACAGTACTCTCGTTTTTCGAACGCGTTCCGAATTTCGGATGAATTGTTCCATGCTTTTCACAAAACCCAAATTGGTGTGACAGGATTCCTACTTGGATTCTCAGGTATGTGTTTATCCGAGACATTAGGCATTTTTCAAAGAGTTTAGATAGGCAAGAGAGTAGGCTTATAGGTCTATACGATGTGGGGATAGTGTGGTCTTTCCCCGGCTTTGCTATCATTATTATAATTGACTTTTTCCATCTCACTGGAAAGTGGCCAAGTTTTGCGATGGCATTAAATAGCTGGGTGAGAGTGCAAACGGCACAGTATGGGAGCTCAATGATCATTTTGGGAGTTATGAGGTCGCTGCCCGGGGATTTTTTCGGATTCAATTGTCGTTTGATGATGTTAACGATTTCGTTTGGGCGAAACTCAATCGGCTTATGTTGAGGCTGGGGTCATATGATAGAGTCGGCAAAGTAAACGCATTGGTGGCAGGATTTAGTTGGAAGACATTTTTAAAGTGTTTGGCAAACGTGCTGGCTCGGTCTGCGTAGCTGCGCGCCCACCCGGCAGTGGAATTTCTAATAGGCATCACGGTTTCTTTCGGTGAGCTCAGAGTTGGGTGAGCTCTCCATAGTGAGTGTTTCGTACTGTTAGTTGACAATTGCTCTATGTAGCGGTGGTGGACATACGTTTCTTCTTGCTGTAGAGCTTGATCAAGTTGACGTGAGGCATGTTTAAAGCGTTGCTTAGCAGATGGCGATCTGTGACATTGCCATTCTCGACGTAAGCGTCGCTTTTCCAGGACGAGCTGTTCGATTTGTCTTCTTTTGAATGCATTGTGTGTTTATAGTTTGAGGTGTTGAAACTCGAGCTGCAGAGACGAGTACAGACTCCAGTGAATTAAAAAAACTGTCTACGTTGGCTTCAACGCTGAGGTGAGGACTGTGTGAGCTAATGTACTTCCTGTACTTAACCCAATTGGTTTTATGTGAGGTCAGTTTTGATGATTGATCCCAAGTTCCTGGGTGTCGGAGTAGAGTAAAAAGGACAGGCGAGTGATCAGATGAAAAATCCGAAAGGCATTCGGCGCTTATCAGATTTTTAGGAATGTTTTTGGTAATTGCAAAGTTAATTAAATCGGGAAGTTTCTTTGGGTCTGCCGGCCAGTTTTTGGGTGTGCCAGAAGAAACATAGTCTAGCTTGTTCTTAGCTTTGATAATTGCATTATATAGCTGCTTTCCTTTTGGGGTCACGAGACGAGATCCCCAGTGTGTGTGCTTGGCATTGTAGTCTCCTGCTGCTATGAAGTGGTCTCCGAGTGAGTTGAAAAAATGCATAAACTCATCTTCGGCTATGGTGAAGCGTGGGGGGCAGTATACGGCAGCTAGAGTTAATCGCTTGCCAGTATTTAGGTGTATATTTATTGATGTGGCTTGTAGGTAGTTTTTAGCAAATTTCGTATGATAATGGTGCTTAATACGGCTTCTGATTAAAATTCCACTCCCGCCGTGTGCTTTACCATCTGGATGATTTGTTCCATAGAATGAATATCCTCGTAGTTGGAAATTGTATCTGTTCGTAAGATGTGTTTCTGAAAGCAACATTACGTCGATTTGATTGTCTAGTAGGAATTGCGCTAACTCGAGTTTATGCTGCGAAACGCCGTTAGCGTTCCACATAGATATTCGTAGGGAAGTCATTATTTGGATTGTTGTGAAACCAGCATTTGTATTAATAGATTTTGGTTTCGCATTAGATCTTGCATTGTTGTACGCATAAACGACATAAACTCCGTAAGGCTTTGTTGTAGACTGCATATCATAGCTTCAAAGTTACTTTTTGACTGCTCCGGCGGTTGATGCTGCTTGCGGCATTGATCTTTTTGAGGCTGAGGTAGCCAGTCCTGATTTTAAAGCGCTTGCGTATGTGACATTTTTGGCAGAGTTTATGGGTCCTAGTGAGGATCTGGCTGCAGTCGAGAAAAAGACTTCAGGGTTTGACCTGGAGGCTATGAACTGATTATTTTGGGTGCGGGCAGTAAATCCCTTCTGATGGATGCGACTTTTCAGCTCCTTATAAACTGGGCAACCTCTATAGTTAGTAGTGTGATTTCCACCTCAGTTGCCGCACTTTTTCGAGTTGTGGTCATCTTTGCTCGCTGGGCAGTGTGCGGAGTCATGAAGCTCACCACAACCTACACAAACCGGGCGCAGTTTACAATAAGACCTTGTATGGCCATATTCTTGGCAGTTCGCACATTGTACCGGGCCATTGCGTTTGTGCGGCTCCTCAACTGTAATTCTGCGGTGCAGCAGTAACTGAAGATTGCACTTCGTATTTCTTTAGGGGCTTAATTTGTGGTTCGAGCTTAACCTTAATGAGTGGCTGCGGCTTTTTATTCCTGTCAGGGATATTGACTGTCTTAGCGCTAAATCCCTTTGTTATCTCTGCAGGCGTTACTTTGGGCTCTATGCCCTTAAGTACGACTTGCAAGCCCTCGCTGCTTTTTAGCTGATACGTGTAAAAGTTCTTTTTTTTGTCGGTGAGGTATTTCGATAATACTCTGTAATTATCTTCAGACTTCGTTTGAACTTTTGTTTCCTGGATGTTGCCCTTGGTATTATGTGGAAGTTGTCCTTGCCAATGAGCTCTAAAATTTTGTTCACAAGAAAGTTGGAACTTTTTTCTCTTATGTAAATTGGCGGGGCTTAGGCTTCCTTTTTTCGACTTCTGTAGATTCGGCGTCATCCTCATAGTCTGCCAAGATTTTAAAACGGTTTGAGTACGTGGGCGTTTCTATGGCAGCTATGTTATCATTGCCACGGATTATTTTGCATTGAGAGTTTAGGGGGCTCAGCTTCCTTATGATTTGGATGTAGCGACCCATACCAGTCTGCACAGCCGGCATAATATTTTCTTTGTTTTTGTTCTCTTTCTCGGGCAGCACAACGGTAGAAGTATCAATGTTTGCGCTGCTAGCTGATGACGTCGTTAAACGCGCTGTCGTTACAGTTGTTGTTGTTGTTACGGTTGACGTTGTCAAAGAGGTTGCGGTGCTAGTTACTGCGCTCTTTGGCTGCAGAGACATCGATGGTAGCGAGGGGGTGCCAGAACGCGCTCTCACGCTCTCTACGTTTAAGAATCCGGCCAACTTAGAACTAAGCGTTGTTTTTTTGTACTGAGAGCCGTCTCTCGTCTTGCTCACGTTGACGTTGCGTGCTAACGTCGTTTAGACTCATTGCAAACGAGGTTGATTTTGTTCGAGTTTTAAATGTTATGTTTTATATTAATTAATTAATTAATCAATATAAACATTAGCGATTTCATCGCTGAAAGCGTCTTTACGCGTTGTTGTTGATTTACGAAACCAGTCACTGCACTTTTGATATTATTCAATACTTTTTTCCCGGAGCACAATAAATACATGTCTGCATGCGACGACGATTCGCAATTTTATTCGCGATATATAAAGACGTAGTGCGTAAATTTTTATGTGTACCCGCCACATCGACAGAGTCCGAACGCCTGTTCAGCAAGGCAGGGTTTATTGTGAATAACCGAAGGGCCTCGCTTAAGGGGGGACATCTGAGTTACAGGCCAAAAAAAAACGGATTTTCTGGAATTTTTTTTGGCCAAATCAAAACAGCGCATCGAAAATTTGTAAATGAGGTTTTATTTTATTATATTTAAAGTACACAATAAATTTTGTTTTTTATAAATCAAAAACAAAATGGCGGCTCTGCAGCCTTTATTCGTAGGCCCTATTTTTTGAAAGGGGGGCCATGGCCGAACACCTAACGTCCTTAATTTTTGATCTAGAACAAAAAATCAAGTTTGGTTAGTTTCTGTATCTCAACGGCTATCGACACACGTAGGATTTTTTCGATATATTGATTTTTTGCAAAATAGTGAGTGATTGAAAAAAATTTTCAATTTTCACGACCAAAAAAGGTCACAAAAATGTTGATAAAAAAAAAGTAAGCAAAATAAAAAAAAATCCTACGTGTGTCGATAGACATAGGTATTCTGAGTATACTGTCAAAATTTTAGATCGATAGGTTAAGAGTTGTTCGAGTTATGTGTTCGGCCAACTCAAAAAAAGCTGTTTCGAGAAAAACGCGTTTAAAGTTTTAAGTACTGTGGGATATACCTGTGAGGCATCGCCACAGAATGATGAAACATTTCGACACTTAGACACTTTTGCCGGACTCTATCTTTTGATATGTCATTTTTAAGACCCTAAAAAATTTTTTAAGCGAAAAAAAAAAAGTCGATTTTTTCAAAATTTTACTCAGGTGTCCCCCCTTAAGGCGAACAATGTTGATATACTCATATTTTTGAAAAGGAATTCATGGATAGAATAATTTGTTTTTCTGTTTTCCCAATGACTTCATCTGTTTTTTTTAAACGTTATATAAATGTGATATGAAATATAAATTTTTAAATTTTTAGTTGCACTTATAGAATTAAGCACATAATTTAAATTTTCATAAAGAGCCGCCAATAAAACGATACTATCGAATTTTCGCTATGCAAACATCGCAAATATCGAATGGCGCGACCATCGATAAAGTCCCAGCTCTACTTGCGTAGAAACAGACTGACGGACAGATAGACAGACGGAAACTAGAGATGGAAAACTCTCTAGTCTCCGCCTTCAACTCTCTCAAAAGCCTTCAGAATTTCGCGGAATCCAGTGTCTTCTAAAACTGAAAACGGACGCATGTCTGTAGCTACCTATGTAGCTCATATCTACCTTATCAAGTTCGGCTTTCCGACGAGAGCTCGAATCATAGTATGAACTCACAAAAGCATCAATCGATGAAGCACCGGCAAATCTCCAACGTTTAATGTTGTGTTTCCGCTGGTTTGGTAGACTTTTTCGCAAGAGACACACTTAGCCGACTTACCATCACTGTATTTAACAAAAAAATTCCACATTTCGTTTTTCCTACTCTTGGCCTTTTTACACTCTGTTTTCCTCATCAGAGATGTTCATTTTTAAGTATACATAGATAAATAACTATTACTAAAAATACATTGCTTATAAAGAATAAATATAATTACCCTTTCTTTTGAGGTTTACTAAATATTTCTCCATGTTTAGAGCCACCACCAAACTTCAATTTAAGCTAGCCTATAATGCAGTTTTATTAATAGAAATGCAATATTTAACTTGTCGCGTTTTTCTTTTTCGAATTCTTGAAACTTTCGCGAAATGTAAGTGATGTGAAAATTGTCCAGAACCATCAATAGTGATAAACAAAACTATCGATAGTGGCTCAGAGACAGTGTTGCCAGAGAATGAGCTGCCAAAAAGCTAGAATTTGAAAAAAAAAAAAGCTAGAATAAGCTAAAAACAAGCTACATCCCAATATGTCAGAAAACTAATGAAATTTGCAATATTTTTCCTTTTATTTTCTTTAACTAGATCGTTAGGCATATCTGAGATTTCATATTTTTCTTCAACGCTGTATTTTTCGCTTTTTTTATTTGCCGCACATATTTTCCGGGTAGGTTGTATGAGTGACAAGACTTTCCGTGCAATCCATATCTGCGAAATTAAAAGTATGTACTATAATTAAGAAATAACTGATTATGAATTTAAAAAAAAAACCTGATGCATAAAATAGCGTTTAACGATTTTAGTTGGTGTCTGTTCGGTAGTTTTGTTTTGTCAAGATTCATCTGGCTGAAAACGTGCTAACTATTACTACTACTAACGCATTACTAACTTTAACTATTACTATTACTATTACTAACGCATTAGACCACAGTAAGTACAGCAATTAAAGTGCAAAAGAGGCAATAGAATCAAAAAGTTTATTTTTTCCTGAGTCTGTATCTTTATACGCATGTCAAGCACACAACAATATCAATTACCACACCATCGATAAGAAAACAAACTCACGATTATTTTACGCATCAATACAAATAATAATTTCTAAAATAAATAAAGAAATAAAATAAATAAATAAATAACTTATATTCATAAGCAAAAAAAATTTTAAAAACGTTAAAATTTTCCCAAAACGCTTATGGCTAGAATACGGAAAATTAATTTTAAAATAAGCTAGATTTCAGGCTAAAAGCTATTTGCAAATTTTATAAGCTATATCATTTTCAAATATGCTAGATCTAGCCTGAAATAAGCTAAAATGGCAACACTGCTCAGAGAGGTAAATATTGCTTACCTCGATAGTGCGTTCGATAGTTTCCCAGCTCTAACGGAAACCCGGACAGACGGCCATATATATGTACTTAAGAATACATATACGTATTGGAGGTCTGAATAGCTAAAAAACGACATTCAAATGCACAACCTCGAAAATGAATTGAGTGAGATAGAATGCTGAGACGAAAATTAATGAATGAGTTTTGCTCAACAGAAGAAAATAAATGAATGCATAGAGTGTGTTAAAAACCATTCGAGACATTCGGCTGCATTCCTCATTCCAAAAGCACTCATTTTACTTCCCACCCCAATTCACTCGGTTTCAAAGCAAGGGAATGCCCATGAGTTAGAATGCTCTCTCACTCCCTCTCACTCAATTCGTTGTGTCACTTGCACTCATTCATTCTATTCCATTCGGATGTATTCTATGGCTGAGGCAATAAAATGTATTCCTGCAGACCTCTAATACGTATGTATCAGAGAACGGCTTCGGGTGAATGAAAAAAATTCGTACGCGCTCAACAGCCGAATAATCACACTGTTCGGTTCAGCCGATCACACTTGCTTGCGCTCACATTTTCGTTGTAGATTTTAAATCCGTTCGTGTGCGAGCAATTTTTTGTTTCACTCCAAATTGTTCGGCTCGTGTTCAGCATAATGATTTCGGGCGCTACTCATTCGCTTGAACAATCATTTTTTTGAACAAGAATAGCAGTCAACTCACAAAAATCAACTCGTATGATTTTACTCATGCGCGCATCAAACGAAACATTTTTGCACAGATGAAATGTGCGAAGAAGAAGGTAAAATACAACACAATGAAAATGATTTTTTTATTGATTTGATTTAATTTTCTTTTAAAACAAATCACTTCCCTCTCTTTCTCTTAAGCGAACGGTCGTGTTTTTTGTGCGCACTGCGTTTTATTATAAATATTGGAAAACCGGTGTTTACATACTTGTGAATTAAACCTTGTGAATCTTAACAATCTTAAAGCCTAAGCCGTATCGCTTCGCGAGTGCTGTGGTATATTTGGAGTCGAATTAATAAATTGAATAATTTCAATTCCAAGCATAGCTCAGCTCTGCTTCTTCCCCGGCTTATTTCTATTTCTGCATTTCTCTTTTGCACTATTCAAAGCTCCCGCTTTGGCTTCCTATTTGGCACAGTGGTTCAAGGTATTGTGTTTTTAAACTTTTTAAATATTAATTTTTGTTTTATTAAATAAAAAAAAAATAAATAAAAATAAAATGGAATTTAAACTTGTCTGTGCCATTAAGTCTTGTAACAAGACAATTTCCTCATCCCAGCCTGCCATCCATTGCTGGCTATGTGAGAACGTCGTACATGCCAAGTGTGCCGGTTTCACTGCATCAGTTTCGGATGCCATTTCCCGTAGGTCTGGGATACATTACTATTGTGAAAATTGTCGTACTGTGCAAGGCGAAATGAGGTCGTTCTTGAGACAGACCAAAAATGGATTTAAAGAGCTGATCACTGGTTTTCGTAAAATCAATGACCAGCTCTGTGCGCTGGACACTCAGTTTAGTGGCCTTCAGCTACTAAATGAGTCCCCTAAGCGTAAGAAATCCGCTGTTTCTGATCCGCCTCAGCCTGCTCAGCAGACATTAATGCAGCCGCTTATATCTCTGGCTACCCCAAGGGCTGGAACTGAGAAAAATTCGTCCGAATTTCTCAGGGATAATGAGCAATTGTCCGATATGTCCGCCATGGCATCCCTTCAAGTGATGCCACAGGTCCTAGGGAACGAAACCCCCATTAGAGTCATCCAAAAGGGTATTCCACAGTCCGGACCACCGGCACCGACTGATGCTGCAGTTCTCGTAAAGCGACACCAAAACCCTTACAGGTGATTCCTCCATCGAAACATATATTTGTTTCTCGGCTCGCCCCTGATACTTCAGAGATTGATATCTCGGCTTATATCAAAGCCAAAACAAAAGCCGATATAAAGGTGGAGGACATTCAAAAATTTAAATATAATTATACAAGGCGCACGTCTTCTTTCAAGATTCGTGTGCCCGCGCTGATGTTCAAGACGATTTGTTCTCCCAGTTTTTGGCCAGAGAATATTTTCGTCCAAGAACATCAGCCTAGTTCCGTTAAGAAAAAAGTTCAAAAACCAGTGGGAGTGAGACTTCCCAATATCGGAACCACTGACCAACCCTCCACCTCTTCTTTGGCTACTAACCCAAAAAACCAGTTTCCTCACTAACTCTTACCTATCAGAATACTAGGGGGCTACGTAGCAAACTCCCCAAGCTATATTCTGATAGTTCTTTCTTTGCATCCCATATAATAGCATTCACAGAAACCTGGGTAAATCCGGAGATCTTTAGCTCCGAAGTTTTTCCAAGTAAGTAAACCACTTTTAGACGGGATCGATCTCAGCGAAGAGGAGGTGGAGTCCTCATTTCGGTAGACTCTACTCTTGCTTCTGAAGAGGTGAAATCCCATGAGTTTGGTGACATAGAATTTATTTGCGTTAAAATCACTATGTCCGATAAAGCTTTATACATTACATGTTCATATATACCTCCTATGTCTGAACCGCCTACATATTGGCAGCATTTGTCCGCCATTCGATATGTCTCTAATCTTATGACGGATCGTGACCAACTCGTAGCGGTGGGCGACTTTAATATCCCAGAATTAAAGTGGTCCAACGTTGACAACTCACCATCTTTGTCACTTATAACTTACCATGACTTCACCGCGGGCATGTTTGACATGTCCCTAGGTCAGATCAATCATGTTAGAAATTCGCTAGGTCGGCTTTCAGACTTATGCTTTGTATCTGATCCTGATGGTACTGCTCTCTCCAGAGCTTTTCCCCTTTCAACCCCAGAGGATCCATATCACCCCACGCTGGAGGTCTCAATCGAAACCACTCCTGGTATCGATCAGATGTCTCCGAGCGTGGTAAATAAGATTCGCTGTTTCCGTAAAGCTGATTTTTAGAAACTTAATAGCCTTATCGAGACTTTTGACTGGTCTGATATTCTGGCGTGCACTGATCTTAATGTCACTTTAGAAAAATTTTATTTTACTTTAAATACATTTTTTGACTCATGTGTGCCTTGGAAATATCCGTCCGCTTCAACAAATCCTCCTTGGTTTACAAGGTGCCTTACTAACTTAAAAAATAAAAAAAAAATCTTTTACTTAAATATAAAGAAACCTGCAGTAGTGTGTATTTCTCAAGATACCTACTAGCTCGGTCGAATTTTACCGTGCATAACGCTGAATGTTATAGTAACTATATTGACCGCTGCCGGATACAATTTACTCAGGATCTAAAGCAGTTTTATAATTTTGTAAACACTAAGCGTAAACACGTATCTTTTTCACCCCTGCTTACGTTTAAAAATTCTTCTGCGACTTCGGATCAGGCCATTGCCGATCTATTCGCAGAATTTTTTCAAACAACTTATTCTCCTCCTAAATTGACTGATCAGCCTTACGCATATAACATTCAAACAGCAAATCTTATTTTCTGTCCGTTTTTTTCTGAGAACAACTTATTATCTGGTCTTTTAAGGGTAAAACCCATTTATTCGCCAGGCCCCGACGGAGTACCAGGCTGTGTGCTAAAATACTGCGCCAGGGCTCTGTGCAAACCTCTTCTAAGACTTTTCAACTTATCTTTGGAAACCTCGATTTTTCCCCTTAAGTGGAAGGAATCATTTATAATTCCCCTACATAAAAAAGGGAAAAAGTCCGAGGCTGCCAACTACAGAGGCATCTCTAAGTTGTCGGCAATTCCAAAGTTATTTGAAAAATTAATTACCCCTCATTTGCAACACCTTTTGCTCTTCGATTATCACTCCTTGTCAGCATGGCTTTATTAAGCGTAGCTCCACCACCACAAACTTATTGGAGTTGACATCCTTTGTCATAGATGGCTTTTGTAAGGGATATCAAACCGATGTAATTTACACAGACTTCAGCAAAGCATTCGATTCAGTTAATCACTCACTCTTGTTGAGTAAACTGAATATGCTGGGTTTTCCTAAAGACCTCTTAACGTGGATCTCCAGCTACCTAGATGGAAGGACACAAAGAGTCTTATTTAAAAACATACAGTCCCGTCTGGTCCGTGCTACATCCGGCGTCCCTCAAGGAAGTCATCTTGGCCCGTTATTATTTACGCTTTTTATAAACGACTTGCCCCCTGCTTTAACGAACTCTCTAGTTCTCATGTATGCAGATGATGTAAAGCTTTGTCTTCAGTACAAATCCATCTCTGCCCAATGCAGTCTTCAGTCTGACCTTGATAACTTTCAAAAATGGTGCTTAGCTAATGATCTAATACTTAATGGATCTAAATGCAAACATATGTCTTTTTATCGTTCTTGCCCTCTGCAAGCTACTTATTCTATTAATGGGATTGCCTTAGAAAAATTGACCCAGGTTAATGATCTCGGCATCCTATTAGACATCAAACTTAAATTTGCCGACCATATTTCCTTAATGGTTAATAAGGCTAAAGGAGTCCTTGGTTTTATCAAAAGGTGGTCAAACGAATTTAATAACCCCTATATAACTAAAACACTATTCTTTTCTTTGGTCCGTCCTATACTGGAGTTCGGTTCATGTGTCTGGAGTCCCCAATATGGAGTACATCAGGGCCGCATAGAATCCGTACAAAAGAATTTCCTAACTTTTTCACTTAGAGGTCTAAACTGGGATGCAAATCTTCAACTTCCATCTTATAATAGTAGACTCTTACTCATAAACTTACCTAGCTTAACAAATCGTAGGACAATGCTCGGTGTAGTCTTTCTGCATAACCTTATTAACGGGGATGTAGATAGCCAGCATTTACTAACACGCTTAAAATTTAACATTCCTAATAGAAGGACTCGAAATTTTAGTCCTCTGTTCCTTAGCCGTTATAGTTCGACATATGCACTGCATGACCCTTTTAGGGTATTATGTTCGAACTACAATGGTCTCTACGCTATAACATCTCTTTCCTGTCCCTCACACTTAAAATATAGAATTTTAAATTTCCTTACTAACTCCTCCTAGCTTAATAATAAAAAAATAGCTTAATATATTCTAACGTTTATTGAGCGCCCCTCGGTCGTCTGGGCCTCTAAGCTTTATGATGAATACAGGAATGCTAGCTGATGCTCTTATTGATGCACAAGCCATTTTCAAATTCTGAAAGACCTGTAAGAAAAAAAAAAAAAAAAAAATAAGGAACATATTCATTGGTACGTTGGTTACATTTTGATTTTAAATTTATATTAAACCTAAATTAAGATTTTATATTAAAGAAACGAAAAAAAGAATCAATGGTCAAATGCTTTATAATATGAGTTTAAAAATATTATGCTGTCGACCGATTTTGGGCAAAGACGGTTCCTCTTTTCTGTAATAACGTTTCCAGCCAAACTCAAATTGATCCAAATGATCCTCGTCAACACATGCTCATTTTTTTGATCGGAGTTGCGAAATGAGTTGATTTTCACTCATCGCTGTTTTTTGTTCAGTGAGTTGAATTGAGTGAGAAATTTTGAACCGAAGACTCAAGATGATCGGAATGATGCGTACGGCAAAATGAGTTGATTATTACTCCTCACTGTGTTTTGTTCAGTGAGTTGAGTTGATTGAAAAAGTTCGTGTATGATTAAATCAAGAAAATAGTGATTTTTGCAGTTCTCTGGTATGTATGTGTCGGCGCATTGAAACTGCGTGGTTGCGAATATATGTGTGTGTGTGTGTGCCCAGCAGTTCGGCTGGTGGCAATAGTTCTTTTTGGGTATGGATTCGGGTACTCTTTTGTGGGTACCCATATCGCTTACTGTTGGTATAGCGGCTTGGGTATTCTCTGCTTCATGTTTTTTTCTATAACACTGCGAGTATGTATATACTTTGGTACTCCCTTTGGATACGACGGTCGGGCCACTACAAAGCGCAAACAAAAATCTTCTCTTTTTTTGATTTTTGCTTCAGAGCATATTTGGTGACGCGACGTGAAAGTGTGGTAAATAATAAATAAATAATAAAAACACTTGTCGGGTCAATCAGCAGCACGGCGTTTAATGTTTATGTTTAAATAATGTTTAAATAATGTTTAGTGTAATGTTTAGTGTATTTATTAGTGTAATGTTTATTTATTAGGCTTAAGTTTGTACAAAGGCTTTGTTGATCGCAAGCCGACTCTTTCTCGGCCGCTCGACTCAACAAGCTTTCTATAGAGAGTTTTAGCTCGCAGTGTCTAGGTCGGGCCGCCCTCTCCATTATTCGAGAGCTTTAGCTTCGCAGTGACCAGTCGGGCCGCCCTCTCTGTACTTCACTTGAGTCCCTGCATGCACCATAAGCTGGTCTATCTGCGGATCATCCGGCTTCATCTGCATGCAGGAATAAACATTTTTTATAACGTTGAAAACTAATTAATTCGTCTTTTATTACGGCATTGAAAACGCTCAATGACCAAACAACACTAAATAAATGTTAAAAACAGTGACAGTGAAACAGTGATAAAAAAAGGATAAAAAAGGTAATAATTATAATTATGGTTTGCAAAAGAGAAAAAAATTTATTTTCAGGCGTCAATTATAAGGCATTTGTTGCAGCTCTGGTAAAGTTGCCAGAAATTTAAAAAATATACTAAGCGATTCCTTTATGATGGAGTATAACGTCATTAAAAACAGCGCGAAATGTATATTTAGCACTACTTGGTAAGAATTTAAAAAAAATATTGGTTTTAATTTTAATAATGATTTTTTTTTATAATATTAGATGCAATTACTGCTGATGGCGGGAATGGAAATTAGAGGTCTGCATGAATAGCTAAAAAACGAAATTCAAATGCACAACCTTGAAAATGAATTGAGTGAGATAGAATGCTGGGACGAAAATTAATGAATGAGTGAGTGCGACTGTATAGGTCTCACTCGCACAACATTCGGGGGTTGAAAACCGAATTGAATGAGTTAGAGTTACAGTTCGCATTCGAATTGTTTCGAATGCATTCTAGAATGTACCATACAACTATGCATATTTGCCTGTTTTTTAGACGCTGATAATAAAATAATTGAAAAGTGAAAGCAAGTCATTGTTTTTATTTAAGAAATATTCATTATTATGTTGTATATTTTATTTTACATATTTTAATTATAAAAATGTAAAAATATTTTCAATTTTTATTAATAAATTCTTTTTCAACAAAATTTTGCCGCTAAAAAAATTTTATAAAATTGTTTAATTTGGGAAATCTTAAGAAAACTAAACAAACAACACTAAGATAATAATAATAACAGTTAAAAATCATAAGTAAAAAAACACTTTCATTATAATTCACCTTTCGGTCAATTCCCTCATTATGGAAGAAGTATTAGGGAAGCGTTTTGCTCAACAGAAGAAAATAAATGAATGCATAGAGTGTGTTAAAAACCATTCGAGACATTCGGCTGCATTCCTCATTCCAAAAGCACTCTTTTTACTTCCCACCCCAATTCACTCTGTTTCAAAGCAAGGGAATGCCCATGAGTTAGAATGCTCTCTCACTCTCCCACTCCCTCTCACTCAATTCGTTGTGTCTCTTGCACTCACTCATTCTATTCCATTCGGATGTATTGTATGGCTGAGGCAATAAGAATGTATTCTTGCAGACCTTTAATGGAAATATGCCTCAAACAACAACAACAACTCATAATTTTTGCACACGTAACACATAAGTATTTTTAAGCCAAATGAAATGGTGTAATTCTGTGAATTTATGGTATGTAAAATAATTTTATAAATTGTTAAAAATGAATTAAATGTATTTCTATTATATTTAATAATTTTATACACATTAAAAAACAAAAATTTATAAAAAAAAAAAATCTTTTTCTGGGTATGTAAATTGATGTCCCTTGGTAGATACCCAACTGGCTATACTGTATAGAGTACCCAATTCCATACCTAAATCGATGTCCCTTAGTAGTATGTATTTGGGTACTCTTTTTGAGTACCCCAATTCGATACTCATTGGTATACGAAGAGGTGACGATTGTACACTGCCTATGACATGCCTTAGTTAAATTCGCCTCTGAAATACATGTCTTAGGTATTGACTGGTGGGTACTCGTCTACCCTAGGGGCATAGTGAATTCGACACCCATGCACTAGTGCGGCGAACTGCTGGGGAATTAGACGCAGGCAGTTGCGTACCAGAATTTGGAGTGTGTACAAGGATGAAACTCGTTGCGCCGCAATGGAAGACAACAACAACAACGATCATGATTCGACATATGTATATACTTTATATGGTTGGAGATGTCTACTTTATTGCGTGACACACTTGTAACCAAAATTACAATTTCCTTAAAATGTATAAAACTATAAAATAGATAAAAATATTTGTAAAATAAATATGTAAAAAATAAAAAACAAAATTTTGGGTAAACTCCGGGCGTAATCTTACAGAAGAAAGAGGGTCAATTTTATAGTGGAAATAGTCAGGAATTTTATTGAGGCAACATCCAGGAATTTCATGGAGAAAAGAGCTAGATATGTTTGTAGGAATTTTCTCCATCAATCTTGGTTCGAACTCCTGGCGTCGACGAATGGGAGGGAATGATTTCACGGCTTTTCCACGATGAATGGTACTAAAGGGTACATTCAGATAACTACATACATATGTACATACATATTCGAGCTTTTAATTAGTTGTAAAAAATTTAATGAAATAGTCTTGAGCAAAAAATAAATTTTTTCTTTTTGTTAGCGAAAAAATGTGCAGTGTTAAACGTATGTATGTATGTGTGTGCTTAAATAAGCTTATTTAAGCTACTTATATGTACTACCTAGGTAGTCAACTTTCTTTACCGTTGACGTTTATTAAAACCAGTTTCATGCTATACACATACATACGTAAATATGTATGTATATGTTAAATCTTAAGCTTATAAATGAAAGCTGGTACACGTTTATATTTACTTACATACATACATGTACATACATATGTACATATGTGTCTCAATAAGCGAGGCTGTGATATATGTAAATATTATCATATGTAAAGCATTAACAAATTGATCGCGACTTTTCATTTTATTTCAATAATGTTGACGTATACGTTCGCTTTGATAGTTGCTATCACAACAGTTAATTGTAGCCCAATATTAAATGAAAATATAAATGAAAGCCATAGGCTAAATACTTTATTGGATACAAAAAACCATAGACATCTAGATGGGAACTCGAGACATCTGCATTTTGACAGCCGAAAAGATACCACTACAACCAATTTCATCCGACTCTTCCTTATGCGATTTATTTACGGAATCGCTGTTAATATGGGAATAGAAGATCGACTTGAAGATTCATTCAATGGATCGTTTTTGCCTCCCAATGCTGATGAAGGTCTTGGAATTAGTGAATATGGTGATGACAACGGTGGTGAAATATTCTTAAGAAATTTGTTTGATTACGATGATTAACTTTGACAAAGTTTTCTGAATAAATTTGGCGTTATGTTTTAATTAAGACTATAAAATGTTGAATGCGAAATTCTTACGCATTCCATATAAAAAACACGTTTCAATTTAAAAATTAAAAAAAAAAAAATTATTTAAATTAAATAATCAATTTAATAAAATTATTCCAAGAAAATATATGTATATGTACGTATCTTACTTCTCCTGTCTCCTTCACTACATTGCGCACTTTTGACGCTGGAGTGGGCAACGCATTCATTGAGATATCCCAACACACTTAATAAAAACTATGGTTTTTAACACACTCAAATTAACAATTATGCAATTTAATATATTTTAAAAAAACTATATTAAAAGTTGGAAATATAAGCACATTTCTTCTCTTCGTCCTAATTCCGACTCTATCAGGCTGGAGTTCCTTTCTTATCCCCTCGGGATTGAAACTTATCCAAACATTTTTTACAAAAATGAATCTGAATTAATTTCCGATCATGGTTCCCGAATTGGGATTGCTTTGATCAGTAAAGAAGTTGGGATAGCGACTAAAATGTACAAAAGGGGGAGCCGCCTTGGGTGCATGATCGGATGTTTATTTCATCATTGTTTTTGCTCTTGGCGGTCAGATAGGAGGAATTTGTTTGTATCTGAGCTTGTGAGGGGGGGAACGCTTACGTTCTAAGAGTTCGTGAGAACGCGGCGGCAAGACATATGCCGTCATATATAAATTAAGATGTTTTATTTTGTGTTTGTTAATAAGTTTTTATTATTCGGTCCGCTGTCTAGCGTGCCCGATTAATTATATAATAATTATCCACGGGGGTTTTGTGAGTTGAGATTTTATTGATGACCGGTGACGACCGGCGCATGTAATCTCCAAAAATCGACTGACTGTACAAAAAATGTTTTGAAATGCTAAATCTATTAACGAAAACAAAGTACCAAAATGTTCTTATCTCTAAAGCTCGTCTTACTACTGCCCAAATTCATTGCGGTCGGGTCTTACGACTATATGTTCAAATATGTTGTATTATTATATATCAGATTTTAACTTAAATTTGCAGCCGGATGATTGTGTTAACACAATCAATCTCCCTTTCTAAGTCGAAGGCTGTCCACAGACTTATTAAAATTGACTGTGAGGACTTGAACGACGATCTAATTTGAAACTGTTTCTCTGAATAACATTGGTGACGTATTTTGATTTCTTCTTCGCCGATTAATCCCGTACTGGTATTGCGTCTAGCCATAAAAAAAATGGTAATCCTTGGGTTTCGGTTTCATCGCTGATTTCCGGAGTTGCAGGTGAGAGGCAAGGTCGTATCGAAGTCAGCACCACACCCACCACCTTACAAAAATCTCTGGTTTCGTAATCTTTAAATTTGTGAAATCATTGGTGTGTAGCATTTCTCTTTAGCTATGCTAAAGAGGATGACGCAAAAAAATAATACCAAGGTGTACTTTAATTTATTTATAGTAAGATTTGTCAAATGTTTAATTACCAGTATTTAATCTGCATTCGTGAAATTCGTGAATCTGCATTGAAGAAAGCAGGCTAGCTTGCTTGGCGGTTGTCAGCGCAAAAGATAAACAACAAAACTAAAGAATTTAAACGATTAATTGATGTTCAATGGTTTTAACGTAAATTATCTTAATGAACGACCCTCCCTTTTATGAGGACCGTTGAGTCCCAAGGTCTGCTTTGATCGTTTCTGTCCTATATAGTGGGGTAAGTTTATTTCCCAGACGTTTGTTCAACTTGACTAGGAAGGTTTCTCCCACCTCAAAAGTTCTGTCTCGTCTTGTTTCGTTTATCCTTCTTAGCTGTATCTCCTGAGCTTCTTTAACTTTTCCTTTGATTTCATGTTCAAATTCGGGAGAAATTGAATGAGTGATGTCGATCGGTTTTTTATCTGTCGCTGAATGAACTGTTTTGTTGTATTCTATAGTTGCCTGAAGTATGAGGTTGAACGTATCACTCATGCCTCTTTCAAGCTTCAGGCAGCGTGCTATTTCTAAAAGTGTGCTGTGAAACCTTTCCACCTGCCAATGTGCAAGGTCTCGCCTACGTGTGAAGGAATAGGTGTTTTGCCAAGAATTTGCTTCTGCGGATGCGGTCGTATTTGGCTCGTATTTGGCTCTACAGTTAGCTACAAAACTAGCGGCTAATTGTGACATTTTAGGGAAAAAGTACCACTAAAGAATTTGTTTTACATTTTCCTGCACGGCCCTGTGCGCTCTGTTGTGCTCCGTAGATACTATTTCTTTTTGCTCTACGATATTATAAATGTCAATGACCATTTTTTTGTGTGTCGAAAAGTTGTTGCTGGGAACTCATCTGCGAGACTGTTTTGAATGAAAGCAAGTACGGGTAATTCGCAGTGTAGTGCATTTACAACATCTTGCTTGACCACATCACGAATTCTCTCTAGTAAAGATTTCTTGTTCAAAATATTGTATAATATGCCTTGACTTTCTTCCAAAAATAACAAAGGAGCGGGTAAAGTCTGATGTACCTTCTTCTATAACTATCTGGTTCCTGAAACAGTTGCCAGGCTTGTTAATTGTTTCGATGGTATATGTCAGTGAAATTTCGCTATGTATTGTTGCGTGGTCTGACTGGGGGTCGTTTTCTAAAACATGAATGGCCTGCCTGGATAGTGCATCGGCAACATAGTTTTCTTTCCCTGGATTATAGAAAATTTGAGCATTATGCTTGTCTATAAATGCCTTCCATCTTTTGATTTTAGCATTTGGGTTTCTATCCGATACGGCGAATGTTACCGGTTTGTGATCTGTATAAATCAGTGGTCGGCACGGCCCTATCCCGGGGGCATAGGAAATTTCTCTGCCCGAGCTCTGCCACACACACACAGTATAAATGTGTGAAACGTCATGCTCACAACCTACTTTCTGCTATTCGTTACTAATACTAATTTGTTAAAATCATATTAATGTATTGGGGTGCCGACCACTGGTATAAATGTTTAAGTTTTTGACACCATACAGATAGTTCCTTAGAGGCTTTAAGGCCCAAACGATGGCCAGAAGTTCTCGCTCATTTGTCGCGAAATTAAGCTCTCTAACGTTCTCTCCTGTAAAGTTCTCGAAATCATTCTAATAGGCTTGCCATCCTGAGAAAGGACTGCCCCCAGGCCCAGAGCCGAAGCGCTGTAGTACTGCTGTGCTGTTTTCCTGGATGTCAAGCAGGCGTTTGACAGGGTCTGGCACCCTGGTCTAAAAGCGAAGCTCAAGAGGAACCTGCCACAACAGTATTACGATTTCCTCAACTCGTACTTGACCGACCGGAAGTTCAGGGTCAGAAGCGGAGATGCAACATCGGAGTACAGGCCCATTGAAGCTGGAGTTCCGCAGGGCAGTGTACTTGGCCCGATCCTGTACACCATGTACACAGCCGACATGCCTGTCGCTGAAGAGGAGGGCCTTCTAGTGGCTACATATGCCGACGACACGGCATTTCTGGCTTCTTCAATCTTGCCAGAGGATGCTTCTGCACGATTTCAACGCCAGCTGGACATCCTCGACCCGTGGCTTCGAAGGTGGAACATCGCCGTCAACCATGAGAAGTCAAGCCAAACGACGTTTACAATGAGGAGAGGCGACTGTCCTGGAGTCAGTGTCGGAGGCACCCCAATTCCAGCCAGCCCTACACCCAAATATCTAGGTATGACCCTAAGTAGAAGGCTCACCTGGAGAACTCACTTGCTGCGCAAACGGACTCAAATCCGGATCAAGCTACGTCAGCTCAACTGGGCATTGTAAAGCCAGTCTGGACCTATGGTATCCAGCTATGGGGGACGAAGCAACCGAAGGATCATTCAGATCGCCCAAAACAAGGCCCTAAGAACTTTAACTGGAGCTCATCTGTTCCACGACAATGCGACAATCCACGCCCAACTGAGAGTCCCATATGTGAGCGAAGAAGTTCAGCGATTCGCCAATAGGTACGTGAAAAGGCTGGACCGACATCCTAACCCTGAGACCATCAATCTTCTGGACAACAGCTACACCACAAGGAGGCTGAAACGGACCCACCCACTGGACCTCTGCCACTCGGGTGAACGGGACTGAGCTGCAGTCCCAGGATAAGCAAACATTGTACTACTCAATATTTCATTAAGTTAAGGTCCTATTATAAAATTTAATTATTGTCCATAACTCTGGACAGACATAACTCTAAAAAAAAAAAAAAAAAAGTAGGTCCCTGGAGCAGGTGATTTCGACTGCTAGAGTCATCCGAAACAAAAAATTAGAATAGATTATTGTTTCGTAAGCTTATGGCTCTGTCCCGTACTAGATAAAATATTTTCATCAATAAACAACAAAATAGCGAACTCACAAAAAAAAAAATTTTTTTTAATTTTTAAAAATTTATCTTAAATTAATGATAAAAAAAAAACTATTCATTAAAAATAAATGATTCTAGTGCGGGACAGAGGTGTTACTTTTAAGAACAACATATCCAAATTTCAGCTAGATTGGTGCCATTGAATTTTGTGAATCACCTGCGCCGCACATAAAAATGTCCTTCCGAGAAAAACGCGTTTAAAGTTTAGACGCTACCGAGAAACTCTTACTTTTCGGTGTTGTAGCGCTCTCGATTATGGGCTGTATCTCTGTCATTATTTGATATTTTTATTTGAAACTTTAACAGTACATTCTTAATAAACAGTACTTTCAAAATATGTGAAAAAAAAAATATCGAATTTTTCCACCTCACACATTCTTTAGCTTCTCAAAAGCGAAACATTGTTTTTCATCAAAGCAAATTGGAATCTTTTTAGACTGGCTGGCGGAAATTTTTCCGTTTTCTCCCTTCAAAATATCAGTCAGGGGTTTAGCAACTGAGGCAAAGTCCTTGATGAAGCAGCGGTAATAGCTTGCCAACCCTAAGAATGATCTAACACTGAACAAATTTGTGGGTTGTTTATAATTTTTGATAGCATCTACTTTACTAGGACTGGTTTTAATACCTCCGCTAATACCATGAATTCAAGATATTCTACGCTTTCTTAAAAAAAAAAAGATTTTTCTTTAGAGACCCTCATGTTGGCCTCAAACAGTTTATCTAGTACCCAAGCAATGTTATTCACGTGGTCCTCCATATCTTTAGAAAAAATGATCACGTCATCAACGTAAACATAACAAGACTTCCCTATTTGGTCCCTAAGAACATCATCTATGGCACGTTGAAAAATACTTGGTGCATTTTTCAGACCAAACGGCAATCTGCAAAACTCATATTTTCCATTTCCAATTGAAAAGGCTGTTTTCTCCCTATCCCTTTAAGCCAGCAGGATTTGATGGAATCCCGATTTAAGGTCAAGGGTTGAAAAACTTGGCTTTTCCCAAATTTGACAGGATGGATACTACATTTGTCATAGAGTACTTGTCGTCGACGGTTTTTAAGTTTAGCTTCCTAAAATCAATGACCAACCTTTTTTTCGTATTTCCCATTTCATCTGTACCTTGTTTTATCGACTAGCCGAACAGGATTATTGTAAAGTGACGTCGAGGGCCTGATAATTCCGTCCTTTAACAAGCTTTTTGTGTCCTCATTTACAAAATCTCTTACGCCTAAGGGGTACCGATAAAGTTTTGAGTAAAAGGGTTGATCGACTTCGGTACGAAATGTGGCAATAATATTGGTATTATACGGCAGTGCTTCTTCCAGTTCTGCGAAGACAGCCATTCGGTCTCTGAGCATTGTGTGAAATTTATTTTATATCTGGTTTGGTACCACAATGTCATTGATATTGGTGAAATTTACACTATTACACCTCAATAATTTAATTGGCTCTAATTGGCTAATTGGCTTTAAATGTCATTGTTGATTTTTAGAGTTTTGGTTCTGAAATATAGGATAGCGTTGCCTCCGTTAGTAAGTCAAGTCCCATTATGGCGTCAAAATAAGAAAGGTCTGGGAGAATGAAGAAGCGAACATCTGTATTAAAAAGATTAATAAAGAATTTATATTTTACGGTATTGCAACCATGTAAAGATTTAACTGTGAATTTTTTTTTGTACCGGCGTGGTGTATTTTAGTTCAGAAAGGGGCTGTATGTAGTTTTTTGAAGCCCCGGTGTCGATCAAAAGTTTTATGGTTCGCCCTGCTATTTTTCTATCTATGTACGGTAGCAGAGACCTGTGGCTTAAAAAAAAATGAACATGATCATAACCTGTGAGCTCGTCTTCAAAATCTTCAACTGTCGCTTCAGCCTCCTGATGATAATCGTCGGCATCTTCACTACCTTGACCTTCCCCATGGGCTAATTGGATAAATCCCCATGAATTATTCCTTTGTTGTTTTGGTCCTGTAAACCTTGCAGTGCCACTATTTTGTCTCTTTGATGGCTGTGCATAACCGCTGTATGATTGATCCTGACGTGCGTTCTTTTGTTGAGTTTGCCATGCGTTTTGATTGTGTCTTGGACATGTATTTTTTTGTTCAGTTGGCCAAACATTTTCTTGAGGAGGTGGCCAAAAATTTCCCTGAGTCGGATAAGGTGCTTACCTAAGTTGATCTTGACCCGTTCGAATAGTGCGCATAGAAACATCATGATTCATTGACTGGATGCGACCTTGCCTTTCCTGGCTACCGTAAGTGAAATAAGGGTTTTTGTTTTGTATGGGCATAAGTGAATTTCTATCCCTATCGTTGTGTCTATGATCGGTTCTCTGACCTCTGTCTCCTAAATTTCTCGAGTAATTAAGGGCAAATTGGTAAAGCTCATGGTTAAATTCGACCTTCTGCGCCAAAGCAAGAGCTGTCGGTAGATCTTTTGGGCTTTTCGCAAAAAGGATATCTCTCAACCTTTTCTTCACTCCAGTTATAAACAGACGTAACGCGTCCACCCTGTCGAATGTCATTATTGTCTTGTTAGTAAGTAGGGTCAGTTTTTTTTTGACCTCGTCGTAGTCGTCACCCTGCCGTAATGTTGATACCTCCTGTTCAATTAGATAGACCGCTTTTTTGTCGGCATATGTAAAATCAAGACGGCTGATGATTGCTTTGAAGTTTAACGGTTTATTAAAAGAAGCCAACACCGTGTTTGCTGATCCTTTTATTTTATTTCGCATAATGCCAAGAGCTTGGTAGTATGTTGAACTGCCCTCGTATTTTTCAAAAACTTTAAAAGCGACATGAGCCGCTTTCCTCCACGACACATATGTTTCACATTTGCCCTCAAAGTCTGGCAGAGACTTTATTATATCTAAGGGTTCCTTACAGACAAAACCTTCTATGATCTCGTTATCTGTGTAAGCTTCCACCTCTGGGGTTTCCACTGTAAACTTTAGTATCTGCTCACTAATCTCCTGTAATTTTTTTTCAAATGATTATTTTTGAACTGCGAGTGCACCGGCAACAGCACTTTTGACGATCGTTTTTAACTGAGCTTCACTTAACTTCATATCGCTAACTCTATTTGTTTTTGACCACCAATTATTTCCTGACGAGTTGCTTTCTTTTGTACTGTCTGACCGCCTTGCCTGATGCACTGACCACTTATTCAAACTTAACCAGAGGTCGTCTAAAGCAATTTCACTGTCGCTCATGTGTTTTTTGTCGTCAATTCTCTTTGCACGGATAATATAATATTAATGAATATGTAATAAGAAATATGAGAATTTTTGAATCATTCAATATGCGTTATACTTACAATGAATTAAGATGATTTACTTTACAATGAATTGGTTAACAATATTTTCTTATATAAATAAGTGCGCTTAACTGTTTATACTATTTTATATTTTATGAAACTAGGTTGCTGAAGTTAAAGAGTAGCCGCTGCTGCCGTTGTTGTCTCTGGCTGCTACATTTATTTAATTGCATTTAGTCGGCGTTTCAAGGAGTTTGGTGGTATAATTTATTTTAAATTAGTTAGTTGTCGTAGGCTCGAAAATCCATGTCTACCGTGCCCGATTAATTATATAATAATTATCCACTTGGGTTTTGTGATTTGAGATTTTATTGATGACCGGTGACGACCGGCGCATGTGATCTCCCAAAATCGACTGACTGTACAGAAAATGTTCTTATTTTTAATGCTAAATCTATTAACGAAAACAAAGTACCGAAATATTCTTATCTCTAAAGCTCGCCTTACTACTACCCAAGTTCATTGCGGTCGGGTCTTACGACTATATGTTCAAATATGTTATATTATTATATATCAGACTTTAACTTAAATTTGCAGCCGGATGATTGTGTGAACTTATACATATATAGTATATATATAGTATTAATATAAAATATAATATAAAATTCTAGTTAATTCTATGTTGTTTTATTATTTTGTGTTTGAATTTTCGTGTTTTATATATAGTTAATAAAGTGATTATAAAAATTAACAATAATAATTCGAGGGGTATTTTCCTCATAATTTGTAAAGGGAATTTGTAAAACAAAATGATGCTTATGTTATCTAAACTTTTTCGGAATTATTAGATGAATTTAGAAAATTAGATTAATTTTATAATGGAACCTTAACTTAATGCAATATTGAGTAGTACAATGTTTGCTTATCCTAAGTTATTTATTGTCGGGCCCTTTAGTGGGTCTTGTTGGTTTTACAACTGCAGCTCAGTCCCGTTCGCCCGAGTGGCAGAGGTCGAGTGGGTGGGTCCGTTTCAGCCTCCTTGTGGTGTAGCTGTTGTCCAGAAGATTGATGGCCTCAGGGTTAGGATGTTTTTTTTTTTAAACATTAATATGAGCGTTGAATACTTTTCTCAGTAGAGGTGAATATGGTACCACCCACCGATTGTCAATGTCGATTTCTGCGTTTTTAATAGTTGTAATGAACGCTTGACCGCCGTTTTCGATACTTTTTCGATATATTGGATATTTGTCAATATCTGTGATTTGTACATTTTTGTACGTTTTGTACATTTCCCGTCTACCATGCCAGGTGATGAACGATTCAGATTCCCGCACGGGAATCAATGACAATTTCATTACTGTAATTTATCAACAGACGGATCTGAATACATTAAGTTCTTAATAATGAATTAATTACCTATTACGGGATCTCGTCGTTTAATATTTACGCAATATCCATCTTGTCACTTCCAAAAAATTAACCGATATTGAATTTGTTCGATATTGAAATTTGACGAATCAAAACTGATGATAAAAGCGTGATTGTCGTGAAAGAAAGCGTGACCTTGTAGCTTGTGCATGTGTGATTCAAAAAATTTCAATAAGTCATTGCAATGACAATGCATTGTGCTCATTTAATAGATCGTCAATCTACGATACGCATTACAAACAGTGAATATTGCTTATGGTAGTCACAACTTGCATCCATGCGATTGGCAAGTGCAGAGCGAGCAATTTTTAAGATTCAAATCAAATAAAAACAAGAAAGGAAAGCTAACTTCGGGTCCGAAGCGACCTTCATAACGGAACGACTGTTCAACCTTGTCAAGTTTCCCTTCAAGACGATTCACGCACAAGTCTCCGGCCCTAATCAGACCATTTCCGCGCAGTCTACTAAATTGTGCCATTTCTCCATTCGGTCGCCGTCTAGACCCGGGCTACAATTAGAGACTGCGGTTTACGTTCTTCCGCAGTTTTGGTGGCACGATGTCGCCACGCCCACACAACGCCCAGTGGAGAGCAGATGTACTCGAGGTATACAATCCTACCGATGCCGAGTCTGCAATGGGATTCATCCATTAAAGAAGTGCCGGCGCTTTCTACGCCTTAGTGCCAAGAAGCGGCTCCGAGCGGTTCTCGTAAGCCGGTATTGCTCGAGCTGCCTGGCCCACCAGCACTCCGACGGATCCTGTCGGCGTGGGGCGACTGTAATACGTGTGGTCAGGATCACCACACGCTGCTGCAGTCACCCTGGACATCAGGAACGCCTTCAACACGGCGGACTGGGGCAAAACACTGGCAGCTCTAAGGCGGTTCAACGTTCCCAGTGCCATAATGAACGTCGTCAGTAGCTACTTTAGCTGCAGAGTGCTACTGGTCGACACGGACATGGGCACGGAGTCCTACGACGTTACGGCGGGTGTTCCCCAAGGATCGGTCCTAGGACCGCTGCTGTGGAACGCCATGTACGACGGGATCCTGAGGCTGCAGCTCCCAGCGGGATGCGACGTCGTCGGCTTCGCAGACCACGTAGCGTTGGTGGTTGTGGCCAAACATAGGGAGGAAGCGGTGAGAGCGGCTACCAAGGCGATTGAGGGAATGGAACAGTGGCTCCTAAATGCCGGTCTAAGCCTAGCCCCGCAAAAGACCGAAGCGGTGCTGGTCAGCAGCCGCAAGGTGCTGGAAACGGCGACAATCCGAGTTGGTGGAATGGCCATAACCTCCCAGCGGGCCATAAAATACCTAGGCGTGATGATCGACGCCCGGCTCTCCTTCCGCGAGCACCTTGATTATAGCAAGGGCAAGGCTGCAGCCACTACCAGGGGCCTCGCCAGGATCCTTCTAAACACCAGAAGCCCCAAGCAGAACAGGAGAAGGTTCCTCGTGAGCGTTGCCTCGGCGCAAATCTTGTATGCAGCGCCCATCTGGGCTGAGGCGATGAATACGCCCAGCTACAGGAGAGGGGTAGATGCAGTTTACAGGCTGGTTGCTTTAAGAGTCGCGTCCGGCTTCAGGACAGTCTCCGACGACGCCATTCTGGTCATTGCGGGGATGGTCCTGCACCCCAAATGCAGCTGCAAGGGAGGACGCCAAGGAGAGGTCGCTCACAGCCTGGCAGGATTGCTGGGACGCGTCGACGAAGGGACGATGGACACACACCATCATTCCAAACCTTAGAAGGTGGGTGCTGCGAAGCCACGGGCAGGTCGACTTTTACCTGACCCAGGTCCTGAGTGGACATGGCTGCTTTCGGCAATACCTGAAGCGTTTTGGCCACGCGGAGGATGACTGGTGCCCGGAGTGCGGGAGTTCAATAGTCGAGGACGCCAGGCACGTTGTCTTTGAGTGCCGCCGGTTTGCACGAGAGCGCCACCGACTGGAGACGACGGCGGGCAGATCAATCCACCCGGGAAACCTAGTGGAGGTAATGCTGGAGAACCAGATGCTCTGGGACGCAGTAGCATCTTTTGCTGCAGCGTTAATGCAGAGGCTCAGGAGCATCGAGCAGGAGAGGCGGTAGGGTGGAGAGTTGGGGCCTGTGGCGGGCGAAGCAATGCCTAGCGGTCGTCCCGCCCGTTCTCAAGCCCCCACTATCCATCATCCATGAACAACCACCTTCCCGCCCACCCTATCGTCGCTGCTGAAGCGGAACAGCGTCAACACCGGGACCCGGATCTTCGACACGGGGGCCTTCATCGACCCGTGTACGCCCTCGAGCTTCAGTGATGCATCGCTAACGACAAGGGATCTGTTGCAACCCGAGCGATTGCAAGGGTGCGGGATGTTTAGGTAAAGGGCCGTTGGGCCGCAACCTAAAGAGCGCACCCGCACTGAAGAGCGCACCCGCGCTGAAGAGCGCATCCGCGCTCGCCCCTCTTTGCGCTCTCGCTCCTTCGTCGGCCGTCGTCGATCGCATTCTTTCTATTACCTTTGCCTGTTTTCTTTTCTAAGTTAAGTTAATCCCCAATAAAGCTTTTTTTTTTTTTTTATTATAGCTTTGCTTTTATTTATTGAATCTACTCTTAATTTTGAGACTAACAATAAGTTGACGAATCTTAACATTAAAATTTAACTAACAGTAAGACACTAAGACTGCATTCTGGTTGTGCGTCCCTCAGGTCGGTTGCTGGGTGGGTAAGTCATTGCGACGAAGGCGTGATTGGTTGCTCAACCTTGTTAGACCTCTCGCCAGGTTGTAAGGGTGCACCGATAGCTTGGTTAAGTACTTTACCTTCTGTTCTGCGATCGCTTCTTTGACTGGTAGAATGTTTAAGTCGCGGTGTATGTTTTCGTTGCGAACGTACCACGGTGCCCCGGTGATTGTTCTCAAGATCTTCGACTGAACTCTTTGAATTATGTCAATGTTGCTATTGCTGGCGTTCCCCATAACTGGGAGCCGTACATCCATATAGGTTTTAGTACCGAGTTGTACAGCAGGACTTTATATTCAAGGCTAAGAGGTGACCGAGCGTTGATAAGCCAATGCAGGCCGCTGGCTGTTAGCTTTAGGTGTGTTCTTTTGGCTTCAATGTGCCGGCGCCAGGCTAGGTATGTTACTTCGTTTGCTTGTGGGAGTAGAGTGTTGTTTAGTGTTATCGGCGGGCAGTTTTGCCTGTTCAGAGTGAACGTAACATGCTTGCATTTTAGTTCGTTCACTTTAATTCGCCAATCTGACAGCCATTTTTCGACATCGACCATATGATGAGCTAGCTGCGCAGTTGCTTGAATCGGGCATTTTGAGCGGCTAAGAATAGCTGTGTCATCGGCAAAAGTGGATGTTGTTAGACGATTGCTTGTCGGTATATCTGCTGTGTAGAGGACATATAATATTGGCCCTAGCACGCTGCCTTGAGGAACTCCAGCTCCAACAGTGTAATCATCGGATATAGCGGTGTTGCACCTCACGACAAATTTTCTGTCGTGAAGGTAAGACTCTAAAATCTTGTGGGTGCTGTAGGGGAGCATTGTCTTGATCTTGTACATTAGACCTTCTAGCCAGACTCTATCGAATGCTTGAGAGACATCGAAAAATATGGCAGTACAGTACTCTCGTTTTTCGAACGCGTTCCGAATTTCGGATGAATTGTTCCATGCTTTTCACAAAACCCAAATTGGTGTGACGGGATTCCTACTTGGATTCTCAGGTATGTGTTTATCCGAGACATTAGGCATTTTTCAAAGAGTTTAGATAGGCAAGAGAGTAGGCTTATAGGTCTATACGATGTGGGGATAGTGTGGTCTTTCCCCGGCTTTGCTATCATTATTATAATTGACTTTTTCCATCTCACTGGAAAGTGGCCAAGTTTTGCGATGGCATTAAATAGCTGGGTGAGAGTGCAAACGGCACAGTATGGGAGCTCAATGATCATTTTGGGAGTTATGAGGTCGCTGCCCGGGGATTTTTTCGGATTTAGTTGTCGTTTGATGATGTTAACGATTTCGTTTGGGCGAAACTCAATCGGCTTATGTTGAGGCTGGGGTCATATGATAGAGTCGGCAAAGTAAACGCATTGGTGGCAGGATTTAGTTGGAAGACATTTTTAAAGTGTTTGGCAAACGTGCTGGCTCGGTCTGCGTAGCTGCGCGCCCACCCGGCAGTGGAATTTCTAATAGGCATCACGGTTTCTTTCGGTGAGCTCAGAGTTGGGTGAGCTCTCCATAGTGAGTGTTTCGTACTGTTAGTTGACAATTGCTCTATGTAGCGGTGGTGGACATACGTTTCTTCTTGCTGTAGAGCTTGATCAAGTTGACGTGAGGCATGTTTAAAGCGTTGCTTAGCAGATGGCGATCTGTGACATTGCCATTCTCGACGTAAGCGTCGCTTTTCGAGGACGAGCTGTTCGATTTGTAGATTTGTCTTCTTTTGAATGCGTTGTGTGTTCATAGTTTTAGGTGTTGAAGCTCGAGCTGCAGAGACGAGTACAGACTCCAGCGAATTAACAAAGCTGTCTACGTTGGCTTCGTCGCTGAGGTGAGGACTCAGCTCAATGTGTGAGCTGATGTACTTCCTGTACTTAACCCAATTGGTTTTATGTGAGGTCAGATTTGATGATTGATCCCATGTTTCTAGGTGTTGGAGTAGAGTAAAAAGGACAGGCGAGTGATCGGATGAAAGATCCGAAAGGCATTCGGCGCATATCAGATTTTTAGGAATGTTTTTGGTAATCGCAAAATCAATTAAATCGGGAAGTTTCTTTGGGTCAGCCGGCCAGTATGTTGGTGTGCCAGAAGAAGCATAGTCTAGCTTGTTCTTAGCTTTGATAATTGCATTATAGAGCTGCTTTCCTTTTGGGGTCACGAGGCGAGATCCCCAGTGTGTGTGCTTGGCATTGTAGTCTCCTGCCGCTATGAAGTGGTCTCCGAGTGAGTTGAAAAAATGCATAAACTCATCTTCGGCTATGGTGAAGCGTGGGGGGCAGTATACGGCAGCTAGAGTTAATTGCTTGCCAGTATTTAGGTGTATATTTATTGATGTGGCCTGTAGGTAGTTTTATGCAAATTTCGTATGGTAATGGTGCTTAATACGGCTTCTGATTAAAATTCCAGTCCCGCCGTGTGCTTTACCGTCTGGATGATTTGTTCCATAGAATGAATATCCTCGTAGTTGGAAATTGTATCTGTTCGTAAGATGTGTTTCTGAAAGCAGCATTACGTCGATTTGATTGTCTAGTAGGAATTGCGCTAACTCGAGTTTGTGCTGCGAAACGCCGTTAGCGTTCCATGTAGATATTCGTAGGGAAGTCATTATTTGGATTGTTGTGAAACCAGCATTTGTATTAATACGTTTTGGTTTCGCATTAGATCTTGCATAGTTGTACGCATAAACGACATGAACTCCGTAAGGCTTTGTTGTAGACTGCATATCATAGCTTCAAAGTTACTTTTTGGCTGCTCCGGCGGTTGATGCTGCTGAGCCGTGTTCGGTTCTTGGTGTGCTGATTGCGGCAGTGAGCTTTTTGTGACTGGGGTAGCCAGTCCTGATTTTAAAGCGCTTGCGTATGTGACATTTTTGTCAGAGTTTATGGGTCCTAGTGAGGATCTGGCTGCAGTCGAGAAGAAGACTTCAGGGTTTGACCTGGAGGCTATGAACTGATTATTTTGGGTGCGGGCAGTAAATCCCCTCTGGTGGATGCGACTTTTCAGCTCCTTATAAACTGGGCAACCTCTATAGTTAGCAGTGTGATTTCCACCGCAGTTGCCGCACTTTCTCGAGTTTTGGTCATCTTTCTGGTCATCTTCACTGGGCAGTGTGCGGAGTCATGAAGCTCACCACAAACTACACAGACTGGGCGCAGTTTACAGTAAGACCTTGTATGGCCATATTCTTGGCAGTTCGCACATTGTACCGGGCCATTGCGTTTGTGCGGCTCCTCAACTGTAATTCTGCGGTGAAGCAGGAACTGAAGATTGTATATAGGGAGCACTTCGTATTTCTTTAGGGGCTTAATTTGTGGTTCAAGCTCAACCATAAAGAGTGGCTGCGGCTTTCTATCCCTGTTAGAGATATTGAACACTGTCTTAGCGCTAAATCCCTTCTCTTGTAGCGCCTTTGTTATCTCTGCAGGCGATACTTCGGGCTCTATGCCCTTAAGTACGACTTGCAAGCCCTTGCTGCTTTTTAGCTGATACGTATAAAAGTTCTTTTTTTTGTCGGTTAGGTATTTCGATAATACTCTGTAGTTATCTTCAGACTTCGTTTGAACTTTTGTTTCCTGGATGTTGCCCTTTACGAGTGGTATTATGTGGAAGTTGTCTTTGCCAATGAGCTCTATAATTTTGTTGACAAGAACGTTGGAACTTTTTTCTCGTATGTATATTGGCGGGGGCTTAGGCTTCCTTTTTTCGACTTCGGTAGATTCGGCTTCATCTTCATAGTCTGCCAAGATTTTAAAACGGTTTGAGTTCGTGGGCGTTTCTATTGCGGCTATGTTAGCATTGCCACGGGTTATTTTGCGTTGAGAGTTTAGGGGGCTCAGCTTCCTTTTGATTTGGATGTAGCGATCCATACCAGTCTGCACAGCCGGCTTAATATTTTCTTTGTTTTTATTCTCTTTTTCGGGAAGCACAGCGGCAGAAGTATCAATGTTTGCGCTGCTAGCTGATGACGTTGTTAAACGCGCTGTCGTTACAGTAGCGGTTGTTGTTGTTGTTACGGTTGACGTTGTCAAAGAGGTTGCGGTGCTAGTTACTGCGCTCTTTGTCTGCAGAGACATCGATGGTAGCGAGGGGGAGCAAGAACGCGCTCTCACGCTCTCTACGTTTAAGAATTCGGTCAAGTTTGGGGTAATTGACCGTGTTTGGGATAAGCTTGCATTACTTTCGGTTGCTTTGAAAGTGAAGTAAGCGTTGTTTCTTTGTACTGAGAGCCGTCTCTCGTCTTGCTCACGTTGACGTTGTGTGCTAACGTCGTTTAGACTCATTGCAATCGAGGTTGATATTGTTCGAGTTTTAAATGTTATGTTTTATATTAATTAATTAATTAATCAATATAAACATTAGCGATTTCATCGCTGAAAGCGTCTTTTCGCGTTGTTGTTGATTTACGAAACCAGTCACTGAACTTTTTTTGATATTATTGAATACTTTTTTTGCTTTCTTTCCGGAGCACAATAACTACACGTCTGTATGCGACGACGATTCGCGGTGAACCCAATTAAGCTGAACGCGTTTCTTTTGAATTAACTGAAGACGCCCCCGTATCATTTCATTTCCATTTCTGGAGTCTTTTGCGGCAACAGCTCCCCCCTACAACAGGAAGCATGTACGTATATTGAATGCAAGAATATACCGTAATCATATATAAGAATATATCAAATCAAATAAAAACAAGAAAGGAAAGCTAACTTCGGGCGGAGCCGAAGTTGATATACCCTTGCAGATAATACTGGATATACATCGGTAAAATCATATAAAGTAGGCCGATTCTTATGAGAATATCATAACATAAACAATTTATTACGATAAGAAATCTAAAAAACAGTCCCAAGTCCCATCAGTTAAAGTATATATTCAAGAACACCACAGTTGGTATTTTTACCGAATACCATTTCCGATCGTGCAGGTTTATAGCAGCTATAAGATAAGACTATATATAAAGACTATAAGAAATATTATAGTCTAACTTGTGTACATCTTACGGGCCCAACATATATAATATGTGGCGTCGCTTCCGAATTCACGCAACAGTTGATACTTCGTATATCGTTCGCCTGTTTCATTGCCAAAACTGCACAGTCTGAGCTCACTTTGATTCTCTTCTTTGCCCCGCACTCACGTGAATGGGCCCATAACCTGTGGACAGTCTCTTTTAGAGAAATGCAGTCAACGGCGGTTAACCAGATTATATTTCACATTGGCCCTTCTTCAGACCAGGTGGCGTTGGAGCAGAAGTCGAATAAAAAAATGCAAACCAGTTTTAATAGGAACTTATATCATACTTTATTCTTTTCAGGCGTCTCTCTTCTTTTTACTCCTAATTCTTCAACAGTGGCACCGTAACATTACAACTATCGATATAAACTATGGTAAACTATATAACTATGGTAAACTATATAACTATGGAAAACACACTACAGACCAAATTTATCCTAAAAGGGAGAGGATCAGGCAAGTGCGCTGGATACCACTATCTCCTTTGCATTTTGAGGCGCCTTTATGTCCTCCCAAAAATGCACACGCTTCAGAAGTCTTAATAAAAGGTGCGTTCCATACTTGAATACTCGCTGCAGTGCTGGATACGAATTAGACTACCTAGAACCTGCTGTTATATCCACGGAAACTGAATGAGCTAGACCCTTGCACGCAACTCCAGGGTCGATCTTTCAGATGGGACCGCGGTTGGCCACTGCTCTTAGGCTCCAAGGAGAAACGCAGGACCGTGAGATCCCAGATTATTCACAATAAATTCATTGGGGGGAGCACCACGCGGCAGCATGTCTGCCGCGTTCAAGGAAGTTGGACATACCGCGACTTCATTGCTCTAGTTAGCTCCTGAATCGTCGAAATTCCATTGGCGACGAAAATATTAATAAGAGAATCTCTAATCTAAGACACAGCCACAGCAGAATCGCACCAGAAAAAATACTTTCCAACGTAGACCTTAAACTGCACTACTTCCGACATAAGTTCCGACACATTTTCGTTCCGATTTAGTGTTTACGCAAGAAAGAAAAGCAATCTTTAAGTGAAGCCGAAGCTTAAAAAGCCTTGCAGATGCGTGGCAGTACTTACATCATATCGGATAAGTACCGCAAATATCGGATATTGATGGCCAATTTCTTATAATAAAAATTTTTGAAAGAGTCCGAAACTTCTATCTTTAAAAATACCAACACCTTGATCTTTTCGTTCGTTAAGCTTTATGGCAGCTATAGCAAATGGGTCGATCGTAACAAAAATTTTATAAAGCAATTTCATTCTATTTGGCCAAAAATGTAATTTGTATAAAGTCCCAAACTTTATAGTTTAAAACAGGCGTGCTCAACGCCTATACACTGAGTGCACTTTTGTTTTTGTAGATGCCCTGTGCTTATGGGTAGTGCGCAATAGTTGCATTATACGGTAGATAAAACTCAGCTTTTAACACGTATCCCAGTGTAAGGGATTCATATTCAAGATCTGCTGGTGTGCCTATTCCAGTTATAAACTTGAAATAGAATTAAAACAATTTTGCTTGTTTCTCCCGTAAATCTCTATCCGTCGTCACGCTTCGCGGCAAACTGATTACGGCAAAAATGTACGAAAAGATAAAAAACTCTAAAATGTCCAAGCTTCTTCGTGGCAAACCCGATTTTTATAGAAATCTAACGGGATTTTCTAAAAATATATTTGAAGATGTGAACAGTTGCTCATTTGTAAAGCGCAGCTGCGCGCATCGTGAATATTTCACAACTAAACCGAACTTTGAAGTGGTCGTATCCATATTTACGTGTTCAAATTAAAATTATTTGTAATAGATTTTGAAGTTAAGGGTATTTTCTATAAAATGAGACATAATTTGATATATTAATAATACTTGTTGTTATTATTATATTATAGTGAAGTAATACATGTTTTTGGCCTATATTTTGAGAGTCCTTTTCATGTTTAGCTGAAGTTTTAGTAGTGATCTCACAAAATTCCACAATTCGTTTATATACCAATATGTTTGTCGGTCTCCAAAGGTAAAAAATGTGTAAAAATTTTCTGCCAAAATTTGCCTATTTGCCTAATATCGTAAAAATACTAACACCATCTTATCTTTTTCAGGGTCAGTTTTGCCGTTTATTTACTGTTATGCTGTTGCTCTGTCTTCGTTTTTCATTCTTGTGTTTACCTTTCCAAAACTATTTGTTCATTTACTAATAGTTTTTATTTTATTTTATTTTTTTTTTTTTAATTTAGTCGTTTTTTTTATAATTTTTATGTCATTTGTATTGTGTTATTTTTTAAAGATTGTGTTTCAATTAGTGTCCAGTGGCGAATTTTTGTATATATGTACATATAATTAAGAAAAAGTTGTGATACCTGTCATTCTTTTTAGTGAAACTGATTTATTAATACTAGTGAATGTTTTCTTGGACTTTGTTTTAAATTTCAGCTGTAACTTTTGTAACTTCTTATTTAAAACATTGCTTAACTATCGTTTTTCAATTTTTCGAATTTTTCCCAAGGGGTACCCCCATGAAATTGTGGGTTTTTCATAATTTTCCCACTATTGCTCCTTCCGATGGCCATAGCTCTGCCAATTTGCATCCGATCAGGAAATAAAGTACCATTTTGTTTTGTAAATAGATGGATTCCATTTACATATTCCAATATTTTACTCTTTTCGTTCAAAAAGTTTTATTTTGATTTTTATATAACGATAAATCCTTTTCATTCCATTTACAGATTCCAATACTTTATTCTTTTTGTTCAGATAGTTTTATTATGATTTTTATATAACGATAAATCCTTTCTCTTACTTATCTTCATTCATGATTCAATTGACTTTCATTTAAATTTCATTTTAGAAATTATAAACTTTCCATATTTTTCAATGCCATATTTGGGTGGTTATTATCCATTTCTATAGCTGTATCTTTTATAGTCTCTGAGATCCACGCCTTCATACGGACAGACGGATAGAGCTATATCGACTCGGCTGTTGATGCTGATCAAGAATATATATACTTTTTTGGGTCGGAGATGATTCCTTTTTTATATTACATACATTCACATGACAAAAACATACCCCTACAATTATAGATTTTTTTCGTAATGCATAAAACTAAAATAAAATAATTTTAAATCATTCAAAACAAATTTTTTCGATACACCAAAGAAACAAATTTTGCAAATTTCAAGATTGAAGACAAATAAAAACAAGAAAGAAAAGCAAACTTCGGGCGTAGCCGAAGTTGATATAACCTTGCAGTTATAACCGGATATATATCGCAAAAATCGAATATAGTTGGCCATATGAGAATATCATAATAAAACCAAATTATTACAACAAAATATCTCAAAAAAATTCCCAAGCTTCTATCCAAAATACCAAAGTTGGTATTTCTACCAAATACCATTTCCGATCGTTCAGTTATATGGCAGCTATAAGATACAGTTGACCTATCGATATGAAATTTGGTAGGTCGGATCAACTAACCTAAATATTTTCGGTTAGTTATTTAGTCGGATCAACTAAATATTTTCTGTACTAAGTTCCAGCTTTCTATCTTTAAAAACACGAAAGTTGAGTTTTTTCCGATCGTTCAGTTATATGGCAGCTATAGGATATAGTCGGCCGATCCTTATGAAATTTTGTAGGTCGTATTATTTTGCCAAAAATAGCATTCGTACAAAATCCGACTCTCTTTACGCTAACTCTCTAACGCTAAAAAAAAACGGAGTTATAGCATTTCCGATCAATCAGTTATATGGCAGCTATAGGATATAGTCGGCCGATCCCGGCCACTCCGATTTATATATTGCGTGCAAAAGATAGAAGGGTGTGTGCAAAGTTTCAAGACGAAAGTTTTCAAGGCTTAAAACGGACAGACAGACGGACAGACGGACATGCTTATATCAACTCAGGACCTGATCCTGGTCAAGAATAGAAATACTTTATAGGGTCGGAGATATCTCCTTCACTGCGTTGCATACTTTTGACCAAAATTATAATACTCTCTGCAAGGGTATAAAAATAATGCTGCATAACCTTAGGGGTCTACTTTAATTTGATTTTTTAAATTGGCGCGAATATAAAGCTTATATACGTGCCAATATTATGAATATAGAATTAATGTATTATTTTTTAGCTGCAAAACATATTTGAAGCTGATATCTCTATTAAAAGTATTTTTGGCCGCCTTCTCCATACAAGATCGTCCACTGTGCATTGGCATAGAGAGTTATAATTTTGGGTACTTCTATACACCCACGCAGTTCAAGTTTATTTAATATTTTTGCGACGCTTCCTTCCCACACAACAAACGGGCTATATAGGAATCCATACGAAATTCTATAGCTCTATAGTTCTTATAGTTTCTGAGATACACGCGTTTATACGGACAAATGGACATGTCTATATCAACTCGGCTGTTGATGCCGATCAACAATCAAAATCAAGATCAAGAATATTTTTTAGGGGGTCGAAGACGATTCCTTCTCTATGTTACCTAAATTTACACGAAAACAATACACCCTTGTACACCCTTGCGTACCGGCTATAATTAAAAAACAGTACATTACTATTGGTAAAAAGTGAACATACATACTGATACTTTACTTTGTTTGTTTGACACTTTAATGAAAATTTGTTTAGAAATGGTTTCCAGGTTGAACGTTGAGCAGTTGCATTTAAACTGTTGCAATGAAAATAACTGCTTACTTAATATTTTTTACAATATGTTACTCAAGTATGTCAAAACATACATATGGAAATTTAAGTGTGATTGGACCAAACAGATTCGACAGGACCAAACGATTTTTAATATTTCCACGCCAAGCTCCAACGCGGCATCAGGTATATTTTTTTGTACGAAAAAAAAAATAGTTTTTTAATTTTATTTCAAGTTTATAACTGGAATAGGCATACCAGCAGATCTTGAATATGAATCCCTTACAGTGGGATACGTGTTAAAAACTGAGTTTTATCTACCGTATAATGAAACTATTTATAGGCAAGCCCCGTTTTCCCCCGAAAATAAATTGATTACTGTTAAGAGGAGCCCCAAAATAATAAGGTCGTACTCCAATGAGCTCCTTTTGGAAACTGTTTTTATTTGTTAAAGTTCTCTTATAAGTACGATACATGAGAATCTTAAAACTTTTTAAAACTACTTGTCAACGCACTGCACGCTGACCTGCTATGCGACCCTTTCTCCGGTGCGATAAGCGCACCACTTTTGTATTTGTTTGTGTTAGGCTGCAGGGGATCGGTTTTGAACCATGTGTTTGACTCATATTTCATGGGTCCGATCCCTTGAAACTCTAACTTAAGAATTTCTATACAAAATATTTGCCTGGCTTACAAAATACGGTTCTCTAATTATATTAGTTTTGCCGTCGAAATCTTACATTTAATTTTAAGGTCAGATGTAAAATTAAAGGAATATTTTTTTTTTAGTTTTTACCCTTGCAGAGTTTTGTAAAGCAGAGAAGTAGCCATATCCGACCCTCTTAAATATATTTCCCATAAGTAAATACTTCTAATAAGGATCACATCTTGGGTGGATATAAGCATGTCCGTCTATCCGTTTGACCGTTTGTCTGTCTGTATTTACGCAAATTTGTCTCTCAGTTTTAAAGCTATCGGTTTCAAACTTTAATCGTAATATATATGTAAGTAGGAACATTCTATGACTGCCATAAAAATGATCGGAAATTTATTTACTTTGGTCATTTTAAACCCGGGGTGCTCAAATTCGTCTTATGGCAGTGTTGGGGCGCAGCTGTGCACTGAGAGAAAAAAATGCTCTCTAAGTCATCACTAATTTTTAATGATAAAATGATTTTATGGTTTAATGATTCGTAAAAAACTTATATTAGGAAAAAAATATATTAGAAATGCCAAAGTAAGTATAGTTATTAGTTTTAAATGGATATATATATCAATTACAAATTCCAGAGTAACGTCAAAGACCAGCTTTTGTTGGAGGTATTTCACAAAAATGAACACAACTAGTGTTAAATGTAAAATATGCGCAAAGAAGTTAAAACGTCCGGAAATACTACCAACATGAAAGATCATCTGCGTGCAGTACACAAAGTAAGTAAAGATGACGCAGAAATCGACTGTAATGAAACAAAAAGAATGGCATCCCAAATGTCAAAAATAAAGAAAGCATAAGAATTCGGCAGCAATACCAAAAAACTAGACAAATAAACGATGCCAATGTTTTTATGATTGGAAAAGGCATGAAACCGTTTTCCATAGTAGACAACGAGGGATTCATCCATTTAATGAAAACAGTTGCACCAAAGTACAAAATACCTTCGCGTGCTACTATAACGAAATGGGTGGACGATAAGCACGCCGAGTTAAGGAAAGCAGCAATACATTGCTGCAAGACAAAACTGTAACAATAACAATATATGTATGGAGCGACCAGATGTCAATGCGAAGTTATCTAGGCATTACTGTCCATTTTCAACATCAAAATGAAATGATGTCATTGACAATCGGTGTTTTAGAACTAACCGAGAGGCACACTTCAGCGTACCTCTGTGATGTGTTGGAAAGCTGCTGCATAGATTGGAATATTAAGAAAGATTTAGTGACTGCCGTTGTAACCGACAACGGAGCCAATGTGGTTAAAGCTGTGGACCTAGCTTTTGGGCGAAAAAAGCATATAGCGTGTTTTGCCCATACATTGAATCTTATTGCACGAGTCGCCATGCAGAAAGATGGAATAAATTCCATAATTAGCAAAGTGAAAGAAATTGTCGGTTTTTTCAAGAAAAGCAGCGTGGCAAGCGAAAAACTAAGAAAACATAGTACGAAAAATTTAATTCAAGACGTTGCTACGAGATGGAACAGCACGTTTTATATGATCGAGCGTTATTTGGAGCTCAAAAACATTACAAATGATATTCGTTCAATGTGTGTTGAACGGCAATGAGTTGCAATTATTTAATGATATAATCCCACTGATTAGCTCGATTGAGGAAGCCACCCTTTTTCGTTATTATTTTTTTAGAGAGTGAGATAAATCAATCTCATTAAACATTTTGGTGCCCCCGGGTGGACACTAGTGCTAAATATTGAAAAATAAACAAAAACATAAACATAAAGTGACAGTGACACTGTGTTATTACGCACAAAAAAGAAAAAAAAATACAATAATTCAAAGAGCTGCTCGCAACTCGTCCGTTACGTGCAAAATTCATAAAATTCAAAAAAATTCACCGCGTCGTGAAACCGCCTCAAGCCTCAATCCTAGGGTCATCCCCGCAGGAATCATCGCCACCAGGAACACCAGCTACCTCCATGCCGTGTACCTGCATTGACTACACAAGGAAAGTGGCAGCGGGATTAAAGGCAGAAAATCCCAAGGCAGAACCGCAGGTATTTGTGCAAAAAAATTGAAAGTTGAGAAAAGACAAATTAAATCTTCGTCTTGTGCTAGGATATTGCAACCTCCTTTCAATTCTTGGCGCATACGTACATGAAATTAGTAGAGCTAACAATTTGAATAGTTTCGTTAAAATAATTAACAAACTGCCTGTGGGTAAAAATTGATAAACAACATAAATACATATCCACATCACTGTCGCCCCCTCCTTTACCCCTCGATCGTTTTTCGCCAAACAAAATAGTTAAATTTAGTGCAGCCAAACATTTATTTATATACATTTATTTATAGCGCATTTATTTTACCGGAACGCCATGTGACGCGCTACCCTATAATTTTTGGGTATACAACTCTTTCGGTGTCATTGGCAACCAATTTTTTTTTTTGATACTCAGTGCCTCGACTATCAATTAATTAATTAATTATTTAATTTTTTTCCTCATATTAATTAATTTTTTTTTCGTTTTCGCCAGATATTAAATTAAATATCTTTTGTCGTTTGTTTTCGCTTTTGTATTTAATTTATTAATTAAATAATTAAAATACAAAAAAATTTGTATATTAGTCAACAAATTTTTATTTAAAAATAAAAAGCAAAAAATTGTTAAATATTTTATCGTTGTTGTCTGTTTATTAAAAAAAAAAATAAATAAAATCAGAAAATGGAAAGTAATTAATAGAAATTAAAATCCACGACTCTTTATGACTTAAGAAGAATATTAAATGTCAGGGTAAAAAACATTCGCCGGTTAGAGGAACGTTTGGAAGCTGTGTCAGTTCCTTTAGTGAAGACCGAGCTATAGTGGAGGCTTCAGGTTTTAAATGAGACAATATTTAAGGCAAATGAGTTGCAAGACCAGATCGAGCCATTAAATGAGGGAGATGAATTTGGAGCAGAGTTGGAAGAATTAGAGATAACTGCTAAGGCAAGGGTGATGTCATTATTAAATGCCTTCACTTTAGCTGAAGAGTCCTCACCAGCTACTGCAATTTCTGCAGCCCCAGCTACTGCAATTTCTGCAGCCCCAACTCGAGCTCGACTTCCCAGTTTGGCATTGCCAAAATTCAGTGGAAACTATTCGGAGTTTATAAATTTTATGAGTCTCTTTGAGACATTAGTAGACAAGAATGTGAACATTTCTGTTATCGAGAAATTTAACCATTGAATTTCTTGCCTCTCTGGTGAAGCCTTAGAAACTATCAAGGCATACCAAGTCACCGAGAGTAATTATAAAAAATCTATTGCTAGTCTGAAAAGAGTTTACGATAACGAATGTCTCATCTTTGCTAACCAAATAAGCAAATTATTCAGCCTTCCGAAAGTTTCCCAGCCGTTTGCGTCGTCGTTGAGAGGTATCATCGACACAGTGTCATCGATCTACTGGTCACTATTATCCATAGGAGATGACACTAAAATTGCAAACTCAATGATCATTCACTTAGTTTCCAGTAGAGTAGATCCAGTGACCAGAGAAAAATGGGAAGAGTCACTGGATTATGAGAAATTGCCGCTGTGGTCCGATTTCGAAAAAATCTTAAATCGGATCTTAAATCAGCACCTGTCCGCTGAAGAGACTGGCAAGCCAAAACACGAGAAAACTGGATTTGGGAAGCAGCACAATAGGAGTTTGTTGGCTTGCTCCGCTTCCAACAAACAAGCTTGCAGTTATTGCAACGCACATGACCATAGTCTTGCCCAGTGTAGTCCGTTCGCTCGCCTTGCTGTAATGCAACGGTTTGATTTTGTCAAGTCAGCCTCATTATGTTTAAATTGTCTGCGAAAAGGTCACACGGTTGCGAAGGGCAAATCGACTAGGTGCCAAATTTGTGCAAGATCGCACCACAAACTTCTGCACCGATTTACTGTGACCGAAAATAACTTGATTTTACCACCACCAAATGAACATCCTCCTCCAGCGCTACATCTTGATGGCCCTTCTGCGTCATCTCTGGAAAGGGTTTTGTTAGCGACTTAGTGAGTTCCTGTCGACTTTTGAATTTAGAGAACTATCTCGGGTTATCACCCTGACCAGTCAGTAAATGTGAAAGATTGGGACCCACCAAAGAACTTGCCGTTAGCAGTCCCATATTTCTATAAACCTCAGCGTCCTTTTTCGAACTGTTGTCCGTTGGCCAAATAAAACAAGGTCCAAACCATCCCATCCTCCAAAAAACTCTCCTTGGATGGATAGTACCGGGAAAATATAAGGCAAATACCTCAACTCCTCAACAGCCTATTGGAAGAAGTACCAACTTCTAAAAAGCTTTTGTCACCTGAACAAGAGTTATGTGAGGAACATTATCAGAAAAATACAGTTGAACTGCCTTCAGGTCGATTTGAAGTCAGGCTTCCATTTAAATCGGATCCAAGCGTTTTGGGAAACTTGTTCGAGGTAGCCAAACGCCGTTTTTAGTCGCTCGAGAGAAGATTATCTCGAGATCCGAATTTAAAGAAAATTTATGTGGAATTTATGGAAGAATACGAATCCTTAGGTCATATGACCCCTACAAGCAATGATGTGCTTGCTACTCCACAATACGTGTACTAATACGTACACTAATACCCCATCAGTGTGTCTTACGGCCTCAAAGCACATCGAGTCGTGTTTGATGCGTCTTGTAAGACATCAACACATAAGTGCCTTAACGATCCGTTGATGGTTTGTCCTACCATCCAGAAAGAGTTGTATTCAATTCTTCTTCGGTTCCGTCTGAACAAATTCGCTCTGATAGACGACATAAAAAATATGTATCGCCAAGTAATGGTAAATGAAGTCGATAGGCGAACCATTTGATAGTGTGGAGGAAAGATCCATCAGAGTCCTTCAAACTGTGCAAGCTCAACACCGTTACATATGGCACAGCGCCAGCCCCATTCCTGGCCACAAGGTGTTTGAAGAGGTTGAGTGAATTTGTGAAAAATACATTCCCTCGAGCTGCCGAAGTTATTGGGTCCGACTTTTACGTCGACGACATGTTAACGGGTGCTGGTTGCATTGAGGAGCTAAAGACAATTAAGTCTGAAGTAACTCAGGTTCTTCAAAACGCTGGGTTTGAATTGAGCAAGTGGTTTTCAAACTCGACTGAAGTTATTGCATCCGAGAGCACGGTTAAGCCAATAACACTTTCTGACTCAGAACTGACTAAAGCATAAGGAATCGCTTGGGTTCCTTAAGTAGATGTATTTAAATTTGAAATTGATGCTTCAGTCATGGGTCAGCTTGACCCCCTTGGCTTATTAAGCCCAATACTTATAAAAGGAAAGATCCTATTGCAGGAACTTTGGCTAAATAAGTTAGATTGGGATAAGTCAATTCCACTGCACTTAGAAACAGCGTGGAACAAAATACAAATTTCCTTGTCGCAATTAGAGGACATCTCAATTTTGAGATTCGTGTTTACCGAGCCGATGTCACCGATTCAAATTTATGCATTTTCTGACGCATCGATGTGAGCCTATGGAGCTTTTTCTTTTTCTTTATAGTTGAATTGTATTTTGTAGTTGTTAGTCTCTAAATTTACTCAAAGATAGCTTAGGGTGGAGCGGGAGCGAAAGCCCATACTCGCTCTTGTGCGAACTCGCCCCGCTTATATTCCCACATTGGCCCTTCTTCATACCAGGTGGCGTTGGATCCCAAGCCGAATAAAAAAAGGCAAACCAGTTCAATAGGAACTTATATCATACCTTATTCTCTTCAGGCGTCTCTCTTCTCCTTACTGCTAATTCTTCAACAGTGGCACCGTAACATTACAACTATCGATATAAACTATGGTAAACTATATAACTATGGTAAACTATATAACTATGGAAAACACACTACAGACCAAATTTATCCTAAAAGGGAGAGGATCAGGCAAGTGCGCTGGATACCACTATCTCCTTTGCATTTTGAGGCGCCTTTATGTCCTCCCAAAAATGCACACGCTTCAGAAGTCTTAATAAAAGGTGCGTTCCATACTTGATATCGCTAGCCGTAACACCTTTGGGGCGAATTCGTTGAGAAAACTTGTATACGTAAGCGAATACTCTCTGCAGTGCTGGAAACGAATTAGAGTACCTAAAACCCGCTGTTATATCCACGGAGACTGAATGAACAGGACCCTTGCACGTAACTCCAGGGTCGATCTTTCAGATGGGACCGCGGTTGGCCACTCCTCTTGGGCTTCAAGGAGAAACGGAGGACCGTGAGATCACAGATCATTCTCAATAAATTCATTGGGAAGAGCACCACGCGACAGGATGTCCGCCATGTTCAAGGAAGTGGGAACATACTGGGACTACATTGCTCTAGTTAGCTCCTGAATCGTCGAAACTCCATTGGCGACGAAAATATTAATAAGATAATCTCTAATCCAAGACACAGCCACAGCAGAATCGCACCAGAAAAAATACTTTCCAACGTAGACCTTAAACTGCACTACTTCCCAGATAAGTCGAGCTATATTCGGTTCCGCAACTATATAAATCCCGGTACTCATCTCTTCCACCCACAGTTTAACTAAACTTTAAAGTTTAAACTTCAATGGTATGGATTCTCAGCAACACATTTTTGTTCCATATTATTGCGCTTGGGCAAAACAACAACAACAAACCTTCTACCAAACTATTGATTCAGTAGGCAAGAAGACTAAAGATATAAATGGTCAATGCAAATATTTAAACAAAACATTTTTTTAATGTAATTTTTTGTTACGTTTTATACGTTTTTAAAATGTACAATTTCATTACAACAAATTTATTAAATATATTTATCGGATTAGATTGCGAGAAATCCAGTGAAGTGGGTTATTATTACAAACATATTTTTCACAGTTTATTGCTGGTGCCTTCTTCTCTGCGATGAAAAAGTCATATGCGCATTCCGATTTAGTATTTATGGATGAAGAAGGTCTATAATAAATGATCAGTTTAAACAAGAAAGAAAAGCTATCTTTTGGTGAAGCCGAAGCTTAAAAAGCCTTGCTTAAATGGGAAATATATTTAAGAGGGTCGGATAAGGCTACTTCTCTGCTTTACAAACCTCGGCAAGGGTAAAAAATAAAAAAAAAAATACTCTTTCAATTTTACATCTTACCTTAAAATTAAATGTAAGATTTCGTCGGCAAAACTAATATAATTAGAGAACCGTATTTTGTTAGCCAGACAAATTGCCTGTAATAAACAGTCATGGCCGTCAAAGTCATAACTTAGTTAAAAGATGTTATAAATTGTTGAAAATTATAGTTTTTTGTTGAATCAGTGGTCGGCAGTGCTCTTTTCCGAAGCGTAGGAAATTTCTCAGCTACACATAGTGTAAATGAACGTAGTGTCAATAATTCTAAGGCATTGTAATCCGACCACTGAATTAAACATACCTTTTAAGTAATTGCTCTATAAAATCGTAAAATTGCCACCTTAAGTCCACAGCTTTATTTAATTTCCGTTGATTTTTAGTTTTAGTAATCAATTTATATTCGGGGAAAATCGGGGCTTGCCTATAAATAGTTGCATTATACGGTAGATAAAACTCAGCTTTTAACACGTATCCCACTGTAAGGGATTCATATTCAAGATCTGCTGGTATGCCTATTCCAGTTATAAACTTGAAATAAAATTAAAAAACTATTTTTTTTTTCGTACAAAAAAATATACCTGATGCCGCGTTGGAGCTTGGCGTGGAAATATTAAAAATCGTTTGGTCCTGTCGAATCTGTTTGGTCCAATCACACTTAAATTTCCATATGTATGTTTTGACATACTTGAGTAACATATTGTAAAAAATATTAAGTAAGCAGTTATTTTCATTGCAACAGTTTAAATGCAACTGCTCAACTTTCAACCTGGAAACCATTTCTAAACAAATTTTTCATTAAAGTGCCAAACAAACAAAGTAAAGTATCAGTATGTTCAGAAATTAACACTTTTGTACAGTTTTTTAATTATGGCCGGTACGCAAGGGTGTACAAGGGTGTATTGTTTTCGTGTAAATTTAGGTAACATACAGAAAGAATCGTCTTCGACCCCCTAAAAAATATTCTTGATCTTGATTTTGATTGTTGATCGGCATCAACAGCCGAGTTGATATAGACATGTCCATTTGTCCGTATAAACGCGTGTATCTCAGAAACTATAAGAGCTACAGAGCTATAGGATTTCGTATGGATTCCTATATAGCCAGTTTATTGTGTGGGAAGGAAGCGTGGCAAAAAAATAAATAAACTTGTACTGCGTAGGTGTATAGGAGTACCCAAAATTATAACTCTCTATGCCAATGCACAGTGGACGGTCTTGTATGGAGAAGGCGGCCAAAAATACTTCCAATGGAGATGTCAGCTTGAAATTTGTTTTGCAGCTACAAAATAATATATAAATTCTATATTCATATAACGTATATAAGCTTTATATCCACGCCAGTTCAAAAAATCAAATTAAAGAAGACCCTTAAGGTTATGCAACATTATTTTTTTCTTTATTTTCAACGTGAATATAATAATACATCATTAAATAACAAAAGATTTAGCCAATTATAATCAAGTCGGCCACGCTTTCTTCACTAATGGAATCAAGGACGGACATCAGATTGAAGTTTTACAATTCGTAACGCCGTGTGATCCAATAAGCTTTGCAGCTTAACTTCTGCTTGGGATTCGCTGACATTGTTTTTTTGGGATAAGATGATGCTTTGGCCGCCAGAAGCTTTTCGTCACTTGGTAGTAAGTTGAAGGAAGTCCGATTATTAACAAGACTACGAATAAGCAAATATTGATGTTTACTCATATTTGTATCAAGAAAGATTGATAAGACTTCATCCACATGAAATTCTGTAAGCGTTGGTTGAGATGAATTGCATGAGCGTTATATAGTAGCACTAGACTCGTCGGTTTTTGACAGCTAAACAATTTTATGTCGTTTTGTCCGGTGAGAAGATTCTTTAAAATCTGCTTCGGATCGCCCACGGTCATGATTTTTTGATTTTGATTGGGCACATCTTATCGGAATCGATTCCTTTTCATTGAAGCAATCAGATTTGTATTGGGGAAGTGACGATTTCATGCGTTTGTAATTTACTTAAAACGTTACAACCCTTTGTAACCCGTTACAAATAGAAACGTATTAAATTCGCTTTGACACTTCATTCTTGTCAACAATATAGCCGTTTTAAATAATATTCGCTTCTATACCATCAATCAATTTTGTTCGCTCTTAATGACGCTATCCTCTTCGCTGCATCAAACATATACACGTGAGAATAATCACTTATAAAAAGACAGAGCAACAGCACAACAAGCACACGAGCCATAGTGGTGTAGTGCAAAACTGACCCTGAAAAAGTTAAGACGGTGTTAGAATTTTTAAGATTTTAAGCACATTTTCAAAATTTCGCAGGCGAAATTTTACACATTTGTTAATTGAGCATTTTTGTGGATTCACTACTAGCTAACTACTTTAGCTAAACATAAAAAAAACGTTCAAAAGATAGACAAGAACAGTTTAACAAGTACGTTTTTTCTATCAGGCATGCTCCGGTTCTCACTTTCGGTTTTCGTTTTCGTTTTGAAAACGAAAACGATAAAATTGGTGCTCCCGTTTTCACTTTCACAAGATTTTTTCGAATTCAAAAACGAAAAAATTTGTCTTGCCTAAATGAAAAGTAAATGCCTTTTTCTATATTAAATCGGATCTTATTTGCAAAAGGAAAAAAATAGTTGACTTATTGGTTTATTGTCGTTCTATTAAGACCTCTAGAAGATCAATTAGGCTTGTAGTTATTTTTAAAACGAGTAATTTCTGACCCCACCTCAAATTCGGATATCAAATTTTGCCGTCGGCAACAACAATTTTCGTTTTGGTGAACGACCGATAAGTTTGACACCATAAGTTATCGCCTAAGCTACCATACTTTTGATAGAATAAAAGAGCAAGTTAAAAATACTTGTATAATCAAATGGATGGCGATAAATTTGTTGAAATTGGGTAAACTATGTTTTTTAAAAATTAATTAATTTAATTTAATAAGTTATGTTCTAAAAGTGTATAAAAAAAATTGTTGAAAACACCGGAATGAAATGAAAATGAAACCCATTGAAAAGGTGGCATCCCCTTAACTTGGCTTTTCTGGCTTTTCCTCTTAATTCTTTTGGCTACGAAAGATGTAATTGAATATAAAAAAGGCAATTTTTCCCGTTGTTTGCTGCTGACCAAACCTCAAATCACCTGTTTCGGCAGCAAGAAGTTATGAGAAATGAAACGTTTCGATAGCAAAAGGATAACTAAAAACTTGTGAAAACCGGAGCACCTAAAAACGAAAATCTCGGTTTTGATCCCAAAACGAAAACGAAAACCGAAAGTGAAAACCGGAGCATGCCTGTATATCTCAAATTTTAGAAAATACCTTCAACTTCAAATTTCATGACAAATATTTTAAATTTACAAAAATTTACAAAATTTACAAAAACAAATATTTAAATTTGAATAAATGAACTGACCACGTCAAGGTTCGGTTTTGTTTTGAAATATTCGCGATGCACGCAAGCTGTGCTGTGCAAATAAACACCTGCTCACAACTCCAATTCTATGTTTAGAAAGAACCGTTAGATTTCCAGAAAAATCTTGTTTTCCATAGTTTTCCTTGGATATTTTAGATACGATTTGTTTACTTTTCGTACATTTTTGTTGTTATGACTTTTTTTATATTTGGTGTTCAAGCATTGAACACAAATTTCAAAGATACAGTTTAAAGGGATCGGACCCATGGAAATAAGAGATAAACAGCATGGTCTAAAAACGGTCCCCTGCAGCCTAGGTTAGGTTAGGTTGAGGCGGCTATGCGGGGTCAGTGACTGACCCCCCATCCACTTGAGCCGCTGGGGCTCCTTGTGATACCGCACAGGCAAAGGTCCTACAAAAGGACCTCTCCCTTCCTATCTACTGATGTGCCCAAGATTGTTTTATCCTTCCTGCGGCGGCCCACGGTCCCATCCAGATTTACGGATGAAAGCTACGAGTCTGCGTGGAGCGATCTCCGCGAGGTCTGTTAGGTCCGTGAGTATTGCTGAGCCCAAGAATTTGAGTCGGCTGCGCCCCAGCGCAGGGCATTGACACAGGAGGAGTGCGACTGTCTCTTCCTGTTCTAAATCCCCACAGCTCCTGCAGTAGTCATAATGTGGCACCGCTAGTCTAGCCGCGTGTGCTCCTATTAACCAATGTCCCGTAATGGCCTTGACTGCCAGACTACAGTCCTGCCTATTAAGGGAGATAAACATCATTGACCTCTTCCTAAAGCGGATGGGCCATATCATGCGTGGGCCATATCATGCGTGAGTTCCTGCAGTTTTGGAGATTTCTCCATTTCCTCAGTGATTCGCGCTCAAAGTGATCCCTGCATTTTAGCCTACACGTAGCTAAGGGGATACCTACTGGTTCCTTCTCCGGGAGGAGAGGATTGGTAGTACCTGCTCTTGCTAGTTCGTCGGCGGCGCAATTATCCTCGTGGTCCCTCGTGGTCCGGTCACCCATATGAGGTAGATGTCATACTGCTCTGCCATCTCGTTAAGAGATCTGCGATAGTCATTTACTGTCCTGGAATTGGATGAGAATCCGTCAAGGGCTTTGAGTGCCGCTTGACTATCTGAGAAGATACAGATTGTTTCTTGATTGCCAGTAAGTGCTGGGGATCTGAGTGCTTCCCCTATAGCTATTACTTCTGCTTGGAAAACACTACAGTGGTCGGGGAGTCTGAAGGACTCATCTAGACACAACCGTTCGCAATGGAATCCGCCTCCCACCTGGCTATTCAATTTTGAACCGTCTGTGTAAATATGGAGGGAACCGGCTGGTCCCGGGATTTGTGTGACCCATTCCTCCCTTGTTGGAATTGAGACCTTTTATTTTAAGGTGGGATGACAAACAGGAACACAGTAGTCTGTAGCCCCCGTTCGCGTGCAGTGGTGTAGATCTAACTTGTTAGCTCTAACCATAGTGTTTGACTTCCAGTCCAGTTTCCTGTCTAGCGTAATCCCTAGGTACTTGGCGCTACCGCTAAGGGAGAGTGTACCTCCTGATAGTTTTGGAAGCCTTAAGTTTGGTATTATGTACTTTCCGGTGAAGATGACGAGCTCGGTTTTGGACGGGTTTACACCTAGTCCATTTCTAACTGCCCATGTTGAGAGGACCCTAAGTTTGTCCGTCATGCGGTCACATAGAGTCTGGGGAAATTTCCCAGAGAAGGCACTTGCGACATCATCCGCGTTAGCAATAACTTTGCAACCACCACCTTCTAGGGATCGCAGTAGGCTATTAGTAGTCGCAGTAGTAGGGGTGAGAGTACGCCTCCTTGCGGAGTGCCTCTTCTGACGTATCTATGAATAGATTCTCCTCCTAATGACGCCTCAACAGTCCTCTTTACCAGGATCTTCTCTATATGGCGTACGGATTGATTGTCTATTCCTAGTCCCGTCAGTGCATTGATTATCGAGCTTGGTAGGATGTTGTTGAACGCCCCTTCTATGTCTAGAAAAGCAATGAGTGCGTATTCCTTGTCACTAAGTGCCTTTTCGACAAAATAGTGATCTCATGGAGTGCCGTTTCCGTGGATCGGCCTTTCCTATACGCATGCTGTGATCCCGAGATATCATCTGGGTTGATAGTAAGATTAATATGGAGGCTGATAAATCTCTCCATTGTTTTGAGAAGGAAGGACGACAGGCTTCTTGGTCTGAAGTCCTTAGGGGTGCAGTGCGATGGTTTTCCCGCCTTGGGTATAAATACGACTTTCGTCCGCAACCACATTGCGGGTACGATGCCTACTCTGAAAATTGCTGAGAAAGCTTTCTTGACCCAAGACCTCAGATTCAAACCAGCTTTAATTAGTTGAGCCGGGACAATGCCATCTGGGCCTGGGGATTTGAAAGACTTGAAGCTATTTATCGCCCAGTTGAGATACCTGTCACTCAATAGGTATTCAAGTTGGTTAGGGAGGAAGGGGCTATCCCCCTGTCTCTGCATTTCCAGGGTTGTTTCTTCTAGAGAGCATCCTGGGAAATGTGCCTCTGTGAGAGCCTCTAGTGTTTCTTTGCTGGACGATGTCCAGTTACCTTCTGAGGATTTAATATATCCTACATTTGTTGCAGTAGTTACGAAGACCTTCCGGAGTCGGGAGGCCTCTGATGTTTGCTAATTGTTCGTGCTGAACTTGGTCCAGGCATTCCTTTTTGCCTTGCGAAGTTCTTTGTTATACTGCCTAAGGTTCACTTTATACGTCTCCCAGGGTGTCTCCGAGTTTGTCTTTCTGGCAAAATTGAAGGCCTTGCGGGCCTTGGTCTTAAAGGGCGCAAGTGTTTTCGACCACCATGGTGGTTTCTTTGATTTGCTATTGCCCGATCTGCTTTTGGGACATGCCTTATTGAATGCCCTGGCGCACGCTGCCGTAAGCGTGTTCACCATAGCATACAGGGCTTCCCTACTGTCAGCGTCCTTGTTGGAAGTTTCCCCAAAGAACTTTCTAGTTTTTTCCTGTATAAAGCCCAGTTCGCTTTCCTAGGGTTGCGTACCGTTAGTCGATTAAAGTTATCAAAATTGACCACTAATTCTAAGTATCGATGGTCCGAGAAGGAGTGTTTCTCTAGGACTCCCCATCTAACAATCCTGTCTGCTAGGGAGTCAGAGTAAAGAGTGACGTCAAGTACTTCCCTTCTGTTCTTGACAATGAAGGTGGGTTCTGTACCCCTATTACCCACCAGAAGATTGGAGCTTAGGATAAAATCGAAGATTGACTCACCGATGGGCGTTAGCATCGCAACCTATGATCAGGTCGATCTTGTGCTTACTGCTGTCTTCCACCAGCTGTTTGAGTAGCGGGTGCGGGGGGGAGGGCCACCTGGTCGTGGGCCATATACTCCGAACATACCCTTAGAAGCATCGTGGTCTTCATTGCTGAAATTGGGTAGCAAAAAGAGGTTAAGGTTCTTTTTAAGGATGCAGGCTCGCCTTTTACCTGTTGTATCGGCTTTGCATAGCCTATACTCCGACGCCCCCAACCCAAGAATCCTGTCTCCAAGGATCCAGGGCTCCTGGATGAGGGCCACATCAGCTCCACTCTCGGCGAGGTGGGCAGCTGACGCCGCTTAACTGTGATGGAGGTTTATTTGCAAGATCGTCAGGGACATTCTTACAATTATCCACCACAGAAACTTCTGCCTCCGTCTCGGAGCTCAGCAGAGAGTCCTCCTCCATTCCGACTCCACAAAGTGCCCTTGCCAAGTCACTTTCCTCCGAGGTGTACCCTTCCAGGATGTCCTCCTCCTCATCCGACATTCCTTCCGGGTGCCCCTCTTCGGTCGCCTCCTCCAAGTCTGGCTCTTGTGTGTCTGCCTCCAGCTCGATACCTCCTGGCTTGGCCTTCGCATCGGATTTGTAGATACGGACCGAAACGTGTTCGAATCCGTACTTCAGCCGGTGCTCCGTCCTCTCCAGGGCTTTAACGGTCTCCTCGTTAAGTGTGAGGACGACCTGCCTCCGCAGACCTTCCGCATCCTCGACCTTGGCGACTCTCCACTCCGCCGTAAGAAGCATCGGATTGCACATCCTAAGCAAAGTTAGGATAATCTTTGGGTCGGCTGGCTTTTCAGTGAGCCACACTCGCGCTCTCGGTTTGCTTGGGATCTCGTCCCAGTCAACCGCCACTAACTTAGCTTCAGGGTAGACCTTTCCAAGCGATGCAACCATACGCTTGTAGGTCTCTACCGATCGCGCGTCTTGGCAGGCCATTACCTTGACGCTACCCTGATACCATCCTGCGTCTTCGCATTCTGGTGGGGATCCTTCGCATCTCAGCATCTCCTTCATGAAGCGCCCATTCAACTCGTTTACCACTCGTCGCCAAAGGTCTTTGGGGATGAGCCCATCCTTGGAGCCCTTGTCCAGGACTTCAATTAGGGTACTTCCCTTCGTCACTTCGGCGAACGAGCGGTTGGACGGCTGCGGCTGGGCCTTCCTCTTCTTAGCCTGGGGGGCTTCTCCCTTCGTGGACCTCTGCTTTTTCGCGCTTTGCGCGATCTCCTTGGCAGGGTCTGACCCAGTACGTTTATTCGGATCCAGCCTCACTCCCGCCTTTTCCGGATTAAAGTCTGGCAGGATCTTCCTTGCCCACTTGATGATCTCGGCCTGGTCCGGGTTGGCTTCGGCCGATGGGTCCGCCCTCATCAGAATGAAGGCTGCTCTTCTATCTTTGTAAGAGCCTTTACGCTGCGGCGAGTGAGACGCTCCCGGACCAGGGTACTTCCCTTCGTCACTTCGGCGAACGAGCGGTTGGACGGCTGCGGCTGGGCCTTCCTCTTCTTAGCCTGGGGGGCTTCTCCCTTCGTGGACCTCTGCTTTTTCGCGCTTTGCGCGATCTCCTTGGCATGGTCTGACCCAGTACGTTTATTCGGATCCAGCCTCACTCCCGCCTTTGATGACTTCCCGACTTGATGATCTCGGCCTGGTCCGGGTTGGCTTCGGCCGATGGGTCCGCCCTCATCAGAATGAAGGCTGCTCTTCTTCTATCTTTGTAAGAGCCTTTACGCTGCGGCGAGTGAGACGCTCCCGGACCAGGGTTCGCCTTAGGGGCCCCGCCGGTTAGTTTAGAGGTTGACCCTGGGGTCTTCCTCTCCACACCGTTCGGTGGTCCCATGGCTAGCACCGCTTTGGAAGAAGAAGCCTTGGCAACCTCCTTCGCACCGGCGCGTCCTGCCTCCAGATGTTGCCCCTCTGTGGGGGGCTTCTCCATCTCAGCAACTCCTTGGCTTTTGAGGGCCTTGGAGTTTGACGGATCAGTGACCCCATTTCCGGACATTTTTAGGGAGCTCCGTTCTCCACTTAGGTTTTTGTTTGGAATGGTAGTGTTCATATCTTGGTCCCACGAGTAGACGGGAAGGGGTTCGTCCATCATGACATAGCCCGCTTGTCACGATAAGCCTGGTTAAAATTGGGAGGTCGGCCGGTTCCCCAGAGGTCGCATGTTAGCGTCCGAGCCCCCCCTCGGATACGCATCCCTCAGCATATTCTGTTCCACCTTGGATTGGGGAGATTTGAGGAAGGGAATGTTCTTCTCCCCGCCCGACTACCATTAGCCAGCATCCTCGGCAGAGACATGACCGTACCGGGAACTGTTACCAGCCCTCTCGTGGAGAGTATAGTCGTACTACCAGCGGAGTACACAGTTACGGCACGCAATTGCTTGCGTGTAGGTCCCCCTGTTGTACCCGTTGGCTGACGGCCTTCCTCTGCAGCCTAACACAACATACATACATAAGTGGTGGCGCTTATCGCACTTAAGAAAGTGCGATATACCCCAACGTTTCCCAAGAGTCGACATAGCTTGACTAGATGATCACATGCATAAAATCAAAACCTTACTGCCAATATATACAGACAAATTACACAGTGCGACAGTCACTTGGAACTTTTAAAGAGATATATAAGGAATTGTTTATTACGTCGAATGTAGCACAAAACCGTGTTTGATATATTTGTAACAGACTCAAAATCTTGATTCATTTAGAAAAAACCGTTTTCGGTACTTTTTTGCCCTTAAAAATGCATAAAAGTGTAATTTTAAACCAATTTTAAATTTTCTGACGTTTTTCAATAGTGAAATGTTGTAGCTTTTGAAAAAATGGATCTTTAATTTTTATACCCTTGCAGGGGGTATTATAATTTTGTCCAAAAGTGTGCAACGCAGTGAAGGAGTTCAAATTTTACACGAGAGCATTTTTAGCAAAATAATACGACATGCCAAATTTCATAAGGATCGGCCGACTATATCCTATACCTGCCATATAACTGAACGATCGGAAATGCTGGATGCTGGAAATGTTGGAAAGCTGGAACTTAGTACAGAATATATTTTTGGTTAGTTAATCCGACCTACCAAATTTCATATCGATAGGTCGACTATATCTTATAGCTGCCATATAAATGAACGATCGGAAATGGTATTTGGTAGAAATACCAACTTTGGTATTTTTGGATAGAAGCTATCTCAAAATTTTTTTGAGATATTTTGTTGTAATAATTTGGTTTTATTAAATATTTTATTATATATATATATTATATATTCTCATAAGGATCGGCCAACTATATCCGATGTTTGCGATATATATCCGGTTTTAAATGCAAGGTTATATGAACTTCGGCTGCGCCCGAAGTTTGCTTTCATTTCTTGTTTTAAATAAAAAGGATACAATTTTTACACAAGAAACTAACATTTTTGCCTTTTTGTCGTGTTTTTCGGGCTTTGATACCATTTTTTCAGTACAACTTTCAAAAAATGGTTACCTTATTGACAAACACTATTGATTTAAGGGCTTTGCAAATGACTAGTGTTCTCATTGCGCAATAATCCTTTTCACCCCATTTCCATCGAGTTTCATGTCGGTCACGGCTATAATGGCGTCACCCCTCAAGCGTCCCTGCTGGAAACAGTACTGGTTGACCCAGAGCGTTTCTTTGTCTTCAGCGAATGTAACGATGGGAGTAGCGATGGTCATCTCGAGCACTTTTTTTTGTTCCCTTTCAGCAGATTGAGGGTCTGCCTTTTCAACGCTTTTGGAAAAGTTCCGTGCTGGGGACACTTGTTTAAGGTCCCAGCAAATACCTCCGGTTGCTTCTGCATTGCCTACCTGAGGATGGCATTTGGCACTCCGTCTGGTCCTGGAGTCTTTCTGGCTTCAATCTTTTTTTGTGAAGCACCGAATCTCCTTGGTGCTTCGGGAACAGAGACTCCACTATTTTCTTTAGTAGGGTAGGGCATGTTGGCCTAAGGTGTTCTTGCCCTTTATTTTTTCCCATGATGACATTTTAGGCTTTTTCCCATGGGTCCACCTCCGCCTCAACGCAGATCTTTTTGAAACACTCGCGATTGCAGGCTTTTATAGCCATTTCAAAGCCCTCTTAACTTCATTGAACTCCTTCGTTCTGGTGGTCTGTTCCTCTGTGCCTCACTGTGTCTCTCCTTAATCGCTAGATCGCTAATGATCGTAAAAGTTCCTTCGCTGCTCCTTCCTTGGAAGGTTGATAGGGTCCAGTCAACCTCTGAATAGTTACCGAGAGTGCTTCCGATCCAAAAAATCCTTTCGTTTCGGTCTGTTCACCTTGGGAATCCGTTTCCTACTTACACCTCCAAGGGTTAAGTGTATGGTGTATAACTGACCTCCCAGTTTCACTTTCTTATTAGTGCGCTGCTAACGAATGTGATGTCGATGATCAATCTACGCATTGCCTTGCTATTCGTCAGCTTTTGACCTCGATGACCAGCTTTTGACCAGCTTCGACCTCCGCAACCAAACTCCTAAGCATCACCTAAGTAACACCATTAATTTTTTCCCGAACGAAGCTTTCGCTGAATTTTATCTGTTTTTTTTTTTTGAAAGGGCGCTCTTAAATATCAGACATTTCCCACTTCCAGCTACGTATCCCGCTTCCTCTTCGGCGTTGCTGCAGAACGCATACTTTGGTTCCCCCGCGCAGTCTTTGGTCATATCGCTAAAGGTCGATGGCGCTCTGGCGTTGCCTTGTCATGTGCCCAAGCTCAAGGCAACTAGCACTCAATGACTCGGACTTTTCAGATCCTCGGAGTCTTCTTAAGTAGCCTTGTGTAAGTTAATAATAAATTATTTGTGTGTGGGTTTTACAAATAATATTTATTGATAATTTGTTTCGCACAAGCCCGTTAGGGTTAGTGTTACTGACAAATATAAAATAATAGATTATTCGTGTGTGGGTTTTACAAATAATATTTATTGATCATTTGTTTCGCACAAACCCGTTAGGGTTAGTGTTACTGACAAAGATAAAATATATCGCGAGCTAAGGCTGCGGAGTTCTACTTAAGACTGAATTAAAATACTACCCGGGCTGTACTTCGAAGCCTTCGTTGGGCTGCGGCGCAGTTGCCCAATTGCAGTGTCAGCATTCCGTATCCGGCCAGCAACGATCACATGTTGCGCAAGTGCCCGAGCCGGTCCGCGGACAGTTGCCCTTGGAATGCGTAGTCAGCACCTCTTTCGTTACGCGTGCGGGCCACCGGATCCGGTGTGCAATTTGGCACTTTTCCTAAATTCTTTCTGAGCGTGTTAACTCCTCCCTCCTTTAAATGGTCGTCGTCCCGGGGACCTACTCGTTCTACATCCCTCGATTGGTCCCTCGATTTCTTGCGGCGATTGGTCTTCAGGTGGTATTTGCCAATCCACAGGATTGCGCATAGAGAAAGGGCAGCCAGTAGAATAAGGCAAATGTTGAGACGGGATCCCGATGACAGTCTTTCTCTGAGGGCCCCGAAATGGTGTAGGTTACTTAGGCTGAGTTCATGGAGAAACGGGAGGCTGAGCCGGTTGTGGTGAGCGGTGACGTTTACTACTGTCATAGCCGACACAGCAGGTTTTTTCGTTCCTTGCAGAATGCGGCACCTACCGTTGTCTTGCAGTCACCGATATTGAGGTTCTGTGTTGGGCATTCGGCATCTAAATTTCCGCTCTTGAAGTTCAGGATTCTATTATGGCGTTGAACCGGGTAGACCGTTATTCTCTTACATACGAGCTTAGGATTAGGAAATTTAATGAGAAAGTGCAGAATGTCAGAATTTTGAAAAACACTTATGCTAGATACTTCTAATAATTCTACCAAACTAATATTAATATTAATAGGCTGTTTGTCTCTGAATTCGCTTACGTCGGCACCATCTAGAATAGCTGGGCTTACAATATTTAATTTTGCTAGGGTTAGGCCCATAAGGATGTTTTCTAGGTCTGTAATGATGATTCTATTCTTTGCTAAGATGATTTCTAACAAGTGTGTTTCTTTATTTGTTTCGTATTTCTGAATCTGATTCATTGCGTTAGCGAGCTCATTTAGACGTTCTTGAAATTTTATGTTTAATTCTGTTTGACCCTCGTCTGCCCTCATTAACCGGCTCTGATTAAATCTTACCTGCTCCCAATCATTGAAGTCAGGCGTACCTGCAATAGCCTTGAGAGCCGTACCGATTAAATTAATAGTAAATTCTAGTAGCCCAGTGGTGGAACTTAAGGATGGTCACCAACTTGCGAATATGTCTTAGGTCCGTTTCAATAAATGGTGTTCTGTGGTCGTCTGTAAATGTCTTTGTCATTGCTTCTGTCTGGATATAGTCTGCGTTCGTGTAATCGTTTAGTTTTAATGTCGCGTCCGTCCTAATAGCCGTTAGTATGAAAATTAAAAAATATTTTTGTAACCTAGAAAGAATAAAGAAAGAAACAAAGGGGTAGGTCAAAATCTTGTGAGGACGATTAACGTAGATTGTCCTTGTGGACCACCCTCCCTTTAATAAGGACCGTGGTCCCCAGGTCTGCATCAATAACCTCTTCTGAGCACAGTGGTGTAAGCTTATTCCCCAGGCGTTTGTTTGCTTTCAGGAAAACCTTATCGCCCACTTGGTAAGTTTTATGAGTCCTATCTTTGTTTACGTGTTTGAGGGTTCTCTCCTGAGCCTGTTGAATTTTTTTGCTAATTACTGTCTCGAATTCTGCTGATTTCGAGTGTAAAATGTCTATGGGTTTTTCGTTAGTCACCGAGTGAATTGATTTATTGTATTTATTAGTTGCAAGAAGAATTATTTCAGTGGTGTCAACTAATTTGTTCTCTAGCTTCAAACATCGTGCTATTTCGGCCAGGGTGCTATGAAATCTCTCTACTTGGCCGTTTGAGGTGCTGTGTAGAGGTGGTGCGTTAGAAACGGTAATGTTATAGTTGTTCAGGAGAATGGATTTTATGGTCTCGGAGTTTAGGGATTTCTCGTTATCGCAGTAGATCGTTTTCGCTTTTGGAAAAAAATTCGCTATTTGCATTATCGGAGTTTTTACGTCCACAATAGCCCTTGACGCGATCACCTGTACTGTGGCGAATTTCGAGAATTTGTCCACACACGTAAGGAAAAGAGTTCCGTCTGTAGAAAAAATGTCAATATGGAGGATTTCCCCCACAGAATTAGGTATAGGTGTTTGTGCTACTGCTTGTTTGGATGGGTGGCGTTTGTACTTTGCCATGGAACAGATTTTGCAGTTTGTTGCTACATCCGTTGCTAGTCGGAACATTTTTGGAAAAAAATAGTCCCTTAGGACTTGTTTCACATTTTCCTGGGCTGCTCGATGCGCTCTATTGTGTTCGGTTACAACGATCTCCTTCTGTTCGGTTCCGTCCGTTATGTCCTGTACAAAGCTTTTTGAATGTCTGAACGTAGTGTTCGGGAATAGCTCCACGAGTTTGTGTTGAATAAATGCCAGAATTGGTAGGGAGCAATATATTGCGTTTACCACTTCTGCATTAACCACTTCTAGCAAGGAATTTAGTAGGTTACCGCGGTCATTTATTTTTATTATGTGTCTAACTTTGCTTTTAAACAGAATAAACGTGTCTACGGACGAGCTGTTACTCTCTTCAATTATTATTTGATTCCTGAAACAGTTAACCGGGTTGTCCGTTGTGGCTATGGTATACGTGAGCGATTCCTCGCTATGTATGGTAGCCATGTCGGAGTCCTGTTCATCCTCTAAAGCGTTAACGTTTTGACAACGGGACAACGCGTCAGCGACAAAGTTTTCTTTGCCAGGTGTATAAATCACCTTTGCACCGTGGTCGTCAATGATTTCCTTCCAGCGCTTTAATTTAGCGTTAGGATTTTTATCAGAGACGGCGTAAGTGAGTGGCTGGTGGTCGGTAAAGATCTGTAGATTTTTTACTCCGTACAAATAATTGCGGAGGTTTTTTAGTGCCCAGACTATGGCGAGGAGTTCCCGCTCGTTGGTTGCATAGTTCTTTTCGTTATCACGCAGAGTGCGTGATATCATTGTAATTGGGCGACCACCCTGCGATAGAACCGCCCCTAGACCAAAACCTGACGCGTCCGTTGTTAGATCGAACGGTTTCTTATAGTCTGGGTAGGAAAGTAAAACATCTTCTGATGCTAGGATTTCTCTTAGTCTGCAGAATGTTTCCATCTGTTCCTTGTTCATTTCAATGCATATTTTTCTTGATTGGTATTTGCTTATCTTACCGTTTTCGCCCTTAAGAATGCTAGTAAGAGGCCTTGCAATTGCTGCAAAATTCTTAATAAAGCATCTATAGTAGCTAGCCAACCCTATGAAAGATCTTAGCTCGAAAAGGGTCTTTGGCTGGGGAAATTGCTTTATGGCCCTGACCTTTTCGGGTGATGTCCGTAAGCCCCCTTGCGTCACAATGAATCCCAAGTATTCAACGCTCTTTTTGAAGAACTTTGATTTTTCTTGAGATACTCTCATACCTGCTTCGGAAAGTTTTCTTAGGACCCATCTTATGTCATTAAGATGGTCCTCTTTCGTTTTTGAGTATATTATGACATCGTCGACATAAACGTAGCATATCTTTGAAATTCCATCTCGTAGGACGTCATCGATAGCTCTTTGGAAAATGCTCGGAGCATTTTTTAGTCCAAATGGCAATCTACAGAATTCGTATTTACCATTATTTATTGAGAAAGCCGTCTTCTGCCGGTCTCTCTCTGCCAGCTCTATTTGGTGAAAGCCGGCTTTAAGGTCGAGTGTTGTAAAAAACTTTGACTCGCCCAGGTTCGATAATATTGTCGAAATCGCAGGGATAGGGTATCTATCGTCTACGGTTTTTTCGTTTAGCTTTCTAAAGTCGATAACGAGTCGCTTCTTCTTGACCCCGTTCTGGTCGGTTCCTTTTTTGTCAACAACCCACGTTGGGTTATTATAAGGAGACTTGGATGGCCTTATTACGCCGTCCGCTAGAAGTTGTTTAACCTCTGCGTTGACGAATTCAGTTACACCCATGGGGTGCGGGTACGACTTTGAGTACACCGGCTCCCCATCTGTTTTAATTGTAGCAACAGTATTTATATTAAAAGGAAGAGCTTCGTCTGGATCAGCGAAGGCTTTGTAATTTTCGCCTATCATCTTGTCAAAGGCACCTTTTACCGCGGGGGAACGTCCTCGTCATCTATTTTGATGAAGTTGACATTTTCTGCCTTAGCGAACTGGATCTTTTCAAATCCGTTATTAGTGTGGATAATATTTTCAGTAAAATCGAGTTTCGCATTCACTTGTTTAAGCAAGTCGAGACCGATAATACCGTCAAAATCTTTCAGAACTTTAAGAATGAAAAATGGTGATTTAACATTAAATATGGAAGCAAAACATTTCTTCTCGATTTTTGTAAAGCCGTGGACTGACTTTACGTTAAATGGGGTGTCCACAGCCACGACGCCTTTCAGCCCCGGGAGTGGAGTAAAATAATTTTTTGAGGTACCTGTATCGATTAAAAGTTTTATTTCCCTTCCTGCCAGCGTACGCGTAATGTACGGGAGTAGGGACTTTACCCTAAAAAATTAATAGAGTCCTCTGCGTCCAGGTCATCCTCTATTTCTGTGGCGCATGCTTGCGCAACGGAATCGTAGTCCTCTTCGCCGGACTGCTCCTCGGGCATGAAGTTGATTTTCTGCTGGGTCCTTGCCGATTGCCCTGCTACCCATGCCGAAGGCTGTCTAAAACGGGATGAGGTATCCACGTCCATTGGCTCCGCCCTTGTTTGTTTCTGGGCGTTTCCCGTATTACTATATGGTCTTTGTTTAAAAGAACCGGGTTGATTATTGCCTTCTTTTTGAGGTCTGGCAAAGTAAGGGGTCTTTTGCATTGCCCCCCAATTTTCGACTTTGTTCTTGGCCCGTGGACCAATTCTTCCAACCCGCTTGTCGCTGGTTGTTTGGTTTACTCACTTTTTCCTCGCTGTGCCGAGCAAAACTAGCCGCAAAAACACTTCTTTCGTTGCTTGATTCGGCTTCTTGGGCCAAAGCCAATGCCGATGGCAAATCTTGTGGTTGCGCGGGAAATACGGCCATCTTTAAAGATTTTTTTAAGCCGGATACGAACGCATGCAGGGCGTCGTTCCTGAATTTTTGGTTCAGAACGGCTGCTGCGTTAGCGTCGTGGGTCATAATAATTTTATTTGTTAAAAGCGTTAGCTTTCGTTCTACTTCGTCGTAGTATTTAAGTAAGGGTAAATCTCCTTGCCTTAGTAAACTTAATTCTTGTTGAATTACGTGTGTCGGAGTTTTATCCGCATACGTGAAATCTAAACGTGCCAGTATGGCATGGAAATTTAACACTGTATTATATGAAGACAATGCAGCGGACGCTGGTCCTCTTACTTTGTTTCTGAGGATTGCGACTGCTTGATAGAATCGACTGCTGCCCTCGTAAGGCTCGAATACCCTGTATGCTGCTGTGGCAGCCTGCCTCCAGGAGACGTAACTCTCCTGTTTCCCTTCAAATTCTGGGACAGATTTTACTATATCTAGCGGTTCGGAACATTCTATTCCTGGTTCAATTTTGATCTCCTGATACGTTTTAATTTCCGGGGTTTTGATTTTTAATGAGTTTATTTCTGCCATCAATGTGGCTACCTTCTCATCAAATTCTCGTTGTTGCCTTTCGAGTGCGCCTTTCATGGCGTTCTCAATGGCTAGAAGCTGTTCATGAGACATTTCTATTGTTTGACTGGAAAATTCAGAGGTTCTAGTTTCAAGGACGCTCCCTCGAACGAGGGTGTTAGTTGCGGTCCTACTGGTTAATGGATAAAAGTCCTCTTGGTGAGCCCTTGACCCCCGAGATTTCCTATACTCTTCTAAAAGTTCTTCGTCCGACGACGCGTAGTTTCCCGTGGACATGGGTCAAAATTAATAATAAAAATTGCTGCGTGTTTTTAATTTTGTAATATTTCCTTAAAAAAAATTGTAATGTTTAGATCTATTTTTCGTAATATTTTGCTTGTTTTTATTTAAAAAAAAAAATCTCAGTGCACTTTTTTATAAACAGTAAAAATGAGTTAGCTGTGCCAAAGCTTTTATTCGTACTCAAATTTCAAGAAAAATGTATTTCTTCGTACTCAGATTTCAGAGAGAAAAAAACAAAATGTACTAATTTTTTAAATCATGTATTTCCTATTGTATTAATTTTTTATTTTTTATTTCTCTTGCACAATAAGTTTGACAAGTTTTAGCCTTTTATGAAAAGGGGAAAAAAGTTTTAAGAGGGAGAAAAGAAAACACAAAATATAAATATTTTCTCTTTTTTTTATCATGTAGTCATTACAGGCCTAGCGAATTCCGTTTTATTTGTTTAAAAACTTTTTATTTTCTGTATTATTTTTTTCACGAACAGACAAACGAACAGCCTACTTACATTTTCTTATATTTATTTATTAAAATATGCTGCAAGTTGCCGTCGGCTTTCCTTTGCTTCAGCTTGTTGATTCCCACGGAGGGGGCGAGGGTTACCCTACAGCTCCCTTTACTTTAGTTGCTCCCACGGAGGGGGGCGAGGGGTATCCCTACAGCTCCCTTTACTTGAATTATTCCCGCGGAGGGGGGCGAGGGTTGTCCCTACAGCTCCCTTTTTCACTGCTTCGTTGGTTTTTTGAGTTTTATGCAAGATTTAACTGAATAAAATCTTGCATATAATTTTTTGTTTTAGAACTTTTCGTTTTTGTCTTTTATATTATTTTCACTGTTTCTACAACTTTTTGTGTAGAAAAATATATTTGGTCCGAATGTCTTAGAAGCTTTTTTAAGGGTGGGTTTTCTTCTCAGCTTCTATTTGTTTTCACTTGTATGTTTTTTTATTTATTTTATTTTTCGACTACCGAATTTTTTTTTTTTGCCGAATTTTTCACTTGTATTATTTTATTTTATATTAGGTATATTTTATATAAAGTATTCACTTTATTTTTAAGCCGTTTACGCAATTTTCTATTTACGCGATTTTCGGGTGCGAGTTCTTTATCACGCTTGGGCGCCAGTTAATAATAAATTATTTGTGTGTGGGTTTTACAAATAATATTTATTGATAATTTGTTTCGCACAAGCCCGTTAGGGTTAGTGTTACTGACAAATATAAAATAATAGATTATTCGTGTGTGGGTTTTACAAATAATATTTATTGATCATTTGTTTCGCACAAACCCGTTAGGGTTAGTGTTACTGACAAAGATAAAATATATCGCGAGCTAAGGCTGCGGAGTTCTACTTTAGACTGAATTAAAATACTACCCGGGCTGTACTTCGAAGCCTTCGTTGGGCTGCGGCGCAGTTGCCCAATTGCAGTGTCAGCATTCCGTATCCGGCCAGCAACGATCACATGTTGCGCAAGTGCCCGAGCCGGTCCGCGGACAGTTGCCCTTGGAATGCGTAGTCAGCACCTCTTTCGTTACGCGTGCGGGCCACCGGATCCGGTGTGCAATTTGGCACTTTTCCTAAATTCTTTCTGAGCGTGTTAACTTGTATAAGCTATCAACTGGCTTACCCAGTTCTATTGCTCTTTTGAGCTACACATAAATTTTACAAGCTGCTCCTCCGGAGCTCCGGAGGCATGTACTGATCCAACGCTAGCACGATACCTCCTACAGTTGTGTAAAATGTGCTCTTGGTCCTCGTCTGCTCCTGGGCAATTGAAGCACTGTGGACTTTCATCATGTCCGAATCTTTGGTGGTATTTTCTGTACCCCCCCCCGTGGCATGAAAGAAACTGGGTAAGTTGGTAACTTACCTGGCCTGGTAATTTTTGATGTCTTCCGATCCAATCCTGGATGTTGAGAATTGCCTGTGCGTCCATCAACCATCTACCTTTGGTCGTTGAGTACCACCTCTCATGCCATGTAGATAATGCCGCTAGACGGGCTGACTTCTTAATGGCCTTCCGGGATGAGTTCCTTCCCCGTTATTGATTGGATGCATAGATTTCATCCGCTTCATTAGCCAGAATATCGATTGGGATCATTCCGGCTAGAACGAGGGAGGCGGCGACACTGCAGGCAGTTTAATTATGGCTGGATGCGTCTGGCCGAACGCCTTCCTTAAAAGGATGTCCGTTGCTGGCACCCCTGGAGATTCCACCATCTTTCCTATGGGTTCCGAAACCTCCTCTTTTCTGGTGATCTCGTCCAGATCCTTGCACTCGATTCTATTTTGTGGGTCAGAGAGCGCACTTGACCTGATCTCCTATCGATTCGGAGACCAGTGCTTTGAATCCAGCTGTTTCCTCTCCTGATTTCTTCAGCTGCAGAAGTAGCTCTTCCTTCTAGGTCTTCTTAATCCTCGATACTGCTTCTCCTAGTCCTTGCAGCTTCTTGTTGTGAGGAGATTTGGTCTCCCCACACGCCAAGACAGGAAGCCGGGGGCAGAAGAGGGGGGCGGTGCGGAAGCGGTCCAATGGGTCAAGCACCGGTCAACAACCGAGCAGTCAAGGGAAGGACCCCAAGGGGGCGGCGAGGGGCAAGCCACCGTCGCTCCATGGGAAGACGGAATCGACGTGGAACGTAACGGCTCCCGGAGCAGCAAGTGGTCAGCGGGAAAAGTAACCAAAAGGGGTGGGGGGGAAGAGCAGCACGCCGTTCAGCTGTGTTTAGAAAGTGCGGCAGGGTTAGCGTCAACGAAGGAGAAAGGAGTGGAGGGGGTAACGCAGGGCGTAGCGGGCCCTCGAGGTCCGCTTGACGACAACGGAGATCCGAGGCCGAGAGGAACGAGGGGGGCACGGACGGCGACCCGCCAACGGGAGAGTGGCGTGATTTTTGGAGCAGGATTAACGGCAGGAGCAGAACCAGCGAGGATTAACGGGCGCTCCAGTCAGTATATAAGGAGGCCCATTGGAGCAGATCGGGACGAGTCTTTTTAGGAAGCTTGTAGCGTTGAGTTGGAGGACCGCCTGTGGAGAGTCCGCCAGTCAAGTGTTAGAGCGTTTCTAAAAAGGATTCGGTTTGTTTGAGTTGAAGGACCGCCTTTGGAGAGTCCGACAGCCCATCCTTGGAGCCCTTGTCCAGGACTTCAATTAGGGTACTTCCCTTCGTCACTTCGGCGAACGAGCGGTTGGACGGCTGCGGCTGGGCCTTCCTCTTCTTAGCCTGGGGGGCTTCTCCCTTCGTGGACCTCTGCTTTTTCGCGCTTTGCGCGATCTCCTTGGCAGGGTCTGACCCAGTACGTTTATTCGGATCCAGCCTCACTCCCGCCTTTTCCGGATTAAAGTCTGGCAGGATCTTCCTTGCCCACTTGATGATCTCGGCCTGGTCCGGGTTGGCTTCGGCCGATGGGTCCGCCCTCATCAGAATGAAGGCTGCTCTTCTATCTTTGTAAGAGCCTTTACGCTGCGGCGAGTGAGACGCTCCCGGACCAGGGTACTTCCCTTCGTCACTTCGGCGAACGAGCGGTTGGACGGCTGCGGCTGGGCCTTCCTCTTCTTAGCCTGGGGGGCTTCTCCCTTCGTGGACCTCTGCTTTTTCGCGCTTTGCGCGATCTCCTTGGCAGGGTCTGACCCAGTACGTTTATTCGGATCCAGCCTCACTCCCGCCTTTGATGACTTCCCGACTTGATGATCTCGGCCTGGTCCGGGTTGGCTTCGGCCGATGGGTCCGCCCTCATCAGAATGAAGGCTGCTCTTCTTCTATCTTTGTAAGAGCCTTTACGCTGCGGCGAGTGAGACGCTCCCGGACCAGGGTACTTCCCTTCGTCACTTCGGCGAACGAGCGGTTGGACGGCTGCGGCTGGGCCTTCCTCTTCTTAGCCTGGGGGCTTCTCCCTTCGTGGACCTCTGCTTTTTCGCGCTTTGCGCGATCTCCTTGGCAGGGTCTGACCCAGTACGTTTATTCGGATCCAGCCTCACTCCCGCCTTTTCCGGATTAAAGTCTGGCAGGATCTTCCTTGCCCACTTGATGATCTCGGCCTGGTCCGGGTTGGCTTCGGCCGATGGGTCCGCCCTCATCAGAATGAAGGCTGCTCTTCTATCTTTGTAAGAGCCTTTACGCTGCGGCGAGTGAGACGCTCCCGGACCAGGGTACTTCCCTTCGTCACTTCGGCGAACGAGCGGTTGGACGGCTGCGGCTGGGCCTTCCTCTTCTTAGCCTGGGGGGCTTCTCCCTTCGTGGACCTCTGCTTTTTCGCGCTTTGCGCGATCTCCTTGGCAGGGTCTGACCCAGTACGTTTATTCGGATCCAGCCTCACTCCCGCCTTTGATGACTTCCCGACTTGATGATCTCGGCCTGGTCCGGGTTGGCTTCGGCCGATGGGTCCGCCCTCATCAGAATGAAGGCTGCTCTTCTTCTATCTTTGTAAGAGCCTTTACGCTGCGGCGAGTGAGACGCTCCCGGACCAGGGTACTTCCCTTCGTCACTTCGGCGAACGAGCGGTTGGACGGCTGCGGCTGGGCCTTCCTCTTCTTAGCCTGGGGGGCTTCTCCCTTCGTGGACCTCTGCTTTTTCGCGCTTTGCGCGATCTCCTTGGCAGGGTCTGACCCAGTACGTTTATTCGGATCCAGCCTCACTCCCGCCTTTTCCGGATTAAAGTCTGGCAGGATCTTCCTTGCCCACTTGATGATCTCGGCCTGGTCCGGGTTGGCTTCGGCCGATGGGTCCGCCCTCATCAGAATGAAGGCTGCTCTTCTATCTTTGTAAGAGCCTTTACGCTGCGGCGAGTGAGACGCTCCCGGACCAGGGTACTTCCCTTCGTCACTTCGGCGAACGAGCGGTTGGACGGCTGCGGCTGGGCCTTCCTCTTCTTAGCCTGGGGGGCTTCTCCCTTCGTGGACCTCTGCTTTTTCGCGCTTTGCGCGATCTCCTTGGCATGGTCTGACCCAGTACGTTTATTCGGATCCAGCCTCACTCCCGCCTTTGATGACTTCCCGACTTGATGATCTCGGCCTGGTCCGGGTTGGCTTCGGCCGATGGGTCCGCCCTCATCAGAATGAAGGCTGCTCTTCTTCTATCTTTGTAAGAGCCTTTACGCTGCGGCGAGTGAGACGCTCCCGGACCAGGGTTCGCCTTAGGGGCCCCGCCGGTTAGTTTAGAGGTTGACCCTGGGGTCTTCCTCTCCACACCGTTCGGTGGTCCCATGGCTAGCACCGCTTTGGAAGAAGAAGCCTTGGCAACCTCCTTCGCACCGGCGCGTCCTGCCTCCAGATGTTGCCCCTCTGTGGGGGCTTCTCCATCTCAGCAACTCCTTGGCTTTTGAGGGCCTTGGAGTTTGACGGATCAGTGACCCCATTTCCGGACATTTTTAGGGAGCTCCGTTCTCCACTTAGGTTTTTGTTTGGAATGGTAGTGTTCATATCTTGGTCCCACGAGTAGACGGGAAGGGGTTCGTCCATCATGACATAGCCCGCTTGTCACGATAAGCCTGGTTAAAATTGGGAGGTCGGCCGGTTCCCCAGAGGTCGCATGTTAGCGTCCGAGCCCCCCCTCGGATACGCATCCCTCAGCATATTCTGTTCCACCTTGGATTGGGGAGATTTGAGGAAGGGAATGTTCTTCTCCCCGCCCGACTACCATTAGCCAGCATCCTCGGCAGAGACATGACCGTACCGGGAACTGTTACCAGCCCTCTCGTGGAGAGTATAGTCGTACTACCAGCGGAGTACACAGTTACGGCACGCAATTGCTTGCGTGTAGGTCCCCCTGTTGTACCCGTTGGCTGACGGCCTTCCTCTGCAGCCTAACACAACATACATACATAAGTGGTGCGCTTATCGCACTTAAGAAAGTGCGATATACCCCAACGTTTCCCAAGAGTCGACATAGCTTGACTAGATGATCACATGCATAAAATCAAAACCTTACTGCCAATATATACAGACAAATTACACAGTGCGACAGTCACTTGGAACTTTTAAAGAGATATATAAGGAATTGTTTATTACGTCGAATGTAGCACAAAACCGTGTTTGATATATTTGTAACAGACTCAAAATCTTGATTCATTTAGAAAAAACCGTTTTCGGTACTTTTTTGCCCTTAAAAATGCATAAAAGTGTAATTTTAAACCAATTTTAAATTTTCTGACGTTTTTCAATAGTGAAATGTTGTAGCTTTTGAAAAAATGGATCTTTAATTTTTATACCCTTGCAGGGGGTATTATAATTTTGTCCAAAAGTGTGCAACGCAGTGAAGGAGTTCAAATTTTACACGAGAGCATTTTTAGCAAAATAATACGACATGCCAAATTTCATAAGGATCGGCCGACTATATCCTATACCTGCCATATAACTGAACGATCGGAAATGCTGGATGCTGGAAATGTTGGAAAGCTGGAACTTAGTACAGAATATATTTTTGGTTAGTTAATCCGACCTACCAAATTTCATATCGATAGGTCGACTATATCTTATAGCTGCCATATAAATGAACGATCGGAAATGGTATTTGGTAGAAATACCAACTTTGGTATTTTTGGATAGAAGCTATCTCAAAATTTTTTTGAGATATTTTGTTGTAATAATTTGGTTTTATTAAATATTTTATTATATATATATATTATATATTCTCATAAGGATCGGCCAACTATATCCGATGTTTGCGATATATATCCGGTTTTAAATGCAAGGTTATATGAACTTCGGCTGCGCCCGAAGTTTGCTTTCATTTCTTGTTTTAAATAAAAAGGATACAATTTTTACACAAGAAACTAACATTTTTGCCTTTTTGTCGTGTTTTTCGGGCTTTGATACCATTTTTTCAGTACAACTTTCAAAAAATGGTTACCTTATTGACAAACACTATTGATTTAAGGGCTTTGCAAATGACTAGTGTTCTCATTGCGCAATAATCCTTTTCACCCCATTTCCATCGAGTTTCATGTCGGTCACGGCTATAATGGCGTCACCCCTCAAGCGTCCCTGCTGGAAACAGTACTGGTTGACCCAGAGCGTTTCTTTGTCTTCAGCGAATGTAACGATGGGAGTAGCGATGGTCATCTCGAGCACTTTTTTTTGTTCCCTTTCAGCAGATTGAGGGTCTGCCTTTTCAACGCTTTTGGAAAAGTGCCGTGCTGGGGACACTTGTTTAAGGTCCCAGCAAATACCTCCGGTTGCTTCTGCATTGCCTACCTGAGGATGGCATTTGGCACTCCGTCTGGTCCTGGAGTCTTTCTGGCTTCAATCTTTTTTTGTGAAGCACCGAATCTCCTTGGTGCTTCGGGAACAGAGACTCCACTATTTTCTTTAGTAGGGTAGGGCATGTTGGCCTAAGGTGTTCTTGCCCTTTATTTTTTCCCATGATGACATTTTAGGCTTTTTCCCATGGGTCCACCTCCGCCTCAACGCAGATCTTTTTGAAACACTCGCGATTGCAGGCTTTTATAGCCATTTCAAAGCCCTCTTAACTTCATTGAACTCCTTCGTTCTGGTGGTCTGTTCCTCTGTGCCTCACTGTGTCTCTCCTTAATCGCTAGATCGCTAATGATCGTAAAAGTTCCTTCGCTGCTCCTTCCTTGGAAGGTTGATAGGGTCCAGTCAACATCTGAATAGTTACCGAGAGTGCTTCCGATCCAAAAAAATCCTTTCGTTTCGGTCTGTTCACCTTGGGAATCCGTTTCCTACTTACACCTCCAAGGGTTAAGTGTATGGTGTATAACTGACCTCCCAGTTTCACTTTCTTATTAGTGCGCTGCTAACGAATGTGATGTCGATGATCAATCTACGCATTGCCTTGCTATTCGTCAGCTTTTGACCTCGATGACCAGCTTTTGACCAGCTTCGACCTCCGCAACCAAACTCCTAAGCATCACCTAAGTAACACCATTAATTTTTTCCCGAACGAAGCTTTCGCTGAATTTTATCTGTTTTTTTTTTGAAAGGGCGCTCTTAAATATCAGACATTTCCCACTTCCAGCTACGTATCCCGCTTCCTCTTCGGCGTTGCTGCAGAACGCATACTTTGGTTCCCCCGCGCAGTCTTTGGTCATATCGCTAAAGGTCGATGGCGCTCTGGCGTTGCCTTGTCATGTGCCCAAGCTCAAGGCAACTAGCACTCAATGACTCGGACTTTTCAGATCCTCGGAGTCTTCTTAAGTAGCCTTGTGTATAAGCTATCAACTGGCTTACCCAGTTCTATTGCTCTTTTGAGCTACACATAAATTTTACAAGCTGCTCCTCCGGAGCTCCGGAGGCATGTACTGATCCAACGCTAGCACGACACCTCCTACAGTTGTGTAAAATGTGCTCTTGGTCCTCGTCTGCTCCTGGGCAATTGAAGCACTGTGGACTTTCATCATGTCCGAATCTTTGGTGGTATTTTCTGTACCCCCCCCGTGGCATGAAAGAAACTGGGTAAGTTGGTAACTTACCTGGCCTGATAATTTTTGATGTCTTCCGATCCAATCCTGGATGTTGAGAATTGCCTGTGCGTCCATCAACCATCTACCTTTGGTCGTTGAGTACCACCTCTCATGCCATGTAGATAATGCCGCTAGACGGGCTGACTTCTTAATGGCCTTCCGGGATGAGTTCCTTCCCCGTTATTGATTGGATGCATAGATTTCATCCGCTTCATTAGCCAGAATATCGATTGGGATCATTCCGGCTAGAACGAGGGAGGCGGCGACACTGCAGGCAGTTTAATTATGGCTGGATGCGTCTGGCCGAACGCCTTCCTTAAAAGGATGTCCGTTGCTGGCACCCCTGGAGATTCCACCATCTTTCCTATGGGTTCCGAAACCTCCTCCTTTCTGGTGATCTCGTCCAGATCCTTGCACTCGATTCTATTTTGTGGGTCAGAGAGCGCACTTGACCTGATCTCCTATCGATTCGGAGACCAGTGCTTTGAATCCAGCTGTTTCCTCTCCTGATTTCTTCAGCTGCAGAAGTAGCTCTTCCTTCTAGGTCTTCTTAATCCTCGATACTGCTTCTCCTAGTCCTTGCAGCTTCTTGTTGTGAGGAGATTTGGTCTCCCCACACGCCAAGACAGGAAGCCGGGGGCAGAAGAGGGGGGCGGTGCGGAAGCGGTCCAATGGGTCAAGCACCGGTCAACAACCGAGCAGTCAAGGGAAGGACCCCAAGGGGGCGGCGAGGGGCAAGCCACCGTCGCTCCATGGGAAGACGGAATCGACGTGGAACGTAACGGCTCCCGGAGCAGCAAGTGGTCAGCGGGAAAAGTAACCAAAAGGGGTGGGGGGGAAGAGCAGCACGCCGTTCAGCTGTGTTTAGAAAGTGCGGCAGGGTTAGCGTCAACGAAGGAGAAAGGAGTGGAGGGGGTAACGCAGGGCGTAGCGGGCCCTCGAGGTCCGCTTGACGACAACGGAGATCCGAGGCCGAGAGGAACGAGGGGGCACGGACGGCGACCCGCCAACGGGAGAGTGGCGTGATTTTTGGAGCAGGATTAACGGCAGGAGCAGAACCAGCGAGGATTAACGGGCGCTCCAGTCAGTATATAAGGAGGCCCATTGGAGCAGATCGGGACGAGTCTTTTTAGGAAGCTTGTAGCGTTGAGTTGGAGGACCGCCTGTGGAGAGTCCGCCAGTCAAGTGTTAGAGCGTTTCTAAAAAGGATTCGGTTTGTTTGAGTTGAAGGACCGCCTTTGGAGAGTCCGACAGCCAAGCGCAAGGAGAGCGAATAAACAATAAGGAAAGGATCCATCGCTGGACTTTCCTCTGAAAACCCAGGGCATCTGAGTCGAGTTGGTTCATCCCCGAACACGGCAGGTAGCCTTGCAAGGAAGTGAGGAAAGGATAAGTCTGGCGTATGCCTTACCGACCCCTGAGATCACAACCAACAGGCGTGGTCCTGCGAAACAAGGATAGGCCTCCTCGTGAACTCACGCCTAAGCTTTGGAAACCGATCAGGTACACCCCGGTCACCCGCAAAACAACTCCCCATTTCGGACCCACTGGTGTGTCTCCGGAGTAGTGGAGTCGCGACACCCGGTCAGCAGGGCAACCTCCAACCCTGGCTCATTAGCGCACGCGCGTGGTGTGTCCAGGTGTAGTGGGTGGCGCGTCGTCCACAGGCAACTTCCAAACCCGGCTCGCTAGTGCAAGTACACTGCGTGTACTGGCGTAGCGGGGGCAGCAGTCGCCAAGAAACTTCCAAACCCGGCTCGCTGGTGCATACGCACTGCGTGTCCCGGTGTAGAGAAGGCGACAGTCCGCAGCCTACTCCCAATTCAGACTCTCTGAAGTATAGGAGCGGACGAGCGTTGTCCTTGACCAGTCGCAGTCGACCCAAGGGGGTGTTCTGAGAGGTAGGAAGGCCTGTTTGTGGCCAACGAAAGGGCGAAGTTTTGGAGGACCTACGTCAACGGTAGCAGCATCGGTAGCCGCGACGGCAGCAGCGACGGAGCAGACGTAGAAGGAAGCGCCGGCGTCGGAACAGCAAGATTTCGAAGCGGAGCCCGTGTCCGGGATCGAGAGTCAGATCTTTTGTATCAAGAAAGCCATACGGAATAAAGAATTCATAACGTTTACGCTATTTGTATTATTTCTGGGCTCGGGCAAATCACGTCGAACTATAAATTCGGTGGAACAGACCCGCGAAACTCTGTGAGCTAGCCGCGGCAAACTGTGGCGAGCGGAAGGAGTAGAAACAGTTCGTTACACCTGCCGCCCAAACAACGTGATTGCACAGTCTAGAAGTAACATAGCAAAAAAAAAAAAAAACATGGGAAAGAAAAACTGGATCTACACGCTTAAAAAAGAAGAGCTAAGCGAGGTGTGCAGGGAACTCGGTCTACCAGCAGACGGGACGGTGGAAACCATGAGATCATTAGTGGCAAAGTGGGTCGACGAGTCCAAGGACGAGGAAATACTGGCGTTGACTCACGGGCTCGAGGAAAGGTTTGGGCTGAGATCCACCCCCAGGCAGAGAGCGACCAGCGAGACCGAACGATTTATAGCAAGCTTAGCGGTACCAGAGCCAAAAATAGGAAGGAGCATGGAGCCACAATCAAGAAAATATGTCCCGGCCCCAGTGGATTACGCCAAAGTGGCCAGACAGGTGCGGGACTGGTCCTTTCGGTTCGACGGAACAGGAGACCCACTAGAGTTCCTCGACCGAGTGACGTGGTCCGCGAAAACCTATGGTTTGGAAATAAACACGATCCCGAGGGCTATGCCAGAACTACTACAAGGCAGGGCTCAAAGATGGTTCATCATGAACCATGAAGAATGGCCAACAAGGTTCAAGGCGAGCTTTGAAAACTTGTTCCTGCCGAAAGGATATTTCGAGAAATTGGCGGATCAAGTTCGCCAACGGAAGCAGCGGCGTGGAGAGCCATTCAAAGAGTACATGGTAGACCTTCAGTCACTAATGAACCCACTAGGAAAAAGCACAAAGGAGGTGATCGAGAGGCTCGTCGAGAATTGCATGCCAAGGATGAAGATGTTTATAAGGCCATACGCCTGCGCATCTTTAGAGGAGGTGATGGGCCTGGCAGAAGAGTTCGAGGAGATGGCGCAAGAAGAAGAGGCCTTTAACAGGCAAGTTGCCACAGAACAGCGATGGAGCCACAGTCAACCGGCCGTAGACGAGAGGTGGCCAAAGGAACAACCACAGCATGGCGAGACAGCAAGGTACCATGGGGGTCAATGGACTCAGAAAACGCCACGGGACGAGTTCCACCACCCGGCCGTCCAAAACGCTCAATGGACGCCAAGGTGGCAGAGGGAGGAACTGCGCCAAGGCCCGCCCGTGGCGTGAAAGAAACTGGGTAAGTTGGTAACTTACCTGGCCTGGTAATTTTTGATGTCTTCCGATCCAATCCTGGATGTTGAGAATTGCCTGTGCGTCCATCAACCATCTACCTTTGGTCGTTGAGTACCACCTCTCATGCCATGTAGATAATGCCGCTAGACGGGCTGACTTCTTAATGGCCTTCCGGGATGAGTTCCTTCCCCGTTATTGATTGGATGCATAGATTTCATCCGCTTCATTAGCCAGAATATCGATTGGGATCATTCCGGCTAGAACGAGGGAGGCGGCGACACTGCAGGCAGTTTAATTATGGCTGGATGCGTCTGGCCGAACGCCTTCCTTAAAAGGATGTCCGTTGCTGGCACCCCTGGAGATTCCACCATCTTTCCTATGGGTTCCGAAACCTCCTCCTTTCTGGTGATCTCGTCCAGATCCTTGCACTCGATTCTATTTTGTGGGTCAGAGAGCGCACTTGACCTGATCTCCTATCGATTCGGAGACCAGTGCTTTGAATCCAGCTGTTTCCTCTCCTGATTTCTTCAGCTGCAGAAGTAGCTCTTCCTTCTAGGTCTTCTTAATCCTCGATACTGCTTCTCCTAGTCCTTGCAGCTTCTTGTTGTGAGGAGATTTGGTCTCCCCACACGCCAAGACAGGAAGCCGGGGGCAGAAGAGGGGGGCGGTGCGGAAGCGGTCCAATGGGTCAAGCACCGGTCAACAACCGAGCAGTCAAGGGAAGGACCCCAAGGGGGCGGCGAGGGGCAAGCCACCGTCGCTCCATGGGAAGACGGAATCGACGTGGAAAGTAACGGCTCCCGGAGCAGCAAGTGGTCAGCGGGAAAAGTAACCAAAAGGGGTGGGGGGGGAAGAGCAGCACGCCGTTCAGCTGTGTTTAGAAAGTGCGGCAGGGTTAGCGTCAACGAAGGAGAAAGGAGTGGAGGGGGTAACGCAGGGCGTAGCGGGCCCTCGAGGTCCGCTTGACGACAACGGAGATCCGTGGCCGAGAGGCACGAGGGGGGCACGGACGGCGACCCGCCAACGGGAGAGTGGCGTGATTTTTGGAGCTGGATTAACGGCAGGAGCAGAACCAGCGAGGATTAACGGGCGCTCCAGTCAGTATATAAGGAGGCCCATTGGAGCAGATCGGGACGAGTCTTTTTAGGAACCTTGTAGCGTTGAGTTGGAGGACCGCCTGTGGAGAGTCCGCCAGTCAAGTGTTAGAGCGTTTCTAAAAAGGATTCGGTTTGTTTGAGTTGAAGGACCGCCTTTGGAGAGTCCGACAGCCAAGCGCAAGGAGAGCGAATAAACAATAAGGAAAGGATCCATCGCTGGACTTTCCTCTGAAAACCCAGGGCATCTGAGTCGAGTTGGTTCATCCCCGAACACGGCAGGTAGCCTTGCAACGAAGTGAGGAAAGGATAAGTCTGGCGTATGCCTTACCGACCCCTGAGATCACAACCAACAGGCGTGGTCCTGCGAAACAAGGATAGGCCTCCTCGTGAACTCAAGCCCAAGCTTTGGAAACCGATCAGGTACACCCCGGTCACCCGCAAAACAACTCCCCATTTCGGACCCACTGGTATGTCTCCGGAGTAGTGGAGTCGCGACACCCGGTCAGCAGGGCAACCTCCAACCCTGGCTCATTAGCGCACGCGCGTGGTGTGTCCAGGTGTAGTGGGGGGCGCGTCGTCCACAGGCAACTCCCAAACCCGGCTCGCTAGTGCAAGTACACTGCGTGTACTGGCGTAGCGGGGGCAGCAGTCGCCAAGAAACTTCCAAACCCGGCTCGCTGGTGCATACGCACTGCGTGTCCCGGTGTAGAGAAGGCGACAGTCCGCAGCCTACTCCCAATTCAGACTCTCTGAAGTATAGGAGCGGACGAGCGTTGTCCTTGACCAGTCGCCGTCGACCCAAGGGGGTGTTCTGAGAGGTAGGAAGGCCTTTTTGTGGCCAACGAAAGGGCGAAGTTTTGGAGGACCTACGTCAACGGTAGCAGCATCGGTAGCCGCGACGGAGCAGACGTAGAAAGAAGCGCCGGCGTCGGAACAGCAAGATTTCGAAGCGGAGCCCGTGTCCGGGATCGAGAGTCAGATCTTTTGTATCAAGAAAGCCATACGGAATAAAGAATTCATAACGTTTACGCTATTTGTATTATTTCTGGGCTCGGGCAAATCACGTCGAACTATAAATTCGGTGGAACAGACCCGCGAAACTCTGTGAGCTAGCCGCGGCAAACTGTGGCGAGCGGAAGGAGTAGAAACAGTTCGTTACACCTGGTCTAGAAGTAACATAGCAAAAAAAAAAAAAAACATGGGAAAGAAAAACTGGATCTACACGCTTAAAAAAGAAGAGCTAAGCTAGGTGTGCAGGGAACTCGGTCTACCAGCAGACGGGACGGTGGAAACCATGAGATCACTAGTGGCAAAGTGGGTCGACGAGTCCAAGGACGAGGAAATACTGGCGTTGACTCACGGGCTCGAGGAAAGGTTTGGGCTGAGATCCACCCCCAGGCAGAGAGCGACCAGCGAGACCGAACGATTTATAGCAAGCTTAGCGGTACCAGAGCCAAAAATAGGAAGGAGCATGGAGCCACAATCAAGAAAATATGTCCCGGCCCCAGTGGATTACGCCAAAGTGGCCAGACAGGTGCGGGACTGGTCCTTTCGGTTCGACGGAACAGGAGACCCACTAGAGTTCCTCGACCGAGTGACGTGGTCCGCGAAAACCTATGGTTTGGACATAAACACGATCCCGAGGGCTATGCCAGAACTACTACAAGGCAGGGCTCAAAGATGGTTCATCATGAACCATGAAGAATGGCCAACAAGGTTCAAGGCGAGCTTTGAAAACTTTTTCCTGCCGAAAGGATATTTCGAGAAATTTGCGGATCAAGTTCGCCAACGGAAGCAGCGGCGTGGAGAGCCATTCAAAGAGTACATGGTAGACCTTCAGTCACTAATGAAGCCACTAGGAAAAAGCACAAAGGAGGTGATCGAGAGGCTCGTCGAGAATTGCATGCCAAGGATGAAGATGTTTATAAGGCCATACGCCTGCGCATCTTTAGAGGAGGTGATGGGCCTGGCAGAAGAGTTCGAGGAGATGGCGCAAGAAGAAGAGGCCTTTAACAGGCAAGTTGCCACAGAACAGCGATGGAGCCACAGTCAACCGGCCGTAGACGAGAGGTGGCCAAAGGAACAACCACAGCATGGCGAGACAGCAAGGTACCATGGGGGTCAATGGACTCAGAAAACGCCACGGGACGAGTTCCACCACCCGGCCGTCCAAAACGCTCAATGGACGCCAAGGTGGCAGAGGGAGGAACTGCGCCAAGGCCCGCCCGTGGCGTGAAAGAAACTGGGTAAGTTGGTAACTTACCTGGCCTGGTAATTTTTGATGTCTTCCGATCCAATCCTGGATGTTGAGAATTGCCTGTGCGTCCATCAACCATCTACCTTTGGTCGTTGAGTACCACCTCTCATGCCATGTAGATAATGCCGCTAGACGGGCTGACTTCTTAATGGCCTTCCGGGATGAGTTCCTTCCCCGTTATTGATTGGATGCATAGATTTCATCCGCTTCATTAGCCAGAATATCGATTGGGATCATTCCGGCTAGAACGAGGGAGGCGGCGACACTGCAGGCAGTTTAATTATGGCTGGATGCGTCTGGCCGAACGCCTTCCTTAAAAGGATGTCCGTTGCTGGCACCCCTGGAGATTCCACCATCTTTCCTATGGGTTCCGAAACCTCCTCCTTTCTGGTGATCTCGTCCAGATCCTTGCACTCGATTCTATTTTGGTGGGTCAGAGAGCGCACTTGACCTGATCTCCTATCGATTCGGAGACCAGTGCTTTGAATCCAGCTGTTTCCTCTCCTGATTTCTTCAGCTGCAGAAGTAGCTCTTCCTTCTAGGTCTTCTTAATCCTCGATACTGCTTCTCCTAGTCCTTGCAGCTTCTTGTTGTGAGGAGATTTGGTCTCCCCACACGCCAAGACAGGAAGCCGGGGGCAGAAGAGGGGGGCGGTGCGGAAGCGGTCCAATGGGTCAAGCACCGGTCAACAACCGAGCAGTCAAGGGAAGGACCCCAAGGGGGCGGCGAGGGGCAAGCCACCATCGCTCCATGGGAAGACGGAATCGACGTGGAACGTAACGGCTCCCGGAGCAGCAAGTGGTCAGCGGGAAAAGTAACCAAAAGGGGTGGGGGGGGGGAAGAGCAGCACGCCGTTCAGCTGTGTTTAGAAAGTGCGGCAGGGTTAGCGTCAACGAAGGAGAAAGGAGTGGAGGGGGTAACGCAGGGCGTAGCGGGCCCTCGAGGTCCGCTTGACGACAACGGAGATCCGTGGCCGAGAGGCACGAGGGGGGCACGGACGGCGACCCGCCAACGGGAGAGTGGCGTGATTTTTGGAGCTGGATTAACGGCAGGAGCAGAACCAGCGAGGATTAACGGGCGCTCCAGTCAGTATATAAGGAGGCCCATTGGAGCAGATCGGGACGAGTCTTTTTAGGAAGCTTGTAGCGTTGAGTTGGAGGACCGCCTGTGGAGAGTCCGCCAGTCAAGTGTTAGAGCGTTTCTAAAAAGGATTCGGTTTGTTTGAGTTGAAGGACCGCCTTTGGAGAGTCCGACAGCCAAGCGCAAGGAGAGCGAATAAACAATAAGGAAAGGATCCATTGCTGGACTTTCCTCTGAAAACCCAGGGCTCGTGGAGTCGAGTTGGTTCATCCCCGAACACGGCAGGTAGCCTTGCAAGGAAGTGAGGAAAGGATAAGTCTGGCGTATGCCTTACCGACCCCTGAGATCACAACCAACAGGCGTGGTCCTGCGAAACAAGGATAGGCCTCCTCGTGAACTCAAGCCCGCCAGGAAAAAAGCTTTGGAAACCGATCAGGTACACCCCGGTCACCCGCAAAACAACTCCCCATTTCGGACCCACTGGTGTGTCTCCGGAGTAGTGGAGTCGCGACACCCGGTCAGCAGGGCAACCTCCAACCCTGGCTCATTAGCGCACGCGCGTGGTGTGTCCAGGTGTAGTGGGGGGCGCGTCGTCCACAGGCAACTCCCAAACCCGGCTCGCTAGTGCAAGTACACTGCGTGTACTGGCGTAGCGGGGGCAGCAGTCGCCAAGAAACTTCCAAACCCGGCTCGCTGGTGCATACGCACTGCGTGTCCCGGTGTAGAGAAGGCGACAGTCCGCAGCCTACTCCCAATTCAGACTCTCTGAAGTATAGGAGCGGACGAGCGTTGTCCTTGACCAGTCGCAGTCGACCCAAGGGGGTGTTCTGAGAGGTAGGAAGGCCTTTTTATGGCCAACGAAAGGGCGAAGTTTTGGAGGACCTACGTCAACGGTAGCAGCATCGGTAGCCGCGACGGGAGCAGACGTAGAAAGAAGCGCCGGCGTCGGAACAGCAAGATTTCGAAGCGGAGCCCGTGTCCGGGAGCGAGAGTCAGATCTTTTGTATCAAGAAAGGCATACGGAATAAAGAATTCATAACGTTTACGCTATTTGTATTATTTCTGGGCTCGGGCAAATGACGTCGAACTATAAATTCGGTGGAACAGACCCGCGAAACTCTGTGAGCTAGCCGCGGCAAACTGTGGCGAGCGGAAGGAGTAGAAACAGTTCGTTACACCTAGCGCCCAAACAACGTGATTGCAGAGTCTAGAAGTAACATAGCAAAAAAACATGGGAAAGAAAAACTGGATCTACACGCTTAAAAAAGAAGAGCTAAGCGAGGTGTGCAGGGAACTCGGTCTACCAGCAGACCAGAAACCATGAGAACACTAGTGGCAAAGTGGGTCGACGAGTCCAAGGAATAGGAGGTACTGGCGTTGACTCACGGGCTCGAGGAAAGGTTTGGGCTGAGATCCACCCCCAGGCAGAGAGCGACCAGCGAGACCGAACGATTTATAGCAAGCTTAGCGGTACCAGAGCCAAAAATAGGAAGGAGCATGGAGCCACAGTCAAAAAAATATGTCCCGGCCCCAGTGGATTACGCCAAAGTGGCCAGACAGGTGCGGGACTGGTCCTTTCGGTTCGACGGAACAGGAGACCCACTAGAGTTCCTCGACCGAGTGACGTGGTCCGCGAAAACCTATGGTTTGGACATAAACACGATCCCGAGGGCTATGCCAGAACTACTACAAGGCAGGGCTCAAAGATGGTTCATCATGAACGATGAAGAATGGCCAACATGGAAAAGGTTTAAGGCGAGCTTTAAAAACTTTTTCCTGCCGAAAGGATATTTCGAGAAATTGGCGGATCAAGTTCGCCAACGGAAGCAGCGGCGTGGAGAGCCATTCATAGAGTACATGGTAGACCTTCAGTCACTAATGAAGCCACTAGGAAAAACCACAAAGGAGGTGATCGAGAGGCTCGTCGAGAATTGCATGCCAAGCATGAAGATGTTTATAAGGCCATACGCCTGCGCATCTTTAGAGGAGGTGATGGGCCTGGCAGAAGAGTTCGAGGAGTTGGCACAAGAAGAAGAGGCCTTTAACAGGCAAGTTGCCACAGAACAGCGATGGAGCCACAGTCAACCGGCCGTAGACGAGAGGTGGCCAAAGGAACAACCACAGCATGGCGAGACAGCAAGGTACCATGGGGGTCAATGGACTCAGAAAACGCCACGGGACGAGTTCCACCACCCGGCCGTCCAAAACGCTCAATGGACGCCAAGGTGGCAGAGGGAGGAACTGCGCCAAGGCCCGCCGGAGCAGCAAAACACAAGTCAAGGGTGGATGCCAAGATGGCAGCCTGAGACCCAGCACAGGGCAGCCCAACAACGACCAGATCGGCAATGGACAGCAGGACCAAGGCAGGGTTCTGTTGAAAACCCAGCACAAGCATGCAACAGATGCGGTGGCATGGGCCATTGGGCCAGCGGATGCAGGAACCCACGAATATTGTTCTGCAAGATGTGCGGCGCAATAGGGGTAAGGAGCACAGAATGCTGCCAAAGGTCGGGAAATGCGCAGCGGTCCCAGCAACAGGGAGGAGAGCAGGGATCGCACGGTGCTGCCTCTCAAAACTGATAGGAGGACTTTCCGGAGAAGAGCGGCAGTTGACAGCGACCATCGAGTGAGAGGGCAAGGAAGTGAAGGCCATGTTGGATACAGGAGCAACGGCAAACTTCATCGCGGAGGAACTAGCAGAGGGCCCGGAGATCACCGGGCAACGCGTCACAACAAGTTGGTGAAGTTGGCCAATGGAAGCCATACGGAGATCCGCGCCGCACTCCAGGCAAGAGTAAGCTTCGGCAACAAAACAAGGACCTTGAACCTGCTGGTTATGCCAGTCATGGAGGACAGTCTGGTGTTAGGATGGGACTTCCTCAGCGAATTTGGCGCAACCGTGACATGCGCGGGCCATCGCATTACGATACCCAAAAGGGAGAAATGGGGTGGCTGTCTGGAAGATATGCTGTCCATAGCAGTGGCAGGATTCCCAGAAAAATGGGAAGAGGAACGTGATAAGAGATTCATCGAGAGAGAGCTGGAGGCGTTCGCAGGCCAAAGAGGCTGCTCGAACATAACGCAGCACAAAATCACATTGAAGGACGACATGCCCATAAAACAGCGATATTACCCCAAAAACCCAAAAATACAGGGAGAAATTAACGCGAAGGTGGAGGAGCTGCTGGAGAAAGGATGCATCGAGCCTTCGAATAGCGCCTACAGTTCTCCCATTGTGATGGTGAAGAAGAAAACAGGTCAATGGAGGATGTGCGTAGATTTTCGACAGATCAACGCAAAATCTATAAAGGATGCGTACCCAATGCCACGGATAAACTTTATCTTAGAACAGCTGAGGGAGGCCAGATTTTTCAGCAGCCTCGACTTGAAGGACGGGTATTGGCAGATCCCTCTAGAGAAGGGAAGCAGAAAGTACACCGCCTTCACCGTTCCAGGAAAGGGCTTGTACCAATGGAAGGTGATGCCGTTCGGGTTGCACTCAGCCTCGGCAACGTTTCAGAGGACCCTGGACCAGGTCATAGGCCCGGACATGGCTCCACACGCATTCGCGTACCAGGACGACATCATCGTGATCGGACGCACCAAGGAGGAGCACATGGAGAACTTGAAGGAGGTGTTCAGAAGGTTGAAAGCGGCAAACCTGCGGATAAATGCGGAAAAATGCCATTTCTTCAGGCAGGAGCTGCTATACTTGGGACACCGAATAACGAGCAAGGGAATCGGCATGGACCCGGGAAAGGTGGCCGCGATTACAGAGCTAAAACCCCCAACAAACGTCAAAGGAATACGGCAGTTCATCGGGATGGCATCATGGTATCGGCGGTTCGTCCCAGATTTCGCAGGAATCGCGAAGCCCTTAAACGATCTGCTACGAAAGGGGACGAAATGGGAATGGACCCCCAAGCACCAGGAGGCGTTCGAGACCCTAAAGGCGCGGCCGGCGGAAGATCCAGTACTGGCGTGCCCAGACTTTAAGAAAAGGTTCGTGCTGCAAACGGACGCAAGCGACTACGGCGTCGGAGCGGTCCTGACCCAGGAAACCGAGGAGGGCGAACGGGTGATCGCATACGCCAGTCGAACGCTGATTGGAGCTGAAAAAAATTAGTCGGCAACGGAGAAGGAGTGCCTAGCCATAGTATGGGCGATTAGGCAGATGAGAGCCTATCTGGAGGGGTACCAGTTCGACGTAATCACGAACCACATGGCGCTGAAGTGGCTCAACAACATAGAGAGCCCGCTGGGAAGAATAGCGAGATGGGTGTTCGAGCTGCAACAATATGATTACGTCATCAGCTACCGGAAGGGGAAACTCAACGTAGTCGCCGACGCGCTATCCCGCCAGCCGGTATTGGAGAAACTGAGAAGTGCCACGGAGGCGGAGATCAAAGAATGCGTGTGGATAAGCGCGTTGAAGAAGAAAATGCAGACAAGTCCGCAGAAGTTCCCGGACTACGTCGAAGAGGGCGGTTTAATATACCGACACGTACCGCATAGAGCAGGAAGCGAGGAAGTAGCGTCGTGGAAGTTGTGTGTGCCGACGGAGACGAGGCAGCAGGTCCTCAAAGAGAATCATGACGCACCAACTGCAGGACACTTAGGCGTGAGGAAAACAATAGCCAGAGTGGCCGCCAGATACTTTTGGCCAGGGATGCAGAGAGACATCCGGAAATATGTCAGGAGATGCGAAACTTGCCTAAAATACAAACCATGCCAGATGCAAGCCGCAGGACAACGTTGGACAACGCAGGACTCCGTCCCGGAGGAACCATGGGCAACTGTATGCGCGGACTTTGTGGGTCCATTGCCCAGGTCGAAGCATGGAAACACAGTGGTCCTGGTGATGATTGATCGGTTCTCGAAGTGGACGGAGATAGTGCCACTGCGAAAAGCAACAACCGAGACGCTACAAAAAGCGATCCGAGAAAGGATTGTCGCTCGGTATGGAGTAACAAAAATAATGGTGACAGACAACGGCGTGCAGTTCACCAGCCGAAGCTTTAAAAAGTTCCTCGGGGAGCTCGGCGTGCGCCACCAGTTCACCGCGCCCTACACGCCGCAGGAGAATCCCACGGAAAGAGCTAATACAACGGTCAAAACGATGATCGCCCAGTTTGCTGGAAAGGATCAGAGTTCGCTGGGGAAGAAAAAAGGAAGTGGGACGAGCACTGGCCAGAGCTAATGCTGGCAGTAAACTCGGCAGTGTCGGAGACCACAGGGTATTCGCCGTGTTTTGTGACGCAGGGCAGGGAGCCAAGGATGCCGCGAGCCCTGTTCGACGAAAATGCTTTGGGCACAGGAGCGGGGCAAGGCACGCCAACCGAGAATGCGACAAAACTAAAAGAAATCTTTGAGATAGTGCGGAGGAACATGGAGCGAGCGGCTCAGGACCAGGCCCGGCACTATAATTTAAGGAGGCGGAGCTGGAGTCCAAAAGTCGGGGAGAAAGTGTGGGCAAAGGAGCATCATTTGTCAAAGGCGGCAGAAGGATTCGCGGCGAAATTAGCGCCACGGTATGACGGACCCTACATGGTCGTGGATTTCGTGTCGCCGGTGATTGCCATTTTACGACACAGAGGCACGAACAAAGAGAAGAGGGCACACGTGAGTGAACTAAAATGCCAAGATGTAGAGGAGGCGAAGGCATAACAACATAGAGAAAAATTTAGAACAAAACACCAAAGTGGAGGCAATCGAAACCCTGAGCCCTAACGGGAGGCATCAGAATGTCAAGCGCAACAGTAAGGATCTCGTCGGACGAAAGCGACCTGGAGGTGGTCGGCGATCCGACGTGGGACAGCAGAAAACGGATGACGGCAATGGCAGCGGGCAACCGGAGGACGGAGGTGGATACCCGTCGGTTGCACCAAGGTGGAGGAGCCTCGCAGGAGTGACGGCCTCATGATGCGCCAGCGTGTGGAGCAGGGGCGTCGGAGGCTGGCACTGATGAGGTCAGCCGTGGAACTGGCGCGAGCCAGGGCCGAGCGGGCGGAGCTGGTCCGGCAACGGAACGTCCGGGAGTGGCAGCAGCTACAACTGGACGGGCGCGAACGAGCGCTGACCATGGCCAAGGAGAGGAGGGCACGGCAGCGGCGGACACGGCGGCTGGTGGAGAAGGCCAAGGAGAAGACGGCCACCAGGAGGAAGCGGGAGGCAGCAGAGGCGGCCACCAAAAGGAAGCGGGAGGCAGCAGAGGCGGCCACCAAAAGGAAGCGGGAGGCAGCAGAGGCGGCCTCCAGGAGGAAGCTGGAAGAGGAGAAGGCCAGAAGAAAGAAGAAGGCGACGGCGTGGCCCAGGATACCACCGACGCCACGCCCAAGGCCTGAACGCGAGGAGGAGAGGCCGTGTAAGGCGGAGAAGAGGGCCCGGCAGGCGACGCCATGGCCCAAGGTACCGCCTACCCCACGTCCACGTCAGGAGCGGAAGGAAGAGGAGCCATGGGAGAAGGGGCCATGGGTGTGGCCGGAGCCAGAGAAGCCGGCACCGGAGAGGCCGACGCTCGGTCGGCAAATCTCGTGCCCCGAGAATTGGCCAGAGAGACCGATCCTTATGCGGTCAGCATCGGATGGAGGCGCGGTGGAGGTCCCCGCGGAGAGATGGCCTCCGGAACTATGCGCGAGGGTGGCAGGAGAAGTGAAGAGGCGGAGAGGACGGGCCGGCAGATGGTCCATAATGGCCAACGTGGGGAAGAAGAGTTTCCGGGTCAGAGGAAGCGCCCAAGGCATAAAAGTGACTCAAAAAATTTAAAACAAAAACAAAAAATAAAAAAAAAAAAAAACATAAAAAAAATTTTAATAACAGGAATTATTATGGAAAAAAGGGGGGGTTTAAAAACTAAAAAAAAAAAAAAAAGGATTAAAAATGAAAAAAAAAAACAAAACCAAAAAAAAAAATAATACATATATATATTAAAGAAAAAAAATATTAAAAAATAAATAGTAAACAAAAAAAAAAAAAAAACATTAATTTATTTTTTTAATAAAAAAAAAAGGAAAGACAAAATAAATATAAAAAAAAGGTTTTTAAATAACAATATTAATCAAAAAAGTTTTTTGTAAAAATATATACATATATAAAAAATTGGTAAGAAAACAAAAAGAAACACCAAGAGTTAAGGAAAATGAAAAAAAAAGAGGGGACACAAAGGGAATATATATGCAAACATATATGTTGGGTATAGAAACGTATGGATTTTATGTTAGCGAAGAAGGGGGGAAGTGGATATAGTTTATCCACACAACGTCCAGGAGAGATAACAAGCAAGCATCATTTTTTTTTGGTGAGCGAACAGGGGGAACATGATACGGCAACTGGCCCTGTCGTTTCCCGAAGAAGGGGGGAAGTGTGAGGAGATTTGGTCTCCCCACACGCCAAGACAGGAAGCCGGGGGCAGAAGAGGGGGCGGTGCGGAAGCGGTCCAATGGGTCAAGCACCGGTCAACAACCGAGCAGTCAAGGGAAGGACCCCAAGGGGGCGACGAGGGGCAAGCCACCGTCGCTCCATGGAAAGACGGAATCGACGTGGAACGTAACGGCTCCCGGAGCAGCAAGTGGTCAGCGGGAAAAGTAACCAAAAGGGGTGGGGGGGGGAAGAGCAGCACGCCGTTCAGCTGTGTTTAGAAAGTGTGGCAGGGTTAGCGTCAACGAAGGAGAAAGGAGTGGAGGGGGTAACGCAGGGCGTAGCGGGCCCTCGAGGTCCGCTTGACGACAACGGAGATCCGTGGCCGAGAGGCACGAGGGGGGCACGGACGGCGACCCGCCAACGGGAGAGTGGCGTGATTTTTGGAGCTGGATTAACGGCAGGAGCAGAATCAGCGAGGATTAACGGGCGCTCCAGTCAGTATATAAGGAGGCCCATTGGAGCAGATCGGGACGAGTCTTTTTAGGAAGCTTGTAGCGTTGAGTTGGAGGACCGCCTGTGGAGAGTCCGCCAGTCAAGTGTTAGAGCGTTTCTAAAAAGGATTCGGTTTGTTTGAGTTAAAGGACCGCCTTTGGAGAGTCCGACAGCCAAGCGCAAGGAGAGCGAATAAACAATAAGGAAAGGATCCATCGCTGGACTTTCCTCTGAAAACCCAGGGTCGTGGAGTCGAGTTGGTTCATCCCCGATCACGGCAGGTAGCCTTGCAAGGAAGTGAGGAAAGGATAAGTCTGGTGTATGCCTTACCGACCCCTGAGATTCACAACCAACAGGCGTGGTCCTGCGGAACAAGGATAGACCTACTCGGGGACTCACGCCCGGTGTTCCAGAAAGAACGATCCAACAAAGGACCCGTTGTCAGACGGTTCCTCTAAGAGCCCAGGGCATCTGAGTCGAGTGGGGCCATTCCCGACCACGGCAGGTATCCTTGCAAGGAAGTGAGGAAAGGATAAGTCTGGCGTATGCCTTACCGACCCCTGAGATCACAACCAACAGGCGTGGTCCTGCGAAACAAGGATAGGCCTCCTCGTGAACTCACGCCCAAGCTTTGGAAACCGATCAGGTACACCCCGGTCACCCGCAAAACAACTCCCCATTTCGGACCCACTGGTGTGTCTCCGGAGTAGTGGAGTCGCGACACCTGGTCAGCAGGGCGACCTCCAACCCTGGCTCATTAGCGCACGCGCGTGGTGTGTCCAGGTGTAGGGGGGGGCCCGTCGTCCACAGGCAACTCCCAAACCCGGCTCGCTAGTGCAAGTACACTGCGTGTCCTGGCGTAGCGGGGGCAGCAGTCGCCAAGAAACTTCCAAACCTGGCTCGCTGGTGCATACGCACTGCGTGTCCCGGTGTAGAGAAGGCGACAGTCCGCAGCCTACTCCCAATTCAGACTCTCTGAAGTATAGGAGCGGACGAGCGTTGTCCTTGACCAGTCGCAGTCTTGTTTCACCCTTGACAGTAGTTGGTTTTGGTTCCACTACCGGTCGAAATAGGGGCGAGGCTTGTGACGCCTGGTGGGATTTTGGCGCTTCCTTGGGTTCTTGTTCGTCCGTTTGGGCGGCTAGTCCCTTGTAGAGAGCACTATTTGGCCTCATGGGCTGATGGATAAACCTACTTTTTTCGCCCTTCCGAAATCGAATTGCCAATGAGTTCCGAAATCGAAATAAAAAACTAACGGTTCTAGTAATATATGGTTATAGATTTTGTGAATTGAGGAAACGATAAATTGCATCCTAGACATGTAAAAGAACCGCGTTAAAAAGCTGAATCATGTTTTTTGTTTTTCAATTTTCGTTTCTACGGTTAACTTAACAAAAATAAATGCAATGATTGGCGCTAGAATTTTGGTGCGAAATAGTTTTTCTATCTAAGACACTTTTTTCTATCAGATTTCGTCTTATACTGCAAGGATAGCCGGTGTATATTTTTTTTCAAACATCGTTTTTTCGTTAGCTATCTGCATACCGTTTAGATGAAGCTGAACCTGACATTTTCTATTAATTAATGATCGTTTTTTTTATACGTACGATACTTTCTACTACGATAAGATGATTAGCGAGTTTATTTCATGTAGGGCACTCCAACTTTGATGATGTAGTCAGCCAAAAGAGCTGCGTTGTAGAGGTACAAAAGATCCTATTGTAGAGGTACAATTCGAGTATCTTGTCGGTGTATATTGGCAAACGCGTTTTTATTTTGTTTTTGAGACCGATTTAATGATCTCGAAGGCATTTGAAGTATTCTCAATGTTTGAAGCCAGAACGTATTTCTGATAGTGTTCTGTTTACTTTCTCGATGCTTTCTTCCGAAGCCAAAAGGGTGTTCCGGGCCAGTATTGTGAGCTTCCAGGTATGGTATTATTCGAGGTAGCAAACGGAAAAATGTCGCCGCTACTGGTTAACATGAAGCTGCAAAGGTCGTAACGGTCATAACAGTTTGGATTATTGACAACACATATTGGTAAATAACAGAAATGCCTCTTCTCTCTTATCTCGTTCTGCTCTTGTTTACGTACATATCCAGTATCCTTTCATTTGCTGGTTTACAGAATTTCCAAGTTCATGGTCGCGCTCCATGCGCGACTACAGGCATTTCAAATGTCGCATCACCGCCTTCAGCGAAGACTATAACTCCATCTTGTCGTATCGCCAAAGAAGACTATCTTCGCTTTTCGATGGGAATGTAGATGGTCATCTTTTCTAGGATTCAATAATTCTTCGTATTTTGATCTAAGCGTCTTGTTGCTTCATCTCCTTTTGATCTAAGCTTGCGCTTAGATTACGTTTTCGTTGCATGCATTTTTTCTATGGAGCTTAACGAGTAGCTTTCCTAAACTACTTAGCTTCTGTTCCGGTTCCTGACACCTGGCTCACCAAATGGTATGTCCTACCCTTCGAATTTTTTTTCCCCGGTAAAACGACTGCCACCTATTTTACCCACTGGTAGAGGGCGATTCTAGCTAACGGAATGGAACGGCCGACTATATCCTATAGGAAATCCTATATCCTATTATTGATCGGAAATGGTATAACTTTGGTGTTTTTAAAGTGAGAGAGTTCAAATTTTACCCGAGAACATTTTTAGCAAAATAATACGACATGCCAAATTTCATAAGGATCGCCCGACTATATCCTATAGCTGCCATATATCTGAACGATCGGAAGTGACCCAACGTTCGTGTTTTTGAAGATAGAAAACTGAAACTTAGTACAGTTTCTATTTTTGGTCAGTTGATCCAACCTACCAAATTTCATAAGGATCTGCCGACTATATCCTATACCTGCCATATAACTGAACGATCGGAAATTCTGGATGCTGGAAATGTTGGAAAGCTGGAACTTAGTACAGAATATATTTTTGGTTAGTTAATCCGACCTACCAAATTTCATATCGATAGGTCGACTATATCTTATAGCTGCCATTTAACTGAACGATCGGAAATGGTATTTGGTAGAAATACCAACTTTGGTATTTTGGATAGAAGCTTGAGAATTTTTTTGAGATATTTTATTGTAATAATTTGTAATAATTTAATAAGTTATCTTTCCTTTCTTGTTTTTAGTATTTTTTAGGTAAATGAGGCACCTTGTATACAAAGGAGGATTTGTTGAAGCGGACGGATATTTCCAAGGCACACAGGAGTAAAAAAATGTATTTAAAGTACAGTAAAATTTTTCTAAGGTGACATTAAGATCGGTGCATGCCAGAATATCGGACCAATCATATGTATCGATAATTAAGTTTAAGGCTATTAAGTTTCTAAAAATCAGCTTTCCGAAAGCAGCGAATCTTATATGCCACGCATGGAGACATCTGATCAATACCAGGAATAGTTTCGATTGAGACCTCCAGCGTGGGGTGATATGGATCCTCTGGGGTTGAAAGGGGAAAAGCTCTGGAGAGAGCGGTCCCATCAGGATCAGATACAAACCATAAGTCTAAAAGCCGACCTAACGAATTTCTAACATGGTTAATCTGACCTAGGGACATGTCAAACATGCCCGCGGTGAAGTCATGGTGCGTGATAAGTGATAAGGATGGTGAGTTATCGACGTTGGACCACTTTAATTCTGGGATATTAAAGTCGCCCACCGCTACGAGTTGGTCACGATCCGTCATAAGATTAGAGACGTATCGAATAGCGGACAAATGCTGCCAATATGTGGGCGGTTCGGACGAAGGCGGTATATATGAACATGTAACGTATAAAGATTTCACGGACAGAGTAATTTTAACTATACCCCCCCTTTGCTGAGGTCGATCCTGTCTAAAAGTAGTGTACTTACTTGGAAAAACTTCGGACCTTAAAAAGAGACTTTTCATTAGGAGCTACTTAAAGTTGGTTTAACAGTTAACTCCTGACATCATCAACGGTGGCATCCGGCATAAGGCGAGACACAACTATGGATTTACCGGGAGCAACCGCTCTCAAAGTAAATCCAGAAGATCTAGCTTCAGGTGTTACACCAGTCAGAGGCCTTAGAGACGGCACAGCCGGAGCAGTAGATTTAATTGTCACCAGTATTGTCACGGTACGAGTCACTAGTAATGGATCCACCGAATTCGCATCCTTCACAGTACAAATTAGACTCATTATTGAGGGATTTCCGATCACTGAAGTAGATTGTGTAGAATTGAGATAGGCTCGCAGTAGCCAAGAGTAAATTCTTAAGTAAAAAATATTTTGAGAATAAATCGTTATATTTCAACTTGTTGATAATAGTAGAAACTTTATTTCTCAGATTGAAGATATAGGCAATCTGGCGAAAACGACCGTAGCCACACGTCCGGATCCGGCAAAGATTTAGAATGTATGTATAAATTTTGACATGTAACATGAATTCAAATATGTAACTGGATTTGATGCGGTATAAGCGTCTTTCGTTATTACATTTTATTTTCAATTTTCTTGTATAGTTTGTATAGTTAAAACTACTCAACTGACCTCAACTGATCAACTGACCAAAGATAGGATAAAATTCTGAAAGAATTTTTTTAATTTTTTTTTTTTTACTGGTCTTTCAGAATTTGGAAATGGCTTGTGCATCAATAAGAGCATCAGCTAGCATTCCTGTATTCATCATAAAGCTTAGAGGCCCAGACGACCGAGGGACGCTCAAGAAACGATTTATGTCTAATAGGTAATAAACGGACCCACCCACTGGACTGGTGCTGTAGGGGAGCATTGTCTTGATCTTGTACATTAGACCTTCCAGCCAGACTTTATCAAATGCTTGAGAGACATCTAAAAATATGGCAGTACAGTACTCTCGTTTTTCAAACGCGTTCCGAATTTCGGATGTTATCCGGTTGACCTGCTCAATTGTTCCATGCTTTTCACGAAACCCAAATTGGTGTGACGGGATTCCTTCCTGGATTCTCAGGTATGTGTTTATCCGAGTCATTAGGCATTTTTCAAAGAGTTTAGATAGGCAAGAGAGTAGGCTTATAGGTCTATACGACGTGGGGATAGTGTGGTCTTTTCCCGGCTTTGCTATCATTATTATAATTGACTTTTTCCATCTCACTGGAAAGTGGCCAAGTTTTGCGATGGCATTAAATAGCTGGGTGAGAGTGCAAACGGCGCAGTATGGGAGCTCAATGATAAATTTGGGAGTTATGAGGTCGCTGCCCGGAGATTTTTTCGGATTTAGTTGTCGTTTGATGATGTTAACGATTTCGTTTGGGCGAAACTCAATCGGCTCATGTTGAGTCTGGGGCTCATATTATAGAGTCGGAAAAGTAAACGCATTGGTGGCAGGATTTGGTTGGAAGACATTTTGAAGGTGTTTGGCAAACGTGCTGGCTCTGTCTGCGTCGCTGCGCACCCACCCGCCTGTGGAATTTCCGAAAGGCATTCGGCTCTTATCAGATTTTTAGGAATGTTTTTGGTAATCGCAAAGTCAATTAAATCGGGAAGTTTCTTTGGGTCTGCCTGCCCAGTATGTTGGTGTGCCAGAAGAAGCATAGTCTAGCTTGTTTTTAGCTTTGAAATTGCATTATATAGCTGCTTTCCTTTTGGGGTCACGAGACGAGATCCCCAGTGTGTGTGCTTGGCATTGTAGTCTCCTGCCGCTATGAAGTGGTCTCCGAGTGAGTTGAAAAACTGCATAAACTCATCTTCGGCTATGGTGAAGCGTGGGGGGCAGTATACGGCAGCTAGAGTTAATTGATTGCCAGTATTTAGGTGTATATTTATTGATGTGGCCTGAAGGTAGTTTTTTGCAAATTTTTTATGATAATGGTGCTTGATACGGCTTCTGATTAAAATTCCAGTCCCGCCGTGTGCTTTACCGTCTGGATGATTTGTTCCATAGAATGAATATCCTCGTAGTTGGAAATTGTATCTGTTCATAAGATGTGTCTCTGAAAGCAGCATTATCGAGTTTACGCTGCGAAATGCCGTTAGCGTTCTACGTAGATATTCGTAGGGAAGTCATTATTTGGATTGTTGTGAAACCAGCATTTGTATTAATAGATTTTGGTTTCGCATTAGATCTTGCATAGTCGTACCAAAGATTATAAAGTTCATAGATGGGACATCTCATACAAAGAAAAATTTTCTATGGCGGGTTCCAGCGCTGGAACCCGCTGGAACGAGCGGGTTCCATTGCGCGACTAGTTAAGTTTGAGAAATTTTTCGCGCGACAACGATTGAGGGATAGCCTAGTGGTCGAGCGCTTGGCTGATGTGCAGAGTAAAATGTGTTCAAATCAGGGACGGGAAGCCAATTTTTTTTTTATTTTTAATCTATTTATATTACATTTTTATTATTTTAAACTTTTTGTCAAAATTTATAATCCAATCAAGAAAAATACAAAATTTTAAAATCACCCTAAAATCACCTTAAAATCGCCTCAGTTCGTAGTGGAACCCGCTGTAAAAATCTTTATAAGTGCGGGTTCTACGGCATATTGGCAGGCAGAGTCGTGGAACCCGCTGTAAAATGAAAATATTTGAGAGCGGGTTTCACTACAAACGGCTGGCAGATGAGAGAGAGAGAGCGAATTCTATTTTTAGAAAGTAATATTTTTGGAACAATGAGAGAACGTTTCAATCAAATCCAATAGTGTGAGAGCAAAGAGATCAGAAATATCTTCTACTATCTTTACTCTTCAGCTCGGATTTTACTATGGATCCTTGCGTTTTCTTTAATACCAACTTTAACTACCGTTAGGTAAACTTCGAGGGTAGCCTAGATGGAAAGCGCGCGATCCTTATCCTTCGGGTCCTGGGTTCGATTTTGTTACTGGGCGGTGATTAAAATTTTTAAAAAATTTTTTTTTTTTTTTTTTTTTTTTTTTTTTTTTTTTTTTTTTTTACTTTAATTTTCTTAATAATATTTTTTTTCCTTTTCATATTTACTTTATTATTATTATTTTTAATTGCATTCTATTACAATTTTTGTAAAAATAAGTGACGGACGTGTCGGATGACAAAATTCCGAAGGGACTCCCTTGAAATTTTATTAGCCGGACATACTATTAAATTTTCATTAAAACTACAATAAAAGAAAAAAAAAAATAAAATATATGTATAAAAGAAAGAAAAAGTTAAAAATCCTTACTAGGATTTGAACACAAAAATATTGTACATAAAGTAACTACTCTATGCATTACGCTACGACCCCGTCTTAACCTGCAGCGACTAAAAATACTATTTGTTCTACTGACTACCACATCGGCGCATTGAAAACAGAAACAAGAAATTGAAAATGAAAATTGGAAGTCAAAAAATTTTTACGCCTTCTTGCGAGCAGTCACACATACATACAAAGGCGCACCCTTTTTTTTTACGCATACAAGTAACGAGTTCTAAAAATAGAATCGTATGTATGTGCGTTCCCCCCTCACCAACAAGCTCGACGAAAAAAGTTTACCGTTTTGGGCCCTGATGTCCCATCTATGTACTTCATAATCTTTGGTTGTACGCATAAACGACATAAACTCCGTAAGGCTTTGTTGTAGACTGCATATCATAGCTTCAAAGTTACTTTTTGACTGCTCCGGGGTTGATGCTGCTTGCGGCATTGAGCTTTTTGAGGCTGAGGTAGCCAGTCCTGATTTTAAAGCGCTTGCGTATGTGACATTTTTGGCAGAATTTATGGGTCCTAGTGAGGATCTGGCTGCAGTCGAGAAGAAGACTTCAGGGTTTGACCTGGAGGCTATGAACTGATTATTTTGGGTGCGGGCAGTAAATCCCCTCTGGTGGATGCGACTTTTCAGCTCCTTATAAACTGGGCAACCTCTATAGTTAGCAGTGTGATTTCCACCACAGTTGCCGCACTTTTTCGAGTTGTGGTCATCTTTGCTCGCTGGGCAGTGTGCGGAGTCATGACAAACTACACAGACTGGGCGCAGTTTACAGTAAGACCTTGTATGGCCATATTCTTGGCAGTTCGCACATTGAACCGGACCATTGCGTTTGTGCGGTTCCTCTACTGTAATTCTGCGGTGCAGCAGGAACTGAAGATTGTATATAGGGTGCACTTCGTATTTCTTTAGGGGCTTAATTTGTGGTTCGAGCTCAACCTTAAAGAGTGGCTGCGGCTTTCTATCCCTGTTAGAGATATTGAACACTGTCTTAGCGCTAAATCCCTTCTCTTGTAGCGCCTTTGTTATCTCTGCAGGCGATACTTCGGGCTCTATGCCCTTAAGTACGACTTGCAAGTCCTTGCTGCTTTTTAGCTGATACGTATAAAAGTTCTTTTTTTTGTCGGTGAGGTATTTCGATAATACTCTGTAGGTATCTTCAGACTTCGTTTGAACTTTTGTTTCCTGGAAGTTGTCCTTAACGAGTGGTATTATGTGGAAGTTGTCCTTGCCAATGAGCTCTATAATTTTGTTGACAAGAACGTTGGAACTTTTTTCTCGTATGTATATTGGTGGGGGCTTAGGCTTCGTTTTTTCGACTTCTGTAGATTCGGCGTCATCCTCATAGTCTGCCAAGATTTTAAAACGGTTTGAGTTCGTGGGCGTTTCTATTGCGGCTATGTTACCATTGCCATGGGTTATTTTGCGTTGAGAGTTTAGGGGGCTCAGCTTCCTTTTGATTTGGATGTAGCGATCCATACCAGTCTGCACAGCCGGCATAATATTATCTTTGTTTTTGTTCTCTTTTTCGGGCAGCACAGCGGCAGAAGTATTAATGTTTGCGCTGCTAGCTGATGACGTCGTTAAACGCGCTGTCGTTACAGTAGCGGTTGTTGTTGTTGTTACGGTTGACGTTTTCTTGCGGTTGGTGCTAGTTACGAGGTGCGCTAGTTACTGCGCTCTTTGGCTGCAGAGACATCGATGGTAGCGAGGGGGAGCAAGAACGCGCTGTCACGCTCTCTACGTTTAAGAATTCGGCCAAGTTTGGGGTAATTGACCGTGTTTGGGATGAGCTTGCTTTACTTTCGATTACTTTGAAAGTGAAGTAAGCGTTGTTTCTTTGTACTGAGAGCCGTCTCTCGTCTTGCTCACGTTGACGTTGTGTGCTAACGTCGTTTAGACTCATTGCAATCGAGGTTGATATTGTTCGAGTTTTAAATGTTATGTTTTATATTTATTAATTAATTAATTAATATAAACATTAGCGATTTCATCGCTGAAAGCGTCTTTTCGCGTTGTTGTTGATTTACGAAACCAGTCACTGCACTTTTTTTGATATTATTGAATATTTTTTTTTTTTTTTTTTTCCGGAGCACAATAACTACACGTCTGTATGCGACGACGATTCGCGGTGAACATCGCCACTCTATATGACAGGGGCGATGGTGCAGATACCTCCAAATTATGTGTCGACTCCCGTGGCGGATGAATGTAACCTAGTCCAGGCTGCGCCGTAGCGGTCACAAAAAATGGCTAAGAATAGCCCACTTTTGTTGTTGGTGTGTGTGTTCGTGTGACTGGTTGCCCGTTCGCCCAATGGCCGCCGACAACTAAGTTGTTATGAAAATGTTTTAGAAATAGGAGTGAAATATGGCTCAGCAAGGCTTTTAGAACTAAAAGCGATTTATTTTTTTTTATTTATTGTTATTTATTTGCGTTATAGCAGTGTTGTCTTGCCTCATGCGGAGTTGCCTTTAAACGGCTCCCCACACGCGTAGGTCCAAAGAAAGTTGTAAAAAATGAATTAGAACTAAACGAGAACGTTTAGAACGATTTATTTTTTTTTATTCTAGCTCCTGTTATTTATTTGCGTTATAGCAGTGTTGTCTTGCCTCATGCGGAGTTGCCTTTAAACGGCTCCCCACACGCGTAGGTCCAAAGAAAGTGTGGTAAATAAAATTTTTAGAAATTGCTTAAGTTAGCCTCACAATTCAAAATCTTAATCTTAATCTTACCTCAGTGTGCCCTCCTACAATTTACAAGACAATGAAAAGGCACTATTTCGGCGGCATTCACATTACCGCGATTAGTAGGCCGGTACTTCAAAGTACCAATATCGGATAACTTAAAAAATACTACATTTCCTATTAATACTGATTTTAACTATCAATTACAATATTTGACCGTCGACATCCCCGACCCCGTGAAGAACCGCTTCACTCAAATCCAAAACTGCAAGTTTAGAGACGGGCCGCAACATAGTCCGAGATAGGCCATTATCGTTTACGCGTACAGTGTCGCGTCTCGTCTGGGCAAGGCAGGATGGCAGACGAAGACCATATCGCCGTTCTCCGGCACCACTTCTCGCGGCGCAAAAGCGTAGGCAGGTACTCCATGACCACCCTCCTCCAGAAACGGTCTCGCAGCATGCGGGCAATCTTCCACTGCTTTCGCGTAGAACCCTCCTTGGGCAGCTCCTCCTTCAATCCAGGCGTATCCGGCAGGTTAGCTGCTCTTTTGAGCAGGTCGTTTGATCCACCGGCAAGTGGGTGAGCGGACGGGAGTTGATTATATTCTCCGCCTTTATCAGGAGGCTCTCCAACACATGGTCCCTCGGCGCGACTTCCTTCACGGTATGGCGCAGCATTCGCTTGACGCACTGCACCATCCGCTCCCATACTCCACCCTCAGACGGGTTGGATGGGCAATTAAAGACTCATTCAATGCTCCTGCTGGATAACTCACTCTGTATCTGTTCCGTCCCGAACGCATCTCTAAATCCTCTGGCCTCCCTGTCAGCTCCCACGAAGTTCTTGCCGTTGTCACTCCGCAGTTTACGTACTGGTCCTCTACGGCAGACGAAGTTCCTTATCGCTATTATGCAGGAATCCGTTGACAGGTCATGTGCCAGCTGACAGCTCCAAATGCAGCGCCCTTGGCCCTCTCACTTTCTTTTATTATAAACTCTCTGTAAAGTTCATATTTGTGGTCAGATTCATTTGTTTAAAACATATTAAATTAATTATGTCCAATATGTATGACGATTTCAGCCTCCCAGGTCAGCATCTTCTGCTAGTTGAGTGAATGTGCCGCACATGCTTAATGCAGGCCTCACTGCTTCGGTAGCAGATACCATTTCTCTGTCCAGGATGTAATGCGATCCTTTATCGATAGTGCACATGGTAAAATCGGGCAACTTGCTTGAGATTGCAAAAGCAGAAGGAATGGTGCAAACATTGAACATTGTAGAAAAAGCGAGCTTTACAGAGAACCTAACCGGATGTGGTGTATCGACAGTGGATGCACCTCACATATGATTTCTGATGCAAACTTATTTGACAACATGAAAGACATAACTTAACGAATAGAGAAACAGCTCAAGTAAACGGAGTTAATGATATAAAAATCACTACCAAAACAAATAAGAGAAAATCTTCAACAACTTTCAAAGTGCTGTACGTGTCCGATCTGTCCGACAAAATCTATTATCTGTGTCCAAAATAACAGGAAAAGGTCACGAGGTGCTTTTTCGCAAACGAAGCCGTAATCATTAGAAACAACACAAAATTTCGAACAATGAAAGATATTATTATTATTTCTATTATCTGGCCAAGAATTAAGCAAAACAGGTCACAACCGCGTCTCAGAGCATGAACGATGAGCCGGAATCCCGGTAAGATACATTCATAGCCGATGCATCATAAAAGCTCCAGGAAGTGAAATTCCATATAAGGCATGGACTGGTAAGGTACCAATAGTAATTCACCTGCGTACGGTTGGTACAAGGGATAGGATACGACATTAAATCAAATGCTTTTCGTTTGCATTCATTGAAGAGACAAGCCACCATATTAAGTAAAGATCCAAATTGTCTGAATATTTCGGGTGTTAAAAGCAAATATTCCGATTTCTGTGAAGACAACGATACAATCAGTATGGAAAATTTTATGGACCAACAAAGAAATCTGTCGAGCTCAAGGAGGAAAGGAGAATCATAAGAAGAAATGACTTAAAGCAACCCCTATCCCGGCAGAAGTCGTTCCGAACTGCAGAGAGGTGGAAAGCCAAGCCGACCACGAAAAATATATTATATACCAACAGATTCCAGGATCCCTTAACAATCGACAAAGCGAAAAGCACTAGCGAGTACAGCCGGTAGTTTCGAGCAATCGATGTTGAATACCTGGCCCATATCATCAACGAAACTAGGGTGATAGTAGAGCAGAGTACCCACACAAATTCACATGTTTGACTTGCATTTGAGTTAGAATAAGTAATATTCTCCCGTAAGGACACTAACGTTTACAGCCGTTTTACAGCAGTGGTTTACAGCAGCATATAAAAAATATAGCACTGACAAAAAATGTTTCCGGAACTTTGGGAGGAAGAATATTTTTTTATTCAAAATATGGATAGCGAAGCTTAATGCCTAATTGTTTGCTCGCCATGAATTATTTTGTATAGAAGGCACTATTATTCATGTTGTAGCCGCTTGGCCGATCACGGAAATGCCTTTAAGCAAACGCTGGATAATAGTTGTAGTTCGATTCGTTCGTTTTATTCTAAAGGAATAACAATAGCTTCTTAGCTCTTACATTTACTTAATTGGCTAACGTACCGCAGTTTCTCTTCCCTCTCCGTGTGATGGCGCAAATCGGTCTAATTGATCCGCCAAATATTTTTTTCTGTTTTACCCGATTTTAGTGCGACCGAATAACATAAACGCAAGATTAGCAGATTTCATTTCAGACTTCGACTATCGGCGCTAAGTTTGAACTTGACTAACTATCGATAGCTCTAATCCGTTCCGCGACATCCCCACCTCCGTGAACATCCCTTCAGCAAGTTGTTGGGTGTCAGTGGAGCCTCCTGGTCCACCGTCACTGGTAGATTAGTAAGCGGACGAGAGTTTACTATACCCTCCGCTTCAATCAGCAGATTCTCCAGTTCGTGCTGCTTGGGCGCGAGTTCCTTCATCGTGTGCGCCAGCACCTTCTTCACACAGTGCACCATCCTTTCCCAGGCGCCACCCTCAGCTGGGTTCGCCGGGCAATTAAAGATCCATTCGACTCCTTTAGACGACTGCTCGCCCTGGATCTGTACAGGCTCGAACACTTCGCTGTAGCAGCCTCCGTAAGTTCGTAATCCAGAACTTCTGCCGGATCGCTCCGATGGTTGCCTCCATGATTTGGTGGAACATCCTTTCGTGGTGATGTTGGACGATCATTAACCGCCATAAGCTTAAACCGCCACGTCTCCGTTCTCGTAAGTGGTCCGCCAATAGGCCGCTGCCGCGAACGCCGAGTGACTGGAGTCCACGAAGCGTGGACATCGGAACTCTTCGATTTTGCTCATTCCTTGCCGCCAGTCCTCAAAGGCTATGGCCAAATTATCGGGTAGGCATTCGGCTCTTATCAGATTTTTAGGAATGTTTTTGGTAATCGCAAAGTCAATTAAATCGGGAAGTTTCTTTGGGTCTGCTGGCCAGTATGTTGGTGTGCCAGAAGAAGCATAGTCTAGCTTGTTCTTAGCTTTGATAATTGCATTATATAGCTGCTTTCCTTTTGGGGTCACGAGACGAGATCCCCAGTGTGTGTGCTTGGCATTGTAGTCTCCTGCTGCTATGAAGTGGTCTCCGAGTGAGTTGAAAAAATGCATAAACTCATCTTCGGCTATGGTGAAGCGTGGGGGGCAGTATACGGCAGCTAGAGTTAATTGATTGCCAGTATTTAGGTGTATATTTATTGATGTGGCCTGAAGGTAGTTTTTTGCAAATTTTTTATGATAATGGTGCTTAATACGGCTTCTGATTAAAATTCCAGTCCCGCCGTGTGCTTTACCGTCTGGATGATTTGTTCCATAGAATGAATATCCTCGTAGTTGGAAATTGTATCTGTTCGTAAGGTGTGTTTTTGAAAGCAGCATTACGTCGATTTGATTGTCGAGTAGGAATTGCGATAACTCGAGTTTACGCTGCGAAATGCCGTTAGCGTTCTACGTAGATATTCGTAGGGAAGTCATTATTTGGATTGTTGTGAAACCAGCATTTGTATTAATAGATTTTGGTTTCGCATTAGATCTTGCATAGTCGTACCAAAGATTATAAAGTTCATAGATGGGACATCTCATACAAAGAAAAATTTTCTATGGCGGGTTCCAGCGCTGGAACCCGCTGGAACGAGCGGTAGTGGTAGAGCGCTTGGCTGATGTGCAGAGTAAAATGTGTTCAAATCAGGGACGGGAAGCCAATTTTTTTTTATTTTTAATCTATTTTATTATATTTTTATTGTTTTAAACTTTTTGTCAAAATTTATAATCCAATCAAGAAAAATACAAAATTTTAAAATCACCCTAAAATCACCTTAAAATCGCCTCAGTTCGTAGTGGAACCCGCTGTAAAAATCTTTATAAGTGCGGGTTCTACGGCATATTGGCAGGCAGAGTCGTGGAACCCGCTGTAAAATGAAAATATTTGAGAGCGGGTTTCACTACAAACGGCTGGCAGATGAGAGAGAGAGAGAGCGAATTCTATTTTTAGAAAGTAATATTTTTGGAACAATGAGAGATTGAAACGTTCAAATCGAATAATGTGAGAGCAAAGAGATCAGAAATAAATTCTACTATCTTTACTCTTCAGCTCGGATTTTACTATGGATCCTTGCGTTTTCTTTAATACCAACTTTAACTACCGTTAGGTAAACTTCGAGGGTAGCCTAGATGGAAAGCGAGCGATCCTTATCCTTCGGGTCCTGGGTTCGATTTTGTTACTGGGCGGTGATTAAAATTTTTAAAACGTTTCAGTTTTATGATTATTTTTATATTTTCTTTTTTTTTTTACTTTAATTTTCTTAATAATATTTTTTTTTCCTTTTCATATTTACTTTATTATTATTATTTTTAATTGCATTCTATTACAATTTTTGTAAAAATAAGTGACGGACGTGTCGGATGACAAAATTCCGGAGGGACTCCCTTGAAATTTTATTAGCCGGACATACTATTAAATTTTCATTAAAACTACAATTAAAGAAAAAAAAAATAAAATATATGTATAAAAGAAAGAAAAAGTTAAAAATCCTTACTAGGATTTGAACACAAAAATATTGTACATAAAGTAACTACTCTATGCATTACGCTGTAATATGCCCATATATGCACTATTAATATAATATATATATATCGACCACCCACTGTACCAAGAGTACTTAAAGGGTACACACTGTAACACTTTGTCGCAGTGTTTATTTTATCCAAGGTCTCGGTCATAAACCTAAGTGCACCGAAATATGAACCGCCCGCTGTACCTTTGCTGTACGCCGAAAAGTGCATATGTCCGCATATACGTAACACGAGTGGACCTTATGCAAGTCCACATACCTCCGCCTAATCGAACGTAACATAAATATATATTCATATATAAATATTTAAGAATACATAACCGTCTCTTCGCTGCCGCTTTGGGCAGCGCAGCTACGAGACTTAGACTTCCTTTAATTCATAAGTAAATTTGTAAAACAAGAAACTCCCTTGAGCTCGGAGCGGCAACAACGGCTGCTCCGGCTGCATGGCGACCGTGACAGGACCTGCAAGGACATCGAAGGATTCGAAGGACACACCGACATCGAGGGATTCGAAGGACACACCTAAAAGGATATAACCCAGAAAAAAAAAAAACTACAAAAAAAAAAAAATTCGAAATTTGCTGAAAAACAAGAAAATTGTTTTTGGAAGTTATGACAAAAATTAATCCGAGTGAGTAGAGTGCAGTGATGGGTAAACGCGGAGATGTACAAAACAAAGTATATAGAGTATATACTCTTATACAAATAAATCCCCTCCAGCGTTGTCAACAAAGCAAAAGTTACGAGCTGAACTTGACTTTCCAAAAAAAAAAAATTACCAAAAAAAAAAAAAAAAAAAAAAAAACCCACAACGATCTGACACTCACTCAGTCCCCATGCCAACAACCTATCAGCAACGAATAATTAAACTTATAAATAAATAAATAATAAATAAACAACTTCCGAGATGACCGGATAACTGCAAAGAAATGACAGAGGACCCCTGGAATCACCCACTGCAACCATACCTGTGCGAGGACCGGCACCGGTAACGCCTGAGTCCAAAAGGCCCCGGACAGCAGCAGCAGCAAATAAAGTGCGGGAATACGCCACCTCCTGCGCCACCGAGGGAACGTCAGCGTAGCCAAACCGGCGACGACCAGCTGACGTGTGAAAAAAAAAAAGGAAATCAACTGAGGAGAAACATTTTTTTTAACCCATGCACTGCGTTGCATATTTTTTTTTGTATTGCACTGCGATGCATATTTTTTTTTAATATATATAAAAAATTCCTTTGTTAAATTTAGCGACATTAAAGTTGCCCGATTAGCGTGTGGCCTGAAAACCATACAAAAAATAGGCAGGTTATTATGTAAAACAAAAAAAAAAAAAAAATATACAATAAAAATAGGCAGGTTTCATAAACAAAAAAAAAGTTACAAAAAAAAAAAAAGCAATAGCCAAATAAGGCAAATCTTTAAATGAGCCAAACTGAATGGCAAATAAACCATAAATTAAACCATACTATTTACACGAAAAATTATATACCAATCCTAGAGAAAATACCCAAAATGGGTTTAGTAGACGTAAAACAAGTGGACTCCACAGCCAATGTAATAAATAAAATTGAGTCCAGCACTATGAACACAGAATTAACAAACATACTATTATCAATTATTGTATTCATTTTAATCGCATTCATTTTATATAAAGCATACATTTTTCATAATAAATGTATAGCAAAAAGAGCGATTAATAAAAGCCAGGCTATCGATCTGGATAAAATATAAAAAAAATATAACGAAAAAAAAATAAATAAAAATTAAGTTTTAGACACATATATATATATAAAAAAAATATATATATAAAAGGCACCTATGATATATACACAAAAAAAAAAGAATTCCATATGTTCATGAATAATTTTATCTTTATGTACAATAAAAAAAATAATATATAAAAAAAAAATAATAAATAAAATGAAGAAAGTCTAAAAGAAAATAATTCCAGTATGACTACCCAAAGAGCCATAGACAAAACATATGGAAAGGACCCCTATTTCCCAGAAAGGAAAAACGGCAGAAAAGTTTACAACAGAGATAGACAACCTACGGAAGCTTCTAGAAGCTTCGTATATTGACGAAGGTCTATCGGCCGAGCACGCTGACAAATTCAGCACCAAAGAAGCCATCTCCACAATGGTTAAAAATTGTGAGCATGGCCGACTTAAAACAATAATGGAAGCAAGTAATTTCACAACAATGAATGAAGCCGTCACGAAGTACATACAATGCAGTACTGAAATGACAGGCAATGCAAATTCCATATTATACGCCTATCGAGGAAACTATCGCGGTAACAATTACAAAAACAATTATCGCGGTAGAGGTAATAATCGAGGTAGATATAACAATAACGGGTATTACCAAAATAATGGAAATAACCAAAATAATGGTTACTACGGAAACAATAACTATAATAACAATAACTACATGAATAACAACAACCGTGGTGGAAACAATCGCGGCGGACACGGCCGTGGTGGAAACCATAATAATAATGGCAATAATAGCCACAACCATAGCAATAACAACCATAACAATAACGTCAGGGTAGTCCATACAAATTCGGGAAACTCCCAAACGCCTTTAGGTACACAACAGTAAGAAACACCAAAGTTCACACTATAAATCTCAGTCAAAGTACATTTGTTAGTTTCACAAACGTAGCAACAGGAAAAGAATTAGTTTTTCTACTAGATACAGGTGCAGAAATTTCCATATTAAAGGAAAATTCTGATGCTTTTCAAAACATCAAAAGTAATCAAATAATAAACACACAGGGTATAAGTCAAGAAGTTACCAAATCAAAAGGTTTAACCTCTATTGAAATTCAAACTTCAAAATACATAATTCCACATGATTTCCATATCGTAAATTTGCAGTTCGCTATTCCATGCGATGGAATACTAGGAATCGATTTTATTAAAAGATACAACTGTCAATTAGACTTCAAGCCGTCTGAAGACTGGCTTATAATAAGACCAAATAACCTCCAATATCCTATTTATGTTCCAATAACATATAGCTCTGGCAATAACTCTCTAATTCTGCCAGCAAGATCCCAAGTCGTCCGAAAAATTGAAATGAATTCAGAAAATGACAGTGTATTAATTCCGAATCAAGAAGTTCAGCATGGTATCTATATAGCAAATACCATAGCAACAACCCAGAATGCATATATAAGACTATTAAATACCACAGATAAGGATCAAGTAGTTTATATTAAAAATATTCTGCATGAACCACTTTCAAATTACGAAGTAGTACAAACTGACTTAGAAACCCGAGAAAAAATTGTATTATCCCAACTTTCCAAAAACTTCCCTCCTCAATTTAACAAACAACTCACAAAATTATGCACCCAGTATAGTGATGTGTTCGGACTAGAAACCGAATCAATCACTACCAATAATTTCTATAAACAAAAACTGAGATTAACTGATGATGAACCCGTATATATAAAAAATTATAGAAATCCTCATAGTCAACAAGACGAAATTCAAAAGCATGTCCAAAAACTCATTAAAGATAAAATAGTGGAACCCTCTTTATCACCATATAATAGCCCACTATTGTTAGTACCAAAAAAAGTCACTTCCAAATTCGGAAAATAAAAAATGGCGATTAGTAATTGACTATCGTCAAATTAATAAAAAACTCTTGTCTGATAAATTTCCTCTCCCTAGAATCGACGATATTTTGGATCAACTAGGTAGAGCAAAATATTTCTCATGCCTTGACTTAATGTCGGGTTTTCACCAAATCGAACTCGAAAAAAGTTCACGTGATATTACATCCTTTTCAACAAACAATGGTTCATATCGCTTCACGCGATTACCATTCGGTTTAAAAATAGCGCCAAACTCTTTTCAGAGAATGATGACTATAGCTTTCTCTGGATTAGAACCTTCGCAAGCATTCCTTTATATGGATGACTTAATAGTCATAGGTTGCTCTGAAAAACACATGCTCAAAAACTTAACTGATGTTTTCGAGAAATGTAGGAAACACAACCTAAAGTTACATCCAGAAAAATGTTCATTTTTCATGCATGAAGTCACCTTCCTAGGACATAAATGCACAAATAAAGGAATCTTGCCCGACGACAAAAAATACGACGTCATTCAAAATTACCCAGTCCCACATGATGTGGACAGCGCTAGAAGATTCGTCGCATTTTGCAATTATTACAGACGTTTCATAAAGAATTTTGCAGAATATTCCCGTCACATAACAAGATTATGTAAGAAAAATGTAAAATTCGAATGGACAACAGAATGTCAAAACGCTTTCGAACATCTAAAATCAGCATTAATAAACCCAACTCTGTTGCAATACCCAGATTTTAGCAAAGAATTTTGCATAATCACAGATGCTAGCAAATACGCTTGTGGAGCAGTCCTAACTCAAAACAAAAATGGACTTCAGCTTCCGGTTGCATACGCATCAAGATCCTTTACGAAAGGTGAAAGCAACAAGAGCACTACAGAACAAGAACTAGCAGCTATTCATTGGGCAATAATACACTTCAGACCATATATTTATGGTAGACATTTCACTGTCAAAACAGACCACAGAGCACTTATTTACTTATTTTCAATGGTAAATCCCAGTTCCAAACTAACAAGATATGATGTTAGCGATTTGTATACTAATGGAACCCTTGACTTAGGTCAGTTCTTCCAAAGGCTTGAAAAGCAGGCCGGTATTCACAAAATCAGCCAACTAAAAGTGGCACCGTGGGAAAATATCTTTGAACATGTTTCAATTGATAATTTTAAAAATATGGGCAATTATATATTGAAATCATTAAGAGTAGCGCTACTCAACCCGGTGACCGTAATAAAAAATAATAAAGAAAAAGAAGCTATATTGTCTACATTCCATGATGATCCTATACAAGGTGGTCATACAGGCATTACAAAAACCTTGGCCAAGGTCCAGAGACACTATTACTGGAAAAATATGTCCAAAGACATAAAAGAGTACATAAAGAAATGTCCTAAATGCCAAAAGTCTAAAACGACTAAACACACTAAGACCCCATTAACCATAACCGAAACTCCGCAAAGAGCTTTCGATAGAGTAATTGTGGATACGATTGGTCCTTTACCCAAATCTGATAATGGAAATGAATACGCAGTAACACTCATCTGCGATTTAACCAAATACCTGGTAGCGATACCAATACCAAATAAAAGTGCAAATACGGTAGCAAAAGCTATATTTGAAGATTTTATTCTAAAGTACGGTCCAATGAAGACGTTCATTACGGACATGGGAACGGAATATAAAAATTCAATTATTGAAGGTCTATGTAAAAATCTAAACATTGAAACTATAACTTCACTGCACATCATCACCAAACTGTAGGTACCGTGGAGCGAAGCCACAGAACACTCAATGAGTATATTCGTTCATACATCTCAGTCGACAAAACGGATTGGGACGTATGGCTACAATACTTCGTCTATTGTTTCAATACAACACCCTCTATGGCACATGACTATTGTCCATATGAATTAGTTTTTGGTAAAACTTCAAATTTACCAAAGCATTTTAATAGCGTAGATATAATAGAACCCCTTTACAATATAGAAGATTACGCTAAGGAATCAAAATTTAGATTAGAGCAGGCATTTAAGAGAGCTAGACTAATGCTAGAAGCTCATAAGCTAAAACAAAAAATTATTTACGACAAAACTAGTTTGGATTTTGATTTAAAAATAGGAGATCAGGTTTTATTGAAAAATGAAACAGGACATAAACTAGATTTTAAATATACAGGTCCTTATAAGGTAGAACAAATAGGAGATAGAGATAATATAACTATATTAGACAATAAAAAATAAAAAACAATTAGTACATAAAGATAGATTAAAACTTTTTATTTCATAATCAATCAACATTTCATAAATATATCACGTATGGCCATACATAAATAAAAAAAAAGGAGAAAAATATACATACATAAATAAATAAAAAAAAAAAAAAAAAAGAGAAAAATAAGCATACCGAATATAAAAACACAAAAAAAAAACTTATTGTTAACATCATTTATTAAATGTTGTACAATATATGTTAGAAAATAACTTCATTGTATTACGTTATTTTTCAAAAGGAGGGAGATGTAATATGCCCATATATGCACTATTAATATAATATATATATATCGACCACCCACTGTACCAAGAGTACTTAAAGGGTACACACTGTAACACTTTGTCGCAGTGTTTATTTTATCCAAGGTCTCGGTCATAAACCTAAGTGCACCGAAATATGAACCGCCCGCTGTACCTTTGCTGTACGCCGAAAAGTGCATATGTCCGCATATACGTAACACGAGTGGACCTTATGCAAGTCCACATACCTCCGCCTAATCGAACGTAACATAAATATATATTCATATATAAATATTTAAGAATACATAACCGTCTCTTCGCTGCCGCTTTGGGCAGCGCAGCTACGAGACTTAGACCTCCTTTAATTCATAAGTAAATTTGTAAAACAAGAAACTCCCTTGAGCTCGGAGCGGCAACAACGGCTGCTCCGAAGTTAATAAAACCAAATAAAGAATAAATCTATATAAAAAGGAACTTATTACATTTGGGAACCTGCCGCTCTAAACTTCTTACAACGCTACGACCCCGTCTTAACCTGCAGCGACTAAAAATACTATTTGTTCTACTGACTACCACATCGGCGCATTGAAAACAGAAACAAGAAATTGAAAATGAAAATTGGAAGTCAAAAAATTTTTACGCCTTTTTTCTCGTATGTATATTGGTGGGGGCTTAGGCTTCGTTTTTTCGACTTCTGTAGATTCGGCGTCATCCTCATAGTCTGCCAAGATTTTAAAACGGTTTGAGTTCGTGGGCGTTTCTATTGCGGCTATGTTACCATTGCCATGGGTTATTTTGCGTTGAGAGTTTAGGGGGCTCAGCTTCCTTTTGATTTGGATGTAGCGATCCATACCAGTCTGCACAGCCGGCATAATATTATCTTTGTTTTTGTTCTCTTTTTCGGGCAGCACAGCGGCAGAAGTATTAATGTTTGCGCTGCTAGCTGATGACGTCGTTAAACGCGCTGTCGTTACAGTAGCGGTTGTTGTTGTTGTTACGGTTGACGTTTTCTTGCGGTTGGTGCTAGTTACGAGGTGCTAGTTACTGCGCTCTTTGGCTGCAGAGACATCGATGGTAGCAAGGGGGAGCAAGAACGCGCTGTCACGCTCTCTACGTTTAAGAATTCGGCCAAGTTTGGGGTAATTGAGGTTTGGGGTGTTTGGGATGAGCTTGCTTTACTTTCGATTACTTTGAAAGTGAAGTAAGCGTTGTTTCTTTGTACTGAGAGCCGTCTCTCGTCTTGCTCACGTTGACGTTGTGTGCTAACGTCGTATAGACTCATTGCAATCGAGGTTGATATTGTTCGAGTTTTAAATGTTATGTTTTATATTTATTAATTAATAAATCAATATAAACATTAGCGATTTCATCGCTGAAAGCGTCTTTTCGCGTTGTTGTTGATTTACGAAACCAGTAACTGCATTTTTTTTGATATTATTGAATATTTTTTTTTTATTTTTTTCCCGGAGCACAATAACTACACGTCTGTATGCGACGACGATTCGCGGTGAACATCGCCACTCTATATGACAGGGGCGATGGTGCAGATACCTCCAAATTATGTGTCGACTCCCGTGGCGGATGAATATAACCTAGTCCAGGCTGCGCCGTAGCGGTCACAAAAAATGGCTAAGAATAGCCCACTTTTGTTGTTGGTGTGTGTGTTCGTGTGACTGGTTGCCTGTTCGCCCAATGGCCGCCGACAACTAAGTTGTTATGAAAATGTTTTAGAAATAGGAGTGAAATATGGCTCAGCAAGGCTTTTAGAACTAAACGAGAACGTTTAGAACGATTTATTTTTTTTTATTCTAGCTCCTGTTATTTATTTGCGTTATAGCAGTGTTGTCTTGCCTCATGCGGAGTTGCCTTTAAACGGCTCCCCACACGCGTAGGTCCAAAGAAAGTGTGGTTAAAATTTTCAGAAATTGCTTAAGTTAGCCTCACAATTCAAAATCTTAATCTTAATCTTACCTCAGTGTGCCCTCCTACAATTTACAAGACAATGAAAAGGCACTATTTCGGCGGCATTCACATTACCGCGATTAGTAGGCCGGTACTTCAAAGTACCAATATCGGATAACTTAAAAAATACTACATTTCCTATTAATACTGATTTTAACTATCAATTACAATATTTGACCGTCGACATCCCCGACCCCGTGAAGAACCGCTTCACTCAAATCCAAAACTGCAAGTTTAGAGACGGGCCGCAACATAGTCCGGCCTATCTCGGCCGGAGATATCTATCGTTTACGCGTACAGTGTCGCGTCTCGTCTGGGCAAGGCAGGATGGCAGACGAAGACCATATCGCCGTTCTCCGGCACCACTTCTCGCGGCGCAAAAGCGTAGGCAGGTACTCCATGACCCACCTCCTCCAGAAACGGTCTCGCAGCATGCGGGCAATCTTCCACTGCTTTCGCGTAGAACCCTCCTTGGGCAGCTCCTCCTTCAATCCAGGCGTATCCGGCAGGTTAGCTGCTCTTTTGAGCAGGTCGTTTGATCCACCGGCAAGTGGGTGAGCGGACGGGAGTTGATTATATTCTCCGCCTTTATCAGGAGGCTCTCCAACACATGGTCCCTCGGCGCGACTTCCTTCACGGTATGGCGCAGCATTCGCTTGACGCACTGCACCATCCGCTCCCATACTCCACCCTCAGACGGGTTGGATGGGCAATTAAAGACTCATTCAATGCTCCTGCTGGATAACTCACTCTGTATCTTCTCCGTCCCGAACGCATCTCTAAATCCTCTGGCCTCCCTGTCAGCTCCCACGAAGTTTTTGCTGTTGTCACTCCGCAGTTTACGTACTGGTCCTCTACGGCAGACGAAGTTCCTGATCGCTATTATGCAGGAATCCGTTGACAGGTCATGTGCCAGCTGACAGCTCGAAATGCAGCGCCCTTGGACCTCTCACTTTCTTTTATTATAAACTCTCTGTAAAGTTCATATTTGTGGTCAGATTCATTTGTTTAAAACATATTAAATTAATTATGTCCAATATGTATGACGATTTCAGCCTCCCAGGTCAGCATCTTCTGCTAGTTGAGTGAATGTGCCGCACATGCTTAATGCAGGCCTCACTGCTTCGGTATCAGATACCATTTCTCTGTCCTGGATGTGATGCGATCCTTTATCGATAGTGCACATGGTAAAATCGGGCAACTTGCTTGAGATTGCAAAAGCAGAAGGAATGGTGCAAACATTGAACATTGTAGAAAAAGCGAGCTTTACAGAGAACAAATAAACGGAGTTAATGATATAAAAATCACTACCAAAACAAATAAGAGAAAATCTTCAACAACTTTCAAAGTGCTGTACGTGTCCGATCTGTCCGACAAAATCTATTATCTGTGTCCAAAATAACAGGAAAAGGTCACGAGGTGCTTTTTCGCAAACGAAGCCGTAATCATTAGAAACAACACAAAATTTCGAACAATGAAAGATATTATTAAGTTTATTTCTATTATCTGGCCAAGAATTAAGCAAAACAGGTCACAACCGCGTCTCAGAGCAAGAATGATGAGCCGGAATCCCGGTAAGATACATTCATAGCCGATGCATCATAAAAGCTCCAGGAAGTGAAATTCCATATAAGGCATGGACTGGTAAGGTACCAATAGTAATTCACCTGCGTACGGTTGGTACAAGGGATAGGATACGACATTAAATCAAATGCTTTTCGTTTGCATTCATTGAAGAGACAAGCCACCATATTAAGTAAAGATCCAAATTGTCTGAATATTTCGGGTGTTAAAAGCAAATATTCCGATTTCTGTGAAGACAACGATACAATCAGTATGGAAAATTTTATGGACCAACAAAGAAATCTGTCGAGCTCAAGGAGGAAAGGAGAATCATAAGAAGAAATGACTTAAAGCAACCCCTATCCCGGCAGAAGTCGTTCCGAACTGCAGAGAGGTGGAAAGCCAAGCCGACCACGAAAAATATATTATATACCAACAGATTCCAGGATCCCTTAACAATCGACAAAGCGAAAAGCACTAGCGAGTACAGCCGGTAGTTTCGAGCAATCGATGTTGAATACCTGGCCCATATCATCAACGAAACTAGGGTGATAGTAGAGCAGAGTACCCACACAAATTCACATGTTTGACTTGCATTTGAGTTAGAATAAGTAATATTCTCCCGTAAGGACACTAACGTTTACAGCCGTTTTACAGCAGTGGTTTACAGCAGCATATAAAAAATATAGCACTGACAAAAAATGTTTCCGGAACTTTGGGAGGAAGAATATTTTTTTATTCAAAATATGGATAGCGAAGCTTAATGCCTAATTGTTTGCTCGCCATGAATTATTTTGTATAGAAGGCACTATTATTCATGTTGTAGCCGCTTGGCCGATCACGGAAATGCCTTTAAGCAAACGCTGGATAATAGTTGTAGTTCGATTCGTTCGTTTTATTCTAAAGGAATAACAATAGCTTCTTAGCTCTTACATTTACTTAATTGGCTAACGTACCGCAGTTTCTCTTCCCTCTCCGTGTGATGGCGCAAATCGGTCTAATTGATCCGCCAAATATTTTTTTCTGTTTTACCCGATTTTAGTGCGACCGAATAACATAAACGCAAGATTAGCAGATTTCATTTCAGACTTCGACTATCGGCGCTAAGTTTGAACTTGACTAACTATCGATAGCTCTAATCCGTTCCGCGACATCCCCACCTCCGTGAAGCAGCCGCATTCCCCACGTCCAGGACAGCTAGCGGACTCCTGTCCGGACCCATTGTCGTCTTGGCTCGATCGTTAGTCTGCACTGCCCCTCGACGAGGTACTCCATCTCTCCTGGTGAACAACTCCTCCACGACGCCTCGTTTCCACTCCCTTCGTGGTATGGAGTCGGCGCACAAGAGTCGTCAGGTACTCATGCACCCATCGCTTCCAGAATCGATCCCGCATCATCCTCGCTATGCGCCACTGCTTCCTGGTAGCGCATCTCACGGACTCCTGTTCGTCATCCTTGGGAAGATCTGGGACATCGGGTGCTCCCTTCAGCAAGTTGTTGGGTGTCAGAGGAGCCTCCTGGTCCACCGTCACTGGTAGATTAGTAAGCGAACGAGAGTTTACTATACCCTCCGCTTCAATCAGCAGATTCTCCAGTACGTGCTGCTTGGGCGCGAGTTCCTTCATCGTGTGCGCCAGCACCTTCTTCACACAGTGCACCATCCTTTCCCAGGCGCCACCCTCAGCTGGGTTCGCCGGGCAATTAAATATCCATTCGACTCCTTTAGACGACTGCTCGCCCTGGATCTGTACAGGCTCGAACACTTCGCTGTAGCAGCCTCCGTAAGTTCGTAATCCAGAACTTCTGCCGGATCGCTCCGATGGTTGCCTCCATGATTTGGTGGCACATCCTTTCGTGGTGATGTTGGACGATCATTAACCGCCATAAGCTTAAACCGCCACGTATCCGTTCTCGTAAGTGGTCCGCCAATAGGCCGCTGCCGCGAACGCCGAGTGACTGGAGTCCAAGAAGCATTCGCATGTAGCATTCGCACGCTTCTCTTGGTAGGGACGCACCCTCTTGGTAGGGACGCGTTCCCCTGTCACTCGGGACTCGATGATATTTGACGCCGAGCTTGAAGTCATCTGTAGCCGTTTGCCAGTACATTCTTAGTACCTTCTCCTCTTCTTCGGTCCATTTAACGCTAGCGATGGATTCAAGTGGGTTCAACGCTCTGACCACACTTGGCGAACTGAAAGTGAATCGACACAATTCAAAACCTGCATCAGCATGAATTTCTCTCACCCGTGTGGACATGCCGAGGGCTTCTTCTTCACTGGTGAAAATGTCGACGTAGTCGTACACTTAGTGGTATTCCCTAATAGCCAGGGCTGATCGTGGATCCGTGCTGCTGTACTGCGAGGCATTCAAGATCTTTACATAGTCCGCCGAACGTCATCACTTGCATTTCGTATACGTCCGGCTCCCGTTGGTCATCGTCGTTTCTCCACAGGAACCTCTGGGCACATCTGTCCTGTGGCTGCATCAGTAACATGAAACATCTCTTTGATGTCTGCACAAATCCCAACTGCTCCTTCCCGAAAATGGAAGAGCACCGCTGGGAGGGGCTTGTAGCGCTGTGGGCATTTCATTAGCGCTGAGTTAAGGGAAACGCCGTTTACCTTGGCAGCCGCGTCGAAGACCAGCCGGATTCTTCTTTTAGGTTTGTTCGGGTTTTCCACCCCGAAGTGCGACAGGTACCATAGGTTGCCTTTCTGGAACCTCTGGACTTCCTGGAGCTCCAGTCGTCGTCCGTACCCCTTCTTGACGTAATCGTCCATTATGCCCTTATAGGCCCGCGCGAAGTCTACATCGCGCCTCATTTTTCTCTTGATGTTGACGAGTCTCTTAAGCGCCATATTGTAGCTCTGCGGCAGTCTCACCTCGCACGTTCAGTTGGCGACTCTCACCTTTCAGGTTCAGGCTGCAGATGAGTTCATCGTCGATGATCGTGACAGACGATCCTTCATCCAGCAGTGCATAGGTGTCGACCAGCGTATTCTCCCCGTACAGCGTCACGGGTAGAATCCGGAATAGTAGGTGGGATCCAATCGACTCAACGCAGCTCAGGTTTCGATGCGGCAATTCCTGGCAGCCACACGTCGATCGCCTTTCATCCTGCTCACGCCCCGCGTCTATAACTGCGGCTGACATTGGACGGCTCCTCTCGTTGGAATCCACTGGTCGTGGCATTCCTCTCCTGCTTCCTCCATCTGCGACTGGCGGCCGTCTAGGATGTCCAGTTGACTCGTGGAGAAGGTAGTGATGCCTTATTTGGCATCAATGGATGTTTCAACCGCGGCTCTTCCTGCAGACACGAGAATCATAGCCTCAGCTTCCTCGCGCACTCGCGATCCGCGACGTTGTAGAAACGCTGTTGAACTCCTTGTAGTCCTCGCATATAGGGCAACATCTGAGGCGGTCGGCATACCGCTCCTCCTCGCGAACACTATTTGCGTGCAGGATCTTTCGCTTCGGTTGCTCCTTGGCTCAAGCGTCCGTGACAGTGCACACCAGTCTTGCGAATTCATGAAGCCACTTGCTCAGGTCGGGTACGGCACCACTGTCGGGTACGGCTGTATCGTGATCACATGCTTCACCCAGTCGAACCTCTTGCTCCTTGAGGTTGGGTTCCCTAGGTGCTGGTTGCCGATCGGGGTTGACTGCAGGAACGCTGCCAGGTGGCTCACCTTCGTCGCGAACGGCACGATCCTTGCGATGTTGGCTTCTTGTATTGGCTGCACATCGCGCACGCTATCCAGTTGGTTACGGTAGCTGAGTAGCTCCATACTGGAATCGAAGCTGCTCCATAACGGCTCCTACGTTGCTGGGATGGCTCAGCAACGACTTCACCGTCTCGCGGGCCTCGCCCTTCATGGCTTTCAATAACCTCTGGTTGTTTTCCAATTGTGTCCACTGGAGATAGCTCCAAATTATGTGTCGGCTCCCGTGGCGGATGAATATAACCTAGTCCAGGCTGCGCCGTAGCGGTCACAAAAAATGGCTAAGAATAGCCCACTTTTGTTGTTGGTGTGTGTGTTCGTGTGACTGGTTGCCCGTTCGCCCAATGGCCGCCGACAACAAAAAGTGACAAAAGTCACTTTTTCGGCGGCATTCACATTACCGCGATTAGTAGGCCGGTACTTCAAAGTTCCAAGATCGGATAACTTAAAAAATACTACATTTCCTATTAATACTGATTTTAACTATCAATTACAATATTTGACCGTCGACATCCCCGACCCCGTGAAGAACCGCTTCACTCAAATCCAAAACTGCAAGTTTAGAGACGGGCCGCAACATTATCCGAGATAGGCCATTATCGTTTACGCGTAAAGTGTCGCGTCTCGTCTGGGCAAGCCAGGATCGCAGACGAAGACCATATCGCCGTTCTCCGGCAGCACTTCTCGCGGCGCAAAAGCGTAGGCAGGTACTCCATGACCCACCTCCTCCAGAAACGGTCTCGCAGCATGCGGGCAATCTTCCACTGCTTTCGCGTAGAACCCTCCTTGGGCAGCTCCTCCTCCAATCCAGGCGTATCCGGCAGGTTAGCTGCTCTTTTGAGCAGGTCGTTTGATCCACCGGCAAGTGGGTGAGCGGACGGGAGTTGATTATATTCTCCGCCTTTATCAGGAGGCTCTCCAACACATGGTCCCTCGGCGCGACTTCCTTCACGGTATTGACGCACTGCACCATCCGCTCCCATACTCCACCCTCAGACGGGTTGGATGGGCAATTAAAGACTCATTCAATGCTCCTGCTGGATAACTCACTCTGTATCTTCTCCGTCCCGAACGCATCTCTAAATCCTCTGGCCTCCCTAACAGCTCCCACGAAGTTCTTGCTGTTGTCACTCCGCAGTTTACGTACTGGTCCTCTACGGCAGACGAAGTTCCTGATCGCTATTATGCAGGAATCCGTTGACAGGTCATGTGCCAGCTGACAGCTCGAAATGCAGCGCCCTTGGCCCTCTCACTTTCTTTTATTATAAACTCTCTGTAAAGTTCATATTTGTGGTCAGATTCATTTGTTTAAAACATATTAAATTAATTATGTCCAATATGTATGACGATTTCAGCCTCCCAGGTCAGCATCTTCTGCTAGTTGAGTGAATGTGCCGCACATGCTTAATGCAGGCCTCACTGCTTCGGTATCAGATACCATTTCTCTGTCCAGGATTTAATGCGATCCTTTATCGATAGTGCACATGGTAAAATCGGGCAACTTGCTTGAGATTGCAAAAGCAGAAGGAATGGTGCAAACATTGAACATTGTAGAAAAAGCGAGCTTTACAGAGAACAAGTAAACGCAGTTAATGATATAAAAATCACTACCAAAACAAATAAGAGAAAATCTTCAACAACTTTCAAAGTGCTGTACGTGTCCCATCTGTCCGACAAAATCTATTATCTGTGTCCAAAATAACAGGAAAAGGTCACGAGGTGCTTTTTCGCAAACGAAGCCGTAATCATTAGAAACAACACAAAATTTCGAACAATGAAAGATATTATTAAGTTTATTTCTATTATCTGGCCAAGAATTAAGCAAAACAGGTCACAACCGCGTCTCAGAGCAAGAACGATGAGCCGGAATCCCGGTAAGATACATTCATAGCCGATGCATCATAAAAGCTCCAGGAAGTGCAATTCCATATAAGGCATGGACTGGTAAGGTACCAATAGTAATTCACCTGCGTACGGTTGGTACAAAGGATAGGATACGACATTAAATCAAAGGCTTTTCGTTTGCATTCATTGAAGAGACAAGCCACCATATTAAGTAAAGATCCAAAATGTCTGAATATTTCGGGTGTTAAGAGCAAATATTCCGATTTCTGTGAACCCAACGATACAATCAGTATGGAAAATTTTATGGACCAACAAAGAAATCTGTCGAGCTCAAGGAGAAAAGGAGAATCATAAGAAGAAATGACTTAAAGCAACCCCTATCCCGGCAGAAGTCGTTCCGAACTGCAGAGAGGTAGAAAGCCAAGCCGACCACGAAAATTATTATTATATACCAACAGATTCCAGGATCCCTTAACAATCGACAAAGCGAAAAGCACTAGCGAGTACAGCCGGTAGTCTCGAGCAATCGATGTTGATTACCTGGCCCATATCATCAACGAAACTATGGTGATAGTAGAGCAGAGTACCCACACAAATTCACATGTTTGACTTGCATTTGAGTTAGAATAAGTAATATTCTCCCGTAAGGACACTAACGTTTACAGTCGTTTTACAGCAGTGGTTTACAGCAGCATATAAAAAATATAGCACTGACAAAAAATGTTTCCGGAACTTTGGGAGGAAGAATATTTTTTTATTCAAAATATGGATAGCGAAGCTTAATGCCTAATTGTTTGCTCGCCATGAATTATTTTGTATAGAAGGCACTATTATTCATGTTGTAGCCGCTTGGCCGATCACGGAAATGCCTTTAAACAAACGCTGGATAATAGTTGTAGTTCGATTCGTTCGTTTTATTCTGAAGGAATTACAATAGCTTCTTAGCTCTTACATTTACTTAATTGGCTAACGTACCGCAGTTTCTCTTCCCTCTCCGTGTGATGGCGCAAATCGGTCTAATTGATCCGCCAAATATTTTTTTCTGTTTTACCCGATTTTAGTGCGACCGAATAACATAAACTAACAGATTAGCAGATTTCATTTCAGACTTCGACTATCGGCGCTAAGTTTGAACTTGACTAACTATCGATAGCTCTAATCCGTTCCGCGACATCCCCACCTCCGTGAAGCAGCCGCATTCCCCACGTCCAGGACAGCTAGCGGACTCCTGTCCGGACGCATTGTCGTCTTGGCTCGATCGTTAGTCTGCACTGCCCCTCGACGAGGTACTCCATCTCTCCTGGTGAACAACTCCTCCACGACGCCTCGTTTCAACTCCCTTCGTGGTATGGAGTCGGCGCACAAGAGTCGTCAGGTACTCATGCACCCATCGCTTCCAGAATCGATCCCGCATCATCCTCGCTATGCGCCACTGCTTCCTGGTAGCGCATCTCACGGACTCCTGTTCGTCATCCTTGGGAAGATCTGGGACATCGGGTGCTCCCTTCAGCAAGTTGTTGGGTGTCAGTGGAGCCTCCTGGTCCACCGTCACTGGTAGATTAGTAAGCGGACGAGAGTTTACTATACCCTCCGCTTCAATCAGCAGATTCTCCAGTACGTGCTGCTTGGGCGCGAGTTCCTTCATCGTGTGCGCCAGCACCTTCTTCACACAGTGCACCATCCTTTCCCAGGCGCCACCCTCAGCTGGGTTCGCCGGGCAATTAAAGATCCATTCGACTCCTTTAGACGACTGCTCGCCCTGGATCTGTACAGGCTCGAACACTTCGCTGTAGCAGCTTCTCCTCTTCTTCGGTCCATTTAACGCTAGCGATAGATTCAAGTGGGTTCAACGCTCTGACCACACTTGGCGAACTGAAAGTGAATCGACACAATTCAAAACCTGCATCAGCATGAATTTCTCTCACCCGTGTGGACATGCCGAGGGCTTCTTCTTCACTGGTGAAAATGTCGACGTAGTCGTACACTTAGTGGTATTCCCTAATAGCCAGGGCTGATCGTGGATCCGTGCTGCTGTACTGCGAGGCATTCAAGATCTTTACATAGTCCGCCGAACGTCATCACTTGCATTTCGTATACGTCCGGCTCCCGTTGGTCATCGTCGTTTCTCCACAGGAACCTCTGGGCACATCTGTCCTGTGGCTGCATCAGTAACATGAAACATCTCTTTGATGTCTGCACAAATCCCACTGCTCCTTCCCGAAAATGGAAGAGCACCGCTGGGAGGGGCTTGTAGCGCTGTGGGCCTTTCATTAGCGCTGAGTTAAGGAAAACGTTTACCTTGGCAGCCGCTTCGAAGACCAGCCGGATTCTTCTTTTAGGTTTGTTCGGGTTTTCCACCCCGAAGTGCGGCAGGTACCATAGGTTGCCTTTCTGGAACCTCTGGACTTCCTGGAGCTCCAGTCGTCGTCCGTACCCCTTCTTGACGTAATCGTCCATTATGCCCTTATAGGCCCGCGCGAAGTCTACATCGCGCCTCATTTTTCCCTTGATGTTGACGAGTCTCTTAAGCGCCATATTGTAGCTCTGCGGCAGTCTCACCTCGCACGTTCAGTTGGCGACTCTCACCTTTCAGGTTCAGGCTGCAGATGAGTTCATCGTCGATGATCGTGACAGACGATCCTTCATCCAGCAGTGCATAGGTGTCGACCAGCGTATTCTCCCCGTACAGCGTCACGGGTAGAATCCGGAATAGTAGGTGGCATCCAATCGACTCAACGCAGCTCAGGTTTCGATTCGGCAATTCCTGGCGGCCACACGTCGATCGCCTTTCATCCTGCTCACGCCCCGCGTCTATAACTGCGGCTGACATTGGACGGCTCCTCTCGTTGGAATCCACTGGTCGTGGCATTCCTCTCCTGCTTCCTCCATCTGCGACTGGCGGCCGTCTAGGATGTCCAGTTGACTCGTGGAGAAGGTAGTGATGCCTCATTTGGCATCAATGGATGTTGCAACCGCGGCTCTTCCTGCAGACACGAGAATCATAGCCTCAGCTTCCTCGCGCACTCGCGATCCGCGACGTTGTAGAAACGCTGTTGAACTCCTTGTAGTCCCTGATCTGGTGTTGTCCCTCGCATATAGGGCAACATCTGAGGCGGTCGGCATACCGTTCCTCCTCGCGAACACTATTTGCGTGCAGGATCTTACGCTTCGGTTGCTCCTTAACTCAAGCGTCCGTGACAGTGCATACCAGTCTTGCGAATTCATGAAGCCACTTGCTCAGGTCGGGTACGGCACCACTGTCGGGTACGGCTGTATCGTGATCACATGCTTCACCCAGTCGAACCTCTTGCTCCTTGAGGTTGGGTTCCCTAGGTGCTGGTTGCCGATCGGGGTTGACTGCAGGAACGCTGCCAGGTGGCTCACCTTCGTCGCGAACGGCACGATCCTTGCGATGTTGGCTTCTTGTATTGGCTGCACATCACGCACGCTATCCAGTTGGTTACGGATGAGTAGCTCCATACTGGAATCGAAGCTGCTCCATAACGGCTCCTACGTTGCTGGGATGGCTCAGCAACGACTTCACCGTCTCGCGGGCCTCGCCCTTCATGGCTTTCAATAACCTCTGGTTGTTTTCCAATTGTGTCCACTGGAGATACCTCTAAATTATGTGTCGGCTCCCGTGGCGGATGAATATAACCTAGTCCAGGCTGCGCCGTAGCGGTCACAAAAAATGGCTAAGAATAGCCCACTGTTGTTGTTGGTGTGTGTGTCCGTGTGACTGGTTACCCGTTCGCCTCGCGAAAAGTGTGGTACTTCAAGGGCCTCTGGCTATAGCTATAAAACGGAACGTTTTATTCAGAAATTGCTTAAGTTAGCCTCACAATTCAAAATCTTTATCGTAATCTTACCTTAGTGTGCCCTCCTACAATTTACAAGACAATGAAAAGGCACTTTTTCGGCGGCATTCACATTACCGCGATTAGTAGGCCGGTTCTTCAAAGTGCCAAGATCGGATAACTTAAAAAATACTTCATTTCCTATTAATACTGATTTTAACTATCAATTACAATGTTTGACCGTCGACATCCCCGACCCCGGGAAGAACCGCTTCACTCAAATCCAAAACTACAAGTTTAGAGACGGGCCGCAACTTAGTCTGAGATAGGCCATTATCGTTTGCGCGTACAGTGTCGCGTCTCGTCTGGGCAAGGCAGGATCGTAGACGAAGACCATATCGCCGTTCTCCGGCAACACTTCTCGCGGCGCAAAAGCGTAGGCAGGTACTCCATGACCCACCTCCTCCAGAAACGGTCTCGCAGCATGCGGGCAATCCTCCACTGCTTTCGCGTAGAACCCTCCTTGGGCAGCTCCTCATCCAATCCAGGCGTATCCGGCAGGTTAGTTGCTCTTTTGAGCAGGTCGTTTGATCCTCCGGCAAGTGGGTGAGCGGACGGGAGTTGATTATATTCTCCGCCTTTATCAGGAGGCTCTCCAACACATGGTCCCTCGGCGCGACTTCCTTCACGGTATGGCGCAGCATTCGCTTGACGCACTGCACCATCCGCTCCCATACTCCGCCCTCAGACAGGTTGGATAGGCAATTAAAGCAGGAATTTATGCAGGAATCCGTTGACAGTTCATGTGCCAGCTCGAAACAGCTCGTACTGGTCCCCTACGGCAGACGAAGTTCCTGATCGCTATTATGCAGGAATCCGTTGACAGATCATGTGCCAGCTGACAGCTCGAAATGAATCGCCCTTGTCGTCAAGCACGTAAACAAGGCGACCCTACTCTTTTTTCTGTGGCGGGCAACGGTCACCAGCTGTGGCCCAAGGTAGTCCAGTCCTGTATACTTGAATGGCCATCCTCCAGCTTCAAAGCGATTCACTGGAAGGTGTCCCATTATCGGCGGCATCGGTCGCGTCCGTTGCAACTTGCACTCGTTATTATCACGAGTCACGACGTGATTTCCTCCTTCAGCACTCGAAGCTCGAGAATCTCTGGAACGGTATAACAAATTCATTCGATGCCACCAATGCGAACTCACCGGGCATCTTCTCCTCATCAGATGCATCTGGAACAGGCTCGGTTCCCTCCTCAGGCGCTGGCCAGCCGCTTGCTGGCTGCCTCAAAAATGCGGGCTAAGGTCCGCCTTGCTCTGCGACCGTGTCGCATCATCCGCTGGGTTGTCAGCTTTAGGCACCCATCTCCACTGGGAAACCATTGACGACTCCAAAGTCTCCGCCACTCGGTTGCCAACAAACTGCTTGTACCGGCGGTGGGTGCTGCCGATCCATTTCAGCACCGTTTTTTAGTCCGTCCATAACACCGCCTCACTGATGTCCACACTGTGTTCTTCCTTGACAGTGTTTATCACTCTGCTTTCAAGGATCGCTGCCTGCAGCTCCGTGGGATCGACATCGTTTTCATCGGCGCACACTTTGTCTTGCGCACACGAAGCTAACAAGCACGTTGCCATCCTCGTACGTGACCCTCCAATAGGCCACCGCCGCGAATGCAGATTGACTTGCATCCACGAACACGTGCAACTCGATGGTCCGAACTGCTCCACGCCCAAAATAGTTTCGAGGACATCGGAACTATCCCAAGGCGTCCATCTCTCTGCGTCAGGTAGCAAAGGCTCTGCCTATCTCCTCCGCCAGTGGTTCGTTCGACTGGATCTTCTGCCTCCGAATCTCCCGCAGCAACAGCTTCGCTGTAATCATCAGGCAGCACAGGAACCCCAATGGGTTGAACGTTGACATCAGCAGGCTCAAATACTCCCTCTTTGTAGGGACTCGATCTCCACTTTGGACGCTTTTAGGCACTCGATGATACTCCACGTTGAATCTGAAGTCATCCGTTGCTACCTGCCAACGCATTTCAAGGATCTTCTGCTCAACCTCACCCCATCCGACTCTCTTGGCTTGCCCAGGTGGTCCCAACGCCGCTTCCACGATGGGTGAGCTGGATGAAAACTGGTATAATTCGAATCCAGCGTCCGCATGTATCTCCGTCACTCGGGTAGATACCTCAATAGCTTCGCTCTCCGTAGCGAAACTGTCCACGTAGTCATCGACGTAATGGTGGTCGATGATGGGCTTGACTGCCCTCGGATCTGAATCCCGAAACTTCAGGGCATTCATCGTCTTCACATAATACGCAGTGCTCGGCGAGCAGGCTGCTCCAAACGTCATTACGTTCATCTCGTACACATACGGGTCTCGATCGTCGTTACCATCTCTCCAAAGAAATCGTTGAGAACATGGATTCTCGGGTCGGATCAGCACTGGGTGGAACATCTCCTTGATGTCACTGCAGACTCCGACTTCTCCTTCCCTGAAGTGGAAGAGCACGGCTGGCAAGGGCTTGTAGTGCTGAGGTTCCTTGTCCAGCGCCGAATTTAGCGAGGTTCCTCCAACCTTGGCTGCAGCATCAAACACAAGCCGGACCTTACCGGGCTTTTGTTTTTTTTTTTTTTTTTTTACCGGTCTTTCAGAATTTGGAAAGGCTTGTGCATCAATAAGAGCATCAGCTAGCATTTCTGTATTCCTGTAAAGCTTAGAGGCCCAGACGACCGAGAGGCGCTCAAGAAACGATTTGTTAGAATATATTAAGCTATTTGTAATTTATTAAGCTAGGAGGAGTTAGTAAGGAAATTTAAAATTCTATATTTTACATTTGAGGGACAGGAAAGAGATGTTATAGAGTAGAGACCATTGTAGTTCGAACATAATACCCTAAAAGGGTCATGCAGTGCATATGTCGAACTACAACGGCTAAGGAACAGAGAACTAAAGTTTCGAGTCCTTCTATTAGGAATGTTAAATTTTAAGCGTTTTAGTAAATGCTGACTATCTACATCCCCGTTAATAAGGTTATGCAGAAAGACTACACCGAGCATTGTCCTACGATTTGTTAAGCTAGGTAAGCTTATGAGTAAGAGTCTACTATTATAAGATGAAAGGTGAAGATTTGCATCCCAGTTTAGACCTCTAAGTGAAAAAGTTAGGAAATTCTTTTGTACGTATTCTATGCGGTCCTGATGTACTCCATATTGAGGATTAATAAAGCCATGCTGACAGGGAGAGATGATCGAAGAGCATAGGTGTTGCAAGTGAGGGGTAATTAATTTTTCAAATAACTTTGGAATTGCCGACAACTTAGAGATGCCTCTGTAGTTGGCAGCCTCAGACTTTTCCCCTTTTTTATGTAGGGGAATTATGAATGATTCCTTCCACTTAGGGGAAAAATCGAGTTTTCCAAAGATAAGTTGAAAATTTAAGTCTTAGAAGAGGTTTTCACAGAGCCCTGGCACAGTATTTTAGCACACAGCCTGGTACTCCATCGGGGCCTGGCGAATAAATGGGTTTGACCCTTAAAAGGCCAGATAATAAGTTGTTCTCAGAAAAAAACGTACAGAAAATAAGATTTGCTGCTTGAATGTTATATGCGTAAGGCTGATCAGTCAATTTAGAAGGAGAATAAATTGTTTGAAAAAATTCTGCGAATAGATTGGCAATGGCCTGATCAGAAGTCGCAGAGGAATTTTCAAATGTAAGCCGGGGTGAAAAAGATACGTGTTTACGCTTAGTGTTTACAAAATTATAAAACTGCTTTGGATCCTGAGTAAATATATTGACAGCTGCCGGATACAAATTTAAGTTTTATGTCTAATAGGATGCCGAGATCATTAACCTGGGTTAATTTTTCTAAGGCAATCCCATTAATAGAATAAGTAGCTTGCAGAAGGCAAGAACGATAAAAACACATATCTTTGCATTTAGATCCATTAAGTATTAGAACATTAGCTAAACACCATTTTTGAAAGTTATCAAGGTCAGACTGAAGACTGCATTGGGCAGAGATGGATTTGTACTGAAGACAAAGCTTTACATCATCTGCATATATAAGAACTAGAGAGTTCGTTAAAGCAGGGGGCAAGTCATTTATAAAAAGCGTGAATAAAAGCGGGCCAAGATGACTTCCTTGAGGGACGCCAGATGTAGCACGGACCAGACGGGACTGTATGTTTTTAAATAAGACTCTTTGTGTCCTTCCATCTAAATAGCTGGAGATCCACGTTAAGAGGTCTATAGGAAAACCCAGCATATAAAGTTTACTCAACAAGAGTGAGTGAGTAACTGAATCAAATGCTTTGCTGAAGTCTGTGTAAATTACATCGGTTTGATATCCCTTACAAGAGCCATCTATGACAAAGGATGTCAACTCCAGTAAATTTGTGGTGGTGGAGCGACGCTTAATAAAGCCATGCTGACAGGGAGAGATGATCGAAGAGCATAGGTGTTGCAAGTGAGGGGTAATTAATTTTTCAAATAACTTTGGAATTGCCGACAACTTAGAGATGCCTCTGTAGTTGGCAGCCTCAGACTTTTTCCCTTTTTTATGTAGGGGAATTATGAATGATTCCTTCCACTTAAGGGGAAAAATCGAGTTTTCCAAAGATAAGTTGAAAATTTAAGTCTTAGAAGAGGTTTTCACAGAGCCCTGGCACAGTATTTTAGCACACAGCCTGGTACTCCATCGGGGCCTGGCAAATAAATGGGTTTGACCCTTAAAAGGCCAGATAATAAGTTGTTCTCAGAAAAAAACGGACAGAAAATAAGATTTGCTGCTTGAATGTTATATGCGTAAGGCTGATCAGTCAATTTAGGAGGAGAATAAGTTGTTTGAAAAAATTCTGCGAATAGATCGGCAATGGCCTGATCAGAAGTCGCAGAGGAATTTTCAAATGTAAGCAGGGGTGAAAAAGATACGTGTTTACGCTTAGTGTTTACAAAATTATAAAACTGCTTTGGATCTTGAGTAAATTGTATCCGGCAGCGGTCAATCGGTGCCCTATAACATTCCGCGTTATGCACGGTAAAATTCGACCGAGCTAGTAGGTATCTTGAGAAATCAACACTACTGCAGGTTTTTTTTATATTTAAGTAAAAGCTTATGTTTTTTATTATTATGCGGACGGATATTTCCAAGGCACACATGAGTCAAAAAATGTATTTAAAGTAAAATAAAATTTTTCTAAAGTGACATTAAGATCAGTGCACGCCAGAATATCAGACCAGTCAAATGTCTCGATAAGGATATTAAGTTTGTGAAAATCAGCTTTACGGAAACAGCGAATCTTATTTACCACGCGTGGAGACATCTGATCGATACCAGGAGTGGTTTCGATTGAGACCTCCAGCGTGGGGTGATATGGATCCTCTGGGGTTAAAAGGGGAAAAGCTCTGGAGAGAGCAGTACCATCAGGATCAGATACAAAACATAAGTCTAAAAGCCGACCTAGCCGACCTATTTCTAACATGGTTAATCTGACCTAGGGACATGTCAAACATGCCCGCGGTGATGTCATGGTAAGTTATAAGTGACAAAGATGGTGAGTTATCGACGTTGGACCACTTTAATTCTGGGATATTAAAGTCGCCCACCGCTACGAGTTGGTCACGATCCGTCATAAGATTAGAGACGTATCGAATAGCGGACAAATGCTGCCAATATGTGGGCGGTTCAGACATAGGAGGTATATATGAACATGTAATGAACATGTAGGGTTTTTAACGCAAATAAATTCTATGTCACCAAACTCTTGGAATTTCACCTCTTCAGAAGCAAGAGTTGAGTCTACCGAAATGAGGACTGCACCTCCTCTTCGCTGAGATCGATCCCATCTAAAAGTGGTGTACTTACTTGGAAAAACTTCGGAGCTAAAGATCTCCGGATTTAACCAAGCTTCTGTAAATGCTATTTTATGGGATGCAAAGAAAGAACTATCAGAATATAGCTTGGGGAGTTTGCTACGTAGCCCCCTAGTATTCTGAGTGTTAGTGACGATACTATTTTTTTGGGTTAGTGGGCAAAGAAGAAGTGGAAGGTTGGTCGGTGGTTCCGATATGGGGAAGTTTCACTCCCACTGGTTTTAAAACTTTTTGCTTTGCAGTACTAGGCCTATGTTCTTGGACGAAGATGTTCTCTGGTCAAAAACTGGGTGAACAAATCGCATTGAACATCAACGGGGGCACCCGAATCTTGAAAGATGACGTGCGCCTTATATATGTTTATTTAAATTTTTGTATGTCCTCCACCTTTATATCGGCTTTAGTTTTGGCTTTGATATAAGCCACGATATCAATCTCAGAAGTATCAGGGGCAAGCCGAGAAACAAATATATGTTTCGATGGAGGGATCACCTGTAAGGGTTTTGGTGTTGCAGGTACGAGAACTGCAGCATCAGTCGGTGCCGGTGGTCCGGACTATGGAATACCATTTTGGGTGACTCTAATGGGGGTTTCGTTTCCTAGGACCTGTGGCATCACTTGAAGGGATGCCATGGCGGACATATCAGACAATTGCTCATTATCCCTGAGAAATTCGGACGAATTTTTCTCAGTCCTAGCCCTTGGGGTGGCCAGAGATTTAAGCGGCTGCATTAATGTCGGCTGAGCAGGCTGAGGCGGATCAGAGACAGTGGATTTCTTACGCTTAGGGGACTAAGCGCACAGAGCTGGTCATTGATTTTACGAAAACCAGTGATCAACTCTTTAAATCCATTTTTGGTCTGTCTCATGAACGACCTCATTTCGCCTTGCACAGCACGACAATTTTCACAACAATAATGTGTCCCAGACCTACGGGAAATGGCATCCGAAACTAATGCTGTGAACCCGGCACACTTGGCGTTTACGACGTTCTCACAAAGCCAGCAATGGATGGCAGGCTGGGATGAGGAAATTGCCTGGTTACAAGACTTAATGGCACAGACAAGTTTAAATTCCATATTTTTTAATAAATAAACAAAATTGATATATAAAAAGTTAAAAAACACTATACCTTGAACCACTGTGCCAAATAGGAAGCCGAAACGGGAGCTTTGGAGAGTGCAAAGGAGAAATGCAGGAATAATACATATAAGACGGGGAAGAAGCAGAGCTCAGCTATGCTTGGAATAGAATTTAGACAAATTATTAATTCGACTCCAAATATACCACAGCACTCGCGAAGCGATACGGTTTAAGCTTTAAGATTGTTAAGATTCACAATATATTTAATTCAAAAGTATGTAAACACCGGTTTACCAATATTTATCATAAACGCAGTGCGCACAAAAAAACACGACCGTTCGCTTAAGAGAAAGAGAGGGAAGTGAGAAAGAGAGGGAAGTAATTATTACCATAGCGATACGGTTTAAGCTTTAAGATTCTTAAGATTCACAATATATTTAATTCACAAGTATGTAAACACCGGTTTACCAATATTTATCATAAACGCAGTGCGCACAAAAAAACACGACCGTTCGCTTAAGGAAAGAGAGGGAAGTGAGAAAGAGAGGGAAGTACATTTACCTAAATGGCTAACGTACCGCAGTTTCTCTTCCCTCTCCGTATGATGGCGCAAATTGGTCTAATTGATCCGCGAAATATTTTTTTTCTGTTTTACCCGATTTTAGTGCGACCGAATAACATAAACTAACAGATTAGCAGATTTCATTTCAGACTTCGACTATCGGCGCTAAGTTTGAACTTGACTAACTATCGATAGCTCTAATCCGTTCCGCGACATCCCCACCTCCGTGAAGCAGCCGCAGCGGACTCCTGTCCAGACGCATTGTCGTCTTGGCTCGATCGTTAGTCTGCACTGCCCCTCGACGAGGTACTCCATCTCTCCTGGTGAACAACTCCTCCACGACGCCTCGTTTCCACTCCCTTCGTGGTATGGAGTCGGCGCACAAGAGTCGTCAGGTACTCATGCACCCATCGCTTCCAGAATCGATCCCGCATCATCCTCGCCATGCGCCACTGCTTCCTGGTAGCGCATCTCACGGACTCCTGTTCGTCATCCTTGGGCAGATCTGGGACATCGGGTGCTCCCTTCAGCAAGTTGTTGGGTGTCAGTGGAGCCTCCTGGTCCACCGTCACTGGTAGATTAGTAAGCGGACGAGAGTTTACTATACCCTCCGCTTCAATCAGCAGATTCTCCAGTTCGTGCTGCTTGGGCGCGAGTTCCTTCATCGTGTGCGCCAGCACCTTCTTCACACAGTGCACCATCCTTTCCCAGGCGCCACCCTCAGCTGGGTTCGCCGGGCAATTAAAGATCCATTCGACTCCTTTAGACGACTGCTCGCCCTGGATCTGTACAGGCTCGAACACTTCGCTGTAGCAGCCTCCGAAAGTTCGTAATCCAGAACTTCTGCAGGATCGCTCCGATGGTTGCCTCCATGATTTGGTGGCACATCCTTTCGTGGTGATGTTGGACGATCATTAACCGCCATAAGCTTAAACCGCCACGTCTCCGTTCTCGTAAGTGGTCCGCCAATAGGCCGCTGCCGCGAACGCCGAGTGACTGGAGTCCACGAAGCATTCGCATGTAGCATTCGCACGCTTCCGCCGCCGAAGTAATAGCGTGGACATCGGAACTCTTCGATTTTGCTCATTCCTTGCCGCCAGTCCTCAAAGGCTATGGCCAAATTATCGGTTAGCGGTTTGTCCCAGTTGAGTCCTCTTCGCCAAATCTCTCTCATTAACAATTGGCAGTCACCATGTAGCAGCTCAGGAATCCAATCGGGTCAAACGTTGACATGACCAGGCTTAGGAACTCCCTCTTGGTAGGGACGCGTTCCCCTGTCATCACGGTACTCGGGACTCGATGATATTTGACGCCGAGCTTGAAGTCATCTGTAGCCGGTTGCCAGTACATTCTTAGTACCTTCTCCTCTTCCTCGGTCCATTTAACGCTAGCGATGGATTCAAGTGGGTTCAACGCTCTGACCACACTTGGCGAACTGAAAGTGAATCGACACAATTCAAAACCTGCATCAGCATGAATTTCTCTCACCCGTGTGGACATGCCGAGGGCTTCTTCTTCACTGGTGAAAATGTCGACGTAGTCGTACACATAGTGGTATTCCCTAATAGCCAGGGCTGATCGTGGATCCGTGCTGCTGTACTGCGAGGCATTCAAGATCTTTACATAGTCCGCCGAACGTCATCACTTGCATTTCGTATACGTCCGGCTCCCGTTGGTCATCGTCGTTTCTCCACAGGAACCTCTGGGCACATCTGTCCTGTGGCTGCATCAGTAACATGAAACATCTCTTTGATGTCTGCACAAATCCCAACTGCTCCTTCCCGAAAATGGAAGAGCACCGCTGGGAGGAGCTTGTAGCGCTGTGGGCCTTTCATTAGCGCTGAGTTAAGGGAAGACCAGCCGGATTCTTCTTTTAGGTTTGTTCGGGTTTTCCACCCCGAAGTGCGGCAGGTACCATAGGTTGCCTTTCTGGAACCTCTGGACTTCCTGGAGCTCCAGTCGTCGTCCGTACCCCTTCTTGACGTAATCGTCCATTATGCCCTTATAGACCCGCGCGAAGTCTACATCGCGCCTCATTTTTCCCTTGATGTTGACGAGTCTCTTAAGCGCCATATTGTAGCTCTGCGGCAGTCTCACCTCGCACGTTCAGTTGGCGACTCTCACCTTTCAGGTTCAGGCTGCAGATGAGTTCGTCGTCGATGATCGTGACAGACGATCCTTCATCTGCGACTGGCGGCCGTCTAGGATGTCCAGTTGACTCGTGGAGAAGGTAGTGATGCCTTATTTGGCATCAATGGATGTTGCAACCGCGGCTCTTCCTGCAGACACGAGAATCATAGCCTCAGCTTCCTCGCGCACTCGCGATCCGCGACGTTGTAGAAACGCTGTTGAACTCCTTGTAGTCCCTGATCTGGTGTTGTCCCTCGCATATAGGGCAACATCTGAGGCGGTCGGCATACCGCTCCTCCTCGCGAACACTATTTGCGTGCAGGATCTTTCGCTTCGGTTGCTCCTTAACTCAAGCGTCCGTGACAGTGCACACCAGTCTTGCGAATTCATGAAGCCACTTGCTCAGGTCGGGTACGGCACCACTGTCGGGTACGGCTGTATCGTGATCACATGCTTCACCCAGTCGAACCTCTTGCTCCTTGAGGTTGGGTTCCCTAGGTGCTGGTTGCCGATCGGGGTTGACTGCAGGAACGCTGCCAGGTGGCTCACCTTCGTCGCGAACGGCACGATCCTTGCGATGTTGGCTTCTTGTATTGGCTGCACATCACGCACGCTATCCAGTTGGTTACGGATGAGTAGCTCCATACTGGAATCGAAGCTGCTCCATAACGGCTCCTACGTTGCTGGGATGGCTCAGCAACGACTTCACCGTCTCGCGGGCCTCGCCCTTCATGGCTTTCAATAACCTCTGGTTGTTTTCCAATTGTGTCCACTGGAGATACCTCTAAATTATGTGTCGGCTCCCGTGGCGGATGAATATAACCTAGTCCAGGCTGCGCCGTAGCGGTCACAAAAAATGGCTAAGAATAGCCCACTGTTGTTGTTGATGTGTGTGTCCGTGTGACTGGTTACCCGTTCGCCTCGCGAAAAGTGTGGTACTTCAAGGGCCTCTGGCTATAGCTATAAAACGGAACGTTTTATTAAGAAATTGCTTAAGTTAGCCTCACAATTCAAAATCTTTATCGTAATCTTACCTTAGTGTGCCCTCCTACAATTTACAAGACAATGAAAAGGCACTTTTTCGGCGGCATTCACATTACCGCGATTAGTAGGCCGGTTCTTCAAAGTGCCAAGATCGGATAACTTAAAAAATACTTCATTTCCTATTAATACTGATTTTAACTATCAATTACAATGTTTGACCGTCGACATCCCCGACCCCGGGAAGAACCGCTTCACTCAAATCCAAAACTACAAGTTTAGAGACGGGCCGCAACTTAGTCTGAGATAGGCCATTATCGTTTGCGCGTACAGTGTCGCGTCTCGTCTGGGCAAGGCAGGATCGTAGACGAAGACCATATCGCCGTTCTCCGGCAACACTTCTCGCGGGGCAAAAGCGTAGGCAGGTACTCCATGACCCACCTCCTCCAGAAACGGTCTCGCAGCATGCGGGCAATCCTCCACTGCTTTCGCGTAGAACCCTCCTTGGGCAGCTCCTCATCCAATCCAGGCGTATCCGGCAGGTTAGCTGCTCTTTTGAGCAGGTCGTTTGATCCTCCGGCAAGTGGGTGAGCGGACGGGAGTTGATTATATTCTCCGCCTTTATCAGGAGGCTCTCCAACACATGGTCCCTCGGCGCGACTTCCTTCACGGTATGGCGCAGCATTCGCTTGACGCACTGCACCATCCGCTCCCATACTCCGCCCTCAGACAGGTTGGATAGGCAATTAAAGCAGGAATTTATGCAGGAATCCGTTGACAGTTCATGTGCCAGCTCGAAACAGCTCGTACTGGTCCCCTACGGCAGACGAAGTTCCTGATCGCTATTATGCAGGAATCCGTTGACAGATCATGTGCCAGCTGACAGCTCGAAATGAATCGCCCTTGTCGTCAAGCACGTAAACAAGGCGACCCTACTCTTTTTCTGTGGCGGGCAACGGTCACCAGCTGTGGCCCAAGGTAGTCCAGTCCTGTATACTTGAATGGCCATCCTCCAGCTTCAAAGCGATTCACTGGAAGGTGTCCCATTATCGGCGGCATCGGTCGCGTCCGTTGCAACTTGCACTCGTTATTATCACGAGTCACGACGTGATTTCCTCCTTCAGCACTCGAAGCTCGAGAATCTCTGGAACGGTATAACAAATTCATTCGATGCCACCAATGCGAACTCACCGGGCATCTTCTCCTCATCAGATGCATCTGGAACAGGCTCGGTTCCCTCCTCAGGCGCTGGCCAGCCGCTTGCTGGCTGCCTCAAAAATGCGGGCTAAGGTCCGCCTTGCTCTGCGACCGTGTCGCATCATCCGCTGGGTTGTCAGCTTTAGGCACCCATCTCCACTGGGAAACCATTGACGACTCCAAAGTCTCCGCCACTCGGTTGCCAACAAACTGCTTGTACCGGCGGTGGGTGCTGCCGATCCATTTCAGCACCGTTTTTTAGTCCGTGCATAACACCGCCTCACTGATGTCCACACTGTGTTCTTCCTTGACAGTGTTTATCACTCTGCTTTCAAGGATCGCTGCCTGCAGCTCCAGCCGTGGGATCGACATCGTTTTCATCGGCGCACACTTCGTCTTGCGCACACGAAGCTAACAAGCACGTTGCCATCCTCGTACGTGACCCTCCAATAGGCCACCGCCGCGAATGCAGATTGACTTGCATCCACGAACACGTGAAACTCGATGGTCCGAACTGCTCCACGCCAAAAAAAAGTTTTGAGGACATCGGAACTGTCCCAAGGCGTCCATCTCTCTGCGTCAGGTAGAAAAGGCTCTGCCTATCTCCTCCGGCAGTGGTTCGTTCGTCTGGATCTTCTGCCTCCAAATCTCCCGCAGCAACAGCTTCGCTGTAATCATCACGAATATTGGCCATTCCTCTGGCTGACCCTCGAAATCGCGAAGATCAGGCAGTCTACGTGGCGTCCATCCAGGTATGCTCGCCGTCGCCACTCTATATTTTTTTTTTTTTTTTTAAGCTTTGCTTTTATATATTGAATCTACTCTTAATTTTGAGACTAACAATAAGTTGACGAATCTATTGACATTAAAATTTAACTAACAGTAAGACACTAAGACTGCATTCTGGTTGTGCGTCCCTCAGGTCGGTCGCTGGGTGGGTAAGTCATTGCGACGAAGGCGTGATTGGTTGCTCAACCTTGTTAGACCTCTCGCCAGGTTGTAAGGGTGCACCGATAGCTTGGTTAAGTACTTTACCTTCTGTTCTGAGATCGCTTCTTTGACTGGTAGAATGTTTAAGTCGCGGTGTATGTTTTCGTTGCGAACGTACCACGGTGCCCCGGTGATTGTTCTCAAGATCTTCGACTGAACTCTTTGAATTATGTCAATTTTGCTATTGCTGGCGTTCCCCCATAACTGGGAGCCGTACATCCATATAGGTTTTAGTACCGAGTTGTACAGCAGGACTTTATATTCAAGGCTAAGAGGTGACCAAGCGTTGATAAGCCAATGAAGGCCGCTGGCTTTTAGCTTTAGGTGTGTTCTTTTGGGTTCAATGTGGCGGCGCCATGTGAGTCTTCTGTCGAGATGTACTCCTAGGCATGTTATTTCGTTTGCTTGTGGGAGTAGAGTGTTGTTTTATGTAATCGGCGGGCAATTTTGCCTGTTCAGAGTGAACGTAACATGCTTGAATTTTAGTTCGTTCACTTTAATTCGCCAATCTGCCAGCCATTTTTCGACATCGACCATATGAAGAGCTAGCTGTGCAGTTGCTTGAATCGGGCATTTTGAGTGGCTAAGAATAGCGTGTGAGACGTGAATAGACGTGTGCTTGTCGGGATATCTGCTGTGTAGAGGACATATAATATTGGCCCTAGCATGCTGCCTTGAGAAACTCCAGCTCCAACAGTGTAATTATCGGATATAGTGGTGTTGCACCTCACGACAAATTTTCTGTCGTGAAGGTAAGAGTCCAAAATCTTGTGGGTGCTGTAGGGGAGCATTGTCTTGATCTTGTACATTAGACCTTCCAGCCAGACTCTATCGAATGCTTGAGAGACATCTAAAAATATGGCAGTACAGTACTCTCGTTTTTCGAACGCGTTCCGAATTTCGGATGTTTTCCGGTTGACCTGCTCAATTGTTCCATGCTTTTCACGAAACCCAAATTGGTGTGACGGGATTCCTTCCTGGATTCTCAGGTATGTGTTTATCCGAGTCATTAGGCATTTTTCAAAAAGTTAAGATAGGCAAGAGAGTAGGCTTATAGGTCTATACGACGTGGGGTAGTGTGGTCTTTCCCCGGCTTTGCTATCATTATTATAATTGACTTTTTCCATCTCACTGGAAAGTGGCAAAGTTTTGCGATGGCATTAAATAGCTGGGTGAGAGTGCAAACGGCGCAGTATGGGAGCGCAATGATCATTTTGGGAGTTATGAGGTCGCAGCCTGGGGATTTTTTTGGATTTAGTTGTCTTTTGATGATGTTAACGATTTCGTTTGGCCGAAACTCAATAAGCTCATGTTGAGGCTGGGGCTCATATGATAGAGTCGGCAAAGTAAACGCATTGGTGGCAGGAAGACATTTTGAAGGTGTTTGGCAAACGTGCTGGCTCTGTCTGCGTCGCTGCGCGCCCACCCGCCTGTGGAATTTCTAATAGGCATCACGGTTTCTTTCGGTGAGCTCAAAGTTGGGTGAGCTCTCCAAAGTGAGTGTTTTGTACTGTTAGTTGACAATTGCTCTATGTAGCGGTGGTGGACATACGTTTCTTCTTTCTGTAGAGCTTGATCAAGTTGACGTGAGGCATGTTTAAAGTTGCTTAGCAGATGGCGATCTGTGACATTGCCATTCTCGACGTAAGCGTCGCTTTTCAAGAACGAACTGTTCGATTTGTAGATTTGTCTTCTTTTTTTTGTGTGTTTATATTTTGAGGTGTTGAAGCTCAAGCTGCAGAGACGAGTACAGACTCCAGCGAATTAACAAAGCTGTCTACGTTGGCTTCGTCGCTGAGGTGAGGACTCAGCTCAATGTGTGAGCTGATGTACTTCCTGTACTTAACCCAATTGGTTTTATGTGAGGTCAGATTTGATGATTGATCCCATGTTCCTGGGTGTTGGAGTAGAGTAAAAAGGACAGGCGAGTGATCAGATGAAAGATCCGAAAGGCATTCGGCTCTTATCAGATTTTTAGGAATGTTTTTGGTAATCGCAAAATCAATTAAATCGGGAAGTTTCTTTGGGTCTGCCGGCCAGTATGTTGGTGTGCCAGAAGAAGCATAGTCTAGCTTGTTCTTAGCTTTGATAATTGCATTATATAGCTGCTTTCCTTTTGGGGTCACGAGACGAGATTACCAGTGTGTGTGCTTGGCATTGTAATTTTCTGCTGCTATGAAGTGGTCTCCGAGTGAGTTGAAAAACTGCATAAACTCATCTTCGGCTATGGTGAAGCGTGGGGGGCAGTATACGGCAGCTAGAGTTAATTGATTGCCAGTAGTTAGGTGTATATTTATTGATGTGGCCTGAAGGTAGTTTTTTGCAAATTTTGATAATGGTGCAAATTTATGATAATGGTGCTTGATACGGCTTCTGATTAAAATTCCAGTCCCGCCGTGTGCTTTACCGTCTGGATGATTTGTTCCATAGAATGAATATCCTCGTAGTTGAAAATTGTATCTGTTCGTAAGATGTGTTTCTGAAAGCAGCATTACGTCGATTTGATTGTCTAGTAGGAATTGCGATAACTCGAGTTTACGCTGCGAAACGCCGTTAGCGTTCTACGTAGATATTCGTATGAAAGTCATTATTTAGATTGTTGTGAAACCAGCATTTGTATTAATAGATTTTGGTTTCGCATTAGATCTTGCATAGTTGTACGCATAAACGACATAAACTCCGTAAGGCTTTGTTGTAGACTGCATATCATAGCTTCAAAGTTACTTTTTGACTGCTCCGGCGGTTGATGCTGCTTGCGGCATTGAGCTTTTTGAGGCTGAGGTAGCCAGTCCTGATTTTAAAGCGCTTGCGTATGTGACATTTTTGGCAGAATTTATGGGTCCTAGTGAGGATCTGGCTGCAGTCGAGAAGAAGACTTCAGGGTTTGACCTGGAGGCTATGAACTGATTATTTTGGGTGCGGGCAGTAAATCCCCTCTGGTGGATGCGACTTTTCAGCTCCTTATAAACTGGGCAACCTCTATAGTTAGCAGTGTGATTTCCACCACAGTTGCCGCACTTTTTCGAGTTGTGGTCATCTTTGCTCGCTGGGCAGTGTGCGGAGTCATGACAAACTACACAGACTGGGCGCAGTTTACAGTAAGACCTTGTATGGCCATATTCTTGGCAGTTCGCACATTGAACCGGACCATTGCGTTTGTGCGGTTCCTCTACTGTAATTCTGCGGTGCAGCAGGAACTGAAGATTGTATATAGGGTGCACTTCGTATTTCTTTAGGGGCTTAATTTGTGGTTCGAGCTCAACCTTAAAGAGTGGCTGCGGCTTTCTATCCCTGTTAGAGATATTGAACACTGTCTTAGCGCTAAATCCCTTCTCTTGTAGCGCCTTTGTTATCTCTGCAGGCGATACTTCGGGCTCTATGCCCTTAAGTACGACTTGCAAGTCCTTGCTGCTTTTTAGCTGATACGTATAAAAGTTCTTTTTTTTTGTCGGTAAGGTACTTCGATAATACTCTGTAGTTATCTTCAGACTTCGTTTAAACTTTTGTTTCCTGGATGTTGTCCTTTACGAGTGGTATTATGTGGAAGTTTTTTTTTTTTTTTTTTTTTTTTTTTTTACCGGTCTTTCAGAATTTGGAAATGGCTTGTGCATCAATAAGAGCATCAGCTAGCATTCCTGTATTCATCATAAAGCTTAGAGGCCCAGACGACCGAGGGGCGCTCAATAAACGATTTGTTAGAATATATTAAGCTATTTTTTTTATTATTAAGCTAGGAGGAGTTATTAAGGAAATTTAAAATTCTATATTTTAAGTTTGAGGGACAGGAAAGAGATGTTATGGCGTAGAGACCATTGTAGTTCGAACATAATACCCTAAAAGGGTCATGCAGTGCATATGTCGAACTACAACGGCTAAGGAACAGAGGACTAAAGTTTCGAGTCCTTCTATTAGGAATGTTAAATTTTAAGCGTGTTAGTAAATGCTGGCTATCTACATCCCCGTTAATAAGGTTATGCAGAAAGACTACACCGAGCATTGTCCTACGATTTGTTAAGCTAGGTAAGTTTATGAGTAAGAGTCTACTCTTATAAGATGGAAGGTGAAGATTTGCATCCCAGTTTAGACCTCTAAGTGAAAAAGTTAGGAAATTCTTTTGTACGGATTCTATGCGGTCCTGATGTACTCCATATTGGGGACTCCAGACACATGAACCGTACTCCAGTATAGGACGGACCAAAGAAATGAATAGAGTTTTAGTTATATAGGGGTCATTAAATTCTTTTGACCACCTTTTGATAAAACCAAGGACTCCTTTAGCCTTATTAACCATTAAGGAAATATGGTCGGCAAATTTAAGTTTGATGTCTAATAGGATGCCGAGATCATTAACCTGGGTCAATTTTTCTAAGGCAATCCCATTAATAGAATAAGTAGCTTGCAGAGGGCAAGAACGATAAAAAGACATATGTTTGCATTTAGATCCATTAAGTATTAGATCATTAGCTAAGCACCATTTTTGAAAGTTATCAAGGTCAGACTGAAGACTGCATTGGGCAGAGATGGATTTGTACTGAAGACAAAGCTTTACATCATCTGCATACATGAGAACTAGAGAGTTCGTTAAAGCAGGGGGCAAGTCGTTTATAAAAAGCGTAAATAATAACGGGCCAAGATGACTTCCTTGAGGGACGCCGGATGTAGCACGGACCAGACGGGACTGTATGTTTTTAAATAAGACTCTTTGTGTCCTTCCATCTAGGTAGCTGGAGATCCACGTTAAGAGGTCTTTAGGAAAACCCAGCATATTCAGTTTACTCAACAAGAGTGAGTGATTAACTGAATCGAATGCTTTGCTGAAGTCTGTGTAAATTACATCGGTTTGATATCCCTTACAAAAGCCATCTATGACAAAGGATGTCAACTCCAATAAGTTTGTGGTGGTGGAGCGACGCTTAATAAAGCCATGCTGACAAGGAGTGATAATCGAAGAGCAAAGGTGTTGCAAATGAGGGGTAATTAATTTTTCAAATAACTTTGGAATTGCCGACAACTTAGAGATGCCTCTGTAGTTGGCAGCCTCGGACTTTTTCCCTTTTTTATGTAGGGGAATTATAAATGATTCCTTCCACATAAGGGGAAAAATCGAGGTTTCCAAAGATAAGTTGAAAAGTCTTAGAAGAGGTTTGCACAGAGCCCTGGCGCAGTATTTTAGCACACAGCCTGGTACTCCGTCGGGGCCTGGCGAATAAATGGGTTTTACCCTTAAAAGACCAGATAATAAGTTATTCTCAGAAAAAAACGGACAGAAAATAAGATTTGCTGCTTGAATGTTATATGCGTAAGGCTGATCAGTCAGTTTAGGAGGAGAATAAGTTGTTTGAAAAAATTCTGCGAATAGATCGGCAATGGCCTGATCCGAAGTCGCAGAAGAATTTTCAAACGTAAGCAGGGGTGAAAAAGATACGTGTTTACGCTTAGTGTTTACAAAATTATAAAACTGCTTTGGATCCTGAGTAAATTGAATCCGGCAGCGGTCAATATAATTCCTATAACATTCAGCGTTATGCACGGTAAAATTCGACCGAGCTAGTAGGTATCTTGCGAAATCCACACTACTGCAGGTTTTTTTATATTTAAGTAAAAGCTTATTTTTTTGTTTTTTAAGTTAGTAAGGCACCTTGTAAACCAAGGAGGATTTGCTGAGGCGGACGGATATTTCCAAGGCACACATGAGTCAAAAAATTTATTTAAAGTAAAATAAAATTTTTCTAAAGTGACATTAAGATCAGTGCACGCCAGAATATCAGACCAGTCAAATGTTTCTATAAGGCTATTAAGTTTCTGAAAATCAGCTTTACGGAAACAGCGAATCTTATTTACCACGCTCGGAGACCTCTGATCGATACCAGGAGTGGTTTCGATTGAGACCTCCAGCGTGGGGTGATATGGATCCTCTGGGGTTGAAAGGGGGAAAGCTCTGGAGAGAGCAGTACCATCCGGATCAGATACAAAACATAAGTCTAAAAGCCGACCTAGCGAATTTCTAACATGATTGATCTGACCTAGGGACATGTCAAACATGCCCGCGGTGAAGTCATGGTAAGTTGAAAGTGACAAAGATGGTGAGTTGTCGACGTTGGACCACTTTAATTCTGGGATATTAAAGTCGCCCACCGCTACGAGTTGGTCACGATCCGTCATAAGGTTAGAGACGTATCGAATGGCGGACAAATGCTGCCAATATGTAGGCGGTTCAGACATAGGAGGTATATATGAACAAGTAATGTATAAAGCTTTAACGGACATAGTGATTTTAACGCAAATAAATTCTATGTCACCAAACTCATGGGATTTCACCTCTTCAGAAGCAAGAGTAGAGTCTACAGAAATGAGGACTCCACCTCCTCTTCGCTGAGATCGATCCCGTCTAAAAGTGGTGTACTTACTTGGAAAAACTTCGGAGCTAAAGATCTCCGGATTTAACCAGGTTTCTGTAAATGCTATTATATGGGATGCAAAGAAAGAACTATCAGAATATAGCTTGGGGAGTTTGCTACGTAGCCCCCTAGTATTCTGATAGGTAAGAGTTAGTGAGGAAACTAGTTTTTTGGGTTAGTGGCCAAGGAAGAGGTGGAGGGTTGGTCAGTGGTTTCGATATTGGGAAGTCTCACTCCCACTGGTTTTTGAACTTTTTTCTTCACGGAACTAGGCTGATGTTCTTGGACGAAAAGATTCTCTGGCCAAAAACTGGGAGAGCAAATCGTCTTGAACATCAGCGCGGGCACACGAATCTTGAAAGAAGACGTGCGCCTTGTATAATAATACTTAAATTTTTGTATGTCCTCCACCTTTATATCGGCTTTTGTTTTGGCTTTGATATAAGCCGAGATATCAATCTCTGAAGTATCAGGGGCGAGCCGAGAAACAAATATATGCTTCGATGGAGGAATCACCTGTAAGGGTTTTGGTGCCGCAGGTACTAGAACTGCAGCATCAGTCGGTGCCGGTGGTCCGGACTGTGGAATACCCTTTTGGGTGACCCTAATGGGGGTTTCGTTCCCTAGGACTTGTGGCATCACTTGAAGGGATGCCATGGCGGACATATCAGACAATTGCTCATTATCCCTGAGAAATTCTGACGAATTTTTCTCAGTTCTGGCCCTTGGGGTGGCCAGAGATATAAGCGGCTGCATTAATGTCGGCTGAGCAGGCTGAGGCGGATCAGAAACAGCGGATTTCTTGCGCTTAGGGGACTCGTTTAGCAGCTGAAGGCCACTAAACTGAGTGTCCAGCGCACAGAGCTGGTCATTGATTTTACGAAAACCAGTGATCAGCTCTTTAAATCCATTTTTGGTCTGTCTCATGAACGACCTCATTTCGCCTTGCACAGCACGACAATTTTCACAACAATAATGTATCCCAGACCTACGGGAAATGGCATCCGAAACTGATGCAGTGAAACCGGCACACTTGGCATGTACGACGTTCTCACATAGCCAGCAATGGATGGCAGGCTGGGATGAGGAAATTGTCTTGTTACAAGACTTAATGGCACAGACAAGTTTAAATTCCATTTTACTTTTATTTATTATAAAACAAAAATTATTATTTAAAAAGTTTAAAAACACAATACCTTGAACCACTGTGCCAAATAGGAAGCCAAAGCGGGAGCTTTAAATAGTGCAAAAGAGAAATGCAGAAATAAAGATAAGCCGGGGAAGAAGCAGAGCTGAGCTATGCTTGGAATTGAAATTATTCAATTTATTAATTCGACTCCAAATATACCACAGCACTCGCGAAGCGATACGGTTTAGGCTTTAAGATTGTTAAGATTCACAAGGTTTAATTCACAAGTATGTAAACACCGGTTTACCAATATTTATAATAAAACGCAGTGCGCACAAAAAAACACGACCGTTCGCTTAAGAGAAAGAGAGGGAAGTGAAAAAGGACAATTCTAAATTAAATTCAGAGATTTGTATGGTGGACAGAATTTGCATATTTAAGAGATCTGCAAAAGTCATTCACTGTCCTGGAGTTGGATGAAAATCTGTTCCATTAAGTCAAGGGCTTTGAGTGCCGCTTGACTGTCTGAGAAGATACAGATTGTGTCCTGATTGCCAGCAAGTGCTGGGGATCTAAGTGTTTCCCCGATAGGGTGTTTCAGGGTCAAGTCAAAGGTTTCAAGCTTTGCCTCCCTTGCCTCTTCCTACCTTCAGCGGTGGATACTCTGAATGGCCTGAGTTTTACTCGATTTTTATAACGTTGAAATTAAATACAAATTCGTCTTTTTATTTACGGCATTGAAAATTATCAATGACCAAACAGACAGTATTTGGCTGTCCGGTTGCTTCCGTGCAACTATTTACGAACTTTGATAAGGCATTATTCATGGTGGTGAAGGTACCAGCCTGCATGATAAGTTTTACCTTATCAATTGTGCAATTCTTTGTCATTGCCTTAACTGCAGACTGTGTAGAATAACTTCTGACTAACTCAAAGGCTAAGCCGTCCGCTATGTACGCACCTTCAAGAGCTTTTGTCATCTGCTCAACCTCTGATATATGAACTTCTACAGTTTCGCCATTGACATTGCTTTTTAGTCTGGAAATTACTTTTGATATAGTTGTTTCATTTCCGTCTACGTTTCTGGCGAAACCTATTAGCTTTGTTTTTATTATTGAAGTAGCTAATTGTTCGTGTTCGAACTTGCTAAGTTTTCTGCTTTACCATCAAATACTGGTATAAGCTTTGATGCAGTGTTGATGAAATCAGTATTTGATTGTGCCATTGTAAAAAATGTTTCTCCAACTATGCTCAAGCTAGCGTCTGAATCCGTAGAATTGTCCAAATCAGACATTAATTTAGCTAGGATAGCTAAATAGTGAGATTAGATAGTGAGATTATTTATTTCTTCCACTTCCAAATTCTCTTGGTCACCAGTTTCAATTATTACTGACGTATTAAGTATATTAGGTATTGATATATCTAGCTTGAACTTTCCTCTAATGGATGTTAAATTGGATCTTAGTTTGGAAAAAAACTTTGATACACGAGACCAAAGATCTTGATTAAACTTATCTATGTGTTCATATATTACCATTCGTGCTTCATTAAAGCATTTGACTAATATTTCTACGTGTTTTCTAACTGTGGTTTTCTGTATCGGTCTATTTTGGGTGACTTATGCGATTTGTCAAAGTCTGCTTTAATATTTGACATTTCTTATTGATAATTCTTTCCATTCCATTATATTATGGATATGAATTATTTCTTAGATACCATCATGACTATTGCTCTACCTAAGATTTGGTTGGTCATCTATACTTGATCTAACTTGCACACTCGGAATGGTTGTTAGTACTATTCTTTTTTGGGTTGCAGTGCAGTGAAACAATGGTGAGGTATAACTGGAGGAAATTTAAAATTCTGTATTTTAAATTTGAAGGACAGGAAAGAGATGTTATAGAGTAGAGACCATTGTAGTTCAACCATAAGACCCCAAAAGGATCGTGTTGTGCATATGTCGAACTACAATGGCTAAAGAATAGAGGACTAAAGTTTCTAGTCCTTCAATTGGGAATGTTAAAACTTAAGCGTGTTAGTAAATGCTGGTTATCTACTTCAATTGGGGATGTAGATACCCATTATCTAGGTTATGCAGAAAAACTACACCTAGCATTGTCCCACGATTTGTTAAGCTAGGTAAGTTTATAAGTAAAAGTCTACTATTATAAGATGGAAGGTGAAGATTTGCATCCCAGTTTACGTATGTGAAAAAGTTAAGAAATTCTTTTGTACGGATTCTATGCGGTCCTGATTTACTTCATATTGGGGACTCCATTATATTTAGGAATTCCAAATTAATATTATTTGGTTCAAATTTGTTTAATACATTAGCAGTGAAATCCACTGACTTAACGTCTAATAATCCCATTTCTGAATTCTGAATTATGATTTGGTTCAATCTACTGAAGATTTACTTATTGCATTAATATTCATCAATAGAACAGTTTTCTTGCCTATGGGCTTTAATTTAATTCAATTTCTTGACTGAACTGAAAACTTATTATATGTATATATTTTTTTTTAATTTTAAAATTTCAAATTTATTTGGGATGATAGATTTGGAATTGGATTAAATTTTTTTTGCTACTGGGTGATTCTGAAAAATTTTTTTTTTGACATAGCCTAACCTAGCCGACCTGCCTAATATTTCAATTTGGCTTTAAGGGCTTCACTTCTAGTTGGGTGAAAAATATTCTCCTCAATTTCACATAAAGTCGTTTAAAATTATAAAGCAACGGAGTACATTAATAATGCAACGCAGTGCATCAAGTAAAATAAAAAAAAATAATATTTATTATTTTTTGCGCTCTTTGTAGCGCTACCGCTCTATAGCCGCTTGTAGCGCTATATATCTTTGGTCGGGCTTAAAAAAAATTTTCCTTGGTCCTGTCACGGTCGCCATGTATACTCCTGGCAGGATCGCCTTGTAGTGTAATTTAGAATATTTAGTCCAGTTTTTTTTATTAAGGAGCAGACGTCAGACTGCTCCGATCGATCTTTATTGCATGAATTCTTAGCTTTTGCGCTGTTCAATGAGCAGCCCTTTACATACATTTTGATTAGGCTTATTATGTACAGTAACGGAAACGTTGCTGGCTAGCTGAGAGAGTCACGCGCGCACATATGTATACATAGCGACGCGTCGCGACGGTCAAGCGTGGGAACGCTAACTTAGCTATTGGGCGGTCGCTGTTATCAAGTGTGAATCATATTCCGTCTGCACTTGAGTATGTGCAGAGGGCACTAAGCACTGCGACATGTTATGTCGCTGGTTATGTATGTTTTTTGTTGGCATAAGTGTTTCAGCCTTATTTATATGTACATATGTACATATGTATATACATATGTACGCATGTTACACTTGATAGTTCCTAAGACCAGAGATGCAAGAAATTAAGTGATATTTTTCGATAACAGGAATTTTCACATCCTTTTCTACTAATGTCTCAAAGAGACTCATAAAATTTTTAAACTCCGAATAGTTGTCACTGAATTTTGGCAATGCCAAACTGGGAAGTCCAGCTCGAGTTGGGGCTACAGACACCATTGTCCTAGTCATTATTTCTAATTCTTCTAACTCGGCTCCAAATTAATCATACCCATCTAATTGCTCGATCTGGTTTTGCAACTCATTTGCCTTAAAAATAGTCTCATTTAAAACCTGAATCCTGCACTCTAGCTCGGACTTTACTAAAGGAACTGACCCAGTTTCCAAACGTTCCTCTAACCGGTGAATGCTTTTTAGTCTGACATTTAATCTTCTTCGTAAGTCATCAAGAGTCGTGGATTTTAATTTATGTTTATTATTATCCAATTTATAATTTTATTTATTTTTTAATAAACAGACAACAACGATAAAAATTCTATTATAACTATTATTTTTATTTATAAATAAAATTTTTTATTTTATACAATTTTTTATACATAAAAAACATGTATCGCCAAATAATGGTAAATTATGCCGATAGGCGATACCAGCTGATAGTGTGTAGGAAAGACCCATCACAGTCCTTAAAACTGTGCAAGCTCAACACCGTTACATGTGGCACTGCGCCAGCACCATTCCTGGCCATTAAGTCTTTAAAGAGGTTGAATGAATCCAGATCATATTGCACTTGAAAACAGCGTGGTAAAAAATACAGATTGCCTTGTCGCAATTAGAGGAAACCTCAATACTGAGATTCGTGTTGACCGAGCCGATGTCCCCCATTCAAATTCATGCCTTTTCTGACGCATTGATGAGAAGCCTGCCTATGAAGCCTGCGTCTATATTCGTTGCGAATCCACAGAAGGTATTAAAGTTGTTGACGGCAAAGTTTAGGCTAGCGCCGCCTTTTTTTTTGACAGTGGGGGTAAATTTTATTTAAAACTATTCCTGTTAGACAACCATTAAATTTTTTCGCAACAAACTTGACTTATAGTTAACATAAAATTAGAGATAGAAACTAAAAAAAAATTGTGATGATTAAATTATAGTTAGGAATTACTCCAGGGGAGGTCCAGTGGGTGAGTCCTGTGCAACCTTCTGATCTGCTCTCTGTTATCCAAGAAAGAGAAGGCCATTTCGTTTGGATGGCTAATCCTTCTGCCATACTACCGATTCAGTAAGCAAGAAGACTAAAGAGTCTAAAACTCCTCCAAAAATGATCCGATTTGGCTGCTTTAAGAGGTGTAAATTATCAAACATAATTAGTCCAAAATGTTTGCCTGTTTGTATGGTAAAAGGTATATATATGGGTATTCTCATCCAAAAATGGACCGATTTGAATGATTTGTTTTTCAGTTATATATTAACTATATATATATATATATTAATTCTCATTTGTGCAAGCGGGAGGGGGCGGTAAATATTTGCATATTGCTTTAGACAACGTTGTCACCCATGATACAATTATACAAGGTAGTCCATTCGACTGTCAAAGTCGTTCGGGTTTTGGTCCTCTAAGTTCCCCTACCTCAAAAAAAGATGAGGTAGATGGTCAGGTGAAACCTTAATCGACATTTAAAAATAAAATAAAAAACTTAAACTCATATTTTTACATATTGTTAAAGATACATTTAAAATAACAAAAAATTTAAAACACACATTGTTAAAAATTAGGACTACCTTGTATAATTGTATCATGGTTGTCACCTATGCCTCTTAAAACAACTACGTAATGGGTTCTTTTTCGGCACGCTTCACTGTTTTTTTTACCAGAGAGCATTCATATCTCTCCATTCCACAAAATTATAAATTTCTGCCGAACGTGTGCGCCTTGAGTTGTTGTTGCAGTTCAGCACGTGTTTTTATGTTTGTAGTGAACGCTACAAGCTGCAGTCTGGGGTCAATGGATATGGCAATGAGATGCATGAGCCAAGACTAGGGATATGGCAATCTCCTCATGGGTCATTGATTTCCACTTGGTCGATAATGATGTAATTAATCGACTGGAATACTCCGAGAGGCATTCATTCGCATTGGACGTCCCTTGAGCATATTAAGCAAAACTGCTGCCGGCGTCTCGTTGCTTTCGTAGCGTTCCATGAACAATTCTCGGAATTACGACCAGCTCATTCCAGAAAACAAATTTGCGACGGCCACTGCGATGCACTACAGAGCAGTGCTTTCCTGAGCGTCATCACCAAGGATGCATCTTCTTGCGGATGTTCACTTAGAATCACATCCGCCGTTTTGCATCATGCTGATGCGTCAGCTTCTGCAGCTTCGGGGTTGAATGTCGGTAACATGTCGGTGTCAGGCTGCGGCGTTGCTTTGAGTAGTTCGGTTACCACTCTATTTTGCGATTTTAATAGCCAGCGACAGCTATTTTCCTTATTTATCTGTCATTTTTCTCTTTCACAACGCGCAGCAATTCGCAATGATCTTCTTTAAGTCCGTTCACTTCTAAGGGCTGTTCTTGATTGCTTTTCCTCTCCTCTTCCTCCTTTCACTTTACTCTCCTTCCCCACCGCGCTCTCATTCAAAAAGGCTTCTCTCTTTTTATCCTCTCTTCCTTTTTGAAAGCTCATTTATTTCTTATTAAACTATACACTGAAAACTTATAATTAATCTTTGATATATAGCTCATTCTTTTCCATTTTCTCTGCTTCAAGAGCTATAAATTTTTAATTAAATTTATTAAATTTTTCTGAGTTTTTTGCTCCCTTAACATTGTTTGTAACCAAACTCAGACGGCCATGAATAAGCAAAGCTTATAAATTTGAGAAATTTAAAGCAGAGCAACTTCACGACTGGATATAGTGCCAAGCTTGTTCCGAAATATGTCAAAGCTAGGATCAAGAAGAGGACAGGCAAGGTGACGTATGAATAAGAAGACAGGCAAGGACGAATTATTGGAATGTACCATGCGAGTGACTTACGCCAATGATGGCCACATACTGCGTCAGCCCCATGCTTTACCACTTCCGCATTCCTGACGAATTTTTCTGCTGGGAAATATTTCAACTTAAGGCGATGTCATAAGTAACAGGGGAAAATCATGGAGTTAAGGAGTAAAGATAGATATTTGATCTCTTTTCTCTTGAATCCACGTAAATATTTCATTATTCCAATTCTCCAAAGATGTTACTATCTAAAAATATAACTTTCCCTCACCCGCATTCATCGGCCTGCAAAATTTCCTAAACTTAGCTTGTTGCTCTGGGGAACCAGCCGTTGGAACACTTTTGTTTCCATGAACTGTCCCATCTATTTACTGTATAATCTTTGCTATGGCTTTGTAAATCACATATTCTTTGTAAGTTATAGCACTAACCATCCAGCATATAGAAAACCCATTTCATACAACGAAAATGGACGCAAAAATTTCTTACGACAGGCCCCAGCAGGCCCCAGAGAGGATTTCTTACGCTCATCGTTCGTTCATCTTACGCTCATACTCTCATTAAATGCTTGCTGTTTCTCAGTCTCTGAACGGAGCGCGATGAAGAAGGTTGCCCTGCGCTTTGGTTGATCTTTGTATGTATGCGTGTCACACATTCAGATACACGGGTGTATGTGTGCGTGCGATTTCGTTTCGAAGCCAGCGCACAAAATTTTGATTTTTCTTACTTTTCAGGCTTGCTACCCTAACAAAATTCGGATATTTGTTATTTGGTGAAATGACGAAAGGAATTATATTATTTTTTATATTTATTATTATTATTTCAGCATACATTTTAAATTTATTTAGGAATAAGATTAAGTGTTGGCAGTACAATTTTTTGCATATATTGCATATATTTTTTGCATATATTGCATATATTTTTTGATATTATTTGCATAGACTGAGATAGGAACAGGGTATATTTCAGTCGACATTCCTTAAAACGCCGATCGCTTTTAAGTTTTTGTTGTTCTTCTTATGGATTGTGCCTGCATACCCTACTGATGCATTATTTTTAGGGGAGTGAGCAGACGCAAAACTTTACTTTGACTTTTTTCAGTCTGTTTTTATGGATTTTTTTCGATTGAATTTTTATTTAAGTGAAGAAATTTTCTTATTTAGTCAACTTTAATATAAATTTAAAAATAAAAATTTCAAAAAGGGTACCAACTTATTCCAAAAATTTTCTTTGATATAATTTGTTGAAAAAATTCGTAAAAATATATTTTAAAACATTTTACTGCCAACACTTAATCTTATTCCTAAATAAATTTAAAATGTATGCTGAAATAATAACAAGAAAGGAAAGCTAACTTCGGGCGGAGCCGAATTTGATATACCCTTGCAGCTAAAACCGGATATATCGGAAAAATCGGATTGAATTGGCCGATCCCTATGAGAATATCATAATACATATAACAAATTTATTACAATAAAACAAAGTACCAAGCTTCCATCTTCTAAAATACCAAAGTTGGTATTTTTACCAAATACCATTTCCAATCGTTCAGTTATATGGCAGATATAAGATATAGTCGGCCGATCGTTATGCAATTTGGTAGGTTGGATCAACTGACCAAAAATAGAATATGTACGAAGTTCCAACTTTCTATCCGATTTTACTTTATATTCCAATAATTTCCGATTGTTCAGTTATATGGCAGCTATAGGAAATAGTCGGCTGATCCTTATGAAATTCGGCATGTTGTATTATTTTGCCAAAAATAGCATTCGTCCCAAATCTGAACTCTGTAACTCAAAAACACCAAAGTTATACCATTTACGATCAATCAGTTGTATGGCAGCTATAAGATATAGTCGGCCAATCCCGGCCGTTCCGACTTATATACTGCGTGCAAAGGAAAGAAGGGTGTGTGCAAAGTTTCAAGACGATAGCTTTAAAACTGAGAGACTAGTTTGCGTAGAAACAGACAAACGGACACACAGACGGACTGACAGACGGACCTGGTCATATCAACTCAGGAGGTGATCCTGATCAAGAATATATATACTTTATAGGGTCGGAGATGTCTCCTTCACTGCGTTGCACACTTTTGTACAAAATTATAATACCCTCTGCAAGGGTATAAAAAATATAATATAAAAAATAATATAATTCCTTTCGTCATTTCACCAATTAACGAAAAACCCAAATATATGTCTATATGATATGATGTCTATCATATTGTCTATATGCTGTATGGTTAGTGGTTATAGGCACGACTTACAGAGAAAAAATGTTTTTAGTTTTTATTCACAATGCTATGACCCCCAAATATATTGTGATTGTTTAGTGTTCTTTTCCATCTGTTTCAAAAGATAAATAAAATATATTCATTTTAATTTTTTAAATGTTGGAAGATATATTGAAAATACTTTTTAGAGGTGGAGAAACATCGATGTTAACGGACATCGATGTTTTCGATGTTTTTGGCGAAAAACATCGATGTTTCATCGATGTTTGAAATAAAAAAAATAAGCAGTTTTATATTAGTGTAATTTCTGACTTTTTTTAAATTTGTAATGCTTTAAGGGGTTACGCCACCCTGACCGCGTGGAAACGGGACAGTTTTTCACGAATTTCTTGTGACTAAAGTAGTTGAGATAGGATTTTTTCACTTTCATTTATATTCAATACAACTAATGAGCTTTATAAATTCTAAAAAAAAACTTGTTTTCAATTAAAAATGGCGGAGATATGAACATCGGCGATCATCGGTTTTTCCGGAGTGCTCCTTGATGGTGGGCATGATTCACGTGTCAATTTTCATCAGAAACAAGTAAACAAAATTTTTTTTTAAAAGTGATAAATTTGGAACAGAGTGACGTAGCCGTTTTAGAAAAAAAAATTACGCAAATGAGAGCACTTCAAAAATTTACTCAATTTTTTGGCTAAAAATTTTGTACTAAAAATTGCATAAAAAAATTCCTATCCATTGGATCGAAAAAATCCTACGTCACTCTGTGGAAAATCTATGTAAGAAGATGTTTTAAATTTTCAAGTCAATCGGTTGAACAGTTTTTGCGTTATCATGCCCACCGTCTTGAAAAAACGCAAAAGAAGTGTCTTAGTGCCCTCCTGCCGCGCCGTCTTCAAACTTCAACATAACTTCCATAATTATCAAGATATTGTCTTCGGGGACGTCTTAAAATACGCGTGAGAATATAGTCTTTTAAATTAAGTAAAAAAAATTTAAAAAAAAAAAGAAAATTTCAGGGTGGCGTAACCCCTTAAAATAAAAATAAAATTTTCATTTAATTTAAAATCAATTTTTTTTTTAGATTATTATTAACAATTTAAATAAAGACGAAGAGGAACACAAAACAAAATTGTTCATTATACACATACATGGTTCAAATAAAAAAATACTTCTTTGTGGATATTTTACTACCCCTATCCTTACTTTACTATTCCTACTATACTATCATTACTTTACTATTCCTACTATTCCATCCTTACTTTACTATTCTTAATGCACAATCCCTAACATATTATTTACAAGTTGGTTTTTGTTTGAAAAGAGTAGCATATTTTCAACGGTTGATGATAGCGGCGTTCGACGCTCACTCGTAAGTTGTCCAGCTTTACTAAATATAACTAAAATAGCGTTATTGTTTTAATAATATAAAATGAAATTAAATGATATATATGTACATATGTAATTACAATGTGTCAATCTTCCTTTATGTACCTTTAATATTAGATGGGAAAACATCGATGTTGCCCCGGTAAACATCGATGTTGCCGATGTTCCAAAAACATCGATGTCATCGATGTTGGCATCGATGTTTCTCCACCTCTAATACTTTTATTATTAGTCTATTTTAAATTACGTTGAAGATACAAGTGTGTAATGAAATATCATTTTAAAAAATTGAAAGTAAGAATTCGCGATCTAGAAAATTTTATAGTCGATAATTACCCAAATATTTTAATTATTAGTTTCTTTTAAATGTGCGAAAATATATTTTTGTTAGTAGTGATTTTGTAAAACTTTCCATGACGCCTGTCAGTAGTATATTGACTAAAAATATACATATTTTAAAAATGTTAAAAATTTTGTTAGTGATTCTTTACCAATCAAAAAACTAGCTTTATGTAGCTCCTACATATATATACATATGTACCAGGAAGTTACAAGCAGAAATAAAAAGCATTGATTTACTTGTGCATTTATGTTCACATAAAGTTTCAAATTGTATAAAAATATACAATGTGATTGTGTTGACTGTATGCCATTTCATAGGTAATTTACATATATACATATGTATGTACATATATGTATATCCATGATTTTACAAAGTTAACATAACTCTGGCACTTTTCTTGCATGCTTACATACGTACATACATATGTGCATAGTTTCAAACAAGAAGTGGCGGCCACCTAAACATATTGACATTTAAGACTTGCTGTTGTGCACCAAAACAAAGACTTTCGCCGTAAGCACACACACATGAGCCACTCAAATTTTGTTTTTGTGCGTTTGTTGCCTAGTCAAAAGTTGACTACGCTTTCCTGAAATGTATAATATACATTGTATATCCTATTCACAGTACATAGGACGCTTCCAATCCCCTGTTTTCCTCCTTTATGTATGTATGTACATATGTACGTTGGTTTTTAGATTCGTTTTGGATGAGTGTTACTGTATGTGAGCAGGAATACCCTTCAGTACCATACCTCAAGGATTACTCAAGGAAACGTCTAGGTAATAGTATTGCCACCCGAGGAATCCTCTAGGTATGTTTCATACAAACCATCAAGGAATTTCCATAGAAGAGTTCCTCACATCGATGAATTCGAACAACTCGAGGAATACTGCAGGATTCCTGCAGTTATTCGAAGAGCATTTCGAACTAAATACCCCAGGGAATCCCTGAGGTATACTCTGAGGAATCGTTGAGGAAATACCCCAGGGAATCCCTGAGGTATACTCTGAGGAATCGTTGAGGAAATACCCCAGGGAATCCCTGAGGTATACTCTGAGGAATCGTTGAGGAAATACCCCAAGGAATCCCTGGGGTATACCGTGAGGAATCTGTAAGGAATTTCACCCCACCCTCCCTTTTCCATTCTATAAAAAAGAATTCAAAAAAATTAAAAATTATTATTATTATAGTTACAAATTATTTTTATTATTTATTTATTATTACTAATTACTAATTGTTATTTATTATTATTATTTTTTATGCACGTCAAAGCGTGCCCCAACACTTTCTCCAGCGAGTTCCCCGGATCCACCTTAGATATACTATCTGTAAATAAAATAAAAAGAAATTAGATATTGCTTACATTATTTGTAATTAAAATACTTACCGATCAAAACTCCATAAAAATTTGGGAACGCCTTCAATTTCTTCTTCCCACTAACTCCGTCAATATTGTACTGGACGATCAGGTCCTCCTCGAAAATATATATTGCGTTATTAATTTTATATACATATACATATAACGGCTAATGCCGTTTAATAAATATATGTACATATGTACATACATATATTGAACGGCCGCTCGGTATTTAATAAATAAGTTAATTATATGCACTACTCACTAGAATTAGTTAGTATCACTAGGTCACTTATGTAAATGTTTTTTAAAAAATTTAACTTTAAACGCAACAAACGCGTGTAATTCCGATGCAAATTGAACAGCAAATGCAAAGAGAAGGGGAGAGGCAAGACGAAACCGAAAATTGACAACCGAAAATTCTGGCGCGTGCCAGGGTATAGGCGACCAAAGCAATGCCTTGTAATTAGAATCGCACAAGGCTAATAATCAAACATGAACATATTGGCTTTGCCTAAAGCCAATTATTAATACATTTCAATATACCATATGATTAGATAAGAAAAATTTATTAAATATAATCTTAAATATATAAAAATATTTCATCATATTTTAAAAAGGGTATTCTGACGTCGCTTCCATTCATTTGGTTTTTGGCACAGATTTTTTTTCTCTCCCTTCCCTCCATCTACATCTCTCTAATTGTCTCTCTGTCGCGTGCCACTGCATCGAAAATATGACGTAGAAGCTTCGAGAATCATCGAAAATATGACGTAGAAGCTTCGAAAATCATCGTCGAAAACCAAAAGCAGGTAGAAGTTTCGTTTCCCCTTTCGTTTCGGACTTTAGTAAACGAAGCCCATGCAATTTGTTTTTGTTTTTCGACAATGTCGCCAGGAAACGTCGGGGTAAGGAATTTTGGTACTGAAGGGTAATAAGAGGAAAAACAATGTATTGGTGTTCCTTATAATAACCCTTCAGTACCATACCTCAAGGATTACTCAAGGAAACGTCTAGGTAATAGTATTGCCACCCGAGGAATCCTCTAGGTATGTTTCATACAAACCATCAAGGAATTTCCATAGAAGAGTTCCTCACATCGAGGAATTCGAACAACTCGAGAAATACTGCAGGATTCCTGCAGTTATTCGAAGAGCATTTCGAACAAAATACCTCAGGGAATCCCTGAGGTATACTCTGAGGAATCGTTGAGGAAATACCCCGAGGAATCCCTGAGGTATACTCTGAGGAATCGTTGAAGAAATACCCCGAGGAATCCCTGAGGTATACTCTGAGGAATCGTTGAGGAAATACCCCGAGGAATCCCTGGGGTATTCTTTGAGGAATCTTACGGGATTCATAAGGGATTCACTGAGGAACTATAACGATTTTTCTTTTTCCCACTAACTCCGTCAATATTGTACTGGACGATCAGGTCCTCGACGAAAATATATATTGCGTTATTAATTTTATATACATATACATATAACGGCTAATGCCTATGTCCTATATAAATATATGTACATATGTACATACATATATTGAACGGCCGCTCGGTATTTAATAAATAAGTTAATTATATGCACTACTCACCAGAATTAGTTAGTATCACTAGGTCACTTATGTAAATGTTTTTTAAAAAATTTAACTTTAAACGCAACAAACGCGTGTAATTCCGATGCAAATTGAACAGCAAATGCAAAGGAGAAGGGGAGAGGCCAGACGAAACCGAAAATTGACAACCGAAAATTCTGGCGCGTGCCAGGGTATAGTCGACCAAAGCAATGCCTTGTAATTAGAATCGCACAAGGCTAATAATCAAACATGAACATATTGGCTTTGCCTAAAGCAAATTATTAATACATTTCAATATACCATATGATTAGAAAAGAAAAATTTATTAAATATAATCTTAAATATATAAAAATATTTCATCATATTTTAAAAAGGGTATTCTGACGTCGCTTCCATTCATTTGGTTTTCGGCACAGATTTTTTTTCTCTCCCTTCCCTCCATATACATCTATATGACGTAGAAGCTTCGAGAATCATCGAAAATATGACGTAGAAGCTTCGAGAATCATCGTCGAAAACCAAAAGCAGGTAGAAGTTTCGTTTCCTCTTTCGTTTCGGACTTGAGTAAACGAAGCCCATGCAATTTGTTTTTGTTTTTCGACAATGTCGCCAGGAAACGTCGGGGTAAGGAATTTTGGTACTGAAGGGAAGCTAGAGCACTCTGAGAGCTCTGAGTAATTTTTCTGGAATTTTCACAATTTTATCAAATTTTTAAAATTATAAAAAAATGTTATCAACGCATTAAGAAAAAATATATATATTATAATTAATAAAATAAAATAAATACACTTTTATTTTCTCGGCTTAAAACAAAATAACTTAATGACACTAAAATTTACTTTTTTGGCCTGCTGCTGAGATTGCCTTTTTATCATAGCTTTCAAATAACTGTTACCCGTTTTTTTCCTTACGCTCTGTTCGCAAGAACAACCTAAAAAAGAACAACCGTTGCAGTTAGCTCACAGAGTTTGTGGGTTTGTTCCACCGAATTTATAGTTCGACGTGATTGCCCGAGCGCAGAAATAATACAAATAGCATTAAACTTTACAATCTCTTTATTCAGATGCTTTGTTCAATACAATATTACTTGCCCCCGGCTCTTCTTCGAATCTTGGCTGCTCCTCCTGGTTTCCGTCTGGCTGCGTCGTCGGCGCTTCCTGTTGGCCGATCCTGGTGTCCCGGTCGCTGCCGCTGCTGTTCTTCTTGCTGCGTTGCCGTAGGTTCCCCTAACCGACGCCCTTTTGTTGGCCACACGCAGTCCTTCCTATCTCTCAGAACACCCCCTTGGGTCGTCTGCGACTGGTCAAAGACAAAGCAACGCTCTTCCGCTCCGCTACGCCAGAGAGTCTGAATTGGGAGTAGGCTGCGGACTGTCGCCTCCGCTACGCCTGGACTCGCAGTGCGTATGCACCATCGGGCCGGTTTTTTTAAGTTTATCTGACGACTGCCGCCCGCTGCGCCTGGACACGCATTGCACTTGCACTAGCGAGCCGGTTTTGGGGATTGCCTGTGATTGTTACGCCCCCCACTACACTTGGACACACCGCGCACATGCGCTAAGTTGCCGTACTGACCGTGTGTCGCGATTCCACTACGCCTGAGACACACCAGTGATTGCCGTTTGGGAGTTGCTTGGCGGGTGACCGGGGTGTCCTTGGGCGTGAGTTCACGGAGACCTATCCTTGCTTCGCAGGAGCACACCTGTTCTTCGCGACGTCAGGAGTCGGTAAGGTGTGTGCCAAACTTGTCCTTCCCTCGCTTCGTAGCAAAGCTACCTGTCGGGGTCAGGAATGGCCCTACTCGAATTCGATACCCTGGGCTCTTAGAGGAACCGTCCGACAACGGGTCCTTTTGTTGGTTGTCACACCGGGCGTGAGTCCCCAAGTCGGCTTGTCTTTTCCGTGCAGGACCACGCCTGTTCGTCGCGATTTCAAGAGTCGGTAAGGCTACCAAAACTACCTACCGAGGTCAGGAATGGCCCAACTCGACTCCACTAGCCTGGGTTTTTCCGAAGAACCGTCCTACAACGGATCCTTTCTTGTCACTTTGAGCTGTTGGACTTTCCAGAAGCGGAATCAACGCTACAAGCTTCCTAAAAAGACTCATCCCAATCTGCTCCAATGGGCCTCCTTATATACTGATCAGAGCGCCCGTTAATCCTCGCTGGTTCTGCTCCTGCCGTTAATCCTGCTCCACAATCACGTCACTCTTCCGTACGCGGGTCGCCGTCCGTCCTCGCCGCCCCTAGGGGTCCTTGGGGTTGCTCGGTTGTTGAACGGTGCTTCACCCCCATTGACCACTTCCAATATACCTGATTGATCGGAAATGCCATAAGATTGTTGTTTTTTAAGATAAAACCAAATTACATACCATAGGAACGGCAGACTATATTCTATAACAGCTATATAACTGATTGATTGGAAATGTTCTTTCATGTTTAAAAAGATAGAAGAAACAGATTGTACAGATTATATTGTAAGAGAACTGACCCAATCTGCCAAACTTGGTAAAGATCGACCGACTGTCCTACAGTTTCCAAATAATTAAACGATCGGAAATTACCAAACTTTGATGTTTTTAAGAATAGGAGGTTGGGACTTCATAAAGATTTTATTTTTGGCCAACTGTTCCGATCTAGAAAACTAGTTCCAACCAAATTTCTGAATACAAGTGAAAAAATTTTTTTTCTAAGTTTGGGCTGTCAAGTGTGGCAAAAGGAGAGCAAATGAGACAGCTAAAAAAATTTGAGCGTGTTCACACTGTCATTGTACCAGCAGCGCTGCGTAAGAATTTCCAACCCTTAAAACTAGCTGCCCAGTCCAGCTACGCCCGAGTACTGTTTTGTTTTAGGGTCCCGGAATAGTATTTTGGTGTTAGTAGTACTTTTATACCCTTGCAGAGGGTATTATAATTTTGTCCAAAAGTGTGCAACGCAGTGAAGGAGACATCTCCGACCCTATAAAGTTTATATATATTCTTGATCAGGATCACCTCCTGAATTGATATAAGCATGTCCGTCTGTTTGTCTCTACGCAAACTAGTCTCTCAGTTTTAAAGCTATCTACCTGCCATATAACTGATTGATCGGAAATGTTATAACTTTGGTGTTTTTAGAGTTACAGGTTCGGATTTAGTATGAGTGCTATTTTTGGCAAATTAATACGACCTACCAAATTTCAGAGGGATCGGCGGACTATATCCTTGTCCTTTACGTGCAGGACCACGCCTGTTCGTCGCGATTTCTGCCATATAACTGAACAATCTTAAAATACCCAATTTTTGTGTTTTTCAAGATAGAAAGTTGGAACTTCGTACAGATTCTATTTTTGGCCAGTTGATCCAACCTACCAAATAACGATCGGCCGACTATATAGCTGTCATATAACTGAACGATCGGAAATGGTATTTGGTAAAAATACCAACTTTGGTATTTTTGAAGATGGAAGCTTGGTACTTTGTTTTAGATTTTGTATTGTAATTAATTGCTTTTGTTATGATATTCTCATAAGGATCGGCCAACCATATCCGATGTTTGCGATTCATAACCAGTTTTAACAGCAAGGGTATATCAACTTCGGCTCCGCCCGATGTTAGCTTTCCTTTCTTGTTTACCCTCTTTTTATGGTTTTCGCGGCAACTTAAGGGGACCCCCCCATTGTCGATTTTAAATTTTGACTATTTTCAATGGGCTTGCAAATGAACATAAATTATTTTGTAGGGTTTTAACTTTGCATACATTTATTTGAAGACATAAAAACGAAAAAAAATGTTTATATAATTTGTATTTTTATACCCTTGCAGAGGGTATTATAATTTTGGTCAAAAGTGTGCAACGCAGTGAAGGAGACATCTCCGACCCTATAAAGTCAGGATCACCTCCTGAGTTGACCTCCTACGCAAACTAGTCTCTCAGTTTTAAAGCTATCGTCTTGAAACTTTGCACACACCCTTCTTTCCTTTGCACGCAGTATATAAGTAGGAACGGCCGGGATCGGCCGACTATATCTTATAGCTGCCATATAACTGATTGATCGGAAATGGTATAACTTCGGTGTTTTTAAAGCTAGAGAATTCGGATTTGGTACGATTGCTATTTTTGGCAAAATAATACAACATGCCAAATTTTATAAGGATCAGCCGACTATATCCTATGTCTGCGATATAACTGATTGATCGGAAATGGCATAACTTCAGTGTTTTTCGAGCTAGAAAGTTGGGATTTTCTATGAATTCTATTTTATGAAAAATAATACGACTTATCAAGTTTCATATGGATCGGCCGACTATATCTTATAGCTGCCATATAACTGAACGATCGGAAATGGTATTTGGTAAAAATACCAACTTTGGGGTTCTTCAAGATAGAAGTTTGGGATTTTTTTTTAGATTTTGTCTTGTAATTTATTGGTTATATTATGATATTCCCATAAGAATCGGTCAACTATATCCGATTTTAGCGATATATATCCGGTTTTAGCTGCAAGGGTATATCAACTTCGGCTCCGCCCGAAGTTAGCTTTCCTTTCTTGTTTTTGTTGTTTTTTGTGATCAAACAAAAGCCTTTCTTTTCGGCGGCGCATGTGATATTCGCTCACTGGAACATCTGAATCCAAACATTCCAACGGGATTAGAAAGAGTACATCAGAGTTTACAAATCAGAGTTTTTTTTATAAAATTGGTAGAAAATGGTTTACGATTAAAGATGCTTCGTGTGCTCACTCACTGTTCCATTTTATTAGTGCTTTTTGGTAAACCACATTTTTTGTTTTTTGGACTGACGTTAACACAAACAAAGCGGATGGTTTTCCAACTCGTGAGCACGCAACGTATATCTATCCATGTCTTATGATTATGTTATATGATTATGTGTTATGTTAAAACAATGATTTTCTAAATTTATGCCGCAAACACTAAGCGATTGGCCTTGTGACTTGTTAATTGTCATTGCGAACGCAAGACGAACTGGAAATTGCAATCGTTTGAATTGAAGTCAAACGAAAGATCATTCGGATTCCATGGTTTTCGAAGAATAAATACATTTTCACCTGTGTACTTTCCGTTAATAATATTCACTGAGATTGTTTTATCTCACACGAAAAAAAAGGGTGGCTGCTAATATTTAAAAAAAACTGGGCGAAAACGAAAACTAAAGGTCTTGCCTCTTCAACGTTATAACTTCGAGTATATTTTCTAATCTTTCTCTAATCTTAAGCCTAACTTATCTATTGCGGCGAATATGAGCTTTCGCTCCCGCTCCGTCCTAAGCTATCTAAGAGTAAATTTACAGACTAGCAACTAACAAATACAATTCAGCTATAACTATAATTCACAATTTTTCGACTTCAATAAAAATACAAATCCATTTACACCGGCCCTGTTGAATGCCTCCATCAGGCTTCAACTAACTGGCAGCCGCGCCAGCTTGTGGACCGCTCTCCTATACTCCGCTCCAGAGCTAGTTCGGACGACGGCGACCCTGACCCTTCCGTCCGCGCCGGCGTGTGTTGCTCCTACTCGTCCCGTGAGCCACTGTTGTGGCGGCTGGTGATCCTCTGCGATCAGGACCAGCTCGCCCGTCCGGATGTCGTCCTCCTTGGTCTGCCACTTCGACCGCGCCTGTAGGCCCAAGACGTACTCCCGGGACCATCGCTGCCAAAACATTTGCTTGATTGACGAGACAAGCCGCCATCGCCGCAAGCACGTTAGACCCTGCTGGTGGGGCGATGAGCGGCCCGCCTGTCAACAGATGCCCGGGAGTAAGCGCCTCGCCGTCGCTTGGGTACTGACTCAGAGCCCCCAGGGGTCGTGAGTTCAGGACGGCCTCGACTCCAACGAGGACGGTCTGCAGCTCCACCGCGGTCAGTCTGAGTAGGTGTAGGAGTAGGTGTTTTGCAGACACCCCATAGTCCGCCCATGTGCGGAGCCCGCGGCGGTATGAACGCAAATACGCATCCGCTTTTTGATGCGTATTGCGTGACCGCGTCGACCTCGTCCTCGATTCTCCGACGAAGGTCTGCGAAGTGGCGACTCGCTACGACCAAGTTCGTCGCGTTGTCGCAGTGCACGATCTGCGGACCAATCGGCGCCCAACGAACCTTTGAAAAACCAATAAAAAGGAATCAGTTGAAAGGTCGGAAACTACTTCTAAATGAACTGCCTTGGACGCAAAACAAACAAATAAGGCAATGTAGCACTTATAAGGTGGCCTACCACGAATTTTCAATGTTGTATCAATAGGGCCACAAAAATCAACACCACATATGGAGAATGGGCGGAGAGCACGAATTCTATCTAAGGGTAAATCACCCATGATTTGAGTCATCAGACGAGGCTTGCATTTAAAGCAGCGTATGCATGACCGTACCGTCTGACTGCAGACTTCCTGCGCATTTACGATCCATATGCGCTGTCGCAAAAGACTCACAAGTGTTCGTGGACCCACATGAAAATTCGACTCGTGCAAGTATCGGACGTAGCTCTGAACAAATTGAGAACGTTTTGTCAACAATACTGGAAACTTGGCATCGTACGATATAGGAGCATTAGCTAGTCGCCCCCCAACCCGCAACAACGAAAAGGTAAGCCCAGCCTCTGAAGATTCGTGTAGAAAGGGATTTAGCTTTTGTAGACTAGGGCTAACACTTAAATTTTTTCGGATCTTTTCTATTTCGTCTTGATACTTGTACTCTTGGACTATATCGACTATTTTCATAAAGACTTCATTGTATTCGACAGGTGAGGGGACAATATCAGAATTCACTACTAATTTCTTCGATTTCCTAATAAAGCGGAACATATAAACGAACGCTCGCAGCAGTTTTAGGTGAGAGGAATAACCTTCTATCACTTCCAATAAATCTGAGGTAGATACGATTGCGGTTAATCCGACCGCATTATTTTTTACTTCATCTGTAGAAGTTCTGGTGACAGATCAAACCGGGGGCTCGACGGCCATTTATCTGTCGGTTCCTTTAAAAACGATGGAGCTGTAAACCAGATCGATTCTACAGTCTCCTTTAGGTCTCCACCTCTGGACACTGGCATTTCTGACATTTACCAACTAAACAGAACCCGGCAGATATAGGGTTCTGTTTAGTTGGTAAATGCCGCCACGTGCTATCATCTGACCACTCTTGAATTTCAGCTACTCTATTCAATACGAACGTTGACAACGACGAGGGATGGGAACGAATCCAATGAAGAGTTACTTCTGAATCCGACCAAAATACACTTCGTTCGATCGGAACTTTTATTAGAGGTGAGCGGCACATAACTCAAGACGGGGGAGCATCAACAATGAAACTTTGATACCTTCTGCAGATTCGGAACGAATATAGACGAAGGCTCCATAGGCTCACATCGATGCGTCAGAAAATGCATAAATTTGAATCGGTGACATCGGCTCGATACACACGAATCTCGGTATCGAGATGTCCTCTAACTGCGACAAGGCAATTTGTATTTTGTTCCACGCTGTTTCTAAGTGCTGTGGAATTGACTCATCCCAATCTAGCTTATTTAGCCAAAGTTCCTGCAATAGAATCTTTCCTTTTATAAGTATAGGGCTTAATAAGCCAAGGGGGTCAAACAGCTTCGATGTCACCGACAAGATGTTCCGCTTGGTCGCCCTTTGACCCATGACTGAAGCATCAATTTCAAATTTAAATACATCTTCTTTAGGAACCCAAGCGATTCCTAATGCTTTAGTCAGTTCTGAGTCCGAAAGTGTTATTGGCTTAACCGTGCTCTCGGATGCAGTAACTTCAGGCGAGTTTGAAAACCACTTGCTCCACAAGAACCAGAGTTACTTCAGACTTAATTGTCTTTAGCTCCTCAATGCAACCAGCACCCGTTAACATGTCGTCGACGTAAAAGTCGGACCCAATAACTTCGGCAGCTCGAGGGAATGTATTTTTCACAGATTCACTCAACCTCTTCAAACACCTTATGGCCAGGAATGGGGCTGGCGCAGTGCCATATGTAACGGTGTTGAGCTTGCACAGTTTCAAGGACTCTGATGGGTCTTTCCTCCACACTATCAACTGGTATCGCCTATCGGCTTCATTTACCATTACTTGGCGATACATCTTTTTTATGTCGGCTATCAGAGCGAATCTGTTCAGCCGGAACCTAAGAAGAATTGAATACAACTCTTCCTGGATGGTAGGACCAACCATCAACAGATCGTTAAGACACTTATGTGTTGATGTCTTACAAGACGCATCAAACACGACTCGTAATTTGGTCGATGTGCTTTGAGGCCGTAAGACACACTGATGGGGTATGACGTAGTGTGGAGTAGCAAGAACATCATTGCTTGTAGGGGACATATGACCTAAGGATTCGTATTCTTCCATAAATTCCACATACATTTTCTTTAAATTCGGATTTCGAGATAATCTTTTCTCGAGCGACAAAAAACGGCGTTTGGCTACCTCGAACGAGTTTCCCAAAACGCTTGGATCCGATTTAAATGGAAGCCTGACTTCAAATCGACCTGAAGGCAGCACAACTGTATTTTTCTGATAATGTCCCTCACATAACTCTTGTTCAGGTGACAAAAGCTTTTTGGAAGTTGGTACTTCTTCCAACGACCAGAATTTTTTCAAATTGCCATCTATCGACTCGAGTAGTTCTTCTTGGCAATTCAGGCTAGAGACAGGCTGTTGAGGAGTTCAGTTATTTGCCTTATATTTTCCCGATACTATCCATCCAAGGAGAGTTTTTTGGAGGATGGGATGGTTTGGCCCTTGTTTTATTTGGCCAACGGACAACAATTCGAAAAATGACTCAGCTCCAATTAACATATCTATCCGCTGAGGTTTGTAGAAATATGGGTCTGCTAGCGGCAAGTTCTTTGGTAGGTCCCAATTTTTCACGTTCACTGACTGGTCAGGGTGATAACCCGAGATAGTTCTCAAAATCCAAAAGTCGAACGGAAACTCACTACCATTAATCGTTGACTTCACCACAGTGTGTATCTTTTTCTTAACCTGGGAATTAGCTTGACCAATTCCAAGCAAGTTGATACACGATTCCTCCCTACGGATCTGTAAGCGTTGAGCAAGTTCTTCAGTAATGAAGTTCATTTGTGACCCAGAGTCAAGTAATGCTCGGGCCAATATGTGCTCGCCATTTTTAGTTCTAACGCTTACGATCGACGTCGCTAACAAAACCCTTTCTAGAGATGACGCATGCAAAGCATGTGACGTAGAAGGGCCATCAAGATGTAGCGCTGGAGGAGGATGTTCATTTGGGGGGTGGTAACGCCAAGTTATTTTGGGTCACAGTAAATCGGTGCAGAAGTTTGTGGTGCGATCTTGCACAAATTTGGCACCTAGTCGATTTGCACTTCGCAACCGTGTGACCTTTTCGCAGACAATTTAAACATAATGAGGCTGACTTGACAAAATCAAACCGTTGCATTACAGCAAGGCGAGCGAACGGACTACACTGGGCAAGACTATGGTCTTGTCCGTTGCAATAACTGCAAGCTTGTTTGTTGGAAGCGGTGCAAGCCAACTAACTCCTATTGTGCTGCTTCCCGAACCCAATTTTCTCCTGTTTTGGCTTGCCAGTCTCTTCAGCGGACAGGTGCTGGTACCTACGATTTAATATTTTTTCGAAATCGGACCATAGAGGCAATTTCTCATAATCCAGTGACTCTTCCCATTTTTCTCTGGTCACTGGATCTACTCTACTCAAAACCTACTACTCAATTTTCTGAGAGAATGATCATTGAGTTTGCAATTTTAGTGTCATCTCCTATGGATAATAGTGACCCGTAGATCGATGACACTGTGTCGATGATACCTCTCAACGACGACGCAGACGGCTGGGAAACTTTCGGAAGGCTGAATAATTTGCTTATTTGGTTAGCAAAGATGAGACATTCGTTATCGTAAACTCTTTTCAGACTAGCAATAGCTTTGTCATAATTACTCTCGGTGACTTGGAATGCCTTGATAGTTCCTAAGGCTTCACCAGAGAGGCAAGAAATTAAATGGTTAAATTTCTCGATAACAGGAATGTTCACATCCTTGTCTACAAATGTCTCAAAGAGACTCATGAAATTTTTAAACTCCGAATAGTTTCCACTGAATTTTGGCAATGCCAAACTGGGAAGTCGAGCTCGAGTTGGGGCTGCAACCGGTGCAGAACTTGCAGTAGCTGGTGGGGACTCTTCAGCTAACGTGAAGGTATTTAATAATGACATCACCCTTGCCTTAGTTGTTATCTCTAATTCTCCCAACTCGGCTCCAAATTCATCTTCCTCATCTAATTGCTCGATCTGGTCTTGCAACTCATTTGCCTTAAATATGGTCTCATTTAAAACTTGAAGCCTGCACTCTAGCTCGGTCTTCACTAAAGGAATTGACCCAGCTTCCAAACGGTCCTCTAACCGGCGAATGCTTTTTACCCTGACATCTAATTTTCTTCTTAAGTCATCAAGAGTCGTGGCTTTTACTTTCTGGTTTTTACTTTCCATTTTAAAATTTATTTATTTATTAATAAACAGACGACGATAAAAAAATTTAAAATTTTTTTGTTTTTTATTTTTAAATAAAAAAATTTTAATTTATTAAATAATTAGTAAAATAAATTTTTTGACTAATATAAAAAGTTTTATTTTTATTTTAATTATTTAATTAATAATTTAAATTCAAAAACGAAAACGAACGAAAAAAATATTTAATTTAATATCTAGCGAAAACGAGAAATAATTAATTAATATGGCGAAAACGAGAAATAATTAATTAATTAATTGATAGTCGAATAATGTTGATAGTCGAGGCACTGAGTATCCAAAAAAATAGTTGGTTGCCAATGACAACGAAAAAGGTGTATACCCCACAATTATAGGGTAGCGCGTCACTTGGCGTTCCGGTAAAATAAAATGCGCCAAACTAATGCATATACATACATACATACATATATAGCAGCGGACAACGGTTAGAGCGAAAACGAAAATTTTACCGCTGCATATATTTGTATGTACGCCAAATTATTTATGCACGTAAATATGTATTATAATTGTACATATATTTGTATATAAATAAATGTTTGGCTGCACTAAATTTAACTATTTTGTTTGGCGAAAAACGAACGAGGGGTAAAAGGGGGGGGCGACAGTGACGTGGATATGTATTTATGTTTTTTGTCAATTTTAGCCACAGGCAGTTTGTTAATAATTCAACGAAAACTACTCAAGTTTTTAAGCTCTACTAATTTCAAGTACGTATGCGCCAAGAATTGAAAGGAGGGTGCAATATTTCAGCACAAGACGAAGATTTAATTAGTCTCTTCTGAACTTTCAATTTTTCGCACAAATACCTGGGGTTCTGCCTTGGGATCCTTTAATCCCGCTGCCACTTTCCTTTTGCAATCGATGCAGGTGCACGGCATGGAAGGAGATTGGTTCCGATAAGTGGCGAAGATCCTGCGGTGATGATCCTGGAGGCTTGAGGGTTTCACGACGCGGTGATTTTTGGTTTTTTTTGTTTTCCACTTCACGGACGCGTCGCGAGCAGCTCTTTAACTTGTAGGTAAAGAAACTTGTAGGTTTTTTTTTTTTGTTTTTGTGTGTAATTACACAGTGTCACTGTCACTTTGTTTGTTTTTGTTTATTTAAATATTTCGCACTAAGTCCACCCGGGGGCGCCAAAATGTTCACTGAGATTGTTTTATCTCACACGAAAAAAAAGGGTGGCTGCTAATATTAAAAAAAAACTGGGCGAAAACGAAAACTAAAGGTCTTGCCTCTTCAACGTTATAACTTCGAGTATATTTTCTAATCTTTCTCGAATCTTAAGCCTAACTTATCTATTGCGGCGAAGCGGGGCGAATTCGCACAAGAGCGAATATGAGCTTTCGCTCCCGCTCCGCCCTAAGCTATCTAAGAGTAACTTTACAGACTAGCAACTAACAAATACAATTCAGCTATAACTATAATTCACAATTTTTCGACTTCAATAAAAATACAAATCCATTTACAGGTTGCCTCAATCGTATTGCCGCAATCTATATAGATATATATAAAAATAAAACCCGTTTTCCCGACATCACACATCACACGACTTACAATTTTTTATTGAATGGTGAAATTCAGTGCGTGTACATCATTATTCTTTGCGGAAAGAATTGCTCGTTGACTTAACCAAGCATAATTCTGATAATTCTCACTTTTTGGGAAAAAATTTTCAATAACAACGACTTATATTAGTCGTTGGTAAGAGTAATTAATCCAGATCCGGCATCAACTGCAACTTTTCCATTTCCCACAGCTAACAATACTAGTTTAGAATTTTTTGCAGCACTTTGATCCTTTTAAAGTTTAATTCTCATATTTTTGGTTAGCGATAATGTTTTTACGTTACTCCATAAAGGTGATGCCTTCACGCATGTATTCAATTCATCTGGAGGCGTTCCACGGGGAATTACTGGCAACGTCTGCCTAAAATCGCCTGCCAATATCATCACGCCGCCAAAGATGTTATTTCGCCGAAGATCCTTTAGTATGAAGCTAAGTGCTTCAGTGATTTCTTTGTGCCATTGTGCGCTGATCCCAAACAATGAGCTTGCATTGCATCAATAATTTTCCCATTGCACTGGAGCGGGAAAATATTGCATGTTGGAGTATCTATTGTGTTTAAATTGAGTGGCAACTTAAGAACAGAATGTGCAGTACGACCGCCATCTAGAAGAGTTGCCGCAATTCCAGATGATGCTAACGCCAAAGCTATGTCACATCTTGATCGAATATTGGCCGAAATCAATGAAATGACAAATGTTTTCCCTGTCCCTCCAAGTGCGTCCAGGAAGAATAGACGACCAGTATTATTGTCCACCACTTGCAATAATGTTTCGTATACTTGATTTTGCTGTTCATTCAGCAACGGCTCATTATTCCGAAAGAATTCCTGCAATATATCAACATTGTATTGCAGCTCTCGATTTAATTCTTGGTTGAATGCATCGTGCATCGATCGATTTCGCGCAGTCATTCCAACTTCAATCAGTAGCTTGTTTGCAATAGTCAAGCATTGATTCTCAATCAGAATCAATCCTTCATTTTAGATTTCATGGGTTATTTGGAAGTCAGCGCAAGCGATGCAAGATATCTTCACATATGTCGTCTTTGTATTTATTCCAAAATTGAGTTGGATGTGAAGGAAAACATGTGGTAATGATAATTGCGAACAGCGTTCGTATTTAGCACGCATTTGACGAAACAACTTAATCCGCAAGTGAGAATCGTTCTCCAGCAAACCCAATAGTTGACATGCTTTTCGATATGTTTGGCATCGGTGATCATTTACAGTTTTCAAATGCGCAAATGATTTTGGGTCCACGTACATTTACCAACAGCAGACGCAAATAAAAACACTCATCATCTTTAAAGGAAGTCATGCGAAAGCAGTTATTGTATTCAAGGATGTGTTGAAGAAAATGGCTGGAATCAGGATCACTTCCATCGAGCAATGTTTTCAGTGAATGTGGTGGTGTAAGTAATGGAACCAGTTTGACTTTTCCACTTGCGCAGCACATTCCAGCCATTTCTCTTTTTAACTTTAACGCATTGCAGTATCGGCATATAGTCGTCATTGCCCCAATATCAAAATTTTCATCATCACAGTAGTTATATATTTGGTCTTTCTTCGCTTAAATTGTGTAAATACACTTGTTGCTGGCGGGCATGTATTGCGCGGCGGCCGATGTTCGAACGTGGTCCTCAGGGCATTTTGAACTATGGACAGAGTGGTATATTTAACCTCAAATACACGATCCACATAATTTACACAGTTCAACTTACCACCTTAAGGGGTTATATATGTACCTTTTCTTCAAAAAAACGAAAAATTTTTTTTTGCTGAATCCTAAAGTATATCTCCTAGAGAATATTTTCCCAAATTTTCATAGAGATCCGAATAATATTTCGATAGGAAAACAGCGTTTTGAGGCGCGGTTCGTCACGGCTGCGGACAGCGTCAAGCAACTTTGAATACGATTATCTCAAAGTCGTGTTTTTCCAAAAGTGCCTTTGCTGTGTCCACGATTGCACAAGAACTATTTGATCAATCTTCTTCAATTTTTTTTTTTAATTATTTGTAATGATTGTGCTTGTCATGATTGTCACTTTCATGATCGATTCAGTTTTTATTTCGAAAAATCAACTTTTTGGAAAAATTGTTACTGTATGCAGAAAAAACCAAATATTCTTGAAAATAATGGTTCACGAACTGGAAATAATACTATACTAAAAAAAAATTTTTGGTTTTTTGATTTCGGTTGACCTGTTGGACTTTCATCGTGGTCACCGCAAGCCGCTATAAAAAAGGGGTTTCGAGAGAATTGTCATAAATTCGTAAATTATTCATATTTTTTCAAGAACAAACGCTTGTTGTTTTGATAAAAACGTGTACTATCAATAAATAATTCCCTCAATTTTTTCGTTCAAAAAGGCCCTTAAAGACAAATGCCTGCTGTTGAAATTGAATAAAAATACACGTGACTGATTTGATGTTATCCAATTAAAATGTTAGGAAACAAATAAATTATTTTTTAAATTTTTTTCACAATTTGACAGAAAACACAATGCCGGTGTGTCACATGAAATCAGCAGAGAACAATGATTAGCTGTCAGACAATGTTTTACGCGCCTGAGCCCTCTACTTAAAATATTGATTTATTGTATAGTATGTTTAACCTTGCGCAGCCTGAGACCTTTCCCACGAATGCAAAACCGTGTAAATTGGTCAAGCCGTTATAGCCGTATATAGAAGTATTTAAATTATTTTGAATTTCAAAACCTAGTTTTTCTTTTACTTTTACTTAAAAAACAAGAAAGGAAAGCTAACTTCTGGCATAGCCAAAGTTGAAATACCCTTGCAGCTAACATCGAATATAGTTGGCCGATCCTTATGAGAATATCATAAAATTACCAATTTATTACAATACAAAATTTAAAAATGGTCCCAAACGAAAGGTGGGTCATTTCCGATCGTTTAGTTATATCAACATCAAGCGGCAATCAAGTGATGCACAGCGGGACCAATGATGGAGGCAGGAGCGGAGTCGGGATATATGTGTCAAAACAATACAAACAGGCACTAATTTCCTGGAGCCCAGTATCCGACAGAATCATCATTGCCAGATTCCGATGCAATGCTAGACACATCACCATCGTGCAGTGCTATGCCCCAACAGAAGACGCCAGCGATGACATCAAAGACGACTTCTACAACGCCCTCACATCCTCACTCACCAGGATCGAAAGAGGTGACATAAAAATTCTTATGGGAGACTTCAATGCGAAAATCGGCCCCAACAACAACGGATTGGAAACAATCATGGGCCGACATGGTGTTGGCACACGCAGGAATAATGGTGACAGGCTAATCGACTTATGTCAGACCTTCCAAATGGTTATTGGTGGCACTGTATTCCCCCACAAGGAAATCCATAAATACATGGACCTCTCCGAATGGACATACGCGCAACCAAATCGACCACATCTGCATAAGTAGGAAATGGAGACGCTCGATGATGGATGTTAGGAATAGGAGAAGTGCGTCTATCGACAGTGACCACGAGCTGATAATCGGAGAGCTTTTAATCAAGCTCAGACGAAATAGCAACACTGTCAACAGGACCACAAGAAGACCGCCTCCCCTTAACGTACAACGGCTGAGGGACTCCAACCTATCCACCAGAATGGCAACAACGCTGCGTGAACAGATGACAGCACAACCGTTGAATCACTCATGGGAACAAACATGCAGTATACTGAGGAGCACCGCGGAGGAGATGCTTGGCACCCGACAACGCAGGCGCACGGACTGGATATCAGCGCACACTTGGGAACTTATCAGCAAACGGAACAGCCTAAAGTCGAAAGCAGACCATGACTGCAGAGCCCGCGACGAACACAAAGAGCTGTGCAAGATGGTGAAAAAATCAGCAAGAAACGACAAGAGAAAATTACTGGACAGGCTCGCTGAAAATGCAGAAAGCGCAGCCAACTCGAACAACATGCGCTCACTGTACCAGATAATTAGTCAACTGACCGGAAGCTGCCATAGGCGAACCCAACCAGTGCGGGACCCAGATGGAAGACTCCTTACTGATGATGAGGCACAACTCCAGAGATGGCGACAGCACTTTAGGGAGATCAGCTGCACAGAACGCAAGATAACTGCAGGAGTATTGTACCGAGCAATAACCTCAGAATATCACCCACGGCACCATCAATTAGAGAAATAAATGATGCAATCAGGAAATTAAAACACAACAAAGCGGGAGGAGATGACGGCATACCGGCCGAACTTCTCCAGATTAACACGTAACTAATGGCCGAAACACTGCATCCACATTTCAATAATATATGGGAAAGTGAGCGGATCCCAACATCATGGAAAAAAGGAATCATCATTAAGCTACCGAAGAAAGGAGACCTCAGTGACTGCAACAACTGGTGAGGCATTACCCTGTTAAACACAAGCTACAAGGTACTAGCCACTCTACTAAATGAACGTCTTCAGGAAAAAATAGAGCCAACAATACAAGATGAACAAGGAGGTTTCGAACCACACAGGAGCTGCGTAGACCAGGCAAACACACTACGCGCAATAACCGAACAAACTGTGGAATGGCGCTCGCCGCTGTACCTCCTGTTCATAGATTTCCAGAAGGCATTCGATTCGGTAGACAGAACAGCGATATGGAGGGCACTTGCAAGAAAGGGAGTGCCAGTGAAAATCATAAACATAGTGAAAGCTATGTATGATGATGCTGAGCTGGCGGTACTGCACAACGGGAAAATTAGTGCACCCTTCCAGATGAACACAGGCGTCAAGCAAGGATGTCCTCTATCACCACTTCTGTTCAACTTGGTAGTCGACGAAATTATGAGAGAAGTATGCATGAACAGACGCGGAATCACCTGGAACTTCACCCGACATCTAGAAGACTTGGATTACGCGGATGACATATGTCTCTTGGCTCACAAATTCGAAGACATTCAAGCCAAAGCTAGGGACCTCGAGATCCGAGCCAGCGCAGTAGGCTTAAAGATCAACGCATCGAAAACGAAAGCTATGCGGATCAACAACTCCAACACAAACAACATCACAATTGGAGATAATACCATGGACTTCGTCGACAGCTTCACCTACCTCGGTACTATCATAACATCAAATGGTGGAGTGGAAAGTGATGTGGAGAACCGACTGCGCAAAGCGAGGTCTGCATTTGGAAGACTACACCGAGTATGGAGAAACCAGCAGATAAACAGAAAAACAAAGCTGCGCATATTCAACTCGTGTGTAAAATCCATACTGCTATACGGACCGGAGACGTGGCTGACCACTCAAAGGATACTGATGAAGCTGAAGCCTTACATCAATAAGTTCCTAAGAATAATACTTGGGGTATTCTGGCCAGATAGAATATCCAATGAGGACTTATGGCACTGCACAGGAGAGGTCTCAATCCAGGAGCAAATAAAGAAACGAAAATGGAAATGGATTGGCCACGCTCTGAGGAAGGAACCAGAAAGCATCGTGAGAATGGCGCTGGAATGGAACCCACAGGGAAGCAGAAGAGTGGGTCGCCCAAAGATGACCTGGCGCCGTACAGCACTCCTAGAAATATCCCAGAAGAACATCAGCTGGGACACAATAAAGCAAACAGCGGCAAATAAAGTTAGGTGGAGAGCCCTTGTAGAGGCCCAAGCTCCCAAGAGGAGTAATAAGGAAAAAAAAAAAAAAGTTATATGGCAGCTATAAGATATAGTCGGCCGATCGTTATGATCGTTGGAAGGTCTGATCAACTGACCAAAAATAGAATTTGTAACAAAACAAGTTCCAACTCTCTGTCTTTAAAAACCCTAAAGTTGGGTCATTTCCAATATAAAATAATATTTGGTATGTCATATTATTTTGACAAAAATAGCAATCATGCAAAATTCGAACTCTCTAACTCTTAAAACACCGAAGTTATAGAATTTCCGATCAATCAGTTATATGGCAGCTATAGGATATAGTCGGCCGTTCCGACTTATATGCTGCGGGCAAAGGAAAGAAGGGAGTGTGCAAAGTTTCAAGTCGATAAATTTAAAACTGAGAGATTAGTCCGAGATGAACAGACGGACATGCTTATATAAACTCAGGTGGTGATCCTGATCAAGAATATATCTACTTTATAGGGTCGGAGATGTCACCTTCACTGCATTGCACACTTTTGAACAAAATTATAATACCCTCTGCAAGAATATAAAAAAAAAGAAAAGAACATTTCACTTTAGTGAAAAAAAAAATTACTATCCGGTAGTAGGAAATCCGGTAGTGTGCTTAGGAAATAAAATCTGAAGGAATTTAGTAGGGAAGCAGAATAAAAAGATCTACAAAGTTCCAAGTCCAAGTTCCAAATCGAATAGTTCTATCTCTAATATTCTATAGTCTATTGGCAATCAACTCGGATGTAAAAGGCTATAAAATTATATAAATGTCTTTATCTCCACCAAAAATCCGATTTGGCTGAACTGGTTTCCAGATATAAATTAGCTATTGAAATAGTTTAGCACCACAACTATTTCAAAGAAACTTTCAGAGCTAGCGCTACTAACAAAAATTATAAGATTTTAAAAAAGTATTATAGGAAAGTATTAATTTTTTGGGGCATTAAAAATGAAATAATTTTTTATTTCATTTTTCGTTAAGTCAAAAGTTGGAAAGGGCACTAAAGTAGTGTATTTTATTTTAAAGAAAAAACTACGCTTCCCTATCCATATTTTTATGGAGGAAACTTTTTTCAACCCTTTGAGAAAATTCTCAGTTGGAACATTTTGATTTTTAAGTTTGGGCTTTCAAAGGAGTCAAAAGAAGAGCAAATGGGAGAGTGCTCACACTGTCAGTGTGCCGGTAGCGCTGCGGCAAAATTTCCTACCCTATACACGCGTGCTATGTAAAATGAGTATTTTCCCACCACTGCAATATAGGGAAACATACCCTATTTTGCTATTGCTTTTTTTCAGGTACAGAAAGCCAAGGTGGCTTTCTTCGGTTTTTCTACTATTTTTACTTTAAGCAAATATTTAGAAATTCTTTTGACCAGATTCTATGCGGTCTTGATGTACTCCAATCCCATGGAGAAAATATGTAGCCGGGAGAGGACAAGAACGATGTTTTTTTATTTTTTGTTTTGTTTTATAATTGCGATATAGCCATGTCCGTTTGTCCGTCCATCTGTCCGTATGAATGCGAGGATCTCAGAGACTAAAGGAGATAGAGCTATATGATTTGGCATAGAGAATCCTACATTGCCCACGCAGCTCAAGTTTGATTGAAAATCTTCCCACATCCCCTCCCGCCACCAAAAATAGCGAATTTATGTAGCGCCAGTACAGAAAGGTTTTTTGGAAAACATTTATAAACATTTCTATAATTAATATATATCTGAAAGTCAAATTTCATCCAAATCGGCCGATTAAATATTACAAGTATTTACAATCGGCCGACCTACATATACAATATATATAATTTCCCCATAAAAACGGGCTAAAATTTTAAACGGGTGGAACTTAAGGACTATAAGATAGAGCTATCCGATTTGGAACTTGAACTCGTATGGTATCCGCGCAGGTGAAGTTTATGTTTGCCACGCCCACTCCCGCCCCCAAAACACAAATCTGGTGTTAGGGCCATTTCGAAAATGTTTTGATGCCAAACTGTTTCAATGGCTAATCTACACCTACAAATCAAAAAGCAGCCAAATCGGATAATTTTTAGAGGAGTTATAGGATTTTGAATATAAAATAGGATTTTAAATCGGAAGGTATGGCCAACGGTTTGTTGTTGCTATTTTGCCAAAACGCAAAAGTATGCAACAAAAATTTGTTGCTAAGAATCTAAAGTTTAAGCTTCAAAGGTTAGTTAAATTGTGGGTGGAAGAGATGTGTACCGGATAGTGAGAAAACTGCACCATAGGCACCCTTTCTCAATCTAACGATCTTTTATATAAACGCCTAATGACTACTTTGTTTATAAGTATAATAAAAAATTATATTTATTGCTGAGAGAGATGCACCTGTGATTCAGGAATGGGGTATTTAGTAAATATTAGTTCTTTAGTTTTAAAAGACTTTCCGCATAGTTCATTTTCTTTCTATTTGGCAAGTTGAGCCAAATATAACGTTTTAATGTTCCAGTGCTCATATAGCTCTATCATATAGACCAAACTGTGGTATTCTTAAAAATAGAAGCAATTTACTTTTTTCTTGTAATTTTGAATTTTAGAAATGTGATTGTCAATGGAATTCTCATAAGAATCTATCAACTGTGTTCAATATTTGCGATATATGTATATACTATCTTAACTTCAAGGGTATATAAACTTCGGCTCCGCCCGAAGATAGCTTTCCTTTCTTGTTTTAATCTTCTAATAAAATTTTGCATTTGTTTTTTGTATTTACAGCCTGGATATAACTAGCTTTTTTGAAACAGGAATTCAAGAATGACTGATATTAGTCTATTTGCTCCAGAAAAATTTTTGAAAACAGAGCAATCAAGAACAAAGATATTATTTATGGTTACAGGCAAAGGATATTTTTTATTGAAAACTACATGCACAAGAAAAATAAAAAACAAAACATGTATATAAAATATTTAAATACACAGAATTATTCGCTTATCCCAGGTTTCAAAATATAAAACAGATATAGAGATCAGCGCCGGATTTCTTCTCTTGACTCTCTATTCAAATATTTTACATAAATTAAAACGTAATAAATCATGAAATTACTTGAGAGTTCACGTTTTGAGGCAATCAACAATGCACTTTCTATACAAACTAGCGGTATCACAATATTTGGACGCATTGAGAGTTACTCCTGGTACGTTATTTACAAATGAAAACCTTCAGAATATTTAAATTCACAGATGTAAAATTTTAAGCTTGACGTTTATATTTATGGTTTTTTTTTCGTTGAAATTTTATATTATTCCCCATTACACTAACCATTAATCAGGTAAAGAATATAGTCGCCCAACCTCGATGGTGAGGCTGCGTGCAAAAAGTCGGATAGTCCATGCTTGGACATCAACTCAGGAGGTAATTCTGATCAATACTATATAGTATCACTAACCATACAGCATATTGTATACATATACATATGTACATATGTATACTTTATAGCAGTGCACTGCAGTGGTCGGCATGGCCCTATCCCGAGGGCATAGGAAATTTCTCTGCCCCAGCTCTGCCACAAACACATAGTATAAATGTGAAACGACATGCTCAGCATACTTTCTGCTGTTTGTTACGAATACTGATGCGTTTAAATTATATCAGTGTATTGAGGTGCCGACCACTGCTTTATATGAAATGAATACTTTACTGCGTTCCACACTTTTGACCAATACCCTCTGCAAGAGTAAGAAGGATTTTATTGAATAAAAGAAAATTTGATAAAATTTGAATACTTTACTGCGTTCCACACTTTTGACCAATACCCTCTGCAAGAGTAAGAAGGATTTTATTGAATAAAAGAAAATTTGATAAAATTCTTAGGTGAACCTACCCGGTTTACCCAACTGATACCAAATATTAAAACATGGTGCTTTTTTCTATTGTCCTATCAATGAACCTATACGCAAGCCGAATAAATCGATTTTTATATCGATAATCGTGGGGGAAATATTTATGTTTGATTGTATGTTTGGCATGGGGGGAGGTGGTCCAAAAATTGGATCAGCAAAAATATGTGTGTAGATCTGTAGCTGTTAGCTGTTAGGAATACAGGTAATTAAAAAATTCATCTTTTTGATAGAATGGGTGAACTTTTTTAACAAAAATTGTTTTTTGCAGCATTTTTTTTTTATTAAAGTGTCACAAAAAAAATATATAATTTTTTTAAAATGAATTCCTTTTTTCCTGGATTACCTGGAGAATATATCTAAAAAGATTATGTAAAAAGTTTTGCCCCATTAGTTTAATCATTTTTGAGAAATCGAGATCACGGACTTAAGGGGGGACATCTGAGTAACAGGCGAAAAAAAGACGGATTTTCTGGAATTTTTTTGGCCAAATCAAAACAGCTAATCGAAAATTTATAAATGAGGTTTTATTATATTATATTTAAAGTACAAAATACAATTTTTTATTAATAAATCGAAAACAATGGCGGCCCTGCAGCCCTTATTCGTAGGCCCTATTTTTTTAAAGGGGGTCCATGGCCGAACACCTAACGTCCTTAATTTTTGATCTAGAACAAAAAATCTAGTTTGGTTAGTTTCTGTATCTCAACGGTTATCGACATACGTAGGATTTTTTCGATATATTGATTTTTTGCAAAATAGTGAGTGATTGAAAAAAATTTTCAATTTTCACGAACAAAAAACGTCACAAAATTGTTGATAAAAAAAAAGTAAGCAAAATAAAAAAAAATCCTACGTGTGTCGATAGACATAGATATTCTGAGTATACTGTCAAAATTTTAGATCGATAGGTTAAGAGTTGTTCGAGTTATGTGTTCGGACAACTCAAAAAAAGCGGTTTCGAGAAAAACGCGTTTAAAGTTTTAAGAACTGTGGGATATACCTCTGAGGCATCGCCGCAGAATGAAAAATTTCGACACTTGGACACTTTTAAATTAGAGTTTAAATTAAGTTTTAACTTTTAAATTAAGTTTTATAATATTAAATTCAAATTAATCAAGAGAGGAAAGATAACTTCGGGCGGAGCCGAAGTTGATATACCCTAGCAGTTAAAACCATATATATATTGCAAACATCGGATTAAAATGTCCGATCCTTATGAGAATACCATAATATTACCAATTTATTACAATAAAAAATCTGACACAAAGTACCAAGCTTCCATCTTCAAAAATACCAAAGTTTTTTACCAAATTCCATTTCCGATCGTTCAGTTATATGGCAGCTATAAGATATAGTCGGCCGATCGTTCTGTTATTTGTAAAGCCTAGTACTCTGACGACGAAAATTCGCTGTCACACGTGTGCTAGCGAAATCGCTCTTTATTTGGCTACCGAGCTAGTGTGACCAAAAAAATGAAGGAAAATGGTAATACTGAACAGCTGTTTTTTGTAAACAAAAAACAAATAAGCAAAAATGAATTCAAACTGATTGGATTTTGGTGTTTTCTTTATGTATTTCACCGCTAAGGAGCTGATAAAGAAAAAGAAAACTGGGTCAAAATCATAATCAATCACAAATCATTTCGATGCCATTTTATGGAATTAAAATGCCCCTTGTGGGTCAAATTCCATATTATGGGCTTCGTCTTGACCATACTAATTAGTTTCACTTTATCCTCGCGGGCTAAAAAGTTTTTCGGTCCGACAATTTTGTTCTCTCAATTTTCGCTCCATGTTTTGGCTATCAAAATAAATCAAATGAATTCTTTTTACACCCCAAAATCAGCTGTTTATTTTTTTTTGATCCGGCAACGCCATTCAATTTGATAGCCAACATTTTCGTCGTCAGAGTACCGGCAAAATCTAGGTGTCCAAAATTTCTTCTTCTTCCTTTTTTCACACCGTTTTTTTTATATGGAGTTTGACAGCTGTCACTCGTGTGACAGCGGATTTTCGTCGTCAGAGTACTAGGCTTTAGGTTGTATTATTTTGCCAAAAATAGCATTCGTACAAAATCTGAACTCTCTAACTCTAAAAACACCAAAGTTATACCATTTCCAATTCTCCAGCTTTAAAAACAACGAAGTTATAGCATTTCCGATCAATCAGTTATATGGCAGCTATAAGATATAGTCGGCCGATCCTTATGAAATTTGGTAGGTCGTATTATTTTGCCAAAAATAGTATTCGTACAAAATCTAAACTCTCTAACTCTAAAAACACCAAAGTTATACCATTTCCAATTAATCAGTTATATGGCAGCTATAGGATATAGTCGGCCGTTCCGACTTATATACTGCGTGCAAAGGAAAGAAGGGTGTGTGCAAAGTTTCAAGACGATAGCTTTAAAACTGAGAGACTAGTTCGCGTAGAAACAGACAGACAGACAGACGGACAGACGGACATGCTCATATCAACTCAGGAGGTGATCCTGATCAAGAATATATATACTTTATAGGGTCGGAGATGTCTCCTTCACTGCGTTGCACACTTTTGGACAAAATTATAATACCCGCTTTCTGTTGGTTTATTTTCATACTCTCATAAGGATTGGCAAATTTAATCCGATGTTTGCGATATATATCCGGTTTTAACTGCAAGGGTATATCAACTTCGGCTCCGCCCGAAGTTAGCTTTCCTTTCTTGTTTTGATTTTTAAAGGTTTTTAATTGAGTGTGTTAATTGAGTTAATTGAGTCGCATCCTTTTTGAGCAGTGTTGAGTTTCTTTCCTTCACTTCTTCCGCTAGCTTCGTCTAAGGGTTCCGGCTTTTCGTAGGCCATGTAAGATAAAGTTATAGAATATTGTGGCAGCGTGTTTGCCCACAATATGCTCCACCTGCACAGCTCTTGCAGAAAGTTCCACGGTGTACGTGCCGCTCACGGATAAGTTGGTTCTGATACATTAGTGGCGGCAAGTTGCTGCCCACAACGGCCGGTCACTTGGTAAGTGCCTGTGCATTCATATAGTGACGCAGAGCACCGATCGAGACCAAGCGGCGGCCACGATCAGTGACGATGATGCTGCTGAACTTCTACTAAGCTGGTAGCCGGGGCGGTTGACAAAATAATACACACGATTTAGAAGAGGCGCCTTTATTCTTTGACTGTCAGCTCAGAACTGATTAACATAAGAGAGAGAGAGAGAGCGCTTATTCGTAACGCTAGCTCGCACAGATCACGGCCGCCGACCAGTTCCAGTCGTAAGGCTTCATGTGCCGTCTATCTTCGTGCTCTAAGTTCCTTTGTTAACTTGTATGCCGACAGTTCCCAGATTGGAGTTGGCTAAAACTCTACAGTTGCTGCCGTTTTTTTTGCGTCACTGTAATTATGGAGCAAAAATATTGTTAAAGGCTTTTCAGCAAAAATGCAGGCTCTAGTTTTATCTTTTGAACTAACTGTCAGCAGCTTGTAGTCCTTGGTCTCTAGGCCAGAGACCATTCCTCTTACTCACCAGGGTTTCTGGACCAGGGCGATGTCGGCTCTTTCCTCAGCCAAATGGAGCAAGAGAGCAGGCGAGGGTGCTTTACAATGGTGGAGCTTTATTATGAATAAACACTATATAAGGCCGGAGAATTCCAAATTTTTTGTATGCGTCTGATCTGGATGATCCGTTTTGAATCCGATTGCGGAACGGAATACAATTTTGGAGTCAGGGCTTAAATAAAAAAAATCTTAAGAACGGCCCGAAATCCCACCCAAATCATTTTTAAACACTTTTGATGAATAGGAGAACAATTATAGAAAATATTTTCGCCGTGACTGTTTTGGAGTCAAAATTGAAAGTGTTATTTTTGGCACCGCGCCTGACCGGAGGTTTTGATGATTTCTGGTACTACGGGAGTCTGAGCCCACGGATCTTGTTCCCTGTTGAAAAAGGAACACAACCTTGTGGTGGTTGTGGTTTAATACCCAAATGTGGGTAAAGCTTCGGTGGAGTTGCGTTATACAAAAGTCGGGATCCCACAGACCGGAAAAGGATATAAGCCATGATTAGAACAGTGTGGATTGAGTGTCGATATCCGGCGGAACATGGTTCCAAAGAGGCCCTAATTAACGCATTGTTTCATATCCCATGCCCAAGGGGGCCGTGATATTGAGGCATCATGACAGGTGCTCACGTTAAACGGAACAGACTTTCATACCCTTGTACTATACGAGTGCCGGGTACAAAAATTATAGTAACATTCACAATATATTATCATAAACAAGAAAAGAATGCTAAATTCGGATGGAGCCGAAGTTGATATACCCTTGCAGTTAAAAACGGATACATATCGCTAACATCGGATTAAATTGGCCGATCCTTATGAGAATATCATAATATAACAAATTTATTACAATAAAAAATCTAAAAAAAAAAGTACCAAGCTTCCATCTTCAAAAATACCAAAGTTAGTATTTTACCAAATACCATTTCTGATCGTTCAATTATATGGCAGCTATAAGATATAGTCGGCCGATAGTTATGCAATTTGTTAGGTTGGATTAACTGACCAAAAGTAGAATCTGTACGAAGTTCCAACTTTTTATCTTCAAAAACATTTTTATCCTTATGATCCTTATGAAATTTGGCATTTTGTATTATTTTGCTAAAAATAATACATTCTAATAATACATTCATACATAATACATACATAAAAGCATTCGTACTAAATCCGAATTTTCTAGCTTTAAAACACCAAAATTATAGCATTTCCGATGAATCAGTTAGATGGCAACTATAGGATATAGTCGGCCAATCCTTATGAAATTTAGCTTGTTGTATTATGGTACCAACAATAGCATTCGTACCAAATTCGAACTCTCTAACGCTAAAAAAATCGGAGCTATAGCATTTCCGATCAATCAGTTATATGGCAGCTATAGGATGTAGTTGGTCGATCCCGGCCGCTCCGAATTATACACTGCATGCAAAAGATAGAAGGGTGTGTAGAAAGATTGAAAGAAATAGAATGTTTCAAAACGATAGCCTTAAAACTGAGAGACTAGTTCGCGTAAAAACAGACAGACAGACGGACTGACGGACATGCTCATATCAACTCAGGAGGTGATCCTGATAAAGAATATATATGCTTTATAGGGTTGGAGATGTCTTCTTCACTGCGTTGCACACTTTTGGACAAAATTACAATACCCTCTGCAAGGGTTTAAAAAAAAATTTAAAATTTGTTAGCAACTAAAAAAAAATTTAATTTTTTCACTTCCAAAAAACAAAAACAAGAAAGTATCTTCTCTTAGCGAGATTAAAAAGAGGTGTATCTAATCTTCAATTTTCAACTTAACTAACAGTTTTATTGACTGATTCAGTTATATTGGCTGGGTCGATCCGTCGAAAGCGGGATCCGTTAGAAACCAGAGTTAATCCCAGAGCCAGAGAATTTGGTTGCGAGGACAGTTTTTCTTTCTAGGAAACTTTTTACTTCTGAATTTAGCCATACGTTCAGATTAGCTTTAGGACTGAATTGTAGGGTAGTGTCTTATGATCCAGTGAAGGTTGATACATTTAAGTTTTAAGAGGATCTTCTTGCATTCGAAGTGCTTTCGTCAGGTTAGTCGTCTATCGCGTTGGACGGCAATGTAAGATACTTCGTTAGCTTGGGGGATCGGCATTCGGAGGACATGTTTTTCTATTAAGTAAACGATTCATGTTTACACTTTTGTTCTTTTAATTTAATACGCCAGTTGGACAGTCCCCGTTCTACTACTCTAAGATGATTAGCGAGTTTGTTTGTTCCTTAGGTTGGGCATCTGGAGCGACTAAGGATAGCGGTATCGGCGGCGAACGTTGCCGTTGTTAGTAGTTCGTTCGTAGGAATATTCGCAGTATACAGAACATGTAGACAATGGCCGAGTGCGCTTCCTTGTGGAACTCCAGCTTCGATGATGTAGTCGTTAGAAGTAGCTGCGTTGCATCTCACTGAGAATACCCAGTTATAGAGGTATAATTCCCGTAGCTTGTTTGTGTGAATGTTGGCAAATACGATTTAATTTTGTGCATGAGTCCATTAAGCCAAACTCGGTTGAAAGCTTGAGATACGTCGAGAAAAATAGCGCTACAGTATTCTTGCTGTTCGAAGGCTGAGCGTATTTTGGATGTTAATCTGTTCACTTGCTCGATGTTTCCATGGTTTCTTCAGAAGCCAAATTGGCATCCCGGGATAATATTGCAAGCTTCCACACAAACAAGTGTGGTATTTTCCAGGCTTCGGTATCATTATGATGATGGATTTCTTCTACTTTTTTGGAAAATAGCCAAGGTTACACCACTCTGAAGGAAGGGACTAACGCATGGTATTCAGCGGAAGAAATGTCCATAGAAATGACTTGGCAGTGCCTGGAAGTCAGCCGGACTGGTGAGGAGAAACATAAAATAAGTTTCATTTTGAATGGAGCGGATGGAACCTGAGAACGGAAAAACGAAGAATCACAACAGGGCGTGTATTGGCGGTGCGTATATCGGACAAGGCAAAACTAGTTTTTAGTTTGAAGTTATACAATAATTTATAACAACATTTAGAGTTCGTTTTTGGAAAGTATAGGAAAAATATTACAATTTTTGAATTTGAATCATAATGAACCCGTCAGAGTCAGAAACGGGCGACACTCAAAAAGGTGCCAATATGCATGTTATGCAATAAATATATGGCACCTCGAGATCAAAGGGATATTGGTAGGGACGAGATAAGACAGCAAGCATCAACGAGTTTCGCATATCTGTCGGACAAGGTTGGCCACATTCTAAACAGCTGGATGATAAGTTTCAGCGGGAATCCAGAGGGCATAACGATAGACAATTTTATCTATCGGGTTAAAGCTATAACCCACCAGACGATAAACAGTAATTTCTCACCACTCGGCACAAGTCTATTATTCGATAGGAAAGGCCGGAAATTTTTTTTGGCGTTTCCACAAAGCCAACAGGGTCATGAGATGGCGCGAGATGTCTGATGCTCTTAGGAACCATTTTCGAGATAGTCGTTCGGATGTAGAAACACGCGAAGCTATAAGATATAGCAGCGCGAAAGAGAAGCTTAGATAGATAAGCTTATAGATGGTCTGGAAACGCTCCTTAGCGAGGCCGAGATTGTGGAAGTTGTAAAACTAAACCTAAGGTCTAAAAAACCTAAAGGTCTAAATTTTTTGGATATAGTTTTTAAAAACGAACAAATGAGGCTGACGATTACGTTTGAAAATTCCTCTGCAACTTCAGATCATGCCATTGCCGATCTATTCGCAGAATTTTTCCAAACAACTTTTGCTCCGCCTATATTGACAGATCAGCCATATAACATTCAAGCAGCAAATCTTATTTTCCGTCCGTTTTTTTTTCTGAGAACAACTTATTATATTTTTTTTTTTTTAGCTTTGCTTTTATTTATTGTATCTACTCTTAATTTTGAGACTTACAATAAATTGACGAATTTTAACATTAAAATTTAACTAACAGTACTCAGACTGCATTCTGGTTACGCGTCCCTCAGGTCGGTCGCTAGGTGGGTAAGTCATTGCGACGAAGGCGTGGTTGGTTGCTCAACCTTGTTAGACCTCTCGCCAGGTGGTTAGGGTGCACCGATAGCTTGGTTAAGTACTTTACCTTCTGTTCTGCGATCGCTTCTTTGACTGGTAGAATGTTTAAGTCGCGGTGTATGTTTTCGTTGCGAACGTAACACGGTGCCCCGGTGATTGCTCTCAAGATCTTCGACTGAACTTTTTGAACTACGTCAATGTTTCTATTGCTGGAATTCCCCCATAACTGGGAGCCGTACATCCATATAGGTTTTAGTACCGAGTTGTACAGCAGGACTTTATATTCAAGGCTAAGAAGTGACCGCGCGTTGATAAGCCAATAAAGGCTGCTGGCTTTTAGCTTTAGGTGTGTTCTTTTGACTTCAATGTTCACTCAAAGAGTGAACGTAACGTGCTTGCATTTTAGTTCATTCACTTTAATTCGCCAATCTGACAGCCATTTTTCAACATAGACCATATGAAGAGCTAGCTGCGCAGTTGCTTGAATCGGGCATTTTGAGCGGCTAAGAATAGCGGTGTCATCGGCAAACGTGGATGTTGTTAGTCGTGTGCTTGTCGGGACTCTGCTGTGTAGAGGACATATAATATTGGCCCTAGCACGCTACCTTGAGGAACTCCAGCTCCAACAGTGTAATCATCGGATGTAGCGGTGTTGTACCTCACGACAAATTATCTGTCGTAAAGGTAAGACTCTAAAATCTTGTGGGTGCTGTAGGGGAGCATTGTCTTGATCTTGTACATTAGACCTTCTAGCCAGACTCTATCTGAATCTATCTATCTATCTATCGCGTTCTGAATTTCGGATATTGACCGGTGTACCTGCTCAATTGTTCCATGCTTTTCACGAAAACCAAATTGGTGTGACGGGATTCCTTCCTGGATTTTCAGGTATGTGTTTATCCGATTCATTAGGCATTTTTCAATGAGTTTAGATAGGCAAGAGAGTAGGCAAATTAGTGTGGTGTGTGGATAGTGTGGTCTTTCCCCGGCTTTGCTATCATTATTATAATTGACTTTTTCCATCTCACTGGAAAGTGGTCAAGTTTTGTGATGGCATTAAATAGCTGGGTGGGAGTGCAAACGGCGCAGTATGGGGGGAGCTCAATGATCTTTATGAGAGTTATGAGGTTGCAGCCCGGGGATTTTTTCGGTTTCAGTTGTCTTTCGATGATGTTAACGATTTCGTTTGGGCAAAACTCAATTGGCTCATGTTGATGCTGGGGCTCATATAATACAGTCGGCAAAGTAAACGCATTGGAGGCAGGATTTGGTTGGAAGACATTTTTAAGGTGTTTGGCAAACGTTCTGGCTCTGTCTGCGTCGCTGCGCGCCTGTGGAATTTTTAATAGGCATCACGGTTCCTTTTGGTGAGCTCAAAGATGGGTGAGCTCTCCATATTGAGTGTTTTGTACTGTTAGTTGACAATTGCTGTATGTAGCGGCGGTGGACATATGTTTCTTCTTGCTGTAGGGCTTGATCAAGTTGACGTGAGGCATGTTTTAAGCGTTTCTTAGCAGATGGCGATCTGTGACATTGCCATTCTCGACGTAATCGTCGCTTTTCGAGGACGAGCTGTTCGATTTTTAGATTTGTCTTCTTTTGAATGCATTGCGCGTTTATAGTTTGAGGTGTTGAAACTCGAGCTGCAGAGACGAGTACAGACTCCAGTGAATTAACAAAACTTTCTACGTTGGCTTTGTCGCTGAGGTGAGGACTCAGCTCAATGTGTGAGTTGATATACTTCCTGTACGTAACCCAATTGGTTTTATGTGAGGTCAGATTTGATGATTGATCCTATGTTCCTGGGTCTTGGAGTAGAGTAAAAAGGACAGGCGAGTGATCAGATGAAAGATCCGAAAGGCATTCGGCGCTTATCAGATTTTTAGGAATGTTTTTGGTAATCGCAAATTAAATTGGGAAGTTTCTTTGGGTCTGCCGGCCAGTATGTTGGTGTGCCAGAAGAAACATAGTCTAGCTTGTTCTTAGCTTTGATAATTGCATTATATAGCTGATGCTCTTAGGAACCATTTTCGAGATAGTCGTTCGGATGTAGAAACACGCGAAGCTATAAGATATAGCAGCGCGAAAGAGAAGCTTAGATAGATAAGCTTATAGATGGTCTGGAAACGCTCCTTAGCGAGGCCGAGATTGTGGAAGTTGTAAAACTAAACCTAAGGTCTAAAAAACCTAAAGGTCTAAATTTTTTGGATATAGTTTTTAAAAACGAACAAATGAGGCTGACGATTACGTTTGAAAATTCCTCTGCAACTTCAGATCATGCCATTGCCGATCTATTCGCAGAATTTTTCCAAACAACTTTTGCTCCGCCTATATTGACAGATCAGCCATATAACATTCAAGCAGCAAATCTTATTTTCCGTCCGTTTTTTTTTCTGAGAACAACTTATTATATTTTTTTTTTTTTTTAGCTTTGCTTTTATTTATTGTATCTACTCTTAATTTTGAGACTTACAATAAATTGACGAATTTTAACATTAAAATTTAACTAACAGTACTCAGACTGCATTCTGGTTACGCGTCCCTCAGGTCGGTCGCTAGGTGGGTAAGTCATTGCGACGAAGGCGTGGTTGGTTGCTCAACCTTGTTAGACCTCTCGCCAGGTGGTTAGGGTGCACCGATAGCTTGGTTAAGTACTTTACCTTCTGTTCTGCGATCGCTTCTTTGACTGGTAGAATGTTTAAGTCGCGGTGTATGTTTTCGTTGCGAACGTAACACGGTGCCCCGGTGATTGCTCTCAAGATCTTCGACTGAACTTTTTGAACTACGTCAATGTTTCTATTGCTGGAATTCCCCCATAACTGGGAGCCGTACATCCATATAGGTTTTAGTACCGAGTTGTACAGCAGGACTTTATATTCAAGGCTAAGAAGTGACCGCGCGTTGATAAGCCAATAAAGGCTGCTGGCTTTTAGCTTTAGGTGTGTTCTTTTGACTTCAATGTTCACTCAAAGAGTGAACGTAACGTGCTTGCATTTTAGTTCATTCACTTTAATTCGCCAATCTGACAGCCATTTTTCAACATAGACCATATGAAGAGCTAGCTGCGCAGTTGCTTGAATCGGGCATTTTGAGCGGCTAAGAATAGCGGTGTCATCGGCAAACGTGGATGTTGTTAGTCGTGTGCTTGTCGGGACTCTGCTGTGTAGAGGACATATAATATTGGCCCTAGCACGCTACCTTGAGGAACTCCAGCTCCAACAGTGTAATCATCGGATGTAGCGGTGTTGTACCTCACGACAAATTATCTGTCGTAAAGGTAAGACTCTAAAATCTTGTGGGTGCTGTAGGGGAGCATTGTCTTGATCTTGTACATTAGACCTTCTAGCCAGACTCTATCTGAATCTATCTATCTATCTATCGCGTTCTGAATTTCGGATATTGACCGGTGTACCTGCTCAATTGTTCCATGCTTTTCACGAAAACCAAATTGGTGTGACGGGATTCCTTCCTGGATTTTCAGGTATGTGTTTATCCGATTCATTAGGCATTTTTCAATGAGTTTAGATAGGCAAGAGAGTAGGCAAATTAGTGTGGTGTGTGGATAGTGTGGTCTTTCCCCGGCTTTGCTATCATTATTATAATTGACTTTTTCCATCTCACTGGAAAGTGGTCAAGTTTTGTGATGGCATTAAATAGCTGGGTGGGAGTGCAAACGGCGCAGTATGGGGGGAGCTCAATGATCTTTATGAGAGTTATGAGGTTGCAGCCCGGGGATTTTTTCGGTTTCAGTTGTCTTTCGATGATGTTAACGATTTCGTTTGGGCAAAACTCAATTGGCTCATGTTGATGCTGGGGCTCATATAATACAGTCGGCAAAGTAAACGCATTGGAGGCAGGATTTGGTTGGAAGACATTTTTAAGGTGTTTGGCAAACGTTCTGGCTCTGTCTGCGTCGCTGCGCGCCTGTGGAATTTTTAATAGGCATCACGGTTCCTTTTGGTGAGCTCAAAGATGGGTGAGCTCTCCATATTGAGTGTTTTGTACTGTTAGTTGACAATTGCTGTATGTAGCGGCGGTGGACATATGTTTCTTCTTGCTGTAGGGCTTGATCAAGTTGACGTGAGGCATGTTTTAAGCGTTTCTTAGCAGATGGCGATCTGTGACATTGCCATTCTCGACGTAATCGTCGCTTTTCGAGGACGAGCTGTTCGATTTTTAGATTTGTCTTCTTTTGAATGCATTGCGCGTTTATAGTTTGAGGTGTTGAAACTCGAGCTGCAGAGACGAGTACAGACTCCAGTGAATTAACAAAACTTTCTACGTTGGCTTTGTCGCTGAGGTGAGGACTCAGCTCAATGTGTGAGTTGATATACTTCCTGTACGTAACCCAATTGGTTTTATGTGAGGTCAGATTTGATGATTGATCCTATGTTCCTGGGTCTTGGAGTAGAGTAAAAAGGACAGGCGAGTGATCAGATGAAAGATCCGAAAGGCATTCGGCGCTTATCAGATTTTTAGGAATGTTTTTGGTAATCGCAAATTAAATTGGGAAGTTTCTTTGGGTCTGCCGGCCAGTATGTTGGTGTGCCAGAAGAAACATAGTCTAGCTTGTTCTTAGCTTTGATAATTGCATTATATAGCTGCTTTCCTTTTGGGGTCACGAGACGAGATCCCCAGTGTGTGTGCTTGGCATTGTAGTCTCCTGCTGCTATAAAGTGGTCTCCGAGTGAGTTGAAAAACTGCATAAATTCATCTTCGGCTATGGTTAAGCGTGGGTACACAACGGCTAGGGTTAATTGCTTGCCAGTATTTAGGTGTATACTTATTGATGTGGCCTGTAGGTAGTTTTTTTGCAAATTTCGTATGGTAATGGTGCTTAATACGGCTTCTGATTAAAATTCCAGTCCCGCCGTGTGCTTTACCGTCTGGATGATTTGTTCCATAGAATGAATATCCTCGTAGTTGAAAATTGTATCTGTTCGTAAGATGTGTTTCTGAGAGCAGCATTACGTCGATTTGATTGTCTAGTAGGAATTGCGCTAACTCGAGTTTACGCTGCGAAACGCCGTTAGCGTTCTACGTAGATATTCGTAGGGCAGTCATTATTTGAATTGTTGTGAAATGAGCATTTGTATTAATAGATTTTGGTTTTGCATTAGATCTTGCATAGTTGTACGCATAAACGACATAAACTCCGTAAGGCTTTGTTGTAGACTGCATATCATAGCTTCAAAGTTACTTTTTGGCTGCTCAGGCGGTTGATGCTGCTGAGCCGTGTTTGGTTCTTGGTGTTCAGTGAGCTTTTTGAGGCTGGGGTAGCCAGTCCTGATTTTAAAGGGCTTGCGTATGTGACATTTTTGGCAGAGTTTATGGGTCCTAGTGAGGATCTGGCTGCAGTCGAGAAGAAGACTTCAGGGTTTGACCTGGAGGCTATGAACTGATTATTTTGGGTGCGGGCAGTAAATCCCCTCTGGTGGATGCGACTTTTCAGCTCCTTATAAACTGGGCAACCTCTATAGTTAGCAATGTGATTTCCACCGCAGTTGCCGCACTTTTTCGAGTTTTGGTCATCTTTGCTCGCTGGGCAGTGTGCGGAGTCATGAAGCTCACCACAAACTACACAGACTGGGCGCAGTTTACAGTAAGACCTTGTATGGCCATATTCTTGGCAGTTCGCACATTGTACCGGGCCATTGCGTTTGTGGGACTCCTCAACTGTAATTCTGCGGTGCAGCAGGAACTGAAGATTGTATATAGGGTGCACTTCGTATTTCTTTAGGGGCTTAATTTGTGGTTCGAGCTCACCCTTAAAGAGTGGCTGCGTCTTTCTATCCCTGTTAGGGATATTGAAGACTATCTTAGCGCTAAATCCCTTCTCTTGTAGCGCCTTTGTTATCTCTGCAGGCGATACTTCGGGCTCTATGCCCTTAAGTAGGCCCTTGCTGATATCACTAACCATACAGCATATAGACAACCCATTTCATACAACGAAAATGGACGCAAAAATTTCTTGCGACAGGCCCCAGCAGTCCCCAGAGAGGATTTCTTACGCTCATCGTTCGTTCATCTTACGCTCATACTCTCATTAAATGCTTTCTGTTTCTCAGTCTCTGAACGGAGCGCGATGAAGAAGGTTGGCCTGCGCTTCGGTTGATCTTTGTATGTAAGCGTAACATTCACATACACGGGTGTATGTGTGCGTGCGATTTCGTTTCGAAGCCAGCGCACAAAATTTTGATTTTTCTTACTTGTTAGGTATTTCGATAATACTCTGTAATTATAATCAGACTTCGTTTGAACTTTTGTTTCCTGGATCTTGCCCTTTACGAGTGGTATTATGTGGTAGTTGTCCTTGCCAATGAGCTCTATAATTTTGTTGACAAGAACGTTTTAACTTTTTTCTCGTATGTAAATTGGCGGGGGATTAGGCTTCCTTTTTTCGACTTCTGTAGATTTGGCGTCATCCTCATAGTCTGCCAAGATTTTAAAACGGTTTGAGTACGTGGGCGTTTCTATTGCAGCTATGTTAGCATTGTCACGGGTTATTTTGCGTTGAGAGTTTAGGGGGCTCAGCTTCCTTTTGATTTGGATGTAGCGATTCATACCAGTCTGCACAGTCGGCTTAATATTTTCTTTGGTTTTGTTTTCTTTTTCGGGCAGCACAGCGGCAGCAGTATCAATGTTTGCGCTGCTAGCTGATGACGTCGTTAAACGCGCTGTCGTTACAGTTGCGGTTGTTGTTGTTGTCCAAACGGTTGTCAAAGAGTTTGCGGTGCTAGTTGCTCTCTGCGGGTAATTGACAGTGTTTGGGATGAGCTTGCGTTACTTTCGGTTGCTTTGAAAGTGAATTAAGCGTTGTTTCTTTGTACTAAGAGCCGTCTCTCGTCTTGCTCACGTTGACGTTGTTTGCTAACGTTGTTTAGACTCATTTTAAGGGTAAAACCCATTTATTCGCCATGCCCCGACGGAGTACCAGGCTGTGTGCTAAAATACTGCGCCAGGGCTCTGTGCAAACCTCTTCTAAGACTTTTCAACTTATCTTTGGAAACCTCGATTTTTCCCCTTAAGTGGAAGGAATCATTTATAATTCCCCTACATAAAAAAGGGAAAAAGTCCGAGGCTGCCAACTACAGAGGCATCTCTAAGTTGTCGGCAATTCCAAAGTTATTTGAAAAATTAATTACCCCTCATTTGCAACACCTTTGCTCTTCGATTATCACTCCTTGTCAGCATGGCTTTATTAAGCGTCGCTCCACCACCACAAACTTATTGGAGTTGACATCCTTTGTCATATATGGCTTTTGTAAGGGATATCAAACCGATGTAATTTACACAGACTTCAGCAAAGCATTCGATTCAGTTAATCACTCACTCTTGTTGAGTAAACTGAATATGCTGGGTTTTCCTAAAGACCAATTAACGTGGATCTCCAGCTACCTAGATGGAAGGACACAAAGAGTCTTATTTAAAAACATACAGTCCCGTCTGGTCCGTGCTACATCCGGCGTCCCTCAAGGAAGTCATCTTGGCCCGTTATTATTTACGCTTTTTATAAACGACTTGCCCCCTGCTTTAACGAACTCTCTAGTTCTTATTTATGCAGATGATGTAAAGCTTTGTCTTTAGTACAAATCCATCTCTGCCCAATGCAGTCTTCAGTCTGACCTTGATAACTTTCAAAAATGGTGTTTAGCTAATGATTTAATACTTAATGGATCTAAATGCAAACATATGTCTTTTTATCGTTCTTGCCTTCTGCAAGCTACTTATTCTATTAATGGGATTGCCTTAGAAAAATTGACCCAGGTTAATGATCTCGGCATCCTATTAGACATAAAACTTAAATTTGACGACCATATTTCCTTAATGGTTAATAAGGCTAAAGGAGTCCTTGGATTTATTAAAAGGTGGTCAAAAGAATTTAATGACCCCTATATAACCAAAACATTATTCATTTCATTGGTCCGTCCTATACTGGAGTACGGTTCATGTGTCTGGAGTCCTCAATATGGAGTACATCAGGACCGCATAGGTTTGCATACCCAAACCCATTAGAAATTAAAGCCTTCCGCTATGCTCGGTGTTGCTGCGGGCTCGTCCCTTCTTAGCTTTTCGCCTCCTTATAACACACTTTTATTTGTTGTTGGACTTCCCTCTCTTTCTCTTAAGCGAACGGTCGTGTTTTTTCGTGCGCACTGCGTTTTATTATTAATATTGGTAAACCGGTGTTTACATACTTGTGAATTAAATCTTGTGAATCTTAACAATCTTAAAGCCTAAACCGTATCGCTTCGCGAGTGCTGTGGTATATTTGGAGTCGAATTAATAAATTGAATAATTTCAATTCCAAGCATAGCTCAGCTCTGCTTCTTCCCCGGCTTATCTTTATTTCTGCATTTCTCTTTTGCACTATTCAAAGCTCCCGCTTTGGCTTCCTATTTGGCACAGTGCACTATGGTCTAAAAGCCCAAATTTTCGGCATAAATGAATTTTTTTTTGTGAAATAATTAAATTTATTTTTTTGGTATCTTCAATACTAAAATAATATAAACAAGAAAGGAAAGCTAACTTCGAGCGGAGCCGAAGTTGATATACCCTTGCAGTTAAACTGGAAACTGGACAAAGTACCCAGCTTCCATCTTCAAAAATACCAAAGTTTGTATTTTTACCAAATACCATTTCCGATCGTTCAGTTATATGGCAGCTATAAGATATAGTCGGCCGATCGTTATGCAATTTGGTAGGTTTTATTAACTGACCAAAAATAGAATCTGTACGAAGTTCCTGTACTATCTTCAAAAACACGAAAGTTGGGTAATTTCCGATTGTTCAGTTATATGGCAGCTATAGGATATAGTCGGCTGATCCTTATGAAATTCGGAATGTTGTATTATTTTGCCAAAAATAGCATTCGTGCCGAATCCGAATTCTCTAGCTTTAAAAACACCGAAGTTATAGCATTTCCGATCAATCAGTTATATGGCAGCTATAAGATATAGTCGGCCGATCCTTATGAAATTTGGTAGGTCGTATTATTTTGCCAAAAGGAGCATTCGTACAAAATCTGAACTCTGTAACTCTAAAAACACCAATGTTATACCATTTCCGATCAATCAGTTATATGGCAGCTATAGGATATAGTCGGCCGATCCCGCCCGTTCCGACTTATATACTGCGTGCAAAGGAAAGAAGGGTGTGTGCAAAGTTTCAAGACGATAGCTTAAAAACTGAGAGACTAGTTCGCGTAGAAACGGACAGACAGACGGACAGACAGACGGACAGACGGACAGACGGACAGACGGACATGCTCATATCAACTCAGGAGGTGATCCTGATCAAGAATATATATACTTTATAGGGTCGGAGATGTCTCCTTCACTGCGTTGCACACTTTTGGACAAAATTATAATACCCTCTGCAAGGGTATAAAAAAAATTTAAAAGATTTTTTCGCAATACCCATAATATTTGGCGCGCTTTTAAAGTCAGCTGTTCAGTGTCGTTTTGTTTTAGCCTAAAAACGCGGGAAAATTTTCACAACTTGCAGCTAGTGAGTCATTGAAAGTAAACATTAAAAGGTAAAAGTGTCTTAATGGAAAATAAAGGCCAAGGTATGTAAATTTATAATTTCTAAACGTTTTTCTTTTTTTATCTATGTTTGTGTTGTTTTGTTCAATGTGTTGCAAATGTGTTGTTCTAGGATATTCTAACAAAAGTACACGTGTTCTGTAAAGGTTTTCTTTTAAGTGCCTCCAAGTGCCTTGAAGGTGAAAATGTAATGTTGTTAACAAATGTCTATAAGATCAATTTTTAGTAATGGCTTTTGCCCGTTTTTGCCCCTTTTCGAAAAAACGATACATGTTGCAGGTGTTTATGAGTTTTCTCATGCAGCGCTCCTCTAAGTTTGGGAGGAGAGCAAGCGTAAAGACGACGCATTTAAAGGTTTTGTTATTAAACGAATAACAGAAAGCGAAAGAATTGACTTATCTGAAGACCATATGAAGGAAATATTAAACAAAGTTAAATATTTCATTAACTATATTAAAAGAAATTTACCGAAATGCAATCGTATGTTAGAGCGTTTGAAATCAGTTCACTCCAAATGGTTTGGTTCTAAAATGGTTATACGCATTGACAAGCAACCTGTAATTTCCAAAACTGGGAGAAAAAGGACCAATTATGAAGATGCAGGACCTCGCCTTAAAAGAAAATTAGCATCTGAGCTGGCCTCAGAAGAAGCTCATTCAACATCTTTTCTTTTACACGCAGCATCCGTTTCAGCAAAAAAGTCTAAGAAACCAGAAGTAGCCTTTTTATTAAAGAAAGCCAAAAGCAGTGAAGACATACAAGTCTTAAAAAAAAAACTTAATATGAATGAGCCGATTCCATTAAGTCCTGATAGTGCACTGGCATTCTTTATTGAAAATGGGTTTACAAAGCAGCAATATTTGAATATAAGAGCACTAAATAAGCAACAAGGATGTGATATTTTTCCTTCATACCATCAAATCGCCGAATCCAAATTGAAATGCAGACACCCGGTGGTCTGCGATTAAAATCTGTGAAACGAAAGCGGAAGTCTCATTGCAAAATTTGCTGGATCATACAGCTCACCGCATACTTGCAATGCAAGAGGAAGTTTTGGATATTTGGCCAGATGCAACAGAATGCACCTTAATTGTGAGCTATGGGTTCGATGGGTCTACTGGGCACAGCACGTATAAGCAACGATTCGAATTGAACGAATCTGTCGGGTTAGATCATTCGCTTTTTGTTACATCAGTTATACCGTTAAAGCTTATAGATCAGCGTCATCGGGTTATTTGGATGAATAGGACTCCACAGTCAGTGAGATTTTGTCGACCTTTAAAAATTGAGTTCGTTAAGGAAAGTACTGAACGTATATTAAAGGAGAAAAAAAATCTGGACGCCGAAATAAAAAACCTAAACGTATTATCTTATAGCTACAAAATCAATAAAATAACTGTGAAATACCAAACACATATGACTTTAATCGATGGTAAAGTTTTAAACATTTTAACCGGAACCAATTTGTGCCAATCATGTCCGTTATGTGGAGCGAAGCCTACTCAATTGCTTAAAACAACAGATCTTAACTCGCCGATTTTTAATGTGAAACCAGAAAATTTAAAATATGGAGTGAGTCCGCTTCATGCATGGATACGGTTTATGGAGTTTGCTCTGCGAATTTCCTATAGAATTGAATCAAAGAAATGGCACGTCAAAGGAGATGAAAAGCTTAAGGTATCCTTGCGTAAAAAACTGATTCAAGAGAAGTTATAGCAATGACGGAAATACCGCAAGACGGGCATTCTCAAATAGTAAAATATTTTCGGCTATCTTGGATTTGGATGATGAAATAGCTGATGAAATAGCTATTAAAATAATATAAAAATTATAGATGAGATTATAATCTATAATTTTTATATTATTTTAATAGCTATTTCATCAGAGAATATTATTGACTCCGAAAAATTCAAATCTTTGTGTAACAAAACTTTTAATTTATATATGAAACTGTATTCTTGGTACCCAATGTCCCCAACCGTACATAAAATATTGGTACATGGATACCAAATTATGAACCAGTTTGTGGTTCCAATTGGTGTCCTTGGAGAAAACGCATCTGAAGCGAGAAACAAATTGTATAAGAGCGATCGAAAGTCTCATGCCAGAAAATGCAGCCGATTAGCAAATATTGAAGACGTCTTTCATCGAGCACTGGACTCTTCCGACCCATTTCTTTCTACAATTTCTTTAAAAGAAAGGGAGAAAAAAAACCAAAAAAGATCCCTCCCAAAAGAAGTAATCGATCACTCAATAATTATATAAAATTATATAATTATAAAAATATATTTTAAAAAAGTATAATGTTTTATTTTTTTAAATATTATTAAATATTAATTTTTGTTTTATTAAATAAAAAAAAATAAATAAAAATCAAATGCAAATTAAACTTGTCTGTGCCATTAAGTCTTGTAACATGACAAATTCCTAATCCCAGCCTGCCATCCATTGCTGGCTATGTGAGAACGTCGTACATGCCAAGTGTGCCGGTTTCACTGCATCAGTTTCGGATGCCATTTCCCGTAGGTCTGGGATACATTACTGTTGTGAAAATTGTCGTACTGTGCAAGGCGAAATGAGGTCGTTCATGAGACAGACCAAAAATGGATTTAAAGAGCTGATCACTGGTTTTCGTAAAATCAATGACCAGCTCTGTGCGCTGGACACTCAGTTTAGTGGCCTTCAGCTGCTAAATGAGTCCCCTAAGCGTAAGAAATCCGCTGTTTCTGATCCGCCTCAGCCTGCTCAGCAGACATTAATGCAGCCGCTTATATCTCTGGCCACCCCAAGGGCTGGAACTGAGAAAAATTCGTCCGAATTTCTCAGGGATAATGAGCAATTGTCCGATATGTCCGCCATGGCATCCCTTCAAGTGATGCCACAGGTCCTAGGGAACGAAACCCCCATTAGAGTCACCCAAAAGGGTATTCCACAGTCCGGACGACCGGCACCGACTGATGCTGCAGTTCTCGTACCTGCGACACCAAAACCCTTACAGGTGATTCCTCCATCGAAACATATATTTGTTTCTCGGCTCGCCCCTGATACTTCAGAGATTGATATCTCGGCTTATATCAAAGCCAAAACAAAAGCCGATATAAAGGTGGAGGACATACAAAAATTTAAATATAATTATACAAGGCGCACGTCTTCTTTCAAGATTCGTGTGCCCGCGCTGATGTTCAAGACGATTTGTTCTCCCAGTTTTTGGCCAGAGAATCTTTTCGTCCAAGAACATCAGCCTAGTTCCGTGAAGAAAAAAGTTCAAAAACCAGTGGGAGTGAGACTTCCCAATATCGGAACCACTGACCAACCCTCCACCTCTTCTTTGGCTACTAACCCAAAAAACTAGTTTCCTCACTTACTCTTACCTATCAGAATACTAGGGGGCTACGTAGCAAACTCCCCAAGCTATATTCTGATACTTCTTTCTTTGCATCCCATATAATAGCATTTACAGAAACCTGGTTAAATCCGGAGATCTTTAGCTCCGAAGTTTTTCCAAGTAAGTACACCACTTTTAGACGGGATTGATCTCAGCGAAGAGGAGGTGGAGTCCTCATTTCGGTAGACTCTACTCTTGCTTCTGAAGAGGTGAAATCCCATGAGTTTGGTGACATAGAATTTATTTGCGTTAAAATCACTATGTCCGATAAAGCTTTATACATTACATGTTCATATATACCTCCTATGTCTGAACCGCCTACATATTGGCAGCATTTGTCCGCCATTCGATACGTCTCTAATCTTATGACGGATCGTGACCAACTCGTAGCGGTGGGCGACTTTAATATCCCAAAATTAAAGTGGTCCAACGTCGACAACTCACCATCTTTGTCACTTATAACTCACCATGACTTCACCGCGGGCATGTTTGACATGTCCCTAGGTCAGATCAATCATGTTAGAAATTCTCTAGGTCGGCTTTTAGACTTATGCTTTGTATCTGATCCTGATGGTACTGCTCTCTCCAGAGCTTTTCCCCTTTCAACCCCAGAGGATCCATATCACCCCACGCTGGAGGTCTCAATCGAAACCACTCCTGGTATCGATCAGATGTCTCCGAGCGTGGTAAATAAGATTCGCTGTTTCCGTAAAGCTGATTTTCAGAAACTTAATAGCCTTATCGAGACTTTTGACTGGTCTGATATTCTGGCGTGCACTGATCTTAATGTCACTTTAGGAAAATTTTATTTAACTTTAAATAAATTTTTTGACTCATGTGTGCCTTGGAAATATCCGTCCGCTTCAACAAATCCTCCTTGGTTTACAAGGTGCCTTACTAACTTAAAAAATAAAAAAAATAATCTTTTACTTAAGGGGGGACATCTGAGTAGAATTTTGAAAAAATTGAAAATTTTTTTTTTCGCTTAAAAAATTCTTTAGGGTCTTAAAAATTACATATCAAAAGATAGAGTCCGGCAAAAGTGTCTAAGTGTCGAAATTTTTCATTCTGCGGCGACGCCTCACAGGTATATCCCACAGTACTTAAAACTTTAATCGCGTTTTTCTCGGAACCGCTTTTTTTGAGTTGGCCGAACACATAACTCGAACAACTCTTAATCTATATAAAATTTTGACAGTATAATCAGAATACCTATGTCTATCGACACACGTAGGATTTTTTTTTTTTTTTGCTTACTTTTTTTTATCAACAATTTTGTGACGTTTTTTGTTCGTGAAAATTGAAATTTTTTTTCAATCACTCACTATTTTTCAAAAAGTCAATATATCGAAAAAATCCTACGTGTGTCGATAGCCGTTGAGATACAGAAACTAACAAATTTTGAATTTTTGTTCTAGATCAAAAATTAAGGACGTTAGGTGTTCGGCCATGGACCCCCTTTAAAAAAATAGGGCCTACGAATAAGGGCTGCAGGGCCGCCATTTTGTTTTCGATTTATTAAAAAAATTTTATTGTGTACTTTAAATATAATATAATAAAACCTCATTTACAAATTTTCGATAAGCTGTTTTGATTTGGCCAAAAAAAATTCCAGAAAATCCGCTTTTTTTTCGCCTGTTACTCAGATGTCCCCCCTTAAATATAAAAAAAACCTGCAGTAGTGTGGATTTCTCAAGATACCTACTAGCTCGGTCGAATTTTACCGTGCATAACGCTGAATGTTATAGGAATTATATTGACCGCTGCCGGATACAATTTACTCAGGATCCAAAGCAGTTTTATAATTTTGTAAACACTAAGCGTAAACACGTATCTTTTTCACCCCTGCTTACGTTTGAAAATTCTTCTGCGACTTCGGATCAGGCCATTGTCGATCTATTCGCAGAATTTTTTCAAACAACTTATTCTCCTCCTAAATTGACTGATCAGCCTTACGCATATAACATTCAAGCAGCAAATCTTATTTTCTGTCCGTTTTTTTCTGAGAACAACTTATTATCTGGTCTTTTAAGGGTAAAACCCATTTATTCGCCAGGCCCCGATGGAGTACCAGGCTGTGTGCTAAAATACTGCGCCAGGGCTCTGTGCAAACCTCTTCTAAGACTTTTCAACTTATCTTTGGAAACCTCGATTTTTCCCCTTAAGTGGAAGGAATCATTTATAATTCCCCTACATAAAAAAGGGAAAAAGTCCGAGGCTGCCAACTACAGAGGCATCTCTAAGTTGTCGGCAATTCCAAAGTTATTTGAAAAATTAATTACCCCTCATTTGCAACACCTTTTGCTCTTCGATTATCACTCCTTGTCAGCATGGCTTTATTAAGCGTCGCTCCACCACCACAAATTTACTGGAGTTGACATCCTTTGTCATAGATGGCTTTTGTGAGGGATATCGAAGATATATCGAGGGATATTGTGAGGGATCTATCGGAATAGAAGGAACTCGGATAGTTACGAAAGTTTACCTTACAATTCATGATATAACGTTTCTAAAGTTTATTGTTATGAACACTAAACTGGTTACGAATATTTACATAGTATGACTGAAACAAGAATCCTGATTTAATAAATTTTTTGTGAGATATCGATTTCCTATTCTTAAGACCAGAACGAAGTTTATTAAACCAAGGTGGTTTTGTTTATTAAACCAAGAACAATGATGGTGATCCTTCATACCACCTTGAAGAATATAAGGTCCAGAAATCTGCCATGAGTATTATGTATGTATATTTCGAAAGTATTGTTTATTGAGAATGTACTGTTGAAGTTTCAAATAAAAATATCAAATAATGACAGAGATACAGCCCATAATCGAGAGCGCGCCTACACCGAATAGTATGAGTTACTAGGTAGCGTCTAAACTTTAAACGCGTTTTTCAAAGAACGACATTTTTGTGTGCGGACGCAGGTGATTCACAAAACTCTACTGTTTTTCTAAGGGTCCAAAGGGTTGCAGAGGGTCCAAAAGTATGCAAAGCAGTAAAGGAGACATCTCCGACCCTATAAAGTATATATATTCTTGATCAGGATCACCTCCTGAGTTGATATAAGCATGTCCGTCTGTTTATCATTAATTCAAAATAAATTTTTTTACATTAAAAAAAAATTTGTTTTTGTGAGTTTGCCATTTTGTTGTTTATTGATAAAAATATTTCATTCTAGTACGGGACAGAGCCATAAGTTTACGAAACAATAATCTATTCTTATTTTTTGTTTCGGATGACTCTAGCAGTCCAAATCACCTGCGCCAGGGACCTACCAGTTTTTTTTAGATGTATACTTTGTCATGCTTTAAAGTGTTCAACTACACAAGAACAAATCAAAAAAAAAAAATATTTTCAAATAGTTTATGATGCCTATAAAAACATATTTGAAACTTGAAACGATCGCATTATTTTTTATTACAAAAAATTTTGTTTGACTATGAGACTATACCCTTAAATTGGATAATGCAAAATCAGTTAAGCCCTAAATAAAGTCATAATGACAGCAGGGAATTGTCATCCACACACAGGATCCAGAAAATTAGGGGAAGGTTGAACTCGCCCATAATTTGGAATAAATCTTAGTCATTGACCAACGAAAAACCAGACTTAATAGCGTCAAGATGGTGAAAATATAATAAACAATATCTTCTAGGAAAAAAGGTATGTAGGAACAGGTCAGGAAAATATGAGACGAGCCAGTGTACATTTTTACCGCAAGTACAGTATTCAGTATTCATTATTAACAGGACCACACTTGCAAAAGATTTGGGAACCAAAATTTCATATTCAATGACAGGAATAATGGTCAGGAAAACATAAGACGAGCCAGTGTACATTTTTACCGCAAGTACAGTATTCATTATTAACAGGACACCACTTGCAAAAGATTTTGGAACCAAAATTTCATATTCACAGACAGGAATGTGGCCAATTTTTAGTAAGAGCAATAGAATCAATATCAAAAGAATCACTCTTTGTAAAAAATTGGCTAAACTTGATCAGGCCAGGCAACAGGATCAAGTGGTTTTTCAAGGTAGGAATCAGGTAAGACTATTTTGAAAGCTATTCATTACAGCTATATCATTAGGAGCTACTTTAAGTTTAACAGATAACTTCTGACATTATCAGCTGTCGCATCCGGCATAAAGAGACTAGATGATATGGGGGCTCCAGATTCCAAGGAATTGGAATCTGGAATTCAAACCAAGGAATTAGGTTTCAAGTGCAAGAAATTGCTCAAAATCAATTCGAAACATCAATTCGAAAATCGAAGATATAGGCAATCTGATAAACCATAGTCAGCAAACGAATTTTGAAACGAAAATTTCTACAAAGTGACTGAATCCCGTATAGGCTACCGATAACATATTAAATGCTATCTTCCAAGCGTTATTTTTAACTCCGAATTCAATAATTAAAATGCCTATAGCTCAATATGTATTTTATTTAGTTTATCTTATCCCAAAACTTACTCACACACACTGTTAAAATTTTGTTACATCTATAGCGCAGCTTATTTTCTCATATATATAAATTAAATAATGTATATCCGATGATCACAATATTAGAAGTATATGCTATTAGGCGGGTATTTCTTATTTCTTTTATTTTAAGTAAATTTTTTACTAAATATACCAAAATGAAAATATATTTGTATATAATTTTATTTTTATTTTAAGCAAAATGGTAGCAGCTGAGAAGGTTTTATATAAGAGATTTACTGCTGAGACGCATGGACATGATCTTCAGGCATTGTCACCACCACAAACACTGGTTGACTTTTCACCAAACTTTCGTCGAAACAATAGCCAGTCTGGAGATGAAGGAATAACTCTTTGTGATACCATATCCAGAAAAACATTATTTTACTTAATTGCAACTTTAAACGCTTCTTTTGAGCCCGATTATGACTTTTCAGAGGCTAAGGTAACTATATTAAACTGTTTTTATACCCGGTACTCGTTTAGTACAAGGGTATATTTTAGTCGTGTGATCTATGTAGAGACTTTTTATCCTGCTTCCCTACTGAATCAGTAGTATGGTCGTAAGGGGTAGTGCCGCTGATTTGGTTTGTTTTTACGCCCAAGCGCAAAGGTATGCAACAACCATTTCTTTGGAATCTAAGTATCCATGTTAAAGTTAAAGTTTAAACTTTAGTACCAGGTAAATTTGAACTTAAGATGAGTAGCGGGTATAATATAGTCGGGAAACTCGACTATAGCCGTCCTTTCTTAATTTTTTATATTTTTTGTATATCTATTCGGGTATTTTAATTTTATTAGGATGATTTTAACTCAGTAAAAATAAAGCTTTCAGACCACTTGTCTGTGCAGCATAATTCCTCGGTACTTAGCGATACCACTGTAAGATAATAAGATAAGTAAGATAACAGTTTCGGGAATCTTAAACTTGAAGTATAAACATAGTCCCCACCCCCACTTCGTTAGCGCCACACTATATTGCTTAGATACTCCCTGTTGTCAACATTCTTGGATTGAAGTTCCCCTAATGATCTATCTAGGTTCTTTATGTAGAGCTCCCAGTTTTCCTTCCTAGGATTGCGTACTGCTATCTGAGTGAAGTTCATGAATTTGACGACTAATTCTTTGTATCGGTGGTCTGAAAAAAGTGTTTCTTTAGGACGATGAAGGTGTGTTCTAAGCCCCTGTTACGCACCAGAAGATTTGAGCATAGGATAAAACAGAATGTTGACTACCCCTCTCGTTAGTGTCAGTGCTTCCCCACTGATGATGATGGGCGTTGGCGCCGCACCCTATAATCGATCGATCAGGTCGATCTTCTGTTTTTCGCTGTCTTCCACCAGCTGTTTGAAAGCGGGTGCGAGGGGAGGGCATACTGGTCGAGGCCCACGTACTCCGGGCATACCCTTAAAGGTCCCTTTGGGCTCTCTATTGCTTCGGCTACATAATCTTCATTGCTGAAATTAGGTAGATCGGCTTTACAGATGTTGTATCGGCTTTACAGAGCCTATACTACGACGAATCCTCTCTTTAAGGATCCAGGGTTCCTGGGTGCTGGCCACATCAGCTCCACTCTCGGCGAGGTTGAGTAGGAGGGCAGCTGACTCCGCCTTACTGTGGTGGAGGCATATCTGCAAGATTGTCAGAGACGTCCTTGAGATTCGCCACAAATCGCCACAGCTCAGCAAAAAGTTCTCCTTCATCCCGAAGTGTCTAAGAGCCCTTGCCAAGTCGCTCTCCTCCCAGATGTACCCTTCCAGCATGTCCTTCTCATCATCCGACATTCCTTCCGGATGCCCCCCCTCGGTCGGCTCCTTCAAGTTTGGCTCTTGCGCGTCTGCCCCCAGCTCGATGCCTCTAGTTTTACTCCTGGCATCGGACTTGTATATCCGGACCGTCACGGGTTCAAATCCGTACTTTATCCGGTTCCCCGTGTCCTCTAGGATCTTCGCAATATCCTCATAAAGCGTGAGCCTCTGTACCTGAAGAAGTAGGGAGTGTTTTTCTCCCCGCCCGACTTCAATTATCAGGCATCCACGACATAACCTTACTGGGACCCGTTTACCAGCCGCTCCGACGTGGAGAGTATAGTTGCACTACCAGCGGTATACACAGTTACGGAACGCAATTGCATGCGCGTAAGTCCCCCTATTGTACCCGTTGGCTGACGGTCATTCTCCGGGTAATGAACAACGGAATTTATTTTTAAAAATGTATATATATTTTTTTTGACAATTTAGTAACAAAAATTCAGCAAAATACGATTTTTTATTTTAAAGTTCAGTCATTTTATCAAAAATAGGACCTTTTTAATTACCTGTATTCCGTTCATAACCTGCATTTATGTATTCTTTAAAAGAATTCCTAATTTTTTTGGGATATTCCAAACCGACAAAAACGAGATCACCGCAAAGACGTTTCTTACAACGGCTACAGAAGTGGAATTAAAAAACATATATTTTTACAGGTACGACATCCTATTATCCTTACCTTCTATTCAAGTAAATAATAATTTTCTTGAAACAGTTTATCGCGTAAGAAAATTTTAAAAATGCTTCTTGTTTGTGTCGCGCAACATCTTTGACCTTATCGACGCAAGCGAATCGCTGCTGAACTGCAACAAAAGCGACCAGGTGTGAAGTGGATGGTGACTGGCGATGAAAAGTGGGTCACTTACGACAACGTGAAGCGTGAAACGTGATCATATGGACGAAATCCATCCTATCTATAACCTAAAATAAGTCAAATAACTTAAATAACTACACCGTCGGGACACAAAAGGAAATCTTCACAAGCCTGCCATGCACAAATAATGTATGGATACATACAAAAAACTACACTCTTCAATCAGTTGCGTAGCTTGCTGAGTCTGCTACACTACCAATCAATTCATATCCAAACAAGAAAGGAAAGCTAACTTCGGGCGGAGCCGAAGTTGATATACCCTTGCAGTTAATACCAGATATTGTACATCGGTAAAATCGGATAAAGTAGGCCGATCCTTATGAGATTATCATAACAATTTATTACAATAAGAAATCTAAACAAGAAAGGAAAGCTAACTTCGGTCGGAGCCGAAGTTGATATACCCTTGTACTTAAAACCGGATATATATCGCAAACATCGAATAAAGTTGGCCGATCCTTATGAGAATATCGTAATATAACCAATTTATTACAATAAACAAGAAAGGAAAGCTAACTTCGAGCGGAGCCGAAGTTGATATACCCTTGCAGTTAAACTGGAAACTGGACAAAGTACCCAGCTTCCATCTTCAAAAATACCAAAGTTTGTATTTTTACCAAATACCATTTCCGATCGTTCAGTTATATGGCAGCTATAAGATATAGTCGGCCGATCGTTATGCAATTTGGTAGGTTTTATTAACTGACCAAAAATAGAATCTGTACGAAGTTCCAACTTTCTATCTTCAAAAACACGAGAGTTGGGTAATTTCCGATTGTTCAGTTATATGGCAGCTATAGGATATAGTCGGCTGATCCTTATGAAATTCGGAATGTTGTAGTATTTTGCCAAAAATAGCATTCGTGCCGAATCCGAATTCTTTAGCTTTAAAAACACCGAAGTTATAGCATTTCCGATCAATCAGTTATATGGCAGCTATTAGATATAGTCGGCCGATCCTTATGAAATTTGGTAGGTCGTATTATTTTGCCAAAAGTAGCATTCGTACAAAATCTGAACTCTGTAACTCTAAAAACACCAATGTTATACCATTTCCGATCAATCAGTTATATGGCAGCTATAGGATATAGTCGATCCCGGCCGTTCCGACTTATATACTGCGTGCAAAGGAAAGAAGGGTGTGTGCAAAGTTTCAAGACGATTTAAAACTGGGAGACTAGTTTGCGCAGAAACAGACAGACGGACATGCTCATATCGACTCAGGAGGTGATCCTGATCAAGAATATGGGGGTCGGACTTATGGGGGTCGGAGATGTCTCATTCACTGCGTTGCTCACTTTTGACCAAAATAATAATACCCTCTACAAGGGTATAAAAAGAAAAAATAAAAGTGGCAACTGTTGAGAAAGCCACACAGAGCCTATGCCGTTTACAAGATCCGTTTACAAGATGCCAAAGAAATCCAAATCCAAAACAGCTGCATCTTTCTTAGGTAATTCAAACGCTATGTGAAATACAAAGGATCCACTTACGGGAAGCCTCAACAGAAACAGAAGTTGATGGTTTTCGAACCATCGGAGAATAATGCATTTCAACGTAAAAAGCGTCAGATCTCTGGCTGTTCTTGTTCTTCGCCATAGCCCCCAAATAATCAACCACCTCCATAGGCTGATGTCACTCAACAGATCGACGGCGTCCAAGAAGTTAATCAAGGAAGACTCATGCAAACTCTCCAAAGTACTAAAGCAAAGAAAGTATAGAAGAGCTATCACTATTTCAAGATTTCCTCTACGGCAAGCGCATGCAAATTTAAGCACACCGAGTGATACAATCGGCCTAATTTTTTTTTTTTGTAATAGCAGGATAACGCGTATTTAAAACGGTCCTTTAGGGACAACCATTAAATATTATTACATGAACTTCACTTATAGATAATTTTACATATTAATATTGGAGAACTAAATTAGAGTAGTAAGTTAGCTTAGCTTATGGTAGTCAAAGATTATGGTTAGGATATCCAAGGGAGGTCCAGCGGGTGCGTCCTTATTAGTCTTCTGGGCTGCTCGCTGTTGTCCAGCAGGGAGGTTGCCAACAGGTTCGGGTGATTATGGAGCCTCTGCATGTAGCGTGCTTCTTTGGATCTCGTCCTTGACCCAAAGAAAATTGAGAACCTCGTGGATAGTGCGAGTGTCATGATAGACGTGGGCCCCAGTGGCTATTTGAAGGGCTCTATTTTCGAACGTTTATAGTTCGGACATTCGTCTTGCTCGCAGTGCCCCAGACCTGTATGCCGTACGTCCAGATTGAGCGTATTACGGCCTTGTAAATGAGAAGTTACGTGGACGTTCTCAGCTTCGATCTCCTACCCATGATACCCATGATCGACGGTGATAAGAAAGGCGGTGTCGTCTGCATAGGTTGCTGCGAGCAGGTCAGGCCTCTGGAGAACAGGGAGGTCGGCCGTGCAAGCGTTGTTCATCAACGGGCCAATAACGCTGCCTTGGACACCAGCGTGAGCTTCTCTTAGACCGGATATGGCCTCGCCTTGGTGATGCTTCAGAAGCTGCCGCCTGGTGTCGGCAACTCTTCTACAGCGGTGTCGATGTCAACCGAGGAGTCAAGTGTCGGGCTGGGGTCGGTTACATTGTACAGGTATGATTGGTACTTGTCAACGTCTGTTGCCTTGTAGATCAGCTTTTTGCGGGCTGACCTGAACAAGGCTGGGGTGAAAAGGGACACGGCGAAGGTGCTGCCGTCTTCTAAACTCTCAGTCTTCTAAAGACGACGTCTTCTACTTCTCTCGCCTGAATTCCGGCAGAATCCAGTCCTCCGGAGATGGCGAAGTCTGGGACATCTGGGATTTTTTGTGGATCCGTAGGCCAGTATGTGGGTGCACCGGTCGCGTGACAGCTCAAGTTTCGGGACTGAATCTGCCTGTATAGGGCCGAGCCCTTTGGATTCCTAATCCTGGAGCCCCACCAGGGGTGTTTAGCATTAAAGTCCCCTTCGATTATGAACTTGGGGCGAGGCAATCCAGTAGCGAGCCGAATTCCTGTTCGTGGATGTTGTGCCTGGGGGAGCAATATGCTGCAGCGATTGTTATGTCACCGTTGGTAGTGGAGATTTTAGTCTTCGCAAATGGCTGGAAGTGCCTTATACTTGATGCAGCTGCGAATTAGGATGGCCGCGCCCCCGCAACCTCTACCGTTCGGGTAGTTAGCGGCAATGTCAAGGGTAATGGCCAATGGGTAGTTAGTAGTCAAGTATGATCTGTTCGTAAAGTGCGTTTCCGATATGAGGAGAACGTCTGCTTGGTTGGTCCTGCAATACAGCTCGACCTCTGGCCTTCTTTTTACCAGGCCGTTAGCGTTCCATATGGTTATATCTAATCGCGTATGCATAAGGATTTGCAAACGGTGGCCATCATTAGGGCTATTTGGCTCATGACCTTCTCCATCATGCGCTCAAACATAGATTCCATCCTAGCCATTAGGGCGTCCAGGGGATTTCTAGGATCGGGATGGGGGTTGGAGTCAGACTGTGGTGCTCCGTTTTTGGCTGCGCTAGCATAGCTGATGTAAGGGTTAATTTTGCTGAGTTGAGGTTGCTGGCTTCATGGGGCAGTCTGCTTGGGGGCAAACGTGCTCTTTGCCTTTTTGTAGGCTGGACAGCCCTTGTAAGAGGCCGCGTGTGGTCCGTCGCAGTGGAGGCAGATGTCTGGTTCACTGGCGATTTTGGTGCATTCGGACGATGGGTGCCTTCCTCCACATTTTACGCATCTGTACTCCAGATGGAGTACGATGGCTTCCTGAATTCGCAAGACTGGTGTGCACTGTCGCGGACGTTGGAACCAAGGAGCAACCGAAGCAAAGGATCCTGCAGGCAAATAGTGTTCACGAGGAGGAGTGGTATACCGACCAACCCAGATGTTGCCCTATATGCGAGGGACAAAACCAGAACAGGGTCTGCAAGGAGTTCAGCGCATCTACAATGACGCGGATCGAGTCCGCGAGGAAGCTGAGGCTATGCTTCTCGTGTCTGGAGCACGGACACATGTCTCGGTTCTGCAGGAAGAGCCGCGGATGCAACGTCCATGGATGCCAAATGAGGCATCACTACCTCCTCCACAAGTCACCTGGACATCCCAAAAGGCCGCCATTCGCAGATGGAGGAAGCAGGAGAGGAATGCCACGACCAGTGGATTCCAACGAGAGGAGCCGTCCTACGTCAGCCGCAGTTATAGACGCGGGGCGTGAGCAGGATGAAAGGCGATCGACGTGTAACCGCCAGGAATTGCCGCATCGAAACCTGAGCTGCGTTGAGTCGATTGGATGCCACCTACTATTCCGGATTCTACCCGTGACGCTGTACGGGGAGAATACGCAGGTCGACACCTATGCACTGCTGGACGAAGGATCGTCTGTCACGCTCATCGACGACGAACTCATCCGCAGCCTGAACCTGAAAGGTGAGAGTCGCCAACTCAACGTGCAGTGGTTTGGTGGAAAATCTTCCAAAGAACACACAAATGACCACTTTTGACCACCTGCAGATCAGTGAAGCGGGCAAGCCAAAGCGCCATGGGCTGAAGAACGTGTACGGAGTAGCCAACTTGAACCTTCCGATGCAGAGCCTGAGTCAGGAGGATGTAAAGGCAGTACAACAACGCGACGCCAAGGATCCTTATTTGACTGGATCATGCGCATCTCGGAACACCCCTTAAAACAAGAAGCTATGGATCTGGAGGACCATTTGCAGCAGCCACCGCACTTGGATGGGTGGTGTATGGACCGGTGAACGGAAAGGCGAGCTGGCGGAGTGGCGGGCCTGAGTATCCTGGAGGAGACGACTAGGTGAGTAGGACGACGTTACGAGACCGGGCTGCTATGGAGAGACGACGAGGTGAGAGTGCCGGAGAGCATCAAAGTGGCGCTCAAGAGACTCGTCAACATCGAGGGCAAAATGAGGCGAGATGTGGACTTCGCGTGGACCTATAAGGGCATAATGAACGATTATGTCAAGAAGGGGTACGCACGACGACTGGAGCCCCAAGAAGTCCAGAGGTTCCAGGAAGGCAAGCTATGGTACCTGCCGCACTTCGGGGTGGAAAACCCAAACAAACCTGGAAAGGTCCGACTGGTCTTCGACGCGGCTGCCAAGGTGAACGGCGTTTGCCTCAATTCAGCGCTAATGAAAGGCCCACAGCGATACAAGCCCCTCCCAGCAGTGCTCTTCCATTTTCGGGAAGGAGCAGTTGGAGTTTGTGCAGACATTTTTTTTTGTGTTGTTTTTGTTATATAAAACAATAAAATGATACGTTAGGTGCATTGGCGTGCAGTACGGTAATCACCCCAATTAGAAACTTTTGGCCCGCAGTGGGTCAAATTTTCGCCGGAACATCCGGCCAGACTCTGTTTCAGCAGTTTGGCCAGGCCGAGCGCGGTTAACTTAGTTTACTACTCCCCCATCAGAAATGAGGCCGCCTTCGGCCGTTCCTATTTGGGCAATCATCTCTTTAAGCCGGTCCGGAGTTCTTCGGGCCTCAGTGACTCGCCGATAGGTTAAGCCGATGAAAATCAACGCGCAGCATATTGCTCCTGCAATAAGTACCATCTGATGTGAGCGATAGTAGTTGATCTCCTTCCCGAAATCCTTGATATGTTTCAAATTACTCTAAATGATCAAGAGTTTTTTCATATGTTACTGAGGGAATATGTTGATCATTCCATCTATGATGTGCTTATATTCCGAGAGATTCCCTGAGAGTTTAACAAACGCAAACTCCTCCCATACCAAAATTCGACCATCATCGATGGAAATGCCATCATCGATTTAGCTTTTGAGTAGTCCGTTACGCGTGCCGATGTTATTGTCAAAAGGAATATCAGAGGTATTGTTGTAAACCTGTAATTCGGATGTACTGTAATTTTTGTTAAAAACTGGGTAGCCCACCATCAAAGCATGATTATATAATAATAGTAATAAAAAACTTATGCCAAGTGGCTAGGGACAAAACTAATTTTTTTTTTTTTTTTTTTTTTTAACGTTGCTTTTATTTCTTGAATCTTCTCTTTGCGAGACTAACAAGAGGTGTATCAAATCTTATATTTTTAACTTAACTAACAGTCATATTGACTGATACGGAGTTAGACGGCCCTAAAAATCGATTGCTGGGTTGGGAGGTCGTTGCGTCTAAGGCGGGATACGCTAGAAACCCGAGTCAATCCCCGAGCTAGAAAATTTGGGTGCGAAGACAGTTTTTCTTTGTATGACTCTTTTTGTTTCTGGATTTCGTCTTTCACTGCGAGGATGCCCAGATCCCGGTGGATGTTTTCGTTGCGAACATACCAAGGTGCCCCTGTGATAGTTCTCAAGATTTTTGATTGTGCGCGCTGTATGATGTCTATGTTGCTGCTGCTCGCGTTCCCCCACAGCTGGGAGCCATACGTCCAGATTGGCTTTAGGACTGAATTGTACAGTAGTAACTTGTAGTCCAGGCACAGTGGCGATCGTGAGTTTATGATCCAGTGGAGGCTGCTGGCTTTCAGTTTTAGATGCATTTTTTTGCATTCGATGTGCTTACGCCAGGTAAGTCGTCTATCAAGGTGAACGCCAAGGTACGTTACGTCGTTAGCTTGAGGGATCTGCATACCGTTTAGTAAAAGCGGAGGGCATGTTTGTCTATTAAGAGTAAACGTTATATGTTTACACTTTTGTTCGTTTATTTTAATGCGCCAGTCGGACAGCCACCTTTCCACTATTGTGAGATGATTAGCCAGTTGGGTTGTTGCCTGCGTTGGGCATCTGGAGCGACTAAGAATAGCGGTATCATCGGCGAACGTTGACGTTGTTAGTTGTGCGCTCGTAGGAATATCCGCAGTATACAAAACATATAGACACGGCCCGAGTGCGCTTCCCTGTGGAACTCCAGCTTCGATGGTGTAGTCGCCCGAAGTAGCTGCGTTGCATCTCACTGAGAATACCCTATTGAAGAGGTATGATTCCAGTAGCTTGTGGGTGTATGTTGGCAAATACGTTTTAATTTTGTGCATGAGTCCGATGAGCCAAACTCGGTCGAAAGCTTGAGATACGTCGAGGAAAATAGCGCTGCAGTATTCTCGTTGTTCGAAGGCTGAGCGTATTTCGGATGTTAATCTGTTCACTTGTTCGATGGTTCCATGGTTTCTTCGAAAGCCAAATTGGTGTGCCGGGATGATATTGCAAGCTTCCAGATGTGGTATTATGCGAGTTAACAAGCATTTTTCAAACAGTTTAGACAAACAAGATAGAAGGCTTATTGGTCTGTATGATGACGGAATTGTGTGGTCTTTTCCAGGCTTCGGTATCATTATAATAATGGATTTCTTCCACTTTTTTGGGAAATAGCCAAGATTAATGATTCCATTAAATAGTTTGCAGACGACCTCTATAGCGCATTTTGGAAGTTCGATCAGCATCTTTGGGGTCAATAGGTCACCACCGGGAGCCTTTTTTGGTTTTAGCCCTCTTATGACTTTTTCGATTTCGTTCGGCCGGAATGAAGGTGCGGCTGGCTGAGGGGAGGACTCTGGCTGAATTACTGGCAGGAGGAATGAATTTGAGGCTGGGTTTGGCTGGAAGACACTTTGGAGATGTGTGGCGAATGTTTCAGCTCGGTCTTCGTCGCTGCGAGCCCAGCATCCCGAAGAGTTTCTTATCGGGGTGGTCGTTTCAATTGGGGCACTAAGATTTGGGTGGGCCCTCCACAGGGGGTACTTTGTGCTTGTTGGCGAGAGATTCTGGATGTACCTCAGCTGTGCATTTTCTTCCTGTTGGTGAAGAGCCTGGTCGAGTGATCGGGTTGCTTCCTTAAGGCGTTGTTTTGAAGCTGGTGATCTGCTGTTTTGCCAATCACGACGCGTGCGCCTCTTTTCTCGCACGAGCTGTTCGATTTGCTGATTAGATTTGAAGTGTTTGTTTCGGTCTACTTCTTTCCTATGAGGAGTAGAGATTTTAGCTGCCGCAACGAGTACTTCTTCCAGGGCGCTCGTAGTGTAGTCGATGTCCGATTCCATGTTAAAATCCGGGGCGAGTTCTATGTGGGCACTCACGTACTTTTTGTATTTTAGCCAGTTTGTTTTTGTCGTCGTCAGACTGAAGGGGTGTTCGGTTATTTCTGGGCTTTGAAGAAGCGTTAGAAGCACAGGCGAGTGGTCTGATGATAAGTCCGAGACTGCTTTGGCACTTATTAGATTGCGAGGTATGTTTTTTGTCACTGCAAAATCAATAAGGTCTGGGAGCTTTCGTGAGTCTGTTGGCCAGTATGTGGGACTTCCAGGGGAAACGTAGTCCAGTTTATTTTTCACATTTATAATTGCATTGTACAATTGTCTTCCTTTGGGAGTCACTAGACGTGATCCCCAGTGCGTATGTTTGGCGTTGTAGTCTCCTGCGGCTATAAATCGATCCCCAAGTGAATTGTAGAAGTCCATAAATTGTCCTTCCGAGATTGAGAAGCGAGGAGGGCAGTAAACGGCAGCAATTGAAAGGATTCCGTTGCTTGACTGAATTTGTATCGATGTGGCCTGCAAGAAGTTTGTTGCAAACCTTTTGTGAAAATGGTGTTTAATTCGTTCTCTGATTAGAACTCCAGTTCCGCCGTGGGCTTTCCCATCTGGATGATCTGTGCGGTAGATTGTGTAGCCTCTTATATGAAAGTTGTATTTGCTTGTAAGATGCGTTTCCACCAGTAGCATAACGTCAATATGGTTTTCGGTCAAGAATTGTGACAATTCTAGTTTATGCCGTGAGACACCATTGGCGTTCCACATTGATATTCGTAGCGCCTGCATAGATTATTTGGACTGTTGTGCTACGAGCAGCTGTATCACCATATTCTGGTTTTGAACAAGCGTTTGCATGGTCGTTTTCATGAATGACATTAGCTCCATTAGCACAAAACTAATAAAAAATGAAAAATTATCAGGCAATCGATAACACTTTTATGCTTGGCCTATCTAAGGTTGTCCTAGTGGACCACCCTCCCATTAATGAGGCCTGTGGCTCCCATGTCTGCTTCCACAGTTTTCCCCTCACATAATGGTGAGAGTTGGTTGCCTAGTCGCCTGTTGGATTTCACCAGGACTTTTTCGCCAACTTCGAACACCATGTTTTGCCGGGAAGAATTTTCCCTATTTCGGAGCATATCTTGGGCGTGTATCTTATCCTGTATCGCGTTTTGTGGCTCATTCGATTGTGTTTGAACCTCGTCGGCTGACCTCTTGTCGATGACCGAATGGATCGATTTGTTATATCTGGCAGTGGCTAGCAGAATCAGCTCAAAGGTGTCACTAATGCGTTTATCAATTTTAAGACATCTAGCAAGCTATACCAGAGTGCTGTGGAAACGTTCCACTTGTCCGTTTAAGACACTTTACCGAAATAGTTTTTCAGCATGGTCGAAATGGTGTGCGAGTTCAACGATGGTTCGTTGTCGCAACATATGACTTTGGCTCTAGGGAAAATATTCATGAGTTGCAGTAGCGCCGGCTACAGTTCGAGAGGGAATTGGTTGACCGATGGAAAATTTTTACGAATTTGTCAATGCACGTAAGGAAATATTTTTTATCCTTGGAGGAAATGTCTATATGTAACACTTCTCCTACATAATGTGTTTCACAAAGCTCATGTTTTTTTGGATGTCTGTCATATTTAGCCTTAGCACATTTTTTGCAATTAACGACAATTTCACTCGCTAGCTTGGCCATTTCCGATCTGTTAGCCCTGTTGTGCTCGACAGTGAGAATTCTTTGCCTTTCAGCGACAGCAAAATATCCGTTACTTGGCTTTTGCCATGTCAAAACTTAGTGGCAGGGAATTGCGGAACCAATTTGTCCTGTATCATTGCTAACGTGTGCAAATCGCAATAAATGGCGTTTACGCCTTTAGGAACGATTATGTCCGCGATCTCCTCAAGCAATGACTCCTCGCATGTGAAGTCAATGTTATTGTTTCCAAAGAGAACGAAGCTTCGTTTTGGTGGAAAGGGTGCTTTCTTAACAGTTATCTGGTTTTGAAAGCAATTGAGACGCTTTTCCGTGGATTGAATCGTGTGGTTTAGCGAAAGCTCACTGTAAATTGTGGGCGCGCTTAAAAATGCCTTTAAAAAAAAAAAGAAAACTGGGGTAACCAATAGACAAGCTTTTTATAACAATTGTGACGTGCTAAACCAAAACTAGTGCATTGTTTTTAAATTAATAAGTGCCACGCAATGAGCTCATTGAGATTGAACGATCAAAAGAACGAGCGTAGAAGTTCAGTGAACCAAAGAGACGGCTTCTACTATTACTTTTCCACCCGCGATACCGAAGTTTAAAAATCGGCAATTAAGAGCAACCCGGCCCCCCTCCAATGACGGAAACAAATTTGGCACCAACAACAAGCAGTGCTACAATTTCTGCAACCACAGCGACAACCATTGCTATACAAAATAACGCGATGTCAACGACTACAGCGAGTACAAAAACAACAACGTCGGGAAGGGCCAAAGCGGCCTCGGCTACAAAGACTGGAATACAACTGCAAGCTTAGCTGGCAGTGTAATCCGGCAGGCAATAAAACAAAAATGTTCTGTTGCTCTAAATGTTCTACTGTTGCACAGTAGCAACAAATTTGCACTACTGGCGGATGTTGAGAAAAACCAACTACCCCAAGACACCACAAAAAAAAAAAAAAGCAGCAAGCCTCTTGTTTGGTCATTGATCATTTTCAATGCCGTAAATAAAACAGACGAATTTGTATTTAATTTGAACGTTATAAAGAATGTTTATTTCTGCATGCAGATGAAGCCGGATGATCATTTGACAGACCAGCTTATGGTGCATGCAGGTACTAAAGTGAATACAGAGAGGGCGGCCCGACTGGTCACTGCGAAGCTAAAGCTCTAGACAATGGAGAGGGATGCCCGACCTAGACATGCTAAAACTCTCTAAAGAAAGTCCGTTGAGTCGAGCGGCCAAGAGAGACGCGGCTTGCGATCAACTAGCTTTTGTATAAACTTAAGTCTAATATATAAACATTACCAAACATTACGTTAACATATTTAAACATTAAAATTACACCGCTGCTGCCTCACCGGACAGCCCTAAAGATCCGCGGATCCGCGGAAATAAAAACCGCCCTTAAAGAAAAGGCCTTAGCGGCCAAAAATGTTATTACATTTTAAATATAAACAAAAGGCAACAACCTTACACAGACTTTAGCAAAGCATTTGATTCATTTAATCACTCACTTTGTTGAGTAAACTGAATATGCTGGGTTTTCCTTTAGACCTCTTAACGTGGATCTGCAGCTACTTAGATGGAAGGACACAAAGAGTCTTATTTAAAAACATACAGTCCCGTCTGGTCCGTGCTACGTCTGGCGTCCCTCAAGAAAGTCATCTTGGCCCGCCATTATTTATGCTTTCCCCTGCTTTAACGAACTCTTCAGTTCTTATGTATGCAGATGATGTAAAGCTTTGTCTTCAGTACAAATCCATTTCTGCCCAATGCAGTCTTCAGTCTGACCTTGATAACTTTCAAGAATGGTGTTTAGCTAATGATTTAATACTTAACGGATCAAAATGCAAGCATATGTCTTTTTATCGTTCCTGCCCTCTGCAGGCTACGTATTCTCTCTATGGGATTGCCCTAGAAAAATTTACCCAGGTAAATGATCTCGGCGTCCTATTAGACATCAACCTTAAATTTGCCGACCAGGTGGTCAAAAGAATGACCCGTATATAAACAAAATATTATTCATTTCCTTGGTCCGTCCAATACTCATGTGTCTGGAGTTCCCAATATGGAGTACATCAGGACCGCATAGAATCCGTACAAAAGAATTTCTTAACTTTTTCACTTAGAGGACTAAACTGGAATGCAAATCTTCACCTTTCATCTTATAATAGTAGACTCTTACTTATAAACTTACCTAGCTTAACAAATCATAGGACAATGCTCGGTGAGCTTATTCTGCATAACCTAATAACCTTCTGCATAATGGGGATGTAGATATCCAGCATTTACTAACACATTTAAATTTTAAAATTCCTAATAGAAGGACTAGAGTCCTCTAGAGAACTTTAGTCCTCTATTCCTTAGCCATTGTAGTTTGACATAAGCACAGCACGACCCTTTTAGGGTCTTATGTTTAAACTACACGCTATAAAATTCAGAAAGACGGCGACAAAAAAAAAAAAAAAAAAAACAATCCCTTTTTGAGCTCGAGCTGGAGCCAGAAAGCAGATTGCTGAAGAAGAACCAAGCCCAACCAATCTACAAGCTGCAATATCTTTTGCATTGGAAAATCACTATTGAAGAGCCACATAAACGCAACGGTCCAGTGCAATGCACTAATTGCCAAGAGTATGGTCACACTAGGTCATACTGCACCCTTCGGGCTGTCTGTGTAGTCTGCGGAAACGCCCACAACTCCGCTTACTGCACTTCAAACTAGGACAGTACCGTTAAGAAATGTGGAAACTGCGGTCGCAACCATACGGCAAACTATAGAGGATGTATGGTGTACAAGGAGTTAAAGAGTCGCATGCGTCAAGGGACAGCAACTCGCAACCAAAATCCACAGAATGCGTACATTGCGTCAAAAACTACGCCAGACGTCTTCTTCGCCAAAGCTGCGAGGTCCTCATTCGGTCCACTAAACACCACCAACGGCTTCTCCTATGCCTCCGCCAGATGCCGCTCTGGAAGGGAAATTCCAATTCGGCTTAACTCTCAAAGCTTACTCTCTAACAAAGTATGATGGAGCTTATGTCATTCATGAAAACGACCATGCAAACATTTTTTCAAAACCAAAATATGATGATACAGCTGCTCGTAGCACAACAGTCTGAATAATCTATGCAGGCTCTACAAATATCAATGTGGGACGCCAATATGCTACGGGTGGAAACGCATATTACAAGTAAATGCAACTTTCAAATAAGAGGCTACACAATCTACCGCACAGATCATCCAGATGGGAAAGCCGACGGCGGAAATGGAGTTCTAATCATTAACCACCATTAACCACGCATTAACCACCATTTTCACAAAAGGTTTGCAACAAACTTCTTGCAGGCCACATCGATACAAATTCAGTCAAGCAACGGAATCCTTTCAATCGCTGCTGTTTACTGGCCTCCTCGTTTCTCAATCTCGGAAGGACAATTTATGGTCTTCTACAATTCACTTGGGGATCGCTTTAGAGCCGCAGAAGATTACAACTCCAAACACACGCACTGGGGATCACGTCTAGTGACTCCCAAAGGAAGGCAATTGTACAATGCAATTATAAATGTGAAAAATAAACTGAACTATGTTTCCCCTGGAAGCTCCACATACTGGCCAACAGACTCACGCAAGCTCCCAGACCTTATTGATTTTGCGGTGACAAAAAATATACCTCGCAATCTAATTAGTGTCAGAGCAGTCTCGAACTTATCATCAGACCACTCGCCTGTGCTTCTTCAAAGCCCAGAAATAACCAAAAACCACAAATAAATCGCCCCGGAGTTTAACGTGGAATCGGACATCGACTACGCTACGACCGCCCTGGAAGAAGTACTCGTTGCGGCAGCTAAAATCTCTACTCCTCATGGGAAAGAAGTAGACCGAAACAAATACTTCAAATCTAATCAGCAAATGGAACAGCTCGAGCGAGAAAAGGGGCGCAGATTGGCAAAACAGCAGATCACAAGCTTTAAAACTACTCCTTAAGAAAGCAACCCGATCACTCGACCAGGCTCTTCACCAACAGGAAGAAAATGCACAGCTGAGGTACATCCAAAATCTCTCGCCAGCCTTCCCAGCCTCAAATTCATTCCTCCTGCCAGTAATTCAGCCAAAGTCCTACCCTCAGCCAGCTGCACCTGCATTCCGGCCGAACGAAATTAAAAAAGTCATGAGAGGGCTAAACCCAAAAAAGGCTCCCGGTGGTGACCTATTGACGCCAAAGATGCTGATTGAACTTCCAAAATGCGCTGTTGAAGTCGTCTACAAACTATTTAATGGGATCATTAATCATGGCTGTTTCCCAAGACTGTTAGTTAAGTTAAAGATACAAGATTTGATACACCTCTTGTTAGTCTCACAAGGAGAAGATTCAAGAAATAAAAGCAATGTAAAAAAAAAAACAAAAAAAATCGTTGCTGTCTCAAGAGGGCAGCCGCAACAAGGTTGTCTTTGCCAGGTTTGTAATGAGCACTTGTGGTCAGTGTAGATATTAATGTCTTTAACTGCATACAAACAATGACATAGTTTTTCTAGCGCCCAGACTTTGGGTAACAATTACTTCTCGTAGGTAGCGTAGTTAACTTCTCTGTCGAGAAGAATTTTTACAAATCAATAAATATTGTATATATAAATCAATAAATCAATATTTCCGCCGTTAACGGAAAGGGACGTTTTTTCGCTCTGCCAGTGTGATTTGGTGATAGCCAGACTTCAAATTGAGCGTTGTGAAGTACTTTGCCTTGCCTAAATTCCATTGTATCATAGAGATATTTGGCATGGGATAGCGATCAGGTATTGCCCTCTTGTTTAATTTGCGAAAATCCAATACCAGCCGCATTTTTCGCCTGCCAGTTTCGTCGATGCCCTTTTTTATCTACTACCCTTATTGTGTTATTTTAGGGAGATCTTAACTTCTGGATTATGCCATTTTTAAGCAGATGCTGAATTTCGCCATTGCACAATGGGCCCAAACGCCTTTTTTTTGGCATAAACTCCAGTTTTAAAGATACTGGGCTCATATTTTGTATATATGCTTGAACTATTTTTGTCGAATTTCGAATTTTATTGTTTTGGAAATTTGACCACGCCCACTTCGGGCGGAAATGCCGTTTTTTTGCATAAACTCCAATTTTAGATATACTGGGCTCAAATTTTGTATATATGCTTGAACTATTTTTGTCGAATTTCGAATTTTATTGTTTTGGAAATTTGACCACGCCTATGCCCGCCGCCTATATTAAGAGTTGGCTATACTGGAATTTTTACTTAATTTTTACATAAACTTAAGTTTTTCATAAAAAGAACTAAAACTTTTATTAAATATGGTTCTATTATTTATAATATTTAATTTAAACCTCTAACAGCGTCGTCTTTCCGGTGGCTCTCCCCCGAAACTTCGAATAGAGCTGCATGAGAGAACTAATAAACACTTGCAACATCTATTGTTTTTTCGAAAACGAGCAAAAACGAGCAAAGAAGACCAATTAAATTTGAATTCCTATATTTTTATAAGTAACTTCACCTGGTTAGTTGCTTGCGCCGATATGCGCTGAAAAAGTAATACTCCACAAAACACAACTACTTTTGTTACACATTGCTGCTAAATAGACACTTACAAAACATTTGACAACACAGATACAAATATAATGATAACACGAAATAGTTTTATTATTGATTGTTCATACCTTGATCTTTGTTTTCCATATTTAATCTAATATTTTTACTCAATTTAAGCCAATTGAAACACAATTAAAAGTTGCCCTAAAGTTGCCGCCAATTTGCAAGTTTCAGGGTTGCAATAAATCAGCTGGTTAAATGACCGCGCTAAATTAACAGGGTTGCAATAAAGCTCAAAAAATTATATATTTATATTTATTTGGGATGTCTATTAATTAAAAATTTGTTCATATTCAAAAAATAGTTTCATCATTTTTTCGACTTTATGCCGCACTGGGACCATAGTGCATTGGCGGAATCGGCTGCTTCCATTGGGTATAGGCACTAACCATACATCATATAGATTACCCATTTCATAGAACGACAATGGACGCAAAAATTTCTTGCGACAGGCCCCAGCATGCCCCAAAGCGAGATCTTACTTTCTTTCTTACGCTCATCTTTCGTTAATCTTAAGCTCATATTCTATTGAATGCTTGAATGCGATGAAGAAGGTTGAGGGTAATAAGACATTAGGGTATGATTGAAATTCTAACTTTTCTACTTCAGAGCGCCATTTGAGGAGGCAGGAAGCTAGACAAAGTGATGCCCCTGCCTGTTTTAACAAGGATATATGGAGGAAGAAATATGGTAAAATGATGAAGGTGCCCTTCAAGTCGAATAGGGAGATAAAGCATTTCTTAGTGATGGTGGTGATGCCATGGATAGAATATAACGAAAATAGCGATTCTAATGGGCCTTTCAATCCTTCGTATGGACGGATGAAACTTTTTGACGCGTCCGTATCTATCAAAAGCTTCATATCTACCCCCTCTTCATATGAGTATCCATTTGCCTTAGAGTACCCATTTCCTGCTCGATGACGTGAATCTGATTGAAAAAATGTAATATGCGGCTACTGCCGCTTGCCGCCAGGAAGCGTATGCGTCCTGTGCTCCCGTAAATTTGGGCAGGCACTTCACGTCAACTAGATGCTCGTCACATTTGACGTTGTCTCTAATTTCTATGGGTTCATAGGCTTTGATTTGCGGAGCTTCCGCTTGGGCGGAAGCGATTTGTGCTGCATTGACCTGTTCGGACCTGTGTGGAAAATCTGGCCGGCCCTTCGGTCTCGGACTCAGAATCACTGGAGAATTGCTTTGTGTTCCATACTGTTGGAAGGAATTGCTCATGTGGAGCTGTAGCTATAAAATCGCCCAAAAAAATTCATGTTCGAATTGCATGCCCACAGAGGCAATTGGGCTGGTAAGGGGGCCGCGGGGGCTGAGCTGCCGCTTTAGTTATGTGTGCGAGCTTGTCGAACTGCGCTGTTGCCTTGAAAAGTAGAGATAAGGTGAGGGGTGCGCGGGGACTGAGCCTCCGCTATGACAAACAAAGAAAAATAAAAACAACAAAGTGCCACACACTGCATGCGCGGCCGTATCGTATTCCCGAAAATGGAGTGGGGAGACAAAACGAAAAAGAAAATATTATAACCAAGACTGCGCAGCTAATACCAAGAATTCTTGTATAACAAAAGAGACATATAACAGCTGAATTAAATGCACAAAATTATATGAATTACTTTGGCTTGGAAATTAAATTTTGAGCTAGAGATTCTTTTGCCCTGGTTAAGAATTTTTTTATTCCGCCATTTTTTGTGTTGTATAAATATATTTATTTATTCACAAAAAAAAGAAATGCAAACAATGTTGGGAAATAAATATCCCGAAAATGGTTTTTAAAAAATTATATAAAAATAAAATAGCCACATAAAATTTAATGTGTTAATACTAATCCGTCAACCAATTAATGGGAATTAATTTTTGTGAGGTGGTAGGGTGTATTCGGTTATCCCTCGCTGATGGCGATGACGTCACAGGTGTGAGTGTTATCCCTGGCGGTTTCCGAGGGGGTTCGTATTAGTAGTTTGGCCAGAGCGATCTCTTAGTTAATCGGTCATCGCCGTTGCGCGGTTAACTTTATTAACTTATTTTGAATTACATATAAATCGTAAATATAGTTGACTTTTCCATTTGATAATTTAAGTATCAATACTTTTTATAATAAAACAAATTTTGTCAGAAAAAAGTCATTTCCGATCACTATTTATTTCAGGTTATAAGAAACAACTTTTATGCTATTACTTGTCGTTTAACATTATTATTATCGTTTTAAGATTTAAAAATTTTTTTTTACAGTCGCATGAATTCAGCAAGGAACCATCATTGCAGTGGGTTATGAACTCAATACATTCAAATCTATCTGCGCTTGCAGGAGATCAATATCAAATTATTCGCCAGCCATTGTGGTCTGCTGTTGACGATGAAGTAAACTTATCAGAATGTGACATATACAGTTATAATCCAGATCTAAGTTCTGACCCTTTTGGGGAACCCGGATGTGTGTGGTCATTTAATTATTTCTTTTATAATAAGAAATTAAAACGGATTGTATTTTTTACAAGTCGAGCTTTAAAGTATGTAAAAATGATTGATCGATATTTAAAATGATGTTATTTTTCTTTCAGTTCCCTTTATGCTGGTGAAACGTCGGACTTCTCAATGGAAGAGGACGTATATTGAAAATTAGCCCTAGGAATTAGCAAAATCAGTTTTCAGTTTAAATAAAGTGTATCGTACTTGAACTAGAATATGAATCAAGCTTCAACTTTAAATAATGAATATATGTATGACTAAAATGAGAAAAAAATTAATTGATTTATTTAAAAAATAAGCTTTATGGTAAACGAATAGCTTAACGCTATCAAGCGTTTTTAATAGCTTCTAAGTCTTTTGATTAGACAAGGCGCAGCTCATCTTCAATATCACAATCAACAAGAAAAGAAAGCTATCTTGGGGCGGAGCCGAAGTTGATATACCCTTGCAGTTAAAACCGGATATGGTTGGCCGATCCTATATCATGGCCGAGAATATATTCTGTTATATAAAAATAAGTCGGGTTTTCCTGTATAACTGCGCCAATCCAGACCGAACGAACCTATTTAAACGGTTTTGTATTCGTTGGAAAGGCCTCATGCTGCGAAAGGTTAAACTCAGGCGCGTAAATCATTGTTTGACAGCTAATCATTGTTTTCTGCTGATGTCATGTGGCACACCGGCATTTTGTTTTTTGTCAAAATGTGAAAAAATTTGAAAAAATAATTTATTCGTTTCCTAACATTTTAATTGGATAACATCAAATCAGTCAAGTGTATATTTATTTAATTTAAACAGCAGGTATTTGCCTTTAAGGTGGTAAGTTGAACTGTGTAAATTATGTGGATCGTGTATTTAAGGTTAAATATACCACTCTGTCCATAGTTCAAAATGCCCTGAGGACCACGTTCGTACATCGGCCGCGCGCGCAATGCATGTACGCCAGCAACAAGTGTATTTACACAATTTAAGCGAAGAAAGACCAAATATATGTATAACTAATGTGATGATGAAAATTTAGATATTGGGGCAATGACGACTATATGCCGATACTGCAATGCGTTAAAGTTCAAAAGAGAAATGGCTGGAATGTGCTGCGCAAGTGGAAAAGTCAAACTGGTTCCATTACTTACACCACCACATTCACTGAAAACATTGTTCGATGGAAGTGATCCTGATTCCAGCCATTTTCTTCAACACATCCTTGAATACAATAACTGCTTTCGCATGACTTCCTTTAAAGATGATGAGTGTTTTTATTTGCGTCTGCTGTTGGTAAATGTACGTGGACCCAAAATCATTTGCGCATTTGAAAACTGTAAATGGTCACCGATGCCAAACATATCGAAAAGCATGTCAACTATTGGGTTTGCTGGAGAACGATTCTCACTTGCGGATTAAGTTGTTTCGTCAAATGCGTGCTAAATACGAACGCTGTTCGCAATTATCATTACCACATGTTTTCCTTCACATCCAACTCAATTTTGGAATAAATACAAAGACGACATATGTGAAGATATCTTGCATCGCTTGCGCTGACTTCCAAATAACCCATGATATCTACAATGAAGGATTGATTCTGATTAAGAATCAATGCTTGACTATTGCAAACAAGCTACTGATTGAAGTTGGAATAACTGCGCGAAATCGATTGATGCACGATGCATTCAACCAAGAATTAAATCGAGAGCTGCAATACAATGTTGATATATTGCAGGAATTCTTTCGGAATAATGAGCCGTTGCTGAATGAACAGCAAAATCAAGTATACGAAACATTATTGCAAGTGGTGGACAATAATACTGGTCGTCTATTCTTCCTGGACGCACTTGGAGGGACAGGGAAAACATTTGTCATTTCATTGATTTCGGCCAATATTCGATCAAGATGTGACATAGCTTTGGCGTTAGCATCATCTGGAATTGCGGCAACTCTTCTAGATGGCGGTCGTACTGCACATTCTGTTCTTAAGTTGCCACTCAATTTAAACACAATAGATACTCCAACATGCAATATTTTCCCGCTCCAGTGCAATGGGAAAATTATTGATGCAATGCAAGCTCATTGTTTGGGATCAGCGCACAATGGGACATAAGAAATCACTGAAGCACTTAGCTTCATACTAAAGGATCTTCGGCGAAATAACATCTTTGGCGGCGTGATGATATTGGCAGGCGATTTTAGGCAGACGTTGCCAGTAATTCCCCGTGGAACGCCTCCAGATGAATTGAATACATGCGTGAAGGCATCACCTTTATGGAGTAACGTAAAAACATTATCGCTAACCAAAAATATGAGAATTAAACTTTAAAAGGATCAAAGTGCTGCAAAAAATTCTAAACTATTGTTAGCTGTGGGAAATGGAAAAGTTGCAGTTGATGCCGGATCTGGATTAATTACTCTTACCAACGACTATATAAGTCGTTGTTATTGAAAATGTTTTCCCAAAAAGTGAGAATTATCAGAATTATGCTTGGTTAAGTCAACGAGCAATTCTTTCCGCAAAGAATAATGATGTAAACGCACTGAATTTCACCAATCAATAAAAAATTGTAAGTCGTGTGATGTGTGATGACGGGACAACGGAAAACGGGTTTTATATTTATATATGTACTAGCAGTACCCTGCCACGTTTCGCTGTGGCATATTGTGGTTGCACGCATAAGAAATAAGTCAAACAAAAAAGAACAATTTTCAAATTAATTTAATTCTGTAATACTTGTGGGTATACAATATTCTTTGTTTCTCCATTCTCCGCGTTAATATAAAGATTATTTGGTTTTCCGATACGATTTTCTTCATCTAAATCCAAAACACAAAACTCCAGAGATTGACCTTGAGCTTTATTTATGGTCATTGCGAACGCCAAACGAATGGGAAACTGTAATCTCTTGAACTGGAACGGTGTATCAGTCGGGAACATAGGAATAAGAACATCTTCACCTTTAAAAGGACCATTTATGATCATTGTTTCTACAACGTTGTTCATCAATTTCTTGACTGCGAGTCGCGTACCGTTGCAGAGTTTCTGCTGATTCATATTCCGGAGCATGATAATCGGCACACCTATTTTTAATTTCAATATGTGTGGTGGCATTCCAGCAGATAAAGTGAGTTTAGAAACTCCGTAGGGTAATTACCTGCTTCCTCTGCCTCCACAACGGTGTCTATCGACTTATATGTAATTTCGTCAGTTTCTATGCTGGATTGGATTACATGATTGAAAATTAGGGGCACGGGGAAACGCGAAAAAAACTGATATATTCGCAAACAATTCGCAGATAAGCTATCAACATCAAAGTAGACAAAAACCGAGCTGGAACCTCAACGCATGTTGTGTAAAAATTTGGGCTTAAACGGTTCAGAACTTTCAAGTCTATAAAGGAAGTAGATACGAACAGAGCATTTTTATATATATAGATAGTCGGGAAACTCGTCTATAGCCGTGTCTATTCAAGTGTAAGACTTGATTTTGTGTGCCAATATGAAGAATTTTGGAATAAATTGGAAGAACCAATCTGACCCCGGGCATTTGCATTTATAACTGCACCATGGTTGTCTATTTCATTGCAATGCAGATACTATATGTTGAAAATTAAAAATATTATTATTATTTAATACACAAAAAAAAAGACGTATAAAAATGGTGCTTGGGAAGTAACTTAATTAAAAAAAAAATAATAAAAATGGTGCACAGACAGAAATTTAAGATGAAAGCGCGGTGGGAAGAAGAGAAAATACCCTACTGATCGTTGCGCCATGATTGATAGCGAAATTAGGAGCAAGACGAGAATCGCAAGGTACAGTAATTACCGAACTATTACAGATGACAAAATACAGGTGCATCCTCCGCCATGTTACCAACACTTGATCCCGAAGCTGCTGACGCTGACGCAGGCAAACAGGATTCTTAATGAACATTAACACTCACGAATTTGGTTTTCTGGAATGAGCTGGTTACGAACGTTACGAAGTGAGCGATACGGCTGCGACAGTGTTGCTCCACATGCACATTGGACATTTAAATGCAAATTAATGCCTCTTGATGTATTCCAGCCGATTAATCATTATTGATCAGGTGGAAATCATTGATCAATAAAGAGATCGCCGTATCCCTTGTCTTGGCTCATTCATCACAAATTGAACCTAGACTAGAGAATAAAAATAGTTTACAATGAATACAAAAAGGAGGGCTGAGCTGGAACAACTCAAAGTGCACTTGTTCAGCAGAAATGAAACTTTCTCGAATGGAGGCGACGAAACAAATGCGGATGATTAGATGCCATAATTGTGAAAAACTTGGACATAAGGTCAAGGAGTGTCGCAGGAGAAGAACAGAAGAGCAAAACGAGTCGAGACCAGGCAGAGAGTTCGTCGGTGAAATGCTAGCCAGAAAAAGATTTCATTTCAATTTAGAAATTTTGTTGTAGTAGATAATGAATTCTTAAATATGATATGATAATTGGATAATATTATTTAACTAGTGTTAACCAAGTTATTAAAATAGTTGTATACCTATTTCACGAGGTAGATGGTAAACGTGAAGTACTTGAGTACTATAGAAATTGCACAATATCGGAATTAAAATATCACTCGTATAAACTCGAGAACTCGCTATAAGGTGTTGTATTATTACGTTTTTTTAGGAAGATCACAAAAAGGAAGTGAAAAAGTTCAAGTTTATTGCTTGTTGATGAAGTTGGCGGGAAACTTTTGTTGACTTTGTTGGTTTGGCAATCACACACGAGAAAAAAATGTAAAATTATTTAAAATGTCTTTTAAGCTTCGATGTAAAGTTTAATGAAAGCATTTTGTGTAAAATTATTTTATGTGTATTATATGTGTATTGTTTTGTGTTGTCCAAAGAGAAAAAACCTAACCTAAATGTTCGTTTTCTGAGAAGAAAAAAGTCTTCTGCGAATTTCTGAAATGTGCAATGTATGTACAAAAGTAGAAAATGCTTAATAAAATATAATAGCCATCCGATTTGTGGCTTTTCCGATTATTACATTTTCTAGATGTGCATGAGTTCTGTCAGAAAACTTTGCTAGACGTATAGATTGACAGTGCTCGCAACTCAACCGCGCATGCTGTTTTCCGAACTTGTTTAACGTGGCGTGTTCCATACTGAAGGGATCTCAACAACGGCACTCGAAATAACAGCGACAAAAAAAATCCACTAGCCGAATTTTATTGTTACAGGAGGAAATATTCCTTAATTTAGAAGTCCAGCTTTAAATTAATTGCGAGTTACGTTTTTGATGGATCGTTGGGACAAAGTATGCATAAAAAAAAGATTTGAAAAAAACGAAACAGACACTTCAGATCAGTCTTTGTTACTATTGAAGAAGGAACAATTTTTTTAGAATAATGGATCCCTGAAATGGAGTTCGCCAAGGAACCAATAGATCTAATTTTGAAGAAAAAAAAAAAGAACACCTTAAGTATGGGATAAGTCCACTACATGCATGGATACGTGTTTTTGAATTAAACTTGGCCCTCAAGTGTAATTAGTCATTTTCGATTTTGGTAAAAAATTTGTAACCGTGTAAGACGGAGTTCGTGCCAAAAGAGTCCGTCAAGTGTACTTCTTAAAATATCCCATAGAATGGACTTTAAAAAATGGCAAGCAAGAAAGTGACAAACTCGTTAAGCTTGTTAAAAAGCAATATGTACAAAAGAGAATGTGGCAAGCAGGAACTAGCAACAGGAACGGCCAAATGCCGATACAGTCTTCAGTCTGACCTTGATAACTTTCAAAAATGGTGCTTAGCTAATGATCTAATACTTAATGGATCTAAATGCAAACATATGTCTTTTTATCGTTCTTGCCCTCTGCAAGCTACTTATTCTATTAATGGGATTGCCTTAGAAAAATTGACCCAGGTTAATGATCTCGGCATCCTATTAGACATCAAACTTAAATTTGCAGACCATATTTCCTTAATGGTTAATAAGGCTAAAGGAGTCCTTGGTTTTATCAAAAGGTGGTCAAAAGAATTTACTGACCCATATATAACCAACATTATTTATTTCTTTGGTACGTCCGGTACTAGAGTACGGTTCATGTGTCTGGAGTCCCCAATATGGAGTACATCAGGACCGCATAGAATCCGTACAAAAGAATTTCCTAACTTTTTCACTTAGAGGTCTAAACTGGGATGCAAATCTTCACCTTCCATCTTATAATAGTAGACTCTTACTCATAAACTTACCTAGCTTAACAAATCGTAGGACAATGCTCGGTGTAGTCTTTCTGCATAACCTTATTAACGGGGATGTAAATAGCCAGCATTTACTAACACGCTTAAAATTTAACATTCCTAATAGAAGGACTCGAAACTTTAGTCCTCTGTTCCTTAGCCGTTGTAGTTCGACATATGCACTGCATGACCCTTTTAGGGTATTATGTTCGAACTTCAATGGTCTATACTCTATAACATCTCTTTCCTGCCCCTCAAATTTAATATATACAATTTTAAATTTCCTTACTAACTCCTCCTAGCTTAATAAATTACAAATAGCTTAATATATACTAACAAATCGTTTCTTGAGCGCTCCTCGGTCGTCTGGGCCTCTAAGCTTTATGATGAATACAGGAATGCTAGCTGATGCTCTTATTGATGCACAAGCCATTTCCAAATTCTGAAAGACCGGAAAAAAAACAGGAGCAACGGCGAGCTTCCGATGCCACGGATTATCTTCGTTTTGGAGCAGCTTAGGGAGGCAAGATTCTTCAGCAGCCTCGACTTAAAGGACGGGTATTGGCAGATCCCTCTGGAGGAAGGAAGCAGGAAGTACACCGCCTTCACTTTATCAGAGAATGGCCTGTACCTGTGGAAGGTGATGCCGTTCGGGCTGCGACGGCAACGTTTCAGAGGGCCCTTGAGTAGATCATAGGCTCGGATATGGCTCCACACGCGTTCGTATATCAGGACAACATCATCGTGATCGGACGCACCAGGGAGAAACACATGGAAAACCTAAAGAAGGTGTTCAGGAGGTAAAAGGCGACGAACCTGAGGATAAGTGCGGAAAAGTGTAATTTCTTCAGACAGGAGCTGCTGTGCCTGGCGCACCGAATAACAAGCGCGTATTTCCGTATCTCCTGATATGTTCTCCAGCAGGCGTTTTGTCTGCATGAATGACAATTTTATGGGTATCCGATGGGTATCATATCGATTGCTGTTTTGAACAAACGCACCAAACGCGTTCCGGAACGAACGGTTCCGTTCGTGAAAAAGCTCCTGTAGCTGCGAAATAATGGACTTCTTCATCGAGGTATTGATTCCATGACGTGCGTCGACTTCAGCTCCATCATCACCAATGAAGTACCTTTGAAGAAATTTGTGTTCGCTGTCAGAGAATGGAAGCAGGGAACCGGCTTTGTGATAGATATGTGAGAGATTGTGTATTGCAAGTTTCGGTCTGTTGCAAGCTGTAAACGCGCTACAGCTACCCTTGCCCTGTCGCGTTCATTATTTTGAGACCGAATGAAATCGATTGCTGCAGAACGCGACTGCCTAACTCTCAATCGTGTTCGTTCAAGCCTAGCTGCTCGCGTTTCTGCTGATTCCGCGTTGTGCATCCGCATGGCTCTCAGCCGCTCAGTCTCTCGGATGGAGGCCCGCTCTTCGTCAGTCATATTCGAAATCGGGTTCAGAACGGTTCAGAACTTTTCAAGTCTATAAATGAAGTAGATACGAACAGAGCATTTTTTTATATATAGATATAGATTGCGGCAATACGATTGAGGCAACCATTATTAACGGAAAGTACACAGGTGAAAATGTATTTATTCTTCGAAAACCATTGAATCCGAATGATCTTCCGTTTGACTTCAATTCAAACGATTGCAATTTGCAGTTCGTCTTGCGTTCGCAAAGACAATTAACAAGTCACAAGGCCAATCGCTTAGTGTTTGCGGCATAAATTTAGAAAATCATTGTTTTAACATAACACATAATCATTTAACATAATCATAAGACATGGATAGATATACGTTGCGTGCTCACGAGTTGGAAAACCATCCGCTTTGTTTGTGTTAACGTCAGACCAAAAAATTAAAAATGTGGTTTACTAAAAAGCACTTTAATAAAATGGAACAGTGAGTGAGCGCACGATTCATTGGCGGATCATTGGCGTCTAACGTCTCCCAGCATTTTTAATCGGAAACCCACGCATTTTTTACCAATATTATCAAAAAAACTCTGATTTTTTTGAAGTTTTTTTAATACTGTACAAGGTACTTACGGAAAAAAATATTAAGAAAAGCATCCTTAAGGGGACCCCCATTCTCGGTTTCAAAAAATCGATTTTTCAAGAATGTTCGATTTCAAAAACTCTTGAAGATATAGCCGATTTATGGTGGAAGCGACAGGCGACGGCGAGAGCCGTCTCATAACTTTGAACGCGTTTTTCTCGAAACAGTGTTTTTACGACTGGCGCATGAGGATACTCAATACCTATTAATCCAATCGGTTCCAAATTTTAATACGTTGTACATATATACTATATACTATATATATATACTAGGATAAATCAAATCGGTGAAGATCTTCTTTACTTTTTAATTTGATTTGTGGCTGAAAAAAAGGCAGTTTTCAAAAAAAGAATTCAAAGGTCCGCCATTTGGTTAATGTTTATGTGAAACTAGTTCATACCAGAGCCAAACATTTACTCTTTATAATCCCGTTGGAATTTTTGGATTCAGATGTTCCAGTGAGCGGATATCACATGCGCCGCCGAAAAGAAGGGCTTTTGTTTGATCACAAAAAACAACAAAAAAAATACAAATTACAGTAAAACCCAAGTTTAATGCTATTTGTATTATTTCTGCGCTCGGGCAATCACGTCGAACTATAAATTCGGTGGAACAGACCCACAAACTCTGTGACCTAGCTGCAACGGTTGTTCTTTTTTAGGTTGTTCTTGCGAACAGAGCGTAAAGAAAAAAACGGGTAACAGTTATTTGAAAGCTATGATAAAAAGGCAATCTCAGCAGCAGGCCAAAAAAGTAAATTTTAGCGTCATTAAGTTATTTTGTTTTAAGCCGAGAAAATAAAAGTGTATTTATTTTATTTTATTAATTATAATTTATATATTTTTTCTTAATGCGTTGATAACATTTTTTTATAATTTTAAAAATTTGATAAAATTGTGAAAATTCCAGAAAAATTACTCAGAGCTCTCAGAGTGCTCTAGCTTCCCTTCAGTACCAAAATTCCTTACCCCGACGTTTCCTGGCGACATTGTCGAAAAACAAAAACAAATTGCATGGGCTTCGTTTACTCAAGTCCGAAACGAAAGAGGAAACGAAACTTCTACCTGCTTTTGGTTTTCGACGATGATTCTCGAAGCTTCTACGTCATATTTTCGATGATTCTCGAAGCTTCTACGTCATATAGATGTATATGGAGGGAAGGGAGAGAAAAAAAATCTGTGCCGAAAACCAAATGAATGGAAGCGACGTCAGAATACCCTTTTTAAAATATGATGAAATATTTTTATATATTTAAGATTATATTTAATACATTTTTCTTTTCTAATCATATGGTATATTGAAATGTATTAATAATTTGCTTTAGGCAAAGCCAATATGTTCATGTTTGATTATTAGCCTTGTGCGATTCTAATTACAAGGCATTGCTTTGGTCGACTATACCCTGGCACGCGCCAGAATTTTCGGTTGTCAATTTTCGGTTTCGTCTGGCCTCTCCCCTTCTCCTTTGCATTTGCTGTTCAATTTGCATCGGAATTACACGCGTTTGTTGCGTTTAAAGTTAAATTTTTTAAAAAACATTTACATAAGTGACCTAGTGATACTAACTAATTCTGGTGAGTAGTGCATATAATTAACTTATTTATTAAATACCGAGCGGCCGTTCAATATATGTATGTACATATGTACATATATTTATATAGGACATAGGCATTAGCCGTTATATGTATATGTATATAAAATTAATAACGCAATATATATTTTCGTCGAGGACCTGATCGTCCAGACAAATTACTCAGAGCTCTCAGAGTGCTCTAGCTTAATATAAGGAACACCAATACATTGTTTACATCTATATATATAAAAAAGAAACCCGTTATCCGTTGTCACGACATCACATGAAAACGGCAACACTATTTTATATCGAAATTCTTAAGTTAGAGTTTCAAGCGATCGGACCAATGAAATAAGAGACGAACAGCATAGTCTAAAACCGATCCCCTGCAGTCTAACACAAACACATACATAAGTGGTGCGCTTATCGCACTTCAGAAAGGGTCGCATAGCATGTCAGCGTGCAGTGCGTTGATAAGTAGTTTTAAATAAATTTAAGATTCTCATGTATCCTACTTATAAGATAACTTTACGAAATAAAATCAGTTTTTAAACGGAACTCATTGGAGTGCGACCTTATTATTTGGGGCTCCTCTTGACATTTGGTCCTTCGAGCCGGATTTTCTGTTGTTTCCCCCAAGTGGTAAGGGACACAGAAAATGCCGTTTCCAAAAGGAACTCATTGAAGTAAGACCCGTATTTGGGGCTCCTCTTAACATTTGGTCCTTCGAGGCAACCTGACGTTTTCCCTCCTGTGGTAAGAGACTCAGGTTTTAAACTGGCACCTATAAGTGGCTGTAGAAAAATAAAAATTCTCAGCCCAAGGTAGCTTAAAAATAAAGGCTGCGATCTGGGTAAAAAAGAGCCCAGTTTAAAAACCGTAGTCCCCTGTTGTTTCCCCCAACGAGGTAAGGAGGACAGAGAATAAAATTATATAAATGCCAATGAGCATTCAAATATAAAAAAAAAAAAATAAAATAAAAACAATAATAAAAATTAGTCAAAAAAAGGCTCAAGGAGTATTCTCAACCGTATTTTGGGGCTCCTATTAAAATTGGCACCTAAATAGTGGCTAGATGTGCATTGACACACTCAGTCCAAGCTAGCTAAGATGGCTGCGAACTGGGCATAAAAGAGCTCAGTTTATAATCGTAGTCCTCTGTTGTTTCCCCCCAAGTGGTAAGGGACACAGAGATTGAGAATTGCCATCGAGCAATAAGTGCGTTTTTTGTTTAGCGCAGAACTGTCCGAGGCCTTACATCGGAATATTTATGAAAAATCTTTGGGCTGGAATTCAGTCATCGGATCTCCAAAGCGATACGGCGCAAGGAGTTAAAAACACAGCTTTTATCAAACGTTGGTCTAAAGAATTTGATGATCCTTTCACAACTAAAACTCTATAAGTATCGTTGGTTCGACCTATCTTGGAATACTGTTCTAGCGTTTGGAGTCCGCAATACTTTGTTCACCAAAGGAGGATTGAATCAGTCCAAAAGCAGTTTCTGCTATTTGCGTTAAAAAGCTTAAACTGGGATACTGCCACTTCCCTCCCGTCGTATAATTGCCGGTTAAAACTACTAAACCTACCTCCTTTAAAAGAGCGCCGTACTTGTGCTGGGGTTATGCTACTTCATGTGCTTATTCTTGGACAGGTTGACTCACAAGTACCGATTTCTAGGTCTAATTTTGCGGAACACGATCCGTTCCGCGTTATTTGTAAAAACTATAACTCATTGTCCCACTTATTGTCCCCTGAACTATCCCTAGATGTAATTAAATCCAAAATTATGGAATATCTTTTAACTTAATTTATCCTTACTCTTATCCTTATCCTTACTCTTAGTTATAATAATATAGAAATAACAGATAATTGTTAATAATGAATAAATTACACAACTTGTGGAGGGAAAGATCCTTATCACAGTTTGTGGGAAATCAAAAATAAGATTTCAATTTAAAAAAAATAAGTTTTTCCGGAACAACACTGGAAATTCATAAATATTGAAAATAATATACGGCGTGTTCGAGGCCAAATATCGAGCAAAAATAAAAAGTCGGGTTCCTGGGAACAACGACAGCCAAAATCTTTGGCATTTTATACGGCGGATCCAACGTCTGCGGCAGGACCACCGAATAGAAGAACAACAACATCAGCGGCAGAAAAAACAACGAGCTACACCATCAGCAGCATCAAGATCGGATCCTTTACATCATTCAGGAGGAACACGCATCAATAATGAACATTTAAAAAACTGTATGGTATGGTAAAAATTAAAAAAATATATATTTACCATATATAAAAAAAATTTTAAAAAAAAAATGATAAAAAGGGTAAAAAATTTCAAGTAAATTTTATAAAAAAAAATTAAAATTTTAAAAAACATTAGCCCTCAGAAAAACTAAAATTTAAAAACTACAGTCCACTAAAAAATCGAAGAAAACGTTAATCTACATTAAAAATTCCCACAAAAATATATACTAGGGCACTTTTGTGGCCTCTTGCAGGATGTTCAAACATTAGGTTGAACATGAGATTAAAAACATACAAAATTTTAAAATATTTAAAATATTAAAATTCAAATTAAATAATACTTTCGCTAATTAGTAAAAAACAAAAATGTATTAACAAAATACAAAAACAAACATTTATACAGTCCACTAAAAATTATAATCGAAGAAAAGGCTAAAGTAACATCAAATTTATTCAAAAAATATTAATCAAAAACACATCAAATTTACTCCTCTTTTTGTGGCCCTTTCCAAAATGTTCAAGTATTGAACACTATTTTATATCGAAATTCTTAAGTTAGAGTTTCAAGGGATCGGACCAATGAAATAAGAGACAAACAGCATAGTCTAAAGCCGATCCCCTGCAGCCTAACACAAACACATACATAAGTGGTGCGCTTATCGCACTTGAGAAAGGGTCGCATAGCATGTCAGCGTGCAGTGCGTTGATAAGTAGTTTTAAATAAATTTAAGATTCTCATGTAGCCTACTTATAAGATAACTTTACGAAATAAAATCAGTTTTTAAACGGAACTCATTGGAATGCGACCTTATTATTTGGGGCTCCTCTTAAGGCGGCATGATGATATTGGCAGGCAATTTTAGGCAGACGTTGCCAGTAATTCCCTGTTAAACGCCTGCAGATGAATTGTATGCATGCCTAAGGGCATCATCTTTATGAAGTAACGTGGAAACATCGCTAACCACAAATATGAGAGTTAAATTTCAAAATGATCAAAGTGCTGCACAATATTTAAAACGATTGTTAGCTGTTGGAAATGGAAAAGTTTTAGTTGATGCCGGATCTGGATTAATTACTCTTACCAACGACTTTTGCCGATTTTTCTGTCGATGGACAAGGCCACTGTCCATAACGGCCCATGAGCTTTAACGGCCAACTGTCCATAACGGCCCATACATGAGTAGTATAAGAGTTTGTAATAATAATAATTATACTAAATAATGGTAAATATTTATAAAGGGAATTGGCCTGCTCAGCCTAAGCTGGGAGTTGGTTGTTAACTACTCCCCCCTTAAATGGGACACCGTCCTCGGGGACAGCTAATTTGTCGATGGACTATCGTAATTGGGATGCCTCTCGTTTGCGCCTGCAGTGCTGTTGGAGCAGGACCAAGCCGCATAGTGTGAGGCTGACGGCGACTCCCGCGGCGAACCAAATCCTTGGTGCACTTCCAGCCGACGCGTCGTCTTTGAGCTCCTGCATCAGACGCAGGTTGTGCTCATTCATCCGTTGTGGTAGTGCTGACTAAGGGAGAGGCCGCGATTCCCAGGCTCTTTTTCACAGAGTAATTGAGGTTCAAATCCTTTCAAAATTAAAAAGGTGGGTCCCTATCATGGTTGCTGTGAGACCGTCATCGATGGTAATCCTCGTAAGTTTTTCGTTGACGATTATTACTCAGTCGTCCACGATTGTAAGGGGTTTCAGATTGCTGAAACCTCGCCTGCACGTAATTGCCTGGCGCAAGGTTTTGTTGTGGGTTAGTGTCGTGGGACGCCTTTTGCAAAATATGGCCAAGTTGGTAGGAGCGCAATCGGAGACTGCTAGGACTCCGTCATCGCATTTCGCCACGATGTTGTCTCTTTTTTGTAGCATAGTATGGTAGTGTGCGACAGGGAAGAGCAGGACTTTTTTACAAATAAGCTTAACTCTAGGATACTGTACTATGTAAAAACATTAGATTGAAAAAAATTTGTATCTTAGATACAGCCATAAGGCTAACTCACGGAGGTCCCCGTGAGCTGTTCGCCAAAGATAGATTTAAGGTCGTTGTGATTAAATATAACCGGATTTATAATATTGTTCTTGACAAGTGTGATTGCGCGCATGCAATTTTGTAACTCTGAAATAAAGATTCTATTCCTGGCTAGAGGTGTTTCCAAAAGGTGGCCGGCGTCAACTAACCCGTTCCTTTTTTGCTTGAGAATTTTATTTACTGAATCTATAAGTTAGTTAATGTGTTTCTGTGTTGATTACAACCTGCCTATTGCTTGCGCTGCTTCCTTTGTTTTAATATTATAGAGGTCCTCCGCTTCGGCCTTGCCTACCACAACCAAGAGTGCCGAGTCCAGGAAATCTAAGCTCCTGGCCATTCTATCCAATAACGGAATATACTTTGCGTGAGAGAGTCGGTGGTTAGCGTGCTCGCTCTAGACAGCAGTAAGATTAGTATCACGGCAAGCCTGTGGGGATTGCGGTGGTATCGAGTTCTGTATAACATAAGGGCGAGTATGGATGGTGTAGATGTTTATTCTATATTGTCCTTATGGACCACCCTCCCTTTAATGAGAACCGACGTGTTTAGATCTGCTTCTATGCGCTCTTCTGAGTAGAGCAGCGTCAGTTTATTTCCGAGTCTTTTATTATTGCGCACGAGAACCTTTTCCCCAACTTCAAAGACTTTGTTTTATCTCGAAGTGTTGATTCGGTCGAGGTTAGTCTGTTGCGCCTTGTCAATCTTGGCTCTAATAGCCGAGTTGACTTCGTCGCTGCTGGCATGGATAACTTCCACTGGCCTACAATCCGTGACTGAGTGCAACGATCTTTTGTATTCTTCCCGCAATATTTTTGTAGCCCGCAAAATTAATTCCACAGTGTCGTCAATTTTTTTTATCGATTTTGAGGCACCTGGCTATTTCTGCCAAGGTGCTGTGGAATCTTTCCACTTGGCCATTGGAGCTACTGTGAAGCGGTGGGGCATTAATGACATCGATGCTGTATTGGATTTTCAGCAAAGACGTAATCGTTTCAGAATTGAAGGAAGCCTTATTGTCACAATCTAGTTTTGTGGTAGAAATTTACCGATTGGAGTATAGGGGCCCGTACATCAACTATTGCCCTAGAAGATAAGGGCTGTACAATGGCGAACTTTGAGAACTTATCGATGTAAGTTAGGAAGGTTTTTTTGTCGGTAGAGAAAATGTCAATATGTAACATCTCTCCTACATATGAAGGAATTGGGGTGCTTCCTAACTCCTGTCGCTTGGGGTGGCGATCGTATTTGGCTTTATTGCAGACTTTTCAATTCGCGACAACTTCGCTGGCCAGTTTTGACATGTTCGGGAAATAGTAGTCACGAAGAATTTGCTTGGCGTTTTCCTGCGCAGCCCTGTGGGCGCGGTTGTGTTCGGCATAAACGATTTCCAGTTGTTCATTGGTATTTGTAATGTCAGTTACAAAGTTTTTACAGTGGCAAAATTTCGTTGCAGGGAACTCCTGCCTCAAGGCGTGTTGAATACAAGCTAGTGTCGGAAAGTCGCAGTGAATCGCGTTTACGACGTTGGCGTTGATGATTTCTTTAACAGATTCGACAAGTAGGGTTTTGTTATTAAAATGAACAACGGGGCGAGTTCTATTGCCAAAAACAATGGTGGTCTGTGAAGATCCGAACCCCCTGAGTGCCGTAAAGGTAGTTCTGTAGTTTGCCTATGGCCCAAACTATCGCCAACAATTCTCTTTCGTTGGTGGCGTAATTTAGTTCGTGATCTTTAAGCGTACGCGAGATCATTGTAATGCGCCTGTTGTTTTGGGACAATACCTGTGTTTCTGTGTTGATTACAACCTGCCTATTGCTTGCGCTGCTTCCTTTGTTTTAATATTATAGAGGTCCTTCGCTTCGGCCGTGCCTACCACAACCTAGAGTGCCGAGTCCAGGAAATCTAAGCTCTTGGCCATTCTGTCCAATAACGGAATATACTTTGCGTGAGAGAGTCGGTGGTTAGCGTGCTCGCTCTAGACAGCAGTAAGATTAGTATCACGGCAAGCCTGTGGGGATTGCGGTGGTATCGAGTTCTGTATAACATAAGGGCGAGTATGGATGGTGTAGATGTTTATTTTATATTGTCCTTATGGACCACCCTCCCTTTAATGAGAACCAACGTGTTTAGATCTGCTTCTATGCGCTCTTCTGAGTAGAGCGGCGTCAGTTTATTTCCGAGTCTTTTATTATTGCGCACGAGAACCTTTTCCCCAACTTCAAAGACTCTGTTTTGTCTTGAAGTGTTGATTCTGTCGAGGTTGGTCTGTTGCGCCTTGTCAATCTTGGCTCTAATAGCCGAGTTGACTTCGTCGCTGCTGGCATGGATAACTTCCGCTGGCCTACAATCCGTGTCTGAGTGCAACGATCTATTGTATTCTACCGTAGCCCGCAAAATCAGGGGGCCCGCAAACCCCCTGAGTGCCGTAAAGGTAGTTCTGTAGTTTGCCTATGGCCCAAACTATCACCAACAATTCTCTTTCGTTGGTGGCGTAATTTAGTTTGTGATCTTTAAGCGTACGCGAGATCATTGTAATGGGCCTCTTGTTTTGGGACAATACCGCGCCTATTCCACTGGCTGAAGCGTCGGTGGTTAGGTCAAATGGTAATTTGAAATCGGGGTACATCAGAATGACATCTTCTGATGCCAGGATATTACGCAGATGGTCAAACGCATTGCGCTGGGTTTCATCCAACGTAATAGGAAGTTTTTATACCCTTGCAGAGGGTATTATAATTTTGTCCAAAAGTGTGCAACGCAGTGAAGGAGACATCTCCGACCCTATAAAGTATATATATTCTTGATCAGGATCACCTCCTGAGTTGATATGAGCATGTCCGTCTGTCCGTCTGTCCGTCTGTCTGTCTGTCTGTTTCTACGCGAACTAGTCTCTCAGTTTTTAAGCTATCGTCTTGAAACTTTGCACACACCCTTCTTTCCTTTGCACGCAGTATATAAGTCGGAACGGCCGGGATCGGCCGACTATATCCTATAGCTGCCATATAACTGATTGATCGGAAATGGTATAACTTTGGTGTTTTTAGAGTTACAGAGTTTAGATACGAGTTTAGGTACGAATGCTACTTTTGGCAAAATAATACGACCTACCAAATATCGGATTGATCGGAAATGTTATAACTTCGGTGTTTTTAAAGCTAGATTTTGGTATTGGTACGAATGCTATTTTTGGCAAAATAATACAACATGCCGAATTTCATAAGGATCAGCCGACTATATCCTATAGCTTCCATATAACTGAACAATCGGAAATTACCCAACTTTGGTGTTTTTGAAGATAGAAAGTTGGAACTTCGTACAGATTATATTTTTGGTCAGTTAATACAACCTACCCAATTGAATAACGATCGGCGGACTATATCTTATAGCTGCCATATAACTGAACGATCGGAAATGGTATTTGGTAAAAATACCAACTTTGGTATTTTTGAAGATGGAAGCTTGGTACTTTGTTTTAGATTTTTTATTGTAATAAATTGGTTACATTATGATATTCTCATAGAATCGGCCAATTTAATCCGATGTTTGCGATATATATCCGGTTTTAAGTGCAAGGGTATATCAACTTCGGCTCCGCCCGAAGTTAGCTTTCCTTTCTTGTTTCGACATGTTTTTACTGACCGATCCGTTTTGCCCTTTGAGAATGTGAGTAAGGGGCCGGGCAATGGAGGCAAAATTCTTGATAAAGCTTCTGTAATAGCCCGCCAGGCCGAGGAAGGACCTGAGGCTAAACTGAGTTTTGGGTTCGGAGAACTCTTGTATTGCCCTGACTTTTTCAGGGTCTGTTTTTGTTCCCCCTCTCGTAACTATATATCCTAAAAATTCTACGCTTTCTTTAAAGAATGTAGTCTTTTCTCGTGCCACCTTCATGTTGGCATCGATAAGCCGCTTAAGCACTATATCGATGTGCTTAACATGTTCGGTTTCGTTTTCGGAAAAAATGATAAGGTCATCGACGTAAACGTAACATACCTTGTCTATTTCTTCCCGCAGCACATCATCGATGGCTCTTTGCTACCTGCGTTTTTTAATCCGAAAGGCAGTCGGCAAAATTCGTATTTCCCTCCATTAACTGAGAACGAGGTTTTTTCCCGATCTTTCTCGGCCAAGTATATCTGATGATACCCTGACCTCAAGTCTAGGGTAGTAAAGTATTTGGCTTTCCCCAAGTTCGCCAGAATCATGAGAATGCTTGGCATAGGGTAGCGATCGGCAATTGTTTGCTCGTTTAGTTTCCTAAAGTCGATTACCAAGCGCTTCTTCCTGATGCCATTATCGTCAGTCCCTTTTTTGTCAACTACCCAAGTAGGGCTGTTGTACGGGGATCTGGAAGGCCAGATTATTCCATTGCTCAGCAGCTCTTTGATTTCGTAACAAAGTCTGCTGACCCTATGGGGTAGGGGTATAATCTGGAGTAGACGGGTTCGTCACTCTTAGTTCGAATAGTGGCGATGACAGAGGTGTTGAAAGTTAGCGCCTCGTTAGAGGTCGAAAACACCTTTATTCTTTTCAGAATAACTTTTTTGAATTCTGCTTTCGCCGAATTTGGTACCACTATGTCATCAATTTTGGTGAAATTAACGTTTTCACAGTCAAAGAACTTGAGCTTTTCAGTAACGTTTCCGTATTTTATTACGCTGTCGTCTAAGTCCAATGCCACTCCTGCTCGCGTGAGCGAGTCGAACCCTATTATAGCATCGAACGTGCTCAGTGTGTCCAACAGAAAAAATGGGGCATCTAACCCAAAAATGCGCATTATGCACTTGTTCTTGACGTTACTGGAGCCGTGAATAGAGCTCACAGTGAAGGGGGTCATGACCGGCATTACATTCCTTAGCTCCTTTACGGGCTTAACGTAATTCTTTGCCGCCCCCGTGTCTATGAGTATTTTTAGTGTTCTACTAGCCAACTGTCGCTCGACAAACGGCAGTCGGGAGCGCTCCCTAAAAAATTGAGGAGGTCATTAAGTTCGGCAGTGTCAACGTCTTCTTCAAAGTAACTTCAAAGTAACGTCTTCTGTGGCGGAGTAACTTTCCTCCCGTTGGGGTTGGGCTATATTGTTAACGCGTTGTTAACCCGATTGCCGCTAGGACGAGTTCTGCCTTTTGTAATTATTATTACTTTGCCGCTTCCTTCAGCTTGTCTCCGGTCTGAATTTGGCCGTCGAGGGGTCTACTTCCATGGGTTGAACTTTATTCTGGTGCATGGTTTCAGAATCCTCGCATTTCGGGAATAGGTTATCCTCGTGAGACTTGCCTTGGCCCTGCCTAGGAATGAAGTGTGGATTTTTATCCTCAGCTTTCCATTGTCTTCCCTGACCTTTATTGTTGCGTCTATTGCCCTCATAAAAAGGGGCCTTGTCTTCTATGGCTTTCGCGTAGGATGCCGCGAACGCACTTCTTTCAATGCTGTTCTCAGCCTCCCGTGCTAAAGCTAGTGCGGACGAAAGGTCCTTAGGTTGTGCTGGCAGCACGAGTGATTTGAGAGGTCTTTTTGGCCCTGCAATGAAGGCATGAAGGGCGTCATCCCTAACCTCCTTATTCAAGATCGTTGCCGTGTCCATAGTATGAGACATGACTATCTTGTTGGTGACGAGGGTGAGTTTCCTCTCGACCTCGTCATAATATGTCATAAGGTCGGCATCTCCTTGCCGAACCATTTCGAAATTCTGCCGTAGCACCTTTAAGGACGTTTTGTCCGCGTATGTGCAATCCAGCCTAGCTAGAATTGCATCGAAATTTAAAACAGTATTATGGGACGTGAGGAGTGATCGCGCGTTACCGCAAATTTTGTTCTTGATAATAACCACTGCTTCATAGTGGGTCTCGCTGCCTTTGTATCTCTTGAATACCTCATACGCATCTAATGCGGCCTGCCTCCACGACACGTATTCGCCATGGCTGCCACTAAAGGTTGGGAGCGATTTTACGATGTCTAATTTGACACCGCACTCTATGGTGGGGTCTGGTGTTACCCTTTCATATACTTCTACTTGGGGTGCCTGCGCAATTAGCGAGCTGACCTGGTTTCTAACTGATTCAATTTCTGCTCGCCAGCGCTGCTCCTGTGCGGTTAGTGCGACATTGACGGCATGTGTTATGAGCGCTTGTATCATTTCTGGGTTCATTGTTGGTGATAATAGTTGTGTCGTTGTGTGATAAAATCCGATTTCTTCACTATCGTCACTGTCCACTTCTTGTTTTACTTCCCTGTATTCCCAACTCATCGGCCGCAAATGGGGCTGAGTAAGTTAATCGGCAGTAATAAGGGCGAAAATTTGCGTTTGCGCACGACGTTTAGTTGGACAACACCTGTAGCCAATTCAGGGTCTTGCGACAATTATTTCAGAGGACTCACTACACGGTGGGTGAAGCACAATTAATTGCAAGAGAAAATATAAAAGTAAACCCGCAGAATTTATACATCTCCAGAAAAACTCCAGTTGGGAATTGGTTGGAGCGAAGCAACAGGCTTAGCAATCACACAAAATTTCTGTTTTTTTTTTCAAAATAAACACGTGCAAATCAATTATCTTTACAGAATAATCAAGGGAAACAGGTGACGGGCAAATTTTCTATGCGTGATCGCCACTCAAAAATGCAAATAAATATATATTTAAAATAATTATTTATTTATTTATTTATTTAACAAAATAAATCTAGTATATAATACCAAATCTAATGGGTTTCTTAAAAGAGTACTAGCTGCTATGGCCTACGACTCGTAACTTAGTTAATTATTTACAATACTTAAATATTAAGGTTGGATTTGATTACAAATGTATAAAGGTTTGTTATGTTTTCTTGAGAAACTACATTTAAACTGTCGGATGGTTTATGTTGTTTGAAAATGTGAGCCCTGACGCTCTCTAGAAGACGGCATGAGTTAAGAAGATGGTCTATTTCAAGGCGTTCGCCACAAAGGCAAGAGGGACGTGGTGTTCCTGTAAGAATATGTTCGTGTGTTGCAGGAGTGTGTCCGATGCGAAGGCGAATGAAAGTTGAGCATACCCGCTTTCCAAGGTAGGCAGGCAGAGAAATTCTTGTAAAAGTATTGTTGATGGAAAAATATCGGTGGTTATAAAGTTCCCATTCTCCAATTTGTTTGTCCTTAAGGTGATGACGGATTAGGTTACTTATGTCCTTGCTGTTGAAAGGACTGAACAGAGGAGACGGTTTTAGTCTCATGTCCTGGGCAGCCTGATCTACTAGTTCATTGCCAACGATTCCTTGGTGGCTGGGGGTCCATAAGAGAGTTATCTTGTTGGTGGTGGAAAGCTTTCTAATCTCCTCGATTGTGGGATCGGTGTGCCCCCAGTTCCTTAAAGAAGATAAGGTGGAGAGGCTATCGGTACAGATAACAAATTGTCCAAAGTGTTTCTTGGCGAAGAGGCAGGCTTGTAGTATGGCGAAGGCTTCGGCTGTAAAGATGGAGTTGTACTGAGGTAGCATTCCTCCTGAGATTATTTTGCCTTCGCTGTCGACAACAGCAAAGGTAGTTGATTCGTCTGTTTTAGATCCATCGGTGTAGAGCCATGATTTTGAGCCAAGTTTTTCTTGTAGCGATCGGAAGCGGGTCTGGAATTCTGATCTCGAGGTATTCTTTTTTGAGGCGTTATACATATCCAGGTTCACATTAGGTTTTGTATTGTTCCAGTAGGCTGGGGGCTTTGTGTACTTTAGTTTGGGAGGTGGTAGGCCAAGCTGCGTTGTGTAGTTGGCACATCGCCTAAGGGTGGATATGATTTTGTATATTCGTTTTTGCTTAAACAAAGCAGAAAAATCCTTCCTTAAAAGAGCATTTTTTGTTAAATGCAATTTGGGAATGAGCTGCATGGTCGTTTCTTTTCTGCGGGCCTGAATGCTCGGAAAACCGGATTCAGCCAAGATGCATGCGGTAGGAGAGGTAGGATACGCGTTAAGAGCACGTCGAATTGCACCGTGGTATGGAGCCTGCAGCTTGCTTAGGTGCGATTTTGCACACCATCCGTAAACTGGTAGGCCGTAATCTATTTTAGAGAGCATCAGGGCACGAGTAATCCCTAAAAGTGTATTGATGTGAATGTTAGTATATTTGGATGACAAAAATTTTATAATATTCAATCTAGTCTCGAGCTGTTTTCTTAATTTAATACAGTGTTGATCAAAAAGGAGTTTGGTATCGAAGGTTAAGCCCAAAATGGTTAAACTTTTTACATTTTCAATTATTTTGTTTTTAAAGTTAATTTCAGAGAGAGAGCATCTGTGCTTACGGCAAATATGAAGTATTTTACATTTTTCTATGGCTAGGGAGGCACCCGAAATGGCTCCCCAGGAATCTATGTCTCTTAATATATCTACAAATTTATCTCTAACAGTATTTACATTTTTAAGTTTGGTAAACAGAATTGCGTCATCTGCATATATTGAGACTTGAATATCCTTATATCTACGTATTATACAATTAAGTTTTTCGAAAGCAATAATAAAAAGAACAACTGAAAGAGGGGAGCCTTGCGGGATGCCGTTATAGAGGCTGTGGGTGTTAGAGGTGTTGTTGTTAACGCGAACTCTGAAGGATCTATTGGTCATGAAGGCCTTTATAAGGTTATAAAGTTTTGGACCAACACCCCAGCGCTCAAGCTGACTGAGTACGGCATGAATCCCTACACGATCGAAGGATCTTTCAAAATCCGTCGCCAATATAGAGACGTGATTTTTTGTGGAAAGGGCGTTCGACGCGAAGTGTTGAATACGCAATAAGGCGTCCATAGTACTATGTTTTTGTTTGAAAGCTACTTGGTTATGTGAGATTAGGTTATTGCGGGTGATGAACCACATAAGTCTGCGGGCTATAATTTTATCTATTGTTTTACCTAAACAGGATAGGAGGGAGATGGGGCGGTAGCTGTTAATTTCGGCAGGAGGTTTATTGGGCTTGGGTATTGGGATGACAGTGGCTGATCTCCAACTGTGTGGGTATGTTCCGGAGTTTAGGATTTGATTATATATTTCTAAAAGTCTAGTTTTGAGGGAATGTGGCATTTCTCTAAGCATAGGATAGGAAATCCTGTCTGCACCAGGGGTTTTACCCTTTGACCCTGCTAAGGCATTATCAATTTCACCTAGAGTAAAGCGTTTATCTAATGTTTTGGCAGGGGGTGTCAGTGTTGTCGGAAGATAGGTCAGGGATAAATAGGCATCTTTTTGGTGTATGTATTCGTCTGAAAAGTTACTATCTGCCGAGTAGTTAGACCAGAGATGCCCGAACTCTTCGGCGATACCCTGAGAATCTTTTACGACACCTGAATGACACTTCAAGAATCGAAATGGTTGTTGTGGCACACCAGCCAGCCTCTTTACGTCGGACCAAACTTTTTTTGAAGAAGAAAGAGGGGATATCCTGCAGGTGAAATTTTCTAGACATTTCCGTTTAGCCTCAAGTACAGATTTTTTAAAAACTGCATTGGCTCTTTTATAATTTTTTAGATTGGTGTCTGACATACTGGCCTTGTAAACCGCGAACAAGTATTGCTTTTCATTTCGAATCTTCTGAAGTGTATAATTCCACCACGGAACTGCTGCCTTACGCACAACACGTTTGGTTTGAGGGATACTGGAGTTAGCTGCAGACCTAATGCCTTTGGTTAATTGGGCAACTTGGTGGCTTAAGCAACCGGTCTTCCAACTAGTTGCTGTCTGTTTGCACCTTGATCTATATACATCCCAATTAGATAAATCTATTTTATATTTAGGTAGGGGAGGGGTGTGGTCAGGACTGAAATTGATGGAAAAAATAATTGATATGGGGAAATGATAACTTCCGAAAAGGTTGGCCAAGGTCGACCAACTGCACCTATGTGCTATTTGCGAGGTGATCAAGGAAAGGTCTACATGGGTTAGGGTGTTATGGGTGGATAAATGTGTGGGAGATCCATCGTTTAGGACAATCAAACACTCTGGTGTTTGATTGAGGAGAGCCCCAAAGAGGATACCACGAGTTAAAGTCCCCTAGAACGATGTATGGTTGTCTAACTGTGTCAAGAATAGCAGATACGTCGAATGTAGAAAAGCTTTGATTAGGAGGAATGTAAACATTGACGATCTGTATGTCAATGCTTACATTGAGCTCCAAAACAGAGCAGAGGATTTTGTTTTTTTAAAGGTTTTGTTTAATAAGAATACCGATACCTTGCTTAGCACTGATATTCTGCGGTAAATTGTGGAAATAACCAACGTAGCCTTTGGGACAGACAAAATTCATAAAGTTAAATGGCAGGTTTGTTTCTTGTAAACATAAAATGTCAGGCGATTGTTCTTTTATTAGAATAGAAAGTTCGTGGTAGTTGTTAAATATTCCGTTTATATTCCATTGCAAGATTTTAATTGGCATAGATTAAATTTAAAAAATAAAATAATACTAAAATTAGTATTATAGTGGTGATGATTAATGTAAAGGGAAAAAAATGAACTATGAATCCGGTGGATCCATAGAATCAGAATCAGAAATCGGATAAGATACTTGGGACGTAGATATAGTTGGGGATTTAGGTATAATTATATTGTTTGCTTCTTCAGTAAGAGCTTTAATATCATTGGAGAGCGAGCGCATAAAAGAGCTCGGGTATTGAGTATTGGGTATAGTAGAGAGAGAAGGCTTGTATGAGTTTGAATTAGAAGAGGTTGGCATGTTGGTAAGAGAGGTCGAGTTGATCTCACTATCAGGCTTCGGAGTTGTGGTACTTTTGTCTGTTTTCGTGGTTATCATGTTCGGGGTTGGGGCAGTTGTAATAGACGAGCTTTCTGAGCTGGCGACAGAAGCGAAGGTAGTCGATGCGTTGTTCTTATTTGTTTGTTGTTGTAGAATAATACGGGCTTCACGGAAGCTGCATTTCTTGCTTGTTTTTATGCAGAGAAGTTCTCTCTGGTATTGATATTTTGAAACGCAAGTTGCGGTGTTTTTGCAGTGTTTCATTGTGTGTCCCAGTAGTTGACAAGACTTGCACCTCATTGGATTAGGAAAGTATTCCCTAACCTTTACGGTATGCCAAGAGACGTCAAGCTTGCTCGGTAACTTGTAAGAGTCAAATGTGACAAGTATTTTGCCGAAGGGTTTGGGTTTGCCGTCAATCATTTTCGTAAATTTGTAAACGCTATGAACATTTTGCGACTTCAGCTCTTCGACAATTTCTGTTTCGGGAACATTGATCAAGCAAGGGGCATAAATTGTGCCTTTAACATAATTAAGAGATTGGTGAAGTTTGATTTCAACATCAGTTATACCAGGCAAAGCAGAAACTTTGGTAAAGTTATCGGCGACTTCACGGGAGTTAACCAGGAGAAGCAGATTACCATCACGTAAGGTTGATATAGAGGAGATTTCTTTGCTTATAAGCTTAAGAGAGCGGTGGACTGCGAAACAAGAGAATTCGGATAGCGGTTTAGTGGATTTGGATGCAACGACTATAAATCGTGGGTTTTTTTGCTGGGTTAAGGGAAGTTCAGGGAAATCGACGGGAAGTTTATGATATGGTCTTTTTTTTTTGCTTTGGGGCTAGCGCTAAGGCTGGCAAAGCGGTTATCACCAAGATTTGGTGGCCCGGGGGCCATGGTAATTATTTTGGTGTGCACTTGAAAAAAAAAATTGCTAGAACCACGTGCGCGAAGGGAAGATCGTAGGCCGAGAAATAGGCGAGAGAGTGAAAGAAGCAAATTGCAAGAGACCACTGATAGTTCGGAAGACAACGACGTCCGCACTCGAAGAGAGATAGTCGGTGACTGTTAAAATAATTGTTTGTTGTATTTTTTAAATTTGAATTTAAATTGCTAGCTCTGGCACAAGTTTGTATGTAAAATTTTTCGTAGTTCGTAGACACTTTATTTATTACAATATCACGTATTGACCTGGATACTATCTTAGGCGCACAGTCACTTACATTTTATATTCCTTAGAGTGAGATTCGAGGAATGATTAATTTGTAATATTATCCAGTAGTTGGGCGCCAATTAACGGGTGTGAGGGGAGGGGAACGGTCGAAGTGGTGTCCCTCGCCGCTGTCTCCCATAATTAGTAGCCGGTTGGCCGTACTGCTCCTATGCTGAGATTAGGATATATGGTGGAAGAGAACTGTCCTTCGATACCGCTGGCCTAGAGACTCAGTCGTTATATTAGTTAATAAAGGATTTGACGGCTAAGTGCCGGAGTTTCATTAGTATGAGCTGGTGCTCTTGCTTTATTGAATACAAAATATGAACTAACTTAAGACTTAACAAAAGCTCATGCAAGACCGTATGCCCGTGGCAGACCGCTAACCATGGACTTTTGCAGAAGTCATACGATCGCTGTCAGCCAATGAGACAAGGCCACTGTCCATAACGGCCCATGAGCTTTAACGGACAACTGTCCATAACGGCCCATACATGAGTGGTATAAGAGTTTGTAATAATAATAATTATACTAAATAATTGTAAATGGGAATTGGCCTGTAATTGTATAAAGGGAATTGGCCTGCTCAGCCTAAGCTGGGAGTTGGTTGTTAGCTTATACACGATAAATATGAAAATTATGGAACTGACGATAATACAAAATTATGGAATTGTGGGGTGTCACAGTCAAAAATAAAAAATTAGACAGTCAAGTAGAAAAACTACTCAAAAAAAGTAAAAAAGTAAAGGAACGCTTAAAAGGACACAGGAGATATTGTTCAGTTGTATGGAAGCTATAAGATATAGTCAGCCGATCGTTATGCCATTTAGTGGGTTGTATTAACTGACCAAAAATCGAATCTGTAGAAGTTCCAACTTTCTATCTTCAAAAACACGAAAGTTGAGTTTTAAAACACTGAAGTTATAGCAATTCCGATCAATCAGTTATATGGCAGCTATAGGATATAGTCGGCCGATCTCGGAAGTTCCGACGTATATACTGCGTGCAAAAAGAAGGGTGTGTGAAAAGTTTCAAGTCGATAGCTTTAAAACTGAGAGACTAGTTTGCGTAGAAACAGACTGACAGACGGACATGCTCATATCAACTCTGGAGGTGATCCTCATCAAGAATATATATACGTTATAGGGTCGGTCGTTGCACACTTTTGACCAAAATATAATACCGTCTTAATGGGTATAAAAATCAAAATTCAAAACATGAAATTATTATACAAGAAAACACAAATCAAGAAGAAATTGTCACAGAAAAAATATAAACCAATATTCTCTAAAAACTGAGAGACCAATTAAAAGAAATTAATAATGAATCGCGACGATCCATTTTAGAAGGGGGAGAGTTATCCAACCAATGAAACTAGGCCTCTTATGACATTTATAAACAATTTTCCAAAATTCAATCTCAACGATCTTCGCATAGCCTTTGCCATTGGCTATAAAGTATAAAAAGTAAATATCAGCTTCCGTTCGAAGCCTAATAAATTGCGCCTTCCCCAGCAATTGCGTCTTCCCCATTCCAAGCCCCAAATAAACTGCGTTGGTCAGCAAAATTGAATTTCACAATAGGATGAGACACTTACATCTAGAGCTTATATTTTAAACAAAAAGAAACTTCTTGAAATTCGAGAAAAGCTTTTGGCCGATGTTCTTTGGATCAGATTTAAGATTTGGCAGTCTTATTTTGACCCGAGCCGAGATCAGTGACGGAAATAAATGTTAATATTAATTTTGTGTAAAGAATATTTCTAATAAAGGTTTATCACCAAATAATATTAGAAATAAAAAATATAAATTTTTTTTTCAAAAAGTTTTTATTTTTGCAATTAACTTGCACTCAAATTTAAAAATGTCCCAGTTGGGATGTATTGTTGTTTATCAGGAAAAGTACAACTACCCGAAATTGAAACACCACCTGAACCATTGCGCGATATACTTCTCAGTACAGATCCAGGATCTACCCTGTTCCTTGAAGTCAATTCGTACATTTAATTCATGCTTCCAAATGACATCGTTTTTACTCATCATAGATATTAATCGTGAATATTGTAGAAATAACAGGTATTGTTAGTCGCAATGTTCCACTACTTAATGACGAACAAATATTATTTACGACCGCATTATGCTCGCAGATGCGGCAGGACTAGGAAGATTTTTTTTTGCGCCGCAACATAAAAAACAATTGTCTATTGGCATAGTGCTGAAACAATGTAAAATAATTATTTGGGATGAACATATAGGGATATAAAAAACAATGATAAACTATTTGGCGGCTCTTTGTTACTCCTTTCAGGTGTTTTCATATAAACTATTCCCGTTATTCCACGTTCATCGTACGCTAATTAAATTAATGCTTGCTTAAAATCATCGCGATTGTGGCGTAATGTTGAAAAAGTACAACTGACGAAGAATATGCGCGCTGAATGCAACCGCCGAAACTTTCTCTAAACAACTGTTTAGAGAAAACAACATCAAAATCGATAAAAATGTTGACCGATTGAGAGAATGGCTAGTGCACCAAACAGCATTTCTGCATTCATTACAAAGCTGGGAGGCCCAATCGACCGAAGGCTCGCTACTGCATAACTGCATAACTGCATAACGATTACGTTTAAAAGTGGTGTACTTACCTGGAAAAACTTTGAAGCTAAATATCTCCGGTTTTAGCAAAGTTTCTTAAAAGGCTTTAATGTGGGATGAAAAGAGAGATCTGTAAGAATATAGTTTAAGGAGTTTGCTACGTAGCTCCCTATTATTTTGATAAGTGTTTAAGTTTTTGAATGTTGTGAACGAAAAAGAGGTGGAAGGTTGATCAGTGGCAGAGAACGGCACGGGTGTCACTTTTCGACACCCTATGCATACAAGTTAACTGAAGTTAACCGCGCAACGGTAATGTCCGATTATTTAAGAGCTCGCTCTAGCCAAACCTCTGACACAGCGTCTGGCCGGATGCCCATACATAGCCGGTGAACACTGCATATTTGGGTGGCCACTATGAAATACATTTTTGTTAGCTTGAAGTTTCATTTTGTATCTGAGCTTCATTCAATAAAGAAGGCATTAATTCAATACTCCAGCACAGTCGTTAAAGTCAATTCATTTGCTTGGTTTTTTTTGCATAATTGGTTACCGTGCCTTATGGCAGTAACAACGGAGTTAGTAACTCTCACCATAACTTCCCGAATGAAGAACCCCCTCGGCAACCGCCAGGGATAACACTCATCTCCCACACCTGTGACGTCATCGCCATCAGTGAGGGATAAGCGAATACACCCTTCCACCCATAACTTTACTAAATTACACATATACATTTTTGTGTGCGAGTATCACTCGCCACTCATAAGACAAAAGGCAATACCGACACACACAATTTTTGTATAAGTTTAACGTGTGTTTTGCCTTTCTTGCACTAGTGATTTTGTTACTGTGTCTTAAGACGCAAAAACCCGGATATTTTTTGGTCGCTTGTGAAGATCATACCTGCCACCCTCAAAAAGAGTGGAATAAGAGAAAAGGTAAAAAAAAAATATCATGGAAATAAAGCATTGGTAGGAAAAACAAACATAAAAGTCTCGGGTGTTTTGGCAAATACTCGAGTGTTTTAAAAAACACTTCTACGCATTGATCGGCTTCTTTCATTGCTCTTTAGGTAAGAATATCTGTAAGCGAAGGTTTTATTTAAATTTTTGTTTAACATTTTTATATTAATTTTTTAAATGTTATATGTATGTACGTATGTACATATTCTTTTTAATTTTAATTATTCAACTAAAATTGATAATTTTGTAATTGTAATTTAAGGGGGACATCTGAGTAACAGGCGAAAAAAAGCGGATTTTCTGGAATTTTTTTTGGCCAAATGAAAGAGCCAATCGAAAATTTGTAAATGAGGTCCATGGCCGAACACCTAACGTCTTTAATTTTTTATCTAGAACAAAAAATGAAGTTTGGTTAGTTTCTGTACATCAACGGCTATATATCGATATATTGATTTTTTGCAAAATGGTGAGTGATTGAAAAAAATTTTCAATTTTCAGGAACAAAAAACGTCACAAAATTGTTGATAAAAAAAAAAAATAAGCAATATAAAAAAAAACGTGTGTCGATAAACTTAGGTATTCTGAGAATACTGTCAAAATTTTAGATCGATAGGTTAAGAGTTGTTCCAGTTAGGTGTTCGGCCAACTCAAAAAAAGCGGTTTCGAGAAAAACGCGTTTAAAGTTTTATGTACTGTGGGATATACCTTTGAGGCATCGCCGCAGAATGGAAAATTTCGACACTTAGACACTTTTGCCGGACTCTTTCTTATGATATGTTATTTTTAAGACCCTAAAAATTTATTTAAGCGAAAAACAAAATTTTCGATTTTTTCAAAACTCTACTCAGATGTCCCCCCTTAAGAATTGTAAAAAAAAAAGATCTTAAGCCAATTAAAATACATTTTTCCTTTTCTTTCTAATTACCTATGCACGGGTGCACGGGTACCAAGAACATACAAAAGTAAAAACAAACAAAACCCTTTCCTACGATCGTTTTATGTCTTCGTTATATAGAAGAAAGAAGTGCCTTTATATCATAAAAGAACAATGCCTCCACACTCAATAAACTTACCGAGTACAAAAAAAAAACCGGCATACACGCGAAATCATGGATGTTTGCAGACACCCGTACTTTCTTGCAAAACTTCGTGCATGAAAGACACTCGGATGCTTAAAATACTCGTTGTTTTTTCGTATGTACTCATTGTGCGAGGGGCTTGCTGCCGTTTCTGATCAGTGGTTCTAATATGTGGAATTTTCACACCAACTGGTTTTACAAATAGGCTGATGTTTTTGGGCAAACATATTTTCTTGCCAAAAAGTGGGTAAACAAATCGTCTTAAACATCGGCGCGGGCACCCAAGATTTGGGTGCTTCTTCCAAGTGCGTGCGTCTTATATATTATTATACGTTTATTTAGTTGCGTCCTCCACCTTCCGTAATTGTCGGCTGAGCGGATGCCTTATATCGGCTAAAGAGCGCAGAGCTTGTCAATGATTTTTCGAAAACCAGTAATCCACTCTTTAAATCCGCTCTTATTTTGTTTCATGAACGATCTCATTTCAATGAGCAACAATAATGAAGACCTTCGGGAAATGGCATCCGAAACTGAGTCAGTGAACCCTGCACACTTGGCGCGTACAACATTTTCACAAAGCCAGCAATGGATGATAGGCTGGGATGATGAGATAACAAGATTTCATTGAGCAGACCAGTTTATATTCCATTATAATATTACAAATATAAAAAGTTTCATAAACCACTGTGCCTCTATTTGGCAGCGGGAGCTTTGACAAGAGCGATTGAAAATAGCAGAAATAGAGATAAGAACCTCTATTGCATAAGAGTAAGATTACACCAGGGGTGCCCAAGCTCAGCATACGGCAGAGCAAACTCGAATATCAATGCAAAAAATCACCAATACATTAAAGATAGAAATTTTTTTTGCAAGTCATGTCGGTATACTGAAAAAAATTATAGTACAATTTTCAATGGGAAAAAGTAATACAAAAATATTTATAAAATACAAATTAAAAACTGTAATAAAGTTATAAATAAAAGAAATTCATAGCTCAGATGTTAACCATTCTTTTTGAGATCTTAACCAAAAGTAATTTTTTGCAGTGAAAAGTTTTCGGTAATACAAAAACAAAGTCCCTTCGTATTAGTACGAAAAACTGAGACACTATACAATTATTGTTGCTTAACTCGAAAAAACGAAAAATTGTTTTTGTATTTAGCCCTTGCCTATGCTACGAGCCACACACGTATATGAAATTTCATTTCCCATATAACGAGCAATTCCAACAACAATGGAGCTCCGAGAGCAATGGAGCTGGGCACCCCTGGATTACACAGTGCTACAGTGATTTGGAACTTTTAAAGAGACATAGTGTTAAGAGAAGGCCCAAATAAATAGGTCTTACTCCAATGAGTTCCGTTTGGATACGGTTTTTATGTTGTACAATTCTCTTACAAGAAAGATACATAAAAATCTTAAATCTATTTAATACTTATCAACGCACTGTACGCTGACCTGCTATCCGACCCTTTCTTAAAAGCCATAAGCGCACCACTTAATTAAGATTAATTATGTAAGTATACGAAAGTACGAAAGTATACTTACATAATAAGTAATATACACTCATCAACTCATAACCACCAGACATTAGGTACCATTGCAAAGAATCGGTATAAACGGTGGGAGCACTCCATTATCACGGCCTTAAGGCGCGGTTGTCTTGTAGGGGGGCGTTGCTGCCACAAAAGATTCCAGTAAGAAAAATGAAGAAGTCGGGGGCGTCGTCGGGTTATACGCATTCATCTTTATTCGCTGCTTACATGATACTAAACTTAACTTAGAAAGAATAAACGCTAAACGTAAATATAAACCAGAGCGGACGATCGACGACGGCCGGATGCGCTCTTCAGCACGGATGAGCTTTTCAGCGCGGGTGCGCTTTTCAGCGCGGATGCGCTCTTTAGTTCAGCTGAGCGGCACAACGGCCCCTCACCTAAACATCCCGCCCCCTTGCAATCGCTCGGGTTGCAACAGATCCATCGTCGCTAGCTATGCGTCACTGCAGCTCGAGGGGGTACACGGGTCGATGAAGGCCCCCGTGTCGAAGATCCGGGTCCCGGTGTTGACGCTGTTCCGCTTCAGCAGCGACGATAGGGTGGGCGCAGCGACCGCGTGCTGAGGGGCCCTCGAGGAGAGGCGGAAAATTGCCTAGGCGCGGATGACGCGGGCGGACGAGCGGTGGACGGCACACGATGAGTGGCGGACGAAAGCAGTGGAGAGCTTGACGACTGCCGTCCAGTGGCGGAAGAATGCCCAGGAGTTGCCGACGAGCGCCGGGAAGACGATGGCCGTGGATCGGCTTGCGAGTGCCGGAAAGACGAAGGCCGAGAAGTAACCGAACCGCGCCGGGAGTTGGCGGACGACGGCCGACAAGAGAGCGAGACACCGCGTGTACTGTCTCCCGCGCTCCGTGACCCGTGCTCCTCGGTCACGGGGTGCAGCAGCGTGTTGTGATCCTGACCACACGTCTTACAGCCTTCCCCACACCGACAGTATCCGTCAGAGTGCTCGTGGGCCAGCTCGAGCAATACCGGTTCACGAGAACCGCTCGGAGCCGCTTCTCGGCACTAAGGCGTAGGAAGCGCCGACACTTCTTCAATGGATGAATCCCATTGCAGTCTCGGCATTGGTAGGATTGTATACCTCGAGTACATCTGCTCTCCAGTGCCTGGGCGTTGCGTGGGCGTGGCGACATCGTGCTGAATATGACCTTGGAATCCAGAATTTGGCCCGGATCAGACGGATCATCAGCTGATTGCCACCGTGCAGCGTGATGCGATGCGTAAATTGAAGAAGGAGTCGAGACAGAATTGTGCTCGCACCCTGAATCGAAACCCTGATCCAGTGAGTCACAGAGGCTGCGGGCAACTCGTGGGGAAAAAGCAGACACGCTGCGGGGGTTGGCTGGAGATAATGGGCCTGTCAGCACCCATCCAAAAATGGTCTCTTGACCGAGAAGCGACCCGCAGATGTTAGCCTTGGAATTACCGAGGAGAATGGACGGAAGAATGTCAGCGCTCCTAATAACACATCGACTTCGGAGCTCTCAAAGAAGTTGGGGTCCGCCAGGGGAATGTCGGGCAGCCCCTTGAATCGATCTCGCGAAATCGGATATAATGGAAGATTTTCTGCCAACTGCGAAAGAACGTAAGCCGCAGTCTCTAATTGTAGCCCGGGTCTAGACGGCGACCGAATGGAGAAACGGCACAATTTAGTAGACTGCGCGGAAATGGTCTGATTAAAGCCAAAAATTTGTGCGTGGATCATCTTGAAGGGAAACTTGACAAGGTTGAACAGTCGTTCCGTTATTAAAGTCGCTTCGGACCCTGAGTCTATAAGTGCTTGTGCCTGGACGGTGCACCCCAAATGACACACGTTGATAAGGGTCGTGCCCAGTAGGACGGCTCCTGACCCGGAAGCGAAACACACCGGTTTCTGAGCGGTTTGCTGGCGTAGGCGGACTTGGAGCGGTAGGCGGCGTAGGTGGACTTGGAGCGGTGGCGAACGGATTGCCGCGGTGCAAGAAGGTGTGGTGTCGGCTGTGGCATGTGAAGTAGGTATGGGCGCTCGTGCAGTTTCGATGCTGGTGCCCTCGGGCAAAACAGTTTAAACATAACTGCTTCCTCTTAATGTAGTCAAGGCGCCCATTTACATCCATTTCTAGGAAACGCGGACATAAGCGAATGCGGTGGTCCTCCCCCGAATAGATATCGCAGTCCTTTTGGCCCGGAACCACATCGTCGATGGCCTTCAGAGTGCGATGGCCTTCTGTCAGGAAATTATCTAATTCCTTCCATGTTGGAATCTCTGCCTTATTATGGACGGATTGCTCCCACATAGAAAGTGTGACTTTGGGGAGCTTTGACGAAATCATGAATACCAGGAGACAGTCCCAAGCCTTTACATTGATGAAGGACATTTCTAGGGGTGTCAAACAACTCTGAATGGTGGCTTGCAGCTCCTTCAGCGCGACCCCGGACTCTTGAGAAATAGCCTGGATGTTGAAAAGGATCTTCAACTGGCTGTTGACCAATAGCCGCCGGTTCTCAAAGCGGTCTGTGAGGCTTTGCCACGCGGCGACAAACCCCTCATGGATAAGCGGAGCCTTAGAAACAATGGCGTGGGCATCACGCGGGTGAGCCGCGAGTTTTGGATGTAAATGGCCGTAAACAAGTCTCTGAAGGTGGGCCACCGAAGATAATCACCCGCGAAGACCTCGGTATCCACCGGAGGTAACCGGCAACCTGTAGACGCGGGCGTGTGTACATTTACGGAAGTCTGAATGGATTGAGAGGCAATTTTCTCCCGAAGCTGGGCAATACACCTCGAATAGACGGAGTAACAGTAGCTGTACTTTGATTCCAGCATTGTCGAGGTGGCCGCATTGTCGTCGGACTCGGCTAGCAAATCGAAGCAGCTCTCATAGCTTTTCTCCACCTTCTCCCACAGTGCCCAAATTTGGTCCCGATGGACTTCGCTCTGTATTGGGAGCCCACTTCCGTTTCTCTGGCGCCCGGAGTATTTATGTTGGCCTCAAATTGGCTAACTCGATCTGTTGTGGCGATGAACTTCTTCAGCGCCACGTCGACCGCACTTTGAGCCATTTTTGCAACGGAACGAGTCTGCCTCTGTGAAGGACCGGGGATTGTGTTGACGGATTCGTCACTCTTTGCCCTTGGAATGGCACTGTACGCCTTAGGCTTTAAAAGAGGCGTCCGCGGAGAAGCGGATTGAGATCTGTCCAAACGGATGGTTGGGATCGGACGTGGCTTTTGGTCGTCTCCCGTGGGCATTCTCAGACTCAAATTCGCTGGTCTGCGCCTGTCGACTGACTTGCGCAATAGGTGCCTCGTACGAAGCAGTGGCCGGTCACACTAATGTGATGAAATGCGGATGAGGATGAAATGCGATTACAAGGAGCAAAGTCGTGTGCGGCATAAATCGAATATGAAAAGAAAACTTCAGGAACCAAAAATACCCAAAAGGAAACGAGGTTTTCTCAGATTGTAGGCGCATGTTGCCTGATGCGGAGTAGAAGCAGCGTTAGAGGCACGAAACAGGACAAGTACCGGAAAATTTGTGCTCGTTCGAAAAAAATGATGACGATCTATATATGTATATTTATACAAGTGTGGTTCGTACGTAGATATTGAATTTTTAACTATTTTCAAACTTGCGGAGCCGGAAATGTGGACTTGACTTTGGCTTGAATTTAACACAAAAAAAAAAAAAATATTTAATAATAATTAATTTTCGACTAATTATCGGGTCGTGCAGTACATCCTGGACGCATTTGAAACCAGGAAGAACTGCATAGCCGTCATGCTGGATGTGAAGCAGGCGTTTGACCGAGTCTGGCATCCCGGTCTTCTATATAAATTAAAGACTGGCCTACCCCGACCATACTTCCAGTTCCTAAAGTCGTTCTTGGAAGACCGTAAATTTGCTGTTAGATGTGGCGAGGCCATCTCCGGTATAAGAGAAGCTCACGCTGGTGTACCCCAAGGCAGCGTTCTTGGCCCGTTGATGTACAATGCTTACACGGCCGACCTCCCTGTTCTTCAGAGGCCTGACCTGCTCGCAGCAACCTATGCAGACGACACCGCCTTCCTTTCCACCGCCGATAGCGCATTGGGGGCAGCCGAAACGATGCAATTGCAGCTTGACTTGCTCAGCGACTGGCAAAAACGATGGAACATTGCCGTCAATAATGAGAAGTCCACTGCCTCCACATTTTCTCTCTGCAAAGGCAACTGCCCTCCAGTTAACCTTAACGGCTCTCCAATTCCACAGGTAGACAATCCCAAGTACCTGGGATTCACCCTAGACAGGAGGCTCACCTGGAAACCCCATCTGATTAAGAAGAGGAATCAGGCTAATCAAAGACTTCGATCCTTCTACTGGCTTATGGGTAGGAGATCGAAGCTGAGAACTTCCACTAAACTCCTCATTTACAAGGCAATAATACGCCCAATCTGGACGTACGGCATACAGCTCTGGGGAACTGCGAGCAAGACGAATGTCCGAACAATACAAGCTTTCGAAAATAGAGCCCTTCGAATCGCCACAGGGGCCCACGTCTTTCATGACAATCGCACCATCCACGAGGTTCTCAATTTCCCTTGGGTCAAGGACGAGATACAAAGAAGCAGCGCACGTTACATGCAGAGGCTTCATAATCACCCAAACCGGTTGGCTAGCTCCCTGCTGGACAACAGCGAGCAGCCCAGAAGACTAAAAAGGACACACCCGCTGGACCTCCCTTTACTACTCTAATTTATTTCTACCATATTAATATTTAAAATTATCTATAAGTGAAGTTTATGTGATAACATTTAATGGTTGTCCCTAATGGACAGTTTTAAATAAACGTTACCCTGCTATTACAAAAAAAAAAAAAATATTTAATTATTATGGAGCTAGAAAGGTGGAGTTAAAACCTTAATCTTTAATTAATTGAATTTAATTATCCCGAAGCCGGGAAGGTGGAATTAAAACCGCGGCTCTATTCGGAGAGAAGGTGGATAATTGAATTAATTAATTGTAATTTTTCGATAATTAAATTTTCGACTTTAATTATTGAGTGGCCGGAAAGGTGAATTAAAAAACCTGGCCCTTTGCTCGAACGGAAAATAAGAATTAAATAAATTTTAGTAGTTATAATTATAAAAATATAAATTTATAATTAGTTAATTTATTTTTGAATTTATTTGTTACGCAGCCGGTTAGGCCGTCGGCACCCTGTACGTACCCCAAAGGAAAAAAAAAAAAGTCAAAAACCACAACGCGGCTACTAAAGCAGCTAGGTCGAGAATTTAAGCGACACAATCATGGATTTGTAGTGAAATGGCGGTTTATAATTGTTAGTTTTAGAAAATTTAAATGTTTAAAATTTTAACGGTTATATATTTCCGGAAATTGGAGGCAGAAAATCTTTGGAAATATATGGGAATGCATGCAAGTACGGATATATGTAAGGGCATGTGGGGCATATGTTAGCACAGTGGAGCGTTGGTAAGTGGACTGTATAACTGGGGGAACAGAAAAGTTATGTGGTGTAAAAAATGACACTGATTGGGGAAGAAAAGAAAAAAATATTACAACAGCGGCAGACTGTTCGGTGAATTTGGAAATTCCGGAACTAATTCACACCGGCTGGCTAATATTAATTATGCCTTCTTTTTGTCACCACACAATTTCACTGTTTACTTGCGAATTTTTCGCGGATTAATTGGACCACAAAAAATATGTATGTGTGTATGTATGTATGTTTGTGCACATATACCTCGACCGTTGGCAAGCGAATGGATAACGGAGAGGCCGAAAGCGGCGAGGAATATGGGCAGCACACAAAACGGAGACGGATGGAAACATTTGCAGAATTTGAAGACGAAGAAGAGTAGAAAATATCCAAGTGCCGTTGTGTCGGAAAACTCGGACTTGGAGTTAACATGAAGGGAAAAAATCTTGCAGCAGTGTAAACGAAATTTAATGTTCGGACCACTGCTGAAGACCGGCAAAAAGACGGAAAAATGTACTTATCTTTTGGCAGAACAATGCCGAGAACTGCTGGTAGAAAATATCAAAAAGATATTCGGCTCGAAGGACCAATGTCTTGTAGGGGGGCATTGCTGCCGCAAAAGATTCCAGTAAGAAAAATGAAGGAGTCGGTGGCGTCGTCGGGTTATACGCATTTAGCTTTATTCGCTGCTTACATGATACTAAACTTAGAAAGAATAAACGCTAAACGTAAATATAAACCAGAGCGGACGATCGACGATGGCCGACGAGAGAGGGAGCTTTTCAGCGCGGATGCGCTCTTAAGTTCAGCTGAGCGGCACAACGGCCGTTCACCTAAAAAAAAGTATTTTACTTTTAAGGCAATGCCGGAGATTGAAATGAAACTTCTTTATTCAGTGAAGCTCGAATACAAAACTGAAACTAAAAGCTAACAAAAAATGGATTACATAGCGGCGACGAAAATATGCAGTGTTCGCCGGCTATGTATGGGCGCTGTGTCAGCAGTTTGGCCAGAGCGAGCTCTTGGATAATCTGACATTGCCGTTGCTCGGTTAACTTCAGTTAACTACTTCCCCTTCAAGAATGAGGACGCCCTCGGCCGATCCTTCTTGGGCAATCATCTCCTTCAGTTGGGCCGCAGTTCTTCGGGTTTGGGTGACCCACCGATAGGTCAATCCGATGCAGATTAAAGCGCAGCATATTCCTCCCGCTATGAATACCGTCTGATATGATCGATGGTGGTTGGATCGATGTTCTCCTTCCCGAACTCCTTGATGTGTTCCAGATTGCGTTCACTTAGTCGGCGAAGGTACGGAAGACTGAGGACATTGCGCTCCATAGTGACGTTCAGGGAAGGCGAGCTTGCAACTCTTGGAGCCCTTTTATGGGATGTGTCATGGTTGACAATTCGGGTTTTGTTGACGGTTGCACTCTCGGTAAAGGTGATGAGATACGTGCCCCTTATATAGGCACAGGTGCCATTATCCAATATCACGAGAGCCGGGCGATCGTTTAAAATTACAATCCACTCATCGACGTAAGTAATGGGGTGTCGCAAGCGTCTTCTTAGCGTCAGCTGGCAAAACGTAGCCCCTAAAGTCGTAGAGACATTTTTTAGACATTTTTTTTTGGATTTCATCGTCGCATTCAGCTATTAGGTTATCCTCTATTCTGAGTATGGTGTCGTGATGCGACACCGGGAAAACGGTGATTTTGTTGCAAGCCGACATGATTTTGGGAAACTTAATAATAAAGTGGACAGCCCTTCCCTTCCTAACCAACTCGAATACCGCTTCAAGCCTTTTAAATCCCAAGGCCCAGATGGCATTGTCCCGGCTCAGCTAATTAAAGCCGGCCCTGAGGTCATGGGTCAGAAAAGCTTTCTCAGCAATTTTCAGAATAGGCATCGTACCCGCAATGTGGTTGCGGACGAAGGTCGTATTCATACCCAAAGCGGGAAAACTATCGCACTTCACCCCTAAGGTCTTCAGACCTATAATCCTGTCGTCCTTCCTTTTCAAGACAATGGAGAGACTAATCAGCCTCCAAATTAATCTTTCCATCAACCCAGATGATATCTCGGGACCACAGCATGCGTGTAGGAAGGGCCGATCCACGGAGACGATCCACGCAGACGATCCACGGAGACGATCCACGGAGACGATCCACGGAGATGATCCACCACTTACGAGATCACTACTTTCGTCGAAAAGGCACTTAGTGACAAGGAATATGCACTCATTGCTTTTCTAGACATAGAAGGTGCGTTCAACAACATCCTACCATGCTCAATAATCAATGCGCTGACGAATCAATCCGTACGTCTTATAAAGCTTATCCTGGAAAACAGGAGTGTTGAGGCGTCATTAGGAGGAGAATCTATTCAAAGATATGTTAGAAGAGGCACTCCGCAAGGAGGCGATCTCTCACACCTACTATGAAACGTGGCGGTTAATAGCCTACTACGATCCCTAAAAGGTAGTGGTTGCAAAGTTATTGCTAATGCGGATGATGTCGCAATTGCCTTCTCTGGGAAATTTCCCCAGACTCTATGTGACAGCATGACGGACAAACTTAGGGTCCCCTCAACATGGGCTGTTAGGAATGGACTAGGTGTAAACCCATCAAAAACCGAGCTTGTCCTCTTCACCAGGAAGTACAAAATACCAAATTTAAGGCTCTCAAAACTATCAGGAGAAACGCTCTCCCTCAGCAGTAGCGCCAAGTACCTAGGGATTACGCTAGACAGGAAACTGGACTGGAAGTCAACCACTATGGATAGAGCTAACAAGGCAACAATCGCGCTCTATACATGCCGAAAAGCCATTCGCCTTAAATGGGGAATGTCCCCAAAGATAGTCAGATGGCTTTACACTGCGGTCATAAGACCTTTTCTACGGGGTGGTGGTCAGGTGGCCTACTCTCACAAACTCCACATGTAGAGAGAGACTTAGGAAAACGCAAAGGATGGCGGAGCTCTGTATCACAGGCAGCCCACTTACCACACCGACAGACGCCCTAGACTTCATACTCGACCTATTACCTGTAGAGATAATGGGGGCCAAGATAGCCACGCTATCGGCCATTAGGCTCCGCGAGACGGGCATATGGAAATGGACCGACTATGGACATACCAAGTTGGACCTACATCATTGCACGCCAACGGAGGTTACAGACTACTGCATACCAGTTGATCATCCCACCTTAAAATATAAGGTATCCATTCCAACAAGGGAGGAATGGGCCACACAAATCCCGGGACCAGACGGTTCTCTTCATATTTACACAGGCGGTTCAAAATGGAATGGCCAGGTGGAAGGCGGTTTCCATTGAGAACGGATGAGTCTAAATACCACTGTAGTGTGTTCCAAGCAGAAGTAATAGCTATCGGGGAAGCACTTAGATCCTCAGCACTTATTGGCAATCAAGACACAATCTGTATCTTCTCAGACAGTCAAGCGGCACTCAAAGCCCTTCACGGATTTTCATCCAACTCCAGGACAGTGAATGACTGTCGCAGATCTCTTAACAAGATGGCAAAACAGTATGACATCCACCTCATATGAGTGCCCGGACATATGGACCACGAGGGAAATTGCGCCGCTGACGAACTAGCAAGGGCAGATTCTACCAATCTTCTCCTCCCGGAGAAGGAACCAGTAGGCATCCCCTTAGCTACGTGTAGGCTAAAATGCAGGGATCACTTTGACCGCGCATTACTGAGGAAATGGAAAAATCTCCGATACTGCAGGAATTCAGGCATGATATGGCCTATCTAGGAAGAGATCAATGATGCTTATCGCCCTCAATAGGCAGGATTGCAGTCTGGCAGTCATGGCCATCACGGGACATTGGCTAACAGGAGCACACGCGGCTAGATAATCGGTGCTTCATTATGAGTACTGCAGGAGCTGTGGTGATGTAGAAGAGGAAAAGACAGTCGCACACCTCCTGTGTCAATGCCCTGCGTTGGGGCGCAGCCGACTCAAACTTGCCGACTTGGGCGCAGTAGCACTCACGGACCTTACAGACCTCGCGGAGATCGCTCCACGCAGACGGGTAGCCTTCATTCGTAAATCACAATGGGAGCAGCAGATAACATGCTAAGGCTACAAAAATAACAACAGCTCCATCGCAATCATCCTATTTAGAGTAAATAGCATCTCAAATAGGTGCGCTGTATCAATTTGGGACTTTTTAGCTGACCTCAGAAGTTGGTTGACGGTTGATATTGACCTACCTATCGCTTGCATTTATTAATCCAAATTCCTCAAATTTAATCTTTTCGAAGTCTTCCGTGTCCGGCGTTCCCGACACTACTTTTATCGCTGTCCCTAGGAAGTCTAAGCTTCTCTACTCTATGATGGATGCTCAATGAGTCGCGTAGATTGGCGACATCAACAATCAAGAATTTCTGCATGTGGGACTGAGGGAACACATCGATCATTTCATTCGTTTCTTCTATGACACGCCTATATTCCGAGAGGTTCGCTGAATGTTTAACAAACGCGAATTCCTGCCATACTAGCAGGACGAGGGGACCATCAACGATGGGAATGTACTTGGCCTTAGAGTAGTCCGTGACGCTTGCCGATGTTACGGCCAAAAATATAATCAGGGATATGGTTGTAAACCAGTAATTCGGATGTGCGTTATTAAAATTTTTGTTGAAATTGGATAGCCCACCACCAAAGCATGATTAAATATTAATAAAAGCAAAATCTTATGCCAAGTGGCTAGGAATAAGGATAATAGAAAATGAAAAATTATTAGGCGAGCGATAATATTGGTATACTCGGCCTTCCTAAGGTTGTCTTTGTGGACCACTCTCCCCTTAATGAGGACTATAGTCCCATGTCCGCTTCAATGGTTTTTTCCTCATATAATGGTAAGAGTTTATTTCCTAGTCGCCTGTTGGACTTCACCAGGATTTTTTCTTCAACTTCGAACACCCTATTTTGTCGGGAAGCATTTTGCCTATTCCGGAGCTTATCTTGGGTTTTGTGGGTCATTCGATTGTGTTTGAATCTCGTCGGCTGGCCTCTTGTCGATGACCGAATGGATCGATTTGTTATATCTGGCAGTGACTAGCAGAATTAGCTCAAAGGTGTCACTAATGCCTTTATCAATTTTAAGACATCTAGCAAGCTATACCAGAGTGCTGTGGAAACGTTCCACTTGTCCGTTTAAGACACTAGAGGGGCGGGGCATTTAAGATGCTAACTAGTTTACCGAAATAGTTTTTCAGCATGCTCGAAATGGTGTGCGAGTTCAACGATGGTTCGTTGTCGCAACATATGACTTTGGCTCTAGGGAAAATATTCATGAGTTTCAGTAGCGCCGGCTACAGTTCGAGAGGGAATTGGTTGACCGATGGAAAATTTTTACGAATTTGTCAATGCACGTAAGGAAATATTTTTTATCCTTGGAGGAAATGTCTATGTGTAACACTTCTCCTACATAAGGTGTTTCACAAAGCTCATGTTTTTTTGGATGTCTGTCATATTTAGCCTTAGCACATTTTTTGCAATTAACGACAATTTCACTCGCTAGCTTGGCCATTTCCGATCTGTTAGCCCTGTTGTGCTCGACAGTGAGAATTCTTAGTAAGCTCTATCATCTAGCAGTGTGCTGTGGAATCGATCCATTTGTCCGGTTGAAACGTTTCACTGTGGAGGGGCGGTGCATTTGAGATAGAAACTCAGAAATAATTTTTCAGCATGGTTTTTCAGTCAAAATGCGGTGCAAGTTCAACGATGGTTCGTTGTCGCAATATATGACTTTGGCTTTGGAGGGAATTCTAGAGGTTCTAGAGGGAATTGTCTGGACGATGGTAAATTTCAAGAATTTGTCAATGCACGTAAGGAAATATGTTTTATATGTTTATGTTTTTTCGGGAAGTACCTGCTTCACAATTTCTTGGGCCTATCTGTGAGCTCTGTTGTGCTCGACAGTGAGAATTTTTTTGCCTTTTTAGCGACCTCAAAAATATCCGTTACTTGGCTTTTGCCATGTCAAAACTTAGTGGCAGGGAATTTTCGAACTTATTGTCCTGTATTATTGCTAGCATGTGCAAATTGCAATAAATGGCGTTTACGCCTTTAGGAACGATTATGTCCGCGATCTCCTCAAGCAATGACTCCTCGCATGTGAAGTCAATGTTATGTCGTCTCTAGTTTTCAAAGAGAACGAAGCTTCGTTTTGACGGAAAGCGTGCTTCCTCTAGAGTTATCTGGTTTTGAAAGCAATTGGGAGGCTTGTCCGTGGATTGAATCCTGTGGGATAGCGAAAGCTCACTGTGAATTGAAAATGCGTCTTCCCATTCTAAAACGTTAAGTTTCTGTCTCAAAAGGGGATCCGCAAAAAGGTTGTCTTTACAAGGCTTGTAAAAGACTTTAGCTCTGCATTCGTCGATGCGTACTTTCCACTTTTTGATTCTTGTATTCGGATTAGATTCCGATACTGCGTAGGTCAGCGGTTGGTGGTCAGTGTAGATATTAGTGTCTTAAACTGTATACAAACAATGACGAAGTTTTTCTAGCGCCCAGACCTCTCATTGGTAGCGTAGTTAACTTCTCTTTCCTTTAAGGTTCTGGAGATCATAGTAATGGGACGCCCCTCTTGGGATAGCCCTGCATCTTTTCCCCTTCGGCAGCTCCGGCTCGCGAGTCAGGTTTTGGTACAGGCATCGTGGCCGCTTAAGGGCTATCGGTAGACTATCCGGAAGATTGTCATCTTTATTCGTTTCGTATTCTTCCCCAGCTGTTGTATAGCCAGATGATCATCGTTGGATAGATTCTTGTTATTTTTTCCTGGGTCCATCCGCCCACATGCGTTGCTCACGGGGAGCAATATCTTCTTGTTCCTTTCAACTTCACATGCACATATGTGAAACAGTTGGTAGTTTGAGATAATGTATTAACCCCCACTGTTGGAGCTTATTCTTTTAATCGTCCACCCCATATAATACCAGAAGCCTGGGCTGCGCTGGACAGTGGTAGATTTCGAAGGAGTCTGTGCTGTGGTTTCACGTTGAAAAGGCAAGATAATTTGTTTTCGTTCTCGTTTTTCGACCCTTTTAAATATTCGGCAACCACCCTTTTTTGTTATTTTTTTTTAAAGTGTGAGATAAATCAATCTCATTAAACATTTTGGTGCCCCGGGTGGACACTAGTGATAAATATTTTAAAAAAAACCTTAAACATAAAGTTACAGTTACACTTTGTAATTACGCACAAAAAAAAAATATACAACAATTCAAAGATCTGCTCGCGACGCGTCCGTAAAGTGCAAAATTCAAAAAAATTCACCGCGTCTTGAAACCGCCTCAAGCCGCAATCCAAAGATCATCCCCGCAGGAATCATCGCCACCAGGAACAGCATTTACCTCCATGCCGTGTACCTGCATTGACTGCACAAAGAAAGTGGCAGCAGGATTAAAGGATCCCAAGGCAGAACTGCAGGTATTTGTGCAAAAAATTGAAAGTTGAGAAAAGACAAATTAAATCTACGTGTTGTGCTGGAATATTGCACTCTTCTTTCAATTCTTGGCGCATACGTACTTGAAATTAGTAGAGCTAACAATTTGAATAGTTTCCTTAAAATAATTAACAAACTGCCTGTGGGTAAAAATTGATAAACAACATAAATACATATCCACATCACTGGATTCCACATCACTCATTCCTGGCCATAAGGTGTTTGAAGAGGTTGAGTGAATCTGTGAAAAATACATTCCCTCGAGCTGCCGAAGTTATTGGGTCCGACTTTTACGTCGACGACATGTTAACGGGTGCTGGTTGCATTGAGGAGCTAAAAACAATTAAGTCTGAAGTAACTCAGGTTTCAGGTAAACCCAGAAACGCTGGGTTTGAATTGAGCAAGTGGTTTTCAAACTCGCCTGAAGTTTCTGCATCCGAGAACACGGTTAAGCCAATAACACTTTCGGACTCAGAACTGACTAAAGCATTAGGAATCGCTTGGGTTCCTAAAGAAGATGTATATAAATTTAAAATTGATGCTTCAGTCATGGGTCAAAGGGCGACCAAGCGGAACATCATTTCGGTGACATCGAAGCTATTTGACCTCCTTGGCCTATTAAGCCCTATACTTATAAAAGGAAAGATCCTATTGCAGGAACTTTGGCTAAATAAGCTAGATTGGGATGAGTCAATTCCACTGCACTTAGAAACAGCGTGGAACAAAATACAAATTGCCTTGTCACAGTTATAGGACATCTCAATTCTGAGATTCGTGTTTACAGAGCTGATTTCACCGATTCAAATTCATGCCTTTTCTGACGCATCGATGAGAGCCTATGGAGCCTGCGTCTATATTCGTTGCGAATCTGCTGAAGGTATCAAAGTTTCATTGTTGTCGCTCCCCCGTCTTGAGTTATGTGCCGCTCCCCTTCTCGCAGATCTCTGCCGAAAGATAAAGCCTCTAATAAGAGTTCCGATCCAACGAAGTGTATTTTGGTCGGATTCAAAAGTAACTCTTTATTGGATTCGTTCCCATCCATCGTCGTTGTCAACGTTCGTATCAAATAGAGTAGCTGAAATTCAAGAATGGTCAGATGATAGCACGTGGCGGCATTTACCAACTAAACAGAACCCTATATCTGCCGGGTTCTGTTTAGAAAACTCTATATCTGCCGGGTTCTGTTTAGTTGGTAAATGCCAGAAATGCCAGTGTCCAGAGGTGGAGATGTAAAGGAGACTGTAGAATCGATCTGGTTTACAGGTCCATCGTTTTTAAAGGAACCGGAAAATAAATGGCCGACGAGCCCCCGGTTTGATCTGTCACCAGAACTTCTACAGATGAAGTAAAAAATAATGCGGTCGGATTAACCGCAATCGTATCTACCTCAGATTTATTGGAAGTGATAGAAGGTTATTCCTCTCACCTAAAACTGCTGCGAGCGTTCGTTTATATGTTCCGCTTTATTAGGAAATCGAAGAAATTAGTAGTGAATTCTGATATTGTCCCCTCACCTGTCGAATACAATGAAGTCTTTATGAAAATAGTCGATATAGTCCAAGAGTACAAGTATCAAGACGAAATAGAAAAGATCCGAAAAAATTTAAGTGTTAGCCCTAGTCTACAAAAGCTAAATCCCTTTCTACACGAATCATCAGAGGCTGGGCTTACCATTTCGTTGTTGCGGGTTGGAAGGCGACTAGCTAATGCTCCTATATCGTACGATACCAAGTTTTCAGTATTGTTGACAAAACGCTCTCAATTTGTTCAGAGCTACGTCCGATACTTGCACGAGTCGAATTTTCATGTGGGTCCACGAGCACCTGTGAGTCTTTTGCGACAGCGCATATGGATCGTAAATGCGCAGGAAGTCTGCAGTCAGACAGTACGGTCATGCATACTCTGCTTTAAATGCAAGCCTCGTATGATGACTCAGATCATGGGTGATTTACCCTTAGGTAGTATTCTATCCGTCCATTCTCCATATGGGGCGTTGATTTTTGTGACCCTATTGATACGACATTGATAATTCGTGGTAGGCCACCCTATAAGTCCTACATTGCCTTATTTGTTTGTTTTGCGTCCAAGGCAGTTCATTTAGAAGTAGTTTCCGACCTTTCAACTGATTCCTTTTTGTTGGCTTTCAGGTTCGTTGGGCGCCGAGGATGTCCGCAGATCGTGCACTGCGACAACGCGACGAACTTGGTCGTAGCGAGTCGCCACTTCGCAGACCTTCGTCGGAGAATCGAGGAAAAGGTCGGCGCGGTCACGCAAAACGCATCAAAAAACGGATGCGTATTTGCGTTCATACCGCCGCGGGCTCCGCACATGGGCGGGCTATGGGAGGCAGGTGTGAAGTCTGCAAAACACCTACTCTTACGATTGGTTGGGAACGCCAGGCTGACCGCGGAGGAGCTGCAGACCGTCCTCGTTGGAGTCGAGGCCGTCCTGAACTCACAAACCATGGAGGGCTCTGAGTCAGGACCCAAGCGGCGGCGAGGCGCTTACTTCCGGGCACCTGTTGACAGGCGGGCCGCTCATTGCCCCACCAGCACCGCGGACCCCGGATCAGCAGGGTCTAACGTGCTTGCGGCGATGGCGGCTTGTCTCGTCAATCAAGTAAATGTTTTGGCAGCGATGGTCCGTCTTGGGCCGGGAGTACGTCTTGGGCCTACAGGCACGGTCGAAGTGGCAGAAGAAGGAGGACGACATTCGGACGGGCGAGCTGGTCCTGATCGGAGAGGATCACCAGCCGCCACAACAGTGGCTCACAGGAAGAGGAAGAGTAGGAGCAACGCACACCGGCGGGGCGGAAGGGTCAGGGTCGCCATCGTCAGAACTAGCTCTGGAGCGGAGTATCGGAGAGTGGTCCACAAGCTGGCGCGGCTTCCCGTTGGTTGAAGCCTGATGGAGGCCTTCAACGGGGCCAGTGTTAATGAATTTGTTAATATATTAAAGTTGACGTAAATTTGAAGTATAGTTTAAAGTTGAATTGTATTTTGTAGTTGTTAGTCTCTAAATTTACTCTAAGATAGCTTAGGGCGGAGCGGAAACGAAAGCTCATATTCGCTCTTGTGTGAATTCGCCCCGCTTCGCCGCAATAGATAAGTTAGGCTTAAGATTAGAGAAAAATATAATATTTTATATTTCCTCATATATTTCCTATTCCCTCCCTCAGGCATATAATCCTCCCAAAATACTCCCTCAGGAATCCTCGCCACCAGAAACACCAGCTACCTCCATACCTCATTCACCGCGATTCGTCGTCGCATACAGACGTGTAGTTATTGTGCTCCGGAAAGAAAACAAAAAAAAGTATTCAATAATATCAAAAAAAGTGCAGTGACTGGTTTCGTAAATCAACAACAACGCGAAAAAACGCTTTCAGCGATGAAATCGCTAATGTTTATATTGATTAATTAATTAATTAATATAAAACATAACATTTAAAACTCGAACAATATCAACCTCGATTGCAATGAGTCTAAACGACGTTAGCACACAACGTCAACGTGAGCAAGACGAGAGACGGTTCTCAGTACAAAGAAACAACGCTTACTTCACTTTCAAAGCAACCGAAAGTAATGCAAGCTCATCTCAAACACGGTCAATTACCCCAAAATTGACCGAATTCTTAAACGTAGAGAGCGTGAGAGCGCGATCTTGCTCCCCCTCGCTACCATCGATGTCTCTGCAGACAAAGAGCGCAGTAACTAGCACCGCAACCTCTTTGACAACGTCAACCGTAACAACAACAACAACCGCTACTGTAACGACAGCGCGTTTAACAACGTCATCAGCTAGCAGCGCAAACATTGATACTTCTGCCGCTGTGCTTACCGAAAAAGAGAATAAAAACAAAGAAAATATTAAGCCGGCTGTGCAGACTGGTATGGATCGCTACATCCAAATCAAAAGGAAGCTGAGCCCCCTAAACTCTCAACGCAAAATAACCCGTGGCAATGCTAACATAGCCGCAATAGAAACGCCCACGAACTCAAACCGTTTTAAAATCTTGGCAGACTATGAAGATGAAGCCGAATCTACCGAAGTCGAAAAAAGGAAGCCTAAGCCCCCGCCAATATACATACGAGAAAAAAGTTCCAACGTTCTTGTCAACAAAATTATAGAGCTCATTGGCAAAGACAACTTCTACATAATACCACTCGTAAAGGGCAACAACCAGGAAACAAAAGTTCAAACGAAGTCTGAAGTTAACTACAGAGTATTATCGAAATACCTAACCGACAAAAAAAAGAACTTTTATACGTATCAGCTAAAAAGCAGCAAGGGCTTGCAAGTCGTACTTAAGGGCATGGAGCCCGAAGTATCGCCTGCAGAGCGCTAAGACAGTGTTCAATATCTCTAACAGGGATAGAAAGCCGCAGCCACTCTTTAAGGTTGAGCTTGAACCACAAATTAAGCCCCTAAAGAAGCAGTTCCTGCTTCACCGCAGAATTACAGTTGAGGAGCCGCACAAACGCAATGGCCCGGTACAATGTGCGAACTGCCAAGAATATGGCCATACAAGGTCTTACTGTAAACTGCGCCCAGTCTGTGTAGTTTGTGGTGAGCTTCATGACTCCGCACACTGCCCAGCGAGCAAAGATGACCAAAACTCGAAAAAGTGCGGCAACTGCGGTGGAAATCACACTGCTAACTATAGAGGTTGCCCAGTTTATAAAGAGCTGAAAAGTCGCATCCACCAGAGGGGATTTACTGCCCGCACCCAAAATAATCAGTTCATAGCCTCCAGGTCAAACCCTGAAGTCTTCTTCTCGACTGCAGCCAGATCCTCACTAGGACCCATAAACTCTGACAAAAATGTCACATACGCAAGCGCTTTTAAAAAATCAGGACTGGCTACCCCAGTCTCTAAAAGCTCACTGCCGCAATCAGCACACCAAGAACCGAACACGGCTCAGCAGCATCAACCGCCGGAGCAGCCAAAAAGTAACTTTGAAGCTATGATATGCAGTCTACAACAAAGCCTTACGGAGTTCATGTCGTTTATGCGTACAACTATGCAAGATCTAATGCGAAACCAAAACCTATTAATACAAATGCTGGTTTCACAACAATCCAAATAATGACTTCCCTACGAATATCTACATGGAACGCTAACGGCGTTTTGCAGCACAAACTCGAGTTAGCGCAATTCCTACTAGACAATCAAATCGACGTAATGCTGCTTTCAGAAACACATCTTACGAACAGATACAATTTTCAATTACGAGGATATTCATTCTATGGAACAAATCATCCAGACGGTAAAGCACACGGCGGGACTGGAATTTTAATCAGAAGCCGTATTAAGCACCATTACCATACGAAATTTGCAAAAAACTACCTACAGGCCACAACAATAAATATACACCTAAATACTGGCAAGCAATTAACTCTAGCTGCCGTATACTGCCCCCCACGCTTCACCATAGCCGAAGATGAGTTTATGCAGTTTTTCAACTCACTCGGAGACCACTTCATAGCGGCAGGAGACTACAATGCCAAGCACACACACTGGGGATCTCGCCTCGTGACCCCAAAAGGAAAGCAGCTCTATAATGCAATTATCAAAGCTAAGAACAAGCTAGACTATGCTTCTTCTGGCACACCAACATACTGGCCGGCTGACCCAAAGAAACTTCCCGATTTAATTGATTTTGCGATTACCAAAAACATTCCTATGAAGAATGCGCCGAATGCCTTTCGGATCTTTCATCTGATCACTCGCCTGTCCTTTTTACTCTACTCCAACACCCAGGAACATGGGATCAATCATCAAATCTGACCTCACATAAAACCAATTGGGTTAAGTACAGGAAGTACATCAGCTCACACATTGAGCTGAGTCCTCACCTCAGCGACGAAGCCAACGTAGACAGCTTTGTTAATTCGCTGGAGTCTGTACTCGTCTCTGCAGCTCGAGCTTCAACACCTAAAACTATGAACACACAACGCATTCAAAAGAAGACAAATCTACAAATCGAACAGCTCGTCCTCGAAAAGCGACGCTTACGTCGAGAATGGCAATGTCACAGATCGCCATCTGCTAAGCAACGCTTTAAACATGCCTCACGTCAACTTGATCAAGCTCTACAGCAAGAAGAAACGTATGTCCACCACCGCTACATAGAGCAATTGTCAACTAACAGTACGAAACACTCACTATGGAGAGCTCACCCAACTCTGAGCTCACCGAAAGAAACCGTGATGCCTATTAGAAATTCCACAGGCGGGTGGGCGCGCAGCGACGCAGACAGAGCCAGCACGTTTGCCAAACACCTTAAAAATGTCTTCCAACCAAATCCTGCCACCAATGCGTTTACTTTGCCGACTCCATCAGACGAGCCCCAGCCTCAACATGAGCCGATTGAGTTTCGCCCAAACGAAATCGTTAACATCATCAAACGACAATTGAATCCGAAAAAATCCCCAGGCTACGACCTCATAACTCCCAAAATGATCATTGAGCTCCCATACTGCGCCGTTTGCACTCTCACCCAGCTATTTAATGCCATGCAAAAATGCAAAACTTGGCCACTTTCCAGTATTATAATAATGATAGCAAAGCCGGGAAAAGACCACACTATCCCTACGTCGTATAGACCTATAAGCCTACTCTCTTGCCCATCTAAACTCTTTGAAAAATGCCTAATGACTCGGATAAACACATACCTGCGAATCCAGGAAGGAATCCCGTCACACCAATTTAGGTTTCGTGAAAAGCATGGAACAATTGAGCAGGTCAACCGGATAACATCCGAAATTCGGAACGCGTTTGAAAAACGAGAGTACTGTACTGCCATATTTTTAGATGTCTCTCAAGCATTCGATAGAGTCTGGCTGGAAGGTCTAATGTACAAGATCAAGACAATGCTCCCCTACAGCACCCACAAGATTTTGGAGTCTTACCTTCACGACAGAAAATTTGTCGTGAGGTGCAACACCGCTATATCCGATGATTACACTGTTGGAGCTGGAGTTCCTCAAGGCAGCGTGCTAGGGCCAATATTATATGTCCTCTACACAGCAGATATACCGACAAGCACACGTCTAACAACATCCACGTTTGCCGATGACACAGCTATTCTTAGCCGCTCAAAATGCCCGATTCAAGCAACTGCGCAGCTAGCTCATCATATGGTCGATGTCGAAAAATGGCTGTCAGATTGCCGAATTAAAGTGAACGAACTAAAATGCAAGCATGTTACGTTCACTCTGAACAGGCAAAACTGCCCGCCGATAACACTAAACAACACTCTACTCCCACAAGAAATCGAAGTAACATACCTAGGAGTACATCTCGACAGAAGACTCACATGGCGCCGGCACATTGAAGCCAAAAGAACACACCTAAAGCTAAAAGCCAGCGGCCTGCATTGGCTTATCAACGCTCGGTCACCTCTTAGCCTTGAATATAAAGTCCTGCTGTACAACTCGGTATTAAAGCCTATATGGATGTACGGCTCCCAGTTATGGGGGAACGCCAGCAATAGCAACATTGACATAATTCAAAGAGTTCAGTCGAAGATCTTGAGAACAATCACCGGGGCACCGTGGTACGTTCGCAACGAAAACATACACCGCGACTTAAACATTCTACCAGTCAAAGAAGCGATCGCAGAACAGAAGGTAAAGTACTTAACCAAGCTATCGGTGCACCCTAACCACCTGGCGAGAGGTCTAACAAGGTTGAGCAACCAATCACGCCTTCGTCGCAATGACTTACCCACCCAGCGACCGACCTGAGAGACGCGCAACCAGAATGCAGTCTTAGTTTTACTGTTAGTTAAATTTTAATGTTAAGATTCGTCAACTTATTGTTAGTCTCAAAATTAAGAGTAGATTCAATAAACAAAAAACAAAGCTATAATAAAAAAAAAAAACCTCCATGCCGTGTACCTGCATTGACTGCACAAGAAAAGTGGCAGCGGGATTAAAAGATCCCAAGGCAGAACCGCAGGTTCCAGAGGTGGATACGTAAAGGAGACTGTAGAATCGATCTGGTTTACAGGTCCATCGTTTTTAAAGGAACCGGAAGATAAATGGCCGACGAGCCCCCGGTTTGATCTGTCACCAGAACTTCTACAGATGAAGTAAAAAATAATGCGGTCGGATTAACCGCAATCGTATCTACCTCAGATTTATTGGAAGTGATAGAAGGTTATTCCTCTCACCTAAAACTGCTGCGAGTGTTCGTTTATATGTTCCGCTTTATTAGGAAATCAAAGAAATTAGTAGTGAATTCAATATTGTTCCCTCACCTGTCGAATACAATGAAGCCTTTAAGAAAATAGTCGAAATAGTTCAAGAGCACGAGTATCAAGACGAAATAGAAAAGATCCGAAAAAATTTCAGTGTTAGCCCTAGTCTACAAAAGCTAAATCCCTTTCTACACGAATCATCAGAGGCTGGGCTTACCTTTTTATTGTTGCGGGTTGGAAGGCGACTAGCTAATGCTCCTATATCGTACGATGCCAAGTTTCCAGTATTGTTGACAAAACGCTCTCAATTTGTTTAGAGCTACGTCCGATACTTGCACGCAAAAATATCCGTTACTTGGCTTTTGCCACGTAAAAACTTAGTGGCAGGGAATTTTCGAACTTATTGTCCTGTATTATTGCTAGCATGTGCAAATTGCAATAAATGGCGTTTACGCCTTTAGGAACGATTATGTCCGCGATCTCCTCAAGCAATGACTCCTCGCATGTGAAGTCAATGTTATGTCGTCTCTAGTTTTCAAAGAGAACGAAGCTTCGTTTTGACGGAAAGCGTGCTTCCTCTAGAGTTATCTGGTTTTGAAAGCAATTGGGAGGCTTGTCCGTGGATTGAATCCTGTGGGATAGCGAAAGCTTACTGTGAATTGAGAATGCGTCTTCCCATTCTAAAACGTTAAGTTTCTGTCTCAAAAGGCTTGTAAAAGACTTTAGCTCTGCATTCGTCGATGCGTACTTTCCACTTTTTGATTCTTGTATTCGGATTAGATTCCGATACTGCGTAGGTCAGCGGTTGGTGGTCAGTGTAGATATTAGTGTCTTTAACTGTATACAAACAATGACGAAGTTTTTCTAGCGCCCAGACCTCTCATTGGTAGCGTAGTTAACTTCTCTTTCCTTTAAGGTTCTGGAGATCATAGTAATGGGACGCCCCTCTTGGGATAGCCCTGCATCTTTTCCCCTTCGGCAGCTCCGGCTCGCGAGTCAGGTTTTGGTACAGGCATCGTGGCCGCTTAAGGGCTGTCGGTAGACTATCCGGAAGATTGTCATCTTTATTCGTTTCGTATCTTCTCCAGCTGTTGTATAGTCAGATGATCATCATTGGATAGATTCTTGTTATTTTTTCCTGGGTCCATCCGCCCACATGCGTTGCTCACGGGGAGCAATATCTTCTTGTTCCTTTCAACTTCACATGCACATATGTGAAACAGTTGGTAGTTTGAGATAATGTATTAACCCCCACTGTTGGAGCTTATTCTTTTAATCGTCCACCCCATATGGTACCAGAAGCCTGGGCTGCGCTGGACAGTGGTAGATTTCAAAGGAGTCTGTGCTGTGGTTTCACGTTGAAAAGGCAACATAACTTGTTTTCGTTCTCGTTTTTCGACCCTTTTAAATATTCGGCAACCACCCTTTTTTGTTATTTTTTTTTAAAGTGTGAGATAAATCAATCTCATTAAACATTTTGGTGCCCCCGGGTGGACACTAGTGATAAATATTTAAAAAAAAACCTTAAACATAAAGTTACAGTTACACTGTGTAATTACGCACAAAAAAAAACAACAACAATTCAAAGATCTGCTCGCGACGCGTCCGTAAAGTGCAAAATTCATAAAATTCAAAAAAATTCACCGCGTCTTGAAACCGCCTCAAGCCGCAATCCAAAGATCATCCCCGCAGGAATCATCGCCACCAGGAACAGCATTTACCTCCATGCCGTGTACCTGCATTGACTGCACAAAGAAAGTGGCAGCAGGATTAAAGGATCCCAAGGCAGAACTGCCTTGCACAAGGCATTTGTGCACAAGGTATTTGTGCAAAAAATTGAAAGTTGAGAAAAGACAAATTAAATCTACGTCTTGTGCTGGGATATTGCACCCCCCTTTCAATTCTTGGCGCATACGTACTTGAAATTAGTAGAGCTAACAATTTGAATAGTTTCCTTAAAATAATTTACAAACTGCCTGTGGGTAAAAATTGATAAACAACATAAATACATATCCACATCACTGTCGCCCCTCCTTTACCCCTCGATCGTTTTTCGCCAAACAAAATATTTAAATTTAGTGCAGCCAAACATTTATTTATATACATTTATTTATAGCGCATTTATTTACCGGAACGCCAAGTGACGCGCTACCCTATAATTTTTGGGTATATAACTTTTTCGGTGTCATTGGCAACAAACTATTTTTTTTGGATTCTCAGTGCCTCGACTATCAACATTATTCGTCTATCAATTAATTAATTAATTATTTCATTTTTTTCGTCATATTAATTAATTTTTTTATTAAATAAAATATCTTTGTTCGTTTGTTTTCGCTTTTGTATTTAATTTATTAATTAAATAATTAAAATACAACAAAAATTTGTATATTAGTCAAATATTTTTTATTTAAAAATAAAAAGCAACAAATTTGTAAATTTTTTATCGTGGTTGTCTGTTTATTAAAAAAAAAAGTAAATAAAATCAGAAAATGGAAAGTAATTAACAGAAATTGAAATCCACGACTCTTTATGACTTAAGAAAAAGATTAAATGTCAGGGTAAAGTAAAAAGCATTCGCCGGTTAGAGGAACGTTTGGAAGCTGGGTCAGTTTCTTTAGTGAAAACCGAGCTTTAGTGGAGGCTTTAGGTTTTAAATGAGACAATATTTAAGGCAAATGAGTCGGAAGACCAGATCGAGCCATTAGATGAGGAAGATGAATTTGGAGTCGAGTTGGAAGAATTAGAGATAACTGCTAAGGCAAGGGTGATGTCATTATTAAATGCCTTCACTTTAGCTGAAGAGTCCCCACCAGCTACTGCTATTTCTGCAGCCCCAACTCGAGCTGGACTTCCCAGTTTGGCATTGCCAAAATTCTGTGGAAACTATTCGGAGTTTAAAAATTTCATGAGTCTCTTTGAGACATTAGTAAACAAGGATGTGAACATTCCTGTTATCGAGAAATTTAACCATTTAATTTCTTGCCTCTCTGGTGAAGCCTTAGGAACCATCAAGGTATTCCAAGTCACCGAGAGTAATTATGACAAAGCTATTGCTAGTCTGAAAAGAGTTTACGATAACGAATGTCTCATCTTTGCTAACCAAATAAGCAAATTATTCAGCCTTCCGAAAGTTTCCCAGCCGTCTGCGTCGTCGTTGAGAGGTATCATCGACACAGTGTCATCGATCTACGGGTCACTATTATCCATAGGAGATGACACTAAAATTGCAAACTCAATGATCATTCTCTCAGAAAATTGAGTAGTAGGTTTTGAGTAGAGTAGATCCAGTGACCAGAGAAAAATGGGAAGAGTCACTGGATTATGAGAAATTCTCCAAGACAGGAGAAAACTGGGTTTGGGAAGCAGCATAATAGGAGTTCGTTGGCTTGCTCCGCTTCCAACAAACAAGCTTGCAGTTATTGCAACGCACAAGACCATAGTCTTGCCCAGTGTAGTCCGTTCGCTCGCCTTGCTGTAATGCAACGGTTTGAGTTTGTCAAGTCAGCCTCATTATGTGTAAATTGTCTGCGAAAAGGTCACACGGTTGCGAAGTGTAAATCGACTGGATGTCAAATGTCCGATTTACTGTGACCGAAAATAACTTACCGTTACCACCACCAAATGAACATCCTCCTCCAGCGCTACATCTTGATGGTCCTTCTACGTCACATGCTTTGCATGCGTCATCTTTAGAAAGGGTTTTTGTTACAAATGAACTTCATTACTGAAGAACTTGCTCAACGCTTACAGATCCGAAGGGAGGTTTCTCGGGGAACTATCTCGGGTTATCACCTTGACCAGTCAGTGAACGTGAAAGATTGGGATCTACCAAAGAACTTGCCGTTAGCAGATTCATATTTCTACAAACCTTAGCGGATAGACATGTTAATTGGAGCTGAGTCATTTTTCGAATTGTTGTCCGTTGGCCAAATAAAACAAGGGCCAAACCATCCCATTCTCCAAAAAAACTCTTCTTGGATGGATAGTATCGGGAAAATATAAGGCAAATACCTAAACTCCTCAACAGCCTGTCTCTAGCCTGAATTGCCAAGAAGGATTACTCGACTCGATAGATGGCAATTTGATGGCAAAAATTCTGGTCGTTGGAAAATGTACCAACTTCTAAGAAGCTTTTGTCACATGAACAAGAGTTATGTGAGGAACATTATCAGAAAAATACAGTGGTACTGCCTTCAGGTCGATTTGAAGTCAGACTTCCATTTAAATCGGATCCAAGCGTTTTGGGAAACTCGTTCGAGGTAGCCAAACGCCGTTTCTTGTCGCTCGAGAGAAGATCATCTCGAGATTTAAAGAGAATGTATGTGGAATTTATGGAAGAATACGAATCCTTAGGTCATAAGTCCCCTACGAGCAATGATGTTCTTGCTACTCCACACTACGTCATACCCCATCAGTGTGTCTTACGGCCACACATAAGTGCCTTAACGATCTGTAGATGGTTAGTCCTACAATCCAGGAAGAGTTGTATTCAACTCTTCTTCGGTTCCGGCTGAACAGATTCGCTCTGATAGCCGACATAAAAAAGATGTATCGCCAAGTAATGGTAAATAAAGCCGATAGGCGATACCAGTTGATAGTATGGAGGAAAGACCCATCAGAGTCCTTGAAACTGTGCAAGCTCAACAATGTTACATATGGCACTGCGCCAGCCCCATTCCTGGCCATAAGGTGTTTAAAGAGGTTGAGTGAATCTGTGAAAAATACATTCATTCCCTCGAGCTGCCGAAGTTATTGAGTCCGACTTTAACGTCGACGACATGTTAACGGGTGCAGGTTGCATTGAGGAGCTAAAAACAATTAAGTCTGAAGTAACTCAGGTTCTTTAAAACGCTGGGTTTGAATTAAGGAAGTGGTTTTCAAACTCGCCTGAAGTTACTCCATCCGAGAGCACGGTTAAGCCAATAACCCCCTTGGCTTATTTAGCCCAATACTTATAAAAGGAAAGATCCTATTGCAGGAACTTTGGCTAAATAAGTTACATTGGGATGAGTTAATTTCACTGCATTTAGAAAGAGCGTGGAACAAAATACAAATTGCCTTGTCGCAGTTAGAGGACATCTCAATTCTGAGATTCGTGTTTACAGAGCCGATTTCACCGATTCAAATTCATGCCTTTTCTGACGCATCGATAAGAGCCTATGGATCCTGCGTCTATATTCGTTGCGAATCTGCAGAAGGTATCAAAGTTTCATTGTTGTCGCTCCCCCGTCTTGAGTTATGTGCCGCTCACCTTCTCGCAGATTTCTGCCGCAAGATAAATCCTCTAATAAAAGTTCCGATCGAACGAAGTGTATTTTGGTCGGATTCAGAAGTAACTCTTTATTAGATTCGTTCTCATCCATCGTCGTTGTCAACGTTCGTATCGAATAGAGTAGCTCAAATTTAAGAGTGGTCAGATGATATCACGTGGCGGCATTTACCAACTAAACAGAACCCGGCAGATATAGTGTCCAGAGGTGGAGACGTAAAGGAGACTGTAGAATCGATCTGGTTTACAGGTCCATCGTTTTTAAAGGAACCGGAAGATAAATGGTCGACGAGCTCCCGGTTTGATCTATCACCAGAACCTCTACAGATGGAAACGAAAAAGAATGCGGTCGGATTAACCGCAATCGTATCTACCTCAGATTTATTGGAAGTGATAGAAGGTTATTCCTCTCACCTAAAACTGCTGCGAGTGTTCGTTTATATGTTCCGCTTTATTAGGAAATCGAAGAAATTAGTAGTGAATTCTGATATTGTTCCCTCACCTGTAGAATATAATGAAGCCTTTAAGAAAATAGTTAAAAAAGTCCAAGAGCACGAGTATCAAGATAAAATAAAAAAGATCCGAAAAAATTTCAGTGTTAGCCCTAGTCTACAAAAGTTAAATCCATTTCTACACGAATCATCAGAGGCTGGTCTTACCTTTTCGTTGTTGCGGGTTGGAGGGCGACTAGCTAATGCTCCTATATCGTACGATGCCAAGTTTTTAGTATTGCTGACAAAACGCTTTCAATTTGTTCAGAGCTACGTCCGATACTTGCACGAGTCGAATTTTCATGTGGGTCCACGAGCACTTGTGAGTCTTTTGCGACAGCGCATATGGATCGTAAATGCGCAGGAAGTCTGCAGTCAGACAGTACGGTCATGCATACTCTGCTTTAAATGCAAGCCTCGTATGATGACTCAGATCATGGGTGATTTACCCTTAGGTAGTATTCTATCCGTCCATTCTCCATATGGGGCGTTGATTTTTGTGACCCTATTGATACGACATTGATAATTCGTGGTAGGCCACCCTATAAGTCCTACATTGCCTTATTTGTTTGTTTTGCGTCCAAGGCAGTTCATTTAGAAGTAGTTTCCGACCTTTCAACTGATTCCTTTTTGTTGGCTTTCAGGTTCGTTGGGCGCCGAGGATGTCCGCAGATCGTGCACTGCGACAACGCGACGAACTTCGTCGGAGCGAGTCGCCACAGTAGTATAGTAATGCGGGTTCTGTCACAGGAAGTAATAAATCATGTCAAAAATAGGGGTGGGGGGTGACCCTAATTAGTCCCGCATGGCTGCACACAGGTGTTTCAGTGACCTAATTAGCATAAATAAGTAATAAAAGTGTGGGAAAATAGAGGAGAGTGTGACCTTAATTAGTCACACGGTGATCACACAGGTGTTTAGAAGACTAAATTAGCATTAATAAGTAATCAAAGTGTGGGAAAATGAGGGTGAGTGTGAGGATCACCCCAAAGAAATGGTGAAAGTGGTGGTGGGTTCTTTGGTCATGTCTTGTTTTGTCTTGTCTTTTTTCACCCCCGAAGGTGTGTGTGAGGGGGTGTTTTGTCATGCGTAGGAATTTGTGATTGTTTAGAGTGATCCTCCCCCAAATAGGGTGTTTTGTCATGCGTAGGAATTTGTGGTTGATCCGCACCCGTTTCAAGGATGCATAGAAGTGTGTGAGGGGTGTTTTGGTTGGTTGTTTTGGTTGGTTGTTTTGGTTGGTTGGAATTTGTGGTTGATCCGCACCCGTTTCAAGGGTGTGCCTACGTACTAAAGACACCCCCGCACTCACCACAGGCCCCGCGGTACCACTGCAAAGTATTACTTCGCGGGAAGGGCTGCCTAATCTAGGCATTCTCCCTTAAGCGACGTTCATTTTCAAGTCTTCTTAAGTCGCCCTTTGTATAAGCTATCAACTGGCTTACCCAGTCCCATTGCTCCTGTGAGCTACACATGTATTTCACCAGCTGCTTCGGATCTGGTAGCGATCCGACGACGGCACGATATCTCCTGAAATTGTACAAAATGTGCTCTGGGTCTTCGTCTGCTCCTGGGCAGTTGGGGCACACTGGACTTTCGTCGTGTCCAAATCTATGGAGGTATTTTCTGTACCCCCCGTGACCTGTAAAAAACTGGGTAAGCTGGTAACTAACCTGACCGTTGGTTCATCCGATCTACTCCTGGATGTTTGGGATTAGCCTGTGCGTCCATCTTCCTTTGGTTGTTAAATCCCACCTCTCCTGCCATGAGGATAATGCCGCTTGTCGGGCTGACCTCCTGATGGCCTCTCGGGATGAATTCCTTCCCCGTTGCCGATTGGATGTGTAGATTTCCTCCGCTTCGTTTGCCAGTATATCAATGGGAATCATTCCGGCTAGAACGAGGGCGGCTTCCTCGGATATGGTTCTAAATCCGGATATGACGCGTAGGGTCGCTAGTCGGTACGATGCCCCTAGCTTTTTCTTAAGCCCCTGTTGTCTTCTGACTGACGCAGCCCATATCGGCGCTGCGTACAGCAAGACAGACGTGACGACACTGGCTAGAAGACGTCTCCTGCCTTCCTTTGGGCCTCCCACGTTTGGCAGCATCCTTGAGAGTGCTCCTTGGATCCTTGCCGCTTTTATGGTGGAGTACTCCACGTGCGCTCCGTAGGACATACTGTTGTTCAGCATTACCCCTAGGTATTTAATTGCCTCCTTCGACGTGATGTAGCAATTGCCCACCGGGATGGTAATGTACTCCACCTTCTTCCTGCTCGTGAAGAGAACTGCCTCCGTTTTATGTGCTGCTAGGTCCAGTCCAGAGTCAGACATCCATGGTGAAATTCTCCGTATTGCTTCATTCGCATTGGTTTCCACGTCCTTGGTTTACTTCGCCACCACGAGCAGCGCCAGGTCGTACGCGAAGCCGATGAGTTTACATCCCGTCGGTAGTTGGATCCTGAGTACTTCGTCGTACATTATGTTCCAAAGAAGTGGCCCGAGGACCGATCCTTGCGGTACCCCCGCAGTCACCTCATAGGATAGGACCTCCTGGTCCTTCGTCCGTGTCATGCAGCAGTGTCCTATCTGAAAGGTAGCTGGATAAAATTAGTTGCAGGTATTTAGGAGTGCCTGCCAAGAACAAGGCTCGTTGGATACGTGTCCAATTAGCCGAGTTGAAGGCGTTGCGGATGTCTAGTGTTACCATCGCGCAATACTCCTTATCTCCCCATTTCCACCGAGTTCCCGCGATGGCTGCTTCCGCAGTGTCGGTCACGGCTTTGATGGCGTCCACCGTGGAGCGCGCCTTACGGAAGCCGTACTGGCTGACCGAAAGCGCTCCTTTGGCCTCAGCGAATTTCGAGACGCGAGTAGCTATGGCCATCTCGAGGACTTTCCCTACCGTGTCTAGGAGACATATGGGCCTGAATACTGATGGGTCGTCTGTCGCCTTGTTCCCTTTCGGTAGCAGAATGAGGTTCTGCCTCTTCCACTTTTTTGGAAAAGTGCCGTCCTGGAGTCTGTCCAGCTTTAATCTTTTTCCCGGATCTCCTCCACCGTAACTGGCGTACACGGCTCCCCATCATCGGCTGGTATTGTCTCCCTTTTTGCCTCCACTATTTTCCTTAATCCTTAATTTTCCTTAATTGTAGGCTGTGCCCCATGGGTTCACCTCCGCCTCGTCACATATTTTTTAAAGCATTCACGTTTTCTTGCTTTTATAGCCAGTTTCAAGGCCCTCTTAGCTGCCTTGAACTCCTCCGTTCTGGTGGCTAGGTCCTCTGCGCCTCTTGCCCTTTGGAAGCGTCTTCTTGCCCGCAGGCAGGCGGTCCTTAGTTGCTGGATGTCCTGATTCCACCAGTATACTGGTGCTCCTCTTCTACTGGGTTTCCTCCTAGGCATGGCACTGTCGCAAGCGTGTGCTAGTGATCCTGAGAGTTCCTCCGTTGCTCCCTCCGGGGAGGATGATGAAGTCCGGTCCAGCGTCTGCAGGGTTACTGAGAGTGCTTCTCGGTCCAAACGCGTGTCCTTCCATTTCGGTCCTGTCGCCTTGGGAATCCGTTTCCTACTTACCCCTCCAAGGGTGAAGTGTATTGCCTGGTGGTCGCTGAAAGTAAAAGCGTCGTTGACTTCCCAGTTGCACCTCCTTATTAGTGCGCTGCTAACGAAGGTGATGTCGATGATAGACCCCCGCCCTGCCTTGCTATACGTCAGCTTTTGGCCTTTATTGGCCAAAACGACGTCCAGTGCCGCGAAGTGTTCCAGGAGACTGGTGCCCCTCTCGTTCGGTGCTCGGCTTCCCCACTCCGGGGACCAGGCGTTGAAGTCCCTTCCAATAACCACCGGCGATCTGCCTCTTGCATCCGCAATCAAACTTCGTAGAATCCTTAGGAAGCGCGAGATTTCCCATCTTGGCGGGGCGTAGCAGCTGTAAAATGTAACCCCCTTTATTTTGGCCCGGACAAAACCTTCGCTGGATGTCCTAATGTCCTGGGGAGCCGTCTCCGTTGACCACAGAGCCGCTCCCTTGCAGCTGCTTGCCAGCCATCCGTTTCCTGGGATGCTCCTATATGGTTCCGAGATGAGGACTACCTGTGTCTGCTCGTCTCTGACCGCCTGCCTAAGCAGCGACTGAGCCGCCTCGCAATGGTTGAGGTTGAGCTGGGTGCACTTCATTAGCTTTTCCTTTGTGAGAGGGCGCTCCTAAACATCGGACATTTCCCACTTCCTGCTATGTGTCCTGTTTCCTTCCCGGCGTTGCTGCAGAACGCTCACTTAGGTTCTTCCGCGCAGTCTTTTGCCATATGGCCGTCCTTGCCACACCTCCTGCACATTCGTGAGCGGTCGATGGAGCTCTGACAATGTTTCGCCATGTACCCAAACTCGAGGCATCTGAAGCACTTTATGACTCTGGTCCTTTCCCTGAGTCTGCCCCGCACCCAGCCTACCTTCAACCAGCCTATCTTCGTTGCTTTCCGGGCACACGCGGCAGGCAGTCTAATTATGGCTGTCTGGGTCTGGCCAAAAGCCTTCCTTAAAAGGATGTCGCTTACCGGCACCCCTGGAGATTCCACCAGCTTTCCAATGGCTTCAGAGACCTCCTCCTTTGTAGTGATCTCGTCCAGATCCCTACACTCGATTTCAATCTTGTGCGACAAGGAGCGCACTTCCACCTGATCACCTACCGATTCCGAGACCAGGGCTTTGAAAGCTGCTGTTTCCTCCCCTGACTTCTTCAGTTGGAGCAGTAGCTCACCTTTCTGGGTCCTCCTAATCCTCGATACGGCTTCGCCTAGTCCTTGCAGCTTCTTGTCCTGCTTCACCCGTCGCAGGATGTTGGCGTAACTAGATTCCCCCTTAGCCGTGATGACCAGTGCGTCCGGCCTTGGCTTCTCCTTGGGAATTGAGCTTGTTGCCCGCTGCTTCTTCGGCAGTTTCTTTTTGGGGCCAACCAGCTTCCATTCTTGGGCATCCTTGCTCGCCTGAGTTCCAGGTTCCACGGTCTGCCCTAGTGCCCTGGCTTCCGCCATCGTTCGAGTCGCCGCCTGCGAAGTCTCCCTCTTGCTCCTCTTGTTGTTGGGGGGGGTCTGGGCCTGTTCCTTCCTCCTGGGTTCCGCTACTGGTCGAAAAAGGGGCGATGTTTGTGACGCCTGGTGGGATTTAGGCGCTTCCTTTCGTCCCTGCTCGTCCGTCTGAGCGGCCAGTCGCTCGTAGAGAGCTCGGATGCTCTCTATGGTGTCCCTCATTGGCTGGTGGATGGACTTCCTTTTGCCATCTTCCAGCATCTCCACTAGCTGCGCGATCTCCTTCCCGAATTCCTGCAGTGTTGTTGCGTCTCCGGCCTTCTGATTTTTACTCCTGTTCTGGTCCACTCGAATCCCTGAAATAGGAGGGGTACCGTCCAGCTTGCTGCTGGGTGATCTTGAAATTTTGCAGCTTTTCGCGAAAGCCGCCTCTCCAACTAAATTCATCGATGTTATGTTACTCATGTTAGTCATTTTAGTGGGTCCCAACTCCTGAGACGTTGTCCTTAGGTGTAATGCAGTCGCATCCTTGATCCCATGGTTACCTTTGCGCGCAGTGAGGTCCATGCTAGGGTTGACTCTAGCCCTTACGAGGTGTAGAGTTCAGAGCCAGATCCGCGTTGGTCAGGAATGGTTCATCTGAGCCTGCACGGCCAGCTTAGTGGCGACACCTAAGGAGCGTTTTTTGGAGACTTGCCAAATTTTAGCGGGACGGGAGCAGAAGCTGCATTAGCCTGGCAGCCATTTCGGCGGGAGTTCACTCCGCGTACTCAGGTGCCAGAATACCGCTGTCCGTCAGCCCAGGGTTCGTCGTCTCGAGTTTCCTTGTTCCAGTTCCTTTCTCGCTATTTTGAAGGGGATGCCTTTCGGGTTATGAAGTTAGGTTGCGAGTAGCTGCTTTCCAGGGATATTCCCCTGCCCTAACAGTCGCCTCTTACGACAAACCAGAGCTTGTTCCGGTAGTATTCTTGGCTCCCGCTGCCGGGCGGGAGGGGGTTAAAGGTTGGGAGGTTATGGGATGGTTGGACATATAAATATAAATATAGATCTGAATATAAATATGAATAAATATATAATGTAACCCTAACGCTAGGCTAGGCTATAGCCAGCGCCGGCAGGTATGCTCCATTTGGGGGGGGCGCTTTTTGGTAGCGCCATCTAGCGCCGTCTAACACCCCTCCGTCTTCGTTGTCCCACACTGTCAGGGCTGCAATAATAAACAGCTGGCAGTGCATTGCGCTTTTTGGTGGGTGGCCACGGTCGAGTTCTTTCCGGAGAAAATATCTCACGGAAGCAGGAAGAGCTGCAAAGAGAATGACGGGAAGAGAAAGTGGTCTCCCCGTCTCTTACCTTGGCGTTGGCGCCATTAATCCGGACGCGTCGGATGAACCCGGATTAGGGCGTTTCGAGGCAGGCCTCGATGTTCCCTTGCAGGCCCTCACGCACCTGATGAGCACCTTTATTCGACACTAATTTTCCACGCAGGCACTTTCGCTATGCGGCTTTCGCTTCAGGAAGCGCCACATTACGCGTCTGACCGCTTCGACAACCAACATAGAACCTCCCCGTTTCAAGGGTGCATAGAAGTGTGTGAGGGGTGTTTTGTCATGCCCTACGTTTGTGGTTGATCCTCACCCATATTAAGGGTGTGTAGAGGTGTTTTGTCACGTGTAGGAATTTTTCAACGATATTTGGTGGGGAGAGGGAGGGGTGAGAGTTGTATTATTATGCGTAACCGTTTTGTTGATTAAACAGGTGTTGATTCAATTAAGGTGATATTCGTTCATGTAAGCTGTCTTCAGTCTTGTGGTCAGCAGGTGTTGGTTTTTTGAGGGATATTAGACCGCATTAAATGGGGGATGAAGTGTGAAACAAGCGTGTGTTCGAGGTGTTCTCGAACCTCTCCCGATCTTGAGTGAGCATTAGGTGGGAAAGTGAGTGTGAAACAAGCGTAATATCGAGATCCTCCCCCAAGTGTGAACATTAGATGGGAGGAGGGAGCGTGAAACAAGCATTTCAATTATATAGAGGATGGCTCCTATTAGAAATATATGACAAGTTAGGCAGGTATTTAGTCAAATACAAGTTAAACTAGTCTCAATTTCCCTGCAAATTTTTTCACACGTTTATACAGACTAGAAAACGGTTACTTTCTAAGTTTTAAAAATGTTATGTGATAAAAAGAAATGGGAAAAGTGGTTCAGTTTAAGAACAAAATTCGAATCGTGCGTTACCTTTAAAACATATCCTTCGAGTCCTCTGTAAATCGTGAAATTTTTTTTGGAATAAACCGTCAAAATTCGTAAAGTTTTACAAAGTTTATACAAAATACAAAGTTTTATATATATAAAACAATATAAACAGTGAACTATCTGAAAATTCTACACTACGTGATTGTCAAGTGAATGTTGACAACCCCCAAACTAAGTTTTTAAAACTATTAAAAACTAAAACTCTGAAAACTAAAACACAAATTTATAGGGGAATATGCTCTTTTAAAGGAAGATAGAGAGTGCTTTGAAATAAAGTCATTTCAGAGCAAAATGACAATTTTAAGTGCGTACTCCAGGGGTGCCCAAGCTCAGCATACGGCAGAGCTAACTCGAATACCTATGCAAAAAATCACCAATACATTAAAACTAGAAATTTTTTTTGCAAGTCATGTCGGTATACTGGAAAAAATTATAGAACAATTTTCAATGGAAAAAAGTAATACAAAAATATGTATGAAATAAAAATTAAAAACTTTAATAAAGTTATAAATAAAAGAAATTCATAGCTCAGATGTTAACCATTCTTTTTGAGATCTTAACCAAAAGTAATTTTTTGCAGTGAAAAGTTTTCGGTAACACAAAAACAAAGTGCCTTCGTATTAGTACGAAAAACTGAGACACTATACAATTGTTGTTGCTTAACTCGAAAAAACGAAAAATGGTTTTTGTATTTAGCCCTTGCCTATGCTACGAGCCATACACGTACATATATAAAATTTCATTTCCCATATAACGAGCAATTCCAACAACAAAGGAGCTCCGAGAGCAATGGGGCTGGGCACCCCTGGCGTACTCAGATCTTGAAAATGAGTACGCACAACATATGGAAAAATTTTTGGCGAGGATGTAGGAGTTCCAAGAAAAGGATAGTGGATGGACTTTACTCTATCTAAATTGATTGGAAATGAATATTAACAAATATTCACCTATAAGAGGATCCTCCTTTATCAAAACGCCAGTACCCTTAGAAAAGAAAAAGGCATCAATAAATGTGAGGAATATTAATGATGAATTTTGTTTTAAATGGAGTATAATTGAAGCATTAAGCAATTTATCCAAAAACGCACATAGATGTAGCCAATACAAAGTAAATATATCTGATGTTATCATTCATGTCAATGGTCACACACTAAATTTTTGTGATTTGGAATTCCCATTGAAACCAACGGAAATCGGAAAGTTTATGAAAAATAATAGTGATATCAGTATCACGCTCTTCGGCTTCGATGATGGGGGTATTTTTGGCCCCATTTTTTACCCTCCCGAAGTGAGGGTAAATTCAATAAATTTACTTCTGTTAGAGGAAGGGTGTAAAGCGCATGGATGCACTTGGATAAAAAATGTATCAAGGTAAGTGTTATTATTATATATATATTTTTATTTTGTTTTTAATTTAAAAATTATTTTAAATTATCCAATGTTTTTTTTTTTTTTTTTTTTTTTAAATTAAAAATTATATCCGTTTATGATGAATAAAAATAAAAAAATTAAATCAAACTCAAACACTTTGTTATAAATATTTAAATTATATTACATTTTTCACAGTACTCGATGAGTATCTGAGAAAACTACTACAATGAAGCGTAAACTTTTAGAACAGTTGACAAAAAGTAGAAATTCTTTGAAAAGAAAATTTGAGGAATTGAAGCAAGTCAAAAATGAGAACGTATCAAATTTGGAAGAAACTTTTAAACCTATTACAGAACCTTTACATGAATTACTCACTGAAAAAAAGAAAAAACAAAAATATCTTAATGATACATATGATATTAAGACTAAAGTCATGAAAGAAAAAATCAAAGTACCAAAAAGTAAAGAAAGGGCGGATAAGATAGTAAACGAAAGTGATAGTGAGAGTGATGCTTATTCACAGAACTCTTTTATAAATGATTTCGATATTTCAAATCACTCACATAGAGATGAAACTGTTGTTCCACAACACTCTCATATAGATGATTTAAATGAAAGTGATCATGAAGAAACGGAGGGGAAGTACAATCTCAACATTAATCAGTTAAAGCAAGACAAGATTTTAGATAATAGTTATGGACCAAGAGAAGAAAATAATATAATTATGTTGGGTAATAGTACACTTAACATTAAAAGAAATGTAATTGAATTAGGAAGTGGAAACTTATGGACTCTATCGCCAGATCTATACTCTTTAATATTTCATAATAACCCAGAGAATTATACTAAGAATGATTTAGAATCATACAAAAACATTTTAATTGAAACAAGTGCTCACAAAAGAAAAAAATTCTAAAAAATATTCTTCAATTATTAAACCCTTAATATCATCTTCAGTAAACGAAGAATATACCGGATCTGGGTATATGAAACTACAGAAAACACCACCAAATTATGTATATTGGCATAATGTTAATGAACTTGTTGAAAGATTACAACTCTTAATGGCATCAAGAGCTGTTGGTAATAATAATCATACCAGTGAAATTCTTTCGATAATAGAAAAATTACGGGAAGAAAAAATTATATATTAATAAAATAGCAAACGCTTGCTTCTTTTGTTTAATAATAAAATGTCTATTGACAAGTTTGGTCACTTTTCAAATGATAGAGATTTTTCCTCACTTTTCGAAAGAGAAGTTGAAAGTCTTACAGGTATATATCTTGACAGAGATGGACACATAAATGTTCGGAAGAAAAGAATTAAAAACTCTACAGAACCAATTAACGGAAATGATTTAGTTATTAAATTTTATTTAGATGATAAAATTAATGATTTAAAAACACACCAAATGGAAACTATAACTAAATCATTTGAAACACGAAATAAAAGATTATCAGAGCTGGAAAGTAAAGTAAGAATTATGTTTTCACAAACACAGTATATACGTGATTCATTTAAAGAGATTCATGATAAATTGGAAAATCTAAATAACTATTTAAACAAAAATATTAAAAACACCCCACACCCCGTTCGTTCTGAGCATATACAAATAGATGGAGCGATTCTTCAAAAAAGTCCATTTGCAAGTCGTGAAAATAAAGACGAAGTTGTAGTAATTAATGTGGATCATAAATAAATATACCATTCTTTCATTATTTATTTTATAATTAAAATGACAGTTGACAAGTCATAAAACAACGGGTCATAAAACCAGGTTTAGAAAAATTCCAAAGTATACTTAATGACTATGATGGAAATTTAAATGTTCAGAGGAAACGATTTAAAAATTCTCTACCTCCCATACATGAAAATGATATTGTAACAAAATCCTATGTTGATGATGAAATGAGTAAAGTAGTACAAAATACATCTTATCATATTTCTGATCAACTACAGAAACAAAAAATCTATACATTCAGATCCCAAATCAACAATATTGAAAATAAAGTGAATGATATTTCTAAAAAATTGGAAATTTATTCCATGAAAACTATTAATAAGATAGTGGGGGATATATATAAAATAGAAAGTAATATTTTCAATATCATTATTAAACCAACCGCAAGATTAAAAAGTGAAACTGAATCTTTAGAGAAGAAACCATTTGTACCAAATAAAATAAAGATATGAGTAAACGAGATATTGTAAATGAACTACATCGCCCATCATTTAAGAATTTTCCAAGACGTAGAGTTATAGTACATGGTATTAATGATTTATGGCAGGCTTATTTGGTTCAAATGGGAGCATATTGTTAACAGTAATATATACATTTTTTAAATATGGATGGGGTGAAGCAATAAAATCAAAAAATGCAGGAAAAGTTACAAAAGCAATGGAAAAAATTATAAAATCTGATCGTGGAGTACCAAAGAATTTACAAACAGATAATGGAAATGAATTCTATACTAAACTTATGTGGCGTGAGTTTAGTTTTAATGGAAAATATGCATGGCTTCAAATATATAAAGAGTTGATTGGAATTTATAACAACAGAAAGCATAGAACAATTAAAATAAAACCCGCTGATGGTAACGCTAGCAATGAAAAACAGATTTTGATGAAATCATACAATCATCTAAAAATATTTGAAAATGGAGGGGGACATTAAAGAGGGGGATCATGTACGAATAAGTGAATATAAACATGTCTTTGAAAAAGGTTATACTCCAAACTGGACAACGGATATTTTTCGAGTCCGGAAAGTACAAAATACATACCCCACTACATATTTACTTGAGGAATTGAAGGGGGATCCAGTTCAAGGGGGATTCTATAAACAAGAAATTAAAAAACAAAATTCCCTCATACTTATCTCATTGAAAAGATTCTAAAAAGAAAAGGTGTTCATGTATTTGTGCGTTGGCTAGGTTTTTCAAAATCAGAAGATAGTTAGGATACACAAAAACGAAATTCTATAACAACATCTGGGAGCATAGAGCAATTAAAATTTACGCATTCACGTCAATGGAATGTATGTATGTGTAAATTAACACATGCTGATATTCCCTCAATATTACGTACCACTAGCCCGCATGTTTCTTTACATTTCACTAACACTAGTTTTTAGAATTTAGAATTCCCAAAAACAACTAGAAGCATAGAACAATTAAAATTTACGCATTGACCTTATCAGTGGTATTGCTTCATGCTGATATTCCCTCAATACCACATACAACTAGCCCGCATGTTTCTTCACATTTCTTAAATAGAATTCAGAATTCTCATAAACAAATGGAGGCCAAAGAATAAATAAATTACACATGTTTCTTTACAAAAAGAAAAAACATCTGGAAGCATAGAACAATTAAAATGCACGCATTGACGTCAATGGTGTGTATGCGTGTGAATTGAACCTACATATATGTAAATGTACAAATCTACCCTATATAAAGGTTGGAAAGATTTTCAAAGTATTCAGTACCCGAAAACGGTTTATAAGAAGCAAAAGCTTTCGTTTTGTTTGTGAAACAAAAAATACAGAAAAAATGTTTTCAATTAAATTAATTTATATTACATTTTGTATATTTTTTTTTTCAATTTATTTTTATTGAAATGAAGCCAGTTAATAATTTAATTTTACCACATATAAATGATAATTCATCATCATTTATTCAAAGTTCGATGAATAATAATTTGGTGGGAGGTTTCATAAACTTTCCATCATTACACAAAATTGTAAAAATTTATTTAAAATTTGAAATTTTGGAAGACACGCAAATTTTTCTTTATGTAAACACAACTCAAAATAACAAAAAAATTGATAGTGAGTTAAAAATAAAACAATTAAATGCTAGTAATACTAGCAAAGAGACAACAACACCAGATAAAACAACAACAACAATATAAACAACAACACCATCAACAGGAACAGAAACAGGAACAGCAACAGGAACAGCAACAGATACAACAGCAACAGATGCAACAGCAACAGATACAACAGCAACAGGAACAGCAGCAGATACAACAGCAACAGGTACAGCAACAAGTTTTTATTTATTTTCAACCCCCCACATCAACTAACGGTTTAACCACCTAACAGATATATCTATCGACCCCTTTAAAAATAGAAGTAGATACATTATCATCTACAAGCACAACACCATCAACCACAACAACAACAGAAACTGAAACTATTAATAAAGAGAATAACGAGAAGATTTTAGATGTAACAAAATTATTGAAAAATGAAATGGTTAATAATAAAAAAAATAATGAAAATGTAAGTGAAATCCCTATATCTCCCCAAAAAATAGTGTTAGGAATAAATAATAATGATGAATTCGAAAATAATTCACCCAACCTATATTATTATAGTGACATTTGATGCCTACTTTGGCATTCTTATAGTCAATAGTAAAAGATCTGTTTAATCCTCTTCTACCTAAGCCAATGTGACCGCCTATTTTTTGTTCATTTTCAATTAATTTCTGCTTAAAATTATCTATAATTGCTTTCTTAGTTAATTCTATTTGGAAACTATGGATATCTTCTGTGCTCTTTAATTTGTGAGTCGTATTTCTTTTTATTAGGGCTCTACTATCTACCTGAAGATCATTTTCTATATTTTCTTGAATTCCCATTATTAATTGGGGTTCATTTTCGTTAATACCCAAACCTATGTTGGGTGAATTATTTTCGAATTCATCATTATTATTTATTCCTAAAACTATTTTTTGGGGAGATATAGGGATTTCACTTACATTTTCATTATTGTTTTTATTATTAACCATTTCATTTTTCATTAATTTTATTACATCTAAAATCTTTTCGTTATTCTCTTTATTAGTAGTTTCAGTTTCTGTTGTTGTTGTGGTTGATGGTGTTGTGCTTGTAGATGATAATGTTTCTACTTCTATTTTTAAAGGGTCGATAGATATATCTGTTAGGTGGTTAAACCATTAGTTGATGTGGGGGGTAAAAATAAATAAAACTTGTTGCTGTACCTGTTGCTGTTGTATCTGCTGCTGTTCCTGTTGCTGTTGTATCTGTTGCTGTTCCTGTTGCTGTTGTATCTGTTGCTGTTCCTGTTGCTGTTCCTGTTTCTGTTCCTGTTGATGGTGTTGTTGTTTATATTGTTGTTGTTGTTTTATCTGGTGTTGTTGTCTCTTTGCTAGTATTACTAGCATTTAATTGTTTTATTTTTAACTCACTATCAATTTTTGTGTTATTTTGAGTTGTGTTTACATTAAGAAAAATTTGTGTGTCTTCCAAAATTTCAAATTTTAAATAAATTTTTACAATTTTGTGTAATGATGGAAAGTTTATGAAACCTCCCACCAAATTATTATTCATCGAACTTTGAATAAATGATGATGAATTATCATTTATATGTGGTAAAATTAAATTATTAACTGGCTTCATTTCAATAAAAATAAATTGAAAAAAAAATATACAAAATGTAATATAAATTAATTTAATTGAAAACATTTTTTCTGTATTTTTTGTCTCACAAACAAAACGAAAGCTTTTGCTTCTTATAAACCGTTTTCGGGTACTGAATACTTTGAAAATCTTTCCACCCTTTATATAGGGTAGATTTGTACATTTACATATAGGTTCAATTCATACGCATACACACTATTGACGTCAATGCGTGAATTTTAATTGTTCTATGCTCCCAGATGTTGTTATTAAATTTCGTTTTTGTGTATCCAACTATCTTCTGATTTTGAAAAACCTAGCCAACGCACAAATACATGATCACCTTTTCTTTTTAGAATCTTTTCAATGAGATAAGTATGAGGGAATTTTGTTTTTTTAATTTCTTGTTTATAGAATCCCCCTTGAACTGGATCCCACTTCAATTCCTCAAGTAAATATGTAGTGGGGTATGTATTTTGTACTTTCCGGACTCGAAAAATATCCGTTGTCCAGTTTGGAGTATAACCTTTTTCAAACACATGTTTATATTTACTTATTCGTACATGATCCCCCTTTTTAATGTCTCCATTTTCAAATATTTTTAGATGATTGTATGATTTCATCAAAATCTGTTTTTCATTGCTAGCGTTACCATCAGCGGGCTTCATTTTATTTGTTCTATGCTTTCTAAACAAACAGCGATGTAAAGCATAATCCAAGTTTTTTCTTTAATCTTGTGTATGCTCTTTCCACAAAATAACAAAAACAAAAACGAAGCTTGCCGTTATTTTGTACTTATGCTTTAGTGCGCATATATTTATTAACTGGGTGGTTCGACGTTCAATTACTATATGGTTAATCTAGTAAGTACCCATGTAGTGATCGACGAGGTAAGCACTTACCCAAGGCCAATCGCAAACTCGAGTCGACTCGGTGGTTCGACGTTTGATTACTTAAAGGTTAATCTAGTAAGTATCCATGTAGTGATCGACGAGGTAAGCAATTACCCAGGGCCAATAGCAAACTCGAGTCCACTAGGTGGTTCGACGTTCGTTTACTATAGGGTCACTTTAGTAAGTACCCATGTAGTGATCGGCGAGGTTAGCACTTGAATTTTAATAGCCGCTCATAGCTCTGATCACCCCAAGGGCTACAACTGAGAATAATTCACCGTCCGAATTTGTCAGTGCAAATGAGCAATTGTCCGATGCGACCTCCCTGACATCCCTTCAAGTGATACCACATATCCACGTGAATGAAACCCCCGTTAGAGTCACCCAACAGGGTGATCCACAGTCCGGACCAGCGGCACCGACTGATGCTGCAGTTCTCGTACCTGCGACACCAAAACCCTTACAGGTGATTTCTCCATCGAAACATATATTTGTTTCTCAGCTCGCCCCTGATAGTTCGGATATAGATAGTTCGGAGATGGATATCTCCGAAGCTTATAGCTTATATCAAAGCCAAAACAAATGCCGATATAAGAGTGGAGGACATAACCGGTGGAGGACTTAGAACATCGGGTGGCCGCGCTGATGTTCACGACGATTAGTTCACCCAGTTTTTGCCCAGAGACCATTTTCGTCCAAGAACATTTGACTAGTACTGTAAAAAAAAAAGTTTTAAATCCAGTGGGAGTGAAACTTCCCCATATTAGAACCACGGACCAACATTCCACCACTTCTTCGTCCACTAATCCAAAAAACTAACATCGTCATTAACACTTACCTATCATAATACTATGGGGCTACGTAGAAAACTTCCTAAACTATATTCTGATAGTTCTTTTTTTGAGAATATCTTCATCCAAGAACATAGGCCTAGTACTGCAAAGCTAAAAGTTTTAAAACCAGTGGGAGTGAAAATTACCCATATCGGAACCACCGACCAACCTTCCACTTCTTCTCTGCCCACTAACCCAAAAAACTAGTATCGTCACTAACACTTACCTATCAGAATACTAGGGGGCTACGTAGCAAACTCCCCAAGCTATATTCTGATAGTTCTTTCTTTGAATCCCATATTATTGCCTTTACAGAAACTTGGTTGAAGCTGGAGATCTTTAGCTCCGAAATTTTTCCAAGGAAGTACACCACTTTTAGACGGGATCGACCTCAGCGAAGGGGGGGTGGAGTCCTCAATGCGTTAGACTCTACTCTTGCTTCTGAAGAGGTGCAATCACAAGAGTTTGGTGACATAGAATTTATTTGCATTAAAATCACTTTGTTCGTGAAATCTTTATACATTACATGTTCATATATACTGCCTTCGTTCGAACCGCCCACATATTGGCAGCATTTGTTCGCTATTCGATACGTTCTTAATCTTATGACTGATCGTGAGCAGCTCATATCGGTGGGCGACTTTAATATCCCAGTATTAAAGTGGTCCAATGTCGATAACTCACCATCTTTATCACTGTTTGACATGTCTCAAGGTCAGATTAAACATGTCATAAATTCGTTAGGTCTGCTTTTAGACTTTTGCTTTGTATCTGATCCTGATGGTACCGCTCTCTTCAGAGCTTTCCCCCTTTCAACCCCAGAGGATCCATATCACCCCACGCTGGAGGTTTCAATCGAAACCATTTCTGGTATCTATCAGAAGCTTCCATGCGTGGCAAATAAGATTCGTTTTTTCCGTAAAACTAAACTTAATAGCTTTATCTATACATTTGATTGGTCCTATATTTTGGCATGCAACGATGTAAATGTCACCTTAGAAAAATTTTACCAAACTTTAAATATATTTTTTGACTTATGTGTGCCATTGAAATATCCGTCCGCTTGAACAAATCCTTCATGCTTTACAAGATGCCTCACGAACTTCAAGAATACTAAAAATAGATTCTTACTAAAATATAAAAAAAAACCTGCAGTAGTATAGATTTGTAAAGTTTTTTACCAGCTCGGTCTTTAACGGTAATTTTACCGTGCGTAACGCTGACTGTTACAGGAATTATATTGGCCGCTGCCGGATACAATTTACTCATAATTTTGTAAACATAAAGCGTAAACATGTAGCTTTTCCACCTCTGCTTACGTTGGAAAATTCATCGGCGACCTCTGATCAGGCCATTGCCGATCTATTCTCAAAATTTTTAAACAAACAAATTTACAAACAACTTATTCTCTAAAAGCTTATTATATAAAGCTTATATAAAAAGCTTATGAATATAAAAGCTGGGATGCAAATGCATCTTATAGTAGCAGACTCTTACTAATAAACTTCTGGACAAGTCCAGCTTCTGTAGCAGCATCGCCCGATGGCACATCCCGCAATTTGCTGAGTGGTGGCCATGCTAAATAGGACCTGCATATGCGCGCTGAATTTATCAGACAGCTCACGAAGTCCTCTTGATGATGCCCCTTTCACTGATCTTTTGATCATTCAATTCTTCTTCTCACGTACTTGAAAAATAAGACAGTGGTTCCTAAACCTTTTAAGAGCTTCAAAGCCACATGATAGAGTCCGTCCGTTAATTCCACTGATGAAAATGTTTCCAATGCAGCGACCACCCAGAACAATGTTATTTTACTGCTTATATTGCCCAGATTGAAATGACTTTTTTTTAAACATAACATATTAGTTATTAGATATTCTGAACACAATTTTGAGTTCCAATATGCCCGATATTTTAGTTATTATACCCTTGCAGAGGGTATTATAATTTTGTCCAAAAGTGTGCAACGCAGTGAAGGAGACATCTCCGACCCTATAAAGTATATATATTTTTGATCAGGATCACCTCCTGAGTTGATATGAGCATGTCCGTCTGTCCGTCTGTCTGTCCGTCTGTCTGTCCGTCTGTCTGTCTGTCTGTTTCTACGCGAACTAGTCTCTCAGTTTTAAAGCTATCGTCTTGAAACTTTGCACACCCCCTTCTTTCCTTTGCACGCAGTATATAAGTCGGAACGGCCGGGATCGGCCGACTATATCTTATAGCTGCCATATAACTGATTTATCGGAAATGCTATAACTTCAGTGTTTTTAAAGCTAGAAAATTCGGTACGAATGCTATTTTTGGCAAAATAATACAACCTACCAAATTGCATAACGATCGGCCGACTATATCTTATAGCTTCCATATAACTGAACGATCGGAAATGGTATTTGGTAAAAATACCAACTTTGGTATTTTCGAAGATGGAAGCTTGGTACTTTGTTTTAGATTTTTTATTGTAATAAATTGGTTATATTATGATATTCTCATAAGGATTGGCCAATTTAATCCGATGTTTGCGATATATATCCGGTTTTAACTGCAAGGGTATATCAATTTCGGCTCCGCCCGAAGTTAGCTTTCCTTTCTTGTTTATAGTTATTTTAGATGTAAGCTAATAAATATAAACAATTAGTCACGAACGATCCAGAATCAGTTGGGAGATATTAATAATGCGAGCGAGTCAACGCGTTACAAAGATAAGCGGAGCCACCGAAAACGAATCAAGAGAGAGAGCACGTGACAGCATGTGCAGGTTGCAGATCGATTGAAAGGACGAAGGACAGAGTAAAGGTGCGGGTCGAAAGTGCAGCAATGAAATTTGATTTCAAAACAGGAACTTTGGTGAACTCGGCTAATGGTTTTTTGTTGTTTGCAGAGGAAACTATAATTTTCAATATAGTGAGTGATAATATTGCATCAGCCTCTTGCGCTGTGAGTGTGTGGTTGCCAGGCAACCGTTGGCACGCGACCGTTGCTAGGATGTTGTCGCTTTAAAAAAAGTATCGTTGTAGCGAGGCGACAGCGTTGCGTCGCTGTCGCCGATCGAGGTTCGGTAGTATGCACAGTAGGTAGAGAATTAGAAGCAGGTAGTTGCGTACCAGAATTTGGAGTGTGTACAAGGCTGAAACTCGTTTCGCCGCAATGGAAGACAACAACAACGACGATCATGATTCGACATCAGAAGTGGGATCTGGCCACCAGCCTTCAACACTAGATGGACCATGGCGTACCCTGATGGAATTGCGAAATAAAAATTTAATTGAACTAGTGAGAGCCATAAAAACAACTGGACCTGATGCAAGGCAGAAAAAAACTGTGCAACTACCCAAATTCAACCCAGACAAACCAGGCGCCAACGCATCATCGTGGTGCACAACGGTGGAAATAATTTTACAAGAAAACACATTGAGAAGCAGTGCGTTGAAATTACTTGGCCTGAGTTTAAAGAATTGTTTATACAACGCTTTGACACTATAGAAACACCAGCCGCTATGTTTCTTAATATGCTATCAAATCGACCGACTGATGGCGAGAGTCTGGCTGTTCATGCAAGTCGCATGGTTACCGAACTAACGACGAAATGGCGCCAAATGGATAACGAAGAGATTGCTGTGTCTGTGACCCTTGCGCTGCTGGCAAGCTTCGATCACTGATTGCAGCGTTTAAGTTTCACATCAAATGTTCGAACCAGTGGCGATCTACAGTCCGAATTAAAAGCATTCACTTTTATTAAAAGGAAAAGCGGCGCTATGGAGCATCAGTCTGAAACTTATTCTAAACGGCAAAAAGAATCACCGATAGAGTGCCATTTCTGCGGAAAAGTGGGACATAAAATGTCTGATTGCAGATTCAGGAAACAACAGAATCAATTCGCGACTGATAAAACCCAACATGGCAGGCATGATGTTCATCACCGTGGAAAATCAAATTTAACTTGCTAGAGAATTGGGTCACATATCCACCCAATGTACAAAGAAGGAAGCTGATAGGAACAAGGCATTCAATCGGGAGAAGCGAGTGGCACAGTGCAGCGTTGCAGTACCAAAAGGATGCCTGAACCATAGAGGCCAAATTTTCGAAATCACCTTCGATTCGGGATCGGAATGCTCGTTGATAAAAGAAAAGCTAAGTACCAAATTTTCTGGTAAAAGATTCAATAATATTGTTATGTTAAAAGGTATCGGCAGCAATGGAATATGTAGTACTGTACAAATATTAACAATGTTAAAATTGACGATCATTGTATTGAAATTTTGTTTCACGTAATAGGCGATGATGATATGCAAAACGACATTGTAATTGGCCGTGAGATATTAAATCAGGGTCTTGATATTGTCATTTCATCAAACCAATTTAAAATCTTTAAGACCAAAGTAGTTAATTTGTGTACCGGCAATGAGCCAGCCGATATTGATACTGAGCTTGAGGGACAAGATAAAATAAAACTACATTCACTGTTGGCAAAGTACTCAAATTCATTTATAAAAAGTCAGAATTGGCGAAATGAAAATTAGGTTGATTGATCCAACAAAAACCGTACAGAGAAGGCCATATCGTTTAAGTCCATCCGAGCGAGATTTGGTTAGAGACAAAATTAATGAACTACTAAAATGCAATATAATTAGGCCAAGCTGCTTACCTTATGCAAGCCCTATATTATTAGTGAAGAAAAAAAATGGTACGGACAGACTTTGTGTTGACTTTAGAGAGCTGAATTCAAATACGGTCGCTGATAAATACCCTTTACCACTTATACAAGATCAAATCAATAGGCTTGAGGGAGTTAATTACTTTACATGTCTAGACATGGCCAGCGGATATTACCAAATTTCTTTACATTCAGATTCTATCAAGTACACGGCGTTTGTGACTCCGGATGGTCAATACGAGTTTCTGTCTATGCCATTTGAGCTCAAAAACGCACCTTCTGTTTTTCAACGATTAGTAATACAGGCGCTAGGGGATCTAGCAAATTTCTTTATCATCGTCTATATGGATGATAGCCGCCTTAACAAAATGCGAGGCGCTAGAAAGATTACAGATCGTTCTAGATGTTTTGACAAAGGCTGGGTTTTCATTTAATCTTACAAAGTTCTCATTCATGAAAACATCGGTTCAATATTTGGGTTACAAGATAAGTGCGGGTGAGATTCGTCCAAACCCACAGAAAGTTGTAGCGTTGACTGGTCTTCCGCCTCCACAGTCAGTCACTTTACTTAGACAATTCATTGGGCTAGCATCCTATTTCCGACAGTTTATTAAGGGATTTTCACAATTAATGAAACCGTTATATTTCTTAACTGCAGATAAAAACAAATTTATTTGGAAAACAGAGCATGAACAGATACGGAAAAAGGTCATTGCCACTCTTACCGACAAACCAGTCCTTGTTATTTTTGACCCTTATTATCCAATCGAATTGCACACAGACGCCAGTTGCAGTGGCTACGGTGCAATTTTATTACACAAAATTAATAACAAACCCCAGGTAATAGAATACTATAGCAAAGCTACTTCACCGGCAGAATCAAGATATCACTCGTACGAGTTGGAAACCTTAGCTGTCGTGAACGCCATTAAGCATTTTCGACATTATTTGCTGGGCAGGATCTTTGTAGTTTATACTGACTGCAACTCGCTTAAGGCGTCGAGAAATAAACGAGATTTAACCCCCAGAGCACAGCGTTAGTGGGGTTATTTGCAGGCATTCACATTCGATATTCAGTATAGAGAAGGGAAAAGGATGGCACACGTTGACTTTTTATCGAGAAATCCCCTTTCAAAAAAGTACAACTTCGACTACAACCGCAAAAATAGTCGAAGAGAAAAGAGTAAATTTAGCTGAAATTTCAAGCAACTGGCTTATTGCTGAACAACGTCGAGATTTGGACATAATCGAAATTGTTAAACATTTTAAAAACTTTTCTCTGCCTGAAGATATTGCGAAAACCTATGAATTAAGGGCAGAAGTTCTTCATCGAAAGATACAAAGAAATGGGAGAACACGTTGCTTACCAGTGCTGCCACGAGCTTTCAGATGGTCTGTCATAAATCAAGTGCATGAGTCCATAATGCATTTAGGTTTCGAAAAGACATTAGATAAAACTTACGATTTCTACTGGTTTGACAATAGGTCAAAATACGTAAAAAAATTTGTCGACAACTGCATCACTTGTAAAATGTCAAAATCCACTTCAGGAAAAATACAGGCGGAATTACATCCAATACCAAAAGTCACTATTCCTTGGCACACTATCCACATCGATATCACAGGAAAATTAAGTGGCAAGAGTAATCAGAAGGAGTACGTTATTGTTCAGATAGACGCGTTTACCAAATATGTCTATCTTAGTCATAGTCTTAAATTAGACAGTGAGAGTTGTATAAGGGCCGTTCAATCTGCCGTTTCATTGTTTGGAGTACCAAACCGAATAATAGCTGACCAGAGAAGGTGTTTTAAGGCGCAAAGTTCCGTCAATTTTGTTCAGATCAAAAAATAAACTTGCATTTGATAGCCACTGGTGCAAGTCGAGCTAATGGTCAAGTGGAGCGAACTATAAGCACGTTGAAGAATATGTTAACGGCGGTTGAAACGGGAACACAGTATTGGCAGGATGTGTTGGGAGAGGTGCAGTTGGCAATTAATTGTACAACCAATCGCACTACGAAAGCAAGTCCTTTAGAAATGTTATTGGGAAAGGTAGCACGCCCATTGGGATTACTTCCACCTAGTGATATAGAAAATGTTATTGATTTGCCAAACGTAAGAGCGCAAGCTGCAAAGAATGTATTAGCCAGTGCAGCTTATGATAAAGAAAGATTTCATAGAAATAAGGCGAAAGTAAAAAGGCACAAAATTGGAGATTTCGTATTACTTAAGAGCGAAGAAAGACACCAGAACAAGCTAAGTCCAAAATTTAAGGGGCCTTTTGAAATAGTAAAAGTTCTAGAAGGTGACAGGTATATTTTAAAGTCTTTAACTAATAAAAGAAATTATAAATATGCACATGAGGATTTAAGAAAATTACCAGAGGGGCAAGTGCCCGAAGAGCTAAATGTGTACGATGATTATAATAATTTAGATGAAAGAAACGTAACCGCTACAGAAGAGAGTGAAAATGATTATATTGAGAGTATTGAAGAAAAGAGTGAAAATTAAAATATTGAGAGTATTGAAGAAAAGAGTGAAAATGAAAATACTGAGAGTATTGAAGAAGAAAATGAAGTACACCAATAAGGGTGACAAAGTTGTACTGCTGGCCAATGAAAATGGCAGAGTACTGAGTCCATAAATATAATGCAAGCACAAGTGCAAAACATATTGTTTGTTTTGATCATGGCGTGTGGGGTATTTGATTATGCGACTATAAGAGTGAATAATGAAAAAGAATGGATTATATAAAAGAAGAAAAATGAAAAGAAAAACCCCCCCTAGGGGCGATAGGGGCCTAGTTCCTAGCTCTTAAACTTTAGATAATATAGAAAAAATAAAAAAAATAGTCGGATTTTTAGTCAGAAAAAGTATAAAATATCGAAAAATAACCTTTTTTTTAAACATTAGTACCAAGTTGGATATCCTTTTATAACCTTATTTTATATCCTATTAATAACTTCAGCCAACCAATTTGTCATTGAGTGGACTAATTTCGCCGTATCCTTTTCCGTTATTTTACTACATTCTTCCTGAATGCCCCATTTGAGCATATCCTTGGATGTTATGGTGTTTTGGCGAGTCCTGAGCTCCAATAGGTCCCATAGATGATTAATAGGATTTAGATTTAGGGATTGAGGTGGCAAATTTAAGTGATTTTCCACATTTTAAAGCATCTACAGCTTGGTATTGTGGGCAAAATGTGAAACAAAAAATCATTTCCCAGTCCTAATTTTTCAGCGCTTTGAAATAAATTGGGTTTTAAAATGTTGATATACATATATGTATGTTGATGTTGATATGTTGATGTACTTCTTGTGATCCTTTCTGAATTCAACAAATTCCAGATTACCGACTCTACTAGCCGCTATACATACCCGAACCATTGTACCACCACCACCGTGTTTTACGGTTGGGCCAATATTTTGGATATATAGGGTTTTAACCTTTTTCGCCATACCAGGTGACGCGATTTTATCCCAAATATACAAAATTTGCTTTTATCACTGAAAATGTTTTATATTTGGGATAAAAGGGCGTAAAATTCAGGAATACCCAAACCTTGCCCCAACCGTAAAACACGAAGTATATCAACATACAAGAAGTATATCAACATTTTAAAACCCAATTTATTTCAAAGCGCTGAGAAATTACGACTGGGAAATGATTTTTTGTTTCAACAGGACAATGATCCAAAACATTTTGCCCACAATACCAAGCTGTAGATAATTTTAAATGTGGAAAATCACTTAAATTTGCCACCTGCTACTTGAATTATAAAAAAAAAATTATGATCGCCCCCCCCCCCAGACAGATACCTGTATCCGCCCCTGCCTCCGTCTGTCTGTTTCTTCGCGAACTAGTCTTTCAGTTTTAAGGTATTCTCTCTTTAAGTTCGTAAATCGAACTTAAGTAAAACTTAAGTAAAAAGTAAAAACGAACTTTAAGTAAATCGGAAATCGTATTTTTGACATAAATTTTGGTATTTTTGAAGGTAAAAGCTTGGGACTTCTTTTTTTATCTCGTGTTCTAAGAATTTGGATTTCTAATAAAATTCTCATAACGATCGGTTAAATATTCCGATATTTGTGATTCATATCCGATTTTAATAACCAATAAACTACCGAACTGAGCGGTCGTGCTTTCCCCGAGCTCCGTGAAAACTGCAACATAAAAAAGATAACAAAAAAAAAAAACTGCGGTAACCCAATGTAAGCTGAAAAGCAGCAAGGGTGTAGCAACGAAATATGATTCGCATTTGGATAACAGCGACAGCCCAATAGCTATGTCAGCGTTCCCACGCTTGACCGTCGCTGTGTATACATATGTGCGCTCATAACTCCCTCAGCTAGCCAGCAACGTTCGTGTTGCTGAACATAATAAGCAAAAACAAAATGATGTAAGCTCTGCTCACTGCTAAACAGTGAACAGCGCAAAAGCTAAAGCCTTCAATAAAGATCGATCGGAACAGGCTGACGTCTGGTCCTTAATCAACAAACAACTTGACTAAATCTTCTAAATAACACTACATGTTACTACTACATAACACTACGGCACACTTCGGGCTGTCTGTGTAGTCTGCGGGGACGCCCACAATTCCGTTCAATGCACTACAAACAAGGACAGTACCGTGAAGAAATGTAGAAACTGCGGAGGCAACCATACGGCAAAATATAGAATATGTATGGTGTACAAGGAGTTGACACAAATCTGTCACAATCATCCAGATGGGAAAGCCCACGGCCGAACAGTAGTTCTAATCAGAGAACGCATTAAACACCATTTTCACAAAAGGTTTGCAACAAACTTCTTGCAGGCCACACCGATACACCATCAGCTCTGTCAAGGTAGGAAGTGGCCAATCCGAAACCTTTATTACCAAGTGTGGCCTCAGACAAGGTGACTCGCTGTCTTGTATACTCTTAAATTTTTTAATGGAGAGTATTATAAGAAAGGCTGGTGTACATCGGTCGGGCACGATATTAACCAACAGATGTGTCCAGCTCCTTGGTTACGCTGATGATATTGATATCATTGGCCGCACCAAGCGTGATGTCACAGGAGCCTTCGGGGCTATTGAAAAGGAATTAGCAAAAGTAGGACTAGCAGTGAATATGGAGAAAACAAAGTTTATGGTGTGCTCTAGCAGAGAATCGCGGCGTCTTGATTCTCAGCTGACTGCAGAAAACTATAGCTTTGGGTCCGTCAAGGAGTTTATCTACCTAGGCACTGCTATAACAAGCACAAATGATGTCAGTCTGGAGATTAAGCGGAGAATAACACTTGCCAACAGGTGTTACTTTGGGCTCAGTAGGCAGTTTAATAGTCGAGCTCTCTCTCGACGCACAAAAATCACACTCTACAAGACGCTCATTCTTCCAGTACTCTTATATGGTGGGGAGTGCTTTTGTAACTTCTCCTGCATTTTTTGATTTTATTGCTTCACCCCATCCATATTTAAAAAATGTATCTATTACTGTTAACAAATATCTATACCCGTTATTGGATGATGCATATGCTCCCATTTCAACCAAATAAGCCTGCCATAAATCATTAATACCATATACTATAGCTCTACGTCTTGGAAAATTCTTAAATGATGGGCGATGTAGTTCATTTACAACATCTCGTTTACTCATATCTTTATTTTATTTGGTACAAATGGTTTCTTCTCTAAAGATTCAGTTTCACTTTTTAATCTTGCGGTTGGTTTAATAATGATATTGAAAATATTACTTTCTATTTTATATATATCCCCCACTATCTTATTAATAGTTTTCATGGAATAAATTTCCAATTTTTTAGAAATATCATTCACTTTATTTTCAATATTGTTGATTTGGGATCTGAATGTATAGATTTTTTGTTTCTGTAGTTGATCAGAAATATGATAAGATGTATTTTGTACTACTTTACTCATTTCATCATCAACATAGGATTTTGTTACAATATCATTTTCATGTATGGGAGGTAGAGAATTTTTAAATCGTTTCCTCTGAACATTTAAATTTCCATCATAGTCATTAAGTATACTTTGGAATTTTTCTAAACCTGGTTTTATGACCCGTTGTTTTATGACTTGTCAACTGTCATTTTAATTATAAAATAAATAATGAAAGAATGGTATATTTATTTATGATCCACATTAATTACTACAACTTCGTCTTTATTTTCACGACTTGCAAATGGACTTTTTTGAAGAATCGCTCCATCTATTTGTATATGCTCAGAACGAACGGGGTGTGGGGTGTTTTTAATATTTTTGTTTAAATAGTTATTTAGATTTTCCAATTTATCATGAATCTCTTTAAATGAATCACGTATGTATATACTGTGTTTGTGAAAACATAATTCTTACTTTACTTTCCAGCTCTGATAATCTTTTATTTCGTGTTTCAAATGATTTAGTTATAGTTTCCATTTGGTGTGTTTTTAAATCATTAATTTTATCATCTAAATAAAATTTAATAACTAAATCATTTCCGTTAATTGGTTCTGTAGATTTTTTAATTCTTTTCTTCCGAACATTTATGTGTCCATCTCTGTCAAGATATATACCTGTAAGACTTTCAACTTCTCTTTCGAAAAGTGAGGAAAAATCTCTATCATTTGAAAAGTGACCAAACTTGTCAATAGACATTTTATTATTAAACAAAAGAAGCAAGCGTTTGCTATTTTATTAATATATAATTTTTTTCTTCCCGTAATTTTTCTATTATCGAAAGAATTTCACTGGTATGATTATTATTACCAACAGCTCTTGATGCCATTAAGAGTTGTAATCTTTCAACAAGTTCATTAACATTATGCCAATATACATAATTTGGTGGTGTTTTCTGTAGTTTCATATACCCAGATCCGGTATATTCTTCGTTTACTGAAGATGATATTAAGGGTTTAATAATTGAAGAATATTTTTTAGAATTTTTTTCTTTTGTGAGCACTTGTTTCAATTAAAATGTTTTTGTATGATTCTAAATCATTCTTAGTATAATTCTCTGGGTTATTATGAAATATTAAAGAGTATAGATCTGGCGATAGAGTCCATAAGTTTCCACTTCCTAATTCAATTACATTTCTTTTAATGTTAAGTGTACTATTACCCAACATAATTATATTATTTTCTTCTCTTGGTCCATAACTATTATCTAAAATCTTGTCTTGCTTTAACTGATTAATGTTGAGATTGTACTTCCCCTCCGTTTCTTCATGATCACTTTCATTTAAATCATCTATATGAGAGTGTTGTGGAACAACAGTTTCATCTCTATGTGAGTGATTTGAAATATCGAAATCATTTATAAAAGAGTTCTGTGAATAAGCATCACTCTCACTATCACTTTCGTTTACTATCTTATCCGCCCTTTCTTTACTTTTTGGTACTTTGATTTTTTCTTTCATGACTTTAGTCTTAATATCATATGTATCATTAAGATATTTTTGTTTTTTCTTTTTTTTCAGTGAGTAATTCATGTAAAGGTTCTGTAATAGGTTTAAAAGTTTCTTCCAAATTTGATACGTTCTCATTTTTGACTTGCTTCAATTCCTCAAATTTTCTTTTCAAAGAATTTCTACTTTTTGTCAACAGTTCTAAAAGTTTACGCTTCATTGTAGTAGTTTTCTCAGATACTCATCGAGTACTGTGAAAAATGTAATATAATTTAAATATTTATAACAAAGTTTTTGAGTTTGATTTAATTTTTTTATTTTTATTCATCATAAACGGATATAATTTTTAATTTAAAACAAAAAAAAAAAAAAAAAAAACATTGGATAATTTAAAATAATTTTTAAATTAAAAACAAAATAAAAATATATATATAATAATAACACTTACCTTGATACATTTTTTATCCAAGTGCATCCATGCGCTTTACACCCTTCCTCTAACAGAAGTAAATTTATTGAATTTACCCTCACTTCGGGAGGGTAAAAAATGGGGCCAAAAATACCCCCATCATCGAAGCCGAAGAGCGTGATACTGATATCACTATTATTTTTCATAAACTTTCCGATTTCCGTTGGTTTCAATGGGAATTCCAAATCAAAAAAAATTTAGTGTGTGACCATTGACATGAATGATAACATCAGATATATTTACTTTGTATTGGCTACATCTATGTGCGTTTTTGGATAAATTGCTTAATGCTTCAATTATACTCCATTTAAAACAAAATTCATCATTAATATTCCTCACATTTATTGATGCCTTTTTCTTTTCTAAGGGTACTGGCGTTTTGATAAAGGAGGATCCTCTTATAGGTGAATATTTGTTAATATTCATTTCCAATCGATTTAGATAGAGGAAAGTCCATCCACTATCCTTTTCTTGGAACTCCTACATCCTCGCCAAAAATTTTTCCATATGTTGTGCGTACTCATTTTCAAGATCTGAGTACGCCAGGGGTGCCCAGCCCCATTGCTCTCGGAGCTCCTTTGTTGTTGGAATTGCTCGTTATATGGGAAATGAAATTTTATATATATTTATTTTTATTATATTTATTTATTATATTTTTCTATATTTATATTTATATGTCCAACCATCCCATAACCTTCCAACCTTTAACCCCCTCCCGCCCGGCAGCGGGAGCCAAGAATACTACCGAAACAAGCTCTGGTTTGTCGTAAGAGGCGACTGTTAGGGCAGGGGAATATCCCTGGAAAGCAGCTACTCGCAACCTAACTTCATAACCCGAAAGGCATCCCCTTCAAAATAGCGAGAAAGGAACTGGAACAAGAAAACTCGAGACGACGAACCCTGGGCTGACGGACAGCGGTATTCTGGAAACTGAGTACGCGGAGTGAACTCCCGCCGAAATGGCTGCCAGGCTAATGCAGCTTCTGCTCCCGTCCCGCTAAAATTTGGCAAGTCTCCAAAAAACGCTCCTTAGGTGTCGCCACTAAGCTGGCCGTGCAGGCTCAGATGAACCATTCCTGACCAACGCGGATCTGGCTCTGAACTCTACACCTCGTAAGGGCTAGAGTCAACCCTAGCATGGACCTCACTGCGCGAAAAAGGTAACCATGGGATCAAGGATGCGACTGCATAACACCTAAGGACAACGTCTCAGGAGTTGGGACCCACTAAAATGACTAACATGATTAACATAACATCGATGAATTTAGTTGGAGAGGCGGCTTTCGCGAAAAGCTGCAAAATTTCAAGATCACCCAGCAGCAAGCTGGACGGTACCCCTCCTATTTCAGGGATCCGAGTGGACCAGAACAGGAGTAAAAATCAGAAGGCCGGAGACGCAACAACACTGCAGGAATTCGGGAAGGAGATCGCGCAGCTAGTGGAGATGCTGGAAGATGGCAAAAGGAGGTCCATCCACCAGCCAATGAGGGACACCATAGAGAGCATCCGAGCTCTCTACGAGCGACTGGCCGCTCAGACGGACGAGCAGGGACGAAAGGAATCGCCTAAATCCCACCAGGCGTCACAAACATCGCCCCTCTTTCGACCAGTAGCGGAACCCAGGAGGAAGGAACAGGCCCAGACCCCCCCCAACAACAAGAGGAGCAAGAGGGAGACTTCGTAGGCGGCGACTCGAACGATGGCGGAAGCCAGTGCACTAGGGCAGACCGTGGAACCTGGAACTCGGGCGAGCAAGGATGCCCAAGAATGGAAGCTGGTTGGCCCCAAAAAAAAACTGCCGAAGAAGCAGCGGGCAACAAGCTCAATTCCCAAGGAGAAGCCAAGGCCGGACGCACTGGTCATCACGGCTAAGGGCGAATCTAGTTACGCCAACATCCTGCGACGGGTGAAGCAGGACAAGAAGCTGCAAGGACTAGGCGAAGCCGTATCGAGGATTAGGAGGACCCAGAAAGGTGAGCTACTGCTCCAACTGAAGAAGTCAGGGGAGGAAACAGCAGCTTTCAAAGCCCTGGTCTCGGAATCGGTAGGTGATCAGGTGGAAGTGCGCTCCTTGTCGCACAAGATTGAAATCGAGTGTAGGGATCTGGACGAGATCACTACAAAGGAGGAGGTCTCTGAAGCCATTGGAAAGCTGGTGGAATCTCCAGGGGTGCCGGTAAGCGACATCCTTTTAAGGAAGGCTTTTGGCCAGACCCAGACAGCCATAATTAGACTGCCTGCCGCGTGTGCCCGGAAAGCAACGAAGATAGGCTGGTTGAAGGTAGGCTGGGTGCGGGGCAGACTCAGGGAAAGGACCAGAGTCATAAAGTGCTTCAGATGCCTCGAGTTTGGGCACATGGCGAAACAGTGTCAGAGCTCCATCGACCGCTCACGAATGTGCAGGAGGTGTGGCAAGGACGGCCATATGGCAAAAGACTGCGCGGAAGAACCTAAGTGAGCGTTCTGCAGCAACGCCGGGAAGGAAACAGGACACATAGCAGGAAGTGGGAAATGTCCGATGTTTAGGAGCGCCCTCTCACAAAGGAAAAGCTAATGAAGTGCACCCAGCTCAACCTCAACCATTGCGAGGCGGCTCAGTCGCTGCTTAGGCAGGCGGTCAGAGACGAGCAGACACAGGTAGTCCTCATCTCGGAACCATATAGGAGCATCCCAGGAAACGGATGGCTAGCAAGCAGCTGCAAGGGAGCGGCTCTGTGGTCAACGGAGACGGCTCCCCAGGACATTAGGACATCCAGCGAAGGTTTTGTCCGGGCCAAAATAAAGGGGGTTACATTTTACAGCTGCTACGCCCCGCCAAGATGGGAAATCTCGCGCTTCCTAAGGATTCTACGAAGTTTGGTTGCGGATGCAAGAGGCAGATCGCCGGTGGTTATTGGAAGGGACTTCAACGCCTGGTCCCCGGAGTGGGGAAGCCGAGCACCGAACGAGAGGGGCACCAGTCTCCTGGAACACTTCGCGGCACTGGACGTCGTTTTGGCCAATAGAGGCCAAAAGCTGACGTACAGCAAGGCAGGGCGGGGGTCTATCATCGACATCACCTTCGTTAGCAGCACACTAATAAGGAGGTGCAACTGGGAAGTCAACGACGCTTTTACTTTCAGCGACCACCAGGCAATACACTTCACCCTTGGAGGGGTAAGTAGGAAACGGATTCCCAAGGCGACAGGACCGAAATGGAAGGACACGCGTTTGGACCGAGAAGCACTCTCAGTAACCCTGCAGACGCTGGACCGGACTTCATCATCCTCCCCGGAGGGAGCAACGGAGGAACTCTCAGGATCACTAGCACACGCTTGCGACAGTGCCATGCCTAGGAGGAAACCCAGTAGAAGAGGAGCACCAGTATACTGGTGGAATCAGGACATCCAGCAACTAAGGACCGCCTGCCTGCGGGCAAGAAGACGCTTCCAAAGGGCAAGAGGCTCAGAGGACCTAGCCACCAGAACGGAGGAGTTCAAGGCAGCTAAGAGGGCCTTGAAACTGGCTATAAAAGCAAGAAAACGTGAATGCTTTAAAAAAATATGTGACGAGGCGGAGGTGAACCCATGGGGCACAGCCTACAAGGTCGTCATAAAAAGGATTAAAGGGCAAGAGCACCTTAGACCAACATGTCCTACCTTATTAAGGAAAATAGTGGAGGCAAAAAGGGAGACAATACCAGCCGATGATGGGGAGCCGTGTACGCCAGTTACGGAGGAGGAGATCCGGAGCTACGCGAAAAAGATTAAAGCTGGACAGACTCCAGGACCAGACGGAGTGCCAAATTCCGTCCTGAGGCAGGCCATGCAGGAGAAACCGGAGGTCTTCGCTGAGAAATTCAACAAGTGTCTTCAGCACGGCACTTTTCCAAAAAAGTGGAAGAGGCAGAACCTCATTCTGCTGCCGAAAGGAAACAAGGCGACAGACGACCCATCAGGATTCAGGCCCATATGTCTCCTAGACACGGTAGGGAAAGTCCTCGAGATGGCCATAGCTACTCGCGTCTCGAAATTCGCTGAGGCCAAAGGAGCGCTTTCGGTCAGCCAGTACGGCTTCCGTAAGGCGCGCTCCACGGTGGACGCCATCAAAGCCGTGACCGACACTGCGGAAGCAGCCATCGCGGGAACTCGGTGGAAAAGGGGAGATAAGGAGTATTGCGCGATGGTAACACTAGACATCCGCAACGCCTTCAACTCGGCTAATTGGACACGTATCCAACGAGCCTTGTTCTTGGCAGGATAAATCTTGACATGATTTATTACTTCCTGTGCCAGAACCCGCATTACTATACTACTCGCCACTTCGCAGACCTTCGTCAGAGAATCGAGGACGAGGTCGACGCGGTCACGCAAAACGCATCAAAAAAACGGATGCGTATTTGCGTTCATACCGCCGCGGGCTCCGCACATGGGCGGGCTATGGGAGGCAGGTGTGAAGTCTGCAAAACACCTACTCTTACGAGCGGTAGGGAACGCCAGGCTGACCGCGGGGACACGGGGGCTCTGAGTCAGGACCCAAGCGGCGGCGAGGCGCTTACTCCCGGGCAACACCTGTTGACAGGCGGGCGGCTCATTGCCCCACCAGCACCGCGGACCCCGGATCAGCAGGGTCTAACGTGCTTGCGACAATGGCGGCTTGTCTCGTCAATCAAGTAAATGTTTTGGCAGCGATGGTCCCGGGAGTACGTCTTGGGCCTACAGGCACGGTCGAAGTGGCAGAACAAGGAGGACGACATCCGGACGGGCGAGCTGGTCCTGATCGGAGAGGATCACCAGCCACCACAACAGTGGCTCACAGGAAGATGAAGAGTAGGAGCAACGCACACCTGCGGCCGGTGTTAATGGATTTGTTATTATATTGAAGTTGACGTAAATTTGATGTATAGTTTATAGTTGAATTGTATTTTGTAGTTGTTAGTCTCTAAATTTACTCTAAGATAGCTTAGGGCGGAGCGGGAGCGAAAGCTCATATTCGCTCTTGTGCGAATTCGCCCCGCTTCGCCGCAAACGATAAGTTGGACTTAAGATTATAGAAAAATATAATCGAAATTATAACGTTGAAGAGGCAAGATCATTTTTTCGTTCTCGTTGTTCGACCCTTTTAACCCCTCGACCCTTTCAAACCCTTTTTTTGTTAATTTTTAAAAGTGTGAGATAAATCAATCTCATTATGCAGATGCTACAATGCTTTGTGCATAGAGAACTACAGTTTCTTGTTATCTTATGTGAATGTAAAAAAATCTGGATGTCTACAAGGGTGGAAATGGGAAGATAAGGAGTATTGCGCGATGGTAACACTAGACATCCGCAACGCCTTCAACTCGGCTAATTGGACACGTATCCAACGAGCCTTGTTCTTGGCAGGATAAATCTTGACATGATTTATTACTTCCTGTGCCAGAACCCGCATTACTATACTACTCGCCACTTCGCAGACCTTCGTCAGAGAATCGAGGACGAGGTCGACGCGGTCACGCAAAACGCATCAAAAAACGGATGCGTATTTGTGTTCATACCGCCGCGGGCTCCGCACATGGGCGGGCTATGGGAGGCAGGTGTGAAGTCTGCAAAACACCTACTCTTACGAGCGGTAGGGAACGCCAGGCTGACCGCGGGGACACGGGGGCTCTGAGTCAGGACCCAAGCGGCGGCGAGGCGCTTACTCCCGGGCAACACCTGTTGACAGGCGGGCGGCTCATTGCCCCACCAGCACCGCGGACCCCGGATCAGCAGGGTCTAACGTGATTGCGACGATGGCGGCTTGTCTCGTCAATCAAGTAAATGTTTTGGCAGCGATGGTCCCGGGAGTACGTCTTGGGCCTACAGGCACGGTCGAAGTGGCAGAACAAGGAGGACGACATCCGGACGGGCGAGCTGGTCCTGATCGGAGAGGATCACCAGCCACCACAACAGTGGCTCACAGGAAGATGAAGAGTAGGAGCAACGCACACCTGCGGCCGGTGTTAATGGATTTGTTATTATATTGAAGTTGACGTAAATTTGATGTATAGTTTATAGTTGAATTGTATTTTGTAGTTGTTAGTCTCTAAATTTACTCTAAGATAGCTTAGGGCGGAGCGGGAGCGAAAGCTCATATTCGCTCTTGTGCGAATTCGCCCCGCTTCGCCGCAAACGATAAGTTGGACTTAAGATTATAGAAAAATATAATCGAAATTATAACGTTGAAGAGGCAAGATCATTTTTTCGTTCTCGTTGTTCGACCCTTTTAACCCCTCGACCCTTTCAAACCCTTTTTTTGTTAATTTTTAAAAGTGTGAGATAAATCAATCTCATTATGCAGATGCTACAATGCTTTGTGCATAGAGAACTACAGTTTCTTGTTATCTTATGTGAATGTAAAAAAATCTGGATGTCTACAAGGGTGGAAATGGGAAGATAAGGAGTATTGCGCGATGGTAACACTAGACATCCGCAACGCCTTCAACTCGGCTAATTGGACACGTATCCAACGAGCCTTGTTCTTGGCAGGATAAATCTTGACATGATTTATTACTTCCTGTGCCAGAACCCGCATTACTATACTACTCGCCACTTCGCAGACCTTCGTCAGAGAATCAAGGACGAGGTCGACGCGGTCACGCAAAACGCATCAAAAAACGGATGCGTATTTGTGTTCATACCGCCGCGGGCTCCGCACATGGGCGGGCTATGGGAGGCAGGTGTGAAGTCTGCAAAACACCTACTCTTACGAGCGGTAGGGAACGCCAGGCTGACCGCGGGGACACGGGGGCTCTGAGTCAGGACCCAAGCGGCGGCGAGGCGCTTACTCCCGGGCAACACCTGTTGACAGGCGGGCGGCTCATTGCCCCACCAGCACCGCGGACCCCGGATCAGCAGGGTCTAACGTGCTTGCGACGATGGCGGCTTGTCTCGTCAATCAAGTAAATGTTTTGGCAGCGATGGTCCCGGGAGTACGTCTTGGGCCTACAGGCACGGTCGAAGTGGCAGAACAAGGAGGACGACATCCGGACGGGCGAGCTGGTCCTGATCAGAGAGGATCACCAGCCACCACAACAGTGGCTCACAGGAAGATGAAGAGTAGGAGCAACGCACACCTGCGGCCGGTGTTAATGGATTTGTTATTATATTGAAGTTGACGTAAATTTGATGTATAGTTTATAGTTGAATTGTATTTTGTAGTTGTTAGTCTCTAAATTTACTCTAAGATAGCTTAGGGCGGAGCGGGAGCGAAAGCTCATATTCGCTCTTGTGCGAATTCGCCCCGCTTCGCCGCAAACGATAAGTTGGACTTAAGATTATAGAAAAATATAATCGAAATTATAACGTTGAAGAGGCAAGATCATTTTTTCGTTCTCGTTGTTCGACCCTTTTAACCCCTCGACCCTTTCAAACCCTTTTTTTGTTAATTTTTAAAAGTGTGAGATAAATCAATCTCATTATGCAGATGCTACAATGCTTTGTGCATAGAGAACTACAGTTTCTTGTTATCTTATGTGAATGTAAAAAAATCTGGATGTCTACAGAGTCATTTACTTAGAAAAACTACACTCAGCATCGTTTTTCCATTTGTTAAGCGGGTAAGTTTATTAGTAAGATTCTGCTATGATAAATTGAAGGTTAATTTTTGCTTTTCAGTTCCATAAGAGCAAAAATTGCAAAATAGAAGCTGCATTTTGCCACAAAAGCGAAGTGGAAGAATTCTCTTGCAGGAAACACTAGATTCGTGGGAGTCCATGGCTCTATTCTTTCAAAGTTGCCGGACGGGGCAAAGTTGCCGGACGGGGCAAAGTTGCCGGACGCTTAAAAGCGTGTCGTTTAAGCGTTAACTCGGCGGGCCGTTATATATCGCAAAAAAACGATCGCTTCTTAATACTCGTCCTGCTGCGTGCGTTTTGGAGCACGATTTAACATGCCCTTCTCCCCGACCACAGAAAAACAACGCAGACCCGGCACCTAGCGCCGATGGACAACAAGAAAGATAACGAACATTGGAAGAACTCTGACGAACAAACTCTTCTCTTCTCGTAAATTCGTCTTTATAATAAATAATTATTCTTATTTGATACTCCAAGCGACACAGTCGTTTTATTTGCAAACTTCCATCCAGTATTTTCTCGCATATAAGACATCATCTACTCCCTCGGTTACGGGACTGTAACTCACGTGTTGCCTACTTGTCCAGGCTCCGAAAATTCCTGGATGGCCTTGACCTTTTCCGGGTCCGTCGTAGTCCCAATGTTGGTGACTATAAACCCCAAAAAGTTACGCTTCATTTGAAAAAGACAGATTTTTTCGCTGACATCCTCATGTTGGCAACGTGCAGGCTGTTAAGAACCCAGTCTTTGTGCCGTATGTGGCCGTTTTCGTCTTCTGAGATAAAGATAACATCATCGACATAGACAAAGCAAAATTTTCCAATCTGCTTTCGCAGTATATCGTGGATGATTCTTTGGAAGACGCTGGCAGCATCGAATGGCAATCCGAATGGCAGTCGACGAAACTCGTATTTTTTGCCGTTAACGGAAAGGGACGTTTTTTCACGGTCACGGTCTGCCAGTATGATTTGGTGATAGCCAGACTTCAAATTGATTGTTGTGAAGTACTTTGCCTTGCCTAATTTCCATTGTATCATAGAGATATTTGGCATGGGATAGCGATCAGGTATTGCCATCTTGTTTAATTTGCGAAAATCCAATACCACCCTTATTTTTCGCCTGCCAGTTTCGTCGATGCCCTACTTTATCTACTACCCATATTGTGTTATTGTACGGGGATCTTGACTTCTGGATTATGCCATTTGTAAGAGCTTCAGATCCTGAATTTCGCCATTGGCGGAATCGGCACAGCATATAGACTACCCATTTCATACAACGAAAATGGACGCAAAAATTTCTTGCGACAGACCCCAGCATGGCCCAGAGCGAGATCTTACTTTCTTTCTTACGATCATCTTGCGTTCATCTTAGGCACATATTCTCTTTGAATGCACCAGTGTATGTGAATCTGTGACACCCATACATACAAAGATCAATCGAAGCGGAGACCAACCTTGGAAAAACAAACCCTGAAAAACATTTTTTTAAAAATAAAAACGCATAAACGTTATTGCCCCAAATTCTACACTAGTTAAACTATTTTTGATGCAAAAAAAATCAATTTTTTGAAAATTATTCAGTGGTGTTACCCCTTAAGCATCTTGTACTGCGAGGGGTCGTTATCCATGGGCTCGGGAGTATTTTCACTGCGTGTAGCAGAGTGTACTTGCATTTTGTACTGTTTTGTGCCTGAGAGTGCCCATCTCCTGTACGTATTTTACTGTACGTAAAATGGAGTCGATTTGTGATCGCGTAAGAATTCAACACATTGCCAAACGAGGACCGCACGGCATCGGTAGTGCGTCTTTTTTTACTCCTAATAATAATGACTGCCTGATAATAGCGGGAGCTATTTACACAATTACTAAAAATATAATATGCGGCTACTGCCGCTTGCCGCCAGGAGACGTATGCGTCCTGTGCTCAGGTAAATCGGAGAGGCACTTACCGTCAGTTGCTGTATAGCTAGACGCAGCTCATTTTCCCTACGATGGCTTTCAAGTTTTGCTTCCTGGACGGCATGGTTAACGGCCGCCTGTATAGTGGCCGTCATTTGTTCCATGCTGAATGCCATATTCGCGGCTTTGGGTGCGCTAGCGTTTGCACTATTGGGTGTAGAAAAAATCTGGCCGGCACTTCGGCCTCGGACTCAGAGTCGCTGGAGAATTGTCTTATATTCCTATACTGTTGGAAGGGATTTCTCATGTGGAGCTGCAACTATTAAATAGATCAAAAGAAATAGCCCATGTTCTAGCTGCATGCCCATAGAGGAAATGCGAGAAGATCGCGAGAATGTATGCGAGCTCGACGAGCTGCGCTGTTGCCTTGCCAAGCTGAGACAAGGTGATCTGACCAGGTAGACAGGTCATCTGAAACAAGTTAAGAACCCTGTTTCGCCACCAGATGGCTTCTTTTCATATAATATTTCTTTTGGTGATTAGAATATTAAGAAACATTTTTTGTTGTTTTTTATTTGAAAAGGATTATTTTATTTTATTTCACATCAGTAATGATTTCATTTTGATTAATCAAGATAAAAAGTATCTTATGTCCGTCTAAGCTATCTCCCTACCAATTTTCTCCCAAATCTGTTCTGCCGTTCTTGTGTTTTAAGTTGTGTAACTAACACGAGTTTCTAGAAGTTTATTCTTTTATCATCGGTTAGTCCGTCAGCCAACGGGTACAACAGGGGAACCTACACGCAAGCAATGGCGTGCCGTAACTGTGAACACCGCTGGTAGTGCGACTATACTCCCCACGTGAGGGCGGCTGGTAGCAGATCCCGGTAAGATCATGTCTCTGCCGAGGATACTGGCTAATGGTAGTCGGCCGGGGAGAAGAACACTCCCTTCCTTAAATCACCCCAATCCAAGGTGGAACAGCATATGCCGAAGGATGCGTGTCCGAAGGGGGCTCGGACGCTAATATGCGAACTCTGGGGGACCAGCCGACCTCCCAGTTTTAACCAGAAACAACCAGAACCCAGTTTTTATCGTGACAAGCGGGCTATGTCATGATGGACGAACCCCCTCCCGCCTACTCATGGGACCAAAGAGAACACCTTACAAAATATAAACATAAGCGGAGAACGGAACTCCCCAAAAAAGTCCGAAAATGGGGTCAGTGATGTATGTATGCGACTGCATTCTCTCGTGCGGCGATCTCGTTCGACTGAAGTCAGTCTCCACTCAATCGTGGGCCCGTGCAGATCGAGCTGCAGTCCGGCCATCCATCAATTCCCCGACATTATAATAACCCCCTGTACTAATTGTTACTTCTATTTGCATTACTGAATTATATTGAATAAATTTAATATATGCTTGCGCATACATAAAATTGGCGACGAGGATGGGATTCTAATCCCTGAGCGTGAGCTAATTAAATTCAACAATTATCGTACAGGGAGAAAGAGAGACGGAATTACCTTTTAGCGAATAGCGTCGTGGACAAGGACCGGAAGAAGGCGGCGTTTCTTACACTAGCGGGCGCACCCCTTTATGAGTTACAAGTGTCGTTAGCATCACCCAGGCAAGTCAGTGATTTGGAATTAACAGAAGTCTATGATATATTAACCAGTCACTTGGCACCACGCCAATCGAAGATTGCTGCATTCTACCAGTTCCACAAGCGTGATCAGCAACCCGACGAGTCCGTCGGTAACTACATGGCCACATTAAGAAGCCTGGCGGTAGGGTGCAATTTCGGAGATGTTGGATCGCATGTTGCGGGACCGATTTGTGTGTGGCATGCGCGACGAAGGTCTTCAGCGAAGCCTGCTAGCCGACCCCGAATTGACGGTGCAGCGGGCCATGGAACGAGCCGTCACTAGCGAAGCAGCCGCTGCGAGTGCGTTGTCGATTCTAGGCGACAATATCCGACGCCTCGAGTTTTCGAGCACCGAGTCCATCCACGGAATAAGTTCGAGTTGTGCGGGTTGTGGGGGTCGGCACGTCCGTAAGAAGTGCCCGTTCCGCAACGCCACTTGTCATTCCTGTGGTCGAACTGGCCACATACGTCGGGTATGCCGCAGTAACAGTCAAGCTGGGTCAACAAAATCTTCATCTACTACGCCCAGTAATATGCGTAACAACAGGCCATCGCACGGACGCGTTCATCAAATAGTTCCGGTGGTCAGCCCCAAGAAATCCGTGGCCGTGGTCATCAACGGTCGATCATGCCAGTTCGAAGTTGATTCCGGGTCGCCCGTCACCATCATGAAGGAATCTTCGTATCAATACATCTGGCCAAACGGTAATCCCGATCTCGTCAAGTGCCACCTAAAGCTAAGCGACTATCAACGTAACCCCATTCCGGTCAAGGGAATCACCGACACGTCAATCCACTACAACAATCGCCGTATCTGCAATCTGCCATTGGTCGTCACGTCCGGCACCGCGTCAAACCTTCTAGGATGCAACTGGTTTGAACCCCTCGGAATCCGCATAGAAGGCATTCATGGCGTGCAGTGCGGCAATGGTATCGCGGAAATCCTAAGAAAATTCGACCATTTGTTTTCATCAGAACTTGGCCGGTATACGGGGCCGCCAGTGGCTCTCAAAGTGGACCAGGAAGTTCCGCCGGTCAGACTACCACCGCGTCGAATTCCTTACGCACTCCTCAAGCCATATGAAGAAGAATTGGACCGTCTCTGTGCCCAAGGAATACTTGAGCCTGTAGAGTACTCTGAGTGGGCCACTCCGACGGTCCCCATAGTCAAGAAAGATGGTTCCATTCGAATTTGTGGAGATTATAAGTCTACGCTTAACAGAGCGGTACAACCGCACTGCCATCAAATTCCTGCAATCAACAGGCTATTAGCTTCGATAGAAGGAGGCTCAATTTTCGCAAAAATAGATTTGGCCCAAGCGTATCAACAATTGGTAGTAGACGAGAAATCAGCTACAATGCAAACAATCGCTACTCACAAAGGAGCATTTAAGGTAACAAGACTACAATTCGGAATTTCAGCTGCCCCAGGAATATTCCAAAGCTGCATTAAAAGAATACTGCAAAATATACCGGGCGTCCTTCCGTATTTTGACGATATTGTAATTATGGGTAAATCAGAAGAAGAACTTGCCAGTAGATTAGGCGAAGTTCTAGCCCGTATGGACCAGGCAGGATTACGACTGCGCAAGGACAAATGTCAGTTTGGGGTATCTTCCATCGAATTTCTTGGATTCAAAGTTGACGCTCTCGGCATTAGGCCATCAGCCGACAAAGTTAGAGCCATCCATGAGGCGCCACCACCAAAAGAGAAAAAACAGTTGCAAGCGTTTCTGGGACTGACCAATTTTTATCACTCATTCTTGCCCCAGAAAGCCACCATTGCGGAGCCATTACATAGACTTCTAGACAAGAACGTACAATGGACATGGCGTCCAGAGCACCAAAAAGCATTCGAAGAACTAAAAAATCTGATCGCATCGGATGCGGTCCTAATTCATTACTCTCCGGACCGTCCACTGATCTTAACTTGCGATGCGTCACCATACGGGTTAGGAGCAGTGCTTAGCCACGAAATGGAAGACGGAACACAGAAACCGATTGCGTTTTACTCTCGCACGCTGTCAAAGGCAGAGAGGAACTACTCCCAGATCGACAGAGAAGCGGTAGCCTTGGTCGCAGGTGTCAAAAAATTCCATAACTATTTATATGGAAGAAAGTTCACGCTTATAACAGACCATCGGCCACTGCTTGGAATTTTTGCGACAGAAAAGCCAATCCCTCAAATCATTTCCAACCCGATGATGCGTCGAGCAATTTTTTTGAGAGCGTATAAATTCAAGTTGATTCATCAGCCTGGAACAAAAATAAGTAATGCAGATTTTCTAAGCCGCTGCCCAACGTCGGATATACACTATGAGCCTAGAACGGAAGAAGTTTTCATGATCGAATGGGCAACTGGTCCCACTGTCACCGCGAACACCCTAGCTACCAACACGTCTAAGGATTGCAGCCTCAGAAAGGTGCTCAACTGGGTGTTAAGGGGATGGAGTAGTGCTAAAGTTCAGCGTAATGATGACCTGTACCCTTTCTTCGTTCGGCGAAACGAACTGACCAGTAATCAAGGAATATTATTTTGGGGTAATCGAGCAGTTATTCCCTTGACGGACAGGCAGGAAATTCTCTCTGCGTTGCACGCGCACCATCCCGGAATCGTTAGAATGAAGGCTTTAGCCCGCAGTTACGTCTGGTGGCCCGGTCTGGATGCAGATATCGAGAAGCCGGTGAGTCAATGTTTAGCGTGCCAACATACGAGAAATTCCCCCCCACGATCGGACGTACATCACTGGGAGTCTGCCAAGAAACCATGGTCCCGCCTGCACATTGATTTTGCCGGACCGTTCCGAGGGAACTACGTTTGTGTTAGTCGTCGACTCTTTTACGAAGTGGCTTGAAGTCTGCCTCGTAAAATCGACATCCGCGTCAGCTGCAATCACCTTCCTTCGGCAACTGTTCGCCACCCATGGCATTCCCGATGAAATCGTGTCCGACAACGGAACTGCTTTCACCTCCGAGGAGTTTATGTTGTTTACAAAAAACAATCGGATCCGTCATATCCGATCCGCGCCGTTCCACCCTGCAACCAACGGACAGGCTGAACGAATGGTACAAACCACGAAGAGTTACCTGAAGAAACTAGATCGTCAAACAGATGTCAACTTAGCGTTAGCTCGTTTCTTGTTTGACCAGCACACTACACCCCATTCCGTTACGAAGCATTCGCCAGCGGAGTTACTATTCAATAGGGAGCTCCAGACATTCTTTGACAAATTAAGTCCAGGCGAAAGATAATATGGTAAGATCTGCGATGCCCAAACTAAACTGCGATGTCTTTTGTTACAGGCAGCCCTGTTTGGGTCCGAAACTATGCAAGCGGTCCCAAGTGGCTTGAGGGCCACGTCTCGAAGCGAACGGGACCGATTTCCTATTCGGTGTGTCTCGAGGACGACCGAACAGTCAGGCGACATCTGGATCAGCTGCGATTGCGCAGTCCTTCGCAGCAGCCAACACCAGAGCAGACAGCATCACCAACTTGCTATTCCACTCCAACCCCAACTGACGCAGTAGCTGGCGGATCCTCAACTCCAGCTGGGCCACAGCGCTTGCCTGAGCAAGACGGGACTGAAGGACCGCCACGCAGATCGGCTCGTGACCGTCGTCGGCCCCAGTTCTACGATCCGTCTGGGTGTTAAGGGGTGTTTTGTATGCGACTGCATTCTCTCGTGCGGCGATCTCGTTCGACTGAAGTCAGTCTCCACTCAATCGTGGGCCCCTGCAGATCGAGCTGCAGTCACGGCCATCCATCAATTCCCCGTCATTATAATAACCCCCTGTACTAATTGTTACTTCTATTTGCATTACTGAATTATATTGAATAAATTTAATATATGCTTGCGCATACATAAAACCCGTCAAACTCCAAGGCTCTCAGAAGCCAAGGAGTTGCTGAGATGGAGAAGCCCCTCACAGAGGTGGCAACATCTGGAGGCGGGACGCGCCGGTGCGGAGGAGGTTGCCAAAGCTTCTTCTTCCAAAGCGGGGCCAGCCATGGGACCACCGAACGGTGTGGAGAGGAAAACCCCAGGGTCAACCTCTAAACCAACGGGCGGGGCCCCTAAGGCGAACCCTGGTCCGGGAGCGTCTCACTCGACGCAGCGTAAAGGCTCTTACAGAGGTAGGAAAAAAGCAGCCTTCATTCTAATGAGGGCGATTCTACCCGATTTTAAACCGGAAAAGGCGGGTGTGAGGCTGGATCCGAACAAACGTACTGGGTCAGATCCTGCCAAGGAGTTCGCGCAAAACGTGAAAAGGCAGAGGTCCACAGAGGGTGAATCCCCCCAGGCTAAGAAAAGGAAGGCCCAGCCGCAGCCGTCAAACCGCTCGTTCGCCGAAGTAACGAAGGGAAGAACCCTAATTGGAGTCCTGGACAGAGGCTCCAAGAATGGGCTCATCCCCAAGGACCTTTGGCGACGAGTGGTAAACGAGTTGCATGGGCGCTTCGTGGAGGAGATGCTGCGAAGCGGAGGATCCCCACCAGAATGCGAAGACGTAGGATGGTACCAGGGTAGCGTTAAGGTAATTGCCTGCCAAGATGCGCGATCGGTAGAGACCTACAAGCGTATGGTAGCATCGCTTGGAGAGGTCTACCCTGGAGATAAGCTAGTGGTGGTTGACTGGGAGGAGATCCCAAGCAAGCCGAGGGAGCGAGTGTGGCTCACTGAGAAGCCAGCCGACCCTAAGACCATCCTAACTATGCTTAAGATGTGCAATCCGACGCTTCCCACGGCGGACTGGAGAGTCGCCAAGGTCGAGGAGGCGGTGGGATTTCGGAGGCAGGTCGTCCTCACCCTCAACGGGGAGACCGTAAAAGCCCTGGAAAGGTCGGAGCACCGGTTTAAGTACGGATTTGAACACGTGACGGTCCGTATTTACAAATCCGATGCGAAGACCAAACCAGTAGGTATTGAGCTGGAGGCGGACACGCAAGAGCCAGACTTGGAGGAGCCAACCGAAGAGGGGCATCCGGAAAGAATGTCGGATGAGGAGGAGGACATCCTGGTAGGGTACGCCTCGGAGGAGAGCGACTTGGCAAGGGCCCTTAGTGGTGTCGGAATGGCGGAGGACTCTCTGCTGAGGTCCGAGACGGAGGCAGAAGTTACTGTGGTGGAGAATTGTAAGAATGTCCCTGACAATCTTGCAGAGATCGAACTGATCATAGGTTGCGATGCTAACGCCCTTCATCATCAGTGGGGAAGCACTGACATGAACGAGAGGGGTTAGTCAATCTTCAATTTTTTCCTAGGCTCCAATCTTCTGTTGGGTAACAGGGGCACAGAACCCACCTTCATAGTCAAGAAAAGAAGGAGACGTCACTCCACGAGATCACTACTTTCGTCGAAAAGGCACTTAGTGACAAAGAGTACGCACTCATTGCTTTCTAGACATAGAAGGTGCTTTCAACAACATCCTACCAAGCTCGATAATCAATGCGCTGACGAGACTAGCAATAGACAATCAATCCGTACGCCTTATAAAGCAGATCCTGGTAAACAGGACTGTTGAGACGTCACTAGGAGGAGAATCTATTCATAGATACTTCAGAGAGAGGCATTTCGCAAGGATGCGAACTCTCTACTGTGGAACGTGGCGGTTAATAGCCTACTGCGATCCCTAGAAGGTGGTGGTTGCAAAGTTATCGCTTACGCGGATGATGTAGCAATTGCCTTCTCTGGGAAATTTTCCCAGATGTGACTCTATGTGACCGCATGACGGACAAACTTAGGGTCCTCCCAAAATGGGCAGTTAGGAATGGACTAGGTGTAAACCCGTCAAAAACAGAGCTCGTCCTCTTCACCAGGAAGTACAAAATACCAAACTTAAGGCTTCCAAAACTATCAGGAGAAACGCTCTCCCTCAGCAGTCCAAGTACCTAGTACCTCAGTAGCGCCAAGTACCTAGGAATTACGTTAGACAGGAAACTGGACTGGAAGTCAAACACTATCTATACATGCCGAAAAGATTGACCTTAAATGGAGAATGTCCCCAAAAATAGTAAGATGGCTTTACACTGCGGTCATAAGACTTATCCTTTTCTACGGAGTGGTGGTCTGGTGGTCTGCTCTCACAAACTCCACAATTAGAGAGAAACTTAGGAAAACGCAAAAGATGGCGGAGGTCTGTATCACAGGCAGCCTACGTACAACACCGACTGATGCCCTAGACCTCATACTCGACCTATTACCTGTAAAGATAATGGGGGCTAAGATAGCCACGCTTTCGGCAATAAGGCTACGCGAGACGGGCACATGGAAAAGGACCTACTATGGACATACCAAGTTGGACCTACGTCATTGCACGCCAACGGAGGCTACAGACTACTGCATACCAGTTGATCATCCCACCTTAAAATATAAGGTATCCATTCCAACAAGAGAGGAATGGGCCACACAAATCCCGGGACCAGACGGTTCTCTTCATATTTACACAGACGGTTCAAAATGGAATGGCCAGGTGGAAGGCGGTTTCCATTGAGAACGGATGAGTCTAAATACCACTGTAGTGTGTTCCAAGCAGAAGTAAATCTATCGGGGAAGCACTTAGATCCTCAGCACTTATTGGCAATCAAGACTCAATCTGTATCTTCTCAGACAGTCAAGCGTGAAGACTCAAAGCCCTTCACGGATTTTCATCCAACTCCAGGACAGTGAATGACTGTCGCAGATCTCTTAACAAGATGGCAAAACAGTATGACATCCACCTCATATGAGTGCCCGGACATATGGACCACGAGGGAAATTGCGCCGCTGACGAACTAGCAAGGGCAGGTTCTACCAATCTTCTCCTCCCGGAGAAGGAACTAGTAAGCATCCCCTTAGCTACGTGTAGGCTAAAATGCAGGGATCACTTTGACCGCGCATCACTGAGGAAATGGAGAAATTTCAAAAACTGCAGGAATTCACGCATGATATAACCGATCCGCTTTAGGAAGAGATCAATGATGCTTATAGCCCTTAATAGGCAGGACTGTAGTGCCACATTACGACTACTGCAGGAGCTGTGGGGATGTAGAAGAGGAAGAGACAGTTGCACACCTCCAGTGTCAATGCCCTGCGCTGGGGCACAGCCGATTTAAATTCTTAAGCGCAGCAGCACTCACGGATCTAACAGACCTCGCGGAGATCGCTGCACGCAGACTCGTAGCCTTCACCCGTAAATCTGGATGGGACCTAGCATCAGTTAATATTTTTGCACCGTCCTATATCTGGTGTCCCTCAAGGAAGTCATCTTGGCCCGTCAATATTTACTATTTTTATTAATGACTTACCCCCTGCTTTAACGAACTCTCTAGTTCTTATGGTCCGTCCGATACTGGAGTGCGGTTCATGTGACTATAGTCCCAATATGGAGTACATCAGGAACGCTTAGAGGTTTCACTTAGAGGTCTTAACTGGGATGCAAATCTTCACTTTCCATCTTATAATAGTAGATTCTTACTAATAAACTTACCTAGCTTAACCAATTGTAGGACACTGCTGGGTGTAGTTTTCCTACATAACCTAATCAATGGGGATGTAGATAGCCAGCATTTACTAACACGCTTAAATTTTAACATTCCTAGTAGAAGGACCAGAAACTTTAGACCTCTATTACTTAGCCATTGTAGTTGGACATATGCACAGCAAGACTCTTTTAGAGTCTTATGTTTGAACTACAATGGCATCTACTCTATAACATCTTTTTCCTGTCCTTCAAATTTAGAATCTAGTATTTTAAATTTCCTTACTAACTTCTCTTAGCTAAACATATTACAAATAGCTTAATAAATACTAATAGATAATTTCTCGAGCGCCCCTCGGTCGTCTGGCCCTCTAAGCTTTATTATGAGTACAGGAATGATAGCTGATGCTCGGGGTCAATCGGTCGGAATCCGCTGCTGGTGTTGCGGCTCCTTTTGGATAAGCAAATATTGTACTACTCAATATTTCATTAAGTTAAGGTCCCATTATAAAATTTAAATATTGTCCATAACTCTGGACAGATTTTAAATATAACTATTGATTGATTGATAATAAAAAAAAAAAAAATTCACTATTTTGCAAAAAATCAATATATCGTAAAAATCCTACGTGTGTCGATAGCCGTTGATGTACAGAAACTAACCAAACTTGATTTTTTGTTCTAGATCAAAAATTAAGGACGTTAGGTGCTCGGCCATGGACCCCCTTTAAAAAATTGGGCCTACGAATAAAGGCTGCAGAGGCGCCATTTTGTTTTCGGTTTATTAAAAAAAAATTTATTTTTTACTTTAAATATAATATAATAAAACCTCATTTACAAATTTTTGATTGGCTTTTTCATTTGGCCAAAAAAATTCCAGAAAATCCGCTGTTTTCGCGCCTGTTACTCAGATGCATAGTTACCCTTAAGACTATGCACCTTGCTTGTTCATAAGGCCTGTTAAGGGTCAATGCCCTTTCTAAGTTAAGAAAACTGCTATAACTTAATATAACTAAAAATACCTTAAAATACCCAAACCCATTAGAAATTAAAGCCTTCCGCTATGCTCGGTGTTGCTGCGGGCTCGTCCCTTCTTAGCTTTTCGCCTCCTTATAACAGACTTTTATTTGTTGTTGGACTTCCCTCTCTTTCTCTTAAGCGAACGGTCGTGTCTTTTTGTGCGCACTGCGTTTTATTATTAATATTGGTAAATTGGTGTTTACATACTTGTGAATTAAACCTTGTGAATCTTAACAATCTTAAAGCCTAAACCGTATCGCTTCGCGAGTGCTGTGGTATATTTGGAATCGAATTAATAAATTGAATAATTTCAATTCCAAGCATAGCTCAGCTCTGCTTCTTCCCCGGCTTATCTTTATTTCTGCATTTCTCTTTTGCACTATTCAAAGCTCCCGCTTTGGCTTCCTATTTGGCACAGTGGTTCAAGGTATTGTGTTTTTTAACTTTTTAAATATTAATTTTTGTTTTATTAAATAAAAAAAAAATAAATAAAAATAAAATGGAATTTAAACTTGTCTGTGCCAATAAGTCTTGTAACAAGACAATTTCCTCATCCCAGCCTGCCATCCATTGCTGGCTATGTGAGAACGTCGTACATGCCAAGTGTGCCGGTTTCCCTGCATCAGTTTCGGATGCCATTTCCCGTAGGTCTGGGATACATTACTGTTGTGAAAATTGTCGTAGTGTGCAAGGCGAAATGAGGTCGTTCATGAGACAGACCAAAAATGGATTTAAAGAGCTGATCACTGGTTTTCGTAAAATCAATGACCAGCTCTGTGCGCTGGACACTCAGTTTAGTGGCCTTCAGCTGCTAAATGAGTCCCCTAAGCGTAAGAAATCCGCTGTTTCTGATCCGCCTCAGCCTGCTCAGCCGACATTAATGCAGCCGCTTATATCTCTGGCCACCCCAAGGGCTGGAACTGAGAAAAATTCGTCCGAATTTCTCAGGGATAATGAGCAATTGTCCGATATGTCCGCCATGGCATCCCTTCAAGTGATGCCACAGGTCCTAGGGAACGAAACCCCCATTAGAGTCATCCAAAAGGGTATTCCACAGTCCGGACCACCGGCTCCGACTGATGCTGCAGTTCTCGTACCTGCGACACCAAAACCCTTACAGGTGATTCCTCCATCGAAACATATATTTGTTTCCCGGCTCGCCCCTGATACTTCAGAGATTGATATCTCGGCTTATATCAAAGCCAAAACCAAAACCGATATAAAGGTGGAGGACATACAAAAATTTAAATATAATTATACAAGGCGCACGTCATCTTTCAAGATTCGTGTGCCCGCGCTGATGTTCAAGACGATTTGTTCTCCCAGTTTTTGGCCAGAGAATCTTTTCGTCCAAGAACATCAGCCTAGTTCCGTTAAGAAAAAAGTTCAAAAACCAGTGGGAGTCAGACTTCCCAATATCGGAACCACCGACCAATCCTCCACCTCTTCTTTGGCTACTAACCCAAAAAACTAGTTTCCTCACTAACTCTTACCTATCAGAAAACTAGGGGGCTACGTAGCAAACTCCCCAAGCTATATTCTGATAGTTCTTTCTTTGCATCCCATATAATAGCATTTACAGAAACCTGGTTAAATCCGGAGATCTTTAGCTCCGAAGTTTTTCCAAGTAAGTACACCACTTTTAGACGGGATCGATCTCAGCGAAGAGGAGGTGGAGTCCTCATTTCGGTAGACTCTACTCTTGCTTCTGAAGAGGTGAAATCCCATGAGTTTGGTGACATAGAATTTATTTGCGTTAAAATCACTATGTCCGATAAAGCTTTATACATTACATGTTCATATATACCTCCTATGTCTGAACCGCCTACATATTGGCAGCATTTGTCCGTCATTCGATACGTCTCTAATCTTATGACGGATCGTGACCAACTCGTAGCGGTGGGCGACTTTAATATCCCAGAATTAAAGTGGTCCAACGTTGACAACTCACCATCTTTGTCACTTATAACTTTGTCACACCATGACTTCACCGCGGGCATGTTTGACATGTCCCTAGGTCAGATCAATCATGTTAGAAATGTTAGAAGGTCGGCTTTTAGACTTATGCTTTGTATCTGATCCTGATGGTACTGCTCTCTCCAGAGCTTTTCCCCTATCAACCCCAGAGGATCCATATCAGCCCACGCTGGAGGTCTCAATCGAAACCACTCCTGGTATCGATCAGATGTCTCCGAGCGTGGTAAATAAGATTCTGATATTCTGGCGTGCACTGATCTTAATTTATTTATTTATTCATTATTAACAATTATCTGTTATTTCTATATTAGTATAACTAAGAGTAAGGATAAGGATAAGAGTAAGGATAAATTAAGTTAAAAGATATTCCATAATTTTGGATTTAATTACATCTAGGGATAGTTCAGGGGACAATAAGTGGGACAATGAGTTATAGTTTTTACAAATAACGCGGAATGGATCGTGTTCCGCAAAATTAGACCTAGAAATCGGTAACCAAAGGGGTCGGAAGGATCTAGTTACTCTATTAGGCACAGAAAACATTAATTTTTCAAGAATTACTTGTGAGTCAACCTGTCCAAGAATAAGCACATGAAGTAGCATAACCCCAGCACAAGTACGGCGCTCTTTTAAAGGAGGTAGGTTTAGTAGTTTTAACCGGCAATTATACGACGGGAGGGAAGTGGCAGTATCCCAGTTTAAGCTTTTTAACGCAAATAGCAGAAACTGCTTTTGGACTGATTCAATCCTCCTTTGGTGAACAAAGTATTGCGGACTCCAAACGGTAGAACAGTATTCCAAGATAGGTCGAACCAACGATACGTATAGAGTTTTAGTTGTGAAAGGATCATCAAATTCTTTAGACCAACGTTTGATAAAAGCTAGCACACCTCTGGCTTTATTAACTATTAGTGATATGTGGTCGTTGAAGGACAACTTATTGTCAAAAATTACTCCAAGATCGTTAATTAGGAAAACACGATCTAAGAGGTTATTCCCAAGAGAGTACGAAACGATGTGAGGCACACTGCGATTGAACGTCATAACCTTACACTTAGAGCAGTTAAGCAAAAGGAGATTGTTTGAGCACCACAAGAAGACTTCGTTAAGGTCTAGTTGCAGGTGTCTATGAAGGAAATGGTCTGAGAAAGAAAGACATAACTTGACATCATCAGCATACATAAATGTAGTAGCATAGTTTACAATACTAGGTAAATCGTTGACAAAAAGAACAAACAGAAGAGGTCCTAAGTGACTACCTTGTGGGACACCAGATGAAACATTTATAATCTGTGATGAACTGTTTTTAAACAAAACACGCTGCGTGCGGTTAGATAGATAAGAGGTCAACCACTGTACTATATGTGGAGAAAACCCCAAAAGACACAGCTTATGAAGGAGGAGATGGTGGTTCACAGAGTCAAACGCTTTACGAAAGTCAGTGTACACCACATCAGTTTGCATGCGGCTCAGAAAACCTCTGTGGATAAACGAAGTGAATTCAAGAAGGTTAGTTGTGGTAGAGCGATGCTTGACAAAACCATGCTGTGAAGTGGAAATAATGCTTTTACAAAAATGTTGCAGTTGGAAAGTTACCTGTTTCTCAAGCAGTTTGGGAATCGCATATAGCTAAGCAATCCCCCGGTAGTTCTCAATAAGTGTTTTAGAGCCTTTCTTATGAAGCGGAATAATAAAAGATTCATTCCATCTCTTGGGAAGACATGCCAGCTCCAAGGATAATTTGAATAAGATAGTGAGAGGATAGCAAAGGATATCAGAACAGTACCTTAGAACACAGCTAGGAACATTGTCAGGACCAGCAGAGAAAGATATATCTATTGTTGAAAGAGCTTCGAACAGATCCTGAATTCGAAATTTTGAAAAGTAAATGTTGTTTATATGTGGTAATTTATAAGGATAAGAAGAGTTGTGGTTATATGAATCGGACGAATAGGTGGTTTGAAAAAATGACGCAAAGAGATTAGCAATACCTTGCTCAGAAGAATGTGAAATATTTTTATATGATAGGGAAGGAGGAAAAAGATTTGATTTACGTTTCATATTGACAAAAGAGTAGAAGGAGCTTAAATCATTTCGAAAGTTTACCTTACAATTCCTGATATATTGCTTATAGAGTTGATCGTTGACAATAATAAACTGGTTGCGAACATAAAGAAAGTTTGACTGGTGGCACATCGACCCTGACTTAAGAAACTTTTTGTAAGCTCTGGATTTCCTGTTCTTAAGACGAGAAAGGTGTTTATTATACCAGGGTGGTTTAGTAGACAATGATACTGGGACTTCCGGAACAAATTTGTTCAAGGCATTATGAATTATTTCGTAAAACGAATCCGTAGCTGCTTCAATTGTGTTTATAGTTGAAAGAAAATTCCAATCGATTTCAGCTAAATGATTCCGAAGGGCCATAAAATCAGTCTTTCTGAAGCATTTGAAACGAGGTTTAGCATTAAAGCAAGCATCATTGTGAGGCACATCAATTAACACCGATGCTAATAGTGTAGGGTGGTGAAAGTCTTCAGGAAGCTATAGCGGCAGGGACCGAATGACTGTCACAGAGGATGACACATTAGAAAAAATAAGGTCCAGAAATCTGCCATGAGTGTTATGAATTGGATTAATTTGGAGCAGGGCAAGATCGGTTAAGCCATCGATAAAGTCGTTATGACAACTGGAAAGCAAGGAATTGTCTACCTCAGACGGGATCCAGGAAATGATGGGAAGGTTGAAATCACCCATGATTAGGATTAAATCACGGTCCTTGGCCAACGAAAAAACAGACCTAATAGCATCAAGATGGTGAAAGTACACAATATCTTCAGCCATGGGAGGAATGTATGAACAGGTCAGGAAAATATGAGACGAGCCAGTTAAAATTTTCACCGCAATGAACTCAATTCCGAACTCGTTCGTGAAAGGAATAATTTCAGAAGGGTACTTATTAGTAACAGCAATGAGGACACCACCTGCAAAAGTTGGACGATCCAATCGAAACACTATGAATTTGGAAACAAAAATTTCATAATCAGAGACAGAGGAGTTAAGCCAAGTTTCAGTAAGCACGATAGCATCAAAATCAAAAGAAGCACTCTTTGTAAAAAATTGGCTCAGCTTACCCAGAATACTTCTAACGTTTTGATAGCAGCAGGAAAATACTATGTTATTCAGTTTTTTGAAGCAGTTTCTGCAGGGATAGGATTCTGAGCGTCTTTTGCTAGGAATTCATGAATGATACTGTGCTCAAGCCAAGCTACAGGATCCAGTGCTTTTTCAAGATAGGAATCAGGTAGAACTATTTTAAAAGAAGAAATAGAACGCATATGCTTAAAGTTAAACTTAAAAACAGCTATTTCATTAGGAGCTACCTTAAGATGGTTTAACAGGTGACTCCTGACATCATCAACAGTAGCATCCGGCATAAGCCGAGAGACAAAAATGGCCTTACGAGGAGCAACCGCCCTCAGCGTAAGTCCAGAAGATCTAATTTCAGGCGCCACACCAACCAGAGGCCTTGGAGACAACACAGCTAGAGCAGAGGGTAGGTTGTCCAACGATGGGGGTTGTCCAACGATGTCCAACGATGGAGGCTCCAATATGAGAGGTGGCTCGAGATTTGTACTTGGTACGCTGATCGCTTCTTTCAAGGGATAAATATTAGAGTGCCCTGAAGAAAGGCTCATCAAGTCACTTGGTACTGGAACAGCATAAGTAGGTAGACAAGTAGGCGACGGTAAGATGTTTGGTGTTGAAAATTCATCGACTTGTACAGAATGGGATGTAGGGGTATTCCGTAATTTGGCAGTCAGCAGGTTGTTATTCGGAATTTTTCGTCTGGGGGATTCGCTTAACAACTTTAGCCCAAGGAATTGAGTTTCAAGAGCGAGGAATTGCTCATTAAGGGCCGAGAATTGCTTGCGGACATCTAGGAAACCACTTCTCGTCTGTTTCATAAAAGTCCGCATCTCTGACTCAATTTCTCTACAAGCGATGCAAGACCATGTCAGGCCAATTTTCTTGTTGATAAGGTCACTTATCCGTCCATTGTGTCCTCCTCCAGCACATTTAAAATGTGAGCAGTTATTGCAGAGCCAACACGACAGGTATGAGTCACCCGTGATGGTTCCACCAAATTCACATTTTTTTGCTGTGCAAGTAAGACTCATTTTTGACTTCTTTTTTGACGGAATGCAGACCACTGTAATAGCGTGTAAAGAATTTAGGCTCTCTGAAGCACTCTGTAGCCGAGAGTGGACGATCAGATCGGATGTAAGAGATGACGTTACAAAAGAGATGTGCAACGAAGCTTCGGCGTCGTGAAGAATAACAAACTCCACAGTAACTATGATGTAACGGGTTACGTCCGGAGAGTACAGCTCGGAGAGACTTATGTTGGAGAGTATAGTTAAAGCGCAACAGAGATAACTATAACCGATTAAATGTATAAATTGGAATAAATAGTTCAATGAATTTATTAAGTCGAATTTATTTTTAGGGATTAATTGTTATATTTCAACTTGTCGCAGAAGGAGAAAGCTTGAGTTCAAGATCGAAAATAATTGCAAACTGGCAAGAGCGATCGAAGAAACACGTCCGGGTACGGCAAGCGAAAATACAGAACTGATACAGAAATGTCACTTTAGAAAAATTTTATTTTACTTTAAATAAATTTTTTGACTTATGTGTGCCTTGGAAATATCCGTCCGCTTCAACAAATCCTCCTTGGTTTACAAGGTGCCTTACTAACTTAAAAAATAAAACAAATAATCTTTTACTTAAATATAAAAAAACCTGCAGTAGTGTGGATTTCTCAAGATACCTACTAGCTCGGTCGAATTTTACCGTGCATAACGCTGAATGTTATAGGAATTATATTGACCGCTGCCGGATACAATTTACTCAGGATCCAAAGCAGTTTTATAATTTTGTAAACACTAAGCGTAAACACGTATCTTTTTCACCCCAGCTTACGTTTGAAAATTCTTCTACGACTTCGGATCAGGCCATTGCCGATCTATTCGCAGAATTTTTTCAAACAACTTATTCTCCTCCTAAATTGACTGATCAGCCTTACGCATATAACATTCAAGCAGCAAATCTTATTTTCTGTCCGTTTTTTTCTGAGAACAACTTATTATCTGGTCTTTTAAGGGTAAACCCCATTTATTCGCCAGGCCCCGACGGAGTACCAGGCTGTGTGCTAAAATACTGCGCCAGGGCTCTGTGCAAACCTCTTTTAAGACTTTTCAACTTATCTTTGGAAACCTCGATTTTTCCCCTTAAGTGGAAGGAATCATTTATAATTCCCCTACATAAAAAAGGGAAAAAGTCCGAGGCTGCCAACTACAGAGGCATCTCTAAGTTGTCGGCAATTCCAAAGTTATTTGAAAAATTAATTACCCCTCATTTGCAACACCTTTGCTCTTCGATTATCACTCCTTGTCAGCATGGCTTTATTAAGCGTAGCTCCACCACCACAAACTTATTGGAGTTGACATCCTTTGTCATAGATGGCTTTTGTAAGGGATATCAAACCGATGTAATTTACACAGACTTCAGCAAAGCATTCGATTCAGTTAATCACTCACTCTTGTTGAGTAAACTGAATATGCTGGGTTTTCCTAAAGACCTCTTAACGTGGATCTCCAGCTACCTAGATGGAAGGACACAAAGAGTCTTATTTAAAAACATACAGTCCCGTCTGGTCCGTGCTACATCCGGCGTCCCTCAAGGAAGTCATCTTGGCCCGTTATTATTTACGCTTTTTATAAACGACTTGCCCCTGCTTTAACGAACTCTCTAGTTCTTATATAAGCAGATGATGTAAAGCTTTGTCTTCAGTACAAATTCATCTCTGCCCAATGCAGTCTTCAGTCTGACCTTGATAACTTTCAAAAATGGTGCTTAGCTAATGATCTAATACTTAATGGATCTAAATGCAAACATATGTCTTTTTATCGTTCTTGCCCTCTGCAAACTACTTATTCTATTAATGGGATTGCCTTAGAAAAATTGACCCAGGTTAATGATCTCGGCATCCTATTAGACATCAAACTTAAATTTGACGACCATATTTCCTAAATGGTTAATAAGGCTAAAGGAGTCCCTGGTTTTATCAAAAGGTGGTCAAAAGAATTTAATGACCCCTATATAACTAAAACACTATTCATTTCTTTGGTCCGTCCTATACTGGAGTACGGTTCATGTGTCTGGAGTCCCCAATATGGAGTACATCAGGACCGCATAGAATCCGTACAAAAGAATTTCCTAACTTTTTCACTTAGAGGTCTAAACTGGGATGCAAATCTTCACCTTCCATCTTATAATAGTAGACTCTTACTCATAAACTTACCTAGCTTAACAAATCGTAGGACAATGCTCGGTGTAGTCTTTCTGCATAACCTTATTAACGGGGATGTAGATAGCCAGCATTTACTAACACGCTTAAAATTTAACATTCCTAATAGATGGACTCGAAACTTTAGTCCTCTGTTCCTTAGCCGTTGTAGTTCGACATATGCACTGCATGACCCTTTTAGGGTATTAAGTTCGAACTACAATGGTCTCTACGCTATAACATCTTTTTCCTGTCCCTCAAACTTAAAATATAGAATTTTAAATTTCCTTACTAACTCCTCCCAGCTTAATAATAAAAAAATAGCTTAATATATTCTAACAAATCGTTTATTGAGCGCCGCTCGGTCGTCTGGGCCTCTAAGCTTTATGATGAATACAGGAATGCTAGCTGATGCTCTTATTGATGCACAAGCCATTTCCAAATTCTAAAAGACCGGTAAAAAAAAAAAAAAAAAAAATTACGGAATGCTCATCCGGAGAAAATTTTCACGCGTTCCGAACGGTCGATTTAGCCTCTGTCCGACGGACTACCGGAACTTTACGGTTAGGCTACTTAATACCTTGACGACGTAGACTTTTTTGGGGGGGTTTTTTAGATCTTTTCACTTTTACCCACTTCACATCGTTTTTTTCTTAAAGCTACAAATATAGGGAAAACTGGACTACGTGACCCTATCCTGCCTGGCCTTAAATTTTGTCGAAACCCCACGTTTGGGGAAGGATAAACCGCGGCCGACCGCCGTCTGCCGTCTGCCGTTCGCCGACCGCCGAGTTGATAACCGGGTTCTCTACTGAAGTGGCGTTCTCCCCGGTCCTCTTCTGCACTGTAAAGTGCCTCTCGACCCACAATTGCAGCCGATGCTATCACCAAAAATGAACACAACCATGTAATCGCAACGCTTACAGCCGATAAATTACGCCGATATACTTCTTGCCCAATCTTATAGGATACCTGCCGTGTCCTAAGGTTGTAATGCCGTTGATTCCTCTCAAAGTGCTTCCCCAATATTTTGGCTGCTCTCTTTCTCACTACCTCAAGTGAGTCCTCGCGGCTAAAAGTCGCGCCAGAATTCATCATCTGCTGCCCAAAAACCATATAATATGGTGTAGATCCCAGACCGGAATGGGTTGCAGACCTCAACGCACAGCATATTTTACTCAGATTTTCATCCCAGTCCTTTTGGTTACTGCGAATATAAGCACGAATACCAGCAATCACAGCTCCGAAGCTCCGATACCCGCTCCGAAGCATTAGCCTGAGGAGCGTACACTGCCGTCAAAACATGTTTAATGCGATGACTCCTAAGCATCCCTTGAAATTTTCTGATCTGAACTTTGACCCGTTGTCGGACACAATGCTCTCTGGGAAACCAAATGTGTGAAAAAGATCCTCCATAAGGTATTAAAGAACCACGTCCGCTGTAAGTTTCTTGACTGCTTTGAGGAAAACAAACTTGGAATAATGATCTAGCACTATGAAAATTCCAATATTCCCGCTACGCGACCTAGGATAAGGCCCTAAAAAATCAATATAGAGCCGCTGAAAAAACCTCTGCGTCTCAACTTCCTTTCCTTTAGGTGGCCTTAACGGAGTGTTCGGAGCCTTAGACATCCTACAACCTTCAAATGCTGAAATATAGTCCTTCACGTCGTTCACCATTCCCGGCCAAAAGTAAAAACGACGAATCCTCTCAAGGGTTTTGTGAATCCCGCCGTGAGACGCTAATGGATGGTCATGCGATTTCTTTAATACCTCCGGGATCATAGTTTTCGGTATCCACAATTTCCATGCGTAAGCATCATTGAGGAGTTCCCCTTTAGAATGTTCGGAGCGTAGATATACTAGTGAATCCACGATTTTCAGATCCGGAAGTTTATCTAAATTATTCTTAATCCCCTCCATCAACTGTAAATAATCAGCGGACTTGAAATGTTCGGAGTCGATGTCCACCAGCAATCCGTGATTGAAGTATACTACCGCTAACTGTTCATGTTCCACTCTCGACAAAACATCGGAAACAACATTTAGTTTCCCCTTTCGATGCTCGATTGCGAACCGAAACCCTTGCAGCTTTAAAGCCCACCTTGCCAATCTTGTGTTTAAATCATTCTGCGACATCAGCCACTTTAAAAACGCATGATCCGTGATAATTGTAAATTCAACCCTTCTACATAAGCCCGGAATTTTTTCATGCTTACTAACACAGCCAGGCATTCCTGCTCTGTAACCGTATAGTTTCTCTGTGCTTTATTTAATTTTTTTGACACAAAGGCTATAGGTTATTCATCTCCAGTCTCAGATTTCTGCACGAGGGCCCCTCCCACACCAGTTTTAATCGCGTCACAGTGTATGAAAAAGGGTTTCTCGAAGTCTGGGGTTTGCAATACTGGAGCACTACCTAGCCTAACCTTCAACATTTCGAAAGCCTCTTTCCCCTCCGGAGTCATTACAAATTTACGTTTGTTCTGTAAAAGGTCGGTCAAAGAAGCAGAAATTGACGCAAAATGTCCTATAAATTTTCGGTACCATCCAGCTAATCCTAAAAAACTTCTTAAGGATTTAATCGAGGTTGGCAGCGCAAAATCTGTAATCGCCGAGATTTTCTCTGGATCCGTTCGAATACCTCCATCTCCTATTATATGCCCCAAGTACTTTACAGTGCGTCTACAAAACTTTCTCTTCTCCACATTCAAGGTTAAATTTGCTTCTTGGATCCGTTTGGCCACCGTCTCTAACACTTCCAAATGTTTCTCGAATGTATCCGAAATCACCAATAGATCGTCCAGATACACAAACACTTCGGTTTTAAGCGATGCAGGAATTACCTTGTCCATTAACCTCGTCATGGTCTGTGGAGCATTACAGAGGCCAAAAGGCATAACCTTATAATGGTATAGAGGACACCCTTGTATCGTAAATGCCGTTTTCGCTCTCGACAGAGGATCCAACGGTATTTGCCAAAACGCGTCTTTCAGGTCAAGGCTACTTATGAAATTTGCCTTCTGTAGACGACTAAGTATACCATCGATCTGGGGAAGCGGGTATGCATCCTTCTCTGTCACCGCATTGACCTTTCTGGTATCGAGACACACTCTTACTTTGCCTGGCTTTTGGACCAGTACAACTGGCGAGGACCATGGACTGTCGGACTCTTCAATAATACCAAGTTTCAGCATTCTATCTACCTCAGCATAAAGCAATTTCTCAATGGCCGGAGATACCGGGAAATGTCCTTGCTTAATTGGCTTTACCATTCCAGTCTCTATCGTGTGTGACAGAACTGAGGTCCGTAAACCTTTGGACGCGAACGAAGGAAATTTCCCAATCACACTGTTTAGCTGCGCCCTTTGAAACTCAGTGATACTATTATGCTCGAAGTTAGGTGCTATTTCTCCTATTACTAATGGACTTGGTAGAAGATCGAATTGCTTCCAGAAATCGATTCCCAAGTAAAGATCTTGCTTCAGCGATGGAATAACATACAATTCAATTCTCTTCTCTTCCCCTTTATATGCTATTATAGTATTAATCCTACCTAAAATAGTTTGGTTGTTTCCATCTGCCGTACAGGCGTTAGAAAACACTCTTTTGAGTGGCTTATTGCTACAAATATACTCCTTAGCTAGGTCTCCGCCTATGCAACTCATGGCCGCACGGGTGTCTAGCAACCCTTCCACTTTTATCCCCAGAAGATTCACTACTGCATATGGTCGATTATCCTGACTATTTTTTCTAATTGCTCCTATCATCTTAGTGGATTTCCAAAAGTCTCTCATTCGCTTCCTACTGCGCGATAATTTTCGCGACTTCTCCGCTTTATAGGGTCAACCATAATTTTTAAGAACCTCCAGTTTTCCATGCCAGTATACTGTAGGATCCTCATTTTTAGAAATAGGTTGCTCGCTAACCGACTGCTGTTGATCTACAATTAATTTCCCTGAGCTGCTGGATTTTGTGGAACACTGATCGCCTGGCGTGTGGCAGATGTGTTCCGTGCGCCGTTTTTTAAGCATTTGCTACACGAGGGCTTGTACATGTTGGGAGTCCCACACCCGTAACAGAACACCTTCCGTTTTGCAGCGCAATCTTGATACCGGTGCCCCTCTTTACGACAGTTCCAACAAATTAGGGATACCGCTGCTATCTCTCCTGCTTACTCTTCTTCCTCAAACTCAGATGCATCGTCCATCTCCTCCTCCACAACTCTGCCACTTGCCTCTTAAATGGCACCATCTTCTGGTAGCCATGAGATTTCCTGACTTCTTCTAAAAAGCACTCCCGTTTTCGGCAAATATCCCACAGGTGTTCCATGGACGCCAGTGAAATATTTAATATTTCATGTTGGATTTCTGGCCTTAGATTTCGACGAACAATCTCGATAAGTGTTTTGTCGGACATGGGCTGATCTAATCGGTCCACTAGCTTCAAAATAGCATCGTAATATGTCTCAAAGGATTCTTTCTCTCTCTGCTTCCTATCTCTTATCATTTGGAGGATTTCAACATTCGTTCTGGAGTCCCTGAACTGCTTCCTTAGGGCCGAACATAACTCTTGCCAGCCTACAACTCCCACAGCTTTATGATGCCGCCAAAAGAAATCTGCCGCTTTGCCTTCAAACAAGGTATTTGTATTGCTGCACAAGAGAGAAAAATTACCCTCAAGTGTCTGGTGGGTTGGGGCTTCTACTCTGTAGATAAAGTTGTCCACCCCCAAAGTATCACCAACACCAGAAAGCCGCAGTTTCCAGTTGTTTATTATGTGGCCTACTTTGCCAAATCGGATACATTTGACCTATTCGACAATGATCGTGCCGTGGGGTGTTGTATAGCTTCCTCTGCTAGCATGGTAATACCTAAAAGTTGTTCCAAGGGAGCATTCCGCTGTTAATTGCTCCTGACTGGTTCCTGGACGATCGTCCGAAATATTTGCTAAATTTGCCTCACTGTTTGAACGCGAGAGCGATACATACAAAGCTTGTTGCCGGTTTTTAACAGCCAAATTGGTTGGTTGAGAAATTTTCTGTGGAATGCACTCCCTTTTACAGACTGGGCAATTTGTTGTTACCATAAACTGGGTCTTAATACATGCTCTATGAATTTCATGACCACACCTCGTAGTGTATTTATCGTCTGGTTCAATGGAGATTCTACAAAGGCTGCAAGTACTAGCAGGAGGAGCTACCTCTCTTTCCGGACTCCTATCTAATCCCATGAAACTTTCAATATACCGATAATATGATTAAAATTATTATTAATAAAATTATTTCGAGAATAAAATAAAATAAAATAAAATTCGGGAAAAATATACTTAATTATAAATATCTATTAAATGGTTTAGTTTAAGTATTATTAGTTTAATAAAATTTTGTTTTCTAATGATTATCAAACGATTCATAAATCAAATTGATCTTCCGACTAAACTACTACCACCTATCCCATTAACCTTGTATTTCCGATTGATACCGAGTTAGCATGTAGAAAAATAAGAATAGAGAGAAATAAGGTTCTAGAACCCTTACTAGTGGATAGGAGGCAGTCATCTGACTAACTCAACCTATTTCCAACTAGCTAAACTGGTTATTTTAACAGATTTGACTTTAAGAAAACTAAACAAAATTAAATGTCTACAAAGTCAAGTGGCTAGATGTCGTTATTGTTAACTGCTCATTCTATTTCCAGCTCGCTTTTTATAGCCATTTAAAATATGGTATACTAAAACCAATAGAAAAATGAAAAGAAAGTTAGACGTGGTCAGTGGTCAGCTACCTATAGCAAATTCCACTGCATTCCTATGCATCTAATCAAGCTATCCCTTTTCCCTTGAAATTAAAACCAAATCGAACCCACATTATTTTTTTTGGCCAAACTAGCCGCTGTAAAGCTGCTGCATTTGTGGTCCAAAAAAAAATGCATGTAGATCAATTCCGGCTGCAGGATGAAAACTTATTCGCTCCAACGAAGCTGTAAGTCTTTGAAAATTAAATGAAAATCGAAGAAAAGGCTAGAAAATTGGCTAGAAAAAACGTGCAAGAAGAACCAAGAACAACAAAGAATTAGACCGGACAGAACAATCCACGAGCTATGACAATTTTTAGGACAACACTAATTCGGGGTCAATCGGAATCCGCTGCTGGTGTTGCGGCTCCTTTTGTGCCCACCCAACCTTGGCCATGGTTTACTTCCATAATAATATTATGGCCCCTAGAAGGTTTTAGGGAAGGAGTTTCTTAGCGGAGATCAAGATCGCGGTTTTCTTAAAACATTATAATGATTTTATTCAAATAAAGAAAAATTGACTACTCGCATATTACAAAAGATTATTAATAATTGTAGGTAAGAATAAAAATTACCAAGCGCAAAATTAAAAAAAATTAAAATAATTCAAAACCAAACTAATCTCAAAAAATTGCCTTTAGGGCCTCTCGTTGGCAGCATATATACATGCCAAATATATTCATTTAAATTGCTTTTATATTTTCTATTCAAAACTGTACGTGACTTTTATGACCGTCAAGTGCACTTTTTTTATACCCTTGCACAGGGTATTATAATTTTGTCCAAAAGTGTGCAACGCAGTGAAGGAGACATCTCCGACCCTATAAAGTATATATATTCTTGATCAAGATCACCTCCTGAGTTGATATGAGCATGTCCGTCTGTCCGTCTGTCCGTCTGGCTGTCTGTCCGTCTGTCTGCTTCTACGCAAACTAGTCTCTCAGTTTTAAAGCTATCGTCTTGAAACTTTGCACACACCCTTCTTTCCTTTGCACGCAGTATATAAGTCGGAACGGCCGGGATCGACCGACTATATCCTATAGCTGCCATATAACTGATTATAAAATAATACGATCTACTAAATTTCATAAGGATCGGCCGACTATATCCTATAGCTGCCATATAACTGATTGATCGGAAATGGTATAACTTTGGTGTTTTTAAAGTTACAGAGTTCAGATTTTGTACGAAAGCTTTTTGGCAAAATAATACGACCTACCAAATTGTATAAGGATCGGCCGACTATATCCTATAGCTGCCATATACCTGATTGATCGGAAATGCTATAACTTCGGTGTTTTTAAAGCTAGAGAATTCGGATTCGGCACGAATGCTTTTTTTGGCAAAATAATACAACATGCCGAATTTCATTAGGATCAGCCGACTATATCCTATAGCTGCCATATAACTGAACAATCGGAAATTACCCAACTTTCGTGTTTTTGAAGATAGAAAGTGGGAACTAAGTACAGATTCTATTTTTGGTCAGTTAATAAAACCTACCAAATTGCATAACGATCGGCCGACTATATCTTATAGCTGCCATCTAACTGAACGATCGGAAATGGTATTTGGTAAAAATACCAACATTGGTATTTTTGAAGATGAAAGCTTGGTACTTTGTTTTATATTTTTTATGGTAATAAATTGGTTATATTATAATATTCTCATAAGAATCGGCCAATTTAATCCAATGTTTGCGATATATATCCAGTTTTAACTGCAAGGGTATATCAAGTTCGGCTCCGCCCGAAGTTAGCTTTCCTTTCTTGTTTATTGTAATAAATTGGTTATATTATGATATTCTCATAAGGATCGGCCAATTCAATCCGATTTTTGCGATATATATCTGGTTTTAACTGCAAGGGTATATCAACTTTGGCTCCGCCCGAAGTTAGCTTTCCTTTCTTGTTTATTGTAATAAATTGGTTATATTATGATATTCTCATAAGGATCGGCCAATTTAATCCGATTTTTGTGATATATATCTGGTTTTAACTGCAAGGGTATATCAACTTCGGCTCCGCCCGAAGTTAGCTTTCCTTTCTTGTTTTTCTCTATTTTATAAGTTTGGCTCCACTCACACTACAGGGAACTCTCAATAGTGGATACGAAGGCAATGAGGGTAATACATATGAATATTCCACTTAAAATTTTTTTTCCATTTTCCGGCAGGGATCCACGAAAGCGCTTTCCTGGGCTGCGGCTGAAAAGTAGAATTACCGATTTTTTAAGAGTTGCTGTCCCTTGTAGGGAGATTTCACTTTGCTTAAGACTATGCACCTTGCGCGATCATAACGCCTGTTAAGGGTCAATGCCCTTTCTAAGTTAAGAAAACTGCTTTAACTCAATATAACTAAAAATACCTTAAAATACCCAAACTCATTAGAAAGTAAAGCCTTCCGATATGCTCGGTGTTGCTGCCGGATCGTCCTTCCTTAGCTTTTCGCCTCCTTATAACAGACTTTTATTTGTTGTTGGATTACGGAATGCTCATCCGAAGAAAATTTTCACGCGTTCCGAAAGGTTGATTTAGCCTCTGTCCACTGGACTACCGGATCTTTACGGTTAGGCTACTTAATACCTTGACGACCTAGGCTTTTTCGGGGGTTTTTAGGTCTTTTCACTTTTACCCACTTTACATCGTTGTTTTCTTAAAGCTACATATATAGGGAAAACTATGGTTACGTGACCCTATCCTGGCTGGCCTTAGATTTTGTCGAAACCCCACGTTTGGGGAAGGATAAACCACGGACGACCGCCGTCTGCCGTCCGCCGACCGCCGAGTTGATAACCGCATTCTCTACTGAAGTGGCGTTCTCCTCGGTCCTTCTGCACTGTAAAGTGCCCCTCGACCCACAATCGCAGCCGATGCTATCACCAAAAATGAATAAAACCATGTAAACGCAACAGGGCAATTGATTAGCGCCACTTACCCTTCGAGATATAATCCCTGATTTTTCTTCCTTTCTTTACTACCGAGAATAAACTCGGCCAATACTAGGACGGTTCTCAAAAATAATATTCCACCAATTTTTAAATTTAAAGATGACTTCACAGCTCCAGGTTTCAAATGGGAAAGAATCATTGCGCGTTCGACTGGCAGCCATTACCCTAGACCTTTCGCCTTTCCCTTTTTCCTAGACCTTTTTTCCCTTTTTTTCGCTCCTTGGCACTTTCTAATTTTCTTTCGCTGTTAAGTGCCTGGAAGCGACTGTTAACAGAGACCGCTAGCAAAACCTAACAGAGACCGCTACCGTAACAGCCTAACCTAACAGAGCAGCTACATTACATAGAGTGAGAGAATATAACCATTTTTCCACTCTCTCGCTCTCCACAGTCGAGCGTTTCTCCATTGCTCATGCTCCCCACTACGCGAGATTCACGAGTATGCTTATAGCTAAATTAGTGAAATTTTCGTACATTAGTGAAACATTTCGTACATTAAAATCTGACCCTTGTAATAATTACATTTACAGCGTTGATGGAATACCTCAACCAAATGTATCACTGAATTTGGGGGTCGAAGAAAATATTGAAATATTGAAAAACGACCGCAAAGTACCAAAAAGAGTAATTTGTCGATAGCCAAAATCTTTTGTCTGAACCAATTATCACTATATTTGAAAGAACTGATTAGATTGATATACCTAGAATAAATCTATATATATAAAAGAAAGTCGTGTTATATGTTACACCACTTATAAATCAAGAACGGAAGAATAGATTTGAGTGAAAATTGGTAGGGAGGTAGCTTAGAGCCAGAAGACGGACATAGGATACTTTTTGTCCCGTTCGACAGCGCGAATTATACTCCACCGAACTATACTCCACTTATAGTAATGAATAAAAGTAAGTAGGCTGTGAGCGTAACGTATCATTATTTTATGTACGATATTATGTATTTATACATTTATCTAGATGTATAAAGGTAATGAAAAGGCGCGTGTAAGCATAGCGCCGTTACGTGAATCACAATCGAAAGATGCACATGAAAATGTCAAATGTCAAAATGTCAGCAGCTAGGCTTGAGCGAACACGATTGAGAGTTAGGCAGTCGCGTTCTGCAGCAATCGATTTGATTCGGATGTTTAATTAATAGTGCCGCGACCAAGACGATCGAATCTTTCCCGACAAAGCCGTAATGCAAGAAGAATACAAAATACTGCAAATGAAAGGACTGAAGAAGAACAAGAAATTGCACATGAACAGCGCCGCAATAGTATGGCTCGACTTCGTGCTAGGCAGTACCCTAGATCACGAGAGCAAAGTGAAGCAGCCCGTCAAACAGCTCGGTTGGCAATGCAGAATCGTCGAGCGAACAACAGAAGTCAACAAATAGATTTTAATTTGCGACGCAGAACAAGATATTTAGCTGATTTCAATCGAGCTGCGTTTCGATACGATTGCAGCAATGATTACAGCTTGCATCCTAGCGTTTGCATTGGGCAAATGGACGTTGTTTGCGAGTATTGTGGTGCATCAAAGTTTTTCGGAGAAACGCCTGGATTATGCTGCGTTAATGGTAAAGTGAAATTGCCAGTGTTGACTCCGCCACATGAGCCATTGTATTCATTGCTTTGCGGCGAAACACAAGAATCACGCCACTTTCTTGCAAATACTCGAAAATACAATAGTTGTTTCCAAATGACGTCATTTGGGGCAGACATTATCGAAGAATGAGGTTTTAATCCGACATTTAAGGTATTTATTTTTGTACTTACATAGAATGTAGTTAAAGAATAACTTAGTTTATCTATTGGTATGTATTATACTACTCTCCTACAGAAAAAGTGTTTATAACCCAGTTAATATTTCTGGTTTTTATTTTGTAGATACAAGGACAGATTCACCATCGAATTGGATCATTACTACCTTTCGAAGATACACAGAATAAATTTTTACAAATATATTGGCAAATACATGGGCAACATGGAAGAACAACTTGATCGACGCCTAGGGATCAATGCAGGAATGAAGCGACACTGTAACAATATAAATACAGACTATAAAGTTGTCATCAAAGCAGATAAACGACCATCTGGAACAAACGAACGCACATGTAATGCTCCAACAGTAGACGAAGTTGCCATCCTGATTGTTGGTGAACAATTGGAAAAACGTGATATTGTGCTTACACGTCGCGATACTGGGCAACTGCAACAAATATCGGAAAATCATCGATCATATGACGCATTGCAATACCCACTGATGAGAATATTGTAAACCCACAAGTATTACAGGATTAAATTAATTGGAAAATTATACTTTTTTGTTTGACTTACTTCTTATGCGTGCAACCACAATATGCCACAGCGAAACGTGGCAGGGTACTGCTAGTAAGTAATAAATAAAAATCATTTTTGTATAAAGTTGTAAATTACTCTTGAAAATAATTTTTCGCCTTCATTCACTCCTGTCTCTCCTTCATTGCCAAACATGCCAAAGGAACTTCGTTCCTCACGCGTGTCCCTAGACCAGTGGTGGGCAAAACTAACACATGTTTAAAATTTGAGTGTGTGCGTAGCAGAGAAAAACAATGAGAGCAGAGAATTCACTGAGCGAAAAAAACTTATTTTTTTATTTAATTTTTAGTTATCTAAAAGTTTGAATGGGAACTAAAATAGTGTAGTTTTTTTTAAAGACATCTTTTCTAGCAACATTTCTTAAAAAAATGAAAAACTATGCTTCCCTATCTTTATTTTCTATAGAGAAAACTTTTTTCAACCCAATTTGTGAGAAAATTTTTCTCAGTGGAAACATTTTGATTTTTAAGTTTGGGCTGTCAAATGAGTCAAAATGAGAGCAAATGAGAGAGCTTCTAAAAAAAATTGAGAATGCTCACACTGTCAGTGTGCCGGCAGCGCTGCGGCAGAATTTCCTACCCTATACTCGCGTGCTATGTAAAATGAGAGTTTGCCCACCACTGCCCTAGACACACACTGATTTTTATACCCTTGCAGAGGGTATTATAATTTTGGTCAAAAGTATGCAACGCAGTGAAGGAGACATCTCCGACCCTATAAAGTATATATATTCTTGATCAGGATCACCTCCTGAGTTGATATTAGCATGTCCGTCTGTCTGTCCGTCTGTCTGTCCGTCTGTCTGTCCGTTTCTACGCGAACTAGTCTCTCAGTTTTAAAGCTATCGTCTTGAAACTTTGCACACACCCTTCTTTCCTTTGCACGCAGTATATAAGTAGGAACGGCCGGGATCGGCCGACTATATCTTATAGCTGCCATATAACTGATTGATCGGAAATGGTATAACTCTGGTGTTTTTAGAGTTACAGAGTTCAGATTTTGTACGAAAGCTATTTTTGGCAAAATAATGCGACCTACCTACGACTTACCTACCTGCGACCTATTTTATAAGGATCGGCCGACTATATCTTATAGCTGCCATATAACTGATTGATCGGAAATGCTATAACTTCGGTGTTTTTAAAGCTAGAGAATTCGGATTCGGTACGAATGCTATTTTGGGAAAATAATAAACCATGCCGAATTTCATAATGATCAGCCGACTATATCCTATAGCTGCCATATAACTGAACAATCGGAAATTACCAAACTGGAACTTCGTACAGATTATATTTTTGGTCAGTTAATACAACCTACCAAATTGCATAACGATCGGCCGACTATATCTTATAGCTGCCATATAACTGAACGATCGGAAATGGTATTTGGTAGAAATACCAACTTTGGTATATTTGAAGATGGAAGCTTGGTACTTTGTTTTAGGTTTTTTTATTGTAATAAATTGGTTATATTATTATATTCTAATATGGATCGGCCAATTTAATCCAATGTTTGCGATATATATCCGGTTTTAACTGCAAGGGTATATCAATTTCGGCTCCGCCCGAATTTAGCTTTCCTTTCTTGTTTTTTTTGTTACTATTTAGACGTTTTGTCTTAAACAAAATGTAATAGATAGATGTAATAAAAACCTTTCCAACAAAATATAACATGTTTACTTATCGTATTTATAACAAATAAGCAATAACCAATTTTTTTTTTCGCGGTCTTTCAGATTTAATAAAAAATTTTCAATATTTTTAAATAAAACTCTTTTTGTTCTTTAGAAGGTCTGTAGGAAATCCCAGCATATTCAGTTTACTCAACAAGAGTGAATGATTGACTGAATCAAAGGCTTTGCTCAAAGTCAAAGTCTGTGTAAATAACATTAGCTTGAATCCCTTTCAAAAGCCATCTAAGACTAAGGATGGCAACTCCAGTGTATTAGTGGTGGTGATCAGTTTGTTGTGAACAGATGTGTTGTTCCAGATTTGGTCATTTTGGGCTTTCATGTGATTACTGATGTATTTTTGAGTATCGGGTATGTTGCAGTTTTTTTCTGATATTAGTGGCAGTGTGGTTGTTTGCTTAGCAGATTGGTCTGCAAGCTCGTTTCCCATTATACCCCAGTGTCCTGGGACCCATATCAGTGTGAATTTGTATTTGTATTTTGACATAATTTTTCTGATTTCTAACATGTAGCACTGTGAGAATATTTAAGTCTCCCCAAGGCAGGTGGCATGGGGCAAAGAAGAGGAACCGGGGTTGAGGGGGTGCGAAAGCGGTCAAGCGCTGGGTCTATTTCACACATGCAGTACGGGGGGATGGGGGGAAAGTGAAGATGGGAACCCGAACCACAAGAAGAAGGGGTAGTGAGAGAGGGCGGCGCGTCAGGTGAAAGGAGGGACGACGTGAATGGGGTTCTCAGGACGGCCGCGCAGCCGTGGTAAGAAAGTGATGCGTTAGCATCAACGGAGGAGCAAGGAGTGGAGGGGGCGACGATAAGTGTAGCGGGCCCTCGTAGTCCGCTTAGCAAAAGCAGAGGTCCGTGGCCGAGAGGGACGAGGGGGCACGGACTGAGACCCGCCTACGGGAAGGTGGCGTAATTTTGAAGCAGGATTAACAGCAGGAGCAGAATCCTAGAGGATTAACGGGCGCTTCGATCAGTATATAAAGGGGCCCAGTCGAGCAGATTGGGACGAGTCTTTTTAGGAAGCTTGTAGCGTTGAGTTGAAGGACCGCCATTGGAGAGTCCAACAGCCCAAAGAAACGAAAGGATTTGCAAAGATTGCAGGACGGACGCTCTGAAAACCCATAGAGTCAGAGTCGAGTTGGGCCATTCACGACCACGGCAGGTAGACTTGATACGAAGTGAGGAAAGGACAAACCTGGCGTACGCCTCACCGACTCTTGAATCGCGACGAACAGGCGTGGTCTTGCAAGACAAGGATAGGCCGACTCACGAACTCACGCCCAGTTAGGAAACCGATCGGGAAAACCCCGGTCACCAGCCAAGCAACTCCCGATCCGGGCTCATTAGCACGTATGCGCGGTGGTTTCCCGGAATAGCGGGGGCGCGACGCACTGTCTTTGACGGCAAGCCGACGAAGCCGAACGGGAACCAGAAGGAGCAGCAAGAATGCGGAGAGGAGCCCGTTTCTGGGAACAAGGAGCAAGTAATATTATATTGAAAACTAGCAGTACCCTGCCACGTTTCGCTGTGGCATATTGTGGTTGCACGCATAAGAAGTAAGTCAAACAAAAAAGTATAATTTTCCAATTAATTTAATCCTGTAATACTTGTGGGTTTACAATATTCTCATCAGTGGGTATTGCAATGCGTCATATGATCGATGATTTTCCGATATTTGTTGCAGTTGCCCAGTATCGCGACGTGTAAGCACAATATCACGTTTTTCCAATTGTTCACCAACAATCAGGATGGCAACTTCGTCTACTGTTGGAGCATTACATGTGCGTTCGTTTGTTCCAGATGGTCGTTTATCTGCTTTGATGACAACTTTATAGTCTGTATTTATATTGTTACAGTGTCGCTTCATTCCTGCATTGATCCCTAGGCGTCGATCAAGTTGTTCTTCCATGTTGCCCATGTATTTGCCAATATATTTGTAAAAATTTATTCTGTGTATCTTCGAAAGGTAGTAATGATCCAATTCGATGGTGAATCTGTCCTTGTATCTACAAAATAAAAACCAGAAATATTAACTGGGTTATAAACACTTTTTCTGTAGGAGAGTAGTATAATACATACCAATAGATAAACTAAGTTATTCTTTAACTACATTCTATGTAAGTACAAAAATAAATACCTTAAATGTCGGATTAAAACCTCATTCTTCGATAATGTCTGCCCCAAATGACGTCATTTGGAAACAACTATTGTATTTTCGAGTATTTGCAAGAAAGTGGCGTGATTCTTGTGTTTCGCCGCAAAGCAATGAATACAATGGCTCATGTGGCGGAGTCAACACTGGCAATTTCACTTTACCATTAACGCAGCATAATCCAGGCGTTTCTCCGAAAAACTTTGATGCACCACAATACTCGCAAACAACGTCCATTTGCCCAATGCAAACGCTAGGATGCAAGCTGTAATCATTGCTGCAATCGTATCGAAACGCAGCTCGATTGAAATCAGCTAAATATCTTGTTCTGCGTCGCAAATTAAAATCTATTTGTTGACTTCTGTTGTTCGCTCGACGATTCTGCATTGCCAACCGAGCTGTTTGACGGGCTGCTTCACTTTGCTCTCGTGATCTAGGGTACTGCCTAGCACGAAGTCGAGCCATACTATTGCGGCGCTGTTCATGTGCAATTTCTTGTTCTTCTTCAGTCCTTTCATTTGCAGTATTTTGTATTCTTCTTGCATTACGGCTTTGTCGGGAAAGATTCGATCGTCTTGGTCGCGGCACTATTAATTAAACATCCGAATCAAATCGATTGCTGCAGAACGCGACTGCCTAACTCTCAATCGTGTTCGCTCAAGCCTAGCTGCTGACATTTTGACATTTGACATTTTCTTGTGCATCTTTCGATTGTGATTCACGTAACTGCGCTATGCTTACACGCGCCTTTTCATTACCTTTATACATCTAGATAAATGTATAAATACATAATATCGTACATAAAATAATGATACGTTACGCTCACAGCCTACTTACTTTTATTCATTACTATAAGTGGAGTATAGTTCGGTGGAGTATAATTCGCGCTGTCGAACGGGACAAAAAGTATCCTATGTCCGTCTTCTGGCTCTAAGCTACCTCCCTACCAATTTTCACTCAAATCTATTCTTCCGTTCTTGATTTATAAGTGGTGTAACATATAACACGACTTTCTTTTATATATATAAGATAGCATCTGAATAAAACGATTGTAAAGTAAAATGCTATTTGTACTATTTCTGGGCTTGGGCAATCACATCCAACTATAAATTCTTTGTAACACACCCGCAAACTCTGTGAGAAAGCCGCAGCAAATTTTGGCGAGCGGAAGAAAAAAAACAGTTGGTTGCAGTAAGTAGAGTTATTTGGGTTTTCCAGTGCTGTAAGTGATTTTTCCAGTGATTTTTTGTATTGGTATTGGAGTTTTCTCTGCCGTATGTTGAGCCTGGGCACCCCTGTTGTAGAATATGTGTGGTGTGGTTGGTTTTAATAACGTGTGTAATGATTTGTTTATTTTAGAAAAGTTGAAGGACCATGTTGGCGTGGTATCTTGTTTATTTGACGTGGTGACAAGGTGTAGTAACATTGCTTTGCAGTGGTCAATAGTATTTTTTATTGGTGGTGTCAGTTTTGGTATTCGTTTTGCTTTCGAAATTTTTAATCTGTAATACTGTGTTCTATAGACGTTTCTTTGCGGTGGATATCATTTTGAAATTTTTTAATGTAGCATGTTTAGTTCTTTGTTTTATTGGTCTTATGTTAAATTCATATAGTAGGTTGTTTATCGGTGAGGAGCGAAAGGCCCCGAAGTCTATTCTAATAGCTGAATGGTATATTGTTTTTATTTAGTTAAGTTTTGATTTGGGTGCCTTTCCGTATAGAAATAACCCATAATCCATTTTTGATATGATAATTGAGTTGACCATATAGATGATAGTTTTAATGTGGCAGTTGAAACTAGTGCTAGATAGACTTTTTATCATATTTAGGTATAGAAAATTTGTATTGTTAGTCAATCTATGTGTGCATCCCTTTTATAATTATTAGGTCTGGTAACATCCAATATTTTTAGAGACTTTACGTTTTGTAAATTAAACGTACTAAGCAATTTGAAGTTGCATTTTTTCTTGCGACAAATGTGTAGAAATTTAGATTTGGGTATAGAAAGATATAAAAGACTGGCTCCAGAATAATTGCAACATTCATGGATGTCAGTAAGCAGTGGGCTTACGTTTATTGTTGTGTCTGTTCTTTTGTGCTTATTTATAATTGTATAGTCATCTGCTTTTGCTGTAAATTCAAATGATTTCAAATGTGATGACCTATGATTCTATCTAATTTATTATAGAAAATTGTAAAAAGAATTACTGATAATGGTGATCCTTGGGGGATTCCATTTTTAAGTAGTAATGGTTGGGATTGTACATTTTGAATTTGAACCCAAATTTTTTGATTAGTTAGAAAGCTTATTATGTATTTCATCATTTTTGGCCCTAATTTCCAATATACGAATTCGTCTAGAATTGTGTGAATTCCTATTTTGTCGAGAAGTCTAGTGAAATTATCGAAATGTGATTTTTGCTGGAGAGGGTGGTGGTAGTCAGATAGTCCAGAGTTGCTAGAGAGTCTGATACCGGTATTTCCTTTCTGAAACCCATTTGACGACTATCGAGTAGCTGGCTGTTGTTTACTAGCCACTATCAGGTTTTAATATTGGTATTATGTTGCTTATTTTAAATTGCTGTGGAATATGTGCGTTGAGGATATTGTTATATAGTTTGAAAAGCCTTTGCATTACTGAATCTGGTAGATTTTTGATCATTGGGTAACTGAAACGGTCTCTTCCTTGTTTTTTTGCCTTTTAGTTGGTTTATAGCGCTTTTTAATTCAATAATTAAAATATCCCATTCTAAAGATTGGGTTAAAGAAGATGTCCTGTGGGACAAATTATAGCTTATGTTTTCTTTGCGTGATCAAACAGTAGGATGGAAATGATTGTTAAGTGATGCTAGAATTCGCACAGGGCTTTGGAGATGTCATATTTGTTTGTATGGATGTCAGATGTGTGGTTAGGGTTAATGAGACAGTGGATCTGTATGTTAGTTTTAGGGCCACAGAATCCGTAGATTTTTTTCCATACTGTTCGAATTGGTATTTGTGGGTTTACGTCTGAGGTAAATTCGTACAGGGCTTTGCGTTTTTTTTGTTTTATTTCTCGTTTAAAAATAGCGTTGGCTTTTTCGTAAGCTATTATGTTGGGTGTGTTCATATTACGACACAAGTTTTTCGAGGGTATTTTTTGTTGGTTTTTAGAATTTGTAGATCAGTGTCTCACCAGGGGACCTGTTTGGATGAGTTAGGGTGATATTGTGGTATGGATAAATGATGGTATAAAGTTTTAAATGTTTAAATGTACAAAGGTGTGTTGTTTCTTGGTTAATTTGTTGGCTGAGTGGTCTATCGTCGGATAACTGTTTGCTAAGTTTTTTTTAATAAAGCCAACAGTTGGCTTTATCAATATTGAACTTTGATTTGCTGATGGAGGAGTCAGTTGATTCATTTCCATAAAATTGGATTGAGATCGGGAAGTGGTCACACCTGAGAGTTCATTGTCAAGGGGAAGCTAAGGAGAGGTCAATATGTGTAAATGTGTGGTGTGTGGTAAAGTGGGTTGGGGAGCCATTATTGAGTGTGGTCAGCAGGGATTGATTTATAAATTGAAACAGTAGGTTTCCTCGTTCGTTATTATTTTGTAATCACCAACTTTTGTGCCAGCTATTGAAATTGCCTGTTAATAGGCGTGGAGTGCTAATATAGTTATAAGTGTCTTGTGATTCTTTCAAGGTGAAAGGTTTTTTGGAAGGTATATAACTAGAAATTATTGTAAATAATGGAAAAGGAAATTAATGTAATAATGGAATTTGAGGTGGAAAAGATACGTGTTACGCCTTAAAAAGTTATAAAACTGCTTCGGATCCTGAGTAAATTGCATCCGCCAGCAGCGAATATAATTCCTGTAGCACTCAGCGTTATGCACGGTTAAATTTAGCCGATCTAGCAGATATCATGCATATGATATCTATTCTACTGCAGGTTTATTTATATTTAAGTAAGAGCCTGTTTTTAGTATTTTTTAAGTTCATGAGGCACCTTGTAAACCAAGGAGAGTTTGTTGAAGCGGACGGATATTTTCATTATGTGTACATGTATACTTTCTTGTTTTTATACTCACAAATTACATATTTCTGTAGCACCAGTACAGGCAGCTTTTTTAAAATAGTTGATGCCAACTTATTTCTATAGCGAATATAATTGCCATAGCAAAACAAAATTTTAGCCGATTTTAATGGATTTTATAGACATTTTTATACCGATTTCTATACTAAAGTGTTAAGTGTTTGAACCCGTGGATCTCGCAGGCTATAAGATAAAGAGATATCCAATTGGAAACTATCCGATTCGGACTACTATGGTATCCATGCAGTTTAAGTTTATGCCAAAATTTTTTCATTCGTCTTATCTAGGATTGAATATGTTCGGTCATCTTCTTTTAACGTAAGCGACTTTTTGCTTGCGTTTTTCCCTATTGAGTCTAACAAGTATCCTCTCTTTGAGTATGCTGTCTTGGCATAGATCGTGGTTGCATTCGTAGAAGTGATACTTCTTGGCGCCTTCTTGGTCATACTTGGCGCCTCTTCCTCCCGTTGACTCCGTGGTGTCCATAGACTGACCATCCAAACCTTGATTTAGCAGTAATTTCCACTCTGGATCTAGTATAGTCAAGGGCGTGCCTTATTCGACATTGTCCAGACCTAGTATTGATGACGCACACCATTGCGTATGGCACACCAACACACTGGCCGGCAGACTGAAAGAAACTACACGATTTAATAGACTTTGCGATTACCAAAAAACATTCCTAAAAATCTAATAAGCGCTAAATGCCTTTCGGATCTCTCATCTGATAACTCCCCTGTCCTTTTTATTCTACTCCGCGACATCAGGAACAATCATTACAATTGACCTCACAGAAAATCAATTGGGTTAGCTACAGAAAGTATATTAGCTCACAAATTCCGCTAAGTTCTCATCTCAGCGATGCAGCCAACGTAGACCGCTTTGGTAGTTCACTGTTTCTGCAGCTCGAGCCTAAACAGGCAAAATTGCCGCGGCTTACGTTAAACAACACCGATATTTTCGTTGCGACGAAAAGTTTAAAGAACTAAGATAAACCTACCCTTTCAGTTGTATAATATTAACAGTAAGTAAGTAACAGGAAGTAACGGATAAAGATTCGAAAAGAAGTGGAAGTTGACCCCTCAGCTAAAAGTCGAGGATAGAGGAAGTTTTCCGAATTCTGATCAATTTTCAAGGCTGAACTTGTCGCGCCGTAGCTAAAATTATCGCGCATTGATTCCGTCGTCAAGGAAGAGTAAGCCAGAGAGTGTGGAGAAAAAACTACGAAGGCTTCAGAATCGCAGCCGACAAAAACGAGACGCTCACAAAATTTCATGAGAATTAGTACAGCCGTTTCGGAGGAGTATAGTAACAAAAACTGTGACACGAGAATTTTATATATATATAATACAAGAATGTATTTTTATTAAAAAAACGACATAGTAGAGTCAAAAATGCTTAAAGAAAATAAGAGCCTTAAGCAAAGGAACCATGAAATGGAAAAGGAAATTCGGTCTATACGACAGCAGCTGGAGGAATTCAAGCAGTTGGATATGTCTCTAAACAAAATTTTCATGGAAACCCAATTGAAAATATTAAAGACCGGAGAAAAACGATCTCAATTTAACTCTACAGACACTTTTGCTGCGATTTGTCTGCATGCAGCAGGGCCTCGTACGTATAAACATTTATACAAAAAAGGTTATCCGTTGCCGAGTATAGGTGGTTAGTAGAAGTCCCAATTTAAACGGGTACCCTGGATGACCTTATGGACAACGAAGAAATGCTTGATGTGGATAAGCTTTGCTTTTTTCTTTCGACGAGATGAAAATTTCTGCTAATTTTAAGTATGATAGCTCAGCCGATGTGGTGTAAAAGCCAAGTAACTAAAAAGGCTATAGGTCGTGGGTTGAAGAAGTCATAGAAACAGCCAGTTTTCTTTGACTTTGGATGCGGATACCCTGAATGACATTGTGAAAAAACTCCACAAAAGAGGTTATCCAGTAGTTTCCATCTTGCCTGATTTGGGACCTAGAAACCAAAAGCTATGGAGACAGCTTGGTATATCGGAAAGTGAGTTTGAAATAAATATTTAATACAACTATAAATTAACAAAAGATTTTGAAAAGATAGTGAACATCCATGAAACAAATGTGCAAACCAAGACTGAAGAGCACTTACGAATCGTGACCAAATATCTGGACCAAATATCTCAGAAAAACTATTACACGTACCAGCTGAAAAGCAGTTAGGGCCTATAAGTGATAGTGAAGGGAATCGAACCCGATGTTACCGCCGCGGAAATAAAAACCGCCTTAAAGAAAAGGACTTCGAGCTTCAAGGTCGAGCTCGAGCCAGAAAGCAGGTCGCTGAGTAAAAAGTACACCCAATCTACGAGCTGCAATATCTTTTGCATCGAAGAATCACTGTTGAAGAGCCACATAAACGCAACGGTCCAGTGCAATCAACTAATTGCCAAGAGTATGGACACACTAGGTCATACTGCACACTTCGGGCTTTCTGTGTAGTCTGCGGGGACGCCGCAGACTAGGTACGAGCACTACCTAGCTTACTGCACTACCAACAAGGAAAAATGTACCCTGAATGTGGAAACTGCGAAGCCAACCATACGGCAAGCTATAGAGGATATATGGTGTACAAGGAGTTAAAGAGTTGCATGCGTCAAGCGACCGCAACGCGCAACCAAAATCCACAGAATGCGTACATTGCGTCAAAAACTACGCCAGACGTCTTCTTCGCCAAAGCTGCGAGGTCCTCATTCGGTCCACTAAACACCACCAACGGCTTCTCTTGGTGCCTACGCTACGCCTACGCCAGATGCCGCTCTGGAAGGGAAATTCCAATTCGGCCTAACTTTCAAAGCGCTTCATAGGCCCCAGAACACCCACACAGCAAAACGCAAACTATGATTCTTACTCTCTAACAAAGAATGATGGAGCTTATGTCATTCATGAAAACGACCATGCAAACATTTGTTCAAAACCAAAATATGGTGATACAGCTGCTCGTAGCATAACAGTCTGAATAATATATGCAGGAATAATATATGCAAATGCAACTTTCAAAAAAAAGGCACACAATCTACTGCACAGATCATCCAGATGGGAAAGCCCACGGCGGAACTGGAGTTCTAATCATTAACCACGCATTAAGCACCATTTTCACAAAAGGTTTGCAACAAACTTCTTGCAGGCCACATCGATACAAATTCAGTCAAGCAACGGAATCCTTTCAATCGCTGCCGTTTACTGGCCTCCTCGTTTCTCAATCTCGGAAGGACAATTTATGGACTTCTACAATTCACTTGGGGATCGTTTTAGAGCCGCAGGAGAGTAAAACGCCAAACCCACGCACTGGGGATCACGTCTAGTGACTCCCAAAGAAAGGCAATTGTACAATGCAATTATAAATGTGAAAAATAAACTGGACTGTGTTTCCCCTGGAAGTCCCACATACTCACGCAAGCTCCCAGACCTTATTGATTTTTCGGTGACAAAAAGCATACCTCGCAATCTAATAAGTGCCAAAGCAGTCTCACACTTATCATCAGACCACTCGCCTGTGCATCTAACGCTTCTTCAAAGCCCAGAAATAACCGAACACCCCTTCAGTCTGACGTCGCCAAAAACGAACTGGCTTAAATACAAAAAGTACGTGAGTGCCCAGAGTTTAACATGGAACCGGAATTCGACTACACTACAAGCGCCCTGGAAAATGTACTCGTTGCGGTAGCTAAAATCTCTACTCCTCATGGGAAAGAAGTCAGTTTAACAGTCTTCAGCTAAGTCTCCTAAGCGTAAGAAATCCTCTGTTTGTGATCCGCCTCAGCCTACTCAGCCATCAATAACGCAGCCGCTCGTATGTTTGGCCACCCCAAGGGCTAGAACTGAGAACAATTCGCCGTCCGAATTTCTCAAGGAAAATGAGCGATTATCTGACATGTCCTCTGTGGTATTCCTTCAAGTGATACCATAGGTCATAGTAAATGAAACCCCCGTCAGAGTCACCCAAAAGGGTATTCCAAAGGTATTCCGGACCACCGGCACCGACTGATGCTGCAGTTCTCGTACCTTATATTTGTTTCTCGGCTTGCCCCTGATACTTCAGAGATTGATATCTTGGCTTATATCAAAACTAACGCCGATATAAAGGTGGAGGACATAGCTAAATTTAAATATACATATATAAGGCGCACGTCATCTTTCAAGATTCGGGTGCCCTCACTGATGTTCAAGACGATTTGTTCACCCAGTTTTTGGCCAGAGAACATTTTCGTCGAGGAACATCAGCCTATAATTTTGGTCAAAAGTGTGCAACGCAGTGAAGGAGACATCTCCGACCCTATAAAGTATATATATTCTTGATCAGGATCACATCCTGAGTTGATATTAGCATGTCCGTCCGTCTGTCTGTCCGTCTGTCTGTCCGTTTCTACGCGAACTAGTCTCTCAGTTTTAAAGCTATCGTCTTGAAACTTTGCACACACCCTTCTTTCCTTTGCACGCAGTATATAAGTAGGAACGGCCGGGATCGGCCGACTATATCTTATAGCTGCCATATAGCTGATTGATCGGAAATGGTATAACTCTGGTGTTTTTAGAGTTACAGAGTTCAGATTTTGTACGAAAGCTATTTTTGGCAAAATAATGCGACCTACCTACGACTTACCTACCTTCGACCTATTTTATAAGGATCGGCCGACTATATCTTATAGCGGCCATATAACTGATTGATCGGAAATGCTATAACTTCGGTGTTTTTAAAGCTAAAGAGAATTCGGATTCGGTACGAATGCTATTTTTGGCAAAATAATAAACCATGCCGAATTTCATAATGATCAGCCGACTATATCCTATAGCTGCCATATAACTGAACCATCGGAAATTACCCAACTTTCGTGTTTTTGAAGATAGAAAGTTGGAACTTCGTACAGATTATATTTTTGGTCAGTTAATACAACCTACCAAATTGCATAACGATCGGCCGACTATATCTTATAGCTGCCATATAACTGAACGATCGGAAATGGTATTTGGTAAAAATACCAACTTTGGTATTTTTGAAAATGGATGCTTGGTACTTTGTTTTAGGTTTTTTTATTGTAATAAATTGGTTATATTATTATATTCTAATATGGATCGGCCAATTTAATCCAATGTTTGCGATATATATCCGGTTTTAACTGCAAGGGTATATCAATTTCGGCTCCGCCCGAAGTTAGCTTTCCTTTCTTGTTAATCTTATGACTGATCGTGACCAGCTCGTAGCGGTGGGCGACTTTAATATCCCAGAATTAAAGTGGTCCAAGTGGTCGATAGCTCAACATCTTTGTCACTTATTACGCACCATGACTTCACCGCGAGCATGTTTGACATGTCCCTAGGTTAAATTAACCATGTTAGAAATTGGTTAGGTCGGTACTAATGGTACTGCTCTATCCAGAACATTCCCCCTTTCAACGCCAGAGGATCCATATCACCCCATGCTGGAGGTCTCAATCGAAACTATTTCTGGTATCGATCAGATGTCTCCATGCGAGGCAAATAAGATTCGCTGCTTCCGTAAAGCTGATTTTCAGAAACTTAATAGCCTTATTGATACATATGACTGGTGCGATATTCTGGCGTGCACTGTTCTTAACGTCACTTTAGAAAAATTTTATTTAACTTTAAATACATTTTTTGACTCATGTGTGCCATGGAAATATCCGTCCGCTTCAATAAATCCTCATTGGTTTACAAGGTGCCTCACTAACCTAAAAAATAAAAATATAAGCTTTTACTTAAATATATAAAAAAAACCTGCATTAGTATTGATTTTTCAAGACATCTACTAGCTAAATTAAAAAAAACGGTAAAAACGGTAAAATTTTACCGTGCATAGCGCTGAATGTTATAGGAATTATATTGACCGCTGCCGGATACAATTTGCTCAGGATCCAAAGCAGTTTTATAATTTTGTAAACACTAAGCGTTAAACGTATCTTTTTCACCCCAGCTTACGTTTAAAAATTCCTCTGTGACTTCTGATCAGGCCATTGCCGATCTATTCGCAGAATTTTTTTAAACAACTTATTCTCCGCCTAAATTGACTGATCAGCCTTACGCATATAACATTCAAGCAGCAAATCCTATTTTCTGTCCGTTTTTTTTTAGATAAACTTATTATCTGGTCTTTTAAGGGTAAAAACCATTCGCCAGACCCCGACGGAGTACTAGGCTGTGTGCTAAAATACTGTGCCAGGGCTCTATGCAAACCTCTTATCTTTGGAAACCTCGATTTTCCCCTTAAGTGGAAGGAATCATTCATAATTCCCCTACATAAAAAAGGGAAAAAGTCCGAGGCTGCCAACTACAGAGGCATCTCTAAGTGTTCGGCAATTCCAAAGTTATTTGAAAAATGAATTACCCCTTATTTGCAACACCTATGCTCTTCGATTATCTCTCCCTGTCAGCATGGCTTTATTAAGCACACCACCACCACAAATTTACTGGAGTTGACATCCTTTGTCATAGATGGCTTTTGTAAAGGATATCAAACCGATGTAGTTTAAACAGACTTCAGCAAAGCATTTGATTCAGTTAATCATTCACTCTTGTTGAGTAAACTGAATATGCTGGGTTTTCCTATAGAACTCTTAACGTGGATCTCCAGCTACTTAGATGGAAGGACAAAAAGAGTCTTATTTAAAAACATACAGTCCCGTCTGGTCCATGCTACATCTGGCGTCTCTCAAGGAAGTCACCAAACGATTTGCCGCTTGCTTTAACGAACTCTCTAGTTCTTATGTATGCAGATGATGGAAAGCTTTGTCTTCAGTACAAACCCATCTCTGCCCAATGCAGTCTTAAGTCTGACCTTGATAACTTTCAAAAATGGTGTTTAGCTAATGATCTAATACTGAACGGATCGAAATTCAAGCATATGTCTTTTTATCGTTCTTGCCCTCTGCAAGCTACGTATTTTATTAATGGGATTGCCTAAGAGAAATTAACCCAGGTTAATGATCTTGGCGTCCTATTAGACATTAAACTTAAATTTTACGACCATATTTCCTTAATGGTTAATAAGGCTAAAGGAGTCCTTGGTTTTATTAAAAGGTGGTCAAAAGAATTTACTGACCCATATATAACCAACATTATTTATTTCTTTGGTACGTCCGGTACTAGAGTACGGTTCATGTGTCTGGAGTCCCCAATATGGAGTACATCAGGACCGCATAGAATCCGTACAAAAGAATTTCCTAACTTTTTCACTTAGAGGGATGCAAATCTTCACCTTCCATCGTATAATAGTAGACTCTTACTTATAAACTTACCTAACTTAACAAATCGTAGCACAATGCTCGGTGTAGTCTTTCTGCATAACCTTATTAGTGGGGATATAGATAGCCAGCATTTACTAACACGCTTAAAATTTAACATTCCTAATAGATGGACTCGAAACTTTAGTCCTCTGTTCCTTAGCCATTGTAGTTCGACATATGCACTGTATGACCCTTTTAGAGTATTATGTTCGAACTTCAATGGTCTCTACTCTATAACATCTCTTTTCTGTCCTTCTAATTTAAAATACAGAATTTCAAATTTCCTTACTAACTCCTCCTAGCTTTACATATTACAAATAGCTTAATTTATATTAACAACTCGTTTCTGAGCGCCCCTCGGTCGTCTGGGCCTCTAAGCTTTATGATGAATACAGGAATGCTAGCTCATGCTCTTATTGATGCACAAGCCATTTCCAAATTATAAAAAACTGGTACAAAAAAAAAAATAATAATAAAAAAAAAATAAATTTCCCCACAATAATCATGCCTCTACAATAGGGGCATGTAAGATGCAACGCAGCTACTTCGGGCAACTACATCATCGAAGCAGGAGTTCCACAAGGAAGCGCACTCGGCCCGTGTCTATACATGTTTTGTATACTGCGGATGTTCCTACGAACCCACAACTAAAACGTCAATGTCAACGACTATAGCGATATCCTTAATCGCTTCAGATGTCTAAAGCAGGCAACAAACCAACTCGCTAATCATCTTATGATAGTGGAAAGGTGGCTGTCCGACTGGCGCATTAAAATAATCAAACAAAAGTGTTAACGTATAACGTTCACTCAAATTTTTCATATATTTTTGTTGTTATGACTTTTTTATTTTTGGCCTATGGGCGCAACCACTGTGCGATGCAGACCGTAGCGTTTCGTGGAAGTCCGCCGGAGCCCCGAATACCAACAGCAGAGGTCAGTGGCCGGAAAAGGCGTCGGGGCACGGATGGTAATCCACCAAAGAGTTCGCTACAATATATTACCTGTTCTTCTTCGGAACTCCCTCATACTGGGATAATTTGTCCGCTATTGAATCTGTTTTTAATCTTATGTCCTATTTTGACCATCTTGTAGCTCTGGGGCCGTCCATATATTGCGTGACGCGAATTTCAGACTTTTTTGACCCCCTCCCCCCCCTGCGTGACAAACCATGACGCGAGGTTAGACCCCCGTGACCACAGACCGTGACGTTAACCCAAACGATATGGTATGTGTGCAGTTATTTTAGTATGCCTGTTTATGCTTTCGAATTTATGTTTTAACATAGGTCTATGCATATGATTTAAAGCAGGGGTCCACAAGCTCGGCATACGGCAGAGCAAACTCCAATACCAATGCAAAAAATCACCAAACATTTGATCGAGAAATTTTTTTTGCAAGTCATGTCGGTATACCGAAAATAATTATAGTACCATTTTCAATGGAAAAAAAGTAATAAAAAAATATTTATGAAATAAAAATTTGAAACTAATAAAATTATATCGACGCATTTCCGCGAAAGTATCGTATGTTGAAAAATCCAATTTTACAGGAGAAGCTTTTTTTTTATTTAATCTCTTACCAACAATAAGCAAAAACATAAGATGTTTAAGCGATTAGAAACATTTGTTATTGTATTTCTTTATTTTTGTGCGTTCGAAGTATTACCATGCAAAAAATGTTTATGGACATACGATAATTTCGCGCGCACATTGAAAAGCACTGTAACACACGATAAAATTGAAACTTAATTTTTATCGGAACTATAGGGTTTTCAATTATAATATTTCACAGGGTAGTGAGACATTAGGTGCCTAACAATTTTGCATTAAAATCTCAATTTCGAAAAAAAGCGACTTACGATACTTTTGCGGAAATGCGCCGATATATAAATGAAAATCATAGCTCCGATGTCAACCATTCTTTTTGAAATCTCAACCAAAAGTAATTTTTTTTAAGTAAAAAGTTTTCGGAAATACAAAAATGAAGTGCCTTTGTATTAGTACGAAGTACTGAGACACTACAATTGTTGTTGCTTAACTTGAAATAACGAAAAATTGTTTTTGCATTTGGGCTTTGCCTATGCTGGGAGCAAAACACGTACATGAAATTTCAATTCCCATATGAAAGAGCAATTCCGACAACAAAGGAGCACCGAGAGCAATGGGGCTGGGCACCCCTGATTTAAAGTGTCAGTATTTGAGACCAATTATAAGGCAATACTCCAAACGTCAAAGAATTACTCAACGATTTGATGTTTGGTATCAATTCGCTAAAAAAAAATTTCACATTCCGCCAAAAAAATATATTGATATATGGGCATTTCCTGGGGTCGCGAACGTACGTTCGTACGCAATTAGTGCCAAAAAATTAAAGTAAAAAACATTTTCTGATACTTTTTTTTTGTGGTTCCGATAGAATTTGGTGGGTTCTTTTCTTAGTGTAAATTATGGTTCTAATTGGAAAAAAACATAAGGTCGCGAACGTACGCGAAATACGCGAAATGTACGTTCGCGACCTCATGTTTTTTGCCAATATTATGAAAATGAAAAATCCATTAGAACCATAATTTACACTAAGAAAAGAACTCACCAAATGCTATGTAACCGTGTCATTTTACCAAGAATATATACAGATGCTTTTGTACAGAAATTATAAAGTCATTATTTATTTATTATTAACAATGATCTGTTATTCTAGAAACTAGATTATGATAACTAAAAGTAAGGATAAGTTAAATTAAAAGATTCCATAATTTTGGATTTAATTACATCTAGGGATAGTTCAGGGGATAATAAATGGGACAAAGAGTTATAGTTTTTACAAATAACGCGGAATGGATCGTGTTCCGCAAAATTAGACCTAGAAATCGGTAACCAAAGGGGTCGGAAGGATCTAGTTACTCTATTAGGCACAGAAAACATTAATTTTTCAAGAATTACTTGTGAGTCAACCTGTCGAAGAATAAGCACATGAAGTAGCATAACCCCAGCACAAGTACGGCGCTCTTTTAAAGGAGGTAGGTTTAGTAGTTTTAACCGGCAATTATACGACGGGAGGGAAGTGGTATTATCCCAGTTTAATTTTTAACGCAAATAGCAGAAACTATTCAATCCTCCAGATTGGAGGATTGGAGACAGATTCAATCCTCCTTTGGTGAACAAAGTATTGCGGACTCCAAACGGTAGAACAGTATTCCAAGATAGGACGAACCAACGATATGTATAGAGTTTTAGTTGTGAAAGGATCATCAAATTCTTTAGACCAACGTTTGATAAAAGCTAGCACACCTCTGGCTTTATTGACTGTTAGTGATATGTGTTCGTTGAACGACAACTTATTATCAAAAAGGACTCCAAGATCGTTAATTAGGGAAACACAATCTAAGACGTTATTCCCAAGAGAGTACGAAACGATATGAGGCACACTGCGATTGAACGTCATAACCTTACACTTAGAGCAGTTAAGTAAAAGGAGATTGTTTGAGCACCACAAGAAGACTTCGTTAAGGTCTAATTGCAGGTGCCTATGAAGGAAATGGTCAGAGAATGAAAGACATAACTTGACATCATCAGCATACATAAATTTGGTAGCGTAGTTTACAACACTAGGTAAATCGTTGACAAAAAGAACAAACAGAAGAGGTCCTAAGTGACTACCTTGTGGGACACCAGATGAAACGTTTATTATCTGTGATGAACTGTTTTTAAACAAAACACGCTGCGTGCGGTTCGATAGATAAGAGGTCAACCACTGTACTATATGTGGAGAAAACCCCATAAGACACAGCTTATGATGGAGGAGATGGTGGTTCACAGAATCAAACGCTTTACGAAAGTCAGTATATACCACATCAGTTTGCATGCGGCTCAGAAAACCTCTGTGGATAAACGAAGTGAATTCAAGAAGGTTAGTTGTGGTAGAGCGATGCTTGACAAAACCATGCTGTGAAGTGGAAATAATGCTTTTACAAAAATGTTGGAGTTGGAAAGTAACCAGCTTCTCAAGCAGTTTGGGAATCGCAGATAGCTTAGCAATCCCCCGGTAGTTCTCAATAAGTGCTTTAGAGCCTTTCTTATGAAGCGGAAATATAAATGATTCATTCCATCTCTTGGGAAGACATGCCAGCTCCAAGGATAATTTGAATAAGATAGTGAGAGGATAGCAAAGGATATCAGAACAGTACCTTAGAACACACCTAGGAACATTGTCAGGACCAGCAGAGAATGAGATATCTAATTGTTAAAAGAGCTTCGAACACATCCTGAATTCGAAATTTTGACAAGTAAATGTTGTTTATATGTGGTAATTTATAAGGATAAGAAGAGTTGTGGTTATATGAATCGGACGAATAGGTGGTTTGAAAAAATGACGCAAAGAGATTAGCAATACCTTGCTCAGAAGAATGTGAAATATTTTTATATGATAGGGAAGGAGGAAAAAGATTTGATTTACGTTTCATATTGACAAAAGAATAGAAGGAGCTTGGATCATTACGAAAGTTTACTTTACAATTCATGATATACTGCTTATAAAGTTTATCGTTGAGAATAATAAACTGGTTGCGAACATAAAGAAAGTTTGACTGATGGCACATCGATCCTGACTTAAGAAACTTTTTGTAAGCTCTGGATTTCCTGTTCTTAAGACGAGAAAGGTGTTTACTGGACTTCGGATACTGGGACTTCCGTAACAAATTTTTTCAAGGCATTATAAATTATTTCGTAAAATGAATCCGTAGCTGCGCTTCTATTGTGTTTATAGACGAAAGAACATTCCAATCGATTTCAGCGAAATGATTCCGAAGGGCCAAAAAATCAGTCTTTCTGAAGCATTTGAAACGAGGTTGAACATTAAAACTAGGATCATTGTGAGGCACATCAATTAACACCGATGCTAATAGTGTAGGATAGTGAAAGTCTTCAGGAAGCGATAGCGGCGGAGACCGAATGACTGTCACAGAGGATGACACATTGGAAAAAGTAAGGTCCAGAAATCGGCCATGAGTGTTACGAATTGGATTAATTTGGAGCAGGGCAAGATCGGTTAAGCCATCGATAAAGTCGTTATGACAACTATAAAGCAGGGAATTGTCAACCTCAGACGGGATCCAGGAAATGAAGGGAAGGTTGAAATCTCCCATGATTAGGAATAAATCATTGTCCTTGACCAACGAAACAACAGACCTAATGGCATCAAGATGGTGAGAGTATGCACTATCTTCAGCCATGGGAGGAATGTAGGAACAGGTCAGGAAAATATGAGACGAGCCAGTTAAAATTTTCACCGCAATAAACTCAATTCCGAACTCATTCGGGACAGGAATAAGTTCAGCAGGATACTCATTACTAACAGCAATACTAACACGCCTCGATCTTCGCCAGGAGAGTAGCCAGCTCCTCAAAGGTGTATTTTCGCGTGGCGGCGGACTTGTAGAACAAGGTCTTGAAGCTCTTGACCCCTGCTTCCCAAAGGTCCCCCATGTGGGGAGCTCCCGGAGGAATGAAATGCCAGAGAAGCTGCTGGTGACTATAGGCACCGGTCACAGCCCCCTTTAGGCTCTGGAGAAAATCGCGGGATAGTAGAGCAGCTGCTCCCACAAAGGTCTTCCCGTTGTCGGACTGCACTTGACGGGGGCATCCTCTCCGGGACACGAACCGTGCGAAAGCCGCCAGAAATTTCTCGGTCGTAAGGTCCGACGTAGGCTCTAAATGGATGGCCTTAGTGGAGAAACACACAAACACCAACACGTAACCCTTTGTGATGAGACAGGCCCTCCCCGTATAGTTTTTTATCTCGAAGGGACCGGCATAATCCACACCGGTGTGCGTGAACGGGCGCGAGAAGGACGTCCGTTCCTTGGGTAGCTCTCCCATGAGTTGCGTAAATGGCCGTAAACAAGTCTCGGAAGGTGGGCCACCGAAGATAATCACCCGCGAAGACCTCGGTATCCACCGGAGGTAACCGGCAGCCTGTAGGCGCGGGCGTGTGAACGTTGACGGAAGCCGGAGTGGTATGGGAAGCAATTCTCTCTCGAAGGTGGGCAATACACCTCGAATAGACGGAGTAGCAGTAGCTGTACTTCGATTCCAGCACTGTCGAGATGGCCGCATTGTCGTCGGACTCAGCTAGCAAATCGGAGCAGCTCTCATAGCTTTTCTCCACCTTCTCCCACAGTGCCCGAATTTGGTCCCGGTGGACTTCGCACATGTATTGGGAGACCACTTCCGTCTCGTCTGGCGCCCGGCCGTCATCAAAATGTGTAGGGGGGCGTTGGTTCCTCAAAAAGATTCCAGAATGGGGTTGAAAAGTGAAAAGTCGGGGGCGTCTTTAGGTTTAGTGTAAAGCACGCGTTCAGCTTTATTCGGCTGCTTTCATGAGATTAACTTAAAAACTAGTAAAAAAAAAGGGATCGACGACAACCAACGAGCGAGAAGAGAGGGCACAGAGGGGCGAGTGTGGAGGCGCTCTTCAGCGCGGGTGCGCTCTTTAGCGCGGGTGCGCTCTTTAGCGCGGGTGCGCTCTTTAGCGCGGGTGCGCTCTTCAGCGCGGATGCGCTCTTCGGGTGAGCGGCACAACGGCCCCTCACCTAAACATTCTCCCCCCCCTTGCAATCGCTCGGGTTGCAACAGCTCCCTCGGTGTTATGGCTGGTGGCAGGCTCCGGGCCACTGGCAGTCCGTCCTGGATCTTCAAGAAGCCCGGTTGGATAATCCTTGGGTACATATCTGCGCCCAGGACGACGGAGATTGTCGCTGGCAGATGGAATCGCTCATCCGCCAGGGTCACGCCTCGGAAGTGGGCGCGCACCGCCTCGCTCAGCTCTCGGGACGGCGTACGCACTCGCACGTGAGGCTCGACCTTAAACATGACCTCCAGCCGAGCGCTATCATCGGTCGGTGACCCCACGGTGGCGGAACACACCTGTTCGTCCCCCACGCTGGTAGTGGGCAGCCGGAAACACGCAGCGAGCGAGGCGTCGATGCAGCTTGAGGGCGGGCATGGGTCGATGAGGGCCCCCGTGTCGAAGCTCCGGGTCCCGGTGTCGATCCGCACTAGTGCAGTCGGCAGCACGTTGACGCTGTTCCGTTGCAGCAGCGATGAGAGGGTGGGCGCAGCGACCGCGTCCAGCGGGAGCCCTCGACGAGAGGCGGAACTTTGCCTAGGTGCGGATGACGCGGGCGGATGAGCGGTGGTTGGCAATCGAGGAGTGGCGGAAGAAGGCCGATGCATCGACGAGTGCCGGGACGTCGGTGGCCGTGGATCGGGTTGGGATTGCCGGAAAGTGGCGGACCCAGGCCGAGGAGCACCCGACCCGCGCCGGGAGTTGGCGGATGACGGCCGGGCGCCAGACGAGACACTCTGTGTCCTGACTCCCGCGCCCCGTGACCGGTGCTCCTCTCGGCGTGCCTTGCGCCGAGCCCGCGGCTTCTCCACGAGATGCAGCAGCGTGTGGTGATCCTGTCCACACGTCTTACAACCGTCACCCCGACGACAGGATCCGTCGGAGTGCTCGTGGGCCAGGCAGCTCGAGCAATACAGGTTCACAAGAACCGCTCGGAGCCGCTTCTCGGCGCTAAGGCGTAGGAAGCGCCGACACTTCTTTAAGGCGTGGATTCCATTGCAGACTCGGCAACGGTAGGATTGAATACCGCGAGAACATCTGCTCTCCAGCGATGCGTGGGTGTTGCGTGGACGTGGCGACATCGTGTTGGCTATGGCTGACGGAAATATGATAAAGGAACAAATAACATGATCAGAATCGGTGTAAACGAAAGTTCGGAACTACGGGCAGAGCTACGGGACAGCACAATGGACAGGAACATTGGAGCGGAAGAAATGTCGATTACTGTGGGTAGGCGGACGCGTCCAACGGAAGAAGCACGACCTTAACAACGGGCCGCTTTACGAGCCCTCGCGCGGTGCGAATGTCGATTACGCGGCCATGGCCATCAGAGCCGGGATACACCGCGTCAACCCTGCCTAAACGCCACTCATTGGACGGAAGGTTGTCTTCCTTGATGACGACCATATCCCCAACGCGGAGGTCCCTCGTAGGGCCTCGCCACTTGTTTCTCTTATGGAGCTCCTTGAGGTACTCCTCCTTCCACCGGAGCTGAAATTGCTGCTGAAGTGCCTTGAGGTGTTGCCAACGATTGATGATGGAATTGGTGCCCCCCTTTATCTCGGGCTCGACTGTGGCGAGAAGTGGTCCTCCTACAAGAAAGTGCCCGGGTGTAAGAGCTAGCAGGTCAGCCGGGTCTTCGGACATTGGCGCGAGTGGCCGCGAATTCAGGCACGCCTCGATCTTCGCCAGGAGAGTAGCCAGCTCCTAAAAGGTGTATTTCCGCGTGGCGGCGGACTTGTAGAACAAGGTCTTGAAGCTCTTGACCCCTGCTTCCCAAAGGCCCCCCATGTGGGGAGCTCCCGGAGGAATGAAATGCCAGAGAAGCTGCTGGTGACTATAGGCACCGGTCACAGCCCCCTTTAGGCTCTGGAGAAAATCGCGGGATAGTAGAGCAGCTGCTCCCACAAAGGTCTTCCCGTTGTCGGACTGCACTTGACGGGGGCATCCTCTCCGGGACACGAACCGTGCGAAAGCCGCCAGAAATTTCTCGGTCGTAAGGTCCGACGTAGGCTCTAAATGGATGGCCTTAGTGGAGAAACACACAAACACCAACACGTAACCCTTTGTGATGAGACAGGCCCTCCCCGTATAGTTTTTTATCTCGAAGGGACCGGCATAATCCACACCGGTGTGCGTAAACGGGCGCGAGAAGGACGTCCGTTCCTTGGGTAGCTCTCCCATGAGTTGCGTCTGCAACTTCTTCTTGTGGATGACACATACCTTACAAGAATGGACAACGGACTTGACCAAATTCCTCACCCTTGGAATCCAGAACTTGGCCCGGATCAGACGGATCATCAGCTGACTGCCACCGTGCAGCGTGATGCGATGTGTAAAATGAACCAGGAGTCGAGACAGCTGACAGTCGTACGGAAGGATAATGGGGTGCCGTTCGTCATATTGGAGAAGCTCGGAGGACGTGACCCGGCCGCAGGCTCTCATAAGGCCTTGCGAATCCACGAAGGGGTTTAGATTGTGAATCGGACTGGATGCCGATATTATACGCTTTTCGCTTAAGCAGCCCATCTCAGAGACGAAGTGTCTGCGCTGCGTGACGGAAACTAGAAGACGTTCAGCCGACGTAACCTCATTAGCGGTCAGGTGTTCTTCAAACGAGGGTCGAAACTTCCGCGCGCGCTGGATGAAGCGATTAACATAGGCAAGGACTCGTAATGCCTTGTCGAGTGTGGAAAAACGCTCAAGGAGATCTTCGGGGGGTACTTTCGCGACATGGACCTTGACTGCTCGCTTCTCGAGCTCAGTCACGGGGGCATCATAGCCTTGAGTTGGCCAGTCGCTGCGAGGCCTCTGCAGCCAGTCAGGACCGTGCCACCACAACTGGTTATCTGCAAGATCTTGGAGAGCTACGCCCCGGCTAGCGAGATCCGCAGGGTTATGCTCGGAGCGGACATGTGCCCATTTCTGCACGTCGGTGAACTGGGTGATCTTGGTCACCCGGTTGGCCACGAACGTTGTCCACTGGCACGCTGGCTTATGCAGCCACGCGAGGACAATCGTCGAGTCGGTCCAACAGTATAGGGCAGACGCGGCCCCTGGCATTTGTGGCAGAACTGCGGTGGCCATCTCGGACAACAACAAGGCACCGCACAGTTCTAGTCGGGGGAGCGACACCGTCTTAACGGGGGCCACTCGAGTCTTTGCAGTCAGCAGGGTCACTATTACCGTGGACCCGATTTCGACACGAACGTAAATGGCTGCGCCGTACGCCTTCTGTGAAGCGTCGCAGAACCCGTGGTGTTCGACCTTTAGGTGTGGTCGGAACGCGACCCATCGAGGAACACGAATCTGATCGAGCACCGAGTAATTCTTTAGGAAGTCAACCCATCGCTGACAGAAATCTTGAGGGAGGGCGTCATCCCACCCTAGATCCAGAAGCCAAATGTCTTGCATGAACATTTTTGCCCGAACAATGAAAGGAGCGAGCCAACCTGCTGGATCGAACAATTTGGCAATTTGGGAGAGGACTTGGCGCTTCGTGAAAACCGAGCCGGAAGTCAATTCTGGCGGGACAAAAAAGAATTCATCAGTCGTCGCCTTCCACCGCACGCCGAGTGTCTTGGCCGTGCTCTCTGCATCGATGTCGAGAAAGTCAGCACGGAGACGGTGATCGATCGGAATGTCGGACAGGATTGCCTTGTTGTTCGACGTCCATTTCCTAATTTCCTAACCCTGCTGACTCTAGGGCCCCCTTCAGCTCCCGAATCGAAGCTTGGGCTTCAGTTTTGGAGTCTGCCCCCGCGAGAACGTCATCAACGTACATAAACTGCCGGATAATTTGGCTTGCCTGCGGGTACTTCGACTCTTCGTCGTCAGCGAGCTGTCGCAGTACACGGATCGCCAGGAACGGGGCACAATTCGGGACACCGAAGGTGACCGTTTTCAACTCGTAGTCGCGGATATCCCCATCGGGATTGCGAAACAAAATACGTTGGAGCGGAGTATGCTTGGGATCTACCCAAATTTGCCGATACATCTTCTCGATGTCGGCGTTGAAGACAAACCGAAAGTATCGCCATTTTAGGATTTGAATCGTCAGGTCGGATTGTAAGACCGGGCCCGCGTAAAGAATGTCGTTCAGACTGGTCCCGTTTGCGGACGGGCTCGAAGCATTGAAGACCACTCGCACCTTGGTGGTCGTGCTTTCGGGCTTGAAGACGGCATGATGTGGAAGATAGTAGGTAGCGGAATTGCTAGCGGGAGAGACCTCGGTCATGTGGCCTAAGTCGATGTACTCCTGAATTACCGAGTCATAGCGGGCCTTAAGGGGCGGGTCCCTCTTCAGGCGCTGCTCATTACGCAGAAACTGAGCAAGGGCAAAGGACCGTGAAGCCGCTAGCTCGGAACCCTTCTGCCCGGGGTCGCGTAAGGGGAGCGTCACAACGTACTTGCCACACTCGTCTCTTTTCGTCGTCTGGACAAAATTGTGCTCGCAAACTGAATCCGATTCCGAACTTATCGGTGTGGGCACATCTTCCACCTCCCAGAATTTGGTGAGGAGCTGATCCAGTGAGTCACCGAGGCTGGGGGCCACTCGTGTGGAAAAGACGGACACGCTGCGGGGATTGGCTGGAGATAATGGTCCTGTCAGCACCCATCCAAAAATGGTCTCCTGACCGAGAAGCGACCCGCATATGTTAGGCTTGGCATTACTGAGGAGAATGGACGGAAGAATGTCCGCTCCTATTAGTACATCGACTTGGGAGCTCTCAAAGAAGTTGGGGTCCGCCAGAGGAATGTCGGGCAGCCCCTTGAGACGATCTCGCGGAATCGGGTATGATGGCAGATTTCCTGCCAACTGCGGCAGAACGTAGGCCGCAGTCTCTAATTGTAGCCCAGGTCTAGACGGCGACCGAATGGAGAAATGGCACAATTTTGTAGACTGCGCGGAAATGGTCTGATTAAGGCCGGAAACTTGGGCTTGAATCGTCTTGAAGGGTGGTTTGACGATGTTGAACAGTCGTTCCGTGATGAAGGTCGCTTCGGACCCTGAGTCTATCAGAGCTCGTGCCTGGAAGCTGCACCCCAAGTGGCACACGTTGATAAGAGCCGTGCCTAGTAGGACGGCTCCTGACCCGGAAGCGAAACACACCTGCACATCCGACTGATCCTCTGAGCCGTTTGTGCTTCTGGCAGTCTGTGCGGGTCGAGCCCTTGCTGTCGTAGGCGGACTTGGAGCGGTGGCGAACGGATTGCCGCGGTGCAGAAGGGTGTGGTGCCGGCTGTGACATGTGAAGCAAGTATGGGCGCTCGTGCAGTCTCGTTGCTGGTGCCCTCGGGCAAAACAGTTCAAACACAGCTGCTTCCTTTTAATATAGTCCGAGCGCCCATTTACATCCATCTCCAAGAACCGCGGACATAAGCGGATGGGGTGGTTCTCCCTCGAACAGAGATCGCAACCCTTGGGGCCCGGAACCACTCGAGTCTCGTATGAATGGAGCCTTCGAGCAGGAGCAGTAGGAGTTCCCGACCTTGACGGAAGTTGCCCGGAGCTACTAGGCCTGACGTCATCGATTGCTTCCAGAGTGCGATGGCGCTCTGTCAGGAAATTGTCTAATTCCTTCCATGTTGGAATTTCGGCCTTGTTATGAACGGATTGCTCCCACATGGAAAGTGTGACTTTGGGGAGCTTTGACGAAATCATGAACACCAGGAGGCAGTCCCAGGCCTCAACATTGATGGCGGACATTGCTAGGGCTGTCAGACAACTCTGAATGGTGGCTTGGAGCTCCTTCAGCGCCACCCCGGACTCTTACGAAATAGCCTGGAGGTTGAAAAGGATTTTCAACTGGCTATTGACCAGTAGCCGCCGGTTCTCAAAGCGGTCTGTGACGCTTTGCCAAGCGACGGCAAACCCCTCATGGGTAAGGGGAGCCTTGGAAACAATAGCGTGGGCGTCACCACTTGTTTTGGACAACAAGTGGAACAACCGCTCTACCGGGGTGAGCCGCGAGTTTTGAATGTAAATGGCCGTAAACAAGTCTCGGAAGGTGGGCCACCGAAGATAATCACCCGCGAAGACCTCGGTATCCACCGGAGGTAACCGGCAGCCTGTAGGCGCGGGCGTGTGAACGTTGACGGAAGCCGGAGTGGTATGGGAAGCAATTCTCTCTCGAAGCTGGGCAATACACCTCGAATAGACGGAGTAGCAGTAGCTGTACTTCGATTCCAGCACTGTCGAGATGGCCGCATTGTCGTCGGACTCAGCTAGCAAATCGGAGCAGCTCTCATAGCTTTTCTCCACCTTCTCCCACAGTGCCCGAATTTGGTCCCGGTGGACTTCGCACATGTATTGGGAGCCCACTTCCGTTTCTCTGGCGGCCGGAGTATTTATTTTGGCCTCAAATTGGCTAACTCGATCTGAAGTGGCGATGAACTTCTTCAGCGCCACGTCGACCGCACTTTGAGCCATTTTTGCAACGGACCGAGTCTGCCTCTGTGAAGGACCGGAGCTCGTGTTGACGGATTCGTCACTCTTCGCCCTTGGATTGGCACTGTACGCCTTAGGCTTTAAAAGAGGCGTCCACGGAGAAGCGGATCGAGATCTCTCCAAACGGATGGTTGGGATCGGACGTGTCTTTTGGTCGTCTCCCGTAGGCATTCTCAGACACCAATTCGCTGATCAGCGCTTGTCGACTGACTTGCGCAATAGGTGGCTCGTACGAAGCGGTAGCCGGTCACTAATGTGATGAGCCCGGTGAGATCTCGGACGAAATGCGATTTCAAGGCCAAGTGGGAATTATTAGCGCCGATGTCGAGAGGAACGTCGGAAACGGCACAATTCGGATGTGGGAGAACCTTCAGGAAGCCAAAAAACCCAGATGGGCCAAGGTTTGTCGAGATTCTAGGCGGATGTTGCCAGATGCGGAGTAGAAGCAGCGTTAGGAAACAATGACGGAACGGAAAATGGACAAGGACCGGAAAATTCGTGCTCGTTCAGAACAATAATTGCTGACTGTCGATATATGTATATTTCGACCAGTAGGCCCGTACGTAAATATTGAGTTCCTGACTATTTTTGAATTGCGGAGCCGGAAAGGTACACTTCACCTTGGCTTGGATCGAACACAGAGAAAATACAAATAAATAATTAATTTTGCCTAATTGTCGGATTTAATTATTTTGGAAACAGACGGGTGGAGTTGAGAATTTCAATTTTTAATCAATGGAGGTTAAGTAACCCGAAGCTGGAACGGTGGAATTGAAACCGCGGCTAGGTTCAGAAAGCCGATTGACAATTAAATTATTTAATTATAATTTTTTTTCTCTCTTTCGATAATTAAATTTTTGACCTTAATTATTGAGTGGCCGGAAAGGGAAATTAAAAAAAAAAAACCCTGGCCCTTTGCTCGGACGGAAAAATACGAATTAAATAAATTTTTTAGTTATAAATATAAATAAATAAATTTATAATTAATTGATTTTTTTTTTTTTAATTTGTTTGGTTATATATTTCCTGGAACTGGAGGCAGAAAATATTGAGAAATATATGGGTGTTTAGGTGAGGGGCCGTTGTGCCGCTCACCCGAAGAGCGCATCCGCGCTGAAGAGCGCACCCGCGCTAAAGAGCGCACCCGCGCTAAAGAGCGCACCCGCGCTAAAGAGCGCCTCCACACTCGCCCCTCTGTGCCCTCTCTTCGCGCTCGTTGGTTTTCGTCGATCCCTTTTTTTTGTACTAGTTTTTAAGTCAATCTCTTGTAAGCAGCCGAATAAAGCTGAACGCGTGCTTTACACTAAACTTAAAGACGCCCCCGACTTTTCACTTTTCAACCCCAATCTGGAATCTTTTTGAGGAACCAACGCCCCCCTACACATTTTGGTCCTTCGAGCCGGATACCAGGATATTCAGGATATTTTGGATCCACCAGCAGTCCAGGCATTGTTCCGCCCAAAAAGATAAGTACGAAATTTTTTCCGTCTCCGTCTCTCTGCCGGTCTTCCGCAGTGGTCCGAACATAAAATTTCGTTCACACTGCTGCAAGATTGTTTTTCCCTCCGTGTCAACTCCAAGTCCGAGTTTTCCGACACCACGGCAGCTTGAGACTTTTCTGAGGCAAAAAAAAAAATTATTACAAAAATTTTCCATCCATCTCCGTTGTGTGTGCCTCGCCATATTCCTCGCCGTTTTTGGCCTTCCCGTTATCCGTTCGCTCGCCAACGGTCGAGGCATATGTACATGCATACACACATACATTGTGTTTGGTGCAATTAATCCGCAAAAAATCGGCAAGTGAACAGTGAAAGTGTGTGGTGAAAAAAAAAATATATATATAAAAAATAAAAGGGCATAATTAATATTGGCCAGCCGGTGTGAAGTGGTTCCGGGAATCTCCAAGTTCACCGAACAGTCCGCCGCTGTCGTAATATTGGTTTTTCATCCCCAATTTTTTACACCACATAACTTTTCCGTTTCCGCAGTTACACATTATCGACGCTCCACTGTGCCAACATATGCCCACATGCCCTTACTTATATCCGTACCTGCAGGCATTTCCAGATACATATCTCCAAATATTTTCTGCCTCCGATTTCAGGAAATATATAACCGATAAAATTTAACCATACAGTCCACTTCTCGACGTTCCACTGTGCCATCATATGCCCACATGCCCTTGCCCTACTTGCATGTATGCCCATATATTTCTCAATATTTTCTGCCTCCAGTTCCAGGAAATATATAACCAACAAATTTAAAAAAAAATCAATTAATTATAAATTTATTTATTTATATTTATAACTAAAAAATTTATTTAATTCGTATTTTTCCGTCCGAGCAAAGGGCCAGGGTTTTTTTTTTTTTTTAATCTCGACAAACCTTGGCCCATCTGGGTTTTTTTGGCTTCCTGAAGGTTCTCCCACATCCGAATTGTGCCGTTTCCGACGTTCCTCTCGACATCGGCGCTAATAAATCCCACTTGGCCTTGCAATCGCATTTCGTCCGAGATCTCACCGGGCTCATCACATTAGTGACCGGCTACCGGACAAGCGCTGATCAGCGAATTGGTGTCTGAGAATGCCCACGGGAGACGACCAAAAGACCCGTCCGATCCCAACCATCCGTTTGGAGAGATCTCGATCCGCTTCTCCGCGGACGCCTCTTTTAAAGCCTAAGGCGTACAGTGCCAATCCAAGGGCGAAGAGTGACGAATCCGTCAACACGAGCTCCGGTCCTTCACAGAGGCAGACTCGGTCCGTTGCAAGAATGGCTCAAAGTGCGGTCGACGTGGCGCTGAAGAAGTTCATCGCCACTTCAGATCGAGTTAGCCAATTTGAGGCCAACATAAATACTCCGGCCGCCAGAGAAACGGAAGTGGGCTCCCAATACATGTGCGAAGTCCACCGGGACCAAATTCGGGCACTGTGGGAGAAGGTGGAGAAGAGCTATGAGAGCTGCTCCGATTTGCTAGCTGAGTCCGACGACAATGCGGCCATCTCGACAGTGCTGGAATCGAAGTACAGCTACTGCTACTCCGTCTATTCGAGGTGTATTGCCCAGCTTCGAGAGAGAATTGCTTCCCATACCACTCCGGCTTCCGTCAACGTTCACACGCCCGCGCCTACAGGCTGCCGGTTACCTCCGGTGGATACCGAGGTCTTCGCGGGTGATTATCTTCGGTGGCCCACCTTCCGAGACTTGTTTACGGCCATTTACATTCAAAACTCGCGGCTCACCCCGGTAGAGCGGTTGTTCCACTTGTTGTCCAAAACAAGTGGTGACGCCCACGCTATTGTTTCCAAGGCTCCCCTTACCCATGAGGGGTTTGCCGTCGCTTGGCAAAGCCTCACAGACCGCTTTGAAAACCGGCGGCTACTGGTCAATAGCCAGTTGAAAATCCTTTTCAACCTCCAGGCTATTTCGCAAGAGTCCGGGGTGGCGCTGAAGGAGCTCCAAGCCACCATTCAGAGTTGTCTGACAGCCCTAGCAATGTCCGCCATCAATGTTGAGGCCTGGGACTGCCTCCTGGTGTTCATGATTTCGTCAAAGCTCCCCAAAGTCACACTTTCCATGTGGGAGCAATCCGTTCATAACAAGGCCGAAATTCCAACATGGAAGGAATTAGACAATTTCCTGACTGAGCGCCATCGCACTCTGGAAGCAATCGATGACGTCAGGCCGAGTAGCTCCGGGCAACTTCCGTCAAGGTCGGGAACTCCTACTGCCCCTGCTCGAAGGCTCCATTCATACGAGACTCGAGTGGTTCCGGGCCCCAAGGGTTGCGATCTCTGTTCGAGGGAGAACCACCCCATCCGCTTATGTCCGCGGTTCTTGGAGATGGATGTAAATGGGCGCTCGGACTATATTAAAAGGAAGCAGCTGTGTTTGAACTGTTTTGCCCGAGGGCACCAGCAACGAGACTGCACGAGCGCCCATACTTGCTTCACATGTCACAGCCGGCACCACACCCTTCTGCACCGCGGCAATCCGTTCGCCACCGCTCCAAGTCCGCCTACGACAGCAAGGGCTCGACCCGCACAGACTGCCAGAAGCACAAACGGCTCAGAGGATCAGTCGGGTGTGCAGGTGTGTTTCGCTTCCGGGTCAGGAGCCGTCCTACTAGGCACGGCTCTTATCAACGTGTGCCACTTGGGGTGCAGCTTCCAGGCACGAGCTCTGATAGACTCAGGGTCCGAAGCGACCTTCATCACGGAACGACTGTTCAACATCGTCAAACCACCCTTCAAGACGATTCAAGCCCAAGTTTCCGGCCTTAATCAGACCATTTCCGCGCAGTCTACAAAATTGTGCCATTTCTCCATTCGGTCGCCGTCTAGACCTGGGCTACAATTAGAGACTGCGGCCTACGTTCTGCCGCAGTTGGCAGGAAATCTGCCATCATACCCGATTCCGCGAGATCGTCTCAAGGGGCTGCCCGACATTCCTCTGGCGGACCCCAACTTCTTTGAGAGCTCCCAAGTCGATGTACTAATAGGAGCGGACATTCTTCCGTCCATTCTCCTCAGTAATGCCAAGCCTAACATATGCGGGTCGCTTCTCGGTCAGGAGACCATTTTTGGATGGGTGCTGACAGGACCATTATCTCCAGCCAATCCCCGCAGCGTGTCCGTCTTTTCCACACGAGTGGCCCCCAGCCTCGGTGACTCACTGGATCAGCTCCTTACCAAATTCTGGGAGGTGGAAGATGTGCCCACACCGATAAGTTCGGAATCGGATTCAGTTTGCGAGAACAATTTTGTCCAGACGACGAAAAGAGACGAGTGTGGCAAGTACGTTGTGACGCTCCCCTTACGCGACCCCGGGCAGAAGGGTTCCGAGCTAGCGGCTTCACGGTCCTTTGCCCTTGCTCAGTTTCTGCGTAATGAGCAGCGCCTGAAGAGGGACCCGCCCCTTAGGCCACATGACCGAGGTCTCTCCCGCTAGCAATTCCGCTACCTACTATCTTCCACATCATGCCGTCTTCAAGCCCGAAAGCACGACCACCAAGGTGCGAGTGGTCTTCAATGCTTCGAGCCCGTCCGCAAACGGGACCAGTCTGAACGACATTCTTTACGCGGGCCCGGTCTTACAATCCGACCTGACGATTCAAATCCTAAAATGGCGATACTTTCGGTTTGTCTTCAACGCCGACATCGAGAAGATGTATCGGCAAATTTGGGTAGATCCCAAGCATACTCCGCTCCAACGTATTTTGTTTCGCAATCCCGATGGGGATATCCGCGACTACGAGTTGAAAACGGTCACCTTCGGTGTCCCGAATTGTGCCCCGTTCCTGGCGATCCGTGTACTGCGACAGCTCGCTGACGACGAAGAGTCGAAGTACCCGCAGGCAAGCCAAATTATCCGGCAGTTTATGTACGTTGATGACGTTCTCGCGGGGGCAGACTCCAAAACTGAAGCCCAAGCTTCGATTCGGGAGCTGAAGGGGGCCCTAGAGTCAGCAGGGTTCCCACATAGGAAATGGACGTCGAACAACAAGGCAATCCTGTCCGACATTCCGATCGATCACCGTCTCCGTGCTGACTTTCTCGACATCGATGCAGAGAGCACGGCCAAGACACTCGGCGTGCGGTGGAAGGCGACGACTGATGAATTCTTTTTTGTCCCGCCAGAATTGACTTCCGGCTCGGTTTTCACGAAGCGCCAAGTCCTCTCCCAAATTGCCAAATTGTTCGATCCAGCAGGTTGGCTCGCTCCTTTCATTGTTCGAGCAAAAATGTTCATGCAAGACATTTGGCTTCTGGATCTAGGGTGGGATGACGCCCTCCCTCAAGATTTCTGTCAGCGATGGGTTGACTTCCTAAAGAATTACTCGGTGCTCGATCAGATTCGGGTTCCTCGATGGGTCGCGTTCCGACCACACCTAAAGGTCGAACACCACGGGTTCTGCGACGCTTCACAGAAGGCGTACGGCGCAGCCATTTACGTTCGTGTCGAAATCGGGTCCACGGTAATAGTGACCCTGCTGACTGCGAAGACTCGAGTGGCCCCCCGTTAAGACGGTGTCGCTCCCCCGACTAGAACTGTGCGGTGCCTTGTTGTTGTCCGAGATGGCCACCGCAGTTCTGCCACAAATGCCAGGGGCCGCGTCTGCCCTATACTGTTGGACCGACTCGACGATTGTCCTCGCGTGGCTGCATAAGCCAGCGTGCCAGTGGACAACGTTCGTGGCCAACCGGGTGACCAAGATCACCCAGTTCACCGACGTGCAGAAATGGGCACATGTCCGCTCCGAGCATAACCCTGCGGATCTCGCTAGCCGGGGCGTAGCTCTCCAAGATCTTGCAGATAACCAGTTGTGGTGGCACGGTCCTGACTGGCTGCAGAGGCCTCGCAGCGACTGGCCAACTCAAGGCTATGATGCCCCCGTGACTGAGCTCGAGAAGCGAGCAGTCAAGGTCCATGTCGCGAAAGTACCCCCCGAAGATCTCCTTGAGCGTTTTTCCACACTCGACAAGGCATTACGAGTCCTTGCCTATGTTAATCGCTTCATCCAGCGCGCGCGGAAGTTTCGACCCTCGTTTGAAGAACACCTGACCGCTAATGAGGTTACGTCGGCTGAACGTCTTCTAGTTTCCGTCACGCAGCGCAGACACTTCGTCTCTGAGATGGGCTGCTTAAGCGAAAAGCGTCCAATATCGGCATCCAGTCCGATTCACAATCTAAACCCCTTCGTGGATTCGCAAGGCCTTATGAGAGCCTGCGGCCGGGTCACGTCCTCCGAGCTTCTCCAATATGACGAACGGCACCCCATTATCCTTCCGTACGACAGTCAGCTGTCTCGACTCCTGGTTCATTTTACACATCGCATCACGCTGCACGGTGGCAGTCAGCTGATGATCCGTCTGATCCGGGCCAAGTTCTGGATTCCAAGGGTGAGGAATTTGGTCAAGTCCGTTGTCCATTCTTGTAAGGTATGTGTCATCCACAAGAAGAAGTTGCAGACGCAACTCATGGGAGAGCTACCCAAGGAACGGACGTCCTTCTCGCGCCCGTTCACGCACACCGGTGTGGATTATGCCGGTCCCTTCGAGATAAAAAACTATTCGGGGAGGGCCTGTCTCATCACAAAGGGTTACGTGTTGGTGTTTGTGTGTTTCTCCACTAAGGCCATCCATTTAGAGCCTACGTCGGACCTTACGACCGAGAAATTTCTGGCGGCTTTCGCACGGTTCGTGTCCCGGAGAGGATGCCCCCGTCAAGTGCAGTCCGACAACGGGAAGACCTTTGTGGGAGCAGCTGCTCTACTATCCCGCGATTTTCTCCAGAGCCTAAAGGGGGCTGTGACCGGTGCCTATAGTCACCAGCAGCTTCTCTGGCATTTCATTCCTCCGGGAGCTCCCCATGGGGGGCCTTTGGGAAGCAGGGGTCAAGAGCTTCAAGACCTTGTTCTACAAGTCCGCCGCCACGCGAAAATACACCTTTGAGGAGCTGGCTACTCTCCTGGCGAAGATCGAGGCGTGCCTGAATTCGCGGCCACTCGCGCCAATGTCCGAAGACCCGGCTGACCTGCTAGCTCTTACACCCGGGCACTTTCTTGTGGGAGGACCACTTCTCGCCACGGTCGAGCCCGAGATAAAGGGGGGCACCAATTCCATCATCAATCGTTGGCAACACCTCAAGGCACTTCAGCAGCAATTTCAGCTCCGGTGGAAGGAGGAGTACCTCAAGGAGCTCCATAAGAGAAACAAGTGGCGAGGCCCTACGAGGGACCTCCGCGTTGGGGATATGGTCGTCATCAAGGAAGACAACCTTCCGTCCAATGAGTGGCGTTTAGGCAGGGTTGACGCGGTGTATCCCGGCTCTGATGGCCATGGCCGCGTAATCGACATTCGCACCGCGCGAGGGCTCGTAAAGCGGCCCGTTGTTAAGGTCGTGCTTCTTCCGTTGGACGCGTCCGCCTACCCACAGTAATCGACATTTCTTCCGCTCCAATGTTCCTGTCCATTGTGCTGTCCCGTAGCTCTGCCCGTAGTTCCGAACTTTCGTTTACACCGATTCTGATCATGTTATTTGTTCCTTTATCATATTTCCGTCAGCCATAGCCAACACGATGTCGCCACGTCCACGCAACACCCACGCATCGCTGGAGAGCAGATGTTCTCGCGGTATTCAATCCTACCGTTGCCGAGTCTGCAATGGAATCCACGCCTTAAAGAAGTGTCGGCGCTTCCTACGCCTTAGCGCCGAGAAGCGGCTCCGAGCGGTTCTTGTGAACCTGTATTGCTCGAGCTGCCTGGCCCACGAGCACTCCGACGGATCCTGTCGTCGGGGTGACGGTTGTAAGACGTGTGGACAGGATCACCACACTCTGCTGCATCTCGTGGAGAAGCCGCGGGCTCGGCGCAAGGCACGCCGAGAGGAGCACCGGTCACGGAGCGCGGGAGTAAGGACACAGAGTGTCTCGTCTGGCGCCCGGGCGTCATCCGCCAACTCCCGGCGCGGTTCGGGTGCTCCTCGGCCTGGGTCCGCCACTTTCCGGCAATCCCAACCCGATCCACGGCCACCGACGTCCCGGCACTCGTCGATGCATCGGCCTTCTTCCGCCACTCCTCGATTGCCAACCACCGCTCATCCGCACCTAGGCAAGGTTCCGCCTCTCGTCGAGGGCTCCCGCTGGACGCGGTCGCTGCGCCCACCCTCTCATCGCTGCTGCAACGGAACAGCGTCAACGTGCTGCCGACTGCACTAGTGCGGATCGACACCGGGACCCGGAGCTTCGATACGGGGGCCCTCATCGACCCATGCACGCCCTCAAGCTGCATCGACGCCTCGCTCGCTGCGTGTTTCCGGCTGCCCACTACCAGCGTGGGGGACGAACAGGTGTGTTCCGCCACCGTGGGGTCACCGACCGATGATAGCGTTCGGCTGGAGGTCATGTTTAAGGTCGAGCCTCACGTGCGAGTTCGTACGCCGTCCCGAGAGCTGAGCGAGGCGGTGCGCGCCCACTTCCGAGGCGTGACCCTGGCAGATGAGCGATTCCATCTGCCAGCGACAATCTCCGTCGTCCTGGGCGCAGATATGTACCCAAGGATTATCCAACCGGGCTTCTTGAAGATCCAGGACGGACTGCCAGTGGCCCAGAGCACCGTGTTTGGATGGGTCGTGTCCGGAGCCTGCCACCAGCCATAACACCGATGGAGCTGTTGCAACCCGAGCGATTGCAAGGGGGGGGAGAATGTTTAGGTGAGGGGCCGTTGTGCCGCTCACCCGAAGAGCGCATCCGCGCTGAAGAGCGCAGCCGCGCTAAAGAGCGCACCCGCGCTAAAGAGCGCACCCGCGCTAAAGAGCGCCTCCACACTCGCCCCTCTGTGCCCTCTCTTCGCGCTCGTTGGTTTTCGTCGATCCCTTTTTTTTGTACTAGTTTTTAAGTCAATCTCTTGTAAGCAGCCGAATAAAGCTGAACGCGTGCTTTACACTAAACTTAAAGACGCCCCCGACTTTTCACTTTTCAACCCCAATCTGGAATCTTTTTGAGGAACCAACGCCCCCCTACACAATGGGCATACATGCAAGTAGGGCAAGGGCATGTGGGCATATGATGGCACAGTGGAACGTCGAGAAGTGGACTGTATGGTTAAATTTTATCGGTTATATATTTCCTGAAATCGGAGGCAGAAAATATTTGGAGATATGTACATATGTGGAAATGCCTGCAGGTACGGATATAAGTAAGGGCATGTGGGCATATGTTGGCACAGTGGAGCGTCGAGAATGTGTAACTGCGGAAACGGAAAAGTTATGTGGTGTAAAAAATTGGGGATGAAAAACCAATATTACGACAGCGGCGGACTGTTCGGTGAACTTGGAGATTCCCGGAACCACTTCACACCGGCTGGCCAATATTAATTATGCCCTTTTATTTTTTATATATATTTTTTTTTTTTTTCACCACACACTTTCACTGTTCACTTGGCGATTTTTTTGCGGATTAATTGCACCAAACACAATGTATGTGTGTATGCATGTACATATGCCTCGACCGTTGGCGAGCGAACGGATAACGGGAAGGCCAAAAACGGCGAGGAATATGGCGAGGCACACACAACGGAGATGGATGGAAAATTTTTGTAATAATTTTTTTTTTTTGCCTCAGAAAAGTCTCAAGCTGCCGTGGTGTCGGAAAACTCGGACTTGGAGTTGACACGGAGGGAAAAACAATCTTGCAGCAGTGTGAACGAAATTTTATGTTCGGACCACTGCGGAAGACCGGCAGAGAGACGGAGACGGAAAAAATTTCGTACTTATCTTTTTGGGTGGAACAATGCCTGGACTGCTGGTGGATCCAAAATATCCTGAATATCCTGGTATCCGGCTCGAAGGACCAAAATGTGTAGGGGGGCGTTGGTTCCTCAAAAAGATTCCAGAATGGGGTTGAAAAGTGAAAAGTCGGGGGCGTCTTTAGGTTTAGTGTAAAGCACGCGTTCAGCTTTATTCGGCTGCTTTCATGAGATTAACTTAAAAACTAGTACAAAAAAAGGGATCGACGACAACCAACGAGCGAGAAGAGAGGGCACAGAGGGGCGAGTGTGGAGGCGCTCTTCAGCGCGGGTGCGCTCTTTAGCGCGGGTGCGCTCTTTAGCGCGGGTGCGCTCTTCAGCGCGGATGCGCTCTTCGGGTGAGCGGCACAACGGCCCCTCACCTAAACAGAGGACACCACCTGCAAAAGTTGGACGATCCAATCGAAACACTATGAATTTGGAAACAAGAATTTCATAATCAGAGACAGAGGAGTTAAGCCAAGTTTCAGTAAGCACGACAGCATCAAAATCAAAAGAAGCACTCTTTGTAAAAAATTGGCTCAGCTTACCCAGAATACTTCTAACGTTTTGATAGCAGCAGGAAAATACTATGTCATTTAGTTTTTTGAAGCAATTTCTGCAGGGCTAGGATTCTGAGCGTCTTTTGCTAGGAATTCATGAATAATACTGTGCCTCAGGCCAAGCTACAGGATCAAGTGCTTTTTCAAGGTAGGACTCAGGTAGGACTATTTTAAAAGAAGAAATGGAACGCTTATGCTTAAAGTTAAACTTAAAAACTGATATTTCATTAGGAGCTACCTTAAGAAGGTTTAACAGGTGACTCTTAACATCATCAACAGTAGCGTCCGGCATAAGCCGAGAGACAAATATGGCCTTACGAGGAGCAACCGCCCTCAGCGTAAGTCCAGACGATCTAATTTCAGGCGCCACACCAACCAGAGGCCTTGGAGACAACACAGCTAGAGCAGAGGGTAGGTTGTCCAACGATGGGGGTTGTCCAACGATGTCCAACGATGGAGGCTCCAAGATGATAGGAGGCTCGAGATTTGTACTCGGTACGTTGATCGCTTCTTGCAAGGGATAAATATTAGAGTGCCCTGAAGGAAGGCTCATCAAGTCCATTGGTACTGGAACATCATAAGTAGGTAGACTAGTAGGCGACGGTAAAATGTTTGGTGTTGAAAATTCATCGACTTGCACAGCACGGAATGTAGGGGTATTCAGTAATTTAGCTGTCAGCAGGTTGTTGTTCGAAATTTTTCGTCTGGGGGATTCGCTTAACAACTTTAGCCCAAGGAATTGAGTTTCAAGAGCGAGGAATTACTCATTAAGGGCCGAGAGTTTCTTGCGAACTTCTAGGAAACCATTTCTCGTCTGTTTCATTAAAGTCCGCATCTCTGACTCAATTTCTCTACAAGCGGTGCAAGATCATGTCAGGCCAATTTTCTTGTTGATAAGGTCATTTATCCGTCCATTGTGTCCTCCTCCAGCACATTTAATATGTGAGCAGTTGTTGCAGAGCCAACAAGACAGGTATGAGTCACCCGTAATGGATCCACCAAATTCACATTTATTTGCTGTGCATGTAAGACCCATTTTTGACGGATGCAGACCACTGTAGTAGCGTGTAAAGATTTTAGGCTCTCTGAAGCACTCTGTAGCCGAGAGTGGACGATCAGATCGGATGTAAGAGACGACGATACAAAATAGATGTGCAACGAAGTTTTGGCGTCGTGAAGAACAACAAACTCCACAGTAACTATGATGTAACGGGTTACGTCCAGAGAGTACAGCTCGGAGAGACTTATGTTGGAGAATATAGTTAAAGCGCAACAGATATAACTTTAAACGATTAAATGTATAGATAGGAAATAAATAGTTCAATGAAGTCAAATTGAGTCAAATTTATTTTTGGAATTAATAGTTATATTTCTACTTGTCGCGGAAGGAGAAAGCTTGGGTTAAAGATCGAAACTAATTGCAAACTGGCAAGAGTGATCGAAGAAACACGTCCGTGTACGGCAAGTGAATATACAGAATTGTTTTGCCTGGTGGCAAAACAACGTTTGCCGGGTCAGCTAGTATTTATACAAAAATTTTACTGCTTAGTCTTATTCCTAAATAAATGTAAAATGTATACTGAAATATTTAAAAATTTACTATGACAAATAATATAATTTCTTTCGTCATTTCACCCAGTAACCAGAATTAGGGTAGCAAGCCTGAAAAGTAAAAAAAATTAAAAATTGTGTGCGCTGACTTTGAAACGAAATCGCACGCACACATGCACCCGTGTATGTGAATCTGTGACACGCATACATACAAAGTTCAATTGAAGCGCAGACGAACTGTAAGGGAACATAGAACCACAGGTTCATGGGGTACTAGAGCCACCTAGCGGGAGGTAGCTGCGGCAAGTGGCAACATTATACCCTAATTTATCGGGAATCTGCAAGACTGCATTTGCGTTAACGTTAAGGCTTCCTCGAATCCCAGCTCTAGCCCCGGCAGGAGGCCATTGCTAGACGCACCATGCTTTATTTTCGAGACCGTACTTTGACCTGAAAGGTTGCGTGAAAAGAAAGGTCCTAAGGAAGAAATAGAGAGGTTGGATCCGATCTTGTCCCGATCCGTGTCACTTCCTTTTTGGGCGAGAGACGAGGCTTTATATTGTGGAACAGTGGACAGTGGATGCGTTTTGGCCAGATTCGGGCCCCATTACATATTGTTTTCCAAGACCCCTAAGGGTAAGTTCGAATGGGTGTAGAGCAAAGCAAATGAATATGTTCTCACACAAACATTTTTTATTCTTATCTCAGGTAGGAAACGGCGGCTTCAAATAATCTCCGTTTACCTCTGCCATGGAGACAAAAGCGAGCAGAGCGAAATTTATCCCCGCTCCAAGCTCAGTTTATCTTTGGCGCGGTCTCCGTAAGGTTCGTCGGGTACAGAAGTCCCGGTGAGGGGAAAAAGGGAAACTCCCCCAAAACCACATGGAAATCTAAATAGTTTTAAGTCCCAAGAAAACCCAGATCGTTGCCGGGAAATCGAAGTTTTTTTTTTATTCAATTTAGTTTAAAGTGTCGCAACCAATGAAATAATGAAGAAATAATGGAAAAACCCTCCCTTTACAGTTAACAGCAAATAATAATTTAGTTTAAAAACCTCGAGAATTTAAGAAAAACAAAAAAAATATAATCTTTAAATAATGTTTATTCTTTAAAAAAAAAAATCTCTAAAATAATGAAGAAGTTTAAGTGAGTAAATAATTCAAATTTTAATAAGTAAAAATTTAACGGTAAAGAAAATGTAAAGAAAGAAACAAAAAAAATTGCATAAGAAATTGTAAAATAATTTATCAATGGGGAGATCTAAGAAATCATGTAAAGGATTTAAAAAAAAAAAAAAAAAAAAAGGTTAAAGTTTTTGTGTGTGCAAAATTTTGGTTGCTTGTGTGTTTGCCGAGATTTTTTTTTTGTGTCAATTTTTTTTATATTTGATTACCAGAATTTACAGCATCACCGCCAACGAATGAAAGAGCTTTCATCATTGGACAATTAGGGTGAGCCATGTTCAACCGTTTAATTTAATTTTCGGCATTTTTATTTTTTATTTTTTTTTGCTACCGAAATTTATGCTACACATGAATTTATGATCATTTATGATTTATGATATTTATGAAATTTATGACATTTATGATCACATGAATAATTGAATACAATTAGCCTCCCACAAAACAAAAATGTTGAATTAGTAAAAAAAAATATATATTCAATTAAATTGAAGTAAAAACAATCACAAAGTTAAATATCGAATTGAAGTAAATTAAAAATGAAGAGAATATCAAAGTTGCCTATTGAACACTTATACCTAATTTTTTTGCATAACTTATCCCCCAAGTTTTATTAAGATACACGTTTATTTTAAAATATTTTTTGAGCAATTCAAATGTTTATCCTATCTTTACTTTTATTATATAAATAAACCCATATTATAATGTCTGAGTAAATAACCCTGTTTAACTCCATGCTGACCCAAGAGCCGTCGTAGGTTCAAAATATTAAAAGGGGCCTAATGCGTTATTTTATCGGAAGAGCATTGGCCATGGTAGGGAGGGCTAATAACACCCCCGTTCACATCTAGGGCGTGGTATGTCTAGCGAGAAGTTCTATTTCCTTTTTCTCATCTGTCTGTCCGATTTTCATGTTATCTCTTTTCCGGCCGATTCAGAATCGTTACCTATTCGCACGCGATAAATTTTAATGATTAAAGATACAAATGAGCACCCTTAACCAGTGTCCTCTAAAGAACACCACGACATTTGCCGACGAGATATTGCCGGATTTCAACGCGTGCGGGACAAACAATTTGCAAGACCACCAGCTCAACGTTGTACGTTACATAACTTTCTTCTTGTTCTCCTTTAAGACTGAAAAACAGAAAGTATTCAATGAGAATATGAGCGTAAGATGAACGAAAGATGAGCGTAAGAAAGAGAGTAAGATCACTCTCTGGGGCCTGTCGCAAGAAAATTTTGCGTCCATTTTTGTTGTATGAAATGGGTAGACTATATGCTATATGGTTAGTAGTGTTGTTGGATTTTGGAAAAATATCGTATTGATGATATTTACTGTGTAAAAAATATCACTTGATGATATTAGGAAATATTAAAAAAAAAAAACATCGATATATCGAGTATTTTTGATATTTTTTAATGTTCTAAAATTGAATAAAGATTTCCTGTTGCTGTAAATTTGTATAATCAAACAAAGTTTTAATATTTGATTTCTAACTGCAAATAAGAGCTATTCGTAAAACTAAAGACTATTTTTTATTTAAAAAATTAATTGGAAAAACAACAAATATTTATACCCACAAAATATTTAACAAATATTTATATATATTTATGGATTCGAAATCGAAGCGTCGTCGCATGCAGACATGTATTTATTGTGCTCCGGGAAAAAGTATTATCAAAAAAGTGCAGTGACTAGTTTCGTAAATCAACAACAACGTGAAAAGACACTTTCAGCGATGAAATCGCTAATGTTTATATTGATTAATTAATTAATTAATATAAAACATAACATTTAAAACTCGAAAAAACTCAACCTCGATTGCAATGAGTCAAAACGACGTTCGCACACAACGTCAACGTGGGCAAGACGAGAGACGGCTCTCAGTAGAAAGAAACATTGCTTACTTCACTTTCAAAGCAATCGAAAATAATGCAAGCTCTTCACATACACGGTCAATTACCCCAAACTTCACCGAATTCTTAAACGTAGAGAGCGAGAGAGCGCGTTCTTGCTCCCCCTCGCTACCATCGATGTCTCTGCAGTCAAAGAGCGCAGTAACTAGCACCGCAACTCTTTTAACAACGTCAACCGTAACAACAACTACTGCAACTGTAACGACAGCGCGTTTAACGACGTCATCAGCTAAGAGAAAATATTAAAGAAAGAAAACCAAAGAAAATATTACTGGTAGACTGGTATGGATCGCTATATCCAAATCAAAGGGAAGCTGAGTCCCCGAAACTCTCATCGCAAAATAACCCGCGGTAATGCTAAAAAATCCAGTCGCAATAGAAACGCCCACGTACTCAAACCGTTTTAAAATCTTAGCAGACTACGAGGATAACGCCGAATCTACAGAAGTCGAAAAAAGGAAGCCTAAGCCCCCCTCCAATTTACATACGAGAAAAAAGTTCCAACGTTCTTGTCAACAAAATTATAGAGCTTATTGTCAAGGACAACTTTTTTTTTTTCGCGGTCTTTCATAATTTGGAAATGGCTTGTGCATCAATAAGAGCATCAACTAGCATTCCTGTATTCATCATAAAGCTTAGAGGCCCAGACGACCGAGGGGCGCTCAGAAACGAGTTGTTAATATAAATTAAGCTATTTGTAATATGTAAAGCTAGGAGGAGTTAGTAAGGAAATTTGAAATTCTGTATTTTAAATTAGAAGGACAGAAAAGAGATGTTATAGAGTAGAGACCATTGAAGTTCGAACATAATACTCTAAAAGGGTCATACAGTGCATATGTCGAACTACAATGGCTAAGGAACAGAGGACTAAAGTTTCGAGTCCATCTATTAGGAATGTTAAATTTTAAGCGTGTTAGTAAATGCTGGCTATCTATATCCCCACTAATAAGGTTATGCAGAAAGACTACACCGAGCATTGTCCTACGATTTGTTAAGCTAGGTAAGTTTATAAGTAAGAGTCTACTATTATAAGATAGAAGGTGATTTGCATCCCAGTTTAGACCTCTAAGTGAAAAAGTTAGGAAATTCTTTTGTACGGATTCTATGCGGATGCACCCCATATTGGGGACTCCAGACACATGAACCGTACTCTAGTATCGGACGGACCAAAAAAATGAATAATGTTTTGGTTATATAGGGTTCATTAAATTCTTTTGACCACCTTTTAATAAAACCAAGGACTCCTTTAGCCTCATTGGCGGATACGAGGGGCGATCGCCCCCCCCTTCCAGCTTCTGAAATATGGTGCTTTACTTACACTCGCCAGAAAAACTATGCGTACAAACATGCTCGCTTACTTTGGCTTCGAAAAAAAGGGCTAATAGTATACATACATATTCATTTTTTTCTAAAAAGTAGTACATTTTATTAGCTTAAATGGTATGTAACTTCCTAGTTCCTAGCTCTTAAACTTTAGATAATATAGAAAAAATAAAAAAAATAGTCGGATTTTTAGTCAGAAAAAGTATAAAATATCGAAAAATAACCTTTTTTATTAAACATTAGTACCAAGGATATCCACTTCTTGTGACCCTTTCTGAATTCAACAAATTCCAGATTATCGACTCTACTAGCCGCTATACATACCCGAACCATTGTACCACCACCACAGTGTTTTACGGTTGGGCCAATATTTTGGATATGTAGGGTTTTAACCTTTTTTCGCCATACCAGGTGACGCAATTTTATCCCAAATATACAAAATTTGCTTTTATCACTGAAAATGTTTTATATTTGGGATAAAAGGGCGTAAAATTCAGGAATACCCAAACCTTGCCCCAACCGTAAAACACGAAGTATATGTAACGTCGGCGTTAGATCGGTGTAGGTGGCAACCCCGGGGAGGGGAGATGGCAACCGATCTGGGTACCTTTTGCCGTAGTAGGACCGTAGCAAGGAGTTAGGCGTTTCTAATGTCCGGGGGTCTGGCAACCGGGGTGAAGCCGTTATTGGAAGCTGGAAGCTAAGCATAGGAATCCGCGTGGCCATAGCATTTTCTTTTCCGTTTCTGGCGGGACCCAAGAAAGTTCATCCAATTAAAGAAGCAGAAAATTTACGTGGGAAGCGCGCAAGCAAGGTGGAGGACAAGGCCATTCGGAAATCGCCAGTAAATCACAACAGCAAAACCGAAGCGAAGCTTGTTGGCAGACGCGCCAAAGGGTCGGCGCTTAAGTGAGGCAGGTCGCGGATCATAGTGGCGGTGAGTGTGTGAGGTTAGGTCAGGATCGATTGGGTCTGACATGCTCTTTTGGCTCTTTAGGTCACAGGGCCTGGTACCAGCGTACAGGTTGTTTGTAAAGAGAGAAGTTGGAGACGAGCGAGATTCCCAACGGTTCGATCTACGGCGCAAATCAAGACGGTGCGCGGCGCGAAACCGCCCACGAGGCGTGGCCGCGAGGGATCGCCGAGACGATAGGGTTCCTACCGGACGGCCAGGTCGGAGCAGTCGCCGGAGAAGCCGCTAGGCGTTGCCTGAGGCGGCGCTTTTAAGGAACGCTCCGCCGCAGAAAAGGGGAGCGAAATCAGTGTAGCTGGTGGCCTCGTGGGGCCACGAAGAAACGTGTGGAGTTGGTGAGCGGAGGGTTCCGTTCCGAATGAAGGCTTCGATTGGCTAGTTAAGCGAATATTTTGTTGTGTGAATGGGTTAGCGAAAGCTTTCCCGAAATATTATTCCTTTCCAGCTTCGAGCACGTGGAAGCGCTTCAACCAGCTCGTCGCGGATGAAAGGGGTGAGTGAATATTAGTAGTTTTATATAAAGCCAATAGAAGCGACACGGGACATTCCGGTCGTTAAACTACCGCATCGTCCGTATTCCCGGCCGAAGGGGGTCCACCCAGTGAACGATTGCCTTCACCTAGAAACCGCGAGCGATCCGATAGAGCAAAAGCCCGATCTCAAAATGTAACAAGGGCATCGCCGAACCGTTCTTATGTAATGCTAGCTCGCGGAAAAAGACGGCTGAGTCCATTATAGAAAAACGCGCAGATGCGCAGCGAATCCACATACGCCAGGCGCAGTAAGCCTTTCACCACGAAGCGGTGCAGAAAAGCTTAAGGGTGTAATTTTTATACCCTTGCAGAGGGTATTATAATTTTGTCCAAAAGTGTGCAACGCAGTGAAGGAGACATCTCCGACCCTATAAAGTATATATATTCTTGATCAGGATCACCTCCTGAGTTGATATTAGCATGTCCGTCTGTCCGTCTGTCCGTCTGTCTGTTTCTACGCAAACTAGTCTCTCAGTTTTAAAGCTATCGTCTTGAAACTTTGCACACACCCTTCTTTCCTTTGCACGCAGTATATAAGTCGGAACGGCCGGGATCGGCCGACTATATCCTATAGCTGCCATATAACTGATTGATCGGAAATGGTATAACTTTGGTATTTGTAGAGTTACAGAGTTCAGATTTTGTACGGAAGCTATTTTTGGCAAAATAATACGACCTACCAAATTTCATAAGGATCGGCCGACTATATCCTATAGCTGTCATATAACTGATTGATCGGAAATGGTATAACTTTGGTGTTTTTAGAGTTACAGAGTTCAGATTTTGTACAGAAGCTATTTTTGGCAAAATAATACGACCTACCAAATTTCATAAGGATCGGCCGACTATATCCTATAGCTCCTATATAACTGATTGATCGGAAATGCTATAACTTCGGTGTTTTTAAAGCTAGAGAATTCGGATTTGGTACGAATGCTATTTTTGGCAAAATAATGCAACCTACCAAATAACATAACGATCGGCCGACTATATCTTATAGCTGCCATATAACTGAACGATCGAAAATGGAATTTGGTAAAAAAAACCAACTTTGGTATTTTTGAAGATGGAAGCTTGGTACTTTGTGTTAGATTTTTTATTGCAATAAATTGGTAATATTATGGTATTCTCATAAGGATCGGCCAATTTAATCCGATGTTTGCGATATATATCCGGTTTTAACTGCAAGGGTATATCAACTTCGGCTCCGCCCGAAGTTAGCTTTCCTTTCTTGTTATTTTATTATTTGGAGTTCTCTTTTGAGTTCTCGAGGATCTTGAGGATCCAAATGAAATCTGTTTTGAGAGGACTATGTTTGGCCTTCGCAGTTCGAGAGGCCGTGCACGCATTCTATTAACGATAGAATTTATGATTTTCGAGGTGAGCATCAGGGAGAGAGAGGGGGCTCTACATGACCCACCCATTAGCCGACGAGGCCTAGCTGGCAACCGCGTGCAACCCAATTTATTTCAAAGCGCTGAAAAATTACGACTGGGAAATGATTTTTTGTTTCAACAGGACAATGATCCAAAACATTTTGCGCACAATACCAAGCTGTAGATGCTTTAAAATGTGGAAAATCACTTAAATTTGTCACCTGCTACTTGAATTATTAAAAAAAAAATTATGATATTACATTACACTAAACATTTCATAAACATTATTTAAACATAAACATTAAACGCCGTGCTGCTGCCTGACCCGACAGGGGGTATATATGAACATGTAAATAAATTCTATGTCTCCAAACTCTTGGGATTTCACCTCTTCACAAGCAAGAGTAGAGTCTGCAGAAATGAAGACCCCCTCTTCGCTGAGGTCGATCCCGTCTAAAAGTGGTGTATTTACTTGGAAAAACTTCGGAGCTAAGGATCTCCGGCTTTAACCAAGTTTCCGTAATGGCTATAATATGGGATGCAAAGAAAGAACTATCAGAATATAGCTTGGGGAGTTTGCTACGTAGCCCACTAGTATTCTGATAGGTAAGTGTTAGTGACGATACTAGTTTTTTGGGAAAGTTTCACTCTGACTGGTTTTAAATCTTTTAACTTTGCAGTACTAGGCTGATGTTCTTGGACGAAAATGTTCTCTGGCCAAAAACTGGGTGAACAAATCGTCTTGAACATCAGCGCGGGCACACGAAATCTTGAAAGAAGACGTGCGCCGTATACAATTATATTTAAATTTTGCTATGTCCTCCACCTTTATATCAGTTTTTGTTTTGGCTTTGATATAAGCCGAGATATCAATCTCTGAAGTATCAGGGGCAAGCCGAGAAACAAATATATGTTTCGATGGAGGAATCACCTGTAAGGGTTTTGGTGTCGCAGGTACGAGAACTGCAGCATCAGTTGGTGCCGGTGGTCCGGACTGTGCAATACCCTTTTGGGTGACTCTAATGGGGGTTTCATTTTCTAGGACCTGTGGCATCACTTGAAGCGATGCCATGGCGGACATATCAGACAATTGCTTATTTTCCCTGAGAAATTCGGACGAATTTTTCTCAGTTCTAGCCCTGTCGGCACACTTGGTAGCCCTGTCGGTAGCATTAATGTCGGCTGAGCAGGCTGAGGCGGATCAGAAACAGCGGATTTCTTACGCTTAGGGGACTAATTTAGCAGCTGAAGGCCACTAAACTGAGTGTCAAGCGCACAGAGCTGGTCATTGATTTTACGAAAACCAGTGATTAACTCTTTAAATCTATTTTTGGTCTGTCTAATGAACGACCTCATTTCGCCTTGGACAGCACGAGAATTTTCACAACAATAATGTATACCAGACCTACGGGAAATGGCAACCGAAACTGATGCAGTGAACCCGGCACACTTGGCGTGTATGACTTTTTCACATAGCCAGCAATGGATGGAAGGCTGGGAAGAAGAGATTGTCTTGTTACAAGACTTCATAGCACAGACAAGTTTAAATTCCATAATTATTAATTAACAATACAAAAATATTATATATAAAGTTAAAAAACACTATACCTTGAACCTTGAAGTAAACACCGGATTACCAATATTTATCATAAACGCAGTGCGCACAAAAAAACACGACCGTTCGCTTAAGGGGAAGGGTGAGAAGTGATAACATAAATACCTGCAAGTCATATTTAAGGGCATAGAGTCCGAAGTATCGCCTGCAGAGATAACAAAGGCGCTACAAGAGAAGGGATTTAGTGCTAAGACAGTCTTCAATATCCTTAACAAGGATAGAAAGCCGCAGCCACTCTTTAAGGTTGAGCTCGAACCACAAATTAAGCCCCTAAAGAAATACGAAGTGCACCCTATATACAATCTTCAGTTCCTGCTGCACCGCAGAATTACAGTTGAAGAGCCGCACAAGCGCAATGGCCCGGTACAATGTGCGAACTGCCAAAAATATGGTTATACAAGGTCTTACTGTAAACTGCGCCCGGTTTGTGTAGTTTGTGGTGAGCTTCAGACTCCGCACACTGCCCAGCGAGCAAAGATGACCACAACTCGAAAAAGTGTGGCAACTGTGGTGGAAATCATACTGCCAACTATAGAGGTTGACCAGTTTATAAGGAGCTCAAAAGTAGCATCCACATAATCAGTTCATAGCCAGGTCAAATCCTGAAGTCTTCTTCTCGACTGCTGCCAGATCCTCACTAGGACCCATAAACTCTGCCAAAAATGTCACATACGCAAGCGCAAGCCTCAAAAAGCTCACTGCCGCAAGCAGCATCAACCGCCGGAGCAGCCAAAAAGTAACTTTGAAGCTATGATATGCAGTCTACAACAAAGCCTTACGGAGTTTATGTCGTTTATGCGTACAACTATGCAAGATCTAATGCGAAACCAAAATCTATTAATACAAATGCTGGTTTCACAACAATCTAAATAATGACTTCCCTACGAATGTCTACGTGGAACGCTAACGGCGTTTCGCAGCATAAACTCGAGTTAGCGCAATTCCTACTAGACAATCAAATCGACGTAATGCTGCTTTCAGAAACACATCTTACGAACAGATACAATTTCCAACTACGAGGATTTTCATTCTATGGAACAAATCATCCAGATGGTAAATCACACGGCGGGAGTGGAATTTTAATCAGAAGCCGTATTAAGCACCATTATCATACGAAATTTCACATACACATACATAAATATACACCTGAAGACTGGCAAGCAATTAACCCTAGCCGCCGTATACTGCCCCTTCACCATAGCCGAAGATGAGTTTATGCAGTTTTTCAACCGTTTTCATAGCAGCAGGAGAGTACAATGCCAAGCACACACACTGGGGATCTCGTTTCGAGAAACGAAAGCAGCTCTATAATGCAATTATAAAAGCTAAGAACAAGCTAGACTATGTTTCTTCTGGCACACCAACATACTGGCCGGCAGACCCAAAGAAACTTCCCGATTTAATAGACTTTGCAATTACCAAAAACATTCCTAAAAATCTGATAAGCGCCGAATGCCTTTCGGATCTTCCATCTGATCACTCGCCTTTTTTTTTTTCTACTCCGACACCCAGGAACATGGGATCAATCATCAAAACTGACCTCACACAAAACCAATTGGGTTAAGTACAGGAAGTATATCAGCTCACACATTGAGACAGTCAAACGTAGACAGTTTTTTTAATTCACTGGAGTCTGTACTTGTCTCTGCTAAGCAACGCTTAAAACATGCTTCACGTCAACTTGATCAAGCCCTACTGCAAGAAGAAACGTATGTCCACCGCCGCTACATAGAGCAATTGTCAACTAACAGTAGAAAACACTCACTTTGGAGAGCTCATCCAACTATGAGCTCACCGAAAGAAACCGTGATGCCTATTAGAAATTCCACAGGCGGGTGGGCGCGCAGCGACGCAGACAGAGCCAGCACGTTTGCACTTTTTCACATAGCCAGCAATGGATGGAAGGCTGGGAAGAAAAGATTGTCTTGTTACAAGACTTCATAGCACAGACAAGTTTAAATTCCATAATTATTAATTAACAATACAAAAATATTATATATAAAGTTAAAAAACACTATACCTTGAACCTTGAAGTAAACACCGGATTACCAATATTTATCATAAACGCAGTGCGCACAAAAAAACACGACCGTTCGCTTAAGGGGAAGGGTGAGAAGTGATAACATCCACATAATACCAATAAATACATAAATACCTGCAAGTCATATTTAAGGGCATAGAGTCCGAAGTATCGCCTGCAGAGATAACAAAGGCGCTACAAGAGAAGGGATTTAGTGCTAAGACAGTCTTCAATATCCTTAACAAGGATAGAAAGCCGCAGCCACTCTTTAAGGTTGAGCTCGAACCACAAATTAAGCCCCTAAAGAAATACGAAGTGCACCCTATATACAATCTTCAGTTCCTGCTGCACCGCAGAATTACAGTTGAAGAGCCGCACAAGCGCAATGGCCCGGTACAATGTGCGAACTGCCAAAAATATGGTTATACAAGGTCTTACTGTAAACTGCGCCCGGTTTGTGTAGTTTGTGGTGAGCTTCAAACTCCGCACACTGCCCAGCGAGCAAAGATGACCACAACTCGAAAAAGTGTGGCAACTGTGGTGGAAATCATACTGCCAACTATAGAGGTTGACCAGTTTATAAGGAGCTCAAAAGTAGCATCCACATAATCAGTTCATAGCCAGGTCAAATCCTGAAGTCTTCTTCTCGACTGCTGCCAGATCCTCACTAGGACCCATAAACTCTGCCAAAAATGTCACATACGCAAGCGCTTTAAAATCAGGACTGGCTACCCCAGCCTCAAAAAGCTTACTGCCGCAAGCAGCATCAACCGCCGGAGCAGCCAAAAAGTAACTTTGAAGCTATGATATGCAGTCTACAACAAAGCCTTACGGAGTTTATGTCGTTTATGCGTACAACTATGCAAGATCTAATGCGAAACCAAAATCTATTAATACAAATGCTGGTTTCACAAAAATCCAAATAATGACTTCCCTACGAATATCTACGTGGAACGCTAACGGCGTTTCGCAGCATAAACTCGAGTTAGCGCAATTCCTACTAGACAATCAAATCGACGTAATGCTGCTTTCAGAAACACATCTTACGAACAGATACAATTTCCAACTACGAGGATATTCATTCTATGGAACAAATCATCCAGATGGTAAATCACACGGTGGGAGTGGAATTTTAATCAGAAGCCGTATTAAGCACCATTGTCATACGAAATTTCACATACACATACATAAATATACACCTTAAGACTGGCAAGCAATTAACCCTAGCCGCCGTATACTGCCCCTTCACCATAGCCGAAGATGAGTTTATGCAGTTTTTCAACCGTTTTCATAGCAGCAGGAAACTACAATGCCAAGCACACACACTGGGGATCTCGTTTCGAGAAACGAAAGCAGCTCTATAATGCAATTATCAAAGCTAAGAACAAGCTAGACTATGTTTCTTCTGGCACACCAACATACTGGCCGGCAGACCCAAAGAAACTTCCCGATTTAATAGACTTTGCAATTACCAAAAACATTCCTAAAAATCTGATAAGCTCCGAATGCCTTTCGGATCTTTCATCTGATCACTCGCCTTTTTTTTTTTTTCTACTCCGACACCCAGGAACATGGGATCAATCATCAAAACTGACCTCACACAAAACCAATTGGGTTAAGTACAGGAAGTATATCAGCTCACACATTGAGACAGTCAAACGTAGACAGTTTTTTTAATTCACTGGAGTCTGTACTTGTCTCTGCTAAGCAACGCTTAAAACATGCTTCACGTCAACTTGATCAAGCCCTACTGCAAGAAGAAACGTATGTCCACCGCCGCTACATAGAGCAATTGTCAACTAACAGTAGAAAACACTCACTTTGGAGAGCTCACCCAACTCTGAGCTCACCGAAAGAAACCGTGATGCCTATTAGAAATTCCACAGGCGGGTGGGCGCGCAGCGACGCAGACAGAGCCAGCACGTTTGCCAAACACCTTCAAAATGTCTTCCAACCAAATCCTGCCACCAATGCGTTTACTTTTTCGACTCTATCATATGAGCCCCAGCCTTAACATGAGCCGATTGAGTTTCGCCCAAACGAAATCGTTAACATCATCAAAAGACAACTGAATCCAAAAAAAATTCCCGGGCTGCGACCTCATAACTCCCAAAATGATCATTGAGCTCCCATACTGCGCCGTTTGCACTCTAACCCAGCTATTTAAAGCCATCGCAAAACTTGGCCACTTTCCAGTGAGATGAAAAAAGTCAATTATAATAATGATAGCAAAGCCGGGGAAAGACCACACTACCCCACGTCGTATAGACCTATAAGCCTACTCTCTTGCCTATCTAAACTCTTTGAAAAATGCCTAATGACTCGGATAAACACATCCCTGAGAATTCAGAAAGGAATCCCGTCACACCAATTTGGGTTTCGTGAAAAGCATGGAACAACGAATTTAGCAGGTTAACCGGATAACATCCGAAATTCGGAACGCGTTCGAAAAACGAGAGTACTGTACTGCCATATTTTTAGATGTCTCTCAAGCATTTGATAGAGTATGGTACCTCTGATAGGTCTTGTGTATGGGGGCACTGGTGCCGCAAAAGATTTCAGAAGATTTCAGCTTTTCAGATGTAGGGGTTGAAAAGAAAAAGTCGGGGGCGTCTTCGGTAAATTCACAAGAAGCGCGTTCAGCTTTATTGGGCTGCTTACAGAGGATTAACTTAACTTAGAAAAGAAAACAGGCAAAGGTAATAGAAAGAATACTATCGACGACGGCCGACGAAGGAGCGAGAGCGGCCCCTCTTTGCGCGGATGCGCTCTTTAGCGCGGGTGCGGTCTTCAGTGCGGGTGCGCTCTTCAGTGCGGGTGCGCTCCTAAGGTTGCGGCACAACGGCCCCTCACCTAAACATCCCGCCCCCCCTTGCAATCGCTCGGGTTGCAACAGATCCCTCGTCGTTAGCGATGCGTCACTGCAGCTCGAGGGCGTACACGGGTCGATGAAGGCCCCCGTGTCGAAGATCCGGGTTCCGGTGCTGGCGCTGTTCCGCTTCAGCGGCGACGATAGGGTGGGCGCAGTGACCGCGTCCTGCGGGGGCCCTCGAGGAGAGGCGGAAAATTGCCCAGGCGCGGATGACGCGGGCGGACGAGCGCTGGACGGCACACGATGAGTGGACCGCTTGACGACTGCCGGCCAGTGGCGGAAGAATGCCAAGGAGTTTCCGACGAGCGCCGGGAAGTCGATGGCCGTGGCTCGGCTTCTGAGTGCCAGAAAATGGCGGACGAAGGCCGAGAAGTACCCGAACCGCGCCGGGAGTTGGCGGACGACGGCCGACGAGAGAGCGAGACACCACGTGTACTGTCTCCCGTGCTCCGTGACCGGTGCTCCTCGGTCACGGGGTGCAGCAGCGTGTGGTGATCCTGACCACACGTCTTACAGCCGTCCCCACGCCGACAGGATCCGTCGGAGCCGCTTCTCGGCACTAAGGCACATAAACGAAGTAACATACCTAGGAGTTTATCTCGACAGAAGACTCACATGGCGCCGTCACATTGAAGCCAATAGAACACACCTAAAGCTAAAAGCCAGCGGCCTTCATTGGCTTATCAACGCTCGGTCACCTCTTAGCCTTGAATATAAAGTCCTACTGTACAACTCGGTACTAAAACCCTTATGAATGTACGGCTCCCAGTTATGGGGGAACGCCAGCAGTAGCAAGAGTTCAGTCGAAGATCTGACTACATGACTGCATTCTGGTTGCGCCTCCCTCAGGTCGGTCGCTGGGTGGTTAAGTCAATGCGGCGAAGGCGTGATTGGTTGCTCAACCTTAGATAAATTTTAATGTTAAGATTCGTCAACTTATTGTTAGTCTCAAAATTAAGAGTAAATTCAATAAATAAAAGCAAAGCTATAAAAAAAAAATTTATACCCACTCTGGGCAACTGTTATTTACGTTCTTTAAAATAAAAAATAAAATTATTAAGTACATGGTAGATTCTTTATTTATTTAATAAAATATAATTATTATTATTATTATTATTAACAGCTAAACGAAAATTACAAATTCGCGCTTAGTTTGATAATTAAAGCTATAGCAACTGAGGCCTTAAGCTTATTTGAGTTAAGATTTAAAGTGATTGTTTGCAAGATTTTATTCTAATTCAAATGCTTAAGTAGTAATATCATTATATAAATGTAGGTATTAAGTAGAAGTTAAGGGTAGGTATGCTATTAAATTAGGTGGTACAGGTTCGTAGCTTTTAGGAAGTCTATTGTTTTATTTAAGTTTCTGTAGGAAGTTATTTTCTCTATTGTATTATCAAGGTGGTTGATTCTTTCATTATCATAGAGAGGGCACTCAATAAAAATGTGGCAAATAGTAAGGGGTATGTTGCAGTTGGGGCAGAGGGTAGGTGGGGATTTGTTAAGGATGTAGTTGTGGGTTAAGTTGGTGTCCAAGTGTGATTCTGCTGAATTTTTTGAAGTCTGCCCGTGAAGTGTTTTTTACTATATCAGGGGCAGCTTTTTCGTGGCAGATTAATTTGTAGTAAGGAGATGCTTTTGTAAGTGTGGTGCAGTCCAGAGTTTGTAAGTTTTTAATGATGTATTTACTTATATATGATGGGTTGTAATTGCATTCAGTGACAAGAGGGAAGTTGTGGGAGTTTTTTGCTGTTGTGTCTGCAAGGTCATTACCTTTTATACCGCAGTAACCGGGTATCCAAAGTAAAGTTAGTTTGTCCGTTTTGTATTTGCCTACTATGTTTCGTATTTCGCTTGTGTAATAGTTTTGGTTGTTAGTGTTATTAATTGCTTTTAAGGAGGAGAGGGAGTCGGTGCATATAACGTATTTTCCTCTATTTTGTTTGGCGTATATACATGCGGCAAGGATTGCTGCAATTTCCGCTGTGAAAATGGAAGAGAATTCAGGGAGTAGTTTGTACAGAATTATTTCATTATCTGTGGTGACGCTAAATGAAACGCCTTTAGGTGATTTTGAGCCGTCGGTATAGAGAAATGTACGGTTTTTCATTTGATTAACGATTTCTTTAAAATTTTGTTGATAGGCAATCGGGGTTGTGTTTGTTTTGTTGGATGAATTTAAGGAGGTGTTAGTGATTGTTTGGCTGCCCAGCCAGTGTGGTGTTTTTTCTTTCTTGGTAGTTATGGGGGCCATTGTTATGTTTAGTTGGTTGCAGAGTTTAATAGTGTTATAGAGGGAGGAGGGGATTTTTGGAATCTTCTTGGTTTTAGTTAGGTTTTTATAAATTTTTTCGATAGGTGAGTGTTTGGAATTTAAAATTATTTTGAAGTTTTTTTTTGGGTGGCGTGTAATGCTCTAAATTCCAAGGGTCTTATGTCCGCTTCAAGTAATAAATTGTTTATTGGTGTTGTACGAAAAGCGGAGAAGGTATGACGGATAGCTGTGTGGTATAAAGTTTTAATTTTGTTTAGGGAGGACTTGGGGGCATTGCCATATAAATGTATTCCATAGTCGATTTTGGACATCAAGATTGCTTTTACCACATAAAGGATAGTGCTAACATTGCATTCAAACTTGTTACTGGATAGGCATTTTATTATGTTGAGTCTTTTTGATAGTTGTAAAGTTAAGTTTTCGATGTGATTGTTCCATTTGTAATTCTTATTAATTGTTATTCCTAGGATTTTTAGGGTGTCTACATCCTTTAGTGTTATGTTAGATGGGAGGAGAGTGAAGTTGCAGTTTCTTTTCCTGCATACATGCAAATGTTTACATTTGGTGTCTGACAGTTTGGCTCCTGAGTAGTCACACCATATTAGGATTTCCCTAAATAGTGGATCTAAGTTGAGATTAGTTATTTGTTTGTTAAGCTTGTATATTATAGTGTAGTAGTCTGCATAGGCGGTGTATTGGCAATTCTTTTGTTTGGCTATTATTTGGTTTAACTTGTTGTAGGCTATAACAAACAGGATAACCGACAAGGGTGAGCCTTGGGGTATGCCGTTGTCTAAGGGTTGTGAGGATGAGTATACCTTATTGGTAAGAACTGTTATTTTTCTATTGGTAAGAAAGTTGAATATATATTTGGCTATTTTTGGACCTATTTTCCAATCTTTGAGTTCATCCATGATGCTGTGAATGCCTACCCTGTCAAAGGCTTTGGCAAAGTCTAAAGAAATGATAGAGGCATGGTTTTTTGTTGACAGGGAGGAGGTTATCTGATAATCTAGTATGGCTAGAGAATCAGAGATCGATTTTCCCTTTTTGAATCCGAATTGACGGCTGTCTAATAACTTGCAGTTTGAAGCTAGCCACCAAAGCCGTTTAGATATAATTTTATCCATGACTTTTGCTATGCATGGGTTGAGGGAGATAGGGCGATAAGAGTCAATGGAGGTTTTATCCAAATTTGTTTTGGGTATGGGTATAACAGTGCTAACTTTAAACTGCTGGGGGATATGTGAGTTAAGGATGTTATTGAAAAGGTCTTATCAGACCTTTAAGACCTTATAAGAGAAGTCTTATCAGTAGGCTTGGAGATAGGTTTTTTATTATTGGGTAGCTAATACGGTCTCGTCCCGGTGTCGTGCCTTTAAGTTGATTAATGGAAGCTAGCATTTCGATCATGGTAATATCTTTTTCAATACTAAGGGCAATAGTAGATGGGGTGTGTGAGGAGTCGTGGGTTGAATGTGATTTTTGTTGAATGAAGGTTGAGGAAAAATTGTTGTCGAGTGATGAGTTTGGGTACTAAGTATGTTTTGTGTGGGGTTGTTGGGGTCCGTAAGGCAATGAATGTTGTGTTGTGTTTTTAAGCCACAGAAGCGGTTTATGTTTGACCATATTTTGAGAGTGGAGGATTTAGGGCTTATTTCAGCTGTAAAGTATTGAATAGATGTTCGTTTCCTAATTTTTATTTCCCGCTTAAGTTTGGCATTTGCTTTTTTGTATGCAAGTATGTTTGTCATGTCAATGTTTCTGTTTAGAGTACGCCAACATAAGCTTTTTTCGTTTTGGAGTTGTTGAAGGGTTGGGTCCCACCATGCAACAGTTTTCTTTATTTTAAATTTATGTGATTGGGGAATGGTTTCATTGGCTGCTTGAATAATTATTTTAGTTATGTTGGCAGCTTCTTTGTTTATGTTTGGGCTGGGAGGTCTTTCGTTGGATAACTTTTCGGAAATCTCTTGAAAAAGGGGCCAGTTAGCTTTTTTAAGGTTGAATCTGGGTCTTTCAACAGGGCAGGTGATGTTCTGTTCAAACATGTCGATATAAATGGGACCATTTGGAGCTAAGGGAGAGTAAGGGTGATGCAATGGAAAGGTCTATGTGGGTGAAGGTATGGTGTGTAGTAAAGTGAGTTGGTGATCCGTTGTTGAAAGTTATTAGTGAGGATTGGTTAATATATTTAAATATTATGTTGCCTCTAGTATTGTTGGGCTGTGAGCCCCAACTTCTATGCCAACTGTTAAAATCTCCTGTAATTAGGAAGGGTGGTTGTATACTGTCGTAAATGTTTCTGAGGTTTTGTATTTTAAAAGGTTTTCTGGGTGGTATGTACGATGAGATTATGGTGAATTCTATTTTGGAGTGAATTTTTACTGCTATAGTGTCAAAGTCAATTGCATTAGTCGGTACGATTTGCTGTTGTATTGAGTTGTGGATTAGAAGTGCTACACCTCCATATCCGTTTATAGCCGTATTTTCGTGGTAAAAGGTATAATTAATTGGGATAGGGATGTTCTGGGTGGAGAGTAGGTGGGTTTCTTGTAGTGATATTATTTTTGGGTTGTGGTTTTTGATAAGGACTTGCAACTGGCTATAATTGTTAATGTACCCGTTTAAGTTCCATTGGAGGACTTTTAGCATTGTTAAAATTGAGATTTGGTTGATAGTCTATATGGTATTATCTTGTATGTAGTCTAAGTTTAAATGCTGTCGCTATCGCTGTTAAGTAAATGGTTTGTGATTTTGTTGTTTTTCTTGGGTTTTTGTTCATTTTTTTCTTTAGATTTGAGGGGCTTGGCGAGGGTGTTTGCTTGTTTGTGAAAATTTTGAGTTTAAGTTCTTCTGATAGGGATGAGCTGAGTGATGTTTTTGATTTTGATTTTGATGTTGAGGCTAATGTGGGGGTGGTGTCCATGGGTACTTCGAGGTCGTCGTATGATGTTGCTTTTCTTTGTTGTTGTTGGGCAGGTGAGATATTTTTGGATGTTTTGCCTGCAGTTTGGTGATTGGAGAAGTGAGAAGGTGGTTTTGGGGGTATTGTTGCATTTTTGGATGGTTGTTCTGCTAATATGGTAGAGTATAGTGCTGGTTGGTGTATGTGTCGGGTGTGGTAAATTTTGACGGCTGTTTTGTGGTCAACTTTTTCAAGGGTTTTAATTGATGTCAGCTCTTTTTGTTTTATGAACGCTGGGCATGCTTTGTCAATTGGGCTGTGTTTGTTGGTTGGGAGGTCGAATTTGCAGTTAATGCAGAACTTTTCATTGGTGCAAGTTTCGTCAATGGATGTGTGTTTCTCTGCGGAGCAGTTGTTGCATAATGTGTTTGATTTGCAAGCTGTTGTTGGGTGGCCAAGTCTGAGGCAGTTGCGGCATCTGAGTGGGAGTGGTATGTATGGGCGTATGTTTACTTTTTCATAACCAATCATCATTGTCTCTGGGAGTGTCAGTGATGCGAAGGTTATGATTATGAGTCCGGTTTCTTTTAGTTCGTTTTTGTCCATTTTCTTAATTTTCCGTATTTCTGTGACGTTTTGCGATTTAAGTTCTTGCAGTATAATTTCTTCTTCAATGTTTCTTAAGTCATTGGAGTAAATTACTCCCTTGGAGAAGTTAAGGGTATTATGCTCATTAACTGATACGGGAAATTCGTGGAAGGTGCTCAGCTTTTTGAGTTTAATGGCTTGGAGTGTGTTCTTGGTCTTGATTAGTAGATCGCCAATTCTTGTTTTTTTGCACGATTCCACTACACCATTGCATGTATAGTCACCCTTCAGTACCAAAATTCCTTACCCCGACGTTTCCTGGCGACATTGTCGAAAAACAAAAACAAATTGCATGGGCTTCGTTTACTTAAGTCCGAAACGAAAGGGGAAACGAAACTTCTACCTGCTTTCGGTTTTCGACAATGATTCTCGCAGCTACTACGTCATATTTTCGGAGCAGCGGGACGCGACAGAGAGACAATTAGAGAGATGTAGATGGAGGGAAGGGAGAGAAAAAAATCGGTGTCGAAAACCAAATGAATGGAAGCGACGTCAGAATACCCTTTTTAAAATATGTTGAAATATTTTTATATATTTAAGATTATATTTAATTAATTTTTCTTATCTAATCATATGGTATGATGAAATTTATTAATAATTGGCTTTAGGCAAAGCCAAAATGTTCATGTTTGATTATTTTCCTTGTGCGATTCTAATTACAAGGCATTGCGTTGGTCGACTATACCCTGGCACGCGCCAGAATTATGGGTTGCAGCGTAATTGGCGGTATACGGAGCAATACGCTCCGTAATTGGCGGTTTCGTATTGCCTCTCCCCTTCTCTTTGCATTTGATGTTCAATTTGCATAAAAGTTACACGCGTGTTTGTTGCATTTAAAATTAAATTTAAAAAAAAAACATAATACCTGGTGATAATAACTAATTCTGGTGAGTAGTGCATATAATAAACTTATTTATTATTTATTTATTTAAAACCTATTTATTATAAACCTCGGAAAGTGCCAAAGCGGCAACGGCCACACAGACTGGAATGGATCGCTACATCCAAATTAAGCGCAAGCTTAGCCCGCAGAGTAATCCGGCAGGCAACAAAACAAAAATTAACCGTGTCCTGAATAACGATAATGAACCAGACAGATCCACTACTAACAGATTTGCCCTACTGGCGGAGGCTGAGGAAAACCAACCAGCCCAAGACACCGCAAAAAAACCCAAGCCCCCTCCAATCTATATTAGGGAAAAAAGCTCGAGTGCCCTGGTCAACAAAATTGCGTCGTTGATCGGGAACGGTGACAACTTTCATGTTGTTCCGCTTATCAAAGGGAACATCCATGAAACAAAGGTGCAAACCAAGACTGAAGAGCACTTCCGAATAGTTTCAAAATATCTGGACACTGTACAGGAAAACTATTACACGTACCAGCTGAAAAGCAGTAAGGGCCTACAAGTGGTAGTAAAGGGAATAGAACCTGATGTTACCGCCGCGGAAATAAAAACCGCCCTTAAAGAAAAGGGCTTCGCCGTCAAGAATGTTATTAACATTCTAAATAAAGATAAAAAGCCACAACCCCTCTTCAAGGTCGAGCTCGAGCCAGAAAGCAGGTCGCTGAAGAAGAACGAAGTCCACCCAATCTACAACCTGCAATATCTTTTGCATCGGAAAATCACTGTTGAAGAGCCACATAAACGAAACGGTCCAGTGCAATGCACTAATTGTCAAGAGTATGGACACACAAGGTCTTACTGCACACTTCGGGCTGTCTGTGTAGTCTTCGGGGACGCCCACAAGTCCGCTTACTGCACTACAAACAAGGACAGTACCGTGAAGAAATGTGGAAACTGCGGAGGCAGCCATACGGCAAACTATAGAGGATGTATTGTGTATAAGGAGTTAAAGAGTCGCATGCGTCAAGCGACCGCAACGCGCAACCAAAATCCACAGAATGCGTACGTTTCGTCAAAAACCACGCCAGACGTTTTCTTCGCCAAAGCTGCGAGATCCTCATTCGGTCCACTAAACACCACCAACGGCTTCTCCTATGCCGATGCTCTACGATCTGGAAGGGAAATTCCAATTCAGCCTAACTCTCAAAGCGCTCAACAGGCCCCAGAACAGCCACACAGCAAAACGGAAACTATGATGCTTACCCTCCAACAAAGTATGATGGAGCTTATGTCATTCATGAAAACGACCATGCAAACGCTTGTTCAAAACCAGAACATGGTGATACAGCTGCTCGTAGCACAACAGTCCAAATAATCTATGCAGGCGCTACGAATATCAATGTGGAACGCCAATGGTGTCTCACGGCATAAACTAGAATTGTCACAATTCTTGACCGAAAACCATATTGACGTTATGCTACTGGTGGAAACGCATCTTACAAGCAAATACAACTTTCATATAAGAGGCTACACAATCTACCGCACAGATCATCCAGATGGGAAAGCCCACGGCGGAACTGGAGTTCTAATCAGAGAACGAATTAAACACCATTTTCACAAAAGGTTTGCAACAAACTTCTTGCAGGCCACATCGATACAAATTCAGTCAAGCAAGGAATCCTTTCAATTGCTGCCGTTTACTGCCCTCCTCGCTTCTCAATCTCGGAAGGACAATTCATGGACTTCTACAATTCACTTGGGGATCGATTTATAGCCGCAGGAGACTACAACGCCAAACATACGCACTGGGGATCACGTCTAGTGACTCCCAAAGGAAGACAATTGTACAATGCAATTATAAATGTGAAAAATAAACTGGACTACGTTTCCCCTGGAAGTCCCACATACTGGCCAACAGACTCACGAAAGCTCCCAGACCTTATTGATTTTGCAGTGACAAAAAACATACCTCGCAATCTAATAAGTGCCAAAGCAGTCTCGGACTTATCATCAGACCACTCGCCTGTGCTTCTAACGCTTCTCCAAAGCCCAGAAATAACCGAACACCCCTTCAGTCTGACGACGACAAAAGCAAACTGGCTAAAATACAAAAAGTACGTGAGTGCCCACATAGAACTCGCCCCGGATTTTAACATGGAATCGGACATCGACTACACTACGAGCGCCCTGGAAGAAGTACTCGTTGCGGCAGCTAAAATCTCTACTCCTCATAGGAAAGAAGTAGACCGAAACAAACACTTCAAATCTAATCAGCAAATCGAACAGCTCGTGCGAGAAAAGAGGCGCACGCGTCGTGATTGGCAAAACAGCAGATCACCAGCTTCAAAACAACGCCTTAAGGAAGCAACCCGATCACTCGACCAGGCTCTTCACCAACAGGAAGAAAATGCACAGCTGAGGTACATCCAGAATCTCTCGCCAACAAGCACAAAGTACCCCCTGTGGAGGGCCCACCCAAATCTTAGTGCCCCAATTGAAACGACCACCCCGATAAGAAACTCTTCGGGATGCTGGGCTCGCAGCGACGAAGACCGAGCTGAAATATTCGCCACACATCTCCAAAGTGTCTTCCAACCAAACCCAGCCTCAAATTCATTCCTTCTGCCAGTAATTCAGCCAGAGTCCTCCCCTCAGCCAGCCGCACCTTCATTCCGGCCGAACGAAATCGAAAAAGTCATAAGAGGGCTAAAACCAAAAAAGGCTCCCGGTGGTGACCTATTGACCCCAAAGATGCTGATCGAACTTCCAAAATGCGCTATAGAGGTCGTCTGCAAACTATTTAATGGAATCATTAATCTTGGCTATTTCCCAAAAAAGTGGAAGAAATCCATTATTATAATGATACCGAAGCCTGGAAAAGACCACACAATTCCGTCATCATACAGACCAATAAGCCTTCTATCTTGTTTGTCTAAACTGTTTGAAAAATGCTTGTTAACTCGCATAATACCACATCTGGAAGCTTGCAATATCATCCCGGCACACCAATTTGGCTTTCGAAGAAACCATGGAACCATCGAACAAGTGAACAGATTAACATCCGAAATACGCTCAGCCTTCGAACAACGAGAATACTGCAGCGCTATTTTCCTCGACGTATCTCAAGCTTTCGACCGAGTTTGGCTCATCGGACTCATGCACAAAATTAAAACGTATTTGCCAACATACACCCACAAGCTACTGGAATCATACCTCTTCAATAGGGTATTCTCAGTGAGATGCAACGCAGCTACTTCGGGCGACTACACCATCGAAGCTGGAGTTCCACAGGGAAGCGCACTCGGGCCGTGTCTATATGTTTTGTATACTGCGGATATTCCTACGAGCGCACAACTAACAACGTCAACGTTCGCCGATGATACCGCTATTCTTAGTCGCTCCAGATGCCCAACGCAGGCAACAACCCAACTGGCTAATCATCTCACAATAGTGGAAAGGTGGCTGTCCGACTGGCGCATTAAAATAAACGAACAAAAGTGTAAACATATAACGTTTACTCTTAATAGACAAACATGCCCTCCGCTTTTACTAAACGGTATGCAGATCCCTCAAGCTAACGACGTAACGTACCTTGGCGTTCACCTTGATAGACGACTTACCTGGCGTAAGCACATCGAATGCAAAAAGATGCATCTAAAACTGAAAGCCAGCAGCCTCCACTGGATCATAAACTCACGATCGCCACTGTGCCTGGACTACAAGTTACTACTGTACAATTCAGTCCTAAAGCCAATCTGGACGTATGGCTCCCAGCTAAGGGGGAACGCGAGCAGCAGCAACATAGACATCATACAGCGCGCACAATCAAAAATCTTGAGAACTATCACAGGGGCACCTTGGTATGTTCGCAACGAAAACATCCACCGGGATCTGGGCATCCTCGCAGTGAAAGACGAAATCCAGAAGCAAAAAGAGTCATACAAAGAAAAACTGTCCTCGCACCCAAATTTTCTCGCTCGGGGATTGACTCGGGTTTCTAGCGTATCCCGCCTTAGACGCAACGACCTCCCAACCCAGCAATCGATTTTTAGGGCCGTCTAACTCCGTATCAGTCAATATGACTGTTAGTTAAGTTAAAAATATAAGATTTGATACACCTCTTGTTAGTCTCGCAAAGAGAAGATTCAAGAAATAAAAGCAACGTTAAAAAAAAAAAAAAAATTTTTTAAGTTCCGAGCGGCCGTTCAATATATTTTTTTTTGTAATAGCAGGGTAACGTATATTTAAAACTGTCCATTAGGGACAACCATTAAATGTTATCACATAAACTTCACTTATAGATAATTTTAAATATTAATATGGTAGAAATAAATTAGAGTAGTAAGGGGAGGTCCAGCGGGTGTGTCCTTTTTAGTCTTCTGGGCTGCTCGCTGTTGTCCAGCAGGGAGCTAGCCAACCGGTTTGGGTGATTATGAAGCCTCTGCATGTAACGTGCGCTGCTTCTTTGTATCTCGTCCTTGACCCAAGGGAAATTGAGAACCTCGTGGATGGTGCGATTGTCATGAAAGACGTGGGCCCCAGTGGCGATTCGAAGGGCTCTATTTTCGAAAGCTTGTATTGTTCGGACATTCGTCTTGCTCGCAGTTCCCCAGAGCTGTATGCCGTACGTCCAGATTGGGCGTATTATTGCCTTGTAAATGAGGAGTTTAGTGGAAGTTCTCAGCTTCGATCTCCTACCCATAAGCCAGTAGAACGATCGAAGTCTTTGATTAGCCTGATTCCTCTTCTTAATCAGATGGGGCTTCCAGGTGAGCCTCCTGTCTAGGGTGAATCCCAGGTACTTGGGATTGTCTACCTGTGGAATTGGAGAGCCGTTAAGGTTAACTGGAGGGCAGTTGCCTTTGCAGAGAGAAAATGTGGAGGCAGTGGACTTCTCATTATTGACGGCAATGTTCCATCGTTTTTGCCAGTCGCTGAGCAAGTCAAGCTGCAATTGCATCGTTTCGGCTGCCCCCAATGCGCTATCGGCGGTGGAAAGGAAGGCGGTGTCGTCTGCATAGGTTGCTGCGAGCAGGTCAGACCTCTGAAGAACAGGGAGGTCGGCCGTGTAAGCATTGTACATCAACGGGCCAAGAACGCTGCCTTGGGGTACACCAGCGTGAGCTTCTCTTATACCGGAGATGGCCTCGCCACATCTAACAGCAAATTTACGGTCTTCCAAGAACGACTTTAGGAACTGGAAGTATGGTCGGGGTAGGCCAGTCTTTAATTTATATAGAAGACCGGGATGCCAGACTCGGTCAAACGCCTGCTTCACATCCAGCATGACGGCTATGCAGTTCTTCCTGGTTTCAAATGCGTCCAGGATGTACTGCACGACCCGATAATTAGTCGAAAATTAATTATTATTAAATATTTTTTTTTTTTTTTGTTAAATTCAAGCCAAAGTCAAGTCCACCTTTCCGGCTCCGCAAGTTTGAAAATAGTTAAAAATTCAATATCTACGTACGAACCACACTTGTATAAATATACATATATAGATCGTCATCATTTTTTTCGAACGAGCACGAATTTTCCGCTACTTGTCCTGTTTCGTGCCTCTAACGCTGCATCTACTCCTCATCAGGCAACATCCGCCTACAATCTGAGAAAACCTCGTTTCCTTTTGGGTTTTTTTGGTTCCTGAAGTTTTCTTTTCATATTCGATTTATGCCGCACACGACTTTGCTCCTTGTAATCGCATTTCATCAGCATCTGCATTTCATCACATTAGTGTGACCGGCCACCACTTCGTACGAGGCACCTATTGCGCAAGTCAGTCGACAGGCGCAGACCAGCGAATTGGAGTCTGAGAATGCCCACGGGAGACGACCAAAAGCCACGTCCGATCCCAACCATCCGTTTGGACAGATCTCAATCCGCTTCTCCGCGGACGCCTCTTTTAAAGCCTAAGGCGTACAGTGCCATTCCAAGGGCAAAAATCCGTCAACACAATCCCCGGTCCTTCACAGAGGCAGACTCGTTCCGTTGCAAAAATGGCTCAAAGTGCGGTCGACGAGGCGCTGAAGAAGTTCATCGCCACAACAGATCGAATTAGCCAATTTGAGGCCAACATAAATACTCCGGGCGCCAGAGAAACGGAAGTGGGCTCCCAATACATGTGCGAAGTCCATCGGGACCAAATTCGGGCACTGTGGGAGAAGGTGGAGAAAAGCTATGAGAGCTGCTCCGATTTGCTAGCCGAATCCGACGACAATGCGGCCACCGCGACAGTGCTGGAATCGAAGTACAGCTTCTGTTACTCCGTCTATTCGAGATGTATTGCCCAGCTTCGAGAGAAAATTGCTTCCCATACCACTCCGGCTTCAGTCAATGTACACACGCCTGCGTCTACAGGCTGCCGGTTACCTCCGGTGGATACCGAGGTCTTCGCGGGTGATTATCTTCGGTGGCCCACCTTCCAAGACTTGTTTACGGCCATTTACATCCAAAACATTTACTAATATATTTTCGTCGAGGACCTGATAGTCCAGTACTATATTGACGGAGTTAGTGGGAAGAAGAAATTGAAGGCGTTCCCAAATTTTTATGGAGTTTTGATCGGTACGTATTTTAATTACAAATAATGTAAGCAATATTTAATTTCTATTTATTTTATTTGCAGATAGTATATCTAAGGTGATCCGGGGAACTCTCGGGAGAAAGTGTTGGGGCACGCTTTGACGTGCATAAAAAATAATAATAAAAAACAAAAAAAATAAATAATAATTAGTAATTAGTAATAATAAATAAATAATAAAAATAATTGATTATAATAATAATAAAAATAATATTAATTTTTAATTTTTTTGAATTCTTTTTTATTGAATGGAAAAGGGAGCGGAGGGGGCGGGGTGAAATTCCTTACAGATTCCTCACGGTATACCCCAGGGATTCCTTGGGGTATTTCCTCAAAGATTCCTCAGAGTATACCCCAGGGATTCCTTGGGGTATTTCCTCAAAGATTCCTCAGAGTATACCCCAGGGATTCCCTGGGGTATTTAGTTCGAAATGCTCTTCGAATAACTGCAGGAATCCTGCAGTATTCCTTGAGTTGTTCAAATTCCTCGATGCGAGGAACTGTTCTATGGAAATTCCTCGATGGTTTGTATGAAACATACCCCGAGGATTTCCTTGCAATACTATTACCTAGACGTTTCCTTGAGTAATCCTTGAGGTATGGTACTGAAGGGCAATAACTTTTTTAATTAGGAAGGGACATAAGTGTTCAAATGTTTTATTGTCTGTTCTTTTTATGATGATGAATTTGGGGCCGGTGTCGCTTGACTTAAAAAGCCTATTTATATCAGGAGGCATTGTTGTTGTTGTAGGGCAGGTGCCCTGCTGGGGTTTTTGGAACTGATCAGTAGATTTGTTGTTTTTTATTGCTTTTTTCAATATTTGTTTTGTGCACTTGTACACTTGTTTTTGTAGTAGTTATTGTTTTTAACTGATAAGAGTTGGGTCTGGGGTTTGCTCACTAGTCACACGTCTTTACTCCTTAAAGCTTAGAGTGAAACTGAAAATATAATTAATTCATGGAATACGAACTAAATACTTTTAATTATTAATTACAAAACAAATCAATTAATTAAAAATTCAATTATTAAATTTGTTTTCTTTTTAACAATTGAAAGCATTAACAACAAATTCCATGAATAAAATATTATTACGTTTTTAAAATACGTCATGCAATGATACACGACGTATTTTAAAACTGATACTCTGTAACGAGTTGTTTTTCTGCTTCCCGCTCGCAACAAGTTGCCGCGGCTAGATCACAGAGTTTGTGGGTCTGTTCCACCGAATTTATATTTCGATCTGATTGCCCGAGCGCAGAAATAATACAAATAGCATTAAACTTTACGATCTCTTTATTCATATGCTTTGTCCAATACAATATTACTTGCTCCTTGTTCCCGGAAACGTGCCAGTTAAAAAAAAAGCGTGCCCTACTTCAAAATCATGCCACTTTCCCATTGGCGTGCCCCCTCGCCCCAGGACCTCTGCTGTTGTTAAGCGGATTTCGAGGGCCCGCTACGATCTGCGTCGCCCCCTCTATTCCTTGCTCCTCCGTTGATGCTAAGCCTACCGCACTTTCTAAACACGGCTGTGCGGCGTGCTGATCCCCCTCCCCCTCTTGGTTACCTTTCCGTTGTCTTACTACCATAGCTTTCTCTCTGAGCAGATGACATTGTTTTTTTTTGTGTCGATTTTCTGTTGAACGCATTACGATGAGCCGATCATGAAACTCTCGTTACTACTGCTCCGGGAACCGTTACGTTCCACTTTGATTCTGTCTTCCCATGGAGTGGCGGTGGCTTGCCCCTCGCCGCCCCTTGGAGTTGCTCGGTTGATGACCGGTGCTTGACCCCCTTTGGCCGCTTCCGCAGCCCCTCGATCCCCCTTTGCCCGCGGCTTCCTGACTTGGCGTGTGGGGAGACTAAATCTCCTCACAACACTGAGAGCATTTCTGGTAAGTTGCGGAGGATTTGTCTACTCAAAATAATAAATGCAACCAAACATAAAATATCGAAAATATATCACGATATTTTTTTAAAGAGGAAAAATATCGATATATTGATATATTTCCGACATCCCTAATGGTTACTAGAATAAATATTCTAAATTTTTGTAATAATCATATTGATTGATTTGCTGATAGCTGTGCAAATATCAATTTAATAAATTGGTTCGGATAGTTTAATTTATAATTTTTTTAATGATATTATTTAAGTAGGTGTATCTTGGGTATTGGATGGGGAAGAGTTTTAAAAGTTTACTTTTAACTGAAATATAACACAAAAATTTAGTTGTTCGATTTGAATAAAATTTGCTAAATATATGTAGAAAAAAACACCGAACTTTTGTGGGAGTTTTGATAGCATATATTTAAAAATAACAAGGACAGCTAACTTCGGGCCGAGCTTAAGTTGATATACCCTTGCAGTTAAAACCGGATATACATATATCGCAAACATCGGATATAGTTGGTCGTATCGTTAAAAGAATATCCTAAAACTAATTTATTAAAATACACAATTTAAAAATGTCCTAAGCTTTTATCTTTAAAAATACCAAAATGGGTATTTTTATCAAATACCATTTCCGATCGTTCAGTTATATGGCCGCTATAAGATTAGTTGGTCGATCGTTATGAAATTTGTTATGTGTGATACACAAATAGAATTTGTACGAAGTTTCAACTTTCTGTCTTCCAAAACACGAAAGTTGTCATTTCCGAATTTTCAGTTATATGGAAGCTATAGGACATAGTCGGCCGATCCTTATAAAATGTACTATGACATATTTTGTCCAAAATAGCATTCGTACAAAAACCGAACTCTAAAATCACCTATGTTATAGCGTTTCCGATTATTTAGTTATATGGCAAGTATAGGATATAGTCGACCGATCCCGGTTCCAACTTATATACTGCGTGCAATCCTTTGCAAGAAGGATGTGTACAAAGTTTCAAGTACATAGATAGCTTTTTCACCGAGACTAGTTCGCGTAGAGACAGACGGACTTACACAGCGTGGGCACCTGATATATTAGCTAGCTTTAGAATAACAAATACTTTGTGGCGCGATAGTATTGTTTTGATTACAAAAAAATAATGATTATTATTGTAACTACATTTTAAACCAAATTTTGGAATTCCTTTTTTGGAAATTGAGGGAAATTAATACATTTTTTTCGAACGATAATTGAAGACATAATTTAATTACACAATGAATGATTTAAGTAGCAACTTCAATTTATTAAATTTGAAAAATTTCATACAAATTTTAGTCAACTCATGTTCTCGTTCAGAAACACGCGCGAGAAATAATGTAAATTTTTTACTTGACTTCTTTAACTTGCAATCCTGGAGGTAATGACTGCTTTATTTTGTCTGCTTTTTCTTTATCCTGCACCACAAGAGTATACAAGAAACGAGAGCAACGGATCTTAAATTTTGTATTAGTTGGGTTTTTTTTTATTTTTACTGCACGTGCATCGGTACGCCGTGCTTTGTTGAGGAAATCCTTCACTTCTTTAATTTCACGTGGCATCTATAAACATGTTTATTTTTAATATAAAAAATAACTTAATTTAAAATAGACTTACGATAATGGGTTTTAACGCTATATGATTAGCGTACTTCACACTTTGTTGGTTGGGGAAGAAAAGGCAGAGACAGCACTTCCGGTTATCGACGAAAAAAAAAATTTCCATGATTACAATATATTATCGAGAAAAAAGAATCGAAATATTTCTTAATTATTATACCCTATTTACACCAAAATTATAAATGAATTGTGTTATGATTTAAAATCCTTTTTAATGATTTTAAGACAGTAAGTCATTTTAGTGAAACATTTTTTTAAGACGTCTTAAAAAACCATCAAGCAACCAGATCAAAAAAAGTTCTAAATTCTAACCGGAACCGATAATTGTTTTACAGGTCCGCAGTGTAAAGTTTTAAAATCAATAAAAATTATTACAAAATCTGAAATATAATGATCGTTTTTTTTTTTAATTTGCTATCAAATGCTTTTTCATAATCACTGTTCCCAATTCCCAATATACTTGCAACGGTATATCAACTTTGGCTCCGCCCGAAGTTAGCTTTTCTTGTTTATTTCTTAGGTTCATATGATACTAAAGCTGTGGTGGGAAAAACGCACAAATGTTTAAAATTTAAGTGTATGCGTAGCAGCAAAAAATAATGAGAGCAAAGCATTCCCTGAACGAAAAAAATGCTCGTTTCACTCGCACAACATTCGGGGGTTGAAAACCAAATTGAATGAGTTAGAGTTACAGTTCGCATTCTACATGTTTCGAATGCATTCTAGAATGTTCCATACAACTATGCATATTTGCCTGTTTTTTAGACGCTGATAATAAAATAATAGAAAAGTGAAAGCAAGTCATTGTTTTTTTCCAGAAATATTCATTATTATGTTGTATATTTTATTTTACACCGGCCGAAAGTCACCGCAGCTATGGCCGATCCCCGTCTGCACCTAAAGTTTGCAACTTTTTACAATAAATAAAATAAATTTTATTTTACATATTTTTCTTATAAAAATTTAAAATATTTTCAATATTTATTATTAAATACTTTTCCAACACAATTTTGCCACAAAAAATATTTGTAAAATAGTTTCATTTGGAAAAACTTAAGAAAACTAAACAAAAAACACTAAGAAAAACACACCATAAGTAAAAAAGACTTTCATTATAATTAACCTTTCGGTTAATTCCCTCATTATAAAAAAAGTATTAAGGAAGCGTTTTGCTCAACAGAAGAAAATAAATGAATGCATAGAGTGTGTTAAAAACCATTCAAGACATTCGTCTGCATTCCGCATTCCAAAAGCACTCTTTTTACTTCCCACCCCAATTCACTCGGTTTCGAAGCAAGGGAATGCCCATGAGTTAGAATGCTCTCTCACTCCCTCTCACTCAATTCGCTGTGTCTCTTGCACTCATTCATTCTATTCCATTCGGATGTATTCTATGGCTGAGGCAATAAGAATGTATTCTGGCAGACCTCTACTATGCATGCGACCGTATTAATCAAGTATTGACAAGTTAAAATGCAAGTCGCCACGGTTTATCGTTATCCTACCCACTCCAAATTGCGTTTTAAAAATTTTAAACATCATTCAAAAAAATGTAAAGGGTGTGCGTTAAAAAAAAAGTTATGATTTTTTGGGACACCCTAATATACATATGTATATAACGGCGCACCAAATTGGCGTACAATTTTTCATTTTCAGTGCGAGTGTTAGAGCAGCCTAGCAACAAAAATTCTGAGAAGCGCATAACAATTGAACAGAAGAACAGTTATTCTCGGATGATGGAAAAAGGAAAGAGAAACATATCACCTTTTAACGGGGAAAAGTATTCCATATGGAACTTTAGAGTCGGGGCCTTATTACAGGAAAACGAGTTGCTAAAAGTAATTGGCGAGATACTAAGAGGTGATAAAAGTGAGGAATTGATTATTTGAGTGACTTTTTTTGTAGTATTTGCTAAAAATGGGAAAATGGAAATGGGAATTGATGATTTGGTTATTAAGTTAGTTGCAGCGGGAGCCAAAATAGATTAAATTTGCTTCAAACACTTCCAACTAGGTATGATGGAGTAATAACAACAATAGAAACTCTCTCTGAGCACAGTTTAACATTAGCCTTTGTAAATACTCGGCTTCTTGATCATGAAATCAAACTAAAACGAGTTGGCAAGGACACAAGTGAAAAAGTGTTGCAGGCTATAGGCAACCGAGTACATACAATAGGAATAGTACATACAAAAACAAAAAAACAAAATTTGTGAAGGAAAAATTTTAGAAGAAGTGAAAGCCTAAGCTGAAGTGTTTTCATTGCGACAAATTAGGCCACATGACGAAAGACTGTTTCTTCTTAAAATGGCAGGCAGGCGGCAACCAGATTATTCATGTCCAGAGTAATGTCAGAGAGACACAGGCCCAAATAGCAACAGCAACGCATCCAGAACGCTCTTTTGCATTCATGACGCACGTAGCTGTTAGAGAGCGACAGACTCAGATGGCAACAGCGCAGCCGGATTGTGCTTTTGCTTTTATGATGAAATTAGCTAATTCCAATGAACAGACGGCGTAGATTTTATATTAGATTCAGGCCCTGAATTTCAGGGGCGTCAAATCACATAGTAAACGACATAACTTTATTTTCTGAGTATGAGAATATAAATCCGAGTGTGGCGATTGAGATTGCAAAGCGTGGAGAATTTGTGTATGCTACTGCGAAAGGACTATTTAGCCTTAACAATTCCGGGAAAAACATTGCATTAAAAAATGTGCTGTATTGCAAGGAAATCCCGCACAATTTGCTATCTGTGAAGAAAATGCTAGACCCAGGAATCTCCATCCAATTTAATCCGGATGGTATAAAAATAATCAAAGATGGTAACTTGGCATTTTAAGGATTTTGTAAGTGTAATGTGCCGATTGTGAAATTTTATTTAAATAGTAAAGTATATACATCACTTCCCTCTCTTTCTCTTAAGCGAACGGTCGTGTTTTTTTGTGCGCACTGCGTTTTATTATAAATATTGGTAATATTGGTAATATCGGTGTTTACATACTTGTGAATTAAATCTTGTGAATCTTAACAATCTTAAAGCCTAAACCGTATCGCTTCGCGAGTGCTGTGGTATATTTGGAGTCGAATTAATAAATTGAATAATTTCAATTCCAAGCATAGCTCAGCTCTGCTTCTATTCAAAGCTTCCGCTTCGGCTTCCTATTTGGCACAGTGGCTCAAGAAATTGTGTTTTTTAACTTTTTAAATATTAATTTTTGTTTTATTAAATAAAAAAAATAAATAAATAAAAAATAAAATGGAATTTAAACTTGTCTGTGCCATTAAGTCTTGTAACAAGACAATTTCCTCATCCCAGCCTGCCATATGTGAGCCTATGTGAGAACGTCGTACATGCCAAGTGTGCCGGTTTCACTGCATCAGTTTCGGATGCCATTTCCCGTAGGTCTGGGATACATTATTGTTGTGAAAATTGTCGTGCTGTGCAAGGCGAAATAATGTCGTTCATGAGACAGACCAAAAATGGATTTAAAGAGCTGATCACTGGTTTTCGTAAAATCAATGACCAGCTCTGTGCGCTGGACACTCAGTTTAGTGGCCTTCAGCTGCTAAATGAGTCCCCTAAGCGTAAGAAATCCGCTGTTTCTGATCCGCCTCAGCCTGCTCAGCCGACATTAATGCAGCCGCTTATATCTCTGGCCATTCCAAGGGCTATATTTGTTTCTCGGCTCGCCCCTGATACTTCAGAGATTGATATCTCGGCTTATATCAAAGCCAAAACAGAAGCCGATATAAAGGTGGAGGACATACAAAAATTTAAATATAATTATACAAGGCGCACGTCTTCTTTCAAGATTCGTGTGCCCGCGCTGATGTTCAAGACGATTTGTTCTCCCAGTTTTTGGCCAGAGAATCTTTTCGTCCAAGAACATGAGCCTAGTTCCGTGAAGAAAAAAGTTCAAAAACCAGTGGGAGTGAGACTTCCGAATATCGGAACCACTGACCAACCCTCCACCTCTTCTTTGGCTACTAACCCCAAAAACTAGTTTCCTCACTAACTCTTACCTATCAGAATACTAGGGGGCTACGTAGCAAACTCCCCAAGCTATATTCTGATAGTTCTTTCTTTGCATCCCATATAATAGCATTTACAGAAACCTGGTTAAATCCGGAGATCTTTAGCTCCGAAGTTTTTCCAAGTAAGTACACCACTTTTAGACGGGATCGATCTCAGCAAAGAGGAGGTGGAGTCCTCATTTCGGTAGACTGTACTCTTGCTTCTGAAGAGGTGAAATCCCATGAGTTTGGTGACATTGAATTTATTTGCGTTAAAATCACTATGTCCGATAAAGCTTTATACATTACATGTTCATATATACCTCCTATGTCTGAACCGCCTACATATTGGCAGCATTTGTCCGCCATTCGATACGTCTCTAATCTTATGACGGATCGTGACCAACTCGTAGCGGTGGGCGACTTTAATATCCCAGAATTAAAGTGGTCCAACGTTGACAACTCACCATCTTTGTCACTTATAACTTTGTCACACCATGACTTCACTGCGGGCATGTTTGACATGTCCCTAGGTCAGATCAATCATGTTAGAAATGTTAGAAGGTCGGCTTTTAGACTTATGCTTTGTATCTGATCCTGATGGTACTGCTCTCTCCAGAGCTTTTCCCCTATCAACCCCAGAGGATCCATATCACCCCACGCTGGAGGTCTCAATCGAAACCACTCCTGGTATCGATCAGATGTCTCCGAGCGTGGTAAATAAGATTCGCTGTTTCCGTAAAGCTGATTTTCAGAAACTTAATAGCCTTATCGAGACTTTTGACTGGTCTGATATTCTGGCGTGCACTGATCTTAATGTCACTTTAGAAAAATTTTATTTTCCTTTAAATACATTTTTTGACTCATGTGTGCCTTGGAAATATCCGTCCGCTTCAACAAATCCTCCTTGGTTTATAAAGTGCCTCACTAACCTAAAAAATAAGCTTTTACTTAAATATAAAAAAACCTGCAGTAGTGTTGATTTCTCAACATACCTACTAGCTCGGTTGAATTTCACCGTGCATAACGCGGAATGTTATAGGAATTATATTGACCGCTGCCGGATACAATTTACTCAGGATGCAAAGCAGTTTTATAATTTTGTAAACACTAAGCATCTAAACATCTTTTTCACCCCTGCTTACGTTTGAAAATTCCTCTGCGACTTCTGATCAGGCCATTGCCGATCTATTCGCAGAATTTTTTCAAACAACTTATTCTCCTCCTAAACTGACTGATCAGCCTTACGCATATAACATTCAAGCAGCAAATCTTATTTTCTGTCCGTTTTTTTCTGAGAACAACTTATTATCTGGTCTTTTAAGGGTAAACCCCATTTATTCGCCAGGCCCCGACGGAGTACCAGGCTGTGTGCTAAAATACTGTGCCAGGGCTCTGTGCAAACCTCTTCTTAGACTTTTCAACTTATCTTTGGAAATCTCGATTTTTCCCCTTAAGTGGAAGGAATCTTTCATAATTCCCTTACAAAAAAAATCGAAAAAGTCCGATGCTGCCAACTACAGGCATCTCTAAATTGTCGGCAATTCCAAAGTTATTTGAAAAATTAATTACTCCTCATTTGCAACACCTTTGCTCTTCGATCATGCTTGTCAGTATGGCTTCATTAAGCGTCGCTCCACCACCACGAATTTATTGGAGTTGTCATCCTTTGTCATAGATGAATTTCGTAAGGGATATCAAACCGATGTTGTTTACACAGACTTCAGCAAAGCATTTAATTCAGTCAATGACTGACTCTTGTTGAGTAAACTGAATATGCTGGTATTTTCTACAGACCTCTTAACGTGGATCTCGAGCTACTTAGATGGAAGAACCCAAAGAGTCTTATTAAAAAATGTACATTCCCGATTGGTCCGTGCTACATCCGGCGTCCCTCAAGGAAGTCATCTCGGACCGTTATTATTGACTCTTTTTATTAATGACTTGCCCCCTGCTTTAACGAACTCTCTAGTTCTTATGTATGCAGATGATGTAAAGCTTTGTAATGTAAAGCTTTTTCTTCAGTACAAATCCATCTCTGCCCAATGCAGTCTTCAGTCGGACCTTGATAACTTTCAAAAATGGTGCTTAGCTAATGATCTAATACTTAATGGATCTTAATGCAAACATATGTCTTTTTATCGTTCTTGCCCTCTGCAAGCTACTTATTCTATTAATGGGATTGCCTTAGAAAAATTGACCCAGGTTAATGATCTCGGCATCCTATTAGACATCAAACTTAAATTTGCCGACCATATTTCCTTAATGGTTAATAAGGCTAAAGGAGTCCTTGGTTTTATCAAAAGGTGGTCAAAAGAATTTAATGACCCCTATATAACCAAAACACTATTCATTTCTTTGGTCCGTCCTAAACTGGAGTACGGTTCATGTGTCTGGAGTCCCCAATATGGAGTACATCAGGACCGCATAGAATCCGTACAAAAGAATTTCCTAACTTTTTCACTTAGAGGTCTAAACTGGGATGCAAATCTTCACCTTCCATCTTATAATAGTAGACTCTTACTCATAAACTTACCTAGCTTAACAAATCGTAGGAGAATGCTCGGTGTAGTCTTTCTGCATAACCTTATTAAAATAACGCTTAAAATTTAACATTCCTAATAGAAGGACTCGAAACTTTAGTCCTCTGTTCCTTAGCCGTTGTAGTTCGACATATGCACTGCATGACCCTTTTAGGGTATTATGTTCGAACTACAATGGTCTCTACTCCATAACATCTCTTTCCTGTCCCTCAAACTTAAAATATAGAATTTTAAATTTCCTTACTAACTCCTCCTAGCTTAATAATAAACAAATAGCTTAATATATTCTAACAAATCGTTTCTTGAGCGCCCCTCGGTCGTCTGGGCCTCTAAGCTTTATGATGAATACAGGAATGCTAGCTGATGCTCTTATTGATGCACAAGCCATTTCCAAATTCTGAAAGACCGGTAAAAAAAAAAAAAAAAAAAAGTTTAAGTGATGCAGAATATCGCTTGTGGCATGAAAGTTTGAGACATATTAGTGTAGGAACATTTTTAGAAATTAAACCAAATAGCTTTTTTGAAGATGTTGAACTTATAAAAAACGTACAGCTAAATAAAAATGGAATATGTGAGGCGTGTATTAACGGAAAGAAATCTAGGCTAAAATTTGGGAAATTGAAAAACAAAGAAAATATTGACCGCCCATTGTTCGTACTTCATTCTGACGTTTGTGGTCCGATTACACCCTCAACTATTAATAATAAAAACTACTACTTAGTATTTATTGATCAGTTCACACATTACTGTGTGACATATTTAATAACTTATAAATCAGACGTGTTTTTTTTTATTCAAAGACTTTGTGGCGAAAATTGAAGCTCATTAATTGTACTAAACTTAATAAAAGTTTTTGGGGTGAAGCTGTTTTAACAGCAACTTATTTAGTCAAAAGGTGCCCCAGTAGAGCTTTGGAAAATATAAGAAAAACACCATATGAGATGTGGCATAAAAAGAAGCCAATATTAAAATACTTGAAAGTATTTGGATCGACTGTATACGCACTAAATAAAGTGCATAAGCGAAAATTTGAGGAGAAATCTATTAAGACTTTACTCGTCGGGTATGAGCCAAATTGGTATAAATTGTGGAATGAGGAATCAAGAAAATTTATGATAGCTAGAGAGTAGTGGTGGACGAAAAAAGCATAAAATCTAAGAGTTCAAATGGAAATGACTCTGTGGTAAAACATAATGATGTTAGGAGAAGTCATGATTCTCCAATTGAAGAGAATGAAGAGTTAGATTTTCCATCACAGGAAATGAATGAATCAATAGATTCAAAGTCTGGTGAAAACTCAAATGGAAATTCCACTTTTCTCTAGAATACCGATCCAGAAGTTGAAACTGGTGATAATATACGAGAAAATGAAAATCAACAAGTCAGACGCAGTGAGGGAAATAAAGATAAACCAAAATGATCATATAGATTTTTAGAAAAATCTTCTTTTCTTTCTTTCAAAAAAAAAAAATTCTTTTAAATACCCAAATATGTTTAAGTGATATTTCCAATACTTATGAGGAAATTAAATTTCGCGATAACAGAGCCTTGTGGGAGGAAGCCATTCAAGATGAACTAAATTCGCATTTTTTAAATAAAACATGGTGCTTAGTGCAAAGGCCTATGGATAAAAACATAGTAGATTGAAAGTGGGTTTTTAGTTTAAAGCAAGACGAAAGTGGTAACTTACTAAAAGAATACACTAAACCCAAGAATATATGATGGATTATGATGAGACCTTTTCACCTGTTGCACGAATTTCTAGTTTCAGATTTCTTTTAGCATTTTATAATCAATATAATTTACTAATCTATCATATGGATGTTAGGTTAGGTTAGGTTGAGGCGGCGATGCGGGGCCAATGACTGACCCCCCATCCATTTGAGCCGCTGTGGCTCCTTGTGATACCGCACAGGCAAAGGTCCTACAAGAGGTCCTCTCCCTTCCTATCTACTGATGTGCCCAAGAGTGTTCTATCCTTCCTGCGGCGGCTTGCGGTCCAATCCAGATTTGCGGATGAAAGCTACGAGTCTGCGTGGAGCTCCGCGAGGTCTGTTAGATCCGTGAGTATTGCTGCGTCCAAGAATTTAAGTCGGCAGCGGCCACAGCGCAGGGCATTGACACAGGAGGTGTGTGACTGTCTAATTCGGCATTTAAAGTTAGCGAGCGTCCGCTCAGCCTATTCTGGAAGGTTGGCGCCACTCTCGTTAGTCTTCTTATTGCACTCGCATCCTAAATTGGATTTCAAATATTGTACATATTTCCATATTTCATATGCGGCCCAAATAAAGTTTATAACGTTTAACTTGATTAAATTCTGATTTTTATTTACTGGCATTGAAAATCATCAATGACCAAACATTAGTGAACCCCGTTAATATATTTATATACACATCAAATATACACAAATTACTAAAACAAAAACAAAACAATTTTGTAAACAGTGTTATGTGTACAATTTTCATACGTGGCTAATAAGTTTGTTTATAATAATAAACAAATTATAATATATAATATATTATACATACATACAGACATAAACATAAACGTTAGTTCGCCCGCGCATAGGCTTCATACAAACATACGATCCACAACGCAAGTGCATTCGCTCGCACATAGCTTCATATATATATAAGTTCCACAATTCCGCTACGGTTCTGAGCGCACAGTGGGACAGATCGTGTTCGCCGCGAGCAAATAAAATTTACTTCGGTTGTTCTTAACTTAAAATAATAAATCATTAACTCCAGCGGCGCCGTCACAGGAGCACCAACTCCAACCCGTAGTGCTATTTTAAAGTGCAAGGCCCTGGGCATTCTCCAGGACTTACAGAGGATCCAAGGAGCTCTTCAGCCTATTTCCAAGGTGGATGATGCCATGCTACACGTGCGACATGGTCAGATAGCCATGTTCAGCGACTTCAAGGCCATCCACGGGGAGCTTGAGGATTTTGACATTTTGCAGATAAGCGGTGACCTTCGATGGACTGTTTCGGAGCTCGTAGCAATGATGCAGGCCGAGATTGAGCACGAGACGACCCTTCCCTTTTTCGCATATTGCTGCCCACTCCACCCTTGCCAACGGAATGTCCACCATGCAGGCTGACCTAGGGTTAGGTCAAAGTTTTCAAGTGCTGCCTCCTCTGCCGCTCCCTACGTTCAGCGGTGGATACTCGGAATGGGTTGAATATTACTCGATCTTCTCTTCAATCGTCGGCAGCAATCCTCGTATTAGTAAGGTGGAAAAGCTGCAAAGGTTGCGATCTTGCCTTCGGGAGTCCGCTTTCGAAGCAGTTCGTTTCTTGGAAGTCTCCGACGAGAACTATGATGTTGCGCTGAACTTATTGGAGAAACGATTTAATAACCGTCGCTTAATATTTCAGACACACGTGAACGAGATTCTGGTCCTCAGTCTGTTGGAAAGTGGCTCAATAGCAGCTCTTCGAGGTCTTTCGGACAAATTCAATGCCCATATGCGAGCCTTACAGAATTTGGGTACTTCAGTTCAGATCGCCAGCTGCATCATCGTTCAGATTCTGCTTCAAAGGGTGGACCCAGGCTTAGTGGGAGGAGAGTCAAAACTCCTCAGGTTCAGATGCCATCCCTACTTGGGAGTCGATGGCCGAATTTTTGGACGGGCCGGTGTAGGACGCTGGAGGCTATGGACGTGGCCATCGGAAGGCGTCGAGGTGCAAATAATAGTAGATCATCCTTTATTGTTACCAATTCGCTTCCTTCTACCTGTGCTCTATGCGGTGGATGGTCCCATATAATGTCTGCATGCCCCCGATTTCTATCAATGCCCCCTGAGATCCGCCTTGGTGAGGCCAGGCGACTCGGTCTTTGTCGAAAGTGTCTGCAAACGGGTCATCACATGCGTGAGTGCCTCGCTGCTAATTGTCGCAGTTATGGAAGGAGGCATCACAGCCTGTTGCATTTTCTGGAGCCGCAAGCATCTAGCGGCCAGCCTTTGGTTGGTCCTCCCACGTCAGCCATAGCCGAGGTCGCCGAGCCTGTAGCCTCTTCGCCGTCCACTGCTAATGCACTAGTTTCTCAAGGTCGCAGCGGCGATATATCGTTGCTTGCTACAGCGAACAATTTTGTTCGTAGTCGCGCTGGATCCCTTGTTCCATGCCGAGCTCTGTTGGATTCTGGATCGCAGGTGCACTTCCCGGCTGGCAAGTCAGCTGCAGCTTCGGAGGTACAAATCATTCATGGCGGTGTCTGGTATTGGCGATACCGGCTTTGCGACAGATGGATTCTCTGTTGATGTTCTCCTGCGGTCCCACTATTCCGAATACTCGGCCCTGGTTAACGCCGTCATCGCCGCCAATATCACGGACCTGCAGCCTAGCTTCAGTTTGGATGTCTCCTGTTGGAATATTCCTGGCAATCTTTCTTTGACCGTCAGCCAACGGGTACAACAGGGGGACCTACACGCAAGCAATTGCGTGCCGTAACTGTGTACACCGCTGGTAGTGCGACTATACTCTCCACGTGAGGGCGGCTGGTAACAGGTCCCGGTAAGGTCATGTCTCTGCCGAGGATGCTGGCCAATGGTAGTCGGGCGGGGAGAAGAACACTCGCTTCCTTAAATCACCCCAATCCAAGGTGGAACAGCATATGCCGAAGGATGCGTGTCCGAGGGGGGGCTCGGACGTTAATATGCGAACTCTGGGGGACCGGCCGACCTCCCAGTTTTAACCAGGCTTATCGTGACAAGCGAGCTATGTCATGATGGACGAACCCCTTCCCGCCTACTCGTGGGACCAAAATATGAACATTACCATTCCAACCAAAAACCTAAGTGGAGAACGAAGCTTCCTAAAAAAGTCCGGAAATGGGGTCACTGACCCGTCAAACTCCAAGGCCCTCAAAAGCCAAGGAGTTGCTGAAATGAAGATGCCCCCCACAGAGGGGCAACATCTGGAGGCGGGACGCGCCGGTGCGGAGAAGGATGCCAAGGCTTCCTTTTCCAAAGTGGGGCTAACCATGGGACCACCGAACGGTGTGGTGAGGAAGACTCCAGGGTCAACCTCTAAACCAACCGGCGGGGCCCCTAAGGCGAACCCTGGTCCGGGAGCGTCTCACTCGACGCAGCGTAAAGGCTCTTACAAAGATAGGAGAATAGCAGCCTTCATTCTGATGAGGGCGGACCCATCGGGCGAAGCCAACCCGGACCAAGCCGAGATTATTAAGTGGGCAAGGGAGATCCTGCCCAATTTTAATCCGGAAAAAGCGGGAGTGAGGCAGGATCCGAGTAAACGCACTGGGTCAGACCCTGCCAAGGAGACCGCGCAAAGCGCGAAAAGGCAGAGGTCCACAGAGGGAGAAGCCCCCCAGGGCAAGAAGAGGAAGGCCCAGCCGCAGCCGTCCAACCGCTCGTTCGCCTAAGTAACGAAGGGAAGAACCCTAATTGGAGTCCTGGACAAGGGCTCCAAGGATGGGCTTATCCCCAAGGACCTTTGGCGACGAGTGGTAAACAAGTTGCATGGGCGCTTCGTGGAGGAGATGCTGCGATGCGGAGGACCCCCACCTGAATGCGAAGACGCAGGATGGTATCAGGGTAGCGTCAAGGTAATTGCCTGTCAAGACGCGAGATCGGTAGAGACTTACAAGCGTATGGTTGCATCGCTTGGAGAGGTCTACCCTGGAGCTAAGCTGGTGGCGGTTGACTGGGACGAGATCCCCAGCAAACCGAGGGCGCGAGCCCTCACTGAAAAGCCAGCCGACCCTAAAACCATACTAACGATGCTTAGGATGTGCAACCCGACGCTGCCCACGGCGGACTGGAGAGTCGCCAAGGTCGAGGAAGCGGAGGGACTGCGGAGGCAGGACGTCCTCACACTCAATGAGGAGACCGTTAAAGCCCTGGAGAGGACGAAGCACCGGCTGAAGTACGGATTCCAACACGTTTCGGCCCGTATCTACAAATCCCATGCGAAGGCCAAACCAGGAGGTATCGGGCTGGAGGCAGACACGCAAGAGCCAGACTTGGAGGAGCCGACCGAAGAGAAGCACCCGGAAGGAATGTCGGATGAGGAGGAGGACATCCTGGAAGGGTACACCTCGGAGGGAAGCGACTTGGCAAGGGCACTTAGTGGAGTCGGAATGGAGGAGGACTCTCTGCTGAGCTCCGAAACGGAGGCAGAAATTACTGTGGTGGAGATTTGTAAGTATGTCCCTGACGATCTTTCAAATAAACCTCCATCACAGTAAAGCGGCGTCAGCTGCCCTCCTACTCCACCTCGCCGAGAGTGGAGCTGATGTGGCCCTCATCCAGGAACCCTGGATCCTAGAAGACAGGATTCTTGGGCTGGGGGCGTCGGAGCTTAGGCTCTGCAAAGCCGATACAACAGGTAAAAAGCGAGCCTGCATCCTCGCAAAAAAGAACCTTAACCTCGTTTTGCTACCCAATTTCAGCAATGAAGACCACGTAGCCGCAGCCATAGAGAGCCCAAATGGCCCTCTAAGGATATGTTCGTCATATATGGGCCACGACCAGGAGGCCCTCCCCCCACACCCGCTACTCAAACAGCTGGTGGAAGACAGCAGGAAGCACAAGATCGACCTGATCATAGGTTGCGATGCTAACGCCCATCATCATTAGTGGGGAAGCACTGACACGAACGAGAGGGGTGAGTCAATCTTCGATTTTATCCTAGGCTCTAACCTTCTGGTGGGTAACAGGGGTATAGAACACACTTTCATAGTCAAGAACAGAAGGGAAGTACTTGACGTCACTCTTTACTCTGAATCCCTAGCAGACAGGATTGTTAGTTGGGGAGTTCTAGAGAAACACTCCTTCTCGGACCACCGATACATAGAATTAGTGGTCAACTTTGAGAACTTTAATCGACTAACGGTACGCAATCCGAGGAAAGTGAACTGGGAGTTATACAGGAAAAAACTAGAAAGTTCCTTGGGGAAACCTCCAATAGGGGACGTTGACAGTAGGAAAGCCCTGGATGCCATGGTGGACACGCTTACGGCAGCGTGCGCCAGGGCATTCGACAAAGCTTGTCCCAAAAGCAGATCAGGCAATAGCAAGTCAAAGAAACCACCATGGTGGTCGCAAACACTCGCGCCCTTTAAAACCAAGGCCCGAAAGGCCTTTAATTTTGCGAGCAAAACAAACTCGGAGATAGCCTGGGAGTCGTATAAAGCGGACCTTAGGCAATATAACAAAGAACTTCGCAAGGCAAAAAGGGGGCCAAGTTCTGCACGAACATTCAGGAAACATCAGAGGCCTCCCGACTAAGGAAGGTCCTCGCAACTACTGCACCAAATGTAGGATATATTAAAACCTCAGAAGGTAACTGGACATCGTCCAGCAGAGAAACCCTATAGGCTCTCACAGAAACACATTTCCCGGGATGCTCTCGAGAAGACACAACCCTGAAAATGCAGAGACAGGGGAATAGCCCCTCCCTCCCCAACAAACTTGAATACCTATTAATTCACAGGTATCTCAACTGGGCGATAAATAGCTTCAAGCCCTTCAAATCCCCAGGCCCAGATGGCATTGTCCCGGCTCAACTAATTAGAGCCGGTCTCAATCTGAGGTCTTGGGTCAAGAAAGCTTTCTCAGCAATTTTCAGGATAGGCGATGTGGTTCGGACGAAAGTCGTATTCATACCCAAGGCGGGAAAACCATCGCACTTCACCCCTAAGGACTTCAGACCAATAAGCCTGTTGTCCTTCCTTCTAAAGACAATGGAGAGACTAATCAGCCTCCATATTAATCTTACTTTAAACCCAGATGATATCTCGGGATCACAACATGCGTATAGGAAGGGCCGATCCACGGAAACGGCACTCCATGAATTCACTACTTTTGTCGAAAAGGCACTTAGTGACAAGGAATACGCACTCATTGGTTTTCTAGACATAGAAGGTGCGTTCAACAACATCCTACCGAGCTCGATAATCAATGCGCTGACGACACTAGGAATAGACAATCAATCCATACGCCTAATAGAGCAGATCCTGGTAAACAGGACAGGACACTAGGAGGAGAATCTATTCATAGATACGTCAGAAGAGGCACTCCGCAAGGTGGCGTACTCTCACCTCTACTCTGAAACGTGGCCGTTAATAGCCTACTGCGATCCCTAGAAGGTGGTGGCTGCAAAGTTATCGCCTACGCGGATGATGTCGCAATTGCCTTCTCCGGAAAATTTCCCCAGACTCTATGTGACCGCATGACAGACAAACTTAGGGTCCTCTCAACATGGGCAGTTAGAAATGGACTAGGTGTAAACCCGTTCAAAACCGAGCTCGTCCTCTTCACCAGAAGGTACAAAATACCAAACTTAAGGCTTCCGAAACTATTAGGAGAAACACTATCCCTTAGCGATAGCGCCAAGTACCTAGGGATTATGCTAAACAGGAAACTGGACTGGAAGTCAAACACTATGGATAGAGCTAACAAGGCAACAATCGCGCTCTATACTTGTAGAAAAGCCATTGGCCTTAAATGGGGAATGTCCCCAAAAATAGTAAGATGGCTTTACAGAGCGGTCATAAGACCCACCCTTTTCTACGGGGTGGTGGTCTGGTGGCCTGCTCTCACTAACTCCACAATAAGAGAGAAACTTAGGAAAACACAAAGGATGGCGGAGGTCTGTATCACAGGCAGCCTACGTACCACACCGACGGATGCCCTAGACTTCATATTCGACCTATTACCGGTAGAGATAATGGGGGTCAAGATAGCCACGCTATCGGCAATCAGGCTACGCGAGACGGGCATATGGAAATGGACTGACTATGGACATATCAAGTTAGATCTACACCACTGCACGCCAACGGGGTCTACAGACTACTGCGTACCTGTCGATCATCCCACCTTAAAATACAAGGTCTCCATTCCAACAAGGGAGGAATGGGCCACACAAATCCCGGGACCAGCCGGTTCCCTCCATATCTACACAGACGGTTCAAAGTTGAATGGCCAGGTGGGAGGCGGTTTCTATTGCGAACGGCTGTGTCTAAATGAGTCCCTTAGACTCCTCGACCACTGTAGTGTGTTCCAAGCAGGAGTAATAGCTATCGGAGAAGCACAGGGACCACGAGGGTAATTGCGCCGCCGACGAACTGGCAAGAGCAGGTACTACCAATCCTCGCCTACCGGAGAAGGAACCAGTAGGTATCCCCTTAGCTACGTGTAGGCTAAAATGCAGGGATCACTTAGACCGCGCATCACTGAGGAAATGGAGAAATCTCCAAAACTGCAGGAACTCACGCATGATACGGCCCATCCGATCTAGAAAGAGGTCAATGATGCTCATCGCCCTAAATAGGCAGGACTGTAGTCTGGCGGTCAAGGCCATTACGGGAAGTTGGTTAATAGGAGCACACGCGGTGCCCTTCTGACTACTGCACCTTCTGTGTCAATGCCCTGCGCTGGGGCGCAGCCGACTCAAATTCCTGGGCGCAGCAATACTCACGGACTTAACAGACCTCGCGGAGGTCGCTCCACACAGACTCGTAGCTTTCATCCGAAAATCTGGATGGGACCACGAGCCGCCGCAGGAAGGATAGAACACCCTTGGGCACATAAGTAAATAGGAAGGGAGAGGACCTCTAGTAGGATCCTTGCCTATGCGGTATCACAAGGAGCCCAAGCGGCTCAAGTGGATGGGGGTGTCAGTCACCGGCACCACATCGCCGCCTCAACCTAACCTAACCTTCTTTGGCTGACCCTGAATTTTTCCGTCCATAGCGCATCGACCTTCTTATCGGAGCCAGTCTGTTTTATGAGCTGCTGTGTATTGGGCAAATTAAGCTCTCAGCCGGCGTGCCATTGCTGCAGAAAACTCGACTTGGATGGGTCGTGTGGAGGCGGTTCACATGTCCAGAGAAGATCACTCGTTTCCACTGCCCACAAGGATGTTCCAGAGAGCGCAACAATGCTGGATGATCAGCTGGATTCTCTGTTCCGCCGGTTTTGGGAAATCGATGACTGCTCCGAGCCTATTGTGAAGCGGACTAAGGAGGAGCTAGATTGCGATGCGCATTTTGTGCAACATGTTGCTCGGCTGGATTCCGGCGCTTCCGTTAAAATGCGGTTCTAAGTTGCTGGGAGAATCTTACCCCCAAGCCGTTCGACGATTTCTTTCCCTCGAAAGGAAGCTCTGTCGCCGTCCGCAATTAAAGGAGAAATATGCGACCTTCATAAAGAAGTATTTGGAGTTGGGTCACATGTCTCCAGTCCCTGCTGATGCGAGCGTCACTGGTCAATACTTTCTTGCACACCATTGTCTTTTAAAGGGGAACAGTTTAACAACCAAGCTCAGGGTTGTTTTTGATTGATCTGCTGTCACCACTTCTGGATATTCATTGAATGACGTGTTGCTGTCTGGCCCAGTTATTCAGCCAAAGTTACTGCATATTCTGTTAAGGTTCCGATGCCATCGGGTGGCCAATACTGGAGATATTTGTAAAATGTATCGTTGCGTCAGGGTGTTTCCTGAGGACAGCTATCTTCACTGTATTCTTTGGCGGGATTAAACCCAGGATGAGTTACAGGTTTATAAGCTGGATACTGTCACCTATGGAACGAAGCCTGCCTCATTTTTAGCAGTTCGGACAATGCATCAGTTGGCAGAGGATGAGAAATTAATGTTTCCAAAGGGGGCCGAAATTCTGCGTCGCGACTTTTATGTGGATGATCTACTTTCCGGAGGCGACTCTATAGATGAAGCTATTAGCATAATGCAGCAAACAATCGGGATCCTTGCCAAAGGCCAATTTCGGTTAAAGAAGTGGTGCTCCAATGTTGCTGACGTGCTGGATAAGGTGCCTGAAAAAGATCGGGAGTCTTTCCTAAGGTTTGATGATGGCAGCAATTTCACAAAGACACTGGGTCTTTCTTGGGATTCTGCAACTGACCACTTGATATTTTCTTTTGATGGGATTCAGTCAATCTCAAAGCCCACTAGACGCGTCGTTCTTTTTTCTGTCGCTCCACCCATTAGGCTTTGTCGGTCCTATAATTTCAAAGGCAAAGATCTTTCTCCAGAAACTGTGCCGTGAGAAGTTGTCCTGGGATGAAAGTCTTCCTCATGCTCTTCACTGCGACTAGAATATGATTTGTAGCAGCTTTGTTAGTTGAGCCGAGTTGTTGGCTTGACTTATGTCGGAAGTAGCCCAGTTGAAGGTCTTCGTTGGAAAGTATTTTTTCTGGTGCGATTCTGCTGTGGCTCTGTCTTGGATTCGAGAAGAACCCTCTCGGTTTAATGTTTCCGTCGCCAATCGAGTTTCGACCATTCAGAGGCTAACTACAGAATTGGAGTGGCGGTATGTTCTCACTTCTTTAAACCCAGCAGATATCCTGTCGCGTGGTGCTCTCCCCAATGAATTGGTTGAGAATAAGCTGTGGTCTCACGGTCCTCCGTTTCTCATTGGATCCCAAGAGACGTGGGCAACCGCGGTCCCATCTGAGAGATCAACCCTGGAGTTACGTGCAAGGGTCCTGCTCATTCAGTCTCCGTACGTGGATATAAAAACGGTTTCTAAGTAGAGGTCTGCAGGAATACATACATTACTTATTGCCTCAGCCATAGAATACATCCGAATGGAATAGAATAAATTAGTGCAAGAGACACGACGAATTCAGTGAGAGGGAGTGAGAGAGCATTCTAACTCATCGGCATTCTTTTGCTTTGAAACCGAGTGAGTTGGGGTGGGAAGTAAGAAGAGTTCTTTTGGAATAAGGAATGCAGCCGAATGTATCGAATGGTTTTTAACACACTCTATGCATTCATTTATTTTCTGTTGAGCAAAATGCTTTTATTAATACTTCCTTAATAATGAGGGAGTTGGCCGAAGAGTAAATTATAATGAAAGTGTTTTTTTCGTGAATGTATGAATAATTCTTTTATTCTTATGGTTTTTAACCGTTATTATTATTTTTAGTGTTTTTTGTTTAGTTTTTTAAAATTAAATTATTTTACAAAATGTTTTTAGCGGCAAAATTGTGTTTTAAAATTTATTTAATGAACATTTTAGAATACATTCGAAATAATTTGAATGCGATCATTTATTCTAACTCATTCAATTCGGTTTTCATCACCCGAATGTTGTGCGAGTGAGACTTACACAGTCGCACTCTCGTTCATTAATTTTCGTTTCAGCATTCTATCTCACTCAACTCATTTTCAAGGTTGTCCATTTGAATGTCGTTTTTTAGCTATTCATGCAGACCTCTATTTCTAAGTATGTACGCTAATTCGTTTCCAGCGCTGCAGAGGGTATTCGATTACGTATACAAGTTTTCTCAACGAATTCGCCACAACGATGTCGCGGCCAGCGATATAAAATCTGGAACACAGCTTTTATTGCGACTAATGCAGCGTGGGCATTTTTGGGAGGACATAAAGGCGCTTCAAAATGGAAAGGAGATATCGGTATTTAGTGCGCTTGCCTCATCCTCTCCCTTCTTGGATAAATGTGGTCTGTTGCGCGTAGACGATCGGCTAAAAAATTCATTGTCATTGGATTTTGATAGTCAGCATCCAATTGTACTTCCTAGAAGCCATCCAGTTATGCGGGCTATAATTGTTGTCTTCTATTAACGGAATTTACATACGGGAACTTGCGCGCAGTTGGCAATCATTCGGTCCCAATATTGGCCCATTGGGGGAGAAAAACGGTGACGAAGGCAACACACAAATGCATCCGATGCTTCCGGACTAAGCCTCGGTTGCTAGAGCACATTATGGCTGATCTCCCGGAACAAACAAATGGTAGCATTTGTTTTGCTACCAAAGCCGTCCTGGAGCTTGTAAGGGATCTGTCCACAGTTTTTTTTCTCCAGACTTTGAAGCTGTTTATATGCACCCGCCGAAGGCCTCAACATATTTGGTCTGACAATACAACCAACTTTGTTGGAGCCAAAAACGAGCTAAAGGAGCTGCTCCTATATTTCTAAGCGATGAGCTTCAACGGGCACTGCTGGAGTTTTGCTCTATGAAGTTCATCGAATGGCATTTTATTCTTCCTCGATCTCCGCATTTTTGTGGTCTGTGGGAAACGGCGGTAAAAACCGCCAAGCACCGCCCGCGGCGGTTAAAACCGGGGGAGTTAGCGAGCATCCGCTCAGCCTATTCTGAAAGGTTCACCTATTCTGGCGCACTCTCGTTCGTCTTCTTATTGCGCTCGCACCCTAAATTGGATTTCACATATTGTACATAAGTCCCAATTTCATATGCGGCCCAAATAAACATTTATAACGTTTAACTTAATACAAGCTGATTTTTATTTACTGGCATTGAAAATGATCAATGACCAATTACTCCTTTTTCCTTATGTTCAGTTTATGAGAACATCCGCAATAACTTTTCACAATCACTCTCTCTCAGAGCAGGAGACTTTCAAATAAAAAGTAAGAAAAAACATAAAAAAAAAGTAAGAAGATCAAATAGTATTTTCAACACTCGATGCACAGTGGTACAATGTGTATCTTTTTGATAATTTGTTTTTATTATTTAAGTTCATATTTAAAGTTCAGCTTAACAACTAATAAATGGGTATTAAGTATTTTGGGTATAGGTATTGGTTTTGGCAAAGATTAAAAAGTACATAGATGGGACATCTCATACAAAGTAAAATTTTCTATTGCGATAGAAAAATTTTCTATTGAACTCATTTTCTATGAGTTCAAATCAGGCTCGGAACGTCAACTTTTTTTTATTTTAAATCTATTTATATTACATTTTTATTTTTTTAAAGTGTTTTCTAAAATTTATAATCCAATCAAAACAAATAAAATATTTTAAAACGCTGTAAAAATCTTAATAAGTGCGGGTGCTACGGCATATTGGCAGGCCGAGTCGTGGAACCCGCTGTAAAATGAAAATATTTGAGAGCGGGTTCCACGACAAACGGCTGGCAGATGAGAGTGAGAAAGAGAGAATTCTATTTTTAGAAAGTAACATTTTTGGAACAATGAAAGTTTGAAACGTTCAAATCAAACTAGTGTGAGAGCAAAGAGATCAGAAATATCTTCTACTATTTTTACTCTTCAGGTCGGATTTTACTATGGATCCTTGTGTTTTCTTTAATACCAACTTTAAGAACCGTTAGATCAATTTCGAGGGTAGCCTAGATGGAAAGCGCGCGATCCTTATCTTTCGGGTCCTGGGTTCGATTTTGTTACTGGGTGGTCGTTTAAATTTTTTTAAAGTTTCAGTTTTATGATCATTTTTATATTTTCTTTTAATTTTTTTATTTTTTTTTTATTTTAATTTTTTTAATAATATATTTTTTTTTTTCATATTTACTTTATTATTATTATTTTTATAACATTCTACAATAACAATTTTTGTAAAAATAAGTGACGGACGTGTCGGATGACAAAATTCCGGAGGGACTCCCTTTGTTTCATTAAAACTACAATTAAAGAAAAATAAAAAAAATTATAAAAGAAAGAAAAAGTTAGAAGTCCTTACTAGGATTTGAACACAAAAATATTGTACATAGAGTAACTACTCTATGCATTACGCTACCACCCCCGTCTTAAGCTGTAGCGACTAAAAACACTATTTGTACTACTGGCTACCACATCGGCGCATTGAAAATGGAAACAAGAAATTGAAAATGAAAATTTGAAGCCAAAAAATTTTTACGCCGTCCTGCGAGCAGTCACACATACATACAAAGACACACTCTTTTTTTTTACGCATACATGTAAAGGGTTCTAAAAATAGAATCGTATGTATGTGCGTTCCCCCCTCACCAACAAGCTCGACGAAAAAAGTTGACCGTTTTGGGCCCTGATGTCCCATCTATGTAATTTATAATCTTTGGTTTTGGGTATTTATTGAACTCCGAATGCTGTCTCAACAGATACTTGAGTAGCCGGAATGCCCAAGACCACATGTGTATATTTTCTTTTAGTATCCAAATGTCAAAAAGGGAAATGAAACCCACTAACTTTCACATACACACATATGTGAAAATATTAATAATAATATAAAATAAGTGATTATTTGGAACTTTATTGAAAACGTATATAAGAAATATATGTGGCAGGCGATTAAAAATACCACTTTGCACCATCATTGCATTTGTTTGTGTTTGCACTACGTTTGAAGGCGAATTCATCTGAAAGAAATAATAAAGATAAAACACACAAGTTAATGAAAAGTAAGTATAAACCACTAATAAAAACCTTTTAATAGATAAAGTTGGGTTGGCAGATACATGCAAGGGTATAGACAGGTTCGTCCGATTAAATAAATCGATAAAATGGTTGGAAAAACAAGAAGACTATAATTTTGCTTGTTTTAAATTTTTTTTTTTGTATTAATTCCCCTCCCATCCACTCCGTCTCTTTTTAAGGGTTTGTGGATATTGTAGTTTGTTTTATTAGCAGGGGAGATTCTCAACAACAAGTACATTTTTTTTCATCGGTTGCAGCGACGTAGCGCAGACATGGGAGGCATTGCCAATGCCATATAAAGGTTTACATAAGTAATGCAGGTGAAGTAAGTTGGCTAAGATTTCTCCACCGGTAATTTTTTTCCATTTAATACATATATGGTTAAATTGTTAGGCAAAAGATCGCGTTTTAGATTGTGATTTTTGCGACAGTCCCCCAAATCCTGGCTCTCTAGCGCGTAGGCGCTGTATAACCGGCATTTTAGCGGAGGTTTGTCAGTACGCAGCCAACTCCCTCACCAGACCAATTCGTAGACGACCAAGGGCGAATTCTGAGAGGTAGGAAGGCCCGCGTGTGGCCAACGAAAGGGCGACGATTAGAGGAACCTACGTCATCGGTAGCAGCGACGGAGCAGCGACAGCGTCCGGAACCACCGGGACGACCCTGGGAGATATCGGCGACGGAGTCGGACGAAAACCAGTAGGAGCGGCATGGATTCGGAGCGGAGCCCGTTTCCGGGAACAAGAAGCAAACATTATTTTATTGGAAAAGAGAATCTAAATAAGGAGATTGCAAAGTTAACCGCTATTTACAGACCCTCCAACTCTGTGAGGTAGCCGTGACACACTGTGGCGAGCGGAAGCAGACAAAACAGTTCTTTACAGTGTAGATTAGCTATTGGAACAGTTTGGCATCAAAACATTTTCCAAAATCATTATCGAAATAGCGTTAATACCAGATTTGTGTTTTGTGGGCGTGACAAAATTTTGACACAAACTTGACCATTCGAGCTTAAGATACAAATCGGATAGCTCTATCTCTCATAGTCATCGAGATCCACGCGCTTAAAATTTTAGCCCGTATATTAGCCGCAGAGCGCACCGAAGTTCCAGTCTCCGGTTTCCAAACTGCTAAGCTTTAAACTCAGGAATTTTCAGAAATAAGATCCATGATTGGGGCCTTATTTAGAGGTGGTAAGAGGATCTGGCGGATAGAGCATAGCGGGTCCTTAGCTGCGGACGACGAATTAATTTTCTCCCGAGGGCTCGGACATCCCATAATCGTTGCTTATTCAACGCCTTGCTGAAGCTGACTGGCTAACAGGGTTGTAAATAAATGCACCTAAGTCCCCGAATACAAGAGAGCGTTGCGCTAAAATTCTGTCAGTAGGTAGCAGAGCAATGTCCAAACGGCGATCCTGAACTAAAATGGCGTTGACGGGAGGTACGTGTTGGGCGGAGCCGGAAGGGGATCAGGCGGGGATGATGATTCCGGAGCGAAAGACGAGGGTGTAATTTGACTAGGCATAGAGTCCCGAAAATCCAGCGAGATGCACTGTCTCAAGAGTTCGGCAATGCTAATCCAAAACCCTGGCCATTGAATGGAAGGACTCAGCTTCTAAGCCCGAATCTGCACCAGAAGGCAGCCTTGCATTTCCTTCGGCGATCCAGAGCTGGTAAATGTCTGCATGTGACCATTGAATCTGTCTGAAAACTCGCGAAGGCTTGCAACAGAACCGGCCTCCACATCCCTAAGATTCAGGATCTCATTTATGTGGGGTCTACAGAATGAATCGACGATTATTATGCACAATAGCTCAAGAGCAAAAGAATAATTCTCATCTTAAATTTCCAATGCGCGGTCAGATCCAGGCGCAGAGTCTCGCAAACAAGAAATGAGGAGTGAGTGTCGATGGTAGTTCTAAACAGTGAGTAGAAGTCAGACCATTCTGCGTATCCGCTTCTGAATGTATGAAGAGACAAAGGTGGCAGCAGCGGTGTGGGCTTAGAACACACAATCGACATTGCACTGACCCTCAAATGAAGTAGAGTGAAGCGTTTGGCAATTTCAGTTTACAAAGACAATGCAATTTTAGTGGTCAGACGGGAGAATTTCCAGAACAATGGGCTGCTGTTTGAGTTGACACCGTCTGTAGCGCTACTTTCAGCTCTAGAATCCATATCTTTACCATTGCAGGAACATACGGGGCGAAAACTTGTGTACAAATATGTGCACGGTAATTCCACTTCGAATGCAATTTATTTAGGGTGGAAAAAAGTTATTAAAACTCGGACCCGACCCACCAAGTATAAAAGATAACAATCCTATGCATTCAACAAGATCGAAAGCGAGGGCTCTAACTGCTCGCACAATAAATGCAATAGCTAATCTGCCGAACAGCTCCCGCTCACGAGAGATAAAATAATCTGGGAGCGCAGCAAAGAGAGAGCGAGACACAGCATAGGGTAGTGCATAAATAATATAATACATGACAACTGATAATAATACACTAAACCTTTATTGCAGCGGCTGATGTTTACTTCTGCTGGTCCCAACAGCCGCCTTCCCATTTTTGTTATGAGAGTAGTCGTACTGATCAGGGCAAAATGAAATCGTTCCTGATACAGACTAAGGTCGGGTTTAAAAAGTTTATTAAATTACCGCACGTTTTCCATAAGTGCGCAAGAGTTACCGAGCGTTCAGGCGGGCAAGACCCGACAGAGTGGTTTGCGGTTTTGTTGAAATTTATGACCTTCCGAATATGACAGTATTCATATTCGTGACAGTGGCCAAGTGATAAAATGGCGCCGATTAATGACACAGTATTAGTACCTACGATACCAAAACCCTTACGAAAGACACCTGACACCCTGGAGATTGATATCTCGGCCTACATTAAGGCCAAACCAATGCCGATATGGTGTCTGACATTACGGAAAATAAATACGATATCAATACCATTTTTTCACCCAGTTTTTAGTCAGAAAAAATTTTTGTTCAACAATATCAGCGTAAAGAAAAAAAATGGCGAAAATTATGAAGTGTAATTCTACGTGGAAAGCACTGACTAACCTTTACCACATTCTCCTCAGTCTAGCAAAACTAATTTCGTCCTAACACTTAGCTAGGTAACAAGCTCTCTAAGCTATATTCTGATAGTTCTCCCTTTGCATCATACATTATTGTCTTTACAGAAACTGCACATGTGGGGTCTATTTTTGCGACATGTAGGACTTCATCAACTTTGAAAATTATAAATCACGGTGACCCGCCCGCATGACACCGTTCCACCAAGCGGCCAATAACTTTCGTAATTTAATAGATTTCGACTCTTTTCGAGATTTCGAACTTTTGAGTAAAATTAAACTATAAATTTAAAAAAAAATTTCTTTTTTTTAAGCTTAGTTTGTTTTTATTGGAGCACTCTTTATGAGTCTAACAATAAGGTTGCAGATCTTAAAATAATACAATATCTAACAGTTTGTTTTGAACAGAATAGAGACTACGTGGTCCTAATAATTAGCGCTGGATTGGGAGGTCGTTGCGGCGAAGACGAGAACTGCTGGAAACTCGCGTGAGGGCTCTCGCGAGATGATTCGGATGTACTGATAGCCTGTTGTAGTACTTTGTTTTGATCTCTTCTCTGACGAGTGGTAAGTGAAGGTCCCTGTGAATGTTTTCATTCCGAACGTACCACGGGGCCCCGGTGATGGTTCTGAGAATTTTTGATTGAGTTCGTTGCATTATATCCACACTGCTGTTACTGGCATTCCCCTACAACTGGGAGCCGTACATCCAGATTGGTTTCATGACGGTGTTATATAGGAGTACCTTGTAGTCCAAGCTAAGGGGCGAGCGGCTATTGATAATAGAGTGGAGGCTGTTGGCTTTGAGCTTTAAATGCGTTCTTTTGGCTATGTGTTCTTTAGGGTAATGTGTGCCAAGAAGCATTTTTCAAAGAGTTTTGATAGACACGTTAGTAAACTAATTGGTCTATATGATGAAGCGATTGTGCGGTCTTTGCCAGATTTTGGTATCATTATAATTATCGACTTTTTCCATCTCTCTGGAAAGTGTCCGTGTCTCGTTATTGCATTGAAGAGCTGGCAAATAGCTCGAACAGCACAGAAAAGAAGTTCAATAATCATTTTTGGTGATATTAGGTCGCATCCTGGAGATTTTTTTGGGTTGAGTTCGTTTATGGTTTTGAGTAACTCATGTGGCCTAAATACAATAGGTTCATACGTTGATGTGTCGATATCTGATGTTGCTGGCAGTGAGATCCCGTTTGATGATGTGTTGGGCTGAAATACATTTTGAAGATGCTCTGCGAATCTGACGGCTCTTTCTTCGTCGCTTCGAGCCCAGTTGCCTGTGGATGTCCTTATTGGCATTGCAGATTCGATTGGTGCGCAGAGAGATGAGTGTGCTCCCCAAAGTGGGAACTTGGAGCTCATTGGGGATAACTGTTCTATGTAATGTTTTTGCGACCTTTCTTCTTCATGACGAAGTGCAGCTGAGAGCCTCTCTGTAGCGTCTTTTAACCTTTGTTTTGCGGTTGGTGATCTGTTGGATTGCCATTCTCGCCGTGAGCGTCGCTTTGCTAGAACGAGCTGCTCTATTTCAACGTTCATGTATCTATTATTGTACGATGTTTTTTGCGTTTGTGGAGTTGATACGCGAGCTACGTACCAAGACGGATTCAAGAGTGTTGGTGGATAAGTTGATATCAGCTTCGTCATTCAAAAGTGGATTCAACTCAATGTGCGAACTTATATATTTTTTGTACTTAAGCCAATTGGTTTTATTCGTTGTTAGTCTGAATGGTTTATCTACCGCAACTGGATGTAGATTTAGATAAAGAAGTACAGGCGAGTGATCGGGCGATAGATCTGGTAAGAAGTTGGCACTAATCAGGTTGCGAGGAATGTTTTTTGTGACTGCAAAATCTATCAAGACTGGCAGTTTTCTAGGATCTGTTGGCCAATATGTAGGTGTCCCAGGTGACACACAGTCTAGCTTGTTGCTTGCTTTTATTATTGCATTGTACAGATGTAGCTTGCATGAAGTTAGTGGCGAAGCTATTGTGGAAGCAGTGCTTGATGCGATTTCTAATCAGAATCCCAGTGCCTCCATGAGCTTTCCCGTCTGGGTGATTCGTGTTGTAGAATAGATAGCCTCGAATTTGAAAATTATATTTATTTGTAAGATGAGTTTCTGCGAGTAGCATTACATCGATATGGTAATTAATAAGGAACTGAGTTAACTCGAGTTTGCGCTGTGAGACGCCGTTTGCGTTCCACAGTGCTATACGGAGTGGAGCCATTGATTATTTAGTCTGTTTTTGAGCAACAAGCAGCTCAATCAAAACGTTCTGGTTTTGCATAAGATCTTGCATAGTTGTCTGCATGAATGACATGAGTTCCATCATACTTTGTTGAAGTACTTTGCATACATATCATTACTATCATTATCATTACATACTTTGAATACATATCATTGTTTCAAGTTTGTTCGTAGACGGTTCTTCTGGTTGATGAGGGGGAACTGATGATCTTGGATTGGTGGGAGCGGTACTTTTAAGCCCCAATTTTAGAGCAGTTGCATAGCTTGCGGATTTGTCGGTGACCTCATTATTGGCTAAAGATTTAACAGCTGAAGGGGGGATGACATTACGTGTAGATTTCATAGGTGGTGTATGTGAGTGAGCAGTGGTCACTCTTTGGTGTGTACGACTTTTCAGTTCCTTGTAGACTGGACAGCCCCTGTAGTTAGCCGTATGGTTGCCTCCACGAAGGTCTCCACAAGCAACGCATACTGGACGAAGCGTGCAATAAGACCTTGTGTGGCCATATTCCTGACAATTATTACACTGCACCGGTCCATTTCTTTTATGCGGCTCCTCTACCGTAATTCTGCGGTGTAGTAGGAACTGGAGAGTAAAGATTGGATGCACTTTATTTTTTTTCAGAGGCTTGGATTTGGTTTCGGGTTCAAGTTCTACCTTGAAAAGAGGTTGAGGCTTTCTTTCTCTATTCAAAATGTTACTAACATTTTTTACATTAAAACCTTTCTCCATCAGTGCTCTTGTAACTTCATCTGGTGTTACTTCCGGATCGATACCTTTTAGTACTACTTGCTGGCCCTTACTGCTTTTTAATTGGTACGTGTAGAACTAAGCGTCTTTTCGCCCACAGTGTATTTTTGTTTAGAGCTTGCACTGCACTATGCTTAGTTTTTGTTTAATTTTCGTTGCACGATCAGAAGACAAAAAGAAAGCACGTCTGCACTCGCCGACGTTCGCAAACGAACGTCATTTTTAAAAAATTTTTTAAAAATGCGAAAAAAACTTAATTTTTTAATGAAAAAATGAATAGCAAGAGCAAGGTAGAAACCCCCTTTAATGCTCCGCTTTGAGGAAACTATGTGCTAAAAGATTTGGGTGGGACTGGAGCCTTTGTCGTGAGAACTAGCAGCTTTATTTGGAGAGACGCGGAGCTCCTTATGAATATCAACATTGACGATATACCACTCTGCATAACCAAGGCATATCTAAGGGGGTTCACTGTATAAATTTTTATTTGGTTTATGAAGAGAAAATTAGCTGTGGTGGCAGAAGTGCGCCGCCTATCAAAGGTAACAACAAGGTACTTGGGCTCTACCAATTGGGTAATTAAGTTTTCTCCAAGGAATAGCCCAGGACAAGATTCTTTATGGTTAGTATGTTAGTTATTTGTGTTGTGTCCTAAACTAATTACGCAGTGTTGTAGTACGGCTAGTTATAAAATACTAAAATAACTGAAAACCAAACAAAATTTTATTTGGAATAATTATTACACTTCAATTGGTGTGTAGTTTTTGTGTGTGTTGTTTTTTTAAAAGCTGATTTATTAAAAGATCTAAGAATGTTTGATCCCTATTTTGTACTTTATACCAAAGATTATAAAGTAGCTAGATGGGACATCTCATACAAAGAAAAATTTTCTTTCGAGCGGGATCCACAACGCGACAAGTTAAGTTTGAGAAATTTTTCGCGCGACAACGAATGAGGGATAGCCTAGTGGTAGAGTGCTTGGCTGATGTGCAGAGTAAAATGAGTTTAAATCAGGCTCGGAACGTCAACGATCCAATCAAGAAAAATAAAAAATTTTGAAATCACCTCAGTTTGTAGTGGAACCCGCTGTAAAAATCTTTATAAGTGCGGGTTCTACGGCATATTGGCAGTCCGAGTCGTGGAACCCGCTGTAAAAAATATGAGACGCAACGACCTTCCAACCCAGCAATCGATTTTTATGGCCGTCTAACTCTGTATCAGTCAATTTGCATCAATAAAAATATAAGATTTGATATACCTCTTGTTAGTTTCGCTAGAAGAAGTCTGTTACAAGATTCAACAAACTAAAACAAGGTGAAAAAATGTTCTTTTAAAATTGTAACTCAATCCGATAAATATTTTCGGAGCTATAAATTAATTTGTTTGGTCATGTCAGAGTACCTCAATGGGAGTCGGATAACATTGAATGTATTTATTTGGTCATTGATATTTTTCAATGACTGCAAATAAAAAGTCCGAATGTATTTAATTTTGGTAAAGTTATAAAAATATTTATTTGGTCGCATATGAAATTGGAATATACAAAAGAACGCCAATTTAGGGTGCGAGCGCAATGAGATAACAAACGAGAGTACCTGCTTTAGATAATAGGCTGAGCAGATGCTAGCTAGCTTGAGATGCCGATTTAGTTTAAGCCGAGCGGCCGAGAAGGAGTCGGCTTGTTACCAAAAATTTGTACATTATTAATTAATTATTTAAACCTAATAGTTGTTTGCTGCCTGACCCGACAGTGTTTTTCTCAAAACTACGTTTTTGAAGTCGGTAACCACTCTTACTCGCAAACTACTGAACTTCTTGTCTTTAAATTAACCATTCTTTTTTAATCAATAATAATATAGTACTTTAATTTATTCATTATTAACAATTATCTGTTATTTCTATATTATTATAACTAAGAGTAAGGATAAGGATAAGAGTAAGGATAAATTAAGTTAAAAGATATTCCATAATTTTGGATTTAATTACATCTAGGGATAGTTCAGGGGACAATAAGTGGGACAATGAGTTATAGTTTTTACAAATAACGCGGAATGGATCGTGTTCCGCAAAATTAGACCTAGAAATCGGTAACCAAAGGGGTCGGAAGGATCTAGTTACTCTATTAGGCACAGAAAACATAAATTTTTCAAGAAGTACTTGTGAGTCAACCTGTCCAAGAATAAGCACATGAAGTAGCATAACCCCAGCACAAGTACGGCGCTCTTTTAAAGGAGGTAGGTTTAGTAGTTTTAACCGGCAATTATACGACGGGAGGGAAGTGGCAGTATCCCAGTTTAAGCTTTTTAACGCAAATAGCAGAAACTGCTTTTGGACTGATTCAATCCTCCTTTGGTGAACAAAGTATTGCGGACTCCAAACGCTAGAACAGTATTCTAAGATAGGTCGAACCAACGATACGTATAGAGTTTTAGTTGTGAAAGGATCATCAAATTCTTTAGACCAACGTTTGATAAAAGCTAGCACACCTCTGGCTTTATTAACTATTAGTGATATGTGGTCGTTGAAGGACAACTTATTGTCAAAAATTACTCCAAGATCGTTAATTAGGAAAACACGATCTAAGAGGTTATTCCCAAGAGAGTACGAAACGATGTGAGGCACACTGCGATTGAACGTCATAACCTTACACTTAGAGCAGTTAAGCAAAAGGAGATTGTTTGAGCACCACAAGAAGACTTCGTTAAGGTCTAGTTGCAGGTGTCTATGAAGGAAATGGTCTGAGAAAGAAAGACATAACTTGACATCATCAGCATACATAAATGTAGTAGCATAGTTTACAACACTAGGTAAATCGTTGATAAAAAGAACAAACAGAAGAGGTCCTAAGTGACTACCTTGTGGGACACCAGATGAAACATTTATAATCTGTGATGAACTGTACTATATGTGGAGAAAACCCCAAAAGACACAGCTTATGAAGGAGGAGATGGTGGTTCACAGAGTCAAACGCTTTACTAAAGTCAGTGTACACCACATCAGTTTGCATGCGGCTCAGAAAACCTCTGTGGATAAACGAAGTGAATTCAAGAAGGTTAGTTGTGGTAGAGCGATGCTTGACAAAACCATGCTGTGAAGTGGAAATAATGCTTTTACAAAAATGTTGCAGTTGGAAAGTTACCAGTTTCTCAAGCAGTTTGGGAATCGCAGATAGCTTAGCAATCCCCCGGTAGTTCTCAATAAGTGTTTTAGAGCCTTTCTTATGAAGCGGAATAATAAAAGATTCATTCCATCTCTTGGGAAGACATGCCAGCTCCAAGGATAAGTTGAATAAGATAGTGAGAGGATAGCAAAGGATATCAGAACAGTACCTTAGAACACAGCTAGGAACATTGTCAGGACCAGCAGAGAAAGATATATCTATTGTTGAAAGAGCTTCGAACAGATCCTGAATTCGAAATTTTGAAAAGTAAATGTTGTTTATATGTGGTAATTTATAAGGAAAAGAAGAGTTGTGGTTATATGAATCGGACGAATAGGTGGTTTGAAAAAATGACGCAAACAGATTAGCAATACCTTGCTCAGAAGAATGTGAAATATTTTTATATGATAGGGAAGGAGGAAAAAGATTTGATTTACGTTTCATATTGACAAAAGAGTAGAAGGAGCTTGGATCATTTTGAAAGTTTACCTTACAATTCCTGATATACTGCTTATAGAGTTGATCGTTGAGAATAATAAACTGGTTGCGAACATAAAGAAAGTTTGACTGGTGGCACATCGACCCTGACTTAAGAAACTTTTTGTAAGCTCTGGATTTCCTGTTCTTAAGACGAGAAAGGTGTTTATTATACCAGGGTGGTTTAGTAGACAATGATACTGGGACTTCCGGAATAAATTTTTTCAAGGCATTATGAATTATTTCGTAAAACGAATCCGTAGCTGCTTCAATTGTGTTTATAGTTGAAAGAAAATTCCAATCGATTTCAGCTAAATGATTCCGAAGGGCCATAAAATCAGTCTTTCTGAAGCATTTGAAACGAGGTTTAGCATTAAAGCAAGCATCATTGTGAGGCACATCAATTAACACCGATGCTAATAGTGTAGGGTGGTGAAAGTCTTCAGGAAGCTATAGCGGCAGGGACCGAATGACTGTCACAGAGGATGACACATTAGAAAAAATAAGGTCCAGAAATCTGCCATGAGTGTTATGAATTGGATTAATTTGGAGCAGGGCAAGATCGGTTAAGCCATCGATAAAGTCGTTATGACAACTGGAAAGCAAGGAATTGTCTACCTCAGACGGGATCCAGGAAATGATGGGAAGGTTGAAATCACCCATGATTAGGATTAAATCACGGTCCTTGGCCAACGAAGAAACAGACCTAATGGCATCAAGATGGTGAAAGTACACAATATCTTCAGCCATGGGAGGAATGTATGAACAGGTCAGGAAAATATGAGACGAGCCAGTTAAAATTTTCACCGCAATGAACTCAATTCCGAACTCGTTCGTGAAAGGAATAATTTCAGAAGGGTACTTATTAGTAACAGCAATGAGGACACCACCTGCAAAAGTTGGACGATCCAATCGAAACACTATGAATTTGGAAACAAAAATTTCATAATCAGAGACAGAGGAGTTAAGCCAAGTTTCAGTAAGCACGATAGCATCAAAATCAAAAGAAGCACTCTTTGTAAAAAATTGGCTCAGCTTACCCAGAATACTTCTAACGTTTTGATAGCAGCAGGAAATTACTATGTTATTCAGTTTCTGCAGGGATAGGATTCTGAGCGTCTTTTGCTAGGAATTCATGAATGATACTGTGCTCAGGCCAAGCTACAGGATCAAGTGCTTTTTCAAGATAGGAATCAGGTAGAACTATTTTAAAAGAAGAAATAGAACGCTTATGCTTAAAGATAAACTTAAAAACAGCTATTTCATTAGGAGCTACCTTAAGATGGTTTAACAGGTGACTCCTGACATCATCAACAGTAGCATTCGGCATAAGCCGAGAGACAAAAATGGCCTTACGAGGAGCAACCGCCCTCAGCGTAAGTCCAGAAGATCTAATTTCAGGCGCCACACCAACCAGAGGCCTTGGAGACAACACAGCTAGAGCAGAGGGTAGGTTGTCCAACGATGGGGGTTGTCCAACGATGTCCAACGATGGAGGCTCCAATATGAGAGGTGGCTCGAGATTTGTACTTGGTACGCTGATCGCTTCTTTCAAGGGATAAATATTAGAGTGCCCTGAAGAAAGGCTCATCAAGTCACTTGGTACTGGAACAGCATAAGTAGGTAGACAAGTAGGCGACGGTAAGATGTTTGGTGTTGAAAATTCATCGACTTGTACAGAATGGGATGTAGGGGTATTCCGTAATTTGGCAGTCAGCAGGTTGTTATTCGGAATTTTTCGTCTGGGGGATTCGCTTAACAACTTTAGCCCAAGGAATTGAGTTTCAAGAGCGAGGAATTGCTCATTAAGGGCCGAGAATTGCTTGCGGACATCTAGGAAACCACTTCTCGTCTGTTTCATAAAAGTCCGCATCTCTGACTCAATTTCTCTACAAGCGATGCAAGACCATGTCAGGCCAATTTTCTTGTTGATAAGGTCACTTATCCGTCCATTGTGTCCTCCTCCAGCACATTTAAAATGTGAGCAGTTATTGCAGAGCCAACACGACAGGTATGAGTCACCCGTGATGGTTCCACCAAATTCACATTTTTTTGCTGTGCAAGTAAGACTCATTTTTGACTTCTTTTTTGACGGAATGCAGACCACTGTAATAGCGTGTAAAGAATTTAGGCTCTCTGAAGCACTCTGTAGCCGAGAGTGGACAATCAGATCGGATGTAAGAGATGACGTTACAAAAGAGATGTGCAACGAAGCTTCGGCGTCGTGAAGAATAACAAACTCCACAGTAACTATGATGTAACGGGTTACGTCCGGAGAGTACAGCTCGGAGAGACTTATGTTGGAGAGTATAGTTAAAGCGCAACAGAGATAACTATAACCGATTAAATGTATAAATTGGAATAAATAGTTCAATGAACTTATTAAGTCGAATTTATTTTTAGGGATTAATTGTTATATTTCAACTTGTCGCAGAAGGAGAAAGCTTGAGTTCAAGATCGAAAATAATTGCAAACTGGCAAGAGCGATCGAAGAAACACGTCCGGGTACGGCAAGCGAATATACAGAACTTAATCGACCGATTCGCATTTTATATAAAAATCTTTCATTTGCAGTGGAAAAGCTACTACTTTTTTTTTAACGTAAAACGAATGTTCAACTTTGATAGGTCGCCATTTTGTCATATATTTATATACCCTTGCAGAGGGTATTATAATTTTGGTCAAAAGCGTGCAACGCAGTGAAGGAAACATCTCCGACCCTATAAAGTATATATATTCTTGATCAGGTATTCCAAAGTCCGGACCAGCGGCACCGACTGCAGTTCTCGTACCTGCGACACCAAAACCTTTAAAGGTGATTCCACTGACGCTAAAGATGTTAATCGAACTTCCAAAATGCGCTAAAGTCCGTAAACTATTTAATGTGATCATAAATCGTGGCTATTTGCCAAAAAAGTGGAAGAAATCAATCATCATAATGATACCGAAGCCTGGAAAAGGCCACACAATTCCGACATCGTATAGACCAATAAGCCTTCTATCTTGTTTGTCTAAATTAGTGGTGCTCATCCCATTGCTCTCGCTGCTCATTTTTTTTGCAAATGCTTATGCATACGGAGTTGTGTGAGACTGCTCACACCATGAGGTTCCGTTGCTCAAGCTATAAGCTTCGTTGGTCCCAGCATAGGCATAGGTCAATTACAATAAAACATTTTCGTGTTTTCCTTATATTTAATCGTTCTAATCCGAATGTATTTTTTTGTCGGAGTGCCGAAAACATTTCACTGCAAGAAATTCATTCTTGTTTCTGTTTCTGCCAAAATGTTCAATGTTTGAGTAATAAGCTCGGCATTATTTGTCATAGTATAATAATAAGCTGTTTTAAAATGGAGGGTTTTTTAATGGCTATAATAAAATATATTTTTAATTATATTGATTTTTTTTAAGCCACTTGTGAATGTTATTATAATTTTATTTTTCAGTGCGCCCACATGGATAGGAAAAAACTTCACCCACCAAAGTATTGGTGATTTTTTGCATTGGTATGGGCGTTTGCTCTCCCGTATGCAGAGCTTGGGCACCACTGGTCTAAATTGTTTGAAATATGCTGTTTAACTCGCATAATACCATATCTGGACGCTTGCAATATTATCCCGGCACACCAATTCGGCTTCCGAAGAAACCATGGAACCATCAAGCAAATGAACAGATTAACATCCGAAATACGCTCAGCGTATCGTATTTGCCAACATACACACACAAGCTACTGGAATCATACCTCAATAATTTGGTATTTTCATTGAGATGCAACGAAGCTACTTCGGCCAACTACATTATCGTAGCTGGAGGTCCACAACGAAGCAGATTCGTCACTTGTCTATATATTCTGTATACTGCGGACATTCCTACGAACAAACAACTAAAAACAACTAAATCCGATACCGATCTGTACATTCTTGCTTATTTTGATTTACGCTGCTGATCGAAAGAATCAGCGACCAAAACCAAAAGCAGAAAAAAAGTCGAATTCGTCTACTTATGCGACTGCGATTTTCGAAAACTTTTGGAAGTCGACCAAAGCAGCAGCATCGACTTATGCTCATGATCGAAAGCAAAAGCAAGAAATTGAAAAGCGGCATTTGCTGCGACTTTTTGATTTTGGGCGCTTTTAATTTTTACAATTGCTTCTTCATTTTTAAGAAACAAAATCATATCAAATAAAATTTAACACTTTTTTTTTAAACACTGATCTGAAGATCGAAAATGGTATTTATTATTTAGAGAAAGATGGTATATCTTTGGTATTCAGACGCCGACTAACACTCATCGTGAGCAGACGTCAGTTGCTAATCAAATAGTGTCGCTATCATTTCGATCCTCTTTCGCTCCTGCTTTCGTTCGCATAAAGTAGAATAAAGAAGAATAAATCTATATTCTTCGACCGCGAAGTGTGTCTAACATAAGACTAACCAAATCTTAGTTAGACAAACATGGGGTGCCCTGGGCCATCCAATTTGGGGAGCAATCGGTTCGCTACTCTAGCTTCAAACGTTAGCCTTCCACCTTAGAAACGAAAACCTAAGAAACAAACATGGAGGGCCCTGGGCCACCCAATTTGGGCAGCAATCGGTTCGCTGCTCTAGCTTCGAACGTCAGCCCCCCACCTAAGAAACGAAAATATCCGCAAAAACTCTACTCTGACTTCCCGGAACTTACAACAAAAAATACAACGACCCCAACAAAACTATTTCGGAATAAAATTGTTTTTCGGTTCATAAAGCGCTTAAGCATATTTATAATAATTTTGCCTCAATTTCTACCTTAAAAGACGGAAATTTGTTAATGCTGGTTAACACTGAATCAGATGCAAACGAGTTAATTCTTGAAGCAAACTGAAAAAGGCCCGTAGCCAACCGGAGTCATATTGCTTTGATTTATTTAATCTCCCTCCCAAAATTAGTATCTCATGGCAAAATGCTAGTCTCGGAATTTATCCCTAATCCAATGAGGTGCAAGTCTTGCCAAAAACTTGGCCACACACAAAAAAATTTCAAAAATGAGCCAGCATGCAATACATGCGGTGGAGCCCCCCTGTATGTATCACCAAACTGAATCTGTATCTGTAACTGTATCCCCAATTGCGTTAATAGTTTCGAAGCTCACACCGCCTCTGATAAGTAATGCAACGCATTCAAACAGCAAAAAGAAATACTAAACAACAAACAAAAATAATAAAAAACAAGAACGGAAAGCTAACTTCGGGCGGAGCTGAAGTTGATATACCCTTGCAGTTAAAACCAGATATATATCACCAAAATCGGATTGAATTCGCCGATCCTCATGAGAATATGATAATATAACCAATTTATTACAATAAAAAATCTAAAACAAAGTACCAAGCTTCCATCTTCAAAAATACCAAAGTTGGTTACCAAATACCATCTCCGATCGTTTAGTTATATGGCAGCTATAAGATATAGTCGGCTGATCGTTATGCAATTTAGAAGGTTATATTATTTTGCTAAGAATAGCATTCGTACCAAATTCGAATTCTCTAGCTTTAAAAACACCGAAGTTATAGCATTTCCGATCAATCTGTTATATGGCAGCTATAGGATATAGTCAGACGATCCTTATGAAATTTGGTAGATCGTATTATTTTGCTAAAAATAGATCCCGTACACAATCTGAATTTAGTAACTCTAAAAACACCAAAGTTATACCATTTCCGATCAATCAGTTATATGGCAGCTATAGGATATAGTCGGCCGATCCTTATGAAATTTGGTAGATCTTATTATTTTGCCAAAAATAGTTTCCTTACAAAATCTGAACTATGTAACTCTAAAAACACCAAAGTTATATCATTTCCGATCAATCAGTTATATGGCAGCTATAGGATATAGTCGGCCGATCCCGGCCGTTCCGACTTATATACTGCGTGCAAAGGAAAGAAGGGTGTGTGCAAAGTTTCAAGACGATAGCTTTAAAACTGAGAGACTAGTTCGCGTAGAAACAGACAGACAGACAGACGGACAGACGGACCGACGGACAGACGGACATGCTCATATCAACTCAGGAGGTGATCCTGATCAAGAATATATATACTTTATAGGGTCGGAGATGTCTCCTTCACTGCGTTGCACACTTTTGGACAAAATTATAATACCCTCTGCAAGGGTATAAAAACAACAACAAATTTACAATGCACGAAGCGAAAAACTTCTTCAGAGCGTCTCAACCCAAAACCTTCAGCCCAAGCAGCTATGCAGGAGTTGCTGCATTAAAGCTGCATTGAACTCGCGACAACATAAAAAAAACACAACTAACAATCATTCCCACTCTTCTTTTATATTCACTTCCTCTACACTAAACAACATTAACCTCGAAAATATTAACTCGGAAATTGGCTCCCCGGATTTAATGACAAACAAAACGAAACACATCTCTGATCTTGACTATGACGGGTCAATGTCAGATTAATAAATAAATAATTAAATCATAATTATAAAAATAATGTAAGTAAGCCCCTGTTGACATATAACTTAAATTATTTAACTCTTATGCATGAAAATTGAAGTTATACAATGGAACTTAAATGGCTATATGAACAAATACGATGAACTAAAAATCTTAATAGCTAAATAGCTGCCCAAAACAATATATTGGTTATTTTTATACCCTTGCAGAGGGTATTATAATTTTGGTCAAAAGTGTGCAACGCAGTGAAGGAGACATCTCCGACCCTATAAAGTATATATATTCTTGATCAGGATCACCTCCTGAGTTGATATGAGCATGTCCGTCTGTCCGTCTGTCTGTCCGTCTGTCTGTTTCTACGCGAACTAGTCTGTCAGTTTTAAAGCTATCGTCTTGAAACTTTGCACACACCCTTCTTTCCTTTGCACGCAGTATATAAGTCGGAACGGCCGGGATCGGCCGACTATATCCTATAGCTGCCATATAACTGATTGATCGGAAATGATATAACTTTGGTGTTTTTAGAGTTACAGAGTTCAGATTTTGTACGGAAGCTATTTTTGGCAAAATAATACCTACCAAATTTCATAAGTATCGGCCGACTATATCTTATAGCTGCCATATAACTGATTGATCGGAAATGCTATAACTTCGGTATTTTTAAAGCTAGAGAATTCGGATTTGGTACGATTGCTATTTTTGGCAAAATAATACAACATGCCAAATTTTATAAGGATCAGCCGACTATATCCTATATCTGCCATATAACTGATTGATCGGAAATGGCATAACTTTGGTGTTTTTCGAGCTAGAAAGTTGGGGTTTTCTATTAATTCTATTTTTGGAAAAATAATACGACTTATCAAGTTTCATATGGATCGGCCGACTATATCTTATAGCTGCCATATAACTAAACGATCGGAAATGGTATTTGGTAAAAAATACCAACTTTGGGGTTCTTCAAGATAGAAGTTTGGAATTTTTTTTATATTTTGTTCTGTAATTTATTAGTTATATTATGATATCTGTTATGATATCTGTATCCGATTTTAGCGATATATACCCTGTTTTAGCTGCAAGGGTATATCAACTTCGGCTCCGCCCGAAGTTAGCTTTCCTTTCTTGTTCTAATATGCCACTAAACTTAAATTCGAAGCAAAGCATGACTATTCTTGTTAGAAGGCACCTACCCCACACTTTAATGCAATCCGCCCAAAACTCTAATATCTTGCACATCGCTATCTAACTAGATTTTGGACAAAAAATAAAAATCTTCAATTACATTTCACCCGCCCAAAATTTTTCTGTCAACGAACTGTCCCTAATCATTAAACATACAATTTGGAGATTTTAACGCCTGGAACTATGCCTGGGAATCATGTTCAACAAACACCAGAGGGCGTAAAGTAATCGAGGCAGTCGCACAGAGCAACTTAGTACTGCTAAATGATGGCTCAGTTACCCATTTTAACACACACAAGACTTTCACATCTCACTTTAATTTCGGCAGTCATCTACCCCTTCTTTAAATGGTCGGCCCTCCCTAACCCCCTACGGAAGCGATCACTTCCCGATTCTCACAAATTCTTACAACATAATTTCGCAAAAAATAAATTTTCCGCCAAATACAAAATAGAGTTGGCAAATTGGGATAAATTAAATTCAGTTTGTGAGAATCTCTCACAATTTCCATCCGATAATAACATCCCATTCAAGTAGCCAAATTCACCAAATGCATAAGAACTGCTGCAAACCTTTCAATACCCGAGACCAAGTCCTACACTTATTCAATAAAGATTTTTTGGTGGAACAAAGAGCTTCAAAAGTTACAGAAAATAAAACAACATTTTTGGCATGTTTACAAACATCAAATGAACGACGCAAACCTTATTTCTTATAGAAAAGCCAACGCATACTTTAAAAGAGCCGTTAAACAGCAAAAAGGAAATAGTTTGAAGATTTTACTTCCAACATAACCCCACTGGCTACAACAAAAAAGGTTTGGGCTGACATAAAAAAATCGTGTAGGAGCCCCATTTCAACAAATTAAATATATCTAAGCTCAAAACATTGTGCTCACAGAACCATTTGAAATGGCTAACTAATTTGGTAAAAAAAATGGTCGGAATATTCTAGGGGTGAAAATTTCAACACCCGACTAAAACTATCGTTACTAAGCTATATATACTCTCCAAATAACCTAACAATGGCAGCTCGACAACTTGTAAAGGACTTTTCTATTATTGAACTCGAATCAACTATACTAACAGCCAAAGGGAAAACCCCTTGAATTCGTTGATAATTTAAAAATACTAGGTGTTCAAGCATAGAATACAATTTTAAAAACAGATTCCAAAGATTGAGTTTCGTGGGATCGAACCCATGGAAATGCGAGATAAACAGCATGGGTTAAAACCGATCCCCTGCAGCCTTACACAAATACATAAGTGCGCTCAGCGCGCAATGCGTTGACAAGTAGATTTAAATAAATTTAAGATTTTTATGTATCTTTCTTGTAAGAGAATTGTACAAAATAAAAACATTTTCTAAACGGAATTCATTGGAGTAAGAAATTTATTTGGGGCTTATCTTAACACTAGGGGTATATTTTGATAAGAAACTTACTTATTTTTTTTTTTTTTTTTTTTAACGTTGCTTTTATTTCTTGAATCTTCTCTTTGCGAGACTAACAAGAGGTGTATCAAATCTTATATTTTTAACTTAACTAACAGTCATATTGACTGATACGGAGTTAGACGGCCCTAAAAATCGATTGCTGGGTTGGGAGGTCGTTGCGTCTAAGGCGGGATACGCTAGAAACCCGAGTGAATCCCCGAGCGAGAAAATTTGGGTGCGAGGACAGTTTTTCTTTGTATGACTCTTTTTGCTTCTGGATTTCGTCTTTCACTGCGAGGATGCCCAGATCCCGGTGGATGTTTTCGTTGCGAACATACCAAGGTGCCCCTGTGATAGTTCTCAAGATTTTTGATTGTGCGCGCTGTATGATGTCTATGTTGCTGCTGCTCGCGTTCCCCCTTAGCTGGGAGCCATACGTCCAGATTGGCTTTAGGACTGAATTGTACAGTAGTAACTTGTAGTCCAGGCACAGTGGCGATCGTGAGTTTATGATCCAGTGGAGGCTGCTGGCTTTCAGTTTTAGATGCATCTTTTTGCATTCGATGTGCTTACGCCAGGTAAGTCGTCTATCAAGGTGAACGCCAAGGTACGTTACGTCGTTAGCTTGAGGGATCTGCATACCGTTTAGTAAAAGCGGAGGGCATGTTTGTCTATTAAGAGTAAACGTTATATGTTTACACTTTTGTTCGTTTATTTTAATGCGCCAGTCGGACAGCCACCTTTCCACTATTGTGAGATGATTAGCCAGTTGGGTTGTTGCCTGCGTTGGGCATCTGGAGCGACTAAGAATAGCGGTATCATCGGCGAACGTTGACGTTGTTAGTTGTGCGCTCGTAGGAATATCCGCAGTATAAAAACATATAGACACGGCCCGAGTGCGCTTCCCTGTGGAACTCCAGCTTCGATGGTGTAGTCGCCCGAAGTAGCTGCGTTGCATCTCACTGAGAATACCCTATTGAAGAGGTATGATTCCAGTAGCTTTTGGGTGTATGTTGGCAAATACGTTTTAATTTTGTGCATGAGTCCGATGAGCCAAACTCGGTCGAAAGCTTGAGATACGTCGAGGAAAATAGCGCTGCAGTATTCTCGTTGTTCGAAGGCTGAGCGTATTTCGGATGTTAATCTGTTCACTTGTTCGATGGTTCCATGGTTTCTTCGAAAGCCAAATTGGTGTGCCGGGATGATATTGCAAGCTTCCAGATGTGGTATTATGCGAGTTAACAAGCATTTTTCAAACAGTTTAGACAAACAAGATAGAAGGCTTATTGGTCTGTATGATGACGGAATTGTGTGGTCTTTTCCAGGCTTCGGTATCATTATAATAATGGATTTCTTCCACTTTTTTGGGAAATAGCCAAGATTAATGATTCCATTAAATAGTTTGCAGACGACCTCTATAGCGCATTTTGGAAGTTCGATCAGCATCTTTGGGGTCAATAGGTCACCACCGGGAGCCTTTTTTGGTTTTAGCCCTCTTATGACTTTTTCGATTTCGTTCGGCCGGAATGAAGGTGCGGCTGGCTGAGGGGAGGACTCTGGCTGAATTACTGGCAGGAGGAATGAATTTGAGGCTGGGTTTGGTTGGAAGACACTTTGGAGATGTGTGGCGAATGTTTCAGCTCGGTCTTCGTCGCTGCGAGCCCAGCATCCCGAAGAGTTTCTTATCGGGGTGGTCGTTTCAATTGGGGCACTAAGATTTGGGTGGGCCCTCCACAGGGGGTACTTTGTGCTTGTTGGCGAGAGATTCTGGATGTACCTCAGCTGTGCATTTTCTTCCTGTTGGTGAAGAGCCTGGTCGAGTGATCGGGTTGCTTCCTTAAGGCGTTGTTTTGAAGCTGGTGATCTGCTGTTTTGCCAATCACGACGCGTGCGCCTCTTTTCTCGCACGAGCTGTTCGATTTGCTGATTAGATTTGAAGTGTTTGTTTCGGTCTACTTCTTTCCTATGAGGAGTAGAGATTTTAGCTGCCGCAACGAGTACTTCTTCCAGGGCGCTCGTAGTGTAGTCGATGTCCGATTCCATGTTAAAATCCGGGGCGAGTTCTATGTGGGCACTCACGTACTTTTTGTATTTTAGCCAGTTTGTTTTTGTCGTCGTCAGACTGAAGGGGTGTTCGGTTATTTCTGGGCTTTGGAGAAGCGTTAGAAGCACAGGCGAGTGGTCTGATGATAAGTCCGAGACTGCTTTGGCACTTATTAGATTGCGAGGTATGTTTTTTGTCACTGCAAAATCAATAAGGTCTGGGAGCTTTCGTGAGTCTGTTGGCCAGTATGTGGGACTTCCAGGGGAAACGTAGTCCAGTTTATTTTTCACATTTATAATTGCATTGTACAATTGTCTTCCTTTGGGAGTCACTAGACGTGATCCCCAGTGCGTATGTTTGGCGTTGTAGTCTCCTGCGGCTATAAATCGATCCCCAAGTGAATTGTAGAAGTCCATGAATTGTCCTTCCGAGATTGAGAAGCGAGGAGGGCAGTAAACGGCAGCAATTGAAAGGATTCCTTGCTTGACTGAATTTGTATCGATGTGGCCTGCAAGAAGTTTGTTGCAAACCTTTTGTGAAAATGGTGTTTAATTCGTTCTCTGATTAGAACTCCAGTTCCGCCGTGGGCTTTCCCATCTGGATGATCTGTGCGGTAGATTGTGTAGCCTCTTATATGAAAGTTGTATTTGCTTGTAAGATGCGTCTCCACCAGTAGCATAACGTCAATATGGTTTTCGGTCAAGAATTGTGACAATTCTAGTTTATGCCGTGAGACACCATTGGCGTTCCACATTGATATTCGTAGCGCCTGCATAGATTATTTGGACTGTTGTGCTACGAGCAGCTGTATCACCATGTTCTGGTTTTGAACAAGCGTTTGCATGGTCGTTTTCATGAATGACATAAGCTCCATCATACTTTGTTGGAGGGTAAGCATCATAGTTTCCGTTTTGCTGTGTGGCTGTTCTGGGGCCTGTTGAGCGCTTTGAGAGTTAGGCTGAATTGGAATTTCCCTTCCAGATCGTAGAGCATCGGCATAGGAGAAGCCGTTGGTGGTGTTTAGTGGACCGAATGAGGATCTCGCAGCTTTGGCGAAGAAAACGTCTGGCGTGGTTTTTGACGAAACGTACGCATTCTGTGGATTTTGGTTGCGCGTTGCGGTCGCTTGACGCATGCGACTCTTTAACTCCTTATACACAATACATCCTCTATAGTTTGCCGTATGGCTGCCTCCGCAGTTTCCACATTTCTTCACGGTACTGTCCTTGTTTGTAGTGCAGCAAGCGGACTTGTGGGCGTCCCCGCAGACTACACAGACAGCCCGAAGTGTGCAGTAAGACCTTGTGTGTCCATACTCTTGACAATTAGTGCATTGCACTGGACCGTTTCGTTTATGTGGCTCTTCAACAGTGATTTTCCGATGCAAAAGATATTGCAGGTTGTAGATTGGGTGGACTTCGTTCTTCTTCAGCGACCTGCTTTCTGGCTCGAGCTCGAACTTGAAGAGGGGTTGTGGCTTTTTATCTTTATTTAGAATGTTAATAACATTCTTGGCGGCGAAGCCCTTTTCTTTAAGGTCGGTTTTTATTTCCGCGGCGGTAACATCAGGTTCTATTTCCTTTACTACCACTTGTAGGCCCTTACTGCTTTTCAGCTGGTACGTGTAATAGTTTTCCTGTACAGTGTCCAGATATTTTGAAACTATTCGGAAGTGCTCTTCAGTCTTGGTTTGCACCTTTGTTTCATGGATGTTCCCTTTGATAAGCGGAACAACATGAAAGTTGTCACCGTTCCCGATCAACGACGCAATTTTGTTGACCAGGGCACTCGAGCTTTTTTCCTTAATATAGATTGGAGGGGGCTTGGGTTTTTTTGCGGTGTCTTGGGCTGGTTGGTTTTCCTCAGCCTCCGCCAGTAGGGCAAATCTGTTAGTAGTGGATCTGTCTGGTTCATTATCGTTATTCAGGACACGGTTAATTTTTGTTTTGTTGCCTGCCGGATTACTCTGCGGGCTAAGCTTGCGCTTAATTTGGATGTAGCGATCCATTCCAGTCTGTGTGGCCGTTGCCGCTTTGGCACTTTCCGAGGTTGTTGTTTTTGTACTCGCTGTTGTCGTTGACGTCGTGGTACTTTGAGTTGCAGGGGTTTTCGCTGTTGTTGCAGAAGTTTTAGCGCTGCTTGTTGTTGGTGCGAAATTTGTTTCCGGTATTGGAGGGGGTTTTACACTGCGAACTCCATGACGCGGGAGTCGGAGTGAGCAGAGCGGGTGAGCAAGACCGTGCCCTTTGGGTTTCAGCGGTCAGTAAAGCCGGGTTGCTTTGAAGCGCCGATTTTTCCACTTCGGTATCGCGGGTTGAAAAGTAAGAGTAGAAGCCGTTTCTTTGGTTCACTGAACTTCTACTCTCGTTCTTTTGGTCGTTGCTCAATGAGCTCATTGCGTGGTACGTATTTTTTTTTTTTAACAATGCACTAGTTTTGGTTTAGCACATTACAACTGTTATAAAAAGCTTGTCTGTCGCTTTTAATAAATTGTATTTCAGTGTCTTTTTGCTTATATTGGCGAAAATATAAGCAAAGTGAAGTTTTCCCGGAGCTCGGACAAAGCACGTCCGCTCAGTTCGGTAGTTCGATTACCAATGCTTACTTATATAAACTTACATATAAAAAGCATTAATAGTTTTAAGAGACAGCCTTGAGAAAAGGCTAAATGTCATTAAATACCTACCATCGAAGCACTCTTTTATTATCTCACACTTTTTACTTGCTAAAATTCCGTATTCAATTTTGCCTATATTTGGGTCTATATTTGGGTGGGCTGCATGTCAGCATATAAGACTACTTAGACCTGGCTATCACACTGTTAGACGTAGCATCAATGCATTTCCGACATCACCAATAAAATGCATCTTAGCTGAAGCCGGGCTTCCGTCTATTGAAAACCTGGTATCCGACTCTACTCAAAACTCATCCCAAAATTCTTTTGCTCCACCAACAAACTACTGCAAAGCAAATTTCTAAAAATTGTTAAGCAACGCAGAAAATTTAAATGCATCTACACCAAGGGCGTAGCCAGAATTTATCACAGGGGGGAGAAAAAATGTTTATTTAAAAATAATATATATAACAAGAAAGGAAAGCTAACTTCGGGCGGAGCCGAAGTTGATATACCCTTGCAGTTAAAACCGGATATTATCGCAAAAATCGGATTGAATTGACCGATCCTTATGAGCATATCATAATATAACCAATTTCTTACAATAAAAAATCTAAAACAAAGTACCAAGCTTCCATCTTCAAAAATACCAAAGTTGGTATTTTTACCAAATACCATCCCCGATCGTTTAGTTATATGGCAGCTATAAGATATAGTCGGCTGATCGTTATGCAATTTGGTAGGTTGTAGTATTTTGCCAAAAATAGCATTCGTACCAAATTCGAATTCTCTAGCTTTAAAAACACCAAAGTTATACCATTTCTGATCAATCAGTTATATGGCAGCTATAGGATATAGTCGGCCGATCCTTATGAAATTTGGTACGTCGTATTAGTTTGCCAAAAGTAGTATTCGTTCAAAATACGAAAAAAAATTCGTTCTGTAACTCTAAAAACACCAAAGTTATACCATTTCCTATCAATCAGTTATATGGCAGCTATAGGATATAGTCGGCCGATCCCGGCCGTTCCGACTTATATACTGCGTGCAAAGGAAAGAAGGGTGTGTGCAAAGTTTCAAGACGATAGCTTTAAAACTGAAAGACTAGTTTGCGTAGAAACAGACAGACGGACAGACGGACATGCTCATATCAACTCAGGAGGTGATCCTGATCAAGAATATATATACTTTATAGGGTCGGAGATGTCTCCTTCACTGCGTTGCACACTTTTGGAAAAAATTATAATACCCTCTGCAAGGGTATAAAAATAGTCAACATTGTCTTGGTTGCCCCCCCTGCCCACCCCTGCCTCTTCGGCGTTGCATTGCACTTCCCAAGCATTTAAACATCCACCTGCCGCCCACCAACCATAAACTTCCTTCACCACCTTGGCTACTACGGGACTCCGCCATTCAGGCTGGACTTCGAAAACTTCCCAAGGGTATCACCCCTGGAGAGTCATACCGCAAAGTTTTTGCCGAAGAATCACAGACCCCTCCTCTTAGATGAAGACCGGCCTAACTGCCAACTTTTTTGATAAATCCTGTCCGCTACCCACTTATTAGACACCTGCCCAAGGTATTAGCAAGTATTAGGAAACGCCATTTCCCAAATTCTCTCCCTTCCCTTCCCTTCCTTCCTTCCAGATGGGATATCTCCAAATATACATTCCCATTTAATTAATATTTATATTATTAAATATATTATTAAAATCTATAAATTTTTCAAAGAATGCAACTACTTTCAAATTTAAAATGTAAAAAAAAACAGAGTATAAGGCCTTGTTGCTAGTGCTCGCCGCGATAATTAGCTTTAATAATATTTTGTATAATTGTTAATTTTGTAAATAAAATAAAAAAAATCATTCTTATTTTTCAATTTTTTTCTCCGGTCTTAACTGCAAGGGTATATCCACTTCGGCTACTCCCGAAATTAGCTTTCTTTTCTTGTGGTTAAGGAGTTTTTATACCCTTGCAGAGAGTATTATAATTTTGGTCAAAAGTGTGCAACGCAGTGAAGGAGACATCTCCGACCCTATAAAGTATATATATTCTTGATCAGGATCACCTCCTGAGTTGATATTAGCATGTCCGTCTGTCCGTCTGTCCGTCTGTCTGTTTCTACGCAAACTAGTCTCTCAGTTTTAAAGCTATCGTCTTGAAACTTTGCACACACCCTTCTTTCCTTTGCACGCAGTATATAAGTCGGAACGGCCGGGATCGGCCGACTATATCCTATAGCTGCCATATAACTGATTGATCGGAAATGGTATAACTTTGGTATTTGTAGAGTTACAGAGTTCAGATTTTGTACGGAAGCTATTTTTGGCAAAATAATACGACCTACCAAATTTCATAAGGATCGGCCGACTATATCCTATAGCTGTCATATAACTGATTGATCGGAAATGGTATAACTTTGGTGTTTTTAGAGTTACAGAGTTCAGATTTTGTACGAATGCTATTTTTGGCAAAATTATACGACCTACCAAATTTCATAAGGATCGGCCGACTATATCATATAGCTGCTATATAACTGATTGATCGGAAATGGTATAACTTCGGTGTTTTTAAAGCTAGAGAATTCGGATTTGGTACGAATGCTATTTTTGGCAAAATAATACAACCTACCAAATAACATAACGATCGGACGACTATATCTTATAGCTGCCATACTGAACGATCAGAAATGGAATTTGGTAAAAAAAACCAACTTTGGTATTTTTGAAGATGGAAGCTTGGTACTTTGTGTTAGATTTTTTATTGTAATAAATTGGTAATATTATGGTATTTTTGTTAGGATCGGCCAATTTAATTCGATGTTTGGGATATATATCCAGTTTTAACTGCAAGGGTATATCAACTTCGGCTCCGCCCGAAGTTAGCTTTCCTTTCTTGTTTTATATAAAAAACATTTGACTACCTCCGAAATTTAAAATAGATAAGGCAAATGGGATCTATACCGCGCCGAATGAAAAGTTAGCTTTAATTTTCCTTCTCCCAACGATCTAAATCTGTTTGCAGCCTGTTTGCAAAGCAATCTCTTATACTTATGAACAACTTATACATAGTTATAAACAAACCAGGAGCACTGATGCTCTGATCTCTTACAGGAAATCCAATACCCTATTTAAATACAAATCTAAAATAGCAAAACGAGAATCCTTTGAACGATTCACAGCAAATATTAGCCCTTTATCTTTTACTAAGAGGACATGGTCCGATCTAAATTGCCTAATTGGTCACTCCTCATATAGCCTCAGAACAATTAACCCTTTACTGCATGAGCACAAAAATATCAGAAAAAAAAAAATTTTTTTTAGTTTGTACGAGGGCTGACAATAAAGTAAGGTCTCCAACGCTGCAACTTCGCCGGATCACGTGCTAGGCGAAATCTGGCAACACCGCCGTGTTACTTGGTTCCCCCACTACAACTTTGCTGCTGGATGAGGCTTCCCCGACCGCTCAGTCTTGGCTGAGCAGCCGTCAACGATGGAGGTACCCCTCGCGTCTGCGTCCAAGTGCGAATTGCGTTCTGTAATACGTTTTTTGAGTGCGAAAAAGGTGACACCTATTGAAATCCATCGTCAACTAGTTGAAGTTTACGGGGAAAAGTGTATGGACATAAAAAACGTGCATAAGTGGAGCCGCGAGTTCAATTCCGGGCGCACTAATGTTCACGACCGTCGGTCTCGGATGCGATTGTTCAAGCAGTGGAGGCAGAAATGCTCAAAAACCGCCGTGCGACAATTAGGAACTTGGAAGATAATCTTGGAGGAGTGTCTAGCAGCGAAACAATCCGTCATATCCTTGTGAACAACTTGCAGACGGACGGAGAGTGGTATTCTGCCGACATAGACAAGTTCATCGTGCGGATGCGCAAGGTGTTGGAAAAAATGGCGATTATGTAGAAAAGTAGCCAAGACCCTGGCCTTTTCAACGGTGTATCGCTTTTTGTAAATAAATGTCATTTTCTATGAAAAAAAATTTTGGAGACCTTACTTTATTGTCAGCCCTCTTATGAGTTAATTTGGGTACAAATAATATATAATATATATGGTATAATATATATATAATATATATAATATAATAATATATATTCCGACTTTTTTTTTTGGGGGGCGATTAGTTTGGGGTGGAAAAAATAAAGCCATATATGGAGATGTGTGCATTTAGCATACATTTAGCATGCCATACATGGCAATCTATGCATTTATGTAAAAGTTGGTAAAACAGTTTTTTTTTATCATTATAGGATAGAAATACATTAATTTTTCACAAAAGGTGTATGATTGGAAAGAACAATTGTTTTGGCAGAGTTGCCGTTGCTTTTTCCAAGTGGGAAAATGTTCAATATTGTCCATCCGAAGAGAATTCAAGGGTGTTTCTTGGTGCCTTATTCTTTTGCTGGTGGATGGCGTACTTTCCCTGCTTGTCCTGGGAGATGAAGTTGAAGTCATTGCAGGACCTCCATGCTTCCACGTCTTTCTTTTTCGATTCTTTTTCATTTGGCATCTTTGCATTAGGTACACGATTAATCCTTACCGTTCCCAAGGCCAGTATACCATTTTTCATCAAGTAGACTTCAAGATTGGGACTGTTGAACTAACTGTCGAAAAATAATTTGTAGTTTCTTCCTTCGGGTACAGTGGTTATGTTACTTCGCGATAGCGATACTTTATATACATGCATATATGGCTTCTGCAGTTTTTGTACATAAAATAGTACTCTTGATGCTTACCTATATTTAAATTATATTTTTTATTATAGTAAACTTTATAATATTTTAGAAAATACTTTTCAACGATAACCGGGCTTTTGAGTAGAGAAAATTTATTTTCAAATCCCGCAATATTCACTTTCGTTCAAATGATTGAGACGCCTGCAAAGAACTAGTTGAAACTTGGGACAAGGCCACACAAAAACGGTAGACAAACAGTCTTCCCACTGCGAATAGTGCAAGGATAATAACTGCTAACAAACAATTTAGTTTATGTACCGTTGTAGCACAACAAAAAATGATTGAAAGTGATAAGCCATATACGGCTTTGTATGCGGTAGAGGGTTAAGTATAAAGATAAAGAGCTACATCACTCTACAAACATTTGCGACGCTTTTGCGATTTTTTGGTCGGACTATTCCAAGGACGACAACTTCTCCCACCAATACAAGACCCGCAATGAAGAAATTCTCTCGCAGGAATACACAGTAACAAATTTGACCGCATCTGATACTGATCTCGACTCTAATTTTAACCATAGCGAGCTTGAATATGCCCTTCAGTGCGCGAAAGGTAAAAATCCCGGTATAGACTGGATGCTCAAACATTTTCCCTCCGAAGCTAAGTATCGCCTATTAGAAATGTACAATAAAATGATTGGTAAAGGCCTCCACGTTTGGAAATCCGCCATTATAATCCAAGTATTAAAACCTCATACAAAATATCTTCCTTTAGACCCATTTCCACCAACAATCATGTCACCATTCTGGCAACTGATTACGAAAAGGCTTTTGATCGCATAGGGGTGCATACAGTACTGGATCAACTTTTCCGCTATCTACTCTATCTACTCTGCACAATGGCATCCCAAAAAAATCGCCCCTATCTTTGGTTTTGTTCATGATTGCCTTCCAATCCTTAAATAACATAATTTTAAGATATAAGCAAATGAACCTTTCAATCTATGCAGATGATGCCATTATTTTTAGCAAATGTAAGAATACCAATTCACTCAACAATAAGTTCACAGATATTCTAAATGAAATCCAAATATGCGGAAACACTTCCGGTGCTACCCTTGCTGTAAATAAATGTAAACTCTGTTCATATTTGTTCATAAATGTTCATATTTGCAAAAAAAAGCACGGTACATATCCATAATTATTTTTTAATAACATAGACATACACTTGCACCACTTCTTAAAATTCTCGGCCTGACTATCGATAAACGACTCACATTCAAACAACAACGTATAGAACTAAGCGCTCTATAATTCAGCCTTGATGCTGTCCAAAATCGAGCCTATCTACGGATGGTTAGATGGCGCACCTTAATAAGATCTTACCTCCTTATCACGCTGCTATGAGGCGGAGCATTGGGGCCTTTCCAACGACCCCAACGAAATGCTTTCTGGCCAAAGCCGGATTACTGAATATTAAAACCAGAGTAGCCCAAACCACTTTTGAGTTGATACCAAAACTCATGTGCTCAACGAACTCCATTCTTTGCCAGGACTACGACATGGCCCTGAAGCATCTAAGGCAATTCAAAGTTCAATCCACGATACAAAGATGTATACAGTTTGTGAAGAGATACAATATTAGAAAGCCTTACCAATGGAATAAAGTCATCCCGTCTCGCCCATGGAAATTACGCTCCACGGCCATTGACACTTCACTTCTGCAGAAATCTAGGACACCAGACGCATCGTTTAAACAGCTATTCCAAGAAGTTACCGACGACTACTCTGATCGGAAATGGTTCTATACGGACGAATCAAAGTCCGAAGCCTGATTTCGCCTGATACAACCTCTTTCGCAGTGGTAGACGAACACGGAATAATTATTTCGCGGAGCCTACTTCCTCACCACTACTCGGTTTCCACCACAGTGACAGTCTTTCACCCTGCAACCTTCTATGTAAAATTCGTCACCTCTGCATACAAAATAGTGCCAAAATTAAGCTACTTAATTAAGCTTAAGGTCGCAGCGCATATAGGAATATCTGGAAACGAGTTAGCCGACAAAGCAGCAGAGTTAGCTGGACGGGCTCCGTGCCATACAATTATACCTGGAGTACATCAAAACATCTGGAAAAATATAAATATGGTTGTCATTTATCCAGTGCACAGTGGGGAATTTTCCCTGTTTTTGTGGCATTAATTAATAACAGAAAAACAAATCAACCTTTTTAAATTCTGTTTTTTTAATTAAGTCATTAATAAAGAAATGAATTTATTTTTAAAAAATAGGCGTTCCGCCTTTTTTTGTTTTTTTTTAATTGTAAAAATTAAAAAAAAAATTTTGTTTTCTTTTTATGACAATAATGGTAGTTTTATGTAATACAAAAAAAAATGGGTGTGGTTGGTCCTTTTATTTGCGGTAAATCGCAGGGAGTTGCTCTGTTTTTGTGTCATTTATTAAAAACTTTCAAACGAGGCAAGATATTTGTATGGGGTTATTTTTCTAGTGTTATACAAGTTTTTGACAAGTTTTTTAAGCAAAGTTTTTTTTGGTCCCAAACTTCCAGCAGCACCGCATTTATGATTGTAACCTTCCTTCCAAAAAAATGAAATTTCGAAAAAAGGGGCCAAAAGGCGCAATTGAACTTAGATGTTCTGAATTAAGAATTAATGGCTCTACAACATGGATATAGTCACTCACTCATCGAATCGAAAATTTTTTTTTTAAAACTCTTCCCAACGTTGAACTTTCATGACGAAAGTTTTGTCCGGACACCACTTGCTTCAATTACAAATTGTTAGAAAGACATGCACGAATTTGGCAAAATATTAGTATTAACAAATAGTATAAGCCTGCAGCATGACTATCTATTTTAAATTTTATTGATTTGCGCTTCGACGTTTAAGAAATATTAATTTGAAAACACAATACAAAATGAAGCCAAATGCAGTATTCGTTTTACTTTGATTCGGAACGGTACTTCCAAAAAAAACCGGGAAAAAAAAAGTTTATTTTACAAAAAAAAAAAAAAAAAAAAAAAAAAAAAAAAAAATTATTTTTTTGCTAACAATATTCGCTTTTATTGTTTGTTACAGGCAAAATTAAAACAAGAATGGCCCACGAGGCCAAGGGTGCCATCCCTTCCTCGGAGCAGGCCACTTTCAAGAGACCAAAAAAAAGAATTTGTTACAATAAAGACGATGTGCAAGTAAGTGATGAAGTACATATTTCGGATATGGAGGATTTGACTGGACACGATGGAAATAATTCAACGAATCAAAGTCGAAAAGAAGAAAAGAAAAGAAAGTTAGAAATTTTGTATGACATTTCTCACAAAGGGCCCTTTGTGGTCTATATTGACAAAATCGGAGATACTGGCTTAGAGGGCCGACAGAGCAGAGTCCCAATTAATCCGCTAGATTTGAATGCTACACTTCTGAAACTCAAAATAAAAGACATTATATCCGTCTGTAAGATTGGCTTTGGACGCTGCAAAGCTGAGTTTAAGTCTGCTGCGGCAGCTAATGACATTTTATTTTCAGATTTGAAAAATAATGGCTATGAACCCAAGATTTTAAAACACTTTATTTTTAAAATGGGTATTATTTTTAATATTCCTACAAAGTTCTCCGACTCCGAACTGAAAGAGTACATTTCCTCCTCTGTACCGATTCACGAGATCATTCGGGTTAAAACTAGGGATAAAGATGTTAAAGATAAATTTATTAACACAAATGGTGCACAAATGAAGTCCCAATGAAGTCGTCTTTTTATACACTAAAGTTAACGTATGTACCTTTCAGCCAATGTTATCGCTGTTTTAGGTTTAATCATTTTGCTCAAAATTGCAAACAAGCTGATGAAAAATGTAGTAACTGTTCATTATCTCATACCAAAGAGCAGCAATGTAGCCAATTGGTTTGCGCTAACTGCAAACAATCTCACGTAGCCACCTCTCTTCATTGTCCTGCTCGTAAAAGAGCCTATGCAATTAAAAAGTGCATGACACTTGAAAACTTATCAAAATCAGAAGCGAAAATTAGATATCCCTCTCTGTTTCAAATTTTAGATGAAGTTGATACTAACGACATAACTCTTTTCCCACAGCCATCATGGCAAAGGAAATCTACTACACCAATTTTACAAAATAACACCAAATTAGCCACGCAACAATTATTTGAAAATACCCCTTTTAAGGGGAGGGGATTAAATTTTTTTTTTGTCATTTTTTTTTTATTTTTTAAATTGAATGCATAATATTTGAAGAATATTGTATCAAAATTTCCAGTCAATTAAAGCAAAATTGACGAAGTTATTAGTTATTGACGAAGTTGCTTTACGTTTTACACTGGATTTTTATACCCTTGCAGAGGGTATTATAATTTTGGTCAAAAGTGTGCAACGCAGTGAAGGAGACATCTCCGACCCTATAAAGTATATATATTCTTGATCAGGATCACCTCCTGAGTTGATATGAGCATGTCCGTCTGTCCGTCGGTCCGTCTGTCCGTCTGTCCGTCTGTCTGTCTGTTTCTACGCGAACTAGTCTCTCAGTTTTAAAGCTATCGTCTTGAAACTTTGCACACACCCTTCTTTCCTTTGCACGCAGTATATAAGTCGGAACGGCCGGGATCGGCCGACTATATCTTATAGCTGCCATATAACTGATTGATCGGAAATGGTATAACTTTGGTGTTTTTATAGTTCAGATTTTGTACGAATGCTATTTTTGGCAAAATAATACAACATGCCAAATTTTATAAGGATCAGCCGACTATATCCTATATCTGCGATATAACTGATTGATCGGAAATGGCATAACTTCAGTGTTTTTCCAGCTAGAAAGTTGGGATTTTCTATGAATTCTATTTTTCGAAAAATAATACGATCTTATAGCTGCCATATAACTGAACGATCGGAAATGATATTTGGTAAAAATACCAACTTTGGGGTTCTTCAAGATAGAAGTTTGGGATTTTTTTTTAGATTTTGTCTTGTAATTTATTGATTATATTATGATATTCCCATAGGAATCGGTCAACTATATCCGATTTTAGAGATATATATCCTGTTTTAGCTGCAAGGGTATATCAACTTCGGCTCCGCCCGAAGTTAGCTTTCCTTTCTTGTTTTGTGTTTAAAACTTTAAAGCGTTTTTCCCACAACTCACGTTTTCAAAGTCGGTGCCCCTCATAACTTCAAAACTACTGCACCGATCCTTTTGAAATTTTAAACACTATTTCTGTACATATTTTACGAGTTAACGCTGTCGGGTTTTTTTTCGAGTTTTTTTTTTTTTTTAATTTTGATTTTGCAATGACAAATTAACCGATTTTTTCCCAAAAAAACTGAGTTTTTCACTTCAAAGTCTTGAAAAAATTAAAAAATTGCAATTTTCAAAAAAACTTTACAGCGTTACCTGGGGCGAACTATTATCTAACGAATGAGTTGTTAAGATCTCTCTCTACAAAAAAAAAAATTAGGAAAACAATGCCAACGACACAATGATCAGCTGGAAAACTGCACTTAAAAAACATGAGTACTCTCTCAAAGAAAAATTCATTAATACCCAATCTAAAGAACCTTTTTCTGCTCAACAAGTTGAAATTTATAATTGCAACAACCCAGCTCTAGAAGCTGCAGAAAATAGTTTAAACCAACTAGCCCTAGACATTTCCTCTTTTTTAGTCAACGAAAATTCGATATTAGTTCCTGAATCAAGAAACTTTTTAGTTAATTTATAAGATCGTATTTCTATTACAAATTCAAAAATTGATTTAATTAAAACCAATCATTACAATAGTTCTTTAACGTTGCTTGTCTATATACTTTTCATAAGTTAAATAAAAATTAAAAAAAAAAAAATAAATAAAAATGACTCTTAAAATCCTCCAATACAATATTCAGAGCTTAACTGCTAATAACAATAAACATTTGTTAGAACATTTTTAGTTAATAATAATATAGACATAGCAATTTTGTCAGAAATCTGGATTCCAAACAATTCTATTTGTAGCCTAGCTAATTATAATTTTGTGTGTAAACCTCGTGCCGACGGGTATGGGGGCGTTGGAATTTATTTAAAAAAACATATTCGTTTTAGGAAAATTAAATGTGACATTAATATTTAAGCAGTTGGTGTCTGTACAACCAATCTAAAAAACAATATAAACATTTTTAGTATCTATGCCGCACCCAATCCTAACACTAATTCTTTTGAACAAGGTTGCAACGATTTATTTTCTATTGCGTCTGAACTGAACGGTACTGCTATAAAAATTCTAAAATTAATTCTAAAATTTAACATTCGAGTCCTTCTATTAGGAATGTTAAATTTTAAGCGTTTTAGTAAATGCTGGCTATCTACATCCCCGTTAATAAGGTTATGCAGAAAGACTACACCGAGCATTGTCCTACGATTTGTTAAGCTAGGTAAGTTTATGAGTAAGAGTCTACTATTATAAGATTGAAGGTGAAGATTTGCATCCCAGTTTAGAACTCTAAGTGAAAAAGTTAGGAAATTCTTTTGTACGGATTCTATGCGGTCCTGATGTACTCCATATTGGGGACTCCAGACACATGAACCGTACTCCAGTATAGGACGGACCAAAGAAATGAATAATGTTTTGGTTATATAGGGGTCATTAAATTCTTTTGACCACCTTTTGATAAAACCAAGGACTCCTTTAGCCTTATTAACCATTAAGGAAATATGGTCGGCAAATTTAAGTTTGATGTCTAATAGGATGCCGAGATCATTAACCTGGGTCAATTTTTCTAAGGCCATTAATAGAATAAGTAGCCATTAATAGAATAAGTAGCTTGCAGAGGGCAAGAACGATAAAAAGACATATGATTGCATTTAGATCCATTAAGTATTAGATATTAGCTAAGCACCATTTTTGAAAGTTATCAAGGTCACACTGAAGACTGCATTGGGCAGAGATGGATTTGTACTGAAGACAAAGCTTTACATAATCTGCATACATGAGAACTAGAGAGTTCGTTAAAGCAGGGGGCAAGTCGTTTATAAAAAGAGTAAATAATAACGGGCCAAGATGACTTCCATGAGGGACGCCGGATGTAGCACGGACCAGACGGGACTGTATGTTTTTAAATAAGACTCTTTGTGTCCTTCCATCTAGGTAGCTGGAGATCCACGTTAAGAGGTCTTTAGGAAAACCCAGCATATTCAGTTTACTCAACAAGAGTGAGTGATTAACTGAATCGAATGCTTTGCAGTTTTGTTTGAAGTTTGTGTAAATTACATTGGTTTGATATCCCTTACAAAAGCCATCTATGACAAAGGATGTCAACTCCAATAAGTTTGTGGTGATGGAGCGACGCTTAATAAAGCCATGCTGACAAGGAGTGATAATCGAAGAGCAAAGGTGTTGCAAATGAGGGGTAATTAATTTTTCAAATAACTTTGGAATTGCCGACAACTTAGAGATGCCTCTGTAGTTGGCAGCCTCAGACTTTTTCCCTTTTTTACCATATGTAGGGGAATTATGAATGATTCCTTCCACTTAAGGGGAAAAATCGAGGTTTCCAAAAATATGTTGAAAAGTCTAAGAAGAGGTTTGCACAGAGCCCTGGCACAGTATTTTAGCACACAGCCTGGTACTCCATCGGGGCCTGGCGAATAAATGGATTTGACCCTTAAAAGACCAGATAATAAGTTGTTCACAGAAAAAAACGGACAGAAAATAAGATTCGCTGCTTGAATGTTATATGCGTAAGGCTGATCAGTCATTTTAGGAGGAGAATAAGTTGTTTGAAAAAATTCTGCGAATAGATCGGCAATGGCCTGATCCGAAGTCGCAGAGGATTTTTCAAACATAAGCAGGGGTGAAAAAGATACGTGTTTACGCTTAGTGTTTACAAAATTATAAAACTGCTTTGGATCCTGAGTAAATTGTATCCGGCAGCGGTCAATATAATTCCTATAACATTCAGCGTTATGCACGGTAAAATTCGACCGAGCTAGTAGGTATCTTGAGAAATCAACACTACTGCAGGTTTTTTTATATTTAAGTAAAAGCTTATTTTTTTTATTTTTTAAGTTAGTAAGACACCTTGTAAACCAAGGAGGATTTGTTGAAGCGGACGGATATTTCCAAGGCACACATGAGTCAAAAAATTTATTTAAAGTAAAATAACATTTTTCTAAAGTGACATTAAGATCAGTGCACGCAAGAATATCAGACCAGTCAAATGTATCGATAAGGCTATTAAGTCCTCAAGACAATTCATCACTCCTCAAGACAATTGATTGCTTATTTGGCAGTTTGCCAAGCCCTTGAAATAACAGTTTAAATTTTTTTAAAAACTCCTCTTTTTTAGTCGGTAATTTACAGAGTAAGTCTATATTTAAATGTTTAATCAGATTTAATTCAATCAACGACTTAAGACCTATTAAGGGTTCACAGTTTGAATCAACAACTAAAAATTCGATATTGTTGCTACTTTTTGAATTTAGATCAATACAATTTGCCCTAGCCAATCCATAGTTATTAACTTCGACATTGTTATAATCAAAAACCAGGAACTTTTCTTTCTTAATTTCTAATTTTAGATTTTCTGCTATATTCATTGGGATGCAGTTGACGTCTGCTCCAGTATCTACCTTAAATTTAATATCTGTTCCATTTATTCGAAAGGTTTTCGTCCACCGTTCACCACTTCGTCTGCACTCACTTATTCTAGAACTATTAGTTAAAACAAGATCATTTGCTTTCATTTGCTTTCTAAAATTTCCAGTTTTACCTGACTCTAGCCAATTAATTGAAGATCCAGAGGGTTGTTGTTTATCTCGTTTCTTCTGCTGCTTACAGTATCTCGCAAAATGTCCGCGTTTTCCACACGCATGACATGTCGCGTCCTTGGCGCGGCACTCGACTAGATGATTCCGGTTAAATGTAGCTCCACAATTATAGCATTTGCGAGCAACCGCATTTATTGTACTGCTCTCCAACAAAACACGTTGCTGATTTTGTAAAATGGCGTTGTTTTCCGTAGCAGCTTCATAGGCTTTGCACTCGTTTAGCACATCCTCTAGCTTCTTATTTTTTGAGTCCAGAAGCTTTAGTTGTAGCCTTTTGTCGTTTATGCCAATAATGATACGATCCATTAGCATCTATTCTTCGTACTTCTGGCCACAGGTACACTCAAAATCGCACGACTGCATTTGCTTGCGTAGTTGCGTTTCGAATTCAATAAAAGGCTGTCCATCTGCCTGTATAATATTATTGAATTTAAAGGTTTCCATTGTCGTATTTCGAAATGGAATACTATGTTTGTCGAATGCTTTCAGCACATCGTCCAGTGAGCGACCAACAGCGTTTGATGATGAAGGGTCTGCTGGCGTTGCTGCAGTTCCTAACATACGGAGACATCTGATCGATACCAGGAGTGGTTTCGATTGAGACCTCCAGCGTGGGGTGATATGGATCCTCTGGGGTTGAAAGGGGAAAAGCTCTGGAGAGAGCAGTACCATCAGGATCAGATACAAAACATAAGTCTAAAAGCCGACCTAGCGAATTTCTAATTCTGGGATATTAAAGTCGCCCACCGCTACGAGTTGGTCACGATCCGTCATAAGATTAGAGACGTATCGAATGGCGGACAAATGCTGCCAATATGTAGGCGGTTCAGACATAGGAGGTATATATGAACATGTAATGTATAAAGCTTTAACGGACATAGTGATTTTAACGCAAATAAATTCTATGTCACCAAACTCATGGGATTTCACCTCTTCAGAAGCAAGAGTAGAGTCTACCGAAATGAGGACTCCACCTCCTCTTCGCTGAGATCGATCCCGTCTAAAAGTGGTGTACTTACTTGGAATAACTTCGGAGCTAAAGATCTCCGGATTTAACCAGGTTTCTGTAAATGCTATTATATGGGATGCAAAGAAAGAACTATCAGAATATAGCTTGGGGAGTTTGCTACGTAGCTCCCTAGTATTCTGATAGGTAAGAGTTAGTGAGGAAACTAGTTTTTGGGGTTAGTAGCCAAAGAAGAGGTGGAGGGTTGGTCAGTGGTTCCGATATTCGGAAGTCTCACTCCCACTGGTTTTTGAACTTTTTTCTTCACGGAACTAGGCTCATGTTCTTGGACGAAAAGATTCTCTGGCCAAAAACTGGGAGAACAAATCGTCTTGAACATCAGCGCGGGCACACGAATCTTGAAAGAAGACGTGCGCCTTGTATAATTATATTTAAATTTTTGTATGTCCTCCACCTTTATATCGGCTTTTGTTTTGGCTTTGATATAAGCCGAGATATCAATCTCTGAAGTATCAGCGGCGAGCCGAGAAACAAATATATGTTTCGATGGAGGAATCACCTGTAAGGGTTTTGGTGTCGCGGTACGAGAACTGCAGCATCAGTCGGTGCCGGTGGTCCGGACTGTGGAATACCCTTTTGGGTGACTCTAATGGGGGTTTCGTTCCCTAGGACCTGTGGCATCACTTGAAGGGATGCCATGGCGGACATATCGGACAATTGCTCATTATCCCTGAGAAATTCGGACGAATTTTTCTCAGTTCTAGCCCTTGGAATGGCCAGAGATATAAGCGGCTGCATTAATGTCGGCTGAGCAGGCTGAGGCGGATCAGAAACAGCGGATTTCTTACGCTTAGGGGACTCATTTAGCAGCTGAAGGCCACTAAACTGAGTGTCCAGCGCACAGAGCTGGTCATTGATTTTACGAAAACCAGTGATCAGCTCTTTAAATCCATTTTTGGTCTGTCTCATAAACGACCTCATTTCGCCTTGCACAGCACGACAATTTTCACAACAATAATGTATCCCAGACCTACGGGAAATGGCATCCGAAACTGATGCAGTGAAACCGGCACACTTCGCATGTACGACGTTCTCACATAGCCAGCAATGGATGGCAGGCTGGGATGAGGAAATTGTCTTGTTACAAGACTTAATGGCACAGACAAGTTTAAATTCCATTTGATTTTTATTTATTTTTTTTTATTTAATAAAACAATTATATTATAATTATAATTACAATTATAATTAATATTTAAAAAGTTAAAAAACACAATACCTTGAACCACTGTGCCAAATAGGAAGCCGAAGCGAGAGCTTTGAATAGTGCAAAAGAGAAATGCGAAAATAGAGATAAGCCGGGGAAGAAGCAGAGCTGAGCTATGCTTGGAATAGAATTTAGACAAATTATTAATTCGACTCCAAATATACCACAGCACTCGCGAAGCGATACGGTTTAGGCTTTAAGATTGTTAGGATTCACAAGATTTATTTCACAAGTATGTAAACACCGGTTTACCAATATTTATAATAAAACGCAGTGCGCACAAAAAAACACGACCGTTCGCTTAAGAGAAAGAGAGGAAAGTGATAGAAGAATATTCATAGAAGAATATTAATGTTCATAGAAGAAATTACTTCTCTAGACACCATTTTTACTTCTTTTCAAAACATTCACGCCAATAATACGATAAAATTAAATGGGAATAATAGATACGTCCCTAAAAAATATTGGGATGAGGTTTGTGAAAAACTGTTTAGGCTAAGAAACGCGTGCAGACAAAAATATTTTAAATCCAAGCTTTTCACAGATGCTATTGCCTATATTAACAGTAATTGTAAACTTAATAATTACTTTTATAAAATGAGAAAGAATAACCTAAACAGGCTTTTAGATGATTTATCTGACACTACCTCAATGAAAGATATGTGGGGAAAAATTCATTCCCTTTATAAACAAATAAAACCTTCCAAAAGTTCATTTTCTCACTCGGACCTCCAAGCTTTTCTTAGTCAAATACCCACAGCTCCTAACACTGATACTTGTTATTTTTATGATGTTATTTTATCTCAAACTTCACATATCATGAACTTCTTGTCTTTCTCAAATCCCGTAACCCTGATTCTGCTAAGGGACTCGATAAGATATCATATAGAATGCTCCTAGCATTACCTACTGTGCAATTAGAAAACCTTGTTTCCTTGCTTAATTCTACTTTAGGCCAAGGTAATATTCCAGATAATTGGCGTAGAATAAAAGTTATTCCTGTGCCAAAGAAAACCCTTGACTTTTCTATAATTACAAAAAATAGACCCATTTGCCTTCTAAGTGTAATTTTCAAATGTTTAGAGGGCTTTATTAAATCGAGTATGGAGAATCACATTAATAGACACGAAATTCTCCCTCCAAGATCCTATGCTTTTAGGAAAAACCATTCAACATCGCAATGTATCAATGATGTGATCAACACTATAGCTAATTTAAAAGCTCGTGGCTCCCATGTTACAGCAGCTGTTCTTGATTTAAACAAAGCGTTTGACGCGGTCAAAATTCCTATCCTAGGTAAAAATTAGTTAATTTAAGTTTTAACCACTCCCATATTAAATTTATTATCAATTTCCTTAATAAAAGATTTTAACTTTGGGCAAGGAAAAGGTTACAGTCGACAAAGGGGTTAGTCAGGGAAGCTGTCTTAGCCCAATTCTATTTAAACTTTACACTCTTGAGCTTCATAATCTTCATAATCATGACAGTTTTCTTTTCCAGTATGCGAACGATTTTTTTTTTTAGTCTGCTATGAAAAGGTTTTTTCGTTGGCTGAATCTAAATTAGAGCAGAAAGTGAATCTTTTTATGGAAATGTGCAATTTAATCAATCTTTCATTTAATGCAAATAAATCGGCCAATATACACTTTAACCTTAAGTGACGACCTCTTAATGTACAGTGTAATAACATCGCCTTAAATAATGTAAATAGTGTCAACTATTTGGGTAGAATCATAAGTTCTAACAACTCGTCTGTACCACATGTTAAAAAAATAATTTCATAATCAAATCAAACAAATATGTTTCTACAAATGCTAAGTGGTTGCCACTTCGGAGTTCATCCAAGTAAATCGCTTTTTTTTTATAAAGCTTTTATAAGATCTAGGTTTGACTACGCCTGTTCCTAATTCGCTAACTTGTCTAAAGCAGCCCTTAATATTATTAATTCCCACGCTAATTTTCACCTGAGAAAAGCATTAGGCCTTATTAAATCAACTCCTGTCAAAATTATTTATCATCTCGCTGCTGAACTACCTCCCATTTACAGAATTGAATTCGCTACAGCTAAAGAGTTAGCCAAATCCTTCGCGTTCAAACTTCCTTCTGCTTCACTCTTACCTTTTTCATACTCATACACTAAAACCAGCTATAGTAGAATCTATTCTAAATATATAAACCTTTTTAATCGAATTGCTCCCATCAACCCTATTTTTACTTTCCCTCGCGAATTATCCCTAGACACAAATTTTTTTGAAGGTACCTGCGTTAACAAAAAGCAAGCTAATGAAGCCATTGTTTTTACTTTGTTGAACGAAAAATTGAATTCTTTTAATAACTTACACATGGAAATTTTTTACACGGACGCTTCAGTCTCGGAAAATTTTACAGGTTATGCATTTGTTCATTCAAAGTCAAATACTGTTGATAGTTTCTTTACTAACAGAAAGCTGTCGTCTATGACCGCTGAACTTTTAGCCTTGGAAAAAGCCATTGATTTTGCAATTTCCAACTGCTTTCCGAAGATAGCCATACTGACGGATAGCCTTGGCGCTATACAAACTCTACAAAATAACGGCTCCAACAATTATATTGCCCAGGAAATATTCTCCAAAATCGAAAATTGTCCCATGCTTTCAAAGGTTGTAGTTCACCACATACCCAGCCATGCAAATATTTGCAAAAAAACGAAATTGCTGATAGAGCAGCAAAGAACGCTTCTATACACGGCTCCTTCAAATATGTTAGGTGGACATTGAGTGATGCGATCAACTATATATTTCATTATATTCAAGATGATTGGGAAAGAGACTATAACGTTTTCTCTATGGAACGTAATAAAGGCTATTCAAACTTTAGGCCTTTCATAACCAAGAAACCCTGGTTCTATAAAACGGATATTTTCGACCGTTTAGACACAAAACGATTAAATAGAATCCTTAGCGGACATGCGTTCGATAAGTACACTTCATCAAAAATGAATGTTTTTGACAATGATTTTTGCGACACATACAATGCAGTAGAAAATATTTCACATCTTATTTTAAATTGTTCAAAATACTCAAGAATTCGCCGCCATTTTCCAACACTTTTAAAATATAATGATATTTATCGCTTCTTTGCAAATATATATTTATCGATAAGTGACAACTACATATCGATAACGTCGTTCTTAAAGCAAGTCAAAATTAATTTATAAAAATTATTGTCTTTAATGCAAGCGCAATTTTTAGATCTCCTGAAACAAGATTTCATACATGGGCTGTGGCATTAACCCGTTTAAACGGGGTGGCCAAATAATTCTTCCACTACAGGAAGTAACTTAATATAAAAAAAAAAAGAAGCCAAATGCAAACACAAACACGTCATTATCCAACAGCTAACTTTAATCGCTGGTATTTTAATACTGGAAAAATACCATTTTTGGTATGTAGCATACAATTTTGGTTCATTATTAATACGGTAACACTTAAATTTAAAAAATTTAAAAACTTTTAAAAAACACATTTATGCCACAAAAACAGGGCAAATTCCCCAGTGTGCACTGGTATAAACATTTTAACCCTGTAAAAAAGGCAACCAAATATACTGCGTTGTGTGACATTAGGGAATGCGCCATTATCACTCGATTAAAAACTGGACACACAAAACTAACACACAAGCACATACTAAACGGCGAAAGACGGCAAAACCGTTCTGATTATGGGGAGGAACTACATATCAGTCAAACATAAACTAGATTCATGCAGACACTATCATAAACTTAGGACCAACATTTGGGCTTACCCCGCCCTGAAACTTATTAGCTACCCTAAAAACTACTAATTTAAACTTAATAATATCTTTCTTAACGAAAAGTAAAATCATACACCTAATTTAAACAGCATGACATGTTATAACCCTATTAATTGTTAAGCTATAAACGGTTTATGGCTTTATGGTTTATGATAAACCCTCACTGTAACAAATTGTTATATTAATTATCGAGTCGATGGCCTTAGTAGCTAGTACTCCTCTCTATAATTAGTTATAATATTATAAATACTTTTACGTATAATAGTTAATAGTAAATAAATAAAACAAAGTTATTAATATTAAAAACTAAAATTTTGAGTACTTACTGCTTTCATTTGTAAATGTAGAGAAATTATTACACAAATCTTTAAGTTGTTCTGACATTGTCGAATTTCGGCATTGTTTTAAAAATGAGTGCGTCATTAGCTTTGATGCATTCCAGCGACGAATCGGATTTTTATTTATACAAATTTCAACGAATTGATTAAAGTCATCCGAATTTTCACGAGCATCATTCTGGTATAGTGATCCTGAAATTTACAAATTAAATAATTCTATTATACTTATGGTTTTTAACTGTTATTATTATTATTGTATATTGTAAGGAATCATCTCCGACCCCAAAAAGTATATATATTCTTGATCAGCATCAACAGCCGAGTCGATATAGCCATGTCCGCCTGTTCGTTCGATCTAAGAGAATATAAGAGATAGAGCTATAGGATTTGGTATGGATATTGCTACAATGCCCATGCAGTTCAAGTTTGTTTTACAATTATGCAACGCAGCCTCCGCCCACCACAAATCGCGAAATTCTGTAGCGCAAGTACTGCAATGTTGTTTGAAAAAATGTTGATGCCAAACTATCCCTATAGCTAATATATATCTGAAAATCAAATTTCAACCGGCATTTTTTTGTATGAGACATATAAGATATACATATACATATGTATATGTATGTATGTATATTTTCCCATACAAACGCCCAAATGTTGAACTAGGCTGGTCGCCTACCCTCTCTTCTACCCCACCCTAAACCCTCGTAGCGTCATTCCCATATTGAGCGGAATCGTGGTATGCGTCTGGCCACCACTGAAGTGTAAATCTACCCGTGGGAAAACTCACGGTCGAAGTACGGATTCTGGAGGCCCCAAAACACATCACACTCACGACTGACGAGCAAGCGGCTAGCTTGGCCGCCCCGGCAGATATTGCGTCTAGCCAACAAAATGCGAAGCAGTCATCAGTTTTTTCTGAGCAGATCTAAAATCCTGGATCACCTGGTCACCCATCCTGCAGGCAGTTTGCCCCGCTCACAGCGGTCCTCCCGCTGTAAGCGTGGCGGGTGGTGGCAAGGAAACTCTGAAAAATCCCAGCCATGCGTCATCATCCTATTATGCTATACTTCATGATATTATCTAGCAAACCCATGAAAAGCATGAGAGGAGCATCAATTTAAAAATGAAGAGGATGTTCTGCAGGATGAAGGAATTGCGGGAAGGACTCAACGGGACTCTTACCAACCCCATCGACGGAGTTGGACTCCAGCAACGCCAGAGGCACCAGGGAGGTTGTCTTTTCGAGGTGCGGCGAAGTTGATACCGCGAAAGCAGATAAGCAGATGCAAACCATCCCGATGCGGCGAAAGGAAACTGCAGTTCAGACAGATCTTTGGCGACGGCCTAACCAGGACGGCACGATTCCACAAGGCGGACCACCAAAAAATTCTGGGCCACCACCAGAAACCAAAAAATATCCTGTTTCTGCAAACTGCTGACATCGAAAACTTCGACTTTACATTTGGCCGCTTGCCATTAAATTCAAATATATTGCAATTTTTTAATGACTTGGTGACTTAATGACTTGAATTAGTGCAGAAACTCTGAACGCCTTTCTTGTTATATATAACACATAACACATATAATGGAATACTTGTTAAATGCAATAAAATAATGAAAAAAAAAATTGTATGAACATTTTTTTGCTTTTTTATAGTATTTTGGTTTATGGAATAAGGAATCAAAATGTAACTTGTAAACAAAAATATTTGAAAACATTTTTTAATTCTTCTATTTAACAAATTATATTATTTCTTTTTCACAACAACGAAATTAAATGTGAAAACCATTTGCGTTGAGTTTTTAGGTCAATCCGTCTTTTGCTGACTCTCATTGTGCTAGCGTTTCTCGTTCCGTTCTTTACGCACTGCTCATTAAGGGTGTAGTCCAGTGGTCGGCACGGCCCTATCTCGGGGGCATAGGAAATTTCTCTGCCCGAGCTCTGCCACACACACACAGTATAAATGTGTGAAACGTCATGCTCACAGCCTACTTTCTGCTATTCGTTACTAATACTAATGCATTAAAATCATATTAATGTATTGGGGTGCCGACCCCTGGTGTAGTCTCATGTTCCGGCCTACTTTTACAGGTTATTTAAACAAAAAATTTTTTTTATGAAAAATAATTATCGTTTCAATTTTCAGATATGTTTTAATAGGCATCAAAAACTATTTGAAAATATTTTTTTAAATTTATTCTTGTGTAGTTTAATACACTTTATAGCATTCCAAAGTATACATCTAATAAAAAGTGGTAGGTCCCTGGCGCAGGTGATTTCAACTGCTAGTCATCCGAAACAAAAAATTAGAATAGGAAGTTGTTTTGTAATGGCTCTGTCCCGTACTAGAATGAAATATTTTTATCAATAAACAAGCCAATGGCGAACTCATATTTTTTTTATTAATGATAAATAAAAATCTTATTATTAAAAATAAATGATTCAAATAAGGGAGGGAAGTGTTAATTTTTAGAACAACATATCCAAATTTCAGCTAGATCTGTACCATACAATTGTGTGAATCACCTGCGCCGCACACAAAAATGTCGTTCCGAGAAAAACGCTTTTAAAGCGTAGCAGGTACCGAGTGTTCATACTATTCGGTGTTGGCGCGCTTTCGATTATGGGCTGTATCTCTGTGATTATTTGATATTATTATTTGAAACTTCAACAGTACATTCTCAATATATGAGACTACACCCTTAAAGAAGCGGGGAGTTGGAAGTGAAGGTAGAACGAGACGGACGTGGTCGTGCCGCGTCCTGCAGAAGGGCCTGTTTCACGGCGCCCTATCGTCGCAGGTGACGGAAACCCACGGTCGGGGCACGGATTCTGGAGGACCCAAACAACATCCAACACACGACTGACGAGGCGGTGGCTAGCTTGGCCGCCCCGGCAGTAACAGCGACAAGCCAACAACATGCGGAGCAATCCTCAGCTTTTCTAGCAGCTCTAAGATCCTGCGGTCACCCATTCTGCAGGCAATACGAAGCACAGCGATGCCAACAGGCGGTTTTCCCGCGGGTGAAGATAAGGAAACCCCAAAAAGGACGAGGGAACAAACTAGTCCATCGCAACCCCAGAGATTGACTCCAGCCAAGAGGACGAGAGCTACAACCGACGGAGTCGGAGCGACGGAGTTAGAGGCGATACTGGAGGACATTATCCAGCAAACGCATGAAAAACAAGTGAGGAGCATCAATCTCAAAATGAAGAGGATGTTCTGCAGGATGAAGGAACTGCAGGAAGGCCTTAGCGGGATCCTTTCCAATCCCAGCGATGCAGGGACGGCGTGGATCCGTGGCGACGGCTTAGCCAGGAAAGCGCGGCTCCACCACCAAGAGGCGCACCACTGGCCTCGGCGAAGGCCCCGAAAATCCGGGCACGAGAAGGACCCTCCCAGCGGACTTCAAGCCACCCGGACGCCAGGACCGCGGGATTAGGGGGACAGAGCATGGCCGCACAGACCGCAGCGCCAGGACCAGGGTGGGAAACGGCAACACGAAGGAAGACAAGGACGTTCACCCGACCCGACGCGCTAGTCGTGGAAGCCAAGGGAAGGAAGTATAGCGAGGTGCTTGCCTTGGGCACTAGACGGCAGGACGGCCAGCTGAAGGAATTCAGCCAAAATGTCTACAAGGGGCGCCGCACCGCAACTGGGAACCTTCTGCTCGAGCTGTCGAAAAACCGTGTGGATAGCACGGACGCCATGAGGGAGAACCTCGAAAAGGTGCTACAAGGTGCTGCTGAAGTGCGAGCACTGTCCAAGGACAGCAAGATGAAGTATCTAGAGAATAGGGACCTTGACCCGCTAGCGACGGAAGAGGACATTCGGCTTGCCCTGGCCGAGCAGTTCGAAGTGGATGGGAAGTCGGTCAGGTTAAGGAGGCTTCGTGCAAGCTCCAGGGACACACAGACCGCCATCATTGGTCTGCCCAGCAAAATTGCGACCGCAGTTGCGAGCAAAGGGAGGGTGAGGATCGGATGGACCGTGTGTCGGATTCGGAAGAGGCAGAGTCAACCGAGGTGCTACCGATGCCTGAAAGTTGGCCACATTGCGAGCCAGTGCCGAAGCCCTACTGATAGGAGCGGATGCTGCATCCGCTATGGTAAAAGCGGGCATAAGATCGCCAATTGCCCCAACGAGAGCACCTGCTACGTTTGCGCATCAAAAGGCGAGAAGGAGGCAAAACACCTAGCAGGAAGTCGACGGTGTCCGCATTCCAATGAAGCAGTAAAATTTGGGCAGGATGCAAGTGATCCAGTTCAATCTGAATCACTGCAGAGCGGCGCAGGACCTTCTGCGACACACCGTAGGCGAGGTGAATGCCGACATAGCTATTCTCAGCGAGCCGTACAGCGTCGGTCCAGGCGAGGAGTGGGCGACCAACAACCAGGACAAGGCGGCCATCTGGATCTGCAACAGTTCCGCGGAAGGGCCAAGTCAAGTGAGGAGAGGCGAAGGGTTCGTGAGAATTCAGTGGGGAAGTACATGGGTGTATAGCTGCTACCTAGCCCCAAGCCTCTCCCTCGATACTTACTGCAAGGCTCTAGAGGAGCTAGCTGGGATGGGTGGATGGGAAGTCGGTCAGGTTAAGGAGCCTTCGTGCAAGTTCCAGGGACACACAGACCGCCATCATTGGTCTGCCCAGCAAAATTGCGACCGCAGTTGCGAGCAAAGGGAGGGTGAGGATCGGATGGACCGTGTGTCGGATTCGGAAGAGGCAGAGTCAACCGAGGTGCTACCGATGCCTGGAAGTTGGCCACATTGTGATCCAGTGCCGAAGCCCTACTGATAGGAGCGGATAATGCATCCGCTGTGGTAAAAGCGGGCATAAGATCGCCAATTGCCCCAACGAGAGCACCTGCTACGTTTGCGCATCAAAAGGCGGGAGGAGGCAAAACACCTAGCAGGAAGTCGACGGTGTCCGCATTCCAATGGAGCAGTAAAAGATAGGGCAGGATGCAAGTGATCCAGTTCAATCTGAATCACTGCTGAGCGGCGCAGGACCTTCTGCGAGGACCAGGACCAAGTCAAGTGAGGAGAGGCGAAGGGTTCGTGAGAATCCAGTGGGGAAGTACATGGGTGTATAGCTGCTACCTAGCCCCAAGCCTCTCCCTCGATGCTTACTGCAAGGCTCTAGAGGAGCTTGCGGTAGATGCCGGAGGCAAACACCCAGTGCTAATAGCAGGTGATTTTAACGCGTGGACACGGGAGTGGGGTAGTACCACCACGAATGCTAGAGGCAGAGCATTGCTGGAGATCCTAGCACCCCTGGACCTGGCCCTTCTCAACGAGGGCAACCAGGAAACCTACAATAGAGTAGTTGCCGGTTCCATCATCTACCTGACTGTTTAATGAGATTGTTTTGGCTGCTGAATATTTAAAAAATGGGCGAAAAACGACAATGAAAGAAATGGTCTTGCCTCTTCAACGTTATAAATTCGATTATATTTTTCTCTAATCTTAAGCATAAGCTATCTATTGCGGCGAAGCAGGGCGAATTCACACAAGAGCGAATATGAGCGTTCGCTCCCGCTCCGCCCTAAGCTATCTTAGAATAAATTTAGAGACTAACAACTACAAAATACAATTCAACTATAAACTATAATTCAAAATTTTTCGACAACTTCAATAAAATAACAAATCAATTAACACCGGCCCTGTTGAAGGCCTCCATCAGGCTTCAACCAACGGGAAGCCGCGCCAGCTTGTGGACCACTCTCCGATACTCCGCTCCAGAGCTAGTTCTGACGATGGCGACCCTGACCCTTCCGCCCCGCCGGTGTGCGTTGCTCCTACTCTTCCTCTTCCTGTGAGCCACTGTTGTGGCGGCTGGTGATCCTCTCCGATCAGGACCAGCTCGCCCGTCCGAATGTCGTCCTCCTTCTTCTGCCACTTAAACCGTGCCTGTAGGCCCAAGACGTACTCCCGGGACCATCGCTGCCAAAACATTTACTTGATTGACGAGACAAGCCGCCATCGCCGCAAGCACGTTAGACCCTGCTGATCCGGGGTCCGCGGTGCTGGTGGGGCAATGAGCGGCCCGCCTGTCAACAGGTGCCCGGGAGTAAGCGCTTCGCCGTCGCTTGGGTCCTGACTCAGAGCCCCCAGGGTTCGGTTTCAACTCCAACGAGGACGGTCTGCAGCTCCTCCGCGGTTAGCCTGGCGTTCCCTACCGCTCGTGGGAATAGGTGTTTTGCAGACTTCACACCCATAGTCCGCCCATGTGCGGAGCCCGCGGCGGTATGAACGCAATTACGCATCCGTTGTGTGACCGCGTCGACCTCGTCCTCGATTTTCCGACGAAGGTCTGCGAAGTGGCGGCTCGCTCCGACGAAGTTCGTCGCGTTGTCGCAATAAACGATCTGCGGACATCCTCGGCGCCCAACGAACCTTTGAAAAGTCAACAAAAAGGAATCAGTTGAAAGGTCGGAAACTACTTCTAAAAGAACTGCTTTGGACGCAAAACAAACAAATAAGGCAATGTAGGACTTATGGGGTGGCCTACCACGCATTTTCAATGTCGTATCAATAGGGCCACAAAAATCAACACCACATATGGAGAATGGACGGAGAGAACGAATTCTATCTAACGGTAATTCACCCATGATCTGAGTCATCAGACGAGGCTTGCATTTAAAGCAGCGTATGCATGACCGTACTGTCTCACAGCAGAATTCCTGCGCATTTACGATCCATATGCGCTGTCGCAAAAGACTCACAAGTGCTCGTGGACCCACATGAAAATTCGACTCGTGCAAGTATCGGACGTAGCTCTGAACAAATTGAGAGCGTTTTGTCAACAATACTGGAAACTTGGCATCGTACGATATAGGAGCATTAGCTATTCGTCCTCCAACCCGCAACAACGAAAAGGTAAGCCTAGCCTCTGATTATTTGTGTAGAAAGGGATTTAGCTTTTGTAGACTAGGGCTAACACTTAAACTTTTTCGAACCTTTTCTATTTCATCTTGATACTCGTGCTCTTGTACTATTTCAACTATTTTCTTGAAGGCTTCATTATATTCGACAGGTGAGGGAACAATATCAGAAAACACAACGAAGATTCGCAACGAATATAGACGCAGGCTCCATAGGCTCTCATCGATGCGTCAGAAAAGGCATGAATTTGAATCGGTGACATCGGCTCTGTAAACACGAATCTCAGAATTGAGATGTCCTCTAACTGCGACAAGGCAATTTGTAATTTGTTCCACGCTGTTTCTAAGTGCAGTGAAATTGACTCATCCCAATCTAACTTATTTAGCCAAAGTTCCTGCAATAAGATCTTTCCTTTTATAAGTATTGGGCTTAATAAGCCAAGGGGGTCAAACAGCTTCGATGTCACCGAAAGGATGTTCCGCTTGGTCGCCCTTTGACCAACGACTGAAGCGTCAATTTCAAATTTAAATACATATTCTTTAGGAACCCAAGCGATTTCTAATGCTTTAGTCAGTTCTGAGTCCGAACGTGTTATTGGCTTAAGCGTGCTCTCGGATGCAGTAACTTCAGGCGAGTTTGAAAACCACTTGCTTAATTCACACCCAGCGTTTTGAAGAACCTGAGTTACTTCAGACTTAATTGTCTTTAGCTCCTCAATGCAAGCAGCACCCGTTAACATGTCGTCGACGTAAAAGTCGGACCCAATAACTGCCGAGCTGCCGATCGAGGGAATGTATTTTTCACAGATTCACTCAACCTCTTCAAACACCTTATGGCCAGGAATGGGGCTGGCGCAGTGCCATATGTAACGGTGTTGCGCTTGCACAGTTTCGAGGACTCTGATGGGCCTTTCCTCCACACTATCAACTGGTATCGCCTATCGGCTTCATTTACCATTACTTGGCGATACATCTCTTTTTTATGTCGGCATCAGAGCGAATCTGTTCAGCCGGAACCGAAGAAGAGTTGAGTACAACTCTTCCTGGATTGTAGGACCAACCATCAACAGATCGTTAAGGCACTTATGTGTTGATGTCTTACAAGACGCATCAAACACGACTCATAATTTAGTCGATGTGCTTTGAGGCCGTAAGACACACTGATGGGGTATGACGTAGTGGGGAGTAGCAAGAACATGATTGCTTGTAGGGGACATATGACCTAAGGATTCGTATTCTTCCATAAATTCCAAATACATTCTCTTTAAATCTCGAGATGATCTTCTCTCGAGCGACAAGAAACGGCGTTTGGCTACCTCGTACGAGTTTCCCAAAACGCTTAAGGGGCCCATCCACAGGCGAGCATATTCGTCGAACATGCTACTTGAATGTTCGCCTACTTGAATTTCATTTTCCCACTAACTAGAGCGAACATTCGTGCGAACATCATTTTTCGATAAATTTTCAAACTATTAACATGTCATTATTACGCAATTGCTTGTTTTTATATGCATCGCTTTTGGCGTGCCATAGCGCAGGCTCATTTTTTAGGCTATCAATAAAATCTAGCAGGAATGTTTTGTTCATTTTGCTCTACCAAAACGTTTTTCCAACTGACGTTCGTGCCAACATTGTTGTCAAAATAGAACGATTTCTATCTCATTCGAACATTTTGACGAACACAAAATTTCACAACGAACACTACCATCCACAGGAAAAATTTCGGCGAGCACAACATGTTCGACGAACATGCTCGCCTGTGGATGGGCCCCTTTAGATCCGATTTAAATGGAAGCCTGACTTTAAATGGACTTGAAGGCAGTACCACTGTATTTTTCTGATAATGTTCCTCACATAACTCTTGTTCAGGTGACAAAAGCTTTTTAGAAGTTGGTACTTCTTCCAACGACCAGAATTTTTTCAAATTGCCATCTATCGACTCGATTCAGGCTAGAGACAGGCTGTTGAGGAATTGAGGTATTTGCCTTATATTTTCCCGATACTATCCATCCAAGAAAAGTTTTTTGGAGAATGGGATGGTTTGGCCCTTGTTTTATATGGCCAACGGACAACAGTTCGAAAAATGACTCAGCTCCAATTAAAATGTCTATCCGCTGAGGTTTGTAGAAATATGGGTCTTCTAACGGCAAGTTCTTTGGTAGATCCCAATCTTTCACGTTCAGTGACTGGTCAGGGTGATAACCCGAGATAGTTCTCAAAATCCAAAAGTCGAACGGAACCTCACTACCATTAATTGTTGACTTCACCACAGTGTGTATCTTTTTCTTAACCTGGGAATTAGCTTGACCAATTCCATGCAAGTTGATACACGATTCCTCCCTACGGATCTGTAAGCGTTGAGCAAGTTCTTCAGTAATGAAGTTCATTTGTGACCCAGAGTCAAGTAATGCTCGGGCCAATATGTGCTCGCCATTTTTAGTTCTAACGCTTACGATCGACGTCGCTAACAAAACCCTTTCTAGAGATGACGCATGCAAAGCATGTGACGTAGAAGGGCCATCAAGATGTAGCGCTGGAGGAGGATGTTCATTTGGGGGTGGTAACGCCAAGTTATTTTGGGTCACAGTAAATCGGTGCAGAAGTTTGTGGTGCGATCTTGCACAAATTTGGCACCTAGTCGATTTGCACTTCGCAACCGTGTGACCTTTTCGCAGACAATTTAAACATAATGAGGCTGACTTGACAAAATCAAACCGTTGCATTACAGCAAGGCGAGCGAACGGACTACACTGGGCAAGACTATGGTCTTGTGCGTTGCAATAACTGCAAGCTTGTTTGTTGGAAGCGGTGCAAGCCAACTAACTCCTATTGTGCTGCTTCCCGAACCCAATTTTCTCCTGTTTTGGCTTGCCAGTCTCTTCAGCGGACAGGTGCTGGTACCTACGATTTAATATTTTTTCGAAATCGGACCATGGAGGCAATTTCTCATAATCCAGTGACTCTTCCCATTTTTCTCTGGTCACCGGATCTACTCACAGACCGCTGGGAAACTTTCGGAAGGCCAAATAATTTGCTTATTTTGTTCGCAAAGATGAGATATTCGTTAACGTAAACTCTTTTCAGACTAGTAATAGCTTTGTCATAATTACTCTCGGTGACTTAGAATGCCTTGATAGTTCCTAAATTTCTCGATAACAGGAATGTTTACATCCTTGTCTACTAATGTCTCAAAGAGACTCATAAAATTTTTAAACTCCGTGGAGTTTAAAAGTGGAAACTAGTTTCCACTGAATTTTGGCAATGCCAAACTGGGAAGTCGAGCTCGAGTTGGGGCTGCAACCGGTGCAGAACTTGCATTAGCTGGTGGGGACTCTTCAGCTAACGTGAAGGCATTTAATAATGACATCACCCTTGCCTTAGTTGTTATCTCTAATTCTTCTAACTCGGCTCCAAATTTATCTTCCTCATCTAATTGCTCGATCTGGTCTTGCAACTCATTTGCCTTAAAAATTGTCTTATTTAAAACCTGAAGCCTGCACTCTAGGAACTCTAGGAACTGACCCAGCTTCCCAACGTTCCTCTAACCGCAAATGCTTTTTACCCTGACATTTAATCTTCTTCTTAAGTCATCAAGAGTCGTGGAACTAACTTTCTGTTTTATTTTATTATAAATAAAAATAAATAAAATAAATAAATACAATTTTTTAATTTATTTGTTATTTAGTAAAAAATAAACATTTTTGACTAAAATAAAAATTTTTTATTTTAATTATTTAATTAATAAATTAAATTCAAAAACGAAACCAAACGAAAAAAGATATTTAAATATGGCGAAACCAAAAAATAATTAATTAATATGGCGAAAAAGATTAAATAATTAATTAATTAATTGACATCGAATAATGTTGATAGTCGAGGCACTGAGTATCAAAAAAAATAGTTGGTTGCCAATGACACCGAAAAATGTGTATACCCCACAATTATAGGGTAGTGCGTCACTTGGCGTTCCGGTAAAATAAAATGCGCCAAACTAATGCATATACATACATACATATATAGCAGCGGACAACGGTTGGAGCCGTTGTATTTTGTTTGTTACGTGGTATTTTGGCGACAAACGAACGAGGGGTAAAAGGGGGGCGGGGGGATATGTATTTATGATTTTTATCAATTTTAGCCACAGGCTAAGGCAATTAGGCAATTATTTTAACTAAACTATTCAAATTGTTAGCTTCAAGTACGTATCAAATTTCAAGTACGTATCAAATTTCAAGTACGTATGCCCCAAGAATTGAAAGGAGGTTGCAATATCCTAGCACAAGACGTAGATTTAATTTGTCTTTTCTCAACTTTAAATTTTTTGCACAAATACCTGCGGTTCTGCCTTGGGGTCCTTTAATCCCGCTGCCACTTTCCTTGTGCAGTCAATGCAGGTGCACGGCATGGAGGTAGATGGTTTTCCTGGTGGCGATGATCCTGCGGTGATGATCCTGGATTTCGACTTGAGGCGGTTTCACGACGCGGTGAATTTTGTTTTTTATTCTGCACTTCACGGACGCGTCGCGAGCAGCTCTTTGTATTTTAGTATGTGTATAATAACACAGTGTCACTGTCACTTTTATGTTTATGTTTATTATACCCTTGCAGAGGGTATTATAATTTTGTCCAAAAGTGTGCAACGCAGTGAAGGAGACATCTCCGACCCTATAAAGTATATATATTCTTGATCAGGATCACCTCCTGAGTTGATATGAGCATGTCCGTCTGTCTGTTTCTACGCAAACTAGTCTCTCAGTTTTAAAGCTATCGTCTTGAAACTTTGCACACACCCTTCTTTCCTCCTGATCTCCACGCGACAGCCAACGAATCTGCGGAGGCGCTTGCGCGCACTACCTTTGCTCGGCATCACAAGCCGGCCACGTGGTGGACAAGCCAAATCGCGTATCTCCGCAAAGAGGGCCTGAGGTCTAGACGATCCCTACAGCGAGCTCGAGGCACCGACGCGCAGGAGCAAATGCACCTTGAGTTCAAGGCAGCAAGGAAAGCGCTGAAAACGGCCATATGGGACAGCAAGCGAGAGATGTTCCTCAAGCTATGCGATGAAGCGGAACACGACCCATGGGGACGGGCGTACAGAATGGTTTCAAAAAAGGTCAGGGCGGGGTGCCAGCCCCCCTCCGACCCGGTAACACTGAGGGCGATAATTGATGTCCTGTTCCCAAGCAGTCGAGCAGAGGGAATCCGCCCGGCTATTGAGAATTTGGAAGACGAGTCGGTGGAAGCAGTCACAGCAGAGGAGGTGCCAGCGGCCGCTTGGAACCTAGCCTCTAACAAAGCTCCCGGCCCGGACGCGGTGCCAAACCGAGCGCTCAAAGTGGTTCTGGCCGAAATACCAGAGAAGGTAGCAGCCATTTACAACCAGTGCTTCTTTGAAGGATCCTTCCCGAAGGTGTGGAAGAAGCAGAGGCTCCTTCTGCTAATGAAGCCAGGTAAGCCACCCGGCGAGGCCGCATCTTACCGACCCATCTGCCTTCTAGACACGGTGGGCAAGGTACTGGAGAAGATCCTGGCCACGAGACTCCAGGCGGCGATAAGCAGGGAAGGTGGACTGGCAGAGGAGCAGTACGGGTTCCGGAAAGGGAAGTCAACGGTGGATGCCATTATGAGGGTAAAGAACCTGGCAGCAAGCGCCATCCAAGGCACCATATGGAATGGGGGTGCCAAGCAATACTGCCTGGTTACCACCCTAGACGTGAAAAACGCCTTCAACACGGCGAACTGGTCGCGGACTCTCCAAGCCCTGAAGGAGCTGAGGATCCCGGTATACCTGCTAGAGATAGTGGACAGCGATACCTGAGCGATAGAGTACTCCTGTACGATACGCGGGAAGGGCAGAAGGAACGAGTGGTCTCTGTGGGATTGCCCCAGGGCTCTGTACTGGGGCAGCTCTTGTGGAACACTATGTCCTCCGATTACCTAAGGAGGAGGGTACTACCATCGTAGGATTCGCCGACGATATAGACGATATGTGGCGAAGATAGTTCGCGGGATGGAAACCCTAACAAACTCCGCGGTGGCGAAAGTGGAGGCATGGATGTCTAGTGCCGGCCTTCTCCTCGCCCCACAAAAGACGGAAGCAGTGCTAATTTCGAGCCGGAAGAAGGTCGAAACAGCGAAAGTACATGTAGGAGGAGTGGCCGTTCACATGTACAGTATAAGATAGTCTGTAAGGTGCAAATAAACACAAATAAAAAAAAAATAAATATATAAATATAATAACAAGAAAGGAAAGCTAACCTTGGGCGGAGCCGAAGTTGATATACCCTTGCAGTTAAAACCGGATATATATCGCAAACATCGGATAAAGTTGGCCGATCCTTATGAGAATATCGTAATATAACCAATTTATTACAATAAAAAATCTAAAACAAATTACCAAGCTTCCATCTTCGAAAATACCAAAGATGGTATTTTTACCGAATACCATTTCCGATTTTTCAGTTATATGGCAGCTATAGGATATAGTCGGCCGATCCTTATGAAACTTGGCATGTCGTATTATTTTGCCAAAAATAGCATTCGTACAAAATCCGAATCTAACTCTAAAAACACCAAAGTTATACCATTTCCGATCAATCAGTTATATGGCAGCTATAGGATATAGTCGGCCGATCCCGGCCGTTCCGACTTATATACTGCGTGCAAAGGAAAGAAGGGTGTGTGCAAGACGATAAAAACAGACAGACGGACAGACGGACATGCTTATATCAACTCAGGAGGTGATCCTGATCAAGAATATATATACATTATAGGGTCGGAGATGTCTCCTTCACTGCGTTGCACACTTTTGGACAAAGTTATAATACCCTCTGCAAGGGTATAAATAGGTACTTAGCAACGCTGACCTGCTTTGCGGCCCTTTCTCAAGTGCGATAGGCTACATGGGATCGGTTTCAAACCATGCTGTTTATCTCGCGTTTTTCTCACATTAAACGCGTTTTTCTAGAAACCACTTTTTTCGAGACGGCCGGACATTTAACTCGAACGAGTCTTTACCGATCGATCTAAAATTTGGACAGTATATTCAGAATACCTATACCTAAAATATTTGGACTATATTGCTTCCTTTTCTTTAAGCTAAGGTATCATTAAAAAATTTAATTATTGTCCATAATTCCGGACAGATTTTAAATGTAACTATTGAATGATTGATAATAAAAAAAAAAAAAAAAATTTTTTTTATCAACTAATCAACTTTATAAAAATCAATATATCGCAAAAATCTTACGTGTGTCGATAGCGGTTGATGTATAGAAACTAACCAAACTTGATTTTTTGTTCTCGATCAAAAATTATTGACGTTAGCTGTTCGACCATGAACCCCTTTAATAAAAAAAGGCCCTACGAAGAAATGCTATTCGAAAAAAATTATTTTGTACTTCGAATCTAATATTATAAAACCTATTTTACAAATTTTTCATTGGCTGGTTCATTTGGCCAAAAAAAATTCCAGAAAAACATCTCTTTTTCCCCTGTTACTTACAGATGTCCCCTCTTAAGTCTATCACACTTTATAAGTGGAATTTCAGTCTTTAGGAGACGTCTTTTTGGGGGGTGTATTTCAAAAGCAGCAGTTTATCTGAAGCTGAAGAAAAAGAAATGTAGAAGAAATTATCGACCTAGGAAAACTTTCCATTATAACAAATAGTCAAATATTAGCAATAGATAGGAGGTCAACCACTGCACTATTTGTGTAGAAAACCCCATAAGACACAGCTTATGAAGGAGGAGATGGCGGTTCACAGAATCAAACGCTTTGCTAAAGTCAGTGTATACCATATCAGTTTGCATGCGGCTCATAAAACCTCTGTGCTTAGTTGTGGTAGAGCGATGCTTGACAAAACCATGCTGTGAAGTGGAAATAATGCTTTTACAAAAATGTTGCAGTTGGAACGTAACCAGTTTCTCAAGCAGTTTTGGAATCGCAGATAGCTTAGCAATACCCAGGTAGTTCTCACTAAGTGCTTTAGAGCCTTTCTAGGAATAGGCCTTTCTAGCCTAGAGGAATAATAAATGATTCATTCCATCTCTTGGGAAGACATGCCAGCTCCAAGGATAAGTTTAATGAGATAGTGAGAGGATAACAAAGGATATCAGAGCAGTTCCTTAAAACAAAGCTAGGGAAATATCCCTAGCTGTCCCTAATCGACTATCCCTATATCGACTTCTGATAATAATCAGGACCAGCAGAGAATGAGATATCTATTGTTGAAAGAAAGAGCTTCGAACACATCCTGAATTCGAAATTTTGACAAGTAAATGTTGTTTATACGTGGTAATTTATAGGGATAAGAAGAATTGAGGTTATATGAATCGGACGAATAAGTGGTTTCAAAAAATGACGCAAAGAGATTAGAAATCAGAAGAATGTCAGAAATCAGGAATCTAGCTCAGAAGAATGTGAAATTTTGTTATATGATAGGGAAGGAGGAAAAAGATTTGATTTACGTTTCATAATGACTGTCGGGTCAGGCCGCAGCGGTGTAATTTTAATGTTTAATTATGTTAACGTAATGTTTGTTGTAATGATGTTTATTTATTAGGCTAAAGTTTGTACATAAGCTTAGTTGATCGCAAGCCGACTCTCTCTCGGTCGTTCGATTCAACTAAGCTTTCTATAGAGAGTTTTAGCTCGCATTGTCTAGGTCGGGCCGCCCTCTCCATTATTCGAGAGCTTTAGCTTCGCAGTGACCAGTCGGGCCGCCCTCTCTGTATATTACTTTCGTCTCTGCATGCACCATAAGCTGGTCTATCAGATGATCATCCGGCTTCATCTGCAGGCTTCATCTCAAGTCCACCGCGAATCGTCGTCGCATACAGACGTGTAGTTATTGTGCTCCGGAAAGAAAACCAAAACAAAAAAGTATTCAATAATATCAAAAAAGTGCAGTGACTGGTTTCGTAAATCGACAACAACGCGAAAAGACGCTTTCAGCGATGAAATCGCTAATGTTTATATTGATTAATTAATTAATTAATATAAAACATAACATTTAAAACTCGAACAATATCAACCTCGATTGCAATGAGTCTAAACGACGTTAGCACACAACGTCAACGTGAGCAAGACGAGAGACGGCTCTCAGTACAAAGAAACAACGCTTACTTCACTTTCAAAGCAACCGAAAGTAATGCAAGCTCATCCCAAACACGGTCAATTACCCCAAACTTGACCGAATTCTTAAACGTAGAGAGCGTGAGAGCGCGATCTTGCTCCCCCTCGCTACCATCGATGTCTCTGCAGACAAAGAGCACAGTAACTAGCACCGCAACCTCTTTGACAACGTCAACCGTAACAACAACAACAACCGCTACTGTAACGACAGCGCGTTTAACAACGTCATCAGCTAGCAGCGCAAACATTGATACTTCTGCCGCTGTGCTTCCCGAAAAAGAGAATAAAAACAAAGAAAATATTAAGCCGGCTGTGCAGACTGGTATGGATAGCTACATCCAAATCAAAAGGAAGCTGAGCCCCCTAAACTCTCAACGCAAAATAACCCGTGGCAATGCTAACATAGCCGCAATAGAAACGCCCACGAACTCAAACCGTTTTAAAATCTTGGCAGACTACGAAGATGAAGCCGAATCTACTGAAGTCGAAAAAAGGAAGCCTAAGCCCCCGCCAATATACATACGAGAAAAAAGTTCCAACGTTCTTGTCAACAAAATTATAGAGCTCATTGGCAAGGACAACTTCCACATAATACCACTCGTAAAGGGCAACATCCAGGAAACAAAAGTTCAAACAAAGTCTGAAGATAACTACAGAGTATTATCGAAATACCTAACCGACAAAAAAAAGAACTTTTATACGTATCAGCTAAAAAGCAGCAAGGGCTTGCAAGTCGTACTTAAGGGCATAGAGCCCGAAGTATCGCCTGCAGAGATAACATAGGCGCTACAAGAGAAGGGATTTAGCGCTAAGACAGTGTTCAATATCTCTAACAGGGATAGAAAGCCGCAGCCACTCTTTAAGGTTGAGCTTGAATCACAAATTAAGCCCCTAAAGAAATACGAAGTGCACCCTATATACAATCTTCAGTTCCTGCTTCACCGCAGAATTACAGTTGAGGAGCCGCACAAACGCAATGGCCCGGTACAATGTGCGAACTGCCAAGAATATGGCCATACAAGGTCTTACTGTAAACTGCGCCCAGTCTGTGTAGTTTGTGGTGAGCTTCATGACTCCGCACACTGCCCAGCGAGCAAAGATGACCAAAACTCGAAAAAGTGCGGCAACTGCGGTGGAAATCACACTGCTAACTATAGAGGCTGCCCAGTTTATAAGGAGCTGAAAAGTCGCATCCACCAGAGGGGACTTATTGCCCGCACCCAAAATAATCAGTTCATAGCCTCCAGGTCAAACCCTGAAGTCTTCTTCTCGACTGCAGCCAGATCCTCACTAGGACCCATAAACTCTGACAAAAATGTCACATACGCAAGCGCTTTAAAATCAGGACTGGCAGAATCAGCACACCAAGAACCGAACACGGCTCAGCAGCATCAACCGCCGGAGCAGCCAAAAAGTAACTTTGAAGCTATGATATGCAGTCTACAACAAAGCCTTACGGAGTTCATGTCGTTTATGCGTACAACTATGCAAGATCTAATGCGAAACCAAAATCTATTAATACAAATGCTGGTTTCACAACAATCCAAATAATGACTTCCCTACGAATATCTACAAGGAACGCTAACGGCGTTTCGCAGCACAAACTCGAGTTAGCGCAATTCCTACTAGACAATCAAATCGACGTAATGCTGCTTTCAGAAACACATCTTACGAACAGATAAAATTTTCAACTACGAGGATATTCATTCTATGGAACAAATCATCCAGACGGTAAAGCACACGGCGGGACTGGAATTTTAATCAGAAGCCGTATCAAGCACCATTATCATACGAAATTTGCAAAAAACTACCTACAGGCCACATCAATAAATATACACCAAAATACTGGCAAGCAATTAACTCTAGCTGCCGTATACTGCCCCCCACGCTTCACCATAGGCGAAGATGAGTTTATGCAGTTCTTCAACTCACTCGGAGACCACTTCATAGCGGCAGGAGACTACAATGCCAAGCACACACACTGGGGATCTCGCCTCGTGACCCCAAAAGGAAAGCAGCTCTATAATGCAATTATCAAAGCTAAGAACAAGCTAGACTATGCTTCTTCTGGCACACCAACATACTGGCCGGCTGACCCAAAGAAACTTCCCGATTTAATTGATTTTGCGATTACCAAAAACATTCCTAAAAATTTGATATCGGCCGATTGCCTTTCGGATCTTTCATCTGATCACTCGCCTGTCCTTTTTATTCTACTCCAACACCCAGGTTAACATGATCCCATGTTATCAATCATCAAATCTGACCTCACATAAAACCAATTGGGTTAAGTACAGGAAGTACATCAGCTCACACATTGAGCTAAGTCCTCACCTCAGCGACGAAGCCAACGTAGACAGCTTTGTTAATTCGCTGGAGTCTGTACTCGTCTCTGCAGCTCGAGCTTCAACACCTAAATCTACGAACACACAACGCATTCAAAAGAAGACAAATCTACAAATCGAACAGCTCGTCCTCGAAAAGCGACGCTTACGTCGAGAATGGCAATGTCACAGATCGCCATCTGCTAAGCAACGCTTTAAACATGCCTCACGTCAACTTGATCAAGCTCTACAGCAAGAAGAATCGTATGTCCACCACCGCTACATAGAGCAACTGTCAACTAACAGTACGAAACACTCACTATGGAGAGCTCACCCAACTCTGAGCTCACCGAAAGAAACCGTGATGCCTATTAGAAATTCCACAGGCGGGTGGGCGCGCAGCGACGCAGACAGAGCCAGCACGTTTGCCAAACACCTTAAAAATGTCTTCCAACCAAATCCTGCCACCAATGCGTTTACTTTGCCGACTCTATCAGATGAGCCCCAGCCTCAACATGAGCCGATTGAGTTTCGCCCAAACGAAGTCGTTAACATCATCAAACGACAATTGAATCCGAAAAAATCACCAGGCTGCGACCTCATAACTCCCAAAATGATCATTGAGCTCCCATACTGCGCCGTTTGCACTCTCACCCAGCTATTTAATGCCATCGCAAAACTTGGCCACTTTCCAGTGAGATGGAAAAAGTCAATTATAATAATGATAGCAAAGCCGGGAAAAGACCACACTATCCCCACGTCGTATAGACCTATAAGCCTACTCTCTTGCCTATCTAAACTCTTTGAAAAATGCCTAATGACTCGGATAAACACATACCTGAGAATCCAGGGAGGAATCCCGTCACACCAATTTGGGTTTCGTGAAAAGCATGGAACAATTGAGCAGGTCAACCGGATAATATCCGAAATTCGGAACGCGTTTGAAAAACGAGAGTACTGTACTGCTATATTTTTAGATGTCTCTCAAGCATTCGATAGAGTCTGGCTGGAAGGTCTAATGTACAAGATCAAGACAATGCTCCCCTACAGCACCCACAAGATTTTGGAGTCTTACCTACACGACAGAAAATTTGTCGTGAGGTGCAACACCGCTATATCCGATGATTACACTGTTGGAGCTGGAGTTCCTCAAGGCAGCGTGCTAGGGCCAATATTATATGTCCTCTACACCGCAGATATACCGACAAGCACACGTCTAACAACATCCACGTTTGCCGATGACACAGCTATTCTTAGCCGCTCAAAATGCCCGATTCAAGCAACTGCGCAGCTAGCTCATCATATGGTCGATGTCGAAAAATGGCTGTCAGATTGGCGAATTAAAGTGAACGAACTAAAATGCAAGCATGTTACGTTCACTCTGAACAGGCAAAACTGCCCGCCTATAACACTAAACAACACTCTACTCCCACAAGCAAACGAAGTAACATACCTAGGAGTACATCTCGATAGAAGACTCACATGGCGCCGGCACATTGAAGCCAAAAGAACACACCTAAAGCTAAAAGCCAGCGGCCTTCATTGGCTTATCAACGCTCGGTCACCTCTTAGCCTTGAATATAAAGTCCTGCTGTACAACTCGGTACTAAAACCTATATGGATGTACGGCTCGCAGTTATGGGGGAACGCCAGCAATAGCAACATTGACATAATTCAAAGAGTTCAGTCGAAGATCTTGAGAACAATCACCGGGGCACCGTGGTACGTTCGCAACGAAAACATACACCGCGACTTAAACATTCTACCAGTCAAAGAAGCGATCGCAGAACAGAAGGTAAAGTACTTAACCAAGCTATCGGTGCACCCTAACCACCTGGCGAGAGATCTAACAAGGTTGAGCAACCAATCACGCCTTCGTCGCAATGACTTACCCACCCAGCGACCGACCTGAGGGACGCGCAACCCGAATGCAGTTTTAGTTTTACTGTTAGTTAAATTTTAATGTTAAGATTCGCCAACTTATTGTTAGTCTCAAAATTAAGAGTAGATTCAATAAATAAAAGCAAAGCTATAATAAAAAAAAAAAAATCTGCAGGCAGAAATAAACATTTTACAACGTCATACTGAAATTAAAATCGTCTTTTATTTATGGTATTGAAAACGCTCAATGACCAAACAATGACAAAAGAATAGAAGGATCTTGGATCATTACGAAAGTTTACCTTACAGTTCATAATACTGCTTATAAAGTTGATTGTTGAGAATAATAAACTGGTTGCGAATATACAGAAAGTTTGACAGATGGCACATCGATCCGGACTTAAGAAACTTTTTGAAAGATCTAGATTTCCTGTTCTTAAGACGAGAAAGGTGTTTATTAAACGATGGTGGTTTTGTAGACAATGATAATGGGACTTCAGGAACAAATTTGTACAACGCATTATGAATTGTTTCGTAAAAGGAATCCGTAGCAACTTCAATTGTGTTTATAGACGAAAGAACATTCCAATCGATTTCAGCCAAATCTGTCTTTCTGAAGCATTTGAAACGAGGTTGAACATTAAAACTAGGATCATTGTGAGGCACATCAATTAACACCGATGCTAATAGTGTAGGATGGTGAAAGTCTTCAGGAAGCTATAGCGGCGACGACCGAATGACTGTCGCAGAGGATGACACATTGGAAAATATAAGGTCCCGAAATCTGCCGTAAGTGTTAGGAATTGGATTAATTTGGAGCAGGGCAAGATCAGTTAAGCCATCGATAAAGTCGTTATGACAACTGGAAAGCAGGGAATTGTCTACCTCAGACGGGATCCAGGAAATGATGGGCAGGTTGAAATCTCCCACGATTAGGATTTAATCACGGTCCTTGACCATCGAAAAAACAGACTTAATGGGAGAAATGTAGGAACAGGTCAGGAAAATATGAGACAAGCCAGTTAAAATTTTCACCGCAATGTTGAAAGAAAATTACGAACTCATTCGAGAAAGGAATAAGTTTAGCAGTCAGCAAGTCAGCATTTATTTTTAGAATTAATCGTTATATTTCCACTTGTGGCGAAAGGAGAACGCTTTAATTCTAAGATCGAAGATAAATTCAAACTGACAAGAGCGATCGAAGAAACACGTCCAGGTACGGCAAAGTGAATTTACAGAATTCTAACTAGATAGAGGACCATAGAAATAAATGTTGTTATGTGTTAGCTTGCTGGCAGTATTTCCTTTGGACATCTGCTTCATTATTAGCGGATGAAACGTGGCGCCATTGACACTGGTCCGTTACTTCTTGAATCTTGGCTATTCGATTTGCCACAAACGTGTGGTAAGTGGAAGCCGCTGCGTTTATCCAACTAAAAACAACGGATGAGTCTGTTTAGAGGAAGCCAGTAACTTTGTCTAAAGACAACATTAATCTTGTTTGACTCTATGCGTGAGCTCTGACCTTAGAGCTGCTGCGCACAGCTCTAGTCTGGGCAATGATTGCTAAGCTGTTGGTGCCACTCTGGGCTTAAAACACAATAGCCATACCAAAGTTTGTACGTTTCTCGTACGAATATTGCTGCCTAGGCTTTCTCTCAGGCTTGCACGAAGGTGTGTAGTTCCTGTGTGACTGGAACCTTACATCCCTTCCGTTAAATATGAGGGTTAAGATGTCCAATTTGTTGAATGCTTGAAGGTCAAAGAGGTCTGACAGAAGATTTAACGGGAGTTCGTCGGTCCACGCCATTTTTAATTGTATGAATTATATGCATATCGGGTCGAAGATTTGTCATAACTCAGAGCAGACTACTCGTTTTATTATTACAGGAAATTTTTTTTTGTTCTTCCGCAATGTTGGTCTTTGATGGGCATCTACAGGGTTGCCCATATTCGACGGACCCATCTGACGAGGCCATAACTTTTGACAGAGATGCCAGATCGCTTAATGACGTACCGCGTTTGATTTCTGTCGAAGATCGCTATCCAGGATATCCAATATCCAAAACCATTAAATCAATGGGTGAGTTTCTTCCCCAACGCGGACCTCACAGGACACGGCCGATTGAGTAATGGACTTAATTCTTCGAGCGACCTTACTGGAACAGTTACTCTTGCTCTGCTCATCCTTGGCTGTCCACTTATACCTTCGATTCGAAGTGTGGTCTATTGGTGTTTTAACGAAAACATTGATGCTATCCTGAATTTAGCAGGGCTTGAAACTTCGATGCCGTTCCGTTATCTGCCTGGACTGGTACATCAATTAGAGCATCAGCTAACATACCTGTATTCATCATAAAGTTTAAAGGCCCAGACGACCGAGGGGCGCTCGAGAAACGATTTATTAATATATATTAAGCTATTTGTAATTTATTAAGCTAGGAGGAATTAGTAAAGAAATTTAAAATTCTATATTTTAAATTTGAAGGACAGGAAAGACGTGTTTTAGAGTAGAGACCATTGTAGTTCGAAGATAAGACCCTTAAAGGGTCTTGCTGTGCATATGTCGAACTACAAAGGCAAAGTAATAGAGGGCTAAAATTTCTTGTCCCTTCACTAGGAATGTTAAAATTTAAGCGTGTTAGTAAATGCTGGCTATCCTCATTGATTAGGTTATGTAGGAAAACTACACCCAGCGTGTCCTACAATTGGTTAAACTCGGTAAGTTTATTAGTAAGAGTCTTCTATAATAAAATGGAAAATGACGATTTGCATCCCAGTTAAGACCTCTAAGTGAAAAAGTTAAGAAATTCTTTTCTTTTTTCTTTGCTTTTCTTAAGGGGAGATTCTTTTGAATTTTTTTGAAAAAATCTTTTTTTTTTTTTTTTAATAAAATGAAAGTTACATATGTGTAGAATATCCCAAGGGATATTTCGATACGACGCGTATTTCTTGAGCTAGAGCGTGTCACACATACCCATGTCACACGCGCTGTGGCAGTTTCTAAAAACTTTAAACGCGTTTTTCTCGGAACCATGTTTTTAAACCTCTTGTCGCGCACAGGGATCGTTCTATTGATCCAATTTCTTTCATTCAAAAAATGTTTAAAAGTACATACTTTTTTGTATGCCTTATACCAAAAATTGTTTATTTATAATTTTTAAACGAGATCAAAGTAAAAAAAAGAGGAAAAATGTCAATTTTTTTTTAAACGTCCATGAAGTTGGTTTATTTTTACCAAAATGAATTGTCGTTAGGTATAAGGCATAGGAAATTCCATCAATTTTAATAAATTATATACATTTCTAATTTCGGTTCTAATTGTTCTAATTGTTAATAAACAACGAATCAAAAGTTCAAAAGCATAAGTTCGTATGTCTTTTCATTTTCCCGCAATCCATTCTCAAAGTTTGCTTAATTTTCGGAAAAATCCAAAAGAACCTACCCTTAAGCACGGACCAAACGGCAATGTATATTTTTAAATTAGACTCTTTGTGTTTTTCCATCTAAGTAGCTGGAGATACACGTTAAGAGGTCTGTAGAATCAAATGCTTTGCTAAAGCCTGTGTAAATAACATCGATTTGAAATCCCTTACGAAACCCATCTATGACAAAGGATATCAACTCCAGTAAATTAGTGCTGGTCAAGGGCGTAGGCAAGGGGGTGCAGGGGGGGCCATTGCTCCCCCCCCTGATCAACCGAGGAAGTTGATGAAAATCGATAAAAATGAATCAAAATATATTTGAAAGTGGGAAATTTGAAAGGTTGAATTACTTTACGTCAACCAAGACAATGTTGACTATTTTTATATATCGACGCATTTCCGCGAAAGTATCGTATTTTGAAAAATCCAATTTTACAGGAGAAGCTTTTTTTTTTTATTTAATCTCTTACAAACAATAAGGAAAATCATAAGATGTTTAAGCGATTAGAAACATTTTATATTGTATTTCTTTATTTTTGTGCGTTTGAATTATTTCCATGCAAAAAATTTTAATGGACATACGATAATTTCGCGCGCACATTCAAAAGCACTGTAACATACGATAAAATTGAAACTTAATTTTTATCGGAACTATAGGGTTTTAAGTTATAATATTTCACAGGGTAGTGAGACATTAGGTGCCTAACAATTTTGCATTAAAATCTCAATTTCGAAAAAAGCGACTTACGGTACTTTCGCGGAAATGCGTCGATATATTATTTTTTAATAAAATTTTTTAATAATAAAAATAAAAATTTTTTCCCCCCCCTGTGAAAAATTCTACGCCCTTGGTGCTGGTGGAGCGACGTTTATTGAAGCCATGCTGAAAAGGAGAGATGATCGAAGAGCAAGGGTGTTGCAAATGAGGAGTAATTAATTTTTCAACTAACTTTGGAATTGCCGACAATTTAGAAATGCCTCTATAATTGGCAGCATCGGACTTTTTCCCTTTTTTAAGTAAGAGAATTATGAAAGATTCCTTCTACTTAAGGGGAAAAATCGAGGTTTCCAAAGATAAGCTGAAAAGTCTATGAAGACGTTTGCACAGAGCCCTGCACACAACCTGGTACTCTATATTCTCGGAAAAAAACTGTCAGAAAATAAGATTTTCTGATTGAATGTTAAGGCTGATCAATCATTTTAGGCGGAGAATAAATTGTTGAAAAAAAAATGCTATTAAGTTTGTGAAATCATCTCTGAATACACTGGAGTGAGTGGTACCATCTAGATCAGATACAAAACATAAGTCTAAAAGCCGACCTAACGAATTTCTAACATGGTCAATTTGACCTAGGGACATGTCAAACATGCCCGCAGTAAAGATGGTGAGTTATCGATCTGAGATAACTCTGGGATTATTTCTGGGATATTAAAGTCGCCCACCGCTACGAGCTGGTCACGATCATTCATAAGATTCAAAAATAATTAAATAGCGGACAAATAATGCCAATATGTGGGCGGTATATATGAACTCGTAAAGTGTAAAGATTTAGCGGACAAAATGATTTTCATGCAAAGAAATTCTATGTCACCAAACTCTTGTGAGATTACATCTTCAGAAGCAAGTTGGGAATTTTCCAAAATGAGGACTCCACCCCCCTTCGCAGAGGTCGATCACGTCTAAAAGTGGTTACTTACTTGGAAAAACTTGGGAGCAAAAGTTCTCCGGCTTCAACCAAGTTTCTTTAAAGGCTATATTATGGGATGCAAAGAGAGAACTATCAGAATATAGTTTAGGGAGTTTGCTACGTAGCCCCCTATTATTCTGAAAAGTAAGGGTTAATGACCATATAAGGTTTTTGGATTAGTGGACGAAGAAAAGGTGGAAGGGGAAGTTTCACTCCCATTATTTTAAAACGTATTTCTTGGCGGTACTAGGCTGATGTTCTTGGACAAAAAGATTCTCTGGCCAAAAACTGGGCGAACAAATCGTCTTGAACAGCAGCGCGGGCACCCGAATCTTGAAAGAAGACGTGCGCCTTATGTAAGTATATTTATCTAAGTATATATGTAACCTTATGTAAGTATATTTCTTCCACCTTTATATCGGGTTTCATTTTGGCTTTGATATAAGCCGAGATATCAATCTCCGAAGTATCAGGGGCGAGCTGAGAAACAGATTCCTTCGATGGAGGAATCACCTGTAAGTGTTTTGGTGTCGCAGGTATGAGAACTGCAGCATCAGTCGGTGCCGGTGGTCCGGACTGTGGAATACCCTTTTGGGTGACTCTAATGGGGGTTTCGTTCCCTAGGACCTGTGGCATCACTTGAAGGGATGCCATGGCGGACATATCGGAAAATTGCTCATTATCCCTGAGAAATTCGGACGAATTTTTCTCAGTTCTAGCCCTTGGAATGGCCAGAGATATAAGCGGCTGCATTAATGTCGGCTGAGCAGGCTGAGGCGGATAAGAAACACCGGATTTCTTACGCTTAGGGGACTCATTTAGCAGCTGAAGGCCACTAAACTGAGTGTCCAGCGCACAGAGCTGGTCATTGATTTTACGAAAACCAGTGATCAGCTCTTTAAATCCATTTTTGGTCTGTCTCATGAACGACCTCATTTCGCCTTGCACAGCACGACAATTTTCACAACAATAATGTATCCCAGACCTACGGGAAATGGCATCCGAAACTGATGCAGTGAAACCGGCACACTTGGCATGTACGACGTTCTCACATAGCCAGCAATGGATGGCAGGCTGGGATGAGGAAATTGTCTTGTTACAAGACTTAATGGCACAGACAAGTTTAAATTCCATTGTATTTTTTATTTATTTTTTTTTATTTAATAAAACATTTAATAATACCTTGAACCACTGCACAATGGGCCCAAACGCCTTTTTTTTGGCAGAAACTCCAGTTTTAGAGTTACTGGCCTCAAATTTTGTACATACGCTTAAACTATTTTTGTCAAATTTCGAATTTTTTTGTTTTTTAAATTTGACCACGCCCACTTCGGGCGGAAATGCCGTTTTTTTGCATAAACTCCAATTTTAGATATACTGGGCTAAAATTTTGCATATATGCTTGAACTATTTTTGTCGAATTTCGAATTTTATTGTTTTGGAAATTTGACCACGCCTATGGCCGCCGCCTACATTAAGAGTTGGCTATACTGGAATTTTTACTTAATTTTTACATAAACTTAAGTTTTTCATAAAAAGAACTTAAACTTTTATTAAATATGGTTCTATTATTTATAATATTTAATTTAAACCTCTAACAGCGTCGTCTTTCCGGTGGCTCTCCCCGAAACTTCGAGGAGCGCTGCATGAGAGAACTAATAAACACTTGCAACATCTATTGTTTTTTCGAAAACGAGCAAAAACCAGCAAAGAAGACCAATTAAATTTGAATTCCTATATTTTTATAAGTAACTTCACCTGGTTAGTTGCTTGCGCCGATATGCGCTGAAAAAGTAACACTCCATAAAACACAACTACTTTTGTTACACATTCCTGCTAAATAGACACTTACAAAACCTTTGACAACACAGATACAAATATAATGATAACACGAAATAGTTTAATTATTGATTTTTCATACCTTGATCTTTGTTTTCCATATTTAATCTAGTATTTTTACTCAATTTAAGCCAATTGAAACACAATTAAAAGTTGCCTTAAAGTTGCTGCCCATTTGCAAGTTTCAGGGTTGCAATAAATCAGCTGGTTAAATGACCGCGCTAAATTAACAGGGTTGCAATAAAGCTCAAAAAATTATATATTCATATTTATTTGGGATGTCTATTAATTAAAATTTTGTTCATATTCAAAAAATAGTTTCATCATTTTTTCGATTTTATGCCGCACTGGGACCATAGTGCACTGTGCCAAATCGGAAGCCAAAGCGGGAGCTTTGAATAGTGCAAAAGAGAAATGCAGAAATATAGATAAGCCGGGGAAGAAGCAGAGCTGAGCTATGCTTGGAATTGAAATTATTCAATTTATTAATTCGACTCCAAATATACCACAGCACTCGCGAAGCGATACGGCTTAGGCTTTAAGATTGTTAAGATTCACAAGATTTAATTCACAAGTATGTAAACACCGGTTTACCAATATTTATAATAAAACGCAGTGCGCACAAAAAAACACGACCGTTCGCTTAAGAGAAAGAGAGGGAAGTTGATCGGTCTTCAATCGGTTTTTTATTTTCGGTTTGTTTCTCAATTTTGCATTATGTGGACAAAAATGAAATTTATAGTGTTTTTTTAAATTTTTTTTTTATATTTAAAAAAAGACTTTTGTTAAATTTTTTGTATTCTAAAGAAAAAGAGTAAGAAATAGAAATATAACTTGTATTATAACTTATAACTTATAGAATTATAACTACAGGAAGGAAACAATAAACATATACATTATATACAAAAATGAAAAAAAAAATTATTATTCTGAATCTTGACTTTCAGAGTCGGACAAATCGGTTTCAAGATTTTCTGCTGAAAGCAAGCTCTTAACTTCTTTGTCCATAATAATATTTTTCGATGACGACATTGAAGAGCCATTGGACATTGAAGATATTAGAAGATCAGAAGAAACAAAAAGGGTATTTATTATATCCTCCATTGTGTTTTTTCTTGAATTTTTCCTTGTATTATTTTTGCGTATGTTTCGATCATCTTTATTCCTTGCTTCAAGCGCTTCCTCTGACATTATACCAATTGGAAGCCAAAAACTGTTAATGATGTCTGCTCCATGAATTAAGATTCTGTGAACAGACGATGGCATTAAAACCAGGGGTATTCATTTATAAAAAGTTCTGCAGTTTAAATAAAGTCAACAGGCCAATGCTCTCAGGACAACGCTAAATCGGAATATTAAAATGTTGTGTACTCCTGTAATGCGCGCAGCTAAATTTGGTTGCTGAAAAAATCTACGTGCAGTATTCTCGCAATTTCTGAAAGCTTCTTTTCGTTGCTATCATTGTTCTTAAAAACTTCTCCTAACGCAAAGCTTTCTATTACGAAGAACTTTTTAGTGGGGATCGCTTCGCCGTGCCATACTAAGAAGAGTGCGCGCTTCGACACTGACATTCGTAGATACGACGGACTACGCACTTCATTTTTGACATTTTGGACAGATAATAATTCACACTTTAACAAACAATAACTGGTGTATGCTCTGTTCCGCACATTGTTAATACACTCCAAATCCACTACATTTTATAAGTAACACATATACTGACACGTCACAAGCACAGATTTTCTATGTAGCACATACCTTAATAGCTGTTAAAAACCAAACTTGCACTAAAATAATCGTAAGTTGCACTATTTATTCAAATATGCAACCAATAAGTAAAAGGGCGCCTAAATTGTAAATATCAACTGCTGAAACATATGTTGACTTTGACAGTTCACAGCTGATCATCAGCTTATTGATGAGCTTAGAAAACATCAATTAGCATCTAATCAAGGTGTATACTATCGATAGGTAAACTTAAATTAAAGTTTATTTAAATTTGAAAATCATAATTAAAAGCCGCTAGCGAGACCAAATCGACCACTGTGCGTTGTACTGTTACCACAGCTATAGGAGATATACATATATATACAGTGACCACGGCGTAGAGGACGTGAAGAAAAGAGGACGGCATACCCGGTACTCATGTCTTTCACCGCACTTTAATTAGGTTTAAAATTTTAAATATCAGAAGTATAGACTCTCATCAAGCTGTTATAAACCATTTAAAGCTTAGATTCATAAAGAAGATCGATGTATGAAAGTCACAGGAATAAACGCTGAGAAAATACTTTGACCGTCTCAAATTAGACCTGTTCTGCCAACAACTCGAACACTGGAAAGCAGCAATCATGCAAAAGAGGCCATCTTTCATTCAATTTCATTAGGACAACGCCAGGTCACATACATCTTTGGTGACGTTCCAGAAGCTCCGTAGGCTCGGATGGGAGGTTTTTCGTATTCACTGTATAGTCCGAACTTCGTACCAAGCGATTGTTCCAGTTTCTGTCCTTGGCAAACGAAAGTTGTCCACAAAAGAGGGCTGTCAAAATTGGCTCTGCGAGTTTTTTGCCAATAGAAAAGAGAAATTCTATGAGAGGGGCATTATGAAGTTGGGAACTCGCTGAAAACTAGTCATCGAACAAAACGGCGCATATTTGACTTGAATCGCATAATTAAAACCAATGTTATGAATAATTGAAAAATCCAGCCTTAACAAGATTATTAAAATTTCGACCACTAACTCAATTGATTACATACTCGTTGTTGATTTGTTTACTAGATTTTTCCGTTGTTCAGTGCCTATAGTTCTATATAGTTCAAAACTATTGTTCGTATATAGCAGCGGTTTTGGTACCCCCAAATGTTGAAGTGAGTCAAGGAATATATTTTGTCCTGTGTCCAGTGTTGATACTACAAATCGAGGAAAGGAAAACCGAAAGTAATTTGGCATTATGATAAAGCCGACCCCGTACCATGTCGTCGACTCCATCTGGATAATTTGGGACCATATATACGAAGCCAACGTGGAAACAGTCACTTTCTGCCTCTATCCGATCCGTTCAGGAAGTTTATAATAAAAAATAATAACAGTTCGTGAAAGCAATGATTTAAAATATCGGTATAGCGTTAAGAAATAAGTGCTGGAAGCTGTTTGCCGAGAGAAATAACAAACGTTAGGTTAACTTAACTAAAGGTTAATTTCTAAAGGTTAGTTAAAGTGTGCGTTAAAGAGATGAGTCTGTTATATATGTGGTACTTATCTGTAAGGGTAAATAAACTTCGGATACGCCGCCTTTCTTGTTATGTTATGAAAAAATAAATCTAAAATTTTATATTCTATATATGATAGGTAAATTATTTTATTTACAAGGCTTATACTTAATAGGTAGTATGAAAGAATTTATAAAACAAGTTAGGGCAATAAATATAAATGTAATGTATTTTAAATTCACCTTCCAAAATGACCATACTTTTTGACTTTACTAAAAATATATTAATCAAGAAAGGAAATCAAACTTCATGCGGAACCGATGCGGAGATAAATATACCTTTATAGATAAGATCAAATATATATAAAAAATATCGTCTTTATATTGATAATTTTGTCTGATCCTTATAACAATTTTATTATAAAACCAATTTATTATAATTCAAAATTTAAAAGGGTCCAAACTTCTATCTTTAAAAATACCATATATATTATATAGGATTATTATAGGATATATTCGTCCGATCCCGATTCTTTTCGACTTATATACTGCGTGCAAAGAAAGAAAGGGTGTTTGGAAAGTTTGAAATTAAAAGCATTAAAACTGAGAGACTAGTTTGCGTAAAAACAGACAGACGCACCTGCTTAAGTCAACTCTGGAGGTGATCCTGTTATAAAATATATTTATCCTTTTTTGGATGGAAGATTTCTCCTTCATTGCGATTCACACTTTTGACCAAAATGATTTTATATCATTTGATTAAATGAGTACAATTTTATTTTATATTTTTGCCACATTTCTGTAACTGCCATATAACGAAACGATCGGAAATTACCCAATTTTTGTATTTTTGGTTAAAAGAAGTTTCGGACAATTTTTTTATATTTTTATACACTTGCAGAGGGTATTATAATTTTGGTTAAAAGTGTGCAACGCAGTGAAGGAGACATCTGTCCGTCTGTCTGTCGGTTTCTACGCAAACTAGTCTATCAGTTTTAAAGCTATCGTTTTGAAACATTGCACACAGCCTTCTTCCCTTTGCACGCAGTATATAAGTCGGAACGGGATTGTTCTATATCCTATAGCCGACTATATCCTATAGCTGCCATATAACTGAACGATCGGAAATGGTATTTGGTAGAAAAGTCCATAATTTTAATTATCTGTTAGCCCTTTATAAATAAAAAAAAAAACTGATTGATCGGAAATGCTATAACTTCGGTGTTTTTAAAGCTAGAGAATTCGGATTTAGTACGAATGATATTTTTGGCAAAAAATATATCCTATACTATATCGACTATATCCTATAGCTGCCATATAACTGAACAATCGGAAATTACTCAACTTTTGAGTTTTTGAAGATAGAAAGTTGGAACTCCGTACAGATTATATTTTTGGTCAGTTAATCCAACCATCCTACCAAATTGCATAACGATCGGCCGCCTATATCTTATAGTTGCCATATAACTGAACGATCGGAAATGGTATTTGGTGAAAATACCAATTTTGGTATTTTTGAAGATGAGCATGGGACTTTGTTTCAGATTTTTTATTGTAATTAATTGGTTATATTATGATAATCTTTTAACTGCAAGGGTATATCACCTTCTGCTCCAACTATCGGCCAACTATATCCGATATTTAAGATTTATATCAGATCCTAACGGCAAAGGTACATTAACCTTGGCACCGCCCGAAGTTAGCTTTCCTTTCTTGTTATCAGATAAATTACCTTTGTTATCAGTAGTACGAAAACTATCGAGTACCAAAGACATATTGCCGCGTATTTTATCAGTATACATTAAGGTGGGTTCTGTGTCTTTAAAAGGTTGAAAACCATTTGCCATTTCACAGCTTGTGATTCCAATAGAGTATATATCTATTTTTTCTGTATACCCATACAGGTTTTGATGTAAAACCTCTGGTGCAGTCCAATTCCGGTGTGTTTCCTTTTCATTTGTCAAACCATACAAACATTGCTCTATTTTACCATGCTTAATAAATGTCCGACATCCGCGAAAATTTGATATCATAGCTTTTTTAGAGTTTAGTAATATATTTTGAGCTTTTATAGCACCATGAACAAAGTGTTGCGAATGTATATATATAAGAGCTGATATTACATCCCTTAGTATTAATGCTATTAACGTTTCTGGAAATCCTGAAAATAAAAGAGGTAAATTTTTTTTATAAGCATAAGATAAGCATCTTTCGCAATAATATAATTACACAGTGCAACAGTGATTTTGAATTTTTAAACTGACATAGTAGCGCTGGAACCCGCTGGAACCCGCTGGAACGAGCGGTTAAACTAGTCTCTCAGTTTTAAAGCTTTAAAGTTTTTAAAGTTTTAAAGTTATCGTCTTGAAACTTTGCACACACCCTACTTTCTTTTGCACGCAGTATATAAGTCGGAACGGCCGAGATCGGCCGACTATATCCTATACCTGCCATATAACCGATTGATCGGAAATGCTATAACTTTGGAGTTTTTAGAGTTACAGAGTTCAGATTTTGTACGAAAGCTATTTTTTGCAAAATAATACAACATGCCAAATTTTATAAGGAGCAGCCGACTATTTCCTATAGCTGCCATATAACTAAACAATCGGAAATTACCCAACTTTCATGTTTTTGAAGATAGAAAGTTGGAACTTAGTACAGATTCCATTTTTGGTCAGTTAATATAACCTACCAAACTGCATAACGGTCGACCGACTATATCTTATAGCTGCCATATAACTGAACGATCGGAAATTTTACATTTTTTATTGTAATAAATTGGATATATTATGATATTCTTATAAGGATCGGCCAATTTAATCTGATGTTTGCGATATATATCCGGTTTTAACTGCAAGGGTATATCAACTTCGGCTCCGCCCGAAGTTAGCTTTTCTTTCTTGTTTTTAATTGCATTCTATTATAATTTTTGTAAAAATAAGTGACGGACGTGTCGGATGACAAAATTCCGGAGGGACTCCCTTGAAATTTTATTAGCCGGACATAATTTTAAATTTTTTTCTTTAATACTACAAATAAAGATAGAGCTTTAAGATAATTTAAGAAAAAGAAAAACAGCGAAGCAGGATTCGAAACTTGAAAAATTGTACAAAGAGCAACTACTCTACGCATTAGGCTACCATTCTTAGTCGATCGGCGGCGAACAATAGCACTATTTGTTCCGTTATTACATCGACGCATTGTAAACAGAAACGATGAGAAATTGAAAATGAAAATTGGAAACATTTTTACGCCGTCGTGCGAGCAGTCACACATACATATGTATATTAGCGCACACATTTTTTGACGCATACATGTAAGAGTTCTAAAAATAGAATCGTATGTATGTGCGTTCCTCCCTCACCAACAAGCTCGACGAAAAAAGTTGGCCGTTTTGGGCCCTGATGTCCCATCTATGTACTTTATAATCTTTGATTACACCAAACATTACGTTAACATAGTTAAACAACAAAATTACACCGCGGTGCTGCTGCCTGACCCGACAATAATATTCTCATAAGGATCGACCAACTATATTTGATGTTTTCGGTTTATACTGCAAGGGTTTATCAATTTCGGCTCCGTACGAAGTTAGATTTCCTTTCTTGTTAATCTTATGACCTATCGTGACCAGCTAGCTTGTAGCTCTGGGTGACTTTAATATTTCAGAAATAAAGTGATCTTATGTGGATAACACACCATCTTTATGACTTATCACGCACCATGACTTCACCGCGGGCATGTTTCACATGTCCCTAGGTCAAATTTACCATGTTAGAAATTCGTTAGGTCGGCTATTAGACTTATGTTTTGACTTATCTGATCCTGATTGTACCACTCTTTCCAGAGCTTTACCCCCTTAAACCCCAGAGGATCCATATCAACCCAAGCTTGAGGTTTCAATCGAAACCATGTCGATGGTTTCGATCTGATTCGATCAGAAGTTTATATGCGTAGCTAATAAGATTCGCTGTTTCCATAAAGCTGATTTTCACAAACTTAATAGCCTTATCGATACATTTGATTGGTCCGATATTTTGGCATGCACCGATCTAAATGTCACCTTAGAAAAATTGTACCATACTTTAGATACTTTTTTTGACTCATGTGTGCCTTGGAAATATCTCTTCGCTTCAACAAATCCTCCTTGGTTTACAAGGTGCCTCAGGAAATTAAAAAAATATGAAAAACATGCTTTTACTGAAATATAAAAAAACCTACAGTAGTATAGATTTTGCAAGTTACCTACTAGCTCGATCAAATTTTACCGTGCGTAACGCTGAAAGTTACAGGAATTCTTCTAAGAGGCAAACCCATTTATTCGCCCGATGGAGTCTTATTTAAAAATATACATTCCCGTTTGGTCCGTGCTACATCTCTCAAGGAAGTCATCTTGGCTCGGTCAGCGTATGGTCATCTTTACTCTTTTTATTAATGACTTGCTCCCTGCTTTAACGAACTTTCTAATTCTTAAGTATGCAGATGATGTCGAGCATTGTCTTCAATAAAAATTTGCCTTAGAGAAATTAATTCAGGTTAATGATCTTGGCGTCCTATAAGAAACTAAACTTAAATTAGCCTACCATATTTCCTCAACGGTTAATAAGGCTAAACGAGTCCTTGGTTTCAATAAAAGATGGTCAAAAGAATTTACCCCTACATAACTAAAACCTTTTTCATTTCTTTGGTCCATCCGATACTGGAGTACGGTTCATGTGTCTGAAGTCCCCAATATGGAGTACATCAGGACCGCAAAGAATCCGTACAAAAAAATTTCTTAACTTTTTCACTTAGAGGTCTAAACTGGGATGCCAAACCTTCCATCTTATAATAGTAGACTCTTACTCATAAACTTACCTAGCTTAACAAATCGTAGGACAATGCTCGGTGTAGTCTTTCTGCATAACCTTATTAACGGGGATGTAGATAGCTAGCATTTACTAAAACGCTTAAAATTTAACATTCCCACTAGAAGGACTCGAAACTTTAGTCCTCTGTTCAAGGAACAGAGTTGTAGTTCGACATATGCACTGCATGACCCTTTTAGGGTATTATGTTCGAACTACAATGGTCTCTACTCTATAACATCTCTTTCCTGTCCCTCAAATTTAAAATGTAGAATTTTAAATTTCCTTACTAACTCCTCCTAGCTTAATAAATTACAAATAGCTTAATATATTCTAAAAAATCGTTTCTTGAGCGCCTCTCGGTCGTCTGGGCCTCTAAGCTTTATGATGAATACAGGAATGCTAGCTGATGCTCTTATTGATGCACAATAGACTTCTGCATGAATGTATTAATTTTTGACATAACAGATCTGTACAGTAGTGTAGTGTACAGTAAGAAACTGCACTCATTCTGTACTGTACAGTGTACTCTATAGGTCGGAACAAAATAGTACAGCATTTTAAGTGTACTCACTTCGAGTGAATTCAGTATAACGTTGTACTTTTTGTTAGTGAGCACTAAATTTGTGCTTTTTCCAACACGCTGTACAGTTTGTCTGTTGACGTGTACAACTATTTGACGTGTACAAATATTTTTTCTTAAATTCATAAATATGGATTTTAAGGAGAACGACGCTCGTGCAATGAACTCCCAAGATAGCGTAAGTTTTTGTCCAAATATATATGTTTTGTAACAAAGTCTATGTGTTGTTTTATATGTTTGTGATTGTCTTTTGTATGTTTGTGGCTATTTAGTGCCAGAGAACCAGGTTTTAACACATGTATTAAAACCAAATTATTTGCAATCAGGACAAAACAACGGAATCCTTTTTTAAAGAGTACGCTGCCACGCTAAAATCCAAATTATTAGCTGGTGAGCTTAAGCCATATAAATAATAATAGTTTATAAGTACACAATTTTATAATAAATAAATTTGAAACGAAAAACAAATACAATTTTTAATCGGACATACATACACACGAGAAATATTTATATGTGTACGTTCCAGTCATGAAAATTATATCACTGCACAGTAAGTCAACTGAACACCAAAACACTGTACAGTGCGACTACTGCACACCAATTTTGCTGTACTCATTAACAGCTGTACAACTATAGAATGAGTTAAAACACTGTCAATAAAAAAAAAAAATACTACCCTACTCACTCACACCCAAGTATACTGTGCTGTAAAAAGAGTGTGCTCACATTTAGAATAAATGATTCATTTGTCGTTTTGGATACATTCATGCAGTAGTCTAATCTCTACGAAGTTCCAACTTTCTATCTTCAAAAACACGAAAGTTGGGTAATTTCCGATTGTTCAGTTATATGACAGCTATAGGATATAGTCGGCCTTATGAAATTCGGCATGATGTATTATTTTGCCAAAAATAGCATTCGTGCCTAATCCGAATTCTCTAGCTTTAAAAACACCGAAGTTAGAGCATTTCCGATCAATCAGTTATATGGCAGCTATAAGATATAGTCGGCCGATCCCGGCCGTTCCGGCTTATACCATATACTGCATGAAAGGAAAGAAGGGTATGTGCAAAGTTTCAAGACGATAGCTTAAAAACTTAAAAGAGACTAGTTCGCGTAAAAACTGACAGACAGACGGACAGACGGACATGCTCATATCTAAAAAATAAAAAAAATAAGCTTTTACTTAAATATAAAACAAGCAAGGAAAGCTAACTTCGGGCGGAGCCATGCTCATATCAACTCAGGAGGTGATCCGGATCAAGAATATATATACTTTATGGGGTCGGAGATGTCTCCTTCACTGCGTTGCACACTTTTGGACAAAATTATAATACCCTCTGCAAGGGTATAAAAACCTGTTGATAAAATCAACACAAGTAGTGTTGATTTCTCAAGATACCTACTAGCTCGGTCGAATTTTACCGTGCATAACGCTGAATGTTATAGGAATTATATTGACCGCTGCCGGATACAATTTACTCAGGATCCAAAGCAGTTTTATAATTTTGTAAACACTAAGCGTAAAGACGTATATTTTTCACCACTGCTTACGTTTGAAAATTCCTCTGCGTCTTCTGATCAGGCCATTGCCGATCTATTCGCAAAATTTTTTTTAAACAACTTATTCTTCGCCCTGGCCGTCAGCCAAAGAGTACAACAGGGGGACCTACACGCAAGCAATTGCGTGCCGTAACTGTGTACACCGCTAGTAGTGCGACTTTACTCTCCACGTGAGGGCGGTTACAGGTCCCGGTACGGTCATGTCTTTGCCGAGGATGCTGCCTAATGGTAGCCGGGTGGGGAGAAGAACACTCCCTTCCTCAAATCACCCCAATCCAAGGTGGAACCCTCATGTCCGAGGGGGGGCTCGGACGCTAATATGCGAACTATGGGGGACCGGCCGACCTCCCAGTTTTAACCAGGCTTATCGTGACAAGCGAGCTATGTCATGATGGACGAACCCCTTCCCGCCTACTCGTGGGACCAAAATATGAACATTACCATTCCAACCAAAAACCTATTTGATGTATAGAGAACCTATTCTATTCAAAGCACTAACATTTTATCGTATATTCAGGATGAGCTTCATATATACAAATGTTAATGAAGCGTAAAGTGAAGGTTTTGATGTTCTGCAGTGGTGGTCAATAAATAAGGACCGTTTTCCGCTGCATTATCAAATTAGCTGCAAAATAATAGAAGCTCCCACGAGCATCGGAAAGACCATTTTCTGTTGCCAAAAATGTAATTTAAGAAAAACGGTCAAAAATTGCCATCACTGAAGACATGGTAAATAAAATAATGTTCGTTCATTACAACATTAATAATTTAAATATAGACTATTTAATAACATAACATAATTATTAAAATAAGTCTGGAAGTCTCTGGAAAAACTTCCACAGCCGTGGGTCAAGTCACGTATTGTATTTATACCCAAAGCGGACAAGCCGTCGCACACGACCCCAAAAGATTTTAGAACAATTAGTCTATCAAGTATGATGCTTAAGACCCTGGAAAGAGTCATAGGATTCCACCTAAAAACTTTAGACAAGCCATCATATCCAAAGCACAACAGGGAAAATCCACTGAAACTGCCCTTCTCACAAGGAATGCGCCCTCTCTCACAAGGAATGCGCCCTCTCTCACAAGAAATGCGCCCTCTCTCACAAGAAATGCGCCCTGGTAACTTTTTTACATACAGAAGGGGCTTTCAACAACGTTCTCCCAAACCCAATAAATGAAGCCTTGATGTCCCTTGGTGTAGATCAGTGGGGGGCAAAAATGAGTATTTGCCACCACTGGTGTAGATGGTCAGTTGGTGGGACTTATTGATCGATTGCTAACAAGCAGGACAGAGATTTCTTTATTAGGCACATCAGTCTTTAAAGGACCGTCTGTAGAAAAACCCAACAAAGAGGACTCATTTCCCCACATGAGCGCAAAACTAAAAACATCAGCCAACTGGGTAAGCAGCAAAACCTAGGGGTAATCGCGCGGAAAACAGAGCTAGTTCTCTAGCTACAAAAGGTTCAAAATAGATAAGGAAGATACAAAATCCCTTCCCTCATCCCTCCAACAGTAAATAACCAGAGACTCTCCTTCAGCGAAAGCGCAAATTACCTAGGGGTCGTAGAGAGAAAGCTCAACTGGAACATAAACATAAACGAAAGATTGAAGAAAGCGACGACACTATGCATTGGTGGCGCTATCAAGACCACTCCAAACGATTATCATCTGCAAACAAGGAAAAAGACTCATGTGGGGTATGTCCTCGTGATAATGAGATGGATGTTCACCGCAATAGTTCCCCATAATGCTATATGGCTTTCTGGTATGGTCCAGCCCTTACTTAGAAAACAAATACAAAGAAACTAAGGAGAATTCAGAAAGCGGCAACACTATGCATTTGTGGCGCTATCAAGACCACTCCAAACGATTATCTAAACGTCATACTAAACCTACCCAATTGAGAACTACCTGGTATGGTGCAGATGAAACTAGCGGAAAATTGAACTAGGAGAAACACGTTATTGGAATCACAAGAACACGGGACACGAGTCCCTATCAGCACAGACTACTGTACTCCTAGGGAAGACGTAAATATCCACTTCAGAACCAACATTCCCAAACGGAAAGAATGACGGCTCAGACGGCACAAAATTAGAAATTAAAGTAGGAGGAGGAATATACTCCGAACAAGTAGGCATCAAAGTCTCCTTCAGACTTACTGATCTCTGACGTCTTCCAGAAAGCGGCCAAAGAATGGACTTAATCGATCTCAAGAAACTCAATAACAGTCTCAGCCTGTAGATCATCTTTTCACGAGATGATATATCAGTATGACATCAGTCTCATCTGGGTCCCTGATCGCATGGACATAACAGGCAACTTCATAGTAGACTAACTAGTTCGTAAAGGCACCACAACACCACTCCAGCCCGAAAGTGAGGGTACTGGTATTTTCATATTCTCATACAAACTCCGACGCAGAAACCATAAAAAGTATGAAACAATACAGTTTGAATTCTGTCTCTTATTTCCGGTTGGGGCGACAACTTTGGCCTCTCATCTCAAATAAAAGAACGTCCCAACTTCTAAGGATGGATAGGACTCGAATTAGTGGTAACACATGCTAGGCGAATGAATTCGCCCCATAATGACTACTGTTGCAGTTACAGAGTCAAAGACGAAGGGAAACAGATTCCTTATAGGATGCTAGGATTGTTAGGATTTAACAATGCTACAGTAATTTTTTTTTCCAAAGCAGACATGAAATTTTGGAAGGTCACGTTTTAAAATAATCGTGTCCTTAAGTATATAAATACCTATACTTTTGGGCAAATCGTCAATTTATATTTTGCAAACTTCTACATTACCTGAAGGCACAATTTTATGTATTTTTCCGTAAACTGTTTGTGACTGTTCAAATATCGAATTCTAGCTCATCTAGAACATCATCAAATCTTCTATGAGTGACATAAGTCATCTCGACTTTTTTTAAGCTAACTAGATTTAAGTGCAATAGAAATCTTTTTATGAATAAAAATTTGTAAAAATAGCCATAATTGACTACTCCAATTTTTGCAGTTCGGGATGTAAAAACCGCATCATAAATCGGTGAGCCGTGCCTCCGCTTTACTTAGTCGTCCGATCATTTCGCTCAACTTGAAAAAATCAAATAATACAAGAAAATATATGTACATATAATTTAATCGTACTGAATTTTCATCGTTTCATTATTATTGGCTTGTGAAATACTCAAAAATTACAGTTTGAAGCTCAGTTTTGAAGCTATCGACCATGATACAATTATAATTGTATCATGCTATCGACATCAAAAATTTCACACACTCTTTTTTACTTTGAATATAAGTCGGAAAAGAAATGATCGGAAATGTCAAAACTTTTGTGTTTAAAGTATGAAGCATGTATGGATTCTATTTGAGCTTACTGATCCGAACTACCATAAGAATCAGCTGGTGTGAGGAGAAAGAGAGTGAAACAAAAGTGAGAGTGCATTAATGAGAAAATCGAAGTGATGCATTGAGCAAATCGAAGAGTGCGCTGCGTTTAAAAGTATTTAGCTTATAAAAATAATTCTTCAACAAAACAAAAGAAAATAATATATAATTATATAATATATTCGTAAGGTCATTCTTCGGTTACATATTACATACATGAAGTTTCATATGTATATAGACCTGCTCGGACCAAGCTGCACATGCTTGTACTAAACGATGGGAAATGACCCAACTTTTGTGTATTTAATTTTTGGCAAACTGACGCTACATACTTAATTTCATAAGGATCAGCCCATACATCAGCACATACTATATATTTCATATTACTGAATGAGCGGAAATGAACCAAGTTCATTTCCAAGTTAAAGCAAGTTTAGCAAGTAAGCAAGTTCCAAGTTTAACCAAGTTAAAGATAGAAGCTTAAGACTTTTGTTTTTTTATTTTTGTTAACGGTTTTATAATGAATTCCTATAGGGATTTGTCAACTTTATCCGGTATAGCGCTATTTGACGCACGTAACGTTTTTTCTTACGCATGGTTTCTTGGCACTGAACTAAAGACTCTAGATATGATCGATCCATTTTGTCCCACTCCTTCTTCAGCGCTACTTTCAGATCGGATTTATTGCGAATTTCGCGGCCCCTTATGTTTTTTTCCAGCTGATTCCATACGTGCTCAATGGGGTTGAGGTCGGGACTCTGCGGTGGAAGATTAAGAACGTGAGGAACATTGTAGAGCAACCAGAGACGAGTGTTTAAGGTCGTGTGTTTCGGGTCATTATCTTGGTAAAAGTAATAAGATGACCCAATTCCAAGACAATCTGCCTTTTGGTTGAGATTTCGCTTAAGGATATCGATCTATTTTTTGTGGTCCATGATACCATCAATAAATTCTAGACCTCCAATGCCTGCAGAGGCCACAAAACCCCAACCATCACTCCTCCTCCACCGTGCTTTACGGTCTTTATGGTGTATTTGGGTTTATAGGCATCTTCATGTCGCCGCCAAACCTTGAAACGCCCATCTGACCCAAATATGTTGTATTTAAACTCGTCAGCAAAGATAACTTTGCGCCAGAACTCAACCGAATGATTTTTATAGGTTTTTGCGAACTCAAGTCTTTAAAGCCGATTTTTTTTTGACACGTGTGGCTTCTTACGTGGTGTATATGCCAAACCCGAACTCTTTTATTGTCCTGCGGATAGGTTCTGGGTGGACATCCTTATGCAGAGTTGTGTTTACCACATAAATTATTTTAACGGCAATTTAAAGGGCTCTTTATCAATTATATCTTTAAGGGGGGACATCTGAGTAGAATTTTTAAAAAAGCGAAAAAAATTTTCGCTTAAAATATTCTTTAAGGTCTTAAAAATAACATATAAGATAGAGTCCGGAAAAAGTGTCGAAATTTTTCATTCTGCGGCAATGCCTCAAAGGTATATCCCACTGTACTTAAAACTTTAAACGCGTTTTTCTCGAAACCGTTTTTTTTTGAGTTGGCCGAACACATAACTCGAACAGCTCTTAACCTATCGATCTAAAATTTTGACAGTATACTCAGAATACCTATGGCTATCGACACACGTTTTATTTTTATATTGCTTACTTTTTTTTTATCAACAATTTTGTGATTTTTTTGTTCGTGAAAAGTGAAAATTTTTTTTAATCACTCACCATTTTGCAAAAAATCAATATATCGAAAAAATCCTACGTGTGTCGATAGTCATTGATATACAGAACCTAACCAATTTGGATTTAACTAACTAGATTTGATTTGATTTAACCTAACTTGATTTTTTGTTCTAGATCAGGGGTGCCCAGCCCCATTGCTCTCGGTGCTCCTTTGTTGTTGGAATTGCTCTTTATATGGGAAATGAAATTTCATATTTGTACGTGTGTTGCTCCTAGCATAGGCAAGGCCCAAATACAACAACAATTTTTCGTTTTTTCCTCTCTCTCTGTTCGTTGCCTCCGTTGCCGAGCTAAGCAACAACAATTGTATAGTCTCTCAGTTGTTCGTAAAAATACGAAGGCACTTCGTTTTTGTATTGCCAAAAACTTTTCACTGTAAAAAAATACTTTTGGTTGAGATCTCAAAAAGAATGGTTGACATCGGAGCTATACATTTTTTTTATTTATAATTTAATTACAGTTTTTAATTTTTATTTCATAAACATTTGTTTATTACTTTTTTTTCCATGGAAAATGGTACTATAATTTTTTCAGTATACCGACATGACTTGTAACAAAAATTTCTCTCTCCAATTTTCTCGATGTATTTGTGATTTTTTGCATTGGTATTGGAATTTGCTCTGCCGTATGTTGAGCTTGGGCACCCCGGTTCTAGATCAAAAATAAAGGACGTTAGGTGTTCGGCCATGGACCCCCTTTAAAAAAATAGGGCCTACGAATAAAAGCTGCAGAGCCGCCATTTTGTTTTCGATTCATTAAAAAAAAATATATTTTGTACTTTAAATATAATATAATAAAACATCATTTACAAATTTTTGATTGGCTTTTTCATTTGGCCAAAAAAAAATCCAGAAAATCCGTTTTTTTTTGCCTGTTACTCAGATGTCCCCCTTAATTGTGCGTTTTTCTCTATCGTTTAGTTTTGGCGGGCGGCCACTTCTTTGGTTATTTTAAACCCGCCCTCGTTCTTAAAACGTCCGATCACGTGTTGAATAGTTGACCGGCTTCTACACATAATTTTAGATATATCGGCATACGATATATGTGTATATATATGTGTATATTTGTTAATATATTTGTTGTAATATTGTTAAGGTAAGTGAATCACACAACATGTCATCCTTATTTTTTTTCATTTTTCGTTTAATAAAGGAATATTTTGCAAGTTTTGTTGAAATCGTCTGCTGTATCATGACTTTAGTTTGACTGAAATCGTCTGCTGTATCATGACTAAAGTTTAGTGGCACACTGTATAATTATTTGTGTCATATAATTATTTGTGTCCCTGACATTGTGTCAGGGACCGTAATTGTTATAATTTTTAAAATAAAAATTATAAAATAAAAATTTTTTGTTGATTTTTATGACAAAAATTGAAATATAGCTCTTATTTTCAATTTTTATAATAATAATTAAGAATAAGAATTATTTTTCAATTTTTATTTAAAAAAAAATTATGAAAATTATGATTCAATTTTTATTAAAAAAATTGAAAATAAGTGTTATGATTCAATTTTTAATATAAAAATTGAAAATAAAAATTGAAGGCGAATAACTTCTGAACCGAGTGGACTATTAAAAAACCTTACATATTTATGATCTGTGGCGCAGTACCTTTCAAATGATGTATCGAACGTGCCCAAAGGACATACTCAAGGATTCTTCAATTATTCAATTTATTTAGTTATATTTATACTAGAAATTTTCAACTCTGTATACCCCTATTTTCAAGTACACACCGAGTTTCTTAAGATTCTTATATTGAAATATTTGTTGTTTTTTTTTTTTTTTTTTAATTTTCTATTTATTTAGTTTTAAAAACAACAGTTTCTTTATGGACTCCGATGATAAGTTACACCGTAAATCCGAAAGTACCAATTTAAGTGCAGAAAATGCTCTTTCTTCCGAAACCTGGGTAGCAGGCACACTATGCAACACTTTTGCTAGTTGGTAGAGCCGAGGATAAGTAAACTTTTTGCCTTCCCAGTATTCCATTATATTCTCCTGCAGTCCAATTTGCTTTGGAAAGTATGTGTGGATCTCTGTCATAGCCAACTTTAACTCAGGATCATCGTCGTCATCGGATTCCTCATTTTCCGAGTTCACCTCAATGGAGCTAAGGAAATCCTTCAGTAGAGAACACTGGGATGCTCCATCAATCTCACTTAACGACGAACTTTGGCTTTCAGATGCAACTTCCAGTTCTTTTCTTACTATGCTTTCCTAAAAATAAATATAAATTATTTTAAAATAATTGTTGCATTACTTTTACAATACGCGATTACCTTTTTATTTAGGGCTAGTATTTTTCGCATTAATGCCGCTTAATGATTTTTAGCACATACCAACTGAATTGGATTTTTAATTAAAACCCGTCGAATCCGTGGATCCAAATAAATTGCGGACAGAACAATTTCATTTTCGGTAAGATTTTTTTCTCGGTTCTCTAAGAGTTCGACGAGGTTCTTAGAGTGTGTGCTCTCCATAGACTTAATGGATAACTTCGTTTCAAGCCAAAGCTTATAAAAATCGCCGAAATATAATTGTTCGCTTTGCAATTTTTGAGTGGCTATAAAAATCGGTTCTAGTGCCGCCAACAGCAAATTGAAAATTTCTAGTAGAAATATAACTAAATAAATTGAATAATTGAAGAATCCTTGATTATGTCCTTTGGGGACGTTCGATACATCATTTGAAAGGTACTGCGCCACAGATCATAAATATGTTGCTTTTTTAATAGTCCACTCGGTTCAGAAGTTATTCGCATTCAATTTTTATTTTCAATTTTTATAATAAAAATTGAATCATAACACTTATTTAAAATTTTTTTAATAAAAATTGAATCATAATTTTTATTTTTTTTTTTTAATAAAAATTGAAAAATAATTCTTATTCTTAATTATTATTATAAAAATTGAAAATAAGAGTTATATTGTAATTTTAGCAATAGAAATTGAAATAAAAGTTTATTGTTTTTGGATTCACCGTTAAAAAATGGTATATGTGTCCTTTTCCCACTCCCCACAAAGGCTTTTTTGTCGTTCAATTTTTTTTAACTCATAAGTCTTATTTGCAGTCCCTGGTCATTTTAGTGTATTCGCCCAGATATTGTATGTATGTATGTATGTATAATTAAAATAGTGTTCATTTTTAACCATGTATTTACCAGTTTTGAAAACATTTTGCAGCAACGTTTGACAATCTCCAAAGCACATAAATGGATAAATCACATATAAATTCTCCTTCCATATAAAGGAATGAAGTATAGATTTTATATTAGGATGTTTAAATTGACGGCAGTTAAATATTTCTTTGCACATTATATCAATGTTTTCGATTTTTTCATCTAATGGTACTTTTTTTATAGCTATGGATTTATTAGTATTAAGTTCAGTGCCTTTGTAAACAATCCCATATTTTCCATTTTTTAGGATGGAAATAAGTTTAAATTGATTTATATGGTTAGTAAACATTACAGTGTGTAACCAAGATAAATTTTATACGAAATCTCAAATTATATTATTTATAAAATTTTTTTGACTACGGTCCCACTGTCAACCATCTCTGTTTGTTTACCAATTGAGTTAAATTTGAACACAAACATGTGACTAATTATTTTTATAGAATTGTTTGTCAACTTAGCGGAATCCTTAAGGCAAGAAAATCCGTTAATTAACCAACTTAACAGAAAATCGAATGTGTCCGATCTGAAACTATTATTTCAGATGGATGGCAGTCTTTTTATACCCTTGCAGAACGTATTATAACTTTGGTCAAAAGTGTGCAACGCGGTGAAGGAGACATCTCCGACCCTATAAAGAATATATATGTATTCTTGATCAGGATCACCTCCAGAGTTGATATGAGCATTTCCGTCTGTCCGTCGGTCCGTCTGTCTGTTTCTACGCGAACTAGTCTCTCAGTTTTAAAGCTATCGTCTTGAAACTTTGCACACACCCTACTTTCCTTTGCACGCAGTTATAAGTCGGAACGGCCGGGATCGGCCGACTATATCCTATAGCTGCCATATAACTGAACAATCGCAAATTACCCAACTTTGTTGTTTTTAAAGATAAAAAGCTGGAACTAAGTATAGATCTATTTTTGGTCAGTTAATACAACCTACCAAATTGCATAACGATCGGCCGACTATATCTTATAGCTGCCATATAACTGATTGATCGGAAATGCTATAACTTCGGTGTTTTTAAAGCTAGAAAATCGGATTCGGTACGAATGCTATTCTTGGCAAAATAATACAACCTACCAAATTTCATAAGGATCGGCCGACTATATCATATAGCTGCCATATATCTGATTGATCGGAAATGTTATAACTTCGGTGTTTTTAAAGCTAGAGAATTCGAATTTAGTACAAATGCTATTCTTGGCAAAATAATACAACCTACCAAATTGCATAACGATCAGCCGACTATATCTTATAGCTGCCATATAACTTAACGATCGGAGATGGTATTTGGTAAAAATACCATCTTTGGTATTTTTGAAGATGGAAGCTTGGTACTTTGTTTTAGATTTTTTTATTGTAATGAATTTATTACAATTTTATATTATTATATTCTCATAGGGATCGGCCAATTTAATCCAATGTTTGCGATATATATCCGGTTTTAACTGCAAGGGTATATCAACTTCGGCTCCGCCCGATGTTAGCTTTCCTTTCTTGTTTTTTAATAGCAACTTCCTTGTATGAGGGAAAAATATTATGTTTAGCTAGATGACTTATTGAACAACACTGTTTTTTGGGAAGCACAACCTAGGCGGAAAGTTGCCTAGGCGCGGATGACGCGAGCGGAAGAGCGGTGGACGGCACCCGATGAGTGGCGGACGAAAGCAGGGGAGCACTTGACGGCTGCCGGCGAGTGGCGAAAGAATGCCGAGGAGTTATTGAAGAGTGCCGGGAAGTCGGCGGCCGTGGATCGGTTTGGGAATGCCGGAAAATGGCGAACGCAGGGCGAGAAACACCCGAACCGCGCCGGGAGTTGGCTGATGACGGCCGACGAGAGAGCGAGACACTCCGTGTACTGTCTCCCGCGGGCGGTGACCGGTGCTCCTTGGTCACGGGGTGCAGCAGCGTGTGGTGATCCTGACCACACGTCTTACAGCCGTCTCCACACCGACAGGATCCGTCGGAGTGCTGGTGGGCCAGGCAGCTCGAGCAATAGCGGTTCGCGAGAGCCGCTCGGAGCCGCTTCTCGGCACTAAGGCGTAGGAAGCGCCGACACTTCTTCAATGGATGGATCCCATTGCAGACTCGGCATCGGTAGGATTGTGTACCTCGAGTACATCTGCTCTCCAGTGACTGGGCGTTGCGTGGGCGTGGCGACATTGTGCTGAATATGATCTTGGAATCCGATTCCGAACTGATCCGTGTGGGCACCTCTCCCTGATCCAGTGAGTCACCGAGGCTGCGGGCAACTCGTGCGGAAAAAACAGACAGGCTGCGGGGGTTGACTGGAGATAGTGGGCCGGTTAGCACCCATCCGAAAATGGTCTCCTGACCGAGAAGCGACCCGCAGATGTTAGACTTGGAATTACCGAGGAGAATGGACGGAAGAATGTCAGCTCCTATTAACACATCGACTTGGGAGCTCTCAAAGAAGTTGGGGTCCGCCAGGGTAATATTGGGCAGCCCCTTGAGACGATCTCGCGAAATCGGATATGATGGCAGATTTCCTGCCAACGTAAGCCGCAGTCTCTAATTGTAGCCCGGGTCTTGACGGCGACCGAATGGAGAAATGGCACAATTTAGTAGACTGCGCGGAAATGGTTTGATTAAGGCCGGAAACTTGGGTTTGAATCGTTTTGAAGGGAGGCTTAACGAGGTTGAACAGTCGTTCCGTTATGAAGGTCGCTTCGGACCCTGAGTCTATTAGTGCTCGTGCCTGGACGGTGCACCCCAAATGGCACACGTTGATAAGGGCCGTGCCCAGTAGGACGGCTCCTGACCCGGAGGCGAAACACACCTGCACATTCGACTGATCCTCTGAGCCGTTTGCTGGCGTAGGCGGACTTGAAGCGGTAAGCTGCGTAGGCGGACTTGGAGCGGTTGCGAATGGATTGCCGCGGTGCAAGAGGGTGTGGTGTCTGCTGTGGCAAGTGAAGCAGGTATGGGCGCTCGGGCAGTCTCGTTGCTGGTGGCCTCGGGCAAAACAGTTTAAACATAACTGCTTCCTCCTTATGTAGTCAGAGCGCCCATTTACATCCATTTCTAGGAACCGCGAACATAAGCGAATGGGAGGGTCCTCCCTCGAACAGAGATCGCAGCCCTTTTGGCCCGGAACCACTCGAGTCTCGTATGAAGTGAGCCTCCGAGCAGGGGCAGTAGGAAGTCCCGACCTTGGCGGAAATTGCACGGAGCCACTAGGCCTGACGTCGTCGATGGCCTCCAGAGTGCGATGGCGCTCTGCCAGGAAGTTATCTAATTCCTTCCATGTTGGAATCTCGGCCTTATTATGTACGGATTGCTCCCACATAGAAGGTGTGACTTTGGGGAGCTTTGACGAAATCATGAATACCAGGAGGCAGTCCCAAGCCTCAACATTGATGGAGGACATTGCTAGGGCTGTCAGACAACTCTGAATGGTGGCTTGGAGCTCCTTCAGCGCGACCCCGGACTCTTGAGAAATAGCCTGGAGGTTGAAAGGATTTTCAACTGGCTATTGACCAGTAGCCGCCGGTTCTCAAAGCGGTCTGTGAGGCTTTGCCAAGCGACGGCAAACCCCTCATGGGTAAGGGGAGCCTTGGAAACAATAGCGTGGGCGTCACCACTTGTTTTGGACAACAAGTGGAACAACCGCTCTACCGGGGTGAGCCGCGAGTTTTGAATGTAAATGGCCGTAAACAAGTCTCGGAAGGTGGGCCACCGAAGATAATCTCCCGCGAAGACCTCGGTATCCACCGGAGGTAACCTGCAGCCTGTAGGCGCGGGCGTGTGGACATTGACGGGAGCCTGAGTGGATTGGGAAGCAATTTTCTCCCGAAGCTGGGCAATACATCTCGAATAGACGGAGTAACAGTAGCTGTACTTCGCTTCCAGCACTGTCGAGGCGGCCGCATTGTCGTCGGACACGGCTAGCAAATCGGAGCAGCTCTCATAGCTCTTCTCCACCTTCTCCCATAGTGCCCGAATTTGGTCCCGATGAACTTCGCACATGTATTGGGAGCCTATTTCCGTTTCTGGGGCGCCCGGAGTACTTATGTTAGCCTCAAATTGGATAATTCGATCTGTTGTGGCGATGAACTTTTTCAACGCCACTTCGACCGCACTTGGAGCCATTTTTGCAACGGAGTGAGTCTGCCTCTGTGAAGGACCGGGGGTTGTATTGACGGATTCGTCACTCCTTGCCCTTGGACTGGCACTGGTAGCCTTAGGCTTCAAAAGAGGCGTCCGCGGAGATGCGGATTGAGATCTGTCCAAACGGATGGCTGGGATCGAACGCGGCTTTTTGTCGTCTTCCGTGGGCATTCTCAGAGTCCAATTTGCTAGTCAGCGCTTGTCAACTGACTCGCGCAACAGGTGCCCCTGGTACGAAGGTGCCCCAGGTACGAAGTGGTGGCCGCTCGCACTAATGTGATGAGAACGGTGAGATCGCGGATCAAAGGCAATTACAAGAAGCAAGTGCGAACTAGTGGCGCCGATGTGGAAAGGAAGGTCCTGTGCGGAACAATTCGAATGTGGAAAGAAAAACTTCAGGACTCCAGAAAACCCACAAGGAGACGAGGTTTGCTCGGATTGCAGGCGGATGTTGACTGATGCGGAGTAGAAGCAGCGTTGGAGGCACGGAAAATGGAAAAAGTACCGGAAAATTCGTGCTTGTTCGGAAAAAAATGATGACGGTCTATATATGTATGTATGTATATTTCGACTTGTGTGGTTCGTACTGAATTTAATATATACGGAGATATTAAATTCTTAACTATTTTTAATTTGCCGAGCCGGAAAGTGGACTTAACTTGGCTTGAATTTAACACACAATTCAAACACACAATTATAAAAAATTAATAATTAGTTTTTGGCTAACTGGTTCAGATTTAATTATGATGGAGCCAGAAGGGTGGAGTTGAAAATCTTTATTTTGAATCAATTGAGGTTAATTATTACCAAGCTGGAACGGTGGAATTGAAACATAAATCTTTAAGTAATTGAATTTCATTAACACGAAGCCGGGAAGATGGAATTAAAACCGCGGCTCTATTCGGACAGAAGGAGGATAATTAAATTAATTAATTATAATTTTTTTTCGATAATTAAATTTTCGACTTTTGTTATTGAGTGGCCGGAAAGGTGAATTAAAAAACCTGGCCCTTTGCTCGCACGGAAAAAATAGAATTAAATAAATTTTCGTAGTTATAATTATAAATACATAAATTTATAATTAATTGATTTTTTTAATCTATTTTGTTTCGCAGCCGGTTATGCCGTCGGCACCACGTACAGGGTGCAGGGTACCTCAAAGAAAAAAAAGAACCGAAAAAACACAACACGGCTAGGTCGAGAATTTAAGCGACACAATCACGGATTTGTAGTGAAATGGCGGGTTATATCTGTTGGTTTTCGAAAATTTAAATTTTTTTAAATTTTATCGGCTATATATTTCCTGAAACTGGGGCAGAAAATATTCGGAAGTATATAGACATGCATGAAAGTACGGATATATGTACATATGTAAGGGCATGTGGGGCATATGTTGGCACAGTGGAGCGTCGATAAGTGGACTGTATATGTTAAATTTTATCGGTTATATATTTTCCTGAAATTGGAGGCAGAAAATATATGGAAATATATGGACATGCATGCAGGTACGGATATATGTAAGGGCATGTGGGCATATGTTGGCACAGTAGAGCATTGATAAGTGGACTGTATAGTTGGGGGAACAGAAAAGTTATGTGGTGTAAAAAATGACACTGATTGAGGAAGATAAAAAACAAATATTACGACAGCGGCGGACTGTTCGGTGAATTTGGAAATTCCGGAACTAATTCACACCGGTGGCCAATATTAATTATGCCTTCTTTTTGTCACCACACAATTTCACTGTTCACTTGCAAATTTTTCGCGGATTAATTGCACAAAAAAAATATGTATGTGCGTATGTATGTATGTATGTCGATGCACATATGCCTCGACTGTTGGCAAGCGAGTGGAAACGGAGAAGCCGAAAACGGCGAGGAATATGGGCAGCACACAAAACGGAGACGGATGGAAAAATTTGCAGAATTTTATGATTATCATAGATTATTAGAAAATCTCAACTTGCCGTTGTGTCGGAAAACTCGGACTTGGAGTTGACACGGAGGGAAAAACAATCTTGCAGCAGTGTGAACGAAATTTAATGTTCGGATCACTGCTGAAGACCGGCAGAGAGATGGAGACGGAAAAATGTACTTATCTTTTGGCGGAACAATGCCGAGAACTGCTGGCAGAAGAAAAATCCAGGAATTATCCGGCTCGAAGGACCAATGTTTTGTAGGGGGGCGCTGCTGCCGCCAAAGATTCCAGAAATATGAAAATGTTGAAATAAGAAATCGGGGCGTCTTTCAGTAGGTACGGTCAGCTTTATTCGGCTGCTTACATGCGATAACTAACTTAAAACTAGTACAAAAAAAGACGATCGACGACAACCAACGAGCGAGAGAGAGGGCACAGAGGGGCGAGTGTGGATGCGCTCTTCAGCGCGGGTGCGCTCTTTAGCGCGGGTGCGCTCTTCAGCGCGGATGCGCTCTTCAGCTGAGCGGCACAACGGCCCCTCACCTAAACACTTAGTAGATTTCGGATATATTTTTCCTTTTCCCGAGTTCTAGCTAATAGTTGCAAAACAATGGCTCAGACCTAAACATCCAAGTATCAAAAAAGTGCACTTCATTTAAATTAGGAAGAAACACACTACAACTCAGTAAAAATATTTAGGTGAAACTATTCTTATTACTTAATTGGAAAATTGTACTTCAATTTAACTTTTACCTTTTCAGGGGGTACACAAATACACACATTTCAAAAACAACACGTTCAATTGGTTCGACTGCATACCAAACATTTAAGTTTTAAGTCCTTTTAGTCCATTAAAAACACTTTTGAAAAACGCAAATATTTAACCTATCGAAACACGTGTTTTTTATAGGCAACTAGCAAACCCGAAATCCGTTTCGCCACCAGATGGCTTCGTTTTAAGTAACATTTCGTTTTGTGAAAAATAATGATTTTCTAAATTTATGCCGCAAACACTAAGCGATTGGCCTTGGGACTTGTTAATTGCCATTGTCAATTGTCAGTGGTATTCGAGGAATATATAAACTTTCACCTGAGTACTTTCCGATAATAATGGTTGCCTCAATCAAAGTCTTTTAACCGAAAGTCGAGTACCAATGCAAAGCCGCGGTGGATTCAAATTACGCAGTATCATAATAACAGTACCAACTTTTAGTTGCAAGTTATGTTGCGGAAATACTGGTAACTCCAGAGAGTTTAAAAACTCCGTTGGATAATTTACTACATCATCAGGATTTGTTATCGAATCAACTGATTTGTACATATGTCATCAAATCGCCAGCAATTTTTAATTGAATGGTGAAATTCAGTGCGTATACCTCATTATTCTTAGCGGCAAGAACTGCTCGTTGACTTAACCAAGCATAATTCTGATAATTCTCTCTAATGTTTGGTAAAACATTTTCAATAAGAGCTAATTGAGAGACAAATCGGCAAAAGTCGTTGGTAAGAGTAATTAATCCAGATCAAGCATCAAATAGGACTTTTCCATTTCCAAAAGCTAACAATCGTTTTGAAAATTGTGCAGCACTTTGATCATTTGGATGTTCAACTCTCATATTTGTGGTTAGCGATAATGTTTTCTCCATAAAGGTCTTCCTTTAAAGGAAGGCCTCTCCATAAAGGCCCTTCAGACATACATTCAATTCATCTGCAGCCGTTTCACGGGGAATTACTGGCAACGTCTGCCTGAAATCGCCTGCCAACAATATCATCAAGACGCCAAAGATGTTGTTATTTCGCCGAAAATCCTTTAGTTAAGTTAAGTGGTTCCAGTGATTTTTTATGTGCCATTGTGCACTCATAGCAAACAATGAGCTTGCAATGCATAAATAACTTTCCCAATAAAATAACTTTAACTAGATTGGAATATATTGCATGTTAGAGTATCTATTGTGTTTAAATTTAGTGGCAACTTAAGCGCAGAATGTGCAGTACGACCGCCATCTAGAAGAGTTAGTGGTGCTCATCCCATTGTTCTCGCTGCTCATTTGTTTTTGCAAATGCTCATGCATACAGGGTTGTGAGAGACTGCTCACGCCATAAGGAAGAAAATTTGGTGCGATGGGTCGTATCTTTTCAAACGTTTAAAACAAGAAAGGAAAGCTAGTGGGCCAATTTTTTCCGCAAAAATCGGATAGAGTGGGCCGATCATTATGAGAATATAATAATATAACCAATTTATTACAATACAAAATATTAAAAAAAAGCTTCAACTTATATACTGCGTTCATAGGAAATAAGGGTGTGTGCAAAGTTTCAAGACGATAGCTGATAACTGAGAGACTAGTTTGCGTAGAAACAGACAGACGGACACAAGGACATGCTTATATCAACTCAGGAGGTGATCCTGATCAAGAATATATATACTTTATAGGGTCAAAGATGTCTCCTTCACTCCGTTGCACACTTTAGACCAAAATTATAATACCCTCTTTCCTTACATGTGTGTCGCCTGGTATTGTCCTGATGAAAGACAATTCGGCATCTTTTCATCAAAGTTGGCCTCTTTATGAGTGCTGCCTTCAAGCGCTTGAGTTGTTAGTAGAACAGGTCTGAATTGAGCGCACTGTGGTTGCTCCCATAGGCCAAAAATAAAAAAATGTATAACGGCAAAAATGTACGAAAAGTAAACAAATCTCCTCTAAAATTTCCAAGCTTCTTCATGGCAAACCCGATTTTACTAGAAATGTAACGGGGTTTTCTAAAAATATATGTGAAGATGTGAACAGTTGCTCATTTGTAAAGCGCAGCAGCGCGCATCAAGAATATCTCACAACTAAACCTAACTTTGAAGTGGTTATATCCATATTTACGTGTTCAAAATAAAATTATTTCTAATATATTTTGAAGTTAAAGGTATTTTCTATAAAATTAGATACAATTTAATATATTAATAATAATTATTATTATTATATTATTGTGAACTAATACATGTTTTTTCCCTATATTTTGATCGTCTTTTTCATGTTTAGCTAAAGTTTTAGTTGTGATGATTAAAAATTCTACAATTCGTTTATATACCAATGTGTTTGTCGGTCTCCAAAGGTAACAAATGTGTAAAAATATTTTGCCGAAATTTGCCTATGTGCCTAATATTGTAAAAATACTAACACCATCTTAACTTTTTCAGGGTCACTTTTGCCGTATATTTACTTGTTATGCTGTTGCTCTGTCTTCGTGTGTCATGCTTGTGTTTACTTTTCCAAAACTATTTTTCATTTACTAATAACTTTTATTTTGTTTGATATTCCCTTGCATTCAATTTTAATAGGTTCTTCTTATAAGTGTGTGTTTGCACGTTCTTACATTTTTAATTTATGGTGCGGCAAAAAGAGAACCAGCGCAGAAAGACAAAAAAATTTGATTGAAGGCCTGAAAGACTATTTTGGCTATTTTGCATATGAATGGCTATTTTGCTGACATGAGAATAAAAATGAATAAATGCTGAAAATTTAGAGAATATAAAACTAGGAAAATGTCACGAGTTGACACAAATAGGGGTGTCTTTAATAGATTTCTCTTAAGTTCAGACCCTTTCATAACTGGGCAAAATAAAACTGCCATGCACAAAAAAAACCAAATTGTTAAGCGGTGTGCATTTGTTGTTAGATGAATAAAATGCATAATACATATATGAATTCGTGATTGTTTTTACTATTGGTTAGTCTCCACCAGCGTTCTCATTTACAGGTCAAATATTAAATATAGGTCTTGGAGGTTCACCATCTTTTTGTATGGAAGCTATAAGATATAGTTATCCGATTTGAACCAAAGTTGGTAAGGATATATATACCTGCACCAAACACATAATCTGTGTGATTGGTTAAGATATCTTTAAAAACAAAAAAGTTTTTTTTACTAAATGTTGATTTTAAACAGATTATTCCTATGGCAGCTATAGGATATGGACGTCCTATATGACCAATTTTTGTACTATATACTTAAAATATTATTTAAGATTTTTCGTATCAATTTCATAACGATATGTCCACTAGAAGTATTTTTGGCCGCGTCTCCACTGTGGAACGTTTGGCCATTGGGAGCAGCTTATAGTGGATGATTCCCGCCAATCCCACCAATTACACAGCAGAGTGGCAGCTCGACGAAAAAAGTTGACCGTTTAGGGCCCTGCTGTCCCATCTATGTTTTGTATATTCATTGGTATGACTAATCTAGGAGTAGCAGGGACGTAAAGAAAGGGGAGACGGTCACGCACCTTCTGTCCCACTGCCCGACACTTGGGCGTACGCTGCTTAAACTCATGCTGGCTGGAACACTTACGGACCTAAAAGACCTCAGAGATCGCAGACTAGTAGCTTTCATCCAAAAGCCATACCGCGAGCCCTCACAAGAAGGATAGACGTACAGGTACTCGAGTAGATAGGAAGGGTGGGGGTACCTTTGCAGGATCCCCTGCCCTTGTGGTAACACAAGGAGCCCTAGCTTCTTACAAAATAAAGAATAAAGGCATTAGTTACTAAATGTTAACGCCACAATAACAAGTATGCGTATTTAAAAAAATATATTCATATGATTTAGCAATAAAGAATACATTTGTTTGGCGCACGCCACTACGTTCAATAAAAAAAAACTTTACAAAAATTGAAAACAGCTTTAAAATTATTTTTTTTTGGGGCTATCCGGGGATAAATTTACAATGGGACAAGACGGAGTTTTTTTGGGAAAGAATTTGCTGTAGGAAATAGGCGGGAATTAGATGTGGAAAGAGGCTAAAAAATTATGGCGAAGTGAGCCTGAATAAATCCGTTTCAAAAATATACATACATACGAAGGGGACTGTCACCTCTTTCACGGTCTCCAAAGAATGAGAGACCATTATTTCACGTTCTTTCAAGTTCGGTGAAGGTGAAGGGATGTGCCCAGAAATTTGTCTACCCGGCCTCTGCTTGCTCAACGACGTTGGAAACAACTGTAAACGGTCGTGTTCTTACGAATGAATTCTACGTATTTGCACACAAATGCAAGTATTACAAGTGAATGTATTTGTGTGGGCACCAAAGATTTATTCCATTGATATTTCTGTTTTGATTTATCAAAATTCACGTCATGTAATAATTTTTAAAATATGTATTCCTTTGTTCAATAACTGCAACAGCTCCGACAAAATTCGAGAATTGGCCTTATATCCGACGAATTCAAAAATACCAATAGTTTTGAGTTAAAAGTTAAAGGGAATATATATAGCCAACGTAGACAACAATAACATATCCTATTTTTTATTAAGTAATTTGGTAAGAATACTAAATATTTATTATATCTTTAAGACTATATATTGAGTAATGCTGAAAAAAACTATTCTAAATACGTAAAAATTATAAGGTTTATAAATTTAATATTAAAATACTTTTTTTTTAAGAATATTTCTATAATATTTAACAATTTCTCATTTTATAATTGCTTTCTAACCATTTCTGATAGTAAAGCAGACTCATTATTGGACATTACAGCACCGCCACTATCTTTACTCCTATATGTTGTGCTTTGGGCTCGTTGGATAGTTCTGTCTTCATAACGCGTTCGACCTTGTGAAGCCATTGGCCTATTCAATGTATTGTTTGCATTATTTGGCGAATTCGGCGGAGTACTATGTGTGGTAAAGCTTTTACAGATAAAATCACTTTCTTTCCATCCATTTTTTTTGTAAACGTCTCGCAACTCGTTGTGTTGCCACATCGTGTACAAAACTTGACTACCGAATTTTATTACACAGGACGTATATTTTTCCTTTCTCTTAGTTATATTCATGAGACGGTCAATTCCACCCGCATCTAAAAGAGATCGAGAAAACTCTGGATTTCTTTTAATGACCTCATTAATTGTCGCCAATACAGCTGTTATTGTGTCATCTGATGTGTTTTGGTCATGTTGAACATTTCCCGATGGTAGTTTCTGAACTAAATCACGCATTGCATATTTGCCAATTAGTTCTTTGTTCCGTTGATCAATAGCTAAATTTCGCAATGCAGTGGCAACCGCACAAACTACGCGATCCACTTCCATGCGCAGAAGCTCTACGAGTATTGGCAGACCTTTTTCTTTACGAACAGTAGCGCGTATGTCAATACTGGGTTGCCAATAGCATGCTGATAAATTTTGAAGGGCACCAGCAGCAGCCTCCAGTGTTTCTGGATTAGAACAACTTTGCAATAAGGATAAATAAAATTGAACCACTTCAGGTTGCCATAGTTGCTCGAATCCTTTTTTTTGGTTCAAAGTCACTGAAGTTCTTGAGTATTCTGTAGATATGCTAGAATCCAGTACTGAATCATTATGTGTCGATTCTTTTTTTTTTTTACTTGTTCCAAAACAGCCCAAGTTTTCACCTGTAAATATAAAATAGGTCATAATTTAGGAACTGCATAATTTTATATTCTTAGATATCATATCCTCATATCCATATAATATCCATTATATTATATGATATAATAATACAATAATATTACAAACAAGAAACGAAAGTTAACTTCGGGCGGAGCCGAAGTTGATATACCCTTGCAGTTAAAACAGGATATATATATCGCTAAATCGGATAAAGTTGGCCGATCCTTATGAGAATATCATAATATAAACAATTAATTACAATGCAAAATCTAAAAAACGTCCCAAGCTTCTATCTTTAAGAACACCAAAATTGGTATTTTTACCAAATGCCAAATACCAATTCCGATCGTTCAGTTATATGTCAGCTATAGGATATAGTCGGCCGATCTCGGCCGATCTCGGCCGTTCCGACTTATTTACTGAGTGCAAAGGAAAGAGGGGTGTGTGCAAAGTTTCAAAGTTTGCGTAGAAACAGACAGACGGACATGCTTATATTAACTCAGGAGGTGATTCTGATCAAGAATATACATACTTTATGACCCTGTGAAGGACCTGAAGGAGACCTTCACAGCGTTGCACACTTTTGACCAAAATTATAATACCCTCTGCAAGGGTATAAAAATACGAATAAAAAATAATGATGCACCATTAGAATGAAGTCACCTTTTGATGAGGATGGTAATGCTCTTTCTGGCGTTATAAATGGATGTTTGTCGTAGTTAGGATCTTCAACTTCTTGACATCGGTAAGACAAATTTCGTAGTATGCACACACAGTTTTCTACGGTTTTATTTCCAATATTATTTTTTTCAATAGCTGTTCGTACAACGTAAAGAAGACATTCCACCAAATGCTCGCAATTTCGCAAACAACCTCTTGCATGCTCCCCAGCAGAACTAACATTTCGCAGAACTCCAGATGCGTTCCGAAAAACTGTCGAAAAACATGTATCTCCGCAACAAACAGGATCCCAACCGGAATGTGGCTTTACCACGCTGCAGACAACAGCAGAAAGAGCTTCATCAATAATTGACCGTTTTAAGTCCTCACAAGAAGACATATTCCATAATACTCCGGTTACCAACTCTTTAACTTCGGTTTCTTGAGACCGGCATAAAAGGTGAACCAAGGCTTCTATTCCTCCTGCATTTTTTATTCCACGCTTATTTTCATCATTTTGCCTACCATAAGACAAGTTTCGAAGGGCACCACAAGCATTTCTAAAAAAAAAAAAAAAATGTTAATATTTATATATATATTAGCTGACCCGGTCAACGTTGTTTCGCCACCAGATGACTTTACAATTTCTGTATAAAATTTTCTCAGTTCTAGACTTATGTATTATAAAGTCATCTGAAGCGCTGTGAACCATGAAGGAATATAAAAAGAAAAAAAGGCAAACATTATTTTTAAGTTATTATTTAACCGTAATTCATCAAGTCAATCTCTTAGTGATATAGCGTGAACGACATTTTTTGTTAGTCCATCTTTAGCTAACACAAACGAATAATTGTTCGTGTGAAAAACATGGTGTTCTTAAATCTAAGGCACAAATAGACATCGTTTGACCTTGGGATATGTTGATAGTCATTTCAAATGCCAATCTAATCGGAAACTGAATACGTTTGAATTGAATTGGCGCATCTGTAAGTATAATAGGAATCCGTGATATTAGTATATTTTCACCTCTGAACTTTCCATTTAAAATGCTGGTTTTGATCACGTTTTTCATTTGAATGACTAATCGCGTACCCTTGCACAGTCGGGGCGGGTTCAAATTACGAAGTTGGAGACTACCTTTAATGCCTTGCAAATCTAGTGAGTTCAAAAACTCTGTGGGAAAATTTACTGCTTCGCTGTCGTCGCAAACTGTATCAATAGATTTATATGATACCTGCAAGCCACTCATGATTTATGTACTGTGTGTGTATGTATATCGGGAAATATTATAAATATTAAGAAATTATGTGGTTCGTTTGGCATTGGCAGCAGTGAACCAATTTTATGATAAACGTCGTCTGATTTTGAATTTAGAATTGTAATGTTTACCATTTGCATTAGTATTTCGAACTATTTCTTCGAATTGACTTCAGGAACACGTTAGAATCTGGATCCGTGCCGATAAGTAAGGACTTTTCCTGACGCGCAACACATCCCAGCTGGCTCATTTTTGAATTTCAGAGCATGACAATGCGGACATTCCTTGTCCATAGCACCAATTACCCGTTTTTGAGTGAGCATAATACTCAATATCAGGCTCATACTGGAGGATATATATACAGGGGATATATATCAATCAGATATAAATGCTTGATGTACCTGTTGTCGTTTTTGGTAATTTTTTCTAATCTTCTGACTTCATTGCGTATAGCTCGTGTATCTTCTGGATCTTCTTGATGCAATTGCGCTTTTCTAACACGTACACCAGTATTTTGTTGCTGGATTTCTTCATCGGTTCTTTCGGATTTTCTATTTCGCATGTTTCGAGATCTACTTGTATTACGGCTCAAATCACCCCCTTTCCGTTTTCTTGGCATTGCTCACTGTACAAAACACTCATAAACAGAATTAATGTATTTACTTCAGTGGTGGGCAAAACTAACACATGTTTAAAATTTGAGTGTGTGCGTAGCAAAGAAAAACAATGAGAGCAGAGAATTCACTGAGCGAAAAAAACTTATTTTTTTTATTTAATTTTTCGTTATTCAAAAGTTTGAATGGGAACTAAAATAGTGTATTTTATTTTAAAGACATCTTTTCTAGCAACATTTCTTAAAAAAATGAAAAATTACGCTTCTCTATCTTTAATTTTTATGGAGAAAACATTTTTCAACCCAATTTGTGAGATTTTCTCAGTGGAAACATTTTGATTTTTAAGCTTGTGCTGTCAAATGAGTCAAAATGAGAGCAAATGAGAGAGCTTCTAAAAAAAATTGAGAATGCTCACACTGTCCGTGTGCCGGCAGCGCTGCGGCACAATTTCCTACCCTATACTCGCGTGCTATGTAAAATGAGAGTTTGCCTACCACTGATTTACTTAATGATGAAGGATTTTGGCCCCAGTTTAAATTGAATTAAATTGCTATGGTAGCGTAAGTTTGTCAGTGTGATGAGGTAGTAACTCAATTTATATGCGATTTTTGGCATGTCCAACAGGATTTAAGAGGATGAAAAATAGATGTTGGCGGATTCTCAGACCCACTCAATACGCTCACAAATTTTCATGAGAATCGGTAAAGCCGGAGGAGTATAGTAACAAAATCTGTGATACGAGTATTTTATGTATATAGATATGTATAGCGTTGGCCGTCAGCCAACTGGTACAACAGGGGGAGCTACACGCAAGCAATTGCGTGCCGTAACTGTATACTATACTCTCCACGTGAGGGCGGCTGATAACAGGTCCCGGTAAGGTCATGTCTCGGCCGAGGATGCTGGCTAATGGTAGTCGGGCGGGGAGAAGAACACCCCTTCCTCAAATCACCCCAATCCAAGGTGGAACAGCATATGCCGAAGGATGCGTGTCCGAGGGGGGGCTCGGACGATAATATGCGAACTCTGGGGGACCGGCCGACCTCCCAGTTTTAACCAGGCTTATCGTGACAAGCGGGCTATGTCATGATGGACGAACCCCTTCCCGCCTACTCGTGGGACCAAAATATGAACACTAACCTACCTAAAAAAAACCTAAGTGGAGAACGGAACTCCCCAAAAAAGTCCGGAAATGGGGTCACTGACCCGTCAACTCCAAGGCCCTCAAAAGCCAAGGAGTTGCTGAGATGAAGAAGCCCCCCACAGAGGGGGTCAACATCTGAAGGCGGGACGCGCCGGTGCGAAGGAGGTTGCCAAGGCTTCTTCTTCCAAAGCGGGGCTAGCCATGGGACCACCGAACGGTGTGGAGAGGAAGACCCCAGGGTCAACCTCTAAACCAACGCGCGGGGCTCCAAAGGCGAACCCTGGTCCGGAAGCGTCTCACTCGACGCAGCGTAAAGGTTCCTACAAAGATAGGAGAAGAGCAGCCTTCATTCTGATGAGGGCGGACCCTTCGGCCGAAGCCAACCCGGACCAGGCCGAGATCATAAAGTGGGCAAGGAAGATCCTGCCAGACTTTAATCCGGAAAAGGCGGCAGTGAGGCTCGATCCGAAGAAACGCAATGGGCCAGACCCTGCCAAAGAGATCGCGCAAAGCGCGAAAAGGCAGAGGTCCACGGAGGGAGAAACCCCCCAGGCTAAGAAAAGGAAGGCCCAGCCGCAGCCGTCCAACCGCTCGTTCGCCGAAGTGACGAAGGGAAGAACCCTAATTGGATTCCTGGACAAGGGCTCCAAATATGGGCTCATCCCCAAGGAACTTTGGCGACGAGTGGTAAACGAGTTGCATGGGCGTTTCTTGGAGGAGATGCTGAGATGCGGAGGACCCCCACCAGAATGCGAAGACGCAGGATGGTATCAGGGTAGCGTCAAGGTAATTGCCTGTCAAGACGCGAGATCAGTAGAGACATACAAGCGCATGGTTGCATCGCTTGGTGAGGTCTACCCTGGAGCCAAGTTAGTGGCGGTTGACTGGGACGAGATCCCCAGCAAACCGAGGGCGCGAGTGTGGCTCACTGAAAAGCCAGCCGACCCGAAGACCATCCTAACGATGCTTAGGATGTGCAACCCGACGCTTCCCACGGCAGACTGGAGAGTCGCCAAGGTCGAGGAGGCGGAGGGACTGCGAAGGCAGGTCGTCCTCACACTTAACGAGGAGGCCGTTAAAGCCCTGGAGAGGACGGAGCACCGGCTGAAGTACGGATTCGAACACGTTTCGGTCCGTATCTACAAATCCGATGCGAAGGCCAAACCAGGAGGTATCGAGCTGGAGGCAGACATGCAAGAGCCAGACTTGGAGGAGCCGACCGAAGAGAAACACCCGGAAGGAATGTCGGATGTGGAGGAGGACATCCTGGAAGGGTACACCTCGGAGGAAAGCGACTTGGCAAGGGCACTTAGTGGAGTCGGAATGGAGGAGGACTCTCTGCTGAGCTCCGAAACGGAGGCGGAAATTACTGTGGTGGAGATTTGTAAGGATGTCCCTGACGATCTTGCAAATAAACCTCCATCACAGTAAAGCGGCGTCAGCTGCCCTCCTACTCCACCTCGCCGAGAGTGGAGCTGATGTGGCTCTCATCCAGGAACCCTGGATCCTAGGAGACAGGATTCTTGGACTGGGGGCGTCGGAGTTTAGGCTCTGCAAAGCCGATACACCAGGTAAAAGGCGAGCTGCATCCTCGCAAAAAAGAACCTTAACCTCTTTTTGCTACCCAATTTCAGCAATGAACACCACGTAGCCGCAGCCATAGAGAGCCCAAGTGGCCCTCTAAGGGTATGTTCAGCGTATATGGGCCACGAACAGGAGGCCCTCCCCCCGCACCCGCTACTCAAACAGCTGGTGGAAGACAGCAGGAAGCACAAGATTGAACTGATCATAGGTTGCGATGCTAACGCCCATCATCATCAGTGGGGATGCACTGACACGAACGAGAGGGGTGAGTCAATCTTCGATTTTATCCTAGGCTCTAACCTTCTGGTGGGTAACAGGGGTATAGAACCCACTTTCATAGTCAAGAACAGAAGGGAAGTACTTGACGTCACTCTTTACTCTGAATCCCTGGCAGACAGGATTGTTAGTTGGGGAGTTCTAGAGAAACACTCCTTCTCGGACCACCGATACATAGAATTAGTGGTCAACTTTGAGAACTTTAATCGACTAACGGTGCGCAATCCGAGGAAAGCGAACTGGGAGTTATAAAGAAAAAAACTAGAAAGTTCCTTGTGGAAACCTCCAACAGGGGACGCTGACAGTAGGGAAGCCCTGGATGCCCTGGTGGACACGCTTACGGCAGCGTGCGCCAGGGCATTCGACAAAGCTTGTCCCAAAAGCAGATCGGGCAATAGCAAGCCAAAGAAACCACCATGGTGGTCGCAAACACTTGCGCCCTTTAAAACCAAGGCCCGCAAGGCCTTTAATTTTGCCAGCAAAACAAACTAGGAGACAGCCTGCAAGGCTTCGCAAGGCAAAAAGGAATGCCTGGGCCAAGTTCTGCACGAACATTCAGCAAACATCAGAGGCCTCCCGATTCCAGAAGGTCCTCGCAACTACTGCACCAAATGTAGGATATATTAAAACCTCAGAAGGTAACTGGACATCGTCCAGCAGAGACCACCTAGAGGCTCTCACAGAGGCAAATTTCCCGGGATGCTCTCGAGAAGACACAACCCTGGAAATGCAGAGACAGGGGAATAGCCCCTCCCTCCCCAACCAACTGGAATACCTATTGAGTGACAGGTATCTCAACTGGGCGATAAATAGCTTCAAGCCCTTCAAATCCCCAGGCCCCGGTCCCAATCTGAGGTCTTGGGTCAAGAAAGCTTTCTCAGCAATTTTCAGGATAGGCATCGTACCCGCAATGTGGTTGCGGACGAAAGTCGTATTCATACCCAAGGCGGGAAAACCATCGCACTGCACCCCTAAGGACTTCAGACCAATAAGCCTGTCGTCCTTCCTTCTCAAGACAATGGAGAGACTAATCAGCCTCCATATCAATCTTACTCTAAACCAGTGGTGGGCAAACTATCATTTTACATAGCACGCGAGTATAGGGTAGGAAATTCTGCCGCAGCGCTGCCGGCACACTGACAGTGTGAGCATTCTCAATTTTTTTTAGAAGCTCTCTCATTTGCTCTCATTTTGACTCATTTGACAGCCCAAACTTAAAAATCAAAATGTTTCCACTGAGAAAAATTTTCTCACAAATTGGGTTGAAAAAAGTTTTCTCCATAGAAAATAAAGATAGGGAAGCGTAGTTTTTCATTTTTTTAAGAAATGTTGCTAGAAAAGATGTCTTTAAAATAAAATACACTATTTTAGTTCCCATTCAAACTTTTGAATAACGAAAAATTAAATAAAAAAATAAGTTTTTTTCGCTCAGTGAATTCTCTGCTCTCATTGTTTTTCTCTGCTACGCACACACACAAATTTTAAACATGTGTTAGTTTTGCCCACCACTGCTCTAAACCCAGATGATATCTCGGGATCACAACATTCGTATAGGAAGGGCCGATCCACGGAAACGGCACTCCATGAAATCACTACTTTTGTCGAAAAGGCACTTAGTGACAAGGAATACGCACTCATTGCTTTTCTAGACATAGAAGGTGCGTTCAACAACATCCTACCGAGCTCGATAATCAATGCGCTGACGACACTAGGAATAGACAATCAATCCATACGCCTAATAGAGCAGATCCTGGTAAACAGGACTGTTGAGGCGTCACTAGGAGGAGAATCTATTCATAGATACGTCAGAAGAGGCACTCCGCAAGGAGACGTACTCTCACCCCTACTCTGGAACGTGGCGGTTAATAGCCTACTGCGATCCTTAGAAGGAGGTGGCTGCAAAGTTATCGCCTACGCGGATGATGTCGTAATTGCCTTCTCCGGAAAATTTCCCCAGACTCTATGTGTGCGCATGACGGACAAACTTAGGGTCCTCTCAACATGGGCAGTTAAAAATGGACTAGGGGTAAACCCGTCCAAAACCGAGCTCGTCCTCTTCACCAGGAAGTACAAAATACCAAACTTAAGGCTTCCGAAACTATTAGGAGATACACTATCCCTTGGCGATAGCGCCAAATACCTTGGGATCAAGCTAGACAGGAAACTGGAATGGAAGTCAAACACTATGGATAGAGCTAACAAGGCAACAATAGCGCTCTATACTTGTAGAAAAGCCATTGGCCTTAAATGGGGAATGTCCCCAAAAATAGTAAGATGGCTTAACACAGCGGTCATAGGACCCATCCTTTTCTACGGGGTGGTGGTCTGGTGGCCTGCTCTCACTAACTCCACAATATGAGAGAAACTTAGGAAAACGCAAAGGATGGCGGAGGTCTGTATCACAGGCAGCCTACGTACCACACCGACGGATGCCCTAGACTCCATACTCGACCTATTACCGGTAAAGATAATGGGCGTCAAGATAGTCACGCTATCGGCAATCAGGCTACGCGAGACGGGCATATGGAAATGGACTGACTATGGACATACCAAGTTAGATCTACACCACTGCACGCCAACGGGGTCTACAGACTACTGCGTACCTGTCGATCATCCCACCTTAAAATACAAGGTCTCCATTCCTACAAGGGAGGAATGGGCCACACAAATCCCGGGACCAGCCGGTTCCCTCCATATCTACACAAACGGTTCAAAATTGAATGGCCAGGTGGGAGGCGGTTTCCATTGCGAACGGCTGTGTCTCAATGAGTCCTTTAGACTACCCGACCACTGTAGTGTGTTCCAAGCAGAAGTAAATTACTGAAATTGCTCAAATTTTGAGTTTTTAAAGATAGAAGGTTGGAACTTAGTACAGAATGCATTTTTGGTCAATTGATTCAACCTACCAAATTTCATAAGGATCGGCCGACTATATCCTATAGCTGCCATATAACTGAAGAATCGGAAATAACCCAACTTTTGTGTTTTTGAAGATAGAAAGTTGGAGCTTCGTACAGATTCTATTTTTGGTTAGTTGATTCAACCTACCAAATTGCATAACGATCGGCCAACTATATCTTATAGGTGCCATTTAACTGAACGATCGGAAATAGTATTTGGTAGAAATAGAAACTTTGGTATTTTTGAAGATACATATGTAGAAGCTTGGTACTTTGTTTAGATTTTTTATTGTAATAAATTGGTTTTATTATGATATTCTCATAAGGATCGGCCAACCATATCCGATGTTTGCTATATATATCCGGTTTTAACTGCAAGGGTATATCAACTTCGGCTCCGCCCGAAGCTAGCTTTCCTTTCTTGTTATACCCTTGCAGAGGGTATTATAATTTTGGTCAAAAGTGTGCAACGCAGTGAAGGAGACATCTCCGACCCTATAAAGTATATATATTCTTGATCAGGATCACCTCCTGAGTTGATATGAGCATGTCCGTCTGTCCGTCGGTCCGTCTGTCTGTCTGTTTCTACGCGAACTAGTCTCTCAGTTTTAAAGCTATCGTTTTAAAACTTTGCACACACTCTTGTTTCCTTATGCACGCAGTATATAAGTCGCAACGGGATCGGCCGACAATATCTTATAGCTGCCATATAACTGATTGATCGGAAATGCTATACGTTTGGTGTTTTCTAAGTTCAGATTTCGTTCGAATGCTATTTTGGGCCAAATATTACGACATACCAAATTTCATAAGGATCGGCCGACTATATCTTATAGTTGCCGGTATGAAATTTGGTAAAAATACCAACAATGGTGTTCTTGAAGATAGAAGTTTGAAACTTTTTTAGATTTTGTATTGTAATAAATTGATTATATTATATTCCTATAAAGATCGGCCAACCATATCCAATGTTTGCGCTATATATCCGGTTTTAACTGCAAGGGCGAAGCCGGATGTGTGCAAAGTCGATAGCTTTAAAACAGACAAATAGACAGAGACTTGCTTATATCATAAGGATCGGCCGACTATATCTTATAGCTGCCATATAACTGATTGATCGGAAATGGTATAACTTTGGTTTTTTTTAGAGTTACAGAGTTCAGATTTTGTACGATTGCTATTTTTGGCAAAATAATACAACATGCCAAATTTTATAAGGATCAGCCGACTATATCCTATATCTGCGATATAACTGATTGATCGGAAATGGCATAACTTCAGTGTTTTTCGAGCTAGATTTTCTAAGTTGGGATTTTCTATGAATTCTATTTTTCGAAAAATAATACGACTTATCAAGTTTCATACTTGATATATGAAGACTATATCTTATAGCTGCCATATAACTGAACGATCGGAAATGGTATTTGGTAAAAATACCAACTTTGGGGTTCTTCAAGATAGAAGTTTGGGATTTTTTTTTAGATTTTGTCTTGTAATTTATTGGTTATATTATGATATTCCCATAAGAATCGGTCAATTATATCCGATTTTAGCGATATATATCCTGTTTTAGCTGCAAGGGTATATCAACTTCGGCTCCGTCCGAAGTTAGCTTTCCTTTCTTGTTTTTATTATTTTTTTCCATTGAAAATGGTACTATAATTTTTTTCATCATAATTTCTAGCTTTAATATATTGGTGATTTTTTGCATTGGTATGCAAAAAATAAAAAACTCTACCGTGTGCTAAGCTTGGGCACTCCTGATCTAAATTTAGGATACACGGTTAGGGACAAGACGTTAAACATAGACATCTAATCTTTGATCCAGGATAGTGCGACGTTTGAATCGCACCGTATCACAGTGAGCCAAATGCTTCTGCTAGTTTTTATTTTTAATAAAAACTCGGGTAAATAAATTTATATATTATTGAAAATTTTAACTTAATTTTCCTAATGTATTCTTGACATATTCTGAAAATATTAATACATATGTTACCTCAAGTAAATATCATACTTTTAATATAAAAAATATAGTGCATTTTGTAACGATAGTTTTTCAAAACATATATTTTTAAACATTTTAAATTCAATAAACAATTGAATTGAAAAGATTAAAAATAATTTAAACAAGAAAGGAAAGCTAACTTCGGGCGGAGCCGAAGTTGATATACCCTTGCAGTTAAAACCGGATATATAGCGCAAACATTGAATATGGTTGGCCGATCTTTATAGGAATATAATATAATCAATTTATTACAATACAAAATCTAAAAAAGTTTCAAACTTCTATCTTCAAGAACACCATTGTTGGTATTTTTACCAAATTTCATACCGGCAACTATAAGATATAGTCGGCCGATCCTTATGAAATTTGGTATGTCGTAATATTTGGCCCAAAATAGCATTCGAACGAAATCTGAACTTAGAAAACACCAAACGTATAGCATTTCCGATCAATCAGTTATATGGCAGCTATAAGATATTGTCGGCCGATCCCGTTGCGACTTATATACTGCGTGCATAAGGAAACAAGAGTGTGTGCAAAGTTTTAAAACGATAGCTTTAAAACTGAGAGACTAGTTTGCGTAGAAACAGACAGACTCAGCAGGTTATTCTGATCCAGAATATATGTTCTTTAAAGGTTTCGGAGATACCTCCTTTACTGCGATGCACACTTTTGACCTCTGCAAGGGTATAAAAATTAAAACGTTAATTATGGAAAATATTAAGAAAATGTAACTGCAATAATCTTTTATTTATGTGCAATTTATAAATAACTTCTTGGGAATTTGGTTGCCACTGTCATATAGGGATGTCAAATATTTAAAAAAATATCGTATCGATGATATTTTTTTTATCAAAAAATATGATGATAATATTTAAAATATTTCTGAAAAATATCGATATATTTGATATTTTTAAATAAATTGTTTTCCTGCACAATTAGGGGGATTTCCTTAACTGTTGAATCTCTAACTAAAAAGACAAGTTTTCTACATGATTATTTAATTATATTTTTATATATTTTACAAACTTAACTTATATTTTATAATATACAAAATTAAACCCAACGTTTGGAATTTAGGGATTTTACAAATACTCTTTGCTTGATGTGTGTGTCCGTCATTCTGCTCCTAGCGTCGCACACAACACATTTGATATCCGCTGTGGATTTGAGTTTCATATTGAGTTATTTTAACTTTTCTTTTACGATTCTTAGTAAAGAAGTTGAATTCTCGTTGCTTTAAATATTAGAGTAATCAAGAAAAAATATCCAAAAATATCAAAAACAAACATCGATATTTCGATACTTAGGCAAACAAATATTACCATATAAATATATCATTATTAGAAAAAATATCGATATATTGATATTTTGATATGTTATCAACAACCCTACTGTCATATGACATCAGGTAAGAAAGGTGTCTGAAAATTGTATTTGAATAGGTGTCGAGTTTGGATTTTAATAATTTATTAATTTTAACAATTTATTAACAAGAAAGGAAAGCTACCTTCGGGCGGAGCCGGATGTGTGCAAAGTCGATAGCTTTAAAACAGACAGAGACTTGCTTATATCAACTCAGGAGGTGATCCTGATCAGGAATATATACTTTGTAGGTTTGAAGATGTCTCCTTCAATGCGTTGAACACTTTTGACCAAAATTATAATATCCTTCTGCAAGGGTATAAAAATAAGTTATTCCCAAAGTAAATCAACTTATAAAATTAATAAAGAATATCGATAAAATTGAAAAAGTTTCAATGTGAAAATTCAATGGGTTTCAAAAGGTTCGAATAGGGTTTGTTAGATGGCTAAAATTAAGTTTTCTATTTATTTTTCAATGTCTTAATAATTTGAACTAAATTTAACCCTTTAAACAAGCAAATTATTAAAATAAAGTTGGCGACTGACTACTGTTTAAAAGACTTGCAATTTTTTTGTTTTGCTTCCATGGTAGCATAAAAGCATCTCTTTAAAAAAGTAGCTCGAATCGAACTAGCCGAAAGTTAAACTTTGGGTGCAGTTTGTCACATAAGGTTTCTTGGCTGCTAACGCGCACATTTAAATCATACACATTTAAATCATATAGTGGTGCTCATAGACTTAAGCCACTGCCACTACCATAGACTGTTTTCTTAATAACTTTTTTTTAACATATTTATTTCGGCGTGAAATTTTTTACATTTTGAAACACTGTTATTTAAGCAGCTGATCACAGTAAAAAATGACAAGTAGGAATTCGGGGGTTCCCAAAAAATTGGCTAAATCTCAAAAAGGAGCATTACGATCTGTTCATATACTTAAGCCACCTTAAGCTTTAATCGTAAAACTTGTGATTTTTCCGGGAAAGTTGTGCTTATATAAGTAGTTATTTTCTAAACTAAAATATTGAATACTAAATACGTTTCCCAACAAATTTGATCGCTATGGCTAAAAATAAAAATACAAATCCGGCCGAAAGAAAGTTAATATGGGAATATTACGAAAAAAACACAAGTATTCTACAAATATGTAAGACTTTACATTTTTCGCGTGGCAAAGTCAGAAATGCCATTGCATTTTATAAGAAACATTGAACCTGGGAAAATATTCCACGTGAAAAGCCCAGAAAAACCACTTTAAACGACGATAGACGGATTGCCAAAATCAGTAAAGCCGATCCGTTCTTGACATCGACGCAAATCAGAGGCAGATTATGGCGTGAATGTGTCAGCTAAACCATAAGAAAACGGCTAAATGAATTCGGGCTATATGGACGCAGTGCCCAAAAAAAGCCATTGCTGTCCAAAAAAAATGTTAAAATGCGCCTTCAATTCGCCAGAGAGCACATTCAAAAAGGTCTCAATTTTTGTGGACCGAAACGTCTTGTGGGTTCAATGCCAAAGCGTTGCTCCGCTGTTCTTAGCCACAATACTCAATATTAAAGTCAATTTATTAAAATTATAAGGAAGATTGGACAAATTTTAACTTCTTCAACCATTTTCTTCCAGGTGGCTTAAGTATTTGAGCAGGACATTTTGGAGATGGTCGCAGATTTTTTAAGTTTTTTCGTTAAATATATATTTTTATAACTTGGTTATTCTTCTATTAGACCACTGATATATAGAACTAATGGGACACAAATAATTGGAGCTGTGAGATAAAAACTTTTCTTCATTTTTGGTTAAATTCTTGATTGAAGTCTTGTGTCTTAAGTCTATGAGCACCACTTATAGCCCACCACTGTTTTAGAAACTCCGCTCATTCAATGCCTTTTTTTTACGATTTCCGCAAATAGGAAAATACTTTGATTCACTTTCGCACTTACATCGGAGTTTTCATGGTAAAGTGACATATTTTATAATGAAGCTGCACTCTGTGGCTGCCAACATTCCAACATTGACCGCGAAAAATAACTACATATTCCATCCTGAAAACCAATTAAAATTAATTTAAACAAAATTTAATTCGTAAATCTAGTGACATTAAACGATTTCTCCTATACCACCTTATTACTATACATACATACATACTGGCTTGATTCCAGACCATCAATTTGGTTTCAGGCGTTGTCACGCCACCCCGGAGCAATGCCACAGGATTGTACAAAAGATTCTAAACAGCCTGAAGGAGAAGAAATATTGATTTTCCTTGATGTCAATCAGGCATTTGACAGGGTCTGGCATCCAGGACTACTAATAAAATTAAAAAGGAGCGTACCCCATGAGCATTACGCCTTCCTCAAGTCATACCTGAATGACAGGTCATTTAGGGTTAGATGTGGAGACGCAAGATCAGATTATAGGCCCATTAAGGCAGGTGTACCGCAGGGCAGTGTACTTGGCCCCATTCTGTATACCATATACACAGCCAACATGCCTGTCGCTGAAAAGGAGGGCCTTCTAGCGGCTACGTATGCAGACGATACGGCATTTTTGATCTCTGAAATCTTTCCAGAGGAGGCCTCTGCGTCTCTCCAACGCCAGCTGGACATCCTTTATCTGTGGCTTCGAAGGTGGAACATCGCCGTCAACCACGAAAAAACATGCCAAACGACTTTTACAATGAGGAGAGGCGACTTTCCTGGAGTCAGTCTCGGAGGCACTCCAATTCCAGCAAGCCCTACACCCAAATATCTGGGTATGACCCTGGATAGAAGGCTTAGCTGGAGAACCCACCTGCAGCGCAAACGGACGCAAATCGGGATCAAGCTGCGTCAACTCAACTGGCTCATTGGAAGAAGGTCCAGGCTGAAGCTAAGAGTCAAGCTCCTTATATATAAGGCCATTGTAAAGCCAATCTGGACCTATGGTATCCTGCTATGGGGGACGGCATGTCTAAGCAACCGAAGGATCATCCAGATCGCCCAAAACAAGGCCCTAAGAACTTTAACTGGAGCTCATCCGTTCCACGACAATGCGACAATCTACGCCCAACTGAGAGTCCCATATGTGAGCGAAGAAGTTCAGCGATTCGCCAATAGGTATGTGGAAAGACTGGACCGACATCCTAACCCTGAGGCCATCAATCTTCTGGACAACAGCTACACCACAAGGAGGCTGAAACGGACCCACCCACTGGACCTCTGCCACTCGGGGGAACGGGACTGAGCTGCAGTCCCAGGATAAGCAAACATTGTACTACTCAACATTTCATTAAGTTAAGGTCTCATTATAAAATTTAATTATTGTCCATAACTCTGGACAGATTTTAAATATAACTATTGATTGATTGATAATAAAAAAAAAAAAAAAAAAAACTCTAACATTAGCTCTGATTTGGCAAATAGATCAAGGAAGATTAAGATGTTGGGTATGTCTCATTCCATTGTAATACATACATATGGACCTGGTAGAGTTTTTTTTAATTTCAATACCTCTTAATGACAATACATCGTTTTTAAATTATTTTTTTTTTATCATTTTGGTTGTACAAGCTATTACAGGGTCTTTTCCTATTTTAAATTATATTGGGTTATGGCCAGAGCAAATATATACATAAACTTACTTGTGTATTTCTGGGGAATCGTATGATAACAACCGAATTAGGGGAGGAATACCCCCCAAGGATCTTGTACGTTGCTTGTTGGGGTCATCCATATAACATAAATGTTGTAAATAAGCTGCAGCATTTGCCTTTATAGTGTTATTGGGGTTGCTTAAGAAACTAATTACTTCTGAAAGGTTTGGATCGCGCCACCTCATGGCAGAACAAAGGTCGTTCTCCGAGCCTCCAATATACTCATCCTTTTCGCCTAGTCTGGGAGGCACAGTACTTATGGAGCTCATATCGAACTGAGGTATCTTAAAATCTTTCGAATTGTCAAATGCTCGACACTGAGAGTCTAGAACTGATTCTGCGCCATTAAGATTATTATCAAAAGGTCTAGCAGTAAACGGTTTTAAGTTCGTAGTTATACTGGGTATTCCTTGAAAGTTAGAATCAGAAGTATAACAGTATGGTACAATTGATTCATCAGTATAGTTGGGTTCAATAGCACAAGTTATTCCAGCTACTCCATATTCAGACGCATCATCGAATTGGGTTGTTTGTACATATCTAATGGCTGGAGATAGGGAATTTTCAATTCCAGGAATTGGAATATCTGAAGAAATTGTCTCAATCTTATTTTGTGAACCAATTACTGAGCAGTGTTGATTTATTTTGGAAATGGCTCCAATTGCCGGAGATTTTGTGATGTAGATTGGAGTGTTAGTAAATCCTGCAGCTGAAAATTGCTCAAAGTTTTGAAAGGAGGCATACTGAGCTTGTATATTGCCAGACTCCGGGACCGAAGAAGAATCCATTGTAATTTTATTTGGAGGATTCATCAATTATCTATAAGAATATAAACAAAGTAATATTTAATTAGCAATGTAATCAAAAATAATGTTAAATGTCTAAAATTCAGACTCTAAATTGAAGGTTAATGTTTTAAACGGGGACATCTGAGTAACTGGGAAAAAGTGCCTTTTTTGTAATTTTTTTTTGCCAAATGAAAAAGCCAATCGAAAATTTGTAAATTAGGTTTTATAATATTATTTGCGAAGTACAAAATCATTTTTTTCGGATAAATCGAAAACAAAATGGCGGCTGTGCAGCATTTCTTAGTAGGCCCTTTTTTTAAGGGGGTCCATGACCGGACAGCTAACGTCCTTAATTTTTGATGTAGAACAAAAAATCTAGTTTGGTTAGTTTCTATACATGCATCAACAACATATGGTTTTTTTTTCAAAATGGTGAGTGATTGAAAAAAGTTAAAATTTTCAGGAAAAAAAAGTCACAAAATTGTTTATAAAAAAAGTAACCAATATAAAAAAAAATTTGTGTCGATAGATAAAGAAATTTTATATACATATACTGTCCAAATTTCAGATCGATCGGTTAGGATTTGTTCGAGTTACAGCTGTGTTCATGAAAATAGCAGTGCTCATGACATAAATGTTTAAGATCGAAAAATCGTAGTATGAACACCAAAATGGGACGAATTTGGTTTACATCCACATAATATATTTATTTTTAATTATGTTAACATTTGTTTCAGTCTAATTACTGCATTTTTTTGAAAATATAGATAATAACAAAATAATATCGACAAAATGTGCTGTTCATTAAAATAGCAGTGTTACCAAAAAAAACTTAAAATTTCACCAAATCTTAAAAATAACTTAATACAAATAACAAAAATGATAAATATAAACTAATATTTTGTCGTAAAGCCTTTATTGGCTATAACAGCTTCACACCTACGTGGCAAGGAGTCCACCAAGTCCTGGCAACGCTTGAGAGGAATCTGGGCCCACGCGTCCTGTACAAATTGCCAAAGCTGCGGTTTTAAAGTCCTGGATTTCTTTGCCACATATCCCTTGATGTCCTCCCATAAATTTTAAATCAGATTTAAGTCCGAGGACTGTGCTGGCCACGACATTGGATCAATGTTTTGTTGACTAACCCAACTCTTAGCCAATTTGCAGGCAGGTTTTGGATCGTTATCCTGCTGAAATGTCCATTTTAAGGACATATCTCACTGTGCATAAGAAAGCACTACTTTTTTGAGTATGTCGACATAGACGTCTTGGTCCATGATGCCATCGATCAGATGTATGAGACCACGCCGCTGTACGAAAAACAAGCCCATATCAATATTTTAGGGCCACCGTTCATAACGGTCTTAAAAGTGTGGTTTGGGGGGATCTCAGTGTTTGGGGGTTGTCGGACATACTGTCTTGAGCCTGTCCCACCAAACAAGTCCAGTTTGGACTCATGTATCCAAAGAATATTGTGCCATTTCGTCACTGGCCACTTCAAATGGCTTTTGGCAAACTCCAATCGAGCTTGGATATGCCTTGTACTAAGTAATGGCACCTTTCGGGGGCTTCTCGCATTTATATTTTCATTTACTAATCGACGGCGAATGGTGACGTTGCCGTTCCACAACTTCAGTTCCACTTTTACATCCCTAGAAGATGCAAAAGGATTCGCTTTGCTGAAGCGCACTTTTCTTCGGCCCTCAATATCGGTGGTTTTTCGTTTGGACCCACGTGTTTCGGCCTTCCCCTCATATTTAATGGTATTGGATACCATTTTGGCAGAAAAATGTACAATATCTTGGATTTATTATAGGGTTTTCCCTGCTTTCTAAGCTGAACTATGACATTCCTCTCTTCCTTTGAACAGAGGCGTCCTTAACCCACTAAAAGCCGAATTTTTGCATGGTTATTGTGTATTTTCATTTAAATTATATTAATAAACTTAATCAAACTCAATTTTCGCCAAATTTTTAATGTTTTCGGCACTTTTTGTGGATCAAAATGAAAAACTGCTATTTTAATGAACAGCCAAAAACATGCGATTTTGAACAAAAATGCCCAGAAAACGCAAATAAATAGTAAATCTAACGAAATTTTTGTACTTTTCCTATCTCTATATTCCATTTTACAAAAATAATGACCAAACGATCAACTAACTAAAAGGGAAATGCAAAAATTACCGTTCTTTTACTTCGTTGCCCCCGCACTGCTATTTTAATGAACACAGCTGTATGTGTCCGGCAGTCTCAAAAAAAAAGTGGTTTCGAGTAAAACGAGCTTAAAGTTTTAAGTACTGTGGGATATACCTCTGAGGCATCGCCGCAGAATGGATCATTTCGACACATAGACACTTTTGCCGAACTCTATCTTACGGTATGTTATTTTTAAGACCCTAAAGAATTTGTAAAGCGAAAAAAAAATTTTCGATTTTTTTTAAATGTTACTCAGATGTCCCCCCTTAGGAGGAGTTAAAAAAAACTGTTTCTCACAAAAATTTACGCTACGTCGATAAAAAAGTTAAAAAGCATGGAATAATTGAAACTGTGTATTTCGCGGATCTGGTACATTAATTTTTTTTTACACTTAAACATACATGCATACATATTTAGGTAAAGCAAACTTGGCGCCACTTCTCCAAATATCCAGATCCCATTCCTTTTCTTATCGTATCCCGCTAAACATGATACAATACACAAATCTAAGCTATTTAAAGACAATGATGATCAAAATTAAAAAAAAAAATAAACTGCTGCAAATAAAATAAGAAAATAATATGAAATTAACGGCTGGAAATACAAGTTAATAACCCAATAAAGGGCTAAAAAATTTAATTTATATTCCGTTTGCAAACTCAACATTTTTGGAACATTTATTTTCTTATTTTGATTTTAAAATTTAAATCAAACTTTGTATACACATATGTATGCACATACATACATACATATGCATATGTATGTATAAACATGTCATTTTCTAAGTGAAATAATTAACTGAATTAAATGCAACAATTTTCTAATCAAATTATTTTAAATAAAACGTATAGGTACATACATATGTATATTTTTAATTTTGTACTGAAAAAGCCCACATTAGCCTTGGCATTTTTTGTTTTTTACAATATATTTATGTATGTATGTACATACAGTATGTCAAGAAACTGTTTACACATTGAAAAAAAATCATAATTAAATTGTGTATAAAAATAATTGTATATAATAAATTGTATAAAAAAATCATATCATAATTGTATATAAAATGCATGTATGTATATTAAAAACCCATATGTACATACAACATACATACCTAAATGGTAATTAACTTGCGTGAAACCCAATTTTTCCTTTACAAGAAAACTCCAAATTCAATGACGAAAATTTGATGTACATACTTTTGTATGTATGTTTGTACTTACAAAATTGTACGTATCTAGTGTGTGAATATAAATACTTACAACTATTAATTTAAGTATATGCACAAATATGTACATATATTGAAGAATACAAACCACACCCCCTGTGTGTATTCAGATCATAGACTAATACAGCCCATATAAATAAGCTTCTAACATACATATATTAGAAAATTGATGGTAAGTACATAATTCAACAACTAAAATGATTTTTAATTTTGAATAGATTCAAGAATACGATTACACTCTTAACGGTTGAAGTTAGTCTTAGGGTTTTCTTTAATATTTTTTAAGAAACATTTTAGTTCTATTATCTTACACAAATTGTGAATGAGTCAAAAAAAAATACAGGCTAAACATTACCTGCAAATTACTTTAAGATTTACAATTCAATATATTCTTTGCCAATAAATTCACTTATGTCTAGCAATAATAATAAATGTCACAATCGCACCAGATGAACAAAAATTTTTCGATAGTTTGGGAATGGTTATCGAATTGATCAATTACAGATGAATATAATTTTTCAACGTTAAGATATAAGTTACCTTTGTAATACTAATTTTTCACTATTCTTGAACATATTTTACGTGTCTTATGTTATTTCTATATATATCGAATGTTAAAATAAAGCCTAGTACTCTGACGACGAAAATCCGCTGTCACACGAGTGACAGCTGTCAAACTCCATATAAAAAAAACGGTGTGAAAAAAGGAAGAAGAAGAAATTTTGGACACCTAGATTTTGCCGGTACTCTGACGACGAAAATTTTGGCTATCAAATTGAATGGCGTTGCCGGATCAAAAAAAATAAACAGCTGATTTTGGGGTGTAAAAAGAATTCATTTGATTTATTTTGATAGCTAAAACATGGAGCGAAAATTTGAAAGAAAAAAATTGTCGGACCGAAAAATTTTCGGCGCGCGAGGATAAATTAAAATTAATTAGTGCGGTCAAGGCGAAGCCCATAATATGGGATTTGACCCACAAGGGGCATTTTAATGCCATAAAATGGCATTGAAATGATTTGTGATTGATTTTGATTTTGATTTTGACCCAGTTTTCTATTTCTTAATCAGCTCCTTAGCGGCGAAATACATAAACAAAACACCAACATTCAATTGATTTGAATTCATTTTTCCCTATTGGTTTTTTGTTTACAAACAACAGCTGTTCAGTATTACCCTTTTTCTTAATTTTTTTGGTCACACTAGCTCGGTAGCTGAATAAAGTGCGATTTCGCTAGCGGAATTTCAACAGCGGATTTTCGTCGTCAGAGTACTAGGCTTAAGTATCAAATTCGGTAAATTATAAGAAGAATTTCTTTAATTTGATTAGAATATAAATATATCTATATATATAAAAATGCTAAGTTCGTATCTACTTCCTTTATAGACTTGAAAAGTTCTGAACCGTTTAAGCCCAAATTTTGATACAACATGCGTTGAGGTTCCAGCTCGGTTATTGTATACTTTTGATGTTGATATCTTATCTGCGTTTGCGAATATATCAGTTTTTTTCGCGTTTCCACGTGCCCCTATAGGCAGCCAGCTAAGAAGAAAATGTCAAATGAAAATGTCAAATGTCAAAATGTCAGAAACGAAGTCATGCCACCCAAGAAGTCGAATTTGGGTCGTCATAATCGCAATACAGAAGCAAAAAGACGTAACATTTCGAATATGACTGACGAAGAGCGGGCCTCCATCCGAGAGACTGAGCGGCTGAGAGCAATGCGGATGCACAAAGCTTAGCTTTAGCTTTAGGACATAGCTTTAGCTCTTAGGACATAGCTTTAGCTCTTGATTCATCTGGAATCGCTGCGACATTGTTACCTGGTGGGAGGACTGCTCATTCAGCGCTGAAGTTGCCATTGAACGTGCAAATCATCCAGACTCCTACGTGCAATATTTCCATCTGGCATAAAGCATCTGGCATGGGAAAAGTATTGCAAGATGTAAAAAATCGCTGGAGGCTCTCGATCGATCATTGCGGGATTTGCATGGAGCTGGCCAACCATTTTGGAATGACAAACGTTGCCTGTGATTTCCCGATCGACACCAGCTGACGAGATAAATGCTTGCCTGAAATATTCTATATTGTGGCAATATGTAGGTACATTACAGTTGAACACGAATATGCGTGCCCAGTTACAGAACGATGACTCTGCCGATGTATTCTCACGACAGCTACTGGACATTGGGAAGGGAAAGCTGCCACTCAATGAGACGTCGCGAAAAATAGCATTGCCCGAGAATTTCTGTAATTTAGTTACATCGAAGGAAGGACTTATCCAAAAAGTGTTCCGAGATATCCGAATAAATTATAGGAATCACGATTGGCTCAGTGGAAGATCGATTCTCGCTGCCAAGAACAAAGAAGTCTACCAGCCCAATCATGTAATCCAATCCAGCATAGAAACTGACGAAATTACATATAAGTCGATAGACACCGTTGTGGAGGCAGAGGAAGCCGTTAATTACCCTACGGAGTTTCTAAACTCACTTGATCTGCCTGGAATGCCACCACACATATTGAAATTAAAAATAGGTGTGCCGATTATCATTCTCTGGAATATGAATCAGCCGACTGATACACCGTTCCAGTTCAAGAGATTGCATTTTCCCCATCGGTTGGCGTTCGCAATGACCATAAATAAAGCTCAATGTCAATCTCTGGAGTTGTGTGGTTTGGATTTGGATGCAGATTGTTTTTCACACGGACAATTATATGTTGCGTGTTCCCGTGTCGGAAAACCAAATAATCTTTATATTTACGCGGAAAATGGAGAAACAAAGAATATTGTATACCCACAAGTGTTATAGAATTAAATTAATTTGAAAATTATTCTTTTTTGTTTGACTTATTTTTTATGCGTGGCAGGGTACTGCTAGTATTTCTATAATTGAGATCCTACCCTATTTTAGTGAAATTACTTTTAAACAAAAAATACATTTTTATAGGTATTCATACTAATTATATTTTTCAGTACTTATTTCACACGGCTCCTGCAGCATATGTTCAGCACACCTCCCGCCCATCCGACTGAGGGGCGCTGCCGCAGGACATATGTATGAATCGGGGGGATTGACCCGAGAGTAAAAAAGTGAAGAGGAATACGAGGGGAAGATTATTGATCAGATAATATCCTGCAAGCAGGTGTGCCCACTACCATCGCTCTCGTTCCTCCTTTGTTGTTGGTTACTCCTTTCATATGGAAAATGCAATGTCATTTTCAGCATAGGTAAAGGGCAATTGCAATATTAAATATACTAATAAGAACATTTTTTAAGTAAGAAGCAATACATTTTTATTTATTTCTCATAGTATCATAATAGGATGTTTTAAAAAAGGTACGGCACTTTTTAATTGCTAAATATTTAAAATTTTTTTATATAATGAAATTTTTTTAAACTCCTTGTGAATGATACTATGTTTATTTTAGAGTACCGACAAAAATAAATTCTCGCACCATTGCTTGTTTTTTGCATTGGTATGGGAGTTTGATTTGCTAATTAATATTATGGAAGGACACCCCACACATTATATGACACTTAAAAAAATTCTATTTCACACAATTATATGACACTCAGAAGTAGTACAAGGGCGGTTGAAAGTGCGGGTCGAAGAAAGCGGTCGTGCCGCGCGGGCGCTCCCGAGTGACGCGGCCAAATACTGCAGAATCTAAAAAAGATCGGGTAGTGGGTAACCGGACAGCTGGGGACGGACTCACCTACCGAGCGAACCACAACACTCCCTGGATAGGTCAATAAATGGCCTCCGCGAAGATTAGGATGAGCCGCCAACCGCCGAGGTAAGAGGCGCGAAGAGAGCTTTCTCTTCTAGGATCTCTCTTCGCGACACCTTTCTCCTGAGTTGACCGAGCTAAGCAAACGTGGCTGCCCCCACCAGAATTGCGCAGGTCATGGCAGCTGATCGTAACCAGCTGGTGGGCAGTGTTGGGAAACGCCCTAACATTGCCTGCCGGTAGAGGGCGTTAGATCCGGACCAAGGGCACCAGGGCTCCCGGACGTCACAATGACGCGACTACAGGAGCCCGGTAGAGGGCGCCAGCGACTCAAGGCAAAGCAAAAGGGTAGCATACCTTTCAGGGCTGCTGCCTCAGGTCCTTTGACCAACCTAGAGCGAAAGGGGCTAGAAAACTCTGGCCTGCCATGAGGTGACGAAGGTCATGGAGCTGACCAACTGCCAACCCCTCCGCTACGGCGGTTCACCCTTAAAAGGGGCTCTGGCGACCGAGCAGGAGCGGTATAACTCCCATCGCTCCCGCCAGGAGGAAATTCCAGGCGCACCGATGGAAGGCAGTGCTGAAACCCCCCAACCGCAGCATGCATTAGCCATGCTCAATGCACTTTCCTCATGCTGAGCTGAGCCGGAGGAAAACCCTCGCAGCGTCTGTCCCACATTGGGCGGCTGCGAGGTCTGCGTCTGTACCAAAGTGGTCGGCAGTTTTGACACCTAGCAGTAGGTATAAAATGCACAACCCCCCCCCCCAATTTTGGAATGTCGTCGAATAACGAAACTACTCCAGGTGGCAGCCACAGAAGTGGAAATCCACCCGTGGGAGAGACCACGGCTAGGGCAAGGATTCTGGAGGCCCTCAACAACATTCCAACTCAACCTGACAAGGCGGTGTCTCACTTGGCCGCCCTGGAAGGGAACACTACAGAAGAGTTGAAGAGTGCCAAAACGGGAGACCCGTTCAAAAAGAGCAATAAAATGCGGCGCTCGCCGCTATTTGCGTCACAGGCTGGCAGCGCGGCGGGCACCGGCAGCCCAGCTGTAGTAGAGAAGGATACACCAAAGAGGCCACGGGAGATGCTTAGCCCGGACAAGGACCAGAGGGCGGCTCCCCCGAAGAAAAATAAAGCTGGCAGCCCGCCGGCAAGAAACGAAGAATGCCTTACGGAGTTGGGCACGATAGTGAACGAGCTGTTATCGTGGGTCACGGAGAAGAATAAGAAACATATTTCCGCGATGCAAAGGAGCCTGATAACCAGACTGAAGGACATCTACTCCATTCTGGTCGGTAGTGCTCCGGAGGAGCAAGCACAACCGGTCATCATGCCCAAGCTAGTGTGCCCCACATGCGAGAGAGCCGGCATCGATACCGTGGAGAAGGAGCAGCAGACCCTTCCGACGGAGGTCTGGACCCAGGATCAGGCTGTGCAGACCGGCAGCATCCCGAACAGCACGGGCCCCTGGAGTGCGCACCGAAAAACTACTGCGAGGGACGCGGGAGTCAAAGAAGCAAAGGCCAACACAGCGGCAAGGCTTAAACCAGCAGATGCAAACCCTGCTGCCGGCAAAGGAAGCGGCGCCGAAACAAGCTTGAGAAGGACTGAATGGACGAAGGCCAAGCCTAGAAATCCCGAGCGGAGACGAGCCAGACCCGACGCCATAGTGATTCAAGCAGCAGGTCTGTCGTACAGCCAGATCCTAAGCATGGTAACGCGCAGGGAGGACGGGAAGCTGGACGTCCTTGGCCCATGCGTCAAAAAAGTGAGGAAGACAGCCAAGGCACTATGGACAAAAAGTCAGAAATTTGTGCATAAAGTTAAAGTTGTTATATTTTTAATATACAAAATATAATGAATTTTCCAATTAAGCATACTTTGGATAAAATAAAACTGTTTCCAAAAAATTTTTAAATGCTGCGATTTGAATTTCCCGCGCAAACAAAGTCAGCTGATTGATTACTAGCTTGATTTCTCAATATGGAACCCTGAAAATTTGTAAACATTGCATCTATGTTGTGGCTTTGTCGTAAAAGTAAAAACAATTTGTAAATATGGAAAATAATCGTACAGGTATGTAGATTAAACTTTGCGCGGTAGTTTATAGATGTTCTATGTGTTTTGTTGTGTCTGTTCAATTGTTGTTGGTGTATTTTTATAACTAAAATTTAACAATTGTAGCTGTGTTCTGTGGAGTGTAATTTTTTTACCGCGCGCTCCTGCGAGCAACTAAAACTGGAATGTTCTTCTTAAAAATATATAGATTAAGGCGTTAATAATTTCCTTTGCCCGTTTTTGCCCCTTTTCGAAAAAAATGACATGTTGCAGCCGAATATGAGTTTCGCCGTTTAACATTGCTGGAGATTTGGGAGAGCAATGGACGCGACGCCTTTGCCTTAAAGAAGTGGATTTTAGAAAAATGTAATGTGGATGATGTCACCAAGTCACAGGATAACGAAATCGAGGAAAAAACTAACACATTCATATCACACATCAAAAAGTATTTGCCTAAATGCAACCGAATGTTGTCTAGATTTAAGGTTTATAGATTCAACAGATCACTTATTACGGCTTATGCGGCTTTTGTTTCAGCGAAGAGGGCTGGAGAGGATGATTTGCTTAATGCATTAAAAGGTGTCAGAGAACAACAGACAGGAAACGCGACTGGAACTTTGAAATCTCAGACGATTATTCCACTTACCCCTGATGAAGCATTGGCATTTTTGTTGGAAAATGGACTTACTAAACAGCAGTATATCAACATTCATCATGTAAATAAAGTTCGCGGCTGCGAAATTTTCCCCCCATATTCATCACTTCAACAAGTCAAAACAATTTGCAGACCATCTCAAATAGAAATTTCGGAAAGTCTTGCCCAAGTTTCAATGCAAAATATTTTGGACCATACAGCAGAAAGATTGGTTATGCTTAAAGATGTTATATCTCAAATGGATGACGTATCATATTGCACTTTAGTAGCAAGCTACGGATTCGATGGATCTACAGGTCAAAGTTTATATAAGCAGAAGTTTCAATCAGAAGAGCCTGCTTCCCTAGATCTATCCCTATTTGTGACCACAATGATACCTCTACAGCTAATTGATGCAAATCATAGAATTATTTGGAATAACAGAGCACCACAATCTGTAAGATTCTGCAGGCCAATTAAAATTGAGTATGCAAAGGAAAGCCATGAAAAAATTCTACACGAAAAAGAATGTTTGGATGTGCAAGTCGCTGGTGCAAGCCCATTGCATGCCTGGCTTCGATTTTTAGAATTCGTGTTGAACGTATCCTATAGGCTTAAAATTCAAAAGTGGCACATTAAACAGGCTGACAAAATCGAATTTATGTCTCGGAAAAAAGAAATTCGTGAAATGATGTGGACAAAAATGGGTCTACATATAAGCATTCCAAAACAAAATGGAAATGGGAATAGTAATGATGGAAATACAGCTAGAAGAGCATTTTCGGATTATGGAATGTTTTCAACAATTACAAGCTTTGATAAGAATATCTTATACAATTTCTACGTAATTTTGATAACAATTTCATGCGAGCATTCTGTTGATGTTGAGAAATTTAAGATTTTTTGTGAAAATACATTTCTGTTATACATAAACAAATATCCTTGGTATCCAATGTCACCCACGGTCCATAAAATACTTGTTCATGGCTGGCAAATAATGAACTCCTCCTTAGTTTCGGTGGGATGTTTAGGAGAAAATGCTTCAGAAGCAAGAAATAAGTTTTATAAAAGCGACCGGAAATCTCATGCTCGAAAGAATAGCCGATTAAACAACATGGCAGATGTTTTTTATAGAGCTATGGATTCGTCTGACCCATTAATATCCAGCATATGTTTAAGCGAAAGGCAAAAGAAATTAAAAAAAAAATCTTCCGCCAGAAGTAAAAAATCTTCTAAAACCTCCTTCTGTTCCAAACTGCAAAATAATTTCTCAAATGGAAAATGTGGATTCGGACTCTAGCGACGAATCTGATGAAAATTTATATATAATACTAGATGAAGAAGAAAAAGAGACATATCTATAAATAAAATTTTACAACATAACCTTAAAAATCTTTGGTTTTTTTATTGGTTGTGGGAGTAGAGGTTGAAGGCGTTAATTAAAAGCCCTCTTCCCCCTCGGTCGTCTGGGCCTCTAAGCTTTATGATGAATACAGGAATGCTAGCTTATTGATGCACAAGCCATTTCCAAATTCTGAAAGACCGGTAAAAAAAAAAAAAAATCTAGTCTCCAGATAGAAGAAAATTTAGAAATACCCCACAGAATCTGTACAAAAGATTTTCTTACTATTTTCTCTTAGGGGAATTAGCTGGGATGCAAATCTTCATCTTCATTTTACTTACCCAAATCAACTTACAACTTGCCCAAATCGTAGACTTAACAAATCATAGAACAATGTAGGTTGTAGTTTCTCTACACAACCTTATTAATTACTGTGTTAATGCCATGGAAATCACGATTTTTTCAAGCGAGATATGGAAATAACTCCTGTTTATGCGACACGTATCATTTAGTTATTTGAATTTAGTAGAGATGCCAACCGTGTAAAATTTTGTATTTTAGTCTGGTTAGACTTTCACAAAAAGTAAACAAACCAAGCAACGCGATTGATAAACTTAAATTTTTAGTTTACAATCGGCAAATAAGAATCAAAAAATTAATTTCCAAACTCGCTGAGCGTAATTTTATTCAATTTTATTCAACTTTTATGCAAGGCTTTGCCCCCTGATTTGAACCACCAATTCATGCTTTGGGTCTGATATCGTAATCAACTTTCGGGAATTGCCGAATTCACGAAATGTCGTTTATGCACACACAAATCGACTGAAATTGTGAAATGAAAGCGTGAATTCGGCATCGCATAAACACAGTAAAAATTTTTCGGCGGGGAAAATCCATGGGGCAACGAGTACCGGATAGTGGTAAAGATCGTACTAAGGTCCATAGTGCAAGCGCTGTTTCCAGCCGGCAACCAAGTCACCCAGCTTCCAACCCCCCCAGCAGACAACGAAATGGCGGAGGAGGTAACGGAAGAGGAAGTCCTGGCCATAGGGAGAGGCCTGGCCCCCAACAAAGCACCCGGCCCGGACTCGGTTCCTAACCGAGCCCTGAAACTGGCTCTGGCACTGCAGCCGGGAAGTTTTGCGGAGCTGTTCAACAGATGCATCCGCGAAGGCACCTTTCCCACCAGGTGGAAGGTGCAGAAGCTCCTGCTGCTACAAAAACCAGGGAACCCAAGGGAGGAGGCGTCGTCCTATAGGCCAATCTGCCTGCTGGACACAACGGGCAAGGTTTTCGAGAGGGTGATCGCTTCGAGGCTCGAAGCCGCGATAGAGGAGGCGGGAGGGCTGTCGCCAAAGCAGTACGGGTTCCGGAAGGGAAGGTCCACAGTGGATGCCATAGCAGCGGTGGTTGGAATTGCTCGAAACGCAATAGCAGGAACTAGGTGGAAGGGTGGCTCCAAGCAATACTGCCTAATAGTCACCCTGGACATCAGGAACGCGTTCAACACGGCGGACTGGAGCAATACCCTGGCAGCCCTAAGGCGGTTCAACGTCCCCAATTCTATAATGAACGTTGTCAGCAGCTACTTCAGCTGCAGGGTCCTACTTGTCGACACGGACATGGGCACGGAGACCTACGGCGTCACGGCAGGTGTGCCCCAAGGATCGGTCCTGGGACCGCTGCTGTGGAACGCCATGTATGACGGGATCCTGAGACTGCAGCTCCCAGCGGGATGCGACGTCGTCGGCTGCGCAGACGACGTAGCGTTGGTAGTTGTGGCCAAACATAAGGAGGAAGCGGTGAAAGCGGCTAACAAGGCGATTGAATCAATGGAACAGTGGCTCCAAAATGCGGGACTAAGCCTAGCTCCACAAAAGACGGAAGCGGTGCTGGTCAGCAGACGCAAGGTTCTAGAAACGGCGACGATTCAGGTTGGTGGAATGGCCATAACCTCCCAGCGGGCCATCAAATACCTGGGGGTGATGATCGACGCCCGGCTCTCCTTCCGTGAGCACCTAGAATATATCCAGGGCAAGGCTGCAGCCACTATAAGGGGCCTCACCCGGATCCTCCTCAATACCAGAGGACCAAAGCAGAACAGGAGAAGGCTCCTCGTGAGCGTTGCCTCGGCGCAAATTCTATACGCGGCTCCCATCTGGGCTGAGGCGATGAATACGCCCAGCTACAGAAGAGGAGTTGACGCAGCGTACAGGCTGGGAGCAATAAGGGTGGCGTCCGGCTTCAGGACAGTCTCTGACGACGCCATCCTGGTCATCGCGGGGATGGTCCCGCTGAAAGAGCGCGCTCGAGAGCTTAAGGAGCTAAAGGAAGCTCGCGCTCGTTATGAGGTTGCTGGTGGCGCCCTCGATATATGTACAAGGGAGGAGGCCAAGGAGAGGTCGCTCACAGCCTGGCAGGACTGCTGGGACTCATCGACGAAAGGAAGATGGACGTACACTCTCATCCCCAATCTTAGAAGGTGGGTGTCTCGAAGCCACGGACAGGTCGATTTTTACCTGACGCAGGTATTGAGTGGTCATGGCTGCTTCCGGCAATACCTAAAGCGTTTTGGCCACGCGGAGGAGGACTGGTGCCCGGAGTGCGGGAGATCGGTAGTCGAGGACGCCAAGCACGTTGTCTTCGAGTGCCGCCGGTTTGCACGAGAGCGCCACCGACTGGAGGCGACGGCGGGCCGCTCACTCCACCCAGGAAACCTTGTGGAGACAATGCTGGAAACCCAGATGCTGTGGGACGCAGTAGCATCCTTCGCTGCAGCGTTAATGCAGAGGCTCAGGAGCATCGAGCAGGAGAGGCGGTAGGGTGGAGAGTTGGGGCCTGCTGCGGGCGAAGCAATGCCTAACGGTCGTCCCGTCCGTCCTCAAGCCCTTACTGTCCATTACCCACGACCAACCACAACCCCCCCCCCCCTTTTTGGTTATGTTATGCTAAGTACGTTAAACTATCGTTGTTGAGACTAATAAAGTATATAAAAAAAAAAAAAACACTTAAAACAAAAGTATCTCAGCACAAAAAAAATTGGCTTTAATAATTTTTTTGGGTAATAATAACTGAAATCAAAGATTATAAAGTACATAGATGGGACATCAGGGCCCAAAACGGTCAACTTTTTTCGTCGAGCTTGTTGGTGAGTGGGGAACGCACATACATACGATTCTATTTTTAGAACTCGTTACTTGTATGCGTAAAATAAGGGTGCGCCTTTGTATGCTCGCAAGACGGCGTAAAAGTTTTTTGGCTTCCAATTTTCATTTTCAATTTCTTCTTTCTGTTTTCAATGGGCCGATGTGGTCGTTAGTAGAACAAATGGTATTTTTAATCGCTGCAGCTTAAGACGGGGTAGTAGCGTAATGCATAGAGTAGTTACTTTATGTACAATATTTTTGTGTTCAAATCCTAGTAAGGACTTCTAACTTTTTCTTTCTTTTATTTATTTTTTTTTTTTATTTTTCTTTAATTGTAGTTTTAATGAAAATTTAGTACTAAGTCCGGCTAATAAAATTTCAAGGGAGTCCTTCCGGAATCTTGTCATCCGACACTTACGTCACTTATTTTTACAAAAATTGTATTACAATGCAATTAAAAATAATAATAATAAAGTAAATATGAAAAGGAAAAAAAATATTGTTAAGAAAATTAAATTAAAAAAAATAAAAGAAAATATAAAAATAATCATAAAACTGAAACTTTATACAAGTACCGCCCAGTAACAAAATCGAACCCAGGACCCGAAGGATAAAGATCGCGCGCTTTCCATCTAGGCTACCCTCGAAGTTGATCTACCCTCGTTCCAGCGGGTTCCAGCGCTGGAACCCGCCATAGAAAATTTTTCTTTGTATGAGATGTCCCATCTATGTACTTTATAATCTTTGCTTAAATAATTCAGTAGATAACAAAAATAAAAGTGTAAAACTTTTTTAAAATTAGTACAAATTTTTGATTTGTTGTATAGACAAAAAATTAAAATAGTTTGTCATCAAAACGTGTAAAAAGCTTCAAATCAATGAAAAAGCTTCAAATCAACAATATTTTCGTTTAAGGAGTTAACCGGACACAAGAATTTAAGGAGTTAACCGGACACCCTATTGTAGAGGAATGATTCCAGTAGCTTGTGGATGTATTTTCGCAAATACGTTTTAATTTTGTGCATGAGTCCAATGAGCCAAAGGCTCGCTGACCGAAGGCTGAGCGTATTTCGGATGTTAATCTGTTCGCTTTTTCGATGGTTCCGTGGTTTCTTTGGAAGCCAAATTGGTGTGCCGGGATAATATTGCAAGCTTCCAGATGTGGTATTATGCGAGTTAACATGCATTTTTCAAACAATTTAGACAAACAAGATAGAAGGCTTATTGGTCTGTATGATGACGGAATTGTGTGTGCCTGGAAAAGAGGCTTCGGTATCATTATAATGATGGGTTTCTTTAATTTTTTTGGGAAATAGCAAAAATTAATGATCCCATTAAATAGTTTGCAGACGACCTCTATAGCGCATTTTGGAAGTTCGATGAACATCTTTGGTGTCAATTTAGCATTTTTTGGTTTTAGCCTTCTTACGACTTTTTCGATTTCGTTCGGCCGGAAAGAAGTTGCAGCTGGATGAAGGAATTTGAGGTTGTGTTTGGCTGGAAGATACTTTGGAGATGTGTGGCGAATGTTTCAGCTCGGTCTTCGTCGCTGCCAGCCCAGTATCCCGAAGAGTTTCTTATCGGGGTGGTCGTTTCAATTGGGGCGCTAAGATTTGGGTGTGCCCTCCACAGGGGGTACTTTGTGCTTGTTGGCGAAAGATTCTGGATGTACCTCAGCTGTGCATTTTCTTCCTGTTGGTGAAGAGGCTGGTCGAGTGATCGGGTTGCTCCCTTAAGGCGTTGTTTTAAAGCTGGTGATCAGCTTTTTTGCCAATCACTAGCCAATGTTTGATTTGCTGAGCGTAGTATTTTGTAGTATTTTTTTCAGTCTACTTCTTTTCCACGAAGAGTAGATATTTTAGCTGCCGCAACGAGAACTTTTTCCAGTGCGCTCGTAGTGTAGTCAATGTCCTATTCCATGTTAGACTCCGAGGCGAGTTTTATGTGGGCACTCAAGTACTTTTTGTATTTAAGCCAGTTCGTTTTTTGGCGACGTCAGGCTGAAGGGGTGTTCGGTTATTTCTGGGCTTTGAAGAAGCGTTAGAAGCACACGCGAGTGGTCTGATGATAAGTCTTTGGCACTTATTAGATTGCGAGGTATGTTTTTTGTCACCGCAAAATAAAGTCTGGGAGCTTGCGTGAGTCTGTTGGCCAGTATGTGGGACATCCAGGGGAAACATAGTCCAGTTTATTTTTCACATTTATAATTGCGTTGTTCAATTGCCTTCCTTTTGGGAGTCATTAGACGTGATCCCCAGTGCGTATGTTTGGAGTTATAGTCTCCTGCAGCTATATTTCGCCGTGGGCTTTCCCATCTGGATGATCTGTGCGGTAGATTGTGTGGCCTCTTTTTTGAAAGTTGTATTTGCTTGTAAGATGCATTTCCACCAGTAGAATAACGTCAATATGGGTTTCGTTCAAGAATTGTGACAATTCTAGTTTATGCCGTGAGACATAATTTATATTCGTAGAGCTTGCATAAATTATTTAGACTGTTGTGCTACGAGCAGCTGTATTACCATGTTCTGGTTTTAAACAAGTGTTTGCATGGTCGTTTTCATGAATGACATAAGCTCCATCATACTTTGTTGGAGTGTAAGCATCATAGTTTCCTTTTTGCTTTCTTTTTAGTTTCCTTAGTTTCCTCTGTGTGGCTGTTCTGAGGCCTGTTCCGCGCTTTGAGAGTTAGGCTGAATTGGAATTTCCCTTCCAGATCGAAGAGCATCGGCATGGGAGAAGCCGTTGGTGATGTTTAGTGGCCCGAATAAAGACCTCGCAGCTTTGGGAAAGAAGACGTCTGGCTTAGTTTTTGACGCAATGTACGCATTCTGTGGATTTTGATTGCGCGTTGCGGTCGCTTCACGCGTGCGACTCATTAACTCCTTGTACACCATACATCCTCTATAGTTTGTCGTATGGTTGCCTCCGCAGTTTCCACATTTCTTCACGGTACTGTCCTTGTGGGCGCCCCGCAGACTACACAGACAGCCCGAAGTGTGCAGTATGACCTGGTGTGTCCATACTCTTGGCAATTAGTGCATTGCACTGGACCGTAGCGTTTATCTCTAGACCCGGTTAATTTTTGTTTTATTGCCTGCCGGATTACTTGCGCTTAATTTGGATGCAGCGATCCATTCCAGTCTGTGTGGCCGGGGCCGCTTTGGTTGTTATTCTTCTTTCGAAGTTGTTATTTTTGTACTCGCTGTAGTCGTTGACGTCGCGGTACTTTGAATTGAATTGGTTGTCGCTGTGATTGCAGAAATTGTAGCACTGCTAGTTGTTGGTGCAAAATTTGTTTCCGATATTGGAGGGGGGTGCGAACACTGCGAACTCCATGACGCGGACGTCGGAGTGAGCAGAGCGGGTGAGCAAGACCGTGCCCTTTGGGTTTCAGCGGTCAGTAGAGCCGGATTGCTCTTAATCGCCGATTTTTCCACTTCGGTATCGCGGGATGAAAAGTAAGAGTAAAAGCGGTTTTTTGGTTCACTGAACTTCTACGCTCGTTCTTTTGATAGCTACTCAATGAGCTCAATGCGTGACACTTATTTATTTAAAATAATGCACCAGTTTTTGTTTAAAACATTACAACTGTTATAAAAAGCTTGTATATGGCTTTAATAAATTGTGTTTCAGCGTCATTTCGCTTATATTGGGTTACACCAGTTTTTTTTTTGATTAGTTTTATGTTGCAGTTTTCCCGGAGCTCGGGCAAAGCACGTTCGCTCAGTTCGGTAGTTCGATGGTTTCTGACCATTCGCTTTCTTGACTACGGTCCGATAGGCCGATCCCCACGGATCTTGTTCTGCAGCATCGCACATCTCAAGGAAGCACCTCGTTTTTGCCTTCCTTATCAGCTTCTTCAGGATCTTCCTCTTTACCGCGAAGTCCTCTCTTTTCTGCTCAAGGTCCGGCCTTCCTCTGCCTCTGTGATGCAGCCTTCTGGTTCGGAGACAGTCTCTGCGCGCATGTGCTATCTCCGGGGACCACCAGGGCCCCAGTTCATGGTGCCTTGAATGCCCACGGTTAGACCTCATGCTGGCAGGCCTTTAGAACCGCAGCCATGGTGTTCTGGACATCGCACTCAGGGTCGCCCGAGAGATCTGGGATCCTCAGTTTCTCTGCGAGTATTTACGGTTGCAGCATAGCCGGATTTAACCATGGTGGTTTCACTGTTGTGGATGCTTGCGCTCTATCCTCGATTTCGCAGACTATATATTTGTGGTCGCTCGCAGTATAGTCATCACTGAGGGACCACATTGCCCTTCGAAACAGGCCGCTGCTTCAGAAGGTAAAGTCCACGATTGAACCGGTTTGTAAGCTTTCGGGTTGTCTGCCTGGCGCCCAGATAGCTGCTGCCTTGGAGGAGTCCCAAATGTAGTTTTGCGTCTCGCCTTTCTTATACGGCTCACTTATTTGGTCTATATCTGCCCGCTTCTCCCTTAGAACCTGCTCAAGTAGGCTATGGGCAACTTCGCAGTGGTTGAGGTTAATCTGAATGAACCTCATTTTCTGTTTTGTTTCTTTGCTTCAGGTTTACCGAGAGGGCATCTCTTGCTGCCAGCTACGTGGGCACGCTCTGCCTTGTTTTCAGCTACACAGAGGAAGCACTCGTTTGTGCAGAAAACCACTTTGTGTCCTGGCTTTCCGCATCTGAAACGCCAGTCGCTTCTGTCCGTCCGCTCTTTGCAGAAAGCGGCGATGTGCCCGAAGCTAAGGCATCTGAAGTAGCGACGCTGTGCCGTGCGCTCCCTGACCCTGCACATGGTCCATCCTATCCTAATCCTACCTTCGGACAGGATCTTCAATGCCAGACTCGACCCCACTCCCAAAATGGCAACCTGGGTTCCAGAGTAGACTGGGCGAAGGGACTTTACCCTGATGGCCTACTCCTGTCCGCTCATTCGACCTTTAATAGCTGCCACTATTTCGTCCTTAGTGGTTTGGTCATCCAGGTCGCGTATCTCCATGGTGGTCTCGCCTGTGCGTTTCGTCCTTGGCAGTACGAGGCTCGATCCGGTTAAGGCCTGCGCTCTTGCGCAGGGCAGTGGCAAAGGAGGTGTGTGACTCTTTCCTCTTCCTAGCCCTTAATTACTAGACTGCAGTCCTGCTTTTTAAGAGCGATAATCATTATAGAGCTTTTCCTAAAGCGGATGGGCCATATCATGCGTGAGTTCCTACAGTTCTGGAGACTCCTCCATTTCCTCAGTGCTACCAGGTCGAACGGTATGCCGCTCCTCAGCGAGCCCCATAGGGATGGCTCAGACAACAGCTGGGCAGTAGTCCAGTAGTATCGGGGAAGGAAGCGATCTGGAACTGCGGCGTAACCGCCGCGACTCAGTGTACAGTACAGAGGGATCAGATAGGCGGTTCATGGCTTTACAGCTGCTATCTGGCACCAAGCTTATCCAGCAGTGCATTCGAGCGCAATATGGACTGCCTGGGAAATTATATCCGAGGCTGTTCTGAAGTCCTTGTAGCTGAGAACTTCAATGTGTGGGCGCAGGATTGGGGCTGCCCGAGGACGAATGCAAGAGGAAGAGTGGTGAGAGGAACCTTTGCCTCACTCGATCTCGTACTACTGAACAAGGGGAACCAGCACACCTTCAGCAGCGATGGGGCATTATCCATCATAGACCTCACCTTTGCAAGTCCCCCGCTAGCGGCTGATGCTAACTGGCGCATAAGCAGCAGGTTTACGGCCAACGACCATGAGGCAATACTGTGCTTAATCGGCAGCGCGCAACATCGGTAACATCTCACCAAGCGGAGCGAACGAAATAACTGACACCCTTGCAGCTTACCTCAAGGCGGCGCGCAGGGCAAGCATGCAGCGGCGAAACCGCTACCGCAGAGACCACGCCCCCGTGAACTGGTGGAGCGACAAGATCTTGCCTTCCAGGACCTTCGCAGAGCACTGAAAAATGGCATCCGGGATAGCAAAAGGAAATGCTTCCTGGAGCTTCCTGGAGCTTCCTGGAGCCTCCTCAGCGGAGGAAAACCCATGGGGCGCCGCCTATAGGCTCGTTGTGAAGAGGCTGCGCGCAGGAGGCCAGTGCGGACGCTGTTCTCAGTCGGCAGGCCGGTCCAACAGCCACCCTCCCCCCAATTGACAGCAAAGTGTCGGAAATGGTAACAGAAGAGAAAGTACTGGCTATAGAGAGAGGCTTAGCCCCAAACAAAGCACCGGGTCCGGATTCTGTTCCTAACCGAGCCCTTAAGTTGGCTGTGACGCTCAAGTTGGGCAGCTTTGCGGAGCTGTTTAATAAGTGCTTTCCCGAAGGAGCTTTTTCCACCAGGTGGAAGGTGGAGAAGCTCCTGCTGCTCCTTATACCAGGTAAACCAAGAGAGGAGGCGTCGTACTATGAACCAATCTGCCTGCTGGACACGACAGGCAAGGTTTTCGAGAGGATAATTGCGTCGAGGCTCGTAGCTGCCATTGAGGAGGCGCCATAGCAGCGGTGGTAATCATTGCTCGCAACGCGATTGCAGGAACCAAATGGAAGGATGGCTCCAATCAGTACTGCCTAATAGTCACCCTGGACATCAGGAACACCTTCAACACGGTGGACTGGGTCAAAACATAGGCAGCTCTAAGACAGTTCAACGTTCCCAGTGCCATAATGAACGTTGTCAGAAGTATGAGGAAAGTTACTCTCCAAACACGCTAAGACAGAGAACCGGGGGCAAAGAAGGGCCGAGGAGAACAGTACACCGCACAGCCGTGATTAGAATGTGCGGCGAGGCTAGCAGCAGCGAAGGAGCAAAGGGGCACGGATGGCAACCCGCCAACGGGAAAGTGGCGTGATCTTGGAACCAGGAGTAACGGCAGGAGCTGAACCCGCGAGGATTAACGGGCGCTCCGATCAGTATATAAGGAGGCCCATTGGAGCAGACCGAGACTTCTTTTGGATTGAGAGTCTTTTTGGAGACCGCCTGTGGAGAGTCCGCCATTCAAGTGTTAGAGCGTTTCTAAAAAGGATTCGGGTTTGTTTGAGTTGAAGGACCGCATTTGGAGAGTCCGACAGCCAAACGCAAGGAGAGCGAATAGACAAAAAAGGAACGGATCCATTGCTGGACTTTCCTCGGGATGGATAAGGGAAGGATAGACCGACTCGGGATCGCACGCCCGGTGTACTCGAAACGTAAAGGACGAGACACAAGACAAAACCAGGGTGGGGAAATCGAGTATGGGCATTCCCGAACACGGCCTTGCAAGGAAGTGAAGAAAGGATAAGTCTGGCGTACGCGTTACCAATTCCTGGAATCGCAACCAACAGGCGTGGTCCTGCGAAACAAGGATCGGCCGACTCGAGAAACTCACGCCCAAGTCAAAGACCGAGTAAGAACACCCTAGTCACCAGCCCCGCCACTACAAACTCGGGTTCGCAGACGGGTACTCACGGTGTCCTAGTGTAGCGGGAGCGACAGTCCGCAGCCAACTTCTAATCCCGGCCCGCCGGCGCGTATGCACGGTGGTTCCCGGGAGTAGAGGGGCGAAAGAGCACTGCTGCCAATCGTCTGACCAGTCGCAGTCGACCCAAGTGGTTGTTTTCAAGGCAAAAGGACGGAAGGTAGCGGAATCGCTAGCAGCGCGGCGACAGGAGTACCATCGGTGACGGAGTAGCTTCGGCGTATCCTGAACAACCCGCTGAGGACGCCGACGACGGAGCCGGCAGAAACGGAAGGAGCAACGAGGAAGAGAGAAAGAAAACCTTTGGTTTTGTAAAGAGATCTCAAAATAATGAGTGTGGAAATCTCGAGCTATTTTTATTATTTTCTGGGCATGGGCAATCCCGTCGAATCTCTAAATTCGGTGGAACGGATCCGCGAAACTCTGTGAGCTAGCCGCAGCAAAATGTGGCGAGCAGAATTAGAAAAAACAGTTCGTTACACCTGGCGCCCAAACTTCGTGATTGCATTAAGTCTAGAAAATAACATAGCAGAGAGATGGGAAAAAAGAATTGGATCTACACATTGAAAAAGGAGGAGCTGAGCGAAGTGTGTAGAGAACTCGGCCTACCAGCGGACGGGACTGTGGAAACGATGAGATCCTCAGTGGCGAGGTGGGTCGACGAATCCATGGAAGAGGAAGTATTAGCGTTAACGCACGGTCTCGAGGAAAGGTTTGGGCAAAGATCAAGCAAAGGCAGAGAGCAACCAGCGAAACCGAGAAGTTTATAGATTACGTTTAAGTTTATAGTTTATAGATTCAGTTTATAGATCCCGGTGGATTACGCCAAAGTGGCCAGACAGGTGCGAGACTGGTCGTTTCGTTTCGACGGCACAGTGGACCCGTTAGAGTTCCTCGACCGACTGACGTGGCCCGCAAAGATATATGGATTGGCATAAACACGATCCCCAGGGCCATGCCAGAACTACTGCAGGGCAGGGCCCAGAGATGGTTCATCATGAACGACGAAGAATGGCCAACATGGGCGAGGTTCAAGGCATGCTTCGAGAATTTTTTCCTGCCGAAAGGATACTTCGAAAAGTTGGCGGACCAAGTTGGACATCGGAAGCAGCGTCGTGGAGAGCCTTTAAAAGGGTACATGGTGGACCTTCAGTCACTAATGAAACCATTAGAAAAAACCACGAAAGAAGTAATCGAGAGGCTCGTCGAAAACTGCATACCATTTGGAGCGTCTTTAGAGGAGGTGAGGAATTAGCGCAGGAGGAAGAGGCCTTTAACAGGCAAGCCACGGAACAAAGGTGGAGCCACAATCAGCCGGCACTAAACGAGAGGTGGCAGAGAGAAGAACCGCAGCATAGTGAAGCGGCAAGGTACCAGAAGGACTAATTGACCCAGAAAGGGCAACGGGACGAGTTCCACCACCAGGCCGTCCAAAACACACAATGGGTACCAAGGTGGCAAAGAGAGGAACCGCGCCAAGGCCCGTCGGAGGGGCAGAACATCACGAGTCAAAGTTGGATGCCAAGATGGCAGCCTGAGACCCAGCATAGGTCGGCTCCGCAACATCCTAATAAGCCAGCACAAGCGTGCAACAGATGCGGTGGCATGGGCCATTGGGCCAGCGGATGCAGGAATCCAAGGTTGTTGTTCTGCAAGATGTGCGGCGCGACAGGAGTTAGAAGCACAGAATGCTGCCGGAGGTCGGGAAATGCGCAGCGGTCCCAGCAACAGGGAGGAGAGCAGGGATCGCACGGTGCTGCCTCTTAAAACTAATAGGAGGACTATCCGAAGAAGAGCAGCAGTTGACGGCAACCATGGAGGTCGAGGGCACGGAGGTGAAGGCCATGCTGGATACAGGAGCGACGGCGAGCTTTATATCTGAGGAACTAGCGGAGAGCCCGGAAATAGCCGGGAAACGCGTCGCGATAAGGAGACGGGTAAAGTTAGCCAATGGAAGCCATACGGAAACACGCGCCGCATTCCAGGCGCAAATAAGCTTCGGCAAAAAGACAAAGACCCTGAACCTTCTGGTGATGCCGGGCATGGAGGACAGTCTGGTGCTGGGATGGGATTTCCTCAGCGAGTTTGGCGCAACAGTGACATGCGCAGGCCACCGCGTTACCATACCCAAAAGGGAGAGATGGGGCGGCTGTCTGGAGGATAGACTGTCCGTAGCAGGGGCCGGATGCCCAGAGGTTTATTAAGAGGTTTATCGAGGGAGAGCTAGAGGCGTTCGCAGGCCAAAAAGGATGCTCAAACATAACGCAGCACAGGATTACAATAAAGGACGACATTCCCATAAAACAGCGATATTTCCGCAAAAACCCGAAAATACAGGGGGAAATAAACGCAAAAGTGGAGGAGCTGTTGGAAAAATGATGCATTGAGCCCTCGAATAGCGAATACAGCTCTCACCCATTGTGATGGTGAAGAAAAAGACGGGTCAATGGAGAATGTACGTGGACTTCCGGCATATCAACGTAAAATCAGTAAAGGATGCGTACCCAATGCCACGAATAAATTTCATATTGGAGCAACTGAGAGAGGCAAGATTCTTTAGCAGTCTCGACTTGAAGGACGGATATTGGGAGATCCCTCTAGAGGAGGGAAGCTGAAAGTACACCGCCTTCACCTTTCCAGAGAAGGGTCTGTGCCAATAGAAGGTGATGCCGTTCGGGTTGCACTCAGCCTCGGCCCGACAAAGAGCCCTTAACCAGGTCATAGGGGCCGGACATGGCTCCACATGCCTTCGCATATCAAGACGATATCATCGTGATCGGACGCACCAAGGAAGAGCACATGGCGTACCTAAGAGAGGTGTTTAGAAGGTTGAAAGCAGCAAACCTGCGGATAAACACGGAAAAATGTAATTTTTTCAGGCAGGAACTGCTATACTTAGTATAGCTGCTATACCAGCAGGAACTGGGCCACAGAATAACGAGCCAAGGGATCGGCACGGATTTTGGGAAGTTCGCTGCCATTACAGAGCTGCAATCCCCGACAAACGTCAAGGGAGTACGCCAGTTTATAGGGATGGCGTCATGGTATCGGCGATTCGTCCCAGATTTCGCAGGAATCGCAAAGCCCTTGAACGATCTGCTACGAAAAGGAATAAAATGGGAGTGGACACCCAAATACCAGGAGGCGTTTGAGACACTAACGTTGATTGGGGCTGAGAAGAATTACTCGGCAACGGAGAAGGAGTGCCTGGCCATAGTATGGGCGATCAGGCAAATGAGGCCCTACCTATCAGTTCGTATCGGGTATCAGTTCGACGTAATCACGGACCTTATGGCACTGAAGTGGCTCAACAACATCGAGAGCCCGCTTGGAAGATTAGCGAGGTGGGTGTTCGAGTTGCAGCAGTATGACTACGTCATCAGCTACCGGAAGGGTAAGCTGAACGTGGTCGCCGACGCGCTATCAGCCAGTGTTGGAGAAGTTAAGGAGAACCGTGGATCTGGAAGTCCAAGAGTGCGTGTGGATAAGCGCGTTAAAGAAGAGATTAAGGCAAGCCCGCAAAAATTCCCGGATTACGTCGAAGAGGGCGGCTTGATGTACCGCCACGTCCCGCAAAGAGCCAGAAGCGAGGAAGTGGCGTCATGGAAGTTGTGTGTGCCCACGGAGTCGAGGCAGCAGGTCCTCAAATAGAACCATGACGACCCTGCAGCAGGACACCTAGGCGTGAGGAAGACAATAACCAGAGTGGCCTTCAGGTACTTCTGGCCAGGGAAGCAAAGGGACATCCGTAAGTACGTCAGGAGGTGCGAAACTTGGAAAGCAACTACCGAGGCGCTACTGAAAGCAATTAGAGAAAGATAATGGTGACGGACAATGGCGTACAGTTCACCAGCCGCAGCTTTAAGAATTTCCTCGGGGAGCTCGGCGTGCGCCACCGGTTTACCGCACTTTATACGCCGCAAGAAAATCCAACAGAGAGAGCGAACAGTCAAAACGATGATCGCCCAGTTCGCTGAGAAGGACCAGAGGACGTAAGACGAGCACTGGCCAGAGCTAATGCTGGCAGTGAACTCGGCAGTATCGGAGTCGACGGGATATTCGCCGTGCTTTATAACGCAAGGCAGGGAGCCAAGGATGCCGCGAGCTTTGTTCGATGAAAACGCATTAGGCACAGGAGTTGGGCAAGGAACGCCTACGGAGAACGCAACGAAGCTGAAGGAAGTCTTCGAAATAGTGCGGTGGAACATGGAGTGGGCGGCCCAGGACCAGGCGAGGCATTACAACTTACGGAGGCGAAAGTGGAGCCCAAAGGTCGGCGAAACAGGGCGATGGAGCACCATTTGTCGAAGGCGGCCGAGAGATTCGCAGCAAAACTAGCGCCCCGGTATGATGGGCCCTATTCGTCGTCAATTTCGTGTCGCCGGTATTTGTCGTCATACGGCACGGAAGGACCAACAAAGAGAAGAGGGCACACGTGAGTGAGCTGAAGGGCCAAGAATCACTGGCAAATGAAGAATAAAACAGGAACATTAAACCCGCACAAATGTACAAGAGGAATGTACAGAGAAAAACGCGAGCCGTAACGGGATATATCCAGTAACGGAAACTAGATGTGCTATAAAAGGCGGCTGCTGAGAGGAGCACTGTCTATTCGAAAATTCTATTCAGCGGATGTCCAACTCAGAGGCAACAAGAGGTCTCTTCAGACGAAAGCGACCTGGAGGTGGTCGGCGATGCGTCCTGGAATGGAAGAAGGATGCGGACAGAGTGGGCGATCGAGCGGGCAGAAGGAGGAAGGAGGCGCATACCCGTCGGTCGCGCCACGGTGGAGGAGCGGCGCCGAAGCGAATGGCTGGAGCTCCGTAGGAGAGACGAAGACGACCCTAGCACCGCTAGGGTCAAGAGGCGATGGTCATCGTTGCGGACATGGCCAGAAAGAGGGCCAGGCGGGTGGAGGAACTGTGCGAGGAAAACGCCCTGGAATAGAAACAAGCGCAAAGAGACGGACGCGAACGAGCCATGAGGCAATGCCGAAGAGGGTACGTCAGCGACGGGCAAGGCGTCTGGTGGAGGTGGCGAAGAGTAAGGTGGCAGCGAGAAGGACACGGCCAGAAACGCGGTGGCCCGCGGTGCCACCAACACCACGCCCAAGGCCGGAACGCGTGGAGGAGAAAGAGGTGGCAAATGCAGGAAGGAAAATTCAGCAGGAGGCGACGGCACCACCAACGCCACGCCCAAGGCAGGAGTTCGGAGAGAAGGAGCCGTGGAGGAGGTGCCAACGGCGTAAAGGTAGTAAGGAAAGTTTAAAAACAAAAAAAAATACCAATTAACAAACAAAAAAAACTTATAAACAAAAAAAACATTTAGTTTAAAAAAAAGAAGTATCGGAGTACTAGGGAGGGGGATATAAAACAAAGAAAGATAAAAAAAAAATTATATATATATATATAAAAAAAGACAAAAAAACAATAAATAAATAAATAAGTAAGTAATTAAATAAGCAATATAAAAAAAAAGAACAAAAATTGTATTAAGAAGATTATTACAAAAAACATAAAAAGGTTATTTAAAACAAAAAAAAAAACAAGAAAGGAAAGCTAACTTCGGGCGGAGCCGCAGACCGGATATACATCGGTAAAATAGGATAAAGTAGGCCGATCCTTATGAGAATATCATAACATGACCAATATTACGATAAGAAAGCTAAAAAAAAGTCCCATGCTTCTATTTTCAAGAACACCAAAGTTGGTATTTTTACCAAATAACATTTCAGTTCAGTTATATGGCAGCTATAGGATATAGTCGGTCAATCCCGGCCGTTCCGACTTATATACTGCGTGCAAAGGAAAGAAGGGTGTGTGCAAAGTTTCAAGGCGATAGCTTTAAAACTGAGAGACTAGTTTGCGTAGAAACAGAAAGACGGACAGACAGACCGACGGAAAGTCGGACAGACGGACATGCTCATATCAACTCAGGAGGTGATCCTGATCAAGAATATTTATACTTTATATGGTCGGAGATGTCTCCTTCACTGCGTTGCACACTTTTGACCAAAATTGTAATACCCTCTGCAAGGGTATAAAAAAGATTATTAAGAAATCATTAATAAGAAAAAAAAGGGGGTACATAGGCCCAGGGGAGCTCTCGGTCGTTTTCTGAAGAAGGGGGGAAGTGGATGGGCATCCACACCAGTGAGAGGGAACTATGTTCAGCACGACGCCTCAACACCGATGTCCACAACAAACGTCTCTGTCGTTTCCCGAAGAAGGGGGGAAGTGTGAGGAGAGTTACTCTCCACACACGCTAAGACAGAAAACCAGAGGCAAAGAAGGGCCAAGGAGGTGCGAAAGCGGCTACAGGGGGTAAGCAGCACCGGCCAATCGCTAAGCGGTCGCGGGGAATAGGCCAAGGACCAATAAAAAAAAATTTTAAAAATTTTAAAAATTTAAAAATTTTTTGGCTTCCAATTTTCATTTTTATTTTCAATTTCTTGTTTGTTTTCAATGGGCCGATGTGGTAGTTAGTAGAACAAATGGTATTTTTAGTCGCTGCAGTTTAAGACGGGGTAGTAGCGTAATGCATAGAGTAGTTACTTTGTGTACAATATTTTTGTGTTCAAATGCTAATAAGGACTTCTAACTTTTTCTTTCTTTTATAATTTTTTTTTTATTTCAAGGGAGTCCTTTCGGAATTTTGTCATCCGACACTTACGTCACTTATTTTTACAAAAATTGTATTAAAATGCAATTAAAAATAATAATAATAAAGTAAATATGAAAAGGAAAAAAAAATATTGTTAAGAAAATTAAAGTAAAAAAAATAAAAGAAAATATAAAAATAATCATAAAACTGAAACTTTATACAAGTACCGCCCAGTAACAAAATCGAACCCAGGACCCAAGGGATATGGATCGCGCGCTTTCCATCTAGGCTACCCTCGAACTTGATCTAACGGTACTTAAAGTTGGTATTAAAAAAAACGAAAGGATCCATAGTAAAATCCGAGCTGAAGAGTGAAGATAGTGGAAGATATTTCTGATCTCTTTGCTCTCACACTGGTTAGATTGGAACGTTTCAAACTTTCATTGTTCCAAAAATGTTACTTTCTAAAAATAGAATTCGCTCTCTCTCTCTCTCATCTGCCAGCCGTTTGTCGTGGAACCCGCTCTCAAATATTTTCATTTTACAGCGGGTTCCACGACTCGGCCTGCCAATATGCCGTAGAACCCGCACTTATAAAGATTTTTACAGCGGGTTCCACTACGAACTGAGGCAATTTTAAGGTGATTTTAGGGTGATTTGAAAATTTTGTATTTTTCTTGATTGGATTATAAATTTTGTTAAAAAGTTTAAAACAATAAAAATGTAATATAAAGAGATTTAAAATAAAAAAAAGTGAACTTCCCGGGCCTGATTTGAACTCATTTTACTCTGCACATCAGCCAAGCACTCTACCACTAGGCTATCCCTCAATCGTTGTCGCGCGAAAAATTTCTCAAACTTAACTAGTCGCGCAATGGAACCCGCTCGTTCCAGCGGGTTCCAGCGCTGGAACCCGCCATAGAACATTTTTCTTTGTATGAGATGTCCTATCTATGTACTTTATAATCTTTGCTAGCACGTATGCGCGGTTCCTGGTATGGCGGAGGTAGGGAAGGTGCGACGCCCAGTCTTTGGCACATCACATATCCTGTAACGCGTATGCGTCAGTCGGTGTGTTATGATCAGTCGCAGAAGACCCAAGTATGTGTCCCGAAAGATGGGAAGGCCTGCGTGTGGCCATTGAAAGGCCGATATTATGAAACAGAAACGGCCAACAGGAAACGACGACGGAATCAAGCGGAGCCCAGAAGGAATAATTTTCTCTAAATAATAATTTGATAAAGTTTTATGCTATCTGTGTTATTTCTGGGCTCGGGCAATCACGTCAAACTATAAATTCGGTGAAACAAACTCAAAAACTCTGTGAGAAGCAAAACAGTTCGTTACACCGTTCTTATTCGCCCATGCTAAAAAGAACCTCAAGTTTTTCCGTCATGGGGTCGCACAAGGTCTGTGGAAATTTTCCAAAGCAATTGTTACATTATCCGCATAGGCAAGAAATTTGCAGCCACCACCCTCTATGGATCGAAGTGGTACACCGCCACGTTCCAGAGTAGTGGGGAGAGTACACCAACTTGCGGAGTGCCTCTCCTAACAAATCTCTGAATAGGCTCTTTTCCTAGTGTCGCCTCGACAATCCGGTTAACCATGATCTGACATTCATTTTGACATATAATTAGACATTTGGGTTTTTTTACCCAAATGGGTTTAGGTATTTTGACAGATTTTTTGACTTAGACGTTTGGGTTGATGGTGTGGTGGATGGGAAGGCTAATGGGCCTTTCCATTGTCTTGAGGAAAAGGACGACAGGCTTGTTGGTCTGAAGTCCTAAGGAGAACAGTGCGAGGGTTTTCCCGCTTTGGGTATAAAGACAACCTTCATTCGCAGACACGTCTCTGGCATCGTGTCACGTGGTCCAACATTCATCCAAGTTTTTAATGTACCCTCTCTACCCAGTAATCTTTTCCTTCTCTGCTTACGTTTAAACATTCATCTACGCCCTCTGGCCAATTTATTCTCAACATTTTTACAAACAACCTTACTCCGCCTACGCATACAGCATTCAATCAGCAGATCTTATTTTCAGTCTAAGGGTACTAAGGGTCAGTTCTAAGGGTCAAACTCGTTTATTCGCCAGGCCCCGATGGAGTACCAAATCTCTACTGTAGCAGGATTGCTACTTATTGTACATATATATATAGTAACTAACTGTAAATCGTTGTTAGTATTAGTTGGTGTCGTTGCTTGGTTTCGTTTCTGGCTCTCTCTCTCTCTCTTGTGCTCTCATCGCTCTCTTTGCTCGTTAAGCCAGTAATGAGGGTTGATGCTGATCACGAGTTGAGAGTGGAGGCCAGTTGATCGCCAGCAGCGATCTGAAGCGGATCTAGTCAGAACAAATAAATAAACTAGAATAAGCAAAGTGTTGGTGTTTTACTCCAGGGTTATTTCCCTACACTACATAGGTTTTTCATCTTATCTTTAGAAACCTCAATTTTTCCCCCTAAGTGGAAGAAATCTTTCATAGCTCCGATACATACACAAAAAAAAAAAGTCCGATGTTGCCAACTACAGTGGAATATCAAAATTTTAGCTAATTCCAAAATTTCCGTGCTACATTTGGTCCGTGCTACATTTGAGCCGTGCTACATTTGGTACCGTTTGGTCCGTGCTACATTTGGAGTCCCTCAAGGAAGTCATCTAGGCCCGTTTACTATTTTTATACTGTTTACTATTTTTATTAACGACCCCTGTTTTAACGAGCTAGCTAGTACCTAGCTAGCTATACATGTAGACCATGATAAGCTTTATCTTCAATACAAATCCACTTCTTCTCAATGTAGACTGCTGTCCGATTTAGAAAATTTTCAAAAATTCTGCTTAGCGAATGATTTTATACTTAATGGATTAAAATGCAAACTTTTGTCTCTTTATCGTTCTAATCATCCCAGGCTACGTATTTTCTCTAAGAAATTTAGATTTAAAATATTAACTCAGGTTAATATATTGGTGTCCTATTAAAGTTTAATCTCTAATTTCTTTCCGACCATAATTCCACAGTGGTTAATAAGGCTAAAAAAGTCCTTTGTTTTAATAAAAGAAAGTCAAAAGAATTTAGGTAACCATCGCACTACCGAACTGAGCGGACATGTTTTGCCCGAGCTCCGGGAAAACTGTAACATAAAACAGTTAATCAAAAAAAAACAGGGGTAACCCAATATAAGCGAAAAGACGCTGAACCAAAATTTATTAAAAACAATAGACACGCTTTTTTTAACACTGTTTTAAACAAATAGGTGCCGCGCAATGAGTTCATTGAGCAACGATCAAAAGAACGAGCGTAGAAGTTCAGTGAACCAAAGAAACGGCTTCTACTCTTAGTTTTCAACCCACGATACCGAAGTGGAAAAATCGGCGATTAAGAGCAATCCGGCTCTACTGACCGCTGAAACCCAAAGGGCACGGTCTTGCTCACCCGCTCTGCTCACTCCGACGTCCGCGTCATGGAGTTCGCAGTGTTCGCACCCCCCTCCAATATCGGAAACAAATTTCGCACCAACAACTAGCAGTGCTACAATTTCTGCAATCACAGCGACAATCAATTCAATTCAAAGTACCGCGACGTCAACGACTACAGCGAGTACAAAAATAACAACTTCGAAAGAAGAATAACAACCAAAGCGGCCCCGGCCACACAGACTGGAATGGATCGCTACATCCAAATTAAGCGCAAGTAATCCGGCAGGCAATAAAACAAAAATTAACCGGGTCTAGAAGATCGATGAAGAACCAGGAGGAACATAGTTGCATATCAAGACTGAAGAAAACTTCAGAATCGTGGCCAAATATCTGGACAATGCTCAGAAAAACTATTTCACGTACCAGCTAAAGCAGTAAGGGCCTACAAGTGGAAAGGAAATCAAACCCGATGTTACCACCGCGGAAATAAAAGCAGCCCTTAAAAAAAAGGGCTTCGCCGCCAAGAATTTTATAAATATTTTAAAAAAGTTACAACCCTTCTTCAAGGTCGAGCTCGAGCCAGAAAGCAGGTCGCTGAATAAGAACGAAGTCCACCCAATCTAAAAGCTGCAATATCTTTTGCATCGGAAAATCACGGTCGAAGAGCTACATAAACGCAACGGTCCAGTGCAATGCACTAATTGCCAAGAGTATGGACACACCAGGTCATACTGCACACTTCGGGCTGTCTGTGTAGTCTGCGGGGACGCCCACAACTCCGCTTACTGCACTACAAACAAGAACAGTACCGTGAAGAAATGTGGAAACTGCGGAGGCAATCATACGGCAAACTATAGAGGATCGACCGCAACGCTCAACCAAAATTCACAGAAAGCGTACATTGCGTCATAAATGCAAAGCAACAGATCACCAGCCTCAAAATAATGCCTGAAGGAAGCAACCCGATCACTCGACCAGGTTCTTCACCAACAGGAAGAAAATGCACAGATGAGGTTCATCCAGAATTTTTCGCCAACAAGCACAAAGTACCCCCTGTGGAGGGCCCACCCAAATCTTGGCGCCCCAATTGAAACGACCACCCCGATAAGAAACTCTTCGGGATGCTGGGCTCGCAGCGACGAAGTCCGAGCTAAAACAATCGCCACACATCTCCAAAGTGTCTTCCAGCCAAACCCAGCCTCAAATTCATTCCTTCTGCCAGTAATTCAGCCAGAGTCCTCCTCTCAGCAAGCCGCACCTTCATTCCGGCCGAACGAAATGGAAAAAGTCATAAGAGGGCTAAAACCAAAAAAGGCCCCCGGTGGTGATCTATTGACCCCAAAGTTGCTGATCGAATTTCCAAAAGCGCTATAGAGGTCGTCTGCAAACTATTTAATAGGATCATTAATCTTTGCTATTTCCCAAAAAACGTGGAAGAAATGTGCCTTTTCCAGGCACACACAATTCCGTCATCATACAGACCAATAAGCATTCTATCTAGTTTTTCTAAATTGTTTGAAAAATGCATTATAACGCGCATAATACTACATCTGAAAGCTTGCAATATTATCCCGGCACACCAATTTGGCTTCCGAAGAAACCCCGGAACCATCGAGCAAGTGAACAGATTAACATCCGAAATACGCTTAGCCTTCGAACAGCGAGAATACTGTAGCGATTTTTTTCTCGACGTATCTCAAGCTTTCGACTGAGTTTGGCTCATTGGACTCATGCACAAAATTAAAACGCATATGCCAACATACACCCGCAAGCTACTGGAATCATTTTTTTTTTTTTTTTTCGCGGCCTTTCAGAATGTTGAAATAGCTTGTGCATCAAAGAGCATCAGCTGCCATACCTGTATTCATCATAAAGCTTAGACGCCCAGACGACCGAGGGGCGCTCGATGAACGATTAATTAGTATATATTAAGCTAATTTTAGTTTACAAAGCTAGGAGGAGTTAGTAAGGAAAATTCTATATTTTAAATTTGAAGGACAGGAAAAAGATGTTATAGCATAGAGACCATTGAAGTTCAAACATAAGACCCCAAAAGGGTCGTGCTGTGCATATGTCGAACTACAGGACGGAATGGCTACGGAATAGAGGACTAAAGTTTCTAGTCCTTCTATGAGGAATATAAAAATTTAAGCGTGTTAACAAATGCTGGCTATCTACATTCCCATTTATTAGGTTATGCAGAAAACTATACCGAGCATTGTCCGACGATTTGTTAAGCTAGGTAAGTATATAAGTAAGAGTATACTATTATAAGATGGAAGGTGAAGATTTGCATCCCAGTTTAGACCTCTAAGTGAAAAAGTTAAGAAATTCTTTTGTACGGATTCTATGCGGTCCTGATGTACTCCATATTGGGGCTCCAGACACATGAACCGTACTCCAGTATCGGACGGACCAAAGAAATGAATAAGGTTTTAGTTATGTAGGGGTCATTAAATTCTTTTGACCACCTTTTGATAAAACCAATGACTCCTTTAGTCTTATTAACCATTAAGGAAATATGGTCGTCAAATTTAAGTTTGATGTCTAATAGGACGCCTAGATCATTACCCTGGGTAAATTTTTCTAATGCAGTCCCATCGAGAGAATACGAGGCCTGCAGAGGGCAGGAACGATAAAAAGACATATGCTTGCATTTTGATCCATTAAGTATTAAATCATTAGCTGACACCATTTTTTAAAGTTATCAATGTCAGACTGAAGACTGCATTGGGCAGAGATGGATTTGTACTGAATAAAAAGCTTTACATCATCTGCATACATAAGAACTAGAGAGTTCATTAAAGCAGGGGGCAAATCATTTATAAAAAGAGTAAATAATAACGGGCCAAAATGGCTTCCGTGAGGGACGCCAGATGTAGCACAGACCAGACCGGAATGTATGTTTTTAAATAAGACTCTTTGTGTCCTTCCATCTAAGTAGCTGGTGATCCACATTAAGAGGTCTGAAGAAAATCCCAGCATATTCAGTTTACTCAGCAAGAGTGAGTGATTGAATGAATCAAATGCTTTGCTGAAGTCTGTGTAAATTACAACGGTTTGATATCCCTAACGAAAGCCATCTATGACAAAGCATGTCAACTACAATAGGTTCGTGGTGGTGGAGCGACTCTTTATATAGTGACTCCATGCTGACAAGGAGTGATGATCGAAGAGCAAAGGTGTTGCAAATGAGGAGTAGCTAATTTTTAAAAATAACTTTGGAATTGCAGACAATTTGGTGATGCCTCAATAATTGGCAGCATCGGCAGCACTTTTTCGCATTTTTTATGTAAGGGAATTATGAAAAATTTCTTTCATTCAAAGGGAAAAATCGAGGTTTCCAAAGATAAGTTCAAAAGTCTTAGAAGAGGCTTGCACAGAGCCCTGGCACAGTATTTTAGCACACAGCCTGGTACTCCATCGAAGCCTGGCGAATAAATGGGTTTGACCCTTAAACGATCAGATATTCAGCTATTCTCGGAGAATAACGGACAGAAAATAAGATTTGCTGATTGAATGTTGTATGCGTAAGGCTGATTTATTAATTTAGGTGGAGAATAAGTTGTTTGAAAAAATTCTGCAAATAGATCGGCAATTGCCTGATCAGAGGTCGCAGATGAATTTTCAAACGTAAGCAGAGGTGGGAAATCAACATGTTTACGCTTTGTGTTAACAAAATTATAAAACTGCTTCGGATCCTGAGTAAATTGTATTCGGCAGCGGTCAATATAATTCCTATAACATTCAGCGTTATGCACGGTAAAATTCGACCGAGTAAGTAGGTATCTTGAGAAATCAACACTACTGAAGGTTTTTTTTAGATTATAGTAGGAGCTTATTTTTAGTATTTTTTAGGTTAATGAGGCACCTTTTATACCAAGGAGGATTTGTTGAAGCGGATGGATATTTCCATGTCACACAGGAGTCCAATAATGTATTTAAAGTACAGTAAAATTTTTCTAAGGTGACATTAAGATCGTTGCATGCCATAATATCGGACCAATCATATGTATCGATAAGGCTATTAAGTTTGTGAAAATCAGCTTTACGGAAACAGCGAATCTTATTTACCACGATTAGAGACATCTGATCGATACCAGGAATGGTTTTGATTGGGACCTCCAGCGTGGGGTAATACTAAACATGCCTTAATTTGGACTTAACATGCCCACCGCGAAGTCATTGTGCGTGGTAAGTGATAAAGATGGTGAGTTAGCGACATTCTGTAATATTAAAGTCGGTCACCGCTACAAGTTGGTCACGATTAGTCATAAGAATATTAACGTATCGAATAGCGGACAAATGCTGCCAATATGCAGGCGGTTCAGACGAAGGCGGTATATGTAAACATGTAATATATAAAGATTTCACGGACGGAGTAATTTTAATGCAAATAAATTCCAAAATTCATAATATTAAATGTCACCAAACTCTTGTCATTTCACCTCTTCAGAAGCAAGAGTAGAGTCTACCGAAATGAGGACTTCATCCCCTCTTCGCTGAGGTCGATCCCGTCTAAAAGTGGTGTACTTATTTGGAAAAACTTCGGAGCTAAGGATCTCCGGCTTTAATAAGTTTCTGTAAAGGCTATAATATGGGATGCAAAGTAGATACTATCAGAATATAGTTTGGGGAGTTTGCTACGGAGCCCCTAGTATTCTAATAGGTAAGTGTTAGTGACGATACTAGTTTTTTGGGTTAGTGGACAAAGAAGAGGTGGAAGGTTGGTCAGTGGTTCCGATATGGCAAGTTTCCCTCCCACTGGTTTTAAAACTTTTAACTTTACAGTACTAGGCTGATGTTCTGGCCGAAAATGTTCTCTGGTCAAAAACTGGGTGGACAAATCGTCTTGAACATCAGTGGGGGCACCCGAAACTTGAAAGAAGACGTGCGACTTATATATGTATATTTAAATATAAATATACATATATAAATATGTATATTTAAATTTATGTATGTCCTCCACCTTTATATCTGCTTTAGTTTTGCTTTGGTATAAGCCAAGATATCAATATCTGAAGTATCAGGGGCAAGCCGAGAAATAAATATATGTTTCGATGGAGGAATCACCTGTAAGGTTTTTGGTGTCGCAGGTACGAGAACTGCAGCATCAGTTGGTGCCGATGGTCCGGACTTTTTAATACCCTTTTGGGTGACTCTGACGGGGGTTTCGTTTACTGATGGTCCTATGTGGTATCACTTGAAGGGATACCACAGAAGACAAATCAGTAAATTTGCCCTTTTTGTCTACTACCCATATTGGGTTATTGTAGGGGGATCTTCTGGATTATGCCATTTTTAATTAGGTCTTGAATTTCGCCATTGACGAAATCCGCTGCCCCCTTCGGGTACAGATAGGGTCTTGCATAAATGGTCTCCTCATCAACTGTCCTGATGGTGGCCACCACTGACGTTTGTAAGGTAACGCCTTATTTGGGTTCGCGAAGGCATTTTCCGGTCGCTTAGCATTTTTGAAAAAGCTTTTCTGACTAAAGGTGGTGCGCTGGAGCAGTCCACTTCAGTAAAATTTACGTTGGGTCATGATTGGAATTCTAGCTTTTCTACCTCGGAGTCCCATTTGAGGTGGCTCAAATGGCTTAAGCATCTTGGACAGTGATGGGTCAATGTCCTTGGGTTTCAGGCGTGCCTCCACTGTGTGGGGCAGAGTGCATTTGCGCCTTGTGTTGCTTGGTGTAGTATGGATTTTTGCCAGTGCTTGTCTGGGCATTTTCCTGCGCAGGAGCCTGTCGGTGTTCTTGCGCCTTTGGATATTTTTTTTATCCTTGTCTTCCTGGTTTCTGGCAAATGAAGCCGCGAAGGAGTATCTTTCGTGGTTAGATTCCACTTCTTCCGCCAAAGCGAGAGCTGAAGGCATATCATTCGGATTTGCCGAAAAAAGGACATCCGTAAGGCTGCGCTTGACTCCTGCTCGATGACATGAATCTGACGCTTATCACTGTACGTATAGTCGAGTCGAATTATAATCGAGTATAGCACGGCATCGGCAGGGCCTCTTATTGTACTCCTAATAATAATAACTGCCTGATAATGGCGCGAGCTATTTTCGAATTCCTAAAAATGTAATATGCGGCTACTGCCGCTTGCCGCCAGGAAGCGTATGCGTCCTGTGCTCCCGTAAATTCGGGCAGGTACTTGACGTAATCTAAGGGCTCGTCACATTTGACGTTGTCTCTTATTTCTATGGGTTCATAGTCTTTGATTTGGGGAGCTTCCGCTTGGGCGGAAGCGATTTGTGCTGCGTTGACCTGTTCGGACCTGTTTGGAAAATCTGGCCGGTTAAAAATTTTTTTGTTCCGAAATTTTTTGTGTTGTTGTATAAAGATATTTATTTATTCACAAAAAAAAAAAGAAATGCAAACAATGTTGGGAAGTAAATATCCCGAAAATGGTTTATACAAAATTATATAAAAATAAAATACCCACATAAAATTTAATGTGTTAATGCTAAGCCATCAACCCGTAATTTATGTGAATATGTTAGTAGGGCTGCAGATTTTATCTGCCAGTCTAAAGAATAAAACTTTACTACTTTTGTCTTTTTTTTTTAATCTAATGTAGATGTAGAGAGTTGCTGGATAAAAGTGCTCACTTACACGTTTTTTTACGTTGGGCGCCAGTTTGTAAAATTATGGGTGGTAGGGTGTACCAAATACACCCCCATTGCTCTTTGATGGCGATGACGTCACAGGTGTGGTAAGACACGGTAACCAATTTTGTAAATGAATTGAGTTTAACGGCTGTGCCGGAGTATTGAATTTATGCCTTCTATATTGAATGAAGGTCAGATACAAACTGAAACTTAAAGCTAACAAAAATGTATTTCATAGTGGCCACGCAAATATGCAGTGTTCGGCGGCTATGTATTGGCACCCGGCCAGACGCTATGACAGCAGTTTGGCCAGAGCGAGCTCTTAAAAATTCGGACATTGCCGTTGCGCGGTTAACTTCAGTTAACTTATACATATTTATATAAAACATTATATAATAATTTCTTTCTGGAGTTATTAGAATTTAGTCATAAGTGAGCAACGGTCGAAATGGCACATTTTCTTTCGCGGTCCATTAGAATCAAGGTGTTTTGTAGGGGGGCGCTGCTGCCGCCAAAGATTCCAGAAAATATGAAATGTTGAATTGAAAATCGGGGGCGTCTTTCGGTAGGTATAACGCGGTCAGCTTTATTGGGCTTCTTACATGAGATTAACTTAAAAAATAGTACAAAAAAGTGATCGACGACAACCAACGAGCGAGAAGAGAGGGCACAGAGGGGCGAGTGTGGATGCGCTCTTCAGCGCGGGTGCGCTCTTTAGCGCGGGTGCGCTCTTTAGCGCGGGTGCGCTCTTTAGCGCGGGTGCGCTCTTCAGCGCGGATGCGCTCTTCAGGTGAGCGGCACAACGGCCCCTCACCTAAACATTCTCCCCCCCTTGCAATCGCTCGGGTTGCAACAGATCCCTCGTCGCTAGCTATGCGTCACTGCAGCTAGAGGGCGTTCACGGGTCAATGAAGGCCCCCGTGTCGAGAATCCGGGTCCCGATGTTGACGCTGTTGCGCTTCAGCAGCGACGATAGGGTGGGCGCAGCGACCGCGTCCTGCGGGGGCCCTCGAGGAGAGGCGGAAAGTTGGACGGCACCCGATGGGTGGCGGACGAATGCAGTGGAGCACTTGACGGCTGCCGGCCAATGGCGGAAGAATGCCGAGGAGTTATCGAAGAGTGCCGGGAAGTCGGCGGCCGCGGATCGGTTTGGGAATGCCGGAGAATGGCGGACGCAGGGCGAGAAGCCCCCGAACCGCGCCGGGAATTGGCGGATGACGGCCGGCGAGAGAGCGAGACACCCCGTGTACTGTCTCCCGCGGGCGGTGACCGGTGCTCCTTGGTCACGGGGTGCAGCAGAGTGTGGTGATCCTGACCACACGTCTTACAGCCGTCTCCACGCCGACAGGATCCGTCGGAATGCTTGTGGGCCAGGCAGCTCGAGCAATAGCGGTTCGCGAGAACCGCTCGGAGCCGCTCCTCGGCACTAAGGCGTAAGAAGCGCCGAAACTTCTTCAATGGATGGATCCCATTGCAGACTCGGCATCGGTAGGATTGTGTACCTCAAGTACATCTGCTCTCCAGTGACTGTGCGTTGCGTGGATCAGACGGATCATCAGCTGATTGCCACCGTGCAGCGTGATGCGATGCGTAAATTAAAGCAGGACTCGAGACAGAATTGTGCTCGCAACCTGAATCCGATTCAGAACTGATCCGTGTGGGCACCTCTCCCTGATCCAGTGAGTTACCGAGGCTGCGGGCAACTCGTGCGGAAAATACAGACACGCTGCGGGGGTTGACTGGAGATAATGGGCCGGTCGGCACCCATCCGAAAATGGTCTCCTGACCGAGAAGCGACCCGCAGATGTTAGCCTTGAAATTAGCTAGGAGAACGGACGGAAGAATGTCAGCTCCTATTAATACATCGACTTGGGAGCGCTCAAAAAAGTTGGGGTGCGCCAGGGGAATGTCGGGCAGCCACTTGAGACGATCCTGCGGAATCGGGTAGGATGGCAGATCTCCTGCCAACTGCGGAAGAACGTAGGCCGCAGTCTCTAATTGTAGCCCGGGTCTAGACGGCGACCGAATGGAGAAATGGCACAATTTTTTAGACTGCGCGGAAATGGTCTGATTAAGGCCGGAAACTTGGGCTTGAATCGTCTTGAAAGGAGGCTTGACGATGTTGAACAGTCGTTCCTTTATGAAGGTCGCTTCGGACCCTGAGTCTATTAGTGCTCGTGCCTGGACGGTGCACCCCAAATGGCACACGTTGATAAGGGCCGTGCCCAGTAGGACTGCTCCTGACCCGGAAGCGAAACACATCTGCACATTCGACTGATCCTCTGAGCCGTTTGCTGGCGTAGGCGGACTTGGAGCGGTGGCGAACGGATTGCTGCGGTGCAGGAGGGTGTGGTGTCGGGTGTGGCATGTGCCGCAGGTATGGGCGCTCGTGCAGTCTCGCTGCTGGTGCCCTCGGGCAAAACAGTTTAAACATAACTGCTTCCTCCTTATGTAGTCAGAGCGCCCATTTACGTCCATTTCCAGGAACCGCAGACACAAGCGAATGGGGTGGTTCTCCCTCGAACAGAGATCGCCACCCTTCGGGCCCGGAACCACTCGAGTCTCGTATGAATTGAGCCTCCAAGCAGGGGCAATAGGAATTCCCGACCTTGGCGGAAGTTGCCCGGAGCCACTAGGCCTGACGTCGTCGATTGCCTCTAGAGTGCGATGGCGCTCTGTCAGGAAGTTGTCTAATTCCTTCCATGTTGGAATTTCGTCCTTATTATGGACGGATTGCTCCCACATGGAAAGTGTGACTTTGGGGAGCTTTGACGAAATCATAAAGACCAGGAGGCAGTCCCAAGCCTCAACATTGATGGCGGACATTGTCAGACAACTCTGAATGGTGGCTTGCAGCTCCTTCAGCGCGACCCCGGACTCTTGAGAAATAGCCTGGATGTTGAAAAGGATTTTCAACTGGCTGTTGACCAATAGCCGCCAGTTCTCAAAGCGGTCTGTGAGGCTTTGCCAAGCGACGTCAAACCCCTCATGGGTAAGCGGAGCCTTGGAAACAATGGCGTGGGCGTCACCACTTGTTTTGGACAACAAGTGGAACAACCTCTCTACCGGGGTGAGCCGCGAGTTTTGGATGTAAATGGCCGTAAACAAGTCTCGGAAGGTGGGCCACCGAAGATAATCACCCGCGAAGACCTCGGTATCCACCGGAGGTAACCGGCAGCCTGTAGACGCGGGCGTGTGTACATTGACGGAAGCCGGAGTGGTATGGGAAGCAATTTTCTCCCGAAGCTGGGCAATACATCTCGAGTAGACGGAGTAACAGTAGCTGTACTTCGATTCCAGCACTGTCGCGGTGGCCGCATTGTCGTCGGATTCGGCTAGCAAATCGGAGCAGCTCTCATAGCTTTTCTCCACCTTCTCCTACAGTGCCCGAATTTGGTCCCGATGGACTTCGCACATGTATTGGGAGCCCACGTCCGATTCTCTGGCGCCCGGAGAATTTATGTTGGCCTCAAATTGGCTAACTCGATATGTTGTGGCGATGAACTTCTTCAGCGCCACGTCGACCGCACTTTGAGCCATTTTTGCAACGGAACGAGTCTGCCTCTGTGAAGGACCGGGGATTGTGTTGACGGATTCGTCACTCTTTGCCCTTGGAATGGCACTGTACGCCTTAGGCTTTAAAAGAGGCGTCCGTGGAGAAGCGGATTGAGATCGCTCCAAACGGATAGTTGGGATCGGACGTGGGTTTTGGTCGTCTCCCGTGGGCATTCTCAGACACCAATTCGCTGGTCAGCGCTTGTCGACTGACTTGCGCAATAGGTGCCGCGTACGAAGCGGTGGCCGGTCACACTAATGTGATAAGACCGGTGAGATCACGGATGAAATGCCGATTACAAGGCACAGGTGGGAATTAGTAGCGCCGATGTCGAGAGGAACGTCGGATGCGGCACAATTCGGATGTGGGAGAAACTTCAGGAAGCCAAAAAAACCAGATGGGCCAAGGTTTGTCGAGTTTCTAGGCGGATATTGCCAGATGCGGAGTAGAAGCAGCGTTAGGAAAAATGACGGAGCGGAAAATGGAAAAGGACCGGAAAATTCGTGCTCGTTCGGAAAAATAATTGATGACTGTCTATATATGTATATTTCGACCAGTATGGCTCGTACGTAAATATTTAATTCCTAACTATTTTCGAATTGGCGGAGCCGGAAAGGTGGACTTGACCTTGGCTTGAATTTAACACAGAGAGAAAATAAATAATTAATTTTTGCCTAATTGTCGGATTTAATTATTATGGAGACAGACGGGTGGGGTTGCAAAATCTCAAGTTTTAATCAATTGAAACCGAGGCTCGATTCTGACAGAAGATCGACAAATAAATTATTTAATTATAATTTTTCGATAATTAAATTTTCGACTTATCAGTGGCCGGAAAGGTGAATTAAAAAACCCTGGCCCTTTGCTCGAACGGAAAAATTTATTTTTTTTTAAATTTATTTGGTTATATATTTCCTGAAATTGGAGGCAGAAAATATTTAGAAATATATGGACATGCATGCAGGTACGGATATATGTAAGGGCATGTAGGCATATATTGGCACAGTGGAGCATTGATAAGTGGACTGTATAAATGGAGGAACAGAGAAGTTATGTGGTGTAAAAAATGACACTGATTGGGGAAGAAAAGAAACAAATATTACGACAGCGGCGGACTGTTCGGTGAATTTGGAAATTTCCGGAACTAATTCACACCGGCTGGCTAATATTAATTATGCCTTCTTTTTGTCACCACACAATTTCACTGTTCACTTGCGAATTTTTCGCGGATTAATTGCACCAAAAAAAGATGTATGTGCGTATGTATGTATGTGGATGCACATATGCCTCGACCGTTGGCAAGCGAATGGATAACGGAGAGGCCGAAAACGGCGAGGAATATGGGCAGCACACAAAACGGAGACGGATGGAAAAATTTGCAGAATTTTAAGATTATTATAGATTATTAGAAAATCTCAACCTGCCGTTGTGTCGGAAAACTCGGACTTGGAGTTGACACGGAGGGAAAACAATCTTGCAGCAGTGTGAACGAAATTTAATGTTCGGATCACTGCTGAAGACCGGCAGAGAGGCGGAGACGGAAAAAATGTACTTATCTTTTGGCGGAACAATGCCGAGAACTGCTGGTAGAATATATCCAAAATATCCAGGATATCCAGATTATCCGGCTCGAAGGACCAATGTTTTGTAGGGGGGCGCTGCTGCCGCCAAAGATTCCAGAAAATATGAAATGTTGAATTGAAAATCGGGGCGTCCTTCGGTAGGTATAACGCGGTCAGCTTTATTGGGCTGCTTACATGAGATTAACTTAAAAACTAGTACAAAAAAGAGATCGACGACAACCAACGAGTGAGAAGAGAGGGCACAGTGGGGCGAGTGTGGATGCGCTCTTCAGCGCGGGTGCGCTCTTCAGCGCGGATGCGCTCTTCAGGTGAGCGGCACAACGGCCCCTCACCTAAACACAAGGAAAAAATAAAACTTGGATGTCCAATCGCATGACTTACGGAAATCGCGGGAATAGAAACGAGTTCTTAAATCTATAAAAAGATTAGAAAGATAACGACGAACAATTCCTGTGCTCTTTAAAGAAATTTAGAATAGATTTTTTAGATTTGAGTAGAGGAAAATGAGATGATTCGGTAGAGACTATTGTAGTAGAAGCATAAGACCGTAAGAAACTAAGGAATAAGGGACTAACACCAGTTAACATTAGTTTACAGCAAGATTTATTATAAAAACGCAGTGCGGACAAAAAAACCCGACCGTCCGCTCAAGAGGAAAGAAGAGAAGTGTCATCCTATAGCGGTTTGAGTCAAGGCTGCATGGACTGCTTCGTCAAAATTCAACTTTTCATTTCAAGAAATATAACTTAGAGGCCCAACCGATCGAAGGGCGCTGACGCATAACGAACGGCTAAAATCGCGGAAATAAATCCAAGTTATTAATTCGATAGAAAAATTATAAAGATTTTTTTTTTTAAACGTTTTTATTTGGGTGCGAAGACAGTTTTTCTTTGTATGACTCTTTTTGCTTCTGGATTTCGTCTTTCACTGCGAGAATGCCCAGATCCCGGTGGATGTTTTCCAAGGTGCCCCAGTGATAGTTCTCAAGATTTTTGATTGTGCGCGCTGTATGATGTCTATGTTGCTGCTGCTCGCGTTCCCCCACAGCTGGGAGCCATACGTCCAGATTGGCTTTGGGACTGACTGTACAGTAGTAACTTGTAGTCCAAGCACAGTGGCGATCGTGAGTTTATGATTCAGTGGAGGCGGCTGGCTTTCAGTTTTAGGTGCATCTTCTTACATTCGATGTGCTCGATTCGATAAGATGATTAGCCAGTTGGGTTGTTGCCTGCGTTGGGCATCTGGAGCGATCTAAGGATAACGGTATCGTCGACAAACATTGACGTTGTCAGTTGAGCGTTCGTAGGAATATCCGCAGTATACAAAACATATAGACACGGGCCGAGTGCGCTTCCTTGTAGAACTCCAGCTTTGATGATGTAGTCGACCGAAGTAGTTTTGTTGCATCTCATTGAGAAAACCCTATTGTAGAGGTATGATTCCAGTAGCTTGTGAGTGTATGTTGGCAAATACGTTTTAATTTTGTGCATGAGTCCAATGAGCCAAAGGCTCGCTGTTCGAAGGCTGAGCGTATTTCGGATGTTAATCTGTTCACTTTTTCGATGGTTCCGTGGTTTCTTTGGAAGCCAAATTGGTGTGCCGGGATAATATTGCAAGCTTCCAGATGTGGTATTAAGCGAGATAACAAGCATTTTTCAAACAATTTAGACAAACAAGATAGAAGGCTTATTGGTCTGTATGATGACGGAATTGTGTGGTCTTTTCCAGGCTTCGGTATCATTATAATGATGGGTTTCTTTTACTTTTTTGGGAAATAGCCAAGATTTATGATCACATTAAATAGTTTACAGACGACCTCTATACACTCCTGCCCATATTTATACAACACCAAGACAATTTTGGTTTGGACCCTTGTAGGAGAATGGAAAAGCAAAAGAGAGCCAAAATGAGTATGCAGAACGAAAACTGTATTAATTCTGCTTTAATTCTTATCTTCTTATCTATGGTTGCATCTCGCGTTTTCAAGTAGCGGTAACAAAAGCTCCGTTTTTGCTATGCCTGTAACTGTAATTGTAACAAAATTATACGACCCTTTTAATTATACCCTTGCAGAAGGTATTATAATTTTGTCCAAAAGTGTGCAACGCAGTGAAGGAAACATCTACAACCCTATAAAGTATATATATTCTTGATCAGGATCACCTCCTGAGTTGATATGAGCATGTCCGTCTGTCCGTCTGTCTGTCCGTTTCTACGCGAACTAGTCTCTCAGTTTTTAAGCTATCGTCTTGAAACTTTGCACACACCCTTCTTTCCTTTGCACGCAGTATATAAGTCGGAACGGCTGGGATCGGCCGACTATATCCTATAGCTGCCATATAACTGATTGATCGGAAATGGTATAATTTGTGTAACTTGTATAACTAATGGTATAACTCTAAACATGGTGTTTTTAGAGTTACAGAGTTCAGATTTTGTACGAGTGCTATTTTTGGCAAAATAATACGACTTTCCAAATTTCATAAGGATCGGCCGACTATATCTTATAGCTGCCATATAACTGATTGATCGGAAATGCTATAACTTCGGTGTTTTTAAAGCTAAAAAATTCGAATTCGGTACGAATGCTATTTTTGGCAAAATAATAGCTACCAAATAATAGCTACTTTTCAACTTTCGTGTTTTTGAAGATAGAAAGTTGGAACTTCGTACAGATTCTATTTTTGGTCAGTTAATACAGCCTACCAAATTGCATAACGATCGGCCGACTATATCTTATAGCTGCCATATAACTGAACGATCCAAAATGGTATTTGGTAAAAATACCAACTTTGGTATTTTTGAAGATGGAAGCTTGGTACTTTGTTTTAGATTTTTTTATTGTAAAAAATTTATTACAATTTTATATTATTATATTCTCATAAGGATCGGCCAATTTAATCCAATGTTTGCGATATATATCCGGTTTTAACTGCAAGGGTATATCAACTTCGGCTCCGCCCGAAGTTAGGTTGCCTTTCTTGTTTTGTTTGATTTAAGTTATGTTTTAATGTTTAAACTTTGTTTCCAAATATGGCGGAAGACGCTCTTTCAATACTGTCTTATAATCTCCACTATTCATCCTGCGGCTTGTGAAGCAGAGATCGAGCGTTCCCGACGCATTAAAGGCTCCCCAAACCATTGCAGATCCGCCTCCAAAATTTCGTTTGGAAAAAATAAGTGGATCCTTTCTCAAATCAAATAGTGGCGAAAACCAATCAAGATCAATCAATCAAGTCAAGATTACATTTTTTCTCATCAGGAAAAATTATCTAAATGAGAAATTATGAACAAATCTGTGTAAACAAAATCGAGCTAAAATTACATATTAGCAATTTATGTTTGCTAAAATGTTTCAACCCCAGTTTCTCTGAAGGTTGTTTTCAGCAAATTGAAGTCGCGCTGTTTTGTGGCGCGCCTTCAAGGAAAGGGCTTTTTCCAATATTCCTCTAACAATTACTTCGGATGTTTTTCAGCGTCCGCCAAACAGTCATCCTGGCCACAGGCTTAGTGCAACCTACGGCAATGGTGGAGCACGAAGCACAAGAATTGCTCGCTTCCAAAATTATGCGACGTTTATCGCGGTCATCCAGTTTTGGTTTTCTTCCAGAACTGCGCTTCACACCATATTCTTCCGGATTTCTTAGAAAATTGGTTATAACACAACGTGTTCGGCCAATTTTTCTAGAAATTTCGCTCACATTAAAGCCTGCATCGTTGTAGGCTTAAATTCTACCTTTCTCGCACTCAGACAATAAACGTCCAGCCGGAATTTTATTTAAAATTAATTTAATTGATCTCAGAAATACTACACAAAGTAATTTAAACCACACTTGTCGCTCTAATCAAACAAAATTGAAAAGTGTCGTATAATTTTGTTACAATTGCAGGCATAGCAAAAATGGAGCTTTTGTTATCACTACTTTAAAACGCAAGATGCAACCAGAGATAAGAAGATCAGAATTAAAGCAGAATTAATACAGCTTTCGTTCTGCATACTCATTTCACTCATTTTCTTTTAATTTCCCATTCTCCTACGAGGTTCGAAACTAACATTGTCGAGGTGTCGCCTTTTTTTGGTTTTAGCCTTCTTATGACTTTTTCGATTTCGTTCGGCCGGAATGAAGGTGCAGCTGGCTGAGGGGGGAGTCTCGTTTCGACTTCACTGGTCGAGTGATCGGGTTGCTTCCTTAAGGCGTTGTTTTGAAGCTGGTGATCTGCTGTTTTGCCAATCACGAGGCCTGCGATTCTTTTCTCGCACGAGCTGTTCGATTTGCTGATCGTAGTATTTTGTAGTATTTTTTTCAGCCTACTTCTTTCCCGCGAGGAGTAGAGATTATAGCTGCCGCAACGAGTATATCTTCGAGGGCGCTCGTAGTGTAGTCAATGTCCTATTCCATGTTAAACTCCGCAAACCTTTTGTGAAAATGGTGTTTAATGCGTTCTCTGATTAGAACTCCAGTTCCGCCGTGGGCTTTCCCATCTGGATGATCTGCGCGGTAGATTGTATAGCCTCTTATTTGAAAGTTGTATTTGGTTGTAAAATGCGTTTTCACAAGTAGCGTAACGTCAATATGGTTTTCGATCAAGAATTGTGACAATTCTATTTTATGCCGTGAGACACCATTAGCGTTCCACATTGATATTCGTAGAGCCTGCGTAAATTATTTAGACTGTTGTGCTACGTGCAGCTGTATTACCATGTTCTGGTTTTGAACAAGTGTTTGCATTGTCGTTTTCATGAATGATAGCATCATAGTTTAGTTAGTTAGGCTGAATTGGAATTTCCCTTCCAGATCGTAGAGAATCGGCATAGGAGAAGCCGTTGGTGGTGTTTAATGGACCGAATGAAGACCTCGCAGTTTTGGCGAAGAAGAAATAAGGCTTTGTCCTTATTTGTAGTGCAGTAAGCGGAATTGTAGGCGTCATTTTCATTTTCTTCATTTCTCAGACACAGACAGCCCGAATTGTGCAGTATGACCTGATGTGTCCATACTCTTGCCAATTGGTGCATTGCACTGGACCGTTGCGTTTATGCGGCTCTTCATCACTGGTTCTCCGATGCAAAAAATATTGCAGCTTGTACATTGGGTGAGATTCATTCTTCTTCAGCGATCTGCTCTCTGGCTCGAGCTCGACCTTGAAGAGGGGTTGTGGCTTTTTATCGTTATGTAGAATGTTAATAACATTCTTGGCGGCGAAGCCCCTTTCTTTAAGGTCGGTTTTTATTTCCACGGCGGCAACATTGGGTTCGATTCCCTTGACTATAAATTAAACTTTTAATAAATTAAACTTAGAGGCCCAACAGACCGAAAGGCGTTGACTCATAACGGACGGCTAGAATCGCGGAAATAGATCCGAGTTATAAATCGATGCAAAAATTATAAAGATAACGAGGAAGAATTTGTTTGTTCTCGTAATAAATTTAAAATAGATATTTTTAGGTTTCTTTTCTTTAAAGTTTAGGAAAAGTTTAAAAGTTTTTAAAGGTTTTCTTTAAGAAAATGTAAGTGAGATGATGCGGCCATTTACTGTGTTTATGCGATGCCGAATTCACGCTTTCATTTCACAATTTCAGTCGATTTGTGTGTGCATAAACGACATTTCGTGAATTCGGCAATTCCCGAAAGTTGATTACGATATCAGACCCAAAGCATGAATTGGTGGTTCAAATCAGGGGGCAAAGCCTTGCATAAAAGTTGAATAAAATTGAATAAAATTACGCTCAGCGAGTTTGGAAATTAATTTTTTGATTCTTATTTGCCGATTGTAAACTAAAAATTTAAGTTTATCAATCGCGTTGCTTGGTTTGTTTACTTTTTGTGAAAGTCTAACCAGACTAAAATACAAAATTTTACACGGTTGGCATCTCTACTAAATTCAAATAACTAAATGATACGTGTCGCATAAACAGGAGTTATTTCCATATCGCGCTTGAAAAAATCGTGATTTCCATGGCATTAACACAGTAATTAATAAGGTTGTGTAGAGAAACTACAACCTACATTGTTCTATGATTTGTTAAGTCTACGATTTGGGCAAGTTGTAAGTTGATTTGGGTAAGTAAAATGAAGATGAAGATTTGCATCCCAGCTAATTTCCCTAAGAGAAAATAGTAAGAAAATCTTTTGTACAGATTCTGTGGGGTATTTCTAAATTTTCTTCTATCTGGAGACTAGATTTTTTTTTTTTTTTTTACCGGTCTTTCAGAATTTGGAAATGGCTTGTGCATCAATAAGCTAGCATTCCTGTATTCATCATAAAGCTTAGAGGCCCAGACGACCGAGGGGCGCTCAATAAACGATTTGTTAGAATATATTAAGCTATTTGTAATTTATTAAGCTAGGAGGAGTTAGTAAGGAAACTTAAAATTCTATATTTTAAATTTGAGGGACAGGAAAGAGATGTTATAGAGTAGAGACCATTGTAGTTCGAACATAATACCCTAAAAGGGTCATGCAGTGCATATGTCGAACTACAACGGCTAAGGAACAGAGGACTAAAGTTTCGAGTCCTTCTATTTTTTTTTTCCTTATTACTCCTCTCGGGAGCTTAGGACCTCTACAAGGGCTCTCCACCTAACTTTATTTTTGCCGCTGTTTTTACTTTATTGTGTCCCAGCTGATGTTCTTCCGGGCATTTCTCCTTCAAACTGCGCCAGTCTGGTTGGTTCCATTAAAGTCCTCACGTTCCCTTGTCCAATTCGTGTCTGTTTCGATATGCGAATGGTTTTCAACGGGGGTTGGGGGGGTAGTTGGTTTCTTCTCGTCTCTTCTTGTATTAGTTTCGTCAATCAATTGTTTTTTCAGTTGATCCGGTGATTAGCCAGGTGAAACCTATCCCAGAGGTGGGGCTGCCACCTGTCGATATCTGGGAATACCGTTTTTTCGACCTCACATGTATAGAAGCATCGGAAAAGAGACGACTAAACATAATGAAGCCAAAAAACTTTGGAGGTCATGATTGCCATGAGTGGGGTTCGAACCCACGACCCATCGCTTAGCGCGCAGCTACACTACCCACTAGGCCATGGGCCCCCCAAGTTCTTCTATTAGGAATGTTAAATTTTAAGCGTTTTAGTAAATGCTGGCGATCTACATCGTTAATAAGGTTATGAAGAAAGACTACACCGAGCATTGTCCTACGATTTATTAAGCTAGGTAAGTTTATGAGTAAGAGTCTACTATTATAAGATAGAAGGTAAAGATTTGCATCCCAGTTTAGACCTCTAAGTGAAAAAGTTAGGAAATTCTTTTGTACGGATTCTATGCGGTCCTGATGTACTCCATATTGAGGACTCCAGACACATGAACCGTACTCCAGTATAGGACGGACCAAAGAAATGAATAATGGTTTGGTTATATATGGGTCGTTAAATTCTTTTGACCACCTTTTAATAAAACCAAGGACTCCTTTAGCCTTATTAACCATTAAGGAAATATGGTCGGCAAATTTAAGTTTTATGTCTAATAGGATGCCGAGATCATTAACCTGGGTTAATTTTTCTAAGGCAATCCCATTAATGGAATACGTAGCTTGCAGAGGGCAAGAACGATAAAAAGACATTTTTGTTTTTTTTTTTTTTTTACCGGTCTTTCAGAATTTGGAAATGGCTTGTGCATCAATAAGAGCATCAGCTAGCATTCCTGTATTCATCATAAAGCTTAGAGGCCCAGACGACCGAGGGGCGCTCAATAAACGATTTGTTAGAATATATTAAGCTATTTTTTTTATTATTAAGCTAGGAGGAGTTAGTAAGGAAATTTAAAATTCTATATTTTAAGTTTGAGGGACAGGAAGGAGATGTTATGGCGTAGAGACCATTGTAGTTCGAACATTATACCTTAAAAGGGTCATGCAGTGCATATGTCGAACTACAACGGCTAAGGAACAGAGGACTAAAGTTTCGAGTCCTTCTATTAGGAATGTTAAATTTTAAGCGTGTTAGTAAATGCTGGCTATCTACATCCCCGTTAATAAGGTTATGCAGAAAAACTACACCGAGCATTGTCCTACGATTTGTTAAGCTAGGTAAGTTTATGAGTAAGAGTCTACTATTATAAGATGGAAGGTGAAGATTTGCATCCCAGTTTAGACCTCTAAGTGAAAAAGTTAGGAAATTCTTTTGTACGGATTTTATGCGGTCCTGATGTACTCCATATTGGGGACTCCAGACACATGAACCGTACTCCAGTATAGGACGGACCAAAGAAATGAATAGTGTTTTAGTTATATAGGGGTCATTAAATTCTTTTGACCACCTTTTGATAAAACCAAGGACTCCTTTAGCCTTATTAACCATTAAGGAAATATGGTCGGCAAATTTAAGTTTGATGTCTAATAGGATGCCGAGATCATTAACCTGGGTCAATTTTTCGAAGGAAATCCCATTAATAGAATAAGTAGCTTGCAGAGGGCAAGAACGATAAAAAGACATATGTTTGCATTTAGATCCATTAAGTATTAGATCATTAGCTAAGCACCATTTTTGAAAGTTATCAAGGTCAGACTGAAGACTGCATTGGGCAGAGATGGATTTGTACTGAAGACAAAGCTTTACATCATCTGCATACATGAGAACTAGAGAGTTCGTTAAAGCAGGGGGCAAGTCGTTTATAAAAAGCGTTAATAATAAGGGGCCAAGATGACTTCCTTGAGGGACGCCGGATGTAGCACGGACCAGACGGGACTGTATGTTTTTAAATAAGACTCTTTGTGTCCTTCCATCTAGGTAGCTGGAGATCCACGTTAAGAGGTCTTTAGGAAAACCCAGCATATTCAGTTTACTCAACAAGAGTGAGTGATTAACTGAATCGAATGCTTTGCTGAAGTCTGTGTAAATTACATCGGTTTGATATCCCTTACAAAAGCCATCTATGACAAAGGATGTCAACTCCAATAAGTTTGTGGTGGTGGAGCGACGCTTAATAAAGCCATGCTGACAAGGAGTGATAATCGAAGAGCAAAGGTGTTGCAAATGAGGGGTAATTAATTTTTCAAATAACTTTGGAATTGCCGACAACTTAGAGATGCCTCTGTAGTTGGCAGCCTCGGACTTTTTCCCTTTTTTATGTAGGGGAATTATAAATGATTCCTTCCACATAAGGGGAAAAATCGAGGTTTCCAAAGATAAGTTGAAAAGTCTTAGAAGAGGTTTGCACAGAGCCCTGGCGCAGTATTTTAGCACACAGCCTGGTACTCCGTCGGGGCCTGGCGAATAAATGGGTTTTACCCTTAAAAGACCAGATAATAAGTTATTCTCAGAAAAAAACGGACGCGTAACGGATGCGTAAGGCTGATCAGTCAGTTTAGGAGGAGAATAAGTTGTTTGAAAAAATTCTGCGAATAGATCGGCAATGGCCTGATCCGAAGTCGCAGAAGAATTTTCAAACGTAAGCAGGGGTGAAAAAGATACGTGGTTACGCTTAGTGTTTACAAAATTATAAAACTGCTTTGGATCCTGAGTAAATTGTATCCGGCAGCGGTCAATATAATTCCTATAACATTCAGCGTTATGCACGGTAAAATTCGACCGAGCTAATAGGTATCTTGCGACATCCACACTACTGCATGTTTTTTTATATTTAAGTAAAAGCTTATTTTTTTTGTTTTTTAAGTTAGTAAGGCACCTTGTAAACCAAGGAGGATTTGCTGAAGCGGACGGATATTTCCAAGGCACACATGAGTCAAAAAATTTATTTAAAGTAAAATAAAATTTTTCTAAAGTGACATTAAGATCAGTGCACGCCAGAATATCAGACCAGTTAAATGTTTCTATAAGGCTATTAAGTTTCTGAAAATCAGCTTTACGGAAACAGCGAATCTTATTTACCACGCTCGGAGACATCTGATCGATACCAGGAGTGGTTTCGATTGAGACCTCCAGCGTGGGGTGATATGGATCCTCTGGGGTTGAAAGGGGGAAAGCTCTGGAGAGAGCAGTACCATCCGGATCAGATACAAAACATAAGTCTAAAAGCCGACCTAGCGAATTTCTAACATGATTGATCTGACCTAGGGACATGTCAAACATGCCCGCGGTGAAGTCATGGTAAGTTATAAGTGACAAAGATGGTGAGTTGTCAACGTTGGACCACTTTAATTCTGGGATATTAAAGTCGCCCACCGCTACGAGTTGGTCACGATCCGTCATAAGATTAGAGACGTATCGAATGGCGGACAAATGCTGCCAATATGTAGGCGGTTCAGACATAGGAGGTATATATGAACAAGTAATGTATAAAGCTTTAACGGACATAGTGATTTTAACGCAAATAAATTCTATGTCACCAAACTCTTGTCATTTCACCTCTTCAGAAGCAAGAGTAGAGTCTACAGAAATGAGGACTCCACCTCCTCTTCGCCGAGATCGATCCCCTCTAAAAGTGGTGTACTTACTTGGAAAAACTTCGGAGCTAAAGATCTCCGGATTTAACCAAGTTTCTGTAAAGGCTATAATATGGGATGCAAAGAAAGAACTATCAGAATATAGTTTGGGGAGTTTGCTACGTAGCCCCCTAGTATTCCGATAGGTAAGTGTTAGTGAAGATACTAGTTTTTTGGGTTAGTGGGGAAAGAAGAAGTGGATGGTGGTCGGTGGTTCCGATATGGGGAAGTTTCACTCCCACTGGTTTTAAAACTTTTTGCTTTGCTGTACTATGCCTATGTTCTTGGACGAAGAAGTTCTCTGGCCAAAAACTAGGTGAACAAATGCCTTGAACATCAGCGGGGGCACCCGAATCTTTAAAGATGACGTGCGCCTTAAATATGTGTATTTAAATTTGTGTATGTCCTCCACCTTTATATCTGCTTTAGTTTTGGCTTTGATATACATAAGCCAAGATATCAATCTCAGAAGTATCAGGGGCAAGCCGAGAAACAAATATAAGTTTCGATGGAGGGATCATCTGTAAGGGTTTTGGTGTCGCAGGTACAAGAACTGCAGCATCAGTCGGTGCCGGTGGTCCGGACTGTGGAATACCCTTTTGGGTGACTCTAATGGGGGTTTCGTTCCCTAGGACCTGTGGCATCACTTGAAGGGATGCTATGGCGGACATATCAGGCAATTGCTCATTATCCCTTAGAAATTCGGACGAATTTTTCTTAGTTCTAGCCCTTGGGGTGGCCAGCGATATAAGCGGCTGCATTAATGTCGGCTTAGCAGGCTTAGGCGGATCAGAGACAGCGGATTTCTTACGCTTAGGGGCCTCATTTAGCAGCTGAAGGCCACTAAACTGAGTGTCAAGCGCACAGAGCTGGTCATTGGTTTTACGAAAACCAGTGATCAACTCTTTAAATCCATTTTTGGTCTGTCTCATGAAAGACCTCATTTCGCCTTGCACGGCACGACAATTTTCACAACAAAAATGTATCCCAGACCTACGGGAAATGGCATCCGAAACTGATGCAGTGAACGCGGCACACTTGGCGTGTACGACGTTCTCACAAAGCCAGCAATGGATGCCAGGCTGGGATGATGAAATTGCCTTGTTACAAGACTTGATAGCACACACAAGTTTAAATTCCATATTTTTTAATAAATAAAACAAAATTTATATATAAAAGGTTAAAAAACACTATACCTTGAACCACTGTGCCAAATAGGAAGCCGAAGCGGGAGCTTTGGAGAGTGCAAAGGAGAAATGCAGAAATACAGATAAGACGGGGAAGAAGCAGAGCTGAGCTATGCTTGGAATAGATGTTAGACAAATTATTAATTCGACTCCAAATATACCACAGCACTCGCGAAGCGATACGGTTTAAGCTTTAAAATTGTTAAGATTCACAATATATTTAATTCACAAGTATGTAAACACCGGTTTACCAATTTTTATCATAAACGCAGTGCGCACAAAAAAACACGACCGTTCGCTTAAGAGAAAGAGAGGGAAGTCCTATCCATTTCTATCCAGTATCCCAAAGAAATAAATACACTTTTAGTAATATAGGGGTCGTTAAATTCTTTTGATAAAACCATGGTCAGCTTTAGCTTTATTAACCACGATTAGAGATTACAGTTTAATAGGACACCTGAGTTTTTTTTTTCAAGGCAATCTCCATACATACCATGGAGAGGACTAGAACGATAAAAAGACATAAGTTTGCATTTTGATCCATTAAGTATTAAATCATTCGCTTAGCACCATTTTTTAAATTTTTAAAATTAAGTCAGCATTGGGCAGAAATGGATTTGTATTGGAGACAAAGTGTACGGGCGTTATGTATCTTTTGCATATATCGGTTCATCTTTAGCGAGCTTAGAATCCACTCAGATTTCTACCGGAATCAGAATCTTTGCAAAGCTTTACTTTGTCTTTCTCTCCCCTTTGTTAAGTAGTTGTTTAAGACGAGTCGTAGAGTATGCATGGCGATCGAAGTGGTGAAGAAGGTTATGGTACCACAAGGGATTCAAGCTTACCCATTCTTAAATAATCAATTGTAACCTAATATATATAAAAAACATTAAGTAATTAGAATGTAAATAAATGAATGACGTTTAATGCACTTAACTTGGACAATTACTCTCCTCCTCAACTCCTTTATTCTTCTCGACAAGTAGGAAGCTAAAGGAACAAAACGCTAGCCCATTGTGGCTCTCTCACTTTGGAAGACCTTACACAAGTGTGAGTGGATACAGAAAATAATCCATGCTAGGCGAGCGAGACTTCCACTTCCAGTCTAAAACAATGGCAAAGGGTGGCAACGCCGACAGCTTATTTGCACTCCAAAAGGATCTTCACAATCAGCTCAACCAACTCAAAATAAACTACAAAAAGGACAGCAAAAGGTCTCGGAAAACTAAGCAATATTTCCAACTTAGTCTATCCAAACTCAAATTATTAAGCCAGCAATTCAACAAGAATCATCAAGAGTTCGTAACCGCTGGCTACCCCACACCAGTTCCTAACTTTTCTGGGAAGTATACAGATTGGCTAGCGTTCCATGATCTACCATGATAAGCTTTCCATATGCAACTCATTCACCAGAACCAGGAGTTGTCAAATATTCAGCGGTTACATTTCTTTAAGCAAGCGCTGCCTAAAGAGTAGGACCAAGATGTACACCAAATGGAATTAACGGATGGCGCCTACACTATCGCATGGGATCTTATCATCAAACGCTATGATAACCCACGTTTACAATTCATGCACAACATGAATCTTAATTGCTGGGAATGACAGCTCAGATCACTGGGATCGGTGATAACTCAAAGAAAACGTGTAGATTTAGTACAGAGCTTCAAAAGCCTATGTGCATACCCTTAATTACCCTTATAATAACTTCATAAAATTTAAAACTTTTTATATGCACTTATAAGAAGTAATTTCAACTTTCAACCTGCCAATTTCAATACTTGTCAGCATCTTCAAGATTACTCTGATCCCACTTTTACCAAGCCAGGTCGTATCGACGTTGCCTTCGATGTAGATCTAACACCATATTTGTTGCTACCAGATTTACGAAAATGAGCTCCAAATCAAACAATTGCTCAACACAGTCAATTTAAGTCACTTAAATGGATCGTGTTTGGACATAGCGATGAAACAAGATTAAATGTAGCAACCATTCGATGCCATCATTCTAAGAGCAACACCATCATTTCTAGCGTAACTGCACCAGACATCTCAATGGAAAATACCTAGTCCGGCTTCCGCTAAAAACTAAATTTGACAAAAAACAAGTCATTGGAAAATCTCACATCACCATCAAGGAATATTTGGACCTTAACGTTACGTGTTTGCAGCAGATACCCTGTATCGCTGTATCGACTTGCACCAGGATGGTACTCAATTTCAACGAATCTTATGGAGGAATGATCAAAACGAAATGTGATCAAAACGGAATGATCAAAACGAATGAAAAAACAAAAAGCCTAAATACTGCCACTTTTAGCACAGCATCAGCATCATCAGTACCACATTATTTATTTATTGATTATTATTAACAATGATCTGTTATTCTAGATTATTACAAAAAGGATACATTAACTAAAATTAAGGAGACATTACGCGAAATGGATCGTGTTTAGCAAAATTAGACCTAGAAATTGGTAATCAAAGGGGTCGGAAGTATCTAGTTACTCTATTAGAAATAAAAAAAAAAAATTTTGAAGAAGTAATTTTGAGTCCACCTGTCCAAGAATAAACACATGTCGGAGCATAACCCCAGCCCAAGTACCGCGCTCTTTTAATGGAGGTAGGTTTAATAGTTATGTATAACCGGAACGATATGACGGAAGGCCAGTGACAGTATCCCAGTTTAAATTTTTTAATGAAAATAACAGAAACTGCTTTTGGATAGATTCAATCCTCTTTTGATGAACAAAGTATTGCGGACTCCAAACGCACGAACAGTATTCCAAGATAGTATTCCAAAATAGGACGAACCAAAGCTACATATAGAGTTTTAGTTGTGAAAGGATCAGAAAATTTTGAAAAAATTAAAATTTTTTGACTAACGTTTGATAAAAGCTAGCACACCCCTGGCTTTATATACTATCAATGATATATGTTCATTTAACCACAACTTTTTATCAAAAAGGACTCCAAGATCGTTAATTAAGGAAACACGATCTAAAACGTTATTACCAAGTGAGTATGGGACGATGTGAGGCACACTGCGATTGAACGTCATAACCTTACACTTTGAGCAGTTAAGTAAAAGGAGATTGTTTGAACACCACAAGAAGACTTCGTTAAGGTCTAATTGCATGTGTCTATGAAGGAAATGGTCTGAGAAAGAAAAACATAACTTGACATCATCCCTCATATAAAACTTGGTAAATCGTTAACAAAAAGAACAATCAGAAGAGGTCCAAAGTGACTACCTTGTGGGACACCAGATGTAACGTTTACAATCTTTAAACAAAACACGCTGCTTGCGGTTCGCTAGATAAGAGGTCAACCGCTGTACGATTTGTGGAGAAAACCTCATAAGATACAGCTTATGTAGGAGGAAATGATGGTTCACAGAATCGGATGCTTTGCTAAAATCAGTGTATACCACATCAGTTTGCATGCGGCTCAGAAAACCTCTGTGGATAAACGAAGTGAATTCATGAAGGTTAGTTGTGGTAAAGCGATGCTTGACAAATTTTGACAAATAAATGTTGATTATGTGTGGTAATTTATAGGTATAAGAAAATTTGAGGTTATATAAATCAGATGAATAAGTTGTTTGAAAAAATGACGCAAAGAGATTAGCAATCAGAAGAATGTGAAATATTTGTATACGATAGGGAAGGAAGGATCATATTGACAAAAGAATAGAAAGAGCTCGGATTATTACATTAGTTTACCTTAGTTTAGTTTAGAATTTATAATATACTGCTTATACAGTTAATTGTTGAGAATAATAAACTGGTTGCGAATATTCAAAGAGTTTGACTGATGAAACAAGGATCCTGACTTAAGACACTTTTTGTAAGCTCTAGATTTCCTGTTCTTAAGACGAGAAAGGTGTTTATTAAGCCAAGGTGGTTTTATTGAAAATGATGATTGGACTTCAGGACCAAATTTATTCAATGCATTTCGTAAAAGGAATCCATAGCAACTTCAATTGTGTTATATTAATATTACTATTTCATTATATTTGAATTTGAAAAGATGACAACGGAAAAAGACAGTGTTAAAAAATACCTAACAATTAAGTTCCAAAAGATTATTTAAAAAAAATAAGAATGGTAACACTAAAAAATAAGTTATATATATAAGTATATGTTAAATAAAGCAAGGCGTCAATAGTGTATAGACAAAAATCCAAAGCCAAAGCCTGCGTATTATTTTTGGTCGTTCGATCCGGATATTAGGTAAGCCCCCAACAAATTGTGTTTGTAGATGACAGAAAAATCCAATCGATTTCAGCCAAATGATTGCGAGGGCAATAAAATTTGTCTTTCTTAAGCATTTAAAACGTGGTTGAACATTAAAGCCAGCATCATTATGAGACACATCAATTATCACCGATGCTAATAGTGTAGGATGGTGAAAGTCTTCAGACTGTCGTAGAGGATGACACATTGGAAAATATAAGGTCTCGAAATCAACCAAGAGTGTTATGAATTGAGTAAAGTTGGAGTAGTGCAAAATCAGTTAGGCCATTGATAAAGTCGTTATGACAACTGGAAAGCAGGGAATTGTCATCCTCAGACGGGATCCAGGAAATGAGGGGAAGGCTTAAATCTTCCATGATTAGGATTAAATCAGAGTCATTCACCTACGAAAAAACATACTTAATGGCCTCAAGGTGAAATATATATATATATATCTTCAACTATGGGAGGAATAAGAAACAGGTCAGGAAAATATGAGACGAGCCAGTTAAAATTTTCACCGCAATAAATTTTATTGCGAACTCATTCCAGGAAGGAATAAGTTTAGCATAAGAGTACCAGTTTAGGTACTCATTATTAACAGCAATGAGGACAATACCTAAGGACCCCAAGGGGGCGGCGAGGGCAAGCCACCATCACTCCATGGGAAGACAGAATCAACGTAGACTTAACGGTTCCCGGAGCAGCAAGTGGTCAGCGGGAAAAGTAACCAAAAAGGGTGGGGGGGGAGATCAGCACGCCGTGCAGCCGTGTTTAGAAAATGCGGCAGGGTGAGCGTCAACGAAGGAGAAAGAAGTTGAGGGGGTGACGCAGGGCGTAGCGGGCCCCCGAGGTCCGTTTAACGACAACGAAGGTCCGTGGCCGAGAGGTACGAGGGGGCACGGACGGCGACCCGCCAACGGGAGAGTGACGTGATTTTGGGAGCAGGATTAACGCCAGGAGCTGAACCAGCGAGGATTAACGGGCGCTCCAATCAGTATATAAGGAGGCCCATTGGAGCAGATCGAGACTTCTTTTGGATTGAGAGTCTTTTTGGAGACCGCCTGTGGAGAGTTCGCCATTCAAGTGTTAGAGGGTTTCTAAAAAGGATTCGGGTTTGTTTGAGTTGAAGGACCGCATTTGGAGAATCCGACAGCCAAACGCAAGGAGAGCGAATAGACAAATAAGGAACGGATCCATTGCTGGACTTTCCTCCACAAAACCCAGGGCCGTGTAGTCGATTTGGTCCATTCCCGAAAACGGCAGGTAGCCTTGCAAGGAAGTGAGGAAAGGATACGTCTGGCGTAATCCTTACCGACTCCTGAAATCGCAACCAATAGGCGTGCTCCTTCGAAACAAGGATAGACTGACTCGGGATCGCACGCCCGGTGTACTCGAAACGTAAAGGACGAGACACAAGACAAAACCAGGGTGGGGAAATCGAGTATGGGCATTCCCGAACACGGCCTTGCAAGGAAGTGAAGAAAGGATAAGTCTGGCGTACGCGTTACCAATTCCTGGAATCGCAACCAACAGGCGTGGTCCTGCGAAACAAGGATCGGCCGACTCGAGAAACTCACGCCCAAGTCAAAGACCGAGTAAGAACACCCTAGTCACCAGCCCCGCCACTACAAACTCGGGTTCGCAGACGGGTACTCACGGTGTCCTAGTGTAGCGGGAGCGACAGTCCGCAGCCAACTTCTAATCCCGGCCCGCCGGCGCGTATGCACGGTGGTTCCCGGGAGTAGAGGGGCGAAAGAGCACTTCCAATCGTCTGACCAGTCGCAGTCGCCCCAAGTGGTTGTTTTCAAGGCAAAAGGACGGAAGGTAGCGGAATCGCTAGCAGCGCGGCGACAGGAGTACCATCGGTGACGGAGTAGCTTCGGCGTATCCTGAACAACCCGCTGAGGACGCCGACGACGGAGCCGGCAGAAACGGAAGGAGCAACGAGGAAGAGAGAAAGAAAACCTTTGGTTTTGTAAAGAGATCTCAAAATAATAAGTGTGCAAATCTCGAGCTATTTGTATTATTTTCTGGGCATGGGCAATCCCGTCGAATCTCTAAATCTCTAGTGGGACACCAGATGTAACGTTTACAATCTTTAAACAAAACACGCTGCTTGCGGTTCGCTAGATAAGAGGTCAACCGCTGTACGATTTGTGGAGAAAACCTCATAAGATACAGCTTATGTAGGAGGAAATGATGGTTCACAGAATCGGATGCTTTGCTAAAATCAGTGTATACCACATCAGTTTGCATGCGGCTCAGAAAACCTCTGTGGATAAACGAAGTGAATTCATGAAGGTTAGTTGTGGTAAAGCGATGCTTGACAAATTTTGACAAATAAATGTTGATTATGTGTGGTAATTTATAGGTATAAGAAAATTTGAGGTTATATAAATCAGATGAATAAGTTGTTTGAAAAAATGACGCAAAGAGATTAGCAATCAGAAGAATGTGAAATATTTGTATACGATAGGGAAGGAAGGATCATATTGACAAAAGAATAGAAAGAGCTCGGATTATTACATTAGTTTACCTTAGTTTAGTTTAGAATTTATAATATACTGCTTATACAGTTAATTGTTGAGAATAATAAACTGGTTGCGAATATTCAAAGAGTTTGACTGATGAAACAAGGATCCTGACTTAAGACACTTTTTGTAAGCTCTAGATTTCCTGTTCTTAAGACGAGAAAGGTGTTTATTAAGCCAAGGTGGTTTTATTGAAAATGATGATTGGACTTCAGGACCAAATTTATTCAATGCATTTCGTAAAAGGAATCCATAGCAACTTCAATTGTGTTATATTAATATTACTATTTCATTATATTTGAATTTGAAAAGATGACAACGGAAAAAGACAGTGTTAAAAAATACCTAACAATTAAGTTCCAAAAGATTATTTAAAAAAAATAAGAATGGTAACACTAAAAAATAAGTTATATATATAAGTATATGTTAAATAAAGCAAGGCGTCAATAGTGTATAGACAAAAATCCAAAGTCAAAAGCCTGCGTATTATTTTTGGTCGTTCGATCCGGATATTAGGTAAACCCCCAACAAATTGTGTTTGTAGATGACAGAAAATTCCAATCGATTTCAGCCAAATGATTGCGAGGGCAATAAAATTTGTCTTTCTTAAGCATTTAAAACGTGGTTGAACATTAAAGCCAGCATCATTATGAGACACATCAATTATCACCGATGCTAATAGTGTAGGATGGTGAAAGTCTTCAGACTGTCGTAGAGGATGACACATTGGAAAATATAAGGTCTCGAAATCAACCAAGAGTGTTATGAATTGAGTAAAGTTGGAGTAGTGCAAAATCAGTTAGGCCATTGATAAAGTCGTTATGACAACTGGAAAGCAGGGAATTGTCATCCTCAGACGGGATCCAGGAAATGAGGGGAAGGCTTCAATCTTCCATGATTAGGATTAAATCAGAGTCATTCACCTACGAAAAAAAATACTTAATGGCCTCAAGGTGAAATATATATATATATATCTTCAACTATGGGAGGAATAAGAAACAGGTCAGGAAAATATGAGACGAGCCAGTTAAAATTTTCACCGCAATAAATTTTATTGCGAACTCATTCCAGGAAGGAATAAGTTTAGCATAAGAGTACCAGTTTAGGTACTCATTATTAACAGCAATGAGGACAATACCTAAGGACCCCAAGGGGGCGGCGAGGGCAAGCCACCGTCACTCCATGGGAAGACAGAATCAACGTAGACTTAACGGTTCCCGGAGCAGCAAGTGGTCAGCGGGAAAAGTAACCAAAAAAGGGTGGGGGGGAGATCAGCACGCCGTGCAGCCGTGTTTAGAAAATGCGGCAGGGTGAGCGTCAACGAAGGAGAAAGAAGTTGAGGGGGTGACGCAGGGCGTAGCGGGCCCCCGAGGTCCGTTTAACGACAACGAAGGTCCGTGGCCGAGAGGTACGAGGGGGGCACGGACGGCGACCCGCCAACGGGAGAGTGACGTGATTTTGGGAGCAGGATTAACGCCAGGAGCTGAACCAGCGAGGATTAACGGGCGCTCCAATCAGTATATAAGGAGGCCCATTGGAGCAGATCGAGACTTCTTTTGGATTGAGAGTCTTTTTGGAGACCGCCTGTGGAGAGTTCGCCATTCAAGTGTTAGAGGGTTTCTAAAAAGGATTCGGGTTTGTTTGAGTTGAAGGACCGCATTTGGAGAATCCGACAGCCAAACGCAAGGAGAGCGAATAGACAAATAAGGAACGGATCCATTGCTGGACTTTCCTCCACAAAACCCAGGGCCGTGTAGTCGATTTGGTCCATTCCTGAAAACGGCAGGTAGCCTTGCAAGGAAGTGAGGAAAGGATACGTCTGGCGTAATCCTTACCGACTCCTGAAATCGCAACCAATAGGCGTGCTCCTTCGAAACAAGGATAGACTGACTCGGGATCGCACGCCCGGTGTACTCGAAACGTAAAGGACGAGACACAAGACAAAACCAGGGTGGGGAAATCGAGTATGGGCATTCCCGAACACGGCCTTGCAAGGAAGTGAAGAAAGGATAAGTCTGGCGTACGCGTTACCAATTCCTGGAATCGCAACCAACAGGCGTGGTCCTGCGAAACAAGGATCGGCCGACTCGAGAAACTCACGCCCAAGTCAAAGACCGAGTAAGAACACCCTAGTCACCAGCCCCGCCACTACAAACTCGGGTTCGCAGACGGGTACTCACGGTGTCCTAGTGTAGCGGGAGCGACAGTCCGCAGCCAACTTCTAATCCCGGCCCGCCGGCGCGTATGCACGGTGGTTCCCGGGAGTAGAGGGGCGAAAGAGCACTGCCAATCGTCTGACCAGTCGCAGTCGCCCCAAGTGGTTGTTTTCAAGGCAAAAGGACGGAAGGTAGCGGAATCGCTAGCAGCGCGGCGACAGGAGTACCATCGGTGACGGAGTAGCTTCGGCGTATCCTGAACAACCCGCTCAGGACGCCGACGACGGAGCCGGCAGAAACGGAAGGAGCAACGAGGAAGAGAGAAAGAAAACCTTTGGTTTTGTAAAGAGATCTCAAAATAATAAGTGTGCAAATCTCGAGCTATTTGTATTATTTTCTGGGCATGGGCAATCCCGTCGAATCTCTAAATCTCTAGTGGGACACCAGATGTAACGTTTACAATCTTTAAACAAAACACGCTGCTTGCGGTTCGCTAGATAAGAGGTCAACCGCTGTACGATTTGTGGAGAAAACCTCATAAGATACAGCTTATGTAGGAGGAAATGATGGTTCACAGAATCGGATGCTTTGCTAAAATCAGTGTATACCACATCAGTTTGCATGCGGCTCAGAAAACCTCTGTGGATAAACGAAGTGAATTCATGAAGGTTAGTTGTGGTAAAGCGATGCTTGACAAATTTTGACAAATAAATGTTGATTATGTGTGGTAATTTATAGGTATAAGAAAATTTGAGGTTATATAAATCAGATGAATAAGTTGTTTGAAAAAATGACGCAAAGAGATTAGCAATCAGAAGAATGTGAAATATTTGTATACGATAGGGAAGGAAGGATCATATTGACAAAAGAATAGAAAGAGCTCGGATTATTACATTAGTTTACCTTAGTTTAGTTTAGAATTTATAATATACTGCTTATACAGTTAATTGTTGAGAATAATAAACTGGTTGCGAATATTCAAAGAGTTTGACTGATGAAACAAGGATCCTGACTTAAGACACTTTTTGTAAGCTCTAGATTTCCTGTTCTTAAGACGAGAAAGGTGTTTATTAAGCGAAGGTGGTTTTATTGAAAATGATGATTGGACTTCAGGACCAAATTTATTCAATGCATTTCGTAAAAGGAATCCATAGCAACTTCAATTGTGTTATATTAATATTACTATTTCATTATATTTGAATTTGAAAAGATGACAACGGAAAAAGACAGTGTTAAAAAATACCTAACAATTAAGTTCCAAAAGATTATTTAAAAAAAATAAGAATGGTAACACTAAAAAATAAGTTATATATATAAGTATATGTTAAATAAAGCAAGGCGTCAATAGTGTATAGACAAAAATCCAAAGTCAAAAGCCTGCGTATTATTTTTGGTCGTTCGATCCGGATATTAGGTAAACCCCCAACAAATTGTGTTTGTAGATGACAGAAAATTCCAATCGATTTCAGCCAAATGATTGCGAGGGCAATAAAATTTGTCTTTCTTAAGCATTTAAAACGTGGTTGAACATTAAAGCCAGCATCATTATGAGACACATCAATTATCACCGATGCTAATAGTGTAGGATGGTGAAAGTCTTCAGACTGTCGTAGAGGATGACACATTGGAAAATATAAGGTCTCGAAATCAACCAAGAGTGTTATGAATTGAGTAAAGTTGGAGTAGTGCAAAATCAGTTAGGCCATTGATAAAGTCGTTATGACAACTGGAAAGCAGGGAATTGTCATCCTCAGACGGGATCCAGGAAATGAGGGGAAGGCTTAAATCTTCCATGATTAGGATTAAATCAGAGTCATTCACCTACGAAAAAACATACTTAATGGCCTCAAGGTGAAATATATATATATATATCTTCAACTATGGGAGGAATAAGAAACAGGTCAGGAAAATATGAGACGAGCCAGTTAAAATTTTCACCGCAATAAATTTTATTGCGAACTCATTCCAGGAAGGAATAAGTTTAGCATAAGAGTACCAGTTTAGGTACTCATTATTAACAGCAATGAGGACAATACCTAAGGACCCCAAGGGGGCGGCGAGGGCAAGCCACCGTCACTCCATGGGAAGACAGAATCAACGTAGACTTAACGGTTCCCGGAGCAGCAAGTGGTCAGCGGGAAAAGTAACCTAAAAGGGTGGGGGGGGAGATCAGCACGCCGTGCAGCCGTGTTTAGAAAATGCGGCAGGGTGAGCGTCAACGAAGGAGAAAGAAGTTGAGGGGGTGACGCAGGGCGTAGCGGGCCCCCGAGGTCCGTTTAACGACAACGAAGGTCCGTGGCCGAGAGGTACGAGGGGGCACGGACGGCGACCCGCCAACGGGAGAGTGACGTGATTTTGGGAGCAGGATTAACGGCAGGAGCTGAACCAGCGAGAATTAACGGGCGCTCCAATCAGTATATAAGGAGGCCCATTGGAGCAGATCGAGACTTCTTTTGGATTGAGAGTCTTTTTGGAGACCGCCTGTGGAGAGTTCGCCATTCAAGTGTTAGAGGGTTTCTAAAACCGCATTTGGAGAATCCGACAGCCAAACGCAAGGAGAGCGAATAGACAAATAAGGAACGGATCCATTGCTGGACTTTCCTCCACAAAACCCAGGGCCGTGTAGTCGATTTGGTCCATTCCCGAAAACGGCAGGTAGCCTTGCAAGGAAGTGAGGAAAGGATACGTCTGGCGTAATCCTTACCGACTCCTGAAATCGCAACCAATAGGCGTGCTCCTTCGAAACAAGGATAGACTGACTCGGGATCGCACGCCCGGTGTACTCGAAACGTAAAGGACGAGACACAAGACAAAACCAGGGTGGGGAAATCGAGTATGGGCATTCCCGAACACGGCCTTGCAAGGAAGTGAAGAAAGGATAAGTCTGGCGTACGCGTTACCAATTCCTGGAATCGCAACCAACAGGCGTGGTCCTGCGAAACAAGGATCGGCCGACTCGAGAAACTCACGCCCAAGTCAAAGACCGAGTAAGAACACCCTAGTCACCAGCCCCGCCACTACAAACTCGGGTTCGCAGACGGGTACTCACGGTGTCCTAGTGTAGCGGGAGCGACAGTCCGCAGCCAACTTCTAATCCCGGCCCGCCGGCGCGTATGCACGGTGGTTCCCGGGAGTAGAGGGGCGAAAGAGCACTGCCAATCGTCTGACCAGTCGCAGTCGCCCCAAGTGGTTGTTTTCAAGGCAAAAGGACGGAAGGTAGCGGAATCGCTAGCAGCGCGGCGACAGGAGTACCATCGGTGACGGAGTAGCTTCGGCGTATCCTGAACAACCCGCTGAGGACGCCGACGACGGAGCCGGCAGAAACGGAAGGAGCAACGAGGAAGAGAGAAAGAAAACCTTTGGTTTTGTAAAGAGATCTCAAAATAATAAGTGTGCAAATCTCGAGCTATTTGTATTATTTTCTGGGCATGGGCAATCCCGTCGAATCTCTAAATCTCTAGTGGGACACCAGATGTAACGTTTACAATCTTTAAACAAAACACGCTGCTTGCGGTTCGCTAGATAAGAGGTCAACCGCTGTACGATTTGTGGAGAAAACCTCATAAGATACAGCTTATGTAGGAGGAAATGATGGTTCACAGAATCGGATGCTTTGCTAAAATCAGTGTATACCACATCAGTTTGCATGCGGCTAAGAAAACCTCTGTGGATAAACGAAGTGAATTCATGAAGGTTAGTTGTGGTAAAGCGATGCTTGACAAATTTTGACAAATAAATGTTGATTATGTGTGGTAATTTATAGGTATAAGAAAATGTGAGGTTATATAAATCAGATGAATAAGTTATTTGAAAAAATGACGCAAAGAGATTAGCAATCAGAAGAATGTGAAATATTTGTATACGATAGGGAAGGAAGGATCATATTGACAAAAGAATAGAAAGAGCTCGGATTATTACATTAGTTTACCTTAGTTTAGTTTAGAATTTATAATATACTGCTTATACAGTTAATTGTTGAGAATAATAAACTGGTTGCGAATATTCAAAGAGTTTGACTGATGAAACAAGGATCCTGACTTAAGACACTTTTTGTAAGCTCTAGATTTCCTGTTCTTAAGACGAGAAAGGTGTTTATTAAGCGAAGGTGGTTTTATTGAAAATGATGATTGGACTTCAGGACCAAATTTATTCAATGCATTTCGTAAAAGGAATCCATAGCAACTTCAATTGTGTTATATTAATATTACTATTTCATTATATTTGAATTTGAAAAGATGACAACGGAAAAAGACAGTGTTAAAAAATACCTAACAATTAAGTTCCAAAAGATTATTTAAAAAAAATAAGAATGGTAACACTAAAAAATAAGTTATATATATAAGTATATGTTAAATAAAGCAAGGCGTCAATAGTGTATAGACAAAAATCCAAAGTCAAAAGCCTGCGTATTATTTTTGGTCGTTCGATCCGGATATTAGGTAAACCCCCAACAAATTGTGTTTGTAGATGACAGAAAATTCCAATCGATTTCAGCCAAATGATTGCGAGGGCAATAAAATTTGTCTTTCTTAAGCATTTAAAACGTGGTTGAACATTAAAGCCAGCATCATTATGAGACACATCAATTATCACCGATGCTAATAGTGTAGGATGGTGAAAGTCTTCAGACTGTCGTAGAGGATGACACATTGGAAAATATAAGGTCTCGAAATCAACCAAGAGTGTTATGAATTGAGTAAAGTTGGAGTAGTGCAAAATCAGTTAGGCCATTGATAAAGTCGTTATGACAACTGGAAAGCAGGGAATTGTCATCCTCAGACGGGATCCAGGAAATGAGGGGAAGGCTTAAATCTTCCATGATTAGGATTAAATCAGAGTCATTCACCTACGAAAAAACATACTTAATGGCCTCAAGGTGAAATATATATATATATATCTTCAACTATGGGAGGAATAAGAAACAGGTCAGGAAAATATGAGACGAGCCAGTTAAAATTTTCACCGCAATAAATTTTATTGCGAACTCATTCCAGGAAGGAATAAGTTTAGCATAAGAGTACCAGTTTAGGTACTCATTATTAACAGCAATGAGGACAATACCTAAGGACCCCAAGGGGGCGGCGAGGGCAAGCCACCCATTGGAGCAGATCGAGACTTCTTTTGGATTGAGAGTCTTTTTGGAGACCGCCTGTGGAGAGTTCGCCATTCAAGTGTTAGAGGGTTTCTAAAAAGGATTCGGGTTTGTTTGAGTTGAAGGACCGCATTTGGAGAATCCGACAGCCAAACGCAAGGAGAGCGAATAGACAAATAAGGAACGGATCCATTGCTGGACTTTCCTCCACAAAACCCAGGGCCGGGTAGTCGATTTGGTCCATTCCCGAAAACGGCAGGTAGCCTTGCAAGGAAGTGAGGAAAGGATACGTCTGGCGTAATCCTTACCGACTCCTGAAATCGCAACCAATAGGCGTGCTCCTTCGAAACAAGGATAGACTGACTCGGGATCGCACGCCTGGTGTACTCGAAACGTAAAGGACGAGACACAAGACAAAACCAGGGTGGGGAAATCGAGTATGGGCATTCCCGAACACGGCCTTGCAAGGAAGTGAAGAAAGGATAAGTCTGGCGTACGCGTTACCAATTCCTGGAATCGCAACCAACAGGCGTGGTCCTGCGAAACAAGGATCGGCCGACTCGAGAAACTCACGCCCAAGTCAAAGACCGAGTAAGAACACCCTAGTCACCAGCCCCGCCACTACAAACTCGGGTTCGCAGACGGGTACTCACGGTGTCCTAGTGTAGCGGGAGCGACAGTCCGCAGCCAACTTCTAATCCCGGCCCGCCGGCGCGTATGCACGGTGGTTCCCGGGAGTAGAGGGGCGAAAGAGCACTGCCAATCGTCTGACCAGTCGCAGTCGCCCCAAGTGGTTGTTTTCAAGGCAAAAGGACGGAAGGTAGCGGAATCGCTAGCAGCGCGGCGACAGGAGTACCATCGGTGACGGAGTAGCTTCGGCGTATCCTGAACAACCCGCTCAGGACGCCGACGACGGAGCCGGCAGAAAAGGAAGGAGCAACGAGGAAGAGAGAAAGAAAACCTTTGGTTTTGTAAAGAGATCTCAAAATAATAAGTGTGCAAATCTCGAGCTATTTGTATTATTTTCTGGGCATGGGCAATCCCGTCGAATCTCTAAATCTCTAGTGGGACACCAGATGTAACGTTTACAATCTTTAAACAAAACACGCTGCTTGCGGTTCGCTAGATAAGAGGTCAACCGCTGTACGATTTGTGGAGAAAACCTCATAAGATACAGCTTATGTAGGAGGAAATGATGGTTCACAGAATCGGATGCTTTGCTAAAATCAGTGTATACCACATCAGTTTGCATGCGGCTCAGAAAACCTCTGTGGATAAACGAAGTGAATTCATGAAGGTTAGTTGTGGTAAAGCGATGCTTGACAAATTTTGACAAATAAATGTTGATTATGTGTGGTAATTTATAGGTATAAGAAAATTTGAGGTTATATAAATCAGATGAATAAGTTGTTTGAAAAAATGACGCAAAGAGATTAGCAATCAGAAGAATGTGAAATATTTGTATACGATAGGGAAGGAAGGATCATATTGACAAAAGAATAGAAAGAGCTCGGATTATTACATTAGTTTACCTTAGTTTAGTTTAGAATTTATAATATACTGCTTATACAGTTAATTGTTGAGAATAATAAACTGGTTGCGAATATTCAAAGAGTTTGACTGATGAAACAAGGATCCTGACTTAAGACACTTTTTGTAAGCTCTAGATTTCCTGTTCTTAAGACGAGAAAGGTGTTTATTAAGCGAAGGTGGTTTTATTGAAAATGATGATTGGACTTCAGGACCAAATTTATTCAATGCATTTCGTAAAAGGAATCCATAGCAACTTCAATTGTGTTATATTAATATTACTATTTCATTATATTTGAATTTGAAAAGATGACAACGGAAAAAGACAGTGTTAAAAAATACCTAACAATTAAGTTCCAAAAGATTATTTAAAAAAAATAAGAATGGTAACACTAAAAAATAAGTTATATATATAAGTATATGTTAAATAAAGCAAGGCGTCAATAGTGTATAGACAAAAATCCAAAGTCAAAAGCCTGCGTATTATTTTTGGTCGTTCGATCCGGATATTAGGTAAACCCCCAACAAATTGTGTTTGTAGATGACAGAAAATTCCAATCGATTTCAGCCAAATGATTGCGAGGGCAATAAAATTTGTCTTTCTTAAGCATTTAAAACGTGGTTGAACATTAAAGCCAGCATCATTATGAGACACATCAATTATCACCGATGCTAATAGTGTAGGATGGTGAAAGTCTTCAGACTGTCGTAGAGGATGACACATTGGAAAATATAAGGTCTCGAAATCAACCAAGAGTGTTATGAATTGAGTAAAGTTGGAGTAGTGCAAAATCAGTTAGGCCATTGATAAAGTCGTTATGACAACTGGAAAGCAGGGAATTGTCATCCTCAGACGGGATCCAGGAAATGAGGGGAAGGCTTAAATCTTCCATGATTAGGATTAAATCAGAGTCATTCACCTACGAAAAAACATACTTAATGGCCTCAAGGTGAAATATATATATATATATCTTCAACTATGGGAGGAATAAGAAACAGGTCAGGAAAATATGAGACGAGCCAGTTAAAATTTTCACCGCAATAAATTTTATTGCGAACTCATTCCAGGAAGGAATAAGTTTAGCATAAGAGTACCAGTTTAGGTACTCATTATTAACAGCAATGAGGACAATACCTAAGGACCTCAAGGGGGCGGCGAGGGCAAGCCACCGTCACTCCATGGGAAGACAGAATCAACGTAGACTTAACGGTTCCCGGAGCAGCAAGTGGTCAGCGGGAAAAGTAACCAAAAAGGGTGGGGGGGGAGATCAGCACGCCGTGCAGCCGTGTTTAGAAAATGCGGCAGGGTAAGCGTCAACGAAGGAGAAAGAAGTTGAGGGGGTGACGCAGGGCGTAGCGGGCCCCCGAGGTCCGTTTAACGACAACGAAGGTCCGTGGCCGAGAGGTACGAGGGGGCACGGACGGCGACCCGCCAACGGGAGAGTGACGTGATTTTGGGAGCAGGATTAACGGCAGGAGCTGAACCAGCGAGAATTAACGGGCGCTCCAATCAGTATATAAGGAGGCCCATTGGAGCAGATCGAGACTTCTTTTGGATTGAGAGTCTTTTTGGAGACCGCCTGTGGAGAGTTCGCCATTCAAGTGTTAGAGGGTTTCTAAAAAGGATTCGGGTTTGTTTGAGTTGAAGGACCGCATTTGGAGAATCCGACAGCCAAACGCAAGGAGAGCGAATAGACAAATAAGGAACGGATCCATTGCTGGACTTTCCTCCACAAAACCCAGGGCCGTGTAGTCGATTTGGTCCATTCCCGAAAACGGCAGGTAGCCTTGCAAGGAAGTGAGGAAAGGATACGTCTGGCGTAATCCTTACCGACTCCTGAAATCGCAACCAATAGGCGTGCTCCTTCGAAACAAGGATAGACTGACTCGGGATCGCACGCCTGGTGTACTCGAAACGTAAAGGACGAGACACAAGACAAAACCAGGGTGGGGAAATCGAGTATGGGCATTCCCGAACACGGCCTTGCAAGGAAGTGAAGAAAGGATAAGTCTGGCGTACGCGTTACCAATTCCTGGAATCGCAACCAACAGGCGTGGTCCTGCGAAACAAGGATCGGCCGACTCGAGAAACTCACGCCCAAGTCAAAGACCGAGTAAGAACACCCTAGTCACCAGCCCCGCCACTACAAACTCGGGTTCGCAGACGGGTACTCACGGTGTCCTAGTGTAGCGGGAGCGACAGTCCGCAGCCAACTTCTAATCCCGGCCCGCCGGCGCGTATGCACGGTGGTTCCCGGGAGTAGAGGGGCGAAAGAGCACTGCCAATCGTCTGACCAGTCGCAGTCGCCCCAAGTGGTTGTTTTCAAGGCAAAAGGACGGAAGGTAGCGGAATCGCTAGCAGCGCGGCGACAGGAGTACCATCGGTGACGGAGTAGCTTCGGCGTATCCTGAACAACCCGCTCAGGACGCCGACGACGGAGCCGGCAGAAAAGGAAGGAGCAACGAGGAAGAGAGAAAGAAAACCTTTGGTTTTGTAAAGAGATCTCAAAATAATGAGTGTGCAAATCTCGAGCTATTTGTATTATTTTCTGGGCATGGGCAATCGCGTCGAATCTCTAAATTCGGTGGAACGGATCCGCGAAACTCTGTGAGCTAGCCGCAGCAAAATGTGGCGAGCAGAATTAGAAAAAACAGTTCGTTACACCTAGCGCCCAAACTTCGTGATTGCATTAAGTCTAGAAAATAACATAGCAGAGAGATGGGAAAAAAGAATTGGATCTACACATTGAAAAAGGAGGAGCTGAGCGAAGTGTGTAGAGAACTCGGCCTACCAGCGGACGGGACTGTGGAAACGATGAGATCCTCAGTGGCGAGGTGGGTCGACGAATCCATGGAAGAGGAAGTATTAGCGTTAACGCACGGTCTCGAGGAAAGGTTTGGGCAAAGATCAAGCAAAGGCAGAGAGCAACCAGCGAAACCGAGAAGTTTATAGATTACGTTTAAGTTTATAGTTTATAGATTAAGTTTATAGATCCCGGTGGATTACGCCAAAGTGGCCAGACAGGTGCGAGACTGGTCGTTTCGTTTCGACGGCACAGTGGACCCGTTAGAGTTCCTCGACCGAGTGACGTGGCCCGCAAAGATATATGGATTGGCATAAACACGATCCCCAGGGCCATGCCAGAACATGCCCTGCAGGGCAGGTCACAGAGATGGTTCATCATGAACGACGAAGAATGGCCAACATGGGCGAGGTTCAAGGCATGCTTCGAGAATTTTTTCCTGCCGAAAGGATACTTCGAAAAGTTGGCGGACCAAGTTCGACTAGGGGGGGAGATCAGCACGCCGCGCAGCCGTGTTTAGAAAGTGCGGCAGGTTTAGCATCAACGGAGGAGCAAGGAGTAGAGGGGGTGACGCTAAGTGTAGCAGGCCCTCGAAATCCGCTTAGCAATAGCAGAGGTTCGTGGCCGAGGGGGACCAGGGGGCACGGACGGCGTCCCGCCAACTGGAAAGAGGCGTGATTTTGAAGCAGGATAAACGGCAGGAGCAGAATCCTAGAGGATTAACGGTCGCTCCGATCAGTATATAAGGAGGCCCATTGGAGCAGATCAGGCCAAGTCTTTTTAGGAAGCTTGCAGCGTTGAGTTGGAGAACCGCCTTTGGAGAGTCCGACATTCAAATGTTACAGCGTTTCTAAAAAGGACCCGGTGTTTTGAGTTGAAGGAACGCCGCTGGAGAGTCAAACAGCCCAAAGAGACAAGAAAGGATCCGTTGTAGGACGGTTCCTCGAAAAAACCCAGGCTATTGGAGTCGAGTTGGGCCATTCCTGACCGCGGCAGGTAGCTTTGCTAAGCGAGGGAAGGACAAGTCTGGCATACGCCTTACCGACTCCTGAAATCGCGACGAACAGGCGTGGTCTTTCACGGAAAGGACAAGCCGACTCGGGACTCATGGCCAGTGTTCCAAAAGACATAAAGGGCAACAAAAGGATCCGTTGTCGGACGGTTCCTCTAAGAGCCAGGGTATCGGAGTCGATTGGGGCCATTCCTGACCACGGTAGCTTTGCTACAATGCGAGGGAAGGACATGTTTGGCATACGCCTTACCGAATCCTTAAGTCGCGACGAACAGGTGTGGTCCTGCGAAGCAAGGATAGGCCGTCTCGTGAACTCACGTCCATGTTTTGAAACCGATCAAGGACACCCCAGTCACCCGCCAAGCAACTCCCAAACCGGACTCACTGGTGTGTCTCCGGCGTAGTGGAATCGCGAACACGGTCAGTACGGCAACTTCCAACTCTGGCTCATTAGCGCATGTGCGCGGTGTGTCCAGGTGTAGTGGGGGGCGCAACAACCACAGTGCAAGTGCACTGCGTGTCCGAGCGTAGCGAGGGGGGGCAGTCGTCAGATAAACTCCTAATCCTGGCGTAGCGGACCGGAAGAACGCTGCCTACGCTGAATTTTGTGTGAGGTAGGAAGGCCTGTTTGTGGCCAACGAAAGGGCGACAGTTAGGGGACCTACGGCAACGGTAGCAGCGACGGAGCAGCGTCAGCGGCTGGAACCACAGGAACGGCCGGAGGGAATCGCCGGCGACGGAGCCGGACGGAAACCGAAAGGAGCGGAATGGATTCGGAGCGGAGCCCGTTTCCGGGAACAAAAACAAACATCATTGTACACCTAGTCCTTTTTTTACGCGATCTCTTTTTACGCGATTTCACTTTAACGCGGTTATTTTTGCAGCGCAAATTTCTTTTTTTACGCGGATTTTTCACTTTAACGCGATTGCTTTTTTGCTTGGTTACATATTTTTACGCGTAATATTTTTTGAATATTTTTTGACAACTAAATTTTACTCTATGTGTATCAATTATTGCAAATCTAGTCATTAGTCATTTAGTTAGCGGCCGGTGCAGTTGCTTTGGTAAGACTTTTTTTTTACGCGATTTTTACGCGAAGAGGACTAGGTGTATTGGAAAAGATCATCGAAATAAAGAGATTGTAAAGTTGAACGCTATTTGTTTTATTTCTGGGCTCGGCCAATCACATCGAACTATAAATTCGGTGGAACAGACCCGCAAAATCTGTGAGCTAGCCGCGGCAAACTGTGGCGAGCGGAAGCAGAAAAACAGTTCGTTGAAAGATGGACGATCCAATTAAAACAGAGTGATCTTGAAATCAACAATTTCATAATCAGATACAGAGGAATTAAGCCAAGTTTCAGTAAGCGCGATAGCATCAAAATCAAAAGAATCACTTTGTAAAAAATAATCTCAATTAACCCAAAATACTTCGAACGTTTTGATAGCAAAGGAGAAAATACTTTGTTATTCAGTTGGAACAGTTAGGAATTCACGAATCATACTGGGCCAGGCAACACGATCAAGTGCTTTTTCGAGGTAGGAATCAGGAATGTTTTAAAAGAACATATAGAACGCTTATGTTTAAAGGTAAACTTAAAAACAGCGATTTCTTTAGAAGCTACCTTAAGATCAGACTACCTTGACATCATCAACAGTGGCGTCCGGCATAAGGCTGGCATAAGAGAGACAATATAGCCTTACGGGGAGCAACCGCCCTCAGCGTAAGTCCAGAAGATCTAACTTCAGGCGCCCCACCAGTCAGAGGCCTTGGAGACAGCGCAGCAGGAGCAAAATGTATGTTTTCCAACGATGGAGGCAACGATGGAGGGGTACCCAATAAATTAGCAGTCAGCAGGTTGTTGCTTTTCTTCTTGGAGATTCAAGATGCTCGCATCAAGAAAACCATTTCTAGTCTGCTTTATAAAAGTCCGCATCTCGGACTCGATTCGTCTTCAAGCGATGCAAAACCACGTCAGGCCAATCTTCTTATTGATAAGAGCACTGTCGGGTCAGGCAGCAGCCGCTGTTTTAGTGTAAGGTTTAGGCTTAAGTATGTACAAATCGCTTAGTTGGTCGCAAGCCGACTCTCTCTCGGCCGCTCGACTTGAACGGGCCTATCTTACGAGAGTTTTAGCTCCGCAATGTATAAGTCAGGCCGCAGTCTCTGTACATTAATTCCCTGCATAAACAATAAGCTGGTCTATCTTGTTGATCATCCAGCTTCATATGCATGCAGAATAAACCTTTTATAACGTTTCAAAATTAAACTAATTCGTCTTTGAAATTTGATACGGATTTCGGTCATTGAAAAATCTCAATGATGTCGGAAATCTTCATATATGGTATTCTTCGGTATATATGAACTATAATGTAATGTATAAAGATAAAGCGGACAAAATGATTTTAATGCAAATAAATTCTATGTCACCAAACTCTTGTAATTTCTTCAGAACACAGTTGGGTTCACCGAAATTAGGAATCCACCACCCCTTCACTAAAGATAGAGCTAAAGATTTCCGGCTTTAACCAAGTTTCTGTAATGCATATAATATAGGGAGTTTGCTACGTAGATCCCTAGTATTCTGTTAAGTAAGTGTTAGTGATGATATTAGTTTTTTTGATTAGTGGACGAAGAAGAGGTGGAAGGTCTTGAACATCAGAGCGGGCACCCGAATCTTGAAAGAAGACGTGCGCCTTATATAAAAATATTTAAATTTATTTATGTCCTCCACCTTTATATCAGCTTTTGTTTCGCCTTTGATATAGGCCGAGATATCAACTTCGGAGTCAGGCAAGCAGAGAAACAAATATATGTTTCGATGGAGGAATTACCGGTAATGGTTTTGGTGTCCCAGGTAACATAAGTCAATACCGGTTATCCGGACGGCGGCTTACCCTGTTGGGTGACTCTAAAGGAGGTTTCGTTCAATTGGATCCCTGGTATCACGGATCCGTGGTTGGGGTTTCTCAACAATTTACCTTGAACCACTGTACCAAATAAAGACAAAGCGGGAGCTTAGAAGAGAGAGCAAAGAGAGAAATGGCAAAAATAGAGATAAGAAGTTCTTTCGAAGAAGAAAAATAAGAGCCGCAATATGTGTTTCTAGGGCGGGGCAGTCGTCAAGGATATGGGAGATTGATATGGAGTCCGTGGTGCAGAACTGGCATTGATAGTTTGGTGTCTGTGAGAAGCGATGTTCGTGGGTGAGCCTGGTGTGGCTAAGTCGAAGCCGGATTATTATAGTGATCTCTCTTCTTGGTAGGTTGGAGGTCTGTAAGCAATTATTTTTGAAGCGTTTGGGGCGCACCTAGCTCGTACTTTGTAAGCCAAATGGATTATTTTGGTGTCGCTACAAAAAATGACGTTTCGCCAATCATGTACAGTCCAAGATTCGTGCATTTTGACCCACTGCTGTTTTTAGCTGTTCGCCGGCTATGAAGTCCTGCCTCCCCAAAGTTCTTTCGAACGGTTCGAGTGCTTATTTCAACTCCTTTCAACAGGAGAAACTTACTTCTTACATGTTTTGCTGATTTGAAACGATCAGTCATGCCTAATCATGAAAAAATTCGATCCTTGTGGTAGTTGGTCTTCTTTTTCTTTCCTGATCCTGGAAAATGCTTTAGAGTTTTGGTTTTCTCAAAATTTTGTAGAAAATCCTCGAAAGAAGACTTGATAAGTCCAACGTTAGAGCTAATTTCTCGGAAGCTTAAAATTTTCGATTGTAAGGCCAATATGGCCCCTTAAAAATTTGCATTCATTTTCGACATATTTAAAAAGAAAAATTTTTTTTACATAAGAAATTTAATAATTTAAAAAATGCATTCAGATCATGAAAGCTACCATAAATACCTTCAACTCGATATAATAACACACGCTCCTACCACACTAATGCAAAGTTCACATTTAGTGCAAGTACTCTACTGTATCTTATAGCTGCCATATAACTGAACGATCGACAATTGTATTTAGTAAAAATACCAACTTTCTTATTTTTGAAGATAGAAGCTTGGTACGCTTGGTATTAAGATTTTAATCTGATATTCTCATTAGTATTAGCAAAGCATATTCGATGTTTGCGCTATATATCCGGTTTTAACTGCAAGGGTATATCAACTTCGGCTCCGCCCGAAGTTAGCTTTCCTTTCTTGTTTTTTGATTAAAAAACCCATTCCATCTTATTTCTTTAGATTCTTTATATCTTATTTCCCGTGCCGACCAAGCTTCAAAGTTTACCAAAAATCTTATTCCAACAAATTAACGAAATAGAAGGATTGAGATGAGGATTGATAATCTTCATCTTACTCCATCTATATATGCTCTATGATAAATTATATACTCACATTATTAACTAAATAAAAGTGGAAATAAACTTGCAGAAACAAAGATATTTATTTAAAACAAAAATATCATCCAGGATAACTTTTCTGAAGTGTACTCTTCTTACAATCTCGATACAAATTCCTATGTTCTTGAGCACAGCATAACAAAAACTGATTTTCTTCTTTTTCAAGCGTGATGAGATCATTAAAATCTTGCATTAATTTAGCAGCGCTTTCTGCAAGGTCATTGACCAAGTGTAGGCTAAGTGTAGCAGGCCCTCGAAATCCGCTTAGCAATAGCAGAGGTTCGTGGCCGAGGGGGACCAGGGGGCACGGACGGCGTCCCGCCAACTGGAAAGAGGCGTGATTTTGAAGCAGGATAAACGGCAGGAGCAGAATCCTAGAGGATTAACGGTCGCTCCGATCAGTATATAAGGAGGCCCATTGGAGCAGATCAGGCCAAGTCTTTTTAGGAAGCTTGCAGCGTTGAGTTGGAGAACCGCCTTTGGAGAGTCCGACATTCAAATGTTACAGCGTTTCTAAAAAGGACCCGGTGTTTTGAGTTGAAGGAACGCCGCTGGAGAGTCAAACAGCCCAAAGAGACAAGAAAGGATCCGTTGTAGGACGGTTCCTCGAAAAAACCCAGGCTATTGGAGTCGAGTTGGGCCATTCCTGACCGCGGCAGGTAGCTTTGCTAAGCGAGGGAAGGACAAGTCTGGCATACGCCTTACCGACTCCTGAAATCGCGACGAACAGGCGTGGTCTTTCACGGAAAGGACAAGCCGACTCGGGACTCATGGCCAGTGTTCCAAAAGACATAAAGGGCAACAAAAGGATCCGTTGTCGGACGGTTCCTCTAGGAGCCAGGGTATCGGAGTCGATTGGGGCCATTCCTGACCACGGTAGCTTTGCTACAATGCGAGGGAAGGACATGTTTGGCATACGCCTTACCGAATCCTTAAGTCGCGACGAACAGGTGTGGTCCTGCGAAGCAAGGATAGGCCGTCTCGTGAACTCACGTCCATGTTTTGAAACCGATCAAGGACACCCCAGTCACCCGCCAAGCAACTCCCAAACCGGACTCACTGGTGTGTCTCCGGCGTAGTGGAATCGCGAACACGGTCAGTACGGCAACTTCCAACTCTGGCTCATTAGCGCATGTGCGCGGTGTGTCCAGGTGTAGTGGGGGGCGCAACAACCACAGTGCAAGTGCACTGCGTGTCCGAGCGTAGCGAGGGGGGGCAGTCGTCAGATAAACTCCTAATCCTGGCGTAGCGGACCGGAAGAACGCTGCCTACGCTGAATTTTGTGTGAGGTAGGAAGGCCTGTTTGTGGCCAACGAAAGGGCGACAGTTAGGGGACCTACGGCAACGGTAGCAGCGACGGAGCAGCGTCAGCGGCCGGAACCACAGGAACGGCCGGAGGGAATCGCCGGCGACGGAGCCGGACGGAAACCGAAAGGAGCGGAATGGATTCGGAGCGGAGCCCGTTTCCGGGAACAAAAACAAACATCATTGTACACCTAGTCCTTTTTTTACGCGATCTCTTTTTACGCGATTTCACTTTAACGCGGTTATTTTTGCAGCGCAAATTTCTTTTTTTACGCGGATTTTTCACTTTAACGCGATTGCTTTTTTGCTTGGTTACATATTTTTACGCGTAATATTTTTTGAATATTTTTTGACAACTAAATTTTACTCTATGTGTATCAATTATTGCAAATCTAGTCATTAGTCATTTAGTTAGCGGCCGGTGCAGTTGCTTTGGTAAGACTTTTTTTTACGCGATTTTTTTTTACGCGATTAGTGGCAGAACCAACAATCGCGTAAAAAAAGGACTAGGTGTATTGGAAAAGATCATCGAAATAAAGAGATTGTAAAGTTGAACGCTATTTGTTTTATTTCTGGGCTCGGCCAATCACATCGAACTATAAATTCGGTGGAACAGACCCGCAAAATCTGTGAGCTAGCCGCGGCAAACTGTGGCGAGCGGAAGCAGAAAAACAGTTCGTTGAAAGATGGACGATCCAATTAAAACAGAGTGATCTTGAAATCAACAATTTCATAATCAGATACAGAGGAATTAAGCCAAGTTTCAGTAAGCGCGATAGCATCAAAATCAAAAGAAGCACTTTGTAAAAAATAATCTCAATTAACCCAAAATACTTCGAACGTTTTGATAGCAAAGGAGAAAATACTTTGTTATTCAGTTGGAACAGTTAGGAATTCACGAATCATACTGGGCCAGGCAACACGATCAAGTGCTTTTTCGAGGTAGGAATCAGGAATGTTTTACAAGAACATATAGAACGCTTATGTTTAAAGGTAAACTTAAAAACAGCGATTTCTTTAGAAGCTACCTTAAGATCAGACTACCTTGACATCATCAACAGTGGCGTCCGGCATAAGGCTGGCATAAGAGAGACAATATAGCCTTACGGGGAGCAACCGCCCTCAGCGTAAGTCCAGAAGATCTAACTTCAGGCGCCCCACCAGTCAGAGGCCTTGGAGACAGCGCAGCAGGAGCAAAATGTATGTTTTCCAACGATGGAGGCAACGATGGAGGGGTACCCAATAAATTAGCAGTCAGCAGGTTGTTGCTTTTCTTCTTGGAGATTCAAGATGCTCGCATCAAGAAAACCATTTCTAGTCTGCTTTATAAAAGTCCGCATCTCGGACTCGATTCGTCTTCAAGCGATGCAAAACCACGTCAGGCCAATCTTCTTATTGATAAGAGCACTGTCGGGTCAGGCAGCAGCCGCTGTTTTAGTGTAAGGTTTAGGCTTAAGTATGTACAAATCGCTTAGTTGGTCGCAAGCCGACTCTCTCTCGGCCGCTCGACTTGAACGGGCCTATCTTACGAGAGTTTTAGCTCCGCAATGTATAAGTCAGGCCGCAGTCTCTGTACATTAATTCCCTGCATAAACAATAAGCTGGTCTATCTTGTTGATCATCCAGCTTCATATGCATGCAGAATAAACCTTTTATAACGTTTCAAAATTAAACTAATTCGTCTTTGAAATTTGATACGGATTTCGGTCATTGAAAAATCTCAATGATGTCGGAAATCTTCATATATGGTATTCTTCGGTATATATGAACTATAATGTAATGTATAAAGATAAAGCGGACAAAATGATTTTAATGCAAATAAATTCTATGTCACCAAACTCTTGTAATTTCTTCAGAACACAGTTGGGTTCACCGAAATTAGGAATCCACCACCCCTTCACTAAAGATAGAGCTAAAGATTTCCGGCTTTAACCAAGTTTCTGTAATGCATATAATATAGGGAGTTTGCTACGTAGATCCCTAGTATTCTGTTAAGTAAGTGTTAGTGATGATATTAGTTTTTTTGATTAGTGGACGAAGAAGAGGTGGAAGGTCTTGAACATCAGAGCGGGCACCCGAATCTTGAAAGAAGACGTGCGCCTTATATAAAAATATTTAAATTTATTTATGTCCTCCACCTTTATATCAGCTTTTGTTTCGCCTTTGATATAGGCCGAGATATCAACTTCGGAGTCAGGCAAGCAGAGAAACAAATATATGTTTCGATGGAGGAATTACCGGTAATGGTTTTGGTGTCCCAGGTAACATAAGTCAATACCGGTTATCCGGACGGCGGCTTACCCTGTTGGGTGACTCTAAAGGAGGTTTCGTTCAATTGGATCCCTGGTATCACGGATCCGTGGTTGGGGTTTCTCAACAATTTACCTTGAACCACTGTACCAAATAAAGACAAAGCGGGAGCTTAGAAGAGAGAGCAAAGAGAGAAATGGCAAAAATAGAGATAAGAAGTTCTTTCGAAGAAGAAAAATAAGAGCCGCAATATGTGTTTCTAGGGCGGGGCAGTCGTCAAGGATATGGGAGATTGATATGGAGTCCGTGGTGCAGAACTGGCATTGATAGTTTGGTGTCTGTGAGAAGCGATGTTCGTGGGTGAGCCTGGTGTGGCTAAGTCGAAGCCGGATTATTATAGGGATCTCTCTTCTTGGTAGGTTGGAGGTCTGTAAGCAATTATTTTTGAAGCGTTTGGGGCGCACCTAGCTCGTACTTTGTAAGCCAAATGGATTATTTTGGTGTCGCTACAAAAAATGACGTTTCGCCAATCATGTACAGTCCAAGATTCGTGCATTTTGACCCACTGCTGTTTTTAGCTGTTCGCCGGCTATGAAGTCCTGCCTCCCCAAAGTTCTTTCGAACGGTTCGAGTGCTTATTTCAACTCCTTTCAACAGGAGAAACTTACTTCTTACATGTTTTGCTGATTTGAAACGATCAGTCATGCCTAATCATGAAAAAATTCGATCCTTGTGGTAGTTGGTCTTCTTTTTCTTTCCTGATCCTGGAAAATGCTTTAGAGTTTTGGTTTTCTCAAAATTTTGTAGAAAATCCTCGAAAGAAGACTTGATAAGTCCAACGTTAGAGCTAATTTCTCGGAAGCTTAAAATTTTCGATTGTAAGGCCAATATGGCCCCTTAAAAATTTGCATTCATTTTCGACATATTTAAAAAGAAAAATTTTTTTTACATAAGAAATTTAATAATTTAAAAAATGCATTCAGATCATGAAAGCTACCATAAATACCTTCAACTCGATATAATAACACACGCTCCTACCACACTAATGCAAAGTTCACATTTAGTGCAAGTACTCTACTGTATCTTATAGCTGCCATATAACTGAACGATCGACAATTGTATTTAGTAAAAATACCAACTTTCTTATTTTTGAAGATAGAAGCTTGGTACGCTTGGTATTAAGATTTTAATCTGATATTCTCATTAGTATTGGCAAACCATATTCGATGTTTGCGCTATATATCCGGTTTTAACTGCAAGGGTATATCAACTTCGGCTCCGCCCGAAGTTAGCTTTCCTTTCTTGTTTTTTGATTAAAAAACCCATTCCATCTTATTTCTTTAGATTCTTTATATCTTATTTCCCGTGCCGACCAAGCTTCAAAGTTTACCAAAAATCTTATTCCAACAAATTAACGAAATAGAAGGATTGAGATGAGGATTGATAATCTTCATCTTACTCCATCTATATATGCTCTATGATAAATTATATACTCACATTATTAACTAAATAAAAGTGGAAATAAACTTGCAGAAACAAAGATATTTATTTAAAACAAAAATATCATCCAGGATAACTTTTCTGAAGTGTACTCTTCTTACAATCTCGATACAAATTCCTATGTTCTTGAGCACAGCATAACAAAAACTGATTTTCTTCTTTTTCAAGCGTGATGAGATCATTAAAATCTTGCATTAATTTAGCAGCGCTTTCTGCAAGGTCATTGACCACCTTTAAATGACTGATTATTTGTTTAGCTAAACAAATTTTGCGATAATTCTTCCTTTGCGTTCCTATAGCGTTTGTCCAAATGTGAACTTTTGTTTTCCCTGTTTAAGCAAGCAACCATTTTCATTTTAATTTGGCTATTAACTTCGTCATCAAACATAGATATAATAACTCTTTTCACATAAATACCAAAAGTATTGGCTGAACTTGATTAAAGAAGCCTTAGAGATGGTTGTGTCAGTTTTTTCATAGTCTTTAAACGCCTTCAAGAAACATAAATCTTGATTTGGTGCTTCAGTTGCCACTGAACATTCCAGCCAAGGTTTAACGTATAAAGACACAATAAATAAGCAAACGCCCTGTACGGTTTTTATACCCTTGCAGAGGGTATTATAATTTTGTCCAAAAGTGTGCAACGCAGTGAAGGAGACATCTCCGACCCTATAAAGTATATATATTCTTGATCAAGATCACCTCCTGAGTTGATATAAGCATGACCGTCTGTCCGTCGCTCCGTCTGTCCGTCTGTCTGTCTGTCCGTCTGTCTGTTTCTACGCAAACTAGTCTCTTAGTTTTAAAGCTATCGTCATAAAACTTTGCACACACCCTTCTTTCCTTTGCACGCAGTATATAAGTCGGAACGGCCGGGATCGGCCGACTATATCCTACAGCTGCCATATAACTGATTGATCGGAAATGGTATAACTTTGGTGATTTTAGAGTCACAGAGTTCAGATTCAGTTCAGCTATTTTTGGCAAAATAATACAACACGCCAAATTTCATAAGGATCAATCGACTATATCCTATAGCTGCCATATAACTGAACAATCGGAAATTACCCAACTTTCGTGTTTTTGAAGATAGAAAGTTGGAACTTCGTAGAGATTCTATTTTTGGTAAGTTAATCCAACCAACCAAATTGCATAACAATCGGCCGACTAAATCTTATAGCTGCCATATAACTGAACGATTGGAAATGGTATTTGGTAAAAATACCAACTTTGGTATTTTTGAAGATGGAAGCTTGGTACTTTGTTTTAGATTCTTTATTGTAATAAATTGGTTATATTACGATATTATCATAAGGATCGTCCAACTTTATCCGATGTTTGCGATATATATAGCTTTCCTTTCTTGTTTTTTGATAATTTTTAGTTGTGAGTAAAGCAAGCATATTTTTAAAGATAATATCGCTCTTGCCATACATTTAGACTTATGCATAGCTCCTGGGGTTTCAGTCCATGTGAAAACCTGTGCTTAGTTGTCCCTTAAGATCTCTCTCTGGGGTTTGTCGCACGAAATTTTTGCGTCCATTTTCGTTGTATGAAATTGGTAGTCTACATGCTCTATGGTTAATGGTACAGGGTATAATATAATACTGTTTATTAATAATGTTTTAATATAAAATATATATTATGGGGATATATGGGGTTGTTATATACGTTGTATATTGTAATATATAAAAGGGGATGTGTGGGATGTACAGGGGGATGTATTTATGTATAAAAAATATTAATAACAAGAAAGGAAAACTAACTTCGGGCGGAGTTGATATACCCTTGCAGCTAAAACAGGATATATATCGCTATAGCTAATATAGCTGATATAGCTAACTTCGGGCGGAGCCGAAGTTGATATACCCTTGCAGCTAAAACAGGATATATATCGCTAAAATCGGATATAGTTGACCGATTCTTATGGGAATATCATAATATAACCAATAAATTGCAAGACAAAATCTAAAAAAAATTCCAAACTTCTATCTTGAAGAACCCCAAAGTTGGTATTTTTACCAAATACCATTTCCGATCGTTCAGTTATATGGCAGCTATAAGATATAGTCGGCCGATCCATATGAAACTTGATAAGTCGTATTATTTTTCCAAAAATTGAATTCATAGAAAATCCCAACTTAGAAAATCTAGCTCGAAAAACACTGAAGTTATGCCATTTCCGATCAATCAGTTATATGGCAGATATAAGATATAGTCGGCCGATCCCTATGAAATTTGGTAGGTCGTATTATTTTGCCAAAAATAGCATTCGTACAAAATCTGAACTCTGTAACTCTAAAAACACCAAAGTTATACCATTTCCGATCAATCAGTTATATGGCAGCTATAGGATATAGTCGGCCGATCCCGGCCGTTCCGACTTATATACTGCGTGCAAAGGAAAGAAGGGTGTGTGCAAAGTTTCAAGACGATAGCTTGACTGAGAGACTAGTTCGCGTAGAAACAGACGGACATGCTCATATCAACTCAGGAGGTAGTCCTGATCAAGAATATATACCTATACTTTATAGGGTCGGAGATGTCTCCTTCACTGCGTTGCACACTTTTGACCAAAATTATAATACCGTCTGCAAGGGTATAAAAAGATGAATAGAAAAAAATAAAGAAAAAGTCTATGGATTCAATTTTTAGCAAACCATACCTATAGCTGGCATATAACTGAATACAACAATTTTGTTCGTTCTTTTTTTTGTAAAAATTTAATAATTTTTGGTGAGGGGCGAAAAGTTTTGTATATGAACTATTTTCAGATAATTTGTTGATTGGTGGATGTTCAATAAAGAACGAAAGTATAAATTGAGTGTTAAAAATATTATTTTGAACTTGTTTGGTCATTGACTTGTATTAAGTTAAACGTTATAAATCTTTATTTGGCCGCATATGTAATTTGGATCTATGTACAATATGTGAAATCCAATTTAAGGTGCGAGCGCAATAAGACAACGAACGAGAGTGACGCCAACCTTCCAGACTAGGCTGAGCGGATGCTCGCTAGCTTTAGATGCCGAATTACTAATTCGGCATTAGTAAAGCCGAGCGGCCGAAAGAGAGTCGGCTTGCGACCAACAATACATAAGTTAATAATTAAATATTATATTTAAAATAGTTGCTTGCTGCTTGACCCGACATAACTTTTTTTTTAAAGGGCCTATAGGAAGCTGTACCAAGACATTTCCGATTCTCTAAAAAAAATTTCGCCAAATGCACCAGATCAATTCTCTTACCTACACACTGTAACTTTTGTTTTTCTCTCCCTGGGCACACCCCTGGACTACGTTCGAACGAAAAAGTAAAACGAGGCAAGGCTCAACGCTTGATATAGCGGAGCCACCGAGAAATTCCTTTGCAACTGATGGAGGCAACGGTGCCAAAATAGCGACAGTGCCCAATGACTTTGGAATGATTCACCTAAATATATTATTTGCAACGCGATTTTCCGGCTACTCCATTAACCGACAGCCAGCTGGCATACTAGTTCTTTTTTTATTTTTCCGACAGAGTGTCTGCTTAACATCCAAACATTATCTTGATCAGCAAGCAGATCCTTTTGGCATGACTTGCTGGTTGGCACTGATGGTCGATTTCGATTTTACTGTTATGGTTTTGCTGGGCGTTTACGACGTGTTGGAGGTTGTTGATCGCCTATTTTGACTTTCTTTTATGAACGCGTCTTTTCCAACTTTTCTTTATGGTTCATAACATAAGGTTCTCATAAGGATCATAACCAACCAACTATTTAAAATAAACAATCATGATTGAGCATATATTTGTAAATTTAGGATAAAAAGTATAATTTTTTTCAAGGGACGACAATTTTAAATTCAATTCTTTAGTTGATACTAATGTTGTTTATTCTATATATTTTTTTAATGCATTTATATACCCTTTAGCACCATATTATATTATACACGATTATATTTTTTTTTTTTATACCTCCTAGTAAAAGTTAGTCCTAAACCAAGACCCTATAGACTTCATTATTGTTTAAAGAACATAAATGTATCACAGAAAATAAAATAAATTGGAGTACCAATTAAAATAACAATATTTATATAATCCTCTATATTACAACAGTGTGATGTACATGGTTTGTTTTTTTTGACTCTTCATTAATATTTGTTGAACTAGTAGGATTTCCATTGCCATTTTCTATTATTTCGAGCTGGGACCATGCCTTTTTTCTCTAAAAAGAAACTGTTTAAATAATAGTCGTATTTCATTTTAAATACGTACCATTCGTTTTTTACTTTTTGACTCCGTTATTAAGTTTTTCTGTACCTGGAAAAGTTTTTCCCCGCGTTTAATTAAAACATTTGTCAAACGGCAGCATATGGCAGCCATTTTTACTTGCTCTTCAATGTTGTTTTTGTTAACTGGATGAACATTACGCGGGGGAAAGAAAGAAGGAGCTATTATCGTAGATACGTTGTGTAAATTCATTTTGTTAACATTTTGTAAATTGATTATATTGTTTAAAAAACTTAACAACGCACGAAACGTGTTTCTATTTTCATGTGGTAACAATTGACATAACAGTGAAAAAGCCTTTTTTTGATCCATCGATGTTAGTTTATGACATTGATAAAATAGTTGAACAAGTTCGTTTGTAAGTAGAGGCTGTGGAAGTTCCCGTAACCATCGCTTAAGAAGCGCGCTTAATTCATGAACTGTAGCATTAGAAAAATAATTGTGCATATTTTCAAATTTCAGATAAAATATTGATTCTAGTTCGTTGTAAAGTACTTCAGTCTGAAAGAAAGATTAAGAATATAAAATATTTACTTGTGTGCCCAAGATTATAAGTAGAACCTTTTGCTTATTTCCAGCAATTCGAAGTATCCCTTCTTCTGTAGAGCCACGAAGAGTTATTTCAGCTAACAGATTTTCCAAAAATAGTGGTACAAGATTAGAATCGGTTCCAGTGATTTGCTGATCACGTCGAATAAGAGCACTTAACGATACACCAAACAGATTTCCTTCTTCTTTACGTCGTCGTTTGTATGGTTTTCTTCTGTCTAGAGATATTTTGTTTCCATCAAATATGGTTGCTAACTCTAGCCAAATAACAGAATGCAATCGTTTAATATCAATTTCACTTAATAAAACGATGTCTATGTATTGTTTTTGTGATGGATTAAAATCGTCTAATATATCTACTTCATCCGGACCAAAGGTATCACGGCAAATATTTTCAAAGCTTATAACATCACCTGCCATAAGCAAATTTCCTGGACACTCATTGTCTAATTTTGAAAGCTGTTTATAATTTTCGTTTAATTTATCAATGCAATCATCGCTGGAATCGCCTGATGTATTATTTTCACTGTGTATCTCTGTAATCTCTCCCCGTGCCTTACTGTATAAAGAGAGATACAAAAATATTATCTTAGTAAAGTATTAACTCTGAAAATGTATATAACTAAATTATGTAACTATTTTTACTATTTTAATTTTTTACTGATTCTTTACTGAATCGGGGAGTAGATCCGAGAGTAAAGAAAGTAAAGAAGTAAAGAAATTAAAGAGAAGTAAAGTAAAGAAAGTGTAAAAGATTTTACACTGTAGCTTAGATAAGGCGTTAAGAGTATAAGTTTTAAAGTTTAAAGTTGGCCAAGTAATGTGGTAGAGACCATTTCAATCCGAACATAATGCCCTATAGGGATAATTCTGGACATATGTCGAACAACAATGGCTAAGGAGTAGCGCACAAAGTCTAGCCCTTATACATTACGTTAAATTTTAAGCGTGTTAGTAGATACTGGCTGTTTACATCGCCGTTTACATCGCACCCATAGAGAAAATAGGCCAGTTGAGATCGATAAAAAGACGTGAGATTGCATTTCCATCCATTGAGCTTTGGTAATTTGCTAAACACCAGTTTAGAAAGTTATCCAAATCTATGAAGTCTAGATGGGGCACTAGTGAATTTATATTAAAGGCAAAGCTTTAGATGGCTTCCTCGAGGAACACCACATGTACCACAAACTAGGCGAGAGCAAACGTCTCTAAATATAAACGTTGGGTTCTTTCAGTTAAGTAGCTCGAAATCAAATTGAGAAGATTAGTTGGGAAACCCACAAGACTGAGTTTACTTAAAAGGAGCAAGTGGTTACCAGAGTCAAATGCTTTACTATAGTATTACTCAGTGAAAACGACATCTGTTTGTAAGCCACTCCGGAATCATTCAATGAAAAAATAAGTTAACTCCAACAATTTTTTGTTAGCTGAGCGGTTTATGAAACCATCATGGCAAGGAGAAATTATCAACGTAAATTTTTAAAGTAAGCAGAGGAGAAAAATATATATATGTATAAGTTAACACAATCACCCGGCTGCAAATTTAAGTTAAAATCTGATATATAATAATATAACATATTTGAACATATAGTCGTAAGACCCGACCGCAATGAACTTGGGTAGTAGTAAGGCGAGCTTTAGAGATAAGCTTTAGAGACATTTCGGTACTTTGTTTTCGTTAATAGATTTAGCATTACAGATAAGAAAATTTTCTGTACAGTCAGTCGATATTTGGAGATCACATGCGCCGGTCGTCACCGGTCATCAATAAAATCTCAACTCACAAAACCCACGTGGATAATTATTATATAATTAATCGGGCACGCTAGACAGCGGACCGAATAAATAAAACCTATTAACAAACATAAACTGAAACATTTTAATTGGCGCTCAAATGGATTTTCGAGCCTACGACAACTAACTAATTTAAAATAAATTATACCAACCAAACTCGTTGAAACGCCGGTATAATAAAGACACATAAAAAAAGATAGAGTGAATAGCGAAAACTTTGCAAATCTCTTTCTAAAACGGACTAAATGCAATTAAATAAATGTAGCAGCCAGAAACAACAACGGCAGCGGCTACTCTTTAACTTCAGCAACCTAGTTTCATAAAATATAAAATAGTAAAAAAGTATAAACAGTTACTCGCACTTATTTATATGGTATATAATTTGTAATATAAATATCTAAATTCATTGTAAGTATAACGCATATTGAATGATTCAAAAATTCTCATATTTCTTATTACATTTTCATTAATATTATATTATCCGTGCAAAGAGAATTGACGACAAAAACACATGAGCGACAGTGAAATTGTTTGCATCAGGCAAGGCGGTTAGACAGTACAAAAGAAAGCAACTCGTCAGGAAATAATTGGTGGTCAAAAACAAATAGAGTTATCAATATGGAGTTAAGTGAAGCTCAGTTAAAAACGATCGTCGAAAGTGCTGTTGCCGGTGCGATCGTTGTTAAAAAACAATCATTTGAAAAAAAAATGACAGGAAATTAGTGAGCAGATACAAAAGTTTACAGTTGAAACCCCAGAGGTGGAAACTTACACAGATACCGAGATCATAGAAGGTGTTGTGTGTAAGGAACCCTTAGATATAATAAAGTCTCTGCCAGACTTTGAGGGCAAATGTGAAACATATGTGTCGTGGAGAAAAGCGGCTCATGTCGCTTTTAAACTTTTTGAAAAATACGAGGGCAGTTCAACATACTACCAAGCTCTTGGCATTATGCGAAATAAAATAAAAGGCTCAGCAAACACGGTGTTGGCTTCTTTTAATACACTATTAAACTTCAAAGCAATGATCAGCCGTCTTGATTTTACATATGCCGACAAAAAACCGGTCTATCTAATTGAACAGGAGCTATCAACATTACGGCAGGGTGACATGACGCTTACGGAATTAATTGCAATTGATGAACTTCTATCCTCATTCAAAGACAATATTTTGTAACAATGAACCGTCTATAAATTCCCAGTCAATCAGGTCACTTGTTTCAAATAGATTTGGTGTTGAGATAGCAAACGCACCACCACTCCATAGTACTTCAAATGGGCAGGTGGAAAGGTTTCACAGCACACTTTTATAAATAGCACGCTGCCTGAAACTTGAAAGAGGCATGAGTGATACGGTCAACCTCATACTTCAGGCAACTATAGAATACAACAAAACAGTTCATTCAGTGACAGATAAAAAACCGATCGACATCATTCATTAAATTTCTCCCGAATTTGCACATGAAATCAAAGGAAAAGTTAAAGAAGCTCAGGAGATACAGCTAAGAAGGATAAACGAAACAAGACGAGACAGAACTTTTGAGGAGGGAGAAACCTTCCTAGTCAAGTTGAACAAACGTCTGGGAAATAAACTTTGATTTCACAAATTTAAAGATTACGAAACCAAAGATTTTTGTAACAAATTTATTCATTCAATTAGCGTTCTACTAAGACCGCAAAAACAAATTTAATATAAATGGCTTTCATATTTTCGTTATTATAATTTTTAATTTAATTAGTATTTAAAGCTTAAAATAAATAATATTTAAGAAGGATCTTCAATCTATAAACTTAAAAATCGCCACAGACGCGGCAAGATGCGGCAACAAGGTTCTTACGCTTAAATGCTGCAACGTCGCAACGAATACCTACTGCTATTAGCTGTTTTATGCAAGATGCTCACAAAACTACACTCCAGCGGTGTAGAAAACGTAATCCCAAACCTATTCAAGTCATGCAGTAAAACCGACAATGGCACCTGATCATAGGCATGGAGACAGTTGCAATAAGGAGGGTGTTGACTTCGATACGACTATCTCCAGGACCTTGCCTCTCACCTGCAACTCCGGAAATCAGCGATGAAACCGAAACCCAAGGATTACCATTTTTTTCATGGCTAGACGCAATACCAGTACGAAATTAATCGGCGAAGAAGAAATCAAAATACGTCACCAATGCTATCCAGAGAAACAGTTTCAAATTAGATCATCGTTCAAGTCCTCACAGTCAATTTTAATAAGTCTGTGGACAGCCTTCGACTTAGAAAGGGAGGAGTTTACACAATCACCCGGCTGCAAATTTAAGTTAAAATCTGATATATAATAATATAACATATTTGAACATATAGTCGTAAGACCCGACCGCAATGAACTTGGGTAGTAGTAAGGCGAGCTTTAGAGATAAGAATATTTCGGTACTTTGTTTTCGTTAATAGATTTAGCATTACAGATAAGAAAATTTTCTGTACAGTCAGTCGATATTTGGAGATCACATGCGCCGGTCGTCACCGGTCATCAATAAAATCTCAACTCACAAAACCCACGTGGATAATTATTATATAATTAATCGGGCACGCTAGACAGCGGACCGAATAAATAAAACCTATTAACAAACATAAACTGAAACATTTTAATTTATATACGTTTAGTGTTTACAAAGTTAAAAACTGCATCGAATTCTGAGTAAACTGAACCCGGGGTAGCGGCGAAAATATTATTATTATTATACAATATTCTAGCCGAACTATTTCAATGGATAATCTACACCTTCAAATCTACTATTCTACTTTCTTACTTAATTCCTTCAGTTATTATTTCACAAGATGCAACAAAATGTATTTTGCTGAGAATTCATACCTTTAAAAGTTTGTTAAAGTGTGGGTGAAAGAGATGAGTACCAGATATATAATAATACAAGCAGTACCCTACCACGTTTCGCTGTGGCATTTTGTGGTTGCACGCATAAGAAATAAGTCAAACAAAAAAGAATAATTTTCAAATTAATTTAATTCTGTAATACTTGTGGGTATACAATATTCTTTGTTTCTCCATTCTCCGCGTTAATATAAAGATTATTTGGTTTTCCGACACGGGAACACGCAACATATAATTGTCCATGTGAAAAACAATCTGCATCCAAATGGACCTTTCACCTTTACCTTTAAAAGGACCACTTATGATCGTTGCTTCTACCACGTTGTTCATCAAGTTCTTGACTGCGATTCGCGTACCGTTGCAAAGTTTCTGCTGATTCATATTCCGGAGCATGATAATCGGCACACCTATTTTTAATTTCAATATGTGTGGTGGCATTCCAGGCAGATAAAGTGAGTTTAGAAACTCCGTAGGGTAATTACCTGCTTCCTCTGCCTCCACAACGGTGTCTATCGACTTATATGTAATTTCGTCAGTTTCTATGCTGGATTGGATTACATGATTGAAAATTAGGGGCACGGGGAAACGCGAAAAACACTGATATATTCGCAAACGCAGATAAGCTATCATCAAACATCAAAGTAGACAAAAACCGAGCTGGAACCTCAACGCATGTTGTGTAAAAATTTGGGCTTAAACGGTTCAGAACTTTCAAGTCTATAAAGGAAGTAGATACGAACAGAGCATTTTTATATATATAGATAGTCGGGAAACTCGTCTATAGCCGTGTCTATTCAAGTGTAAGACTTGATTTTGTGTACCAATACGAAGAATTTTCGAATAAATTGGAAGAACCGAACTGACCGCGGGCATTTGCATTTATAACTGCACCATGGTTGTCTATTTCACTGCAATGCAGATACTATATGTTGAAAATTAAAAATATTATTATTATTTAATACACAAAAAGAAAGACGTAAAAAAATGGTGCTTGGAAAGTAACTTAATTAAAAATAATAATAATAAAAATGGTGCACAGACAGAAATTTAAGATGAAAGCGCGGTGGGAAGAAGAGAAAATACCCTACTGATCGTTGCGCCATGATTGATAGCGAAATTTGGAATTTCTCTCTCGAAAGACGAGAATCGCAAGGTAGAGTAATTACCGAACTATTACAGATGACAAAATACAGGTGCATCCTCCGCCATGTTACCAACACTTCGTACAAAAATAGCATTCGTACAAAATCTGAACTTTGTAACTCTAAAAACACCAAAGTTATACCATTTCCGATCAATCAGTTATATGGCAGCTATAGGATATAGTCGGCCGATCCCGGCCGTTCCGACTTATATACTGCGTGCAAAGGAAAGAAGGGTGTGTGCAAAGTTTCAAGACGATAGCTTTAAAACTGAGAGACTAGTTCGCGTAGAAACAGACAGACAGACGGACATGCTCATATCAACTCAGGAGGTGATCCTGATCAAAAATATATTTACTTTATAGGGTCGGAGATGTCTCCTTCACTGCGTTGCACACTTTTGACCAAAATTATAATACCCTCTGCAAGGGTATAAAAAGATTTGAAAACAAGAATAGAAAGCTAACTTCGGGCGGAGCCGAAGTTGATATACCCTTGCAGTTAAAACCGGATATTATCGCAAAAATCGGATTGAATTGGCCAATCCTTATGAGAATATCATAATATAACCAATTTATTACAATAAAAAATGTAAAACAAAGTAACAAGCTTTCATCTTCAAAAATACCAAAGTTGGTATTTTTACCAAATACCATTTCCGATAGTTCAGTTATATGGCAGAAGAAAAAAAAAAAGAACACCTTAAGTATGGGATAAGTCCACTACATGCATGGATACGTGTTTTTGAATTAAACTTGGCCGTTGGCCCTTGCATATAAAACGGGATATATATCGCAAACATCGGATATAGTCGGCCGATCCTTATAAGATTATCATAATATAAACAATTAATTACAATAAAAAATCAAAATACCAAGCTTCTATCTTCAAAAATACCAAAGTTGGTATTTCTACCAAATACCATTTCCGATCGTTCAGTTATATGGCAGCTATAGGATATAGTCGGCCGATCCATATGAAACTTTATATGTCGTATTATTTTTCCAAAAATAGAACCATAGAAAATCCCAACTTTCTAGCTCGAAAAACACTGAAGTTATTCCATTTCCGATCAATCAGTTATATGGCAGCTATAGGATATAGTTGGCCCATCACAGATAATGTTGCGCGTATGCGGGTGTGAGAAGCATGCTAAAGAGCGTGCTGGCGGTTGTGAAGACGAGCGATCGGGGCAGAAGGCATTGGGATAAACACAATTGGCTATAAATGACACCATGAATCGGGTAACTAAGCATAGTGCCATAGAGTGATAATTGCAAAGAAGAGAGGCTCATGGGAATGCATGGGAAGGCCCCAATGTTCACAGCAAATCAGATACGATAATCAGGAAACGCGGGTAGATTTGAATAGAAACGGACAAAAAGCTAAGAAAAATATAAGTAGGATGATGGGGTATAGAATGGGGCATCTGCATGAGATGGGGCATGAGCTACGCTCAGTATGATGGAGCAAGAGTTGATAAAAAGCATGCTCCAGTTGTAAAGTATAAAATTGGTAAAATTGGATCCAAAATTTAAAGGATCAATCGGAATTGTTGAATTGTTTGCTGGTGACCGATATACGACAGACGAGTGTATAAATATTCAGTACAGTATCCAAAAGCCAGAGACTTTGGAACTGTTGGAAGATCTTGACAACGGCAAGAGAGTCGTTCGTCCAAGTACGAAATCTGTGAAATTAAAAGGGTGCAGAGAAGAGAGATATGGAAAGACAATGAGTCTTTGGCATAGTTTTTTTTTATCAATTTAAGATTTATATTGATATGGTAAATTGTAAAAAAGGCTTGATTAGGTACTATTAATAGGTGTTTGCCCTGTGATTCTTCTAACGAAACGTACCTACAATTAAGTTTCTTCGTCTGATTGCGGGACCCAAGTTAAACACTAACGCATAAACACGTAAATGTTTGATTACGTATTTTTTAATCAAAATAAGTAAAATTTTAATAGTGAACTCACCCAATTGAACATGCTGGATCAGAACCAGACCGTCCTCGTGCCAAATTTATGGTTCCAATTCTTGAATATCCAACTAGTTCAACCCCATGTGCTGAATTTAATGGTATATCACAACGCATATTTGAGCCCCGAAATAGATCCGGAGATAAACCACTTTTAATAGGTGCGCTAGGTGTCCGGCGTATTTTTTGTTTCAAGTTTTTTTTTTTTGAATGCAGAGTTGCTTTTTTTTCACTCTCTTCCTTTTCTTCAAAGATGCGCACAAAGTTTGGTCTATGTAAACACTAATGAGGTAGATTTTAATTAGAACATTAATTTATCAATATAACTCACATAGAAGAGGTTCCCCAAACATCGTCAACTTGTATGGAATCCAACGAGTCTGGAGTAGCACTCCGGGATCTTGTTCCTGTACTAGACTCCTATAAAATAAGTTGGATTTAACAAAAATTTCTTTCGAGATGTAAGAATTTAATTTTTACATCAAAGTCCCTAAATAGATCTCTGATATCAGGCTTACGCTTTGACCGGATCTTTTTGCGCCCTCGAACGGTCTGATTTAATATAATAACACGTTGTCTGATAGCTTCGGCGTGGGGCTTTGATAGTGTCTTCAGAACGGGTTCAAGTTCTTTTTTGTGGACCTCTAAGCCCTAAAAGTATGATGATATGCGTTATTTAAAGTATATAAATATATATATATAAATAAAATACTAAAACTTTAATAAATTAATCTATAAAAAAAAATCATTTTTATTCAGAAATTTTAAATACGGTTTTCATTAAAAAGCTAAGTGGGATTACGTATAGATTTTCTCTACCACTACCTATATTTTTAGTAATAATAATTTATAATATTCCTCCAGCACTGAAACTCATATGAACGACTTTTCAGGTCAGTTGCATCATATTTTGTTAAAAAAAACAAACAATGCCTATGAGATATTTGTTACAAATATCCACAGGTTTCCAAGGTTTCTAAATGTTTGTTGTAAATTTTCGTGTTGTGCATACATACGTCCAAATACAATGGCTAAGGAATAGAGGGCTAAGTTTCTAGCCCTTCTATTAGGAACGTTACAATTTAAGCGTTTTAGTATATTCTGGCTGTTTACATCACCAATAATGAGCTTGTATAGAGAAATGACACCCGGCATTGTTCTACGATCTTTTAAGTCTGCTACGATTTGGGTAAGTTTATTAGTAAGAGTCTGCTATGATACGAAGGAAGCTGAAGATTTACATCCCAGCTAAGGCCCCTAAAAGCAAATAGTAAGAAAATCTCTTGTGAATATTCTAAGAAGTCTTGTCGCCTGTCGCCAAGGTCGCCTTTATTAACCATTGTAGCAATATGGTCGAAAACGTCGAGCTTAGCATCTAATAGAACACCAAGATCATTCACCTGAATTAAACCTGGAAAGGACTAGAACGATAAAAAGAAATAAGTTTGCATTTTGATCCAATAAATCATTTGCTAAACACCATTTTTGAATGGTTTCAAGATCGGACTGAAGATTTCATTGGGCAGAAATGGATTTGCATTAAAGACAAAGCTTAACATCATCTGCATACATAAGAACTAGGGAGTTCGTTAAATCAGGGGGCAAGTCATTAATAAAAAGAGTAAATAGTAACGGGCCAAAATTAATTCCTTGAGGGACCCCAGATGTAGCACGGACCAACGGAAATGTATATTTTTAAATAACACTCTTTGTGTTCTTCCACCAAATAGCTAGAGATCCACTTTAGGAGGTCTGTAGGAAATCCCAGCATATTCAGCTTACTCAACAAGAGTGAGTGATTAATTGAATCAAATGCTTTGCTAAAGTCTGAGTAAATAAAATCAGCTTGATATCTATTTCGAAAGCCATTTATGACAAAGGATGTCAACTTCAGTAAATTGGTGGTGGAGCGACGCTTAATAAAGCCATGCTGACATGGAGAGATGATCAAAGAGTGTTGCAAATGAGGAGTAATTAATTTTTCAAATAACTGTGGGATGTCCGACAATTTAGAGATACCTCTGTAGTTGGCAGAATCGGAGATTTCTTTTTACTTTTTTAAGTACTTTTTAGTACTTTTCCCCTTTTTTTATGTACGGGAATCATGAAAGATTCCTTCCACTTAAGGGAAAAAATCGAGGTTTCCAAAAATAAGTTGAAAAGTATTAGAAGAGGTTTGCACAAAGCCCTCGCACACTATTTTACCACACAGCATGTTACTTCATCGTGGCCTGGCGAATGAACAAGTTTAGCTTTTAGATCTAATAAAAAGCTATTCGCGGATAATGACGGACAGAATATAATAATTTCTGATTGAATGTTATATGCGTTATATTTAAAACTGACATTTTCCGACCATATTTCCACCATGTTATTTATTTATATTATTTATTTATTTATTTAACAACAAAGTGCCACATTTATGTAGATAAAGTGATAATTCTGGTGATAGGGGATGGGATAGGTGATTAAAGTTTTTTCATAGAATACGAAACGTATAATGTTCAGCACAATTCGATTTGCGGATGGGTAACCGCAGGGGCGAAAGGACCTGGTTATTCTGTTTTCCAAAAGATCCAAATCAGATTATGAGCCAACCATATCATGTACCAGAACATATGAAGTAACGTGACTCAGCACAGGTTCATCGATCCAATGTTAACTGATGGTAAAGATTACCAATGTTGCTAAATTTAGCAGTTGAAGGCTGTGGCAATAAGACGGGAGACGAAATCTAGGGAGCCAGTTTAAATTATTTCGCGCTGTTTTCGATTCGATAGATTTTTGATGAACGGAATATTAAGCGGTGTCACACAATCAGGGATGTAATACCCAAAAGCTTACATTTTTAGCAACATGAATACAGTTTACCAAGGTCAATTTGTCTGTGCAGAAAATGATCGAAGAAGTAAAAGCATAATTGTATATCATGCGCGAACAAAAAGGTTGAAGCACAAGTTATGAATTTCGGTAGATCATTTACAAAACACCTTTACAGACACCTGATGAAACATGGATCAATTTGGATTTGGTGTTTTTAAAAAACACTCTCTGCGTGCGGTGTGCTAAATAGGAGCCAATCAATCCACTTTAGAATGTAGGAAGGAAAACACAAAAATTACAGTTTTTGATGGAAAAGGTTTACAGTTTGACTTTTACAGTTTTTTACAGACTCGAAACTTTGCTAAAATCAGTGTTAACTACATGTTTGCAGACATTTCAGAAATCCACGATGGACAGTAAAGGAAAATTCCAACAAGTTAGTGGTAGCGGAACGATGTTTACTAAAATCATGTCGAGAGGCCGAGATATTTTTACAAAAATTTTGAAGTTGGGAAGTAACCTAAACCAGTAGTTTGAGTATATCGGACGGAAAGCTTTGCTATACCAAGGTAGTTCGCTCCAGTATCTTTTGATCCTTTTCAATGAAGATAAATGATATAAGAGAGAGAGAGATATAACATTCCACCTTCTAGGTAAGGCCGATAGATCAAACCATAGATTGAATAAAAAAGTCAATGGTATACTAAGGGGCACAACCATATTTTAATATATTATCAGGTCCTGCTGAATATGACTATTCATGCGATGAAAGAGCACCCAATGCCTGCCTCATTTCCCTATTCTCCTCAATCGCGCTAATCGGAATGAAATTTGTTGTTGGATTTCCGAAAACGTTTTACAGCAGGAAATACATTCTTGTTTTTGTTGCTGCCAAAACTTGACCCCTGGTCAACATGAAGCGATGAATTTCTTATGGTAATTGTATTGGTAATTTTTTGCTTTTTTTAGCGTTGAGAGTTCCTGAGTAAAAAATAATGGTTTAAATCATTGGTCGGCAACCCAATACATTGATATTAATTACTAGTAGTACCCTGCCACGTTTCGCTGTGGCATATTGTGGTTGCACGCATAAGAAATAAGTCAAACAAAAAAGAATAATTTTCAAATTAATTAAATTCTGTAATACTTGTGGGTATACAATATTCTTTGTTTCTCCTCCTTAATCATTCATTATTATTTCTGTATTTTAGTACATAGGTTGCTCTTCACTTAAGCACCTTGTGATACACGACATTTTTTGTTTTATTATCAGGCGCAAAAACAAACAACGCAGATGGTCTTCCGACCCGTGAACATGCCACGTATAATTGACCATGGGAAAATCATGAATGTTCTAGATTTAAACCACAAACTTTTAAGGATTGGCCTTGTGATTTGTTGATTGTCATGGCAAATGCAAGACGTATCGGAAATTGAAGTCTTTTAAATTCAAACGGCATATCGGTTGGGATCATCGGGATCCTCGGAATGAGAACTTCCTCACCTTTGAATTTTCCTATCATTATCGTAGCGTAAATTACATTGTTCATCAATTTACTAACCACCAAACGCGTACCGTTGCACAGTTTTGGTTGGTTTATGTTTCGAAGCATGATTACTACGGAGCCAACCTTTAGGCGTAAATTGTGCGGTGGTAAGCCAGGCACGTCCAAAGAGTTTAAAAATTCAATTGGATAGTTGGTGGCTTCATCTTCATTTGTGACGCAGTCAATAGATTTGAATGAATGCATTGTTCCAATGATCTTATTTTGAATTATGTAGTAATAATAATATAAATCATTGGATTTATCATTTTAATATTAAAATAATATCCATCTTCTCCTTTCCAAAACATCAGTGGGTATTGCAATGCGTCATATGATCGATGAGTTTCCGATATTTGTTGCAGTTGCCCAGTATCGCGACGTGTAAGCACAATATCGCGTTTTTCAAATTGTTCACCAACAATCAGGATGGCAACTTCGTCTACTGTTGGAGCATTAAATGTGCGTTCGTGTGTTCCAGATGGTCGTTTATCTGCTTTGATGACAACTTTATAGTCATCATTTGGCATGCGCTCTAAAGCACTCTTAAACAACCTGACCAACGCATGATGTTCATGAAGCAGACACTGCAAGTCTTGAAGAATTGCTCGCTTCATTCCTGCATTGATCCCTAGGCGTCGATCAAGTTGTTCTTCCATGTTGCCCATGAAATATATTTGTAAAAATTTATTCTGTGTATCTTCGAAAGGTAGTAATGATCCAATTCGATGGTGAATCTGTCCTTGTATCTACAAAATAAAAACCAGATTCTTTAACTACATTCTATGTAAGTACAAAAATAAATGCCTTAAATGTCGGATTAAAACCTCCTTCTTCGATAATGTCTGCCCCAAATGACGTCATTTGGAAACAACTATTGTATTTTCGAGTATTTGCAAGAAAGTGGCGTGATTCTTGTGTTTCGCCGCAAAGCAATGAATACAATGGCTCTTGTGGCGGAGTCAACACTGGCAATTTCACTTTACCATTAACGCAGCATAATCCAGGCGTTTCTCCGGAAAACTTTAATGCACCACAATACTCGCAAACAACGTCCATTTGCCCAATGCAAACGCTAGGATGCAAGCTGTAATCATTGCTGCAATCGTATCGAAACGCAGCTCGATTCAAATCAGCTAAATATCTGCGTCTGCGCAAATTGAAATCTATTTGAGAAGCACGAAGTCGAGCCATACTATTGCGGCGCTGGTCACGTGCAATTTCTCGTTCTTCTTCAGTCCTTTCATATGCAATATTTTGTATTCTTCTTGCATTACGGCTTTGTCGGGAAAGATTCGACCGTCTTGGTCGCGGCATTATTAATTAAACTTCACTTCACTTCAATCCACTTGTTAATTATTTATTTAATAGAAATAGTTTTAATATTGATTTCAGCGCAACACAATCTTTTTGGTTCGTTGTTAAATTTGAGAGCCTGACTATGAATTTGACTTCGTTTGTAACTGACATTTTGACATTTGACATTTTCTTCTTAGCTGTCTGCCTAAATAAAAAAGTATGGGCCAGGGAGGAACGCTGTCGAACGGGACAAAAAGTATCCTATGTCCTTCTCCTGGCTCTAAGCTACCTCCCTACCAATTTTCACTCAAATCTGTTCTTCCGTTCTTGATTTATAAGTGGTGTAACATAAAACACGATGTTCTTTTATATATATAGATTAACGCATTAGTATTAGTAACGAATAGCAGAAAGTAGGCTGTAAGCATGAATTTTCACACATTTATACTGTGTGTGTGTGGCAGAGCTCTTTCTCACGCATATTTTAAGACGTCCCCGAAGACAATATCTTGATAATTATGTCTTGATAATATAATTATTTGAAGTCGGCGCGGCAGGAGGGCACTAAGACACTTCTTTTTCTTCTTTTGCGTTTTTCTCGAAACCACTTTTTTCAAGACATGATAACGCAAAAACTTTTCAACCGATTGACTTGAAAATTGAAACACATCTTCTTACATAGATTTTCCATAGAGTAATGTAGGATTTTTTCGATTCAATAGATAGAAATTTTTTATGCAATTTTTAGTACGAAATTTTTTGCCCAAAAAATTGAGTCAATTTTTGAAGTGCTATCTTTGCGTAATTTTTTTTTTCTTAAACGGCTAGGTAACTATGTTCCAAATTTATCACTTTTAAAAAAAAAATTTTGTTTACTTGTTTCAGATGAAAATTGACACGTGAATCATGCCCACCATCAAGGAGCACTCCGGAAAAACCGATGATCGCCGATGTTCATATCTCCGCCATTTTGCATTGAAAACAAGTTTTTTTTTAGAATTTATAAAGCTCATTAGTTGTATTGAATAGAAATAAAAGTGGAAAAATCCTATCTCAACTAGTTTAGTCACAAGAAATTCCTGAATAACCGTCCCGTTTCCACGCGGTTAGGGTGGCGTAACCCCTTAAATGATGTTGTAGACAACGATTGATGGCCAAAATTTTTAATGGCATCAAGAACGACTTCCTAAAAAGCCCCAGCACTTTCAATGTCACTGATACAGAAAAAAATTCCAAGCCATATGCGTGAAGATCTGTCTGATACCACTGAAATCAGTTTCTTTAAAGCACTTCTGTCGGACCATTTCGACCAGTAGTTTCTAGAGATTAGTCAGTAGAGGCTGTAATGAAAGCGAGAGGAGTATACCCGAGTCAGACGATGCTGCCGAGGCATTGAAGCAAAAAAGAAACACCTTTGAGCGGTAATAAATTAAATCACGGCAAAATTGTAGTAAAACACATTATACAAAAAAATTTTTAATACAAAAGAAATGGAATAGTAATGAGTTTTGTAGTTAAACATAACATCAAATTTCTTCATGTCTTCTTGGGAAGGCATGCAAAGCATATATGTATATTCGATTTTCGAATGTTGTTGACATTCGTACATTTACAGCAGTAAAATCGAGTTTTTCGACGCCGCGGATAAACGTGCGTGAAAATCCGTACTTTGATTTTTGTAACGCGATCGCATATTATAAACGAATTCCACTTCATCACTCCTGATTGACAAAAATGAAACAAGCAAACGAAAAATTGCACCGAAAAAAGTTTTTCAGCTCTGACAGTAGTTTTTTTCTGTTCAGCGTTTTATCGAAAAATGACTCACAAATAGAAACAAAACAAGAAAGAGAAATAAAAGAATAAGCAATAAGATCGTTAATAAGGACGAAAATTAAGGACTTTTTTATAAAATGCACATATCGGACAATTATAAAATGCACATATCGGAATCCAATAGAATTTGTGAAGATTACCTGGAAGCAATTTTCGATATCTTAGTTGCGAGTAAGTTAAATTAACGTTACAAGTCGAAATATGCCTGGCCAGATCCATGTGCGTGTACGAGGGTTAAAGTTACTCTAACGGCAGTTTACAGAATAATGAATAATTAACGCGTTCAATTAAATGCTCTCACATTAATATAGTAGTAAACACTAGCTTAAAAATGTAAGTAATTTTGTATCTATTCGAAATGATTCAAAATCCACTTTCCTCAAAAGGATTCCTTTTAAATATTTTAGGCATCATTAAAGTAATTGTACATTACTTTAAATTTCCGTATCGTTTCTGGTAAATAAAGGCTATTGGAAATATTGAGGAAAAGTTCATTTAAAAATTGACCGTAGTCAAAATTCACGCTTATAAAAAACGATAAGTATAAGCTTAATCTCTCGAAATTACGCTTTAAGGTCCCCATTACCAAGCAGCAAGGAAGAAAGGTTACTAAACAGAATTTTGATCTCTATCCACATTAATGTGGTAGTAACTCTATTATTTAACTTATTTATTTGAGATAGTACCAAAGATATTAAGTCAACTTAATCTAAAACGAATAAAATATATATATTTGCAATTCCTTTTTTAAAAAATTTAACTATTGTAGATTTAACCTACTTTTTCAAAAGGTCTAGTTAACTCTGGATATCCGATTGAAACAAGCCACTCCGCCTCTAGTTCTCCATCTATATTAAATACAGAAAATAAAATATGAAATTAAAACATTTCAGTTTTCTCCTATTTTTCAGTATTAAATAAAAGTGTATTTAAGAGTAACCCACCGTCGTAAGTGACTTCGGGCTCTTGGCATTGGGTAATATTTTGCAAAAAGTATTCATTCAGAAATTCTGAATAATCCGGATTGGAACTGTGGTCCAATTTATTTTCCATTGCACTTTTCTTCATAGATTATGATATTTAAATGAATATATGGCACATTTCTATTTTTATATTTGATGTGGTGGAAACTGCATCATTTGGCATGAGGTAATTTACTGTAAATATAAACATACAGCAATTTGAATAGTGTGTTATTAATTAATTGAAACAATTTGAAGTTTCGTAAAAATGTATATGTACATTAGTATTAATATTTTTTAAACAAAATCGAGTATCGGGACTTTTAAGAGTATTTCACGAAAAAAATTATTTATGCTACTTATGGTACAGCACCAATGTTTATACTACTTTATTTTATAGCCATTAATGGATAGGATATCAAATCCAAAACTTTCAGATTTTTTCCTAGAGCTTTTTCGTGAGGGTAAATAACCCCTTATATAAGTGGAACAATACATCGATTTTAAATCTTACCTACCGAGCCTATTGTTGTAAGACTTGGCTATTCCTCTCAAATTAATGAGTTCAAAAATATTGTACCCTAACTTATTTTTAAGTGCGCACTATAAATTTGTCAAAAATTGTATATATGTAGTGAAATTTTCTTTTAAAAATTTGTTGTAGATGTTAATTGATTTTCAAAATTAAACAGATATATTTTTTAACCCTAGAAAACTAAAAAAAAATATAAGGCCGACATAGACTAGTAGCAGACATTTCTTATCTCTTTACCTTTACACTGGGTGGGTAGCTCCAACGTTCCAAAGATCAAATGTTTTAAAAATAGAATTCTACCTTTTTCTCTCACATCGACCCCATATCATACGCTATATTAAGATAATATTTCTAAATATACCCGGTATTGGTATAGTCCAAGCATCGGCAGCTGAGCCAATATAGCCATATACCAAATATATGGCATCTATAAGATATAGTCGGCCGATCGTTTTGAAATTTGGTAAGTTGGATCAACTGACCAAAAATGGAACTCTGTACTAAGTTCCATCTTTCTATCTTCAAAAACACGAAAGTTGGGTCATATCCAATCGTTCAGTTATATGGCAGCTGTAGGATATAGTCGGCCGATCCCGTTCCGATTTATATACTGCGTGTAAAGGAAAGAAGGGTGTGTGCAAAGTTTCAAGACGATAGCTTTAAAACTGAGTCACTAGTTCGCGTCTAGTCACTAGAAACAGACAGACAGACGGACGTGCTCATATCAACTCAGGAGGTGATCCTGATCGAGAATATACATACATATATACTTTATAGGGTCGGAGATGTCTCCTTCACTGCGTTGTACACTTTTGGACAAAATTATTATACCCTGTGCAAGGGTATAAAAAACCTTTGAAAAGTAAATAATAAGTAGTTAAGAAAATAAATCTTAGCTTCATAACCTAAACTAAAGATACACATTTACATACATACATTTATGTACATACATGTATATATTAAATGCCATTTCTTCCACAATTTTGCTCCTTTCAGACACTTTTTCGTAGCTTTCTCCCTTGCTCCACGCAGGGTATTGGGTTTATATGTAAATATGGTATACGTTTGTATGTACATACATACTTACGTACCTGTAGCCCAGCATGCAAAGTTAGGAGCGCTCCGAATTAGGTGTCTGAAAAGAGCCCTGCTTCGGAGCGTTTTTGGAGTAAACACATATTTCAGAGCGATTTAGGAGCGTTTTCGGAGTAAACACATATTTCAGAGCGATTTAGGATCGTTTTTTGAGTTAACACATATTTTAGAGCGATTTCGGTGCGTTTTGGGAGATAATGGAAAGTAAACACAAAGTAAAGGGCTCGATTAGAATAACGGACTGCAGATTCTTGCGACAAGAAAATGCTAGAAAATTTTCAGTTTGCTCATTACGAAAGTGAAAGTCGGACGGTTAAACACGTGAAGTGCAAGTTAAATTGAAATACTAAAAAAATAAACGTAAATATCTTTATAAATATATAAATATATTGACAATAAATAATAAAAATGAGTGATCGAAGATCAAGCCGAAACGAGTCGAAAAAAATAATTAATGCTCTTAGAGCTAAGCGACGCCGCAGTGAGTCTCCACCGTCAGTGATGCTCAGCGAAGGAAATAAACATATAAACATAATAAACATAAACAAACATCCAGATAATTACATTAACCAAAATTCTATAGAAAGTGATGATGACTATTTAACTGGCGACGGTTATGATGAGTGCAATAAAAAATCTTTGCGTGAGGAATCATTAGGTAGAGGTAGAAGTAATCATTGTATTTTAAAAGCCTTTCATTAACCAATTTAATTTTAATTTTTGTTTTTCTTTTATTCCAGGAGCTTTCAATCAAAAATTTTCGGTTGATGATAAAACATTTCCAACAATATGCGGCAAATGGTTCCAGACTGCTTCGGATAGAGTTAAATATTATAATAAGTCAGTAAATAAAGTAAATAACTAGTAAATTTTGTATAAAAATAAGATAAAAAACTGAAAATGAAACAAAAATTAATATAATGGAAAAAATTTATAAAGTATGTTTAATGTTTAAGTTTATATTGAATACTATAATTTTTAATTTTTACAATTTAAAAAAATAAATAAGTAAATGAATAAAAATGAAATCCAAATGATTAAAAAAAGTAACTTTTTGGGGCGGTTTAAGTGCCTGAAAAACGCACCTAAAAGTATCTTTTTGTGCTTTAAAACGCTCCTAAAAGTATTTTTAAGGGGTGATTTAGGTGTCTGGAAAGGCTACTTTTATGTGCGTTTTCTGAGGGCTTTGACTGCTTCATTCGGAGGGTGAAAGCACCTATTTAGGAGTCAAAAAAGAGCACTTATCGGACTCTCAAATTACCATCCTTATGACGGACCATTTTCAAGGGGAAAAACGCTCTTTCTGGTATCTTTTCGGAACACTTTATGGGTGTTTTTACCCAAAAGAAAGGTTCAAAAAACGCTCCGAAAACGCTCATATTGCATGCTGGGAGTTTACCTAATAAAGATACATATGTACATATGTATGTGTATGTATCCATATGCATACTTAGATTGACCTACAATATCTATGGATTTAACTAGGGTTTAATTACATACATATGTATCCATATTTACTTACTGGCTAATTTCTATTTATATTTATCTTACCTTTATCTTATTTTATTACCGAACATACAATGAGACCTTATTGTATCTTATGTATGTATATGTATTTCAATTCATTTAAAAATTAAATGTTAAATTCATATGATGTATAGGTATGTATATATATTTATGTATAAATAATTTTAAAATCAGGTTTACTTTATACATACATACAAACATATGTATGTACATAAATCAACGCATTTCCGCAAAAGTGCATACGTGTACATACATACATATTTTTATATTTGTCAATTTTTATCCAAATAGAGAAATTGTTTTTATTTTTTATAAAATAGTAAATGTGTTCCAAAATCTAGCAAAGCGTTATAAGTGGACGCTCTATAGTTTCATCGTGTGGTATTCTTGCAATTTCATAGCAGTTAACTTAAAAAAAGACTACATATGTAGATGCACTTGCATCTATTCCATCTTGTACAAACATACATATGTACATAAATAACAGAAAAAATTTGATTTCGAGCTCAAAACATTCGTGAAAATGCGTTTATATGTACATGGGGCTTATATGCGTCTGCATAAATACCACTTATGTATGTATATAAATTTACAGATATGCATCATTTAACACATATGTATGTATGCATGTAAATAAAAATGTAGGTGCATAAATGTTATTCACTTTTTGGATTTATTTTGTTTCTGATTTAATAAAAGTAAACCGACAGTAATATTATCTGCGTCGACAAAAATAAATATTTGTTTATGTATTTTAACCACTATCCGATACAAAATTTAAAATGAACTGAGTAGAGCAATGGTATTACCTGTTAATAAGTTTTGCCTTTAACTACATACATAAATACATACATACATACATATGTATGCAAGTAGTAGCAGGTATAAATATTTCTATGTATTTGATCATGTATACACCAAACCAACTCACACTGTTCTTAATACCCAATTTGATTGTTGGATGCCTTATAATAGTGTAAAATGTACTTCCACATTTTTTAAAATTAACCTACGTATGTATGTAGTATAAAAAATCAGGTTTCTATCGAATGTACAGACATACATAACAACTTCTCTGTGTCTACATATGTACGTTATAAACAACCCGACAAAATTTTCAATGGACTTATTAGATACTCGATGGTTTTTCATAGTTTTTAATCACTGGTCGGCACTTAATACATTGATATGATTTTAATGCATTAGTGTTAGCTACGAACAGCAGAAAGTATGCTGCGAGCATGACGTTTCATATGTTTGATACAGTGTGTGAGTGGCAGAGCTCGGGCAGCGAAATTTTCTATGCCCCAGGAATAGGGCCCTGCCGAGCACTTTTTTACATTATAATACAACTAGGTACAAAAAAAAAAAATACTGCTGAAATACTATATCAACAGTTTCCAACTATTCTTTAACACTTCCGGCTTTTACTCTCTCATACACTCCAGTTGAACGTACGCTGAATTCCACTTTGAACGACATGGTGACGACAGCTGAAGCACACATGCTTCTCTACGCGTGAATTATCAAATTTTGCGAACCCTGCCTCACCTTTTGCCTGAAACTTACGCCTATTACTTCATGAGCTCGTAGCATTCTCCGATTGCGGGGGATGTTACTTGTGATTAGGAAGTAGAACTAATCAAACATACCCGTCCATACGCACATTTATTGTGAGTCAACCTCAATTTAACTGATCTTGCAATTGTTATACCCTTGCAGAGGGTATTATAATGTTGGTCAAAAGTGTGCAACGCAGTGAAGGAGACATCTCCGACCCTATTAAATATATATATTCTTTATCAGGATCACCTCCTGAGTTGATTTGAGCATGTCCGTCTGTCTGTTTCTACGCGAACTAGTCTCTCAGTTTTAAAGCTATCGTCTTGAAACTTTGCACACGCTCTTTTTTCCTTTGCACGCAGTATATAAGTCAAAACGGCCGGGATCGGCCGACTATATCCTATAGCTGCCATATAACTGATTGATTGGAAAGCTATAACTTCGGTGTTTTTAAAGCTAGAGAGTTCGGATTTAGTACGAATGCTATTTTTGGCATTCAAAATAATACACCATGTTAAATTTCACAAGGATCGGCCGACTATATCCTATAGCTGCCATATAACTGATTGATCGGAAATGGTATAACTTTGGTGTTTTTAGAGTTACAGATTTTGTACGAATGCTATTTTTGGCAAAATAATACAACATGCCAAATTTTATAAGGATCAGCCGACTATATCCTATAGCTGCCATATAACTGAACAATCGGAAATTACCGAACTTTCGTGTTTTTGAAGATAGAAAGTTGGAACTTCGTACAGATTCTATTTTTAGTAAGTTAATCCAACCAACCAAATTGCATAACGATCGGCCGACTAAATCTTATAGCTGCCATATAACTGAACGATCGGAAATGGTATTTGGTAACAATACCAACTTTGGTATTTTTGAAGATGGAAGCTTGGTACTTTGTTTTAGATTCTTTATTGTAATAAATTGGTTATTTTACGATATTCTCATAAGGATCGTCCAACATTATCCGATGTTTGCGATATATATCCGGTTTTAACTTTTTTAAGGGTATATCAACTTCGGCTCCGCCCGAAGTTAGCTTTCCTTTCTTGTTATTGTAATAAATTGGTTGTGTTACGATATTCTCGAAGGGATCGGCCAACTTTATCCGATGTTTGCGATATATATCCGGTTTTAACTGTAAGGGTACCATATATCAACTTCGGCTCCGCCCAAAGTTAGTTTTTCTTTCTTGTTTTTTGACTGAAATCGGCAGCTGCAGAGCTACGAATTTTTTACTGAACCTGGCTAATCCACACAAAATAAGGATGAGTGAATACTTGATAAGGCTTAAAAGTCGGGTATTGTCTTATTTGGCTAATGGACTTATTTTTTGTATCTGTTCCTGATGGCACCACTCTTTCCAGAGCTTTGCCCCTTTCAACCCCAGAGGATCCATATCAACCCACGCTTGAGGTTGCAATTGAAACCATTTCTATTGTCGATCAAAAGTTTCCCATGCGTAAAATGCAACTTAATAGCCTTACGGTAATCGGACCATTTGATCGATGCAATATTCTGGAATGCCCCGATATAAATGTCACCTTAGAACATTTTTATCATGCCGATACACCGACACTGAAAACCATTGTGTGAAAGGGATTTTTAAAGGGAGAGAAAAATATAATGAAAGAACGAATCGGTGTACGGTGAACTAAAACAAAATCACTTAGTTTTTAGACACCAACCGAGCTCTTCTGAGGTCTTGCTTGCTCTTCCTTTTTTTTTTAACGTTGCTTTTATTTCTTGAATCTTCTCTTTGCGAGACTAACAAGAGGTGTATCAAATCTTATATTTTTAACTTAACTAACAGCAAAGATCATAAAGAACATAGATGGGACATCTCATACAAAGAAAAATTTTCTATGGCGGGTTCCAGCGCTGGAACCCGCTGGAACGAGCGGGTTCCATTGCGCGACAAGTTAAGTTTGAGAAATTTTTCACGCGACAACAAATGAGGGATAGCCTAGTGGTAGAGTGCTTGGCTGATGTGCAGAGTAAAATGAGTTCAAATCGGGCACGGGAATTCCACTTTTTTTTATTTTAAATCTATTTATATTACATTGTTATTATTTTAAAGTGTTTTCTAAAATTTATAATGCAATAAAAAAAATACAACATTTTAAAAGCACCTTAAAATCGCCTCGGAACCCGCTGTAAAAATCTTTATAAGTGCGGGTTCTACGGCATATTGGCAGGCCGAGTCGTGGAACCCGCTGTAAAATGAAAATATTTGAAAGCGGGTTCTACGACAAACGGCTGGCAGATGAGAGAGAGAGAGAGCGAATTCTATTTTTGGAAAGCACGCGATCCTTATCCCATGGGTCCTGGGTTTGATTTTGTTACTGGGCGTTCGTTTTAATTTTTAAAAAGTTTCAGTTTTATGATTATTTTTTATATTTTCTTTTATTCTTTTTTATTATTTTTTTACTTTAATTTTCTTAATATTTTTTTTTCCTTTTCATATTTACTTTATTATTATTATTTTTAATTGCATTGTAATACAATTTTTGTAAAAATAAGTGACGGACGTGTCGGATGACAAAATTCCGGAGGGACTCCCTTGAAATTTTATTAGCCAGACATAGTATTAAATTTTCATTAAAACTACAATTAAAGAAATCGACGAAAAAAGTTGACCGTTTTAAGCCCTGATGTCCCATCTATGTACTTTATAATCTTTGCTAACAGTCATATTGACTGATACGGAGTAAGACGTCCCTAAAAATCGATTGCTGGGTTGGGAGGTCGTTGCGTCTCAGGCAGGATACGCTAAAAACCCGAGTCAATCCCCGAGCGAGAAAATATGGGTGCGAAGACAGTTTTTCTTTGTATGAGTCTTTTTGCTTCTGGATTTCGTCTTTCACTGCGAGGATGCCCAGATCCCGGTGGATGTTTTCGTTGCGAACATACCAAGGTGCCCCTGTGATAGTTCCCAAGATTTTTGATTGTGCGCGCTGTATGATGTCTATGTTGCTGCTGATCGCGTTCCCTCACAGCTGGGGGCCATACGTCCAGATTGGCTTTAGGACTGAATTGTACAGTAGTAACTTGTAGTCCAGGCACAGTGGCGATCGTGAGTTTATGATCCAGTGGAGGCTGCTGGCTTTCAGTTTTAGATACAAATCTTTTTGCATTCGATGTGCTTACGCCAGGTAAGTCGTCTATAAAGGTGAACACCAAGGTACGTTACGTCGTTAGCTTGAGGGATCTGCATACCGTTTAGTAAAAGCGGAGGGCATGTTTGTCTATTAAGGGTAAACGTTATATGTTTACACTTTTGTTCGTTTATTTTAATGCGCCAGTCGGACAGCCACCTTTCCACTATTATGAGATGATTAGCCAGTTGGGTTGTTGCCTGCGTTGGTCATCTATAGCGACTAAGGATAGCGGTATCATCGGCGAACGTTGACGTTGTTAGTTGTGCGTTCGTAGGAATATCCGCAGTATACAAAACATATAGACACGGGCCGAGTGCGCCTCTTTGTGGAACTCCAGCTTCGATGGTGTAGTCGCCCGAAGTAGCTGCGTTGCATCTCACTGAGAAAACCGTATTGTAGAGGTATGATTCCAGTAGCTTGTGGGTGTATGTTGGCAAATACGTTTTAATTTTGTGCATGAGTCCGATGAGCCAAACTCGGTCGAAAGCTTGAGATACGTCGAGGAAAATAGCGCTGCAGTATTCTCGCTGTTCGAAGGCTGAGCTTATTTCGGATGTTAATATGTTCACTTGTTCGATGGTTCCATGACTTCTTCGAAAGCCAAATTGGTGTGCCGGGATAATATTGCAAGCTTTCAGATGTGGTATTAAGCGAGTTAACAAGCATTTTTCCAACAATTTAGACAAGCAAGATAGAAGGCTTATTGGTCTGTATGATGACGGAATTGTGTGGTCTTTTCCAGGCTTCGGTATCATTATAATGATGGATTTCTTCCACTTTTTTGGGAAATAGCCAAGATTAATGATTCCATTAAATAGTTTGCAGACGATCTCTATAGCGCATTTTGGAAGTTCGATCAGCATCTTTGGGGTCAATAGGTCACCACCGGGAGCCTTTTTTGGTTTTAGCCCTCTTATGACTTTTTCGATTTCGTTCGGCCGGAATGAAGGTGCGGCTGGCTAAGGGGAGGACTCTGGCTGAAGTACTGGCGGGAGGAATTTGAGGCTGGGTTTGGCTGGAAGACACTTTGGAGATGTGTGGCGAATGTTTCAGCTCGGTCTTCGTCGCTGCGAGCCCAGCATCCCGAAGAGTTTCTTATCGGAGTGGTCGTTTCAATTGGGGCGCTAAGATTTGGGTGGGCCCTCCACAGGGGGTACTTTGTGCTTGTTGGCGAGAGATTCTGGATGTACCTCAGCTGTGCATTTTCTTCCTTTTCGTGAAGAGCCTGGTCGAGTCATCGGGTTGCTTCCTTAAGGCGTTGTTTTGAAGCTGGTGATCTGCTATTTTGCCAACCACGACGAGTGCGCCTCTTTTCTCGCATGAGCTGTTCGATTTGCTGATTAGATTTCAAGTATTTGTTTCGGTCTATTTCTTTTCCATGAGGAGTAGAGATTTTAGCTGCCGCAACGAGTACTTCTTCCAGGGCGCTCGTAGTGTAGTCGATGTCCGATTCCATGTTAAATTCCGGGGAGAGTTCTATGTGGGCACTCACGTACTTTTTGTATTTTAGCCTGTTCGTTTTTGACGTCATCAGGCTGAAGGGGTGTTCGGTTATTTCTGGGCTTTGAAGACTCGTTAGAAGCAGAGGCGAGTGGTCTGATGACAAGTCGGAGACTGCTTTGGCACTTATTAGATTGCGAGGTATGTTTTTTGTCACTGCAAAATCAATAAGGTCTGAGAGCATTTCCAAGTGAATTGTAGAAGTCGAAGTAATTGTAGAAGTAAATTGGCCTTTCGAGATTGAGAAACGAGGAGGGAAGTAAACGGCAGCGATTGAAAGGATTCCGTTGCTTGACTGAATTTGTATCGATGTGGCCTGCAAGAAGTTTGTTGCAAACCTTTTGTGAAAATGGTGTTTAATGCGTTTTCTGATTAGAACTCCAGTTCCGCCGTGGGCCTTCCCATCTGGATGATCTGTGCGGTAGATTGTGTAGCCTCTTATATGAAAGTTGTATTTGCTTGTAAGATGCATTTCCACCAGTAGCATAACGTCAATATGGTTTTCGGTCAAGAATTGTGACAATTCTAGTTTATGCCATGAGACAATATTGGCGTTCCACATTGATATTCATAGCGCCTGCATAGATTATTTAGACCAGGGGTGCCTAAGCTCAGCATACGGCAGAGCAAACTCGAATACCAATGCAAAAAATCACCAATACATTAAAGCTAGAAATTTTTTTTGCAAGTCATGTCGGTATACTGAAAAAAATTATAGTGCAATTTTCAAGGGGAAAAAGTAATACAAAAATATTTATGAAATAAAAATTAAAAACTGTAATAAAGTTTTAAATAAAAGAAATTCATAGCTCAGATGTTAACCATTCTTTTTGAGATCTTAACCAAAAGTAATTTTTTGCAGTGAAAAGTTTTCGGTAATACAAAAACAAAGTGCCTTCGTATTAGTACGAAAAACTGAGACACTATACAATTGTTATTGCTTAACTCGAAAAAACGAAAAATTGTTTTTGTATTTAGCCCTTGCCTATGCTACGAGCCACACACGTATATGAAATTTCATTTCCAATATAACGAGCAATTCCAACAACAAAGGAGCTCCGAGAGCAATGGGGCTGGGCACCCCTGATTTAGACTGTTAAGCTACGAGCAGCTGAATCATCATGTTCTAGTTTTGAACAAGCATGATCGTTTTCATGAATGACATAAGCTCCATCATACTTTGTTGGAGGGTAAGCATCATACAGGCATGCTCCGGTTCTCACTTTCGGTTTTCGTTTTCGTTTTGAAAACGAAAAAATTGGTGCTCCCGTTTTCACTTTCACAAGATTTTTTCGAATTCAAAAACGAGAAAATTTGTCTTGCCTAAATGAAAAGTAAATGCCTTTTTCTATATTAAATCGGATCTTATTTGCAAAAGGAAAAAAATAGTTGACTTATTGGTTTATTGTCGTTCTATTAAGACCTCTAGAAGATCAATTAGGCTTGTAGTTATTTTTAAAACGAGTAATTTCTGACCCCATCTCAAATTCAGATATCAAATTTTGCCGTCGGCAACAACAATTTTCGTTTTGGTGAACAACCGTAAGTTAAGTTTGACACCATAAGTTATCGCCTAAGCTGCCATACTTTTGATAGAATAAAAAAGCAAGTTAAAAATACTTGTATAATCAAATGGATGGCGATAAATTTGTTGAAATTAATTAAAATATGTTTTTTAAAAATTAATTAATTTAATTTAATTAGTTATGTGCTAAAAGTGTATAAAAAAAATTGTTGAAAACACCGGAATGAAATGAAATTGAAATCCATTGAAAAGGTGGCATCCCCTTAATTTGTGGGAAACAGCTGATTGCCTTTCAACTGTTTTTTAAAAATTCAAGTTTTAAAGTTTTTGAAGTAACTTTTGCTTTCTTTTAGCTTCGAAATATGCAATTGAAAATAAAAAAAGGCATTTTTTCGCGTTGTTTGCTGCTGACCAAACCTCAAATCAGCTGTTTCGGCAGCAAGAAATGACGAGAAATTAAACGTTTCGATAGCAAAACGATAACTAAAAACTTTTGAAAACCGGAGCACCTAAAAACGAAAATCTCGGTTTTGGTCCCAAAACGAAAACGAAAACCGAAAGTGAAAACCGGAGCATGCCTGATAGTTTACGTTTTGCTGTGTGGCTGTTCTGGGGCCTGTTGAGCGCTTTGAGAGTTAGGCTGAATTGGAATTTTCCTACCAGATCGTTTAGTCTCTTCCAGAGATGGTGTTTAGTGGACCGAATGAGTATCTCGAAGCTTTGGCGAAGAAGTGTTGTGCATATTTCGAACTAAAATGCCTAAGGAATGGGTGACTAAAGTTTGTAGCCCTTTTATTAGGAACTTTTAAATTTAACCGTGTTAGTAAATGCGTGCTATCTACATCACCATAAATAAGGTGAAGAAAAACAGCACACAGCATTGTTCTACGATTTGTTTACGAGGGGGTAAGTTTATTTGCATCCCAGTTAAGACCTTTGTGTGGTCATTAAGGGTTTTCAATGACAATTCGCTCCAAAATAAAAGTCGAATTAAATAATTTCACATTATAAGTTATTTATTGGCCGTCAGCCAACGGGGTACACGCAAGCAATTGCGTGCCGTAACTGTGTACACCGCTGGTAGTGCGACTATACTCTCCACGTGAGGGCGGCTGGTAACAGATCCTAGTAAGGTCATGACTCTGCAGAAGATGCTGGCTAATGCTAGAACACTTCTTTCCTTAAATCACCCCAATCCAAGGTGGAACAGCATATGCCGAAGGATGCGTGTCCGAGAATAAATGATGCTTTTACCCCTTAATATGCAGGACTGTAGTCTGGCAATCAGGGCCATTATGGGACACTGTTAATAGGAGCACACGCGGCTAGACTAGCGGTGCCACATTACGACTAATGCAGGAGCTGTGGGAATGTAGAAGAGGAAGAGACAGTCGCACACCTCCTGTGTCAATGTCCTGCGCTGGGGCGCAGCCGACTTAATCTCTTGGGCGCAGCAGCACTCACGGATCTAACAGACCTCGCGGAGATCAATCCACGCAGACTCGTAGCCTTCATCCGTAAATCTGGATGGGACCGCGAGCCGCCGCAGGAAGAATAGCACACTCTTGGGCACATCAGTAGATAGGAGGGGTGAGGTCCCTTGTAGGACCTCTGCCTGTGCGGTATCACAAGGAGCCCCAGCGACTCAAGTGGATGGGGGTGTCAGTCACTGGCCCCGCATCGCCGCCTCAACCTAACTTAACCTAAGTTATTTATTCTGCAGGCAGATTAAACTGGATAATCAAATTTTGATACGCCCTCTTAAGATTAAAATACGCTCTCTTAAGATAGTGAATTTTTTTAAGGCAATCCCATAGAGAAAATACGTAGCCTGGAGAGGGCAAAGAACAATAAAAAGAAGAAGTACTAGCAAGTTCGTTAAAAAAGTGGGAAAGTCATTAATAACAAGAAAGGAAAGCTAACTTCGGGCGGAGCCGAAGTTGATATACCCTTGCAGTTAAAACCGGATATATATCGCAAAAATCGGATAAAGTTGGACGATCCTTATGAGAATATCGTAATATAACCAATTTATTACAATAAAGAATCTAAAACAAAGTACCAAACGTCCATCTTCAAAAATACCAAAGTTGGTATTTTTACCAAATACCATTTCCGATCGTTCAGTTATATGGCAGCTATAAGATTTAGTCGGCCGATCATTATGCAATTTGGTTGGTTGGATTAACTTACCAAAAATAGAATCTCTACGAAGTTCCAACTTTCTATCTTCAAAAACACGAAAGTTGGGTAATTTCCGATTGTTCAGTTATATGGCAGCTATAGGATATAGTCGGCTGATCCTTATAAAATTTGGCATGTTATATTATATTTTTATTATTATGGCATGTACTAGTTTGCGTAGAAACAGACAGACGGACAGACAGACAGACGGACAGACAGACAGACGGACAGACGGACATGCTTATATCAACTCAGGAGGTGATCCTGATCAAGAATATATATACTTTATAGGGTCGGAGATGTCTCCTTCACTGCGTTGCACACTTTTGGACAAAATTATAATACCCTAATAGTATAAAAAGAGTAATCAATATCGGTCCAATATGACTTCCTCGAGGGACACCAGATGTTGCACGGACTAAGCGGGATACATTTTTAATACATACATTTTTAAGAGCAAATTTTTCACTAATGATGGTGCACTCATGCTAGCATTCCAGCATTCATCACAACGATTTATTGAACGAAATAGAAAAGACAGAACCTTTAAATACCGGTTTTATTATACTACGACTATACTAGGACAGGAAAAAGAGATGTTGGGGTAGAGATCATTATAGTTCGAACATAAGACCCTAAGAGGGTGATGGGCATATGTCGATCTACAATGGCTAAGGAATAGAGGACTAAAGTTTTTAATCCTCCACTGTTTTTTTTAATAAGAGAATATTGAACGGGGAATTTATGTACGGAAAGTATGAAAGATTCCTTCAAATTAGGATGGGTCGGCCCTCGTCAATATGAAGGTTGCTCTTCTTATAGGAGCCTGTGAGCTGCGTCGAGTGAGTCGCTGCCGTACCAGGTCTTGATTTAGGGACCACGCAGGTTGGACTTTGATTTTGGTTTAGGTTTGTAGAATTCATATTTGGTCAAAGGCCGCTTGTCGCAATGAATGATTAAAAATGGAAGGTCCGGTACACCAGAGATCGCATCTTAACGTCCAGGCCCCCCTCAGACGCGCATCCCTTGGCATATGCATAGTTCGGGACCTTTGACCTTGGGTTGGCGTAATTTCCCTCCGCCCGACTATGATTAGCCAACACCCACGGCAGAGACATTACCGTACCGGGACCTATTTCCAGCCGCCGTCGCGTAGAGAGTATAGCCGCACTAGCAGCGCACAGTGGTTGCTCTCATAGGCCAAAAATAAAAAAAATGTATATCGGCAAAAATGTACGAAGAGTAAAAAAATCTCTAAAATGTCCAAGCTTCTTCATGGCAAACCAGATTTTTCTAGAAATCTAACGGGATTTTCTTAAAGTAGATTAAAAGTTGTGAACAGTTTCTCATTTGTAATGATTACTCAGGAAAATGATCTCCAGAAACACAAAGTAATTTGGAAAAATCCGCGACCGTCATCCACACGTTACTGCAGACCAATACGATTCCAATTCCAAAAAGAAACAACACAATTAACTTTAGATGAAGCCAAATACTTTAGGAACAAAAAATCTGCGCTGGAGCCATATACATGTAAAGCATTAACCAAAAATTTTACAATTACACATCGTTTGCAGTTGACAATGGTTGACGGAAAAGTCTATAGTGCTTTAAGTGAAACATCAACCTGTAAATGCTACATATGTGACGCAAAGCCAAGCGAAATGAATGACTTGGAAAAATGCTTAAAGAAAAAAAGTTCACGAAGAACATTATGAGTTTGGGTTGTCTCCGTTGCACTCATACATTTGATTTTTTGAATATTTCTTGCATTTGGCATATAGATTGCATTTGAAACATAATTGGCGAATTGGCGAATTTGTACCCCAGAAGATAAAAAAGCCTTTAAGGATAGGAAAACACAAATTCAAGCAGACTTCCGCGTCCAAATGGGATTACATGTTGTTCAACCAAGAAGTGGAGGTAGTGGAACTTCAAATGACGGTAATACGGCAAGAAGGTTTTTAGTGATACAAATTTGTCTGCTGATATAACAGGATTGGATGAACATGTTTTAAATAGATGTGCAACATTACTACAATGCCTGGCATCTGAATATAAAATAAATACCGAAAAATTTGGATGCTTTGCACTTGACACCGCAAAAATGCTAATTAAATTATACCCACGGTATTACCATCCACCTTCAGTTCACAAAGTTTTAGTCCACGGTCCGGAAATTATACATTATGCGCTTTTTTTGATGGGAGAATTATCTGAAGAAGCTGCCGAATCCAAAAATAAAGAAATAAAAAAATTTAGAGAATATTATACTAGGAAAATGTCACGAGTTGACACAAATAGAGATTTATTTAATAGATTACTCTTAAGTTCAGACCCTTTTATAACTGGACAAAGAAAACTGTCATGCACAAAAAAAACCAAATTGTTAAGCGGTGTGCATTTGTTGTTAGATGAATAAAATACATAATATATATATGAAATCGTGATTGTTTTTACTTTTGGAGACTAAGTTTTCACCAGCGTTCTCATTTACAGGTCAAATATTAAATATAGGTCTTGGAAAAAAAACAAATTTTTTAAAAGTTCCACCGTTTTTTTTGTATGGGAGCTTTAAATATAGTTCTCCGATTTGAACCAAAGTTGGTAAGGGTATATATACCTGCACCAAACACATAATCTGTAAGATTGGTTAAGATATCTTTAAAAACAAACAAGTTTTTCATACTAAGTTTTGATTTTAAACAGATTGTTCCTATGGCAGCTGTAGGATATAGACGTCCTATCTGACCAATTTTTTTACTATATAAAAAAATATAATAATTTCATATCCGCAATCGATGCAATAAAAAACCCGAACAACAGCGAACACTACACCTCACACGCACGGAACCTGCCCCAAAAATTCAAATCTAAATTCAAACTACTTTGGATACCCGGCCACGTAGGTATTCCAGGTAACGAACTGGCGGACACCCTAGCCAAAAACATAAGCATAAGCTCCATCATACTTTGTTGGAGGGTAAGCATCATAGTTTCTGTTTTGCTATGTGGCTTTTTTGGGGCCTATTGAGCGCTTTGTGAGTTAGGCCTAATTGGATTTTCCATTCCAGATCGTAGATTATCGGCATAGGAGAAGCCGTTGGTGGCGTTTAGGGGACCGAATGAGGACCTCGCAGCTTTGGCGAAGAACACGTCTGGCGTAGTTTTTGATGCAATGTACACATTCTGTGCAACCAACAGTGCATTGCACTGAACCGTTGCGTTTATGTGGATCTTCAACAGTGATTCTCCAATGCAAAAGATATTACAGCTTGTAGATTGGGTGGACTTCGTCCTTCTTCAGCGCCCTTCCTTCTGGCTCGAGCTCGACCTTGAAGAGGGGTTGTGGCTTTTTATCTTTCTTTAGAATGTTAATAACATTCTTGGAGACGAAGCCATTTTCTTTAAGGGCTGTTTTTATTTCCGCGGTGGTAACATCGGGTTTGATTCCCTTTCCACTTGTAGGCCCTTACTGCATCAGCTGGTACGTGTAATAGTTTTTCTGAGCATTGTCCAGATATTTGGCCACGATTCTGAAAAGTTATTCAGTCTTGGTATGCAACTATGTTCTTCCTGGTTCTTCATCGATCTTCTAGACCCGGTTAGTTTTTGTTTTATTGCCTGCCGGATTACTTGCGCTTAATTTGAATGTAGCGATCCATTCCAGTCTGTGTGGTATTTTCGTCGCGGTATTTTGAATTGTAGTGGCTGTCGCTGTAGTTGCAGAAATTCCAGCACTGCTTGTTGTTGGTGCTAAATTTGTTTCCACAATTGTAGGGGGGTTTTACACTGCGAACTCCATGACGCGGAAGTCGGAGTGAGCAGAGCGGGTAAGCAAGACCGTGTCCTTTGGCTTTGAGCGGTCAGTAGAGTCATGTTGCTCTTAATTGCCGATTTTTCCTTTTCGGTATCGCGGGTTGAAAAGTGGCACTTTTTATGGTGCAGTTTTCCCGGAGCGCGGGCAAAGCACGTCCGCTCAGTTCGGTAGTTCGATTGGTACTGAGTATGTGGTAACTGATACAGAACTAGACGGCCTTAAAAATCGATTACTGGTTTCGGAGGTCGAATCCGCCGGAAACTTAAGCTAATCCCCTTCTTTCTAAGACACTTTTTGCATCTGGATTTCTTCTTTCACTGCGAGAATGTCCAGATCCCGGTGGATGCTTTCGTAGCAAACATACCAGGTGCCCCAGATATAGTTCTCAAGATTTTTAATTGTGCGCGCTGTATGAAGTCTATTTTGCTGCTGCTCGCGTTCCCCTAGAACTGGGAGCGATACGTCCAGATTGGCTTTGGGTCAGAATTGTAGAGTAGTTACTTGTAGTCCAGTCACAGTGGCGATCGTGAGTTTATGATTCAGTAAAGGCTGCAAGCTTTTAGTTTTAGGTGCATCTATCGAGGGTGACGCCAAGGTACGTTAATTCGTTAGCTTATGGGATCTGCATAAAGTTTAGTGAAATCGGAGGGCATGTTTGTCTATTAAGAGTAAATGTTACATGTTTACAGTTTATTCGTTTATTTTAATAACCCAGTCGCATAGCCACTATGCGATGATTAGTTTGTTTGTTGCTTGGGTTGCTCATATAGAGCGACTAACGATAGCAGTATCGTCGGCAAACGTTGACGTTTCCTTTTTGAGACTCCGTGTGGTAAAGTTAGTGAGAAGATTTTTGGACAAAAACGAATGCCCGCTGCAGCTTGTAAACGAGTTAGCGTGCTTGGAGCTGTCATCCACGTCCACATACGGAGACAGGATGAGCGTCCTGATGGGCGTCCATTATGATACGTTGCCAGAAAAAGCCATACCGTCTTAGCAATTATTATAGGTAGAAATCTATGTGCCCGGAGTACCCACTTCCTAAAGCTGGGTTTAAGAGTGTGCGTCCCGCTTCCTTTTGTTGCGGTGTCCCAGCTGGCCTGCCAAGCTGCCAAGAGCTTCTGCCTGGCGTTATCAACCTGAGATATTTAATAGCTTGTTGTGGTGCGATAGCCATGCCCCCGACAACCACATGTGCTGTCACTAGCTACTTGGTAACGGTTTTGCAGCTGCATACCAGGCTTGTACAACGCCTTTAGTTTGATTGCGAGGGCGCAATTCATTTCAGTGGCCCCGCTTGGTTTGACGTTTATGATGCCTCTCAGCTTAGCTCCTCATAAAGAGCGTATTTGCTCTGTAGCCTCTTGGCAAAGTATCGTCTTCCTCAAAATCTTCCTCAATGAATACATTTTTTTTATGTTTGGCCTGTCAAGTGAGACAAAATTAGAGTCATATACTCACACTGTCACTGTGCCGGCAGCGCTGAGTGATATGCTTGCATCACTGTTTAAGAGCCTGCGTTGAGCTTTCCCTTGTCATGGACAGTTCCAATAGCAGCATCACCTTATTGACGTATGGGCCCAAGTCATGAAGCTTGAGATCTGGCAGCACGTCATGCCCTCATCTTGGATTTCATACCTCCTGGATGGTAACTAAGAACTAAGATCACTTTGGTACAGACGCTCGATTTTGGGAAAAAATCTAGGTTTCCAAAGATAAGTTGAAAAGTCTATGAAGAGGTTTGCACAGAGCCCTGGCAAAGTATTTTAGCACACAGCCTGGTACTCCGTCGGGGCTACGTCTTTTCCTAGCGAATAAACGGTTTTGACCCTTAGAAGATCAGATAATAAGCTATTCTCGGAGAAAAACGGACAGACTGATCTGTCATTGCCGAATAGATCGGCAATGGCCTGATCCGAGGTCGCAGATGAATTTTCAAACGAAAGTAGGGGTGAAAAAGATACATGTTTACGCTTAGTGTTTAAAAAGTTATAAAAATGCTTCGGATACCGAGTAAATTTTATCCGGTAGCGGCGAATATAATTCCGTAAAATTTGACCGAGCTAGTAGATATCTTGAAAAATCTATACTTCTGCAGGTTTTTTTATATTTAAGTAAGAGCCTGTTTTTAAGTAAGAGGGCCGTCAGCCAACGGGTACAATAGGGGGACCTACACGCAAGCAATTGCGTGCCGTAACTGTGTACATCGCTGGTAGTGCGACTATACTCTCCACGTGAGGGCGGCTGGTAACAGGTCCCGGTAAGGTCATGTCTCTGCCGAGGATGCTGGCTAATGGTAGTCGGGCGGGGAGAAGAACACTCCCTTCCTTAAATCACCCCAATCCAAGGTGGAACAGCATATGCCGAAGGATGCGTGTCCGAGGGGGGGCTCGGACGTTAATATGCGAACTCTGGGGGACCGGCCGACCTCCCAGTTTTAACCAGGCTTATCGTGACAAGCGGGCTATGTCATGATGGACGAACCCCTTCCCGCCTACTCGTGGGACCAAAACATGAACACTAACTTACTTAAAAAAAACCTAAGTGGAGAACGGAACTCCCCGAAAAAGTCCGGAAATGGGGTCACTGACCCGTCAAACTCCAAGGCCCTCAAAAGCCAAGGAGTTGCTGAGATGAAGAAGCCCCCCACAGAGGGGCAACATATGGAGGCGGGACGCGCCAGTGCGGAGAAGGATGCCAAGAATTCCTCTTCCAAAGCGGGGCTAACCATGGGACCACCGAACGGCGTGGAGAGGAAGACTCCCGGGTCAACCTCTAAACCAACCGGCGGGGCCCCTAAGGGGAACCCTGGTCCGGGAGCGTCTCACTCGACGCAGCGTAAAGGCTCCTACAAAGATAGGAGAAGAGCAGCCTTCATTCTGATGAGGGCGGACCCATCGGCCGAAGCCAACCCGGACCAAGCCGAGATCATAAAGTGGGCAAGGGAGATCCTGCCCAATTTTAATCCGGAAAAAGCGGGAGTGAGGCTGGATCCGAGTAAACGTAATGGGTCAGACCCTGCCAAGGAGACAGCGCAAAGCGCAAACAGGCAGAGGTCCACAGAGGGAGAAGCCCCCCAGGCTAAGAAGAGAAAGGCCCAGCCGCTGCCGTCCAACCGCTCGTTCGCCGAAGTAACGAAGGGAAGAACCCTAATTGGAGTCCTGGACAAGGGCTCCAAGGATGGGCTTATTCCCAAGGACCTTTGGCGACGAGTGGTAAACGAGTTGCATGGGCGCTTCGTGGAGGAGATGCTGCGATGCGGAGGACCCCCACCTGAATGCGAAGACGCAGGATGGTATCAGGGTAGCGTCAAGGTAATTGCCTGCCAAGACGCGAAATCGGTAGAGACTTACAAGCGTATGGTTGCATCGCTTGGAGAGGTCTACCCTGGAGCTAAGCTGGTGGCGGTTGACTGGGACGAGATCCCGAGCAAACCGAGGGCGCGAGTGTGGCTCACTGAAAAGCCAGCCGACCCTAAAACCATACTAACCATGCTTAGGATGTGCAACCCGACGCTTCCCACGGCGGACTGGAGAGTCGCCAAGGTCGAGGAAGCGGAGGGACTACGGAGGCAGGTCGTCCTCACGCTCAATGAGGAGACCGTTAAAGCCCTGGAGAGGACGGAGCACCGGCTGAAGTACGGATTCGAACACGTTTCGGTCCGTATCTACAAATCCGATGCGAAAGCCAAACCAGGAGGTATAGAGCTGGAGGCAGACATGGAGGACTTGGCCAGACTTGGAGGAGCCGACCGAAGAGAAACACCCGGAAGGAATGTCGGATGAGGAGGAGGACATCCTGGAAGGGTACACCTCGGAGGAAAGCGACTTGGCAAGGGCACTTAGTGGAGTTGGAATGGAGGAGGACTCTCTGCTGAGCTCCGAAACGGAGGCAGAAATTACTGTGGTGGAGATTTGTAAGGATGTCCCTGACGATCTTGCAAATGAACCTCCATTACAGTAAAGCGGCGTCAGCTGCCCTCCTACTACACCTCGCCGAGAGTGGAGCTGATGTGGCCCTCATCCAGGAACCCTGGATCCTAGGAGACAGGATTCTTGGGCTGGAGGCGTCGGAGTTTAGGCTCTGCAAAGCCGATACAACAGGTAAAAAGCGAGCCTGCATCCTCGCAAAAAAGAACCTTAATCTCTTTTTGCTACCCAATTTCAGCAATGAAGACCACGTAGCCGCAGCCATAGAGAGCCCAAATGGCCCTCTAAGGATATGCTCGGCATATATGGGCCACGACCAGGAGGCCCTCCCCCCGCACCCGCTACTCAAACAGCTGGTGGAAGACACAAGAAGCACAAGATCGACCTGATCATAGGTTTCGATGCTAACGCCCATCATCATCAGTGGGGAAGCACTGACACGAACGAGAGGGGTGAGTCAATCTTCGATTTTATCCTAGGCTCTAACCTTCTGGTGGGTAACAGGGGTATAGAACCCACTTTCATAGTCAAGAACAGAATGGAAGTGCTTGACGTCACTCTTTACTCTGAATCCCTAGCAGACAGGATTGTTAGTTGGGGAGTTGGGGAATCGGACCACCGATACATAGTATTAGTGGTCAACTTTGAGAACTTTAATCGACTAACGGTGCGCAATCCGAGGAAAGCGAACTGGGAGTTATACAGGAAAAAACTAGAAAGTTCCTTGGGGAAACCTCCAACAGGGGACGCTAACAGTAGGGAAGCCCTGGATGCCATGGTGGACACGCTTACGGCAGCGTGCGCTAGGGCATTCGACAAAGCTTGTCCCAAAAGCAGATAGGGCAATAGCAAGTCAAAGAAACCACCATGGTGTGTGAGGGTGATTTTCGCGAGCAAATTTTAAGACAAACAATTTCAGTTATGTCCCTATGTGCAGATTGCAGTAGTCTCCAAAAGTGCACACTTGACGTCTCCTTCTTTCCTATGCCTGTTTTCTTTAGAACCGTTAAAGCTCCCTGGCATGTGCATGTATGTAGGTTCGATTTCGCTGCAACGTTAAGCCCAGTTTCACTTTTAAATCGTTCTTTAACTCTAGCGGACTGACCTAAGATTTCACATTTTTTAAAATAAAAAAAACACGTGGAAATCCCTTATTACCCGTGTTCCGCAATCCATATATTTGAATTAAAGTGAATTCATGAAAGTAATTGCAAATAAACAAGTGCGAGTTGCCAGTGCAATTGAGAGTTGCTGGTTAATTTTCCCTGTGGGTCGGCCAATATCAGGTGAGAAAAAGAGACCGAAATTCTTGTTGAAGTTCTAATGGCCATGTATTTCGCAGAGCCATGGTGGCCTGGTATTTCGACCGAGCCCCTATATAAAATATATAGAAGACAGAAACGCGGGAATCCGAGATGAGGATTTAGAGCTATTGAGGAGCGTTTTGGAGGAAAAGTAACGAATCGTCATGAAACCCCCCCCCCGCTGTTCCCTAACATTACATAAGGACCACGAGGTTTCCATGAGGCGTGGAATCAACTCCCCCCTCTCCTCTCGCCTACTATAAAAGTAGCTCTCGCGGATTTGTGTTCTGTTTTCAGCCATGCAGCATCCGTTATTTCCCCAAGAGAATTAACAGAAAAACAAATACCATATAACCCCCACAGTTTTAGATGCATAGCTGATCTGCCACTGTAGGGAATGTAAAACTTTAAAGAATTTTGAATCATAATTGTTAATGATTGTTATTTTCTAGAATTAATAAGTTTTGAAAGTTTTGCTTTTGTTAAATTAATTACCTACTACATCCTTTAATATCTATATATATATAAATATCTGCATTATTATGAAGTAAACTTTAGAAAATACATATAAATACATAGCTGCATCGGAAGTCGACAGGCCTGCTGACCTCGAGGGAAGAGCTGTAGGTACGGCATAGCCGCAACAACCTACAAATATGTGTCAGAATAACATATAGACGAGATTTAAATATGTATATGAATATTTTGGATGAAGTAAAATCATGAAGTAGAGCAACATAGAGTAATTTCCTTAATTTTCTAAATTCCAATCAACATAAATTAAGTAAATCATAAAATTTAAATCAAACTAAATGTTTTATTATATTTTATGTTAAGGTTAGGTTAATCCCTTTGAATAATGATGTTGGATTAGGATTAGAATTTGTTTTAGTAGGAATAAGGTATCAAACACTGAAATATCTAATGAATATAATGAAGTAATGAAATCATAATGAATCGCGTCTAAATATTTCCGTGGGGTTTCCAGAGACAAGCTAATGTAAAATGGGTTGCCCAATGATAATGGTGCAACAAGGCAGGGCGGGTAAAGAGGAGATCTATAACACCTGAGTTCTCCAAGCTAGTATCCTCATTCTCTCTCTCTCCCCCACCACCTTGGCCACTCCCTTCCCTTAAGCACTGTCAATTTCTTTTATTTGGTAACCCTGATTTGGGGAAGCACAAGAACCCTCCCTCTGGCCCTGAGCTAGGCCGGCAACAGACAGTGCGTGCTCCCGATCAGAACCAGGACGTTACTGGTGGTCGAAAACACTCGCGCCCTTTAAAACCAAGGCCCGAAAGGCCTTCAATTTTGCGAGCAAAACAAACTCGGAGATAGCCTGGGAGTCGTATAAAGCGGACCTTAGTCAATATAACAAAGAACTTCGCAAGGCAAAAAGGAATGCATGGGCCAAGTTCTGCACGAACATTCAGGAAACATCAGAGGCCTCCCGATTAAGGAAGGTCCTCGCAACTACTGCACCAAATGTAGGATATATTAAAACCTCAGAAGGTAACTGGACATCGTCCAGCAGAGAAACCCTAGAGGCTCTCACAGAGGCACATTTCCCGGGATGCTCTCGAGAAGACACAACCCTGGAAATGCAGAGACAGGGGTATAGCCAACCAACTGGAATACCTATTGAGTGACAGGTATCTCAACTGGGCGATAAATAACTTTAAGCCCTTCAAATCCCCAGGCCCAGATGGCATTGTCCCGGCTCAACTAATTAGAGCCGGTTCCAATCTGAGGTCTTGAGTCAAGTAAGCTTTCGCAGCAATTTTCAGGATAGGCATCGTACCCGCAATGTGGTTGCGGACGAAAGTCGTATTCATACCCAAGGCGGGAAAACCATCGCACTGCACCCCTAAGGATTTAAGACCAATAAGCCTGTCGTCCTGGCGTCCTAAGCTGGTGGCGGTTTACTAGGACGAGATCCCGAGCAAACCGAGGGCGCGAGTGTGGCTCACTGAAAAGCCAGCCGACCCTAAAACCATACTAACCATGCTTAGGATGTGCAACCCGACGCTTCCCACGGCGGACTGGAGAGTCGCCAAGGTCGAGGAAGCGGAGGGACTACGGAGGCAGGTCGTCCTCACGCTCAATGAGGAGACCGTTAAAGCCCTGGAGAGGACGGAGCACCGGCTGAAGTACGGATTCGAACACGTTTCGGTCCGTATCTACAAATCCGATGCGAAAGCCAAACCAGGAGGTATAGAGCTGGAGGCAGACACGCAAGAGCCAGACTTGGAGGAGCCGACCGAAGAGAAACACCCGGAAGGAATGTCGGATGAGGAGGAGGACATCCTGGAAGGGTACACCTCGGAGGAAAGCGACTTGGCAAGGGCACTTAGTGGAGTTGGAATGGAGGAGGACTCTCTGCTGAGCTCCGAAACGGAGGCAGAAATTACTGTGGTGGAGATTTGTAAGGATGTCCCTGACGATCTTGCAAATGAACCTCCATTACAGTAAAGCGGCGTCAGCTGCCCTCCTACTCCACCTCGCCGAGAGTGGAGCTGATGTGGCCCTCATCCAGGAACCCTGGATCCTAGGAGGCAGGATTCTTGGGCTGGGGGCGTCGGAGTTTAGGCTCTGCAAAGCCGATACAACAGGTAAAAAGCGAGCCTGCATCCTCGCAAAAAAGAACCTTAATCTCTTTTTGCTACCCAATTTCAGCAATGAAGACCACGTAGCCGCAGCCATAGAGAGCCCAAATGGCCCTCTAAGGATATGCTCGGCATATATGGGCCACGACCAGGAGGCCCTCCCCCCGCACCCGCTACTCAAACAGCTGGTGGAAGACAGCAAGAAGCACAAGATCGACCTGATCATAGGTTTCGATGCTAACGCCCATCATCATCAGTGGGGAAGCACTGACACGAACGAGAGGGGTGAGTCAATCTTCGATTTTATCCTAGGCTCTAACCTTCTGGTGGGTAACAGGGGTATAGAACCCACTTTCATAGTCAAGAACAGAATGGAAGTGCTTGATGTCACTCTTTACTCTGAATCCCTAGCAGACAGGATTGTTAGTTGGGGAGTTGGGGAATCGGACCACCGATACATAGTATTAGTGGTCAACTTTGAGAACTTTAATCGACTAACGGTGCGCAATCCGAGGAAAGCGAACTGGGAGTTATACAGGAAAAAACTAGAAAGTTCCTTGGGGAAACCTCCAACAGGGGACGCTAACAGTAGGGAAGCCCTGGATGCCATGGTGGACACGCTTACGGCAGCGTGCGCTAGGGCATTTGACAAAGCTTGTCCCAAAAGCAGATCGGTCAATAGCAAGTCAAAGAAACCACCATGGTGGTCGAAAACACTCGCGCCCTTTAAAACCAAGGCCCGAAAGGCCTTCAATTTTGCGAGCAAAACAAACTCGGAGATAGCCTGGGAGTCGTATAAAGCGGACCTTAGTCAATATAACAAAGAACTTCGCAAGGCAAAAAGGAATGCATGGGCCAAGTTCTGCACGAACATTCAGGAAACATCAGAGGCCTCCCGACTAAGGAAGGTCCTCGCAACTACTGCACCAAATGTAGGATATATTAAAACCTCAGAAGGTAACTGGACATCGTCCAGCAGAGAAACCCTAGAGGCTCTCACAGAGGCACATTTCCCGGGATGCTCTCGAGAAGACACAACCCTGGAAATGCAGAGACAGGGGTATAGCCAACCAACTGGAATACCTATTGAGTGACAGGTATCTCAACTGGGCGATAAATAGCTTTAAGCCCTTCAAATCCCCAGGCCCAGATGGCATTGTCCCGGCTCAACTAATTAGAGCCGGTCCCAATCTAAGGTCTTGAGTCAAGTAAGCTTTCGCAGCAATTTTCAGGATAGGCATCGTACCCGCAATGTGGTTGCGGACGAAAGTCGTATTCATACCCAAGGCGGGAAAACCATCGCACTGCACACCTAAGGACTTCAGACCAATAAGCCTGTCGTCCTTCCTTCTCAAGACAATGGAAAGACTAATCAGCCTTCATATCAATCTTACTCTAAGCCCAGATGATATCTCGGGATCACAACATGCGTATAGGAAGGGCCGATCCACGGAAACGGCACTCCATGAAATCACTACTTTTGTCGAAAAGGCACTTAGTGACAAGGAATACGCACTCATTGCTTTTCTAGACATAGAAGGTGCGTTCAACAACATCCTACCGAGCTCGATAATCAACGCGCTGACGACACTAGGAATAGACAGTCAATCCATACGCCTAATAGAGCAGATCCTGGTAAACAGGACTGTTGAGGCGTCACTAGGAGGAGAATCTATTCATAGATACGTCAGAAGAGGCACTCCGCAAGGAGGCGTACTCTCACCCCTACTCTGGAACGTGGCGGTAAATAGCCTACTGCGATCCTTAGAAGGAGGTTGCTGCAAAGTTATCGCCTACGCGGATGATGTCGCAATTGCCTTCTCCGGAAAATTTCCCCAGACTCTATGTGACCGCATGACGGACAAACTTAGGGTCCTCTCAACATGGGCAGTTAGAAATGGACTAGGTGTAAACCCGTCCAAAACCGAGCTCGTCCTCTTCACCAGAAAGTACAAAATACCAAACTTAAGGCTTCCGAAACTATTAGGAGAAACACTATCCCTTAGCGATAGCGCCAAGTACCTAGGGATCAAGCTAGACATGAAACTGGACTGGAAGTCAAACACTATGGATAGAGCTAACAAGGCAACAATAGCTCTCTATACTTGTAGAAAAGCCATTGGCCTTAAATGGGGAATGTCCCCAAAAATAGTAAGATGGCTTTACACAGCGATCATAAGACCCATCCTTTTCTACGGGGTGGTGGTCTGGTGGCCTGCTCTCACGAACTCCACAATACGAGAGAAACTTAGGAAAACGCAAAGGATGGCGGAGGTCTGTATCAGAGGCAGCCTACGGACCACACCGACGGATGCCCCAGACTTCATACTCGACCTATTACCGGTAGAGATAATGGGGGCCAAGATAGCCACGCTATCGGCAATGAGGCTACGCGAGACGGGCATATGGAAATGGACTGACTATGGACATACCAAGTTAAATCTACACCACTGCACGCAAACGGGGTCTACTGACTACTGCGTACCTGTCGATCATCCCACCTTAAAATACAAGGTCTCCATTCCTACAAGGGAGGAATGGGCCACACAAATCCCGGGACCAGCCGGTTCCCTCCATATCTACACAGACGGTTCAAAATTGAATGGCCAGGTCGGAGGCGGTTTCCATTGCGAACGGCTGTGTCTAAATGAGTCCTTCAGATTCCCCGACCACTGTAGTGTTCCAAGCAGAAGTAATAGCTATCGGAGAAGCACTTAGATCCCCAGCACTTACTGGCAATCAGGACACAATCTGTATCTTTTCAGACAGTCAAGCGGCACTCAAAGCCCTTGACGGATTTTCATCCAACTCCAGGACAGTAAATGACTGTCGCAGATCTCTTAACGAGATGGCAGAGCAGCATGACATCCACCTCATATGGGTGCCCGGGCATAGGGAACACGAGGGTAATTGCGCCGCCGACGAACTGGCAAGAGCAGGTACTACCAATCCTCTCCTACCGGAGAAGGAACCAGTAGATATCCCACTAGCTACGTGTAGGCTAAAATGCAGGGATCACGTTGACCACGCATCACTGAGGAAATGGAGAAATCTCCAAAACTGCAGGAACTCACGCATGATATGGCCCATCCGATCTAGGAAGAGGTCAATGATGCTCATCGCCCTAAATAGGCAGGACTGTAGTCTGGCGGTCAAGGCCATTACGGGACATTGGTTAATAGGAGCACACTCGGCTAGACTAGCGGTGCCACATTATGACTACTGCAGGAGCTGTAGGGACGTGGAAGAGGAAGAGACAGTCGCACACCTTCTGTGTCAATGCCCTGCGCTGGGGCGCAGCCGACTCAAATTCCTGGGCGCACCAATGCTCACGGAATTAACAGACCTCGCGGAGGTCGCTCCACACAGACTCGTTGCTTTCATCCGAAAATCTGGATGGGACCGCGAGCCGCCGCAGGAAGGATAGAACACCCTTGGGCACACAAGTAAATAGGAAGGGAGAGGTCCTCTAGTAGGATCCTTGCCTATGCGGTATCACAAGGAGCCCAAGCGGCTCAAGTGGATGGGGGTGTCAGTCATCGGCACCACATCGCCGCCTCAACCTAACCTAACCTAAGAGCCTGTTTTTAGTATTTTTTAAGTTCATGAGGCACCTTGTAAACAACGGAGGATGTGTTGAAGCGGACGGATATTTCCATGGCAAACATGAGTCAAAGCAAATAATTAAAGAAAAATGGTACAATTTTTCTTTTTAATAATGTGCCGATAAGGCTATTAAGTTTGTGAAAATCAGCTTTACGAAAACAGCGAATCTTATTTGGCACGCATGGAAACTTCTGATCGATACCAGGAATAGTTCCCAGTTGGAATTCCCAAAAAGGCAGAAGAGAAACAATATCATAATGAGACCGTACCTTTATAAGCCTTCTTACTTGTTTGTTTAAATTGTTTGCATCCTTGTTAACTCGCATAATACCATATCATTCGCCAACATACACCCACAAGCTACTTGAGTCATACCTCTACAATAGGGTATTCTCAGTAAGATGCAACGCAGAAACTTTGGGCGACTGCATCGTCAAAGCTGTAGTGTCACAAGGAAGTGCACTCGGCCCTTGTCTATATTGCGGATACTGTTCTATATAATGCAGATATTTCTACAAATGCGCAACTAACAACATCAACGTTTGTCAACGCCCAAAACAAGCAACAAGTCAGTAGGAAAAGTGGCTGTCCGTCTGGCGCATTAAAATAAACGTGCCATAACTTGTACACCTAACTTGCTTGGACGCTAATATGCGGACTCTGGGGGACCAGCCGACCTCCCAGTTTTAACCAGGCTTATTATGACATGCGGTCTATGTCATGATGGACGAACCTCTTCCCGCCTACTAGGGGGTCCAAAATGTAGTTCATCCAACTTATTGCTTTTTTAGACATAGAAGGTGCGTTCAACCACAGTCAACGATAATCAATGCGCTGACTAGACTAGGGTTAGACAATCAATTCGTGCGCCTTATAAAGCAGATCTTGGTTAATTGGCCTATTGAGGCGACATTAGGAGGAGAATCTGTTCAAAGATACGTCAGAAGAGATACTTTACAAGAGGGTGTACGCTCCCCACTAATGTGGAACGTGGCGAGTAATAACCTAATACGATCCCTAGAAGGTGGTGGTTGCAAAGTTATCGCCTATGCGGATGATGTTGCAATTGCCTTCTCTGGAAAATTTCCCCAGACTCTATGCGACCGCATGGCGGAGAAACTGATGTTTTTGTCCACATGGGCAATTAGGAAGGGACTAGGAGTAAATCTATCCAAGACCGAGCTTGTCCACTTCACTAGGAAGTACAAAATACCGAGTATTACCGGAAACACAAAAATAAACTGAACTTTTTTGGACCCACGCAAACTCCCAGTTTGCCCAAACTCCCTCGCAATTTAATAAGTGCCAGTAATTACTGCCAGTAAACGGCAGCGATTGCAGGGCTTCCGTTAATTGACTGAATTTGTATCGATGTGGCCTGCAAGAAATTTAGTGCAAACCTTTTGTGAAAATAGTGTTTAATGCGTTCTCTGATTAGAACTCCAGTTCCGCCGTGGGCTTTCCCATCTGGATGATCTGCGCGGTAGATTAAGTCTTATTTGAAAGTTGTATTTGGTTGTAAAATGCGTTTCCCCAAGTAGCATAACGTCAATATGTTTTTCAAGCAAGAATTGTGACAATTCTAGTTTATGAAGTGAGACACCATTGGCACCGTTTCACATTGAAATTTGTAGAGCCTGCATAGATTATTTAGATTGTTGTGCTACGAAAAGCTGTATTACCATGTTCGGGCTATGAACATGTGTTTGCATGGTCGTTTTCATGAATGACACAAGCTTCATCATACTTTGTTGGAGGGTAAGCATCATAGTTTCCGTTTTGCTATGTGGCTTTTCTGGGGCCTGTTGAGCACTTTGTGAGTTAGGCTGAATTGGATTTCCATTCCAGATCGTAGAGCATCGGCATAGGAGAAGCCGTTGGTGGTGTTTAGGGGACCGAATGAGGACCTCGCAGCTTTGGGAAAGAAAACGTCTGGCGTAGTTTTTGATGCAATGTATACATTCAATGTACACAATGTGGATTTTACTTGTGGTTGCGGTCGCTTGACGCATGCGACCCCTTTAACTCCTTGTACACCATACATCCTCTATAGTTTGCCGTATGGTTGCCTCCGCAGTTTCCACATTTCTTCACGGTACTGTCCTTTTTTGTAGTGCAGTAAGCAGAGTTGTGGGCGTCCCCGCAGACTACACAGATAGTCCGAAGTGTGCAGTATGTACCTAGTGTGTACATTCTTGGCAATTAGTGCATTGCACTGGACCGTTGCGTTTATGCGGCTCTTCAACAGTGGTTCTCCGATGCAAAAGATATTGCAGCTTGTAGATTGGGTGAGATTCGTTCTTCTTCAGCGACCTGCTTTCTGGATCGAGCTCGACCTTGAAGAGGGGTTGTGGCTTTTTTTCTTTATTTAAAATATTTATAAAATTCTTGCGGCGAAGCTCATTTTTTGAAGGGCTGCTTTTATTTCCGCGGTGGTAACATCGGGTTTTATTTCCTTTCCACTTGTAGGCCCCTACTGCTTCAGCTGGTACGTGTAATAGTTTTTGTGAGCATTGCCCGGATATTTGGCCACGATTCGGAAGTGTTCTTCAGTCTTTGTTTGCACCTATATTCTTCCTGGTTCTTAATCGATCTTCTGGATCCGGTTAATTTTTGTTTTATTGCCTGCCGGATTACTTGCGCTTAATTTGGATGTAGGGATCCATTCCAGTCTGTGTGGCCGGGGCCGCTTTGGTTGTTGTTCTACTTTCGAAGTTGTTGTTTTTGTACTCGCTGTAGTCGTTGACGTCGCGGCATTTTGAATTGTAGTGGCTGTCGCTGTAGTTGCAGAAATTCCAGCACTGCTTGTTGTTGGTGCTAAATTTGTTTCCGCATTTGTATTGGGGTTTTACAGCAAGACCGTGCCCTTTGGCTTTGAGCGGTCAGTAGAGTCGGGTTACTTTTAATTGCCGATTTTTCCTTACAGTCCTTTTTCCTTAACAGTGGTTTCCTTAATAGTCCACAAGAAATCCACAAGATGACGAGATTGATTAGATCTGGGTCCCAAGTAAATTGTGAGAAGGCGTATATCAGTCTGCATATGACCATTTGGCTTTGCGGAAGTCCCTGTCTCACGAAGCACAGTAACCTTTAGAGTCTAACACGCTTAAATATACCTCCAGCATTTGCTCTGGCCAGTGCCGTTTGACCGTCCTATGTGCCTTGGTCCTCTCCTGCAAACTGGGCGAACATTGTCTTGACTGTCGGGTTCACCCTTTCAGTGGGATTTTCCTGCTGCGTGTATAGTGCGGTGGACTGATACCGCATGCCGAACTCCTCGAGGAACTTCTTGAAATTCCTTCAGGGGAACTGAAGTCATTTCTCTCGCGGATCGCTGTTTTTTGCATCTTGGTCATTAGCTTTCGGAGCGGCACTATTTCCATCCATTTCGAAAATCGGACGATTATTACCAGTAACATGGCGTTTCCATATTTGGATCTCGGCAACGGTCCTAAAAAGACTGCACACACCATGCTGAGGGTGAGCATTTTCGCCTCCGCCTTCATCTGATCCGGCTTGTAGCTCATGCATGTTCCTCACTCCCTCACATATTATCGGATATCTCTCTGCATCGTTGGTACGTCGTGGATCTCTTTCGGGAACTTTTTCCTGATGTCCGCCGGAACGCCTAACCTCCGCGATGCTCCCTCTTTACTTCCGGCTCTATGCGGGACGTGGCGGTATTGTCAGTTTGGCTTCAAAAAGTTTTCAAAAAACCTTTCTGTACTAGCGCTACAGAATTTCGGAACTTGTAGGGACTTGGGAGAGGGCATGGAAAAATTTTATTCCAAATTTCCATCCCAAATCCTATAGCCTATCCAAATCCTATCTTTTATAGTCTCTGAGATCCATGCGTTCATACGGACAGACGAACAGACGGATATGGCTATATCGACTCGGCTGTCGATGCTGATCAAGAACATATATACATACTTTATGGGGTCGGATGATTACTTCTCTATGTTACATACATTAACACGACTACAAGCATCCATCATAGAGTAGCCAGGAGGTTAGACTTTCTAGCAACAACCTTGAAGATTTTGAAACAAAAATCTTTGAATTTCAACTAATGAATGCAAAAAGTAGACAAGTAAATACGGATGTTGTAGGGAGGCCTTGCTGCCGCAAAACATTCCAGAATACCGCGAAAAAAATTCCAGAAAAAATGAAAGAAGTCGGGGGCGTCGTGAGTTTAGTTTCGCATTCAGCTTTATTCGCTGTTAACATGGGACTGAAAACCTTAACTTAGAAAAATAAACGGACGATCGACTACGGCCGACGAGAGAGAGAGAGTGCATAGAGGGCCGAGCGCGGATGCGCTCTTCAGCGCGGATGCGCTTTTCAGCGCAGGTGCGCTCTTCAGCGCGGAACGCTATCATCGGCCTTTGACCCCACGTCCAAACTTGGTCGACTCCCACACAGGTTGTGGGCAGCTGGAAACACGCTGCTTGCGATGCGTCAATGCAGCTCGAGGGCGTGCACGGGTCGATGAGGGCCCCCTGTCAAAGATCCGGGTCCCGGTGTCTATGCGCACTAGCGCAGTCGGCAGGACGTTGACGCTGTTCCGCTGCAGCAGCAGCGTAAATTGCCTAGGCGCCGATGACGAGGGCGGACAAGCGGAGGACGGCACCCGATGAGTGGCGGACGAAAGCCGTAGAGCGCCTGACGACTGCCGGCCAGTGCGGAAGAATGCCGAGGAGTTGCCGACGAGCGCCGGGAAGTCAATGGCCGTGAATCGGCTTATGAATGCCGGAAAGTGGCGGACGAAGGCCGAGAAGCACCCGAACCGCGCCGGGAGTCCGTGACCGGTGCTCCTCTTGACGTGCCTTTGCGCCGAGCCCGCGGCTTCTCCACGAGGTGCAGCAGCGTGTGGTGATCCGCCGGAAAGTGGCGGACGAAAGCAGTGGAGCACTTGACGGCTGCCGGCCAGTGGCGGAAGACTGCCGAGGAGTTATCGAAGAGTGCCGGGAAGTCGGCGGCCGCGGATCGGTTTGGGAATGCCGGAGAATGGCGGACGCAGGGCGAGAAGCCCCCGAACCGCGCCGGGAATTGGCGGATGACGGCCGGCGAGAGAGCGAGACACCCCGTGTACTGTCTCCCGCGGGCGGTGACCGGTGCTCCTTGGTCACGGGGTGCAGCAGAGTGTGGTGATCCTGACCACACGTCTTACAGCCGTCCCCACGCCGACATGATCCGTCGGAGTGCTCGCGGGCCAGGCAGCTGGAGCAATACCGGTTCACGAGAACCGCCCGGAGCCGTTTCTCGGCACTAAGGCGTAGGAAGCGCCGACACTTCTTCAATGGATGGATCCCACTGCAGACTCGGCATCGGTAGGACTGGGCGCTGCGTGGGTGTGGCGACATCGTGCTGACTATTACTGGCGGAAATATGAAGGAACAAATAACGTTATCAGAATCGGTGTGAATTATGATTTGGAACTGCGGGCAGAGCTACGAGGCAGCACAATGGACAGGACCATTGGAGCGGAAGAAATGCTTAATTATTATGGGCAGGCGGACGTGCCGAAACGGGCCGCTTGACGAGCCCTCGCGCGGTGCGGATGTCGGTCACGCGGACAAGGCCATCGGATGGCCAGAGCAGCTGCTGGTGACTATAGGCACCTGTCATAGCCCCTTTTAGGCTCTGGAGAAAATCGCGAGATAGTAGGGCAGCTGCCCCCACAAAGGTCTTCCCGTTGTTGGACTGTACTTGACGGGGGCACACTCTCCGGGACACGAACCGAGCGAAAGCCGCCAGAAATTTCTCGGTCGTAAGGTCCGACGTAGGCTCTAAATGGATGGCCTTAGTGGAGAAGCACACAAACACCAACACCTTTTGGTGATGAGACAGGCCCTCCCCGTATAGTTTTTTATCTCGATAGGACCGGCATAATCCACACCGGTGTGCGTGAACGGGCGCAAAAAGGACGTCCGTTCCTTGGGTAGCTCTCCCATGAGTTGCGTCTGCAACTTTTTCTTGTGGATGACACATACTACTAGAATAGACGACGGACTTGACCCACTTCCTCACCCTTGGAATCCAGAATTTGGCCCGGATCAGACGGATCATCAGCTGATTGTCACCGTGCAGAGTGATGCGATGCGTAAATTGAACAAGGTGTCGAGACAGATGGCGGTCGTACGGAAGGATTATAGGGTGCCGTTCGTCATATTGGAGAAGTTCAGAGGACGTGACCCGGCCGCAGGCTCTCATAAAGCCTTGCGAATCCACGAAGGGGTTCAGATTTTGAATCGGACTGGATGCTGATACTAGACGCTTTTCGCTTAAGCAGCCCATCTCAGAGACGAAGTGTCTGCGCTGAGTGAAGGAAACTAGAAGACGTTCAGCCGAAGTAACCTCATTAGCTATCAGGTGCTCTTCGAACGGGGATCGAATCTTCCGCGCGCTGGATAAAGCGATAAACATAGGCAAAGACTCGTAATGCCTTGTCGAGTGTAGAAAAACGTTCAGTAAGATCTTCGGGGAGCGCCTTCGCGAAATGGACCTTGACTGCTCGCTTCTCGAGTTCAGTCACGGGGGCATCATTGACTTGAGTGGGCCAATCGCTGCGAGGCCTTTGCAGCCAGCCAGGACTGTGCCACCACAACTGGTTATCCGCAAGATCTTGGAGAGCTACGCCCCGGCTAGCGAGATCCGCAGGATCCGACATGTCCCCATTTCTATTTTTTTTTTTTGTAACATTTGAAAGTTTTATTTACAATCTGTCCTCAGTTAGGGACAATAATTAAAATTTTTAAGTTAACCTTGACAATAGGAGTTTAATAAATACAAGCTATGAATCTAAAAAAAAAGTTAATTTAGTATATCCAGTGGATGCTTTCTCTTGAGTCTTCTGATGGTGGTGCCGCTGTCCAGCAAATTGGTGGCACATGTGTTTGGATGTCGTGTTAGTCGGTCCTTGTATTTAGCGGCGAATCTTCTAACTTCAGCGCTGACTGAAGGGATGCCCAGTTGAGCATGAATAGTCAAATTTTCATGCTAAGGATGAGCCCCAGACAGCGTCCTGAGAGCTCTGTTCTGTGTCAGCTGAATGACTAGCGAGATCCGCAGGGTTCTGCTCGGAGCGGACATGTGCCCATTTCTGCAAGTCGGTGAACTGGGTGGCCACGAACGTTGTCCACTGACACGCTGGCTTCTGCAGCCACGCGAGGGCATTAGTCGAGTCCGTCCAACAGTATAGGACAGACGCGGCCCCTGGCATCTTTGGCAGAACGGCGGTGGCCATTTCAGACAACTATAAGGCACCGCACAGCTCTAGCCGAGGGAGCGACACCGTTTTAACTGGGGCCACTCGAGTCTTTGCAGTCAGCAGGGTCACTATTACCGTAGACCCAACCTCGACACGAACGTAAATTGCTGCGCCGTACGCCTTCTGTGAATCGTCGCAGAACCCGTGGTGTTCGACCTTTAGGTGTGGTCGGAACGCGACCCACCGAGGAACACAAATCTGATCGAGCACCGAGTAATTCTTCAGGAAGTCAACCCATCGCTGACAGAAATGTTGAGGGAGGGCGTCGTCCCACCCTAGATCCAGAAACCAAATGTCCTGCATGAACATTTTCGCCCGAACAATGAAAGGAGCGAGCCAACCTGCTGGATCGAACAATTTGAGGACTTGGAACTTCGTGAAAGACGAGCCGGAAGTCAATTCTGGCGGAACAAAAAAGAACTCATCAGTCGTCGCTTTCCACCACACGCCGAGTGTCTTGGCCGTGCTCTCTGCATCGATGTCGAGGAAATCAGCACAAAGGAGGTGGTCGCTCGGAATGTCGGCCAGAATCGCCTTGCTATTCGACGTCTATTTCCTAAGTGGAAACCCTGCCGACTCTAGGGCCCTGTTCAGCTCCCGAATCGCAGCTTGGGCTTCGGTTTTGGATTCTGCCCCAGCGAGAACGTCATCAACGTACATAAAATGCCGGATAATTTGGCTTGCCTGCGGATACTTCGACTCTTCGGCGTCAGCGAGCTGTTGCAGGACACGGATCGCTAGGAAAGTGGCACAATTGACACCGAAGGTGACCGTTTTATTAAAGCAGACTTTGACAAATCGCATAAGTCACCCAAAATAGACCGATACAGAAAACCACAGTTAGAAAACACGTAGAAATAATGTCTGATTTGGAAGTGGAAGTCAAATGCTTTAATGAAGCACGAATGCTAATATATGAACACAGAGATAAGATTAATCAAGATCATTGGTCTCGTGTCTCAAAGTTTTTTTCCAAACTAAGATCCAATTTAACATCCATTAGAGGAAAGTTCAAGCTAGATATATCAATACCTAATATACTTAATACGTCAGTAATAATTGAAACTGGTGAAGAACCAGAATCAAAAGAAGTTATTAATATTGACCAAGAGAATTTGGAAGTGAAAGAAATAAATAATCTCACTATCCTATACTGATATAGGAATCAAATCAAATACTGATTTCATCAATAGTGCATCAAAGCTTATACCAGTATTTGATGTTAAAGCAGAAAACTTAGCAAGTTCGAACACGAACCGTTAGCTACTTCAATAATAAAAACAAAACTAATAGATTTCGCCAGAAACGTAGACGGAAATGAAACAACTATATCAAAAGTCATTTCCAAATATTAAAGCAGACTTTGACAAATCGCATAAGTCACCCAAAATAGACCGATACAGAAAACCACAGTTAGAAAACACGTAGAAATATTAGTCAAATGCTTTATTGAAGCACGAATGCTAATATATGGACACAGAGATAAGTTTAATCAAGATCATTGGTCTCGTGCATCAAAGTTTTTTTCCAAACTAAGATCCAATTTAACATCCATTAGTGGAAAGTTCAAGCTAGATATATCAATACCTAATATACTTAATACGTCAGTAATAATTGAAACTGGTGAAGAACCAGAATCAAAAGAAGTTATTAATATTGACCAAGAGAATTTGGAAGTGGAAGAAATAAATAATCTCACTATCCTAGCTAAATTAATGTCTGATTTGGAAGTGGAAGACATAAATAATCTCACTATCCTAGCTAAATTAATGTCTGATTTGGACAATTCTACGGATTCAGACGCTAGCTTGAGCATAGTTGGAGAAAAATTTTTTACAATGGCACAATCAAATACTGATTTCATCAACAGTGCATCAAAGCTTATACCAGTATTTGATGTTAAAGCAGAAAACTTAGCAAGTTCGAACACGAACCGTTAGCTACTTCAATAATAAAAACAAAGCTAATAGATTTTGCCAGAAACGTAGACGGAATTGAAACAACTATATCAAAAGTCATTTCCAGACTAAAAAGCAATGTCAATGGCGAAACTGTAGAAGTACATATTTCAGAGGTTGAGCAGATGACAAAAGCTCTTGAAAGTGCGTACATTGCGGACGGCTTGGAGTTAGCCAGAAGTTATTCTACACAGTCTGCAGTTAAGGCAATGACAAAGAATTGCACAATTGATAAGGTAAAACTTATCATGCAGGCTGGTACCTTCACCACCATGAATGATACCTTATCAAAGTTCGTAAATAGTTGCACGGAAGCAACCGGGACAGCCAAATACTGTCTGTTTGGTCATTGATAATTTTCAATGCGGTAAATAAAAAGACGAATTTGTATTTAATTTTTAACGTTATAAAAAATGTTTATTTCTGCATGCAGATGAAGCATCAGCTTATGGTGCATGCAGGGACACAAGTAGTACACAGAGAGGGCGGCCCGACAAGTCACCTCGAGCTAAAGCTCTCGAAAGTGGAGAGGGCGGCCCGACCTAGACATTGCCGAGCTAAAACTCTCTATAGAAAGCCCGTTGAGTCGAGCGGCCGAGAGAGAGTCGGCTTGCGATCAATAAAGCTTTTGTACAAACTTAAGTCTTATAAATAAACATTACACTAAACATTTCATAAACATTATTTAAAGATTAAACGCCATGCTGCTGCCTGACCCGACATTCCCACATTCCCAGCTTTTCCACCTTACTGATGCTCGGATTGCCGCCGACGATTGTACAGAAAATCGAGTAAAACTCAGGCCATTCAGAGTATCCACCGCTGAAGGTAGGAAGAGGCAAGGAAGGCAAAGCTTGAAACCTTTGACTTGACCCTGAAACACCCTATCGGGGAAACACTTAGATCCCTAGCACATGCTGGCAATCAGGACACAATCTGTATCTTCTCAGACAGTCAAGCGGCACTCAAAGCCCTTAAAAAAATCAGGACACAATCTGTATCTTTTCAGACATTCAAGCGGCACTCAAAGCCCTTGACTTAATGGAACAGATTTTCATCCAACTCCAGGACAGTGAATGACTTTTGTTGGCAGCAGCATTCACGGACCTAACAGACCTCGCGGAGATCGCTCCACGCAAACTCGTAGCCTTCATTCGTAAATCAGTATGCTGCCGCAGGAAAGATAGCATAATCTAGGGCACAATAGTAGCTAGGAGGGGGGAGGTCCCCTTGTAGGACCTCTTGCCTGTGCGGTACCACAAGGACTCTCAGTGACTGGCCCCACATCGCCGCCTCAACCTAACCTAACCTAAGCCGTGCATATGTCAAATAACCGCTTATTGTAACGAGTAATCAGACACATTGTCAAGTTCAATGGAAGAAGATTCCAGGAGCATAGGCAGGAAAAAAAAGCGAATTTATATAACTTGGCCAGAAAGGCAGCATGAAAAGCTGTGTCAAAGGCTTTGGAGAAGTCAGTGTAAATGGCATCAACATTAAATCGGTCTTCACATGCTTCAAAGCAGGGCTTCGAGAAGACTGCTAAATTAGTTGTAGTGGACCTCCCAAGCAAGAAACTATGCTGGTTGGGAGATATAAAATTACGAGTCAGAAATGCCAATTTTATGTAACTATCCGCTCCAGTATCTTAGCGACGGTGCTAATTTTGGCTATTTGTTGATAGTTGATAATATCAGACCCACTGCCACTTTTGTGAATATGCTTTACAGAAGTAATCTACCAGATGAGAGCGACAATGCGAAAAGCAGTTGAAGGGGAGTAGAAAGGGATGCCATACTCTTCTTAAGAAAGAATGGGAAGATACCTTCCAAGTCAGGTGTGTGCGACTCGGTAAAATGTCCTTAACTAGCTCACAGTCCAATATGTCCATGCTACTCACATTGAGAAAAGGCTCAATACTAAGCATTAGCCTTTTTATATTAAAAATAAAAAATATATAAATATATGTCGGATCTTAAATTATGGTAGTCAGTGTAAAAGAATTAAATCAAGTACGAGTACCAAGTAACAATTCTTGTCCTTGAACTCTAACGGTTGTGTGTTAGTACACTTTGTTCCTTCTATTCGCCAGATGGTCAGGATAGTTCGATGCGAATAAGGAAGAGGACGTGACATGACGTTAGGTGTTTGAGAGAGAGAGATGGGCACTACGATTGTTGTGCGTGTATGCTTGAGCCACTGCGAGAGACAGAGATACAAGTATGTTCGTTGTAGCTTTTGTAGCGTTGTAGCTGGAGGCCATTTTCGGTAAGCGAGAATTGCTGGGGCAGTCTCAAGTTGGCAGTGGCACGATCAAGTATATTCGCCGAATACAATCCGTTAAAAATATGGAAAATCATAATCCGAACCCGACATCAGAAGTGGGATCAGTGCCAACTCCTGCATTTACTGAAGATCAGTGGCGTACCATTATGGAACTACAAAATCGCAATTTCGCAAGTGCGTCCACAAAATCAAGTGGTTTTGCCAAAATTTAACCCAGATATATCAGGAGTGGATGCGACTCAATGGTGTGCAACGGCAAGCATTATCATGGACGAACAGAAGATTGATGGCAGCGCACTTATCATGATGTTGAGTAGTTGCATGCAGGGCAGTGCTTCAGCGTGGCTTGCACAGATCTGCTGTCCTGGCATTAATTGGGAGCAGTTTAAAGAACTATTTATACAGTACGCAAGCCGAATGGTGACGTCATTGACCACAAAATGGCGCAATATAAACGTCGAGGAAATAGCTGTATCCACTATACTTGCGCATATGGCCAATTTTGACAACCGTTTGCAACGTATGGTGTTTTCGTCAAATGTACAAACTAGAAGTCAACTTCAAATGGAACTGAAAGCATTTACATTTGACAAAAAGCGGAGTGCTGGAAATACAGATGGTAATAGCGGCGACTGCAAGCGAGCCAAAATTGTGTGCCACTTATGCAAGAAACCAGGACATAAAATGGCGGAGTGTAAATTAAAGCAGTCTGGACCGGAGAATAAACAGCATCGCGATTTACAGAATGTGACCTGTTACCGGTGTGGACAACTTGGGCATCTTGCGAATCGGTGCACGAACAATGCAGCTAAATCTGGAGCAGTTACTGAGAAGAAATGTAATCAATGTTTTGTTGCTGAGCCAAAAGGAGTTTTGACACATCAGGGTGAGATCTTTCCTATTTGTTTCGACTCTGGAGCTGAATGTTCGCTTATTCGAAGTATTAAGAATATTGTCATAATACGAGGTATTGGCGACGCTGGCATTTCCAGTAAGCTACAAAAACTTTCTAAATGTATTATTAATGGAAATATTGTAGAAATACTGTTTCACGTCATAGCAGATAAGCATCTCACAAATGATATTGTAATTGGTAGGGAAATCCTTAGTCCAGGATACGAAATCATCCTAACACCTGATAAATTTAAATTGGTTAAGTCTAAATCTGTAAACGTCTGTAAAGTCTCTGAGTCATCTGCCTTGCTACTTAATGTTGATACTGAAATGATTGGTAATGACAAAGAGAACTTAATTAAACTACTTCAAGACTATTCAGCCGCATTTATTAATGGAATCCCTTGCACAAAGGTTAATACGGGTGAAATGACTATTAGATTAATTGATCCAAACAAAACTGTGCAGCGGCGTCCATATCGTTTGAGTCCAAATGAAAAAGAAATTGTACGTGAAAGGATAACAGAGTTGTTAAACTGTAACATTATTCGACCTAGTTGTTCTCCCTATGCTAGCCCTATACTCTTGGTTAAAAAGAAGAACGGATCCGACCGACTCTGTGTTGATTATCGTGAACTGAACAGCAATACTGTTTCTGACAGATATCCCTTACCACTAATCAACGATCAGATTGCTAGACTTGCGGGTGCAAAATATTTTACTTGTCTGGATATGGCTAGTGGATACCATCAGATACCCATTCATCCCGATTCTGTTGAATGTACTGCGTTTGTTACACCTGATGGGCACTATGAGTATCTGACAATGCCATTTGGCCTCAAGAACGCCCCGTCTGTTTTCCAGCGAGCCATTATAAACGCATTGGGAAATCTTGCATATTCTTATGTAATAGCAAAGATTATAAAGTACATAGATGGGACATCAGGGCCCAAAACGGTCAACTTTTTTCGTCAAGCTTGTTGGTGAGGGGGGAACGCACATACATACGATTCTATTTTTAGAACTCGTTACTTGTATGCGTAAAAAAAAAGGGTGCGCCTTTGTATGTATGTGTGACTGCTCGCAAGACGGCGTAAAAATTTTTTGGCTTCCAATTTTCATTTTCAATTTCTTGTTTCTGTTTTCAATGGGCCGATGTGGTAGTCAGTAGAACAAATGGTATTTTTAGTCGCTGCAGTTTAAGACGGGGTGGTAGCGTAATGCATAGAGTAATTACTTTATGTACAATATTTTTGTGTTCAAATCCTAGTAAGGACTTCTAACTTTTTCTTTCTTTAATAATTGTTTTTTTATTTTTCTTTAATTGTTTTAATGGAAATTTAATAGTATGTCCGGCTAATAAAATTTCAAGGGAGTCCCTCCGGAATTTTGTCATCCGACACGTCCGTCACTTATTTTTACAAAAATTGTATTAGAATACAATTAAAAATAATAATAATAAAGGAAATATGAAAAGGAAAAAAAATATTATTAAGAAAATTAAAGTAAAAAGAATAATAAAAAAAATAAAAGAAAATATAAAAATAATCATAAAACTAAAACTTTATAAAAATTTAAACTACCGCCCAGTAACAAAATCGAACCCAGGACCCGAAGGATAAGGATCGCGCGCTTTCCATCTAGGCTACCCTCGAAGTTGATCTAACGGTAGTTAAAGTTGGTATTAAAGAAAACGCAAGGATCCATAGTAAAATCCGAGCTGAAGAGTGAAGATAGTGGAAGATATTTCTGATCTTTTTGCTCTCACACTGGTTCGATTGCAACGTTTCAAACTTTCATCGTTCCAAAAATGTTACTTTCTAAAAATAGAATTAGCTCTCTCTCTCTCATCTGCCAGCCGTTTGTCGTGGAACCCGCTCTCAAATATTTTCATTTCACAGCGGGTTCCACGAATCGGCCTGCGAATATGCCGTAGAACCCGCACTTATAAAGATTTTTACAGCGGGTTCCACTACGAACTGAGGCGATTTTAAGGTGATTTTAGGGAGATTTTAAAATTTTGTATTTTTCTTGATTGGATTATAAATTTTGTTAAAATGTTTAAAACAATAAAAATATAATATAAATAGATTTAAAATAAAAAAAAGTGAACTTCCCGTGCCTGATTTGAACTCATTTTACTCTGCACATCAGCCAAGCACTCTACCACTAGGCTATCCCTCAATCGTTGTCGCGCGAAAAATTTCTCAAACTTAACTAGTCGCGCAATGGAACCCGCTCGTTCCAGCGGGTTCCAGCGCTGGAACCCGCCATAGAAAATTTTTCTTTGTATGAGATGTCCTATCTATGTACTTTATAATCTTTGGTAATAGTCTATATGGATGATATAATGGTGGTGTCATCTACCATAGAATCAGGTATAGAAAGATTGAGGATTGTTTTGGATGTATTGACTGCAGCGGGATTCTCTTTTAACATAGCAAAATGTGGATTTTTAAAAACTACTGTACAATACTTGGGGTATGAGGTACGAGCTAAAGAGTTAAGGCCCAATCCGCCAAAAATTATTGCGTTACATTCCTTGCCACCACCGCAAACAGTTCGTAGAGTAAGACAGTTCATTGGATTGGCGTCTTATTTTCGAAAATTCGTGCCTCGGTTCTCACAAATTATGAAACCGATATATTCCTTAACTTTGAGTAAAAGTGTGTTTAATTGGAATAACGAGTTGGAAAGCATTAGAAAAAATATTATTGCTATTCTTGTAAATGAGCCTGTACTTGTTATTTTTGATCCACAACATCCAATAGAGTTACACACAGACGCAAGCTCTTACGGTTATGGAGCAATATTAATGCATCGAATCAATGGTAGTCCCCATGTAATAGAGTATTTTAGTAAAACTACTTCCCCTGCAGAGTCTAGATACCATTCATACGAATTAGAAACCTTGGCAGTGGTAGAATCCGTTAAACAGTTCCGTCATTATTTAGTTGGTCGTACGTTCGTAGTGTATACTGATTGCAATTCTCTTAAATCATCGCGGACAAAAATTGATCTAACACCAAGAGTGCATCGTTGGTGGGCGTATTTGCAGCCGTTTCAATTTACAATAGAATATAGAGAAGGAAAGCGCATGGCGCATGTGGATTTTTTATCGAGAAATCATATTCAGGAAGCCAGCAAAGTTGAAAAGTCGTTAGTCCCTGAAAAGCGTGTAAATTTGGCAGAAATCTCAAGTGACTGGCTTGCTGCTGAACAGCGCCAGGATTCTGAAATTACTGATATCATTAACAAACTTAACTCCAAAGAGTTGACAGATGATGTTGCACAGACTTATGAGTTGAGAAAAGGTGTCTTGTTCCGTAAAGTTCAGAGAAATGGAAGAACCCGTTGTCTGCCAGTAGTCCCCTATGCATTTCGATGGTCAGTAATAAATCAAGTGCACGAATCCATCATGCATTTGGGATGGAAAAAGACACTTGACAAGACTTACCAATATTATTTGTTTGCTAAGATGAATAAATATGTTAGGAAGTTTGTTGATAGTTGCATTACATGTAAAACTGTTAAGGGTTCATCTGGGAAGATACAAGCCGAGTTAGATCCAATTCCAAAAGTGAATATGCCATGGCACACGGTGCATATCGACATAACTGGAAAATTAAGTGGTAAGAATGATCTTAAGGAGTACGTGATAGTAGAAATAGATGCCCTAACCAAATTCGTCTATTTGTCCCATACTTTAAGACTAGATTCTGACAGTTGTATTCAGGCAGTGAAGTCATCTATTTCTTTGTTCGGAATACCGCAGCGTATAATCGGTGATCAGGGTAGATGTTTTACTAGTGGGAAATTTTTAGAATTTTGTACATCACAGAAGATTAAGCTTCATCTTATAGCTACAGGAGGAAGCCGTGCAAACGGTCAAGTTGAACGTGTGATGAGTACACTTAAGAATCTACTGTCAGCGGTGGAATCGAGTCACCGATCTTGGCAAGATGCTTTAGGTGAGATACAACTTTCCTTGAATTGCACAGTTAGTAGTGCAACCAACGCAAGTCCCCTAGAGTTACTTGTTGGCAAGGAGGCTCGTCCTTTGGGTTTAATTCCACCGTATGATACAGAAATGGAGGTAGATAAAGTTAAAGCTAGAGATAGGGCAATTGAAAATATGAAAAAGCAAGCTAGTTACGACAAAATAAGGTTCGATAAAAATAAGGCAGCAGTTGAACGACATAAAGTTGGAGATTTTGTGCTACTGAAAAATGAAGAACGACATCAAACTAAATTGGATGTAAAGTTTAAAGGGCCATTTTTAGTTAGTGAAGTTCTAGAAGGAGATAGATATATACTGAAGTCATTGCATAATAAGAGAACTTATAAATATTGTCATGAAGATTTGAGAAAGATGCCAGATGGTTATGTTCCGAGTGAATTGGAGTGCCCGCCTGAGACTTGTTGAAATAGTTATGATATATCCGTGTGAGAGGATATTTTATGTGAAAACCAAATGTCCATATAGAGTATGGAATGATTGAAGTGAAGTTGCAATAGATTTCGATAAGAAATGTTTGTGAATGGCGGATGTGTTTGAGAATTCAAATGAAAATAACCTGGCTGATGTAAAGTTCATGCATGGTTTATGAACCATGACAATATTTGATTGAAATGTATGAGTTAAAGATATGGTTTTGAGATTTGAGCTATCTCCGTCATTGGGCAAGCACAAGTGAAAGACGAAAGTTGGAACATGGCGTGTGGCGCTCTTGAGGGGACTATGCTCTTAATCAAGAGGAAATCATAGTGACAATAACTAGAGTCGAATTTTGAATTGCTGAGAAGCAAATGAAATAAATTAACAGCTAAAATGAATTTAATTATGCAATGAGAATAAGAATTAAAATTTGCTAATAATGTTGTGTAGAACAAAAAAATAATGAACGATTTTGAAGTAAGTGAAAATGTTTAGTATAAGGAAATATATCAAATAAAAATGGCATTCGAAATTGATGAGTAAAAAAAAAACAAAAGCTATATTCACCGATTTATAAGTCATATTTGTAATATTAAGATAACAGTACACGAGGACGTGTAAATTGTCAGAATGGCCGTGTCGGATCTTAAATTATGGTAGTCAGTGTAAAAGAATTAAATCAAGTACGAGTACCAAGTAACAATTCTTGTCCTTGAACTCTAACGGTTGTGTGTTAGTACACTTTGTTCCTTCTATTCGCCAGATGGTCAGGATAGTTCGATGCGAATAAGGAAGAGGACGTGACATGACGTTAGGTGTTTGAGAGAGAGAGATGGGCACTACGATTGTTGTGCGTGTATGCTTGAGCCACTGCGAGAGACAGAGATACAAGTATGTTCGTTGTAGCTTTTGTAGCGTTGTAGCTGGAGGCCATTTTCGGTAAGCGAGAATGGCTGGGGCAGTCTCAAGTTGGCAATGGCACGATCAAGTATATTCGCCGAATACAATCCGTTAAAAATATGGAAAATCATAATCCGAACCCGACATATATATTAAAAATATCATCAAAAAAAAAATAGGCTCTAAGAACTCAGAGTAGCTCAAGTTTTTATTGGGCCACGTTCCCAAAAGAATGATTACATCAAAATCGCAGACAGAAGAATTCAGAAATACCATCTGGGACGTGGTCCTCATTCCCGATATATTTTTAAATAGAACTTTAAAGCTTTTATTTGGGTCCGTGGACGAGCAGCTGCAGTCCAAACTGGGAATTGGACGGCTAGGCGGTAATGATGAAAGTACATTCCTGTTACAGGTGCATGTGAAGGCAAATCCGATACGCATAGCTTGCAAGATAGCCGACGAGGACACATAGATATTTCCATTAGACTCCACAGTTGCGATTGTCCAGTTGCATGGAAAATCCAGTGCCAGGTAAAAACATAGAGAGTTCATAGTCATCCAAACGCAGCGATGATCCACTCTCACATCCAAAAGGTAAATAAGCGGCGCTTACTGGGGGTTTTTGACGATCACGTGTGTGGTTAAGGAAGAACAGCCGGGAAGTCAATAACCTTAGCAGGCTCTCTATGCACAAACCGGCTGACATTTACCGACATAGGCCAAAAGTCATCATTGAAGACGGTAGGGAAATTTTGCTCCGGAACTCCCAATTTAAAGTTAACGAACTTGAGGGCGTTGATCTCAGCATCTTTTTTGACCAGCCTAGCACAGGCTAAATCAATCGGCTCCACGATCAGCTTATCTGCGTCAAACTTGCACAGTGCATCCGGTTGTGTAGACGTAGCGAATTTACCAATATGAAGGTTTTTTAAGGTGGGAACCATTTGAAGCAGAGCGCAACTGCGTGCCTGTCTGACTATGCGCCTATTAGGGTTGATCCGCTTCTGCCTTGGGACAGCCACCTTTGATGCAGTTGGGGCCTGGCCCAGTGTAGCCTTTTTGCTACCACTGCTGGTAAGAATAGAGGGGGGAAGAAACAACTTGCGCCCCAGCCGAAGAGACCTTTGGCTCTGCGGGTCGAGCCGCTGTACCAGGGGATTACCAGGGCATGATCCACCTTAGCTTTAAGGCTTTCAAAAAGAGATTCTAGATCTAAGAACTTATGAACTTGATAGACATGTGAATTGGAGCTGAGTCATTTTACAAGCTGCTGTCCGTTAAAAGGACTCCGTTGGCCAAATAAAACAAAATCCGAACCATCCCATTCTCCAAAAAAACTCTCCTTGGATGGATACTATCGGAAAAATGTAAGGCTAATTCCTCAACTCCTCAACAGCCTGTCTCTAGCCTCAATTTCTAAGAAGAATTACTCTAATCTAAAGTAGACTCTTACTTATAAACTTACCTAGCTTAACAAATTGTAGGACAATGCTCGGTGTAGTTTTTCTGCATAACCTAATTAATGGGGACGTAGATAGCCAGCATTTACTAACACGCTTAAATTTTAACATTCCTAATAGACGTTCCTTAGCCATTGTAGTGCGACATATGCACAGCACGACTCTTATCGTAATCTTATAGGTCTTATGTTCGAACTACAATCTGTTTCCTGTCCTTCAAATTTAAATATATAATTTTAAATTTCCTTCTAACTCCTCCTAGCTTCATAAATTAAAATTAGCTTAATATATACTAATTAATCGTTTCTCGAGAGCCCCTCGGTCGTCTGGGCCTCTAAGCGTTATGATGAATACAGGAATGCTAGCTGATGCTCTTTGATGCTCTTTGATGCACAAGCCATTTCAAAATTCTAAAAGACCGCAAAAGAAAGAAAACAAATTTTTTCTGTCCTAATCTTTTTGTACTATCGGGGGCGTGACAAAATGTTGAAATAAACTTGAAAAACTTGGTTTGTAGGTCCTACAACTCTATATTTTATGGTCTCTGAGATCCAGAGACTCTTCATATGGCGGATGAACAGACGGACAGAAGGATATGGCTTTATAGACTCGGCTGATTAAGAATATATTGATGCTGATTAAGAATATCAGGCATGCTCCGGTTCTCACTTTCGGTTTTCGTTTTCGTTTTGGGACCAAAACCGAGATTTTCGTTTTTAGGTGCTCCGGTTTTCACAAGTTTTTAGTTATCGTTTTGCTATCGAAACGTGATTATGATATGATGATATGATGATTTGTGTTTTCCCCTGCAAACAATATATTAGTATTATTGTTTTTTATAAAAATAAGCTTTTTTACTCACATTAAAAAAAAAACAGTTTTTCAAAGGCAATCACTTGTTTCCCACAAATTAAGGGGATGCCACCTTTTCAATGGATTTCATTTTCATTTCATTCCAGAGTTTTCAACAATTTTTTTTATACACTTTTAGCACATAACTAATTAAATTAAATTAATTAATTTTTAAAAAACATATTTTAATTAATTTCAACAAATTTATCGCCATCCATTTGATTATACAAGTATTTTTAACTTGCTTTTTTATTCTATCAAAAGTATGGCAGCTTAGGCGATAACTTATGGTGTCAAACTTAACTTACGGTTGTTCATCAAAACGAAAATTGTTGTTGCCGACGGCAAAATTTGATATCTGAATTTGAGATGGGGTCAGAAATTACTCGTTTTAAAGATAACTACAAGCCTAATTGATCTTCTAGAGGTCTTAATAGAACGACAATAAACCAATAAGTCAACTATTTTTTCCTTTTGCAAATAAGATCCGATTTAATATAGAAAAAGGCATTTACTTTTCATTTAGGCAAGACAAATTTCTTCGTTTTTGAATTCTAAAAAATCTTGTGAAAGTGAAAACGGGAGCACCAAACCGAAAGTGAGAACCGGAGCATTCCTGTATATATACTTTATATATATGGGACTTAGATGGGATCGGAGATGATTCCTTATTTATGTTACATACATTCATACGACTACAATATACCCTTGACCTCTGCAAAACCCGGTTATACCGGTTTTCGACGCGTCTTGTAAGACATCAAGAAAACAGTGTTTATCGAGTTATGGATGGTTGGTCTTACTCTCCAGGAGGAGTTATATTACCCAGGAGGGGAGTTGGCTGGTGGACACGTCGGGCCTCGGTTCCAGCTTATCAGATTCGCTCTGATAGCCGAAATAAAAAAGATGTATCGCCAAAGTAAGGGTGAATGAAGCCGATATCAGTTGATAGTGTAGAGCAGGGGTGCCCAAGCTCAGCATACGGCAGAGAAAACTCCAATCAAGTCATGTTTTTTGCAAGTCATGTCATAAAAAAAATTATATTGTTCCCGATTTTTAAGCCCGGGTCCGCGGTCGCTCCGTGAACCGTTACGTTCCACGTCGTCTCTGATTTCTCACGGCATGCTGCCCTCCTCACTACTCCTTCTGCCTTGCGGCCAGGCCTTTAATCTTTACTTGTCCCTCATCCCCCCCTACTGCATATTTAAAATAGTCCCAGCGCTTGACCGCTTTTGTACCCCACCAACCCTCTTTCAACGAGCCATCAGAGCCCTTGAAACTGTCCAAGCTCAACACCGTTACATAATGCACTGCGCCAGCACCATTCCTAGCCATAAGGTGTTTGAAGAGGATGAGCAAATCCACGAAAAATTCATTCGTTCATTGTTATATTTAAATTTGATGCTTCAGTCATTGGTCAAAGGGCGACTATTTGCAGGAACTTTGCTTAAGGATGTAAAGAAATAAATTAACAGCTAAAATGAATTTAATTATGCAATGAGAATAAGAATTAAAATTTGCTAATAATGTTGTGTAGAACAAAAAAATAATGAACGATTTTGAACTAAGTGAAAATGTTTAGTATAAGGAAATATATCAAATAAAAATGGCATTCGAAATTGATGAGTAAAAAAAAAAACAAAAGCTATATTCACCGATTTATAAGTCATATTTGTAATATTAAGATAACAGTACACGAGGACGTGTAAATTGTCAGAATGGCCGTGTCGGATCTTAAATTATGGTAGTCAGTGTAAAAGAATTAAATCAAGTACGAGTACCAAGTAACAATTCTTGTCCTTGAACTCTAACGGTTGTGTGTTAGTACACTTTGTTCCTTCTATTCGCCAGATGGTCAGGATAGTTCGATGCGAATAAGGAAGAGGACGTGACATGACGTTAGGTGTTTGAGAGAGAGAGATGGGCACTACGATTGTTGTGCGTGTATGCTTGAGCCACTGCGAGAGACAGAGATACAAGTATGTTCGTTGTAGCTTTTGTAGCGTTGTAGCTGGAGGCCATTTTCGGTAAGCGTGAATGGCTGGGGCAGTCTCAAGTTGGCAATGGCACGATCAAGTATATTCGCCGAATACAATCCGCTAAAAATATGGAAAATCATAATCCGAACCCGACATATATATTAAAAATATCATCAAAAAAAAATAGGCTCTAAGAACTCAGAGTAGCTCAAGTTTTTATTGGGCCACGTTCCCAAAAGAATGATTACATCAAAATCGCAGACAGAAGAATTCAGAAATACCATCTGGGACGTGGTCCTCATTCCCGATATATTTTTAAATAGAACTTTAAAGCTTTTATTTGGGTCCGTGGACGAGCAGCTGCAGTCCAAACTGGGAATTGGACGGCTAGGCGGTAATGATGAAAGTACATTCCTGTTACAGGTGCATGTGAAGGCAAATCCGATACGCATAGCTTGCAAGATAGCCGACGAGGACACATAGATATTTCCATTAGACTCCACAGTTGCGATTGTCCAGTTGCATGGAAAATCCAGTGCCAGGTAAAAACATAGAGAGTTCATAGTCAGGCACATCCAAACGCAGCGATGATCCACTCTCACATCCAAAAGGTAAATAAGCGGCGCTTACTGGGGGTTTTTGACGATCACGTGTGTGGTTAAGGAAGAACAGCCGGGAAGTCAATAACCTTAGCAGGCTCTCTATGCACAAACCGGCTGACATTTACCGACATAGGCCAAAAGTCATCATTGAAGACGGTAGGGAAATTTTGCTCCGGAACTCCCAATTTAAAGTTAACGAACTTGAGGGCGTTGATCTCAGCATCTTTTTTGACCAGCCTAGCACAGGCTAAATCAATCGGCTCCACGATCAGCTTATCTGCGTCAAACTTGCACAGTGCATCCGGTTGTGTAGACGTAGCGAATTTACCAATATGAAGGTTTTTTAAGGTGGGAACCATTTGAAGCAGAGCGCAACTGCGTGCCTGTCTGACTATGCGCCTATTAGGGTTGATCCGCTTCTGCCTTGGGACAGCCACCTTTGATGCAGTTGGGGCCTGGCCCAGTGTAGCCTTTTTGCTACCACTGCTGGTAAGAATAGAGGGGGAAGAAACAACTTGCGCCCCAGCCGAAGAGACCTTTGGCTCTGCGGGTCGAGCCGCTGTACCAGGGGATTACCAGGGCATGATCCACCTTAGCTTTAAGGCTTTCAAAAAGAGATTCTAGATCTAAGAACTTATGAACTTGATAGACATGTGAATTGGAGCTGAGTCATTTTACAAGCTGCTGTCCGTTAAAAGGACTCCGTTGGCCAAATAAAACAAAATCCGAACCATCCCATTCTCCAAAAAAACTCTCCTTGGATGGATACTATCGGAAAAATGTAAGGCTAATTCCTCAACTCCTCAACAGCCTGTCTCTAGCCTCAATTTCTAAGAAGAATTACTCTAATCTAAAGTAGACTCTTACTTATAAACTTACCTAGCTTAACAAATTGTAGGACAATGCTCGGTGTAGTTTTTCTGCATAACCTAATTAATGGGGACGTAGATAGCCAGCATTTACTAACACGCTTAAATTTTAACATTCCTAATAGACGTTCCTTAGCCATTGTAGTGCGACATATGCACAGCACGACTCTTATCGTAATCTTATAGGTCTTATGTTCGAACTACAATCTGTTTCCTGTCCTTCAAATTTAAATATATAATTTTAAATTTCCTTCTAACTCCTCCTAGCTTCATAAATTAAAATTAGCTTAATATATACTAATTAATCGTTTCTCGAGAGCCCCTCGGTCGTCTGGGCCTCTAAGCGTTATGATGAATACAGGAATGCTAGCTGATGCTCTTTGATGCTCTTTGATGCACAAGCCATTTCAAAATTCTAAAAGACCGCAAAAGAAAGAAAACAAATTTTTTCTGTCCTAATCTTTTTGTACTATCGGGGGCGTGACAAAATGTTGAAATAAACTTGAAAAACTTGGTTTGTAGGTCCTACAACTCTATATTTTATGGTCTCTGAGATCCAGAGACTCTTCATATGGCGGATGAACAGACGGACAGAAGGATATGGCTTTATAGACTCGGCTGATTAAGAATATATTGATGCTGATTAAGAATATCAGGCATGCTCCGGTTCTCACTTTCGGTTTTCGTTTTCGTTTTGGGACCAAAACCGAGATTTTCGTTTTTAGGTGCTCCGGTTTTCACAAGTTTTTAGTTATCGTTTTGCTATCGAAACGTGATTATGATATGATGATATGATGATTTGTGTTTTCCCCTGCAAACAATATATTAGTATTATTGTTTTTTATAAAAATAAGCTTTTTTACTCACATTAAAAAAAAAACAGTTTTTCAAAGGCAATCACTTGTTTCCCACAAATTAAGGGGATGCCACCTTTTCAATGGATTTCATTTTCATTTCATTCCAGAGTTTTCAACAATTTTTTTATACACTTTTAGCACATAACTAATTAAATTAAATTAATTAATTTTTAAAAAACATATTTTAATTAATTTCAACAAATTTATCGCCATCCATTTGATTATACAAGTATTTTTAACTTGCTTTTTTATTCTATCAAAAGTATGGCAGCTTAGGCGATAACTTATGGTGTCAAACTTAACTTACGGTTGTTCACCAAAACGAAAATTGTTGTTGCCGACGGCAAAATTTGATATCTGAATTTGAGATGGGGTCAGAAATTACTCGTTTTAAAAATAACTACAAGCCTAATTGATCTTCTAGAGGTCTTAATAGAACGACAATAAACCAATAAGTCAACTATTTTTTCCTTTTGCAAATAAGATCCGATTTAATATAGAAAAAGGCATTTACTTTTCATTTAGGCAAGACAAATTTCTTCGTTTTTGAATTCTAAAAAATCTTGTGAAAGTGAAAACGGGAGCACCAAACCGAAAGTGAGAACCGGAGCATTCCTGTATATATACTTTATATATATGGGACTTAGATGGGATCGGAGATGATTCCTTATTTATGTTACATACATTCATACGACTACAATATACCCTTGACCTCTGCAAAACCCGGTTATACCGGTTTTCGACGCGTCTTGTAAGACATCAAGAAAACAGTGTTTATCGAGTTATGGATGGTTGGTCTTACTCTCCAGGAGGAGTTATATTACCCAGGAGGGGAGTTGGCTGGTGGACACGTCGGGCCTCGGTTCCAGCTTATCAGATTCGCTCTGATAGCCGAAATAAAAAAGATGTATCGCCAAAGTAAGGGTGAATGAAGCCGATATCAGTTGATAGTGTAGAGCAGGGGTGCCCAAGCTCAGCATACGGCAGAGAAAACTCCAATCAAGTCATGTTTTTTGCAAGTCATGTCATAAAAAAAATTATATTGTTCCCGATTTTTAAGCCCGGGTCCGCGGTCGCTCCGTGAACCGTTACGTTCCACGTCGTCTCTGATTTCTCACGGCATGCTGCCCTCCTCACTACTCCTTCTGCCTTGCGGCCAGGCCTTTAATCTTTACTTGTCCCTCATCCCCCCGTACTGCATATTTAAAATAGTCCCAGCGCTTGACCGCTTTTGTACCCCACCAACCCTCTTTCAACGAGCCATCAGAGCCCTTGAAACTGTCCAAGCTCAACACCGTTACATAATGCACTGCGCCAGCACCATTCCTAGCCATAAGGTGTTTGAAGAGGATGAGCAAATCCACGAAAAATTCATTCGTTCATTGTTATATTTAAATTTGATGCTTCAGTCATTGGTCAAAGGGCGACTATTTGCAGGAACTTTGCTTAAGGATGTAGTCTCATTTTCCGGCCTACTTTTTAGAGGTTATTTCAAAAAGTTTTTCTGTAATAAAAAATAATGCGATCGTTTCAATTTTCAAATATGTTTTTATAGGCATCATAAACTATTTGAAAATATTTTGTTTAATTTATTCTTGTGTAGTTTAATACACTTTATAGCTTGCCAAAGTATGCATATAAAAAAAAAAGTAGGTCCCTGGCGCAGGTGATTTCGACTGCTAGAGTCATCCGAAACAAAAAATTAGAATAGATTATTGTTTTGTAAGCTTATGGCTCTGTCCCGTACTAGAATAAAATATTTTCATCAATAAACAACAAAATGGCGAACTCACAAAAAAAAATTTTTTTAATTTTTAAAAATTTATCTTAAATTAATGATAAAAAAAACTAATAATTAAAAATAAATGATTCTAGTACGGGACAGAGGTGTTATTTTTAAGAACAACATATCCAAATTTCAGCTAGATCGGTGCCATAGAATTTTGTGAATCACCTGCGCCGCACACAAAAATGTCCTTCCGAGAAAAACGCGTTTAAAGTTTAGACGCTACCGAGAAACTCTTACTTTTCGGTGTAGGCGCGGTCTCGATTATGGGCTGTATCTCTGTTGAAGTTGATATGGGCTGTATCATTATTTGATATTTTTATTTGAAACTTTAACAGTACATTCTTAATAAACAGTACTTTCAAAATATGTGAAAAAAAAAATATCGATTTTTTCAACCTCACACATGAGACTACATCCTTAAGTTTGGGCTGTCAAATGAGTCAAAATGAGAGCAAATGATAGAGCTTCTAAAAAAATGTAAAGTGCTCACACTATCAGTGTGCCGGCAGCGCTGCGACAGAATTTCCTACCCTATGTACGCGTGATATGGAAAATGAGAGTTTGCCCCCCACTTTTCTAGACACACGATCTATATATACGAACGTATATAGTTTTTGTTATTTTGGGGTCATTAATTTCTTAAGACCATCTTTTAATACAGCTTTACACAGCGGATTAAAGTTTTGATTGGCTTCTTCAGCAGCGCACATAAGCAACAGTGTGTTAAGGGGCACACCCACAGGCGAGCATGTTGGCGAACATGCTTTAATTAATTTCATTTGCCCACCAACTAGAGCCACCAAGACATCTCCGAGATTACCGAGATTCTTGTTGACCGAGCCAAAGATACCTATTCAAATTAGTGCCTTTTCTGACACATCGATGATAGAAGGATTTTTCTCTCACCTAAAACTGCTGCGAGTGTTCGTTTATATGTGCCGCTTTATAAGGATATCGAAGAGATTAGTATTGAATTCTGATATTGTTCCCTCACCTGTCGAATATAATGAAGCCTTTGAGAAAATAGTCCAAGAGCACGAGTATCAAGAAGAAATAGAAAAGATCTGAAAAAGTTAGTCTATAAAAGCTAAATCCGTTTTTACCTGAATCCTCTGAGGCTGGGCTTACCTTTTCGTTGTTGCGGGTCGGGGGCGACTAGCTAATGATCCAACATCGTAGGATGCCAAGTTTCCAGTATTGTTGACGAAGCCCTCTCAATTTGTTTAGAGCTACGTCCGATAGTTGCACGAGTTTCTTTATTAACAATACTTAAAACTAACAAGAAATGAAAGCTAATTTCGGGCGGAGCCGAAGTTGATATACCCTTGCAGTTAAAACCGGATATATATCGCAAACATCGGATTAAATTGGCCGATCCTTATGAGAATATCATAATAAAACCAATTTATTAATATACAAAATCTAAGAAAAAGTTGCTATGTCTATCTTCAAAAATACCAATGTTGGTATTTTTACCAAATACCAAATCCGATCGTTCAGTTATATGGCAGCTATAGGATATAGTCAGCCGATCCCGACAGTTCAGACTTATATACTGCGTGCAACTGAAAAAGGGGTGTGAGAAAAACGTCAAGTCAATAGCTTTAAAGCTGAGACACTAGTTCGCGTAGAAACAGATAGACGGGAAAACGGACATGGTCATATCAACTCATGAGGTGGTCCTGATCAAGAATATATATACTTTATAGGGTCTGAGATGTCTCCTTCAATGCGTTGCACACTTTTGACCAAAAATATAATACCCTCAGCAAGTTTATAAAACTCACAATCACAATGAAATCACAAAATATCTGATTTTTACAGTCACTGCCTAAAAACGAAAAGTGAATTGCCAGGTTACTTATTTAAGATCCCAAATGAAGTATTTTAAAATACTTAATTGGGGTCTTGAATAAGTATGGTTTTTAAATAACCATAAGCTTAATCGGTAAACAAATATTGCATTTTAACATCCAATAACTTAATGCGTAATCTACGCATTTCTTCATATTTTAATTAGATGACGATTTAGGAGTAAAGAAGCTTGAACGAGAGCTGTAGTTTTGAAAAGTACAGTGGAAATATTAAATTGAACATAGAAGCACGTTACTTTTACTTATTGCCAGAAAAAAGTTATTTAGTAAGTAAAAGTTAGTACAATAACGTGTAGTTATTGTTCTCCGGGAATAAAATAAAAAAAATAAAAAGTATTCAATAATATCGTGTAGTAATTGTGCTCCGGGAATAAAATAAAAAAAATAAAAAGTATTCAATAATATAAAAAAAAGTGCAGTGACTGGTTTCGTAAATCAACAATAACGGTAAAAGACGCTTTCAGCGATGAAATCGCTAATGTTTATATTGATTAATTAATATAAAACATAACATTTAAAACTCGAACAATATCAACCTCGATTGCAATGAGTCTAAACGACGTTCCCACACAACGTCACCGTGAACAAGATGAGAGACGGCTCTCAGTACAAAGAAACAACGCTTACTTCACTTTCAAAGCAACCGAAAGTAATGCAAGCTCATCCCAAACACGGTCAATTACCACAAACTTGGCCTAATTCTTAAACGTAGAGAGCGTGAGAGCGCGTTCTTGCTCCCCCTCGCTACCATCGATGTCTCTGCAGCCAAAGAGCGCAGTAACTAGCACCGCAACCTCTTTGACAATGTCAACCGTAACAACAACAACAACCGCTACTGTAACGACAGGGCGTTTAACGACGTCATCAGCTAGCAGAGCAAACATTGATACTTCTGCCGCTGTGCTGCCCGAAAAAGAGAACAAAAACAAAGAAAATATTAAGCCGGCTGTGCAGACTGGTATGGATCGCTATATCCAAATCAAAGGGAAGCTGAGTCCCCGAAACTCTCAACGCAAAAAACCCGTGGCAATGCTAACATAGCCGCAATAGAAACGCCCACGAACTCAAACCGTTTTAAAATCTTGGCAGACTATGAGGATGACGCCGAATCTACAGAAGTCGAAAAAAGCCTAAGCCTAAGCCCCCGCCAATATACATACGAAAAAAAAGTTCGAAAAAAAAAATTATAGAGCTCATTGGCAAGGACAACTTCCACATAATACCACTCGTAAAGGGCAACATCAAAAGGGCAACAACAAAAGTTCAAACGAAGTCTGAAGATAACTACAGAATATTATCGAAATACCCCACCGACAAAAAAAAGAACTTTTATACGTATCAGCTAAAAAGCAGCAAGGGCTTGCATGTCGTACTTAACGGCATAGAGCCCGAAGTATCGCCTGCAGAGATAACAAAGGCGCTACAAGAGAAGGGATTTAGCGCTAAGACTGTGTTCAATATCTCTAACAGGGATAGAAAGCCGCAGCCACTCTTTAAGGTTGAGCTCGAACCACAAATTAAGCCCCTAAAGAAATACGAAGTGCAACCTATATACAATCTTCAGTTCCTGCTGCACCGCAGAATTACAGTTGAGGAGCCGCACAAACGCAATGGCCCGGTACAATGTGCGAACTGCCAAGAATATGGCCATACAAGGTCTTACTGTAAACTGCGCCCAGTCTGTGTAGTTTGTGGTGAGCTTCATGACTCCGCACACTGCCCAGCGAGCAAAGATGACCACAACTCGAACAAGAAAGGAAAGCTAACTTCGGGCGGAGCCGAAGTTGATATACCCTTGCAGTTAAAACCGGATATATATCGCAAACATCGGATTAAATTGGCCGATCCTTATGAGAATATCATAATATAACCAATTTATTACAATAAAAAATATAAAACAAAGTACCAAGCTTCCATCTTCAAAAATACCAAAGTTGTTATTTTTACCAAATACCATTTCCGATCGTTCAGTTATATGGCAGCTATAAGATACAGCCGATCGTTATGCAATTTGGTAGGTTGTATTAACTGACCAAAAATAGAATCTGTACTTAGTTCCAGCTTTTTATCTTCAAAAACACCAAAGTTGTGTAATTTCCGATTTTTTCTTTCAGAATTTGGAAATGGCTTGTGCATCAATAAGAGCATCAGCTAGCATTCCTGTATTCATCATAAAGCTTAGAGGCCCAGACGACCGAGGGGCGCTCAATAAACGATTTGTTAGAATATATTAAGCTATTTTTTTTATTATTAAGCTAGGAGGAGTTAGTAAGGAAATTTAAAACTCTATATTTTAAGTTTGAGGGACAGGAAAGAGATGTTATGGCGTAGAGACCATTGTAGTTCGAACATAATACCCTAAAAGGGTCATGCAGTGCATATGTCGAACTACAACGGCTAAGGAACAGAGGACTAAAGTTTCGAGTCCTTCTATTAGGAATGATAAATTTTAAGCGTGTTAGTAAATGCTGGCTATCTACATCCCCGTTAATAAGGTTATGCAGAAAGACTACACCGAGCATTGTCCTACGATTTGTTAAGCTAGGTAAGTTTATGAGTAAGAGTCTACTCTTATAAGATGGAAGGTGAAGATTTGCATCCCAGTTTAGACCTCTAAGTGAAAAAGTTAGGAAATTCTTTTGTACGGATTCTATGCGGTCCTGATGTACTCCATATTGGGGACTCCAGACACATGAACCGTACTCCAGTATAGGACGGACCAAAGAAATGAATAGTGTTTTAGTTATATAGGGGTCATTAAATTCTTTTGACCACCTTTTGATAAAACCAAGGACTCCTTTTTCCCTTTAGCCTTATTTACCATTAAGGAAATATGGTCGGCAAATTTAAGTTTGATGTCTAATAGGATGCCGAGATCATTAACCTGGGTCAATTTTTCTAAGGCAATCCCATTAATAGAATAAGTAGCTTGCAGAGGGCAAGAACGATAAAAAGACATATGTTTGCATTTAGATCCATTAAGTATTAGATCATTAGCTAAGCACCATTTTTGAAAGTTATCAAGGTCAGACTGAAGACTGCATTGGGCAGAGATGGATTTGTACTGAAGACAAAGCTTTACATCATCTGCATACATGAGAACTAGAGAGTTCGTTAAAGCAGGGGGCAAGTCGTTTATAAAAAGCGTAAATAATAACGGGCCAAGATGACTTCCTTGAGGGACGCCGGATGTAGCACGGACCAGACGGGACTGTATGTTTTTAAATAAGACTCTTTGTGTCCTTCCATCTAGGTAGCTGGAGATCCACGTTAAGAGGTCTTTAGGAAAACCCAGCCTATTCAATTTACTCAACAAGAGTGAGTGATTAACTGAATCGAATGCTTTGCTGAAGTCTGTGTAAATTACATCTGTTTGATATCCCTTACAAAAGCCATCTATGACAAAGGATGTCAACTCCAATAAGTTTGTGGTGGTGGAGCGACGCTTAATAAGCCATGCTGACAAGGAGTGATAATCGAAGAGCAAAGGTGTTGCAAATGAGGGGTAATTAATTTTTCAAATAACTTTGGAATTGCCGACAACTTAGAGATGCCTCTGTAGTTGGCAGCCTCGGACTTTTTCCCTTTTTTATGTAGGGGAATTATAAATGTTTCCTTCCACATAAGGGGAAAAATCGAGGTTTCCAAAGATAAGTTGAAAAGTCTTAGAAGTGGTTTGCACAGAGCCCTGGCGCAGTATTTTAGCACACAGCCTGGTACTCCGTCGGGGCCTGGCGAATAAATGGGTTTTACCCTTAAAAGACCAGATAATAAGTTATTCTCAGAAAAAAACGGACAGAAAATAAGATTTGCTGCTTGAATGTTATATGCGTAAGGCTGATCAGTCAGTTTAGGAGGAGAATAAGTTGTTTGAAAAAATTCTGCGAATAGATCGGCAATGGCCTGATCCGAAGTCGCAGAAGAATTTTCAAACGTAAGCAGGGGTGAAAAAGATACGTGTTTACGCTTAGTGTTTACAAAATTATAAAACTGCTTTGGATCCTGAGTAAATTGAATCCGGCAGCGGTCAATATAATTCCTATAACATTCAGCGTTATGCACGGTAAAATTCGACCGAGCTAATAGGTATCTTGCGAAATCCACACTACTGCATGTTTTTTTATATTTAAGTAAAAGCTTATTTTTTTTGTTTTTTAAGTTAGTGAGGCACCTTGTAAACCAAGGAGGATTTGCTGAAGCGGACGGATATTTCCAAGGCACACATGAGTCAAAAAATTTATTTAAAGTAAAATAAAATTTTTCTAAAGTGACATTAAGATCAGTGCACGCCAGAATATCAGACCAGTCAAATGTTTCTATAAGGCTATTAAGTTTCTGAAAATCAGCTTTACGGAAACAGCGAATCTTATTTACCACGCTCGGAGACATCTGATCGATACCAGGAGTGGTTTCGATTGAGACCTCCAGCGTGGGGTGATATGGATCCTCTGGGGTTGAAAGGGGGAAAGCTCTGGAGAGAGCAGTACCATCCGGATCAGATACAAAACATAAGTCTAAAAGCCGACCTAGCGAATTTCTAACATGATTGATCTGACCTAGGGACATGTCAAACATGCCCGCGGTGAAGTCATGGTAAGTTGAAAGTGACAAAGATGGTGAGTTGTCGACGTTGGACCACTTTAATTCTGGGATATTAAAGTCGCCCACCGCTACGAGTTGGTCCCGATCCGTCATAAGATTAGAGACGTATCGAATGGCAGACAAATGCTGACAATATGTAGGCAGTTCAGACATAGGAGGTATATATGAACAAGTAATGTATAAAGCTTTAACGGACATAGTGATTTTAACGCAAATAAATTCTATGTCACCAAACTCATGGGATTTCACCTCTTCAGAAGCAGGAGTAGAGCCTACAGAAATGAGGACTCCACCTCCTCTTCGCTGAGATCGATCCCGTCTAAAAGTGGTGTACTTACTTGGAAAAACTTCGGAGCTAAAGATCTCCGGATTTAACCAGGTTTCTGTAAATGCTATTATATGGGATGCAAAGAAAGAACTATCAGAATATAGCTTGGGGAGTTTGCTACGTAGCCCCCTAGTATTCTGATAGGTAAGAGTTAGTGAGGAAACTAGTTTTTTGGGTTAGTGGCCAAAGAAGAGGTGGAGGGTTGGTCAGTGGTTTCGATATTGGGAAGTCTCACTCCCACTGGTTTTTGAACTTTTTTCTTCACGGAACTAGGCTCATGTTCTTGGACGAAAAGATTCTCTGGCCAAAAACTGGGAGAGCAAATCGTCTTGAACATCAGCGCGGGCACACGAATCTTGAAAGAAGACGTGCGCCTTGTATAATTATATTTAAATTTTTGTATGTCCTCCACCTTTATATCGGCTTTTGTTTTGGCTTTGATATAAGCCGAGATATCAATCTCTAAAGTATCAGGGGCGAGCCGAGAAACAAATATATGTTTCGATGGAGGAATCACCTGTGGGTTTTGGTGTCGCAGGTACTAGAACTGCAGCATCCGTCGGTGCCGGTGGTCCGGACTGTGGAATACCCTTTTGGGTGACCCTAATGGGGGTTTCGTTCCCTAAGACTTGTGGCATCACTTGAAGGGATGCCATGGCGGACATATCAGACAATTGCTCATTATCCGTGAGAAATTCTGACGAATTTTTCTCAGTTCTAGCCCTTGGGGTGGCCAGAGATATAAGCGGCTGCATTAATGTCGGCTGAGCAGGCTGAGGCGGATCAGAAACAGCGGATTTCTTGCGCTTAGGGGACTCGTTTAGCAGCTGAAGGCCACTAAACTGAGTGTCCAGCGCACAGAGCTGGTCATTGATTTTACGAAAACCAGTGATCAGCTCTTTAAATCCATTTTTGGTCTGTCTCATGAACGACCTCATTTCGCCTTGCATAGCACGACAATTTTCACAACAATAATGTATCCCAGACCTACGGGAAATGGCATCCGAAACTGATGCAGTGAAACCGGCACACTTGGCATGTACGACGTTCTCACATAGCCAGCAATGGATGGCAGGCTGGGATGAGGAAATAGTCTTGTTACAAGACTTAATGGCACAGACAAGTTTAAATTCCATTTTACTTTTATTTATTATAAAACAAAAATTAATATTTAAAAAGTTTAAAAACACAATACCTTGAACCACTGTGCCAAATAGGAAGCCAAAGCGGGAGCTTTGAATAGTGCAAAAGAGAAATGCAGAAATAAAGATAAGCCGGGGAAGAAGCAGAGCTGAGCTATGCTTGGAATTGAAATTATTCAATTTATTAATTCGACTCCAAATATACCACAGCACTCGCGAAGCGATACGGTTTAGGCTTTAAGATTGTTAAGATTCACAAGGTTTAATTCACAAGTATGTAAACACCGGTTTACCAATATTTATAATAAAAACGCAGTGCGCCCAAAAAAACACGACCGTTCGCTTAAGAGAAAGAGAGGGAAGTGATTGTTCATTAAATGGCAGCTATAGTTTATAGTCGGCTGATCCTTATGAAATTTGGCATGTTATATTATGTTGTACTATTTTTATTTAAAAATAGCATTCGTACCAAATCCGAATTCTCTAGCTTTAAAAACACCGAAGTTATAACATTTCCGATCAATCAAATGAATGGCAGCTATATGATATAGTCGGCCGATCACGGCCGTTCCGACTTATATACTGCGTGCAAAGGAAAGAAGGGTGTGTGCAAAGTTTTAAGACGATAGCTTTAAAACTGAGAGACTAGTTCGCGTAGAAACAGACAGACAGACGGACAGACGGACGGACGGACAGACGGACATGCTCATATCAACTCAGGAGGTGATCCTGATCAAGAATATATATACTTTATAGGGTCGGAGATGTCTCCTTCACTGCGTTGCACACTTTTGGACAAAATTATAATACCCTCTGCAAGGGTATAAAAACTAACAATAGCACCTCCTAAGTTCCTGTCCTCTGCGGTAATGCCACTAGGCTTTTCTTTGCAGGGCCAGGATTGGCGTGCGTTAACGCCCAACTACCAATGCTGCTCGTCTAGCCTAGCCTCCGCCCGGATTCTTTCAATCCGTCTCAGCTCCTTCATTGTTGTGGCTGCAAAGCTGCTCATGCCTACCCAGAACGGGGCGTCCGGCGACTTGCCTGGTTTTGAAAGCTAGACCACGCTTTGGATTTACCACTTTCTTGGGAATATGCCTTCTCGTAAACATCCGCTTAAGGCTCTGGCGAACCGATCCGGACACGTACTCATCTCCAGTTTAATCCAGTTCATCTCCAGCGCTGTCTGGGATCCCATCCGAACCGAAAGCTTTTCCGACCTGGATAGCCTTAGCGACTTCGACCATTTCCTGGGCGCTTATTTCCTGAGCCGGCGTTGAGACGACACGTTCTCTTGCTACGCTCGATAATGGATAGGTCTGCGTCGGGAAAAGGTGTTCCACAATGGCTTTCATTGTGGCGACTCCTTTTGAAGCGATAGGCTTTGCTTGCTTCGTTTTCTTAATTAAGGTCCGATAGGCCGATCCCCATCTTGCTCGGCAGCATATTTCAAGGAAGCGCCTCGTTTTAGCCTCCTTTATCTTCTTCTTTATAGCACAGTCCTCTCTTTTCTGTTCGAAGTCCGGCCCACCTCTGGATCTTCTATGCAGCCTTCTGGCTCGGAGACACTCTCTACGCGCATGGGCTATCTCCGGATACCACCAGGGCACTGCTTCATGGTGCGTTGAAGTCGCCTGCGCGGGCCAGGTACAGGTAGAGCTCGCCCACTTTGGCCCGGATGAAATCTATGCCGCTTAGTGAGCTTTCGGAAGCTCAGGAAGTCGACAGTCAGAGAGTAGGGTCATGTATACGCTGCTTTATGCAAGTCTCGTCTGATGACTCAAATAATGGGAGTTCAGCCTTAGACAAAATTCGTGTTATCCGCCCATTCTACATATATTGTGTTGATTTTTGTGGCCCTATTGATACGACATTGAAAATCCGTGGTAGGCCATCCTATAGGTCCTATAATGCCTTATTTGTTTATTTTGCCTCCACGGCAATTCATTTAGAAGTAGTTTCCAACCTTTATTAATTGAAATTCCTAAAATTTAATTTTCTCAAAGTCTTCCGCGTCCGGCGTTCCTGCCACTACATTCAACGCGGTCCCTAGGAAGTCGAAGCTTCTTGCTACTTTATGATGGGTGCTCAACGAGCCGAGCAGGTCGTGTATATGGGCGACATTAACAACCAAGAGTTGCTGCATGTGGGACTGAGGGAACATGTTGGTCATCCCATTAGTTTCTTCTATGACACGCCTATATTCCGAGAGATTCGCTGATTGTTTACCTGAGTTATGGGAATGTACTTGGCTTTAGAATAGTCCGTGACGCATCCCGATGTTGCGGCCAAAAGGAAAATCAGGGATATGGGTGTAAACCTGTTATTTGGATGTGCTGTAATTTTTGATGAAATTCGGTAGCCCACCACATAAGCGTGATGAAAATAATAATGGTAGCAAGAACTTATGCCAAGTGACTAGGAAAAGGGACAATAAAAAATGAAAAATGATCAGGCGAGCGATAATATTGTCATGCTCGGCCTACCTAAAGTTGTCTTTTTGGACCACCCTCCCCTTAATGAGGACTGTGGTCCCCATGTCCGCTTCAACGGTTATTTCCTCACATAATTTTTCCCATAAGCGTCTGTTGGACTTCACTAGGACTTCTTCGCCAACCTCTCTTTTGCCGGAAAAAAAAGGTTGGTTCCCTTTTTTATCCACTCTCTCTCTTTTGCTGGGAAGCGTTTTCCCTGTTTCAGAGGTTCTTATGTTCTTATCCTTTATTTCGTACTATGGCTCATTCAGTCGATGACCAAATGGATAGATTTATTGTATCTGTGGATCAGCTCCTACATATCAGCTCCTATATATCAGCTATATAGGATGTTATATAGTAGGATCAGCACTACGGTATAGCTAATGCCTTTGTCGATTTTAAGGCATCTAGCAAGCTCTACTAGAGTGCTGTGGAAGCGTTCAACTTGTCCATTTGAGACATTGTGGAGAGGCGAATTTTAGATGCTAACGCCGAAGTGGTTTTTCAGCATGGCCACGATGGTGTGCGAGTTCAACGATGGTTCGTTGTCGCAATATATGCGACCTTGGCCTTAGGGAAAATGTTCATCAGCTGTAGTAGCGCTAGTTTGAGTTCCTCTATGGTTCTAGAGCAGAGGTCGGCACCACAATACAATGACACGTTTACATGCATTAGTGTGAGTTACGAATTGTCAAACTCATCAACTCCTCTCTGAGAGAGGCTGAGAGCGTGCCGTTTCTCTCTTTTCAAAAATTATAAATGAAAAAAGTCAATGAAATAAAAAATATAAAAAAGTAATGATTAAAAATTTTTTTAAAATGAAATGAGTAAAAAAAAAAATATTCAGCATCCAAAAGATCGTCTAAATAAATTTTGCCATTAAATTATTTAATACGCAATAAATCTGCTAAATGAGTATCGGAGATTTTATTACGTTTCTTACATAAAATATTTTTCATACTAGAAAATGCTACTTCACAATTATAAGTAGTACCAAACATAGAGTAAATTTTAAAAATTTCACTCTTCAGCTTGGGATATTTACTTTCTGGAATGTGAAACCAAAACATTTTCCCTGTTTCTAACGGAATTCCAAAATCATTTCTTAAATTATAATGAAGAAATGGGATGCAATATGTCAATTAAAATTCATTTTTTGCATTCTCATTTGGAATTTTTCCCGGACAATCTTGGTAAATTTAGTGACGATTTCACCAAGAAATATCAACGATTGAAAAACGGTTCGCAGGAAAAAACCAAGTTAGTATGATTGCTAACTACTGCTGGTCACTTAAACGTGAAACTGATGACTCTTCTTATAAACGCAAAAGATCATGCAAACATTTTTAGCATTTTTAAACATTGATAAAAGCTATGAAATCAATAAAAATAAGACTGACAAGAAGGATCTTCCATTAAGTTTCTCTCTTTCTGTTAACTTACATACTGGTACTTACATACTGTTACGGTGCGCTCTTATTTTAATTGACTTGTTTTGGGAAAAGCGTAATAACTTCAACCATTTTCATAATTTCGTAATGAAATTGGTCTTGTTTTATTCAGGATTAATGAGACAATATTATTATGTGTTAAGAATGATAACATTTCTTGGAAGTTGTACCGAAAAAATGGCGTCAAAGTTTGAAAAACGTGACAAAAATTCAAAAAAGTCAGTTTCTTTTGTAAAATTTATATCCTTTCTGTTTAAATAAATTGAAGATGAATTTTTTTTTCAAAAGCTACAACATTTAACTATTGAAAAACATAAAAAAAAATTGAAAATCGGCCTAAAATTACGCGTTCAGGAATTTTTAAGAGCAAAACACTTTCGAAAAACCGTTTTTTCGAAATAACTCAAGATTTGAGGGTGTAGGAAAAATTTCAAACATGGTTTTATACTATACTCGACCTAATGAACAATTCCTACTAGGTCTCTTCAAAAATTCCTCCAACTTTTCTTTTTTTGTCGCACTGTGTTATTAATCTCTTCGTGAAGTTTGCTATCTAAATTACTAATATCACAGGAAAGTGGAAAATTATGTAAGTCGATAAGGGGAGTTAAAGAATTAAGATCCTGAAACCGGTTGTCAATGTTTTGTAATAAGGTCTTTATTGTATTTACAAATTCTTTTAATTTTTCGCAGTTATTATAATTTAATTCAAAGAATAATTCCTTAGTTTTTTCTAAATTTATATATATATTATTCTCTAATTGATTTATAAGTATTCGAAGTTTTCTTTTAAACATATCCATAGAATGTATTAAATCTAAAATTTCTTTATTTTTGCCTTGCAGACATAAATTGAGATCATTAAAAATACGTGTTATATCACAGAAAAAGGCGAAATCTATTAAAAAATCGTTGTTTTCAAATGAAGTAATGAGATCATCAACATCCTTTCCTAAAACTTTCAAAAAATTTACCACTTCTTTTCTTAAATTAAAAAGGCGTTCCAAACATTTTCCCCGACTTAACCACCTAACTTCCGTGTACATTAGCAAATCACCATATTCTGCTTTAAGCTCATCTAGAAATACCTTAAATTTTCTATGTGTTAAAGAGTTGTGCCCCCCTCTTATTCTATTTATTATTTTAACGCAAGTATTCATGACATGTACCATCTTTAACTCTTTTGAAAAAAGAGCTTCCTGATGAATAACGCAATGAATAAACGGACAAAAAATTCCTTTTTTTTTTTAAATCCCCGCAAGCCCTATGTTTTTTCCCGTCATTACCTTTGCCCCATCTGTACAAACGGATGATAGTTTACTTATGTTATTTTCGGTAAATATATTAGAAAAAAGGGTGTCAATTAAAATTTGGCCTGTTACATGCCCATGAAGAGAAATTACATTATAAATTTCCTCAAAAGAAGATAAATTCTCATCTACGGTTTTCAAACATATAACAAGCTGGCAAATATTATTAACGTCCGTGCTTTCATCCAAGCAAATTGAAAAATATTTACAATTCAATAGCCTCTTTTTTGTTTCAGAAAAAATTAAATTGCTTATTTGCTCTGTTCTTTGCGTTATAGTACGGGGAGATAGTGGAACTTTTTCGCATAAATCCAATACATCTTTCCCCACGTCTCCAAAACACGTAATCACATCCGAAATTAAATTTTTAAAAATTAAACCGTCAGAATATGGGCGACATTGCTTTGCCAATGCTAAAGCTACTGCAAGGCTTTTTTTAGGCGTTCTTGTGGGGGCATATTTTCTGCAACATAATTTAAAAAATATTTCGCTTGTAGCTCCAATAGTTTTTGAGTGCGATCCTCAATTAATAAATTAAAACTAGAATGACTGGTTCTGTAATGGCGTCCAATTTTATAATGTGTACATGATGAAAAAATAAAATCGCATATAAGACATTGTACCTCCCTATCCATATTTTCTATAACAAAAAAATTATTTTCCCAATCTTTATTAAACATTTTTTTCAGGAAGAATTTTTGATCGCTGTCTTGTTCAGTTTGCATCCCAAGACGAAGTGATTAAATTTTTTGTGCACAAGTGGTTTTACATTTCGTCTCTGAGAGAATTTCAAGCCAAGTTACCAGATATGAGAAATAAAAAAGCTAACCTGCTTTTTTATAGGCATAAAAAACTATTAAACTCTATAAGTAGCTAGATTGAGCTAAATTTTAGCCACAAAAATATGGTTTGGCTGCTCTGGTGCTGTCAACAATTTTTGAGAGAGAGCGAAACCAACACAACTAAATAAACTCGAACGTATTATACTATGTGTGTCGTGGCAGAGCTCGGGCAGAGAAATTTCCTATGCCCCCGAGATAGGGCCGTGCCGACCTCTGTTCTAGAGGGAACTGGTTGGACGACGTCAAATTTCGAGAATTTGTCGATGCACGTAATGAAATACTTTTTATCCGTGGAAAAGATGCTATGTGCAGCATTTCTCCTACCTGAGATGGGATTGGCGTTTCGCCAAGCTCATGTTTCTTTGGATGTCTGTCGTCGTTAGCCTTGCCCTCTTGTCGTAAGTCTTGCAAGAAGCGACTATCTCGATCGCTAGATTGGTCATTTTTGGGAAGTAGTACTCGGAGAGTACCTGCTTCACGTTCTCTTGGGCAGATCTGTGAGCTCTGTTGTGCTCGACAGTGAGAATTTCTCACCTCTCAGCAATTGCAATAATGTCCGTTACTCGGTTTTTGCAGTGCTAAAATTTGGTGCCAGGGAATTGCCGAATCAATTTGTCCTGTATCATTGCTAGAGTATGCAAATCACAATAAATGGAGTTTACGCCTTTAGGAACTATTATGTCCGCGAGCTCTTCCAGCACTGACTCCTCGCAAGTGAAGTCAATTTTATGCCGTCTCTTCAAAGAGAACGAAGCTGCGTTTTGACGGAGAACGTACTTCCTCCAGAGTTATCTAGTTTTTAAAGCAATTGAAAGGCTTGTCCGTGGATTGGATGGTGTGGGTTAGCGACAGCTCACTGTGAATTGTGGCCGCGTTTGAAAATACCTCTTCCTCTTCTACAACGTTGAGTTGTTGCCCCGAGACGGCATCGGCAACGAGGTTGTCCTTGTCAGGCATGTAATGGACTTTGGCACCACACTCGTCGATGCGTTCTTTCCATTTTTTAATTTTTGTGTTCAGATTAGAATCCGTTGCCGCGTAAGTCAGCGGTTGGTGGTCAGTGTACACATTCATATTTTTGACCCCACATAGGTAGTGACGCAGCTTTTCCAGCGCCCAAACTATGGCTAACAGCTCCCTTTCGTTGGTAGTGTAGTCAACCTCTCTGTCCTTTAAGGTTCTAGAGATCATAGTAATGCGTCGTCCCTCTTAGGAAAGCACTGCGCCAATGCGGTATGCTGAGGCATCTGTCGTAAGATCAAATACCTTTTTATAATCGGGGTACCTGAGGATGACATCCTCAGAGGCCAGGATGTTACGCAGCTTTTCGAAAGCTAGCCGTTGCGTCTCGGTAAACTATACCTGGATGTTTCTGGATCTGTATCTGCTGACATTTCCATGTTCCCCTTTTAAATTGCTCGAAATGGGCTTAGCTATTGATGCAAAATCTTTAATGAAGCACCTATAATAGCCAGCCAAGCCCATGAATGACCTTACTTCAAACTCCGGCTCCGGGAATTCCTTCATGGCCCAGACTTTTTCTGGGTCTGTCGTTAACGCTGTCGTTAAACCCCAAAAAGTTAACGCTTTTTTTGAAGAAGACCGATTTTTGTGCTGACACCCTTATGTTGGCGTCGTGCAGGCTCTTTAGAAACCAGTCTACGTGACGTAAGTGGGCGTTTTCGTCTTCTGAGAAACCGATAACATCATCGACATAGACATAGCAAAATTGTGACATCGAATTTATTTGCATTAAAATCACTCTGTCCGTGAAATCTTTATACATTACATGTTCATATATACCACGTATGCACGTAGTGCACGATGTGCGCGACCATGCGTGAAGAAGGAAGATGCCGAGATCGCCTAGGAGAAGGAAACCAGGTTGGTGGACCGCCAGCATGGCGGCTGGTGCGTCACGAAGTCAGGAGACTTCGCCACCTGCTTCACACCTAACATGGCACTATATTCCCAACCATCCAGTCGGGTTACTTACCCCAAGAGTGAAAGTGTTCACGTGTAGTGGCGCTACACTAGGGGCCCGGCAAGGATAGGTGCGAACCCTTGTCGTATTTGGTATTCGGCAAGGTGCTTGAGGACTGGTTGATTATGGTTGATCGTGCGAGAGAAATTCTTCCGGAAGGATGGAGATGGGAGTTCGGATTCGGATGTCTCGACGATGATTGGAGGCATATAAAGAGCAGTGTCGCCGCTAGACTGGCGAGATACGTGCTCGGCATCTTCGTCGACTTTAAAAAAGCGTCCAACAATGTCTGCAATGAATGCTGCACTGCCCGACTCGCCGACAAGGGATGACTACAGTTGAGCTTGTGGCAGAGCTTCTTCTCAGACAGGAGGGCAGAGATCCGAAGCAGTTCTGGAGCCGGGTGGGTTCCAGTAACCAGAGGCTGCCCGCAGGGATCCATTAGTGGAACATTTTTTATGGATCTGCTAATGGACGTCCGCCTGCCACGCCTCCATAGATACTGCGTTTTTGCAGCAGATTACCTGCTGCTCATTGTCGAAGGAAAATCCCGAGCCGCGATGAAAAAAAAAGGAGCGCAACCGATGTCCATCGTTGAAGCGTGCGGTACTGAAATTGGTGTTACCATTTCCACCACCAAGATGGTGATAATGATGCTGAAGGGGTCACTCGCGAGTACCCCGTGTGTGAGATTTGCAGGAGCAAGTTTCCCATACGTACGCATCTGCCGGCACCTTGGCATATCGGTCAGCGACGCATGAACTTCTTCACGCATATCGCACCGCTGAGTCAGCAAATAGGCGGAGTCTTTTTTTTTATTCGATTCTTCATTTAAAAAACTTTAAAACTACCAATAAGGTCCATATGACCATTTTCTTCCTGTTGGTGAAGAAAAAATGAAGGTGTATTCAGAAAAAAAATTATTTTAAAAATAACCATGAGCTTAATCGGCAAACGAATAATGCACTTTAACAGTCAATACCTTAATGCGTAATCTATTTTTTTTTTTTTAATTAGAAGTCAATTTAGAAATGAAAAAGCCGTTTAGCTTTCATTTCATTTCAACGAGAGCTGTCGCTTGAAAAGTGAAGGGAAAATTTTAAATTAAACACGGGAGCACGTCACGTTTACTTTCTGTCTGAAAATAGTAACTCACTTTTAAAAGAAAACCAGGGGAGCAAAAAAATCTATGTTTTATGTAAACAAAAAAAACAAAACATCGATTGAAACACAATTATAATTATGGAATTCACAATATGGAGCTTATGCATACACGAATCGGGTGAAATCGTTAAATAAAAGCGTGAATTCGGCATCGCATAAACACATTAATAGTCAAGTAACTGTAACATTTTTTTTAACCATTTTGTACGTATTGTTCCATCTGATGCTACTTCTTAAGTCACAGAGTCTTCAAAGTTTTTTGTGCTTTTATTAACGGCTTGTTTTGCTTAACCTGTCACCTAGACCATATTGACTTGAACAAAACATCGATTGTACCGATATTTGAAAAAAAATTCGATTTTTTGGACCTCTAAAGTAAACACCGGGGTCTGACAGATATAGTTCTTTGTGTTTTGTGTTTTCATAGTTATAAGCTTTTTAGTTTTTTAAGGAACTTAAAAATTATTTTTTTACAAATAAAAAAAAAAAAATTCTAAAACAATCACTAGTTGAGCTACTATTCTGCTAGATATCTACATATGTATGTATGTACATGCTGTACATATGAATATTACATATGTATGTATGTCGTTGTTTTTTCACAGATGCATACAGGAAATATTTAATTATTAAATTTTATACTACACTATCATATATTTCACTATTAATACCACCGAAAGGAAAGCAATTTAATATATGAAGTGCGACATACAAATGTATGTATGTGTGTAGGTTCACGTCTTTGAAAGCTAACATCCTTGACTGATAATTTTTTAAATTATTTATCCATATACATATGTACATACCACTTTATATTTAAATTTTAAATTTTCAAGAATACAATTTAAAGAATTTAATATGTATATTATCAGATATATGTATGTATGTAAACATAATTGAACAAATTATAAAGATTAAAGACTGAGTTTAGCTTAATATATGTATGTGAAAATCTTTAAAATTAAACAACATTCTATTGGATTCTCGAATTTATAGTCAAACTGAAACTCTAATAAGATAAGATCAACCAGCATAGGAACATTAAAATCCTAAACTTCGTTTTTTAAATAATGATTACCGTTCGTATTTTAAAGTTTTATAAGAAAATGTAGGTAGTTACAAACATTTCCGAAGAATCCCGAATATTCACCGAATCAGGCATGGACGAAGGTCGCACACGAAAGACTTCAATTCCAAACGAGTTCTTCAGTTATTTTCAAATTGTTGATAAGGGTGGACTTCGTGGCTGTTGGTTTATTGCAGTGCGTACTCGACGACATTGCACTCGAAGCGGTTCGGTTTTCGTTTAAGTTTTACATATGTACATGTATATGTACATTAAATTAGAAGTGATCAAAAAATTTATTTAAAAAAAATAATTGTTTTTCCAAAAAGGTCAAAAGTTTGTGAACAAAGAAACTTCTTATACATATATACATAAATAAAAAGTGTTATAAAAACAAACATGAATGTACATACAATATATGTACATATTTAAAAAATGCAATTTGGAAAATACATTAAGGTGTATAAAAATAATTTTGTTTCTTTAAACTAAAGTCAAAATAATTTATCATAATAAACAAAATTGTTTTCGTCTAGCTAGCTTTATAAAAAAATCATGCATGAGTACGTATTTTCTTATATTGAAAATGTTTATAATATATGTATGTATGTGCATACATATGTATATGTGTCTGCATTTCATCTACATATATGTATACATATGTATGTATTAAGGAGTAGGAATACATACTTTGTTTGGGTTATGCTAACAAAATAAGTATATTTTTATTTTCAATGTATTTACGTTTATAAATGTACATACGTTATATATATACGTATGTACGTATATACATATCTACATATGTATATGATTAGTGCGCGTGTGCGTCCTTGCTGTCGGGATACACTATTTTTGTTTAGCTGTTATGGTTGTGGAAATTGCTTCTTGTGTACATGTTTAGTATTTATACATTTTAATTGTACTTTTTTTATACAAATAAAAAAAATCTTCGATAGTTTCTAATTATTGATGTATGTATGTACATATGTATGTATACGTTTGTCGGAAAAATGAATGTACCCAGCCAACCAGCGGAGTCCGCACGGTCCTCCGTTAGGACTCCCTGTGCGGAGTGCAAAGCCTCCTAGGGACGCTCCTAAAAGTGTCCGTAAGAGCATGTTTTTGGGAGAAAAGTGCCATTTCAAAATATATGAAAACAGTGTCCCTGCGGACTCCTAGAATGAGTAATTTCGGAGTCCCAGAATGCTCCCTTAGATAAACCGCAGGGACTCCGTGCGGACTCCTTTCTTTGCTTACAATTATTACGAAAAGCAGTCCTAAAATCATCCGAAGATAACCTAGACGGAGTATTTTGGGATTGTGTTTGTGCACCTAAAATTCTACGTAGAGGAGTCCTTCTTAGTGCACCTAAAATACTCAGAGGAGTCCCTACGGTTTCTAAAAAAGCTCTCAGCTTATATACCAGGTGTACGTTTGTTGTGAACGAGCCTTTACTTTTTTTTTTGTTTGTTTGCTATGACATCTCTGAAACATATTTAGTATACATCAAGTCATTGAACAGACAACATTATATTTTTCCATCATGTTAAAAATGTCGAGTTTTGTACCAGAAAGTGATGATTTGCGGAAAGCATTAATTTTTTGTTTTCATTTGAAGAAAAAAAAATCGGTTTTGCATCGGATCGTTACGGGCGACGAAAAATGGATTTATTTTAAGAATCCTAAACGGAAAAAATCATGGGTTGATCCGGGACAACCATCAACGTCGACTGCAAAATAGGGTTGTTGATAATATATCGAAATATCAATATATCGATATTTTTTGGGAAAAATAATATATTTATATCGTAATATTTTTTCCCCCAAATATCGAGTGTGCGATAGTTTTTTTTTGATATTATCTGATATTTCAGTGCCTTCGGAGAGACTGGCTTCGGATATAAAATGCGTCGTTTGTGATACAAGGAGTCGAATGACTGATAATCACATAACGCAACGGGTTTTTTTTAAGTCTATTAATGCCAAATATTGGCACTAACTTTATACAAGACCAAGACCACGACTTTATAATGGAATACAATCTCTTTATTTTTCTTTATATAAGAACTTTGAATTTAATTTAAGATAAATTTTATGTTATGTTTATGAATAGAACTCGAATCTCAGGCAAAGACTTTATAATGAAATACAATATCATTATTTTTCTTTATGTTATATTTTTCTTTATGTTTTTCAAATGTTATGTTTATGAATTTAAAAAACTAAAGATAAGAAAATTAAACAGCAATAATAATTTCTGTGTTTTATTTCTATTATTTTATATTCTAAATAACTTTTTGGGAAACTAAAAAAATATCAAAAACATCGATATATCGATGTTTTGTAGCAATATATTAAATATCATTTTGATATTTTTTTAAAACAGAAAATATTATCGATACGATATTTTAAAAAAATTTGACATCCCTACTGCAAAACCAGATCGATTCGTCAAGAAGACAATGCTGTGTGTTTGGTGGGACCAGAAAAGTGTGGTGTACCACGAGCTCCTAAAACCTGATGAAACCGTTAATAAAGTTCGCTACTGACAACAAGTGATCAATTTGAACCATGCATTGATCAAGAAATGACCAGAATTGGCCAGAAGACACGGCAAGTTAGTTTTGCTCCATGACAATCCACCTGCCCACAAAGCAAAACTGGTTCAGGATTCAATCAAAACACTTGGCTGGAAGCTGGTACCCCACCCGCCGTATTCACCAGACTTGGCTCCTTCCGACTACCATTTGTTTTCAACGATGGGACACGCATTGGCAGAGCAGCAGTCGTGAGAAGGACGAGGAGGTCGAAAATGTGGTGTCTGGTTGGTTTGCTTTAAAGGATGAACAATTTTATTGGCGTGGTATCCACAAATTGCCAGAAAGGTGGTCAAAATGTATAGAAAACAATGGCCAATACTTTGAATAAAATGTTTTTTACTTTCCGATTAATATTTTGTGTTTTTGTTCACAAAAAAACGCTCATTTCATACCGGTACACCTGGTATTATATTAATTAACATATAATAGGTATTTTATTAAAATGGTTAGTTCATTTTATTTATTATTGAGAATAAAGTTAAAAAAGTTACATATTTATGAAGAAAGAACTGTCAAAATGACTTCAGTATAAGGAATGATAAGTAATTCAATTATTAATGAACATTTAAAAATTTTTTTAATTAAACTACATTATGTTTAAGTTTATTTAAATTCCGTTCTTTTGCCGTCTGAAACCATTTTGCGCTTTCTCGACCAAACTCTTTGTTTGCTCCTACAAATTTTATGTTGAAGGCTCCCATAAATGCGTTGGTGATTGCCATCACATCAATAGCTTTAATTTAATACTTGGTTTGACTGAACAACTAAGCAGTTTGTTCCTTGCTCGATTAATTTTATTTTAAAAATGTGTGATCTTACCATATAAAAATTATAAAGAAAATGTATAGAATAGAAAAGTGTATTTGCCTGAATTGAAATTATATTACCACGCGAATCTTTCTTAAAAAGGAACTGAAAAGTTGTATTCTCTTTGGACAGTTAACGCTCATTTCAACAAGGCGATTATAAATTTGGCTGCTTACGTTTGTTCCATTTTTAACCATTTGTTTCACTTTATATAAGAAGCTCTCAAATTTAAATGCGCTAAAAGAATCTAATGTATCTCTATATAAAAGAACCTCGTCAGAGAGATGTAGCAAGCAGTGGAAATTATATTTAAAAAAATGGGACTGTAATGAGTGGTCAATAAATCCACAAAGCTGTAAAGCAGTGCTTTGGAACACGCATTTTTCGTAATACAATATTCTGGACTAAGAAGTATACGAATGCCAACGCTTAACTGCAGAAAATGTTCATAACGTGCCTTTGTCAATACATTTCCAAGTACCACCGGACCGGTATACAATAGAAATTGCCGAAATTCAGTCGCTTTCCATCTCTCTAGTTCAGAAGTATTTCCTGTTAAATTCCTGTGGGTATTCCTGTGGGTTTCCTGTTAAACTCTTTTCCCATGCTATTTTTCAATGATAATAAGTTTTCATTGAGAAGGACTATTTTTTCTGTTGTGAAAGAATAGTCTTGACCTTTTTCTTTTAGCCATGCCACCACCAATGTTTTTACTATACCGACACAAACTACATGCATATAGTCCAACGCGAATGTTTCAACTATATTTATTGGCAACTCTTCAATTTTTAATGCGCTATTAATCTTGTGATAGTTTTTGCTTTTTTTTTTGCTCGAAATCCCTCGTCAGTATGCAACGGCGATATTTCAGGCTTGAAAATAATTATATTCTTGTAAGCTTCACCCCGCTGGTGACACTTAACGCAACTGCTCTTATTTGCACTTTAAAATTTTCCGATTTATAAGTAAACGCTTTTTGAAATAGTTCTTTCATTTCCGAAACGAAGTCGGAAACAAAGTCATCAACGTTTGGAGGCTTGCTATCACCCACAAAAGCACCCGCAACAAGCACTTGGGAAGTATTGTTCACATTAATTCAAATAGGCCACACTTGCTGCTTTGAACTTTTATTTAAAAGTACTCCATCTACATTGACATTAAGCCTTATGGTTTTTTTTGGAAATGTATTTTTTTCAAAGAAATCTGTTAAGCAATCATTGACACCGTAATGATCACTTCCCATCACAACGCTAGGAACTTGCCTTGGAGTTTTTTTAACGGATCGATAGTCGGCAGTTAAGTGTACAGCCATAGTGACGTAAAATTTGTAAAAGCCCATTAATGGCAGATCCTGAAATATTAAATATTATTGACCACTCTGCTCACTCTTCCTTTAGTTTTGACGAGAATCCGTTTGACTCGCAATCGTCTACTCTTTCGTACTCCTCATCTTCTGCGCCCGAGCTATCGCTGAAATTTACCGCTTCTGCACTTTCTATGGTGAAATCGGTGTTTAAGACAATATTGTTTGTCAATAAATCCCCGCTTGCTTCAATGATTGTTTCATTTTGAACGTTGCTGTTGTCAGTTAAGGAATCTATTATTATATTCGATTGGATATTTTTAACAATTAGTGTAAACACAAAACGAATAAATTTAAAAAACGCACGCACCACGTTGAAGCGAAAATTTGCACTGACTAACTTGCATAAAAGAACATGCCAAACAAAACGCACAAAATAATAACGGAAAATTGCACGAAAAACAGATGCAAAATAGAAAAGGAAATAATAGCTCCGAAAACGCTCCGAGACGATGCGACTTTAGGAGCCCTTTTTATTCTTTGCTTCGGAGGGCTCGGCAAACGCTCCGAAAAGTTGCTACTTTGGGAGTCTCGTTTCGATCCTTCTTCGGTGAGCTCCGCAAACGCTCCGAAGAGGTGCTACATTGGGACTCCTTTTTCGCTCCATTTTCGGAGCGCTCCGGAAACACACCTTTGCGGTATAAATTTGGGAGTCCGTTAACACTCCTAGTTCGGAGCGCTCCGCATATGGTTGGCTGGGTACCGGCACGTACTTTTATGAATTAAAATATGTATGTATGTACATACATACATATGCAGTCGGTTAGGCAGTAAGCCGTTTTAAAATAAATAAAACCATTTACATGAAACATGCAACTTTTACATTTACATGTATGTACATATTTTCATATATATATATGTACATACATATATGAGTTTTCATAGGTGGTTTCGAGGTGGTTCATACACTGCCGCTTAATATAATAGGTTCATGATCAGTGAGAATCTAATTGGACAGTAAATTCCTTACTAATATCCAATTTTTCTTACAAAATTTACAAGGAGGGTAAATATTTTTTATGAATTATAAGCACACACACTTTTTTTCATCTTTTATTTGAAATATTTTAAATAAACTCATTATCAAAAGTTCGCCCCAAAAAGGAACTATTCGCCAAAAAAGTAGTAAATATAAAGAAAACCACAAGGCCAAATATACAGATTGGGGGGTTTCCTCGTCTACAATGAATTTAAAGATCGTCTTACGCCAAAAATTCAGCTTATCCTCGATAAAAATCTTACTCAAGAGTTTCTTACTCACTATTTTTCTGGAAGGCTAGCTCGATGTCCCTCCTTTCAGTTCCATGTTTCCTTTTAAATTTTAGGATCCGGTCTTTACTTTTACGAAGTGAATTTTCAAATAATATTAAAAAATATTTTTAATCGGCATGTGCAAAAAATCGAAAAAAAAATGTTGAATATTGCTTTGTTTTGACACAAAAATGGATATCAGATACATTTTTATACCCTTGCAAAGGGTATTATAATTTTGTACAAAAGTGTGCAACGCAGTGAAGGATACATCTCCGACCCTATAAAGTATATATATTCTTGATCAGGATCACCTCCTGAGTTGATATGAGCATGTCCGTCTGTCTGTCCGTCTCTCTGTTTCTACGCGAACTAGTCTCTCAGTTTTAAAGCTATCGTCTTGAAACTTTGCACACACCCTTTTTTCCTTCGCACGCAGTATATAAGTCGGAACGGCCGGGATCGGCCAACTATATACTATAGCTGCCATATAACTGATTGATCGGAAATTTTATAGGGTTACAGATTTCAGATTTTGTACGAATGCTATTTTTGACAAAATAATACGACCTACCAAATTTCATAAGGATCGGCCGACTATATCCTATAGCTGCCATATAACGGTACAATCGGAAATTACCCAACTTTTGTGTTTTTGAAGATAGAACGTTGGAACTTAGTACAGATTCTACTGTTGGTCAGTTAATCCAACCTACCAAATTGCATAACGATCGGCTGACTATATCTTATAGCTGCCATATAACTGAACGATCGGAAATGGTATTTGGTGAAAGTTGGGTACCAAAAATTTGCTACCAAAGTTGGTATTTGTATTTTTGAAGAAATACTTGAAGCATGGTACTTTGTTTTAGATTTTTTTTTGTAATAAATTGTAATATATTGTACTACAATACTAAACCTAATGAATTTAATGAGTACTGGCTACCAAGGCTTTCGACTCGAAACTTGTGTGTTTGTACATCTATATATATAAAATTCTCGTTATATAATAAATTTACCTGGTTCACACTAATATCAGATATATTGGACCTGACTTGTGGGTTCGTCACCGTTATTTTACCTTGTCAAGCGAATTTTGTTTTGATTTATAGTTATATGAATATATAATTAATAAATATATATGATAATTAATTTTATAATTTAAAGTGTTTTAAATGTATTTAATTTAAATGAATGAAGATCATTTAAATCAAAAAAAATCTACATAAAACCACTCTTCCCAAAAAACCGAATTAAAAAAAATCAGCAACAATTAGCTTTATGGTTTCAATCACTGATTGGAATCCATTTGAATCCAAGTACCAAGGAAAAAAAATCTGTGCCAAAATCTCATATCCCCTAAAATGTTTATAATACTGTCGTGCTGACCAACTTGCTTCCTTATATTTAAGAGCATGGTAAAATCTTAAATTACAATGATACATGATACAATGATTCTTAACTTGTTCTTAAGGGATCGGTTCTATTTTCAAGTATTTGTTTTGTGAGTCTGTTTTTGTTTTTGGGAATAGAGGTTTTTGGGAATCCTATTTGGATTCGCGCAGTTTCCTTTGCCTTATCCAATCTCTATATTTAAAGCTCCCGCGTTGTCTCTACTTAGTACAGTAGTTCAAGATACATTTGTTTTTAATATTTTTGTTTTTTTAAATATTTAATGGAATTTGAACTAATCTGCTTAATGTTGTTAAAGATCCGGTTCAGCCTGCTCATCAGACAATTAAGAAACCGCTCATAAATCCCCGTTAACATCGATGTTTCTACTAGCGATGACCTCTACTAGCGACATATTTCCTTTGAACTTAAAACGTCATATCATCCGCGCGGATGTTATGTCGCTATGAAACGTCATATCTCCGTCGATTTATTTCCAAAGATTATTGGTACTTTGAAAAAGGAATGCCTGTATTGTCATGCATTTATAAATGAGCCAGTTAGGATAGGTGGCTCATCAGGAAAAGTACAACTACCCGAAATTGAAACACCACCTGAACCATTGCGCGGTATACTTATCCTGAAGTCACGTCGTCCATTCAATTCATGCTTCCAAATGACATCGTTTTTACTCATCACAGATATGAATCGTGAACTACGTGAAATGTCATATGATACTGTAGAAATTACAGGCATAGTTATTCGCAATGTTCCACTAATTAATGACAAAAAAAAAGGGCAAGGAGAATTATTTTTTTGATTCACCGGGTGGAATCGGCAAAACTTCTTGCCGAGTTACGATTAAAAAAACGGCTCATTTAGCACTTAAGCTGCCATTGAACATTTAAAATAATCCAGATGCATAGTGCTGAAACAATGTAAAATAATTATTTGGGATGAATGCACTATGGCACGTAAACATTGGCTTGAGGCATTGGATTGGACATTTAGGGGTATACAAACTATTTGGCAGCTATTTGTTACTCTGTAAGTTTCTGGAAAGTTTCTGTACGTAAAAATACTACTAAGAATGCTGTAATAAAAGAACTGGAAATACGGGAAAATATTTAGTAACCAAAATAAATGACAAAAATAAAACAACTAGCGCTTTTAGAAAACAAAAAGGGGCAAAACAACGTTTGCCGGCGTTTCTAGTTATATATATAAACTTTACGAATAGCTTCTTTTACAACTTGTTGACACGTTGGACATTTTGGTTCACCGCTGTCAGGATCGTAAGGATCATCGTCCTGTTCTTGATTAATAGCCACAATTGGATCCCAACATGCTGCACAAATATTCACGTGATTACATGGGCGCAATCGTTAAATTATCGTTATTAACGTTAAATTACACAGTGCAACAGTTATTTGGAACTTTTAAAGAGACATAGTAAAAATTGTTTATAAGGTCGAATATAGTACAAAACCGTGTTTGAAATATTTGTAACACCCTTAAAATCTGTGACTTATTTATAAAAAACCGTTTTTGGCACTATTTGGCGCTTAGAAATTCCCAAACGGGTAATTTTAAACCGATTTTCATTACAAAGTTATGAAAATTGTTGAAGCTGAAACGCTTTTCCCAAAACAAGTCAGTGTAATTTTGCTAGCGCTCCGGTGTATCAGTGTGTAAAAGAATGGAATAAGCGCAATGGAAGGGCACACTATGGCTCCGGAACGCTAAAAAGATTGCACTGACTTTTTTATTGAGAAAAGCGTTATAATAATATTAGATAAGTATGTATATATCACATCTGATATATATCGCAAGTGTTCGATGCAATTCTTACGATAAGTTTTTTATGAAACTAATCCGTCAGGCTGCGGTGTTTACTTTTTTTTTTTTTTTTTTTTTTTGTCTTGCTTTTATTTATTGAATCTTCTCTTAATTTTGAGACTAACAATAAGTTGACGAATCTTAACATTAAAATTTAACTAACAGTATACTAAGACTGCATTCTGGTTGCGCGTCCCTCAGGTCGGTCGCTAGGTGCGTAAGTCATTGCGACGAAGGCGTGATTGGTTGCTCAACCTTGTTAGACCTCTCGCCAGGTGGTTAGGGTGCACCGATAGCTTGGTTAAGTACTTTACCTTCTGTATGTTTTGGTGTATGTTTTCGTTGCGAACGTACCACGGTGCCCCGGTGATTGTTCTCAAGATCTTCGACTGAACTCTTTGAATTATGTCAATGTTGCTATTGCTGGCGTTCCCCCATAACTGGGAGCCGTACATCCATATAGGTTTTAGTACCGAGTTGTACAGCAGGACTTTATATTCAAGGCTAAGAGGTGACCGAGCGTTGATAAGCCAATGAAGGCCGCTGGCTTTTAGCTTTAGGTGTGTTCATTTGGCTTCAATGTGCCGGCGCCATGTGAGTCTTCTGTCGAGATGTACTCCTAGGTATGTTACTTCGTTTGCTTGTGGGAGTAGAGTGTTGTTTAGTTTTATCGGCGGGCAGTTTTGCCTGTTCAGAGTGAACGTAACGGGCTTGCATTTTAGTTCGTTCACTTTAATTCGCCAATCTGACAGCCATTTTTCGACATCGACCATATGAAGAGCTAGCTGCGCAGTTGCTTGAATCGGGCATTTTGAGCGGCTAAAAATAGCTGTGTCATCGGCAAACGTGGATGTTGTTAGACGTGTGCTTGTCGGGATATCTGCTGTGTAGAGGACATATAATATTGGCTCTAGCACGCTGCCTTGAGGAACTCCAGCTCCAACAGTGTAATCATCGGATATAGCGGTGTTGCACCTCACGACAAATTTTCTGTCGTGAAGGTAAGACTCCAAAATCTTGTGGGTGCTGTTGGGGAGCATTGTCTTGATCTTGTACATTAGACCTTCCAGCCAGACTCTATCGAATGCTTAAGAGACATCTAAACATATGGCAGTACAGTACTCTCGTTTTTCGAACGCGTTCCGAATTTCGGATGTTATCCGGTTGACCTGCTCAATTGTTCCATGCTTTTCACGAAACCCAAATTGGTGTGACGGGATTCCTTCCTGGATTCTCAGGTATGTGTTTATCCGAGTCATTAGGCATTTTTCAAAGAGTTTAGATAGGCAAGAGAGTAGGCTTATAGGTCTATACGACGTGGGGATAGTGTGGTCTTTTCCCGGCTTTGCTATCATTATTATAATTGACTTTTTCCATCTCACTGGAAAGTGGCCAAGTTTTGCGATGGCATTAAATAGCTTAGTGAGAGTGCAAACGGCGTAGTATGGGAGCTCAATGATAATTTTGGGAGTTATGAGGTCGCAGCCCGGAGATTTTTTCGGATTCAGTTGTCGTTTGATGATGTTAATAATTTCGTTTGGGCGAAACTCAATCGGCTCATGTTGAGGCTGGGGCTCATCTGATAGAGTCGGCAAAGTAAACGCATTGGTGGCAGGATTTGGTTGGAAGACATTTTTAAGGTGTTTGGCAAACGTGCTGGCTCTGTCTGAGTCGCTGCGCGCCCACCCGCCTGTGGAATTTCTAATAGGCATCACGGTTTCTTTCGGTGAGCTCAGAGTTGGGTGAGCTTTTGAGTGAGAGTTGAGTTTGAAGCGTTGCTTAGCAGATGGCGATCTGTGACATTGCCATTCTCGACGTAAGCGTCGCTTTTCGAGGACGAGCTGTTCGATTTGTAGATTTGTCTTCTTTTGAATGCGTTGTGTGTTTATAGTTTGAGGTGTTGAAGCTCGAGCTGCAGAGACGAGTACAGACTCCAGCGAATTAACAAAACTGTCTACGTTGGCTTCGTCGCTGAGGTGAGGACTCAGCTCAATGTGTGAGCTGATGTACTTCCTGTACTTAACCCAATTGGTTTTATGTGAGGTCAGATTTGATGATTGATCCCATTTTCCTGGGTGTTGGAGTAGAGTAAAAAGGACAGACGAGTGATCAGATGAAAGATCCGAAAGGCATTCGGCGCATATCAGATTTTTAGGAATGTTTTTGGTAATCGCAAAGTCAATTAAATCGGGAAGTTTCTTTGGGTCTGCCGGCCAGTATGTTGGTGTGCCAGAAGAAGCATAGTCTAGCTTGTTCTTAGCTTTGATAATTGCATTATAGAGCTGCTTTCATTTTGGGGTCACGAGACGAGATCCCCAGTGTGTGTGCTTGGCATTGTAGTCTCCTGCTGCTATGAAGTGGTCTCCGAGTGAGTTGAAAAACTGCATAAACTCATCTTCGGCTATGGTGAAGCGTGGGGGGCAGTATACGGCAGCTAGCGTTAATTGCTTGCCAGTATTTAGGTGTATATTTATTGATGTGGCCTGTAGGGAGTTTTTTGCAAATTTCGTATGATAATGGTGCTTGATACGGCTTCTGATTAAAATTCCAGTCCCGCCGTGTGCTTTACCGTCTGGATGATTTGTTCCATAGAATGAATATCCTCGTAGTTGGAAATTGTATCTGTTCGTAAGATGTGTTTCTGAAAGCAGCATTACGTCGATTTGATTGTCTAGTAGGAATTGCGCTAACTCGAGTTTATTCTGCGAAACGCCGTTAGCGTTCCATGTAGATATTCGTAGGGAAGTCATTATTTGGATTGTTGTGCTTTCACATTTGTGCTTGTGCATTTGTATTAATAGATTTTGGTTTCGCATTAGATCTTGCATAGTTGTACGCATAAACGACATGAACTCCGTAAGGCTTTGTTGTAGACTGCATATCATAGCTTCAAAGTTACTTTTTGGCTGCCCCGGCGGTTGATGCTGCTGAGCCGTGTTCGGTTCTTGGTGTCCTGATTGCGGCAGTGAGCTTTTTGAGGCTGGGGTAGCCAGTCCTGATTTTAAAGCGCTCAGAGTTTATGGGTCCTAGTGAGGATCTGGCTGCAGTCGAGAAGAAGACTTCAGGGTTTTACCTGTAGGCTATGAACTGATTATTTTGGGTGCGGGCAGTAAATCCCCTCTGGTGGATGCGACTTTTTAGCTCCTTATAAACTGGGCAACCTCTATAGTTAGCAGTGTGATTTTTACCGCAGTTGCCGCACTTTTTATACCCTTGCAGAGGGTATTATAATTTTGTCCAAAAGTGTGCAACGCAGTAAAGGAGACATCTCCGACCCTATAAAGTATATATATTCTTGATCAGGATCACCTCCTGAGTTGATACGAGCATGTCCGTCTGTCCGTCTGCCTGTCTGTCTGTTTCTACGCGAACTAGTCTCTCAGTTTTAAAGCTATCCTCTTGAAACTTTGCACAAACCCTTCTTTCCTTTGCACGCAGTATATAAGTCGGAACGGCCGGGATCGGCCGACTATATCATATAGCTGCCATATATCTGATTGATCGGAAATGTTATAACTTCGGTTTGTTTAAAGCTAGAGAATTCGGATTTGGAACGAATGCTATTTTTAATAATTATACAAAATATAACATATTTTGTAAAAATATGCAACATGCCAAATTTCATAAGGATCAGCCGACTATATCCTATAGCTGCCATATAACTGAACAATCGGAAATTACCCAACAGATTCTACAGATTCTATTTGTTGTCAGTTATTACAACCTACCAAATTGCATAACGATCGGCCGACTATATCTTATAGCTGCCATATAACTGAACGATCGGAAATGGTATTTGGTAAAAATACCAACTTTGGTATTTTTGAAGATAGACATAGCAACTTTTTCTTAGATTTTGTATGTTAATAATTTGGTTTTATTATGATATTCTCATAAGGATCGGCCAATTTAATCCGATGTTTGCGATATATATCCGGTTTTAACTGCAAGGGTATATCAACTTCGGCTCCGCCCGAAGTTAGCTTTCCTTTCTTGTTCGAGTTGTGGTCATCTTTGCTCGCTGGGCAGTGTGCGGAGTCATGAAGCTCACCACAAACTACACAGACTGGGCGCAGTTACAGTAAGACCTTGTATGGCCATATTCTTGGCAGTTCGCACATTGTACCGGGCCATTGCGTTTGTGCGGCTCCATAACTGTAATTCTGCGGTGCAGCAGGAACTGAAGATTGTATATAGGGTGCACTTCGTATTTCTTTAGGGGCTTAATTTGTGGTTCGAGCTCAACCTTAAAGAGTGGCTGCGGCTTTCTATCCCTGTTAGAGATATTGAACACAGTCTTAGCGCTAAATCCCTTCTCTTGTAGCGCCTTTGTTATCTCTGCAGGCGATACTTCGGGCTCTATGCCGTTAAGTACGACATGCAAGCCCTTGCTGCTTTTTAGCTGATACGTATAAAAGTTCTTTTTTTTGTCGGTGGGGTATTTCGATAATATTCTGTAGTTATCTTCAGACTTCGTTTGAACTTTTGTTGTTGCGCTTTTGATGTTGCCCTTTACGAGTGGTATTATGTGGAAGTTGTCCTTGCCAATGAGCTCTATAATTTTTTTTTTTCGTACTTTTTTTTCGTATGTATATTGGCGGGGGCTTAGGCTTCCTTTTTTCGACTTCTGTAGATTCGGCGTCATCCTCATAGTCTGCCAAGATTTTAAAACGGTTTGAGTTCGTGGGCGTTTCTATTGCGGCTATGTTAGCATTGCCACGGGTTTTTTTGCGTTGAGAGTTTCGGGGACTCAGCTTCCCTTTGATTTGGATATAGCGATCCATACCAGTCTGCACAGCCGGCTTAATATTTTCTTTGTTTTTGTTCTCTTTTTCGGGCAGCACAGCGGCAGAAGTATCAATGTTTGCTCTGCTAGCTGATGACGTCGTTAAACGCCCTGTCGTTACAGTAGCGGTTGTTGTTGTTGTTACGGTTGACATTGTCAAAGAGGTTGCGGTGCTAGTTACTGCGCTCTTTGGCTGCAGAGACATCGATGGTAGCGAGGGGGAGCAAGAACGCGCTCTCACGCTCTCTACGTTTAAGAATTAGGCCAAGTTTGTGGTAATTGACCGTGTTTGGGATGAGCTTGCATTACTTTCGGTTGCTTTGAAAGTGAAGTAAGCGTTGTTTCTTTGTACTGAGAGCCGTCTCTCATCTTGTTCACGGTGACGTTGTGTGGGAACGTCGTTTAGACTCATTGCAATCGAGGTTGATATTGTTCGAGTTTTAAATGTTATGTTTTATATTAATTAATCAATATAAACATTAGCGATTTCATCGCTGAAAGCGTCTTTTACCGTTATTGTTGATTTACGAAACCAGTCACTGCACTTTTTTTTATATTATTGAATACTTTTTATTTTTTTTATTTTATTCCCGGAGCACAATTACTACACGATATTATTGAATACTTTTTATTTTTTTTATTTTATTCCCGGAGCACAATAACTACACGTTATTGTACTAACTTTTACTTACTAACTAACTTTTTTCTGGCAATAAGTAAAAGTACCGTGCTTCTATGTTCAATTTAATATTTCCACTGTACTTTTCAAGGGTACTGCAAGGGTATTTCGGGCTTCGCCCGAAGTTAGCTGTTAAGAGGAGCCCCAAATAATAGGTGTTACTCCAATGAGTTCCTTTTGGAAACTGTTTTTATTTTGTACAATTCTCTTACAAGAAAGATACATAAAAATCTTAAATCTATTTAAAACTACTTGTCAACGCACTGCACGCTGACCTGTTATGCGACTCTTTCTTAAGTGCGATAAGCGCACCACTTCTCTATTTGTGTTAGGCTGCAGGGGATCGGGGATCGATTTAACCCATGCTATTTATCTCGCATTTCCATGGGTCCGATCCCTTGAAACTCAATCTTTGGAATTTGTATTTAAAGTTGTGTTCAATGCTTGAACATTCTGCAAAGGGCCACAAAAGAGGTGTACATTTGATGTGTTTTTGATTAACATTTGTTTAAATAAATTTACTTTACTTTACTGTTACTTTAACTTTTCCTTCGATTATAATTTCTAGTGGACTGTATATATGTCTATTTTTGTTCTTGTATTATTATTATTTTAATTTGAAAGTATTATTTAATTTGAATTTTAATATTTAAAATATTTTAATATTGTTTTTGTTTTGAATGTCATGTTCATCCTAATGTTTGAACATCCGGCAAGGGGGTGGGTTTACGTTTTTTTTTACCATTTTAGTGGGTATTTTACCCAGGTATTTTATTTTTTATGAAGTTTTTTAAATTTTCTATATTGATGCGTGTTCCTGCTGAAGATGATGTAAAATGATCCGCTCTTGATGCTGCTGATGGTGTAGCTCGTTGTTTTTCGTGCGTCTATACCAAAGACTTGGCCGTCGTTGTTCCCATGAACTCGACTTTTTATTTTGGTTCGATATTTGGCCTTGAACACGCCGTATATTATTTTTAATATTTATGAATTTCCGGTGTTGTTCCGGAAAAACTTATTTTTTTTTAAGTTTTCCAATGTAAAGCCTTGGATACGCTAATATACAAATATTTTTTCATAAATTTGTATACAATTTTGTATTGAACATATCGACGCATTTCCGCGAAAGTATCGTAAGTCGCTTTCTTTCGAAATTGAGATTTTAATGCAAAATTGTTAGGCACCTAATGTCTCACTACCCTGTGAAATATTATAACTGAAAACCCTATAGTTCCGATAAAAATTAAGTTTCAATTTTATCGTGTGTTACAGTGCTTTTCAATGTGCGCGCGAAATTATCTTATGTCCATAAATTTTTTGCATGGTAATACTTCGAACGCACAAAAATAAAGAAATACAATAACAAATGTTTCTAATCGCTTAAACATCTTATGTTTTTGGTTATTGTTGGTAAGAGATTAAATAAAAAAAGCTTCTCCTGTAAAATTGGATTTTTCAACATACGATACTTTTGCGGAAATGCGTCGATATTTTGGTTTTCTCTTCCAATTGCTTTATGCTCATTGGCATTTAAATAATTTTATTCTCTGTGTTCTTTTTTACCCAGGGTTCTTTTTGGGTTCTTTTTTACCCAGATCGCAATCTTATTTTTCAGCTACCCTGGGCTGAGCATTTTTATTATTCTGCTGTCACTTATAGGTGCCAGGTTTAAACCCGAGTCTCTTCCCACAGGGGGGAAAATGTCAGGGTGTCTCGAATAGAGCAAATGTTAAGAGGAGCTCCAAATAAATAGGTCTTACTTTCCTTTTTGAAACTGTTTTTATTTTGTACAATTCTCTTACAAGAAAGATACACGAAAATCTTAAATATATTTAACACTACTTATCAACGCAATGCACGCTGACCTGCTATGACACTCTTTCTTAAGTGCGATAAGCGCACCACTTATGTATTTGTGTTAGGCTGCAGGGGATCGGCTTTAGACAATGCTGTTTATCTCGCATTTTCATGGGTCCGATTCCTTGAAACTCTATCTTTAGAATTTGTGTATACAATCTTGTTCAATTCTTGAACATTAGCTTTCCTTTTTATACCCTTGCAGAGGGTATTATAATTTTGTCCAAAAGTGTGCAACGCAGTGAAGGAGACATCTCCGACCCTATAAAGTATATATATTCTTGATAAGGATCACCTCCTGAGTTGATATGAGCATGTCCGTCTGTCCGTCTGTCCGTCTATCTGTCTGTCCGTCTGTCTGTTTCTACGCAAACTAGTCTCTCAGTTTTAAAGCTATCGTCTTGAAACTTTGCACACACCTTATTTTCCTTTGCACGCAGTATATAAGTCGGAACGGCCGGGATCGGCCGACTATATCCTATAGCTGCCATATAACTGATTGATCGGAAATGGTATAACTTTGGTGTTTTTAGAGTTACAGAGTTCAGATTTTGTACGATAGCTATTTTTGGCAAAATAATACGACCTACCAAATTTTATAAGGATCGGCCGACTATATCCTATAGCTGCCATATAACTGATTGATCCGAAATGGTATAACTTTGGTGTTTTAAGAGTTACAGAGTTCAGATTTTGTACAATAGCTATTTTTGGCAAAATAATAAAACATGCCAAATTTTATAAGGATCGGCTGACTATATCCTATAGCTGCCATATAACTGATTGATCGGAAATGGTATATCTTTGGTGTTTTTAGAGTTACAGAGTTCAGATTTTGTACGAATGCTATTTTTGGCAAAATAATACGACCTACCAAATTTTACAAGGATCGGCCGACTATATCCTATAGCTGCCTTATAACTGATTGATCGGAAATGCTATAACTTCGGTGTTTTTGAAGCTAGAGAATTCGGATTTGGTACGAATGCTATTTTTGGCAAAATAATACAACCTACCAAATTGCATAATTGCATTTTACCAAATTGGTAAAAATACCAACTTTGATATTTTTGAAGATGGAAGCTTGGTACTTTGTTTTAGATTTTTTATTGTAATAAATTGGTTATATTATGATATTCTAAAAGGATCGCCCAATTCAATCCGATTTTTGCGATATATATCCGATTTTAACTGCAAGGGTATATCAACTTTGGCTCCGCCCGAAGTTAGCTTTCCTTTCTTGTTTTATTATAAAAATAGATAATTTTAAGATTTTATTTTTTTTATTTTTTCAAACTTATAATTAAGTATATTATGAAATATAATTTTTATAATTATTATTTGCAATTTAGGGTTTGTGTATCGGGTTTGACAGGCGAAAAATCGTGAGGTAATGAGACTGAATGTTTGGAGTGATTGAGGCGCCTTTATTTTATAGTTTTTTTCCATCGATCCATTTGATAATTGTTTAAAGGAAGGTGATCATTTATTTAAATTGAAGTAAAAGCTGTTTATGGGAGGTAAGTAAGGTGGGAGCATAGAATGGAAAAAGGAGAATGGAAGTGTGAAAACTCTACTAGGAAAAGTTTTTTCCGAAAAAAGGTGTGAAACTCTGTTGAATTAAAAGGAAATTTTAGTAGTCCAAATTTACTTCGTAACAGTAAACACCGGAGCCTGCCTACGGTAATGACCTATCACAATTATATAACGTGAGTTTTATAACATGAAGGAAGTCTCAACCTTGTATCTTAAAAAAAAAACAGCATTTCCCATCGTTGTGTCTTACGCCAGTTATAAAATAAATGATTGAGCTTGATACAATTTTTTTTTCTTAGCATATGAATTCTTTAAAAGCAATTAACTTATGATTTATAAATTTTCAGCTCACTTCAACGAATTGAAGCAGTTTTAACCGGAAGACGCATGAAAAATCAAAAAAAAAAAAGAAATGTATATGTATCTGTTATAAAGCGCACAAAGTCATCAAAATAAATATTATTAAAACTACGGAATATTATTTTCCAAATTGTTTGCCACCTAACCAAAAAAAGTTTCTTATTTGTTCGTCCAAAAATGTTTCCTTTAAAGGAACACGTTTTTTTATTTTGGTTTTGGACTTCATCAATATTCTTACCAAAGGCTTATAGTGAAACAGGATTACAAGGGGTACCCACATGGATGTAAGTATTTGTTGTTAAAATTATACGTTTTTGTTTTCAACGGTTATATATATTAAACATCAAACATAATCAAATACATCTTCTACGCCAAATAAATTTACTCTAGCAAGAAAAAACGGTAGATCCAAAGCGTATATACCGTTACAGTTACTATTAATTTTTGTTCCTTATGGGAATGTTAGAATAGGAGACTTAAACAAGAAAGGAAAGCTAACTTCGGGCGGAGCCGAAGTTGATATACCCTTGCAGTTAAAACCGGATATATATCGCAAAAATCGGATTAAATTGGCCGATCCTTATGAGAATATCATAATATAACCAATTTATTACAATAAAAAATGTAAAACAAAGTACCAAGCTTCCATCTTTAAAAATACCAAAGTTGGTTTTTTTTACCAAATACCATTTCCGATCGTTCAGTTATATGGCAGCTATAAGATATAGTCGGCCGACCGTTATGCAATTTGGTAGGTTATATTAACCATATATATAACCATATAGGTTATATGGTATATATATAATTATGACAAAAAATGGAATCTTTACTAAGTTCCAGCTTTCTATCTTCAAAAACACGAAAGTTGGGTCATTTCCAATCGTTCAGTTATATGGCATCTATAGGATATAGTCGGTCGATCCTTATGAAATTTAGCATGTTGTATTATTTTGTCTAGAATAGCATTCGTACTAAATCCGAACTCTCTAACTCTAAAAACACCGAAGAAATACCATTTCCAATAAATCAGTTATATGGCAGCTATAGGTTATAGTCGGCCAATAGCTTAAAAACTGAGAGACTAGTTCGCGTAGAAACGGACAGACAGACGGACAGACGGAAATGCTTATATCAACCTGATCAACCTGAACCTGATCAGGAGGTGATCCTGATCAAGAATATATATACTTTAGGGTCAAAGATGTCTCCTTCACTGCGTTGCACACTTTTGGACAAAATTTTAATACCCTCTGCAAGGGTATAAAAAGGACTAATCGGATCAGTTAACGAAAAATATAATAAGAAATCTAAAGATTTTTTTCCGAAAAATATGAGCTTCGAGATTACCAAAATGTGACCGATCAATGTGACCGAAGGGAAAGCTCGGAGACAACTAGTTCTTTATAATTTAAAGGCGAGAGGCGAGGTGAGGTTTTGGAAACTCCGGCAGCTTTTTCGGCAGCATTTGTTGAAAACAATTTTTTTCTGAATGCACAACATCTCCAGAATATTGTGTTAAAATTAGATCGATCCAAATAAAACTTCCGAAGATATAGGCAGTAGAACGCAGGTCGACCGCAGGACGAACACAGGTGTCCTAATCTTTCAAATGGTCTCCTTAAAAGTTGCCATTTTCAAAGTGGGTGTACACGATCCGGCAAAATCTATTGGACGGATCGTTTGAGATTTTGCACAGTATTTCTTTACTAAATTCCTCAGGTAACGCTGTCAGGTTTTATTGTTTGACTATATGGCTATATTGACTCTGCTGTTGATGCTGATCAAGAATACATATATTTTATGGAAGATGGACGGAGATGATTCCTTCTCTATGTTACATACATTCACACAACTACAATAAACCTGTACTTGTACTGTACGAGTACCGTGTATAAAAATGGAAAACTTCGTATCTTTCTTATCGGTAACTCAATAGATTTTGTGTTCATTACAGATACTCAGATGTGCCCTAGCCTAGGCAAGATGTACCCATAGCCCGACCTGGCTATGGTTGAGGCCCTTTAGGGAGCTACTTGGTGGTTGTGGTTTAATACCTAAATGCGGGTAGAGCTTTCGGGTTCGACGTGAAGTTGTGTTATACAACCGGGTGCCGGTTGTGGGTTAAGATAGGCCTCCATCCTTAACCGAGGATATAAGCCACGACTAGAACAGACTGGCTTGAGTGTCGGTATCCGGCGGAACATGTTTCCAAAGGGGCGCGGATTGACGCATCGTTTCATATCCCATGGCCAAGGGGACCGTGATATTGAGCCATTATGGCAAGAGTTCACGTTAAACACAACAGACTTTTATACTCTACTCTACGAGTACCGGGCAGAAAAATGAATAACTCCGCCTCTTTCTTATTGGTAACTCAATGTTTATGTATAAGAAATGTTTATGTTTATGTTTTAAGAAATTTTCATAAAACTTGTAAAATAAAAAATTATTGAAAATGTTAGAAAATGGAGGAGTGCAGTGGAACCGCTAACACCGTCGAACTGTTTAGACGATAGCGTCCTTAATTCTTATTCTCAACCAGAGCAAAGTTTCATTTTCTATTTGCCGCATTTCTAACGTTATTGTCACACTGACAGTGTGAGCATGCTCCATTTTGTTTAGAAGATCTCTCATTTTGCCTCACTTTACAGGACTCATTTTTAAAACAAATATTTTCACAATTTTCTAAAAAATTTTGAACAAGTTATTTGCATAGCAAATATAGATAGAGAAGCGTAGTGTTTCATTTGTTTAAAAACTGTTGAAGCGTCGTTTTGCCCACCACTGCAGTGCACTGTTCTAAACAGAAATGATTTAATTTTTACAACTTTTGACGTACAATTTTTTTTTTTCATATTTCTACCTTTAAAAATACAACCTTTAAATCTTCAAATTTTTTTTTAACGAACATATGTTAAAAAAAATATAGAATAAAATAACATGCTTCACAAAATAAGCTTCATATTTTAACCGAAATATTTCTGAAATTAATTCGAATTCAAAGTTGAAATTTTTACCCGATGTATTTGAATTTATTTTCAAATTCTTATTATTCTATTTATTTTCTAATACTTTTAATACTTTTAATTTTAATACTATTCTAATACTTATTTTCGATACTTTCGGATTTCCCGTTGGTATGGTTTCCATTATTGTTGCGATAATTGTTGTGCTGTTCAAGACGAAGAGCGGATTTAAAGAGTTGATCACATCCACGGATGCATGAAACCCTCGTCAAAGTCACACAACAGGGTAACCATTGTCCAGACTACCGGTACCGCCTAGTATGTTGCAGTTTAGATACCTGCGACACCAAAACCCATACAAGTTATTCCTCCATCGAAACATATATTTGTTTCTCGGCTGCCTCTGATACTACAGAAATTGATATCTCGGCTTTCAAGAAAAAAAAAGATAAGATAAAGGTGGAGGACAAGTACATATAAAAATATAAAATGTATTTTTTCAAGATTCGTATGCCTGCGTTGATGTTCAAGACGATTTTTTCACTCACTTTTATTAAAAATACAATGTTATTATGTTTCTTATAAGTGTTACGGTCCCACTGTGGAAGCTAGTGTTGTGTAAATACTGCTCTTTTAGGTGAACATGTTCACTTGTTCTTTTTTTTCATATTGCTCACTTGCTCACTTGCTCACTGCTCAGTTGCTCACTTGCTCACTTGCTCACTGTTCATTGCTCAGTTGCTCATTGCTCAGTTGCTCACTGGTTGTTCAGTGCATTACCAAGCCAATGAGCACTGCATCTCAACGACTTTTCAAAAATAGATTATGTTACACATTTAATTTTGAAACTTAATGATATTTCTACATTTTTATGTGTGGCATCACTTTTGCTCCCTTCATTGAAGTGAACAAAAATGAGCAAGTGAGCAAAAAAGAACAAAAAGGAAGAAACATGTTCGCTCGCTCAGTTGAGTGAACAACTCTTTTTTGTTCACTCACTCATGAGCAACCCAACACTATTGGAAGCTCTAGCTTTTGTAGGAAGAAGAGAAACAAAAACAAAAGAATAAAATTTGATCTAAATTTTCGTTTCAATAAAAACTGGCTTTGATTTTTTATTTGACTTCTGTTTTTACGCCACCTGGACTACAAAAAGGGTCAGTGTAGGAATACAACCTGCTTAACCTTGTTTTTTTTTAACAGGTTATGGGCCCAGGCACGTGAATGCGGGTTTCGGTAATAAGAAGAAAACTTACGGACAGGGAAAAGAAAAAGGAAAAATGGCGTCGTGCTACCAGATCGAGCAATTGGATACAGGAAACTATGATGCAGAAACGCATGCAGAAACTTGGAGTCTTATCTGGGAACAGAACCAAAAAGTGTTGACTATAATAGCATACATGGGCTACAAGGCCGACACGGTTGTGTTGCTTTAAAGTTGTAAGTGCATACTGCTATGCAGTGCGGCTGAAAAATTTGCATGAACCAAGTATCAAGGATAATATCAAGGACATTATGAAGGATAATATCAAGAAAATTGTCAAGGAACCTAATCAAGGATAAAGTTTTAGCAATGCCAGAGGCAAACGAGATACGAAGTACCAACTGGTGCGTAAATTCGGGAGCGACAGCACATATGTGTTGTGCATTGTTCTACATGTCTCTGAAATGAAAGGGAATGTCATGTCAGTATTAAGGGCCATTGAACTGTAATGGCCTGTAACTCGAAGCGTCTGTAACTCGAGGAGGGAATAATTTTGGGCATACGAGAGAAACATGCTGTGTATGTTTCAAGCTGATGGATGTCGATGTTTCGCAGCAGGGCAGGACGATACTGCAGTTTAGCATAATAGATATGGTTCCCTGGATGGAATGGTATCAGGTTTAGACAATGTACAGTTTCCAGAGAAGAAAGATTGCAAAACGTATATGAAATGTAAGATTCATTCTCTATCTTTTCAATTTGCATCGGAGAACAGAGCCAAGCATCTTCTTGATATTATACATACGTATGTGGACCGTTTTAGAAATGTTTTCTTGGAGGATCGTCATATTTTTTAAATTTCATAAATGATAAGTCGAGGCGGATTTTTACTCTTGCCGCTCTAGAGGGTAAAACTTCTTATGAAGCATGGTTTGGCAAGAAGCCGGACATCAAGGCGATCCGAACGTTCGGATCAACGGCGATCACTTTGGAAAAAATAAGACATGGGAAGTTCCATCCAAAAGGAAAGGAGTATAAAATGTTCGTTATTCCTTGGGGGCTTACAGGCTTTTCGACAAGAATACTAGAAAAGGGGTTGAGAAACGAGACGTACTATTCAAGGAAGTTTCCCCAGAATCATTTACAGTATCTAATGAGGAGATCGGGAAATCTAATCCGTTTGCAACGTTACCGGTGAAGCTGGTTATGGATAACACAGCCACACAAAAAAAAATTTTTGTTCGAGTCTGGAGGTCAGACCATGTTTACTATATGTTTTCGGGGTCGCTGAATCCGAATCCGAGGTCCAAAAAACCCCTGCACGTCAGGGTTCTGACATAACCTCAAAAAACCTCATAAAAAATTATATTCGAGTCCGTGGGTTAGACCATGATTTCTATATGATGACGACGCCTGTGGGCGCGCTTTCTCACCCTGACCAGCCGCCGATACTGAGGATCCGACTCTCTGCATCGTAATCCGACGCTTGTGTGCGCCTGCCATGACGGCATGGAAGACGTAATCCAGGGACTTAGCCGGATCACAGCCACACTCCGTTGCCCGCCGTCACCGCGAGGAGGTGCCCTGGATGCAGACTAGGGGTCTGCAGGAATACATTCTTATTGCCTCAGCCATAGAATACATCCGAATGGAATAGAATGAATGGGTGCAAGAGACACAACGAATTGAGTGAGAGGGAGTGGGAGAGTGAGGGAGCATTCAAACTCATGGGCATTCCCTTGCTTTGAAACAGAGTGAATTGGGGTGGGAAGTAAAAAGAGTGCTTTTGGAATGAGGAATGCAGCCGAATGTCTCGAATGGTTTTTAACACACTCTATGCATTCATTTATTTTCTTCTGTTGAGCAAAACGCTTCCCTAATACTTCTTTCATAATGAGGGAATTGACCGAAAGGTGAATTATAATGAAAGTGTTTTTTTACTTATGGTTTTTAACTGTTATTATTATTATCTTAGTGTTTTTTGTTTAGTTTTCTTAAGTTTTTCCAAATTAAACTATTTTACAAAATTTTTTTAGCTGCAAAATTTTGTTGGAAAAGTATTTATTAATAAATATTGAAAATATTTTTACATTTTTATAATTAAAATATGTAAAATAAAATATACAACATAATAATGAATATTTCTGAAAAAAAACAATGACTTGCTTTCACTTTTCAATTATTTTGTTATCAGCGTCTAAAAAACAGGCAAATATGCATAGTTGTATGGTACATTCTAAAATGCATTCGAAACAATTCGAATGCGAACTGTAACTCTAACTCATTCAATTCGGTTTTCAACCCCCGAATGTTGTGCGAGTGAGACCTATACAGTCGCACTCACTCATTCATTAATTTTCGTCTCAGCATTCTATCTCACTCAATTCATTTTCAAGGTTGTGCATTTGAATGCCGTTTTTTAGCTATTCATGCAGACCTCTAATGCAGACCCACGTCTTAGGTCGGATGAACAAATTTTGCGAGTTTCTTTGTAAATCAAAGTCCTGACGTGCTGGAGTTTTTTAGACCTCGGATTCGGATTCAGCGACCCCGAAAACATATAGTAAACATGGTCTGACCTGGAGGTCAGAAGTTCGGATTCAGCGACCCCGAAAACATATAGTAAACATGGTCTGACCTCCAGACTCGAACAAAAATTTTTTTTTGTGTGGCTGTGTAATCAAAGCGAAAATTATGAGAAGTAGTAGCACTGGCAGCAGAGCTGCCGTTACATTTGCTTCAGATGAAGTATGCACAGCATAAACAGTGAGTTGAACGACGTTGTTTGTATAAAGCAGCCCGAAGGTTATATTGACAGGGTTAGTAAAATTCGTGTGTTACGATTAAAAAAATCTATATATGGATTAAACCAAGCAGAAAGGGAATGGAACTTGAAGCTAAACAACTCCCTCGTGAAAATGTATGTAAGCCTATGTTCAATGAATCATCTCCGATCCCATAAAGTATATGCATTCTTGATCAGCATCAATACTCGACTCGATATCGCCATGTCTATCCGTCTGTCCTCACAAACGCGTGGATCTCAGAGACTATAAGATGTAAAGCTATAGGATTTGGCAAAGACACTTCTATAATTCCCAAGCAGTTTTAAAACTTTGTTAACACAACGTAAACGTGTACCTTTTTCTGATTACGTTCGAAATTTCATCTGCGACCTCCCTGATGGATTACCAGTCTGTGTGATCTGTATAAACCTCTACATAGGAAAAAGGAAAAAGTCCGATGCTGCCAACTAAAGAGGCCTACAGTTCTTTCAAAAATGAATTACACCTCATTTGGAACACTTTTGCTCATAGCTCGCAAATAACTGTTAACCTTTTTATACCCTTGCAGAGGGTATTATAATTTTGGTCAAAAGTGTGCAACGCAGTGAAGGAGACATCTCCGACCCTATAAAGTATATATATTCTTGATCAGGATCACCTCCTGAGTTGATATGAGCATGTCCGTCTGTCCGTCTGTCTGTCTGTTTCTACGCGAACTAGTCTCTCAGTTTTAAAGCTATCGTCTTGAAACTTTGCACACACCCTTCTTTCCTTTGCACGCAGTATATAAGTCGGAACGGCCGGTATCGGCCCACTATATCTTATAGCTGCCATATAACTGATTGATCGGAAATGGTATAACTTTGGTGTTTTTAGAGTTACAGAGTTCAGATTTTGCACGAATGCTATTTTTGGCAAAATAATACGACTTATCAAATTTTATAAGGATCGGCCGACTATATCTTATAGCTGCCATATAACTGATTGATCGGAAATGCTATAACTTCGGTGTTTTTAAAGCTAGAGAATTCGGATTTGGTACGATTGCTATTTTTGGCAAAATAATACAACATGCCAAATTTTATAAGGATCAGCCGACTATATCCTATATCTGCGATATAACTAATTGATCGGAAATGGCATAACTTCAGTGTTTTTCGAGCTAGAAAGTTGGGATTTTCTATGAATTCTATTTTTCGAAAAATAATACGACTTATCAAGTTTCATATGGATCGGCCGACTATATCTTATAGCTGCCATATAACTGAACGATCGGAAATGGTATTTGGTAAAAATACCAACTTTGGGGTTCTTCAAGATAGAAGTTTGGGATTTTTGTTTAGATTTTGTCTTGTAATTTATTGGTTATATTATGATATTCCCATAAGAATCGGTCAATTATATCCGATTTTAGCGATATATATCCTGTTTTAGCTGCAAGGGTATATCAACTTCGGCTCCGCCCGAAGTTAGCTTTCCTTTCTTGTTTTTCTTGTGTTTAGTTCAGTGGGGGGCAAATACTCATTTTACATAGCACGCGTGCGTAGGGTAGGAAATTCTGCCGCAGTACTATCCGTGCCGTGTGAGCACTATTAAGTTTTTTAGAAGTTCTCTCATTTGCTCTCATGTTGACTCATTTGATAGGCCAAACATAACAACTTACTTTCTTTTGATTTGAAAAAGTCTTTTCAACACTTTATATTCTGTTCGATGCACAGTGGTACAATGTGTAACTTTTTGAATAAAAAAATATATATTTTTAAATCATTTTTTTCTATTATATTTATTTAAAGTTCAGCTTAACAACTAATAAAGAATTAAGTTTTTGGGTATTTATTGAAGTCTACTGAACTGAAAACAAAGCTGAAAACAGATACTTGAGTAGCCGGGATGGCCAAGACTACATGTACAAGCGCACTCAAGTTTCGCGATTTAAGCTTTACATTTATATAAAAATGTAGTATGTCGTCGTTGAATGGTAAACGACGATACATTTTGTCAAAGTTCTAATTTTACTTAGTCATCGTCCCATTTTCGTTTTAATTATTTTATCGGAATATCCAAATCTCACAAAGGCAAGAGAAACAAAACCCACTAACTTTCACATACACAAATAAATGCAAAAAAGTCTTTTTGAGAAGAACAAAGAAAAAGGGAATAGAAAATATTGCTCGTCATTTGACCGGGAGCAAAATTTGTATACGAACAAAGCAAACGGTTGCTCTCAGAACTTTTGCTGAAAGCTAACTTCGGGCGGAGCCGAAGTTGATATACCCTTGCAGTTAAAACCGGATATATATCGCAAACATCGGATTAAATTGGCCGATCCTTATGAGAATACCATAATATTACCAATTTATTACAATAACAAGAAAGGAAAGCTAACTTCGGGCGGAGCCGAAGTTGATATACCCTTGCAGTTAAAACCGGATATATGGTTTATCGCAAACATCGGATTAAATTGGCCAATCCTTATGAGAATATCATAATATAACCAATTTATTACAATAAAAAATCTAAAACAAAGTACCAAGCTTCCATCTTCGAAAATACCAAAGTTGGTATTTTTACCAAATACCATTTCCGATCGTTCAGTTATATGGCAGCTATAAGATATAGTCGGCCGATCGTTATGCAATTTGGTAGGTTGTACTAACTGACCAAAAATAGAATCTGTACTTAGTTCCAGCTTTTTATCTTCAAAAACACCAAAGTTGGGTAATTTGCGATTGTTCAGCTATATGGCAGCTATAGGATATAGTCGGCTGATCCTTATGAAATTCGGCATGTTGTTTTATTTTGCCAAAAATAGCATTCGTACCGAATCCGAATTCTCTAGCTTTAAAAACACCGAAGTTCTAGCATTTCCGATCAATCAGGTATATGGCAAAATAAATATATAAGATATAGTCGGCCGATCCTTATGAAACTTGGTAGGTCGTATTATTTTGCCAAAAGTAGCATTCGTACAAAATCTGAACTCTGTAACTCTAAAAACACCAAAGTTATACCATTTCCGATCAATCAGTTATATGGCAGCTATAGGATATAGTCGGCCGATCCCGGCCGTTCCGACTTATATACTGCGTGCAAAGGAAAGAAGGGTGTGTGCAAAGTTTCAAGACGATAGCTTTAAAACTGAGAGACTAGTTCGCGTAGAAACGGACAGACAGACGGACAGACGGACATGCTCATATCAACTCAGGAGGTGATCCTGATCAAGAATATATATACTTTATAGGGTCGGAGATGTCTCCTTCACTGCGTTGCACACTTTTGGACAAAATTATAATACCCTCTGCAAGGGTATAAAAAATCTAACACAAAGTACGAAGCCTCCATCTTCAAAAATACCAAAGTTGGTTTTTTTTTACCAAATTCCATTTCCGATCGTTCAGTTACATGGCAAAAATCTAACACAAAGTACGAAGCTTCCATCTTCAAAAATACCAAAGTTGGTTTTTTTTACCAAATTCCATTTCCGATAAATCAGTTATATGGCAGCTATAAGATATAGTCGGCCGATCGTTATGCAATTTGGTAGGTTGTATTAACTGACCAAAAATAGAATCTGTACTTAGTTCCAGCTTTTTATCTTCAAAAACACGAAAGTTGGGTAATTTCCGATTGTTCAGTTATATGGCAGCTATAAGATATAGTCGGCCGATCGTTATGTTATATGGTAGGTTGTATTATTTTGCCAAAAATAGCATTCGTACCAAATCCGAATTCTCTAGTTTTAAAAAAACCGAAGTTAAAGCATTTCCGAACAATCAGTTATAAGGCAGCTATAGGATACAGTCGGCTGATCCTTATGAAATTTGGTAGGTCGTATTATTTTTCCAAAAATAGCATCGTTACAAAATCTGAACTCTGTAACTCTAAAAACACCAAAGTTATACCATTTCCGATCAATCAGTTATATGGCAGCTATGGGATATAGTCGGCCGATCCCGGCCGTTCCGACTTATATGCTGCGTGCAAAGGAAAGAAGGGTGTGTGCAATGTTTCAAGACGATAGCTTTAAAACTGAGAGACTAGTTTGCGTAGGCAAAATCATACGACCTACCAAATTTCATAAGGATCGGCCGACTATATCATATAGCTGCCATATATCTGATTGATCGGAAATGCTATAACTTCGGTGTTTTTAAAGCTAGAGAATTAGGATTTAGTACGAATGCTATTTTTGGCACAATAATACAACATGCCAAATTTCATAAGGATCAGCCGACTATATCCTATAGCTGCCATATAACTGAACAATCGGAAATTAACAAACTTTGGTGTTTTTGAAGATAAAAAGCTGGAACTTCGTACAGATTCTATTTTGGGTCAGTTATATCTTATAGCTGCCATATAACTGAACGATCGGAAATGGTATTTGGTAAAAATACCAAATTTGGTATTTTTGAAGATGGAAGCTTGGTACTTTGTTTAAGATTTTTTATTGTAATAAATTGGTTATTTTATGATATTCTCATAAGGATCGGCCAATAATCCGATGTTTGCGATATATATCCGGTTTTAACTGCAAGGGTATATCAACTTCGGCTCCGCACGAAGTTAGCTTTCCTTTCTTGTTTTAGGTACTTTTTAGGATATATTTTTAACTGGGATGCAAATCTTCAGCTTTCTTCGTATAATAGCAGACTCTTACTAATAAATTTACCCCCTTACCCTCCGGGAGTCGTTTTTCTACACAACCTTATTAATAGCGATCTGGCTATCTACCAGCATTTACTAACACGATAATATCTTAACGTTCCTAATAGAAGGACTAGAAACTTAGTCCCCTATTCCTTAGCCATTGTAATTCGACTTATGCAAAACACTACCGTCTTAGGGTATTGTTCTTAGAAAATGGTCTCCACCCTATCACCTCACTTTCTAAGCAATTATTCATCGTTATCTTCTTAATTTTTGTATTTAGTTAATAACCGTTATTCGCGCAGTACGTTATGCGGCGAATGCCTCTTTGGTCGGTTGGGCCCCAAGGTTTTGTGATAAATGCAGGAATGCTAACGGTGCACTAGCCATTCCGTCGATTCTAAAAGAAAAAAAATAAAACAAAAACACATAGTTCGTAGTACATACATACACTTCCGTCACCAACTCACGAAATGATTGAATTTAAAATTTCATTGAACATCTTCTTTTTCTCGACCCGTAAAAAGAAATAAATGGATTAATGGAATAATGGAATAAATGGATAAAAACAAATAAATGCACTTTTTCACTAATGGTTCTTTTAAAACGTGCGTGCAACCAGCTGATTTTCATTTCTCACCGAAAATTTTTGTAAACTTTTTTTATTACTGGTATTGATCAAAATACACTTTGTATTTTTAACTTTTAAAAGTACCCATTCCAATAAAGTTGGTAAATTATATTAAATATATACAAAAAATTTGGTTGCATAAATATTTTTTATTTTTTGTTTCTAGATATTATTTACGTAGAACCCCATATTTCAATTTGAGATTTAATTCCGGCTCCTCGTGCCGAAGTAAATTTTATTGTGACTGTCGTGGAACCAACTCCACCGGACGTAATTTCAGCGCTCGCGCCACGCATACGTTTAAGGTCCGTTATTTGTATATATGTTATTGTCTTCGCTGTTCCAGCTTGCGTTAATGAGTATGTTTTAGTAACAGTTTGAAGCAACATTTTTGATTTAGTTATAGTCTCCCGGGCAATGAGAGTATCTGTTGTTGCTTTGCTGCCATAGGTATAATCATTACCTTCTCCCCCACTTCCGCCAAGACCATATATTGAACAAGTGGTGCCCAATAATAACAATACGAAGCTGCAGAGGTACATTTTATTCGTGACTTTTGGTGTAGAGATGAAACTTTACTGTTGAGATTGGCGTGAGGAGGCCTCGTTTTATAGGTCTGTTTCGATACATCTTGACCTACTTTGATAATAAAGAAGCCACCGACATCTAAAAAATTATATCTCAGGCAAAAGGCAACGTTTGGTGTAAAATTGTTTAAGAAACAAGAGAAGATAACAAATTGAAATGTATAGAAACGTGTCTGATTATTAATGAAAAGTGAAAGCACACAGACATTGTGAAACGTAAAACATGTTTATCATCGGCCCCATATCTCAACAACATCATTTATTTCATAACCTCGTTTTGACTGAAATAAAATGGTAGCGCCTTTGGATCCGGGCCCACCAGAGAGTAGTTCAGCGGTGGCTCCATTCTTTTCTTTTTTATCAGTTATTTTTATAGCAGATATACTCAATGCATTTAAGTTATCCTATAAAGAAAATAAATTGACAATCATTGTTTTTAATTTTTATGTCGACTATTACCTTCTGCTTAAAAACATATTTTTTTGTTTGAACAAGACCAACAAAAAAAGGTTTTGACACTTTATCCTTCGCCAAAATATAATCATTTGGGGATATCTCTCCCCAAAGGTAGTTATTAAAGGCAAAAATCGGTATAATGTAGGCTGCGAAAGCCAATAAAAAAATAAACCGACTCATCATTAGAACAAACTTGTTTTATAAGCCCACCTTTCACAACTGTTTCGACCTATAATAATTTATGAGCTTTTATTGACAAACTTGATTTTTAAGTTTAATCTACAAGTACTTTTTTGATTAAAATCTAAGTTTGTAAACATTTCCACAGAAAATAATTGATTAAGGGGTTATTCGCATTTAGGAGTTACAAAAGCTGTAATTTTTTTGTATATTTTATTTTTCTAATTTACATATATTTGCATGTCTTTTTAAAATTGGAGCTCATTCCGATAAATATTTTCGGAGCTATACATTAATTTGTAAGCTCATGACAGAGAGTCATAAAGGAAGGCGGATAAATTTGAACGCGTTTTCTCAAAATATCGATTTTTCGAAAATGGATTTTTGTCATCGGTCTGAAATTTTTTTGGACTTTTTTTGGATATAATCCTCAGGTGATGAAGGAAGGAATTTATTTTTTTTTTTTAATTTATTAACATTTTTTTTTGGACAAAAGGAAAATTTCAACAAAAAACTAAAAAATTTTTAAAAATTACTTCTTTTGTAAAAAGCATTTATGTATTTTTGAAAAGAATCAATAAAATGTTTTGATTTTGGATATTCCAAAACGTCAAAAACGAAATAATCAAAAAGCACCATATTTTCGAAGACGTTACTACGTCGACGTTGTACGTCTACAGAATTGGAATTGGAAAACATTTTTAGATGATCGTCGTGCTATGATATTCTTAAAAGTAGCTTTTGAGTAAATATAAATGGTCCTGCTGCTATTTTTGGTCTCGCAACGGCGACTAACCCCTTAAGTAACTTTATCTTATCCAAAACTAAAGAAAAGTCCAAATACTTTTGAATGGGAATAATGACGGTGTCATAGAGCTTGAAAGTATAAATCTGTACATAAAATAATTTATAAAAAATAACAAAGATTTTAAATATAATTATATAATAATATAACAAAATAAAATTGAATTACCATAATAATGATACAATATTTTCAATAAAAATAAATAATAAATAACAAATAACAAATAACAAATAATAAATAATAAATAATAAATAATAAATAATAAATAATAAATAATAAATAATAAATAATAAATAATAAATAATAAATAATAAATAATAAATAATAAATAATAAATAATAAATAATAAATAATAAATAATAAATAATAAATAATAAATAATAAATAATAAATAATAAATAATAAATAATAAATAATAAATAATAAATAATAAATAATAAATAATAAATAATAAATAATAAATAATAAATAATAAATAATAAATAATAAATAATAAATAATAAATAATAAATAATAAATAATAAATAATAAATAATAAATAATAAATAATAAATAATAAATAATAAATAATAAATAATAAATAATAAATAATAAATAATAAATAATAAATAATAAATAATAAATAATAAATAATAAATAATAAATAATAAATAATAAATAATAAATAATAAATAATAAATAATAAATAATAAATAATAAATAATAAATAATAAATAATAAATAATAAATAATAAATAATAAATAATAAATAATAAATAATTTATTAATATTCAATTAAAAAGCTGTGGTAATGAGAGGTAAGTAAGGTGGGAATATGGAAATGCACATAGAATTTGGGTCGTCACAATTCACTTTATAGCAGTACAAACCATTCCGACTTTTATGGGAAAATCCATGAAACAGTCCACCAGCGAATAATTGTAAAATGATTGCTTTGTTATACCCTTGCAGAGGGTATTATAATTTTGGTCAAAAATTCACTGCAACGCAGTGAAGAATACATCATCGACCCTATAAAATATATATATTTTTGATCAGGATCACTTCCTAAGTTTATATAAGCATCTCCGTCTGTCTCTACGCGAACAAGTCTCTTAGTTTTAAAACTATCGACTTTAAAATCTCCACCCTTCTTTCCTTTGCCCGCAGTATATAAGTCGGCACGGCTGGGATCGGTCGACTAAATCCCATAGGTGCCATATAACTGAACACTTTGTAAAAAACAGTACATTTTTTTAACTCCAAATAACATATATCTAAATTCCAATATTTTAAGCTTTCATAGTGAATTATTATCAATATATAATATTGTGTTTTCTGTGCCTTTGTATGCATAATTAAATGTAACAGTTAGAAATTGGAAATTTTGCCCAAGACTCCTATGATATTATTATTATTATTATTATTACATCGTAGACTTCGGCTTACAAAACATAAATCTACTACAAAAGCCATGGCATCTAGGGCCTTCGGCTGAAATGACCCTATGATAAAAGCGCAGGTTTAATTAAGTATGTTTCAAAATTCTTAATTTCTTAACGCCTCCACAAATTGGTAATTTCTGTAGCGCTTGTACAGGAAGGTTTTTTGAAAAACTTTTAATGTCAAACTATTTCTACAGTAAATTTTTACCTAGTGGTAAAAATTATACCTGGTAAATTTAATACCTTAATTATTATCCAGTGGAGGCTGCAAGCTTTTAGTTTTAAGGGCATCTTCTAGCATTCGATGTGCTTACGCCAGGTTAGTCGTCTATCAAGGTGAACGCCAAGGTACGTTAGTTAGTAAGCTTGAGGGATAGGTATATATTTTGCTATCCCGGATGGCCTCCCTTAGGGATCTACGGCAGTCCTTAGTAGTAGGATATTGAGTGAGGCAAGGGTTTCTCTCACCACTCTTCCTCTTGCATTCGTCCTCGGGCAGCCCCAGTCAGAACGGGCTGATGTCTTTTGGACTTTGGGCTTTGGGTTAAAAACATTCTTGCCGGCGAAGCTCTTTTCCAGTAGCAAATCTGTTGCTACTGGATATGCCTGGTTCTTCTTCGGTCTTCTGAAGGCGGGTTAATTTTTGAATTTTTGCCTGTCGGATTACTCTGTGGGTTAAACTTGCGCTTAATTTGAGTGTACTGATCTATTCCAGTCTGTGTGGCCGGGCCGCTTTGGCACTTTCCGAAGTTGTTGTTTTTACACTCGCTGTAGTTGTTGACATGGCGGTATTTTCAGCTTCAGTGATCGCGGAGTGATGATCTTTTGATCGTTCCTCAATGAGCTCATTGCGGCGCACTTATTTTAAAACAAGAAAAGAAAAAAAATTATCCAAACAGTGGCAGTGAAATTTTTATATGTTAGAACCACTGCCTTCCTGTCATCTTCCTCAATTTAAATTTAAAAAACTCCATTCCTCTTTATCACTCTTTATCAGACAGCTAAGGGACCACGTAGAAAGTTCCCCAAACTATATCCACATTATATTATTGCAATCTACATTATTGTATTTACAGAAACTTGGTTAAAGCCGGAGATCATTGGAGATCGGAGATCAAATGAGGAGTCCTCATTTCGGTAGACTCTAGTTTTTGTTTTGAAGAGGTCAAATTACAAGAACTTTGTGATATATAATAGAATTTATTTGCATAAAAATCATTTTGTCCGGTCAATATTTATATATTTCCAGTTTATACATACCTCCTTGGTCCGAACCCCCCATATACTGGCATCTTTTGTCCGCTATTCAATCCGTTTCTAATCTTCTGTTTGATCGTGATCAGCTGATAGCTCTGGTTATTTTAATATTCTAGAAATTAGATTGTGTAATGCATATAATTCCTTATCTTTAGCATTTATCCCTCACACGACTTCACCGCAGACATATTTGACATGTCACTCGGTTTTTCTCCTTTCTAACCCTGAGAATCCATATCATGCCTTTCTTGTGGTTTCAATCGAAACCTATACTTCTATCGATCTTAAGTATCCACTCAAAACATATAAAGTTCGTTTTTTCCGTAAGCCCTTTTTTTGTTAAAACAAATAAATTAATTGTGGAATTTAATTGGTCCGATCTACTGCAATGCGAAGATATAAATATTGCCTTACATTACTGGAGGAAGATTACTAGATTTACGCTTATTCACAAAGTTACGATGGTCGGAAGTAGTAGGTCGGGTAGGTCGGATCGACCTATAGCTAAACGCCTTTTTCAACGACGCTAAATACTTGAGCGAATAGTCACTAAAAAATTAAAATTTCTGATTCCTAATTGTATATCCCCCAACCAGCATGTTTTCTTGCCTTGAAGGTCTACTACAACTAGTTTAGTGTTCCTTTCTAAGCATTGCACTTAAGCCTTTGATAGCCGATTTCAGGGTAATGCCATTTACAGATTTCCCTAAAGACTTTGACAAAATTTCTCACGCTGCCCTTCTGGCTAAGTTATACAAATGAAATGTTTATTCTTCAGTATTAAGTTAGTTTGAGTCTTATCTGGCAGACCGACCATGCCACGTTCGTATTGGAGACGCCATCCTAAGTCCCCTTTATAGCCATCTCTGGTTTTCCACAAGACATCTCTTTGGGACCGCTCCTTTGTATTATCTTCATTAATGACATATTTTTCTGCTTTCGACATGCCTACTTCCTAATGTATGCGGATGACCTTAAATCTATAAGGCCATTAGTGACAGTTAATCCTAGTGACTTGTTATAGGAGGATATATCCAGACTTTCCTCATAGTGGACCCGTAATATTCTCCCATTAAACATATGTAAATGTTTATTTACAATTAAAGTAGTTAAATTTAAATGTCTTATTCGACAGCAAATTTAAATGTTGGTCACTTAGATTTAATACTGTCTAAAGCGTATGCTATGCGGGGCTTTGCGAAGGGGTACGTGATCCAATTTAAAAGTGCATACTCAAACCTCATCGTCTACGCTACATATGTTCGGTCATTTGTGAAATATGCATTAATCATTTGGAATCCAGCTCGTAAAGGTTGCTGTAACAAAATAGAGCAGCTCCAGAAGAAATTCTTGATATTTGCTTTTCTGGCTCTAGGTCAACGTGTCTCTTTGAAAGACACTTACTAGCGCCTAGTTCGTGTTACATCTATTTTCCTAAAGAAAGCCATCTTCGACCCTTACTTTTCACACTGTTCATAAACCATTTCCTCCTTCCTTAACTAAAGGGGCCCATCCACAAGCGAACATGTTGTGCTCGCCGAAATTTTTCCTGTGGATGGTAATGTTTGTTGTCAAATTTTGTGTTCGTCAAAATGTTTAAATGAAATTTAACTGCCAATGGATGGCAATGTTGGCACGAACATCATTTGGAATAACCTGTAGTACCGATAACAAGTGTTTGCGCAGCGAAAAATAAGCAAATAACACAGCCACACAAAAAAAAATATTTTTTCGGGTCTGGAGGTCAGACCATGTTTACTATATGTTTTCGGGGTCGCTGAATCCGAATCCGAGCTCCAAAAAACCCCAGGAGGTCGAATCACCTAAAATCACCTAGATTATTTGGGAATTTGTCTACATGTGCATGTAAAAAATGTAATTTCAAATTCATCAGTAATCCTAGCTTTCTAAAATCTTCAACCATTTTGCCAACAATCTTTTTATACTTCGGACTTTTGTTATTTCCTAAAAAGTTCTGTGCCACATCTTTAAAACTAAGCCAGGCTGCTTTCTCAAGTCGATTCATTGAACGAATGAAATTTATTTGTGGAATTTGTGGTATATAGGGTTTATGGGTTGAACTGAGTTTTGTTCAATATACGGCTAAAGTCAAAACGTTGAAGCGTTAAATAACCTAGATAACGGGATATTTTAAAGGTTACGTTAACAACCTGACATGCTAGGAATTTCGAACGACGGATTCGGATTCAGTGACTCCAAAAACATATGGTAAACATGATCTGAGCCCAGAACTCGGAAAATAAAAATTTTATCAAGTTTTTGAGGTTATGTCGTAACCCTGACATTCTGGAGTTTTTTAGACCTCGGATTCGGATTCAGCGACCCTGAAAACATATAGTAAACATGGTCTGACCCACGGACTCTATAATTTTGTATGAGGTTTTTTGAGGTTATGTCAGAACCCTGACGTGCTGGGGTTTTTTGGAGCTCGGATTCGGATTCAAAATAACAAAAACTATATACGTTCGTATATATAGATCGTGTGTCTAGAAAAGTGGGGGGCAAACTCTCATTTTCCATATCACTCGTACATAGGGTAGGAAATTCTGTCGCAGCGCTGCCGGCACACTGATAGTGTGAGCACTTTAAATTTTTTAGAAGCTCTATAATTTGCTCTCATTTTGACTCATTTGACAGCCCAAACTTAAGGATGTGTGAGGTTGAAAAAATAGATATTTTTTTTTCACATATTTTGAAAGTACTGTTTATTAAGAATGTACTGTTAAAGTTCCAAATAAAACAAGAAAGGAAAGCTAACTTCGGGCGGAGCCGAAGTTGATATACCCTTGCAGTTAAAACTGGATATATATCGCAAACATTGAATTAAATTGGCCGATTCTTATGAGAATATTATAATATAACCAATTTATTACCATAAAAAATATAAAACAAAGTACCAAGCTTCCATCTTCAAAAATACCAAAGCTGGTATTTTTACCAAATACCATTTCCGATCGTTCACTTATATGGCAGCTATAAGATATAGTCGGCCGATCGTTATGCAATTTGGTAGGTTTTATTAACAGACCAAAAATAGAATCTGTACTTAGTTCCAACTTTCTATCTTCAAAAACACGAAAGTTGGGTAATTTCCGATTGTTCAGTTATATGGCAGCTATAGGATATAGTCGGCTGATCCTAATGAAATTCGGCATGTTGTATTATTTTGCCAAAAAAAGCATTCGTGCCGAATCCGAATTCTCTAGCTTTAAAAACACCGAAGTTATACCATTTCCGATCAATCAGTTATATGGCAGCTATAGGATATAGTCGGCCGATCCCGGCCGTTCCGACTTATATACTGCGTGCAAAGGAAAGAAGGGTGTGTGCAAAGTTTCAAGACGATAGCTTAAAAACTGAGAGACTAGTTCGCGTAGAAACGGACAGACAGACAGACGGACAGACAGACGGACAGACAGACGGACAGACGGACATGCTCATATCAACTCAGGAGGTGATCCTGATCAAGAATATATATACTTTATAGGGTCGGAGATGTCTCCTTCACTGCGTTGCACACTTTTGGACAAAATTATAATACCCTCTGCAAGGGTATAAATATCAAATAATGACAGATACAGCCCATAATCGAGAGCGCGCCTACACCGAAAAGTTACAGTTTCTCGGTAGCGTCTAAACTTTAAACGCGTTTTTCTCGGAACGACATTTTTGTGTGCGGCGCAGGTGATTCACAAAATTCTATGGCACCGATCTAGCTGAAATTTGGATATGTTGTTCTTAAAAGTAACACCTCTGTCCCGTACTAGAATCATTTATTTTTAATTATTACTTTTTTTTTATCATTAATTTAAAATAAATTTTTAAAATTAAAAAAAATTTTTTTTTGTGAGTTCGCCATTTTGTTGTTTATTGATGAAAATTTTTTATTCTAGTACGGGACAGACAATAATCTATTCTAATTTTTTGTTTCGGATGACTCTACCAATCGAAATCACCTGTTCCAGGGACCTACTTTTTTTTTATATGTGCTATAAAGTGTATTAAACTACACAAGAATAAATTAAACAAAATATTTTCAAATACTTTGTGATGCCTATAAAAACATATTTGAAAATTGAAACGATTGCATTATTTTTTATTACAGAAAATTTTTTTTGAAATAACTTCTTAAAAGTAGGCCGGAACATGAGACTACATCCTTAAAAATCAAAATGTTTCCACTGAGAAAAATTTTCTAAGAAATTGGGTTGGATAGATAATATAGATAGGGAAGTGTAGTTTTTCATTTGTTTAAGAACTGTTGCTGGCAAAGTTTTCTTTAAAATAAAATACACTATTTTTGTGCCCATTCAAACTTTTGAATTAACTAAAAATGACATCAAAAACTACTTTTTTTTTGCTCAGTGGATGCTCCGCTCTCATTGTTTTTCTCTGCTACGCATACACTCAAATTTTAAACATGTGTGCGTTTTGCCCCCTACTGTTCTAGTGGCATCCAGACCAAAAAAATAGTTAAACATCAACAAATTAAAGTTCAAATTAATAAAAAACAATTAATCCGGTCCTACATTGGTCTAGTAACTGAGACTAGCGACCCATTTAATGTGCATCATTTAGACAATATGCGTAACATAATTGATCCCATATGTCAAGGTCTAAAAGAAAAAAGTGGGAAAAACCAGTTTTATTAATTAACTTGGACTCATTGAAAGAACGTAGATTACACAGTACATAGATAGGAGATAAGGGCTCAAAACTGGTCGGTAAGGGGGAACGTACACTAGTCGACATAAATATTTTGACAAACCCTACTTTTGATTACCAGACTTTGCGATCCTTAATACCGTTAAATAAAGAGACCAAAATGAGGCGCAAAACAAAGAATCTATTTTTAGCTATGTGCAAGCAATTTTTATTATGTTTACCTTTTGCATTCTTTTTCTGATAATAGGAATGCATGCAGACAACGGATTTGGCTTGGCATAAGTATTTTTACAAAACCTTTCGGTAATTATCTCGTGAGTTTCGACAAGGACTGATCGAAATTTTTTGCTGGTTAAGCTTTATTAACAAATTTTTAAAATAAAATAATTAAACCAAAAATTAATTTTTATGGATTATGGTGAAAACGGCCGAGTTAAGTCTTGTTGTTAGGGCCTCAATCATAGCGAAGTTTGAAGCTGGTCTTGCCGTAAAAGACATTGCAAATGAATTTAAAGTATCGCGTCAAACAGTTTATTATCAAATAAATAAATTTAAAAAACATAAAACTATTAACAACTTGCCACGATTGGGTGCCAAATGCAAAACAACGACAAATGACTATAAAATCCTTCTGCGGGCATTCAAGAAAAATATTTTTTTAAGCCTTAACCTGCTGCAAATGAATGGAATAAGACGTCCATAAGTGGACGTACTGTTCGCAGACGTTTGAAAGAAGCAGAAATAAAGACGTACCGATCAAAGGAAATACGAAACATATCCAAAGTAAACAAGGCAAAAAGATTGGCGTTTGCAAAGGAGCATCAGCATAAGACTAAAAAATGCCACGGGTAAATCGACAAAAAAATAGGCCCGTTTGCAGAACCGTGAGTCATGGCGGTGGCTCGGTTATGTTCAGGGGGTGTATATCATACAATGGCTTGGGTGACTTGGTTCCCGTTGAAGGCTCCATGCGCCAGGGGCAATATTTGAGAGTGCTAAATGATAACTGTTTCCCTTCCGCAGACAAGCTTATCGGTGAATCATTTATCCTGCAAAAGGATAATGCCCCATGCCACAAAAGCAGAATGATCAACAAATTTTTACAGGATGAAAATAGAGGTCCTATTCAAAAAAGAGGTTCTATCTTGTTTCTCAAAAAACAATAAGCATTGGGGTTTAGATTGTGGTTTACGGACACTTTTTAATTTTTTTTAGATTTAAATTTTTTTTTAATGTTTCATTCAACTAATTTGCAATAACGCTGAATTAAACAATAGATAGACGAATGATATGTTTTCGATTTTCCATAATGTTTTTTTAAATTGTAGTAACAAATAAATCCACCAATCCTTACGAATTTGAAAAAAATTCTTTATCTTAGCTTGTCGCGCTGTGAAACCGCCATAGGAACACTTTTTATACCCTTGCGGAGGGTATTATAATTTTTTCCAAAAGAGTGCAACGCAGTGAAGGAGACATCTCCGACCCTATAAAGTATATATATTCTTGATAAGGATCACCTCCTGAGTTGATATGAGCATGTCCGTCTGTCCGTCTGTCTGTTTCTACGCAAACTAGTCTCTCAGTTTTAAAGCTATCGACTTGAAACTTTGCACACACCCTTCTTTCCTTTGCACGCAGTATGTAAGTCGGAACGGTATATAGGGTTTATGGGTTGAACTGAGTTTTGTTCAATATACGGCTAAAGTCAAAACGTTGAAGCGTTAAATAACCTAGATAACGGGATATTTTAAAGGTTACGTTAACAACCTGACATGCTAGGATTTTTCGAACGACGGATTCGGATTCAGTGACTCCAAAAACATATGGTAAACATGATCTGAGCCCAGAACTCGGAAAATAAAAATTTTATCAAGTTTTTGAGGTTATGTCGTAACCCTGACATTCTGGAGTTTTTTAGACCTCGGATTCGGATTCAGCGACCCTGAAAACATATAGTAAACATGGTCTGACCCACGGACTCTATAATTTTGTATGAGGTTTTTTGAGGTTATGTCAGAACCCTGACGTGCTGGGGTTTTTTGGAGCTCGGATTCGGATTCAAAATAACAAAAACTATATACGTTCGTATATATAGATCGTGTGTCTAGAAAAGTGGGGGGCAAACTCTCATTTTCCATATCACTCGTACATAGGGTAGGAAATTCTGTCGCAGCGCTGCCGGCACACTGATAGTGTGAGCACTTTAAATTTTTTAGAAGCTCTATAATTTGCTCTCATTTTGACTCATTTGACAGCCCAAACTTAAGGATGTGTGAGGTTGAAAAAATAGATATTTTTTTTCACATATTTTGAAAGTACTGTTTATTAAGAATGTACTGTTAAAGTTCCAAATAAAACAAGAAAGGAAAGCTAACTTCGGGCGGAGCCGAAGTTGATATACCCTTGCAGTTAAAACTGGATATATATCGCAAACATTGAATTAAATTGGCCGATTCTTATGAGAATATTATAATATAACCAATTTATTACCATAAAAAATATAAAACAAAGTACCAAGCTTCCATCTTCAAAAATACCAAAGCTGGTATTTTTACCAAATACCATTTCCGATCGTTCAGTTATATGGCAGCTATAAGATATAGTCGGCCGATCGTTATGCAATTTGGTAGGTTTTATTAACTGACCAAAAATAGAATCTGTACTTAGTTCCAACTTTCTATCTTCAAAAACACGAAAGTTGGGTAATTTCCGATTGTTCAGTTATATGGCAGCTATAGGATATAGTCGGCTGATCCTAATGAAATTCGGCATGTTGTATTATTTTGCCAAAAAAAGCATTCGTGCCGAATCCGAATTCTCTAGCTTTAAAAACACCGAAGTTATACCATTTCCGATCAATCAGTTATATGGCAGCTATAGGATATAGTCGGCCGATCCCGGCCGTTCCGACTTATATACTGCGTGCAAAGGAAAGAAGGGTGTGTGCAAAGTTTCAAGACGATAGCTTAAAAACTGAGAGACTAGTTCGCGTAGAAACGGACAGACAGACAGACGGACAGACAGACGGACAGACGGACAGACGGACATGCTCATATCAACTCAGGAGGTGATCCTGATCAAGAATATATGTATATACTTTATAGGGTCGGAGATGTCTCCTTCACTGCGTTGCACACTTTTGGACAAAATTATAATACCCTCTGCAAGGGTATAAATATCAAATAATGACAGATACAGCCCATAATCGAGAGCGCGCCTACACCGAAAAGTTACAGTTTCTCGGTAGCGTCTAAACTTTAAACGCGTTTTTCTCGGAACGACATTTTTGTGTGCGGCGCAGGTGATTCACAAAATTCTATGGCACCGATCTAGCTGAAATTTGGATATGTTGTTCTTAAAAGTAACACCTCTGTCCCGTACTAGAATCATTTATTTTTAATTATTACTTTTTTTTTATCATTAATTTAAAATAAATTTTTAAAATTAAAAAAAATTTTTTTTTGTGAGTTCGCCATTTTGTTGTTTATTGATGAAAATTTTTTATTCTAGTACGGGACAGACAATAATCTATTCTAATTTTTTGTTTCGGATGACTCTACCAATCGAAATCACCTGTTCCAGGGACCTACTTTTTTTTTATATGTGCTATAAAGTGTATTAAACTACACAAGAATAAATTAAACAAAATATTTTCAAATACTTTGTGATGCCTATAAAAACATATTTGAAAATTGAAACGATTGCATTATTTTTTATTACAGAAAATTTTTTTGAAATAACTTCTTAAAAGTAGGCCGGAACATGAGACTACATCCTTAAAAATCAAAATGTTTCCACTGAGAAAAATTTTCTAAGAAATTGGGTTGGATAGATAATATAGATAGGGAAGTGTAGTTTTTCATTTGTTTAAGAACTGTTGCTGGCAAAGTTTTCTTTAAAATAAAATACACTATTTTTGTGCCCATTCAAACTTTTGAATTAACTAAAAATGACATCAAAAACTACTTTTTTTTTGCTCAGTGGATGCTCCGCTCTCATTGTTTTTCTCTGCTACGCATACACTCAAATTTTAAACATGTGTGCGTTTTGCCCCCTACTGTTCTAGTGGCATCCAGACCAAAAAAATAGTTAAACATCAACAAATTAAAGTTCAAATTAATAAAAAACAATTAATCCGGTCCTACATTGGTCTAGTAACTGAGACTAGCGACCCATTTAATGTGCGTAACAATATGCAATATGCGTAATATGCGTAACATAATTGATCCCATATGTCAAGGTCTAAAAGAAAAAAGTGGGAAAAACCAGTTTTATTAATTAACTTGGACTCATTGAAAGAACGTAGATTACACAGTACATAGATAGGAGATAAGGGCTCAAAACTGGTCGGTAAGGGGGAACGTACACTAGTCGACATAAATATTTTGACAAACCCTACTTTTGATTACCAGACTTTGCGATCCTTAATACCGTTAAATAAAGAGACCAAAATGAGGCGCAAAACAAAGAATCTATTTTTAGCTATGTGCAAGCAATTTTTATTATGTTTACCTTTTGCATTCTTTTTCTGATAATAGGAATGCATGCAGACAACGGATTTGGCTTGGCATAAGTATTTTTACAAAACCTTTCGGTAATTATCTCGTGAGTTTCGACAAGGACTGATCGAAATTTTTTGCTGGTTAAGCTTTATTAACAAATTTTTAAAATAAAATAATTAAACCAAAAATTAATTTTTAAGGATTATGGTGAAAACGGCCGAGTTAAGTCTTGTTGTTAGGGCCTCAATCATAGCGAAGTTTGAAGCTGGTCTTGCCGTAAAAGACATTGCAAATGAATTTAAAGTATCGCGTCAAACAGTTTATTATCAAATAAATAAATTTAAAAAACATAAAACTATTAACAACTTGCCACGATTGGGTGCCAAATGCAAAACAACGACAAATGACTATAAAATCCTTCTGCGGGCATTCAAGAAAAATATTTTTTTAAGCCTTAACCTGCTGCAAATGAATGGAATAAGACGTCCATAAGTGGACGTACTGTTCGCAGACGTTTGAAAGAAGCAGAAATAAAGACGTACCGATCAAAGGAAATACGAAACATATCCAAAGTAAACAAGGCAAAAAGATTGGCGTTTGCAAAGGAGCATCAGCATAAGACTAAAAAATGCCACGGGTAAATCGACAAAAAAATAGGCCCGTTTGCAGAACCGTGAGTCATGGCGGTGGCTCGGTTATGTTCAGGGGGTGTATATCATACAATGGCTTGGGTGACTTGGTTCCCGTTGAAGGCTCCATGCGCCAGGGGCAATATTTGAGAGTGCTAAATGATAACTGTTTCCCTTCCGCAGACAAGCTTATCGGTGAATCATTTATCCTGCAAAAGGATAATGCCCCATGCCACAAAAGCAGAATGATCAACAAATTTTTACAGGATGAAAATAGAGGTCCTATTCAAAAAAGAGGTTCTATCTTGTTTCTCAAAAAACAATAAGCATTGGGGTTTAGATTGTGGTTTACGGACACTTTTTAATTTTTTTTAGATTTAAATTTTTTTTAATGTTTCATTCAACTAATTTGCAATAACGCTGAATTAAACAATAGATAGACGAATGATATGTTTTCGATTTTCCATAATGTTTTTTTAAATTGTAGTAACAAATAAATCCACCAATCCTTACGAATTTGAAAAAAATTCTTTAACTTAGCTTGTCGCGCTGTGAAACCGCCATAGGAACACTTTTTATACCCTTGCGGAGGGTATTATAATTTTTTCCAAAAGAGTGCAACGCAGTGAAGGAGACATCTCCGACCCTATAAAGTATATATATTCTTGATAAGGATCACCTCCTGAGTTGATATGAGCATGTCCGTCTGTCCGTCTGTCTGTTTCTACGCAAACTAGTCTCTCAGTTTTAAAGCTATCGACTTGAAACTTTGCACACACCCTTCTTTCCTTTGCACGCAGTATGTAAGTCGGAACGGCCGGGATCGGTTGACTATATCCTATAGTTGCCATATAACTGATTGATCGGAAATGGTATAACTTTGGTGTTTTTAGAGTTACAGAGTTCAGATTTTGTACGAATGCTATTTTTGGCAAAATAATACAACATGCCAAATTTTATAAGGATCAGCCGACTTTATCCTATATCTGCCATATAACTGATTGATCGGGAATAGCATAACTTCAGTGTTTTTCGAGCTAGAAAGTTGGGATTTTCTGTGAATTCTATTTTTGGAAAAATAATACGACTTATCAAGTTTCATATGGATCGGCCGACTATATCTTATAGCTGCCATATAACTGAACGATCGGAAATGGTATTTGGTAAAAATACCAACTTTGTGGTTCTTCAAGATAGAAGTTTGGGCTTTTTTTTTAGATTTTGTCTTGTAATTTATTGGTAATATTATGATATTCCCATAAGAATCGGCCAACTATATCCGATTTTAGCGATATATATCCTGTTTTAGCTGCAAGGGTATATCAACTTCGGCTCCGCCCGAAGTTAGCTTTCCTTTCTTGTTTGAAAGTGAGTTTGCACCATGCAATATCTGTAAATGTTTTGCACGGTATAGAAAACAAGACCAAGTCAATATAAGTCTATTTAGACCAGTGGGGGGCAAAACGCACACGTGTTTAAAATTTGAGTGTATTTGTAGCAGAGAAAAACAATGAGAGCAGAGTATCCACTGAGCAAAAAAACGTAGTTTTTGATGTAATTTTTCGTTCATTCAAAAGTAGGATTGGGCACTAAAATAGTGTATTTTATTTTAAAGAAAGATTTGCTAGCAAAAGTTCTTAAACAAATGGAAAAATACGCTTCCCTATCTTTATTTTCTATGGAGAAAACTTTTATCAACCCAATTTCTGAGAAAATTATTCTCAGTGGAAACATTTGAATTTTTAAGTTTGGGTTGTCAAATGAGTCAAAATGGGAGCAATTGAGAGAGCTTCTAAAAAATGTGATCGTTTTACACTATACGTACAAATGAGAGAGCTTCTAAAAAATGTGAGCGTGCTCACACTATACGTGTGCCGGCAGCGCTGCCGCATAATTTCCTACCCTATACACGCGTGCTATGTAAAATGAGTATTTGCCCACCACTGATTTAGATAAATCAATTCATATAACTTATTCACATTTACATTTATTATCTTGGACTCTACATGCGATCTCCGTAGGATTCTACATATATGGCAAACGTATAATAATTAAATTGTTTTTCTTTTAGATGCCTTGGTCTTAAGTCACCATTTATAGAGTTTGGGAGTCAGGAGGAGCAATTGGCTAACACAAGTATACCCATTAATATAACTAAAGACGAACAAGCCTACATGCATCAAGAAGGCTTGCGCAAGCTAGGAACATTCATTAAGCCTGTTGACCTACGAGACTCTGAAACAGGTTTTGTAAAACAAGATCATACAAAAAGACTAACTCCACCTAATCTGCAATCACGCCACATTCATCCTATCCAGGAAGAAATGGATCAGAAAAATATAATACTTCTTGATGATGATACGGACGAAAACGGTCTGCCTGCTAGTTTGACTGATGAAGATCGAAAGTTTATAGTACCAATGGCCTTAAAAAATATATCACCTGATCCCCAATGGGGTAACAGTAATTTATCTACTGCTCGACTTTCGACTAATATAAAAGTGGTGATGGAAAATGTTGCTGATAAACAAAATAATAATCCCACAGTTCACAACGGTACTCCTTTAACTCAAGAAATTGACCCAACGTCCAATATTGATGATTTAAAGAAACATATTCTTTTTTTACATAACATGACAAAAACAAATACCAACTTTGAATCAAAGTTCGTAAAGTTTCCAAGCTTGCAAAAAGACAAACCAAAGCAAATTGGGACCACATCTGTCATAAACAATAAACGTCCACAACGGCCTTTATTTCAGTATGCAGCACCAATTGCACACCCAACTCGTAAAATGGCGCAAGACCATGAAAATAGTTACGGCCAGGAACAAGACGAAGGCAACTTCAAAAATGAAAAAAGCTTAAATAAACTTTCTTATTTTCCAAAACCTATTAACAAATCTAGTTCTGTAATGCTTATAAATGAAGGTACATTGTTATTAAAGCCTCAAATGCATTTATTAAATAAAACTGAATCATCAACAAAGGACAGTACAAATCCTCCAACTAAAAATACAACTGATACGGAAACACATTTACGAACAACTAAAAGGCCTGCCTGCCTTCGAAATCCAGATTCACCAAAATGTTTACGTCAGCGTAGAAAGGAGGAACAACAGCGGCAAAAAGATCGTGATGAATGGTTTCGAGGACAAGCTGAATACATACAACCGCAGTTTCAGCCAATTATTCAAACCATCAACAATACAAAACGTTTTGCCGTATCCATCGAAATACCTGACTCCTTTAAAATACATTCTGAGGGTGAATTTCTTTTAAGAGCTCAACGTTCGCCGCTCCGTAGGCGTATGTCTGATGAAGTTTCTGAAGAGGACAAATTTGAAAATCGTTCTCGTAAAAGAGATCAATTTAATGAAGCTATTGTAATGACTTCTGCAGAAATAGCTAGCGATCGAGAATTTGTTATAGCTAATATAGAAAAAAACGATTCGACTCGACAAAATAAGCCAAAGAATGATTTATCTAATATTCCTAAAGATTATTTTGAACCAATTGATTTGAATCCAAAAAATTGTTATAAAGTAAGTGGCTTAACGCCGAATCAAAAAAAACAATGCATAAAAAATACGAGTGTGATGCCAGCCATTAGCCGAGGAGCACGTGCAGCAATTCAAGTAAGTTTAATACGTTTTTTAAGTATACATTGTCCATTAGGAACTGTGAATTTGTTACTTTTTAGATGTGTAATAGGTGAATATTTGATAAAAGTATAAGAAGACTGGCAAAATGATTATAATTTATTAAAAATCATAAATAGTCATAATCAACTTACCTTCGCGGTGCCATATCTCAGTTTCCCGACTAATTTTGAGTTGATTTCTTTTAATAACAATGTAGCGCTTAGAGTGGCCACCTTCAAATTTTAAGGTCAACAACGCACCATTTTCTATTATTTACCATAGAAATGAAATATAAACAAGAAAGGAAAGCCAATTTCGGGCGGAGCCGAAGTTGATACACCCTTGCAGTTAAAACCAGATATATATCGCAAACATCGGATATAGTTGACCGATCCTTATGAGATTATCATAATATAACCAATTAATTAGAATACAAAATCTAAAAAAAGTCCCAAGCTTCTATCTTCAAAAATACCCAACTTGGTATTTTTATCAAACACCATTTTCGATCGTTCAGTTATATGTCAGCTATAAGATATAGTTGGCTGATCGTTTTTAAATTTGGTAGGTCGGATCAACTTACCCAAAATAGAATCTATCTGTACGAAAGTTTCAATTTTCTATCTGCAAAAACACAAAATTTTAGTAATTTCCGATTGTTCAGTTATATGGCAGCTATAGGATATAGTCCGCCGATCCTTATGAAATTCAGCATGTCGTATTATTTTTCCAAAAAAATCATTCGTACTCCCTAACTCTAAAAACATCAAAGCATTTCCGATTGTTCAGTTATATGGCAGCTATAGGATATAGTCGGCCGATCTCGGCCGTTCCGACTTATATACTGCTTGTAAAGGAAAGAAGGATGTGTGCAAAGTTTAAAGTCGATACCTTTAAAGCTGAGAAACTAGTTCGCGTATAAACAGACACACGAATAGACGGACATGCTTATATTAATGCAGAAGGTAATCCTGATCATGAATATATATACTTTCTAGGGTCGGAGGTGTCACACAAAAATATAACTATGGCACTTTTGTGGCCCCTTGTAGGATGTTCAAACATTTTGTTGAACATGACATTAAACACATAAACAATTTTTAAATATTTAAAAAAATATTGTAAAAAATATTCATATATACAGTCCACTACATTTTGATATCGAACAATTAATATTCAACAAATGAAATTTATAAATTTAATACAAAAACAAAAATACAGATATATGTACATAAAAGGTCTGCTAAAGAATAAAAAATAAAGAAATTGATAAAAATTGATAAAATTTATAAATAATATGTTAATCTAAAACAACATCAAATTAACACATTTTTTGTGGCCAGGTCAGTTTGTGGCCAAAACTGTTTCCAAAAGGAACTCATTGGAGTAACACCTATTTATTTGAGGCTCCTCTTAACAAGGCTCTTTTAGGTGAATATTACATAAATGGTTATGCTTCTAACTTTCATTATAAGGTTTAGAACTACACCCCGTTTGTTGACATTATCTTGTTTACAAATTATTGATTCCTTAAGGGGACCCTCCCCATTCTCGGTTTCAAAAAATCGATTTTATTTTATTCCAACTATTCAAGAATGAAATTCAAGAATGTTCCCTAAAAATTTCAAAAACTTTTGAAGATATAGCCGATTTATGATGGAAACCTCAGGCAACGGCGAGAGCCGTTTCAAAACTTTAAAAGCGTTTTTCTGGCGCATGAGGTTACTCAAAAACTATTAATCCAATCGGTATTTGGACCAAATTTTAACACGTTATTCTATACATATATAGCTTTGGTATGAACTAGGATAAATCAAATCGATGAAGGTCTTCTTTACTTTTCAGCTTGATTTGTCTGAAAAAAAAGTCAATTTTTAAAAAAACAAATTTCAAAGTTCCGCCCTTTTGTTAATTTTTGAGCGAAGGTAATAATCCTAGTTCATACCAGAGCCAAACATGTACTCTTTCTAATCCCGTTGGAATTTTTGGTTTCAAATGTTCCAGTGAGCGGAAATCACATGCGCCGCCAAAAATTTGCATAATTGTATTGGTGGACAGTGATTCGGATATATTAAAGTGACATAGTAAAAATTGTTTATCAGGTCGAATATAGCAAAAAACCGTTTAAATATTTTTAACACCTACAATATCTTGATTTATTTGATAAAAAAAAACGTTTTTCGGGACTTTTTTGAGCTTAGAAAATTTTAAACGGGTGATTTTTAGCTTCTTTTAAATCAGACTTAAAATCAGAGATTTCTTTCCAATCAGTGCAGCGTCTTTCAGCCTGAATAGCAATAAAAGAAGCATCTCAGCTGATAAAACCTCGCCAGAAGCGAAGTCAATATATACAGCGGCAGCCAAGCGGCTAATCGGTCAGCCCAATAACTAGCAAGGGAAAGAGACATATCCGACCCTATAAAGTACATATATTATTGATCAGGATTACCTCCTGAGTTAATATAAGCATGTCCGTATGTCATGCATGTTCTATCCGTAGCATGTCCTATCCGTATGTCGCCTGTCCGTCTGTCTGTTTCTACGCACACTAGTTTCTCATTTTTAAAGCTATAGACTCGAAACTTTGCACAGATCCTTCTTTCCTTTGCCCGCAGTATATAAGTCGGAACGGCCTAGATTGGCCGACTGTATCTTATAGCTCCCATATGACTGATTGATCGGATTTTGCATGAGTGCTATATTTGGCAAAATAATACGACCTTCCAAATTTATTAAGGATCGGATGACTATATCTTATAGGTGCCTTTTAATTGAATGATCGGAAATGACGCAACTTTCGTGTTTTTGAAGATAGAAAGCTGGAACTTAGTACGGATTCCAATTTCGGTCAGTTGATCTGACCTACCAAATTTCATAATTTTCAACGATCGGCCGACTATATCTTATAGCTACCATATAACTGAACGATCGGAATTGGTATTTGGTAGAAATACCAACTTTGGTATTTTTGAAAATAGAAGCTTGGGACTTTTTTTAGATTTTGTATTTTAATTAATTGGATATATTATGATAATCTCATAAGGATCCGCCCGAAGTTAGCTTTCCTTTCTTGTTTAAGGTTAAATTCAAACGCGTTCAGTGGCTCAGCTCAAGACAAGTGCAAGTCAGAGCCAAATGCATTCCACAAGCGAGAGCGAGAATTTAACGGCTCACACAAAAAAATGCACTTCGCTATGTACTTGCTTATTAGCGTTGCGCAGCTTCTTAGCGTATATATGTATAATATAAATCTTTCTCCTTCTGCTGATCCAAACAAAAATATATTGCAATTAAATTAAAAATTTGATGCGAAAAATATATAACTATTAAATGTGTAACTTACATCAAAAATTGTTTAATACCAATTTATTTTACATGTTTCTATTAGGAATGCCAATTTCAATTTAAAAATCGCCGTTGGAACTGCAGCGTTACTGATGATGAAACGGTGTTTGGTCCTATTACAAACTTAGGTGAGTTCAGTGCTTTTATACCCTTGCAGAGGAATTCTAATGTTGTCCAAAAGTGTGGAACGCAGTGAAGGAGACAACTCCGACCTTATAAAGTTGGCCGTATAAAGTATATATAATCTTTATCAGGATCACCTCCTGAGTTGATATGAGCATGTCCGTCTGTCTGTTTCTACGCGAGCTAGTCTCTCAGTTTTAAAGCTATCGTTTTGAAACTTTGCACACAGCCTTCTTTCCTTTGCACGCAGTATATAACGGCAGGGATCGGTTGACTATATCCTATAGCTGCCATATTTGGTGTTTTTCGAGTTAGAGCTTTCGGATTTTGCATGAGTGGCAAAATAATACCAACTACCAATTTTATTAGGGATCGGTTGACTATATCCTATAACTGCCATATAATTTAATGATAGGAAATGACCCTACGTTTGTGTTTTTAAAGATAGAAAGCTGGAACTTATATACCGACCGACTATATCTTAAAGATGCCATACAACTGAACGATCGTAATTGTTATTTGGTAAAAATGCAAACTTCTTGAAGTTAGAAGCTTGAGAAGCTAGGATATTCTCATAAGGATCGGTCAACTATATCCGATTTTTGCGATATATATCCGGTTCAACTTCTTGTTTTTGCACTCTTCGTGCACACCCCTATTGTAAAATATTTAAGATTAGCTGTTTTTTAAATGCACGACGAGATTAATTAGCTTTGGGCGATACATATAAAATTGAACCTTTGAACACCAAAATTATACACTCATCGCTAAACCCGACAAAATATGTTTTGGAAGTAGAAAACTCGAATTAAATGAAAACACAAAATAGTTTTGTGGTAATGGATAGTTTTCTCAGTGTAATAAAAGTACTTTAATTTATACCAGTGGTCGGCACCCCTACACATTAATATGATTTTAACGCATTAGTATTAGTAACGAATAGCAGAAATTAGGCTGTGAGCGTGACGTTTCACATATTTATACTGTGTGTGTGTGGCAGAGCTTGGGTAGAGAAATTTCCTATGCCCCCGGAATAGGGCCGTGCCGACCACTGATTTATTTAAAAAATATATGTGTTTAGAAAGTGCAGAAGGGAAGAAACAACGTGGAACGTAGCACTCTTGAAGGGGCAGCGCGGCGGGGCTAACGGTAGCTAATCAAGGAGTGGGGGACGACGAAAAGCGTAGCGGTCCCTGGAAGTCCGCCGTAATCCCGCATAGCAACAGCAATGGTCCGTGGCCAAGGAGGCACTGACGATGACAACTGGAATGTGCCGTGATGCTGGAAAGCTGGATTAACGGCAGGAGCAGAATCAAGAACGATTAAAGGGCGCTCCAGGCAGTATATTAGGAGGCACATTGAAGCGAACCGGGAAGAGTCTTTTTAAGAAGCAGGTAGCGTTGAGTTGCAGGACCGCCTTTAGAGAGTCAGACAATCAAGTGTTACAGCGTTTTTAAAAAGAGCTAGTAGTTTGAGCTGCAGACCCGCCTATGGGAGTCCAACAGCCCAGGAGGAGTAAGTGTACAAGACGAGGGAAAAAGGACCCGTGCCAGGACGGTTTCACTGAAGCCCAGGGTAAAAGAGTCGAGTTTGGCCTTTTCACGACTACGGCAGATAGCCTCGCCACAAAGCGTATAAATGGAACTGTCGTGAACTCAAGCCCACAGAAGAAACCGAGCGGGAACACTATGGTCACCATTCAATAGACTTCTTATCCAGGCTCGATAGCGCGTACGTCAGCCTGTGATTTTAGAGGAGCTATAGACTTTTTACGCGCAGTTATAGGCTCGCAGGTGTTTGACGATCAATGGCAAACGCAAGCAGTGTGTGACAGGCACCAAGATAGCGGATCTTTCCCGGCGTATGCCTACGCATCCTCCCCTGCCTAAATAAAGCTTTGTTAAATTTGTTAAGTTAAGTTTGTAGAATTGTAAGATATTTGTACTATTATAACGTATACTATTACACGTTGAACTATAAATTCGGTGAAACAAACCCATTAACTCTTTGTTCGGGAGTTATTTAGCATTTCCCTTTTCTCACTCCTGTTATGCAATTAAAAGTATTTAATTTTTGCCGAATAAATAAAAACATTGCAGTTCAATTTTAAATATTATTAGGGGTTCAAAATGAATAAAAGCAACAAAGCGAAATAGTAAATGTTGTTAAACCTGCTTTTAGACTATTCATCCTCGTCTTTAGCTGCTTCCCTTTAACAGAGTCCTTGAGAGGAAGCAGACACAACCATGACACGCTTTGTCGTTCCAAAAGATGTCTTTAGTACGGCAACACGGTTCACTCCATCACGTCCAGGAATCAGATTTAGTACCCTGCCTATAGGCCACTTTATGGGGGATAGATTTTTATCCTTCACTAGGACTATGTCACCAACAGACACTACGAGGCCAGGGGTCCGTCATTTGGATCACTGCTGCAGCAGATTTAGATATTCCTCCTTTCAACGCAACCAACGTGACTCTGCCACCATCCAAACGGTTAAAGTTGAGGGCAGTAAGGTCCGGTTCCATGAATCTTAAAGGGGGGCCGCCATTTAGGAAAGGAGCCGAAGTTAGCACATATAGGTAAGTGGGATTTTCTGACATTGACACAAGAGGTCTGGAATTAACGATCGTGGCAAAACAAGGTACTCAATTCCTCTATTTTTTGGAAGTAGAGAACTCGAATTAAATGAAAACACAAAATAGTTTTGTGGTTATGGATAGTTTTCTCAGTGTAATAAAAGTAATTTAATTTATACCAGTGGTCGGAACCCCTACACATTAATATGATTTTAACGCATTAGTATTAGTAACGAATAGCAGAAATTAGGCTGTGAGCGTGACGTTTCACATATTTATACTGTGTGTGTGTGGCAGAGCTTGGGTAGAGAAATTTCCTATGCCCCCGGGATAGGGCCGTGCCGACTACTGATTTATATAAAAAATATATGTGTTTAGAAAGTGCAGAAGGGAAGAAACAACGTGGAACGTAGCACTCTTGAAGGGGCAGCGCGGCGGGCTAACGGTAGAGGGGGATCAAGGAGTGGGGGACGACGAAAAGCGTAGCGGTCCCTGGAAGTCCGCCGTAATCCCGCATAGCAACAGCAATGGTCCGTGGCCAAGGAGGCACTGACGATGACAACTGGAATGTGCCGTGATGCTGGAAAGCTGGATTAACGGCAGGAGCAGAATCAAGAACGATTAAAGGGCGCTCCAGGCAGTATATTAGGAGGCACATTGAAGCGAACCGGGGCGAGTCTTTTTAAGAAGCAGGTAGCGTTGAGTTGGAGGACCGCCTTTAGAGAGTCAGACAATCAAGTGTTACAGCGTTTTTAAAAAGAGCTAGTAGTTTGAGCTGAAGACCCGCCTATGGGAGTCCAACAGCCCAAGAGGAGTAAGTGTACAAGACGAGGGAAAAAGGACCCGTGCCAGGACGGTTTCACTGAAGCCCAGGGTAAAAGAGTCGAGTTTGGCCTTTTCACGACCACGGCAGATAGCCTCGCCACAAAGCGTATAAACGGAACTGTCGTGAACTCAAGCCCACAGAAGAAACCGAGCGGGAACACTATGGTCACCATTCAATAGACTTCTTATCCAGGCTCGATAGCGCGTACGTCAGCCTGTGCTTTTAGAGGAGCTATAGACTTTTTACGCGCAGTTATAGGCTCGCAGGTGTTTGACGATCAATGGCAAACGCAAGCAGTGTGTGACAGGCACCAAGATAGCGGATCTTTCCCGGCGTATGCCTACGCATCCTCCCCTGCCTAAATAAAGCTTTGTTAAATTTGTTAAGTTAAGTTTGTAGAATTGTAAGCTATTTGTACTATTATATACTGGCCTCGGGCAATCACGTTGAACTATAAATTCGGTGAAACAAACCCATTAACTCTTTGTTCGGGAGTTATTTAGCATTTCCCTTTTCTCACTCCTGTTATGCAATTAAAAGTATTTAATTTTTGCCGAATAAATTAAAACATTGCAGTTCAATTTTAAATATTATTAGGGGTTCAAATTGAATAAAAGCAACAAAGCGAAATAGTAAATGTTGTTAAACCTGCTTTTAGACTATTCATCCTCGTCTTTAGCTGCTTCCCTTTAATAGAGTCCTTGAGAGGAAGCAGACACAACCATGACACGCTTTGTCGTTCCAAAAGATGTCTTTAGTACGGCAACACGGTTCACTCCATCACGTCCAGGAATCAGATTTAGTATCCTGCCTATAGGCCACTTTATGGTGGATAGATTTTTATCCTTCACTAGGACTATGTCATCAACAGACACTACGAGGCCAGGGGTCCGTCATTTGGATCACTGCTTCAGCAGAGTTAGATATTCCTCCTTTCAACGCAACCAACGTGACTCTGCCACCATCCAAACGGGTAAAGTTGAGGGCAGTAAGGTCCGGTTCCATGAATCTTAAAGGGGGGCCGCCATTTAGGAAAGGAGCCGAAGTTAGCACATCTAGGTAAGTGGGATTTTCTGACATTGAAACAAGAGGTCTGGAATTAACGATCGTGGCAAAACAAGGTACTCAATTCCTCTAGCCCAGAATCTCGGGACCAACTGCTTGATACAAGTAGTGTTGTGCCGTCTTTACTGCTGTTTCCCACAGATCGCCAAAATGGGGAGAGCGTGGTGGAATACACCGCCACTCCATAGTTCCGGACAGGGAAAACTCATTAAGAGATGTCTGGTGATCCTGGCTGAGGAATTTTTGCTTCAACTCGATCAGCTCCAGCATTACCATAACCCACCATATTTTCCTGGACTTACGTCGCGTACAAATGAATCGTTTGAGCGCGCCCAGAAACGAAACTGTGGTCTTTGACTAGCTCCAAACGGATCGCCTTCGTACTGAAGCAGATAAATACGCTCACGTATTTATTCCGAGAAAGGTCGATAGAAAGACTTGAACCTCACGGTCTCACGGTCGTAAGATCACCCATGATATGCTCCAGAAGACGAGGGTAAGGTCCAAAATAGCAAAACAAAACTTTCTTCCTCCCCCTAATGAGCCCGAGGGCCAGTGACGGGATGGCCTCTTGCCAGAATCAAATGGTTTCCATCCGTCAACATGAAGCAAACCAGCATCATCTACAATCGGAGCAGGACCGCCGTAGGTCCCAAGGTCAGCAACTTCAGCCATCAGCCTTACTAGTTATTTAGCCCCGCATATATCCAGTTTCGGTATAAGTATATAGTATATATATTCTTTATAAGGATCACCTCCTGAGTTGATATGAGCATGTCCGTCTGTCTGTTTCTACGCGAGCTAGTCTCTCAGTTTTAAAGCTATCGTTTTGAAACTTTGCACACAGCCTTCTTTCCTTTGCACGCAGTATATAACGGCAGGGATCGGTTGACTATATCCTATAGCTGCCATATTTGGTGTTTTTCGAGTTAGAGCTTTCGGATTTTGCATGAGTGGCAAAATAATACCAGCTACCAATTTTATTAGGGATCGGTTGACTATATCCTATAACTGCCATATAATTTAATGATAGGAAATGACCCTACGTTTGTGTTTTTAAAGATAGAAAGCTGGAACTTATATACCGACCGACTATATCTTAAAGATGCCATACAACTGAACGATCGTAATTGGTATTTGGTAAAAATGCAAACTTCTTGAAGTTAGAAGCTTGAGAAGCTAGGATATTCTCATAAGGATCGGTCAACTATATCCGATTTTTGCGATATATATCCGGTTCAACTTCTTGTTTTTGCACTCTTCGTGCACACCCCTATTGTAAAATATTTAAGATTAGCTGTTTTTTAAATGCACGACGAGATTAATTAGCTTTGGGCGATACATATAAAATTGAACCTTTGAACACCAAAATTATACACTCATCGCTAAACCCGACAAAATATGTTTTGGAAGTAGAAAACTCGAATTAAATGAAAACACAAAATAGTTTTGTGGTAATGGATAGTTTTCTCAGTGTAATAAAAGTACTTTAATTTATACCAGTGGTTACTAGTATTAGTAACGAATAGCAGAAATTAGGCTGTGAGCGTGACGTTTCACATATTTATACTGTGTGTGTGTGGCAGAGCTTGGGTAAAGAAATTTCCTATGCCCCCGGAATAGGGCCGTGCCGACCACTGATTTATTTAAAAAATATATGTGTTTAGAAAGTGCAGAAGGGAAGAAACAACGTGGAACGTAGCACTCTTGAAGGGGCAGCGCGGCGGGCTAACGGTAGCTGGGGATCAAGGAGTGGGGGACGACGAAAAGCGTAGCGGTCCCTGGAAGTCCGCCGTAATCCCGCATAGCAACAGCAATGGTCCGTTGCCAAGGAGGCACTGACGATGACAACTGGAATGTGCCGTGATGCTGGAAAGCTGGATTAACGGCAGGAGCAGAATCAAGAACGATTAAAGGGCGGTACATTAGTACATTAGGCAGTACATTAGGAGGCACATTGAAGCGAACCGGGAAGACTCTTTTTAAGAAGCAGGTAGCGTTGAGTTGCAGGACCGCCTTTAGAGAGTCAGACAATCAAGTGTTACAGCGTTTTTAAAAAGAGCTAGTAGTTTGAGCTGAAGACCCGCCTATGGAGTCCAACAGCCCAAGAGGAGTAAGTGTACAAGACGAGGGAAAAAGGACCCGTGCCAGGACGGTTTCACTGAAGCCCAGGGTAAAAGAGTCGAGTTTGGCCTTTTCACGACTACGGCAGATAGCCTCGCCACAAAGCGTATAAATGGAACTGTCGTGAACTCAAGCCCACAGAAGAAACCGAGCGGGAACACTATGGTCACCATTCAATAGACTTCTTATCCAGGCTCGATAGCGCGTACGTCAGCCTGTGATTTTAGAGGAGCTATAGACTTTTTACGCGCAGTTATAGGCTCGCAGGTGTTTGACGATCAATGGCAAACGCAAGCAGTGTGTGACAGGCACCAAGATAGCGGATCTTTCCCGGCGTATGCCTACGCATCCTCCCCTGCCTAAATAAAGCTTTGTTAAATTTGTTAAGTTAAGTTTGTAGAATTGTAAGCTATTTGTACTATTATAACGTTTACTATTACACGTTGAACTATAAATTCGGTGAAACAAACCCATTAACTCTTTGTTCGGGAGTTATTTAGCATTTCCCTTTTCTCACTCCTGTTATGCAATTAAAAGTATTTAATTTTTGCCGAATAAATAAAAACATTGCAGTTCAATTTTAAATATTATTAGGGGTTCAAATTGAATAAAAGCAACAAAGTGAAATAGTAAATGTTGTTAAACCTGCTTTTAGACTATTCATCCTCGTCTTTAGCTGCTTCCCTTTAACAGAGTCCTTGAGAGGAAGCAGACACAACCATGACACGCTTTGTCGTTCCAAAAGATGTCTTTAGTACGGCAACACGGTTCACTCCATCACGTCCAGGAATCAGATTTAGTACCCTGCCTATAGGCCACTTTATGGGGGATAGATTTTTATCCTTCACTAGGAATATGTCACCAACAGACACTACGAGGCCAGGGGTCCGTCATTTGGATCACTGCTGCAGCAGATTTAGATATTCCTCCTTTCAACGCAACCAACGTGACTCTGCCACCATTCAAACGGTTAAAGTTGAGGGCAGTAAGGTCCGGTTCCATGAATCTTAAAGGAGGGCCGCCATTTAGGAAAGGAGCCGAAGTTAGCACATCTAGGTAAGTGGGACTTTCTGACATTGAAACAAGAGGTCTGGAATTAACGATCGTGGCAAAACAAGGTACTCAATTCCTCTAGCCCAGAATCTCGGGACCAACTGCTTGATACAAGTAGTGTTGTGCCGTCTTTACTGCTGTTTCCCACAGATCGCCAAAATGGGGAGAGCGTGGTGGAATACACCGCCACTCCATAGTTCCGGACAGGGAAAACTCATTAAGAGATGTCTGGTGATCCTGGCTGAGGAATTTTCGCTTCAACTCGATCAGCTCCAGCATTACCATAACCTACCATATTTTCCTGAACTTACGTCGCGTACAAATGAATCGTTTGAGCGAGCCCAGAAACGAAACTGTGGAAAGGTCTTTGACTAGCTCCAAACGGATCGCCTTCGTACTGAAGCAGATAAATACGCTCACGTATTTATTCCGAGAAAGGTCGATAGAAAGACTTGAACCTCACGGTCTCACGGTCGTAAGATCACCCATGATATGCTCCAGAAGACGAGGGTAAGGTCCAAAATAGCAAAACAAAACTTTCTTCCTCCCCCTAATGAGCCCGAGGGCCAGTGACGGGATGGCCTCTTGCCAGAATCAAATGGTTTCCATCCGTCAACATGAAGCAAACCAGCATCATCTACAATCGGAGCAGGACCGCCGTAGGTCCCAAGGTCAGCAACTTCAGCCATCAGCCTTACTAGTTATTTAGCCCCGCATATATCCAGTTTCGGTATAAGTATAAGTCTTTATGGGTATCAGTCAGACCCGGAAACGACATAAACACAAGCTCCATACGCATCCAAGCTTCATCGGGTTGGAACATCGAGTTGGTTTGATGGTGGGATGAAAGGCTTCATTAAGGGATGACGGATGAATAGCAAAAGGCTGCCAGGCTGATCCAAACCTCTGGAATGAAGGGTGTCAAAATTATTAAGCTTCAACATAATACCCCCTTGGCAACATTCTGAAAAAAAAGTTCAAATGAAGTCTGAATAAAACTATAGAGTATTATCGAAATATCTTACCGAGAATGAAAAAAACTTTTAGACATACCAGCAAAAAGGAGCAAGAGCCTGAAAGTCGTAGTTAAGAGTCTGCAGAGATAACAAAGGCTCTACAAGAGAAGGGACTTAGCGCTAAGACGTAAATATACAGAAAATAAGCACCTGAAGAAATACGACGTTCACCTTATATACAATCTTCAGTTCCTACTGCACCGTAGAATTACAGTTGAGGAAACGCAAAAACCCAAGAGCCCGGTTCAATGTGTGAACTGCTAAGAATATGGCCAGTTGAGCAAAGTTGATTGCAATTCGAAAAAGTGCGGCAAATGCGGTGGCAATCACACTGCTAACTGTATAGGATATTTATTCTACGGAACAAATCATCCAGACGGTAAAGCACATGGTGGGACTTGAATCCTAATCAGAAGCCGTATTAGGCACCACTATCATTAAAAATTTGCTAATAACTACCTAAAACATTTAAAATATCTAAAATATACACATCTAAAATATATAAAACTAAATACTAGCAACCAACATAAACTAGCCACCGTAGACAAGCCCCCACGCTTCACTATAAGTGAATATGAGTTTATGCAGTTTTTCAACTCACTAAGAGACCACTTCATAGCAGCTTCATAGCTTTTGTGTGCACTGCGTTTTTATAAATAATCTTTTTATAAACCGGTGTTTACCATCTTAAGATTTACATTTAAATTAACTTCACTCAGTTACAACAAAACCAAAAAATTGGTTTTGTAATCATTGCCTACTAATCATTGCTGGCTATTTGAAATCGTTGTACACGCCGGGTTGTGTGTGCCGGGTTCACTGCCTCAGTTTTGAATGCCGTTTCCGGTAAGTGGTCTCCATAATGGTCTCCATTATTGTTGCGATAACTGTCGTGCAGTCCAAGATGAAATGAGGTCGTTCATCAGACAGACTAAGAACTGACTTAAAGAGTTGATCACTGGTCTTTTTAATAAGCGTAAGAAATCTCTCCTGCTTGCTTAGCATACAATTACGCAGCCGTTCATATCTCTAACTACCCCACTGGAACTGAGAATAATTTGCGGTCCACACTTCTTAGTGAAATTGGGCAATTGTCCGATATGTCCTTCGTGGATTCACTTCAAGTGATACCACGGATCCAATTTAACGAAACCCCCGTTAAAGTCACCCAATCGGGTAAACCACTGTCCAGACCACCGGTACCACCATATGTTGCAGTTTAGGTGCCTGCGACACAAAGAGCCTGCATAGAGCCTGTGCTACGAGCAGCTTTATTACCATATTCTGGTTTTGAACAAGTGTTTGCATGGTCGTTTTCATGAATGACATAAGCTCCATCATACTTTGTTGGAGGGTAAGCATCATAGTTTCTGTTTTGCTGTGTGGCTGTTCTGGGGCCGGTTGATTGCTTTGTGAGTTATGCTGAATTGGATTTTCCATTCAAGATCGTAGATTATCGGCATAGGAGAAGCCATAGGTGGTGTTTAGGGGACCGAATGAGGACCTCGCAGCTTTAGCGAAGAAGACGTCTGGCCTAGTTTTTGACGCAATGTACACATTCCGTGGATTTTGGTTGCGCTTTGGATTCACTTGGCGCATACGACATTCACCTTGCCGTATGTTTGCCTCCGCAGTTTCCAAATTTTTTCACGGTACTGTCCTTGTTTGTAGTGCAGTGAACAGAGTTGAGGGCGTCCTCGCAGACAATACAGACAGCCCAAAGTGTGCAGTAAGACCTACTGTGTCCCATACTCTTGGCAATTAGTGCATTGCACTGGACCGTTGCGTTTATGTGGCTCTTCAACAGTGATTCTGCAATGCAAAAGATATTACAGCTTCTAGATTGGGTGGACTTCGATCGTCTTCAGCGACCTATTTTCTGGCTCGAGCTCGACCTTGAAGAGGGGTTGTGGCTTTTTATCTTTATTTAGAATGCTAATAACATTCTTGGCGGCAAAGCCCTTTTCTTTAAGGGTGGTTTTTATTTCCGCGGCGGTAACATCGGGTTCAATTCCCTTTACTACAATAGTTATTCTTAGCATTGTTTCACGATGTGGAAGTGCTCTTTTGTCGTGGTTTGCACCTTTGTTTCATGGATGTTACCTTTAATGAGCGTCAATGAGGTCAACATGAAATTGTCACCATTCCCGATCAACGCCGCAATTCGTTTGACCAGGGCAATCGAGCTTATCGAGCGATATAGATTGGAGCGGGCTTGGGTTTTTTTTGCGGTGTCTTGGGCTGGTTGGTTTTCCTCAACCTCCGCCAGTAGGGAAAATCTGTTACTAGTGGATCTGTCTGGTTCTTCGACGATCTTCAGGACACGGTTAATTGTGGTTTAATTGCTTGGCGGGTTACTCTGCGGGCTAAGCTTGCGCTTAATTTGAATGTAGCGATCCATTTTAAGAAAAAAACTTTTTTCAATGTAGCGATCTGCACAGCCGGCTTAATATTTTCTTTGTTTTTGTTCTCTTTTTCGGGCAGCGCAGCGGCAGAAGTATTAATGTTTGCGCTGATAGCTGATGACGTCATTAAACGCGCTGTCGTTACAGTTGCGGTTGTTGTTGTTGTTACGGTTGAAGTTGTCAAAGAAGTTGCGGTGCTAGTTACTGCGCTCTTTGGCTGCAGAGACATCGATGGTAGCGAGGGGGAGCAAGAACGCGCTCTCACGCTCTCTACGTTTAAGAATTCGGCCAAGTTTGGGGTAATTGACCGTGTTTGGGATGAGCTTGCATTACTTTCGGTTGCTTTGAAAGTGAATTAAGCGTTGTTTCTTTGTACTGAGAGCCGTCTCTCATCTTGTTCACGGTGACGTTGTGTGGGAACGTCGTTTAGACTCATTGCAATCGAGGTTGATTTTTTTCGAGTTTTAAATGTTATGTTTTTTATTAATTAATTAATTAACCGATTTCATCGCTGAAAGCGTCTTTTCGCGATGTTGTTGATTTACGAAACCAGTCACTGCACTTTTTTGATATTGTTGAATACTTTTTCCCGGAGCACAATAAATACACGTCTGCATGCGACGACGATTCCAAAAGGCTTTTTGCAAAAAAATTGCTTTGTTTTTTAAAACATTTCAATGCAAAAAAGCACTCCTAGTTATCCTCCAGAAATGATTAAAACCGCTAAAAGTGGACGTCCGAAAGTAGACTTTAGTGAGTCATCAAAAATAACTAAGAGACGAAGAATTTCTAGCTTTCAATAATTAATGAATTTGAGAAGGGAATGAATGGAATTGTCTAAAAATTGGGACATCAAAATGTTTAGAATGCTGGACATCCGGAAGACTTCTTGAATTGACACAAATACATATTTGATGCATAGATTGCGTCTGAGCTCAGATATTTATATTACTGACCACAGAAAGCTCCCACATTCAAAAACCTCCATTTCATTAGCATCAGCATTTTAACTACTCGTTGATTTAAATTAAATATATCATATTATTTCATTTTTGAAATTTGGTTGTTTTTAGCTATAATTTGTATATTTTTTTCTTAAAATTTTTTTTTAGTTTTTATGTAATTTATGCGTAATAATCCAAACAAACGGATGAATATTTGTGGGGAATATTTGTTATTAAAATGTAATAACCGAATTAAAAAGTTTGAAAATGAAAATAGCAACGCGTTTCAAATTTGCTCCGATATTTTTTATGGTAGCTAAAGGATATAGTCGAGCGATAAATCGAGGGAAAGTAGAAGGAAATTTTTATAACGATCTAACAACTAGAAGTATTTTTGGGCGTGGGTCCCATACAGGCCCAATCACTGTGAGTGGGTAGCTGGGCGACCTGACTGCCGGCTGGGAACACCGTTCGCACTATGATCATCAGTGCGCTGGGGTTTGAGGGGGACTGGCCTCCTGCGCGCAGCCTCATCACCACCATCCTATATGAGTTGCCCTATGAGTTTTCCTCCGCCGAGTCACATAGCTCCAGGAAGCTTACCGTTTGCTATCCCGGATGGCCTCCTTCAGGGATCTACGGCGGTCCTTAGTAGTACGATATTGAGTGAGGGTTTCTCTTACCAAAGGTTTCTCTTACCACTCTTCCTCTTGCAATCGTCCTCGGTAGAACGGGCTGATGTCTTTTGGATTTTGGGCTTTGGGTTAATAACATTCTTGCCGGCGAAGCTCTTTTCCAGTAGCAAATCTGTTGTTACTGGATAGGCCTCGTTCTTCTTCGGTCTTCTGGACGCGGGTTCGTTTTTTTATTTTTGCCTGTCGGATTACTCTGCGGGTTAAACTTGCGCTTAATTTTAATGTACTGATCTATTCCAGTCTGTGTGCACAAATTTGTTGTTTTTATGCTCGATGTAGTCGTTGACGTCGTGGTATTTTTTGACCTTTGGCTTTCAGCGGTCAGTAGAGCCGGGTTGCTCTCGATCGCCGATTTTTCCACCTTGTATCGCGGGTTGAAAAGTAAGAGTAGCCGTTTCTTTGGTTCACTGAACTTCTACGTTCTTTGAACTTCGTTCTTTTGATCGTTGCTCAATGAGCTCCTTGCGTGGCACTTACTTATTTAAAACAATGCACTCGTTTTGGTTGAGAACATCAAAACTATTATAAAAAGCTTGCCTATTGCTTTTAATAAATTGTGGTTCAGCGACTTTTCACTTATATTGGGTTACGCCATATTTTTTGTTTGGTTAACTGTTTTATGTTGCAGTTCTCCCGGATCTTGGGCAAAGCACGTTCGCTCAGTTCGGTAGTTAATCTGTTATTGGCCTATCAGCCTATTGCCGTGAAGAAAAAAAATTGCCAGTGGGAGTGAAACTTCCTGTCTAACCTTCCACCTCTTCTTCATCCACAACTTCAAACTAATCTCGTCAACAACATTCACCTAATTCATCTAGAATACTAGGGGCTGCTTGGAAAACTGTCTATACTAGCAAGGAGACTTCGTTACAGTTGACTCCATTCTCGTTTCTAAAGAAGTAAAATCACAAGATTTATTTGCATTAAAATCATTTTGCCCGGTAAATCTTTATATAAGTTATTATTATTGAGAATCTTTCGTGTGTATTTTAGAATAATTATTTATCAATCTTAACCTATCTCTCCTTTAAATGGTCGTCGTCCCGGCGACCCACTCGTCGTCGGCCCTCGATTTAATGCGGTTTAATGCGTCGAATTGGCTTAGTGGCCATTCCTCAGAAATTCGCATTCTACTGGCGGCCAGTAGGATAAGGCAAATGTTGAGATGGGATCCCGATGACAGTCTTTCTCTGAGGGCCCCAATGTGGTGTAGGTTACTTAGGCTAAGCTCATGGAGAAAAGGGAGGCTGAGCCAGTTGTGGTGAGCAGTCATGTTTACTATCGTCATAGACGATGTGGCAGGTTTCTTCAGTGAGCTCCCCATCAGATTTATGAACCAGGTTCCGTTGAGTGATACCTTGGCAGAGTACGTTAACAGGTAGGTTCTGGATATTTTTTGTTCCCGGCCCTTGTCGTCAGTCACCGTTACGTTACGTAGTCACCGCATAGTTGATTTTTGCTGAGCGCATAGTTCTTGCAGTCGCCGATATTAAAATTTCGTGTTGGGCATTCGGCAATTAAATTTCGCAATAAATAAAATTTATAAAAACACTTCTAATATTTCTAATATTTCTACCAAGAAGCTGTTTGTCTTTGAATTCGCTTTTTTGACGTCGACACTATCTAGAATGGCTGGACTTACTTTATTTAATTTTGCTAGGATTAGGCCATGTTTTCTGTAGGCCTGTAATGATGACTCTATTTTTTTCTAATATGATTTCTAATAAGTGTGTCCGTTTATTTGTTTTGTATTTCTGAATCTGATATATTGCGTTAGCGAGCTCATTTAGACGTTCTTGAAATTTTATTCTGTCTGTTAATTCTGTTAATTCTGTCTGACCTTCTCGGTACTCTCATACTTTTTTCGGAAAGTTTTCCTAGGACCCAGTTTATGTCATTAAGATGGTCCTCTTTTGTCTTCGAGAATATTATGACATTGTCAACATAAACATAGCATATCTTTGAAATTCCATCTCGTAGGACATCATCAATAGCTCATTAGAAAATAGTCGGAGCATTTTTTAGCCCAAATGGCAATCTACAGAACTCGTATTTACCATTGTTTGTTGAGAAAGCCGTCTTTAGTCAGTTTCTCTCTGCCAGCTTTATTTGGTGGAAGCCGGCTTTAAGGTTGAGTATTGTAAAAACATTGACTCGACCAGGTTGGACAATATTATCGAAATAGCAGAGATATAGTATCTATCGTTTGCGGTTTTTATACCCTTGCAGAGGGTATTATAATTTTGTCCAAAAGTGTGCAACGCAGTGAAGGAGACATCTCCGACCCTATAAAGTATATATATTCTTGATCAGGATCACCTCCTGAGTTGATATGAGCATGTCCGTCTGTCCGTCTGTCTGTCCGTCTGTCTGTCTGTCCGTTTCTACGCGAACTAGTCTCTCAGTTTTTAAGCTATCGTCTTGAAACTTTGCACACACCCTTCTTTTCTTTGCACGCAGTATATAAGTCGGAACAGCCGGGATCGGATGACTATATCCTATAGCTGCCATATAACTGATTGATCGGAAATGCAAAAACTTCGGTGTTTTTAAAGGTAGAGAATTCGGATTTTCTATTGCAATTATGCTATTTTTACGAATGCTATTTTTGGCCAAATAATACAACATGCTAAATTTCATAAGGATCAGCCGACTATATCCTATAGCTGCCATATAACTGAACAATCGGAAATTACCCAACTTTCGTGTTTTTGAAGATAGAAAGTTGGAACTTCGTACAGATTCTATTTTTGGTCAGTTGATCCAAGCTATCCAATTGCATAACGATCGGCCGACTATATCTTATAGCTGCCATATAACTGAACGATCGGAAATGGTATTTGGTAAAAATACCAACTTTGGTATTTTTGAAGATGGAAGCTTGGTACTTTGTTTTAGATTTTTTATTGTAATAAATTGGGTATATTATGATATGCTCATAAGGATCGGGCAATTTAATCCGATGTTTGCGATCCGGTTTTATATCCGGTTATATCCGGTTTTAACTGCAAGGGTATATCAACTTCGGCTCCGCCCGAAGTTAGCTTTCCTTTCTTGTTCCCTATCATTTTGTCAAAGGCAGCTTTCACTGCGGGAGAACGTCCTCGTCGCCTATTTTGATAATGTTAACATTCTCTGCTGTAGCGAACTGGATCTTCTCTGATCCATTATAAGTGTGAAAAATATTTTTTGAAAAAATATTTCACTTGTTTAATCAAGTCGAGACCGATATTCCCGTGAAAATATCTTCAGAACTTTAAGAATGAAAAATGGTGATTTTACATTGAATATGGAAACCAAACATTTTTTGTCGATTTTTGTAAAGTCGTCCACAGCCACGACGCCTTTCAGCACGGGAGAGGAGTAATATAATTTTTTGAGGTACCTGTATCGATTAAACGCTTTACTTTCCTTCCTGCCCTTTCTGCACCCAGGTAATCCTCTATTTCTGTGGCGCATTCATGCACAACAGAATCTTTGTCTTCTTCGCCAAACTGTTCCTCGGGCACGAAGTTGATTTTCTGTTGGGTCCTTGCCGCCCTGTTGAAGGCTGCCTAAAACCGCCCTTGGTTGGCCCTGAGCGTTTTCCGTATTATTGTATGGCCTTTGTTTAGAAGAATTGGGTTGATTATTGCCTCACTTTTGAGGTCTGGCAAAGTAAGGGGTCTGTTTTTTTGCTCTGTGGGCCAATGTTTCCAACCTGCTTGTCGCTGGTTGTTTGGTCTATTTACATTTTTTTCGTTGTGTCGCACAAAACTAGCCCCAAAAACCCTTATTTGGTTGCTTTTTTCGGCTTCTTGGGCCAAAACCAATGCTGATGGCAAATCTTGTGGTTGTTTGAGAAATACGCCCATCTTAAATAATTTTTAGGCCGTATATGAACGCTTTTAGGGCGTCGTCCTTGAATTTTTGGTTCAGAACGGCTACTAGCATCATGGGTCCTAAAAACTTTATTTGTTAGAAGCGTTAGCTTCCGTTCTACCTCATCGTAGTATTTAAGTAAGGACGTATCTTCTTACCTTACCAAACATAATTCTTCTTGAATTACATGTGTCGAAGTCTTATCCGCATACGTGAAGTCTAAGCGTGCGCGTATGGCATGGAAATTTAACACTTTATTATAAGAAGATAAAGCAGCGGACGCTGGTCCTCACATTTTGTTTCTGAGGATTGCGACTGCTTGATAAAATCGATTGCTCCCCTCATAAGGGTCAAATACCCTGTATGCTGCTGTGGCAGCCTGCCTCTAGGCTGTTTCCCTTCAAATTCTGGGACAGATTTGATTATATGCAGCGGTTCGGTGCATTCTATTCCTGGTACAATGGTAATCTTCCGATACGTTTTGATATCTGGAGTTTTGATTTTAAATGAGTTTATTTTTTTCCATTAATGTGGCACTTTTTCGAAGAAGAGTGCTGGTTTTGGCCTTACTAGTCGATGGACCAGTAGGTCCTCTTGGTCCTATTGGCAAGTCCTTGACCCCTGAGATTTCCTATACTCTACCCTAGAACTCCCTTTACTGTAGTTTCTCCCGCGGAGAGGGTGAGGTGTACCCTTACAGTTCCCTTTACGTAGATTATTATTGCGGAGGGGGGCGAGGGGTGTCCGTATAGCCCCTTTCTTACTGTTTTGTTGGTTTTTTGTGTTTTATGCCAGATTTAATTGAATAAAATCTTGCATATAATTTTATTTTTATTTTAAGTTTTTTCGTTTTTATACCCTTGCAGAGGGTATTATAGTTTTGGTCAAAAGTGTGCAACCACTAACCATACATCATATATGTATTTTACACAGAGCAACTACTCTACGCATTAGGCTACCACCCTGACTCGATCGGTGGCGAAGAAAAGCAGTATTTGTTCCTTTATGGCATCCACGCATTGTAAATAGAAACGATGAGAAATTGAAAATGAAAATTGGAAGCCAAAAAATTTTTACGCCGTCGTGCATACATTATGTATGTATGTATGTATAATGTATACATTATGCGCACACATTTTTTGACGCCTACATGTAAAGTGTTCTAAAAATAGAATCGTATGTATGTGCGTTCCCCCCTCACCAACAAGCTCGACGAAAAAAGTTGACCGTTTTGGGCCCTGATGTCCCATCTAGGCAGAAAGTTGAAACTTCATATAGATTTGATTTTTTTTATTTTGACTTAGTTGATGCCACCTTACAAATTTCATAACGATCGGCCGACTGTATTTTATAGCTGCCATATAACTGAACGATCGGAAATGGTATTTCGTAAAAATACAAACTTTGGTGTTCTTGAAGATAGAAATTTGGGATTTTTTTTTAGAATTTGTATTGTAATAATTTGGTTATATTATGAAATTCTCATAAGAATCGGCTTACTATATCCGATTTTAGCGATATATATCCGGTTTTAGCTGCAATGGTATATCAACTTTGGCTCCGCCCGAAGTTAGCTTTCCTTTCTTGTTTTTTCTGTCGCCGATTTTTTCACTTTGTATTTATTTTATTTTTATGCCGTTTCTATTTACGGGATTTTTGTTTAGGATTGGATGCAGGTTTATATATTGAAATTCTTTCGTGTGGGAAGAATCAATCCATTGCTTACACAAGCCCGTTAGGGTTAGTGCTTTTGATAAAGATAATTTATAAAAGATAAAAAATAAACGTGAGCTACGGCTGCGGAGTTTTACTTAAGGCTGAAATAAAATATTACCCAAAGCTTCCAAAGCTTTGCCCCTTTCAACCGCAGATAATACATATCACTCCACGCTTGAGGTTTCGATAGAAACCATTTCTGGTATCGTTTAGAAATTTCCCTGCGTGGCAAATAGGATTTTACGATATTTTCGCATGCACCGATGTAAACGTCACCTTATTAAAATTGTACTATACCTTAAATTCGGACGGAAGTGTCTCCGTCCGCTTCAACAAATCATCCTTGGTTTACAAGGTGCTCACGAACCTAAAAAAGTTTAAAAATATAAAAAAAAACCTGCAAATATAAAAAAAAAACTTATATAAAAAAAACTAAAAAATAAAAAAAACTTTACCGTGCACAACGCTAAATGTTTTAGGAATTATATTCGCCAATGTCGAATTCAGTTTACTCGGGATCCGAAGCAGTTTTAAAACTTTGTAAACACTAAGCGTAAACATGTGTTTTTTCCTCCTCTGCTTCATCTGCGACCTTCCCGATGGAGCAATATGCTGTGTGCTAAAAGCTAAAATACTATGTATGGCTATGTGCAAACCTCTACATAGACTTTTCAAGTTACCCTTGGAAACCTCGATTTTTTAATTGGAAGGAATCTTTCATAATTCCCTTACAAAAAAAGGGAAAAAGTGTCAGCAATTCCTCTAAAAATTAATTACTTTACAACTAATTTATTGTAGTTCACATATTTTGTCTTCCGTTCAAACTGGTGTTATTAACACAGATTTCAATTAAGCTTTCGATTCAGTAAAGCACTGTCTTCTGTTGAGTAAACTGATTTTTTTGAGGTTTCCTAAAGACCTCCATACGTAAATTTTCCTCTACTTAGATGGAAGAATACAAGGAGTATTATTTAAAAAAGGTTTCCTAAAGACCTTAAAGGTTTCCTTAAGAAGGTTTCCTAAAGACCTCCATACGTAAATCTTCCTCTACTTAGATGGAAGAACACAAAGAGTATTATTTATGGTCAGCTTTGTCTTTAATACAAATCCGTTTTGGCTTAATGTAAAGTTCAGTCCTATTTTGAAAATTTTAAAAAATTGCGAATGGTTTAATACTTAATGGATCAAAATGCAAATTTATGGCTTTTAATCGTTCTTGTCCTCTACGGGCTACGTATTTTCTCTGTGGGATAGCCTTAGTAAAATTAATTTAGGTTAATGATCTTAATGTCGTGTTAGACGCTAAACTAAAATTAGCCGACTATATTTCCACAATGGTTAATAAAACTAACACTGCCCTTGAATTTATACGGATATGCCCCAATACGGACTGCATCAAGACCGCATAGAATCTGTACAAAAGAATTTCTTAATATTTTCTCATGGGATTCAACTCTTCATCTGGTGCATTGAGGGAGCCCTTCCCTCAATTCTGAAATACCGCAAAATAAAGTAATTTTAAAGAAAGTACAAAGGTTTTCTTTTCAAAAAAACCAATAGTATTATTTCAGATCTTTCGTTTATATGGCAGTTATAGGATATAGGCAGCCGATCTTTACAAAATTTCTAAGATCGGATAAATTGGCTAACAAAGAAGTCCCAACCTTTTACTTCCCAAACAACCAACCAACTTTAAAAGCCCTTTAAAAACAAAACTATGGCATGTCCAATCAATTAGTTGTAGGCAGATGTAGCATATAATCGGCCGGACCTGGCTCTGCCGTCTTATATTATGCGTCCAAAAGAGGGAAGAATGTGTTCAAAGTTTTAAGGCGGATATTGAAGTTATTAAGTTATAAGTTTAGTGTTATGACATTTGGTGTCATTTAGTTCCATGTAACTATAAAATAGCTGCTAGTTAAATTATATATATCCATTTTGGCTTTTATACTGCATGGAAAGAAAATAAGAGTGTGTGAAAAATTTGTTTAAGCAGTAACCAACACATAACCTCGGTAGGTGACTCTGATGAAAAATGATCGGTTTCCTTCACTGCCTTCACCAAATAAAGGTCTTACTCCAATGAGTTCCTTTTGAAAACTGTTTTTATTTTGTACAATTCTCTTACAAGAAAGATACATAAAAATCATACATGCTGACTTGCGAGCCTTTCTTAAGTGCGATAGGCGCACCACATATGCATTTGTTTAGGCTGCAGAGGATCGGTTTTAACCCATGCTGTTTATCTCCATTTTCCAGTTCCTTTAAAACTCAATCTTTGGAATTTGTAACTAAAATCGTGTTAAATACTTGAACAACTAGTTTGTACAAATAAAACCTTTGCAAAGGTATAAAATTCGAGGAATTATTTTAAATAAACCTTACTATTAATTTTATATTTTCAGCGGCACCTGAAATGGCTTTTATTCATGCTCTGGCAGCTGCAACTGTAACTAGCTTTATTGCTCGAGCGTGTAGAGATGGTCAATTGACTTCCTGTGGTTGTTCACGAGGCTCTCGACCCAAACAGCTTCACGATGATTGGACTTGGGGTGGATGTGGTGATAATTTGGAGTACGCTTACAAGTAAGTGAAAGCATAGCGCTAGTAAGAATAATAAAATCTGGGACTTACAATTTTCAGTGTGCACTTAACTGAATTGCATTTGATCGAAATTTCTAATTACCTTCTACATTGGCACAAGAAAAAAAGTGTTATTATCGTCCTTTAGTGTTTGAATTTTTTTGCAACTATTAACTCTGCTATAAGTACAGGGTAGTCCATCTTCAACGGAACTTTTGACAGCGATGTCACATAGAGTAATAACATAGCGTATTTGAACTGTGAATCCAAGCCAATTTTTATGATGGAACAGTATACGCGACAAAAACGCTCTCAGATTGTTGAAATTTACATTCAATAAAAGAAGTCAATTGATAAAACTCATGGCCATGCCTGATAGAGCACATTTTACCATATTGAACGGAATGGTGAACAAATAAAACGGTGAACGGAAACAAATAATGGTGAACCGTATTTATGCCACTGAAAATCCTCAAGACATTGAGGACTTCTCTTCATGATGAGAAAGTCACTCATTGCGGCATTTGTGCTAAAATGGTTGTTGGGCCGTTCTTCTTTGACGATGAAGATGGCCCGTTTCGCGATACGGTAAATAATTTTTTGATGCCAATCGTTCGAAGAAAGCTTATGCAGCACTATTGGTGGGGCCCCAAGAAGATGGGGCTCCACCCCACACAAGCCAAGCTACTAAGAATTTATTGAGGTCTTTCTTTCCTGGACGGTTGATGTCAAAAAACGTTGTTTTAGTCTGACCACTCCGTTCACCGGATTTGACACCCCCAGACTTTTTTTTTGGAAAATAAAATTCTTTAGAAAATCCCAACTTTCTAACTCGAAAAAGACCATAAAAAAACTGAAGAACAACATCCGCGAAGATATTGCTGTTATTCCGGCCGAAATGCTAACCAAAACGATGAAAAATGCTGCAAAACGCGCTCAACACGCCGCATTCGCTCAAGGGAACCACTTACTAGATATCCTATTCAAAAAGTAGTGCAAACACATCTACTTGGTCCGAATAAAATGATTTTTATTACAAAAATATCGGATCGGCCAACCATATTCGATGTTTGCGATACTTAACCGGTTTTAACTGCAAGGGTATAACAATTTCGGCTCCTCCCGAAGGTAGCTTTCCTTTCTTGTTTTTGATTTAATCTCTTACAAACAATTAGGAAAATCATAAGATGTTTAAGCGATTAGAAACATTTGTTATTGTATTTCTTTACTTTTGTGCGTTTGAAGTATTTCTATGCACAAAATTTTTATGGACATACGACAATTTCGCGCGCACATTGAAAAGCTCTGTAACATATGTAGATAAAATTGAAACTTCATTTTTATCGGAACTATAGGGTTTTCAGTTATAATATTTCACATGGTAGTGAGACATTAGGTGCCTAACAATTTTGCATTAAAATCTCAATTTGGAAAAAAGCTACTTACGATACTTTCGCGGAAATGCGTCGATATAACCAATGTATAACAATACAAAATCTGAAATAAAGTCCCAAGCGTCAAATTCAAAAATACCAAAGTTGGTATTTTTACCAAATACCATTTCCGATCGTTCAGTTATATGGCAGCTAAAAGATATAGTTGGCAAATCCATATGAAACTTGAAAAGTCGTATTATTTTGCCAAAAATAAAATTCTTTAGAAAATCCCAACTTTCTAACTCGAAAAACTCCAAAGTTATGCCATTTCCGATCAATCAGTTATATGGCAGCTATAGGATATAGTCGGCCGATCCTTATAAAAGTACGTAGATGTATCTATCAGTTATATGCCAGGTAAAGGATATAAGGAACCGATTCTTATAAAATCCAGTGTGTCGGTTGGGTTTTTTTACTTTGAAAACAGCGAAGTTATGAAAAACACCAAGTTTTTGCAGCTAAGGAATACTAGTTTTCGTAGAAACAGATAGGCAGACGTGTGCTCGAATAAAAATTATTTTATAGACTCAAAAAGTGATCCTTTACAAAAATATATTTTTTTTATAGGGTCTGAGATGCCTTATTTAGTACGTAGCACACATATGAACAAAATTATAACATGCTCTGCAAGAGTATAAATATGTGCAGAGAAATAATGAAAGGTTGCTTTCGAAGGCAAAAAAATATGTGATAAACATCTTTTGCAAGACGTTTCACGTGGCGCCGAATCAGTTGAGCAGTTTTTAGCACACCTTTAAGACACGCCAAAAAATCGAATTTTTCTCGACCATTATATTCATGTACAACATATAGACGTCTCATTTCATACAACGAAAATTAATGAAAGCAAAAAGATGCTCCAGAGAGTATCTTACTCTCTTTCTTACGCTCATTATAGCCTTGCAACGCAGTGAAGGAGACATCTCCGACCCTATAAAGTATATATATTCTTGATCAGGATCACCACCTGTGTTGATATAAGCATGTCCGTCTGTCTGTGCGTCTGTAGTCTCTCAGTTTTAAAGATATCGACTTTAAACTTTGCACACACCCTTCTTTCAGGAATCGGGACGGCCGAGATCGGCCGACTATATCCTATAGCTGTTTTTAGAGTTAGAGAGTTCAGATTTCCGAATGCTATTTTTGGTAAAGCCAAAAATTTCCAAATGCCAAATTTCATAAGGATCAGCCGACTATATCCTATAACTGCCATATAACTGAACAATCGGAAATTACCCAACTTTTGTGTTTTTGAAGATAGAAAGTTGGAACTTCGTACAAATTCTATTTTTGATCCGGTCAGTTGATCCGACCTACCAAATTTTATAACGATCAGCCGACTATATCTTATAGCTGTCATATATCTCAACGATCGCAAATGGTAATTGATAAAAATACCAACTATGGTATTTTTAAATATACAAGATTGGCACTTTTTTTTTTTTAATTTTTTATTGTAAATTATTGTTTATATGATGATATTCTCATAAGGATTGGCCAACTATATACCAACTATGGTATTTTTAAATATACAAGATTGGCACTTTTTTTTTTTTTAATTTTTTATTGTAAATTATTGTTTATATGATGATATTCTCATAAGGATTGGCCAACTATATCCGATGTTTGCGATATAAATCCGATGTTTGCTAAACTTTTTCGGTTGGTCAGTCCCAGTAAATGGCATCATCAAAAAGTTTGCTCCGCTGTTAAATTTATCTTTTTATATACGCGTAAAAATTGTAACCTATATTAAATTTTTTAATATTTCGAATTGCTGGACGAGAAACGGAGATCTTAGTTTATGGAGGATCGTCCTGAAACGGCGAATTCTTTTTATACCTTTGCAGAGGGAATTATAATTTTGGTAAAAGTGTACAACGCAGTGAAGGAGACATCTCCGACCCCATAAAATATTCTTGATCAGGATCACCTCCTGAGTTGATATGAGCATGTCCGTCTGGCCGTCTGTCCGTCTGTCTGTCGGTTTCTACGCAAACTAGTCTCTCAGTTTTAAAGCTATCGTCGTGAAACTTTGCACACACCCTTCTTTCCTTTGCACGCAGTATATAATTCGGAACGGCCGGGATCGGCCGACGTTAACTTTGGTGTTTTTAGAGTTAAAGAGTTCAGTTAGAGAGTTTGTACGAATGCTATTTTTGGAAAAATAATACGACGTGCCAAATTCGATAAGGATCGGCCGACTATATCCTATAGCTGCCATATAACTGAACAATCGGAAATTACCCAACTTTTGTATTTTTGAAGATAGAAACACTTTGTACGGATACTATTTTTAGTCAGTTGATCCCAACTACCAAATTTCATAACAATCGCCCGATTATATCCTATAGCTATCATATAACTTAACGATCGGAAATGGTATTTGGTAAAAATACCAAGTTTGGTGTTCTTGAAGATAGAAGCTTGGGGCTTTTTTTTAGATTTCTTATCGTAATATTGGATATGTTATGATATTCTCATAACGATCGGCCAAATTTTTCCTATTTCACCGATGTATATCCGGTATTTAACTGTAAGGGTATATCAACTTGGGCTCCGCCCGAAGTTAGCTTTCCTTTCTAGTTTAAATATAATCTTATATATAAAATTTTCGTGCTCAGTTTTTGATACCATACTCCTCCAAAACGGCTATTCCGATTCTCATGAAATTTTGTGAGCGTATTGAGTAGGTCTCAGAATCTGCCAACATCTATTTTTCATCCTCTTAAATCCTGTTCGACATACCATAAATCGCATATAAAGTGAGTTACTACCTCATCACACTGACAAACTCACGCCACCATAGCATTTTAACTCAATTTAAACTGGGGCAAGAATCCTTCATCATTAACTAAATACATAAATTCTATTTAGTGTTAGTGTCACTGAGTGTTTTGTACAGTGAGCAATGCCAAGAAAACGGTAAGGGGGTGATTTGAGCCGTGATACAAGTAGATCTCGAAACATGCGAAATAAAAGATCCAAAAGAACCGAAGCACAAATCCAGCAACAAAATACTGATGTAGGTGTTAGAATAGTGCGATTGCATCAAGAGCCAGAAGATACACGAGCTAAACGCAATGAAGTCAGAAGATTAGAATAAGGACAATCACGCCGCTTCACAGTCAATAGACGCAGAACAAATGACTAACAACAACAGGTACATCGAGCATTTATATCTGATTCATTGCTGCGTCTAGCATTCCAGTTTAAGCCTGATATTGAGTATTGTGCTCACTCAAAAGTGGTAATTGGTGCTATGGCCAAGAAATGTACGCATTGTCATGGTCTGAAATTCAAAAATGAGCCGATGTGTTGTGCGTCAGTAAAAGTGCAACTACCAGAAATTGAGACACCACCTGAACCATTGAACGGTTTACTTATCGGCACGGATCCAGATTCTAACGAGATCCTGAAGTCGATTCGAACATTAAATTCAAGCTTTCAAATGACATCGTTCGAAGCAACAGAAATATTTCGAAATACTAATGCAAATGGTCAACATTACAATTTTATATTCAAAATCAGAGGCCAAGTTTATCATAAAATCGCGTGAATGCACGTTGTGATTATAATAACCTTGATTCATTTTGTGCCAGACGTATCGTGAGCGAGGTAGATGCTCTATTGAACGAGCACAATGAATTTGTGCACAATGAAAATATTCAAATCACTTACATATGTACCAATTAAAAATCTTGATAAAACACCAGCTGGAGAGCATATTCGTAGATTCAATGCACCCGTTGTTGATGATGTTGCAGAAATCATGGTTGGCGATTGTACATCTGCACGGGAAATTGTGATTCGTAGAAGTAATTATAATCTTCAGTTCATTTTATCTTCATTAAATCATCTCCATTGTGGCGTAATGTTGAAAAATTACAGCTAAAAATAAATATGCGCTTTCAAATGCTTCGAGATCCATCCGCTGAAACATTTTCAAAACAACTCTTAGATATCGGTGATAGAAAAGTTGCTATAGATGAAACTGGATACGTAAAATTACAGACCGATTTCTGTACAATCGCTGATTCGCAAGATACTCTCATTGAACAAATATATATTTCGAAATAGTAATAAATAAAATATTTAAAAAAAAAAAAAAAAAAAAAAATGTTTCCCGATATACTCACAAAGTACATAAATCATGCGTGGCTTGAAGGAAGAGCAATTTTAGCGGCAAAAAAATAGACGTTGACAGTTTAAATCTGAAGATACAAATGTTGTTTCCAGGGAACTTGGTATCATTTAAACCTTATGAAACAACTTGCGATGACAGTGAAGCATGAATTTTCCCACAGAGTTTTTTAACTCACTGGATTTACAAGGCATGCCAACGCATAATGTACACTTAAAGGTTGGATCTTTAATTATCCTACTTCATAATTTGAACCTGCCCGACTGTGCAACGGTACGCGATTAGTCATTCAAAAATTAATGAAAAACGTGATCGAAGAATTTTAAATGGAAAGTTCATAGGTGAAAATATACTAATACCACGGATTCCTATTATACTTACAGATGCGCTAATTCAATTTAAACGTATTCAGTTTCCGATTAGATAGGCATTTGAAATGACTATCAACAAATCCTAAGGTCAAACGATGTCTTTTTGTGGCTTAGATTTAAGACGTGGCATGCTCTCGAGTGGGTGAACCATACAATTTGTTTGTGTTAGCTAAAGATGGACTAACAAAAAATATTATTCACGCTATAGCACTAAGAGATTGACTTGCTGAATTACGGTTAAATAATAACTTAAAAATAATGTTTGCCTTTTGTTATTTTTATATTCCCACATGGTTCACAGCGCTCCAGATGACTTTATAATATAATACATAATACATAATACATATAATACATATAAATATACATATAATACATATACAAGTCTAGAACTGAGTAAATTTTGTACAGAAATTATAAAGTCATCTGGTGGCAAAATACGGGTGCCGGGTCAGCGGCGGTCAGCCGGTCAGCCGGATCATAATATATATCTACCTTTAGTGAAGACCAAGCTGGAGCCAGACTTTAGATCAGTGGAGGCAATACCCACAAATGTTTAAAATTGGCATAGCAGCAAAAAATAATGAGAGCAGAGCTTTCACTAAGCGAAAATAACTTAGTTTTTTATTTTATTTTTCGTTGATTTAAAAGTTGATTTAAAATGGGCACTTAAATAGTGTACTTTATTTTAAAGAATGAATTTCGGAATTTGTTCAAAAAGTTTCTTACGCTAATGACTTGCAAGATAACGTAGAAAAATTGGATGGTGAAATGTAGTTCTTTCATGTCAAAAGAACTCGACTGAATTTGAAAAATTTTAACATTTACCAAGGCTAGTGTAAATATTTACAAAATATTTTTTTTTAATCAGGGCTTATAAAGACCGATAACAAACTACCTTGGCATGATCGTGGGGAAATATCCGAATCTAAAGAAAAGTGTGGAAACTTGTAGTCCCAACATAATACCCAAAGGGATCATGCTGGGCATATGTCGAACTGCAATAACTATAGATTGAGGACAAACTATTAACGTCCTTCTAATAGGAAAGTTAAGTAAAGCGTTATAGTGATTGCGGGGTGTCTACATCACCATTAATAAGGTTGTGTAATAAAACGACACCCAGCTTCATTCTATAGTATTTTAGTGAGACCAATTACATTAAAAAAATTTTACTATCGTAGGAGAGAAATTAAGTTTTGCAGCCCAATTTATGCTTCTAGGACAGTGGTGGGCAAAACTAACACATGTTTAAAATTTGAGTGTGTGCGTAGCAGAGAAAAACAATGAGAGCAGAGAATTCACTGAGCGAAAAAAAACTTATTTTTTTATTTAATTTTTAGTTATTCAAAAGTTTGAATGGGAACTAAAATAGTGTATTTTATTTTAAAAACATCTTTTCTAGCAATATTTCTTAAAAAATGAAAAACTACGCTTCCCTATCTTTATTTTGTATGGAGAAAACTTTTTTCAACCCAATTTGTGAGAAAATTTTTCTCAGTGGAAACATTTTGATTTTTAAGTTTGGGTTGTCAAATGAGTCAAAATGAGAGCAAATGAGAGAGCTTCTAAAAAAAAATTGAGAATGCTCACACTGTCAGTGTGCCGGCAGCGCTGCGGCAGAATTTCCTACCCTATACTCGCGTGCTATGTAAAATGAGAGTTTGCCCACCACTGTTCTAGGAACAAACATAGATACACATAGATACACAAACATAGATACATAGATTTTTTTTATAGATACACATTTTCGCAAATTTATGGATAGTAAACGATCGATGCCTTGTATCTCTGTAACAATATCTGCTCACCCAAATTCTATTGTACTGATTCGGCTTTCCAGATGAACCCTACTGCGACGGAACGATCTCCCAACCCCTGGTTATATTTAACTTTCTGTTTTTTTTTTTTATACCCTTGCAGAGAGTATTATAATTTTGTCCAAAAGTGTGCAACGTAGTGAAGGAGACATCTCCGACCCTATAAAGTATATATCTTGATCAGGATCACCTCCTGAGTTGATATGAGCATGTCCGTCTGTCCGTCTGTCTGTCTGTCTGTTTCTACGCGAACTAGTCTCTCAGTTTTAAAGCTATCGTCTTGCACACACCCTTCTTTCCTTTGCACGCAGTATATAAGTCGGAACGGCAGGGATCGGCCCACTATATCCTATAGCTGCCATATAACTGATTGATCGGAAATGGTATAACTTTGGTGTCTTTAGAGTTACAGAGTTAAGATTTGAATGCTACGAATGCTGTACGAATGCTACTTTTGGCAAAATAATATGACCTACCAAATTTCATAAGGATCGGCCGACTATATCCTATAGCTGCCATATAACTGAACAATCGGAAATTACCCAACTTTGGTGTTTTTGAATATAAAAAGCTGGAACTAAGTACAGGTTCTATTTTTGGTCAGTTAATACAACCTACCAAATTGCATAACGATCGGTCGACTATATCTTATAGCATCCATATAACTGAACGATCGGAAATGGTATTTGGTAAAAATACCAGCTTTGGTATTTTTGAAGATGGAAGCTTGGTACTTTGTTTTAGATTTTTTATTGTAATAAATTGGTTATATTATGATATTCTTATAAGGATCGGCCAATTTAATCCGATGTTTGCGATAAATATCCGGTTTTAACTGCAAGGGTATATCAACTTCGGCTCCGCCCGAAGTTAGCTTTCCTTTCTTGTTTTTTTATTTAATTTTTAGTTATCTAATAGTTTGAATGGGAACTAAAATAGTGTATTTTATTTTAAAGACATCTTTTCTAGCAACATTTCTTAAAAAATGAAAAACTACGCTTCCCTATCTTTATTTTCTATAGAGAAAACTTTTTTCAACCCAATTTGTGAGAAAATTTTTCTCAGTGGAAACATTTTGATTTTTAAGTTTTGGCTGTCAAATGAGTCAAAATCAGAGCAAATTTTTGTGGGAGGCCTCACGACAAATTTTCTGTCGTGAAGGTAAGATTCCAAAATCTTGTGGGTGCTGTAGGGGAGCATTGTCTTGATGTTGTACATTAGACCTTCCAGCCAGACTCTATAGAATGCTTGAGAGACATCTAAACATATGGCAGTACAGTACTCTCGTTTTTAGAACGCGTTCCGAATTTCGGATGTTATCCGGTTGACCTGCTCAATTGTTCCATGCTTTTCACGAAACCCAAATTGGTGTGACGGGATTCCTTCCTGGATTCTCAGGTATGTGTTTATCCGAGTCATTAGGCATTTTTCAAAGAGTTTAGATAGGCAAGAGAGTAGGCTTATAGGTCTATACGACGTGGGGATAGTGTGGTCTTTTCCCGGCTTTGCTATCATTATTATAATTGACTTTTTCCATCTCACTGGAAAGTGGCCAAGTTTTGCGATGGCATTAAATAGCTGGGTGAGAGTGCAAACGGCGTAGAACGTCTCGTTTGGGAGAAACTCAATCGGCTCATGTTGAGGCTGGGGCTCACCTGATAGAGTCGGCAAACTAAACGCATTGGTGGCAGGATTTGGTTGGAAGACATTTTTAAGGTGTTTGGCAAACGTGCTGGCTCTGTCTGCGTCGCTGCGCGCCCACCCGCCTGTGGAATTTCTAATAGGCATCACGGTTTCTTTCGGTGAGCTCAGAGTTGGGTGAGCTTTTGAGTGAGAGTTGAGTTTGAAGCGTTGCTTAGCAGATGGCGATCTGTGACATTGCCATTCTCGACGTAAGCGTCGCTTTTCGAGGACGAGCTGTTCGATTTGTAGATTTGTCTTCTTTTGAATGCGTTGTGTGTTTATAGTTTGAGGTGTTGAAGCTCGAGCTGCAGAGACGAGTACAGACTCCAGCGAATTAACAAAACTGTCTACGTTGGCTTCGTCGCTGAGGTGAGGACTCAGCTCAATGTGTGAGCTGATGTACTTCCTGTACTTAACCCAATTGGTTTTATGTGAGGTCAGATTTGATGATTGATCCCATTTTCCTGGGTGTTGGAGTAGAGTAAAAAGGACAGACGAGTGATCAGATGAAAGATCCGAAAGGCCGAATGCCTTTGCATATCAGATTTTTAGGAATGTTTTTGGTAATCGCAAAGTCAATTAAATCGGGAAGTTTCTTTGGGTCTGCCGGCCAGTATGTTGGTGTGCCAGAAGAAGCATAGTCTAGCTTGTTCTTAGCTTTGATAATTGCATTATAGAGCTTTCATTTTGGGGTCACGAGACGAGATCCCCAGTGTGTGTGTTTGGCATTGTAGTCTCCTGCTGCTATGAAGTGGTCTCCGAGTGAGTTAAAAAACTGCATAAACTCATCTTCGGCTATGGTGAAGCGTGGGGGGCAGTATACGGCAGCTAGAGTTAATTGCTTGCCAGTATTTAGGTGTATATTTATTGATGTGGCCTGTAGGGAGTTTTTTGCAAATTTTGTATGATAATGGTGCTTGATACGGCTTCTGATTAAAATTCCAGTCCCGCCGTGTGCTTTACCGTCTGGATGATTTGTTCCATAGAATGAATATCCTCGTAGTTGGAAATTGTATCTGTTCGTAAGATGTGTTTCTGAAAGCAGCATTACGTCGATTTGATTGTCTAGTAGGAATTGCGCTAACTCGAGTTTATGCTGCGAAACGCCGTTAGCGTTCCACGTAGATATTCGTAGGGAAGTCATTATTTGGATCGTTGTGAAAGCAGCATTTGTATTAATAGATTTTGGTTTCGCATTAGATCTTTCATAGTTGTACGCATAAACGACATAAGCTCCGTAAGGCTTTGTTGTAGACTGCATATCATAGCTTCAAAGTTACTTTTTGGCTGCTCCGGCGGTTGATGCTGCTGAGCCGTGTTCGGTTCTTGGTGTGCTGATTGTGGCAGTGAGCTTTTTGAGGCTTCGACTTCTGCAGATTCGGCGTCATCCTCGTAGTCTGCCAAGATTTTAAAACGGTTTGAGTACGTGGGCGTTTCTATTGCAACTATGTTAGCATTACCGCTGGTTATTTTGCGTTGAGAGTTTCGGAGACTCAGCTTCCCTTTAATTTGGATATAGCGATCCATACCAGTCTGCACAGCCGCCTTAATATTTTTTTTGTTTTTGTTCTCTTTTTCGGGCAGCACAGCGGCAGAAATATTAATGTTTGCGCTGCTAGCTGATGACGTCGTTAAACGCGCTGTCATTACAGTTGCGGTTGTTGTTGTTGTTACGATTGACGTTGTCAAAGAAGTTGCGGTGCTAGTTACTGCGCTCTTTGGCTGCAGAGACATCGATGGTAGCGAGGGGGCGCCAGAACGCGCTCTCACGCTCTCTACGTTTAAGAATTCGGTCAAGTTTTGGGTAATTGACTGTGTTTGTGAAGAGCTTGCATTACTTTCGGTTGCTTTGAAAGTGAAGTAAGCGTTGTTTCTTTGTACTGAGAGCCGTCTCTCGTCTTGCTCACGGTGACGTTGTGTGCGAACGTCGTTTAGACTCATTGCAATCGAGGTTGAGTTTTTTCGAGTTTTAAATGTTAGGTTTTATATTAATTAATTTATTAAGCGATTTCATCGCTGAAAGCGTCTTTTCGCGATGTTGTTGATTTACGAAACCAGTCACTGCACTTTTTTGATATTGTTGAATACTTTTTCCCGGAGCACAATAAATACACGTCTGCATGCCACGACGATTCCAAAAGGCTATTTGCAAAAAAATATGCTTCGTTTTTTTAAAACATTTCAATGAAACGCACTCCTAGTTATCCTCAAGAAATGATTAAAACCGCTAAAAGTGGACGTCCGAAAGTAGACTTTAGTGAGTCATAAAAAATAACTAAGAGACGAAGAATTTCTAGCTTTCAATAATTAATGAATTTGAGAAGGGAATGATTAAATATATCATATTATTTCATTTTTGAAAATTGTTTGTTTTTAGCTATAATTTGTATATTTTTTTCTTAATATTTTTTTTTTAGTTTTTATGTAATTTATGCGTAATAATCCAAACAAACTGATGAATATTTGTGGTGAATATTGTTATTAAAATGTAATAACAGAATTAAAAAGTTTGAAACTGAAAATAGCAACGCGTTTCAAATTTGTTTCGGTATTTTGTATGGTAGCTAAAGGATATAGTCGAGCGATAAATCGAGGGAAAGTAGAAGGAAATTTTTATAACGATCTAACAACTAGAAGTATTTTTGGGCGTGGGTCCCATACAGGCCCAACCACTGTGAGTGGGTAGCTGGCCGACCTGACTGCCGGCTGGGAACACCGTTCGCACTATGATCATCAGTGCGCTGGGGTTCGAGGGGGACTGGCCTCCTGCGCGCAGCCTCTTCACCACCATCGTATGTATATGAGTTGCCCTATGAGTTTTCCTCCGCCGAGTCACATAGCTCCAGGAAGCTTTCCTTTTGCTATCCCGGATGGCCTCCTTCAGGGATCTACGGCGGTCCTTAGTAGTACGATATTGAGTGATGCAAGGGTTTCTCTTACCACTCTTCCTCTTGCATTCGTCCTCGGGTAGCCCCAGTCCTGGGCCCACGCATTGAAGTCCCCTGCTACAAGGACATCAGAATGGGCTGATGTCTTTTGGACTTTGGGCTTTGGGTTAAAAACATTCTTGCCGGCGAAGCTCTTTTCCAGTAGCAAATCTGTTGTTACTGGATAGGCCTCGTTCTTCTTCGGTCTTCTGGACGCGGGTTCGTTTTTTTATTTTTGCCTGTCGGATTACTCTTGCGCTTAATTTTAATGTACTGATCTATTCCAGTCTGTGTGCACAAATTTGTTGTTTTTATGCTCGATGTAGTCGTTGACGTCGTCCGCGATTACATCCGCCAATGTGAGTTACGTCAAACTTGCAGAAAATAAAAATTCCAATGGGACAGCAAATTTTTTTTTTTTTTTAATAGCAGGGGTACATTTTATTTAAAACTGTTTATGTGAGGGGCCGTTGGGCGCTGAACTAAAGAGCGCATCCGCGCTGAAGAGCACACCCGAACTGAAGAGCTCATCCGCGCTAAAGAGTGCGCGCTCGCCCCTCTATGCATTCTCCCTCTCTCGTCGGCCGTCGTCGATCGTCCGCTCTGGCTTATATTTACGTTTAGCGTTTATTCTTTCTAAGTTAAGTGAGTAATCTCTTGTAAGCAGCCCAATCAAGCTGACCGCGTTAAATTCACTGAAAGACGCCCCGATTTTTTAATTCAACTTTTCGTCTTTACTGGAATCTTTGGCGGCAGCATCGCCCCCCTACAAACATTGGTCCTTCGAGCCGGATATTCCTGAATATTTGGATATTTTCTACCAGCAGTCCAGGCATTGTTCCGCAAAAGATAAGTACATTTTTTCCGTCTCCGCCTCTCTGCCGGTCTTCAGCAGTGATCCGAACATTAAATTTCGTTCACACTGCTGCAAGATTGTTTTTCCCTCCGTGTCCTCCGTTTTCAACTCCAAGTCCGAGTTTTCCGACAGATTGAGATTTTCTACTCTTCGTCTGCAAATTCTGCAAATTTTTCCATTCGTCTCTGTTTTGTGTGCTGCCCATATTCCTCGCCGTTTTCTTTTTTTTTTTTGTGCAATTAATCCGCGAAAAATTCGCAAGTAAACAGTGAAATTGTGTGGTGACAAAAAGAAGGCATAATTAATATTAGCCAGCCGGTGTGAATTAGTTCCGGAAATTTCCAAATTCACCGAACAGTCCGCCGCTGTCGTAATGTTTGTTTCTTTTCTTCCCCAATCAGTGTCATTTTTTACACCACATAACTTTTCTGTTCCCCCAATTATACAGTCCACTTATCAACGCTCCACTGTGCCAACATATGCCCACATGCCCTTGCCCTACTTGCATGCATGTCCAAATAATTTCTGCCTCTAATTTCAGGAAATATATAACCGATAAAATTAAACAAAAAAATTTGTTAATTTCCTAAGCCCAACAATTATATACCGCGTTTTTACTACAAATCCGTGATTGTGTCGCGTCAATTGTCGAGCTGGCCGCCTTAGAAGCCGTGTTGTGTTTTTTTTGGTGCTGGTTTTTTTTTCCCCCTTTGGGGTACGTACAGGGTGCCGACGGCATAACCGGCTGCGTAACAAATAAATTTAAAAAAAAAAATCAATTAATTATAAATTTATGTATTTATAATTATAACTACTAAAATTTATTTAATTCTTATTTTCCGTTCGAGCAAATTGTCACGTTTTTTGATTCACCTTTCCGGCCACTCAATAATTAAAGTCAAAAATTTAATTATCGAAAAATTATAATTAAATAAATTAATTGTCAAGCTTCTGTCTGAATAGAGCCGCGGTTTTAATTCCACCGTTCCAGCTTCGTGATAATTATCACAATTGGTTAAAAATTTGAGATTTTCAACTCCACCCTTCTGGTGCCATAATAATTAAATCCGACAATAAGCCAAAAATTAATTATTTATTTTTTTGTGTTAAGTCCAAGCCAAGGTCAAGTCCACCTTTCCGGTTCCGCAAATTTGAAAATAGTTAGGAATTAAATATTTACGTACGAGCCATACTGGTCGAAATATACATATATAGACACTGTCTATTAGACAGTCATCAATTTTTTTCCGAACGAGCACGAATTTTCCGGTACTTGTCCATTTTCCGTCCCTCTAACGCTGATTCTACTCCTCATCAGGCAATATCCGCCTAGAATCTCAACAAACCGCGTCCCATCTGGTTTTTGTTTGGCTTCCTGAAGTTTCTTCCACAATCGAATTGTGCCGCATCCGACGTTCCTATCGACATCAGCGCTACTAATTCCCACTTATGCCTTGTAATCGGCATTTCATCCGTGATCTCACCGGTCTTATCACATTAGTGTGAACGGCCACCGCTTCGTACGCGGCACCTATTGCGCAAGTCAGTCGACAAGCGCTGACCAGCGAATTGGTGTCTGAGAATGCCCACGGGAGACGACCAAAACCCACGTCCGATCCCAACCATCCGTTTGGAGCGATCTCAATCCGCTTCTCCACGGACGCCTCTTTTAAAGCCTAAGGCGTACAGTGCCATTCCAAGGGCAAAGAGTGACGAATCCGTCAACACAATCCCCGGTCCTTCACAGAGGCAGACTCGTTCCGTTGCAAAAATGGCTCAAAGTGCGGTCGACGTGGCGCTGAAGAAGTTCATCGCCACAACATATCGAGTTAGCCAATTTGAGGCCAACATAAATTCTCCGGGCGCCAGAGAATCGGACGTGGGCTCCCAATACATGTGCGAAGTCCATCGGGACCAAATTCGGGCACTGTAGGAGAAGGTGGAGAAAAGCTATGAGAGCTGCTCCGATTTGCTAGCCGAATCCGACGACAATGCGGCCACCGCGACAGTGCTGGAATCGAAGTACAGCTACTGTTACTCCGTCTATTCGAGATGTATTGCCCAGCTTCGGGAGAAAATTGCTTCCCATACCTCTCCGGCTTCCGTCAATGTACACACGCCCGCGTCTACACGCTGCCGGTTACCTCCGGTAGATACCGAGGTCTTCGCAGGTGATTATCTTCGGTGACCCACCTTCCGAGACTTGTTTACGGCCATTTACATCCAAAACTCGCGGCTCACCCCGGTAGAGAGGTTGTTCCACTTGTTGTCCAAAACAAGTAGTGACGCCCACGCCATTGTTTCCAAGGCTCCGCTTACCCATGAGGGGTTTGACGCCGCTTGGCAAAGAGTCCGGGGTCGCGCTGAAGGAGTTGCAAGCCACCATTCAGAGTTGTCTGACAGCATTGGCAATGTCCGCCGTCAATGTTGAGGCTTGGGACTGCCTCCTGGTAATTATGATTTCGTCAAAGCTCCCCAAAGTCACACTTTCCATGTGGGAGCAATCCGTCCATAATAAGGCCGAAATTCCAACATGGAAGGAATTAGACAACTTCCTGATAAAGCGCCATCGCACTCTGGAAGCAATCGACGACGTCAGGACTAGTGGCTCCTGGCAACTTCCGCCAAGGTCGGGAACACCTACTGCCCCTGCTCGGAGGCTCAATTCATACGAGACTCGAGTGGTTCCGGGCCCCAAGGGTTGCGATCTCTGTTCGAGGGAAAACCACCCCATTCGCTTATGTCCGCGGTTCCTGGAAATGGACGTAAATGGGCGCTCGGACTACATTAAAAGAAAGCAATTATGTTTGCTTCACATGTCACAGCAGACACCACACCCTCTTGCACCGCGGCAATCCATTCGCAACCGCTCCAAATCCGCCTACGCCGCTTACCACTCCAAGTCCGCCTACGTCAACAAACGGCTCAGAGGATCAGTCGAATGTGCAGGTGTGTTTCGCTTCCGGGTCAGGAGCAGTCCTACTGGGCACGGCCCTTATCAACGTGTGCCATTTGGGGTGCACCGTCTAGGCACGAGCACTAATAGACTCAGGGTCCGAAGCGACCTTCATAAAGGAACGACTGTTCAACCTCGTCAAGCCTCCTTTCAAGACGATTCAAGCCCAAGTTTCCGGCCTTAATCAGACCATTTCCGCGCAGTCTACGAAATTGTGCCATTTCTCCATTCGGTCGCCGTCTAGACCCGGGCTGCAATTAGAGACTGCGGCCTACGTTCTTCCGCAGTTGGCAGGAAAACTGCCATCCTACCCGATTCCGCAGGATTTTCTCAAGGGGCTGCCCGACATTCCCCTGGCGGACTCCAACTTCTTTGAGAGCTCCCAAGTCGATGTGTTAATAGGAGCTGACATTCTTCCGTCCATTCTCCTCGGTAATTCCAAGTCTAACATCTGCGGGTCGCTTCTCGGTCAGGAGACCATTTTTGGATGGGTGCTGACAGGCCCATTATCTTCAGCCAACCCCCGCAGCGTGTCTGTTTTTCCACACGAGTTGCCCGCAACCTCAGTGACTCATTGGATTCCAAGGTCATATTCAGCACGATGTCGCCACGCCCACGCAACGCCCAGTCACTGAAGAGCAGATGTACTCGAGGTATACAATCCTACCGATGCCGAGTCTGCAATGGGATTCATCCATTAAAGAAGTGTCGGCGCTTCCTACACCTTAGTGCCGAGAAGCGGCTGCAAGCGGTTCTCGTGAACCGGTATTGCTCGAGCTGCCTGGCCCACGAGCACTCCGACGGATCCTGCGTGGCGACGGCTGTAAGATGTGTGGTCAGGGTCACCACACGCTGCTGCACCCTATGACCGAGGAGCACCGGTTACGGAGCGCGGGAGACAGTACACGGGGTGTCTCGCTCTCTCGTCGGTCGTCGGTCGTCGTCCGCCAACTCCCGGCGCGGTTCGGTTACTTCTCGGCCTTCGTCCGCCACTTTCCGGCATTCACAAGCCGATCCACGGCCATCGACTTCCCGGCGCTCGTCGGCAACTCCTCGGCATTCTTCCGCCACTGGCCGGCAGTCGTCAAGCGCTCCACTGCTTTCGTCCGCCACTCATCGGGTGCCGTCCACCGCTCGTCCGCCCGCGTCATCCGAGCCTAGGCAATTTTCCGCCTCTCCTCGAGGGCCCCGCCGGACGCGGTCGCTGCGCCCACCCTATCGTCGCCGCTGAAGCGGAACAGCACCAACACCGGGACCCGGATCTTCGACACGGGGGCCTTCATCGACCCGTGTATGTCCTCGAGCTGCAGTGATGCATCGCTAACGATGAGGGATCTGTTGCAACCCGAGTGATTGCAAGGGGGCGGGATGTTTATGTAAGGGGCCGTTGGGCCGGGCCAGCGCATCCGCGCTGAAGAGCGCACCCGCACTGAAGAGCTCATCCGCGCTAAAGAGTGCATCCGCGCTCGCCCCTCTATGCATTCTCCCTCTCCCTCGGCTCGAAGGACCACAATGTTTGTAGGGGGCGATGCTGCCGCCAAAGATTCCAGTAAAGATCAAATGTTGAATTAAAAAGTCGGGGGGCGTCTTTCAGTGAATTTAACGCGGTCAGCTTTATTGGGCTGCTTACAAGAGATTACTCACTTAACTTAGAAAGAATAAACGCTAAACGTAAATATAAGCCAAAGCGGACGATCGACGACGGCCGACGAGAGAGGGAGAATGCATAGAGGGGCGAGCGCGGATGCACTCTTCAGCGCGGATGCGCTCTTTAGTTCAGCGGCCCAACGGCCCCTCACATAAACAGTAGCTAAAGGATATAGTCGAGCGATAAATCGAGGGAAAGTCGAAGGAAAATTTTATAACGATCTAACAACTAGAAGTTTTTTTGGGCGTGGGTCCAATACAGGCCCAACCACTGTGAGTGGGTAGCTGGCCGACCTGACTGCCGGCTGGGAACACCGTTCGCACTATGATCATCAGTGCGCTGGGGTTCGAGGGGGACTGGCCTCCTGCGCGCAGCCTCTTCACCACCATCGTATGTATATGAGTTGCCCTATGAGTTTTCCTCCGCCGAGTCACATAGCTCCAGGAAGCTTTCCTTTTGCTATCCCGGATGGCCTCCTTCAGGGATCTACGGCGGTCCTTAGTAGTACGATATTGAGTGATGCAAGGGTTTCTCTTACCACTCTTCCTCTTGCATTCGTCCTCGGGTAGCCCCAGTCCTGGGCCCACGCATTGAAGTCCCCTGCTACAAGGACATCAGAATGGGCTGATGTCTTTTGGACTTTGGGCTTTGGGTTAAAAACATTCTTGCCGGCGAAGCTCTTTTCCAGTAGCAAATCTGTTGTTACTGGATAGGCCTCGTTCTTCTTCGGTCTTCTGGACGCGGGTTCGTTTTTTTATTTTTGCCTGTCGGATTACTCTGCGGGTTAAACTTGCGCTTAATTTTAATGTACTGATCTATTCCAGTCTGTGTGCACAAATTTGTTGTTTTTATGCTCGATGTAGTCGTTGACGTCGTCCGCGATTACATCCGCCAATGTGAGTTACGTCAAACTTGCAGAAAATAAAAATTCCAATGGGACAGCAAATTTTTTTTTTTTTTAATAGCAGGGGTACATTTTATTTAAAACTGTTTATGTGAGGGGCCGTTGGGCGCTGAACTAAAGAGCGCATCCGCGCTGAAGAGCACACCCGAACTGAAGAGCTCATCCGCGCTAAAGAGTGCGCGCTCGCCCCTCTATGCATTCTCCCTCTCTCGTCGGCCGTCGTCGATCGTCCGCTCTGGCTTATATTTACGTTTAGCGTTTATTCTTTCTAAGTTAAGTGAGTAATCTCTTGTAAGCAGCCCAATAAAGCTGACCGCGTTAAATTCACTGAAAGACGCCCCGATTTTTTAATTCAACTTTTCGTCTTTACTGGAATCTTTGGCGGCAGCATCGCCCCCCTACAAACATTGGTCCTTCGAGCCGGATATTCCTGAATATTTGGATATTTTCTACCAGCAGTCCAGGCATTGTTCCGCAAAAGATAAGTACATTTTTTCCGTCTCCGCCTCTCTGCCGGTCTTCAGCAGTGATCCGAACATTACATTTCGTTCACACTGCTGCAAGATTGTTTTTCCCTCCGTGTCCTCCGTTTTCAACTCCAAGTCCGAGTTTTCCGACAGATTGAGATTTTCTACTCTTCGTCTGCAAATTCTGCAAATTTTTCCATTCGTCTCTGTTTTGTGTGCTGCCCATATTCCTCGCCGTTTTCTTTTTTTTTTTGTGCAATTAATCCGCGAAAAATTCGCAAGTAAACAGTGAAATTGTGTGGTGACAAAAAGAAGGCATAATTAATATTAGCCAGCCGGTGTGAATTAGTTCCGGAAATTTCCAAATTCACCGAACAGTCCGCCGCTGTCGTAATGTTTGTTTCTTTTCTTCCCCAATCAGTGTCATTTTTTACACCACATAACTTTTCTGTTCCCCCAATTATACAGTCCACTTATCAACGCTCCACTGTGCCAACATATGCCCACATGCCCTTGCCCTACTTGCATGCATGTCCAAATAATTTCTGCCTCTAATTTCAGGAAATATATAACCGATAAAATTAAACAAAAAAATTTGTTAATTTCCTAAGCCCAACAATTATATACCGCGTTTTTACTACAAATCCGTGATTGTGTCGCGTCAATTGTCGAGCTGGCCGCCTTAGAAGCCGTGTTGTGTTTTTTTTGGTGCTGGTTTTTTTTTCCCCCTTTGGGGTACGTACAGGGTGCCGACGGCATAACCGCCTGCGTAACACATAAATAAAAAAAAAATCAATTAATTATAAATTTATGTATTTATAATTATAACTACTAAAATTTATTTAATTCTTATTTTCCGTTCGAGCAAATTGTCACGTTTTTTGATTCACCTTTCCGGCCACTCAATAATTAGAGTCAAAAATTTAATTATCGAAAAATTATAATTAAATAAATTAATTGTCAAGCTTCTGTCTGAATAGAGCCGCGGTTTTAATTCCACCGTTCCAGCTTCGTGATAATTAACCACAATTGGTTAAAAATTTGAGATTTTCAACTCCACCCTTCTGGTGCCATAATAATTAAATCCGACAATAAGCCAAAAATTAATTATTTATTTTTTTGTGTTAAGTCCAAGCCAAGGTCAAGTCCACCTTTCCGGTTCCGCAAATTTGAAAATAGTTAGGAATTAAATATTTACGTACGAGCCATACTGGTCGAAATATACATATATAGACACTGTCTATTAGACAGTCATCAATTTTTTTCCGAACGAGCACGAATTTTCCGGTACTTGTCCATTTTCCGTCCCTCTAACGCTGCTTCTACTCCTCATCAGGCAATATCCGCCTAGAATCTCAACAAACCGCGTCCCATCTGGTTTTTGTTTGGCTTCCTGAAGTTTCTTCCACAATCGAATTGTGCCGCATCCGACGTTCCTATCGACATCAGCGCTACTAATTCCCACTTATGCCTTGTAATCGGCATTTCATCCGTGATCTCACCGGTCTTATCACATTAGTGTGACCGGCCACCGCTTCGTACGCGGCACCTATTGCGCAAGTCAGTCGACAAGCGCTGACCAGCGAATTGGTGTCTGAGAATGCCCACGGGAGACGACCAAAACCCACGTCCGATCCCAACCATCCGTTTGGAGCGATCTCAATCCGCTTCTCCACGGACGCCTCTTTTAAAGCCTAAGGCGTACAGTGCCATTCCAAGGGCAAAGAGTGACGAATCCGTCAACACAATCCCCGGTCCTTCACAGAGGCAGACTCGTTCCGTTGCAAAAATGGCTCAAAGTGCGGTCGACGTGGCGCTGAAGAAGTTCATCGCCACAACATATCGAGTTAGCCAATTTGAGGCCAACATAAATTCTCCGGGCGCCAGAGAATCGGACGTGGGCTCCCAATACATGTGCGAAGTCCATCGGGACCAAATTCGGGCACTGTAGGAGAAGGTGGAGAAAAGCTATGAGAGCTGCTCCGATTTGCTAGCCGAATCCGACGACAATGCGGCCACCGCGACAGTGCTGGAATCGAAGTACAGCTACTGTTACTCCGTCTATTCGAGATGTATTGCCCAGCTTCGGGAGAAAATTGCTTCCCATACCTCTCCGGCTTCCGTCAATGTACACACGCCCGCGTCTACACGCTGCCGGTTACCTCCGGTAGATACCGAGGTCTTCGCAGGTGATTATCTTCGGTGACCCACCTTCCGAGACTTGTTTACGGCCATTTACATCCAAAACTCGCGGCTCACCCCGGTAGAGAGGTTGTTCCACTTGTTGTCCAAAACAAGTAGTGACGCCCACGCCATTGTTTCCAAGGCTCCGCTTACCCATGAGGGGTTTGACGCCGCTTGGCAAAGAGTCCGGGGTCGCGCTGAAGGAGTTGCAAGCCACCATTCAGAGTTGTCTGACAGCATTGGCAATGTCCGCCGTCAATGTTGAGGCTTGGGACTGCCTCCTGGTAATTATGATTTCGTCAAAGCTCCCCAAAGTCACACTTTCCATGTGGGAGCAATCCGTCCATAATAAGGCCGAAATTCCAACATGGAAGGAATTAGACAACTTCCTGATAAAGCGCCATCGCACTCTGGAAGCAATCGACGACGTCAGGACTAGTGGCTCCTGGCAACTTCCGCCAAGGTCGGGAACACCTACTGCCCCTGCTCGGAGGCTCAATTCATACGAGACTCGAGTGGTTCCGGGCCCCAAGGGTTGCGATCTCTGTTCGAGGGAAAACCACCCCATTCGCTTATGTCCGCGGTTCCTGGAAATGGACGTAAATGGGCGCTCGGACTACATTAAAAGAAAGCAATTATGTTTGCTTCACATGTCACAGCAGACACCACACCCTCTTGCACCGCGGCAATCCATTCGCAACCGCTCCAAATCCGCCTACGCCGCTTACCACTCCAAGTCCGCCTACGTCAACAAACGGCTCAGAGGATCAGTCGAATGTGCAGGTGTGTTTCGCTTCCGGGTCAGGAGCAGTCCTACTGGGCACGGCCCTTATCAACGTGTGCCATTTGGGGTGCACCGTCCAGGCACGAGCACTAATAGACTCAGGGGCCGAAGCGACCTTCATAAAGGAACGACTGTTCAACCTCGTCAAGCCTCCTTTGAAGACGATTCAAGCCCAAGTTTCCGGCCTTAATCAGACCATTTCCGCGCAGTCTACGAAATTGTGCCATTTCTCCATTCGGTCGCCGTCTAGACCCGGGCTGCAATTAGAGACTGCGGCCTACGTTCTTCCGCAGTTGGCAGGAAAACTGCCATCCTACCCGATTCCGCAGGATTTTCTCAAGGGGCTGCCCGACATTCCCCTGGCGGACTCCAACTTCTTTGAGAGCTCCCAAGTCGATGTGTTAATAGGAGCTGACATTCTTCCGTCCATTCTCCTCGGTAATTCCAAGTCTAACATCTGCGGGTCGCTTCTCGGTCAGGAGACCATTTTTGGATGGGTGCTGACAGGCCCATTATCTTCAGCCAACCCCCGCAGCGTGTCTGTTTTTCCACACGAGTTGCCCGCAACCTCAGTGACTCATTGGATTCCAAGGTCATATTCAGCACGATGTCGCCACGCCCACGCAACGCCCAGTCACTGAAGAGCAGATGTACTCGAGGTATACAATCCTAACGATGCCGAGTCTGCAATGGGATTCATCCATTAAAGAAGTGTCGGCGCTTCCTACACCTTAGTGCCGAGAAGCGGCTGCAAGCGGTTCTCGTGAACCGGTATTGCTCGAGCTGCCTGGCCCACGAGCACTCCGACGGATCCTGCGTGGCGACGGCTGTAAGATGTGTGGTCAGGGTCACCACACGCTGCTGCACCCTATGACCGAGGAGCACCGGTTACGGAGCGCGGGAGACAGTACACGGGGTGTCTCGCTCTCTCGTCGGTCGTCGGTCGTCGTCCGCCAACTCCCGGCGCGGTTCGGTTACTTCTCGGCCTTCGTCCGCCACTTTCCGGCATTCACAAGCCGATCCACGGCCATCGACTTCCCGGCGCTCGTCGGCAACTCCTCGGCATTCTTCCGCCACTGGCCGGCAGTCGTCAAGCGCTCCACTGCTTTCGTCCGCCACTCATCGGGTGCCGTCCACCGCTCGTCCGCCCGCGTCATCCGAGCCTAGGCAATTTTCCGCCTCTCCTCGAGGGCCCCGCCGGACGCGGTCGCTGCGCCCACCCTATCGTCGCCGCTGAAGCGGAACAGCACCAACACCGGGACCCGGATCTTCGACACGGGGGCCTTCATCGACCCGTGTATGTCCTCGAGCTGCAGTGATGCATCGCTAACGATGAGGGATCTGTTGCAACCCGAGTGATTGCAAGGGGGCGGGATGTTTATGTAAGGGGCCGTTGGGCCGGGCCAGCGCATCCGCGCTGAAGAGCGCACCCGCACTGAAGAGCTCATCCGCGCTAAAGAGTGCATCCGCGCTCGCCCCTCTATGCATTCTCCCTCTCCCTCGGCTCGAAGGACCACAATGTTTGTAGGGGGCGATGCTGCCGCCAAAGATTCCAGTAAAGATCAAATGTTGAATTAAAAAGTCGGGGGCGTCTTTCAGTGAATTTAACGCGGTCAGCTTTATTGGGCTGCTTACAAGAGATTACTCACTTAACTTAGAAAGAATAAACGCTAAACGTAAATATAAGCCAAAGCGGACGATCGACGACGGCCGACGAGAGAGGGAGAATGCATAGAGGGGCGAGCGCGGATGCACTCTTCAGCGCGGATGCGCTCTTTAGTTCAGCGGCCCAACGGCCCCTCACATAAACAGTAGCTAAAGGATATAGTCGAGCGATAAATCGAGGGAAAGTCGAAGGAAAATTTTATAACGATCTAACAACTAGAAGTTTTTTTGGGCGTGGGTCCAATACAGGCCCAACCACTGTGAGTGGGTAGCTGGCCGACCTGACTGCCGGCTGGGAACACCGTTCGCACTATGATCATCAGTGCGCTGGGGTTCGAGGGGGACTGGCCTCCTGCGCGCAGCCTCTTCACCACCATCGTATGTATATGAGTTGCCCTATGAGTTTTCCTCCGCCGAGTCACATAGCTCCAGGAAGCTTTCCTTTTGCTATCCCGGATGGCCTCCTTCAGGGATCTACGGCGGTCCTTAGTAGTACGATATTGAGTGATGCAAGGGTTTCTCTTACCACTCTTCCTCTTGCATTCGTCCTCGGGTAGCCCCAGTCCTGGGCCCACGCATTGAAGTCCCCTGCTACAAGGACATCAGAATGGGCTGATGTCTTTTGGACTTTGGGCTTTGGGTTAAAAACATTCTTGCCGGCGAAGCTCTTTTCCAGTAGCAAATCTGTTGTTACTGGATAGGCCTCGTTCTTCTTCGGTCTTCTGGACGCGGGTTCGTTTTTTTATTTTTGCCTGTCGGATTACTCTGCGGGTTAAACTTGCGCTTAATTTTAATGTACTGATCTATTCCAGTCTGTGTGCACGGGCCGCTTTGGCACTTTCCAAAGTTGTTGTTTTTATGCTCGATGTAGTCGTTGACGTCGTGGTATTTTTTGACCTTTGGCTTTCAGCGGTCAGTAGAGCCGGGTTGCTCTCGATCGCCGATTTTTCCACCTTGTATCGCGGGTTGAAAAGTAAGAGTAGAAGCCGTTTCTTTGGTTCACTGAACTTCTACGTTCTTTGAACTTCGTTCTTTTGATCGTTGCTCAATGAGCTCCTTGCGTGGCACTTACTTATTTAAAACAATGCACTCGTTTTGGTTGAGAACATCAAAACTATTATAAAAAGCTTGCCTATTGCTTTTAATAAATTGTGGTTCAGCGACTTTTCACTTATATTGGGTTACGCCATATTTTTTGTTTGGTTAACTGTTTTATGTTGCAGTTCTCCCGGATCTTGGGCAAAGCACGTTCGCTCAGTTCGGTAGTTAATCTGTTATTGGCCTATCAGCCTATTGCCGTGAAGAAAAAAAATTGCCAGTGGGAGTGAAACTTCCTGTCTAACCTTCCACCTCTTCTTCATCCACAACTTCAAACTAATCTCGTCAACAACATTCACCTAATTCATCTAGAATACTAGGGGCTGCTTGGAAAACTGTCTATACTAGCAAGGAGACTTCGTTACAGTTGACTCCATTCTCGTTTCTAAAGAAGTAAAATCACAAGATTTATTTGCATTAAAATCATTTTGCCCGGTAAATCTTTATATAAGTTATTATTATTGAGAATCTTTCGTGTGTATTTTAGAATAATTATTTATCAATCTTAACCTATCTCTCCTTTAAATGGTCGTCGTCCCGGCGACCCACTCGTCGTCGGCCCTCGATTTAATGCGGTTTAATGCGTCGAATTGGCTTAGTGGCCATTCCTCAGAAATTCGCATTCTACTGGCGGCCAGTAGGATAAGGCAAATGTTGAGATGGGATCCCGATGACAGTCTTTCTCTGAGGGCCCCAATGTGGTGTAGGTTACTTAGGCTAAGCTCATGGAGAAAAGGGAGGCTGAGCCAGTTGTGGTGAGCAGTCATGTTTACTATCGTCATAGACGATGTGGCAGGTTTCTTCAGTGAGCTCCCCATCAGATTTATGAACCAGGTTCCGTTGAGTGATACCTTGGCAGAGTACGTTAACAGGTAGGTTCTGGATATTTTTTGTTCCCGGCCCTTGTCGTCAGTCACCGTTACGTTACGTAGTCACCGCATAGTTGATTTTTGCTGAGCGCATAGTTCTTGCAGTCGCCGATATTAAAATTTCGTGTTGGGCATTCGGCAATTAAATTTCGCAATAAATAAAATTTATAAAAACACTTCTAATATTTCTAATATTTCTACCAAGAAGCTGTTTGTCTTTGAATTCGCTTTTTTGACGTCGACACTATCTAGAATGGCTGGACTTACTTTATTTAATTTTGCTAGGATTAGGCCATGTTTTCTGTAGGCCTGTAATGATGACTCTATTTTTTTCTAATATGATTTCTAATAAGTGTGTCCGTTTATTTGTTTTGTATTTCTGAATCTGATATATTGCGTTAGCGAGCTCATTTAGACGTTCTTGAAATTTTATTCTGTCTGTTAATTCTGTTAATTCTGTCTGACCTTCTCGGTACTCTCATACTTTTTTCGGAAAGTTTTCCTAGGACCCAGTTTATGTCATTAAGATGGTCCTCTTTTGTCTTCGAGAATATTATGACATTGTCAACATAAACATAGCATATCTTTGAAATTCCATCTCTTAGGACATCATCAATAGCTCATTAGAAAATACTCGGAGCATTTTTTAGCCCAAATGGCAATCTACAGAACTCGTATTTACCATTGTTTGTTGAGAAAGCCGTCTTTAGTCAGTTTCTCTCTGCCAGCTTTATTTGGTGGAAGCCGGCTTTAAGGTTGAGTATTGTAAAAACATTGACTCGACCAGGTTGGACAATATTATCGAAATAGCAGAGATACGGTATCTATCGTTTGCGGTTTTTATACCCTTGCAGAGGGTATTATAATTTTGTCCAAAAGTGTGCAACGCAGTGAAGGAGACATCTCCGACCCTATAAAGTATATATATTCTTGATCAGGATCACCTCCTGAGTTGATATGAGCATGTCCGTCTGTCCGTCTGTCTGTCCGTCTGTCTGTCTGTCCGTTTCTACGCGAACTAGTCTCTCAGTTTTTAAGCTATCGTCTTGAAACTTTGCACACACCCTTCTTTTCTTTGCACGCAGTATATAAGTCGGAACAGCCGGGATCGGATGACTATATCCTATAGCTGCCATATAACTGATTGATCGGAAATGCTACAACTTCGGTGTTTTTAAAGGTAGAGAATTCGGATTCGGTACGAATGCTATTTTTGCGTATGAGTGCGTATTCCTTGTCACTAAGTGCCTTTTCGACAAAAGTAGTGATCTCATCAAGTGCCGTTTCCGTGGATCGGCCTTTCCTATACGCATGCTGTGATCCCGAGATATCATCTGGGTTGATAGTAAGATTAATATGGAGGCTGATTAGTCTCTCCATTGTCTTGAGAAGGAAGGACGACAGGATTATTGGTTTGAAGTCCTTATGGGTGCAGTGCGATGGTTTTCCCGCCTTGGGTATAAATACGACTTTCGTCCGCAACCACATTGCGGGTACGATGCCTCTCTGAAAATTGCTGAGAAAGCTTTCTTAACCAAAGACCTCAGATTGGGACCGGCTTTAATTAGTTGAGCCGGGACAATGCCATCTGGGCCTGGGGATTTGAAAGGCTTGAAGCTATTTATCGCCCAGTTGAGATACCTGTCATTCAATAGGTATTCAAGTTGGTTAGGGAGGGAGGGGCTATCCCCCTGTCTCTGCATTTCCAGGGTTGTTTCTTCTAGAGAGCGTCCCGGAAAATGTGCCTCTGTGAGAGCCTCTAACGTTTCTTTGCTGGACGATGTCCAGTTACCTTCTGAGGTTTTAATATATCCTACATTTGGTGCAGTAGTTGCGAGGACCTTTCGGAGTCGGGAGGCCTCTGATGTTTGCTGAATGTTCGTGCAGAACTTGGTCCAGGCATTCCTTTTTGCCTTGCGAAGTTCTTTGTTATACTGCCTAAGGTTCGTGTTAATTGATTTGTTATTTATTGAAGTTGGCGAAAATTTTGAATTGTAGTTTATAGTTGAATTGTATTTTTAGTTGTTAGTCTCTAAATTTACTCTAAGATAGCTTAGAGCGGAGCGGGAGCGAAAACTCATATTCGCTCTGGTGCGAATTCGCCCCGCTTCGCCGCAACAGATAAGTTAGGCTTAAGATTAGAGAAAAATATAATCGAATTTATAACTTTGAAGAGGCAAGACCATTTCTTTCGTTTTCGTTTTCGCCCAGTTTTTTAAATATTAAGCAACCACCCTTTTTTTTATTGGAAAGTGTGAGATAAAACAATCAATCAAAACAATAAACACACATAAAAAAGTGACAGTGACGCTGTGTTATTACACACAAAAAAGAACCAATTTAAAGACTGGTCGCGACGCGTCCGTGAAGTGCAAAATAAAAAAACAAAATTCACCGCGTCGTGAAACCGCCTCAAGCCTCCAGGATCATCACCGCAGGATCATTGCCACTCATCGAAGACCATCTACTTCCATGCCGTGCACCTGCATCGACTGCAACAGGAAAGTGGCAGCGTGCTTAAAGGATCCCAAGGCAGAACCCCAGGTATTTGTGCAAACAATTGAAAGTTGAGAAAAGACAAATTAAATCTTCGTCTTGTGCTGGAATATTGCACCCTCCTTTCAATTCTTGGCGCATACGTACTTGAAATTAGTAGAGCTTAAAAATTTGAATAGTTTAGTTAAAATTATTGACAAACTGCCTGTGGCTAAAATTGACAAAAAACATAAATACATATCCACATCACTGTCGCCCCCCCCTTTACCCCTCGTTCGTTTTTCGCCAAACAAAATAGTAAAATTTAGTGCAGCCAAACATCTATTTATATACAAATATATGTACAAATATAATACATATTTAGTTGCATAACTAATTCGGCCTACATACAAATATATGCAACGGTAACATTTTCGTTTTCGCTTCAACCGTTGTCCGTTGTCCTTTCCATTTTAAAATGGAAAGTAATAAACAGAAAGTAAAAGTCACGACTCTTGATGACTTAAGAAGAAGATTAGATGTCAGGGTAAAAAGCATTCGCCGGTTAGAGGAACGTTTGGAAGCTGGGTCAGTTCCTTTAGTGAAGACCGAGCTAGAGTGCAGGCTTCAGGTTTTAAATGAGACAATATTTAAGGCAAATGAGTTGCAAGACCAGATCGAGCAATTAGATGAGGAAGATGAATTTGGAGCCGAGTTGGAAGAATTAGAGATAACAACTAAGGCAAGGGTGATGTCATTATTAAATGCCTTCACGTTAGCTGAAGAGTCCCCACCAGCTAATGCAAGTTCTGCACCGGTTGCAGCCCCAACACGAGCTCGACTTCCCAGTTTGGCATTGCCAAAATTCAGTGGAAACTATTCGGAGTTTAAAAATTTCATGAGTCTCTTTGAGACATTTGTAGACAAGGATGTGAACATTTCTGTTATCGAGAAATTTAACCATTTAATTTCTTGCCTCTCTGGTGAAGCCTTAGGAACTATCAAGGCATTCCAAGTCACCGAGAGTAATTATGACAAAGCTATTGCTAGTCTGAAAAGAGTTTACGATAACGAATGTCTCATCTTTGCTAACCAAATAAGCAAATTATTCAGCCTTCCGAAAGTTTCCCAGCCGTCTGCGTCGTCGTTGAGAGGTCTCATCGATAAAGTGTCATCGACCTATGGGTCACTATTATCCATAGGAGATGACACTAAAATTGCAAACTCAATGATCATTTACTTAGTTTTGAGTAGAGTAGATCCAGTGACCAGTCTTAGGTTCCGGCTGAACAGATTCGCTCTCATAGCCGACATAAAAAAGATGTATCGCCAAGTAATGGTAAATGAAGCCGATAGGCGATACCAGTTGATAGTGTGGAGGAAAGACCCATCAGAGTCCTTGAAACTGTGCAAGCTCAACACCGTTACATATGGCAATGCGCCATCCCCATTCCTGGCCATAAGGTGTTTAAAGAGGTTGAGTAAATCTGTGAAAAATACATTCCCTCGAGCTGCCGAAGTTATTGGGTCCGACTTTTACGTCGACGACATGTTAACGGGTGCTGGTTGCATTGAGGAGCTAAGGACAATTAAGTCTGAAGTAACTCAGGTTCTTCAAAACGCTGGGTTTGAATTGAGCAAGTGGTTTTCAAACTAGCCTGAAGTTACTGCATCCGAGAGCACGGTTAAGCCAACTACACTTTCGGACTCAGAACTGACTAAAGCACTCGGAATCGCTTGGGTTCCTAAAGAAGATGTATTTAAATTTGAAATTGATGCTTTAGTCATGGGTCAAAGGGCGACCAAGCACCAAACATCCTGTCGGTGACATCGAAGCTGTTTGACCCCCTTGGCTTATTAAGCCCTATACTTATAAAAGGAAAGATTCTATTGCAGAAACTTTGGCCAAATAAGCTAGATTGGGATGAGTCAATTCCACAGCACTTAGAAACGGCGTGGAACAAAATACAAATTGCCTTGTCGCAATTAGAGGACATCTCAATACCGATTCAAATTCATGCCTTTTCTGACGCATCGATGAGAGCCTATGGAGCCTGTGTCTATATTCGTTGCGAATCTGCAGAAGGTATTAAAGTTTCATTGTTGACGGCAAAGTCCAAAGTAGCGCCGCTCAAGGCAAAGACGCTCCCCCGTCTTGAGTTATGTGCCGCTCACCTTCTCGCAGATCTCTGCCGCAAGATAAAGCCTCTAATAAAAGTTCCGATCGAACGAAGTGTATTTTGGTCGGATTCAGAAGTAACTCTTCATTGGATTCGTTCCCATCCATCGTCTTGTCAACGTTCGTATCGAATAGAGTAGCTGAAATTCAAGAGTAGTCAGAGGATAGCACGTGGCGGCATGTACCAACTAAACAGAACCCGGCAGATATAGTGTCCAGAGGTGGAGACGTAAAGGAGACTGTAGAATCGATCTGGTTTACAGGTCCATCGTTTTTAAAGGAACCGGAAGATAAGTGGCCGACGAGCCCCCGGGTTGATCTGTCACCAGAACTTCTACAGATGGAAGCGAAAAAAATGCGGTCGGATTAACCGCAATCGTATCTACCTCAGATTTATTGGAAGTGATAGAAGGTTATTCCTCTCACCTAAAACTGCTGCGAGTGTTCGTTTATATGTTCCGCTTTATAAGGAAATCGAAGAAATTAGTAGTGAATTCTGATATTGTTCCCTCACCTGTCGAATATAATGAAGCATTTAAGAAAATAGTCGAAATAGTCCAAGAGCACGAGTATAAAGATGAAATAGAAAAGATCCGAAAAAATTTAAGTGTTAGCCCTAGCCTACAAAAGCTATATCCCTTTTTACACGAATCTTCAGAGGCTGGGCTTACCTTTTCCTTGTTGCGGGTTGGGGGGCGACTAGCTAATGCTCCTATATCGTACGATGCCAAGTTTCCAGTATTGTTGACAAAACGCTCTCAATTTGTTCAGAGCTACGTCCGATACTTGCACGAGTCGAATTTTCATGTGGGTCCACGAGCACTTGTGAGTCTTTTGCGCGACAGCGCATATGGATCGTAAATGCGCAGGAAGTCTGCAGTCAGACAGTACGGTCATGCATACGCTGCTTTAAATGCAAGCCTCGTCTGATGACTCAAATCATGGGTGATTTACCCTTAGATAGAATTCGTGCTCTCCGCCCATTCTCCATATGTGGTGTTGATTTTTGTGGCCCTATTGATACGACATTGAAAATTCGTGGTAGGCCACCCTATAAGTCCTACATTGCCTTATTTGTTTGTTTTGCGTCCAAGGCAGTTCATTTAGAAGTAGTTTCCGACCTTTCAACTGATTCCTTTTTATTGGCTTTTCAAAGGTTCGTTGGGCGCCGATTGGTCCGCAGATCGTGCACTGCGACAACGCGACGAACTTCGTCGGAGCGAGTCGCCACTTCGCGGACCTTCGTCGGAGAATCGAGGACGTGGTCGACGCGGTCACGCAATACGCATCAAAAAACGGATGCGTATTTGCGTTCATACCGCTGCGGGCTCCGCACATGGACGGACTATGGGAGGCAGGTGTGAAGTCTGCAAAACACCTACTCCTACGAGCGGTAGGGAACGCCAGACTGACCGCGGAGGAGCTGCAGACCGTACTCGTTGGAGTCGAGGCCGTCCTGAACTCACGACCCCTGGGGGCTCTGAGTCAGGACCCAAGCGACGGCGAGGCGCTTACTCCCGGGCACCTGTTGCCAGGCGGGCCGCTCATCGCCCCACCAGCACCGCGGACCCCGGACCAGCAGGGTCTAACGTGCTTGCGGCGATGGCGGCTTGTCTCGTCAATCAAGCAAATGTTTTGGCAGCGATGGTCCCGGGAGTACGTCTTGGGCCTACAGGCGCGGTCGAAGTGGCACAAGGAGGACAAGGAGGACGACATCCGGACGGGCGAGCTGGTCCTGATCGCAGAGGATCACCAGCCGCCACAACAGTGGCTCACGGGACGAGTAGGAGCAACACACGCCGGCGCGGACGGAAGGGTGAGGGTCGCCGTCGTCCGAACTAGCTCTGGAGCGGAATACAGGAGAGCGGTCCACAAGCTGGCGCGGCTGCCAGTTGGTTGAAGCCTGATGGAGGCCTTCAACGGGGCCGGTGTTAATTGATTTGTTATTTATTGAAGTTGGCGAAAATTTTGAATTGTAGTTTATAGTTGAATTGTATTTGTAGTTGTTAGTCTCTAAATTTACTCTAAGATAGCTTAAAGCGGAGCGGGAGCGAAAGCTCATATTCGCTCTGGTGCGAATTCGCCCCGCTTCGCCGCAATAGATAAGTTAGGCTTAAAATTAGAGAAAAATATAATCGAATTTATAACGTTGAAGAGGCAAGACCATTTCTTTCGTTTTCGTTTCGCCCAGTTTTTTAAATATTAAGCAGCCACCCTTTTTTTGTTATTGGAAAGTGTGAGATAAAACAATCTCATTGAACAGTTCGCTTTATACGTCTCCCAGGCTGCCACCGAGTTTGTCTTGCTGGCAAAATTAAAGGTCTTGCGGGCCATAGTCCTAAAGGTCGCAAGTGTTTGCGACCACCATGGTGGTTTCTTTGACTTGCTGTTGCCCGATCTGCTTTTGGGACAAGCTTTATTGAATGCCCTGGCGCACGCTGTCGTAAGCGTGTTCACCATAGCAACTAGGGCTTCCCTACTGTCAGCGTCCCTTGTTGGAGGTTTCCCCAAGGTTCTTTCTAGTTTTTTCCTGTATAACTCCCAGTTCGTTTCCTCGGGTTGCGTACCGTTGGTCGATTAAGGTTCTCAAAATTGACCACTAATTCTATGTATCGATGGTCCGAAAAGTAGTGTTTCTCTAGGACTCCCCATCTAACAATCCTGTCTGTTAGGGAGTCAGAGTAAAGAGTAACGTCAAGTACTTCCCTTCTGTTCTTGACTATGCAGGTGGGTTCTGTACCCTTGTTACCCACCAGAAGATAGGAGCTTAGGATAAAATCGAAGATTGACTCACCCCTCTCGTTCGTGTCAGTGCTTCCCCACTGATGATGATGGGCGTTAGCATCGCAACCTATGATCAGGTCGATCTTGTGCTTCCTGCTGTCTTGCACCAGCTGTTTGAGTAGCGGGTGGGGGGGAGAAGGCCTCCTGGTCGTGGCCCATATACGCCGAACGTACCCTATGAGGGCCATTTAGGCTCTCTATGGCTGCGGCTACGTGGTCTTCATTGCTGAAATTGGGTAGAAAAATGAGGTTAAGGTTCTTTTTTGCGAGGATGCAGGCTTGCCTTTTACCTGTTGTATCGGCTTTGCATAGCCTATACTCCGACGCCCCCAACCCAAGAATCCCTTCTCCAAGGATCCAGGGTTCCTGGATGAGGGCCACATCAGCTCCACTCTCGGCGAGGTAGCGTAGGAGGGCAGCTGACGACGCTTTACTGTGATGGAGGTTTATTTGCAAGATCGTCAGGGACATTCTTTCAATTCTCCACCATAGTAACTACTGCCTCCGTCTCGGAGCTCAGCAGAGAGTCCTCCTCCATTCCGACTCCATTAAGTGCCCTTGCCAAGTCGCTTTCCTCGGAGGTGTACCCTTTCAGGATGTCCTCCTCCTCATCCGACATTCCTTCTGGGTGCCCCTCTTCGGTCGGCTCCTCCAAGTCTGGCTCTTGCGTGCCTGCCTCCAGCTCTATACCTCCTGGCTTGGCCTTCGCATCGGTTTTGTAGATACGGACCGAAACGTATTTGAATCCGTACTTCAGCCGGTGCTCCGTCCCCTCCAGGGCTTTTACGGTCTCCTCGTTTAGTGTGAGGACGACCTGCCTTCGCAGTCCCACCGCTTCCTCGACCTTGGCGACTCTCCAGTCCGCCGTGGCAAGCGTCGGATTGCCTATCCTAAGCACAGTTATGATGGTCTTAGGGTCGGCTGGCTTTTCAGTGAGCCACACTCGCGCCCTCGGTTTGCTTGGGATCTCGTCCCAGTCAACCGCCACTAACTTAGCTCCAGGGTAAACCTCTCCAAGCGATGCAACCATACGCTTGTATGTCTCTACCGATCGCGCGTCTTGGCAGGCAATTACCTTGTCGGTACCCTGATACCATCCGTCTTCGCATTCTGGTGGGGGTCCACCGCATCTCAGCATCTCCTTCACGAAGAGCCCGTGAAACTCGTTTACCACTCGTCGCCAAAGGTCCTTGGGGATGAGCCTATCCTTGGAGCCCTTGTCCAGGACTCCAATTAGGGTTCTTCCCTTCGTCACCTCGGCGAACGAGCGGTTAGACGGCTGCGGCTGGGCCTTCCTTTTCTTAGCCTGGGGGCTTCTCCTTCCGTGGACCCGCCGGTTAGTTTAGAGGTTGACCCTGGGGTCTTCCTCTCCACGCCGTTCGGAGCCCCGCTTTGGAAGATGAAGCCTTGGCAACCTCCTCCGCACCGGCGCGTCCCGCCTCCAGATGTTGCCCCTCTGTGGGGGGCTTCTTCATCTCAGCAACTCCTTGGCTTTTGAGGGCCTTGGAGTTTGACGGGTCAGTGACCCCATTTCCGGTCTTTTTTAGGGAGCTCCGTTCTCCACTTAGGTTTTTGTTTGGAATGGTAGTGTTCATATTTTGGTCCCACGAGTAGGCGGGAAGGGGTTCGTCCATCATGACATACCCCGCTTGTCACGATAAGCCTGGTTAAAACTGGGAGGTCGGCCGGTCCCCCAGAGTTCGGATATTAACGTCCGAGCCCCCCCTCGGACACGCATCCTTCGGCATATGCTGTTCCACCTTGGATTGGTGTGATTTAAGGAAGCGAGTGTTCTTCTCCCCGCCCGACTACCATTAGCCAGCATCCTCGGCAGAGACATGACCGTACCGGGACCTGTTACCAGCCGCCCTAACGTGGAGAGTATAGTCGCACTACCAGCGGGGTACACAGTTACGGCACGCAATTGCTTTCGTGTAGGTCCCCCTGTTGTACCCGTTGGCTGACGGCCCACTGTAACGATCTAACAACTAGAAGTATTTTTGGGCGTGGGTCCCATACAGGCCCAATCACTGTGTGTGGGTAGCTGGCCGACCTGACTGCCGGCTGGGAACACCGTTCGCACTATGATCATCAGTGCGCTGGGGTTCGAGGGGGACTGGCCTCCTGCGCGCAGCCTCTTCACCACCATCCTATATGAGTTGCCCTATGAGTTTTCCTCCGCCGAGTCACAAGCTCCAGGAAGCTTTCCTTTTGCTATCCCGGATGGCCTTCTTGAGGGATCTACGGCGGTCCTTAGTAGTACGATATTGAGTGATGCAAGGGTTTCTCTTAACACTCTTCCTCTTGCATTCGTCCTCCGGTAGCCCCAGTCATGGGCCCACGCATTGAAGTCCCCTGCTACAAGGACATCAGAACGGGCTGATGTCTTTTGGACATGTCTTTGGACGAAGCTCTTTTCCAGTAGCAAATCTGTTGCTACTGGATAGGCCTGGTTCTTCTTCGGTCTTCTGGACGCGGTTTAATTTTTTTATTTTTGCCTGTCGGATTACGGAATACTTTTAAAATATTTTTTTTTTTTGGTGATTTGCCATTTCGTTCTTTATTGATGAAAATATTTTATTCTAGAACGGGACAGAGCCATAAGCTTACAAAACAATAATCTATTCTAATTTTTTGTTTCGGATGACTCTGACGATATCACCTGCGTCAGGGACCTACCTTTTTTTTATATGCATACTTGGCATGCTATAAAGTGTATTAAACTACACAAGAATAAATTAAACAAAATATTTTCAAATAGTTTATGATGCCTATAAAAACATATTTGAAAATTTAAACGATCGCATTATTTTTTATTACAGAAAATTTTTTTTGAAATAACCTCTAAAAAGTAGGCCGGAACATGAGACTACATCCTTAAGTAAATTAAATAAAACCTAAAAGTTTTTTTTGCGCCAAATTTTTATTCTGTACCAGTATATTTCTAATTTAATTTTACTTGCTTTTTTGGAGCGCATTTAGAGGCCCATTTCGAAGATTATTTACCATTGCTCAAAAGGCGCATTCTACTGTGAGATATTGTAAAGATGCCGACCGTTGCCTAAAAATAATGTTTCTCAATAATTTTCTTATAATTTTAAGTCTGAAATATAAGATGTTTTCGTGCTCATTTAAATATGTATATTCTCGAGCATATGAGAACTATCAATCAACGGCAAAAATAATAAAACGAGCGCCACCGAGAAAAAAGGGAGAGAATGCGATCGAAAGAAGGGTCCCAAACACGATGGCAAATGCAAGTGGCCCACTGATTTAAAGGGTAAAGAACGAAGTGATAGCGCCGGGACAGACGTGATTTCTTCATTCTGAGCAAAATTGCATGCGAAAAAGTATATTATTTGTCACTTTACACACCTTTTAAATATAAATTAACAACAATGGCCCGCAGCAAAGCTTTAACTGCTGGTGAATAAGGTGTTGAAGACTGTAATCTAACATACAGAGAGGAGATGGAACATCGGACGTTTGAACTTGCCGTGAGATAAAGGGAGAAATGGGGCTGTAAGGCCTTCGCCCGCACATACCACAACTTGATAAGTTCCAAACTGGTATAGAAACTACCCTGCTCAGGGTTAAATGGGAAGCACCCTAAGCTGAATCACAAAAGCAGGACCGCAGGCGCTGTAGTTTCTCAACCCGACCAATAAATGGGTTGGCATCTGCAATAGCTGAGAACATCGAACTCAAGCCATTCGGAATATCCTTTGGTGAATGCGGGAAGCGGCAACGTCTGGACAGCCGAAAGCTTGCTCAGAATTCGTTAACTATTGATCGGCCGGGCAGAAAATTAGAGCACAGGATTACTTCCTCATCAATGATACCCATTACTTCCCTTGCCAAGTCGTTAAATGTGATGCGCAGTTTATTCCTCAGCTCCTTGACATCTAGTTCCGGCAGCTCCCTATGAGCAACCTTAAACTCCAATACAAGGCCTTCAAATTCTTCCGGCCGAACGCTTAGCATTGCAGCAAGAGTGGCTTTCACCATTTTTTAAGCCTGGTGCATCTATGCAAATCCTCAAGCATTACGACAAGGCCTTGACGCAAAAATGCCACCCTGCTCGTCGAAACGGATTCCATGATTCCATGGGGTCCTAGAACGGGTTAATCTTTAATAAATTACTTGTTGAATGTTCTTCCCAGTATTAATTTGCAGTGCGTGTACCACTGTGCAAGCAAGTCAGGTACTTCGGTTGGGTTGGCCAAGCTTGGTCTAATACTTATGTATATTTATGGTAGGCTGCAGGGGATCGGTTTTAAGCTATGCTGTTTATGTCGTGTTTCCGCATTTCCCAATCATGTTTAATACTTGAACAGGTATAAAAATGTACATTTATGATGGTTGATGTCGTGATGTCGCCCAGAAAAAAGACGATTTCTTGGTTTTTGGAAACAAGTTTTCAATAAAACGTTGAATTTGTTACTATGTATATATATACTATATGTATATGGAGCATATAGATGGGACATCAAGGCCCAAAACGGTCCATTTTTAACGTCGAGCTTGTTGGAGAGGGGGGAATGCACATACATACGATTCTATTTTTAGAACATTTGCATGTATGCGTCAAAAAATGAGTGTGCTATTGTATGTATGTGTTTCTGTTCGCACAACGGCTTAAAAATGTTTTAACTTCCAATTTTCATTTTCAATTTCTCATCATTTCTGTTTACAATGCGGCGATGTGATAAAGACACAAATAGTGCTTTTGTTCGCCGCCGATCTACTCAGGGTGGGTACCCTAATGCGTAGAGTAGTTGCTCTCTGTAAAATTTTTCAACGTTCGAATACTGCTTAGGATGTCGATGTTTTTCTTTTTTTTTAATTATCTTTAAGCTTTTAATTATGTTTATCTTTAATTGCAGTATTAAAGAAAACAATTTTTAATTATCACCGGTAAACAAAATTCCAAGGGAGTCCGTCAGTCAATTTGTCATCCGACACGTCAGTCCATATTTTCCTCATTCCGCTAATTTCTCATAATTTTAAACATAATTTTTTTTGCAACAATAGTAATAAAATGAAATTAAAAACAAGAAAGAAAAGCTAACTTCGGGCGGAGCCGAAGTTGATATAGCCTTGCAGTTAAAACTTACTTGCAGGATTAAATTGGCCGATCCTTATGAGAATATAATAATATATTTCCGAGTTCAGATTTTGTACATATGCTACTTTTGGCAAAATAATACGACCTACCAAATTTCATAAGGATCGGCTGACTATATCCTATAGCTGCCATATAACTGATTGATCGGAAATGGTATAACTTTGGTGTTTTTAGAGATTTTGTACGAATGCTACTTTTGGCAAAATAATACAACATGCCGAATTTCATAAGGATCAGCCGACCATTTCCGATCGTTCAGTTATATGGCAGCTATAAGATATAGTCGGCCGATCGTTATGCAATTCGGTAGGTTGGATCAACTGACCAAAAATAGAATCTGTACGAAGTTCCAACTTTCTGTCTTCAAAAACACGAAAGTTGGGTAATTTCCGATTGTTCAGTTATATGGCAGCTATAGGATATAGTCGGCTGATCGTTATGAAATTCGGCATGTTGTATTATTTTGCCAAAAGTAGCATTCGTACAAAATCTCTAAAAACACCGAAGTTATACCATTTCCGATCAATCAGTTATATAGCAGCTTTAGGATATAGTCGGCCGATCCTTATGAAATTTGGTAGGTCGTATTATTTTGTCAAAAATAGCATTCGTACCAAATCTGAACTCTCCAAATCTGAACGGACAGACGGACATGCTCATATTAACTCAGGAGGTGATCCTGATCAAGAATATATATACTTTATAGGGTCGGAGATGTCTCCTTCACTGCGTTGCACACTTTTGACCAAAATTATAATACCCTCTGCAAGGGTATAATAACAAGAAAGGAAAATTAACTTCGGGCGGAGCCGAAGTTGATATACCCTTCCAGTTAAAACCGGATATATATCGCAAACATCGGATTAAATTGGCTGATCCTTATGAGAATACCATAATATTACCAATTTATTACAATAAACAATCTAACACAAAGTACGAAGCTTCCATCTTCAAAAATACCAATGTTGGTATTTTTACCAAATACCATTTCCGATCCTTCAGTTATATGGCAGCTATAGGATATAGTCGGCCGATCCTTATGAAATTTGGCATGTGGTATTATTTTGCAAAAATAGCATTCGTACAAAATCTGAACTCTTTAACTTTAAAAACACCAAAGTTATTCCGATCAATCAGTTATATGGCAGCTATTGGATATAGTCGGCCGATCCCTGCCGTTCCGACTTATTTACTGCGTTCAAAGGAAAGAAGGGTGTGTGCAAAGTTTCAAGACGATAGCCTTAAAACTGAGAGAATAGTTCGCGTAGAAACGGACAGCCAGACGGACAGACGGACATGCTTATATCAACTCAGGTGATCCTGATCAAGAATATATATACTTTATGGGGTCGGAGATGTCTCCTTCACTGCGTTGCACACTTTTGACCAAAATTGTATTACCCTCTGCAAGGGTATAAAAATAATCATAAAACTAAAACTTTTTAAAAATTGAATCGCCAACCGCTCACTGACAAAATCGAACCCAGAACCCCAAGAATAAGAAGAGCGCGCTTTCCATCTAGGCTACCCTCTAAGTTGATCTAACGGTACTTAAAGTTGGCTTGAAAGTAAGCGCGAGAATTCATACCAAAAACAGAGCTGAAGTGTAAAGTTAGAAGAAGATATTTCTGATCTCTTTGCTCTCACACTGGTTCGATTTGAACGTTTAAAACTTTCATTGTTGCTAATATGTTACGTTCTAAAAATAGAATTCTCTTATTCTCTTCCACGACTCGGCCTGCTAATATGCCGTAGAAACCGCACTTATAAAGATTTTTACAGCGGGTCCCACTACGAACTGATGCGATTTTAAGGTGATTTTTGTATTTTTCTTGATTGGATTATACATTTTGGAAAACACTTTAAAAGAATAAAAATATAATAAAAATAGATTTAAAACAAAAAAAAAAAGTTGACGTTCCGAGTCTGATTTGAACTCATTTTAGCACATCAGCCTAGAACTTTACCACTAGGCTATCCTAGGCTATTCGATGTCGCGCGAAAAATTTCTCAAACTTAACTTGTCGCGCTGTAGAACCCCCTCGTTCCAGCGGTCGTTATTCTGGGGTTATCGTTTTTCTGAGAGAATGTGATTGGTGCTTTTCGTCCAAAAGCTAGGTCCACAGCTTTAACCACATTGGCTCCGTTGTCGGTTACAACGGCCGTCACTAAATGTTTATCAATGTTCCAATCAATGCAGCAGCTTTCCAACACATCACAGAGGTAAGCTGAATTGTGCCGCTCTGTTAGTTCCACAATCATTATTACATCATTTCATTTTGTAATTAAAAATGCACAGCATACATGGGCACAAAATATAACGGCCAGACAACAAATTACAACAACAACCACCACCCTTTCTTTAAGGGAAAAGGAAATTAAAAGCTTTCCTTTAACGTTTTTCTCTAACTCGACGTGCATATCGTTCTCCCATTTTTTTATAGTAGCACGCGAAGGTATTTTGTGCATATCGTTCTCCCATTTTTTTATAGTAGCACGCGAAGGTATTTTGTACATTGGTGCCACAGTTTTCATTAAATGGATGAATGTCTCGTTGTCTACTATGGAAAACGGTTGCATGCCTTTTGCAATCATATAAACGTCAATTTGTGACAAATTACCGTCGTTAATTTGTTTAGTTTTTTGTCCATCTCTGACAAATTCTGATGCATTCTTGAAACATTACATTATTGACATTTGGCATGCCATCCGTTTGGTTCTTTCTGGTCGATTTTCACGTCGTCTAAAGTTACTTTATGTAGTGCACGCAGATGATCTTGCATATTAGTAGTATTTCCGGACGTTTTTAACTCCTTTGCACATATGTTACACTTGAAACTAATTCTGTTAATTTTTTTGAATACCAACAAAAGCTGGTCTTTGACGTTACTCTGGTATTTGTAATTGTTATATATATCCATTTGAAACTTATAACTATACTTACGTTGGCATTTCTATTTTATTTTTTAAGTTTTTCACTGTACCATCAAACCAACTTGACACAATATACGTATTCGGAAAACATCGCTAAGAAATGCGATGCATCGATGTTCGATGCATTGATGTTTTCGGCATAACTAACCCCGACTCTTCTCCCAGCATTCTTTCCCGTCTTGAAGCAGCAGCTCCACTAGCTTTGGCTCTATACTTAATTGCGTAATTATCGGGTGCAAGGTGGTGCAGTAGTGATTTGTTCAAACAAAAACGGGTGGATAGTTGTTTTTAATAAATAAGTGCTACGAAAATGATCTCAATGAGCAACGATCAAACAAAAACTGAAAAGAACTTCCGATTCGTGTCCAAATATCTTGACAATGCTAAGAAAAACTATTGTTGAGTTGAATTGTCACATGCGACAAGCGACAGCAACGCACAATCAAAATCAAGCAAACAGATTGTGTATATTCCATCAAAAGTTACGCCAGACGTCTTCTTCTTCAAAGCTGCGAGGCTCAAAGCTCTGGAATGGAAATTCAATTCAGCCTAATTCACAAAGCACTCAACAGGCCCCAGAACACCCACATAACTAAACAAAAACTATGGAGCTAATGTCATTCATGAAACGGTAATACAGCTGCTCGTAGCCCAACAGTCTAAATCGGAAGGACAATTTATGGACTTCTTAAATTTACTTGGGGATCGTTTTATAGCCGCAGGAGACTACAATGCCAAACACACGCACTGGGGATCACGTCTAGTGACTCCCAAACGAAGGAAACTGTACACTGCAATTATAAATGTGAGAAATAAACTGACTACGTTTCCCTTGAAAATCCCATACTGCGACATACTGGCCAACCGACCCACGCAAGCTCCCTGACCTTATTGACAAAAAACATACCTCGCAATCCAATAAGTCTCGGACCTATCATCAGACTCGCCTGTGCTTTTAACGCTTCTTCAAAGCCCCGAAATAACCGAACACCCTTTCGCAGCGACGAGGACCGAGCTGAAACATTCGCTACACATCTCCAAAGTGTCTTCCAGCCAAACCCTGCCTCGAATACATCCACTCCTGCCAACAGCCCCTTCGTTCCGGCCGAACGAAATAAAAAAGTCATAAGAGTGCTCAAACGAAAATTGGCGTCTTGTGGAGACCTACTGACGCCAAAGATGTTGATGGAACTTCCAAAATGCGCTATAGAGTTCGTCTGCAAGCTATTTAATGGGATCATTAATCTTGGCTATTTCCCAAAAGATTGGAAGAAATCCATTATCATAATGATACCGAAGCCTGGAAAAGACCAAACAATTCCTACATGGTATCTTGTTTGATATCTTGTTTGATAGCCTTTTATCTTGTTTGTCTAAATTGTTTGAAAAATGCTTGTTAAATCGCATAATACCACATCTGGAAGCTTGCAATATTATCCCGCCACACCAATTTGGCTTCCGAAGAAACCATGGAACCATCGAACAAGTGAACAGATTAACATCCGAAATACGCTCAGCCTTCGAACAGCGAGAATACTGTAGCACTATTTTTCTCGACATATCTGAAGCTTTCGACCGAGTTTGGCTTAATGGACTCATGCACAAAATTAAAACGTATTTGCCTACATACACCCAAAATCTACTGGAATCATACCTCTACAATAGAGTGAAATGCAACGCAGCTACATCGGGCGACTACATCGTCAAAGCTGGAGTTCCCCAAGGAAGCGCACTCGGCCCTTGTCTATATATTTTTTATACTGCTGATATTCCTACGAACAAACAACTAACAACGTTACCATTCGCCGACGATACCGCTATCCTTAGTCGCTCCAGATTCCCAATGCAAGCAACAACCCAACCCAGCTAATCATCTAATAGTAGTGGAAAGGTGGCTGTCCTTCTGGCGCATTAAAATAAACGAACAAAAGTGTAAACATATAACGTTTACCCTTAATAGACAAACATGCCCTCCGCTTTTACTAAACGGTATGCAGATCCCTCAAAATAACTAAGTAACTTTCCTTACTTACTTTCCTCCTTAACTTTCCACCTTGATAGAAGACTAACCTGGCGTCAGTACATCGAATGCAAGAAGATGCACCTAAAACTTAAAGCAGCCTCCACTGGATCATAAACTCACGATCGCCACTGTGTCTGGACTACAAGTTACTACTCTACAATTCAGTCCTAAAGCCAATCTGGACGTATGGCTTCCAGCTGTGGGGGATCATGAGCAGCAGCCACACAGACATCATACAGCGCGCACAATCAAAAATCTTGAGAACTATCACTGGGGCACCTTGGTATGTTCGCAGCGAAAACATCCACCGGGAACTGGGCATCGACTCAGACGAAATCCAGAAGCAAAAAAAGTCCTACAAAGAAAAACGGTCGTCACACCCGAATTTCCTCGCTCTGGGATTGACTCGGGTTTCTAGCGGATCCCACCTGTGGATTTCCCAAAAAAATTGAAAGAAACCCATTACACAGTTCAACAGTGATTTTAAACCTTTAAAGTGACATAAGTAATTGATTATCTGGTCGAATACAACACAAAACCGTGAAACACTCAAACAATCTTTATTTATTTAAACAAGAAAAAAAATCTTACTTTGGGCGGAGCCATAGTTGATATACCCTTGCAGTTAATACCGGATATACATTGGTGAAATCGGATAATAACCAATTTGTTACAGTAAGAAATCTAAAATAAAGTCCCAAGCTTCTATCTTCAAGAACACCAAAGTTGGCATTTTTACTAAATGCCAAATACGAATTCCGATCGTTCAGTTATATGGCAGCTATAGGATATAGTCGGTTGATCCTTATGAAATTTAGCATGTTCTATTATTTTGCCAAAAATAGCATGCGTACTAAATCTCTAAAAATACCGAAGCAATAGCATTTCCGATCAATCAGTTATATGGCAGCTATAGGCCGTTCCGACTTATATACTGCGTGCAAAGAAAAGAAGGATGTGTGCAAAGTTTCAAGACGATAGCTTTAAAACGATAGCAGACGGACAGCCAGACGGACATGCTTATATCAACTCAAGAGGTGATCCTAAATAAAAATATTTATACTTTATAGGGTCGGAGATGTCTCCTTCACTGCGTTGCACACTTTTCGACAAAATTATAGTACCCTCTGCAAGGGTATAAAAAAAACTTTTTTGCTATATAAGATTCCTAAACGTGCAATTTTAATCCGAAAAAAAACAAAGGAAACATCGAGCAAGTGAACAAATTTACATCGGAAATACTCTCAGCCTCTGAACATCCAGAATATTGTAGCGCTTTTTTTTTTCAAACGTATCCCAAGCTTTCGACCGAGTTAGTTTAAATGAACTTATGCAAAAAATTAAAACTTCTACAAAACTTCTACAAATTATTAACTTCTACGTTGTCCGATGATACTGCTATTCTTAGACGCTCCAGATTCCCAACGCAAGCAACAAACCAACTCGCTATAGCAATAGGAGATACAAATATTCGCGAGAGCGAGATACTGCTCTAGCGTAATTTTGTTTTTGTTATGGCACATGTGCTCTTATTCTGCACCTTAGCTATGTGACTTTCCACTTCCTTTACTAAATACATTTATCACATAACTATATGACTGAAAATAATAATTTTTTAAATTTTGATTTAATTAAAAGTTGTTGAATTTCATTTTTTCTTCCTGAATAAACTAAATATTAAATATTATTACTTATCATTATTTATTATTCCCTAAAACGCATTCTTACAAGGGTAAAGAAAGTGGGTATAAAGAAAAAAAGAAAAGGAAAGACGGTGCATTAAAAGCATAGTGACGGTGCATTAAAAGCAAATGAGCCAAAACAAAAAACAAAATACGGTGGAGCAGTAGCACAAAAAAATATTTTTCTCCCGTTCTCGGAAAATGTGACAGCGGTAGCAATAGCAAAACGAAAAACTACGGGAGTAGCGTAGCTTTTCAAACACTGAAAAAAATCGATTTTTTTCGGTACTCATTTTTTTTTATAAATTATTTTTAAAATTTTCAAACGTTTCTGGTACTATGGAAGAACATAATTTACAACTTTTTTGACCTGCAGGACTTCCACCCAGTCGAGTCGAGCTTTTGCAAGAGTAAGACGTGTTATTGGTGATTCATCAAGTGTATTAAAACGTAAAACCCAAGGCTTTTGGGAAGTTCCTTCACTGTAGGACTGCAAATGTCCTACCTATCTTCACGTTAGCAATCCCCAAGTGAATCAGCTATAGGTGATTTCACAGTTTTTTCTTTTCACAAGCACTGGGCCCCGGCAATTGCTGGTGGTTCACTGATCTCCACGAGGCGATCTACTGTTGAAGCTGTAAGCTTTCAACCGGTTTGTGTCTGAGCTAACACACTAACGGACATTTAGCATTTGTCTTCCATTTTAGTTAATTACTTAACTTTATCTGGTAAAGTTTTTGCTAATTGCTAAAAATGGATAAATCTCTTCAAAAAAAAATCCATCGATTTTAAATCAATGAGGAATACTGCTGGAGCAACTCCAGCCGAACTACGAGCTAGTTTGCGAGACGGTCTAACGGACAGCTGCTTAAACGGTGGCAGTACAACCAGATGGGCTCCCACAAGCTGCATCACAACTTGTACCGTAACGTCCTCGATCACATCTCAAACGACGTTCACAACAAGCTTGAATGGCAGCTTGTGTTCCGCTGCATCCAGTACGAGACATGATCTTGCTTCAACTAGCACACTATCATGCAACCCCACCCCTGGCTGGCAGCAAGTCACCGCAAAGCCAATCAAAGGTGCAGCTAAGAAGAGAGCAGGTACCGCTCTCTCTACCGCAAAATCTGGAAACCGCTTCATAACCCTAAGCAACGAGGAAGAAATAGACGTCGGGCCTTCTACTTCGCAAGCCGCAATAAACCGCGCCTCAACGAAGTGCGACGCGACTTTGCTGCCGGCAAAATCCAACAATTCAGGACAAGCCCAAACAGCAGCACCGCAAGCAGCTCGATCTCCCAAGGTCCAAGGATTATGGTTCCTGGTTTGGTTAGCTAATCAGCCTTCTGCAGAGAGCTGGATGCTCTTATTGGGGACTCTTACTCCATCAAAGCGCTGAACTCAGGTGACTGTGCCATTCAGTGCAACTCCTCCGACGCCTACATGCTTGTTGCCAGACACTTCCGCGAAAAAGGAACTGTTTTCCACCACCACAAGCTGCCAGAAGACCGACCCTTTCGCATGGTAATGAGGAACATTCATCATGATGTCCCATCGGAGGATATTATTGAGTGCCTGCAGGAAGAGGGTCACTGCGTTCTGCGCATCTATACCCCTAGTAACAAGGTAACACAGCTTCCGCTTAACATAAGGTTTGTGGACATCAAGAAGGCTGACAACAACAAGCTTCTTAAGAACATCTCTGCTGTTTGCAGACACATAGTGACCTGGGAGAAGCCACGCAAGCAATCCGGCCCCGTGCAATGACATAGATGTCAGGAATACGGACATACAAAAGCATACTGCACACGGCATTACATCTTCAGAGAATGCGGAGAAAACCACCCTACCCTGGAGTGCAAGCTTGGGAAAGACGACCCTAGGTGCTGCTTTCACTGCGGCAGCTCTCACGCGGCCAACTTTAGAGGATGCCGCAAAAATCTGCAAGTCGCATTTAAGCAAAATACTCAATCAAGGCTCACAGCAGCCACAGAATCGAACACGTTTCCTTCAACCAATCTCTCACCCAACGTTGGTAAGGAATCATTTACAAGTGTAGCCAGAAGAATCCTACCTCCAACACATTCCACCAAAATCGCCGCTCTGAATGCCAAACTGGAACAGCTTCTCATGAGGCTCGACAGGATGATGTCCCTAGTAGAGACTCTAATGCAAGCAATCTTGCAGACGCGTCCACCCTCCTCTACCCTCCGGGAGCGGGAATGGGAGCGCTTAAAATAGCCTGCTGGAGCCCCAATGGGAAAAGATCGAAAGCAAACGAGATCATTGCTTTCATAGAGCTTTACGAAATAGACATCCTTTTGTTGTCAGAAGTCCGTCTCTATTCGCGGTCCACAGGATCCCAGGTTTCTCAGGATCCCGGCGACATGGGGGCGCAGCGATCTTCGTCTAGTCAGCCATAGCCCATCAACTCTCTTTCACTCTTTCAGAAGAGCACATACAAGCCGTCTCCATCGAGATATCTACAAGAAGATGGAGGTTTAACGTTGCTTCGGTGTACTGCCCCCCCTTCTATCAGATGGACGGAAGCAGACTTCACGACTTTCCTCTCCAATCTCGGAGAAAAGTTTCTTGCTGCAGGTGACTCGAATGCCAAACACAGATGGTGGGGCAACTACAGGATGTGTGCCAGATGCCGGACCCTCAGCTCTGTCCTGGCCAATGTCAATGTCGCCTTGTAGCAACTGGAGAAGCCACATGCTACCCCTATCGTGCAAACGCCACCCCCAGTGCAATTGACTTTGGCATCTCAAAAGGCTTCAGACAACAGCAGGTCTCTGTCAGAGCACTCACTATCTTCCGACCACCTCCCGTTGCTCTTCATAATAAATGAAGAAGCTCAATTCCATAAAGGAGTCCCCAAAATGCTACCTGCGCATACAAACGTTGCTATTTTTAAGTCCTACATCGATGCTCACACCGTGCTCAACACACCAATAGCAACCTGCAGCGATCTGGACGCATACGTAGACAGCTTCACCTCCATAATTACTGAAGCCGCCCAGAGAGCTACGCCACCTCTGCGCCAATCTGGTCACCCAACTAATAGAAGGGGACCAATACTAACCCCGGAGGCAAGGGCACTCCTGGATCTAAAAAGGCACCTCAGAAGGCAATTCATTGTGTCAGGCGATCCTGCAACTAAGCAGCGTCTATCTAGCATTACTAATAGACTGCGCAGGTTGCTAGCGAAAATCCGCCAAAAGAACATCGATACCCTGCTGGAGGGAGCTGGCCCGGACAACTGCAGCGATTTTTCGATATGGAAGCTAACGAGAGGAATTAAAAGACAGCCGCTTGTACAATCCCCAATACAAAGCCACACTGGCCGCTGGCTTAAGAACGGCTCCGACAAAGCCAACGCTTTCGCGGAACATCTGTCTGCCACCTTCACTCCTTTTGAACTTACAGACGCTTCACACCGCGATGAAGTTGCAAACTCCTTACGCGCTCCCTCTCAGCCAGCACGCTCCATCAGACACACCACGCCGCAAGAAGTCACGCTGCAGTTAAAGGCGCTTAATTTAAAAAAGACTCCTGGACCCGATGGCATCGACAATCGAGCGGCCAAGCCTCTTCCACCCAAAGGAGTGCTAGCGCTGGTGAAAATTTTCAACGCCATGCTAAGCCTGGGACATTTTCCAAGACAGTGGAAACAAGCCCGGACCATCATGATCCCAAAGCCAAGCAAGCCACTATCTCGAATCGACTCCTACCGCCCAATCACCCTGCTATCCACTTTCTCAAAAGTGTTCGAGCGGATTCTACTTAGCCGACTGTTGGAGCTACCACAAGTGGAAGGCCATATTCCTCAATACCAGTTCGGCTTCAGAAAATCCCATGGCTGCCCAGAACAAGTCCATCGCCTGGTCAACCACATCACCCATGGACTCGAGCATAAACTGCACACTGTAGGCGTCTTCCTCGACGTAGAACAAGCGGCCAAGCGGTCTTTGACAAGGTGTGGCACGATGGCCTGCTTTACAAAATCAAGGAACTTCGCCCTACGCCCTATTTCGCCATCCTGAGGTCCTTTATTGCCGATCGAACCTTCATTGTAGCAGTAAGGGACTCACGATCCAGCTTGGCACACATTCACGCAGGACTGCCCCATGGAAGTATACTTGGTCTCTTCCTATACACGATGTACAAGAGTGATATGCCAGTTCCGTCGCCCACCTCAGACGCTCGTATGCTTCTGGCTACTTACGCCGATGACCCGGGCCTGCTTGCATCCCACTCGTCTCAGCTGTCAGCCTCAGCTGCTGTTCAGGACTGGCTGAATGCGATGTAGCGCTGGACCAAGCAATGGAACATTGCCATAAATTGCAGCAAGTCGGCATGCGTCACTTTTTCCCCAAGACTTGTGATCGACATCGTACATACCTTCAATGGTGACACTATTAAAAACGTCACATCTCACTGCTTCCACTAACCATACAGCATATAGACAACCCATTAATCTTAATGGAGATTAATGGAGACAACACTTAATCTTATCTATATATATAAAAGAAAGTCGTGTTTTATGTTACACCACTTATAAATCAAGAACGGAAGAACAGATTTGAGTGAAAATTGGTAGGGAGGTAGCTTAGAGCCAGGAGAAGGACATAGGATACTTTTTGCCCCGTTCGACATCGTTCCTCCATGGCCCATACTTTTTTATTTAGGCAGACAGCTAAGAAGAAAATGTCAAATGAAAATGTCAAATGTCAATATGTCAGTTAGAAACGAAGTCATGCCACCCAAGAAGTCGAATTTGGGTCGTTATACTCGCAATAAAGAAGCAAAAAGACGTAACATTTCATGACTGCCGAAGAGCGGGCCTCCATCCGAGAGACTGAGCGGCTGAGAGCAATGCGGATGCACAACGCGGAATCAGCAGAAACGCGAGCAGCTAGGCTTGAGCGAACACGATTGAGAGTTAGGCAGTCGTGTTCTGCAGCAATCGATTTGATTCTGTCTCAAACTAATGAACGCGACTGGGCAAGGGTAGCTGAAGCGCGTTTACAGCTTGCAACAGATCGAAACCTGCAATACAATCGTCTTGCATTCCGATATAATCCAACTGTTGATTATTGCTCGAATCGCAATGTCGTTATTGGCCGGATGCATCAGGTCTGCACACACTGTCAGGATCTCTAATTCAACAACGAACCAAATCGATTGTGTTGCGATTCCGGGAAAGTGAAATTGCCTCAACTTGAAGCAACACCAAAGCCTCTGCACTTTCTATTCGCTGGATCTACTGCTGAATCGAAACATTTCCTGTCGAACATTAGGAAATACAACTCTTGCTTCCAAATGACGTCATTTGGTGCGGAAATTATAACAATTCATGCCAACTTTTAAAATCAAAGGACAAATCTATCACAAAGTCGGTTCCCTGCTTCCGTTCTCAGACAGCGAACACAAATTTCTTCAAATGTACTTCATTTGTGATGATGGAGCTGAAGTCGATGCACGTTATGGAGTCAATACCTCGCTGAAGAAGCCCACTATTTCGCAGCTACAGAAGCTTTTTCACGAACGGATCCTTTTTGTGCGTTTGTTCAAAACAGCAATCGATATGATGCCTTCGGATACCCATTAAATTGTCATTCATGCAGACAAAACACCTGCTGGAGAACATATCAGGAGATATAATGCTCCAACTATAGACGAAGTGGCAATTGTCATAGTCGGCGATCCGAGCATAGAAACTGACGAAATTACATATAAGTCGATAGACACCGTTGTGGAGGCAGAGGAAGCAGTTAATTACCCTACGGAGTTTCTAAACTCACTTGATCTGCCTGGAATGCCACCACACATATTGAAATTAAAAATAGGTGTGCCGATTATCATGCTCCGGAATATGAATCAGCCCAAACTCTGCCACGGTGATAGGATATCACCACGGTGAAGATGTCCTCATTCCTAGGATTCCTATGTTCCCCACTGATACACCGTTCCAGTTCAAGAGATTGCAGTTTCCCATTCGTTTGGCGTTCGCAATGACCATAAATAAAGCTCAAGGTCAATCTCTGGAGTTGTGTGGTTTGGATTTGGATGCAGATTGTTTTTCACACGGACAATTATATGTTGCGTGTTCCCGTGTCGGAAAACCAAATAATCTTTATATTTACGCGGAGAAGGGAGAAACAAAGAATATTGTATACCCACAAGTATTACAGAATTTAATTAATTTGAAAATTATTCTTTTTTGTTTGACTTATTTCTTATGCGTGCAACCACAATATGTCACAGCGAAACGTGGCAGGGTACTGCTAGTTCCTAAATAAATTTAAAATGTATGCTGAAATAATAAAAAATATAATATACAAAATAATATAATTTCTTTCGTCATTTCACCAAATAACGAATACCCGAATTTTGTTAGGGTAGCAAGCCTGAAAAGTAAGAAAAATCAAAATGTTGTGCGCTGGCTTCGAAACGAAATCACACGCACACATACACCCGTGTATATGAATGTGTGACACGCATACATACAAAGATCAACCGAAGCGCAGGCCGACCTTCTTCATCGCGCTCCGTTCAGAGACTGAAATACCGAAAACATTTTATGAGAGAATGAGCGTAAGACGAACGAACGATTAGCGTAAGAGAGCGTAAGAAATCCTCTCTGGGGCCTTCTGGGGCCTGTCGCAAGAAATTTTTGCGTCCATTTTCGTTGTATGAAATGGGTTGTCTATATTCTGTATGGTTAGTGCTGCTTCTTAAGTGTACACCTAGATCACAGGCTCATATGGAACACCCACATCACGGCGATCAAAGCCAAATGTGTTCGCAAACGAAAAAAGCTCGACTGGCTCCTGGGATCCAAAAGCCTCCAGCTTTCGACGAAAGTTTTGCTGCTCAAAGCTATCCTCACGCCAACCTGGACGTATGCGATCGAGGTATGGGGCACCGCATCCAAACACCAGCTAAATAGGCTAAGGCACGTGTGCAGGCACGTGATGCTCGACGGGCATCCGGACTTCCCTGGTATGTGACAAACCAGGCCATTCAAAACGACCTACGCCTTGTCCAAGTGGGCGACCTCCTAAACCAACACGGTACTCGGACCCCAAATCCACTGGCTAGCAGTCTGGCCGACCCGCGAACCTAAGAGTTTAAAGAGATTTCACCCCAGCGATCTGTCTTCCCGTGTTGTTCAATAATATTGTAAACTAATGTAAATAATTGTAAATTATTGTATTTAGTCTAGGCCCATATCCCATATGTACCATATTCACCACATCTTCTAAGCGCCCGGTTATGTTCAAATCGTTCTGAACGATTCCGGCGACTACAATAAAATTTAACTTTTTTAAACAAAAAAAAAAAAATACGACTTCCACCAACTCAAAAAAATAGTTTAAAAAAAACGCGTAAGAAAATTTGAACACGCTGACCCGCGCGCTTGACACTGGTTCACCAAAAGGCAGGTAACTTTCAAAATTTATGAGATTTCGATTTATTTATTTATGAATTTTGGGAAATGAGAACATTTTGGGACAGTAAAATTGAAACATGTATTTATCAGGAAATGCAAACTAAACAAACTTTTTTTGACTTTACAATTTAGAAACTTCCTCACTTTCAGATCCATAACCATAAATATTCCTTTTTCCTTTTCCTTTATTTACCATTCAGGCCCTTAATAATTTAAAAAAAAAAACAATTTTCAACATCCCCTTAATAAAATTAACTAAATTTCTACATATTCCATAATGTAGGTTTGCTACTGATTTTATTGATGTTCGGGAAAAGGAAGCAAACAGAGATGCGCAGACTGTTACTCGGAAACAAGTACGAGAAACAATTGGATCTTTAACTTCAGAAAAAACACAAAATAACTTTCAAACAGCACAGAAAAAATCAACAGAATTTTCAAGAAGAGTCGATAATAAAATACCGCTATTAAAACCGAATGTTGCACAAAAGTATATCGCCAATGAAAAAAAAAACCCGAATGTTACAGAAATACAAACTGGTGGTAATTCTGACGCCAGTTCAAAAACGTATTTGTTACAGCTTCAGCAGCGTATTTCTAAAGAAACTCCTACATCAAAGATAAAAAGAGAGGAACTGCTAGAATTGCAGGTAAGATAAGATTAATTAATATATTATAAATTAAAAACATTGTTTTCTATTGACATAACACATAAAAAAACGATCCATTACACATAAAATAATATTGTGCACTGAAAATGATGATAAATGATGATAATGATGATAAATTCAGTGCACTGAGATAAACAAAACCTACTGTTTGGCAAAACTTTTAGCTCGTACTGCTCAATTATTAAAAGTGTAAAGTAGATACTCTCATTTAAAATGTTTAATATGCACAGGATGCTATTATGATTATGATTATGCTTATGATTTCTATACAATTTCTTGCGTTAGAAAAAGTTTATGATTTCTATATCACATATATATATATATATTAATCTATATATTCTATATATATTTCTATATTTATATTTTTCTATATTGATCTGAACGAATCATATACGAATCCGAAAATATAATTTTTGTCAAAGCATTGCCATGTAGGTATGACATCATGACATCTCCAGATAAAAAAATAATTTTTGTATACCCTTGCAGAGGGTATTATAATTTTGGTCAAAATTGTGGAACGCAGTGAAAGAGACAACTCCGACCCCATAAAGTATATAGTAAAATGTTTATATTTTGTGAGTCGAACAAATGTCCCGTCAATTGACTAAGGACAACGCCGAAGAAATAAATAAACGAGCAAAATTAATTTCACGTCTTTATTATTTGATCTCAGCTTAAGACTGAATTCTTGTGACAAAAATTATTTTCATGCTGCCCTTTGTTTACATAAATTTGGGAGTGAGCTTGGGCTATAGATTTTACATAATTTGAGAGTAAGAGTGCCACTCAGGGAGCGGGACTTATGGTAGTCATTGAAATAATTGTTTATATTATTGAGGAGCAGTATCGCCTGCTACGGATGTGAATTGTATACATTGGGCTAGCATGGGATCGCCTACGCTACAGATTCTTATTTATTGGTACATAAGTGAGTATGTGAATATGTCACTTGGGCTAGCGTGGGATCGCCTACGCTGCAGATTCTTATTTATTGGTGCATAAGTGAGTATGTGAATATGTCACTATATATATTTTAACAGGATCAAGTTAAAAAGTTACTTTAACTATATAAAGTAACATGATTACCTCCTGAGTTGATATGAACATGTCGGTCTGTCCCTCTGTCTGTTTCTACGCAAAATAGTCTCTCAGTTTTAAAACTATCGTCTTGAAACTTTGCACACACCCTTCTTTCTTCTGTATGCAGTATATAAGTTGGAACGGCCGGGATCGGCCAAATATATCCTATAGCTGCCATATAACTGATTGATCGGAAATGCTATAACTTTGGTGTTTTTAAAGTTAGAGAGTTCAGATTTTGTACGAATGCTATTTTTGGCAAAATAATACGACTTTCTTTCCTCTACACGCAGTATATAAGTCGGAACGGGCGGAACATGTTACTTTGTACGGATTGTATTTTTGGTCAGTTCATCCCACCTACCAAATTTCATAACAATCGGCCGATTATATCTTATAGCTGCCATATAACTGATCGATCGGAAATGGTATTTGGTTAAAATACCAACTTTGGTGTTCTTGAAGATAGAAGCTTAGGACTTTTTTATACCCTTGCAGAGGGTATTATAATTTTGTCCAAAAGTGTGCAACGCAGTGAAGGAGACATCTCCGACCCTATAAAGTATATATATTCTTGATCAGGATCACCTCCTGAGTTGATATGAGCATGTCCGTCTGTCCGCCTGTCTGTCCGTCTGTCTGTTTCTACGCGAACTAGTCTCTCAGTTTTAAAGCTATCGTCTTGCACACACCCTTCTTTCCTTTGCACGCAGTATATAAGTCGGAACGGCCGGAATCGGCCGACTATATCCTATAGCTGCCATATAACTGATTGATCGAAAATGGTATAACTTTGGTGTTTTTAGAGTTACAGAGTTCAGATTTTGTACGAATGCTAAAATAATACAACATGCCGAATTTCATAAGGATCAGCCGACTATATCCTATAGCTGCCGTATAACTGAACAATCGCAAATTACCCAACTTTGGTGTTTTTGAAGATAAAAAATAATACAACCTACCAAATTGCGTAACGATCGGCCGACTATATCTTATAGCTGCCATATTACTGAACGATCGGAAATGGTATTTGGTAAAAATACCAACTTTGGTATTTTCGAAGATGGAAGCTTGGTACTTTGTTTTAGATTTTTTATTGTAATAAATTGGTTATATTATGATATTCTTATAAGGATCGGCCAATTTAATCCGATGTTTGCGATAAATATCCGGTTTTAACAGCAAGGGTATATCAACTTCGGCTCCGCCTGAAGTTAGCTTTCCTTTCTTGTTTAATATTTCTTATCGTAATAAATTGGTTATGTTATGATATTCTCATAAGGATCGGATAAGGGTCCTACTTTATCCCATTTTACCGATGTATATCCGGTATTAACAAGTCGGCACGGGTTTTCCTGATTCAATCGCCATAATATTTATTTGCTATGTTTATAAGGTCATTTGGAAAGAAAATGTAGGGTATGCGATTTTAATTAAAAAAAAAAACACCTGTTACCTTTGGACACCCTAGTGGGCTTATTTATTGTTTTACATCATCGTACTAAGTTCTTTTTTCTGAAGGCGGTAAAGAAGCTGTCGGCCGACAGAGTGGTTAGGTTTATGGTGCTGTTTCATATTTTTGGCGTGTCGGAGACTGTTGTGTCGGACAATGGAACCCAGTTTAAAGTCCCAGTCGCCCCTCTATGCACTCCGTGCTGAAGAGCGCATCCGCGCTCGCCCCTCTATGCACTCTCTCTCTCTCTCGTCGGCCGACGTTGATCGTCCGCTCTGAAATAGCCAGTAGGCTATTAACCGCCACGTTCCACAGTAGGGGTGAGAGTACGCCTCCTTGCGGAGTGCCTCTTCTGACGTATCAATGAATAGATTCTCCTCCTAGTGACGCCTCAACAGTCCAGTTTACCAGGATCTGCTCTATAAGGCGTACGGATTGATTGTCTATTCCTAGTCCCGTCAGTGTATTGATTATAGAACTTGATAGGATGTTGTTGAACGCACCTTCTATGTCTAGAAAAGCAATGAGTGCGTATTCCTTGTCACTAAGTGCCTTTTCGACAAAAGTAGTGATCTCATCAAGTGCCGTTTCCGTGGATCGGCCTTTCCTATACGCATGCTGTGATCCCGAGATATCATCTGGGTTGATAGTAAGATTAATATGGACGCTGATTAGTCTCTCCATTGTCTTGAGAAGGAAGGACGACAGGATTATTGGTTTGAAGTCCTTATGGGTGCAGTGCGATGGTTTTCCCGCCTTGGGTATAAATACGACTTTCGTCCGCAACCACATTGCGGGTACGATGCCTCTCTGAAAATTGCTGAGAAAGCTTTCTTAACCAAAGACCTCAGATTGGGACCGGCTTTAATTAGTTGAGCCGGGACAATGCCATCTGGGCCTGGGGATTTGAAAGGCTTGAAGCTATTTATCGCCCAGTTGAGATACCTGTCATTCAATAGGTATTCAAGTTGGTTAGGGAGGGAGGGGGCTATCCCCCCTGTCTCTGCATTTCCAGGGTTGTTTCTTCTCGAGAGCGTCCCGGAAAATGTGCCTCTGTGAGAGCCTCTAACGTTTCTTTGCTGGACGATGTCCAGTTACCTTCTGAGGTTTTAATATATCCTACATTTGGTGCAGTAGTTGCGAGGACCTTTCGGAGTCGGGAGGCCTCTGATGTTTGCTGAATGTTCGTGCAGAACTTGGTCCAGGCATTCCTTTTTGCCTTGCGAAGTTCTTTGTTATACTGCCTAAGGTTCGTGTTAATTGATTTGTTATTTATTGAAGTTGGCGAAAATTTTGAATTGTAGTTTATAGTTGAATTGTATTTTTAGTTGTTAGTCTCTAAATTTACTCTAAGATAGCTTAGAGCGGAGCGGGAGCGAAATCTCATATTCGCTCTGGTGCGAATTCGCCCCGCTTCGCCGCAACAGATAAGTTAGGCTTAAGATTAGAGAAAAATATAATCGAATTTATAACTTTGAAGAGGCAAGACCATTTCTTTCGTTTTCGTTTTCGACCAGTTTTTTAAATATTAAGCAACCACCCTTTTTTTTTATTGGAAAGTGTGAGATAAAACAATCTCATTGAACATTTTGGAGCCCCCGGGTGGACAATAGTGCAAAATATTTAATAAATAAACAAACATAAAAAAGTGACAGTGACGCTGTGTTATTACACACAAAAAAGAACCAATTTAAAGACTGGTCGCGACGCGTCCGTGAAGTGCAAAATAAAAAAACAAAATTCACCGCGTCGTGAAACCGCCTCAAGCCTCCAGGATCATCACCGCAGGATCATTGCCACTCATCGAAGACCATCTACTTCCATGCCGTGCACCTGCATCGACTGCAACAGGAAAGTGGCAGCGTGCTTAAAGGATCCCAAGGCAGAACCCCAGGTATTTGTGCAAACAATTGAAAGTTGAGAAAAGACAAATTAAATCTTCGTCTTGTGCTGGAATATTGCACCCTCCTTTCAATTCTTGGCGCATACGTACTTGAAATTAGTAGAGCTTAAAAATTTGAATAGTTTAGTTAAAATTATTGACAAACTGCCTGTGGCTAAAATTGACAAAAAACATAAATACATATCCACATCACTGTCGCCCCCCCTTTACCCCTCGTTCGTTTTTCGCCAAACAAAATAGTAAAATTTAGTGCAGCCAAACATCTATTTATATACAAATATATGTACAAATATAATACATATTTAGTTGCATAACTAATTCGGCCTACATACAAATATATGCAACGGTAACATTTTCGTTTTCGCTTCAACCGTTGTCCGTTGTCCTTTCCATTTTAAAATGGAAAGTAATAAACAGAAAGTAAAAGTCACGACTCTTGATGACTTAAGAAGAAGATTAGATGTCAGGGTAAAAAGCATTCGCCGGTTAGAGGAACGTTTGGAAGCTGGGTCAGTTCCTTTAGTGAAGACCGAGCTAGAGTGCAGGCTTCAGGTTTTAAATGAGACAATATTTAAGGCAAATGAGTTGCAAGACCAGATCGAGCAATTAGATGAGGAAGATGAATTTGGAGCCGAGTTGGAAGAATTAGAGATAACAACTAAGGCAAGGGTGATGTCATTATTAAATGCCTTCACGTTAGCTGAAGAGTCCCCACCAGCTAATGCAAGTTCTGCACCGGTTGCAGCCCCAACACGAGCTCGACTTCCCAGTTTGGCATTGCCAAAATTCAGTGGAAACTATTCGGAGTTTAAAAATTTCATGAGTCTCTTTGAGACATTTGTAGACAAGGATGTGAACATTTCTGTTATCGAGAAATTTAACCATTTAATTTCTTGCCTCTCTGGTGAAGCCTTAGGAACTATCAAGGCATTCCAAGTCACCGAGAGTAATTATGACAAAGCTATTGCTAGTCTGAAAAGAGTTTACGATAACGAATGTCTCATCTTTGCTAACCAAATAAGCAAATTATTCAGCCTTCCGAAAGTTTCCCAGCCGTCTGCGTCGTCGTTGAGAGGTCTCATCGATAAAGTGTCATCGACCTATGGGTCACTATTATCCATAGGAGATGACACTAAAATTGCAAACTCAATGATCATTTACTTAGTTTTGAGTAGAGTAGATCCAGTGACCAGTCTTAGGTTCCGGCTGAACAGATTCGCTCTCATAGCCGACATAAAAAAGATGTATCGCCAAGTAATGGTAAATGAAGCCGATAGGCGATACCAGTTGATAGTGTGGAGGAAAGACCCATCAGAGTCCTTGAAACTGTGCAAGCTCAACACCGTTACATATGGCAATGCGCCATCCCCATTCCTGGCCATAACGTGTTTAAAGAGGTTGAGTAAATCTGTGAAAAATACATTCCCTCGAGCTGCCGAAGTTATTGGGTCCGACTTTTACGTCGACGACATGTTAACGGGTGCTGGTTGCATTGAGGAGCTAAGGACAATTAAGTCTGAAGTAACTCAGGTTCTTCAAAACGCTGGGTTTGAATTGAGCAAGTGGTTTTCAAACTAGCCTGAAGTTACTGCATCCGAGAGCACGGTTAAGCCAACTACACTTTCGGACTCAGAACTGACTAAAGCACTCGGAATCGCTTGGGTTCCTAAAGAAGATGTATTTAAATTTGAAATTGATGCTTCAGTCATGGGTCAAAGGGCGACCAAGCACCAAACATCCTGTCGGTGACATCGAAGCTGTTTGACCCCCTTGGCTTATTAAGCCCTATACTTATAAAAGGAAAGATTCTATTGCAGAAACTTTGGCCAAATAAGCTAGATTGGGATGAGTCAATTCCACAGCACTTAGAAACGGCGTGGAACAAAATACAAATTGCCTTGTCGCAATTAGAGGACATCTCAATACCGATTCAAATTCATGCCTTTTCTGACGCATCGATGAGAGCCTATGGAGCCTGTGTCTATATTCGTTGCGAATCTGCAGAAGGTATTAAAGTTTCATTGTTGACGGCAAAGTCCAAAGTAGCGCCGCTCAAGGCAAAGACGCTCCCCCGTCTTGAGTTATGTGCCGCTCACCTTCTCGCAGATCTCTGCCGCAAGATAAAGCCTCTAATAAAAGTTCCGATCGAACGAAGTGTATTTTGGTCGGATTCAGAAGTAACTCTTCATTGGATTCGTTCCCATCCATCGTCTTTGTCAACGTTCGTATCGAATAGAGTAGCTGAAATTCAAGAGTAGTCAGAGGATAGCACGTGGCGGCATGTACCAACTAAACAGAACCCGGCAGATATAGTGTCCAGAGGTGGAGACGTAAAGGAGACTGTAGAATCGATCTGGTTTACAGGTCCATCGTTTTTAAAGGAACCGGAAGATAAGTGGCCGACGAGCCCCCGGGTTGATCTGTCACCAGAACTTCTACAGATGGAAGCGAAAAAAAATGCGGTCGGATTAACCGCAATCGTATCTACCTCAGATTTATTGGAAGTGATAGAAGGTTATTCCTCTCACCTAAAACTGCTGCGAGTGTTCGTTTATATGTTCCGCTTTATAAGGAAATCGAAGAAATTAGTAGTGAATTCTGATATTGTTCCCTCACCTGTCGAATATAATGAAGCATTTAAGAAAATAGTCGAAATAGTCCAAGAGCACGAGTATCAAGATGAAATAGAAAAGATCCGAAAAAATTTAAGTGTTAGCCCTAGCCTACAAAAGCTATATCCCTTTCTACACGAATCTTCAGAGGCTGGGCTTACCTTTTCCTTGTTGCGGGTTGGGGGGGCGACTAGCTAATGCTCCTATATCGTACGATGCCAAGTTTTCAGTATTGTTGACAAAACGCTCTCAATTTGTTCAGAGCTACGTCCGATACTTGCACGAGTCGAATTTTCATGTGGGTCCACGAGCACTTGTGAGTCTGTTGCGCGACAGCGCATATGGATCGTAAATGCGCAGGAAGTCTGCAGTCAGACAGTACGGTCATGCATACGCTGCTTTAAATGCAAGCCTCGTCTGATGACTCAAATCATGGGTGATTTACCCTTAGATAGAATTCGTGCTCTCCGCCCATTCTCCATATGTGGTGTTGATTTTTGTGGCCCTATTGATACGACATTGAAAATTCGTGGTAGGCCACCCTATAAGTCCTACATTGCCTTATTTGTTTGTTTTGCGTCCAAGGCAGTTCATTTAGAAGTAGTTTCCGACCTTTCAACTGATTCCTTTTTATTGGCTTTTCAAAGGTTCGTTGGGCGCCGATTGGTCCGCAGATCGTGCACTGCGACAACGCGACGAACTTCGTCGGAGCGAGTCGCCACTTCGCGGACCTTCGTCGGAGAATCGAGGACGTGGTCGACGCGGTCACGTAATACGCATCAAAAAACGGATGCGTATTTGCGTTCATACCGCCGCGGGCTCCGCACATGGACGGACTATGGGAGGCAGGTGTGAAGTCTGCAAAACACCTACTCCTACGAGCGGTAGGGAACGCCAGACTGACCGCGGAGGAGCTGCAGACCGTCCTCGTTGGAGTCGAGGCCGTCCTGAACTCACGACCCCTGGGGGCTCTGAGTCAGGACCCAAGCGACGGCGAGGCGCTTACTCCCGGGCACCTGTTGCCAGGCGGGCCGCTCATCGCCCCACCAGCACCGCGGACCCCGGACCAGCAGGGTCTAACGTGCTTGCGGCGATGGCGGCTTGTCTCGTCAATCAAGCAAATGTTTTGGCAGCGATGGTCCCGGGAGTACGTCTTGGGCCTACAGGCGCGGTCGAAGTGGCACAATGAGGACAAGGAGGACGACATCCGGACGGGCGAGCTGGTCCTGATCGCAGAGGATCACCAGCCGCCACAACAGTGGCTCACGGGACGAGTAGGAGCAACACACGCCGGCGCGGACGGAAGGGTGAGGGTCGCCGTCGTCCGAACTAGCTCTGGAGCGGAATACAGGAGAGCGGTCCACAAGCTGGCGCGGCTGCCAGTTGGTTGAAGCCTGATGGAGGCCTTCAACGGGGCCGGTGTTAATTGATTTGTTATTTATTGAAGTTGGCGAAAATTTTGAATTGTAGTTTATAGTTGAATTGTATTTGTAGTTGTTAGTCTCTAAATTTACTCTAAGATAGCTTAAAGCGGAGCGGGAGCGAAAGCTCATATTCGCTCTGGTGCGAATTCGCCCCGCTTCGCCGCAATAGATAAGTTAGGCTTAAAATTAGAGAAAAATATAAACGAATTTATAACGTTGAAGAGGCAAGACCATTTCTTTCGTTTTCGTTTCGCCCAGTTTTTTAAATATTAAGCAGCCACCCTTTTTTTGTTATTGGAAAGTGTGAGATAAAACAATCTCATTGAACAGTTCGCTTTATACGTCTCCCAGGCTGCCACCGAGTTTGTCTTGCTGGCAAAATTAAAGGTCTTGCGGGCCATAGTCCTAAAGGTCGCAAGTGTTTGCGACCACCATGGTGGTTTCTTTGACTTGCTGTTGCCCGATCTGCTTTTGGGACAAGCTTTATTGAATGCCCTGGCGCACGCTGTCGTAAGCGTGTTCACCATAGCAACTAGGGCTTCCCTACTGTCAGCGTCCCTTGTTGGAGGTTTCCCCAAGGTTCTTTCTAGTTTTTTCCTGTATAACTCCCAGTTCGTTTCCTCGGGTTGCGTACCGTTGGTCGATTAAGGTTCTCAAAATTGACCACTAATTCTATGTATCGATGGTCCGAAAAGTAGTGTTTCTCTAGGACTCCCCATCTAACAATCCTGTCTGTTAGGGAGTCAGAGTAAAGAGTAACGTCAAGTACTTCCCTTCTGTTCTTGACTATGCAGGTGGGTTCTGTACCCTTGTTACCCACCAGAAGATAGGAGCTTAGGATAAAATCGAAGATTGACTCACCCCTCTCGTTCGTGTCAGTGCTTCCCCACTGATGATGATGGGCGTTAGCATCGCAACCTATGATCAGGTCGATCTTGAGCTTCCTGCTGTCTTGCACCAGCTGTTTGAGTAGCGGGTGGGGGGGGAAGGCCTCCTGGTCGTGGCCCATATACGCCGAACGTACCCTATGAGGGCCATTTAGGCTCTCTATGGCTGCGGCTACGTGGTCTTCATTGCTGAAATTGGGTAGAAAAATGAGGTTAAGGTTCTTTTTTGCGAGGATGCAGGCTTGCCTTTTACCTGTTGTATCGGCTTTGCATAGCCTATACTCCGACGCCCCCAACCCAAGAATCCCTTCTCCAAGGATCCAGGGTTCCTGGATGAGGGCCACATCAGCTCCACTCTCGGCGAGGTAGCGTAGGAGGGCAGCTGACGCCGCTTTACTGTGATGGAGGTTTATTTGCAAGATCGTCAGGGACATTCTTTCAATTCTCCACCATAGTAACTACTGCCTCCGTCTCGGAGCTCAGCAGAGAGTCCTCCTCCATTCCGACTCCATTAAGTGCCCTTGCCAAGTCGCTTTCCTCGGAGGTGTACCCTTTCAGGATGTCCTCCTCCTCATCCGACATTCCTTCTGGGTGCCCCTCTTCGGTCGGCTCCTCCAAGTCTGGCTCTTGCGTGCCTGCCTCCAGCTCTATACCTCCTGGCTTGGCCTTCGCATCGGTTTTGTAGATACGGACCGAAACGTATTTGAATCCGTACTTCAGCCGGTGCTCCGTCCCCTCCAGGGCTTTTACGGTCTCCTCGTTTAGTGTGAGGACGACCTGCCTTCGCAGTCCCACCGCTTCCTCGACCTTGGCGACTCTCCAGTCCGCCGTGGCAAGCGTCGGATTGCCTATCCTAAGCACAGTTATGATGGTCTTAGGGTCGGCTGGCTTTTCAGTGAGCCACACTCGCGCCCTCGGTTTGCTTGGGATCTCGTCCCAGTCAACCGCCACTAACTTAGCTCCAGGGTAAACCTCTCCAAGCGATGCAACCATACGCTTGTATGTCTCTACCGATCGCGCGTCTTGGCAGGCAATTACCTTGTCGGTACCCTGATACCATCCGTCTTCGCATTCTGGTGGGGGTCCACCGCATCTCAGCATCTCCTTCACGAAGAGCCCGTGAAACTCGTTTACCACTCGTCGCCAAAGGTCCTTGGGGATGAGCCTATCCTTGGAGCCCTTGTCCAGGACTCCAATTAGGGTTCTTCCCTTCGTCACCTCGGCGAACGAGCGGTTAGACGGCTGCGGCTGGGCCTTCCTTTTCTTAGCCTGGGGGGCTTCTCCTTCCGTGGACCCGCCGGTTAGTTTAGAGGTTGACCCTGGGGTCTTCCTCTCCACGCCGTTCGGAGCCCCGCTTTGGAAGATGAAGCCTTGGCAACCTCCTCCGCACCGGCGCGTCCCGCCTCCAGATGTTGCCCCTCTGTGGGGGGCTTCTTCATCTCAGCAACTCCTTGGCTTTTGAGGGCCTTGGAGTTTGACGGGTCAGTGACCCCATTTCCGGTCTTTTTTAGGGAGCTCCGTTCTCCACTTAGGTTTTTGTTTGGAATGGTAGTGTTCATATTTTGGTCCCACGAGTAGGCGGGAAGGGGTTCGTCCATCATGACATACCCCGCTTGTCACGATAAGCCTGGTTAAAACTGGGAGGTCGGCCGGTCCCCCAGAGTTCGCATATTAACGTCCGAGCCCCCCCTCGGACACGCATCCTTCGGCATATGCTGTTCCACCTTGGATTGGTGTGATTTAAGGAAGCGAGTGTTCTTCTCCCCGCCCGACTACCATTAGCCAGCATCCTCGGCAGAGACATGACCGTACCGGGACCTGTTACCAGCCGCCCTAACGTGGAGAGTATAGTCGCACTACCAGCGGGGTACACAGTTACGGCACGCAATTGCTTTCGTGTAGGTCCCCCTGTTGTACCCGTTGGCTGACGGCCCACTGTAACGATCTAACAACTAGAAGTATTTTTGGGCGTGGGTCCCATACAGGCCCAATCACTGTGTGTGGGTAGCTGGCCGACCTGACTGCCGGCTGGGAACACCGTTCGCACTATGATCATCAGTGCGCTGGGGTTCGAGGGGGACTGGCCTCCTGCGCGCAGCCTCTTCACCACCATCCTATATGAGTTGCCCTATGAGTTTTCCTCCGCCGAGTCACAAGCTCCAGGAAGCTTTCCTTTTGCTATCCCGGATGGCCTTCTTGAGGGATCTACGGCGGTCCTTAGTAGTACGATATTGAGTGATGCAAGGGTTTCTCTTAACACTCTTCCTCTTGCATTCGTCCTCCGGTAGCCCCAGTCATGGGCCCACGCATTGAAGTCCCCTGCTACAAGGACATCAGAACGGGCTGATGTCTTTTGGACATGTCTTTGGACGAAGCTCTTTTCCAGTAGCAAATCTGTTGCTACTGGATAGGCCTGGTTCTTCTTCGGTCTTCTGGACGCGGTTTAATTTTTTTATTTTTGCCTGTCGGATTACTCTGCGTATTACTACTGGCGCTTAATTTGAATGTACTGATCTATTCCAGTCTGTGTGGCCGGGCCGCTTTGACACTTTCCGAAGTTGTTGTTTTTAAACTCGCTGTAGTCGTTGAAGTGGCGGTATTTTCAGTTTCAGTGGTTGGTGCGGAACTTGTTTGCGCCATTGGAGGGGGGTTTTACACTGCAAACTCCATGATGCGGGAGTCGAAGTGACAGTGCCGTTTGGCTTTCAGCGGTCAGTAGAGCCGAGTTGCTCTTAATCGCCGATTTGTCAATTTCGGCATCGCGGATTGAAAAGTATGAGTAGAACCCGTTCTTTTGATCGTTCCTCAATGAGCCCATTACGGGGGACCTATTTATTTAAAACAACTATACACTAGTTTTGTTTTAGCATATCACACCTGTTGTATAAAGCTTGTATATTGCTTTTAATAGATTGTGGTTCAGCGTCTTTTCGCTTGTCTTCGGTTACTCCAGATTATATGTTTGGTTAACTGCGATTGTTTTGCAGATTTCCCGGAGCTCGACAAAGCACGTCCGTTCAGTTCGGTAGTTAATTGGTTATGTGAGTTTTATTTATTTTAAGCCTTTAAGAAGACGAGTTAATTCCAAGGCAAAATATAAATAAACTGATATTTATATTGAAGCGAAAATGGGTATAAAAAAAAAACAAAAAATGTATCAAGAGTGTACATAAGTTTAGGTAATCAAAAAAGTAAAAAAAAAAGTAAATCGGCAAAACATCGGTTATGCTTCCATACGGAGAAGCGAAATCACAAATAAACAATATGTACTCAAGTTAGGTATACGCAAGTCAGTTAAATATTTTTAATTTTCATTCCATTATTTTCCGGCAAGCCGTTGTGAATAAACCAAAGTAGGCCAACCCCGAGGGCTACGATGTAACATAAAGATTTAAGGATGTAGTCTCATGTGTGAGGTTGAAAAAATCGAAAAAAATGAAAAAATGAAATTTTTTTTTTACATATTTTGAAAGTACTGTTTATTAAGAATGTACTGTTAAAGTTTCAAATAAAAATATTAAATAATGACAGAGATACAGCCCATAATCGAGAGCGCGCCTACACCGAAAAGTATGAGTTTCTCGGTAGCATCTAAACTTTAAACGCGTTTTTCTCGGAACGACATTTTTGAGTGCGGCGCAGGTGATTCACAAAATTCTATGGCACCGATCTAGCTGAAATTTGGATATGTTGTTCTTAAAAGTAATACCTCTGTCCCGAACTAGAATCATTTATTTTTAATGATTAGTTTTTTTTTTATTATTAATTAAAGATAAATTTTTAAAATATTTTTTTTTTTTGGTGATTCGCCATTTCGTTGTTTATTGATGAAAATATTTTATTCTAGAACGGGACAGAGCCATAAGCTTACATAACAATAATCTATTCTAATTTTTTGTTTCGGATGACTCTAGCAGTCGAAATCACCTGCGTCAGGGACCTACCTTTTTTTTATATGCATACTTGGCATGCTATAAAGTGTATTAATGATTAATTATTATTAAATTAAACAAAATATTTTCAAATAGTTTATGATGCCTATAAAAACATATTTGAAAATGTTGAGCTGCGCGAATTCTTAAAAACTGCCAGACCCATTTACACGGCAGCTATAGACTACTGTTATTCGATACCAAGCGTACCACTTATGTATATTTATGTCAGGCTGCAGGGGATCGCTTTTAAACTATGCTGTTTATGTCGAATTTTCGTATTTCCAAATCGTGTTTAATGATTGAACAGGTATAAAAATTCACATTTATTTACATTTATGAAGGTTGATGTGGGGATGTCGCGAGAAAAAGACGATTCCTTGGTTTTTGGAAACAAGTTTTAATCAATCAATTACGGCACTTAAAGACTCTGGGATGTGCGTTGATACGCATGGAAGCGCAAAAAGCCCATTAAAAAATAGTTGTGAGTTGTTTGGCCATACAAGCCAAAGGTTTGGAATCAAGGCCTCCAATTCCTCGGAGCCACTAAAACGGCCGGGAGCTCTCCTTCAATAGTCGAGGAATTTTGTACGGAGATAATTTTAAAACGTCAGGGAATTTCTAAAACGTGCATGAAAGCAAAATAAAGTTCCCACCTCATTTCTTTATAAAACTACGCCCGGACAGCCCCAAAAAATTAGTCTTTATAACCATTGTCATTACATTTTATATTTTAATAATATGTGTTCAAGCATTGAACACGGTTTTAAAAACAAATTCCAAAAATTGAGTTTCAAGGAATCGGACCCATGGAAATGCGAGATAAACAGCATGGGTTAAAACCTATTCCATGGAGCCTAAACAAATGCATAAGTGGTGCGCCTATCGCACTTAAGAAAGGCTCGCAAGGCAAGTCAGCATGCAGTGCGTTGACAAGTAGTTTTAAATAGATTTAAGATTTTCGTGTATCTTTCTTGTAAGAGAATTGTACAAAAAAAAAAACAGTTTCCAAAAGGAACTCATTGGAGTAAGACCCGTATTTGGGGCTCATCTTAACATAACTAATATTTTCATTAATCATCTTACATCGAATATTGATAAGAGCTTTGGCAAGGTTAGCGAGACTCATAAATAAATTTAATAAATTGGGATCACCTACCCTAGGGAAAAAAAAACTGAGTCCCAACGCTATATTCCTCTGAAAGCTTAAACGCAGAATACGTTGTGTGGGATTTTTAGAAAATAAAGATAATGATTTTTTTCATAACATTATTATTATAACATCGTAGACTTAGGCTTATAAAACATAAATCTACTACAAAAGCCTTGGCATCTAGGGCCTTTGGCTGTATTTTTTTCAGTTTGCTTTCTCTTTGTTTACATAGTATATAATAATATTCAGTTTAATTAACTTTTTAAAATATTTAGATGTGAAAATATATACTAACATTTTTAATAATTTTTAGAATAGAACTTATATTTTTAGGTGTTGGGTGAGATATTGCGAAGGTAGGTGAATTTCGAGGGAAAAAAGGAAGTTTTTTTGCGAAATTGTAACGATTGCTACGATGGTCAACATTTATAGGGAAGGGCTGGCGTTACAGTTGGGAGCCAGCGCACGCTATGAAATCCGGCTTCGGCTCGTCGGCAAGGGGGGTGTTATTTGCCGATTCCCAACGATGCCCTTATAACGTATTGATCTTACTTTTAAATTGCGTGCTCGCGACAAGTCATACTCTGGTAATGAGCCCCGAAATCCCCTATGGCTAGGGAGCTGCTTTCCTTATCTGGTAACTCGGAGTCACCCAGGTGTTTAGGGGCGACTCACATCGGTCACTTGGTCACTCAGCCCCGATTCATGCGAGTGACCCCTTGTCTTTGGTTTCTCCTTTGACATTTGGTCCTTCGAGACACCCTGACGTTTCCCTCGCTGCTTTGACGAAGAAGACGTCTGGCGTAGGGTTTGATGCAATGTACACAATCTGCTTGATTTTGATTCTGCGTTGCTGTCGCTTGTCGCATGTGACTTTTCAACTCCTTATACACCACACGTCCTCTATAGTTTGCCGTTTAAAGGGTAAACTAAAAGGGCTTCCCTTGCTGATTTTCAGCTGGTACATGTAGTAGTTTTTCTTATCATTGTCCAGATATTTGGACACGAATCGGAAGTGCTCTTCAGTCTTTGTTTGATCGTTGCTCATTGAGATAATTTACGTGGCACTTATTTATTGAAAACAACTATCCACCCGTTTTTCTTTTAACACATCACTACTGTTCTATAAAGGTTGTCTATTGCTTTTAATAGATTGTTGTTCAGCGTCTTTTTTCTTATCTTGTGTTACCCCAGATGGTTTTTGGAAACAAGTTTTAATCAATCAATTACGGCACTTAAAGACTCTGGGATGTGCGTTGATACGCATGGAAGCGCAAAAAGCCCATTAAAAAATAGTTGTGAGTTGTTTGGCCATACAAGCCAAAGGTTTGGAATCAAGGCCTCCAATTCCTCGGAGCCACTAAAACGGCCGGGAGCTCTCCTTCAATAGTCGAGGAATTTTGTACGGAGATAATTTTAAAACGTCAGGGAATTTCTAAAACGTGCATGAAAGCAAAATAAAGTTCCCACCTCATTTCTTTATAAAACTACGCCCGGACAGCCCCAAAAAATTAGTCTTTATAACCATTGTCATTACATTTTATATTTTAATAATATGTGTTCAAGCATTGAACACGGTTTTAAAAACAAATTCCAAAAATTGAGTTTCAAGGAATCGGACCCATGGAAATGCGAGATAAACAGCATGGGTTAAAACCTATTCCATGGAGCCTAAACAAATGCATAAGTGGTGCGCCTATCGCACTTAAGAAAGGCTCGCAAGGCAAGTCAGCATGCAGTGCGTTGACAAGTAGTTTTAAATAGATTTAAGATTTTCGTGTATCTTTCTTGTAAGAGAATTGTACAAAAAAAAAAACAGTTTCCAAAAGGAACTCATTGGAGTAAGACCCGTATTTGGGGCTCATCTTAACATAACTAATATTTTCATTAATCATCTTACATCGAATATTGATAAGAGCTTTGGCAAGGTTGGCGAGACTCATAAATAAATTTAATAAATTGGGATCACCTACCCTAGGGAAAAAAAAACTGAGTCCCAACGCTATATTCCTCTGAAAGCTTAAACGCAGAATACGTTGTGTGGGATTTTTAGAAAATAAAGATAATGATTTTTTTCAGAACATTATTATTATAACATCGTAGACTTAGGCTTATAAAACATAAATCTACTACAAAAGCCTTGGCATCTAGGGCCTTTGGCTGTATTTTTTTCAGTTTGCTTTCTCTTTGTTTACATAGTATATAATAATATTCAGTTTAATTAACTTTTTAAAATATTTAGATGTGAAAATATATACTAACATTTTTAATAATTTTTAGAATAGAACTTATATTTTTAGGTGTTGGGTGAGATATTGCGAAGGTAGGTGAATTTCGAGGGAAAAAAGGAAGTTTTTTTGCGAAATTGTAACGATTGCTACGATGGTCAACATTTATAGGGAAGGGCTGGCGTTACAGTTGGGAGCCAGCGCACGCTATGAAATCCGGCTTCGGCGCTATGAAAGCCGAATTAACTTCGGCTTCGGCAAGGGGGGTGTTATTTGCCGATTCCCAACGATGCCCTTATAACGTATTGATCTTACTTTTAAATTGCGTGCTCGCGACAAGTCATACTCTGGTAATGAGCCCCGAAATCCCCTATGGCTAGGGAGCTGCTTTCCTTATCTGGTAACTCGGAGTCACCCAGGTGTTTAGGGGCGACTCACATCGGTCACTTGGTCACTCAGCCCCGATTCATGCGAGTGACCCCTTGTCTTTGGTTTCTCCGTTGACATTTGGTCCTTCGAGACACCCTGACGTTTCCCTCGCTGCTTTGACGAAGAAGACGTCTGGCGTAGGGTTTGATGCAATGTACACAATCTGCTTGATTTTGATTCTGCGTTGCTGTCGCTTGTCGCATGTGACTTTTCAACTCCTTATACACCACACGTCCTCTATAGTTTGCCGTTTAAAGGGTAAACTAAAAGGGCTTCCCTTGCTGATTTTCAGCTGGTACATGTAGTAGTTTTTCTTATCATTGTCCAGATATTTGGACACGAATCGGAAGTGCTCTTCAGTCTTTGTTTGATCGTTGCTCATTGAGATAATTTACGTGGCACTTATTTATTGAAAACAACTATCCACCCGTTTTTCTTTTAACACATCACTACTGTTCTATAAAGGTTGTCTATTGCTTTTAATAGATTGTTGTTCAGCGTCTTTTTTCTTATCTTGTGTTACCCCAGATGTTTTTTGTGGTTAACTGCGATTTTTTTTTAGTTATTTTGGATCTTATCGCGAATTGCCGTCGCATGCAGACGTGTATTTATTGTGCTCCGGGAAAAAAAATGTATTCAATAATATCAAAAAAGTGCAGTGACTGGTTTCGTAAATCAACAACAAAGCGAAAAGACGCTTTCAGCGTTGAAATCGCTAATGTTTATATTGATTAATTAATTAATTGAATGTTTATATTGATTAATTAATTAATTAATATAAAACATAACATTTAAAACTCGAACAAAATCAACCTCGATTGCAATGAGTCTAAACGACGTTAGCACACAACGTCAACGTGAGCAAGACGAGAGACGGCTCTCAGTACAAAGAAACAACGCTTACTTCACTTTCAAAGCAACCGAAATTACCCCAAACTTGGCCGAATTCTTAAACGTAGAGAGCAAGAGAGCGCGTTCTGGCGCCCCCTCGCTACCATCGATGTCTCTGCAGCCAAAGAGCGCAGTAACTAGCACCGCAACTTCTTTGACAACGTCAACCGTAACCACAACAACAACCGCAACTGTAACGACAGCGCGTTTAACGACGTCATCAGCTAGCAGCGCAAACATTAATAGTTCTGCCGCTGTGCTGCCCGAAAAAGAGAACACAAACAAAGAAAATATTAAGCTGGCTGTGCAGACTGCTATGGATCGCTATATCCAAATCAAAGGGAAGCTGAGTCCCCGAAACTCTCAACGCAAAATGACCCGCGGTAATGCTAATATAGTTGCAATAGAAACGCCCACGTAATCAAACCGTTTTAAAATCTTGGCAGACTACGAGGATGACGCCGAATCTGTAGAAGTCGAAAAAAGGAAGCTGTACTGTAAACTGCGCCCGGTGTGTGTGGTTTGTGGTGAGCTTCATGACTCCGCACACTGCCCAGCGAGAAAAGATGACCACAACTCGAAAAAGTGTGGCAACTGCGGTGGAAATCACACTGCTAACTATAGAGGTTGCCCAGTTTATAAGGAGCTGAAAAGTCGCATCCACCAGAGGGGATTTACTGCCCGCACCCAAAATAATCAGTTCATAGCCTCCAGGTCAAACCCTGAAGTCTTCTTCTCGACTGCAGCCAGATCCTCACTAAGACCCATAAGCTCTGCCAAAAATGTCACATACGCAAGCGCTTTAAAATCAGGACTGCCTACCCCAGCCTCAAAAAGCTCACTGCCGCAATCAGCACACCAAGAACCAAACACGGCTCAGCAGCATCAACCGCCGGAGCAGCCAAAAAGTAACTTTGAAGCTATGATATGATATGCAGTCTACAACAAAGCCTTACGGAGTTTATGTCGTTTATGCGTACAACTATGCAAGAACTAATGCGAAACCAAAATCTATTAATACAAATGCTGGTTTCACAATAATCCAAATAATGACTTCCCTACGAATATCTACGTGGAACGCTACGGCGTTTCGCAGCATAAGCTCGAGTTAGCGCAATTCCTACTAGACAATCAAATCAACGTAATGCTGCTTTCAGAAACACATCTTACGAACAGATACAATTTCCAACTAAGAGGATATTCATTCTATGGAACAAATCATCCAGATGGTAAAGCACACGGCGAGACTGGAATTTTAACCAGAAGCCGTATTAAGCACCATTATCATAAGAAATTTGCTAAAAACTACCTACAGGCCACATTAATAAATATACACCTAAATACTGGCAAGCAATTAACTCTAGCTGCCGTATACTGCCCCCCAACCTTCACCATAGCCGAAGATGAGTTTATGCATTTTTTCAACTCACTCAGAGACCACTTCATAGGATCAATCAATACATGGGATCAATCATCAAAACTGACCTCACATAAAACCAATTGGGTTAAGTACAGAAAGTACATCATCTCACACATTGAGCTGAGTCCTCACCTTAGCGACGAAGCCAACTTAGACAGTTTTGTTGATTCACTGGAGTATGTACTCATCTCTGCAGCTCGAGTTTCAACACCTCAAACTATAAACACACAATGCATTCAAAAGAAGACAAATCTACAAATCGAACAGCTCGTCCTCGAAAAGCGACGGTTTCGTCGAGAATGGCAATGTCACAGATCGCCATCTGCTAAGCAACGCTTCAAACATGCCTCACGTCAACTTGATCAAGCTCTACAGCAAAAAAAAAACGTATGTCCACCGCCGCTACATAGAGCAATTGTCAACTAACAGTACAAAACACTCACTATGGAGAGCTCACACAACTCTGAGCTCACCGAAAGAAACCGTGATGCCTATTAGAAATGCCACAGGCGGGTGGGCGCGCAGCGACGCAGACAGAGCCAGCACGTTTGCCAAACACCTTAAAAATGTCTTCCAACCAAATCCTGCCTCCAATGCGTTTACTTTGCCGACTGTATTATATGAGCCCCAGCCTCAACATGAGCCAATTGAGTTTCGCCCAAATCGTTATCGTTAACATCATCAAACGACAACTGAATCCGAAAAAATCTCCGGGCTGCGACCTCATAACTCTCAAAATGATCACTGAGCTCCCATACTACGCCGTTTGCGCTCTCACCCAGCTATTTAATGCCATCGCAAAACTTGGCCACTTTCCAGTGAGATGGAAAAAGTCAATTATAATAATGATAGCAAAGCCGGGAAAAGACCACACTATCCCCACGTCGTATAGACCTATAAGCCTACTCTCTTGCCTATCTAAACTCTTTGAAAAATGCCTAATGACTCGGATAAACACATACCTGAGAATCCAGGAAGGAATCCCGTCACACCAATTTGGGTTTCGTGAAAAGCATGGAACAATTGAGCAGGTCAACCGGATAACATCCGAAATTCGGAACGCGTTTGAAAAACGAGAGTACTGTACTGCCATATTTTTAGATGTCTCTCAAGCATTCGATAGAGTCTGGCTGGAAGGTCTAATGTACAAGATCAAGACAATGCTCCCCTACAGCACCCACAAGATTTTGGAGTCTTACCTTCACGACAGAAAATTTGTCGTGAGGTGCAACACCGCTATATCCGATGATTACACTGTTGGAGCTGGAGTTCCTCAAGGCAGCGTGCTAGGGCCAATATTATATGTCCTCTACACAGCAGATATCCCGACAAGCAGACGTCTAACAACATCCACGTTTGCCGATGACACAGCTATTATTAGCCGCTCAAAATGCTCGATTCAAGCAACTGCTCAGCTAGCTCTTCATATGGTCGATGTCGAAAAATGCAAGCATGTTACATTCACTCTGAACAGGCAAAACTGCCCGTCGATTACATTAAACAACACTCTACTCCCACAAGCAAACGAAGTAACATAACTAGGAGTATATCTCGACAGAAGACTCACATGGCGCCGGCACATTGAAGCCAAAAGAACACACCTAAAGCTAAAAGCCAGCGGCCTTCATTGGCTTATCAACGCTCGGTCACCTCTTAGACTTGAATATAAAGTCCTGCTGTACAACTCGGTACTAAAACCCATATGAATGTACGGCTCCCAGTTATGGGAGCAACATTGACATAGTTCAAAGAGTTCAGTCGAAGATCTTGAGAACAATCACCCGGACGCCGTGGTACGTTCGAAACGAAAACATACACCGCGACTTAAACATTCTACCAGTCAAAGAAGCGATCGCAGAACAGAAGGTAAAGTACTTAACCAAGCTATCGGTGCACCCTAACCACCTGGCGAGAGGTCTAACAAGGTTGAGCAACCAATCACGCCTTCGTCGCAATGACGACCTGAGGGACGCGCAACAAGAATGCAGTCTTAGTTACTGTTAGTTAAATTTTTATGTTAAGATTCGTCAACTTATTGTTAGTCTCAAAATTAATAGTAGATTCAATAAATAAAAACAAAGCTACAAAAAAAAAATTTTCGATTTTGCGCAAAGTCTGCTTAGTTCGGTGGTTCAATTTTAATTGTTTATTTTATTTATTTATAAAGGGGTAACAGATAATTAAAATTATGGGCTAGCAATAATGTTGAGCAATGGCAACTTGGGCCTTCAGCTCGAGTTGTACATAATATTTTTAGAATTTCTTATAAGTATTTATTTATATGATCGGCTAAGATAGAATAAAGTTATATGCGGTAGTATAAATTTGTGTTTTTGAGGAATTGTAGGATTGTTGAAATGTTTGGTGGTGTGGGGTTTGAAAGTGCTTTCAGTGGGTTGGTGTTTTGAAACATTTGTTTTTTGTTGGATGTTAAGCGCGTTGCAGGTGGAAAGTAGGTGCGTTATTGTTACAGTATCGTTGCAGAAAGGGCAAGTGTTGTTGTGGTTTGGATCGATGTAGTGTGTGTGGGTTAATTTGGTGTGTCCAAGTCTGAGTCTTGTTATTTTTATTTGGTCAAGACGTGAGATGGCTGGGTGGTTGTTTTTGGAGATGTGGTAGCTGTTGAGTTTGAGTTGGTTAATTGCTTAGTACCAAGTTGATGTCTTCGTTATGTTTGATAGTGTTTTTTCTTGGTGAGTGTTTATTATATATTTTTTTTATGTCTTTTGTGTTTAGATTTTCAACCGTTAAAAGTGGTTGCGTGGTTGCGTTTTTGGCTAGGGTGTCCGCCAGTTCGTTACCTGGAATACCTACATACGTGGCCGGATATCCAAAGTAGTTTGAATTTAAATTTGAATTTTTGGAGCAGGTTCCGTGCGTTTGAGGTGTAGTGTTCGCTGTTGTTCGGGTTTTTTATTGCATCGATTGCGGAGAGGGAGTCGGAGCATATGCAAAATTTTCCTCTTTTATTTTTTAGCAGTTCGATTCCCTCTATTATTGCTAGAAGGCCTATTTTTATGACTTCTGTTTCGTTCGTGATTGCGAGACTGGTGATAGAGTTTGCGTGAGATCCATCTGTATAAATGTAGGTGTATTTGTGATTGTCTTTGGTCTTGATTTCTGTGAATAGTGTCCGAAAAGTTTGTGGTGTTGTGTTTTTTTTGTTGTACGTGCTTAATGTTGTGTCAATTTTTAAAATATCAGTGTTCCAGGGTGGTGTGGTCTGTGAGTATTGACTAGTCAGCTTAAGTGGGAGATTATGTGCTTCGGATTTTTCTATGATGCGGTCTATTGTTGATTTGTATTGTGATCGCTTTGGGGGTCGGTATGATTTAAGGATTTTTAATAATGGGGAGTTTTTGGCATTCATCAAGGATTTGATTATTTTTGTTGTTAGGAGGTCACGTCTGTCTTCTAGAGTGTCTGCGCGTGCTTCGTACAAGATGTTGTTAATAGGTGTAGTTCGAATTGCGCCAAAAGCAGTTCTGAAAGCGTTGTTTATTGTTGCTTTTACCTTCCGTAGGTTTGTTTGTGGGCAATATCCGTAGATTGGGAGACCGTAGTCTGCTTTTGCGGTGATAGTTGCTTTTGTGACGTTTAGAAGTGTGGATCTGTTGCAGTTGAATTTGGGCTTGAGAGGCATTTTATTATGTTTATTGCTTGTTTGAGGTTGTAAGAGAGTTGTTCTGTGTGTGTTTTCCACCTGTATTTGTTATTGAAATGTACGCCGAGTATTTTAAGTGATGTTACGTTTTGTATTTGTATGTTGCCAGTGGATAGGGTGCAGTTGCAGTTGTGTTTTCTGCAAACGTTCAAGTGTTTGCATTTTGTGGTTGAAAGCTGGGCGCCTGAGTAACTGTCCATAGCTGACTTACCTTTTCGGAAACCAGTTTGGCTGTTTTGGATGAGTTTGTCGTTTAATACAAACCACCACAGTCGTTTGGCAATAATTTTGTCCAGAACTTTTGAAAGGCATGAGTTTAGTGAGATTGGACGGTATGAGTTTAGGTTGGTTTTGTCTGAGTTTGGTTTTAAAATTGGTACTATTAGGCTATTTTTGTAGGTTTGTGGGATATAGTTGTTGAGGATTGAGTTTTGTAGGTTTATAATTCTATTTTTTGTTGTAATATCTATGTTTTTGATCATTGCGTAGTTAATTCTGTCCAGTCCGGGTGTATTTCCTTTTAGTGTGTTTAAAGCTGCTGAGAATTCTATTGAAGTTATGGGTTTTTCTATTTCTTTTGCTCTTTTGCAGGGAGTGTACGATAGGTTGTGTGAGTTACTGATTGAAGTTTGTTTTTGATTTATGAATGATGGAGTAAAGTTTAAGTCGGATGAAATTTCTGAAAAATGTTTGCAAAATAAGTCTGCGATTTCTAATTTGTGGGTGGTGTTTTGATTTGCGGTTGGGTTAAATATGCAGTCTATGTGTTTTTGTGGGTTGAGTCCACAAAAGCGTCGAATGTTACTCCAGATTGTTTTTGGCGGTGTTTCGAGTGAGATTTGTGCAGTAAAATTGTTTATACTTCGTTTCATTTCTTGTTTTAATGTTAGTCTAAATAGGGCGTTAGCTTTTTTGTACTTTAGAATGTTTTCTGTAGATATGTTTCTTTTTAATTCGTTCCATTTCTTCATTTTATCGTCTCTCAATTGGTTAAGTTTGCTATTCCACCATGGTACATTTTGGGGCTTTTTTGTAGGGTGTGTCTGGGGTATAGCCTTATGAGCGCTGGAGATGATGATTGTGTGAATTGTTGCGGCTTCCTTGTTTATGTTTGTGCTTGGTTTTCTCTGTGCGAAGTATACTTCAGGGAGCTTGCATAATTTTGGCCAGTTTGCTTTGTCGGTTAAAAAAGATGGTTTGCGGGAAGTTACTTGGAGGCTCGTTGTGTTGGAGGTGAAAAGGTTGATTAATATGGGGAAGTGATAGCTGCCAAAAAGATTATCTTCGGTGTGCCAAGAGCTGTCGATTTGGAGAATTGAGATGCTGAAGGTTAGATCGACGTTTGTTAGTGTGTGGTGAGTGCTAAAGTGAGTAGGTGACATGTCGTTTAGTAGTATGTAGTTTGATTGAGTTATGAATTTATCTAATGTTTTTCCTCTTGTGTTGTTTTGATTTGAGCCCCAGTTTTTGTGCCAACCGTTAACGTCGCCAGTGATCAAGGTGGGTATATGTGAGGTGTCTAATACGGCCTGAAGGTTTTGCAGTGAGAATGATTTGTTAGGAGCTATGTATGCTGAGATAATTCTGAATTTAAGTTTGGAGTTGAGTTCTATGCATACTGCATCAAAATCGTCTCTAAGGATTATCTCTCGAGCTTGTAGTGACTTGTGGGCTAGGAGACCTTCGCCACCGTGGGAAGATGAGGTGTTTTTTGAAATAAGTGAGTAATTTATGGGTATGGGAATGTTATTAGTGAATTTTATATGTGTTTCTTGGAAGGATATTATAAGTGGTGCATGTTTTTTAATGATTGTTTGAAGTTCGCAGTAGTTGTTTAGATAGCCATTAATGTTCCATTGTATAATTTTCATGGTCGATTTTAAAAATTAGTTGTTTGTCGTTGATGAGGAGTTAATTGGTTGCTATGGGTACTCTGTTCTTTTTATAACTGCTGCTACGAGTGTTAAGTCCTTTCAGAATCGCTTATGTTATTAGTGTGTTTGTTTTTTTTTTTTTGACTTTTTGGTTGGTTAGTTTTGGTATGTTTTAGGTTGGTCGCTAGTGTCTTATTTTTGTCCTTTTGAAAAATGCGTAGTTTTAGGTCTTGGGTTCTTTCGCATGCTATGTTGTTTTTTGAAGTGCTGGGGAGGTCGATATCCATGCTGGAGGTATCAGTATTTTGATGAGCGGGTGAAGTTAGTGGTGTTGTGATGTTTGCAAATGGGGTAGGTGTGTGATGGTCATTAGGGAGGTCATGATATGATGTTTGTTTTCTTTGATGTGGTTTCTGTGATGTCGGCGTGTCTTTATTTTGGTTTGTGTATTGGGGTGTGGGTGTTGTTATTTTGTTTGTTATTGTTTTGTCGGTGTGCTGTTTGGATACAATAGATGCAAAGCTGGTGCTGAGCTGTTGGTTGCGACGAGAGTAGTAAATTTCTAGTGCTGTTTTGTGGTCGACTTTTTGTATAGTTTTTATTGTTATCAGTTCTTTTTGTTTTATAAAAGATGGGCAATTGCAGTCTAGTGGGCTATGTTTTGAGTCTCCATCGAAAAGGTTTTTGCAGTTAATGCAGTTTTTTTCGTTGTTGCATGACTCGTTTTCTTCTGTGTGGGTTGTCTCGGAGCAGTTCTTGCAAAGCTCTGTGGGGCTTTTGCAGGTTGGGGTCGGGTTTCCAAATCGTAGGCATTTTTGGCATCTTAGTGGACGTGGAATATATGGGCGTAGACGAACTTTTTCGTATCCAACGTTTAGGGATTCTGGGAGTGTTTGGGTTTGGAAAGTTAGTATAATTAATCCAGTTTCTACCAATGATTGATTTTGTTTTTTTAGAATTTTACGAACTTCAGTAACTTTTTGTGTTTTTAATTCGTTGAGTATTTCTGTTTCGTCTATGTTTCGTAATACATTACAGTATATAACGCCCTTATTTGAGTTTAGAGATTTGTGTTCGGTAGCTTTTACTTCTATGTCTGTGATGTTTTTCAGCCTAAGTAACTTGTTTGCCTGTAATGTGTTCTTAGTTTTAACCAGCAAATAACCGGTTCGAGTATTTTTGCATGACTCCACTTCTCCTCCGCATGCAAAATCTATGGCTTTTTTAATAATGAAGGGTGAAACATGTTCGAGAGATTTATTGTCAGTTCTGTTTATGACTACATTATGGTTCGCCTAGATGTTTGTGGTATATGGATGTATTACCTATGTCAGGTGGTTTATCCATTGTTGTTGGTTTTTATTGGGCTGGCGCCCGGCACTTGAACACGTGTGTTATGTGTTTGTTTTTGTTGTTTCGAATTCTGTTTAATACACTTATTTGATTTTTTTTCCTGAGGTTAGTTGTTGGTGTTGTTGGGGATTTGTGCTAGTGGAGCTCAAAGAATACACATCTTATCTCAAAGAGGTTTGAAGTGAAAACTGAATTTCAATTGTTATTCAATAATAAATAAATCAAATTATTTTCAGTAGAATAACTTATTAACATAAATACCTATAACTTTAAAATCCATTTTTAATTAATTAAAATCTGAGATATTGTGCGATATTTTTTAAAAAGTCCCATTTGAGTCCCGGGCCAATGCCCGTGTTTGCCAATGCAAAATTTGAATAATTAGGAGTTTATTTGCTTACATGTAGACTTAACATTTTTAGATTAATTTTTTTTTATTTTTGTTCTATGGTCGCATCTACTCTGCAGTCGTGCGCAAATCGCACACATGTTTAAAATTCAAGTGTGTACGTAAGCAAACAAAGAGAGCAGAGCATTCACTGAGCGAAAAATTGAGTTTTTTATTAAGTTTTTCGTTAATTAAAAAGTTTGAACGAGGACTTAAATAAAGTCTTTTTATATTAAAGAGTTTTTCTTAGTGAAAAATTGCTCTTTCTAAAGTTGGGTCTATCAAGGGAGGCAACATGAGCGTCAATGAGAGAGAGCTTCTAAAATAGTTGTAGCAGATTTTCCACCCTATGTACGCATGCTTTAGAAATGAGTAGAGGAGACACATCCGACTATATAAGTTATTTATACTCTTGATCAGGATCACCTCATTATACCCTAGTATAAAGAATGTAGATTGTATAATCATTATACTATAATGTATGTAACATAGAAAAGGAATCATCTCCGACCCCATAAAATATATATATTTTTGATCAACATCAACACCCGAGTCGATATAGCCATAACCGTCTGTCAGTCTGTCCGTATGAACGCGTTGCTTTCAGAGACTATAATAGATAGATCTATAGGATTCGTGGATAATACCTACGCAGTTCAAGATTTTTTCCTTTTACCTTTTCCTAATTTTATTCCTATTTTTTTTTTTTATAATGTTATAAAAAAAAACGAGTATTATTAGAACTTGTATTATCAGAACTATTTTAACCTGTGGTTATTAGTTAATGAACTCCGCCTGTTTGAAGGTGACAATTGAAATCCAGTGGTGATTTCTAACTGCGAGTGAATATCGTGCCTTTGAGAGTATAATTAGGGTAGTTAGAACCATGATACCATAACTAAACGGTAGTCTCGTCGTTTAAATAAAAACAGCAGAAGGATCCGATACTAATCCTAGAGTCAAATGAGTAGTTCAAGGGCCACCTTAAATAGACTGACTCCCGCAAACATGAATAACCCCCCTGAGCTATTTTGGTTAAGTAAGGATGTCTGTTAATCGTCGTCTTAAACAAGGTGCAAAAATACGGGGACGGCGATACCGTCGAAAAGCAATATATGACGTTGTGTTTATCAGTTTATGAGCTAAGGCTTATTCAAGATGACATTGGAATTATTCAAGATTGTATTGTTTTTCTACCAGTGGTGAGAAAACTCTTATTCTTCATAGCACTCGTGCATAGGGTCGGAAATTCTGCTCGTGCATAGATAGGAAATCATAGTTTTTCATTTGTTTAATAACTTTTGCTAGAAATAACCAAATTCAAGCTTTCTTGAATTTAAGCCCGATAATACAGATACAATAAAATATGACAAAAAATACAATAAGATACGACTAGTGACCCCGATCGGTTTCTTCACTGGGGTTGAGTTCACAAGTCGGCCTTGTCTCGCAGAATCACGCCTGTTCGTAGCAATTCAGGTGTCGATAAGGCGTACGCCAGACTTGTGTGTTTACTCGCCAGACTTCGTGGCAAGGCTACCTGCCGTGGTCAGGAATGGCCTAACTCGACTCTTAGACCCTGGCCTAAAAACGCTCTTACACTTGAAATGTCGGACTCTACAAAAGCCGTCTCTCAACTCAACGCTTCAAGTTTCCTAAAAAAAACTTGTCGCGATTCGCTCCAACGGTCCATTTTAGATTCTGCATGGAGCGCCCGTTTATCCTCCTTCTCCTGAATCCTTATTCCGGAATCACGCCAGATTCCTGTTCAAATGTTTTTATTGCCCAACTAGGATTCCTATTACTTAGCAGGTATTCGACTTGAGTCCTCCTGTCTCCGTGTTTCCTCGATTGTCTTCTCCTGTGAGCATCCTGGAAAATTGGCTTTTGTGGTAGCCTCTGGGGTTTCCTTACTGGACATGATCCGGTAGTTAAACCAGGTTTTATATAGCCCATCCACTTCTGATTCAAGGTGGATCTGAGGTTTTAATATGGCCTACATTAGGTGCAGTGGTTGCGAGGACTTTCCTAAGGGAGGAGGTCTTCGAGGTCCCCTGAATGCAGAACGTAGTCCAGGCATTCCTTTTGCCCTACACAGTTTTTAAAAAATAATAAGACCCACCAAATTTCATAAGGATCGGCCGACTTCATCCTAAAGCTGCCGTATAACTGAAAAATCGGAAATGACCTAACTTTCATGTTTTTGAAGACAGAAAGTTGAAACTTTGTACAGATTTTATTTTGGCTTAGTTGATCTCACCTACCAAATTTCGTAATTGGCCGACTATATCTTATAGCTGCCATATAACTGAACGATTGGAAATGGTATTTGGTATAAATACCAACTTTGGTGTTCTTGATGATAGAAGTTTGGGACTTTTTTTAGATTTAGTATTGTAATAAATTGGTTATATCATGGTATTCTCATAAGAATCGGCGAAACTATATCCGATTTTAGCGATTTATATCGGATATAGCGGATATATATCTCAAACATCGGATACAGTTGGCCGATCCTTATGAGAATATCATAATAAAACCAAATTATTACAATAAAATATCTCAAAAAAATTCCCAAGCTTCTATCCAAAATACCAAGTTGGTATTTCTACCAAATACTATTTCCGATCGTTCAGTTATATGGCTGCTATAAGATATAGTCGAACGATCGATATGGAATTTGGTAGGTCGAATTAACTAACCAAAAATATATTCTGTACTAAGTTCCAGTTATCTATCTTCAAAAACACGAAAGTCGGGTTACTTCCGATCGGTCAGTTATATGGCAGCTATAGGATATAGTCGGCCGATCCTTATGAAATTTGACATTTATGACATTTATATTATAATACCCTCTGCAAGGGTATAACAAAAAGACAAAAAAAAGTAGGTAGGAGGGAGGAGTAGGAGGGAAGCTGATACCGCCTTATTGTGGTGGAGGTTTATCTGAAAGATTTGAGAGATATCCTTGAGATTGTCCACTACTGTAGCCCCTGCTTCCTTCTCGGAGCTTAGCAGAGCGTCCTCGCAGAGTTAGATTCCACCCTCATTAGGGTAAAGCATGCTTTCCTTCCATTCTCCTTCCTACTTGAACTTGCGCTGCGTCGAGTGAGAAGCTGCCGGACCAGTGGTTTCTTCTGCACGCTGTTAGGTGGTCCAATGGTTATTCCCGCTTTAGAGAAAGATGCCTTGGCACCATCCCCCGCACCGGCGTATCCCGACTCCGGATGTTGCTCCTCTGTAAGAAGCTTCTCCACCTTAGCAACTCTTTGGCCTTTAAGCGTCTTTAAGTTGTACGGGACATTGACCCCATTTCTAGATTTCATAATCAAACTTGTTTAAGAACTGTTGCTAGCAAAGTTTTCTTTAAAATAAAATACAGTATTTTTGTACTTATTCAAACTTTTGAATTAACGCAAAAATAAAAGAAAAACTACGTTTTTTCGCTCAGTGAATGCTCTGTTCTCTTTTTTGTTGCTGCTACGCATACACTTAAATTTTAAACATGTGGGCGCCCCCATTGTTTTAGACCCACGAGTAGGCCGGAAAATGTTCGTTTATCATGACACAGCCCGCTTGTCACAATAAGCCTGGTTAAAACTGGAGGGTTTCCCCAGAGTTCACATATTAGCGTCCAAGCCCCCCTCGGTCACGCATCCTTCAGCTGTTCCACCTTGGATTAGGATAACTTGAGGAAGGGAGTGTTCTTCTCCCAGCCCGACTACGATTAGCCAGCATCCTCCAGATTAACCAGTTACCAGTCGCCCTCGCGTGGACAGTATAGTCGCAATACCATTGGTGTTCATAGTTAGGGCACGCAATTGCTTGCGCGAAGGTCTCCTTGTTGTAACCGTTGTCTGATGGCAAACGACCGTTTTTTCTTAAATGGTAAATAAATTATATGAAATAATATATATTTCTGAAAAAAAAACAATGGCCTCCAATTTTCAATTATTTTTATATAAGCGTCTAAAAATAAATTCAAATATGCATAGTTAGATTTTACATTCTAGAATGTATTCGAAACATTTCGAATCCAACCTCTAACTCTCATTCATTAGATTTGCCCGACTTTTGGCACTTACTTATTCATTTATTTTCGTCTTTGCATTCTGTCCCATTCAAATCAATTTTAAACGATACATTTTTACACTTTTGCTGGTTTATTTTGGTACGCCAAAATAATGTTCGCCATCAGACAGCCACCTTTCGTCTATCAATCAGCAAGTTGGTTTGTTGCTCGAGATTCTTTATCGCTTCAGTATTCTTAATATGTGAGAACGACGTGTATTTCTGATGATATTCTGTTTACTTGCTAGATGGTTCTACAGTTTTTTCTGAAGCCAAAGTGGTGTGCCGGGATAGTGTTGTGAGAATCTATGAATTTTTCCTTTTAGGCAAATAAGACAGAGATTTGCAGCAGTGACTCTTTTTAGAACTACTGGTACGGGTGGAACTGATTCCATTAAAATGTGGTTGCGCTGTACAGACAGTGTTCGTCACAAAAATACGCGTATAAATATTCATTCAAAAATATACTAGAAATTATTCTGATGTGTTGAATTTGTTCTTCAATGATTCTGGGAAATTCTACATAATTTATTAGGATCATATGTTAGTAATGTGCATCCACATTACTATAGATCAGTGGTCGGCATGGCCCTATCCCGCGGGGATAGGAAATTTCTCTGCCCGAGCTCTTTTTTAGTCACTTTTTAGTACTTTTTAGTCATTCCAGAAAAAAAATTTATGTTTAGTGCTTCCCATTGTTTTAGATAGCATTCTGCATTCCCTATAATAATTTAAAATTAAAATAGGGTTTCTTATTTTTAATTCTTATTATATTGTCTTATTCTTATTATGATGAGAATTCACTATGATTTTTAATCCCCAAATAATATTTTTTCCTATTTTCTGTTTTCATTTTATTTGTTGCATTTGCATCTTATATTTGTATGTACATATGCACTTACATGTACATATGCTGTATGTCTGTCCTTCTGCATCTTCATCTTAAGATTAGAACTATGGATGTATCGTTTATATATACAGTTGAATGAATCTCCATAGTTTCCTAATCATTATAAATGCTTTGCACGGAAAAAGTTTATCACATGGGTCAATGGTTATGTTTTCGACCTCTTAATTCTAAGTTTCGATTCGTGGTTTCGATTCAATAAATGAAGTTCATTTATAAGTTACATTATTTTTACTCTTCTAAACTTTTTATACCACAATTTTAAAGTCAAATTATATATTCACGAATGTGTTCAACTGGGAATTTATAAAAATTTAGATTAATCCGTAAGTCCAACATTATTCGAACCATATCATTGTCAGACCCAGCCTTTCATGGTGGCTTAATAGCTACCACTTTTTTCTAGAGAAAGCCTTATTTGAGAAGCCTTTTTTCCAGCCCTGATTCGCCATATTTTTCATACCCTTATTAAGAATTTATAAAAAATTTGTTTAAAATCTTTAAAAATTGTAAATTCAATATTGAAAAAAAGAGGTAACATTAAGAAGATGTAACTTATAAAAAAGTTTCCTGATCAAGGAATCGGCCCCACGTCTAAAGGGGTGGACAACTTATCCATTGACAACATTAAGAATGGTAAGAACTGCGGAGATTTATCAAAAATATCGAATAGGCACAAGTTCTAAGAATCTGTAGCAGTAGATGTGTGATATAGCATTTATAGAGCATATATAGCATATATACATATAGCATATATAGAGTTATGTGATATAGCATTTATTTGAATTCAAATCATTTGTCCGGTAAATCTTTATATATTCATATCACACTCTTGAGGTTTCGATCGAAGCCAATACTTCTATCGAGAGTTTTGATAAAATCAAAAATTTTTTTTCCGCTTAAAAAATTGTCGAAAAGTTGTCGAACTAAGTGTCGAAATTTTCCATTCTGCGGCGATGCCTCACAGGTATATCCCAAAGTACTTAAAACTTTAAACGCGTTTTTCTCGAAACCGTTTTTTATGAGTTGGGCGAACACATAACTCGAACAACTCTTAACCTATCGATCTAAAATTTTGGCAGTATTCTCAGAATACCTATGTCTATCGACACACGTAGAATTTTTTTTTTATATTGCTTACTTTTTTTTATCAACAATTTTGTGACGTTATTTGTTCGTGAAAATTGAAAATTTTTTTCAATCACTCACCATTTTGCAAAAAATCAATATATCGAAAAAATCTTACGTGTGTCGATAGCCGTTGATGTACAGAAACTAGCCAAACTGATTTGTTGTTCTAGATAAAAAATTAAGGACGTTAGGTGCTCGGCCATGGACCCCCTTTAAAAAAATAGGGCCGACGAATAAAGACTGCAGAGCCGCCATTTTGTTTTATTAAAAAAAAAAATTTATTTTGTACTTGAAATATAATATAATAAAACCTCATTTACAAATTTTCGATTGGCTTTTTCATTTGGCCAAAAAAAATTCCAGAAAATCCTCTTTTTTCGCGCCTGTTACTCAGATGTCCCCCCTTAATAGCCTATCTCTGGAATTTATTGGTCCGATCTGGCATGTGAAGATATAAATATCGCCTCACATATCACATTTGCCTACACCCACAAGTTATTTGAGACGTCTACAATCTCTACAATGGAGTATTTTCAGTGTGATGTACAATATCTTTGGGATACGTTTCCATAAAGATTGTGTTTTTGCACTGCACGTGCGACGATAAAAAATTGTTTGTATATTTATATGCATGGGTTTGCCCTTAACCTCTTGGATATTTCCAAAGTGGGACATCGAGGATCTGAAGACTGGCAAGATAGACCCGCAGGCGGAGAAAAACAACTCGGTCAATGAAGTGAAGGTACTAGCTCAGCACACATAGGGCTTCTTACAATATATATATATTTTTCGGATAGAATTCCCTTAACCAAATGGTGCACATTCACAAGATCAAAGCATATCTCTATACTCAACGATTACCGGGTATAAAGAAGATTAATTTTTCCATTTTAAACATGGGAAACATTTTTAGGGACTGCTAAAACTGAGGGTTCTATCTATAGGCCTAACGCTTTCCCTAAACACCTATATTTGTTTAGGGAAAGCGTTAGGCTTATAGATAGAACCCTCAGTTTTCACCCTCAGAAAAATTATGCATGGACTAAAAAAATCGATTTTTTTATCTGTGGGTCTGGTCTGTGGGTGGTACAACCCAAAGGCATGCAAAAATAGTATACTATACTATTAACTCTAAATTAATTTAAATCGTTAAAAAACGAAACATAAATTTTACGATATCAAGTTACAATTATTTATTTTTATCCCTTTTTAACAGGACCAAATGAATAAGAAAATTGTAAATTTGAAGTTTCTTAATGGACATAGTAGTGCTACGCAACGACGAAAAGGAAAACGAAAAAACCAACGAGCTGTACACGAGATTGGCAAATATGTCCCAATAACTGGCTTTAAAGCCAAAATAAATTATGAAATTGAAACTATTTCTCGTAGTCAACAGTCTACTGCAAAAGCAAGAAGCTTAATGAATTTACACAATAATGAAGCTGGCCGACGAGTAAGTATTTGGTTTTACTAAATTTCTTTATTCTTTCCGTCCTCCCTCTGAATACACTCAGCCCACGTTCCGTTCCGATTGAGAGCCGCTACCACATATCTTCCGGTTTAAATCTTGAGAATATTTTCGAGTATGTAAAGAAAAGTGTTAAATATTTTGGGGAAGAAAAGTTAGGGAATCTAGGTAGGTGGGTCTCTCTCTTGGAGGGTAGCTTTTTCCTTTAAAAAGTTTTCCATAACTATATCGCGGGGATACACGGTAGCAGAATCCTTCCTCATCCATTCTTACTGACGTAGATGTTCATTCGCCAACATCGCTTTGTACTTCTTTGGTTACTCAAAACTCAGTTACGAATGATCCGCCCTACAGATGAATGTGATAAGCGCGACGTGCAAGGCTGATGGCTTTTTACTCCGTGTCAACATGTCATGTACTACGACCTATGAGTAGTTCTCTAGGATGCACTCCAGGAGTACCCATTGGGTATGTGGGTCGTCTGTGACTCTGATCTTCCGCGCCAAAAAGTCAGACCGGGTACCGATTCAGTAGGAAAGGAGAATAAAATGTCTATTACTCCTCTAACAATTTTCCTAATTGGCTTATTTGAAATAGTTTGCTATTCGAAAACTTCTAATCGTTTTTTTTTAAATTTTATTACAAAGTAATAAATCAAAGAAACACTTTTGTCGAACATTAAAAACAAAGTAGTATTTGAAAGACCGTTTTGTTTTTGAGACCGATTGTTCTGTTAATAATTACAAAATTGGTCGGACCAATAAATTTAGAAATTCGAAAAAAAATGTTTCGGTCTGAGTTAAACATCTTTGAAACATTTTATCTTTTGTTTTTATATTGACAGCTTTGAAAAAATCGATCAATAGTTATTTTCAAGGTCTGATAAATTTATCTATTATATACAAAAAAGTCGGGTTTTCCTGTATGACTGTGGCAATCCAGAACGCACGAACCGATTTACACGGTTTTGCATTCGTTGGAAAGGTCTCAAGCTGCGCAAGGTTAAACATACTATACTATAAATCAGTGGTCGGGGGTGCCGACAAATACATTCATATGATTTTGACGCATTAGAATTAGTAACGAAAAGCAGAATGTGGGCTGTGAGCATGACGTTTCACACATTTATAATGGGTGTGTGTGTGGCATAGCTTGGGCAGAGAAATATCAGGGAAAGGGGTGTACCAGTGGAAGATGATCACTTTCCGGCTGCACTCAGCCTATGCAGCGTTTTAGAGGAAACTTGACCGGGTCATAGGCCCGTATATGGCTCCACACGCATTCGCATATTAGGACGATATCATCGTGATCGGACGCACCAAGGAAGAACATAGGAAAACTTAAAGGAAACCAAAGGACTTCCGACTCCAGTCGGACGTTGATTGGGGCTGAGAAAAATTACTCAGCAACGGAGAAGGAGCGCCTGGCCATAGAATGGACGATCAGACATATGAGACCCTACATGGAGGATACTAGTTCGACGTGATCACGGACCACATGGCGCTGAAGGGGCTCAACAACATCTAGAGCCCGCTTGCGAGAATAGTGAGGTGGGTGTTCCAGCTACAGCAGTATGACTACATCATCAGCTACCGGAAGGGTAAGCTCAACGTGGTCGCAGACGCGCTTTCCTGCCAGCCTTTATTGGAAAAACTGTGGAGCGCCACGGAAGTAGGAATCAAAGAATGCATGTGAATAAGCGCGCTGAAGAATAAAGAAGTCGAAGAAGGCGGCCTGATCTACCGCCATGTCTCGCATAGAGCCGGAAGCGAAAAAGTTTGCATCTTCAAAATTGTGCGTGCCGACCGATACGAGGCAGGAGGTCCTCAAAGCAAATCACGACGCACCGACGGCAGGACGTGAGGAAAACAACAGCCAAAGTGGCCGCCAGATACTTCTGGGCAGGGATGTAGAGGATCCGAAAATATGTCAGGAGGTGTGAGACTTGCCTGAAGTACAAGCCGAGCCAAATGCAAGAGGCAGATAAGATGCTGACACAGGTCCCGGAAGAGCCATGGGCAACTGTATGAGTGGACTTTGTAGGTCCATTGCCCAGATCGAAACATGGAAACACAATGTTGTTGGTCATGATTGATCGGTTTTTTTGATCGGCAACGATCGGAGCTCTACAGGGAGCGATCCGGGAAAGAATTGTCGCTCGATATGGAGTATCATAGATAATGGTGACTGACAACGGCGTACAGTCCACATGCCGAAGCTTCAAGAAGTTCCTCGGTGTACTCTGCGTGCGTCACCAGTTCACCGCACCGTAAACGCCGCAGGAAAATCCCCCGGAAAGAGCGAACAGGACGGTAAAGACAATGATCGCCCAGTTCACAGGGAAGGATCTAGGACGAGCACTGGCCAGAGCTAATGCTGGCAGTAAGCTCGGCAGTGTGGGAGTCCACGGGGTATTCGCCGTGTTTGGTGACGCAGGGCCGGAAGCCAAGGATGCCGCGAGCCCTGTTCGACGAAAACGCCTTGGGCACAGGAGTTGAACAAGGAACGCCAAGGAACGTCGTCGCGGAAGTGGTACCCAAAGGTCGGCGAGACGGTGTGGGCGAAGGAGCACCTTTTATTAAAGGCGGCCGAAGGATTCGCGGCAAAACCAGCGCCACGGTATGACGGTCCCTAAAACGAATACTGCGAAGAACGCAGAGGAAGAAAACACTGTTGGCCATCTTCCATGCCACTTTTCAGCCCTGATAGTCACTAAGAATGCCGGCGGTAGATTCGTAAACGACATCACAGAGGTGTCAGATATTTTTTTTTTTTTATTATCATCAATCAATAGTTATATTTAAAATCTGTCCGGAGTTATGGACAATAATTAAATTTTTTAATGGGACCTTAACTTAATGAAATATTGAGTAGTACAATGTTTGCTTATCCTAAGTTATTTATTGTCGGGCCCTTTAGTGGGCCTTGTTGGTTTTACAACTGCAGCTCAGTCCCGTTCGCCCGAGTGGCAGAGGTCCAGTGGGTGGGTCCGTTTCAGCCTCCTTGTGGTGTAGCTGTTGTCCAGAAGATTGATGGCCTCAGGGTTAGGATGTCGGTCCAGCCTTTCCACGTACCTATTGGCGAATCGCTGAACTTCTTCGCTCACATATGGGAGTCTCAGTTGGGCGTGGATTGTCGCATTGTCGTGGAACGGATGAGCTCCAGTTAAAGTTCTTAGGGCCTTGTTTTGGGCGATCTGGATGATCCTTCGGTTGCTTAGACACGCCGTCCCCCATAGCTGGATACCATAGGTCCAGATTGGCTTTACAATGGCCTTATATATAAGGAGCTTGACTCTTAGCTTCAGCCTGGACCTTCTTCCAATGAGCCAGTTGAGCTGACGCAGCTTGATCCCGATTTGCGTCCGTTTGCGCTGCAGGTGGGTTCTCCAGGTGAGCCTTCTATCCAGGGTCATACCCAAATATTTGGGTGAGGGCTTGCTGGAATTGGAGTGCCTCCGAGACTGACTCCAGGACAGTCGCCTCTCCTCATTGTAAAAGTCGTTTGGCATGATTTTTCGTGGTTGACGGCGATGTTCCACCTTCGAAGCCGCAGATCAAGGATGTCCAGCTGGCGTTGGAGAGACGCAGAGGCCTCCTCTGGAAAGATTGCAGAGGTCCAAAATGCCGTATCGTCTGCATACGTAGCCGCTGGAAGGCCCTCCTTTTCAGCGACAGGCATGTGGGCTGTGTATATGGTATACAGAATGGGGCCAAGTACACTGCCCTGCGGTACACCTGCCTTAATGGGCCTATAATCTGATCTTGCGTCTCCACATCTAACCCTAAATGACCTGTCATTCAGGTATGACTTGAGGAAGGCGTAATGTTCATGGGGTACGCTCGTATGGGGGTGCTCGTAAGCCTTTGGATACCTAATGGGGGGAGAAGTTTAATGACAAGTGCTTCAAGGCCATCCGCACCCGGGGATTTTTTGGTGTTAAGGTAGCGACCTCCTCTTGAACTTCCTCTTCCGAGACTGGCTCCAATTGACAGAAATCCGTGCAGGGTAGAGACAGAAACCTCTCAGTCTCAGCTTGGTCCACCTCCGAGCATCTATTGAATGGAGTGAAGGCGTCTTCCAAATGAGCAGCAAATGCGTCCGCAAATGAATAGCGTAGATCCTATAGGGTTAGTCACCCTCGAGCCCCACCATGGGTGCTTGGCATTGAAATCACCTGCAAGTATGAATTTGTCGCCCATGTCATTCAGCAGTAAATCAAATTGGTTATCGGACACTCTCTGTCTAGGAGGAATATAAGCGGAACCGATCACAATTTTCCCCCCAAGGGTGGAACACTGATTTTGGCGCACTGGATCCATTCTTCTTTGATTCTTGCGATCTCGCTGTAGTCAATGCTAGATTTGATTACAATTGCCGAGGTGTCAGATATGTCCGCGTTTTTATCTTCTGTCGATCATCCAGCTCTAACGCATCATTATTTTCCTCAAAAAATATATAATATATATAATATTTTACAAAAAAACTTCATTCTTTATTTATTGAATTTGTGGTGTTATCATTTATAATTAAACTAACTCTTTTTCCTAAGTAGCATCTTAATATTGAAAGCGCTTAGTAAATGAAAAAAAAAGTGTAGGAATATTTTTATAAATCTGACTGCTAGAGTAGTATATTCAAAACCAGGATCTAATCAAAAGCTTTGAATAGAACTGTTTGGTCACTAATATTTTTCAATTGGTCACAAAAATAAAAGCCAAATTGAATAGTAAAGCATTATAATAATATTTATTTCGCCGCATATGAAATTGGGATGACAATAAAGGGGAAAATTTTTCACGCATAATTTAAACGGCTTCATAACTTTTAGTCTCAACTCCAAGGTCCAGAACAAACATAGGTACCATTACCCACAGTTTCCACGATCCACCTAAGAGAAAAAATTGAACAAATATTACCATATATTGAATTATGTATGCTTTGTAATTATGTTGAGCATCATTTATTTTAGTGCATAAAATGTTTGAAATGTATGTTCACTAATCATAATTGCGAACAGCGTTCGTATTTGGTACGCATTTGACGAAACAACTGAATCCGCCAGTGTTAAATCCCAATAAAAATCGTTCTCGAGCAAACCCAATTCAGCACTTCTCAATATGTTTGCTTCTCGATATGTTTGGCATCGGTGGCCATTCACATTGCCATGTATTCTTTGTAATTAGGTTTTTTTTTTTTTATAGCTTTGCTTTTATTTATTGAATCTTCTCTTAATTTTGAGACTAACAATAAGTTGACAAATCTTAACATTAAAATTTAACTAACAGTATACTAAGACTGCATTCTGGTTGCGCGTCCCTCAGGTCGGTCGCTGGGTGGGTCATTTGCGACGAAGGCGTGATTGGTTGCTCAACCTTGTTAGACCTCTCGCCAGGTAGTTAGGGTGCACCGATAGCTTGGTTAAGTACTTTACCTTCTGTTCTGCGATCGCTTCTTTGACTGGTAGAATGTTTAAGTCGCGGTGTATGTTTTCGTTGCGAACGTACCACGGTGCCCCGGTGATTGTTCTCAAGATCTTCGACTGAACAATGTTGCTTTTGCTGGCGTTCCCCCATAACTGGGAGTCGTACATCCATATAGGTACATCCATTTAGTACCGAGTTGTACAGCAGGACTTTATATTCAAGGCTAAGAGGTGACCGAGCGTTGATAAGCCAATGAAGGCCGCTGGCTTTTAGCTTTAGGTGTTTTCTTTTGGCTTCAATGTGCCGGCGCCATGTGAGTCTTCTGTCGAGATGTACTCCTAGTTATGTTACTTTGTTTGCTTGTGGGAGTAGAGTGTTGTTTAATGTAATCGTCGGGCAGTTTTGCCTGTTCAGAGTGAACGTAACATGCTTGCATTTTAGTTTGTTCACTTTAATTCGCCAATCTGCCAGCCATTTTTCGACATCGACCATATGAAGAGCTAGCTGCGCAGTTGCTTGAATCGGGCATTTTGAGCGGCTAATAATAGCTGTGTCATCGGCAAACGTGGATGTTGTTAGACGTGTGCTTGTCGGGATATCTGCTGTTTAGAGGACATATAATATTGGCCCTAGCACGCTGCCTTGAGGAACTCCAGCTCCAACAGTGTAATCATCGGATATAGCGGTGTTGCACCTCACGACAAATTTTCTGTCGTGAAGGTAAGACTCCAAAATCTTGTGGGTGCTGTAGGGGAGCATTGGAAATTGGCCAAGTTTTGCGATGGCAAAAAATAGCTGGGTGAGAGTGCAAACGGCGTAGTATGGGAGCTCAATGATCATTTTGGGAGTTATGAGGTCGCAGCCCGGGGATTTTTTCGGATTCAATTCTCGTTTGATGATGTTAACGATTTCGTTTGGGCGAAACTCAATCGGCTCATGTTGAGGCTGGGGCTCATCTGATAGAGCCGGCAAAGTAAACGCATTGGTGGCAGGATTTGGTTGGAAGACATTTTTAAGGTGTTTGGCAAACGTTCTGGCTCTGTCTGCGTCGCCGCAGAATTTCTGCGTCGAATTTCTAATAGGCATCACGGTTTCTTTCGGTGAGCTCAGAGTTGGGTGAGCTCTCCATAGTGAGTGTTTTGTACTGTTGTACCCGCCTGTGGAATTTCTAATAGGCATTACGGTTTCTTTCGGTGAGCTCAGAGTTGGGTGAGCTTTCCATAGTGAGTGTTTTGTACTGTTAGTTGACAATTGCTCTATGTAGCGGCGGTGGTTTGTTTGAAGCGTTGCTTAGCAGATGGCGATCTGTGACATTGCCATTCTCGACGAAACCGTCGCTTTTCGAGGACGAGCTGTTCGATTTGTAGATTTGTCTTCTTTTGAATGCATTGTGTGTTTATAGTTTGAGGTGTTGAAACTCGACCTGCAGAGATGAGTACATACTCCAGTGAATCAACAAAACTGTCTAAGTTGGCTTCGTCGCTGAGGTGAGGACTCAGCTCAATGTGTGAGCTGATGTACTTTCTGTACTTAACCCAATTGGTTTTATGTGAGGTCAGTTTTGATGATTGATCCCATGTTCCTGGGTGTCGGAGTAGAGTAAAAAGGACAGCCGAGTGATCAGATGAAAGATCCGAAAGGCATTCGGCGCCTATCAGATTTTTAGGAATGTTTTTGGTAATCGCAAAGTCAATTAAATCGGGAAGTTTCTTTGGGTCTGCCGGCCAGTATGTTGGTGTGCCAGAAGAAACATAGTCTAGCTTGTTCTTAGCTTTGATAATTTCATTATAGAGCTGCTTTCCTTTTGGGGTCACGAAACGAGATCCCCAGTGTGTGTGCTTGGCATTGTAGTCTCCTGCTGCTATGAAGTGGTCTCTGAGTGAAATGAAAAAATGCATAAACTCATCTTCGGCTATGATGAAGGTTGGGGGGCAGTATACGGCAGCTAGAGTTAATTGCTTGCCAGTATTTAGGTGTATATTTATTGATGTGGCCTGTAGGTAGTTTTTAGCAAATTTCGTATGATAATGGTGCTTAATTCGGCTTCTGATTAAAATTCCAGTCTCGCCGTGTGCTTTACCATCTGGATGATTTGTTCCATAGAATGAATATCCTCGTAGTTGGAAATTGTATCTGTTCGTAAGATGTGTTTCTGAAAGCTGCATTACGTTGAGTTGATTGTCTAGTAGGAATTGCGCTAACTCGAGCTTATGCTGCGAAACGCCGTTAGCGTTCCACGTAGATATTCGTAGGGAAGTCATTATTTGGATTGTTGTGAAACCAGCATTTGTATTAATAGATTTTGGTTTCGCATTAGATCTTGCATAGTTGTACGCATAAACGACATAAACTCCGTAAGGCTTTGTTGTAGACTGCATATCATAGCTTCAAAGTTACTTTTTGGCTGCTCCTGCGGTTGATGCTGCTGAGCCGTGTTTGGTTCTTGGTGTGCTGATTGCGGCAGTGAGCTTTTTGAGGCTGGGGTAGGCAGTCCTGATTTTAAAGCGCTTGCGTATGTGACATTTTTGGCAGAGTTTATGGGTCTTAGTGAGGATCTTGCTGCAGTCGAGAAGAAGACTTCAGGGTTTGACCTGGAGGCTATGAACTGATTATTTTGGGTGCGAGCAGTAAATCCCCTCTGGTGGATGCGACTTTTCAGCTCCTTATAAACTGGGCAACCTCTATAGTTAGCAGTGTGATTTCCACCGCAGTTGCCACACTTTTTCGAGTTGTGGTCATCTTTTCTCGCTGGGCAGTGTGCGCAGTCATGAAGCTCACCACAAATCACACACACCGGGCGCAGTTTTCAGTAAGACCTTGTATGGCCATATTTTTGGCAGTTCGCACATTGTACCGGGCCATTGCGGGGGGCTTAGGCTTCCTTTTTTCGACTTCTGCAGATTCGGCGTCATCCTCGTAGTCTGCCAAGATTTTAAAACGGTTTGAGTACGTGGGCGTTTCTATTGCAACTATATTAGCATTACCGCGGGTCATTTTGCGTTGAGAGTTTCGGGGACTCAGCTTCCCTTTGATTTGGATATAGCGATCCATACCAGTCTGCACAGCCGGCTTAATATTTTCTTTGTTTTTGTTCTCTTTTTCGGGCAGCACAGCGGCAGAACTATTAATGTTTGCGCTGCTAGCTGATGACGTCGTTAAACGCGCTGTCGTTACAGATGCGGTTGTTGTTGTGGTTACGGTTGACGTTGTCAGAGAAGTTGCGGTGCTAGTTACTGCGCTCTTTGGCTGCAGAGACATCGATGGTAGCGAGGGGGCGCCAGATCGCTCTCTACGTTTAAGAATTCGGCCAAGTTTGGGGTAATTGACCGTGTTTGGGATGAGCTTGCATTGTTGCACGTTGTGTGCTAACGTCGTTTAGACTCATTGCAATCGAGGTTGATATTGTTCGAGTTTTAAATGTTATGTTTTTTATTAATTAATTAATCAATATAAACATTAGCGATTTCATCGCTGAAAGCGTCTTTTCGCGTTGTTGTTGATTTACGAAACCAGTCACTGCACTTTTTTTGATATTATTGAATACTTTTTTTTTTTTTATTTTTTTCCCGGAGCACAATAACTACACGTCTGTATGCGACGACTTTCGTGGTGAACTCCGGTGTAAACGGTGTAATTACGTTGAGTATCATTTATTTTAGTGCAGTGGTGGGCAAAACTAACACATGTTTAAAATTTGAGTGTGTGCGTAGCAGAGAAAAACAATGAGAGCAGAGAATTCACTGAGCGAAAAAAACTTATTTTTTTTATTTAATTTTTAGTTATTCAAAAGTTTGAATGGGAACTAAAATAGTGTATTTTATTTTAAAGACATCTTTTCTAGAAACATTTCTTAAAAAAATGAAAAACTACGCTTCCCTATCTTTATTTTCTATGGAGAAAACTTTTTCAACCCAATTTGCGAGAAAATTTTTCTCAGTGGAAACATTTTGATTTTTAAGTTTGGGCTGTCAAATGAGTCAAAATGAGAGCAAATGAGAGAGCTTCTAAAAAAATTGAAAATGCTCACACTGTCAGTGTGCCGGCAGCGCTGCGACAGAATTTTCTACCCTATACTCGCGTGCTATGTAAAATGAGAGTTTGCCCACCACTGTTTTAGTGCATAAAATTTTTGAAATGTATTTTTACTAATGATAATTGTGAAGAGCGTTCGTATTTGGTATGCATTTGACGAAACAACTGAATCCGCAAGTGTTAAATCCCAATGAGAATCGTTCTCCACCAAACCCAATAGATGAATTGCTTCTTCATTCACAGTTTTCAAATGCGCAAATGATTTTGGTCCACCTACATTTACCAACAGCAGTCGCTAATAAAAACATTCATCATTTCTAGGATGAACAGTATACATGCGACCTAGTGCATCAGTGGAAAACCCCTGTAGCCAATCTGGAACTGGGGTTCCTTGTTTGCGACGTTGGAATTTATTTGTTGATTGATTCCAAGTGTAACGCTTGGGCATTTCAACGTACATAAGCGTCGCTGCGAATGGATCTGCTTCACACATTGCAAAGAAGCTAGTCAATTTTGTTGAAGTAAACTCTTTGGCCATTTTCCAAATGCACTGCTAAATGTACAACTGTGGGAGATCTTGCATGAATTTAAAATGAAAATATTCGCCACAGTGCTTCAATAGTACTGACGTATCTGACCATTTTGAAGTTGCTGATTTCGTCATTTGCATTTTCCGACGCAATACCAAACACAGTCATGTCGCTGCCTTTTGTGACGTACTTGCAAAAATATTTGATTGATGTGGCCGAATGACAACTCTCAAAGTTTGCATGTGTTTCGAAAATTAGTGATAGCAGCGGGCAATATGGTATAATACATTTTTCCGATCTCAATCTCTTGATTTTGAACTTATATTTTTCAATACTTTGATAGAAGAAGATAGACCATTATCTTCTTTTGAACACCGACGATAAACTGGATATCCATCATTCCCTGTGACTGTTTCAGCAACTAACGCACGGCCCATGCAACATCTGAGTCGTCATAATGTCGTGTAGATGGGGATCAGTGTACAGTGTAGAATATTACCTATAATTGGATCGACCATCTTCAACGTAATGTCATTTCGCATCGTACAAACGATGTGTCTCGTTTACGCGATGCATGATATTGCTTCTCCGCTGAACGACAATTTCTCGCGATTTAGTTGGGTCGCCAACAATAATGGCAGCAACATCATTAACAGAGGGTGCATTGAATCTTCGCACATGTTCACCTGTTGGGGTACAATCCTCTCTTATGAAAAATTTGTGCGTATCCGGTGGCATTCGTTCCAATGGTGTTTTGAACATATTAACCGCAGTGTTATTAGCGTGAAAAAATGCTTGCAACTGTTCTCTCTCCTAAGCTCTCCTAAATAAGTATCTTTAAATTGTGTTCCCTGTATATTGCACCGCACATTTAGATGATCCACTATCGACGAAATGAAATATATTTGCAGAAATTGATACGGTGCATCTGGTTTTGGCATTGAACCAAGCTAATGGTATATTTGTCCTTGTATCTGTAATTGCAAATAATAATTTTTTGACGAATACGGTGTAACTTCTAATCTAGTGATGGTGTAGTGTGTGGTATATATTTAGTTGTTATGTAATTGATTTTGTGTGTTGTATCCTTTACCTTGCAAGTCTGCATGAAACTGCTTTCTCGAATATTGGAATGCCAAGCGATTGTATGATGATAATGATCTTCGTGTGTCCAGGCGTTGTCTCAATTGTGCATTTTCTCTTATTAAATTTCGTCTTGCTTCGCTTAAGTTGTGTAAATACACTCGTTGCTGGCTTGCATGTCTTGCGCGGCGGTCGATTTTCGAACGTGGTCCTCTAGGCATTTTGGACTACGGCCAAGTCTATTACACTTTATAAGTGGAATGTCAGTCCCTAGGAGACGTCTTTTTGCCTTGTGACTTAGCGAAAGTGCAGCAGGGAAAAATGTTGGCGCTTAGCGAATATGTGTTGGGGTTAGTTTCAAAAAGCCTCAGTTTATCTGAAGCTGAAGAACCAGAAATGAAGAAGAAATTATCAACCATGGAAAACTTGCCATTATAACAAATAGTCAAATATTAGCAATTAAACCAACAATAACCGATTCATATTTAATTTTCTATTAATTTAACATGGCCATGGTTGGATGGAGTGTCCTTGCAGAAGCCTTTTCGCAAATATCTGGACTTCATATTATATAAAATAATAATCCATGGTGCATGGTATTAATTGAATAAAAATACACGTGACTGATTTGATGTTTTCCAATTGAAATGTTAGGAAACGAACAACTTATTTTTTTACCTTATTCTTATTCGCCTTATTCTTTTTGGAATATTTTAACAACCATTGAAAAATATTTTCGAAATAGCTAAGAATTAAATATAATTTTGGTAAACCTTTGGTAAAAAAAACGATAAACCCTAGCTAGCACACCTGTTTCCAGTTAAAATTTCTAGTGGAAGATGGTAGTTTTGAATGAATTTGGGTGTCATTTTGTCAAGTCAAAGATATTTATGTTTTTAACATATGTTAAAACTTGTATGTTTTTAACTTTGAGTAGCGACATTTGAAGCTATTAGAAGTTCTTCTTACCAAATTAGCTATTACCAAATTCTTTACGGTAAAGTTATACGTTCTTTTTTATCCAATTTAGATTTTATCTTTTTTAAATGTTAAAGGCTCAGAATTTTAGATAGAGGATTGGCCCACATATATCCGATTTTTGCGATATATATCCGGTTCAAGCTGTAAGGGTATATCAACTTTTGTTTTTTTGTTGTCTACCTATCTACCTTCGTGTTCGGTACCATAATCAAGTTCTTTATCTAATTACTCATCTCTTTCAACTAGACTTCTCAGCATAAAAAATATTGTTTCATACTTTTGCGGTTGTATAAAAACAACCAAAGCCCTCCTCCTAGTGCACCCTACGTCCCTACTCAGTAGGGAAGCAGAATAAAAGTCTATAACTCCTTAAAAATTAGAGGAACTTATCCATTGGAACAGTAAGCCATCGTAGTATGCATGGTCCGCAATTATTATTTACTACATCCCTATTCCATCTAAAAACAAACTCACACATCTTGGTGTACACCTAGAAAGGCTTCTTACGTAAAGGATGTAAATTATTTAATTATTTATGCCGGCTGGTGGTGCCTCCGTGGCAAGGGTAGAGCCGGTTGGATGAATATCCGTGGAGGGCCGGCAGTAGGTTGCTGCCGTTGGTTAGGTAGTGTTGACCACCAAGGATGGTAGCCACTGGAGAGTCGGGTGGTCGCTTCGACTTCCTTCCTTTTCCGAAGGTTATGGTGGGAGATACTTATCTCCGATGTTACGGCCCTTAAGGCACGATAACCAAATTTAATAATCAGAATAAATGTAACGGCTTAAGCCGGAGTTTTATGATCGAGCTAGTGCTCTTTATTTCAAATCCAAATTAAAACTGAAACTTAAGAATTAACAAAAGTTCATGCATAGCCGGATGCCCGTGGCAGACCGCTGACCTTGCACATTTCGCAGAAGTCATACGATCGCTGTCAGCCAATGGAAAGGAGCCACAGCTCGGAATGGTACAATGTGCCGGCTCAGCATAGGGCCAATAAGGTGGACCCAATTTAGGGTGGACCATGCATGAGAGAAATGTGTAATAATAAAATTAATAAAAAATGATGAATATTAATAAGGGGAATAAGAATTGGCCTGCTCAGCCTAAGCTGGGAGTTGGTTGTTAACTACTCCCCCCTTAAATTGGACGCCGTCCTCGGTGACAGCCAATTCGTCGATGGACTTTTGTAGCTGGGCCGCCTCTCGTTTGCGCCTGCAGTGTTGTTGGAGCAGGACCCACGCGCATAGTGTGAGGCTGACGGCGACTCCTGCGGCGAACCATATCCTCGCGGAACCTCCAGCCGACACGTCCTCTCTGAGCTCCTGCATTAAACGCAGGTTATGCTCGTTCATCCGCTGTAACATTGGCAGGCTCAGTATGTGATCGTGTCCGGTGATGTTAATTAAGGGGGAGGCCGCAATACCCGGGCTCTTATTCACGGAGTAGTTGAGGTTCAAATACACGGAGTCGTTGATCACCGCCTTTCTCTCGAAGGTGATGAGGTGGGTCCCTACTATGGTTGTTGTGGGACCGTCATCGATGGTAATCCTCGTTAGTTTCTCGTTGACGATTATTACTCCATCGTCCACAATTGTAAGGGGTTCCAGATTGCTGGGCCGCGTCTAGCACGTAGCAGCCCCGCTTGCATGTAATTGCCTGGCGCAGGTGTCGTGAGACGCCTTTTTGCAAAATGTGGCCAAGTTGGTAGAAGCGCAATCGGAGACTGCTAGGATTCCGTCATCACATTCCGCCACGATGTTGTCTTCTATTTGTAGTATAGTATGGTAGTGTGCGACAGGGAAGAGCAGGACTTTTTTACAAATACGCTTAACTCTAGGATACTGGACTATAACGTGGACAAGAGCATTATTTTGAAAAATCTTAATCTTAGATACATCCATAAGGCTAACTATTGGGACCTCTGTGAGCTGTTCGTCAAAAATAGCCTTTAGGTCATTATGATTGAAAATAGTAGGATTGATGATATTATTTTTAGCAAGCGTGATAGTGAACATACAATTTTGGATTTCGGATATTAACATTCTATTTCTGGCAAGGAGTGTTTCGAACAGATGGCACGAGTCAACAAGCTCGTCCTTTCTCTCCCTGAGGATCTTGTTTACCGTGTCTGTGAGTAGATTGATGTGTTTCTGTGTCTCTGTGTTAATTATAACCTGTCTATTATTAGCCTCGATAAGCGATGCTTGATTGGTGTTAATTCTACTTAGATCATCCGCGTCGGGTGTACCCGCCACGACCTTAAGGATTGAGCCCAAAAAATCAAGGCTCCTGGCCATCCTATGGTGTACCTTAAGTTCCTCCAGAAGGTTCTGGGCATGTTCAATGTCCACTTCCAGCAGCTTCCTCATGTGGGAATGTGGGAACAGTTCCAGCATTCTGACCGTGGAGTCAATTATGCTGGCAAACTCGGACAGATTTGTCGAGTGCCTGACCAGGCCGTACTGTTCCCATACTAAAACGTTGCCGTCTAGCACCGGGATGTATTTAGCGTGCGAGAAATCGGTGATTCTTGCGCTTGCGGTGGACAGCATGCTGTACTCCCCCTAATGAGAACAGATTTTCCCAGATCTGCTTCTACACGCTCTTCTGAATAAAGCGGAGTTAATTTGTTCCCTAATCTTTTGTTGTTGCGTAGGTGCACTCTTTCACCGACTTCGAAGACTCTGTTCTGCCTTGAAGGATTAACCCTGTCTAGGTTGGATTGTTGTGCCTTGTCAATCTTGGCTTTAATTGCCAGCTTCATCTCGTCGCTGCTGGCGTGGATGACCTCTATCGGCCTAAACTCTGTAACCGAATGTAGCGACCTGTTGTATTCTATAGTAAACCTCAATATTAGTTCCACAGTGTCCTCGATTTTTTTATAAATCTTGAGGCATCTGGCAATTTCCGCCAGGGTACTGTGAAATCTCTCTACTTGACCATTGGAGCTACTGTGTAGCGGTGGCGCGTTAACAACATCGATGCTGTACTGGTTTCGCAGCAATGATGTGATTGTCTCAGAGTTAAAGGAGGCCTCATTGTCGCAGTATATGGTCTTGGTGTTGGGGTAAAAATTTACCAGTTGGAGAATGGGTGCTCGTACATCTACTATTGACCTGGAAACTAAGGGCTGTACGATAGCGAATTTGGAAAATTTATCAATGCAAGTTAAGAAGATTTTTTTATCGGTTGAAAAAATGTCGATATGCAACATTTCCCCAACGTATGATGGGATAGGCGTAGTTCCTAATTCCTGTTTCTTAGGATGGCGGTCGTATTTGGCTTTATTGCAGACTTTGCATCTGAGGCGTCGGTGGTTAAGTCAAACGGTAATTTAAAATCAGGGTATGACAAAATGACGTCTTCCGATGCCAAAATGTTACGAAGATGATCAAATGCGTTTCGCGTTTCGACATATCTCGACATATTCTTGCTGACCGTCCCGTTTTCCCCTTTGAGGATGGCGGTCAGAGGTCTAGCAATGGAGGCAAAGTTTTTTACAAAGATCCTATAATAGCTCGCCATGCCTAGGAAGGACCTGAGGCTAAAAAGGTTTTTTGGTTCTGGGAACTCTTTTATTGCCCTAACTTTTTCTGGGTCTGTTTTTGTTCCTCCTCTGGTGACAATGAACCCTAGGAACTCAACGCTTTCTTTAAAGAACTTAGTTTTTTCGCGTGCCACCCTCATGTTGCCATCGAGTAGGCGCTTAAGCACCTTGTCAATATGCTTGACATGTTCCGTCTCATTCTCGGAAAAGATGATAACGTCGTCGATAACGGACTAGACGTAGGGCTAGACGTACGGAGGGCTAGACGTAGCATATTTTGTCGATTTCTTCCCGCAGCACATCGTCGATGGCTCTTTGGAAAATGCTCCCTGCGTTTTTTAGGCCGAAGGGTAGTCGGCAGAATTCGTATTTCCCACCATTGACTGAGAACGAGGTCTTCTCTCGGTCCTTTTCAGCCTGGTATATTTGGTAGTACCCTGACTTCAGGTCCAGAGTGGTAAGGAATTGGACTTTCCCCAAGTTCGCTAGAATCATGGGTATGCTCGGCATGGGGTAGCGATCGGCGATTGTCCGCTCGTTCAGCTTCCTGAAGTCGATTACTAATCGCTTCTTCTTGCTGCCATTGTCATCAGTCCCTTTTTTGTCAACCACCCAGGCAGGGCTATTGTACGGGGATCTGGACGGCCTGATTATGCCATTTTGCAGCAGCTCTTTGATCTCATTATTTACAAAGTCTGCTGCCCCCATGGGATAGGGGTATAACTTGGAGTAGACAGGTTCGTCACTCGTAGTTCGAATAGTAGCAATGACCGATGTGTTGAAAGTGAGCGCCTCGTTAGAGGTCGAAAACGCCTTAATTCTTTTCAGAATAATTTTTTTGAAGTCGGCTTTAGCCGAACTTGGCACTACTATGTCATCGATTTTTGAGAAGTTGACATTCTGACAGTCAAAAAATTTGAGCTTCTCAGTGACGTTTGCGTATTTTATTACGCTGTTGCCTAGGTCCAATGCTACTCCTGCTCGCGTTAGCTAATCGAAGCCTATAATAGCATCGAACGTGCTCAATGTATCCAAAAGGAAAAATGGGACGTGTAGTCCAAAAATGCTCATTATACACTTGTTTTTGACATCACTGGGGCCATGAATAGAGCTCACAGTGAAGGGGGTTTTGGACCGGTATTACGTTTCTTAGCTCCTTTACGGGCTTCACGTAATTTTTTGCCGCCCCAGTGTCAATGAGAATTTTTAGTGTTCTACCAGCCAACTGTCGCTCGACGAACGGCAGTCGGGAACGCTCCCTAAAAAATGGAGGAGGTCGTTAAGTTCGGCTGTGTCGCTATCTTCCTCAATGGTGGCGACCTCAGCCTCAGCTGTGGTGTCATAATCTGTTACTTCCTGTTGGGGTTGGGCTATATTGTTGACGCGTTGGCGTCTTTGGCCCGATTGACGTTGGGACGAGTTTTGTCTTTTGTAATTGTTGTTACTTTGAGGCTTTCCCCAGCTAGTTTCTTGTCTGAATTTAGCCGTTGAGGGGTCTACCTCCATGGGCTGAACCTTATTGTGGTCTAAGGACTCGGGATCTCTGTGCTTCGGCCAGGGATTGTCCTCGTGAGGCTTACTTTGATTCTGCTTAGGAATTTTTTTTTTTTTTTTTTTTTTTAACGTTGCTTTTATTTCTTGAATCTTCTCTTTGCGAGACTAACAAGAGGTGTATCAAATCTTATATTTTTAACTTAACTAACAGTCATATTGACTGATACGGAGTTAGACGGCCCTAAAAATCGATTGCTGGGTTGGGAGGTCGTTGCGTCTAAGGCGGGATACGCTAGAAACCCGAGTCAATCCCCGAGCGAGAACATTTGGGTGCGAAGACAGTTTTTCTTTGTATGACTCTTTTTGCTTCTGGATTTCGTCTTTCACTGCGAGGATGCCCAGATCCCGGTGGATGTTTTCGTTGCGAACATACCAAGGTGCCCCTGTGATAGTTCTCAAGATTTTTGATTGTGCGCGCTGTATGATGTCTATGTTGCTGCTGCTCGCGTTCCCCCACAGCTGGGAGCCATACGTCCAGATTGGCTTTAGGACTGAATTGTACAGTAGTAACTTGTAGTCCAGGCACAGTGGCGATCGTGAGTTTATGATCCAGTGGAGGCTGCTGGCTTTCAGTTTTAGATGCATCTTTTTGCATTCGATGTGCTTACGCCAGGTAAGTCGTCTATCAAGGTGAACGCCAAGGTACGTTACGTCGTTAGCTTGAGGGATCTGCATACCGTTTAGTAAAAGCGGAGGGCATGTTTGTCTATTAAGAGTAAACGTTATATGTTTACACTTTTGTTCGTTTATTTTAATGCGCCAGTCGGACAGCCACCTTTCCACTATTGTGAGATGATTAGCCAGTTGGGTTGTTGCCTGCGTTGGACATCTGGAGCGACTAAGAATAGCGGTATCATCGGCGAACGTTGACGTTGTTAGTTGTGCGCTCGTAGGAATATCCGCAGTATACAAAACATATAGACACGGCCCGAGTGCGCTTCCCTGTGGAACTCCAGCTTCGATGGTGTAGTCGCCCGAAGTAGCTGCGTTGCATCTCACTGAGAATACCCTATTGTAGAGGTATGATTCCAGTAGCTTGTGGGTGTATGTTGGCAAATACGTTTTAATTTTGTGCATGAGTCCGATGAGCCAAACTCGGTCGAAAGCTTGAGATACGTCGAGGAAAATAGCGCTGCAGTATTCTCGCTGTTCGAAGGCTGAGCGTATTTCGGATGTTAATCTGTTCACTTGTTCGATGGTTCCATGGTTTCTTCGAAAGCCAAATTGGTGTGCCGGGATGATATTGCAAGCTTCCAGATGTGGTATTATGCGAGTTAACAAGCATTTTTCAAACAGTTTAGACAGACAAGATAGAAGGCTTATTGGTCTGTATGATGACGGAATTGTGTGGTCTTTTCCAGGCTTCGGTATCATTATAATAATGGATTTCTTCCACTTTTTTGGGAAATAGCCAAGATTAATGATTCCATTAAATAGTTTGCAGACGACCTCTATAGCGCATTTTGGAAGTTCGATCAGCATCTTTGGGGTCAATAGGTCACCACCGGGAGCCTTTTTTGGTTTTAGCCCTCTTATGACTTTTTCGATTTCGTTCGGCCGGAATGAAGGTGCGGCTGGCTGAGGGGAGGACTCTGGCTGAATTACGGGCAGGAGGAATGAATTTGAGGCTGGGTTTGGCTGGAAGACACTTTGGAGATGTGTGGCGAATGTTTCAGCTCGGTCTTCGTCGCTGCGAGCCCAGCATCCCGAAGAGTTTCTTATCGGGGTGGTCGTTTCAATTGGGGCACTAAGATTTGGGTGGGCCCTCCACAGGGGGTACTTTGTGCTTGTTGGCGAGAGATTCTGGATGTACCTCAGCTGTGCATTTTCTTCCTGTTGGTGAAGAGCCTGGTCGAGTGATCGGGTTGCTTCCTTAAGGCGTTGTTTTGAAGCTGGTGATCTGCTGTTTTGCCAATCACGACGCGTGCGCCTCTTTTCTCGCACGAGCTGTTCGATTTGCTGATTAGATTTGAAGTGTTTGTTTCGGTCTACTTCTTTCCTATGAGGAGTAGAGATTTTAGCTGCCGCAACGAGTACTTCTTCCAGGGCGCTCGTAGTGTAGTCGATGTCCGATTCCATGTTAAAATCCGGGGAGAGTTCTATGTGGGCACTCACGTACTTTTTGTATTTTAGCCAGTTTGTTTTTGTCGTCGTCAGACTGAAGGGGTGTTCGGTTATTTCTGGGCTTTGACGAAGCGTTAGAAGCACAGGCGAGTGGTCTGATGATAAGTCCGAGACTGCTTTGGCACTTATTAGATTGCGAGGTATGTTTTTTGTCACTGCAAAATCAATAAGGTCTGGGAGCTTTCGTGAGTCTGTTGGCCAGTATGTGGGACTTCCAGGGGAAACGTAGTCCAGTTTATTTTTCACATTTATAATTGCATTGTACAATTGTCTTCCTTTGGGAGTCACTAGACGTGATCCCCAGTGCGTATGTTTGGCGTTGTAGTCTCCTGCGGCTATAAATCGATCCCCAAGTGAATTGTAGAAGTCCATAAATTGTCCTTCCGAGATTGAGAAGCGAGGAGGGCAGTAAACGGCAGCAATTGAAAGGATTCCGTTGCTTGACTGAATTTGTATCGATGTGGCCTGCAAGAAGTTTGTTGCAAACCTTTTGTGAAAATGGTGTTTAATTCGTTCTCTGATTAGAACTCCAGTTCCGCCGTGGGCTTTCCCATCTGGATGATCTGTGCGGTAGATTGTGTAGCCTCTTATATGAAAGTTGTATTTGCTTGTAAGGTGCGTTTCCACCAGTAGCATAACGTCAATATGGTTTTCGGTCAAGAATTGTGACAATTCTAGTTTATGCCGTGAGACACCATTGGCGTTCCACATTGATATTCGTAGCGCCTGCATAGATTATTTGGACTGTTGTGCTACGAGCAGCTGTATCACCATGTTCTGGTTTTGAACAAGCGTTTGCATGGTCGTTTTCATGAATGACATAAGCTCCATCATACTTTGTTGGAGGGTAAGCATCATAGTTTCCGTTTTGCTGTGTGGCTGTTCTGGGGCCTGTTGAGCGCTTTGAGAGTTAGGCTGAATTGGAATTTCCCTTCCAGATCGTAGAGCATCGGCATAGGAGAAGCCGTTGGTGGTGTTTAGTGGACCGAATGAGGATCTCGCAGCTTTGGCGAAGAAGACGTCTGGCGTGGTTTTTGACGAAACGTACGCATTCTGTGGATTTTGGTTGCGCGTTGCGGTCGCTTGACGCATGCGACTCTTTAACTCCTTATACACAATACATCCTCTATAGTTTGCCGTATGGCTGCCTCCGCAGTTTCCACATTTCTTCACGGTACTGTCCTTGTTTGTAGTGCAGCAAGCGGACTTGTGGGCGTCCCCGCAGACTACACAGACAGCCCGAAGTGTGCAGTAAGACCTTGTGTGTCCATACTCTTGACAATTAGTGCATTGCACTGGACCGTTACGTTTATGTGGCTCTTCAACAGTGATTTTCCGATGCAAAAGATATTGCAGGTTGTAGATTGGGTGGACTTCGTTCTTCTTCAGCGACCTGCTTTCTGGCTCGAGCTCGACCTTGAAGAGGGGTTGTGGCTTTTTATCTTTATTTAGAATGCTAATTACATTCTTGGCGGCGAAGCCCTTTTCTTTAAGGGCGGTTTTTATTTCCGCGGCGGTAACATCAGGTTCTATTCCCTTTACTACCACTTGTAGGCCCTTACTGCTTTTCAGCTGGTACGTGTAATAATTTTTCTGTACAGTGTCCAAATATTTTGACACTATTCGGAAGTGCTCTTCAGTCTTGGTTTGCACCTTTGTTTCATGGATGTTCCCTTTGATAAGCGGAACAACATGAAAGTTGTCACCGTTCCCGATCAACGACGCAATTTTGTTGACCAGGGCACTCGAGCTTTTTTCCCTAATATAGATTGGAGGGGGCTTGGGTTTTTTTGCGGTGTCTTGGGCTGGTTGGTTTTCCTCAGCCTCCGCTAGTAGGGCAAATCTGTTAGTAGTGGATCTGACTGGTTCATTATCGTTATTCAGGACACGGTTAATTTTTGTTTTGTTGCCTGCCGGATTACTCTGCGGGCTAAGCTTGCGCTTAATTTGGATGTAGCGATCCATTCCACTCTGTGTGGCCGTTGACGCTTTGGCACTTTCCGAGGTTGTTGTTTTTGTACTCGCTGTAGTCGTTGACGTCGTGGTACTTTGAGTTGCAGGGGTTTTCGCTGTTGTTGCAGAAGTTGTAGCGCTGCTTGTTGTTGGTGCGAAATTTGTTTCCGGTATTGGAGGGGGTTTTACACTGCGAACTCCATGACGCGGGAGTCGGAGTGAGCAGTGCGGGTGAGCAAGACCGTGCCCTTTGGGTTTCAGCGGTCAGTAAAGCCGGGTTGCTTTTAAGCGCCGATTTTTCCACTTCGGTATCGCGGGTTGAAAAGTAAGAATAGAAGCCGTTTCTTTGGTTCACTGAACTTCTACGCTCGTTCTTTTGGTCGTTGCTCAATGAGCTCATTGCGTGGTACGTATTTTTTTTTTCAACAATGCACTAGTTTTGGTTTAGCACATTACAACTGTTATAAAAAGCTTGTCTGTCGCTTTTAATAAATTGTATTTCAGTGTCTTTTCGCTTATATTGGCGAAAATATAAGCGAAGTGAAGTTTTCCCGGAGCTCGGACAAAGCACGTCCGCTCAGTTCGGTAGTTCGATTACTAATCTTAGGAATGAAGTGCGGATTTTTATCCTCACCTCTCCATTGCTTTCCCTGACCCTTATTATTGCGCCTATTGCCCTCGTTGAAATGGGACTTCTCTTCTATAGCTTTCGCGTAGGATGCCGCGAACGCACTTCTTTCAATGCTGTTCTCGGCTTCCAGCGCTAACGCTAGTGCAGATGGAAAGTCTTTGGGTTGTGCTGGTAGCACGAGTGTCTTGAGGGTCCTCTTAAGCCCTGCGATGAATGCATGAAGGGCATCATCCCTAACCTCCTTATTCAGGATTGCTGCTGTGTCCGTGTTATGTGACATGACTATTTTGTTAGTGACGAGCGTGAATTTCCTCTCGACCGGATCATAGTATGCCATAAGGTCGGAATCTCCTTGCCGAACCATTTCTAAGTTTTGCCGTAGCACTCTTAGGGACGTTTTATCCGCATATGTGCAATCTAGTCTGGCTAGAATTGCATCAAAATTTAGCACTGTATTGTGGGACGTGAGTAGTGACCGAGCGGGACCGCAAATTTTGTTTTTAATGATGACGACGGCCTCGTAGTGTGCCTCGCTGCCGTCGTACTTCTTGAATACTTCATAAGCATCTAATGCAGCCTGCCTCCACGAAACATACTCGTCGTGGCTTCCACTGAACGTCGGCAGGGATTTTACTATGTCCAACTTGACATCGAATTTTACTGCAGGGTCCGGTACTACTCTTTTATAAACTTCCACCTGCGGCGCTTGCACTGACAGCGCGCTAACCTGTGCTCTAACCGCTCCTAATTCTGTGGCAAAATCGTTTCTTAAGCGTGCTTCCTGCTCGTCAAGAGCAACGCTGACCGCATTTGCGACAAGCGCTTGGATCATTTCTGCGTTCATTTCTGGTTGATCTATGTCACTAACTTCGGGGCGAAATCCTACTTCTTCGCTATCGTCGCTATCAATTTTCTGCTTTATTTCCCTATACTCCCAACTCATTGGCAGTTAAAGGGCGCTGGGTAGATACGAGGTATTTGATGCCTGGGGCTCAAGTCAAAAGGTTTCGACGGGCCACTTTGGTGATATAAAAGGCGAAGAACAAAATTGCGGAAAAATGGATCGTCACCTAACACGCAAAAATGTTGGATTAATTAGTCTCAAAAACAAAATTAAAATACAGAACGGTGACAACAAGTATAGGTCGATTCAACTGGGTGTATTATTAGCACAGACACACTGGATAACTTTAGTACAAAATTCAATATAAGAACAGTGGATAAAATTGTATCCAAACACAAGGAGGAAAACGACTGGCGTCTTGTGAATTCGTATAGAAACCAACATTAACAAAGAAATAAAATATTCCCTTGCATAATTAATTCATATAGATGTTGATTGCCTTCGCACCAGTGTGCGTTATTTGAGATATATATATATTTTTTTTTTTTTTTTTTTTTTTTTTTTTTTTTGCCACGCACTCAGAAAAATTTGTATCAGAAATCGAGGCACTATTTATTCTAATCAATATTTATTTATTACTGGAAATTGTGTTAGCGTAGACCTTGGCTATTGTCGGCTCTCAGCTACTTACATATTGTACAACTTCAAGGGTGGGATTCGAATATTATGTTTATTATTAATCCGTTGGGTGCCAATTATTTAATTACACAGCCACACAAAAAAAAAAAAGTGTCCGGGTTGGGAGATCAGAGTACCCTATCCCCATGTATTTTGGACCGCTGAACACGAATCTGAAGTCCGTTTTGGTCCTGCACGTGTACGTTTCTTCCTAACCTCAAAAAAAGTTTTACATTTTTGGAGGTATGGGACTTTATTTTTAATTTATTGGATTTTCATGAAACTGGGTACCCAGGGGTTTTTGGGGTCGCTGATTACGAATTTGAAGTCAGATTTTCAAAATTCAATATGGCGGATCCAATATGGCGGACGAATTTTTGAACAATTTTTGGATTTTCATGAAACTGGGTACTTAGGGGTTTTTGGGGTCGCTGATTACGAATCTAAAGTCAGATTTCCCAAATTCAATATGGCGGATTCAATATGGCGGACGAATTTTCAAAAATGAAAATCCACGAATTTTTTGAAAATTCGTCCGCCATATTGAATTTTGAAAATCTGACTTTAGATTCGTAATCAGCGACCCCAAAAACCCCTGGGTACCCAGTTTCATGAAAATCCAATAAATTAAAAATAAAGTCCCATACCTCCAAAAATGTAAAACTTTTTTTGAGGTTAGGAAGAAACGTACACGTGCAGGACCAAAACGGACTTCAGATTCGTGTTCAGCGGTCCAAAATACATGGGGATAGGGTACTCTGATCTCCCAACCCGGACACTTTTTTTTTTTTGTGTGGCTGTGTTATTTATGCCGGCTGGCGGTGCCTCCGTGGCAAGGGTAGAGCCGGTTGGATGAATATCCGTGGAGGGCCGGCAGTAGGTTGCTGCCGTTGGTTAGGTAGTGTTGACCACCAAGGATGGTAGCCACTGGAGAGTGGGGTGGTCGCTTCGACTTCCTTCCTTTTCCGAAGGTTATGGTGGGAGATACTTATCTCCGATGTTACGGCCCTTAAGGCACGATAACCAAATTTAATAATCAGAATAAATGTAACGGCTAAAGCCGGAGTTTTATGATCGAGCTAGTACTCTTTATTACAAATCCAAATTAAAACTGAAACTTAAGAATTAACAAAAGTTCATGCATAGCCGGACGCCCGTGGCAGACCGCTGACCTTGCACATTTTGCAGAAGTCATACGATCGCTGTCAGCCAATGGAAAGGAGCCACGGCTCGGAATGGTACAATGTGCCGGCTCAGCATAGGGCCAATAAGGTGGACCCAATTTAGGTAGACCATGCATGAGAGAAATGTGTAATAATAATAATAATAAAAAATGATGAATATTAATAAGGGGAATAAGAATTGGCCTGCTCAGCCTAAGCTGGGAGTTGGTTGTTAACTTGTATATTGATGCGAACTAGAGGTCTGCATGAATAGCTAAAAAACGACATTCAAATGCACAACCTTGAAAATGAATTGAGTGAGATAGAATGCTGAGACGAAAATTAATGAATGAGTGAGTGCGACTGTATAGGTCTCACTCGCATAACACTCGGGGGTTGAAAACCGAATTGAATGAGTAAGAGTTACAGTTCGCATTCGAATTGTTTCGAATGTTTGTATATTTTATTTTACATATTTTAATTATAAAAATGTAAAAATATTTTCAATATTTATTAATAAATACTTTTCCAACAAAATTTTGCCGATAAAAAAATTTTGTAAAATAGTTTAATTTGGAAAAACTTAAGAAAACTAAACAAAAAAAACTAAGATAATAATAATAACAGTTAAAAACCATAAGTAAAAAAACACTTTCATTATAATTCACCTTTCGGTCAATTCCCTCATTAAGAAAGAAGTATTAGTGAAGCGTTTTGCTCAACAGAAGAAAATAAATGAATGCATAGAGTGTGTTAAAAACCATTCGAGACATTCGGCTGCATTCCTCATTCCAAAAGCACTCTTTTTACTTCCCACCCCAATTCACTCTGTTTGAAAGCAAGGGAATGCCCATGAGTTAGAATGCTCTCTCACTCTCCCACTCCCTCTCACTCAATTCGTTGTGTCTCTTGCACTCATTCATTCTATTCCATTCGGATGTATTCTATGGCTGAGGCAATAAGAATGTATTCCTGCAGACCTCTAATGCGAACCGCGAAAAAATTTATTTTAGATACATGAAAATCTTAAATCAAATAAAACTACTTATCAACGCACTGCACGCTGACCTCATATGCGACCCTTTCCCAAGTGCGATAAGCGCACCACATGTTTTTGTGTTATTTATGTTAGGCTGCGGTTTTAGAACATGCTGTTTGTCTCATATTTCCATTCCCTACAATGTGTTCAATGCTTTAACATTATGGAAAGGGACAAAAAAAACGTGTGTGTTGTTTTAGATTAACATTTTATTTAACATTCCGTCAATCTCTTTTTTTTTATCTTTTAACAGATTATATATATATATATGTGTATTTTTGTTTTTGTATTGCATTTAGAAAATTATTATAATTATAATTGTTCGATAACAAAGAGTAATGGACTGTATATATGAGTGTTTTTGAATTTCAACATCTTGTTTTAATATTGTTTTAATATTGTTTTTGTTTTGAATGTCATGTTCAACCTAATGTTTGAACATCCTGCAAGGGGCCACAAAAGTGCCTTACTTATATTTTTCTTTTCATTTTAGATGAACAAATTAATTTTTTCTTCGATTTTTGAGTGGACTGAAATTTTTACATTTTTTATAAATATTGGTTTTTATGTTTAATAACAATTATTGAACTTTGTAAGAAACTTTATAGAAATTATTATTTTTATACCCTTGCAGAGGGTATTATAATTTTGTTCAAAAGTGTGCAACGCAGTGAAGGAGGCATTCTCCGACCCTATAAAGTATATATATTCTTGATCAGGATCACCTCCTGAGTTGTATGAGCATGTCCGTCTGTCCGTCTGTCTGTCTGTCCGTTTCTACGAGAACTAGTCTCTCAGTTTTTAAGCTATCGTCTTGAAACTTTGCACACACCCTTCTTTCCTTTGCACGCAGTATATAAGCCGGGATCGGCCAACTATATCCTATAGCTGCCATATAACTGATTGATCGGAAATGGTATAACTTTGGTGTTTTTAGAGTTACAGAGTTTAGATCTTGTACGAATGCTACTTTTGGCAAAATAATACGACCTAATACAAATTTCATAAGGATCGGCCGACTATATCTTATAGCTGCCATATAACTGAACGATCGGAAATGGTATTTGGTAAAAATACCAACTTTGGTATTTTTGAAGATGGAAGCTTGGTACTTTGTTTTAGATTTTTTATGGTAATAAATTGGTTATATTATGATATTCTCATAAGGATCGGCCAATTTAATCCAATGTTTGCGATATATATCCGGTTTTAACTGCAAGGTTATATCAACTTCGGCTCCGCCCGAATTTAGCTTTCCTTTCTTGTTTTAACTGAGGTCGTCTTTTTTTTTTTTAATTTGAATTGTTTTTTTATAAAATTTAATTGATAATTATTACCTTTTATATCGATTATTTTTTTAAATTCATATTTTTTAAATTGTAAAGTTTTTAAAATTTTCTTTAATGATGCGTGTTCCTCCTGCAGATGATGTAAAAGGATCCGCCATTGATGCTGCTGATGGTGTAGCTGGTAGTTTTTTCTGCCGCTGATGTTGTTCTTCTAGCCAGAGGTCCTGTCGCATACGTTGGTCCCGCCGTATAAAATGCCAAAGACTTTGGCTGTAGTTGTTTCCATGAACTCAACATTTTATTTTTGCTTGATATTTGGCCTCGAACACGCCGTATATTGTTTTTAAATTTATGAATTTTCGGTGTCTAATATACAAATAATTTTTCATATATGTGCATTTAATTTTTTATCACGGTGTTGTTCCGAAATAAAAACACAGTTTTGTGCTCATTGGCACTTAAATAATTTTATTCTCTTTGTTCCTTTCCTCTTGAAGGAAACAAAAGAGGACTACGGTTTTAAAAACTGGGCTCTTTTTTACCCACCTGCTATCAAGGGTCCGATCCCTTGAAACTCTATCTTTGGAATTTATGCCTACAATCGTGTTCAATGCTGGAACATAGTATTCAGAAAATTGGTTGGCTAAAGTACCTTAGACATAGTACACTATATATAGTACCTTTTGGAAAGTTATTTTTTAGCAGACCACTTGATAAGAAAACTTTATTGTCGCATTTAAAGAATACCAAATCAAATATCAATAAATGCTGATGAGAATAATTCGGTGGTCCTATTTTAAATAAACTGCATTTTACAAATCAAAATCTTTTTCAATAATAATAATAATTTTGTTTTAGGCTGTAATTAAAAAAACTCGTATAACATGCAAATGTCACGGAGTTTCAGGATCGTGCAGTTTAATTACCTGTTGGCAACAATTGTCATCTATACGAGAGATCGGTAAGTCTAAGCACATTTTTATTAATATATTATTATCCTGTTTTAACAGAACCAAGGTTTATGCTTTAAGTTATAAGTTATACCAGGGCCGTCAGAGAAAAATGCCCACGCTATTTTTATTGACACTAGGTCATACACTTCGGGATGGCTGCGTAGTCTGCGGGGACGCCCCCAACGACGCTCACTGTACTAGTAAGAAGGAAAACAGTACCTTGAAGAAATGTGGAAACTTCGGAAGCAACCAAACGGCGAACTATAGAGGATGTGTGGTGGAAGGGGAGTTTTTTTTTTTTGTAGCTTTGCTTTTATTTATTGAATCTACTCTTAATTTTGAGACTAACAATAAGTTGACGAATCTTAACATTAAAATTTATCTAACAGTATTTAACTAAGGCGTGATTGGTTGCTCAACCTTGTTAGACCTCTCGCCAGGTAGTTAGGGTGCACCGATAGCTTGGTTAAGTAATTTACCTTCTGTTCTGCGATCGCTTCTTTGACTGGTAGAATGTTTAAGTCGCGGTGTATGTTTTCGTTGCGAACGTACCACGGTGCCCCGGTGATTGTTCTCAAGATCTTCGACTGAACAATGTTGCTATTGCTGGCGTTCCCCCATAACTGGGAGCCGTACATCCATATAGGTTTTAGTACCGAGTTGTACAGCAGGACTTTATATTCAAGGCTAAGAGGTCACCGAGCGTTGATAAGCCAATGAAGGCCGCTGGCTTTTAGCTTTAGGTGTTTTCTTTTGGCTTCAATGTGCCGGCGCCATGTGAGTCTTCTGTCGAGATGTACTCCTAGTTATGTTACTTTGTTTGCTTGTGGGAGTAGAGTGTTGTTTAATGTAATCGTCGGGCAGTTTTGCCTGTTCAGAGTGAACGTAACATGCTTGCATTTTAGTTTGTTCACTTTAATTCGCCAATCTGCCAGCCATTTTTCGACATCGACCATATGAAGAGCTAGCTGCGCAGTTGCTTGAATCGGGCATTTTGAGCGGCTAATAATAGCTGTGTCATCGGCAAACGTGGATGTTGTTAGACGTGTGCTTGTCGGGATATCTGCTGTGTAGAGGACATATAATATTGGCCCTAGCACGCTGCCTTGAGGAACTCCAGCTCCAACAGTGTAATCATCGGATATAGCGGTGTTGCATCTCACGACAAATTTTCTGTCGTGAAGGTAAGACTCCAAAATCTTGTGGGTGCTGTAGGGGAGCATTTGAAATTGGCCAAGTTTTGCGATGGCAAAAAATAGCTGGGTGAGAGTGCAAACGGCGTAGTATGGGAGCTCAATGATCATTTTGGGAGTTATGAGGTCGCAGCCCGGGGATTTTTTCGGATTCAATTCTCGTTTGATGATGTTAACGATTTCGTTTGGGCGAAACTCAATCGGCTCATGTTGAGGCTGGGGCTCATCTGATAGAGTCGGCAAAGTAAACGCATTGGTGGCAGGATTTGGTTGGAAGACATTTTTAAGGTGTTTGGCAAACGTTCTGGCTCTGTCTGCGTCGCCGCAGAATTTCTGCGTCGAATTTCTAATAGGCATCACGGTTTCTTTCGGTGAGCTCAGAGTTGGGTGAGCTCTCCATAGTGAGTGTTTTGTACTGTTGTACCCGCCTGTGGAATTTCTAATAGGCATCACGGTTTCTTTCGGTGAGCTCAGAGTTGGGTGAGCTCTCCATAGTGAGTGTTTTGTACTGTTAGTTGACAATTGCTCTATGGCTCTATGTAGCGGCGGTGGACAAACGTTTTTTTTTGCTGTAGAGCTTGATTAAATTGACGTGAGGCATGTTTGAAGCGTTGCTTAGCAGATGGCGATCTGTGACATTGCCATTCTCGACGAAACCGTCGCTTTTCGAGGACGAGCTGTTCGATTTGTAGATTTGTCTTCTTTTGAATGCATTGTGTGTTTATAGTTTGAGGTGTTGAAACTCGACCTGCAGAGATGAGTACATACTCCAGTGAATCAACAAAACTGTCTAAGTTGGCTTCGTCGCTGAGGTGAGGACTCAGCTCAATGTGTGAGCTGATGTACTTTCTGTACTTAACCCAATTGGTTTTATGTGAGGTCAGTTTTGATGATTGATCCCATGTTCCTGGGTGTCGGAGTAGAGTAAAAAGGACAGCCGAGTGATCAGATGAAAGATCCGAAAGGCATTCGGCGCCTATCAGATTTTTAGGAATGTTTTTGGTAATCGCAAAGTCAATTAAATCGGGAAGTTTCTTTGGGTCTGCCGGCCAGTATGTTGGTGATCCAGAAGAAACATAGTCTAGCTTGTTCTTAGCTTTGATAATTTCATTATAGAGCTGCTTTCCTTTTGGGGTCACGAAACGAGATCCCCAGTGTGTGTGCTTGGCATTGTAGTCTCCTGCTGCTATGAAGTGGTCTCTGAGTGAGTTGAAAAAATGCATAAACTCATCTTCGGCTATGATGAAGGTTGGGGGGCAGTATACGGCAGCTAGAGTTAATTGCTTGCCAGTATTTAGGTGTATATTTATTGATGTGGCCTGTAGGTAGTTTTTAGCAAATTTCGTATGATAATGGTGCTTAATTCGGCTTCTGATTAAAATTCCAGTCTCTCCGTGTGCTTTACCATCTGGATGATTTGTTCCATAGAATGAATATCCTCGTAGTTGGAAATTGTATCTGTTCGTAAGATGTGTTTCTGAAAGCTGCATTACGTTGATTTGATTGTCTAGTAGGAATTGCGCTAACTCGAGCTTATGCTGCGAAACGCCGTTAGCGTTCCACGTAGATATTCGTAGGGAAGTCATTATTTGGATTGTTGTGAAACCAGCATTTGTATTAATAGATTTTGGTTTCGCATTAGATCTTGCATAGTTGTACGCATAAACGACATAAACTCCGTAAGGCTTTGTTGTAGACTGCATATCATAGCTTCAAAGTTACTTTTTGGCTGCTCCTGCGGTTGATGCTGCTGAGCCGTGTTTGGTTCTTGGTGTGCTGATTGCGGCAGTGAGCTTTTTGAGGCTGGGGTAGGCAGTCCTGATTTTAAAGCGCTTGCGTATGTGACATTTTTGGCAGAGTTTATGGGTCTTAGTGAGGATCTTGCTGCAGTCGAGAAGAAGACTTCAGGGTTTGACCTGGAGGCTATGAACTGATTATTTTGGGTGCGAGCAGTAAATCCCCTCTGGTGGATGCGACTTTTCAGCTCCTTATAAACTGGGCAACCTCTATAGTTAGCAGTGTGATTTCCACCGCAGTTGCCACACTTTTTCGAGTTGTGGTCATCTTTTCTCGCTGGGCAGTGTGCGTAGTCATGAAGCTCACCACAAATCACACACACCGGGCGCAGTTTTCAGTAAGACCTTGTATGGCCATATTTTTGGCAGTTCGCACATTGTACCGGGCCATTGCGGGGGCTTAGGCTTCCTTTTTTCGACTTCTGCAGATTCGGCGTCATCCTCGTAGTCTGCCAAGATTTTAAAACGGTTTGAGTACGTGGGCGTTTCTATTGCAACTATATTAGCATTACCGCGGGTCATTTTGCGTTGAGAGTTTCGGGGACTCAGCTTCCCTTTGATTTGGATATAGCGATCCATACCAGTCTGCACAGCCGGCTTAATATTTTCTTTGTTTTTGTTCTCTTTTTCGGGCAGCACAGCGGCAGAACTATTAATGTTTGCGCTGCTAGCTGATGACGTCGTTAAACGCGCTGTCGTTACAGTTGCGGTTGTTGTTGTTGAGGGGGAGCAAGAACGCGCTCTCACGCTCTCTACGTTTAAGAATTGTTTGGGATGAGTTTGCATTGTTGCACGTTGTGTGCTAACGTCGTTTAGACTCATCACAATCGAGGTTGATATTGTTGGAGTTTTAAATGTTATGTTTTATATTAATTAATTAATTAATCAATATAAACAGTAGCGATTTCATCACTGAAAGCGTCTTTTCGCGTTGTTGTTGATTTACGAAACCAGACACTGCACTTTTTTTGATATTATTGAATACTTTTTTTTTTTATTTTTTTCCCGGAGCACAATAACTACACGTCTGTATACGACGACGTTTCGCGGTGAACTGCGGTGTAAACGGTGTAATTACGTTGAGCATCATTTATTTTAGTGCAGTGGTGGGCAAAACTAACACATGTTTAAAATTTGAGTGTGTGCGTAGCAGAGAAAAACAATGAGAGCAGAGAGCGAAAAAAACTTATTTTTTTATTTAATTTTTAGTTATTCAAAAGTTTGAATGGGAACTAAAATAGTGTATTTTATTTTAAAGACATCTTTTCTAGAAACATTTCTTTAAAAAATGATAAACTACGCTTCCCTATCTTTATTTTCTATGGAGAAAACTTTTTTCAACCCAATTTGTGAGAAAATTTTTCTCAGTGGAAACATTTTGATTTTTAAGTTTGGGCTGTCAAATGAGTCAAAATGAGAGCAAATGAGAGAGCTTCTAATAAAAATTGAGAATTCTCACACTGTCAGTGTGCCGGCAGCGCTGCGACAGAATTTTCTACCCTATACTCGCGTGCTATGTAAAATGAGAGTTTGCCCACCACTGTTTTAGTGCATAAAATTTTTGAAATGTATTTTTACTAATGATAATTGTGAACAGCGTTCGTATTTGGCATGCATTTGACGAAACAACTGAATCCGCAAGTGTTAAATCCCAATGGGAATCGTTCTCCACCAAAACCCAATAGATGACTTGCTTCTCCATTCACAGTTTTCAAATGCGCAAATGATTTTGGTCCACCTACATTTACCAACAGCAGTCGCTAATAAAAACATTCATCATTTCTAGGATGAACAGTATACATGCGACCTAGTGCATCAGTGGAAAACCCCTGAAGCCAATCTGGAACTGGGGTTCCTTGTTTGCGACGTTGGAATTTCTTTGTTGATTGATTCCAAGTGTAACGCTTGGGCATTTCTACGTACATCAGCGTCGCTGCGAATGGATCGGCTTCACACATTGCAAAAAAGCTAGTCAATGTTGTTGATGGTGGTCTCTCAGCTCGTTGTGCCGCATTAGCCTCAGTTAAGTAAACTCATTAGCCATTTTCCAAATGCACTGCTAAATGTACAACTGTGGGATATCTTGCATGAATTTAAAATGAAAATAATCGCCAAAGTGCTGCCCATTTGGAAGTTGCTGATTTCGTCATTCGCATTTTCCGATGCAACACCAAACACAGTCATGTCGCTGCCTTTTGTGACGTACTTGCACAAATATTTGATTGATTTGGCCGAATGACAACTCTCAACGTTTGCATGTGTTTCGAAAATTCGTGATAACAGCGGGCAATATGGTATAATGAATTCATTTCCGATCTCAATCTCTTGATTTTGAACTTTAACTTTGATAGTTCGACCATTATCTTCTTTTGAACGCCGACGATACCGAGTTTGTTTTACCGGTTGTACAGGCACGAAAACTTGAGATTCATTTGCAACTTTGAGAGGAAATTGGCTTATTGGTAGATATACCTGTTGCTAGAAGTGGAAATACAAACAATGTCAATACTGCGAGATGGTTTTTCAAAGATCCAGAATTGGTATCAAGAATTACCGGAGTCAGCAAAGAGCTTATATATAAGTTCAGTGTAATTTTTCGTTTACTGGTCAGTGGACATGAAATCGTTTCGGAGACATTTCGCTCATATGCTATGGAAATGGACGAAATGTTTGTTGAATTATACCCATGCTATTACATGCGTCTATTCACAAAATAATTATCCATGGTGCTTGGTCATAAACCATGTAGGTCTGCCTATTGAAATAATGTCTGAAGAGGCACTCGAAGCCAGGAATAAAGATTTCAGAAAAAAAGAGAGAACAACTCTATGGAAGATAAAAGAGTTAATCCGATGCAAGATGTTATGAATGGCTTTTTATTTCATCAGATCCACTAATAACATCCTTATCTAAGCCATCACAGTTATCCAAAAAGTCCGTCAATTTAGATGAGGATGTTGTCAAGCTGCTCGATTTTCCTAACAATTCGATGGTCGACTCCGACATATGGGATTCTGAATAGTCTTAATATATATTTATCAGGAGGATCACCTCCTGAGTTTATATGAGCATATCCGTCTGTCTGTTTCTACGCAAACTAGTCTCTCAGTTCTGAAGCTATCGACCTGAACCTTTGCACCACCCTTCTTTCCATTGCCCGCAGTATATAAGTCGGAACGGCCGACTTTTTAGAGTTCGAATTTTGCATGAGTGCAAATGAGTTGATAACGATCGGCCGACTATATTTTATAGCTGCCATATAACTGAACGATCGGAAATGGTATTTGGTAAAAATACCAACATTGGTATTTTTGAAGATAGAAGCTTGGGACTTTGTTTTAGATTTTTATTGTAATTGATTGATTTTATTATGATATTCTCATAAGGATCGGACAACTATTTTCGATGTTTGCGATATATATCAGGTTTTAACTGCAAGGGTATATAAACTTCGACCGCGCCCGAGACAAAATTCACTATATTTTTTATATGTAAAGTATGAGATTTACTTGAGGTAACATATTAATATTTTCAGAATATGTCAATACATTAAGAAAATTAAGTTAAAATTTTCAATAAAATATAAATTTATTTACCCGAGTTATTATTAAAATATTTATTTTAATAATTATTACCAGAAACATTTCGCGCACTGTAAAGCGGGGCGATTAATGCCTATCGCCACTTAATAAATTGGAAGGCAAAAATTCAGCATTACCCCCTGATGCTCTTTGGGCAAAAGTCGCTTCATTTCTCGTAACTGATTCTTTGCTCCAAAGAAGTTCATAGCATTGTCCGACATGTCAGAGCATTGTTTGGCATCTACCGACGCTTTCTCCAGATAGAAATAAATCTCCTGAGAGAATTAAGGAACCGAAGGATAATGAAAATAAATTGGAAAGTACGGAATAAATTGAAAATTAGCCTTGCCAACAGCTCGGCTCCATCAAGTTCCAGTTTTGGTATGGGTACATGGCTTTAACTTGGTTATAGTAAAAGTCTTGAGAGAAGCAACTCCAGACTTAAAGCACGGAAGTCGGCCTGCACCGCCAGGATACTGAGACACTACTACATAAATGCAGGTCCCAAAGGCCAAAGGCAATGCCAGCATAGCATTGCAGAATACATCGATCAGAAGCATCAGAAGCAACGAGGAAAACCCAAAAGCTGCATCTGCCCGAAACTTTAAAGCTTAAAGACTGACGGAATACTCCCCAGTCTTCAACCAAGGAAAGGTTTTAGAGAAATGAGCTACGCAATCAAGTTTCTTCTGGACGACTGGATCGACAAATCGACAATTTTCGAATTCCCAGAATTGACGCAAAAGCACGTCGAGCAGCTCCTTTATGGTGTCCTGCTCTTGGCTTAATTAAAAATCCTCCGCTGCCATGAGGACATGGCCACCTGCATCTCCTCCTCAGCCACACACTACCCAAAACTACCAAACTTTTTTCTGAATTAAATGTACCCTAGGCAAAAGCTGAATTTGTCCAATGTATAGAAGATGGTAGAAGAGGCTAGCCAAATAAGCAGAACTATCTTTTGAGAGCAATGGAAGCTGGGATCAGCAAGAGAAATATATTGTGGTATGTTTTCTGGGAACCAGAATCAAGAAGTGCTCGGCAGGGCAACTATCCTCCAGAACGTCTTGTGACCAAGATATTTGCAGTGGCCAACAACACCATTTTGATGAGATGATCCATGGCTACAAGAGATTTTACTGCATAGGGGAAAGGAGAATCCAAACTGCCTCTGGCTAATCTCTAAAACAATGCGACAGTTACCTGAAGTGCTGGTGCGCAACAAATGCCCGGATCCAAACAGAGAACGGCTTCAAACCATTGACAAGAATTGATCTTATAAGAGTGCCCGCCCAGACCAGGCATGCCGCAGTACAAAAATTTTTTCCTGGATGAAATTCCTCCGTCTTTTAGCACTGAGTGGGTGTGACGGCGTCAATAACTTTAGGCTCTCCAATGTTCTGCATCGTGTTTGAGTGTGTGCAAAGTTTTAAGTCGACAGGTTTAAAATTGAAGCTCTAGTTCATTTAGAAACATGGTTATATTGACTCAGGAGGTGATCCTGATCAAGAATATATATATGTACTAAATAGGGTGGGAGATATCTTCTTCATTGTGTTGCACAGCTTGGATCAGAATTAGTACACTTACAGTTAATATCAGGGGTGCCCAGCGCCATTGCTCTCGGTGCTCCTTTGTTTTTGGAATTACTCTTTCATATGGGAAATAAAATTTCATATATGTGTGTTGCTCCTAGCAAAGCCCAAATAGGCAAAGCGCAAATACAAAAACAAATTTTCGTTTTTTCCTCTCTGTTTGCTCCAAATGGCAAACTGCGAAAATGCCTGTTTCAGGCCAGCAACTATGGTCCCAGTAGAAACGCATCAACCGAATTCAATGGAAGTTTCTTTATTACTAGTTTCTATCTATTCGTTCCTTCGAAACTGCGACGCATCGACTAACAGAGCGAGTACTTAACAGAGTGATAACATTTTTAGGCGGCACAATTCAAATATTTCTCATAAGTATGGGAGTAGGGAACACACGTAGAGATCTTGGAGCTCGTGCTCGTTGGGGGTTATTTTATTTGCTCGTAGCTTGCTATGCCCCGTCTCATAGCTAAGTAGCCCAAGTTGCGAGTTCTACGTATTTCCCTCACCTATTATTTTTTAAACAAGTTACGACTAAACATCGGCCGCGTTAAATGGCCGAAGGGCTTCAATTGATAGGTAATGGTGCTAGTCTATGGATAGCACGTTTGTAGATTCCATTTTTAGTTTTAAATGGCCACTCGGACCCTTCCATCAGCACCTGTAATCGTTTCAGTGATGATGCCCAAAAGCCATGTCTGAGGTGGCAGGTTGTCCTCCTGAATTGCGACAACGGTTCCAGCAGTTACATTTGGCGACTCCTTATTCCATTTCACACGTTTTTGTAAGCTTAACAAGTAGTCTCGTGACCAATCCTGCCAAAAGCGTTGTTTTATCGCAGACACCAAATGCCAGCGCTGAAGAAACGATAAATTCGGTTCCACATTTGCCTGAGCGGATGCTGGAGGCAAGGTCGCCAAACTGGTCCCGACGAGGAGGTGCCCAGGGGTTATAGCTTCACCATCGTTTGGGCTTGAGCCGGCAGCGATAATCGGCCGCGAATTCAGCACTGCTTCAACTTCTACGATCACCGTCTGGAGCTCGTCTTCCTTTAGTAACGCGTTACCCACAGCTCGGAGAAACAAGTGTTAAGCCGATTTAACGGCCGCCTCCCAAAGCCCTCCAAAATGTGGGGCTCTGGGAGGGATGAAGATAAATTCGAATCGACGAGGTGCTCCAAATGCTGTCATTGCGTCCTTATGGGTTTCCAATTTGCTCATTAGGTCATGTATGATGCGAGACGAGCCCGAGAAATTCGTGGCGTTATCGCAATACAATTTCTCGATGGGTCCACGTCTTCCGACAAATCTAGATAAGCACATAATGAATGTATTAGCGGTGAGATCTGTTACAAGTTCTAGATGAACGGCTTTTGACAGGAAGCAAATGAATATCGATACATACATCTTTATTGGAGGCTTGCCACGAATTCCTAGCGATACTCGAATCGGCCCAAATAAGTCAACTCCACTAATTGCGAACGGCCTTGTTTCTATCAAACGGTCGGCTGGTAAATTACCCATTATTTGTGAAGCTAATTTAGGCTTGTATCGAAAGCAATGTACACATTGTCGTACGAACGCGCAACATTCGCGCCTAGCATTTATGAGCCATATTGTTTGGCGAATAAGATTAACCAATGCTCTGGGTCCTGCATGACAATTTGTTCTATGCAGATGTTGAATGTATAAACTCACGAATCTGTTGCCCTTTGGCATGAGAAGCGGAAACTTTACGCTGTAGCTTAACTGTGCATTGAACAATCGACCTCCTACTCGCAACAAAGACACCTCAAGCTTTCCGATTGATTCAGTCACAACGAATGGACTTAGTTTTTGAAGTAAGTCTGGCAATTTAACTGATTTTTGTAATTTTATGAGTTTACTTTTATATGCATTTTGCTGGATGACGCTTACAACAAGTAAGAAGGCCGAGCCGAGCTCAACCGAGGTAGGATTTAGCGAAGACCACGAGCGAGATTTTGTTGCGTTAACGAATCGTAGGAAGTACGCAACAATGCGCATTACTTTAAGAAATGAAGATGAATTTTCGACCATTTTTTCTATCGGATTCGGCTCGAGTTGTGTTGTAACGTGGCTAGTAGTTATATTCCGAATCTCTAACTCTTCGTTAGTGTTGATTTGCTGAATTTTTGTATTTTGAGGCCAACGCCTTTGATCTTGAGTCAAGAAGTGGGGACCATCAAACCAAAATGAATTTTTTAATTCATTAACTGTACAACCCCGAGATGGAAAGTCTGCTGGATTGCTGTCAGTGGGTACATGGCGCCAACTAGCCGATGAGGTCATCTCTTGAATCTCACTGACGCGGTTGGCAACAAAGGTTTTTAGTTTTGAACGATGTGTTTGCAGCCAATACAAGACGATTTCTGAATCGGACCACATTACAACTCGTTCAACTGGAGAGTCGATCAATGGACGAACTTCTTCCCACAAGTTGGCTAGCAAGTGCGCCGCGCAAAGCTCCAGTCGTGGTACCGACTTTGTTTTCAGAGGGGCCACTCTTGATTTTGCAGTAAGCAATTTAACTTCCACACCATGTGGATGTTCGACACGGATGTACAGGCAACATCCGTATGCCTCAGTTGAGGCATCCGCAAAGCCGTGTATTTGACATACGGTATTTTTTGTCGTACCTACATGCCTTGGAATTGTCAATATATCCAACTCTTCCAAACCAATTGTGATCGATTGCCATTTCTGCTGAAGGCTTTCGGGAATTGGATCATCCCACTCTATCTTAAGCAGCCAAATCTGTTGTATAAGAATTTTGGCCTTTGTGACAACAGGACAGATAAGCCCGAGAGGATCATATAGGCGAGCAGTAAGGGACAACATAGATCTTTTTGTTGGCGCATGGCTTGTACACATCTCTCGCGAAGAAAACTTAAAGATGTCATGTTTTGGGTTCCTTTGTATCTTCGTGCTCCCCGACAGATACATCTGTAGATTGATTAAGGTCTATTAGCTGCTCACAGTTGGTTGCCCACTTCGACAGAACATGCCCTGCCGAGCCTAAGATTTCAACTACTTCGTTTCGCATGGACGTAAGTTCTTCGATTGTATCCGCACCTGACAAAAGATCGTCAACATAGAAGCTATTCGATAAGACTAAAGATCCTAGAGGGTGGGAAACTTAATATATCTCACTTAAGTACTTGAGGCAGCGGATGGCTAAGAATGGTGCGTTACATACCGTGCCGTATGTAATGGTATTCAAGCGATAGAATTGTAATTTTTTATCCTTACACTGTCTCCATACTATTAGTTGAAACTTACGATGGGATTCAGTTATTTCGACTTGTCTATACATTTTGACCATATCTGCTGTAATAGCGTATTTGCGAAAACGAAACCTTAGCAATGTCGCGTATAAACACGGCTGTATAGTTGGTCCGATCATCAGTAATTCGTTCAAGGACACTTGAGAGCTTGTCTTACTCGATGCATCGAAAACCACTCTAAGTTTAGTGCTTGAACTTTGCGGTCTGAGCACACATTGATAAGGAATGAAGAAATGAGGCTCAGTAGGAATTTCATCATTGACCAACGTCATGTGCCCTAAGGAAATGTACTCCTTCATAAAGGCAACGTACATGGAATTTATTTCTGGGTTATTGGACATCCTCCTTTCTAGTGCTAAGAACCGCCTTTTTGCGATTTCAAACGACGAGCCGAGACAAGTAGGACTGGACTTAAATGGCAATGAAACTTGAAGTCGACCGGAGGGTAACCGAACAATACTCTCGATGAAAGCCTTTTCGCACATAATTTGCTCCGGAGTGTAAAGTTTATTCTGTGCAATGCTCGGGAGACTTTCTATTTCCCAGAATTTTCGAATCAACATGTCTACACTGCAATGATCTTGAACCGCGCTTAACATTAAGGTAGCCTGTTTGAAATTTGTTTTTGATGACTTGCACCGACCTGATACGATCCATCCAAAAACGGAATTTTGTAGGACTGGATCATATGTTTCCTGCTTGAATTTTCCTTCCTTTAACAACTCGAAAAATTCGTCCGCACCAAGCAATATGTCAATTCTCTGATGTTTGTGGGACAGTGGATCAGCTAACTTTATGTTGTCAGGGAGGTTCCAGTCTAACACTTGAACTGCCCTCTCTGGTTGGGACGATGATATTGACTTCAGAACAATAAGTTCAGCTTCCAATTGAAATGCCTGTGTTCTGGAGTGTATAGTTGCTTGAACTACATGGCGAGCTGATACAGCTGATTGACCTATTCCAAGAAGGTTTGTGTCTTTTCGATCGCGCTTAAGTTTTAGAATTTTGGATAACTCCTCTGTTATAAAGTTTACCTGTGACCCGGAATCTAAAAGCACACGAGCAATGTGCATTTGACCATTGCTACCTGTAATGTTAACAAGGGCTGTAGCTAATACAATTTGATTTGAGTCGGCTGTCATCGCGTGGTGGACGGCAGGAGTGGTGAATGGTTGTGTCACAATCGGCTCTTGAGTGGAAGCTAGCTCGGAAGGTGAAGAAACGGAGCTGTATCTATGAGGCAGTGAATGATGTGGTTTCGAACACACACGGCACTTAGAGGATTGACACGAAAGAACGGAATGCCCTTTCCTTAGGCAGTTTATGCACAATGGGAATGTCTTAGCGAATTCGAATCGTGTAGCGACTGTTGCGGCCACAAACGAACTGCACGCGTGAATGTAGTGATCCACAGCTTTGCAATAATAGCATTTTGGATACTGGGTTCGAGTAGTATTGGCAACGGACAAGGAAGTTTTACTAAAGTTCTTTAAAGAATTTGGCCGCCCAGGCTTACGAGACCTTTGCGTGCTTGACGTAGCTTCATCTGCTGCTAAATGTTGGTAGCGTTTATTCAGTGCATCTTGGCAGTCCTGCCAAAGGGGGATGTTTTGAAAGTCTAAACTTTCTTCCCATTTAGACTTAGTTTTTGCGTCTACTTTGGTCATGACGATGTGTATGAGCATTGCATTTGCTATTACTTTGTCACTGCCTAGTGAAAGCAAGGATTCGTAGATAGCTGTGACAGTATCTATCATGTGACGCAGTGACAAGGCGGACGGACCCTGCATTGAGGGAATGTCGAAGAGGCGTGAAATACAATCAAAAAAAATGATTGTCGTACACCCGGTTTAAGCCGGCTAGAGCCTTTGGGTAATTTGTCTCAGTTATTTGATATGCTTTCACGGTCCCCAACGCTTCTTTCTCCAGACATGACAACAGGTGATTAAATTTTTCGACGTCGCTAAGAGTTGGATCGCTATCTATGAGACTAGTGAATAAACCAATAAAGTTCTTATACCCTAAGTAGCATCCGGAAAACTTAGGTAAATTCATTCGAGGTAAATTTTTATTGTGGGAGCTTGTGGTATTAAGGGTCAAGTTAAGTAATGGTGGTCTTTGATTCTGTCCACTAGCCGACATATAAAGAGATTTTGTGGCTACACACTTATCCTCAAGCTCAGCTCGCGAGGACAATACCGGATTAATGGACTCAATTTCATCTTGAAGGTTAAATGCACGATTTATGTAATTGTTTAAAATTTCTAATCTGCACTCTAATTCGCTGCCTCGAATGGATACGATTTGTTGTTGCATAAACTCTCTCATGCGGTCTATATCACCCTTAACACTTTCAAGACGCGAGAGTAATGAATTAGCACGATCGTTGCCATCATTGATATCATGTACACTTGAACCTTGCTGACGACTTAAACGTCGCTTTGGAGCCATGATGTAATTGTAATTTTCGCTAAAATGTCAATATAAGTGAATCTTTGCCAGCCACTGACTTAATTTAAATTGAATTCTCAAGTAGAAAGCACAGTTATCTAGTGTTACGATAGGTTATTGATTGAACTTATTTTAACTTTGGAACTTTGTTATAACTGTACCCGAATTGTATGTGAGCTGAAGTGCAAGCGTGAGCCGTTACTCTACAGCAGAGAGACAATTGAACAACTCGAATTCACTAAACTCGGGCTAAGCGCAATTAAGGTGCTGCAACGATTTTCAAAGCTCCCTCTGATCGATGAACTGTATTTTTGCTGTATGTATGTGTGTGTTATGTGTGCGATGGTATGTGCATGTGAAGAGAGAAAGAACGGCACCAAGCAACTAGAGAACCAACCTGTAATCTTGACACGTTTTTGCCTCAAAATTTACGCCTTGGCTGATATTTGCAGGCTTATGTATGTATGTAGGTCATTTACCGAAATTCTATCAATTTGTTACTTAGCGATTAAGGAAATCCAGCGGCGTGTCCAGTACAAGCCCAAACTGAGATTCCACGGTGAATGTATAGGTGTAAAGCTGATCTGCTATATGAACGATGAATTCCAGCGGCGTGTCGAGTACAAGCCCGAACTGAAATTGCGGATGGACGTATAGCGGATCTGCTATGTATATGATGATACGTCCTTCTGAGTCCACCCGGGGGCGCCAAAAAATGTTTGCTCCAAATGGCAAACTGCGAAAATGCCTGTTTCAGGCCAGCAACTATGGTCCCAGTAGAAACGCATCAACCGAATTCAATGGAAGTTTCTTTATTACTAGTTTCTATCTATTCGTTCCTTCGAAACTGCGACGCAGCGAGTAACAGAGCGAGTACTTAACAGAGTGATAACATTTTTAGGCGGTACAATTCAAATATTTCTCATAAGTATGGGAGTAGGGAACACACGTAGAGATCTTGCAGCTCGGGCTCGTTGGGGGTTATTTTATTTGCTCGTAGCTTGCTATGCCCCGTCTCATAGCTAAGTAGCCCAAGTTGCGAGTTCTACGTATTTCCCTCACCTATTATTTTTTAAACAAGTTACGACTAAACACTCTCTCTCTGTTCGTTGCCTCCGTTGCCGAGCTAAGCAACAACAATTGTATAGTCTCTCAGTTTTTCGTAAAAATACGAAGGCACTTCGTTTTTGTATTGCCGAAAACTTTTCACTGCAAAAAATCACTTTTGTTTGAGATCTCAAAAAGAATGGTTGCCATCGGAGCTATAAATTTCTTTTATTTATAATTTTAATACAATTTTTATTTCATAAATATTTTTTTATTACTTCTTTTCCATTGAAAATGTTACTATAATTTTTTTCAGTATGCCGACATGACATGCAAAAAAAATTTGTCTCTCCAATTTTTTTGCTGTATAGGTGATGTTTTGCATTGGTATTGTTGTTTTCTCTGCCGTATGTTGAGCTTGGGCACCCTTGGGGTATATACTATATTAAGATTATGTAATCTGGGCCGAAGCCTGAAAAATACATTTTTAGTATTTTAAATTTACATTTACATCAAGTACATTTTTATGCGTTTCGAAACTTATAAAGAGAACTTAAAGAGCCTTCATACGCAGCGTGCTATACGTTTCGCTCAGTCCAGAAGATCGATTCTTTCACTAATACGCTCTAAATTTTATGTTCCTCTTTTCATTCACACACCTGTATTAAACAATTTTATAAAATACTTCTAAGCCTTATAATTTTACCGATGTATATTATTTGTTGTTTTTTTTTAGGTGATTATTTACGTGTAAAATATGAAGAAGCTACAAAAGTCAAAGTGAATAAGCGTGGACGACTCCAGGTTAAAGATTCTCGGTATAAAATACCAACAGCTCATGATCTGATTTATTTAGATGAAAGTCCAGACTGGTGTCGAACTAGTTACATGTTGCAATGGCCAGGTAAATGATTACACTTATAAGCCACATATTCATTTTTAAATTTATTTCATATTTTGAAAAGGTACTCATGGCCGTGTTTGTCGAAAAAACTCATCGGGATTGGAAAGCTGTGCTATTCTTTGCTGTGGTCGAGGCTATAACACAAAAAATATTATAGTTAGTGAACGCTGTAATTGCAAATTCCATTGGTGTTGCCAAGTTAAATGTGAAGTTTGTACAAAGGTACTCGAAGAGCACACGTGTAAATAAAAGTAGTGCATAAAAAAAAACTTTATATTTATTATAATATAGAAAAATATTAAATTTCCTAAATTATTTAATTTTATTAATTTTTATAGACTGGAGTTGAAGCAAAATAAAGAAGGATAACTGAATTCACATAAAATTATTTTAAACATCTTCACAATCCTGATAAAACTAAATATTAAGCTTAAGTTCTTCAATGTTACTACTGTTAGTTCAATAGCATTCATTTTATATTACTACGTACATAATTCTACACATACAAGATTAATAAAAACTTATTTTAAAGTATAAATATAGATAAATGTAAACTAAACATTAAGAGTAGATTATTAGTATATTAATAAGTGGTAGAAATCGGCAGCTATTTTTCATAAAAATGTAAGACTTTTTCTTGCAATCGAGAATATTATTCCTTTTCTTATGAGTAAATACAATCTTTATTTTTTGTTAAGAACGATAAGCTGTATGACGGCAAAAGAGTTTAAAAATTATGATTTTAAATTCCAGCTTTCAAACGCTTTTTATAAATTTATGGAATAATAAAACTTATTTAATTGGAGAGGCAGTTCACAAATCGTTTTATTTAAAAATCGAACTCGATAAGACATTTTGTGGGATATACATTAAACTTCTGCATGAATGTAATCATTTTTGACATAACAGATCTGTACAGTAGTTTTTAAAACACTGCACTCATTCTCTACTGTACAGTGTAATCTATAGGTCCGAATAAATTGTACAACATTTTAAGAGTACTCACTTCGAGTGAGTACAGTATATCGTTGTACTTTTCGTTAGTGAGCACTAAATTTATTATATTATACATACCCAATACAGAGATTTGTATTAGCCTTTACTGGTTGGTTCTGGCGGTGTGCTTTTTATACTTGGTACTCGTAAAGTACAAGGGTATATTATAGTCGGGTGAATGTATATATCTTCAGAAGACATCATCTCCGTCACATATCTCCGTCTGCGCCCTATAGCGCCCAGAAATAAAACTATCCTTTATGGAACTTGGACTTTTACGGTATTCACGCAGATCAAGTTTGGAACAATTTTGCCACGACCACTCCCGCCCCAAAACGCAAATCTAGTTGTAGCATGAGTTAATTAAAGTTTTTCGGAAATTCTTTAATGCCAAACTATACCAATGGCTATTCTACACCTAGTCAATCATACCATTTTGGAAAAATTTATAGACTTTACAAAGAAACAAACATGATATACAAGACACTTTCCTTTACTTATCCACCTTCCATCCAGATCGTCTTCTGCTAAGAAATAATCCAAATAAATATCTTCGTTTTAATTAATAGGCCTTTTCTCCTTCTTTGACCAAAGATTATAAAGTACACATCTCATGGGACATCTCATACAAAGAAAAAAGTTCTATTTTTACAATTTTTTTTTACATTTTTATTCTTTTAAAGTGTTTTCTAAAATTTATAATCCAATCAAGAAAAATGAAAAATTTTAAAATCACCTTAAAATCGCCTCAGTTCGTAGTGGAACCCGCTGTAAAAATATTTATAAGTGCGGGTTCTATTGGCAGGCCGAGACGTGGAACCCGCTGTAAAATTAAAATATTTGAGAGCGGGTTCCACGACAAAAGGCTGGCAGATGGGAGAGAGAAAGAGAGAATTCTATTTTTAGAACGTAACATTTTTGGAACAATGAAAGTTTGAAAGGTGAGAACCAATGTGAGAGCAAAGAGATCAAAAATATCTACTACTATCTCTTCAGCTCGGATTTTACTATGGATTCTTGCGTTTTCTTTCATACCAACTTTAAGTACCGTTACATCAACTTAGAGGGTAGCCTAGATGGAAAGAGTGCTTCTTATCCTTGGGGTGCTGGGTTCGATTTTATTATTGGGCGGTTGTTTAAATTTTTAAAAATTTTCCGTATTATGATTATTTTTATATTTACTTTTATTTTTTTTTTTTTTTTTTTTTACTTTTCATATTTACTTTATTATTATTTTTAATTGCATTCTATTACAATTTTTGTAAAAATTCCGGAGGGACTCCTTTGAAATTTTATTAGCCGGACATAATATTGCATTTTTTTTTCTTTAAAACTACAATTAAAGAAAAAAATAATTATAAAAGAAAGAAAAATTTAGAAGTCCTTACTAGGATTTGAACACAAAAATATTTTACACAGAGTAAATATTCTATGCATTACGCTACCACCCCGACTCAACTTGCAGCGACTAAAAATACTATTTGTTCTAATGACTACCACATCGGCGCATTGAAAACAGAAACATGAAATTGAAATTGAAAATTAGAAGCCAAACAATTTTTACGTTGTCTTGCGAGCAGTCGCATACATGTAATGAATTCAAAAAATAGAATCGTATGTATGTGAGTTCCCCACTCACCAACAAGCTCGAACAAAAAAGTTGACCGCTTTGGGCCCTGATGTCCATGTATGTACTTTATAATCTTTGGTTTGACAAATGAGCGTAAGTCGCTTTCTACATTCAGCCTATCCACTCCAAACAACAATTTATTTAAAGTAAATAGTTTACATTGTAATTACTTTTTGATCACATTATTCCGCAAACTCTTAGGCGTTGAAAGAGATTTCACCCCAGCGATCTGCCTTCCCGTGTTGTTCAATAATATTGTAAACTAATGTAAATAATTGTAAATTATTGTATATAGTCTAGGCCCATATCCCATATGTATGTACCATATTCACCCCATCTTCTAAGCGCCCGGTTATGTTCAAATGGTTCTGAAGGATTCCGGCGACTACAATAAAATTTAACTTGTTTTAAAAAAATATTTCAAATCATTTTTTTTTTTTTTAACGTTGCTTTTATTTCTTGAATCTTCTCTTTGCGAGACTAACAAGAGGTGTATCAAATCTTATATTTTTAACTTAACTAACAGTCATATTGACTGATGCAGAGTTATGCGGGCCTAAAAATCGATTGCTGGGTTGGGAGGTCGTTGCGTCTCAGGCGGGATACGCTAGAAACCCGAGTCAATCCCCGAGCGAGAAAATTTGGGTGTGAAGACAGTTTTTCTTTGTGACTCTTTTTGCTTCTGGATTTCGTCTTTCACTGCGAGGATGCCCAGATCCCGGTGGATGTTTTCGTTGCGAACATACAAAGGTGTCCCTGTGATAGTTCTCAAGATTTTTGATTGTGCGCGCTGTATGATGTCTATGTTGCTGCTGCTCGCGTTCCCCCACAGCTGGGAGCCATACGTCCAGATTTGCTTTAGGACTGAATTGTACAGTAGTAATTTGTAATCCATGCACAGTGGCGATCGTGAGTCTATGATCCAGGGGAGGCTGCTGGCTTTAAGTTTTAGGTGCATCTTCTTGAACTCGATGTGCTTACGCCAGGTAAGTCGTCTATCAAGGTGGACGCCAAGGTACGTTACTTCGTTAGCTTGAGGGATCTGCATACCATTTAGTAAAAGCGGAGGTCATGTTTCTCTATTAAGAGTAAACGTTATATGTTTAAACTTTTGTTCGTTTCCACTATTATGAGATGAGATGATTAGCCAGTTGGGTTGTTGCCTGCGTTGGGCATCTGGAGCGACTAAGGATAACGGTATCATCGGCGAACGTTGACGTTGTTAGTTGTGCGCTCGTAGGAATATCCGCAGCATACAAAACATATAAACACGGGCCGAGTGCGCTTCCTTGTGGAACTCCAGCTTCGATGGTGTAGTCGCCCTAAGTAGCTGCGTTGCATCTCAATGAGAATACCCTATTGTAGAGGTATGATTCCAGTAGCTTGTGGGTGTATGTTGGCAAATACGTTTTAATTTTGTGCATGAGTCCAATGAGCCAAACTCGGTCGAAAGCTTGAGATACGTCGAGGAAAATAGTGCTGCAGTATTCTCGCTGTTCGAAGGCTGAGCGTATTTCGGATGTTAATCTGTACACTTGTTCGATGGTTCCGTTGTTTCTTCGGAAGCCAAGTTGGTGTGGCGGGATAATATTGAAATGCATTTTCAAACATGCATTTTTCAAACAATTTCGACAAACAAGATAAAAGGTTTATCATACAGACCGATGACAGAATTGTGTGGTCTTTTCCTGGCTTCGGTATCATTATAATGATGGATTTCTTCCACTTTTTTGGGAAATAGCCAAGATTAATGGTTCCATTAAATAGTTTGCAGACGACCTCTATAGCGCATTTTGGAAGTTCGATCAGCATCTTTGGGGTCAATAGGTCACCACCGGGAGCCTTTTTTGGTTTTAGCCCTCTTATGACTTTTTCGATTTCGTTCGGCCGGAATGAAGGTGCGGCTGGCTGAGGGGAGGACTCTGGCTGAATTACGGGCAGGAGGAATGAATTTGAGGCTGGGTTTGGCTGGAAGACACTTTGGAGATGTGTGGCGAATGTTTCAGCTCGGTCTTCGTCGCTGCGAGCCCAGCATCCCGAAGAGTTTCTTATCGGGGTGGTCGTTTCAATTGGGGCACTAAGATTTGGGTGGGCCCTCCACAGGGGGTACTTTGTGCTTGTTGGCGAGAGATTCTGGATGTACCTCAGCTGTGCATTTTCTTCCTGTTGGTGAAGAGCCTGGTCGAGTGATCGGGTTGCTTCCTTAAGGCGTTGTTTTGAAGCTGGTGATCTGCTGTTTTGCCAATCACGACGCGTGCGCCTCTTTTCTCGCACGAGCTGTTCGATTTGCTGATTAGATTTGAAGTGTTTGTTTCGGTCTACTTCTTTCCTATGAGGAGTAGAGATTTTAGCTGCCGCAACGAGTACTTCTTCCAGGGCGCTCGTAGTGTAGTCGATGTCCGATTCCATGTTAAAATCCGGGGAGAGTTCTATGTGGGCACTCACGTACTTTTTGTATTTTAGCCAGTTTGTTTTTGTCGTCGTCAGACTGAAGGGGTGTTCGGTTATTTCTGGGCTTTGACGAAGCGTTAGAAGCACAGGCGAGTGGTCTGATGATAAGTCCGAGACTGCTTTGGCACTTATTAGATTGCGAGGTATGTTTTTTGTCACTGCAAAATCAATAAGGTCTGGGAGCTTTCGTGAGTCTGTTGGCCAGTATGTGGGACTTCCAGGGGAAACGTATTCCAGTTTATTTTTCAAATTTATAATGGCATTGTACAATTGTATTCCTTTGGGAGTCACTAGACGTGATCCCCAGTATGGGGATCGTATGTTTGGCGTTGTAGTCTCCTGCGGCTATAAAACGATCCCCAAGTGAATTGTAGAAGTCCATAAATTGTCCTTCCGAGATTGAGAATCGAGGAGAGCAGTAAACGGCAGCGATTGAAAGGATTCCGTTGCTTGACTGAATTTGTATCGATGTGGCCTGCAAGTTTGTTGCACACCTTTTGTGAAAATGGTGTTAAATGCTTTCTCTGATTAGAACTCCAGTTCCGCCGTGGGCTTTCCCCCTTCAAATCATTTTGAAGATAGCTTTTTCTTAAATCCAAAATGAAAACATGGTATGGTACTTCATTTTGAAGATAGAAAACATGAAAACATGGTATGGTTTTCATTTTGGATTTAAGAAAAAGCTATCTTCAAAACCATACCATGTTTTCATTTTGGATTTAAGAAAAAGCTATCTTCAAAATGATTTGAAGGGGGAAAGCCCACGGCGGAACTGGAGTTCTAATCAGAGATATCTAATCAGAGATGAGATAAATCATATACTGATTTTATGAAGAAAAAAATAATTCATAGGAAAATGTTTGGGAAAAAATCATAGACGGAAAATATTTCTAAAATTGTAGTTTCCAATTTTTGATAAGTATGTCAAAAGACATGTTAACGGCCTACATAATGTAATATATGGTTACATTTGTTTAATTTTTTTTCTTGGATCGCGGAAACTGTGGGTAATGAAACCTATGCTTGATCTGAACCTCGAAGATGAGACTAAAAGTTATGAAGCCGTTTAAATTATGCGTGGAAAATTTTCCCCTTTATTGGCGAAATAAATATTATTATAATGCTTTACTATTCAATTTGGCTTTTATTTTTGTGACCAATTGAAAAATATTAGTGACCAAAAAGTTCTATTCAAAGCTTTTGATTAGATCCTGGTTTTGAATATACTACTCTAGCAGTCAGATTTATAAAATATTCCTACACTTTTTTTTCATTTACTAAGCGCTTTCAATAATAAGATGCTACTTAGGAACAAGAGTTAGTTTAATTAAAAATGATAACACCACAAATTCAATAAATAAAGAATGAAGTTTTTTTGTAAAATATTATATATATTATATATTTTTTGAGGAAAATAATGATGCGTTAGAGCTGGATGATCGACAGAAGATAAAAGCGCGGCTTAACGCTTGACGGAGCGGAGCGAGCGAAAAAACGAAGCGGGAGCGTGAAATAGCGAAAGACCGACGACAGGACAAATTCACGGTGCTGCCCCAGATAGTGATGAAGAGCGTTAGAGCCGAGAGCTGGAGGTTGAAGCTGGAACTTGTAACGAACAGTCAACCTTGTGAGGTGGCATCTCTGGACAAACGGCTGAGAGAAGGGGTTGCACGCGGTTGCCAGCTAGGCCTCTCTCCCTGATGCTCACCTCGAAAATCATAAATTCTATCGTTAATAGAATGCGTGCACGGCCTCTCGAACTGCGAAGGCCAAACATAGTCCTCTCAAAACAGATTTTATTTAGATCCTCAAGATCCTCGAGAACGCAAAAGTTGGGGGAGGTTCAGCGGCAAGGCGGTGGCGAATTAAGCGAGGCGAAATATTTTTCTTTTATCTCATTATAATTTTCATGTTTATTAGACTAAAGTGATTTCATATGTTTGCTACATCCCCATCCCTTTTTCCCCTTACTTCGCTTAAAATTCAGTTTTCCTTCTTGGCTTACGTGTCTACTAACTTGATGCTAGATTAAATGAATGAAAATGAAAAACTTAAAATAGTAGCGCGGGCGCAATGAAGTCCAATTTGATAAATCTTAGAGTTAGCTTAATTTAGGGGATTAACGAATAATATATTATTTCATGTATCTCTTCCTTTGCTCTCCAAATAATAAAATAAAAATTACACCCTCAGCTCTTTTACACCGCTCCGTGGTGAAAAGCTAACTGTATCTGGCGCACGCGGTATCGCATTACATAATTGCGCGATATTCTAACTACTAATATTCATTCACACCTTTCATCCGCGACGAGCTGGTTGAAGCGCTTCCACGTGCTCGAAGCTGGAAAGGAATAATATTTCGGGAAAGATTTCGCTAACGCGTTCACACAACAAAATATTCACTTAAGGGGTTACGCCACCCTGAAATTTTCAAAAAATCGATTTTTTGTTTTTTACTTAATTTATAAGACTATATTCTCACGCGTATTTTAAGACATCCCCGAAGACAATATCTTGATAATTATGGAAGTTATGTTCATTTGAAGTCGGCGCGGCAGGAGGGCACTAATACACTTCTTATTCTTCTTTTGCGTTTTTCTCGAAACCACTTTTTTCAAGACGGTGGGCATGATAACGCAAAAACTGTTCAACCGATTGACTTGAAAATTTAAACGCATCCTCTTACATAGATTTTCCACAGAGTGACGTATTTTTTCGATCCAATGGATAGAAATTTTTTTATGCAATTTTTAGTACAAAATTTTTTGCCAAAAAAATGGAGTAAATTTTTGAAGTGCTCTCATTTGCGTAATTTTTTTTTTTTCTAAAACGGCTACGTCACTCTGTTCCAAATTTATCACTTTTTAAAAAAAAAATTTTGTTTACTTGTTTCTGATGAAAATTGACACGTGAATCATGCCCACCATCAAGGAGCTCTCTGGAAAAACCGATCATCGCCGATGTTCATATCTCCGCCATTTTGAATTGAAAACAAGTTTTTTTTTAGAATTAATAAAGCTCATTAGTTGTATTGAATATAAATAAAAGTGGAAAAATCCTATCTCAACTAGTTTAGTCATAAGAAATTCCTGAAAAACCGTCCCGTTTCCACGCGGTCAGGGTGGCGTAACCCCTTAACTAGCCAATCGAAGCCTTTATTCGGAACGGAACCCTCCGCTCACCAACTCCACACGTTTCTTCGTGGCACCACGAGGCCACCAGCTGCACTGATTTCGCTCCCCTTTTCTGCGGCGGAGCGTTCCTTAAAAGCGCCGCGAACGCTCCGAGCCTAGCTCCCGAGCTTGCTCGCCTCGGACCGCAACCAGCTCTAGCTCCTCCGGCGACTGCTCCGACCGGGCTCTCCGGTCTTACGACCGCCCTGTACACCTTGTACCAGGCCATCCGTCCTAAAAAGCCAAAATTATATATCAGCCCCGATCGACCCTAACCTATCCTAACACACTCACCGCCACCACGATCCGTGACCTGCCTCACTTTAGCGCCGACCCTTTGGCGCGTCTGCCAACAAGCTGCGCTTCGGTCTTGCTGTTGTGATTTACTGGCGATTTCCGAATGGTCTTGTCCTCCGCCTTGCTTGCGCGCTTCCCACGTAAATTTTTCTGCTTCTTTAATTGGATGAACTTTCTTGGGTCCCGCCAGAAACGGAAAAGAAAATGCTATGGCCACGCGGATTCCTATGCTTAGCTTCCAGCTTCCAATAACGGCTTCACCCCGGTTGCCAGACCCCCGGACATTAGAAACGCCTAACTCCTTGTTACGGTCCTACTACGGCAAAGGGTACCCAGATCGGTTGCCATCTCCCCTCGCCGGGGTTGCCACCTACACCGATCTAACGCCGACGTTACAAAATGCCCCCTTCGCAAGAGCTAGAACAGGGTCTCACACGATCCTGTTTAGCTAAACCACGGAGGCGTAGACTATTGTTTTAAATCTTTGGCGTGGTAAGTGCCTATTGCTCTTCCCTGCATGTCCTCCAGCTCGTAGGTTGAATTACCCGCTCTCTTCCGAACTCTCGCCTTAGCGTATCTTGGGCCAAGCTTGGCCTAACGTGGGAACTAGGTAAAAAGTATGAGTTATGCTTGGACCTTTGAATTCCACATCCGCCGTCAGCTGTCCCACAACTTGTTGTCGTTGACTATCAGCCGTGCTCACTGTTGTTTCCTTCCGCTTGAAGTCTGCCTTGCTCTTTATGAACCTTTCTGCGAAACTCCCTCCGATACACCTGACCGCTGCCCCTGTGTCCAGCAGACCCAGGACTACTTCTCCTAACAATGTACCTCTGCGAATGGACGCTTGTCCGAAGTTTTATACCTTATTGCTTCTATTTTTCTTAACGAATTCCAATCCTGCCTTAACCTGTTAGTGTTTCTAGACCTAATCTTATCGTCTACCTTAACCTTACTATGCTCTCCTTCGCGATGCTCGTTGCCATTTCTTTGTTGCCTATCATGCAGATGGGCATCTTCATGGGTGTCGCTGTCCCCTTCTCTGCCTCTGCCGGTTTCATCCTTTCCTATTTTACTGTCTAAATCTGAAGATACACTACCTCATGCTCTCTCTTCGACTACCACAACTCTGATTACTATTTATATGAAACCAAACTTCGCCATCGTTTAACTTGCCTACCGCCAATACAGCGTGTATTGGCCTTATGTTCTTCTTCTTTCTGCTTTGCTCCTCATTCTGATCTGTTTGGGAGGTGGCTCGAGCAACTCCTCTCTACGGCTCTTCTTCGCCCGTCCCTGCTATTCCCAGGCACCGCGAGTCAACAACGCTACCTCTTAAGACGTGGTCACTCGTAGCTCCTACGACTGAATTCCAAGCGTCCATCTTCTCTACTAGGGGACGACGGATCCTAACTGCCAATCTCCAGGCGTGGTCAGACATCAGTTTTGCTGACTGATCCTGCTCTCCAAGCGACTGCGCCAGTTCTCCCGTCCCTTTGCTCTTTTAACAACTCACCAGTCATAACTCGTGGTCAGGTTAGTCCTTTCCCCCCTGAAATCCTGAAACGCGAGATACTGAACTGCTACTCCAAACTATTGCTGCGACTGCTGTGGCACCGTGGTCTACCCTTTCTTTAAGTGTAGAATTCCATGCGGTACCAGCACCGCTGCTGAGGCTTTTGGTCTGGTTACTACCATGCTACTATAACCAGCCGAAATGATTTGATCGCAAAACATGGCTGCGTTTAGCCATACTGAAAACATGGCTACTAAGTTGGGCGCCAGAAAAATTTATGATAATTATTACTGTAAGGAACAGTCAACCTTGTGAGGTGGCATCTCTGGACAAACGGCTGAGAGAAGGGCTTGCACGCGGTTGCCAGATAGGCCTCGTCGGCTAATTGGTGGGTCATATAGAGCCCCCTCTCTCTCCCTGATGCTCACCTCGAAAATCATAAATTCTATCGTTAATAGAATGCGTGCACGGCCTCTCGAACTGCGAAGGCCAAACATAGTCCTCTCAAAACAGATTTTATTTAGATCCTCAAGATCCTCGAGAACGCAAAAGTTGGGGGAGGTTCAGCGGCAAGGCGGTGGCGAATTAAGCGAGGCGAATTATTTTTCTTTTATCTCATTATAATTTTCATGTTTATTAGACTAAAGTGATTTCATATGTTTGCTACATCCCCATCCATTTTTCCCCTTACTTCGCTAAAAATTCAGTTTTCCTTCTTGGCTTACGTGTCTACTAACTTGATGCTAGATTAAATGAATGAAAATGAAAAACTTAAAATAGTAGCGCGGGCGCAATGAAGTCCAATTTGATAAATCTTAGAGTTAGCTTAATTTGGGGGATTAACGAATAATATATTATTTCATGTATCTCTTCCTTTGCTCTCCAAATAATAAAATAAAAATTACACCCTCAGCTCTTTTACACCGCTCCGTGGTCAAAAGCTAACTGTATCTGGCGCACGCGGTATCGCATTACATAATTGCGCGATATTCTACATTGGACTGGGCTTGGCGATGCCCTTATTAAATTTCGAGATCGGGCTTTTGCTCTATCCGATCGCTCGCGGTTTCTAGGTGAAGGCAATCGTTCACTTGGTGGACCCTCTCCGGCCGGGAATACGGACGATACGGTAGTTTAACGACCGGAATGTTCCGTGTCGCTTCTATTGGCTTTATATAAAACTACTAATATTCACTCACACCTTTCATCCGCGACGAGCTGGTTGAAGCGCTTCCACGTGCTCGAAGCTGGAAAGGAATAATATTTCGGGAAAGCTTTTGCTAACCCGTTCACACAACAAAATATTCACTTAACTAGCCGATCGAAGCCTTTATTCGGAACGGAACCCTCCGCTCACCAACTCCACACGTTTCTTCGTGGCACCACGAGGCCACCAGCTGCACTGATTTCGCTCCCCTTTTCTGCGGCGGAGCGTTCCTTAAAAGCGCCGCGAACGCTCCGAGCCTAGCTCCCGAGCTTGCTCGCCTCGGACCGCAACCAGCTCTAGCTCCTCCGGCGACTGCTCCGACCGGGCTCTCCGGCAGGAACCCTATCCTCTCGCGGCCGCGCCTCGTGGGCGGTTTCGCGCCGCTCACCGTCTCGGTCTGCGCCGTCGACTGCTCCACCGGGAACCCTGTACCCCTTGCACCAGGCTCTCCGTCCTAAAAAGCCAAAATTATATATCAGCCCCGATCGACCCTAACCTATCCTAACACACTCACCGCCACCACGAGGCAGGTCACCCTCACTTTAGCGCCGACCCTTTGGCGCGTCTGCCAACAAGCTGCGCTTCGGTCTTGCTGTTGTGATTTACTGGCGATTTCCGAATGGTCTTGTCCTCCGCCTTGCTTGCGCGCTTCCCACGTAAATTTTTCTGCTTCTTTAATTGGATGAACTTTCTTGGGTCCCGCCAGAAACGGAAAAGAAAATGCTATGGCCACGCGGATTCCTATGCTTAGCTTCCAGCTTCCAACAACGGCTTCACCCCGGTTGCCAGACCCCCGGACATTAGAAACGCCTAACTCTTTGTTACGGTCCTACTACGGCAGAGGGTACCCAGATCGGCTGCCATCTCCCCTCCCCGGGGTTGCCACCTACACCGATCTAACGCCGACGTTACAAACTTAGCCCCCCTTGCACGAAATGGTCAGGAGTCACGACGTCATGATCAGCTGGGTTCCCCGAGATAGCGGCGAGGGGTTTACAATGAATGATCCCAGCAATGTGATAAACCAGACTCTATAAAAACGTATATTTTTATAGCAAGTATATTTCTTTTTTCCCATAAGCCCATAAGTTCAACATTTGAGTTCAACTAGTTCAATTCGCGTAATGGCGGTAGCGTAGGCACCACAACTTATTGCATTATTTGAAGCCCGTCAGTCAAGTTCTTTCCAAATTCCCATAAGCCTCCGAAGTGAGAAGAGCGAGGAGGGAAGGCAGAAATCCAGCTCCCTGATGCTTATTCTTATTGGGGAAAAGCCGTATCATTCCTCAATGATGAAATTATGATGTGGCTTTGAAGCTTCTAAATAAGAGGTTCAGCCATCGTATTCTTGTATTCCAAGATCACGTCAATGAAATTATAAATTTTGGATTTGTCAGATGTTCATAAGTTTCATCAGAGGCTCATCAGCTATTTGAGTTCAACTAGTTCAATTCGCGTAATTGCAGTAGCGTAGGCACCACAACTTATTGCATTATTTGAAGCCCGTCAGTCAAGTTCCCTCCAGCAGTTTTGCATGTACGGACTCTGCGTCTTCTACGGTAAAATCCCTGGCGGAGACGCATCGCGGTTGTGACGCTTCTCTTCTCCTAGCCACAGCTTTTATTCTGGTGATGGACCGCTAAGTGTGATGTTAAACACATGATCGGTCAGTTAGACCGTGTTCGGTCCCGTGGGATATCGTATGTAAATGTACTTCCCTTCCCCGTATGAGAGACTCATGTTTTAGCAATTTCCCCACCCTGAGGCTTTGGTAAATTTTTATACCCTGAAATCCCTGACATATCTGACACCTCTGTGATGTCGTTTACGAATCTATCTCCGGCATTCTTAGTTACTATCAGGGCTGAAAAGTGGCATGGAAGATTGCCAACAGTGTTTTCTTCCTCTTCGTTCTTCGCAGTATTCGTTTTAGGGACCGTCATACCGTGGCGCTAGTTTTGCCGCGAATCCTTCGGCCGCCTTTAATAAACGGTGCTCCTTCGCCCACACCGTCTCGCCGACCTTTGGGTACAACTTCCGCGACGACGTTCCTTGGCGTTCCTTGTCCAGCTCCTGTGCCCAAGGCGTTTTCGTCGAACAGGGCTCGCGGCATCCTTGGCTCCCGGCCCTGCGTCACCAAACACGGCGAATACCCCGTGGACTCCCACACTGCCGAGCTTACTGCCAGCATTAGCTTTGGCCAGTGCTCGTCCCAGATCCTTACCAGTGAACTGGGCGATCATTGTCCTTACCGTCCTGTTCGCTCTTTCCGGGGGATTTTCCTGCGGCGTTTACGGTGCGGTGAACTGGTGACGCACGCAGAGTACCCCGAGGAACTTCTTGAAGCTTCGGCATGTGGACTGTACGCCGTTGTCAGTCACCATTATCTATGGTACTCCATATCGAGCGAGAATTCTTTCCCGGATCGCTCCCTGTAGAGCTCCAATCGTTGCCTTTCGAAGTGGCACCATTTTCGTCCACTTCGAAAACCGATCAATCATGACCAACAACATTGTGTTTCCATGTTTCGATCTGGGACCTACAAAGTCCACTCATACAGTTGCCCATGGCTCTTCCGGGACCTGTGTCAGCATCTTATCTGCCTCTTGCATTTGGCTCGGCTTGTACTTCAGGCAAGTCTCACACCTCCTGACATATTTTCGGATCCTCTACATCATTGCCCAGAAGTATCTGGCGGCCACTTTGGCTATTGTTTTCCTCACGTCCTGCCGTCGGTGCGTCGTGATTTGCTTTGAGGACCTCCTGCCTCGTATCGGTCGGCACGCACAATTTTGAAGATGCAAACTTTCTCGCTTCCGGCTCTATGCGAGACATGGCAGTAGATCAGGCCGCCTTCTTCGACTTCTTCATTCTTCAGCGCGCTTATTCACATGCATTCTTTGATTCCTACATCCGTGGCGCTCCACAGTTTTTCCAATGCAGGCTGGCAGGAAAGCGCGTCTGCGACCACGTTGAGCTTACCCTTCCGGTAGCTGATGATGTAGTCATACTGCTGTAGCTGGAACACCCACCTCACTATTCTCGCAAGCGGGCTCTAAATGTTGTTGTGCCCCTTCAGCGCCATGTGGTCCGTGATCACGTCGAACTAGTATCCTCCAGGTAGGGTCTCATTTGTCTGATCGTCCATTCTATGGCCAGGCGCTCCTTCTCCGTTGCTGAGTAATTTTTCTCAGCCCCAACCAACGTCTGACTGGCGTCAGGACCGCACCCATGCCGTAGTCGCTGGCGTCCGTTTGCAGCACAAACTTTCTTTCAAAATCTGGGCATGCCAGTACTGGATCCTCTGCCAGCCGCGACTTCAATGTCTCAAATGGCTCCTGGTGCTTGGGTGTCCATTCCCATTTCGTCCCCTTTCGTAGCAAATCGTTCAGGGGTTTCGCGATTCCTGCGAAATCTGGGACGACCCGCCGATACCATGATGCCATCCCGATAAACTGGCGTACTCCCTTGACGTTTGTCGGGAGTTGTAGCTCCATAATTGCGGCGACCTGCCTGGATCCATACCGATCCCCCCTTGCCTAATGAAATTACACTTTTCAGCATTTATCCGCCTTCAACCTCCTGAACACCTCCTTTAAGTTTTCCTATGTTCTTCCTTGCGTTTGGAGCCATATACGGGCCTATGACCTGATCAAGTTTCCTCTGAAACGCTGCCTAGGCTGAGTGCAGCCGGAAAGTGATCATCTTCCACTGGTACACCCCTTTCCCTGATATGGTGAAGGCAGTGTACTTCTTGCTTCCTTTCTCTAACGTGATCTGCTTATACCCGTCCTTTAAGTCGAGGCTGCTAAAAAATCATGCCTCCCTAAGTTGCTCCAAATTTAATTGATCCGTGGCATATCGATTTTTCGTTAGTATGTCGTTGCCCCGTTTTCGTGTTCGCCATCACAATGGAAAAACTGTACGTGCTATTCGAGGGGTTGATTCATCCTTTATCCAGGTAAAGGAGTAAAGGTAAAGGTATGTTTATCTTGATAAACATCTCCCTCGATGAACATCTTATCGCGTTCCTCGTGTTTATGTCCAGTCCATACGTTTTTGCGGACCACGTCACTTGGTCGAGCAACTTCAACGGGTTTCCTGTTCCGTCGAACCAAAACGACCAGTCTCGCACTTACTTAGCCACTTTCGCGTAGTCCACCGGAACCGCGACATACTTCCTTTACTGTGGCTCCTTGTTCCTTGACCTTCCTACTCTTGGCTCCGGTACCGCCAAGCTATCTATGAGTCTCTCGGTCTGGTCGCTTTGCGCCTGGGGGTGGCCTTTGCACGAACCTCTTCTCGAACTAGCGCGTCAACGCCAGCACTTCGTCGTCTTTGGACTCATCGACCCACTTCGCATGATTCGCAAGGATCTCATAGTTTCCACAGTCCCGTCCGCTGGTAAACCAAGTTCTCTGCACACTTTGCTCAGCTCCTCCTTTTTAAGTGTGTGTATACTATGTTACTTCTAGACTCAATGAAATCTGTTTTTCTGCTTCCCGCTTGCAACAATTTGCCGCGGCTACATCAAAGAGTTTGTGGGTCTCTTCCACCGAATTTATAGTTCGACGTGATTGCCCGAGACCAGAAATAATAAAAATAGAATAAACTTTACGAACTACTCTTTGTTCCCGAAATGGGCTCCGCTCCGTTTTCTTGCTGGTCAGTCTCGTTTCCGTCCAGTCTGGTTCAGTCTGGTTCACCATACGCGCTAGCGAGCCCGGATCGGAAGTTACTTGACAGTTGACCGTGGTGCTCCCGATCGGTTTCTTAACAGGGCGTGAGTTTACGAGTCGGCCTGTTCTTGTTTTGCAGGACCACGCCTGTTGGTCGCGATTCAGGAGTTGGTAAGGCCTACGCCAGACTTGTCCTTCCCTCACTTCCTAGCAAGGCTACCTGCCGCAGTCGGGAATGGCCTAACTCGACTCTGATACGCTGGGCTTTTAGAGGAACCGTCCTGCAAAAGATCCTTTCCTAGCTCTTCCTTTACGTTCTCCTCTCCTTGAGGTGTTGGACTCTCGAGAGGCGGTCCTTCAACTTAAAATACCGGGTCCTTTTTAGAAACGCTCTAGCACTTGAATGTCGGACTTTCCAAAGGCGATCCTGCAATTCAACGCTACAAGCTTCCTAAAGAGACTCGTCCCGATACGCTCCAATGTACAATGGTTGCGTCCATAGGCCAAAAATAATAAAATTCATTTAAAAATATCTAAGTCAAAATATAAGCAAATCAGCTTTAAATTGGCCAAATTTTGCATTGGCAAACTGGGTTTGCCCAAAATTCTAACGGGATTTTGCGTGGTTTTGCGTCACATCAAATCTGGACTTTAAAGTGGACAAACGTACTCAAATTATCTCCGATGTCAATTATTTAAAATGGTTTTTAAAGGTAAAGGTATTTACTTTAATAAATTCTAAAAACCAATTAATTACAAAACAAAATCCAAAACAAAGTCCCAAGCTTCTATCTTCAAAAATACCAAAGTTGGTATTTCTACTATAGCTATAAGATAGAGTCGGTCGATCGTTATGAAATTTTGTAGCTCGGATCCACCTTTCAACTTTTCCAACTTTCTATTTTCAAATTCATACAAAATCCGAACTCTCTAACTTTAAAAACACCGACGTTATGAAATTACTCTAATAATACCGAAATTGTAGCATTTCCGATATGGCAGCTTTATGATATAGTTTTCCGATCTGGCTGATTTTAACATATTATTTTAGAATAAAAATAAAAATATTTTGTGCCAAGTTTCAAGACCGCTCTCTGCATACAAGCCGGACCACTGTGCAATGGGCCCCCTTATATACTTATTGGAGCGCCCGTTAATTCTCCTTCATTCTGCTCCTGCCGTTAATCCTGCTTTCAAGATCACGTAATTTTCCCGTTTGCGTGTCGCCATCCGTGCCCCCTTGTCCCCCTCGGTGACGGACCTCTGCTGTTGCTATGCGGTGCACCGGCGGCTTCCAGGGCCCGCTATGCATCGCATCCCCCTTCGCTCCTTAATCCTTGCTGCTAACCCAAGGGATGTCAGGGCGTCAGTTATGGTGCTTACGAGAAAGTAGTTGAAAGAAAGACCACGAGGGCACTTGTATGTCCAGGAGGACCACGATGGGATATCTGTTTGTAGATATTGCTCTTTCTATTTATATTCTAGTTATTGTTTCAAGTATTTTGGAAATTTTCTGGCTTTGAGCTTTTAAAAAGTAAAGATGTTACTACCCGTTTGTATCTGTTGACGGAGAATGTTTTCTTATCTAACATACTCCACTAAGATGCGAAGCTGAGTATCTGTTTGGATACTAATGTTAAATCTATCGATTCTGTTTACTCCAAATGGCAAACTGCAAAAATGCCTGTTTCAGGCCAGCAAGTATGGTCCCAGTAGAAACGCATCAACCGAATTCAATGGAAGTTTCTTTATTACTAGTTTCTATCTGCTTCTTCTATTCGTTCCTTCGAAACTGAGACGCAGCGAGTAACAGAGCAAGTACTTAACAGAGTGATAACATTTTTAGGCGGCACAATTCAAATATTTCTCATAAGTATGGGAGTAGGGAACACACGTAGAGATCTTGGAGCTCGTGCTCGTTGGGGGTTATTTTATTTGCTCGTAGCTTGCTATGCCCCGTCTCATAGCTAAGTAGCCCAAGTTGCGAGTTCTACGTATTTCCCTCACCTATTATTTTTTAAACAAGTTACGACTAAACATCGGCCGCGTTGAATGGCCGAAGGGCTTCAATTGATAGGTAATGGTGCTAGTCTATGGATAGCACGTTTGTAGATTCCATTTTTAGTTTTTACGATGGCCACTCGGACCCTTCCATCAGCACCTGTAATCGTTTCAGTGATGATGTCCAAAAGCCATGTCTGAGGTGGCAGGTTGTCCTCCTGAATTGCGACAACGGTTCCAGCAGTTACATTTGGCGACTCCTTATTCCATTTCACACGTTGTTGTAAGCTTAACAAGTATTTTCGTGACCCTCAAAAACTTCCCTCTCTTTCTCAAAAACTTCCCTCTCTTTCTCTTAAGCGAACGGTCGTGTTTTTTTGTGCGCACTGCGTTTTATTATAAATATTGGTAAACCGGTGTTTACATACTTGTGAATTAAACCTTGTGAATCTTAACAATCTTAAAGCCTAAACCGTATCGCTTCGCGAGTGCTGTGGTATATTTGGAGTCGAATTAATAAATTGAATAATTTCAATTCCAAGCATAGCTCAGCTCTGCTTCTTCCCCGGCTTATCTTTATTTCTGCATTTCTCTTTTGCACTATTTAAAGCTCCCGCTTTGGCTTCCTATTTGGCACAGTGGTTCAAGGTATTGTGTTTTTAAACTTTTTAAATAATAATTTTTGTTTTATAATAAATAAAAGTAAAATGGAATTTAAACTTGTCTGTGCCATTAAGTCTTGTAACAAGACAATTTCCTCATCCCAGCCTGCCATCCATTGCTGGCTATGTGAGAACGTCGTACATGCCAAGTGTGCCGGTTTCACTGCATCAGTTTCGGATGCCATTTCCCGTAGGTCTGGGAAAAAAATTAGGTCTATTGTTGTGAAAATTGTCGTGCTGTGCAAGGCGAAATGAGGTCGTTCATGAGACAGACCAAAAATGGATTTAAAGAGCTGATCACTGGTTTTCGTAAAATCAATGACCAGCTCTGTGCGCTGGACACTCAGTTTAGTGGCCTTCAGCTGCTAAACGAGTCCCCTAAGCGCAAGAAATCCGCTGTTTCTGATCCGCCTCAGCCTGCTCAGCCGACATTAATGCAGCCGCTTATATCTCTGGCCACCCCAAGGGCCAGAACTGAGAAAAATTCGTCCGAATTTCTCAGGGATAATGAGCAATTGTCTGATATGTCCGCCATGGCATCCCTTCAAGTGATGCCACAAGTCCTAGGGAACGAAACCCCCATTAGGGTCACCCAAAAGGGTATTCCACAGTCCGGACCACCGGCACCGACTGATGCTGCAGTTCTAGTACCTGCGGCACCAAAACCCTTACAGGTGATTCCTCCATCGAAACATATATTTGTTTCTCGGCTCGCCCCTGATACTTCAGAGATTGATATCTCGGCTTATATCAAAGCCAAAACAAAAGCCGATATAAAGGTGGAGGACATACAAAAATTTAAGTATTATTATACAAGGCGCACGTCTTCTTTCAAGATTCGTGTGCCCGCGCTGATGTTCAAGACGATTTGCTCTCCCAGTTTTTGGCCAGAGAATCTTTTCGTCCAAGAACATCAGCCTAGTTCCGTGAAGAAAAAGTTCAAAAACCAGTGGGAGTGAGACTTCCCAATATCGAAACCACTGACCAACCCTCCACCTCTTCTTTGGCCACTAACCCAAAAAACTAGTTTCCTCACTAACTCTTACCTATCAGAATACTAGGGGGCTACGTAGCAAACTCCCCATGCTATATTCTGATAGTTCTTTCTTTGCATCCCATATAATAGCATTTACAGAAACCTGGTTAAATCCGGAGATCTTTAGCTCCGAAGTTTTTCCAAGTAAGTACACCACTTTTAGACGGGATCGATCTCAGCGAAGAGGAGGTGGAGTCCTCATTTCTGTAGACTCTACTCTTGCTTCTGAAGAGGTGAAATCCCATGAGTTTGGTGACATAGAATTTATTTGCGTTAAAATCACTATGTCCGTTAAAGCTTTATACATTACTTGTTCATATATACCTCCTATGTCTGAACCGCCTACATATTGGCAGCATTTGTCCGCCATTCGATACGTCTCTAACCTTATGACGGATCGTGACCAACTCGTAGCGGTGGGCGACTTTAATATCCCAGAATTAAAGTGGTCCAACGTCGACAACTCACCATCTTTGTCACTTTCAACTTACCATGACTTCACCGCGGGCATGTTTGACATGTCCCTAGGTCAGATCAATCATGTTAGAAATTCGCTAGGTCGGCTTTTAGACTTATGTTTTGTATCTGATCCGGATGGTACTGCTCTCTCCAGAGCTTTCCCCCTTTCAACCCCAGAGGATCCATATCACCCCACGCTGGAGGTCTCAATCGAAACCACTCCTGGTATCGATCAGAGGTCTCCGAGCGTGGTAAATAAGATTCGCTGTTTCCGTAAAGCTGATTTTCAAAAACTTAATAGCCTTATAGAAACATTTGACTGGTCTGATATTCTGGCGTGCACTGATCTTAATGTCACTTTAGAAAAATTTTATTTTACTTTAAATAAATTTTTTGACTCATGTGTGCCTTGGAAATATCCGTCCGCCTCAGCAAATCCTCCTTGGTTTACAAGGTGCCTTACTAACTTAAAAAACAAAAAAAATAAGCTTTTACTTAAATATAAAAAAACCTGCAGTAGTGTGGATTTCGCAAGATACCTACTAGCTCGGTCGAATTTTACCGTGCATAACGCTGAATGTTATAGGAATTATATTGACCGCTGCCGGATTCAATTTACTCAGGATCCAAAGCAGTTTTATAATTTTGTAAACACTAAGCGTAAACACGTATCTTTTTCACCCCTGCTTACGTTTGAAAATTCTTCTGCGACTTCGGATCAGGCCATTGCCGATCTATTCGCAGAATTTTTTCAAACAACTTATTCTCCTCCTAAACTGACTGATCAGCCTTTCGCATATAACATTCAAGCATCAAATCTTATTTTCTGTCCGTTTTTTTCTGAGAATAACTTATTATCTGGTCTTTTAAGGGTAAAACCCATTTATTCGCCAGGCCCCGACGGAGTACCAGGCTGTGTGCTAAAATACTGCGCCAGGGCTCTGTGCAAACCTCTTCTAAGACTTTTCAACTTATCTTTGGAAACCTCGATTTTTCCCCTTATGTGGAAGGAATCATTTATAATTCCCCTACATAAAAAAGGGAAAAAGTCCGAGGCTGCCAACTACAGAGGCATCTCTAAGTTGTCGGCAATTCCAAAGTTATTTGAAAAATTAATTACCCCTCATTTGCAACACCTTTGCTCTTCGATTATCACTCCTTGTCAGCATGGCTTTATTAAGCGTCGCTCCACCACCACAAACTTATTGGAGTTGACATCCTTTGTCATAGATGGCTTTTGTAAGGGATATCAAACCGACGTAATTTACACAGACTTCAGCAAAGCATTCGATTCAGTTAATCACTCACTCTTGTTGAGTAAACTGAATATGCTGGGTTTTCCTAAAGACCTCTTAACGTGGATCTCCAGCTACCTAGATGGAAGGACACAAAGAGTCTTATTTAAAAACATACAGTCCCGTCTGGTCCGTGCTACATCCGGCGTCCCTCAAGGAAGTCATCTTGGCCCGTTATTATTTACGCTTTTTATAAACGACTTGCCCCCTGCTTTAACGAACTCTCTAGTTCTTATGTATGCAGATGATGTAAAGCTTTGTCTTCAGTACAAATCCATCTCTGCCCAATGCAGTCTTCAGTCTGACCTTGATAACTTTCAAAAATGGTGCTTAGCTAATGATCTAATACTTAATGGATCTAAATGCAAACATATGTCTTTTTATCGTTCTTGCCCTCTGCAAGCTACTTATTCTATTAATGGGATTGCCTTACAAAAATTGACCCAGGTTAATGATCTCGGCATCCTATTAGACATCAAACTTAAATTTGCCGACCATATTTCCTTAATGGTTAATAAGGCTAAAGGAGTCCTTGGTTTTATCAAAAGGTGGTCAAAAGAATTTAATGACCCCTATATAACTAAAACTCTATTCATTTCTTTGGTCCGTCCTATACTGGAGTACGGTTCATGTGTCTGGAGTCCCCAATATGGAGTACATCAGGACCGCATAGAATCCGTACAAAAGAATTTCCTAACTTTTTCACTTAGAGGTCTAAACTGGGATGCAAATCTTCACCTTCCATCTTATAAGAGTAGACTCTTACTCATAAACTTACCTAGCTTAACAAATCGTAGGACAATGCTCGGTGTAGTCTTTCTGCATAACCTTATTAACGGGGATGTAGATAGCCAGCATTTACTAACACGCTTAAAATTTAACATTCCTAATAGAAGGACTCGAAACTTTAGTCCTCTGTTCCTTAGCCGTTGTAGTTCGACATATGCACTGCATGACCCTTTTAGGGTATTATGTTCGAACTACAATGGTCTCTACGCCATAACATCTCTTTCCTGTCCCTCAAACTTAAAATATAGAATTTTAAATTTCCTTACTAACTCCTCCTAGCTTAATAATAAAAAAAAATAGCTTAATATATTCTAACAAATCGTTTATTGAGCGCCCCTCGGTCGTCTGGGCCTCTAAGCTTTATGATGAATACAGGAATGCTAGCTGATGCTCTTATTGATGCACAAGCCATTTCCAAATTCTGAAAGACCGGTAAAAAAAAAAAAAAAAAAAAAAAAAAAATCCTGCCAAAAGCGTTGTTTTATCGCAGACACCAAATGCCAGCGCTGAAGAAACGATAAATTCGGTTCCACATTTGCCTGAGCGGATGCTGGAGGCAAGGTCGCCAAACTGGTCCCAACGTTTGGGCTTGAGCCGTCAGCGATAATCGGCCGCGAATTCAGCACTGCTTCAACTTCTACGATCACCGTCTGGAGCTCGTCTTCCTTTAGTAACGCGTTACCCACAGCTCGGAGAAACAAGTGTTAAGCCGATTTAACGGCCGCCTCCCAAAGCCCTCCAAAATGGGGGGCGCTGGGAGGGATGAAGATAAATTCGAATCGACGAGGTGCTCCAAATGCTGTCATTGCGTCCTTATGGGTTTCCAATTTGCTCATTAGGTCATGTATGATGCGAGACGAGCCCGAGAAATTCGTGGCGTTATCGCAATACAATTTCTCGATGGGTCCACGTCTTCCGACAAATCTAGATAAGCACATAATGAATGTATTAGCGGTGAGATCTGTTACAAGTTCTAGATGAACGGCTTTTGACAGGAAGCAAATGAATATCGATACATACATCTTTATTGGAGGCTTGCCACGAATTCCTAGCGATACTCGAATCGGCCCAAATAAGTCAACTCCACTAATTGCGAACGGCCTTGTTTCTATCAAACGGTCGGCTGGTAAATTACCCATTATTTGTGAAGCTAATTTAGGCTTGTATCGAAAGCAATGTACACATTGTCGTACGAACGCGCAACATTCGCGCCTAGCATTTATGAGCCATATTGTTTGGCGAATAAGATTAACCAATGCTCTGGGTCCTGCATGACAATTTGTTCTATGCAGATGTTGAATGTATAAACTCACGAATCTGTTGCCCTTTGGCATGAGAAGCGGAAACTTTACGCTGTAGCTTAACTGTGCATTGAACAATCGACCTCCTACTCGCAACAAAGACACCTCAAGCTTTCCGATTGATTCAGTCACAACGAATGGACTTAGTTTTTGAAGTAAGTCTGGCAATTTAACTGATTTTTGTAATTTTATGAGTTTACTTTTATATGCATTTTGCTGGATGACGCTTACAACAAGTAAGAAGGCCGAGCCGAGCTCAACCGAGGTAGGATTTAGCGAAGACCACGAGCGAGATTTTGTTGCGTTAACGAATCGTAGGAAGTACGCAACAATGCGCATTACTTTAAGAAATGAAGATGAATTTTCGACCATTTTTTCTATCGGATTCGGCTCGAGTTGTGTTGTAACGTGGCTAGTAGTTATATTCCGAATCTCTAACTCTTCGTTAGTGTTGATTTGCTGAATTTTTGTATTTTGAGGCCAACGCCTTTGATCTTGAGTCAAGAAGTGGGGACCATCAAACCAAAATGAATTTTTTAATTCATTAACTGTACAACCCCGAGATGGAAAGTCTGCTGGATTGCTGTCAGTGGGTACATGGCGCCAACTAGCCGATGAGGTCATCTCTTGAATCTCACTGACGCGGTTGGCAACAAAGGTTTTTAGTTTTGAACGATGTGTTTGCAGCCAATACAAGACGATTTCTGAATCGGACCACATTACAACTCGTTCAACTGGAGAGTCGATCAATGGACGAACTTCTTCCCACAAGTTGGCTAGCAAGTGCGCCGCGCAAAGCTCCAGTCGTGGTACCGACTTTGTTTTCAGAGGGGCCACTCTTGATTTTGCAGTAAGCAATTTAACTTCCACACCATGTGGATGTTCGACACGGATGTACAGGCAACATCCGTATGCCTCAGTTGAGGCATCCGCAAAGCCATGTATTTGACATACGGTATTTTTTGTCGTACCTACATGCCTTGGAATTGTCAATATATCCAACTCTTCCAAACCAATTGTGATCGATTGCCATTTCTGCTGAAGGCTTTCGGGAATTGGATCATCCCACTCTATCTTAAGCAGCCAAATCTGTTGTATAAGAATTTTGGCCTTTGTGACAACAGGACAGATAAGCCCGAGAGGATAGGCCCTTACTATAGGCGAGCAGTAAGGGACAACATAGATCTTTTTGTTGGCGCATGGCTTGTACACATCTCTCGCGAAGAAAACTTAAAGATGTCATGTTTTGGGTTCCTTTGTATCTTCGTGCTCCCCGACAGATACATCTGTAGATTGATTAAGGTCTATTAGCTGCTCACAGTTGGTTGCCCACTTCGACAGAACATGCCCTGCCGAGCCTAAGATTTCAACTACTTCGTTTCGCATGGACGTAAGTTCTTCGATTGTATCCGCACCTGACAAAAGATCGTCAACATAGAAGCTATTCGATAAGACTAAAGATCCTAGAGGGTGGGAAACTTAATATATCTCACTTAAGTACTTGAGGCAGCGGATGGCTAAGAATGGTGCGTTACATACCGTGCCGTATGTAATGGTATTCAAGCGATAGAATTGTAATTTTTTATCCTTACACTGTCTCCATACTATTAGTTGAAACTTACGATGGGATTCAGTTATTTCGACTTGTCTATACATTTTGACCATATCTGCTGTAATAGCGTATTTGCGAAAACGAAACCTTAGCAATGTCGCGTATAAACACGGCTGTATAGTTGGTCCGATCATCAGTAATTCGTTCAAGGACACTTGAGAGCTTGTCTTACTCGATGCATCGAAAACCACTCTAAGTTTAGTGCTTGAACTTTGCGGTCTGAGCACACATTGATAAGGAATGAAGAAATGAGGCTCAGTAGGAATTTCATCATTGACCAACGTCATGTGCCCTAAGGAAATGTACTCCTTCATAAAGGCAACGTACATGGAATTTATTTCTGGGTTATTGGACATCCTCCTTTCTAGTGCTAAGAACCGCCTTTTTGCGATTTCAAACGACGAGCCGAGACAAGTAGGACTGGACTTAAATGGCAATGAAACTTGAAGTCGACCGGAGGGTAACCGAACAATACTCTCGATGAAAGCCTTTTCGCACATAATTTGCTCCGGAGTGTAAAGTTTATTCTGTGCAATGCTCGGGAGACTTTCTATTTCCCAGAATTTTCGAATCAACATGTCTACACTGCAATGATCTTGAACCGCGCTTAACATTAAGGTAGCCTGTTTGAAATTTGTTTTTGATGACTTGCACCGACCTGATACGATCCATCCAAAAACGGAATTTTGTAGGACTGGATCATATGTTTCCTGCTTGAATTTTCCTTCCTTTAACAACTCGAAAAATTCGTCCGCACCAAGCAATATGTCAATTCTCTGATGTTTGTGGGACAGTGGATCAGCTAACTTTATGTTGTCAGGGAGGTTCCAGTCTAACACTTGAACTGCCCTCTCTGGTTGGGACGATGATATTGACTTCAGAACAATAAGTTCAGCTTCCAATTGAAATGCCTGTGTTCTGGAGTGTATAGTTGCTTGAACTACATGGCGAGCTGATACAGCTGATTGACCTATTCCAAGAAGGTTTGTGTCTTTTCGATCGCGCTTAAGTTTTAGAATTTTGGATAACTCCTCTGTTATAAAGTTTACCTGTGACCCGGAATCTAAAAGCACACGAGCAATGTGCATTTGACCATTGCTACCTGTAATGTTAACAAGGGCTGTAGCTAATACAATTTGATTTGAGTCGGCTGTCATCGCGTGGTGGACGGCAGGAGTGGTGAATGGTTGTGTCACAATCGGCTCTTGAGTGGAAGCTAGCTCGGAAGGTGAAGAAACGGAGCTGTATCTATGAGGCAGTGAATGATGTGGTTTCGAACACACACGGCACTTAGAGGATTGACACGAAAGAACGGAATGCCCTTTCCTTAGGCAGTTTATGCACAATGGGAATGTCTTAGCGAATTCGAATCGTGTAGCGACTGTTGCGGCCACAAACGAACTGCACGCGTGAATGTAGTGATCCACAGCTTTGCAATAATAGCATTTTGGATACTGGGTTCGAGTAGTATTGGCAACGGACAAGGAAGTTTTACTAAAGTTCTTTAAAGAATTTGGCCGCCCAGGCTTACGAGACCTTTGCGTGCTTGACGTAGCTTCATCTGCTGCTAAATGTTGGTAGCGTTTATTGAGTGCATCTTGGCAGTCCTGCCAAAGGGGGATGTTTTGAAAGTCTAAACTTTCTTCCCATTTAGACTTAGTTTTTGCGTCTACTTTGGTCATGACGATGTGTATGAGCATTGCATTTGCTATTACTTTGTCACTGCCTAGTGAAAGCAAGGATTCGTAGATAGCTGTGACAGTATCTATCATGTGACGCAGTGACAAGGCGGACGGACCCTGCATTGAGGGAATGTCGAAGAGGCGTGAAATACAATCAAAAAAAATGATTGTCGTACACCCGGTTTAAGCCGGCTAGAGCCTTTGGGTAATTTGTCTCAGTTATTTGATATGCTTTCACGGTCCCCAACGCTTCTTTCTCCAGACATGACAACAGGTGATTAAATTTTTCGACGTCGCTAAGAGTTGGATCGCTATCTATGAGACTAGTGAATAAACCAATAAAGTTCTTATACCCTAAGTAGCATCCGGAAAACTTAGGTAAATTCATTCGAGGTAAATTTTTATTGTGGGAGCTTGTGCTATTAAGGGTCAAGTTAAGTAATGGTGGTCTTTGATTCTGTCCACTAGCCGACATATAAAGAGATTTTGTGGCTACACACTTATCCTCAAGCTCAGCTCGCGAGGACAATACCGGATTAATGGACTCAATTTCATCTTGAAGGTTAAATGCACGATTTATGTAATTGTTTAAAATTTCTAATCTGCACTCTAATTCGCTGCCTCGAATGGATACGATTTGTTGTTGCATAAACTCTCTCATGCGGTCTATATCACCCTTAACACTTTCAAGACGCGAGAGTAATGAATTAGCACGATCGTTGCCATCATTGATATCATGTACACTTGAACCTTGCTGACGACTTAAACGTCGCTTTGGAGCCATGATGTAATTGTAATTTTCGCTAAAATGTCAATATAAGTGAATCTTTGCCAGCCACTGACTTAATTTAAATTGAATTCTCAAGTAGAAAGCACAGTTATCTAGTGTTACGATAGGTTATTGATTGAACTTATTTTAACTTTGGAACTTTGTTATAACTGTACCCGAATTGTATGTGAGCTGAAGTGCAAGCGTGAGCCGTTACTCTACAGCAGAGAGACAATTGAACAACTCGAATTCACTAAACTCGGGCTAAGCGCAATTAAGGTGCTGCAACGATTTTCAAAGCTCCCTCTGATCGATGAACTGTATTTTTGCTGTATGTACATATGTGTGTGTTATGTGTGCGATGGTATGTGCATGTGAAGAGAGAAAGAACGGCACCAAGCAACTAGAGAACCAACCTGTAATCTTGACACGTTTTTGCCTCAAAATTTACGCCTTGGCTGATATTTGCAGGCTTATGTATGTATGTAGGTCATTTACCGAAATTCTATCAATTTGTTACTTATCGATTAAGGAAATCCAGCGGCGTGTCCAGTACAAGCCCAAACTGAGATTCCACGGTGAATGTATAGGTGTAAAGCTGATCTGCTATATGAACGATGAATTCCAGCGGCGTGTCGAGTACAAGCCCGAACTGAAATTGCGGATGGACGTATAGCGGATCTGCTATGTATATGATGATACGTCCTTCTGAGTCCACCCGGGGGCGCCAAAAAATGTTTGCTCCAAATGGCAAACTGCGAAAATGCCTGTTTCAGGCCAGCAACTATGGTCCCAGTAGAAACGCATCAACCGAATTCAATGGAAGTTTCTTTATTACTAGTTTCTATCTATTCGTTCCTTCGAAACTGCGACGCAGCGAGTAACAGAGCGAGTACTTAACAGAGTGATAACATTTTTAGGCGGTACAATTCAAATATTTCTCATAAGTATGGGAGTAGGGAACACACGTAGAGATCTTGCAGCTCGGGCTCGTTGGGGGTTATTTTATTTGCTCGTAGCTTGCTATGCCCCGTCTCATAGCTAAGTAGCCCAAGTTGCGAGTTCTACGTATTTCCCTCACCTATTATTTTTTAAACAAGTTACGACTAAACAGATTCCTTACGGTTATTAAAATTAAAAGTGGGGTCATTTCCCGTATTACAAAGGAATAGGTTTGACTTGAGTATAAAATTTAAAAGAAACTCAAATGAGTGTGGTGAGTGTGTGGTTGAAATCACATCCTATTAAGAGGCCAATGTTGCGCTTCTCGCTATCTTCTACTAGCTTTGTCATTAGCTCGTCTGGGGGTTCCGGCTTTTTGTAGGCCATGTACGACGACAGCATCCGAATTGGAGTTGGGTGAAGCTCCACGGTTGCCTTCGCGTTGTCTGCGTCCCTGTATTAATGGAGCAAAAATATTTCTAAATTCTTTTTGGAGGCTCTAGTTTTACCTTCTGAACCTGCTACTATTAGCTTATAGTCCTTGGTCTCTAATCCAGAGACAATTCCTCCTACTAACCAGGACTATGGCGATGTGGGCTCCATCCTCAGCCAGATGATACAAGAGGGCAGCCGAGGCTGCCTCACAGTGGTGAGGGTTTATCTGTAGAATCCGTAGGGACTTCCCCACTTCACCCACCATTACTGTGACCTCCGCCTCTTCGTTGTCGAAGATGTCATCGTCATCCATCTAGTGTCAGTGTTGTAGCCTCGGCATCTGAGGCCTCAATCTCGGAGGCCAGTTCCTACACCTCGGATCTCGGATCTGGGACACCCTAACAGAGGTCAATCTGAATTTTAGCTCCCTGTGAGCGGCCTCAATGGGGCGACACGGGCTGCTGTTAATGATAATACATAGGTAGGGACCATGCACCAACTAATCAGCCATATATTGGTCACGGAGATCATCCCCGAAGATTGGAAACTCAGCATGAACTGTCGGATCCCGAAGAAGGGTGATGCTACAGTGTGCACCAATTACCGTGGCATTAGTTTTCGTCTAGTTGCATACAAGATCCCAACAAGCGTTGTGTGAAAAGCTGAAACTCCATGCGTAAGGACTTATAGGACCTTACAAGTGCGGGTTCAGGCCTGGCAAATCCAAATCTCAAATACGGTGGCTAAGGTAACGTTGCCCGTACGGAAAAAGACTCTCCGGATCGTAAGGTGTTTGAAGCGATTGTAGGGTCACGGAGGAGAGGACGGCCCCGGGTGCGTCGGCAAGACCAGGTAATGGGAGACATTTTTACACTTGGCTTACCAACTGAAGAATGCGCGCCTTAGACAGGGACTTTGGAATATTGTTTTTCAGGCTTTGACCCGAAAGGTTTATGATGGCCAAATATTCATGATATTGAAAAGAAACTTTGGGCGTTTGCATGTATTACTAAAATTCTTTTCGATTCAGCTTCCGCCGAATAAGCTGGAGAACAATAAAAGTCATATTTATCGCAGACTACGGATACGCCGTTTTTATAATTGCATTTTTTATACCCTTGCAGAGGGTATTATAATTTTGGTCAAAAGTGTGCAACGCAGTGAAGGAGACATCTCCGACCCTATATAGTATATATATTGTTGATCAGGATCACCTCCTGAGTTGATATGAGCATGTCCGTCTGTCCGTCTGCCTGTCCGTCTGCCTGTCCGTCTGTCTGTCCGTCTGTCTGTCTGTCCGTTTCTACGCGAACTAGTCTCTCAGTTTTAAAGCTATCGTCTTGAAACTTTGCACACACCCTTCTTTCCTTTGCACGCAGTATATAAGTCGGATCGGCCGACTATATCTTATAGCTGCCATATAACTGATTGATCGGAAATGGTATAACTTCGGTATTTTTAAAGCTAGAGAATTCGGATTTGGTACGATTGCTATTTTTGGCAAAATAATACAACATGCCAAATTTTATAAGGATTAGCCGACTATATCCTATAGCCATATACTGAGCCATATAACTGATTGATCGGAAATGGCATAACTTTATTGTTTTTCGAGCTAGAAAGTTGGGATTTTCTATGAATTCTATTTTTGCAAAATAATACGACTTATCAAGTTTCATATGGATCGGCCGACTATATCTTATAGCTGCCATATTACTGAACGATCGGAAATGGTATTTGGTAAAAATACCAACTTTGGGGTTCTTCAAGATAGAAGTTTGGGCTTTTTTTTAGATTTTGTCTTGTAATTTATTGGTTATATTATGATATTCCCATAAGAATCGGTCAACTATATCCGATTTTAGCGATATATATCCTGATTTAGCTGCAAGGGTATATCAACTTCGGCTCCGCCCGAAGTTAACTTTCCTTTCTTGTTTTTTATTAATTTGAATTTTTTTAATTAATTTGGAATTTTTTTTAAATGTAATTTTATTGTTTAATTGAATTGTTAGTTATCTAAATCTAGTACAAGATAGCTTTGGGCGGAGCGGTAGCGAAAGTCCATATTCGCCTCCAGTCCATACTAATTCGCACCGCTTTGCCGCAATAAATAAGTTAGGCTTAAGATTGGAGAGAAAGAATATAGATCGAATTGTAACGTCGAAGAGGCCACTCGTTTTCGTTTTAACTTTTCGCAGCTTTCCTTTCTTATTTTTTTTTTCGTTTGTTAGAGATAAAATAACTTGTCTAACAGCAGGGACGGGTAGTGGCATTAATGATGTTTGACAGAGGAGGACTCTTCGTCTCTATAGCTGCGGCAGTCCTATCTTCTATCTTGCTTATGAAGGCATCTTCCATCCTTCATAATTGCGATGTCCTTTTTTGCAAGATATTGGGCCAGAATTGGCGGGCCAACCTACAATTTAAAATAGAGTAGCTGAGCTGGTTCTTTTATTGGCTCCTTCAAATTGGAGTATATAAAAGGCTCATTACACTCCATTTCATCCTGGAGCGATGTGTTGTAGCCAGACCCAGTGACCAAGGACCCTGATGCGGGTAATGTCATGCTGATAGGCCATCTCGTGAAAAAATTGAACTGCAGTCTGAGAAGGTTTTTAAGCTAGTCTTGGTAGAGCTGATTTAAAAGCCGCTTTCCTTTACTATGTACACTTCGCTTATAGCTATCACTTCAGCCTAGAAGACGCTGCAGTAATTATGTATCCTAAAGCCTTTGATGCCTATTTAGCATACTTTCAAGAGGACGTATTCTTTCTGAGACATTGTTCTTTCTACCTTAAAGATAAGCGCGTGGAGGTTCGTTTCGATAGATTTACGGTTCATGGATGATGGATAGTGGGGCTTGGGAACGGGCGGGACGACCGGTAGGCATTGCTTCGCCCGCCACAGGCCCCAACTCTCCACCCTACCGCCTCTCCTGCTCGATACTCCTGAGCCTCTGCATTAACGCTGCAGCAAAAGATGCTACTGAGTCCCAAAGCATCTGGTTCTCCAGCATTATCTTCAGTAGGTTTCCCTAGTGGATTGATCGGCCCGCCGTCGTCTCCAGTCGGTGTCGCTCTCGTGAAAACCGGCGGCACTCAAAGACAACGTGCTTGGCGTCCTCGACTATCGATCTCCCGCACTCCGGGCACCAGTCCTCCTCCGCGTGGCCAAAACGCTTCAGGTATTGCCGGAAGCAGCCATGTCCACTCAAGGCCTGGGTCAGGTAAAAGTCGACCTGCCCGAGGCTTCGCAGCACCCACCTTCTATAGTTAGGAATGAGGGAGTGTGACCATCGTCCCTTCGTCGACGCGTCCCAGCAATCCTGCCATGCTGTGAGCGACCTCTCCTTGGCCTCCGCCCTTGCAGCTGTATTGAGGGTGCTGCCGGCACCCTCATTGCAAGCACGGGATTCCTTAAGCTCCTTGAGCTCTCGAGCGCGCTCCTTCAGCGGGACCATCCCCGCAATGACCAGAATGGCGTTACCGGAGACTGTCCTGAAGCCGGACGCGACTCTTATAGCACCCAGCCTGTAGACTGCATCTACCCCTCTCCTGTAGCTGGACGTATCCATCGCCTCAGCCCAGATTGGCGCTGCATACAAAATTTGCACCGAGGCAACGCTCACGAGGAGCCTTCTCCTGTTCTGCTTGGGGCCTCTGGTGTTTAGAAGGATCCTGGCGAGGCCTCTGGTAGTGGCTGCAGCCTTGCCCTGGATATATTTAAGGTGCTCGCGGAAGGAGAGCCGGGCGTCAATCATCACACCCAGATATTTTATGGCCCGCTGGGACGTTATGGCCATTCCACCAACCCGGATCGTCGCCGTTTCCAGCACCTTGCGGCTGCTGATCAGCACCGCTTCGGTCTTTTGCGGGGCTAGACTTAGACCGGCATTTTGGAGCCACATCTCCATTGCCTCGATTGCCTTGTTCGCCGCTCTCTCCGCTTCCTCCCTGTGCTTGGCCACAATCACCAACGCTACGTCGTCTGCGATGCCGACGACCTGGTGGGAAAAGTGCCTAGTTTTTACCGGTCTTTCAGAATTTGGAAATGGCTTGTGCATCAATAAGAACGTCAGCATTCCTGTATTCATCATAAAGCTTAGAGGCCCAGACGACCGAGGGGCGCTCAAGAAACGACTTGTTAGAATATATTAAGGTATATTTGTTTATTATTAAGCTAGGAGGAGTTAGTAAGGAAATTTAAAATTCTATATTTTAAGTTTGAGGGACAGGAAAGAGATGTTATAGAGTAGAGACCATTGTAGTTCCAACATAATACCCTAAAAGGGTCATGCAGTGCATATGTCGAACTACAACGGCTAAGGAACAGAGGACTAAAGTTTCGAGTCCTATTAGGAATGTTACATTTTAAGCGTTTTAGTAAATGCTGGCTATCTACATCCCCGTTAATAAGGTTATGCAGAAAGACTACACCGAGCATTGTCCTACGATTTGTTAAGCTAGGTAAGTTTATGAGTAAGAGTCTACTATTATAAGATGGAAGGTGAAGATTTGCATCCCAGTTTAGACCTCTAAGTGAAAAAGTTAGGAAATTCTTTTGTACGGATTCTATGCGGTCCTGATGTACTCCATATTGGGGACTCCAGACACATGAACCGTACTCCAGTATAGGACGGACCATAGAAATGAATAGTGTTTTGGCTATATAGGGGTCATTAAATTCTTTTGACCACCTTTTGATAAAACCAAGGACTCCTTTAGCCTTATTAACCATTAAGGAAATATGGTCGGCAAATTTAAGTATGATGTCTAATAGGATGCCGAGATCATTAACCTGGGTCAATTTTTCTAAGGCAATCCCATTAATAGAATAAGTAGCTTGCAGAGGGAAAGAACGATAAAAAGACATATATAAGCTAAGCACCATTTTTGAAACTTATCAAGGTCAGACTAAAGACTGCATGGGGCAGAGATGGATTTGTACTGAAGACAAAGCTTTACATCATCTGCATACATAAGAACTAGAGAGTTCGTTAAAGCAGGGGGCAAGTCGTTTATAAAAAGCGTAAATAATAACGGGCCAAGATGACTTCCTTGAGGGACGCCGGATGTAGCACGGACCAGACGGGACTGTATGTTTTTAAATAAGACTCTTTGTGTCCTTCCATCTAGGTAGCTGGAGATCCACGTCAAGAGGTCTTTAGGAAAACCCAGCATATTCAGTTTACTCAACAAGAGTGAGTGATTAACTGAATCGAATGCTTTGCTGAAGTCTGTATAAATTACATCGGTTTGATATCCCTTACAAAAGCCATCTATGACAAAGGATGTCAACTCCAATAAGTTTGTGGTGGTGGAGCGACGCTTAATAAAGCCATGCTGACAAGGAGTGATAATCGAAGAGCAAAGGTGTTGCAAATGAGGGGTAATTAATTTTTCAAATAACTTTGGAATTGCCGACAACTTAGAGATGCCTCTGTAGTTGGCAGCCTCAGACTTTTTCCCTTTTTTATGTAGGGGAATTATGAATGATTCCTTCCACTTAAGGGGAAAAATCGAGGTTTCCAAAGATAAGTTGAAAAGTCTAAGAAGAGGTTTGCACAGAGCCCTGGCACAGTATTTTAGCACACAGCCTGGTACTCCATCGGAACCTGGCGAATAAATGGGTTTGACCCTTGAAAGACCAGATAATAAGTTGTTCTCAGAAAAAAACGGACAGAAAATAAGATTCGCTGCTTGAATGTTATATGCGTAAGGCTGATCAGTCAATTTAGGAGGAGAATAAGTTGTTTGAAAAAATTCTGCGAATAGATCGGCAATGGCCTGTATACATTCCTTCGCTGATACATTTATTGTAAACCTCCGCAAAGCTGCCCGGCTGCAGAGCTAGAGCCAGCTTCAGGGCTCGGTTAGGAACCTGTCTCGGTTTGCTGTCTCGGATGGCCACCTTCAATGCTTTGCGTCGGTCCTCGAAGGCTCGGTGCCGCTCCTCAAAGGCGTCGCTGCCTCTCGCGCGCTGCATAAGCCTCCTTGCTCTCATGCACTCAGCTCGGATGGAGCCAATCTCGTCGCTCCACCAGTAAACGGGAGCGTGGTTTCTACGGTAGCGGCCTCTCCGCTGCATGCTGGCCATGCACGCAGCCTCCAGCTTAGCAGCCAGGGTATCAGCCATTTCGTTGGCTCCGCTTGGTAGGACGTTGCCGATGTCACGTGCTGCCTCGGTGAAGTTCCTCGCCTGGAGCGTGTCGACTCTGTAGCCTCGTAGATTCGGTTCCCTCGGTCGTTCTTGAGGGCTACCAATTGAGCACAATATTGCTTCGTGGTCGCTGGCCGTAAAGCTGCCGCTTATCCTCCAGTTATCCTCGCCAGTCTCTAGCGAGGGGCTTGCGAACGTCAAGTCTATGATGGATCCGGCTCCGGCTCTGCTGAATGTGTGCTGGTTTCCTTCGTTCAGCAGTACGAGATCGAGTGAGGTTTTACGAAAAATTAAATAGAAAAATAAGTTTTTTTCGCTCAGTGAATCTCATTGTTTCTGCTCTGCTCTCATTGTTTTTCTCTGATACGCACACACTCAAATTTTAGACATGTGTTAGTTTTGCCCACCACTGCTCTATACCAGTGCTCTATACCAGTGCTCTATACCAGTGCTCTATACCAGTGCTCTATACCAGTGGTAGGCAAAACTAACACATGTTTAAAATTTGAGTGTGTGCGTAGCAGAGAAAAACAATGAGAGCAGAAAATTCACTGAGCGAAAAAAACTTTTTTTTTAATTTAATTTTTAGTTATTCAAAGTTATATGTTAGTTATTCAAGTCATATGTTAGTTATTCATTTTTAGTTATTCAAGTTTGAATGGGAACTAAAATAGTGTATTTTATTTTAAAGACATCTTTTCTAGAAACATTTCTTTAAAAAATGATAAACTACGCTTCCCTATCTTTATTTTCTATGGAGAAAACTTTTTTCAACCCAATTTGTGAGAAAATTTTTCTCAGTGGAAACATTTTGATTTTTAAGTTTGGGCTGTCAAATGAGTCAAAATGAGAGCAAATGAGAGAGCTTCTAAAAAAATTGAAAATGCTCACACTGTCAGTGTGCCGGCAGCGCTGCGGCAGAATGTCCTACCCTATGCTCGCGTGCTATGTAAAATGAGAGTTTGCCCACCACTGCTCTATACCGATCACCATTGACTGTAACGTTTTGGCCATCATCGTTTTTGAAGAAATACGGAATTTATGTTGAATTGTCAAACCAAACTGAGAATAAATCACTTGACAGCTGTGATATCGATTGCCATCTTGAACAGTAATGTCAACATAAAATTCTATATCTCTAAAAAAACACCCTTTATTATCTTCTCCCTTAATGGGAGGGTAGGGTTTTTTTGTTTTCAAGAATTCTTTTTTTTTTATTAATACCGCAGGGGTAATTTTTTATGTTATTGTATGCAAGAAAAAAGTTAAATAATTGAGAAAAATGTTTTATTCAAAAATAGGGAAAAATAACTGATTAACTTTTTGATCGTTGGGAAATGATCTGAAATGGATGAAATTTGTTTTTTAGATAGAATAGAATACCATAAACAGGAGAAGGAACAGCCAAAACATTAAGAGATTTGAGACACCGTTCACGTAAAACCCGACTTCAATTAATTCCATCTGAATCAAAGCGATTAATTTTTGTTTCATCCGACCATATAACCTTGGAAACCCAGATGAACGCTCTTGGTATGGGACTAGAGATCCCACGATTCAGTCACCAAGGCATGTGCGAAAAACCGTCAAACGCGGTAGCGGTTCCATCATGGTTTGGGGGTGAATTCATTTAAATGGAGTTAGTCTTTAAGTGTTAATCGATGGGATAATGCGAAAGGAGTAATATCTAGCCATTTTACAAGAAAATCTTCCGAGGGTTATTGGAAATATGGATCTTTATGCCGAAAAATGCATTTTCCAGCTAGGCAACGACACGTCCATAATGGTGAAAAATTGGATTTCAAAACAGAAATTTCAATCTATGAAGTGGCCACCACAATCTCCCGACATGACTCCTATAAAAAACTTGTAGAGTCCTGTGAAATCAGAGCTGGCGAAATATGCAGTTCCTCCAAGTGGAATAAAGGAGTTGTGGGAACGGACAAAGAACATATGGAATGCTATTCCATCGGAAATGGTACAACGGTATACCCAAAGTATGCCCAGTCACATAGAAGAGCTGGAAAAGTCCAAAGGGATGTGGACTCATTATTAAAAAAACGTACAAAAAAAAATTTGTTAAAAAATTAACCAGAGTGCAAAACTGTAACATTTGACTTTTTTTACAGTTTGGCGTGTCGTTTTCTTTAACTGATATCAAATGGCTTCTAGTTTTACATAATAGTAGTAAATTATATAACCTGCAAAACAAGACTAAGATCTTTAAATTGCGTGCATTAGAAACAAAGTTACAGACCCTTGAATTTGAAACATTACACTCGTGTTACAGTTTTGCTCGTCAGTGTAGTTTATAAAGTTAACAATATTTGTTTTGGCCCAAGGGATAGCGTGAAGTATATTGGAAATTTATTCTTTTATTATTATACCCTTGCACAGGGTATTATAATTTTGGTCAAAAGTGTGCAAGTGTGAAGGAGTCATCTCTGACCCCATAAAGTATATACATTCTTGATCAGGATCACCTCCTGAGTTGATATGAGCATGTCTGTCTATCCGTCTGTATGTCCGTCTGTCTGTTTCTACGCAAACTAGTCTCTCAGTTCTGAAGCTATCGACCTGAACCTTCGCACACACCCTTCTTTCCTTTGTACGCAGTATATAAGTAGGAATGGCCGGGATCGCCGACTATATTTATAGCTACCATATAACTGATTGATCGGAAATGGTATAACATTGGTGTTTTTTAGGTTAGAGAGTTCGGATTAGAGAGCAAAACTCTCTAAACCAGTGGTGGGCAAACTCTCATTTTACATAGCACGCGAGTATAGGGTAGGAAATTCTGCCGCAGCGCTGCCGGCACACTGACAGTGGGAGCATTCTCAATTTTTTTTAGAAGCTCTCTCATTTGCTCTCATTTTGACTCATTTGACAGCCCAAACTTAAAAATCAAAATGTTTCCACTGAGAAAAATTTTCTCACAAATTGGGTTGAAAAAAGTTTTCTCTATAGAAAATAAAGATAGGGACGCGTAGTTTTTCATTTGTTTAAGAAATGTTGCTAGCAAAGCTTTAAAAAATAAAATACTCAATTTTAGTGCCCATTCCAACTTTTGAATTAACGAAAAATGAAATAAAAAAATAAGTTTTTTTCGCTCAGTGAATTCTCTGCTCTCATTGTTTTTCTCTGCTACGCACACACTCAAATTTTAAACATGTGTTAGTTTTGCCCACCACTGCTCTAAACGAAGTAAGAGAGTAAAACGACCCACCAAATACCTTAAGTAAGTGGGCATGTGTCCCGACGCTCCCGATAAGTTTTTAGTTGTCCTGATTTATACGAATACTAACTAAATATATAAAAGTAAAATATATAATAGCGAGGCTGCTGATGCACAAGCTTTAGGTTTTTTTAGAAAGATTAGACACAAAACATAGGATCCCGATTTATCCTAATAAAGTATTTTTACAAAGCGAAATGCATTTATTGTGTGAGCCGTTAGCTTCTCTGTCTTGTGTAATACATGGGTTTTGGGGTCTCCCTTGTACTCCCGACGTGATGCGCGTTACCCGTTCTTGCAGATGCAAGTGCTTGTAATGTAGTTTGTACTTGGTGCCTTTTTTCCAAAAAAAATTTCGCCATAAGCCACTTTTATGTTTCGGCAGTAGTTAAGGTATTGATTCAAGAGCTAAGGTTAAGGATAGGATTTAAAGAAGAAAGCTGCAATGGTATATACGGACTAGGAAGAGTTGCAAGCTTCTCTATTAGCGGAAGAAACCTCTTTGCCATATTTTTGCCTTTCATGATGAATTGTAAGATTGTAAGAGTAATTGTAAATCATACGGAAATTGGCAGCTTGTCGGGAATTTCACCGGCCTGACCTCCTAAGACATTGTTGTCTTTGGAGGACCAGATTGTCAAGCGTTCCACTCGATTTCTACATTGCTGGAGGGAGGGTGCCAGTGCATCCTCGATTGTGATCTCCAAGTCCGCCCCGCTCCTACCCCCTACCACCGTAGCCTCTCCACACATTCAGTGGAGGACATGCCGAATGGGCCGACTTCTTTTTGTTGTTCAAGACTACCATCGACAAGTATCCACAGCTTACGAACATGGAGAAACTGTGCTGGCTTTTTTTTGCTTGCGAGACTCTGCGCTGGAAACTGTCCCTTGGAAATTTCAGATGAAAATATTATTCGGTGGCTCTTCATTTATTATGCACCGGGTTTGAAAATCGTCGATTAATTTTTGAGGCTCACATAAATTACATTCTTTACCTTAGGCTTGTGGAACTCGATTCCGTTGCAACACTTCGTGAGTTGTCAGACAAGTTCAATGGACACATGCGAGCATTGATGAGTTAAAGATTTCAGAGGGAAAAAAAAGATTGCCTTCTGGTATAAATCCTAGAAGCTGAAATCAAGGCAAAGGGGATGAAAACTCAAGCTGCCCTAAAATAGTTTCAGTTGAAACTCAAGCGTCGGGTGATATGGATCCTCTGGTGTAAAAAGGGGCAAAGCTATGGAAAGAGTGGTACCATCAGGATCAGATACATAACATAAGTCTAATAGCCGACCTTACGATTTTCTAACATAGTTAATTTGAACTAGGGCCGTGTCAAACATGATCGCGGTGAAGCCGTGGCGCGTGTATGTGATAAAGATGGTGAGTTATCGGCATTAGACCACTTTAGTTCTCGGCCATTGAAGTCATCCAGAGCTACAAGCTGGTCGCATTCGGACGTAAGATTAAAAACGGTTTAAATAACGGACAATTGATTCCAGTATGAGGGTGATTTGAAAGAAGAAGGTATCAATAGATAGATATAAAGATTTACCGGACAAAATGATTTTAATGCAAATAAATCACCAAACTCTTGTGATTTTACCTCTTCAGGAGCGAGGCAATTTTTTTCATTAAGATATTACCCAAAAGGGATTGGTCAAAGTTGTGGAGGAGAGAGAGAATGAGGATACTAGCTTGGAGAACTCAGGTGTAATAGATCTCCTCTTTACCCATCTTGCCTTGTTTCACCATTATCCTTGCGCAAGGATAATGAATATCTTATTTACTTCAATATATTTAATATAGGTATTTCAGCGTTAGGTTCATTATTTCTAATACAATATGCAAACTTGGAAATTCATCTAAGGGTTAATATCCTTTCATGATATGGGTTAATATCATCTAAAGGTTAATAAACACATCCTATTATTGTTCGGCTCGAACTTACTCAATTACTCAGCTCGAACTTACTCAGCTCCTCTCAGTCGTACTCATTGCTATTGCTATGATTGTAGAGGTACAAGCACGGGGTACCTTAATGCTGAACGAATTTAACGGACTGTTGTCTTTAGATGAAAAGAGCAGAGCGGAGAAAAAAAAAGTCTCGGAGGCCAACCCCGAACGTCCTTTCTTCTAACTCATAGCGGAAAATTCAAAAAGCAAGGAGAAGAACACAGTTGAAGCATCCGTGAATTATAGTTGTAAGTGCATCTACCAACAATATAATCCCTAGCACTGTCTAATTAAAAAAAAAGGATATGAACTTGTCGAGGAATTCCAGGAGAAACATCAAAGTACATTAAAATATTATAAGAATATAAATTATAAGTTCTCATTAAAAGCTTAAATAAATAACAACTTTAAAATATTAATATCTTTTTATCAGTTCTAGTTAGACTTTTTCCCCGACCAGACGCGTCTTTGCAAAGTGTTTATAGTGCCTAACACGTAAACAAATCAAAAAATAAAGCAAAGTCAAAAACAAAAAAAAAAATATCAACCCAACGCCAGATTTGGCAGAACCAAAATGTCTGGTTATCAAGCGCTATGATAAACAACTCATACGTAGCATCAATCCGTTCCTAATAAAAAAAACAGATTGAAGTAATGGTGAAGTTCTTTGCAAAAAAATACAGGGGATGTAAACTAGAGGTCTGCAGGAATACATTCTTATTGCCTCAGCCATAGAATACATCCGAATGGAATAGAATGAATGAGTGCAAGAGACACAACGAATTGAGTGAGAGGGAGTGGGAGAGTGAGAGAGCATTCTAACTCATGGGCATTCCCTTGCTTTGAAACAGAGTGAATTGGTCTCGAATGGTTTTTAACACACTCTATGCATTCATTTATTTTCTTCTGTTGAGCAAAACGCTTCCCTAATACTTCTTTCATAATGAGGGAATTGACCGAAAGGTGAATTATAATGAAAGTGTTTTTTTACTTATGGTTTTTAACTGTTATTATTATTATCTTAGTGTTTTTTGTTTAGTTTTCTTAAGTGTTTCCAAATTAAACTATTTTACAAAATTTTTTTTAGCGGCAAAATTTTGTTGGAAAAGTATTTATTAATAAATAATGAAAATATTTTTACATTTTTATAATTAAAATATGTAAAATAAAATATACAACATAATAATAAATATTTATTTTCATAATATTTTCAATTATTTTATTATCAGCGTCTAAAAAACAGGCAAATATGCATAGTTGTATGGTACATTCTAGAATGCATTCGAAACAATTCGAATACGAACTGTAACTCTAACTCATTCAATTCGGTTTTCAACCCCCAAATGTTGTGCGAGTGAGACCTATACATTGGCACTCACTCATTCATTAATTTTCGTCTCAGCATTCTATCTCACTCAATTCATTTTCATGGTTGTGCATTTGTGCATAATGTAAACCTCCTCGTAAGAAAAAAAAACAGGCCTTCAGGCCAAAAAATTACTCAAACTTACACAAATTGAAAACTTCTTTGTCGATGTCAAAGAAAACCGCTCAATAAATACTTCCAAAGGTATTATCTACTCTAACGAGCTGCGCTGCCTTACCGAACTGGAAATTAACACAAAACTTACTCCACAAAATGTAAGCGACGTCAAGAAAATAAAGAAGAAAGGTATTTGGGAACTGTTTGAAACGGGTTTAATTATTCTGTCCTTCGCATCCCGTACAACACCAGAAACAGTCAAAATTGGGTAACAATCTGTGAAAATACGGCCGTCTATACCTTCACCTCTTCGCTGCAACAATTGCTTCCGGTATGAACACGCCAACCTTTGCTCCAGTGCTAAAATTTGTAACAACTGTCCCAACGAATCCCACACTGACCCAGAAAAGGATGAACTATGCTTTAAAAAAAAATGCTGTGTAAACTTCAGAACACCGGCATTCATCAGTATACAGACGATGCCCTTGGTCCGCAGCAAGCAGCGGTGGACCAAGGCGCCTTGAAAGTAAAGAAGCTGAGAAGCAGTTATGGCGAGACGCAGACCGCTATCGTGGCTTTCCCCGCGAGCCTTGCCAAGGCCATCTTTGCTGTGGGCAAGGTGAAGGTTGGGTGGTCAGTATACCATATGAGGGAAAAGGAGGTCGTGGCTCGCTGCTACAGGTGTCTTGGGATGGGGCACATCGCAAGCGCTTGCAAGAGCTCGAAGGACAGGAGCGGCTGTTGCTTCCGCTGCGGAGACTCGGACCACAGGGCGGCCACTTGCAAGAAGGACCCTCGATGCTTCTCGTGCGAAGATAAGGGCCGGAAGGATGTGAGGCATCAGACTGGAAGCAGAAGTTGCCCCATGTCAGCCAAAGGAGGTGGGCCTAGGACGACAGGATTTTAGTGCTTCAGTTGAACCTGAACCACTGTAGGGCGGCACAAGATGTGCTGTCGCAGACTGCGAGGGAGACTAAGGCGGACATAACGCTCCTAAGCGAGCCCCATAGGACTGGCTCAGACAACCGCTGGGCAGTTGACCTATCGGGGAAGGTCGCCATTTGGAGCTGCGGCGCAACCGGCGCGACAATGCACTCAGTGCACAGTGCGGAGGGATTTGTAAGGGCTCGGATAGGTGGGGCATGGCTCTACAGCTGCTACATGGCACCTAGCCTAACCACCAATGAGTTCCAGCGCATGATGGACTGCCTAGGAAATGACATCAGAGGCCGTTCTGACGTTCTTGTAGCAGAGGACTTCAACGCATGGGCGCAGGACTGGGGCTGCCCGAGGACGAATGCGAGAGGGAGAGTGGTCAGAGAAACCTTCGCCTCACTCGATCTCGTATTGCTGAACGAAACCAGCACACCTTCAGCAGAGCCGGAGCAGGATCCATCATTGACCTGACGTTCGCGAGCCCCTCGCTAGCGACGGGCGCTAACTGGAGGATAAGCGGCAGCTTTACGGCCAGCGACCACGAGGCAATATTGTGCTCAATTGATAGCCCTCAAGAACGACCGAGGGAACCGAACAGAGGGAACCAAGGCTACAGAGTCGGTACGCTCCAGGCGAGGAACTTCACCGAGGCAGCACGTGACATCGGCAACGTCCCACCAAGCGGAGCCAACGAAATGGCTGACACCCTTGCAGCTAAGCTTGATGCAGCGTGCATGGCGAGCATGCAGCGGAGAGGCCGCTACCGCAGAAACCACGCTCCTGTTTACTGGTGGAGCGAGGAGATTGGCTCCATCCGAGCTGGGTGCATGAGAGCAAGGAGGCTTATGCAACGAGCGAGAGGCAGCGACGCTTTTGAGGAGCGGCACCAAGCCTTCAAGGACCGGCGCAAAGAATTGAAGGTGGCCATCTGAGACAGTAAAAGGAAATGCTTCCTGGAGTTGTGTGACTCGGCGGAGGAAAATCCATGGGGCAACGCGTACCGGATAGTGGTGAAGAGGCTGCGCGCAAGAAGTCAGTCCCCCACTGACCCGACCGTACGAAGGTCCATACTGCAAGCGCTGTTCCCAGCCGGCAACCAGGTCACCCAGCTTCCCACCCCCCCAGCAGACAATGAAATGGCGGAGGAGGTAACGGAAGAGGAAGTTCTGGCCATAGAGAGAGGCCTGCCCCCCAACAAAGCACCCGGCCCGGACTCGGTTCCTAACCGAGCCCTGAAACTGGCTCTGGCACTGCAGCCGGGAAGTTTTGCAGAGCTGTTCAACAGATGCATCCGCGAAGGCACCTTTCCCACCAGGTGGAAGGTGCAGAAGCTTCTGCTGCCAGGGAAACCAAGGGATGAGAAGTCGTCCTATAGGCCAATCTGCCTGCTGGACACAACGGGCAAGGTCTTCGAGAGGGTAATCGCTTCGAGGCTCGAAGCCGCCATAGAGGAGGCGGGAGGGCTGTCGCCAAAGCAGTACGGGTTCCGGAAGGGAAGGTCTACAGTGGATTCCATAGCAGAGGTGGATGGAATTGCTCGAAACGCAATAGCGGGAACCAGGTGGAAGGGTGGCTCCAAGCAATACTGCCTAATAGTCACCCTGGACATCAGGAACACATTCAACATGGCGGACTGGGGCAATACCCTGGCAGCCCTAAGGCGGTTTAACGTCCCCAATTCTATAATGAACGTTGTCAGCAGCTACTTCAGCTGCAGGGTCCTACTTGTCGACACGGACATGGGCACGGAGACCTACGGCGTCACGGCAGGTGTGCCCCAAGGATCGGTCCTGGGACCGCTGCTGTGGAACGCCATGTATGACGGGATCCTGAGACTGCAGCTCCCAGCGGGATGCGACGTCGTCGGCTTCGTTGCCTCGGTGCAAATTTTGTATGCAGCGCCAATCTGGGCTGAGGCGATGGATACGCCCAGCTACAGGAGAGGGGTAGATGCAGTCTACAGGCTGGGTGCTATAAGAGTCGCGTCCGGCTTCAGGACAGTCTCCGATGACGCCATTCTGGTCATCGCGGGGATGGTCCCGCTGAAAGAGCGGGCTCGAGAGCTTAAGGAGCTAAAGGAAGCTCGCGCTCGTTATGAGGTTGCTGGTGGCGCCCTCGATATAATTACAAGGGAGGAGGCCAAGGAGAGGTCGCTCACAGCCTGGCAGGACTGCTGGGACTCATCGACGAAGGGAAGATGGACGCACACTCTCATCCCCAATCTTAGAAGGTGGGTGTTTCGAAGCCACGGACAGGTCGATTTTTACCTGACGCACGAAACCAGCACACCTTTAGCAGAGCCGGAGCAGGATCCATCATTGACCTGACGTTCGCGAGCCCCTCGCTAGCGACGGGCGCTAACTGGAGGATAAGCGGCAGCTTTACGGCCAGCGACCACGAGGCAATATTGTGCTCAATTGATAGCCCTCAAGAACGACCGAGGGAACCAGCGTGCATGGCGAGCATGCAGCGGAGAGGCCGCTACCGCAGAAACCACGCTCCTGTTTACTGGTGGAGCGAGGAGATTGGCTCCATCCGAGCTGGGTGCATGAGAGCAAGGAGGCTTATGCAACGAGCGAGAGGCAGCGACGCTTTTGAGGAGCGGCACCAAGCCTTCAAGGACCGGCGCAAAGAATTGAAGGTGGCCATCTGAGACAGTAAAAGGAAATGCTTCCTGGAGTTGTGTGACTCGGCGGAGGAAAATCCATGGGGCAACGCGTACCGGATAGTGGTGAAGAGGCTGCGCGCAAGAAGTCAGTCCCCCACTGACCCGACCGTACGAAGGTCCATACTGCAAGCGCTGTTCCCAGCCGGCAATCAGGTCACCCAGCTTCCCACCCCCCAGCAGACAATGAAATGGCGGAGGAGGTAACGGAAGAGGAAGTTCTGGCCATAGAGAGAGGCCTGCCCCCAACAAAGCACCCGGCCCGGACTCGGTTCCTAACCGAGCCCTGAAACTGGCTCTGGCACTGCAGCCGGGAAGTTTTGCAGAGCTGTTCAACAGATGCATCCGCGAAGGCACCTTTCCCACCAGGTGGAAGGTGCAGAAGCTTCTGCTGCCAGGGAAACCAAGGGATGAGAAGTCGTCCTATAGGCCAATCTGCCTGCTGGACACAACGGGCAAGGTCTTCGAGAGGGTAATCGCTTCGAGGCTCGAAGCCGCCATAGAGGAGGCGGGAGGGCTGTCGCCAAAGCAGTACGGGTTCCGGAAGGGAAGGTCTACAGTGGATTCCATAGCAGAGGTGGATGGAATTGCTCGAAACGCAATAGCGGGAACCAGGTGGAAGGGTGGCTCCAAGCAATACTGCCTAATAGTCACCCTGGACATCAGGAACACATTCAACACGGCGGACTGGGGCAATACCCTGGCAGCCCTAAGGCGGTTTAACGTCCCCAATTCTATAATGAACGTTGTCAGCAGCTACTTCAGCTGCAGGGTCCTACTTGTCGACACGGACATGGGCACGGAGACCTACGGCGTCACGGCAGGTGTGCCCCAAGGATCGGTCCTGGGACCGCTGCTGTGGAACGCCATGTATGACGGGATCCTGAGACTGCAGCTCCCAGCGGGATGCGACGTCGTCGGCTTCGCAGACGACGTAGCGTTGGTAGTTGTGGCCAAACATAGGGAGGAAGCGGTGAGAGCGGCGAACATGGCGAACACAAAAGACGGAAGCGGTGCTGGTCAGCAGCCGCAAGGTTCTAGAAACGGCGACGATTCAGGTTGGTGGAATGGCCATAACCTCCCAGCGGTCCATAAAATACCTGGGGGTGATGATCGACGCCCGGCTCTCCTTTCGCGAGCACCTTAAATATATCCAGGGCAAGGCTGCAGCCACTACCAGAGGCCTCGCCAGGATCCTTCTAAACACCAGAGGCCCCAAGCAGAACAGGAGAAGGCTCCTCGTGAGCGTTGCCTCGGTGCAAATTTTGTATGCAGCGCCAATCTGGGCTGCGTCCAGAAAGGATCCTTCGCTGCAGCGTTAATGCAGAGGCTCAGGAGCAGCGAGCATGAGAGGCGGTAGGGTGGAGAGTTGGGGCCTGCTGCGGGCGAAGCAATGCCTAACGGTCGTCCCGCCCGTCCTCAAGCCCTTACTGTCCATTACCCACGACCAACCACAATTAATCTACAATTCCCGACACACTCATGATGGATCTTTATATTTTTTCCAAAAACCTCTCGAATCGCAAGAAAAGCCAATTAAAAGCCAAAAAGCGACAACAACCAAAACTAGTAAGTAACGCAATTAAAAACAAGAAAGGAAAGCTCCTTTCGGAGCGGAGCCGAAGTTGATATACCCTTGCAGTTAAAACCGGATATATATCGCTAAAATCGGATATAGTTGGCCGATCCTTGTGAGAATATTATAATATCCAATTTATATCCAATTTATAACAATACAAAATCTAAAACAAAGTACCAAGCTTCCATCTTCAAAAATACCAAAGTTGGTATTTTTACCACATACCATTTCCGATCGTTCAGTTATATGGCAGCTATAAGATATAGTCGGCCGATCGTTATGCAATTTGGTAGGTTATATTAACTGACCAAAAATAGAATCTGTACGAAGTTCCAACTTTCCATCTTCAAAAACACAAAAATTAAGTAATTTACGATTGTTCAGTTATATGGCAGCTATAGGATATAGTCAGCCGATCCTTATGAAATTGAGCATGTTGTATTATTTTGCCAAAAATAGCATTCGTACTAAATCCGAGCGTTAAAAGAGTAAAAAACTCTCTTGCTTTAAGAACACCGAAGTTATAGCATTTCCGATCAATCAGTTATGTGGCAGCTATGAGATATAGTCGGCCGATCCCGGCCGTTCCGACTTATATACTGCGTGCAAAGGAAAGAAGGGTGTGTGCAAAGTTTCAAGACGATAGCTTCAAAATTGAGAGACTAGTTCGCGTAGAAACAGACAGACGGACTGACGGACATGCTTATATCAACTCAGAAGGTGATCCTGATCAAGAATATATATACTTTATAGGGTCGGAGATGTCTCCTTCACTGCGTTGCACACTTTTGGACAAAATTATAATACCCTCTGCAAGGGTATAACAAGAAAGTAAAGCTAACTTCAGGCGGAGCCAATGTTGATATACCCTTAAAGTTAAAACCGGATATATATCGAAAAAATTGGATTTAGTGGGCCGATCATTATGAGAATATAATAATATAACTAATTAATTACAATAAAAAATCTAAAACAAAGTCCCATGCTTCTATCTTCAAAAATACCAAAATTGGTATTTTTACCAAATACCATCTCCAATCGTTTAGTTATATGGCAGCAATAAGATATGGTCGGCTGATCGTTATGCAATTTGGTATGTTGTATTATTTTGCCAAAAATAGCATTGGTACCAAATTCGAATTCTCTAGCTTTAAAAACACCGAAGTTATAGCATTTCTGATCAATCAGTTATATGGAAGCTATAGGATATAGTCGGTTATATATAATAAGCCGTATATATAAGCCGTTCCGACTTATATACTGCGTGCAAAAGAAAGAAGGGTGTGTGCAAAGTTTCAAGACGATAGCTTAAAAACTGAGAGACTAGTTCGCGTAGAAACAGACGGACTCTATCATGTGGCTTTGAAGCTCTTAAAAGGTTTAGGAACCACTGTCTTATTTTTCAAGTACGTGAGAAGAAAAATTGAATGATCAAAAGATCAGTGAAAGGGGCATCATCAAGAGGACTTCGTGAGCTGTCTGACAAATCAGCGCGCATATGCATGTCCTATTTAGCATGGCCACCACTCAGCAAATTGCGGGATGTGTCATCGGGCGATGCTGCTACAGAAGCTGGACTTGTCCAGAAGTTTATTAGTAAGAGTCTGCTACAATAAGATGCTTTTGCATTCCAGCTTTTATATTTATAAGTTTTTTATATAAGCTTTATATAATAAGCTTTTAGAGAATAAGTTGTTTGTAAATTTGTTTGTTTAAAAATTTTGAGAATAGATCTATTTTTAGTATTCTTGAAGTTCGTGAGGCATCTTGTAAAGCAAGAAGGATTTGTTCAAGCGGACATGCTTATATCAACTCAGGAGGTGATCCTGATCAAGAATATATATACTTTATAGGGTCGGAGATGTCTCATTCACTGCGTTGCACACTTTTTTATAGCCTCTGCATAAAACCGAAACTTTTTAAAAATTTAAACAACCGCCTATTAATAAAATCGAACCCAGAACCCCAAGGATCAGAAGCACGCGCTTTCCATCTAGGCTATTCTCCAAGTTGATCTAACAGTACTTAAAGTTGGTATTAAAGTAAAAGCAAGAATCCATAGTTCTCTCTTTCTCTCTCTCATCTGTCAGCCGTTTGTCGTGGAACCCGCTCTCAAATATTTTTATTTTTACAGCGGGTTCCTCTCCTCGGCCTGCCAATATGCCGTAGAACCCGCACTTATATAGATTTTTACAGCGGGTTCCACTACAAACTGAGGTAATTTTAAAGTGATTTTAAAATTTTGTATTTTTCTTGATTGGATTATAAATTTAAAAAAAACTTTAAAAGAATAAAAATTTAATGAAAAGAGATTAAAAAAAAAAAATAATTGGACGTTCCGAGCCTGATTTTAACTTATTTTACTCTGCACATCAGCCAAGCACTCTACCACTAGGCTATCCCTCTTTCTTTAACACCCGAAAAATTTCTCAAACTTAACTTGTCGCGCTGTGGTATCCGCTCGTTCCAGCGGGTTCCAGCGCTAGAACCCGCCATAAAAAATTTTTCTTTGTATGAGATGTCCCATCTATGTACTTTATAATCTTTGATTATAGTATATACAAAGTGAGTGTTTTGTACTGTTAGTTGACAATTGCTCTATGTAGCGGTGGTGGACATACGTTTCTTCTTGCTGTAGAGCTTGATCAAGTTGACGTGAGGCATGTTTGAAGCATTGCTTAGCAGATGGCGATCTGTGACATTGCCATTCTCGACGTAAGTTTCGCTTTTCGAGGACGAGCTGTTCGATTTGTAGATTTGTCTTCTTTTGAATGCGTTGTGTGTTTATAGTTTGAGGTGTTGAAGCTCGAGCTGCAGAGACGAGTACAGACTCCAGCGAATTAACTAAACTGTCTACGTTGGCTTCGCTGAGGTGAGGACTCAGCTCAATGTGTGAGCTGATGTACTTTTGTACTTAACCCAATTGGTTTCATGAGAGGTCAGTTTTGATGATTGATCCCATGTTCGGAGTAGAGTAAAAAGGACAGCCGAGTGATCAGATGAAAGATCCGAAAGGCATTCGGCGCCTATCAGATTTTTAGGAATGTTTTTGGTAATCGCAAAGTCAATTAAATCGGGAAGTTTCTTTGGGTCTGGCGGCCAGTATGTTGGTGTGCCAGAAGAAACATAGTCTAGCTTGTTCTTAGCTTTGATAATTTCATTATAGAGCTGGTTTCCGTTTGGGGACACGAAACGAGATCCCCAGTGTGTGTGCTTGGCATTGTAGTCTCCTGCTGCTATGAAGTGGTCTCTGAGTGAGTTGAAAAAATGCATAAACTCATCTTCGGCTATGATGAAGGTTGGGGGGCAGTATACGGCAGCTAGAGTTAATTGCTTGCCAGTATTTAGGTGTATATTTATTGATGTGGCCTGTAGGTAGTTTTTAGCAAATTTCGTATGATAATGGTGCTTAATACGGCTTCTGATTAAAATTCCAGTATCGCCGTGTGCTTTACCATCTGGATGATTTGTTCCATAGAATGAATATCCTCGTAGTTGGAAATTGTATTTGTTCGTAAGATGTGTTTCTGAAAGCTGCATTACGTTGATTTGATTGTCTAGTAGGAATTGCGCTAACTCGAGCTTATGCTGCGAAACGCCGTTAGCGTTCCACGTAGATATTCGTAGGGAAGTCATTATTTGAATTGTTGTGAAACCAGCATTTGTATTAATAGATTTTGGTTTCGCATTAGATCTTGCATAGTTGTACGCAGAAACGACATAAACTCCGTAAGGCTTTGTTGTAGACTGCATATCATAGCTTCAAAGTTACTTTTTGGCTGCTCCTGCGGTTGATGCTGCTGAGCCGTGTTTGGTTCTTGGTGTGCTGATTGCGGCAGTGAGCTTTTTGAGGCTGGGGTAGGCAGTCCTGATTTTAAAGCGCTTGCGTATGTGACATTTTTGGCAGAGTTTATGGGTCTTAGTGAGGATCTTGCTGCAGTCGAGAAGAAGACTTCAGGGTTTGACCTGGAGGCTATGAACTGATTATTTTGGGTGCGGGCAGTAAATCCCCTCTGGTGGATGCGACTTTTCAGCTCCTTATAAACTGGGCAACCTCTATAGTTAGCAGTGTGATTTCCACCGCATTTGCCACACTTTTTCGAGTTGTGGTCATCTTTTCTCGCTGGGCAGTGTGCGGAGTCATGAAGCTCACCACAAACCACACACACCGGGCGCAGTTTACAGTAAGACCTTGTATGGCCATATTTTTGGCAGTTCGCACATTGTACCGGGCCATTGCGTTTGTACGGCTCCTCAACTGTAATTGTGCGGTGCAGCAGGAACTGAAGATTGTATATAGGGTGCACTTCGTATTTCTTTAGGGGCTTAATTTGTGGTTCGAGCTCAACCGTAAGGAGTGGCTGCGGCTTTCTATCTCTGTTAGGGATATTGAAGACTGTCTTAGCGCTAAATCCCTTCTCTTGTAGCGCCTTTGTTATCTCTGCAGGCGATACTTCGGGCCCTTTGATTTGGATATAGCGATCCATACCAGTCTGCACAGCCGGCTTAATATTTTCTTTGTTTTTGTTCTCTTTTTCGGGCAGCACAGCGGCAGAACTATTAATGTTTGCGCTGCTAGCTGATGACGTCGTTAAACGCGCTGTCGTTACAGTTGCGGTTGTTGTTGTGGTTACGGTTGACGTTGTCAAAGAAGTTGCGGTGCTAGTTACTGCGCTCTTTGGCTGCAGAGACATCGATGGTAGCGAGGGGGCGCCAGATCGCTCTCTACGTTTAAGAATTCGGACAAGTTTGGGGTAATTGACCGTGTTTGGGATGAGCTTGCATTACTTTCGGTTGCTTTGAAAGTGAAGTAAGCGTTGTTTCTTTGTACTGAGAGCCGTCTCTCGTCTTGCTCACGTTGACGTTGTGTGCTAACGTCGTTTAGACTCATTGCAATCGAGGTTGATTTTGTTCGAGTTTTAAATGTTATCTTTTATATTAATTAATTAATTAATCAATGTAAACATTAGCGATTTCATCGCTGAAAGCGTCTTTTCGCGTTGTTGTTGATTTACGAAACCAGTCACTGCACTTTTTTGATATTATTGAATACTTTTTATCAGCATACATAAATGTAGTAGCATAGTTTACAACACTAGGTAAATCGTTAACAAAAAAAAAAACAGAAGAGGTCCTAAGTGACTACCTTGTGGGACACTAGATGAAACGTTTATAATCTGTGTTGTAATGTTTTTAAACAAAACATGCTGCGTGCAGTTCGATAGATAGGAGGTCAACCACTGTACTATTTGTGGAGAAAACCCCATAAGACACAGCTTATGAAGGAGATGGTGGTTCACAGAGTCAAACGCTTTGCTAAAGTCAGTATATACCACATCAGTTTGCATGCGGCTCAGAAAACCTCTGTGGATAATCGAAGTGAATTCAAGAAGGTTAGTTGTGGTAGAGCGATGCTTGACAAAACCATGCTGTGAAGTGGAAATAATGCTTTTACAGAAATGTTGCAGTTGCAACGTAACTAGTTTCTCAAGCAGTTTGGGAATCGAAGATAGCTTAACAATACTTTAGAGCCTTTCTTATGAAGCGGAATAATAAATAATTCATTACATCTCATGGGAAGACATGCCAGCTCCAAGGATAAGTTGAATAAGATTGTGAGAGGATAGCAAAGGATATCAGAACAGTACCTTAGAACACAGCTAGGAACATTGTCAGGACCAGCAGAGAATGAGATATCCGTTGTTGAAAGAGCTTCGAACACATCTTGAATTCGAAATTTTGACAAGTAAATGTTGTTTATATGTGGTAATTTATAGGAATAAGAAGAATTGAGGTTATATGACTCGGACGAATAAGTGGTTTGAAAAAATGACGCAAAGAGATTAGCAATACCTAGCTCAGAAGAATGTGAAATATTTTTATATGATAGGGAAGGAGAAAAAAGATTTGATTTACGTTTCATATTGACAAAGGAATATGAGCTCGGTTCATTACGAAAGTTTACATTACAATTCATAATATAGCGCTTATACAGTTGATTGTTAAGAAAAATCAACTGGTTACGAATATACAGAAATTTTGACTGATGAAACATGGATCCTAACTTAAGAAACTTTTCCTAACTCCTAACTTAAGATGAGAAAGGTGTTTATTAAACCAAGGTGGTTTTGTAGACAATGATAATGGGACTTCAGGAACAAATTTGTTCAACGCATTATGAATTATTTTGTAAAACGAATCCGTAGCTGCTTCAATTGTGTTTATAGACCAGTGCACAGTGGTTGCTCCCATAGGCCAAAAAAAAAAAACTGATAACGGCAAAAATGTTCGAAAAGTAAAAAAATCGCTTCTAAAATATCCAAGCTTCTTCGTGGCAAACCCGATTTGTATAGAAATCTAACGGGATTTTCTAAAAATATATTTGAAGATGTGAACAGATGCTCATTTGTAAAGCGCATCTGCGCGCATCGTGAATATTACACAACTAAACCGAACTTTGAAGTGGTCGTATCCATATTTACGTGTTCAAATTAAAATTATTTGTAATAGATTTTGAAGTTAAAGGTATTTTCTATAAAATGAGATATAATTTGATATATTAATAATACTTATTGTTATTATTATATTATTGTGAACTAATACATGTTTTTTGCCTATATTTTGAGCGTTCTTTTCATGTTTAGCTGAAGTTTTAGTAGTGATCCCACAAAATTCCACAATTCGTTTATATACCAATATGTTTGTCGGTCTCCAAAGGTAACAAATGTGTAAAAATTTTCTGCCAAAATTTGCCTATTTGCCTAATATCGTAAAAATTCTAACACCATCTTATGTTTTTCAGGGTCAGTTTTTCCGTTTATTTACTTGTTATGCTGTTGCTCTGTCTTCGTTTTTCATTCCTGTGTTTACCTTTCCAAAATTATATGTTCCAAAATTATATAATTTAGTTTTTCTTTTATAATTTTTATGTAATTATGTGTTGTGTTATTTTTAGTTGACCGAAAATAGTTGACCGATCCTTATGAGAATATCCTAATAAAACCAATTAATTACAATAAAAAATCTAAAACAAAGTCCCAAGCTTCTATCTTTAATAATACCAATGTGGGTATTTCTACCAAAACCATTCCCGATCATTCAGTTATATGGCAGCTATAAGATATAGTCGGCCGATTGTTATGAAATTATGGTAGGTTGTATCATCTGACTAAAAATATAATCTGTACGAAGTTCCAACTTTCTATCTTCAAAAACACAAAAGTTGGGTCATTTCCGTTTATATCAGTTATATGGCAACTATATGATATAGTCTGCCGATCCTTATAAAATGTTGTATGTCGTGTTATTTTGCCAAGAATAGAATTCAGACAAAATTAGAACTCTCTAACTCTAATAGCACCGAAGCTATAGCATTTCCGATTAATCAGTTATATGGCAGCTATATGATATAGTTGTCCGATCTGGCTGATTTTAACATATTGTTTTAGAATAAAAATAAAAATATTTTGTGCCAAGTTTCAAGTCCTTACCTCAACTAGAAGTATTTTTGGCCGCGGCTCCATACAAGGCCAACCACTGTGCAGTGGTGGGCAAAACTAACACATGTTTAAAATTTAAGTGTGTGCGTAGCAGAGAAAAACAATGAGAGCAGAGAATTCACTGAGCGAAAAAAACTTATTTTTTTATTTAATTTTTCGTTATTCAAAAGTTTGATTGGGAACTAAAATAGTGTATTTTATTTTAAAGACATCTTTTCTAGCAACATTTCTTAAAAAAATGAAAAACTACGCTTCCCTATCTTTATGTTTTATGGAGAAAAATTTTTTCAACCCAATTTGTGAGAAAATTTTTCTCAGTGGAAACATTTTGATTTTTAAGTTTGGGCTGTCAAATGAGTCAAAATGAGAGCAAATGAGAGAGCTTCTAAAAAAAATTATGAATGCTCACACTGTCAGTGTGCGGGCAGCGCTGCGGCAGAATTTCCTACCCTATACTCGCGTGCTATGTAAAATGAGAGTTTGCCCACCACTGTTATAGACGAAAGAACATTCCAATCGATTTCAGCCAAATGATTCCGAAGGGCCATAAAATCAATCTTTCTGAAGCATTTGAAACAAGGTTGAACATTAAAACCAGCATTATTGTGAGGCACATCAATTAACACCAATGCTAATAGTGTAGGATGGTGAGTCTTCAGGAAGCGATAGCGGCGGGGACCGAATGACTGTCACAGAGGATGACACATTGGAAAAAATAAGGTCCAGAAGTCTGCCGTGAGTGTTATGAATTGGATTAAATTGGAGTAGGGCAAGATCAGTTAAGCCATCGATAAAGTCGTTATGACAACTGGAAAGCAGGGAATTTTGTTCCTCAGACGGGATCCAGGAAATGAGGGGAAAGTTGAAATCTCCCATGATTAGGATTAAATCAGATCAGTTATATGGCAGCTATAAGATATAGTCGGCCGATTGTTATGAAATTATGGTAGGTTGTATCATCTGACTAAAAATATAATCTGTACGAAGTTCCAACTTTCTATCTTCAAAAACACAAAAGTTGGGTCATTTCCGTTTATATCAGTTATATGGCAACTATATGATATAGTCTGCCGATCCTTATAAAATGTTGTATGTCGTGTTATTTTGCCAAGAATAGAATTCAGACAAAATTAGAACTCTCTAACTCTAATAGCACCGAAGCTATAGCATTTCCGATTAATCAGTTATATGGCAGCTATATGATATAGTTGTCCGATCTGGCTGATTTTAACATATTGTTTTAGAATAAAAATAAAAATATTTTGTGCCAAGTTTCAAGTCCTTACCTCAACTAGAAGTATTTTTGGCCGCGGCTCCATACAAGGCCAACCACTGTGCAGTGGTGGGCAAAACTAACACATGTTTAAAATTTAAGTGTGTGCGTAGCAGAGAAAAACAATGAGAGCAGAGAATTCACTGAGCGAAAAAAACTTATTTTTTTATTTAATTTTTCGTTATTCAAAAGTTTGATTGGGAACTAAAATAGTGTATTTTATTTTAAAGACATCTTTTCTAGCAACATTTCTTAAAAAAATGAAAAACTACGCTTCCCTATCTTTATGTTTTATGGAGAAAAATTTTTCAACCCAATTTGTGAGAAAATTTTTCTCAGTGGAAACATTTTGATTTTTAAGTTTGGGCTGTCAAATGAGTCAAAATGAGAGCAAATGAGAGAGCTTCTAAAAAAAATTATGAATGCTCACACTGTCAGTGTGCGGGCAGCGCTGCGGCAGAATTTCCTACCCTATACTCGCGTGCTATGTAAAATGAGAGTTTGCCCACCACTGTTATAGACGAAAGAACATTCCAATCGATTTCAGCCAAATGATTCCGAAGGGCCATAAAATCAATCTTTCTGAAGCATTTGAAACGAGGTTGAACATTAAAACCAGCATTATTGTGAGGCACATCAATTAACACCAATGCTAATAGTGTAGGATGGTGAGTCTTCAGGAAGCGATAGCGGCGGGGACCGAATGACTGTCACAGAGGATGACACATTGGAAAAAATAAGGTCCAGAAGTCTGCCGTGAGTGTTATGAATTGGATTAAATTGGAGTAGGGCAAGATCAGTTAAGCCATCGATAAAGTCGTTATGACAACTGGAAAGCAGGGAATTTTGTTCCTCAGACGGGATCCAGGAAATGAGGGGAAAGTTGAAATCTCCCATGATTAGGATTAAATCAGATTCCTTGACCAACGAAAAAACAAATTTAATGGCCTCAAGGTGGTGAAAATATTCAATATATTCAACCATGGGAGGAATGTTGGAATAGGTCAGGAAATTATGAGATGAGCCAGTTAAAATTTTCAACGCAATGAACTCAATTCCGAACTCATCTGAGAAAGGAATAAGTTAAGCAGGGTACACACTACTAACAGCAATGAGGACACCACCTGCAAAAGTTGGACGATCCAATCGAAACGCAGTGAATTTGGAAACAAGAATTTCATAATCAGAGACAGAGGAGTTAAGCCAAGTTTCAGTAAGCACGATATCAAAATCAAAAGAAGCACTCTTTGTAAAAAATTGGCTCAGCTTACCCAGAATACTTCTAACGCTTTGATAGCAGCAGGAAAATACTATGTTATTCAGTTTTTTGAAGCAGTTTCTACAGGGCTAAGATTCTGAGCGTCTTTTGCTAGGAATTCATGAATGATACTGTGCTCAGGCCAAGCTACAGGAAAAAGTGCTTTTTCAAGGTAGGAATCAGGTAGGACTATTTTAAAAGAAATTGAACGCTTATGCTTAAAGTAAAACTTAAAAACAGCTATTTCATTAGGAGCTACCTTAAGATGTTTTAACAGGTGACTCCTGACATCATCAACAGTAGTATCCGGCATAAGGCGAGAGACAAATATGGCCTCACGAGGAGCAACCGCCCTCAGCGTAAGTCCAGAAGATCTAACTTCAGTCGCCACAGCATTGATCAATATTAGAGTGCCCTGAAAGAAGGCTCATCAAGTCCCTTGGTACTGAAACAGCATCAATAGGTAGACAAGTAGGCGACGGTAAAATGTTTGGTGTTAAAAATTCATCGACTTGTACAGCATGGGATGTAGGGATATTCAATAATTTAGAAGTCAGCAGGTTGTTGTTCGGAATTTTTCGTCTGGGAGATTCGCTTAACAACTTTAGACCAAGGAATTGGGTTTGAAGAGCAAGGAATTGCTCATTAAGGGCGGAGAATTGCTTGCGAACGTCAAGGAAACCATTTCTAGTCTGTTTCATAAAAGTCTGAATCTCTGACTCGATTTCTTTGCGAGCGATGCAAGACCACGTCAGGCCAATTTTCTTGTTGATAAGATCACTTATCCGTCCATTGTGTCCTCCTCCAGCACATTTAATAGTTGTTGCAGAGCCAACAAGACAGGTATGAGTCACCCGTGATGGATCCACCGAATTCACATTTTTTTGCTGTGCAAATAAGACTCATTGTTGACGGATTGCAGACCACAGTAGTAGAGCGATCGAAGAAACACGTCCGGGTACGGCAAATTGAATAAACAGAATGCAAGGATATATTAATTTTACTGCATTTTTACTAATGCAAGGACATAGAGAATGTTTATGCAAGGATATATTTGAATTTACTTTTAATGTCATAGTAACTGGAGAAAATTGTAGAATATCAGCTAGTAAAGATAGTGGATAAAACTGATCTTTTTTTCTTGGTTCGACGTTAATGTTTCATTTTTCCTATGTTCCAAAGATGTTATGTTATAAAAATAAAATTTTCTATTTCCCTCTCTAATCGGACAGCCGTTGCCATGGAACTCGCTCTTATAGATTTTCATGCTTACTACGGGTTCCACTACGAACTGAGTTAAGGTTAAGCTAAGGAGTCTCTTTATCTATATATATAAAAGAACATCGTGTTTTATGTTACACCACTTATAAATCAAGAACGGAAGAACAGATTTGAGTGAAAATTGGTAGGGAGGTAGCTTAGAGCCAGGAGAAGGACATAGGATACTTTTTGTCCCGTTCGACAGCGTTCCTCCCTGGCCCATACTTTTTTATTTAGGCAGACAGCTAAGAAGAAAATGTCAAATGTCAAAATGTCAGTTACAAACGAAGTCAAATTCATAGTCAGGCTCTCAAATTTAACAACGAACCAAAAAGATTGTGTTGCGCTGAAATCAATATTAAAACTATTTCTATTAAATAAATAATTAACAAGTGGATTGAAGTGAAGTGAAGTTTAATTAATAATGCCGCGACCAAGACGGTCGAATCTTTCCCGACAAAGCCGTAATGCAAGAAGAATACAAAATATTGCATATGAAAGGACTGAAGAAGAACGAGAAATTGCACGTGAACAGCGCCGCAATAGTATGGCTCGACTTCGTGCTTCTCAAATAGATTTCAATTTGCGACGCAGATATTTAGCTGATTTGAATCGAGCTGCGTTTAGATACGATTGCAGCAATGATTACAGCTTGCATCCTAGCGTTTGCATTGGGCAAATGGACGTTGTTTGCGAGTATTGTGGTGCATTAAAGTTTTCCGGAGAAACGCCTGGATTATGCTGCGTTAATGGTAAAGTGAAATTGCCAGTGTTGACTCCGCCACAAGAGCCATTGTATTCATTGCTTTGCGGCGAAACACAAGAATCACGCCACTTTCTTGCAAATACTCGAAAATACAATAGTTGTTTCCAAATGACGTCATTTGGGGCAGACATTATCGAAGAAGGAGGTTTTAATCCGACATTTAAGGTATTTATTTTTGTACTTACATAGAATGTAGTTAAAGAATCTGGTTTTTATTTTGTAGATACAAGGACAGATTCACCATCGAATTGGATCATTACTACCTTTCGAAGATACACAGAATAAATTTTTACAAATATATTTCATGGGCAACATGGAAGAACAACTTGATCGACGCCTAGGGATCAATGCAGGAATGAAGCGAGCAATTCTTCAAGACTTGCAGTGTCTGCTTCATGAACATCATGCGTTGGTCAGGTTGTTTAAGAGTGCTTTAGAGCGCATGCCAAATGATGACTATAAAGTTGTCATCAAAGCAGATAAACGACCATCTGGAACACACGAACGCACATTTAATGCTCCAACAGTAGACGAAGTTGCCATCCTGATTGTTGGTGAACAATTTGAAAAACGCGATATTGTGCTTACACGTCGCGATACTGGGCAACTGCAACAAATATCGGAAACTCATCAATCATATGACGCATTGCAATACCCACTGATGTTTTGGAAAGGAGAAGATGGATATTATTTTAATATTAAAATGATAAATCCATTGAATGGTAAAGTAAACTGTATTATTTGCCTTTGAAATGGTTAATTATCAAATTTTTAATTTCAGGTGAAGAAACTACAAAGAAAGTTAGCTCAATGAATTATTATGCATATCGTTTGATGATTCGTCAAAATGCTGACAACTATTTGCTGCGGTTTCGTCGATTGTTTCAGCAGTATTGCGTTGACATGTATGTAAAAATAGAAACGGAACGTTTAACATTTATTAGGTTGAACCAAGCCAAACTGCGTTCTGAGGAGTACATCCATTTACGCGATGCAGTTAGTACTGAAGGAAATGCAGCTAATATTGGTCGATTAACTATTCTGCCGGCGACGTACATTGGTAGCCCACGTCATATGCATGAATATGCACAAGATGCAATGACATATGTTCGTCATTACGGCCGGCCAGATCTCTTTATTACTTTTACCTGTAATCCAAAATGGATAGAAATTACTCAATTGCTGCTTCCCGGACAAACATCGAATGATAGACACGACATCACAGCACGTATATTCAGGCAAAAAATTCGGTCCCTGATGAACTTTATTGTTAAACAACGCGTCTTTGGAGATACTCGATGCTGGATGTATTCAATCGAATGGCAAAAGCGAGGCCTGCCGCACGCACACATTCTTATTTGGTTAGTGAAAAGAATTCAGCCTGACCAAATAGATGATATCATATGTGCCGAGATTCCTGATCATGAAGTCGATCCAGACCTACATGATGTTGTTACTACTAATATGATTCATGGACCGTGTGGTGCCATCAACCCCCAATCACCTTGCATGGTCGATGGAAATTGCTCTAAACGATATCCACGGAAATTAACGGCGGAGACTGTCACTGGCAACGATGGGTATCCGCTGTATCGGCGTCGATCACCAGATGACAACGGTCGAACTGTCACAACGAAAGTGAAAAGAATGGATTTCGTTGTCGACAACAGTTGGATTGTTCCATATTCGCCACTTATTTCTAAAACGTTCAAGACACATTGCAACGTTGAATACTGCAATTCAGTTAAGTCCATAAAATATATTTGCAAATATGTCACGAAAGGCAGTGATATGGCGGTTTTTGGATTGCAATCCTCGAATAACAACGATGAAATTTCACGCTATCAAGTTGGTCGTTATGTGAACTGTAATGAAGCGATTTGGCGTATATTCGGATTTCCGAATGAAGTGAAGAGCAACCTATGTACTAAAATACAGAAATAATAATGAATGATTAAGGAGGAGAAACAAAGAATATTATATACCCACAAGTATTACAGAATTTAATTAATTTGAAAATTATTCTTTTTTGTTTGACTTATTTTTTATGCGTGCAACAACAATATGCCACAGCGAAACGTGGCAGGGTACTGCTAGTTTATTTATAAAGAGCTAACAGATAATTATAATTATGAGCTGGCAGTGATGTTGAGCAACGGGAACGGTTAGTTAAGGTGATATTTATATTTTTTGTTTTTCTTGGTGGGATTATAAATTATGGAAATAATTTAAAAACAGGTCAAATGTAAATCATAAAAAAAAAACAAGAAAGGAAAGCTAACTTCGGGCGGAGCCGAAGTTAATATACCCTTGCAGTTAAAACTGGATATATATCGCAAACATTGGATTAAATTGGCCGATCCTTATGAGAATATCATAATATAACCAATTTATTAAAACAAAGTACTAAGCTTCCATCTCCAAAAATACCAAAGTTGGTATTTTTACCAAATACCATTTCCGATCGTTCAGTTATATGGCAGCTATAAGATATAGTCGGCCGATCGTTATGCAATTTGGTAGGTTTTATTAACTGACCAAAAATAGAATCTGTATCTTCAAAAACACGAAAGTTGGGTAATTTCCGATTGTTCAGTTATATGCCAGCTATAGGATATAGTCGGCTGATCCTTCTGAAATTCGGCATGTTGTATTATTTTGCCAAAAATAGCATTCGTGCCGAATCCGAATTCTCTAGCATTAAAAACACCGAAGTTATAGCATTTCCGATCAATCAGTTATATGGCAGCTATAAGATATAGTTGGCCGATCCTTATGAAATTTGGTAGGTCGTATTATTTTGCCAAAAGTAGCATCGTACAAAATCTGAACTCTGTAACTCTAAAAACACCAAAGTTATAGCATTTCCGATCAATCAGTTATATGGCAGTTATAAGATATAGTTGGCCGATCCTTATGAAATTTGGTAGGTCGTATTATTTTGCCAAAAGTAGCATCGTACAAAATCTGAACTCTGTAACTCTAAAAACACCAAAGTTATATCATTTCCGATCAATCAGTTATATGGCAGCTATAAGATATAGTTGGCCGATCCTTATGAAATTTGGTAGGTCGTATTATTTTGCCAAAAGTAGCATCGTACAAAATCTGAACTCTGTAACTCTAAAAACACCAAGGTTATAGCATTTCCGATCAATCAGTTATATGGCAGCTATAAGATATAGTTGGCCGATCCTTATGAAATTTGGTAGGTCGTTCTCGGGAGCTCGGGAAATGGGTATCCAATAGCAAAAACATTGAATCGGAGGATAACAAGTGTTTAGGTGAGGGGCCTTTGTGCCGCTTAGCTGAACTTAAGAGCGCATCCGCGCTGAAAAGCGCACCCGCGCTTAAAAGCTCATCCGTGCTGAAGAGCGCACCCGCGCTCGCCCCTCTATGCATTCTTCCTCTCTCGTCGGCCGTCGTCGATCGTCCGCTCTGGTTTATATTTACGTTTAGCGTTTAGGCTTTCTAAGTTAAGTGCAGTAATCTCTTGTAAGCAGCGCAATAAAGCTGACCGCGTAATACCTACTGAAAGACGCCCCCGACTTTTCAATTCAACATTTTCATCTTCACTGGAATCTTTGGCGGCTAAATCGCGCCCCTACAAACATTGTGGTCCTTCGAGCCGGATGTCCTGGATATTTTGGATCAATGTTTGTAATGGGGCGATGCTGCCGCCAAAGATTCCAGTAAAATGTTGTAAATGTTGTCCAGAAAAACCAGATGAAAATGTTGAATTGAAAAGTCGGGGGCGTCTTTCAGTAGGTATAACGCGGTCAGCTTTATTGCGCTGCTTACAAGAGATTAATGCACTTAACTTAGAAAGCCTAAACGCTAAACGTAAATATAAACCAGAGCGGACGATCGACGACGGCGGTGTTCAACGCAGTGAAGGAGACATCTGCGACTTTATAAAGTATATATATTCTAGATCAGGATCACCTCTTGAGTTGATATAAGCGTGTCCCTTTGCCTTTCTGTCTGTTTCTACGCAAAGTCTCTTAGTTTTAAAGCTATCGTTTTGAAACTTTGCACACACCATTCTATCTTTTGCACGCAGTATATAAGTCGGACTATATCCTATAGCTGCCATATAACTGATTGATCGGAAAAGCTATAACTCCGGTGTTTTTAGAGTTAAAGAGTTTACAATTACGAATTCTAACTTCGAGTTTACGAATTCTACTTTTGGCAAAATTATACGACATGCAAAATTTCATAAGGATCGGCCAACTATATACTATATCTGCCATATAACTGATCAATCGGAAATTACCCAACATTTGTGTTTTTGAAGATTGGAACTTCGTACAGATTCTATTTTTGACAGTATATCCAACCTACCAAATTTCATACCGATCGGCCAACTATATCTTATAGCTGCCATATAACTGAACTATCGGAAATGGTATTTGGTGAAAATACAAACTTTTGTATTTTTGATGAATATAGAAGCTTAAAGCTTTTTTTTAAGATTTTGTATTGTAATAAATTGGTTATATTATTATATTCTCCTAATGATCGTCTCACTAAATCAGATTTTTGCTATATACAGTAGCGGACAATGAAATCCGGACTGGCAGAAAATAGTACTTTTTTAGTTTTTTTGGAGTAAATTTGTTTCAAATCGATGAAATTAATATAAATGGAAATTAAAAACGTGTTATTTTAAATGTCATTTTGTTTTGTTTGGAAATAAAACGTATACTTCAATATTCGATGGAATTACGATGGAAATTTTTTTTTAACTATTCCTAGGTAACAAAAATTTTTGAAAATTATTTCTTAATAGCTTAATATTTAACGTATTCAAAAATAATTTTGTTTTGGTTATTTAGTATTTAGTTGGTCTTCCTCGAGTTTTTAATACGGCCTTTATTCTTGATGGCATAAAATTTACCAAGTGTTCGTTAGTTTTCTTAATTATGTCTTTATAGCAGACACTTTCTACTGTTAAATTAAATTCTCTTATTTTTTTGGTTTTGTTTTTATGTATTTAAACTTTTGAAATAGGACAACGATATGGAATAGGATAGAAATCAGGACTACTGCCTGGCCAGTCTTATGTTGATATTCAATTTTTCTGCAAATAAATTATTTCCTAAATTTAAAAAAAAAATACTAGAAATTTAAAACTTTAATTATTGTTTAAACAAATCTTAAAGAATTAAAAAAAATTTATCCCTTTTCCTTTGAACGATAGCAAGGACCTGAGTCGTTCTGAAATATTATGTTTGGGGCATGAGAAAGATGCTCCTTCATTGAGGGTAGAAGGTGACGATTCAGAACACCTTGGAACTTTTCAGCATTCACAGTTCCATCAATTAAGGGGTTACGCCACCCTGAAATTTTCAAAAAATCGATTTTTTGTTTTTTACTTAATTTAAAAGACTATATTCTCACGCGTATTTTAAGACGTCCCCGAAGACAATATCTTCATAATTATGGAAGTTATGTTCATTTGAAGTCGGCGCGGCACTAAGAAACTTCTTATTCTTCTTTTGCGTTTTTCTCGAAACCACTTTTTTCAAGACGGTGGGCATGATAACGCAAAAACTTTTCAACCGATTGACTTGAAAATTTAAACACATCCTCTTACATAGATTTTCCACAGAGTGACGTATTTTTTCGATCCAATGGATAGAAATTTTTTTATGCAATTTTTAGTACAACATTTTTTGCCAAAAAAATGGAGTAAATTTTTGAAGTGCTCTCATTTGCGTAATTTTTTTTTTCTAAAACGGCTACGTCACTCTGTTCCAAATTTATCACTTTTAAAAAAAAATTTTGTTTACTTGTTTCTGATGAAAATTGACACGTGAATCATGCCCACCATCAAGGAGCACTCTGGAAAAACCGATCATCGCCGATGTTCATATCTCCGCCATTTTGAATGGAAAACAAGTTTTTTTTTTAGAATTAATAAAGCTCATTAGTTGTATTGAATATAAATAAAAGTGGAAAAATCCTATCTCAACTAGTTTAGTCACAAGAAATTCCTGAAAAACCGTCCCGTTTCCACGCGGTCAGGGTGGCGTAACCCCTTAATGCCAGATCACCAACGGCATAGTAAGAAAAGCATCCCCGGACCATTCGGCATGCTCCTTGCCTGACCTTTTGCCGTAAGCAATTATTTTTGAAGCGTTTGTCGCGTTCGGGGCGCACCTTGCTCATACTTTTGTAAGCCAAATGGAATATTTTGCTGTCGTTACAAAAAATGACGCTTCGCCAATCATGTACAGTCCAAGATTCGTGGATTTTGACTGGGTTTTTCGCTGTTCGCAGGCCATGAAGTCGTACCTCCTCAATGTTCCTTCGAACGGTTCGAGTGCTTATTTCAACTCCTTTCAACTGGAAAAACTTACTTCTTACATGATTTGCTGATTTGAAACGATCAGTCATGCCTAATCGTGAAAGGATTCGATCCTTGTGGTAGTTGGTCTTCTTTTTCTTTCCTGATCCTGGAAAATGCTTTAGAGTTTTGGTTTTCTCAAAATTTTGTAGAAAATCCTCGAAAGAAGACTTGATAAGTCCAACGTTAGAGCTTATTTCTCGGAACCTTAAGATTTTCGATTGTGAGGCCAATATGGCCCCTTGAAAATTTTCCGTCATTTTCGACATATTTAAAAAAAAATGGTTTTGCATAAGAAATTTAATAATTTAAAAAATATTTTCAGATCATGAAAGCTAAATACCTTCCGGATATAACGAACAAATTTCAACTTGATATAATAACAAGCGCTTCTAACACACTAATGCAAAGTTCACATTTAGTGCAAGTACTTAGGTGTCCGGATTTCAATGTCCGCTACTGTATATACAAAATCCCATACAATCGGGATAGAGTTTTGATATTTAGAAAAGATATCAGATTTGGAATTTGGAGTCATATGGTATCCGCGAAGAAAATATTTTTATGTCAAACTGTTCCAATGGCTAATCTACACCTACAAAATTCAGTCGAATCGGATAATGTTTAGGGAAGTTTTTGGTGTATTTGGGATCGAATGCTGTATTTTTTGGGCGTCTAACATGGGATCTACCATCAGATCCAACAAATCAATCTTTGTCTCATCGGACCAAAGGACGTTTTTTCAGTTCTGGCGAGTCTCTTGGTTTTAGGCAAAGCCGAGTCGCCTTTCGATATACCTCTTACTCATAAAAGGAACTCTCCTTGCTGAATGCAAGGTTCCAGCTCTGGAACCCGCTGGAACGAGCGGGTACTCCATCGGACGGACCAAAAAAGTGTATAAGCTTTTCGTAGTTTAGGGGTCGTTAAATTCTTTGGACCACCTTTTAATAAAACCAAGGACTCCTTTAGCCTTATCAACCATTGAGGAAATTTGGCGGCCAAATTTAAGATAAGTGTCTAATAGGAAGCCGAGATCATTAACCTGAGTTAGCTATGCGGTCCTGATGTACTCCATATTGGGGACTCCAGACACATGAACCGTACTCCATCGGACGGACCAAAAAAGTGTATAAGCTTTTCGTAGTGTAGAGGTCGTTAAATTCTTTGGACCACCTTTTAATAAAACCAAGGACTCCTTTAGCCTTATTAACCATTGAGGAAATATGGTGGGCAAGTTTAAGTTATGAGTCTAATAGGACGCCGAGATCATTAACCTGAGTTAATTTCTCTAAGGCAATAAATCGAGAGCTGCAATACAATGTTGATACATTGCAGGAGTTCGTTCGGAATAATGAGCCGTTGCTGAATGAACAGCAAAAACGAAGTATTTGGAGCGAAGTATAAGTACGGAGCGGTGGACACTAATACTGGTGGACTATTATTCCTGGACGCACCTGGAGGAACAGGGAAAACATTTGTCATTTTATTGATTTTGGCCAATATTCGATCAAGATTTGACATAGCTTTGGCGTTAGCATCATCTGGAATTGCAGCGACTCTTGTAGATGGCGGTTGTGCACATTCTGCGCTTAAATTTCCACTCAATTTAAACACAATAGATACTCCAACATCCAATATTTCCCGATCCAGTGAAATGTGAAAATTATTGATGCAATGCACAATGGCACACAAGAAATCACTTGAAGCACTTAACTTCACACTAAAGGATCTTCGGCGAAATAACAGCATCTTTGGCGGCTGGATGATTTTGCTGGCAGGCGATTTCAAGCAGACGTTGCCAGTAATTCCCCTTGGAACGCCTGCAGATACATTGAATGCATGCCTGAAGGCATCACCTTTATGCAGTAACGTAAAAACATTATAGCTAACCACAAATATGAGAGTTCAACTTCCAAACGATCAAGCTGCACAATTTTCGAAACGATTGTTAGCTGTTGGAAATGGAAAAGTCCCAGTTTATGCCGGATCTGGATTAATTACTCTTACCAACGACTTTTGTCGATTAGTAGACTCTCAATTAGCTCTTATTAAAAATATTTTCCCAAACATTAGAATTATGCTAGGTTAAGGGGGGACATCATAAGGGGGGGGGAGCGAAAAAAAGGATTTTCTGGAATTTTTTTTTGGATAAATGAAAAAGCTAATTGAAAATTTGTAAATGAGGTTTTATTATATTATATTTAAAGTAAAAAATAAATTTTTTTTTAATAAATCGAAAACAAAATGGCGAATCTGCAGCCTTTATTCCTAGGCCCTATTTTTTTAAAGGGGGTCCGTGGCCGAACACCTAACGTCCTTAATTTTTGATCTAGAACAAAAAATCAAGTTTGGTTAGTTTCTGTACATCAACGGCTATCGACACACGTAGGTTTTTTTTCGATATATTGATTTTTTGCAAAATGGTGACTGATTGAAAAAAATTTTTATTTTCACGAACACAAAACGTCACAAAATTGTTGATAAAAAAAAGTAAGCAATATAAAAAAAACACCGAACACCTCGAAGGTGTCTTTTGATCGCTGCTCACCGGAGGATGCTGCTGAAACTGCTCGACTGCTAACCGAGCCTTCCAGGTACGCCGATCCCATACGACCAGTGACTGAGGAGGAAACAGCTGAGCTCATACCCATCATGAGCAACAACAAGGCCCCGGGCGATGATGGTATCAATGCAATTGCATTAAAAATGTTACCACCTCCAAGAATTCAGCTAATTACGAGGATCTATAATAGATGCTTGGAGATAGGGTACTTTCCGTCCACATGGAAACGTGCCCAGGTAACCATGATACCTAAACCCGGGAAACCCGAAGCGAACCTTTCGTCCTACCGACCAATAAGTTTGTTACCAATGCTCTCCAAAATACTGGAACGAGTGTTTTTAAGCAGAGCACTGCTAGTATTTGACGAGGCTGGACTGATCCCTGACCACCAGTTTGGCTTCAGGCGACGACACGGTACCCCAAAGCAGTGCCATCGGGTGGTGCAGTGCATCCTGGACGCATTTGAAACCAAGAAGTACTGCATGGCCGTCATGCTGGACGTGAAGCAGGCGTTCGACCGAGTCTGGCATCTCGGTCTTCTATATAAATTAAAGACTGGCCTACCCCGACCATACTTCCAGTTCCTAAAGTCGTTCTTGGAAGACCGTAAATTTGCGGTAAGATGCGGCGAGGCCATCTCTGGTCTAAGAGAAGCTCACGCTGGTGTCCCCAAGGCAGCGTTCTTGGCCCGTTGATGTACAACGCGTACACGGCCGACCTCCCTGTTCTTCAGAGGCCTGACCTGCTCGCAGCAACCTATGCATACGACACCGCCTTCCTTACCACTGCCGATAGCGCCATGGGGGCAGCCGAAACGATGCAATTGCAGCTTGACTTGCTCAGCGACTGGCAAAAGCGTTGGAACATTGCCGTCAATAATGAGAAGTCCACTGCCACCACATTTTCTCTCTGCAAAGGCAACTGCCCTCCAGTTAACCTCAACGGCTCCCCAATCCCACAGGAAGACAATCCCAAGTACCTTGGATTCACCCTAGACAGGAGGCTCACCTGAAGGCCCCATCTGATTAAGAAGAGGAGGCAGGCTGATCAAAGACTTCGATCCTTCTACTGGCTCATGGGTAGGAGATCGAAGCTGAGAACTTCCACGAAACTTCTCATCTACAAGGCCATAATACGCCCAATCTGGACGTGCGGCATACAGCTCTGGGGCACTGCGAGCAAGACGAATGTCCGAACTATACAAACGTTCGAAAATAGAGCCCTTCGAATCGCCACTGGGGCCCACGTTTATCATGACAATGATCCACGAGGTTCTCAATTTTCCTTGGGTCAAGGACGAGATCCAAAGAAGCAGCGCACGTTACATGCAGAGGCTTCATAATCACCCGAACCTGTTGGCCAGCTCCCTGCTGGACAACAGCGAGCAGCCCAGAAGACTAAAAAGGACTCACCCGCTGGAGTAAGTAAGACTCTTATTTCTATTCTTATTTATATTTACCATATTAATAAGTAAAATTATTTATAAGTGAAATTTATGTGATAACATTTAATGGTTGTTTTAAATATACAGTTTTAAATATACGTTATCCTGCTATTACAAAAAAAAAAATATAAAAAAAAATCCTACGTGTGTCGATAGACATAGGTATTCTGAGAATACTGCCAAAATTTTAGATCGATAGGTTAAGAGTTGTTCGAGTTATGTGTTCGGCCAACTCAAAAAAAGCGGTTTCGAGAAAAACGCGTTTAAACTTTTAAGTACTGTGGGATATACCTTTGAGGCATCGCCGCAGAATGGAAAATTTCGACACTTAGACACTTTTGCCGGACTCTATCTTATGATATGTTATTTTTAAGACCTTAAAGAATTTTTTAAGCGAAAAAAAAATTTTTCCATTTTTTCAAAATTCTACTCAGATGTCCCCTTTAAGTCAACGAGCAATTCTTGCCGCAAAGAATAATGATGTACACGCACTGAATTTCACCATTCAATCAAAAATTGCTGGCGATTTGGTGGCATATAAATCAGTTGATTCGATAACAAATCCCGATGATGTAATAAATTATCCAACGAAGTTGTTGAACTCTCTTGAGTTACCACGATTTCCACATGAGCAGCTATACGTTGCGTGGTCACGAGTTGGAAAACCAACCGCTTTGTTTGTGTTAACGGCAGACCAAAAAACAAAATATGTGGTTTACCTAAAAAACACATCAAAAAAATGGAATAGTGAGTGAGCACATGAAGATCATTTTCAGCATATGAAGCACATGAATATCAGGATTCACCATGCCACGAAGCAAAAAAAAATGTATTTTTTTTAATGTTTACGTTTACTCTTTCTTCGAAAAAACCTTGTACTTCAGAAAGTTTTCAGTTTTATTCGTTTTCTCAATAATTCGGGAGGAAAATGAAAATATAGATAGGGAAGCGTAGTTTTTCATTTGTTTACGAATTTTTCCTAGAAAAGCTTTCATTAATATGTAATTGGACCAATAAACGAAATAACAACATAAGTTTTTTTGCTCATTGAATGCGCTGCTCTTTGTTCTTTTCTGCTTACACACTCATTCAAATGTTAAACATGTGTGTGTTTTGCCCACCACTGGTTTAAAGCTATATATCTGCCACACTACTGATTGGTCAGAAATGCCATAATTTTGGTATTTTTAAGTTAAAAAGATAGAATTTTTTAGGGATTATATATTTTGCCACGATATTCGATCTAACTAAAGGTGTACATTAGGCTCGGCCAACTATGTCCCATAGCTGACATATAGCTGATCGATCAGATATCTTCAATGTCAAAACTTGAAGGAAAAAACAAGAAAGGACGGATGTAGTCGGCTTTCCTTACTGTCGAGTATTAAACCCGTTTCATGCATGATCGCAGATTTCACATGATCCCAAGTTCCGAATCTATTTCAGTGTTGAGCAACAACAAGGCCCCGGTAGATGATGGCATCAATGCAACCGCATTAAAACTGCTGCCACCTTCAAGCATCAAGATACTGACGAAAATTTACAATCGATGCTTAGAAATTGGGTACATCCCGACCAACTGAAAACATGCTCTGGTATCCATGAAACCTAAGCCCGGAAAACCCGAATCCGATCTTGCCTCTTATCGTCCGATTAGTCTCATATCGATACTCTCCAAAATACTTGAAACAGTGTTTTTGAGTAGAGCATTACCAGTACTGGACGAGGCTGGTCTGACCCCAATCATCAGTTTGGTTTTAGGCGGTCCCACGGAACCCCTGAACAATGCCACAGAAACCAAGACCTACTGCCTGGCTGTAATGCTGGATGTCAAAGAAGCCTTCGACCGGGTCTGGCACTCCGGTCTTCTGCTTAAATTAAAGACTATACGGCCTAGACCTTACTACCTCTTCCTGTAGTCGTTCCTGAAGGACCGCAAATTTGCGGTCAGATGCGGAGAGCCCACTTCCGGACTCAGGGAGGTCCGCGCCGGAGTTCCTCAAGAGTTCCATTATACAATGTTTACACGGCCGATCTCCCAGTCTTGCGGAGCCCCAACATAATGACAGCGACCTATGCGGACGATACCGCCTACCACGACAACCAGTCAATCCAAGAGGTGCTTGGCTCCCCATGGGTAAAGGAGGAGATCCAGAGAAGCAGCAGCAAGTACATCCAGAGGCTAAACAACCACCTCATCGAGTTGGCGACCACTCTCCACGACGACAGTGAACAGATGCGGAGGCTGCGCAGAACTCTCCCGCTGGACCTCATCCGGAAAAATCCTTAGACATTCTTATTTTTCCATTTCTAACTTAAGTTACACATAAGCCAAGTTTTCTGTCACAATATTTAATGGTTGACCCTGTTGGACAGTTTTAAATCAAAGTTTTAAAGTCATAATGAAGAAAAAAAAATAAAAAGTTCCAAGTCTGATAGTTTTATCTCTTATATTATTATTAATTATAGGAATAATTTGGCATCAAAAATATTCTTTGAAATACGCGTTCAAATGGACAAACGGATGGACATGGCTATATCGATTCGGTTTTTGAGGCTGATCAAGAATATATATACTTTATGTCGATTTCTGACCTTAGAGATGTTACATATATTCACACGACTACAATATACCGTTGTACTAACGAAAAGCTGGTTTAATTAGCTGAAAATAATTAAATAACACGGAGCGCACTCTGCGATCCGCTCAATGTTAAAGCTCGATTCTCTCACCTCCATACTTTCACTTTAGTTTTGCTTTCTTCGAGCACACTCCGGCTTTAAATCATCTATCCTTAACGCCTTGTCTGAATAACACTCTTCTTCGTATTTCGGCTCAGTCAAAAGAAAGTTGTTAGCTGCCAAGCATATAATAATAATAATAATAATAATAATATAAATAATAAAACACTTAAAACGTAGATTTCCTTTCATGTAAGTTAATCAAATCACTCATAAATTAAGGGAAAATATTAAATATTTTTTAACAATAAAGTAAGTAAATCATTTTTTTACTTAGTATCCAAAAAATATCCAATAATCCATTTTCTATTTTGACACCCTATATTCATCCGAATTTGCAGTCGTGGCACATTGTCCAAATTATATTTTTAATAAATTTTCCAGCAATTGCCAATCTAAATATTCAGAAATTAATCAATTAAGATAGTTTGGTTTAAAAGTTAGAATTTTTTAAAAAAGAAAAAGGTAAAAAATAAATCTAAGTCGGTTACAAAATATACAATACTTACCATTGAGAATCTAAAACACAGAATTTTTTTTTTATTTATTAGCGATTAAAAAAGTTTATTTCTTTCTCTATGTACAATAAACATTTTTTAGTTACTATAAAAGGAACCAGATTAATTTTCTTTAATTCTTAATTTAACAATCAAGCTACCATTCAATTATTATTATGGTTTTAAATAAGAAGGTAATGAATCACTGATTCTGTCGCTCAAGATTGAAACAGAGTTCTTCCCATTACTTTTAATCGAATGGCTTTGGAATTTTACGTGTCGAGGTTTTTCCTGCAAGGCAATGGCTGCAGATTCCTTTTTTGGACTTTCTACATAAAAGGAACGAGCCCGCGGTCTTTTTATCTGATTAGTTTCTTTATTAAGCGTTAAGTTACTTTTTATTGTGTTATGTGAGTTATTTAACGAAGAAGAGTTTAAATTGGAGATATTTATATTTGGCAACGATTCTTTAATATGATTATTTACCTCAAGTTCTTTTGTGTTAAATACTTCACAGTCGACTTGCATGAACGTTATTTTTCCATTATGACCGGTATCTCTTGTTGGTAATAACAATGACATTTTCGGTCGAACGGAAATATTCATGTTAGATGACGGTAAAAGTACATGATCCACGTTTAAGGATAGAACATAAAAAGTATCATTTTTTTGTCTAATGTCATTCATTAAATTAATCTGTTCACTTTTACTTTTTAATTTTTGTTCTGTAGTATAATCTGTTTTTCTCTTTTTGGCTTGAACCTTAGTGGGAAAATTATTTACATTTAAAAGTACTTTGCGCTTAAAATTATTTTTATAACTTGTCATAGTATTATGATCCAAATAATCATTTGAAAGTTCAGAATGGTACATTTTATTTTTCCATGAAGACGAATTAAAATTACCGTTTGCCCATTTACGTAAATGTTGGGATATTTCATAGTACTCAGATGGATTTTGGTTAGACTTTGATGACCTGCAGAGGCCAACACAATTAGGCAATGACAAATTTTCCAAGGAAATTTTATTGTCGGAGGACGTCGTAATACTATTAGTATAATGAAAATTTTTTGTAGGTACATGTACGTTGAGGAAGTGTAATGGGGGTACATCTGATTGGCGTGAATTTGTATAAAAATTTGTATTAAACTCCTTTGCTCCCTCTTCCCAAAGTAGTCTGCGTCCACTTAATGTCGAATCTTTTACAATAGTTTCAGTCATACTATTGTCTTCATTTGTAATCGACGTTGTGAGAAAAGATTGCAAATTTCCTGCGTTTAAAGTAACCATAAAAGCCATGGCAAATAAGACAGCAACATTTTTTTTTACTGTTGAATTTAGGTTTTGATGTGCCATTTTTGCCCTTGGTACGACTTTTAGGTGAACATTTTTGTTGTTTACTGATAAAAGAGGGGAATGAACTACAATTTCTCCGCACTTTCTCTGGCAATTACAATTCTTTTTTAAAGAAATTAACTGCTGGTGCAACGTGACGTTTTCCTATAATATAAACATTTAAAAAATGTTAGTACCAATTGAAACAAATCTTATAATAAAATTTAAAGATTATGAACAAAAAAGGTTCAAAATAGTAAATTGTGTTCGCACAGATAAATTAATTATTTCTTAATGTGTCTGCAATACAACAGACCAATGCGAAAATTTTTTGGCAGTACTCTTGATATTTTTGACATTTTCATGATACACTTATTATAAACAAGAAAGTAAAACTAACTTCGGGCGGAGCCGGATAACCGGATATATATCGCTAAAATCGGATATCATAATATAACCAATTTATTACAATACAAAATCTAAAAAAAAGTCCCAAGCTTCTATCTTCAAGAACACCAAAGTTGGTATTTTTACCACATACCAATTCCGATCGTTCAGTTATAAAAGAGCTATAAGATATCGTCGGACGATCATTATGAAATTTGGTAGGTGGGAATAACTAAGCCCAAATAAATCTGTACGAAGTTTAAACTTTCTGTCTTCAAAAACACGAAAGTTGGATCATTTCCGATTTTTCAGTTATATGGCAGCTATAGGAGATAGTCGGGCGATCCTTATGAAATTTGGTACGTCGTATTATTTTGTAAAAATAGCATTCGTACAAAATTCGAACTCTCTAACTCTAAAAAAAAACCAAAGTTATACCATTTCCGATCAACCAGTGGTCGGCACGGCCCTATCCCGAGGGCATAAGAAATTTCTCTGCCCTCTGAAATTTCTTGATCAGGATCACCTCCTGAGTTGATATAAGCCGGAGTCTGTCTTAAGTTTTAAAGCTATCGTCTTGAAACTTTGCACACGCCCTTCTTTCCTTTGCACGCAGTATATAAGTCGAAACGGCCCGGCTCAATCAATAATATCCTCAGCAACTGATTGATCGGAAATGCCATAACTTTGGTGCTTTAGAGATAGAGAGTTGGGTTTTTTTTTTACGGATAGCAAACTCTATTTTTGGCAAAGTAATACGACATATCAAATTTCCATATCAAGGATGGGCCGACTATAGCTGTCATATAACGAAATGATCGGAAATAATCCAACTTTCGTATTTTTAAAGATAGAAGGTTAGAACTTTATTTAGATCCTTTTTTTTTTCCAATTGATACAACCAAAGATTATAAAGTACATAGATGGGACATCAGGGCCCAAAACGGTCAACTTTTTTCGTCGAGCTTGTTGGTGAGGGGGGAACGCACATACATGCGATTCTATTTTTAGAACTCTTTACATGTATGCGTCAAAAAATGTGTGCGCTAATGTATGTATGTGTGACTGCTCGCACGACGGCGTAAAAATTTTTTGGCGTCCAATTTTCATTTTCAATTTCCCATCGTTTCTATCTACAATGCGTCGATGTGATAAAGGAACAAATACTGCCTTTGTTCGCCACCGATCGAGTCAGGGTGGTAGCCTAATGCGTAGAGTAGTTGCTCTGTGTAAAATTTTTCAAGGTTCGAATCCTGTCTAAGGACATCGATGTTTTTATTTTTTTAATTATCTTTTTGCGCTATCTTTAAATTTAGTATTAAAGAAAAAAATTTAAAAGGATGACCGATAAATAAAATTCCAAGGGAGTCCGTCAGTCATTTTGTCATCCAACACGTCAGTCAGTATCCGCCAATTTCTCATAATTATAAACATAATTATTTTTACAACAATAGTTATAAAATTAAATTAAAAATAATAATAATAAAGTAAATATAAAAATTAAAAAAAAAAAAGGTAAATATAAAAATAATCATAAACCTAAAAACTTTTTAAAAATTGAAACAACCGCCCAGTAACAAAATCGAGCCCAGGACCCCAAGGATAAGAATCGCACGCTTTCCATTTAGGCTACCCTCCATGTTGATCTATCGGTACTTAAAGTTGGCATTAAAGAAAACGCGAGAATCCATCCGAGCTGAAGAGTGAAGATAGTGGAAGATATTTCTGATCTTTTTGCTCTCACACTGGTTCGATTAGAACGTTTCAAACTTTCATCGTTCCAAAAATGTTACTTTCTAAAAATAGAATTCGCTCTCTCTCTTTCTCATCTGCCAGCCGTTTGTCGTGGAACCCGCTCTCAAATATTTTCATTTTACAGCGGGTTCCACGACTCGGCTCAATATGCCGTAGAACCCGCACTTATAAGGATTTTTACAGCGGGTTCCACTACGAACTGAGGCAATTTTAAGGTGATTTTAGGGTCATTTTAAAATTTTGTATTTTTCTTGATTGGATTATAAATTTTGTTAAAAAGTTTAAAACAATAAAAATATAATATAAATAGATTTAAAATAAAAAAAAAAAAGTGGATTTCCCTTGCCTGATTTGAACTCATTTTACTCTGCACATCAGCCAAGCACTCTACCACTAGGCTATCCCTAAATCGTTGTCCCGCGAAAAATTTCTCAAACTGAGCTAGTCGCGCAATGGAACCCGCTCGTTTCACCGGGTTCCAGCGCTGGAACCCGCCATAGAAAATTTTTCTTTGTATGAGATGTCCTATCTATGTACTTTATAATCTTTGATACAACCTACCAAATTATATCAAAATCGATCGACTATATCATATAGCTGCCATATAACTGAACGATTGAAAATGTTATTCCCCAACTTTGGTATTTTTGGAAATAGAAGCTTGGGACTTTTTTTTAAATATCTATATATATAAAAATGCTCAGTTCGTATCTTCGTAATTTATAGACTTGAAAAGTTCTGAACCGTTTAAGCCAAAATTTTTACACAACATGCGTTGAGGTTCCAGCTCGGTTTATGTCTACTTTTGATGTTGATAGCTTATCTGCGTTTGCGAATATATCAGTTTTTTCATTTTTTTTTCACGTTTCCCCGTGCACCTACTTTTCTATTTAGGCAGACAGCTAAGAAAAAAATGTCAAATGAAAATGTCAAATGTCAAAATGTCAGAAACGAAGTCATCCCACACAAGAAGTCGAATTTTGGTCGTCTTACTCGCAATAAAAAAGCAAAAAGACGTAACATTTCGAATATGACTGACGAAGAGCGGGCCTCCATCCGAAAGAATGAGCGGCTGAGAGCAATGCGGATGCACAAAGATTAGCTTCAGCTTTAGAACATAGCTTTAGCTCTTGCTTCATCTGGAATCGCTGCGACATTGTTACATGGTGGGAGGACTGCTCATTCAGCGCTGAAGTTGCCATTGAACGTGCAAATCATCGAGACTCCTACGTGCAATATTTCCAGAGCATCTGTCATGGGAAAAGTATTCATCTCATAGTTTGGGATGAATGCACGATGGCACATAAAAAGTCCCTGGAGGCTCTCGATTGATCATTGCGGGATTTGCGTGGAGCTGTCCAACCATTTGGAAATGCGTTAATATTGCTCGCAGGGGATTTCAGACAAACGTTGCCTGTGATTTCCCGATCGACACCAGCTGACGAGATAAATGCTTGCCTGAAATATTCTATATTATGGCAACATGGTCGTACATTACAGTTCAAGACGAATATGGGTGCCCAGTTACAGAATGATGACTCAGCCGACGTATTCTCACGACAGCTACTGGACATTGGGAACGGAAAGCTGCCAGTCAATGAGACATCGAGAAAAATAGCATTGCCCAAGAGTTTCTGTTATTTAGTTACATCGAAGGAAGGACTTATCCAAAAAGTATTCCCCAATATCCGAATAAATTATAGGAATCACTATTGGCTCAGTGGACGAGCGATTCTCACTGCCAAGAACAAAGATGTCTACCAGCTCAATCATGTAATCCAATCCAGCATAGAAAGTGACGAAATTACATATAAGTCGATAGACACCGTTGTGGAGGCAGAGGAAGCAGTTATTACCCTAAGGAGTTTCTAAACTCACTTTATCTGCCTGGAATGCCACCACACATATTGAAATTAAAAATAGGTGTGCCGATTATCATGCTCCGGAATATGAATCAGCAGAAACTCTGCAACGGTACGAGACTCGCAGTCAAGAACTTGATGAACAACGTTGTAGAAGAAACGATCATAGGTGGTCCTTTTAAAGGTGAAGATGTCCTCATTCCTAGGATTCCTATGTTCGGAATTCCAGTTCAAGGAATACGGAACATACGGAACGGAATACCGTTCCAGTTCAAGAGATTGCAGTTTCCACTTCGTTTTGCGTTCGCAATGACCATAAATAATGCTCAAGGTCAATCTCTGGAATTGTGTGATTTGGATTTGAATGCAGATTGTTTTTCACACGGACAATTACATGTTGCGTGTTCCCGTGTCGGAAAACCAAATAATCTTTATATTTACGCGGAGAATGGAGAAACAAAGAATATTGTTTACCCACAAGTCTTACAGAATTAAATTAATTTGAAAATTATTCTTTTTTGTTTGACTTATTTCTTATGCGTGCAACCACAATATGCCACAGCGAAACGTGGCAGGGTACTGTTAGTATTACAATAAATTTATTTATTTTATTATGAAATTCTACTAAGTATCGGCCTATTATATGAGTTATTTTCGATATATAACCGATTTTAGCTGCAAGGGGATATCAACACCGGCTCCGCCCCAAGTTAGCATTCCTTCCTCATTTTTTTTTTAATTTTTTCTTCCTATGGGTTACATTAGCCCAATAAAAAGAATTAAATCGAAAAATCTTGTTTCATTCGTGAGTTGTTAATTTAAGCTAACACAAGTGGTCGCCTGGACCATAGTACGTAACGTAACGTAATTTTAAGTAACGGCCTTAAGTAACGGTTTCTATTCGAATTGATGATGGTTAATGTCTTTTGTATCGCTGTTGGAAATCGCGTCGATACGTTAAGGTGAGGGGCTTGATTAACAGTGCTTTTAAGGATACTGAGCAATGTTTTCATTTGAAGTGTCTTCATGAATCTTAATTGGCTTTTTCCAACCAGCATCAGGCGACTATATGACCGACTTGTTCTGGCAATTCTGGTAGGATCCGTAGAGGCAGTTTTTTCCAAAATCATAATTGACTAATTGACTAGATTGACTTCGGTTTGACTGAATTTGAATTAGTTTTTCAAAGTTATTCCTTACAAAAAAATAACATTATTTTACGTTAAAAATTAAATTATAGTAAAACTCTTGTTTGGGAACTATCGCTTAGTTATTACTTTTGGCTCATATTGCCATCTTTATATTTTCTATATCCATTAGACCTAAGATCCAAACAATGTATATACACTAGGAATAAGAACCACCTATGGCAACATTGCCAATTTTCCTTAGTACCAAGTAGACAGCGAAACAATCAAGAACAATAAAATATACAGTCCACTGAAAAAAAGCTCTACGCCCTCTAAAGGCTAAAGGCCTCTACAAGGGCTCTCTACCTAACTTTATTTTTGCCGCTGTTTTTGCTTTATTGTGTCCCAGCTGATGTTCTTCCGGGCATTTTTCCTTCAAAATGCGCCAGTCTGGTTGGTTCCATTTAAGTCCTCACGTTCCCTTGTCCAATTCGTGTCCGTTTCGATATGCGAATGGTCGTCAACGGGTTGGGGGGGTGGTTGGTTTCTTCTCTTCTCTTCTTGTATTAGTTTCGTTAATCAATTGTTTTTTCAGTTGATCCGGTGATTAGCCAGGTGCAACCTATCCCAGAGGTGGGGCTGCCACCTGTCGATATCTGGGAATACCGTTTTTCGACATCACATGTTTAGTAGCTTCGGAAAAGAGACCACTAAACATAATGAAGCCGAAAACCTTTGGAGGTCATGATTGCCATGAGTGGGGTTCGAATCCACGACCCATCGCTTAGCGCGCAGCTACACTACCCACTAGGCTATGGGCCCCCCTAACGCATTTAGGATCATTAATTGGTCCTTTGACCCGGATGTTTTTTGTTGTTTTCTGTGCATTGGTTTTCACGGTAATTGTTCTTCCACATCGGTGGAGGTGTCTTCGCGGCTGGAGCATCTCAACACAACATGAAAGGAATTCATTCGATTTGGTGATGAAATAGCTGTTCTAGACGAAGTAGATGGCTATGTGGATCCGGAGCATGACAACGCATTCTACGAGGGAAAGTACCTACGGGCGCATTTATTACTTTCGGCGATGGGAGGTACAAGACCCCATCCACTGTGAACAGCGAGAACGTCAGCATCGGGCTGCAAAGCAACAACGACGCAATAATCAGTTTGCTACAACAACAACAACTATTGTTCGAGCAGTTGGAGGCAGATCGAGCCACTACAAACTTGCCAAGACCTACAAGTGGTGACGTCAGTGCGGTACCGCACCAATGGTAGAGGCACCAGCTCAAAGCGAATGGCTTAAAACTCAAATCAACCGGTTCGCTGGCAACTATTTGGAGTGGTCAGCTTTCAAAGACAATTACGAGAGCAAAATTCACAACAAGGAAAATTTGACAAATACGCACAAATTTCATCATCTGAAATCTCTTCTAATCTACGAAGCTGCGAACTTGGTGCGACATCTAATTATTACGGATGCAGCTTACAACACAGCGTGGGAGCGACTTAATGAAAGATATAATCGTCCACGGCACATCGTGAATTCATTTATGGAGCAGATTATGAAGCTGCCAAAAACAACAAGGTCTGATGCAACCTTGCGGAAGGTGTCAGACAGCGCAAACGAAATCGTGCGTGGTCTAGATGCCATTGAGGAAACAGAACGAGACTGTTGGATCATCCACTTGGCGTTGGAAAAATTGGACACAGATACTCGACGCAGGTGGATCGAATGCAGTGTGGAGTCAGACTCACCCACACTAGAGGAATTCTTCAAATTCTTGGATTCGCGTTGCGAGGAGCTGAAGCTAAGCAAACGCGAAACAACTGGAGTTTGTTGAAACGGCAGCCTCTATTCACACAGGTCACACAGACAAAGATGGTCACACATTCGTTGTTCGCGATTGTTGGAAACAAGTGCATCAGAACATCGTCTGTATGGATGTCCACAATTTTTGGGTATGTCTGCAGGACAGAGAGTATCGTTTGCCAAGGAGAAATCTTTATGCTAAAATTCTCTGAAGCCGGGTCAGCCATGGGGTCAGAAAATGCAAATCGACGTTCAACTGCAGACAATGTAACGGTAAGCACCATACACTATTGCATCTGCAAGGTACGCAACACGCAATTGGTACAATCGCTGAAACTGGTGAGGATCAGAATGATCCTAACGCACATATCTCACCGGTCCCTATTAGTCACGTCGCACAAACAGATGGCAGCAATTCAATGTGCACAAGGCACTGCAAGTTCAACACAATCACATGGATGGAACAGAAGCACCCTGCCCACGGCTATGGTCAAAGTTCCAAACGCTTACGGGGATGTGGTATCATGCCGACTCCTTTGGACACAGGCTCAGAACTGTCATCTGTATCTGAACGCTGTATACACGCACTTGAGTTGGCCATCCCGCATATTGCTCACGGGTCTCCCGGATGCTTACGGATTCCTACCTACCACATCATCCTGTATTGGGTCGGAAACTCAGAGTAGTCTTCGACGGTTCATACTCTCGATCGGACGTAGTATTCAGTGAGACCTGTTTGCTGTGTGCCTGCGGTCACGTAAGCAGAGAAACGTATTTTTAGCGGACATAGTCAAATGTTCCGTCAAATCTGGGTGAGCGAAAAAACATAGAAACTTTCAAAGAATTGTATAGCGAGATGATCCGTCAGATCAAACACTTCCAACTTTGGAACGTATGGAACATCATGCGCACCTTTCTTAGCAGTTTACTGAAGCAACTGGCTGCTGACCACCAGAAGGAGTTTCCAACTGCAGCAAAAATCTTGATGGAAGACTTCTATGTGGATGACGTTTTCAGTGAGGATGAGCTGCAACGCAATCGGGTCGAACTCGTCCAACTCGTCCTGTGCTAAGCTAGAGCTCGGGAAATGGGTATCGAATACCAAATACATTGAATCGGAGGATAAAAAGGGTTCCTCGCACTCATCGGTAAAGGTTGTAGGGCTGCGTTGGCACCCTAAGAAGGACTGTGAATCTAACAAAGAGTCCAAGCTGCACCAAGAGTCAAGTAATTGACGCAAGTGTTGCGGGTGTGTCACGCATATTCGACCCTCTCGGTTTATTAGCACCAACCGTAGTTCAATTCAAAAAACTATTTCAAAAACTCTGCCTGTTGAATTTGAATTGGGACGACGAAATACTGAACAAATTAGCCGACAAGTGGCACGACAAGTAACTCATCCACGAAGGCATACGCAGGCGTAGTGTACAGTCGAATGGTTAAGGACGATGGAACTATTTTGGTAGCCATACTTGCAAAAACAAGGGTGGCATCTTCAAAGCAACAACCTCTGTCACGCCTGGAACTGTGCGGTGCACTTCTTCACAACTTTTGCAATCCATCAAGGCTGGATTAAAACACAAGGATATGACAATCTATGCATGGAGTGACTCCACAATAGTTCTATCATGGCTAGCGTACTCACCAGCCCAACTAAAGACGTTTGTTGGGAACCGCACCGCCGAGAACTTGGAAACCATCCCTAAGCATGCATGGCGGCATGAGGACTCAAAATCGAACCCAACGGATTGTGCATCCCGGGGCTTGGGAGTATCCGAGCTCATTGACTTCCAATTGTGGTGGAAGGGTCCTTCATGGCTGAGGGACAAAGATCAATTTTTAGTAAAGACGAACAATTCTCACAACTGTCAGACAAACGCATTCAAAGCGAGATCAAAACCAACTGCCTAGCTACGCAGTAATTGTCACGACGGACAATCTTTTGACAATCTTTTTGCTTATACACACGCTTGGGTTTGTTTTGCGATTCATTCATCGCATAAAACACCCATCTTCGAAACGAACATCCACTTCTCTCACCTTTGACGAGATCAAGTCGGCAAGAGTCCGATGGCTGCAACACGCTCAATCTGGGTTTCAACAGGACTTCCAGCTACTACTCGCTAACAAGCCTCTCAAAATTGGTAAAGCTCTCACCGATCATCGACAAGGACAACCTGCTCAGAGTGGGAGGACGAATCCAACCCTCACAGTTGTCGGCAGAGGTAAAACATCCCACTTTTCTTCCAAAGGCTCATCGGATCACCTTTCTGATAATAGAACATGAGCACCGAGTCAACCTGCATCCTGGAGTCTCATCTCTCTTCGTCATTGTCCGGCAACGATATTGGATTTTCGGCGCACGGAATTTGATACGCAAAATCACACACAACGGTTTGGCATGCTTTCGACAAAGACAACACACAATGCATCAACGTATAGCAGATCTACCCAGCGTAAACACTGGATGCGACTAGGCAGGACTCATTGTTCTGAAGGACGCTAAGGTGCGCAAGCCGCGCATCAACAAGGGATACTAATGTCTATTCGTATGTATGGTTACGTCTGTGATCCATCTACAACTTGTCACCGACTTATTTACCGAAACATATCTGACATATTTTCTCTATACGAGGCAAATGTACACGCATGTACAGCGACAACGGAACAAATTTCATTGGAGCCAGGCGATCCCTCGATGAAATGAAGCAGCTACTGAGCTCAACACAACACAAGGATCACGTAGTGAACTCTCTAGTAGACGAAGGTATCCAATGGACCTTCATCCCACCGCGTGCTCCACATTTGGGAGGAAAGTGGGAATCAGCAGTTCGATGTGTCAAACTACATCTTCGACGAGTCATTGGCAGCAGCACACTAACGCATGAGCAAATGCGCGCATTGCTGGCACAGATCAGTGCGGTTGTCAACTCACGACCCACTTCGGATACAGATGGTCACTATCTGTCCCCAGCCCATTTCCTGATCGGGCGACCATTTACGACGATCCCGGAGGCGGATCTTGGACACATTCCTGTGGGCCGTTTGGGATACAGGCAGAGTATCCAATCGATATACCAAGGCTTTTGGAAACAAGCTTCTGTTTAGGCTGTCGGTTGCCTAAACTGCGAAAAACTTTTAACCTCCATCGGTTCCGGTAGAGGTTGTGGTTGAAAGTTTGGTCCCATTGAAAAATAAGGTTTTTTATTTGGTTATTTCACCAGCTTGAATGGTAGTGGTTCCGCTTGAATTTTGGTTTTGGTTATGTCTGGTTTTTTGTCTCTGTTCTTCCCTATCTTCTAGACACCTGGCATAATTAGTAGCAAGAAACTAACTTTCATAATTGGCAAGGCAATCAACTAGTCTGCTAGAGTAAACAACAACATCTTCTTCCCTATCCTTAGACATCTGGCATAATTAGTAGCAAACAACTAACTTTCATGATTGGCCTCAACTTCCTGGGCCAGCGCCAGAGCTGAAGGCAATCAACTGGTCTGCTAGAGCAAACAACAACAGTGACTCAGTGACTTTTTCGTCACTAACTTTCGACATAAATGCACGTAGTGCATCCATTCTTTATTTACCATTGATTTACTCATTGATTTCAATCCGGAATGATTTCGATTTCTTTATAAATTTTTATCAAAGGTGTTTGGATTTGAATGTTATTTAGTTTTAGAGATATTGTAGCGATGTGTTGTTCAATTTTATTTTTTGTGCTTTGTGCAAAAATTGAATACTCATTGCAGTTCTTTTATATATATCCTGTTTCTAGCTTTAGCTTTCCTTTTTTGTTTTAACGTAATTTTAATTTACTTTAGACTAACTTAGTTTATTTAATTTCTCTGATGACCAGTGGGCTTTGGGTTATATTACAGAAATAACATCGATTCTTTGAACTTATTTGAGGTTGTTTGCTTCTTATCAAATTAAGCACGATAACGTGATCCATCTAAAAAAATTGCAGGTATTGCAAAGGCTGGGCTTTGGTGGTAATCTGTGCACAGACAAGGATTTAAAGCTTTGTATATTTTTTAATTTTTCGTTGGGCGCCAGTTATTTTTTGGTGTTGTTTTTTATTTATCCGTTCGTTGTCAAACTTACACTATTTTAAGATATACCAGAAAAAATGTATGTCCGATCCTACATTTACCGAACCTAATGAAATTTAGGTCGTATTAATTGTCAAAAAACGAACCGGGTACCGGGTATAACAAAGTCCGAGTCTTCTATCTTCAAAACCTCAAGAGTTGCTTTATTTCCGATCGTTTGGTCATAAGAAGGCCTAAGAATTAAGCCTGCCGATCCTAATGAAATTTAGTAGGTAATTAAGCCTGCCGATCCTAATGAAATTTAGTAGGTAATATCAATTGTCAAAAAACGATCCCTGCAGTACTAAAATTTATGTCGCCAACTTTTTTTTGAATACCAGAGGTCGCAAATAACAGTTAACTTTTTTTCCTTAAGGGGCCGATCCACAGGCGAGCATGTTCGCCAACACGTTCGCCTACTTGAATTTCATTTTCCCACTAACTAGAGCCAACATGCGTGCGAACATCATTTTTCGATAAATTTTCAAACAATCAACATGTCAACGGACAACGACAGCGGCACTGTAATTGTACTTATGGCAATAAATATTTGCTTAGAAAAAAAAAAAAAAAATTAATCAAAAAAAAGGAAGCACAGTATGTGGATGAAGAAATTGTACGCAAAGCGGCAAAAATGGAAAAATGATGTCCTGGAGAGATATCCGCCGTGAACGCAAGTCCTGCTATACTCGCAAATTCGGAGGTGGGTCACTGATGGTATGGGCCGCATTTGGACACGCCGGAAGATGCTCTATGTGTTTTTTATTAACACGAGTGAATTCTCAGATGTACATAAGACTAATGAACGACGTTTTGATACCTTTCAGAGAAACTTATTTTGAGAAAAAGTTAATTTTTCAACAGGAAATGCATCCACGTATCCAAAGTGTCAAAGCAGTTTTTGAGGATTAAAAAATTGAACTTTTGGGGTGGCCAGCTTGTAGTCCCGACCTAAAAATCCGATTTATAATGTGTGGGGTATACTCTAAAATAGAGTATACAGCAATGGACGACAGTTTATAAATTGGCACAGCTAAAGAAGGGTTTTGTTGAAGAATAGGCCAAAATTGTCGAAAAACATTGCAGGATTTGGCTAATTTAATGTCTAAAAGCTTGGCTGAAGTCATTTCAAAGCACGGACGCAATACTCACTATTAGGTAAGAAAATACATTTTTTTTCTACAATTATACATTTTTTTTAAATTAATTTCTTTACAGTGTGCCAATAATTACGTGTTACTCCACGTGTACCGAGAATAAAAACTTCTTGACGAGGTAAAATACCAATACAAACCAGCATGACACGCCAAAAATTTATAATACCACCTTTGGTGACATAAAAAATTGTATATAAAATTATATAAAAGTATATGTACAAAAGACATATAAATAACATATAAATATATATTACATATATACATATAAATAATTATACTCACTTCTTGAAGCTCGTAATTTTCTTTTTCCAGTTTATTTAGTCGAGCCTCTAATGACACAACATATTCTTTTCTCTTTTTACGTGATAAAGAAGCTGATTGCCTGTTCTTCATCATACGTTGTTGTTTCTTAATCATTTTTTCATCTAATACATTTTTTATAACAAATTCATTTTTAAAATCACTTTGGACTTGGATAGGTATTTTTTTGATTTTATTATCAGTGTATTTTGGTATTTTTATTTGGTCGTACAACTTCTTACCCGATTTATTTATTTGCGATGCTTCTTTAATTTTTTTCTCCGCAACAATAATTGGTGTGGGTGCAACCTCAAAAAAATGTTGTATTGGAAACATATTATCAACTGATTTTGCTTTTTGCACCTTTTCATCCTTAGGAAGTGCGAACACAGATGTAGTTTCCAGCATACAGGGTTCTTTAACTATTGATGATGAAGTTGAAGATGATTTTGGTAACAGTTTTCCTTTGTTATTGTTAATTATTTTGACATTACTACTATTTTCCACCAAACCTTTTGGGGTTTTATGTTTGTTTTCGAATTCACCCTTGATATGTTTGTGGAGAATATGCTGTGAAACTTCGGATATATCACTCTGTATTCCACTAGTTGAGCTGCAACTTGAACTACTACAACTAGAAACTGGAGATGGAGTATTACGAATAGTCATTTCATTTTGTTTTTGTTTGTATTCTAAAAAGCTTTCGAGGCCATCTGAAGATAAAGAAGAACTTCGTAGCAAGCAAGATGCCATAGACGGTGATGTATTTGGGTCCAAATAATAATCACCATTTATCTGGTTTGATTTTGGAAAACATTCAGAAAATATGACTTCATTTTCAACATCTAACATAAAATCATGCAAATCCAAGGAAGTGTCGATTTGCGACGCAGTTAAATTTAATGCATCTGGAGTAACTGTTGGTGGCAAAAAAGAAAAATCTAAAAAAATAAAAACCATGTTAGTAAATAATAATATTTATATTTAACTAAACAAGAAGGGAAAAGCAGTTGCAGTTAGGTCACAATTTTTATTAAACGATATATATTAAAAGCAAGAAAGGAAAGCTAACTTCGGATGGAGTCGAAGTTGATTTACCCTTGCAGTTAAAACCGGATATATATCGCAAACATCGGATATAGTTGGCCGATCCTTATGAGAATATCATAATAAAACCAAATTATTACAATAAAATACTGTCCTCAAACTAACATCAACCTTACAAACGGATCACCTATATCAGTAATACTATTCTTAATAGCCAACAATAAACTTACAAATACCATAGCTTTACATAGCTTTACATTATAATAAATTGCCAAGAAAACAGAAACAAAAACCTTAACTAAGACTACATTTTAAATAATATAAACAATTGGTGCTCATATTCCGGAGCATCCCTTTCCCTAGCAAAGTGCCAACACCTACAAATTTGCAAAAAACTTGCAAAAAAAAAAAACAAGAAAGGAAAGCTAACTTCGGGCGGAGCCGAAGTTGATATACCCTTGAAGCTAAAACAGGATATATATCGCTAAAATCGGATATAGTTGGCCGATTCTTATGGGAATATCATAATATAACCAATAAATTACAAGACAAAATCTAAAAAAAATCCCAAACTTCTATCTTGAAGAACCCCAAAGTTTGTATTTTTACCAAATACCATTTCCGATCGTTCAGTTATATGGCAGCTATAAGATATAGTCGGCCGATCCATATGAAACTTGATACGTCGTATTATTTTTCCAAAAATAGAATTCATAGAAAATTCCAACTTTCTAGCTCGAAAAACACTGAAGTTATACCATTTCCGATCAATCAGTTATATGGCAGATATAGGATATAGTCGGCTGATCCTTATAAAATTTGGCATGTTGTATTATTTAGCCAAAAATAGCAATCGTACCAAATCCGAATTCTCTAGCTTTAAAAACACCGAAGTTATAGCATTTCCGATCAATCAGTTATATGGCAGCTATAGGATATAGTCGGCCGATCCTTATGAAATTTGGTAGATCGTATTATTTTGCCAAAAATAGCTTCCGTACAAAACTCTGTAACTCTAAAAACACCAAAGTTATACCATTTCCGATCAATCAGTTATATGGCAGCTATAAGATATAGTCGGCCGATCCCGGCCGTTCCGACTTATATACTGCGTGCAAAGGAAAGAAGGGTGTGTGCAAAGTTTCAAGACGATAGCTTTAAAACTGAGAGACTAGTTTGCGTAGAAACAGACAGACGGACAGACGGACATGCTCATATCAACTCAGGAGGTGATCCTGATCAAGAATATATATACTTTATAGGGTCGGAGATGTCTCCTTCACTGCGTTGCACACTTTTGACCAAAATTATAATACCCTCTGCAAGGGTATAAAAATTTGCAACTGTACTTGTACTATAACCTACAACAACATACAAATACCCACCGTGACGGTGGGCTCGCTTAAAATCCTAGGATTACCAATTACCAATAAATACAAATGGAACACACATAAACTCACTCATACCCTCACTCCACCAAAAACTAAATATAATAAAATGCCTATCCAGCTATAAATTTTATTGCAATACCCACACACTCCTTCACGTCGCTAAAGCAACGGTCATCGCTAAGCTGGAATACGGTTTGTTACATTACGGACACTTACCCAAAAGCACCTTAAACAAATTAAAAAACCCGTTCAATGCTGCTCTTCGACTATCCTCTGGAGCCTACCAAACCACCCCCATAACTAACTTAACGAGTCCAATATTCTCACAATAGGGCTAATACGAGGCCTACGAACAGCCAAACTTACCAAGAACTTAATTTTTTCCAGAGACACACCCATACACAAATTGGTTAAGCACCGAAAAATCAGAAAAAACCTAACCACCATAGACCGAACAATACAACTCTGCCACTCACTAAACTTACCATACCAACCACAAAAACTTCAAAAATTCAATCCACCTTGGGAGATCCCCAATCTCATAAATACAACATTCAGAATTCATAAGAAACAAGCAACATTCCCAGACACATATAGAAAAATATACGTACATACCAAAGACACAAAGTCATCCAAGTTCATATTCACAGACGGATCAAAAATAAATTATACAATAACGTACGCAGTCACAACAGAAAACATAAAATATGGTATGCTCCCCCATAATCATCAGTACTCTCCGCCGAAATAATAGCCATCCAAGAAGCAATTGATCAAGTCAAAAGTTTGAGGGGTAAATTCATGATTTGCTCTGACTCCCTCTCAGCAATTGACTCCATAGCAAAGACTAACAATAATTACTTTTATTCAAACAAAATCAGATCACTTCCAATAAAGCTTGCACCAAAAAAAAGTATTGTGGATTCCTGGCCATGTAGGCATAGCGGGCAACGAGCTAGCCGACGAAACCGCTAAATCAGCAGCGAAAATCCCTCTTATTTTCACCCCAAACATCAGTCAAAACATTTAAGGTCAGAATTATCGACAAGACAGGAAAAAAACTTTCAAAAATGCAGCCATAAATAAAGACAACACGAACATCGACAAATACATCACCTCTTTTAGCCCAAAATCGAGTAGGCTCGACCAAATGAAATAATATGCCTCAGACTAGGCCACACAAAACTTACCCACGAACACTACTACAAGCAGAACCAAACATCCCCATGCCCCATAGGACCCAACACCATATCCCACCTTCTCAACTCATGCCCATAACTCCACCCTATAAAACACTATCTTTAAAAACAAAACCCACTTAACCTACTAAACGATCTAAACCCAGATAACCTTCATAAAATAATATCTTTTCTAAAAGAACCAAATTTGTTCCACAAAATATGAAGTGCATCCCAACACCAAAATCAGAAAATTGTAACTAAGTTATTCATAACCTAAGACCTGAAACATGTATTAAATCTCATTATCAACTGTACTTAAAAGCCAAAGGCTTCGCAGCCAGTGCTATACTAGGTTAGTTTAGTTTTGTAAACTGCTCTACCTTTAATAATAATAATTTTAAGAAAAGACTGACTATTTATGTTGCATACCAAAAACTTTCAACGAGTTGGCTACATTTACGAAATCCGAAGCTAAACTCAGATGGTCATACTCAAAAGCTTGCGAAGAAAAAAGGGAAGTCGATAGCCACATAACTTATTGATCGGAAATGCTATTTCGTTGGTGTTTTTAGAGTTAGAGAATTCATATTTCGAACGAATGCTATTTTTGGGAAAATAATACGACGTATCAAATTTCATAGCGATCGGATGACTTCATTCTATACTTTCATTTCCCAACTTTCGTGTTTTTGAAGACAGAAAGTTTAAATTTCTGAAAGTTGTATTGCAGAGACATTAAGAAATAATTAATTTATCTTTGCAAACACAATTTACTATTTTGAACCTTTTTTGTTCATAATCTTTAAATTTTATTTTAAGATTTATTTCAATTGGTACTAACATTTTTTTAATGTATATATTATAGGAAAATAATGTACAAGGTGTGTATCAAAAGTTTCCAAACTTTTCAAAAAGAAAAAAAACTACAAAATAGTTTGGAATGAAACTTTGCATTTATTCAAAATAGTCTCCCTCCGACTCAATACAACGATTTGCACGATTTAAAAGTGATTCGAATGAGTGTTTTAGCTCGTCAACCGGGATGGCCTTGAGTATGTCGGTCGTCGCCTTTTCAATGGACTTTATGTCATCAAAATATCTTCCTTTCATTGCCAATTTTAATTTTCCGAATAGGAAAAAGTCACACGGAGCTAAATCAGGTGAATATGGTGAGTGGTTGACGGTAAGAATGTGATTTGAATGTGATTCGAATGCTGAATGCGAAGCGCCTTTTCGTGCTCTTTGAGTGTGTGTGGAACAAACCGTGCACAAACCTTCCGCATACCCAAATGCTCAATCAAAATGCGATGAATAGACTTATAGGATATCTCCAACTTAGTACAAGGTAGTTCTTCGCGTTCTTCTTTATGCTAACGGTACTACAGATTGGGAGCTGATAAGAAACCAATGTACGCCGCAATATTAGTATATATAAGAGAAAAATTGTGTGTAGTCAAAACAAAATTATCCCTATTAAAACTACAGTAGTATAGAAAACAAAATTTGCACATCAATTTTGCTGAGGTATTAATTTATGCCAGCATATGGGGTCGTCTGACCATAGCACACTGGGGAAGTGTTTTTACGGCATAAATGTGTTGTTAAAAATTTTTTAAATTTTTAATATTTAAGTGTTACCGTATTAATAATAAACCAAAATTGTACGTTACATACTAAAAATGGTATTTGGTATGATGGAATGGTATGACGTTTCGTATTTGCATTTGGCTTCATTTTGTATTGTGTTTTCAAATTAATTTTTTTTTACAAATTAAGCACAAATCAATAAAATTTAAAATAGATAGTATGTGCTCCAGGCTTATTCTATTTATTAATACTAAAATTTTGCCAAATTCGTGCATGTCTTTCTAACAATTTGTAATTAAAGCAAGTGGTGTCCGGACAAAACTTTCGTAATGAAATTTCAACTTTGGAAAGAGTTTTAAAAAAATGTTTAGATTCGATCAGTGAGTGACAAAAATAGTCTTGCTTACAAAAATAGTAAAAAACTTGTATAACACTAGAAAAATAACCCCATACAAATATATTGCCTCGTTTGCAAGTTTTTAATAAATGACACAAAAACAGAGCAACTCCTTACGATTTACTGCAAATAAAAAGACCGACCACGCCTATTTTTTTTTTTGTAATACCTAAAACTACCATCATTGTCATAAAAAGGAAAAAAACAAATTTTGTTTCCTTTAATACTTTTAATATTAACAAAAAAAAAAAAAAAAAAGAAAGGAAAGCTAACTTCGGGCGGAGCCGAAGTTGATATACCCTTGCAGCTAAAACAGGATATATATCGCTAAAATCGGATATAGTTGACCGATTCTTATGGGAATATCATAATATAACCAATAAATTACAAGACAAAATCTAAAAAAAATTCCAAACTTCTATCTTAAAGAACCCCAAAGTTGGTATTTTTACCAAATATCATTTCCGATCGTTCAGTTATATGACAGCTATAAGATATAGTCAGCCGATCCATATGAAACTTGATAAGTCATATTATTTTTCCAAAAAAAGAATTCATAGAAAATCCAAACTTTCTAGCTCGAAAAACACTGAAGTTATGCCATTTCCGATCAATCAGTTATATGGCAGATATAGGATATAGTCGGCTGATCCTTATGAAATTCGGCATGTTGTATTATTTTGCCAAAAATAGCATTCGTACCGAATCCGAATTTTCTAGCTTTAAAAACACCGAAGTTATAGCATTTCCGATCAATCAGTTATATGGCAGCAATCTGAACGCTGTAACTCCAAAAACACCAAAGTTATACCATTTCCGATCAATCAGTTATATGGCAGCTATAGGATATAGTCGGCCGATCCCGGCCGTTCCGACTTATATACTGCGTGCAAAGGAAAGAAGGGTGTGTGCAAAGTTTCAAGACGATAGCTTTAAAACTGAGAGACTAGTTCGCGTAGAAACGGACAGACAGACAGACGGACAGACGGACAGACGGACATGCTCATATCAACTCAGGAGGTGATCCTGATCAAGAATATATATACTTTATAGGGTCGGAGATGTCTCCTTCACTGCGTTGCACACTTTTGGACAAAATTATAATACCCTCTGCAAGGGTATAAAAACTAACAAAAAGAGGCGGACCACACTCATTTTTCAAAATATCTTTATTTCTTTATTAATAACTTAATTAAAAAAAAAAAACAGAATTTAAAAATGTTGATTTGTTTTTAAGTTTTTAATTTATGCCACAAAAACGGCAAATTCCCCACTGTGCATAGTGGCCTGGTATAATTCTCACCAAAAGAATGTTGTTGCATACTTTTGGGTTTGGGGAAATAATAACTGAATAAATTCAGTAGGGAAACAGAATAAAGTTTAAGCCTAGTACTCTGACGACGAAAATCCGATGTCACACGTGTGCTAGCGAAATTGCTCTTTATTTGGCTACCGAGCTAGTGTGACCAAAAAAATTAAGGAAAAGGGTAATACTGAACAGCTCTTGTTTGTAAACAAAAAACAAATAAGCAAAAATGAATTCAAACTGATTGGATTTTGGTGTTTTCTTTATGTATGACGCCGCTAAGGAGCTGATTAGGAAAAAGGATACTGGGTCAAAATCAAAATCAAAATCAATCACAAATCATTTCAATGCCATTTTATGGAATTAAAATGCCCCTTGTGGGCCAAATCCCATATTATGGGCTTCGCCTTGACCGCATTAATTAGCTTGACTTTATCCTCGCGGGCCGAACATTTTTCGGTCCAACAAATTTTTTCTCTCAATTTTCGATACATGTTTTGGCTATCAAAAGAAATCAAATGAATTCTTTTTACACCCCAAAATCAGCTGTTTATTTTTTTTGATCCGGCAACGCCGTTCAATTTGATAGCCATAATTTTCGTCGTCAGAGTACCGGCAAAATCTAGGTGTCAAAAATTTTCTCTTCTTCCTTTTTTCACACGGTTTTTGATATATGGAGTTTGGCCGCTGTCACACGAGGACAGCGGATTTTCGTCGTCAGAGTACTAGGCTTTATAAAAAAGTGATTGGAGTAACGCTACAAGATTTTAGTTTTGGGAGCGAGAGTGGGCGTGGGAAAATGTTGATCTGCGGGGGTACAATAGGTGTCCCAGTTCCAAATCTAATAATTCGATCCTTTATAGTCTCCAAGATCAAAATGTTGACACTTTAATGTGGGAATCGGGATAAATTCTGTAAAAATCTGCCGATGACTGATTTTTGGCTGGGAAAAAAATTTGAAACATACTCGAACAGAAAGGGTATTATAGGAGTCTCCATGCCAAATCAGCCATAAGCTTCTAACTTCTAGCTCTTTAACAGTTCTAGATCACTTCTTTAAAAAATTTACAAAATTCAGCTTTTTTGGGTTGCACTACTGTCCCTTGTTCACCATCGCCCCAGAACAAATTTTAAGCTTTCTCAAATCTCCATATCTATGTACATACATACGTACATGAATTTTAAATGAACCGTTTATAAATTTATAAAAATTATAATATATGAACCATAGACATAAAGTCAATTTTAATTATTTTAAAGACTTACTATAATTAAATTCGTTAAAATCCATTGTTTATGAACATTTGGATTAAAAACAAGGAAGGTACAACTTTTAATATTTTATTGTTAGTATGTGGTTGATGATATCGGTCAAGTTAGCGTCGCTTTATGAAAGCTAATGTGGGAATTTGGTAATTGGGATTTTTTGGCTAAAACATAGTACATATGGGCAATTCTAGTATGTCGAACGAGAATCTCAAGGCTCTTGGTTAGCACTATAATCTGTGATAAGATAGATTTTGTGCAAATGTTTATCATCAAGATAAACACAAAAATGTGAGGCATTCGCTCGCGACAAAAACAGAAGTCACTTTTTCGAAAACCAGTTCAAGCACTGATTTCAACGAAACGTGATGGATAATTGTAATGCAATTAATTTAAAAATGTTAAGTATTGATTGTTCTAAATAATGCATTTCGTTTGAATGCAATTTAAATTGAATTACATTCGACATTTTTCGGCACGCGACATTTTCTTCCACCATACTTTTTGTGTTGTTTTTGTTTCTTTTTAGGTAATGAGAAGTGCAAAAGATGGAATTAAATGATTTGCGATAAATCAATATTTTTTTTATTATTTCTTGCATCAATTTCAAACTTAACAAAATATCTTTAATAAATTCAATAATTTTTGTTCATCTGTTTTTATATTTTCTCGCCAACATTTGCAGTTGGATTTGATTTCTTCGTTTCCTGCATTCGTTCACACATATAAAAAAAATATAATTAAAAACAAAAAAAAAAAATTTTAATTTTTTACTCACAATGTCGCACGCGACAAACTTTAAAAGAGTTCCAAACTCGAATTGCTGCTTATATTAAACCAAATTTTTTTTAAAATTTGTTTAGCTCAAAAATCTACGTTTGGGCACAATATTTGGTGCTCCTTGGACAAAAACCTTGGATGCACTGATAACAAATAATCTGTTTCACTGTCGAACGCGACATTGGTAAAGACAAATAGGCTCATAAGAAATTCGCCCTTATTAGTAATCGCAACGTTTTTTTACATATTCTTCATATTCTTTGAATATAAATGAAGATTTAGAAAAGCGAATATCAATGCTAATGACTCGCATTAAGAAAATTATTCAAAACAAAACGAGCATTAGAAACGCCAAAAGTAGAACAGTAGAAAAGTAGAAAATTTGCTTACATTAGTTACATTTAATAAATACATGTCACGAATATGCAAAAAAAACATACTTTTATGAACTTTGAATTTTTTGTCTGCGGTTGACCTTTTTGGAGAATTGCCCATATGTATGTATGTAAATTTCCAATGTGAACTAATATTATATTTTCAAGTTACGCACTACGGCCCCTCCTCAAAATGATTTGAATTTGAATTTAAACATTGACAATTTTGGAAACAACTAAATTTAGAAATCCTTTGTGGATTTTAAAAATTTTTCTGTACAGTAACTATTAATTAAAAAGGATTTTTCTTCCAATTGGTGCCATGAAAATCCCTCAAATCTGAAATGATGAGAAGAAACTAGAGCTCCCGAATTATGATCAACCAATATTTTCTTTGTTGTCACTCAAAAAGACAGAGAAAAACTAAACGGAAGCGCTCACGCTCTGAACAGAACAGTTATTTTTGCTGCTTTCATGTTTTCTGTTTTATGCTGTTCGGTGAGAGAGACACACGAAGCGCTCTCACGAAAACAGTTTGTAGCGGACACTGTCGTTTGACGCTCAGCAACTGAGCTCAGCCACTGAGCAAAACGAACCTAGTGGAAGAACTAAGTTTCTTTTTTCTTGTTGTTGCGTTAGGCTTTTGTTGTTGCGTCTACATCTCATCGCAGGCAAAGGGTGAAAGAGGAAGGGAGAAAGAGATAGAGCGCTAATTTGTGTACATATGTACATATGTCATGCGTATGCATTTTTATACGCACAATTAAAATAACTATGTATATACATACATGTGTATATTAGAATAGGAAATAATAAACAAATATATAAACTTAACAAATTTTATTTTCATAATATTATTTTCATAAATTTTCTCCAATTTTTTTTCATGTTGTAATAAAATAACAAAAACTTCAAAATTTTAGATAAAACTTTTATTTTTTAAATTAAGAATTGAGTTGCTGGTGTGGCTTAAACCACCTGTGCCAGTTCCCTGATATGGTGTGACTTAAATTTTATACCTTGATAAAATTGTTTAATGTCACTATTTAATGGCAAACGTCCAAAAATCTAGGGTTGTTGATAATATATCGAAATATCAATATATCGATATTTTTTGGGAAAAATAATATATTTATATCGTAATATTTTTTTCCCCCAAATATCGAGTGTGCGATAGTTTTTTTTTTGATATTATCTGATATTTCAGTGCCTTCGGAGAGACTGGCTTCTAGAGGTGGAGAAACATCGATGTTAACGGACATCGATGTTTTCGATGTTTTTGGCGAAAAACATCGATGTTTCATCGATGTTTGAAATAAAAAAAAAAAATAAGCAGTTTTATATTAGTGTAATTTCTGACTTTTTTTTAAATTTGTAATGCTTTATACCACCCTGACCGCGTGGAAACGGGATGGTTTTTTAGGAATTTCTTGTGACTAAACTAGTTGATACAACTAATGAGCTTTATTAATTCTAAAAAAAACTTGTTTTCAATTCAAAATGGCGGAGATATGAACATCGGCGATGATCGGTTTTTCCAGAGTGCTCCTTGATGGTGGGCATGATTCACGTGTCAATTTTCATCAGAAACGCAAATGAGAGCACTTCAAAAATTTACTCAATTTTTTTGGCAAAAAATGTTGTACTAAAAATTGCATAAAAAAAATTTGTATCCATTGGATCGAAAAAATCCTACGTCACTCTGTGGAAAATCTATGTAAGAAGATGTTTTAAATTTTCAAGTCAATCGGTTGAACAGTTTTTGCGTTATCATGCCCACCGTCTTGAAAAAAGTGGTTTCGAGAAAAACGCAAAAGAAGAAAAAGAAGTGTCTTAGTGCCCTCCTGCCGCGCCGACTTCAAATGAACATAACTTCCATAATTATCAAGATATTGTCTTCGGGGACGTCTTAAAATACGCGTGAGAATATAGTCTTTTAAATTCGATTTTTTGAAAATTTCAGGGTGGCGTAACCCCTTAAAATAAAAATAAAATTTTCATTTAATTTAAAATCATTTTTTTTTATATTATTATTAACAATTTAAATAAAGACGAGACAACAGCTACACCACAAGGAGGCTGAAACGGACCCACCCACTGGACCTCTGCCACTCGGGTGAACGGGACCTGCAGTCCCAGGATAAGCAAACATTGTACTATTCAATATTTCATTAAGGTCCCATTATAAAATTTAATTATTGTCCATAACTCTGGACAGATTTTAAATATAACTATTGATTGATAGATAAAAAAAAAAAAAAAATAAAGACGAAAAGGAACACAAAACAAAATTGTTCATTATACACATATATGGTTCAAATAAAAAAATACTTCTTTGTGGATATTTTACTATCCCTATCCTTACTTTACTATTCCTACTATACTATCCTTACTTTACTATTCCTACTATTCCATCCTTACTTTACTATTCTTAATGCACAATCCCTAACATATTATTTACAAGTTGGTATTTTTCGAAAAGAGTAGCATATCTTCAACGGTTGATGGTAGCCGCGTTTGACGCTCACTAGTAAGTTGTCCAGCTTTACTAAATATAACTAAAATAGCGATATTGTTTTAATAATATCAAATGAAAATAAAATTAAATGATATATATGTACATATGTAATTACAATGTGTCAATCTTCCTTTATGTACCTTTAATATTAGATGGGAAAACATCGATGTTGCCCCGGTAAACATCGATGTTACCGATGTTCCAAAAACATCGATGTCATCGATGTTGGCATCAATGTTTCTGCACCTCTACTGGCTTCGGCTATAAAATGCGTCGTTTGTGATACAAGGAGTCGAATGACTGATAATCACATAACGCAACGGGTTTTTTTAAAGTCTATTAATGCCAAATATTGGCACTAACTTTATACAAGACCAAGACCACGACTTTATAATGGAATACAATCTCTTTATTTTTCTTTATATAAGAACTTTGAATTTAATTTAAGATAAATTTTATGTTATGTTTATGAATAGAACTCGAATCTCAGGCAAAGACTGTATAATGAAATACAATATCATTATTTTTCTTTATGTTATATTTTTCTTTATGTTTTTCAAATGTTATGTTTATGAATTTAAAAAACTAAAGATGAGAAAATTAAACAGCAATAATAATTTCTGTGTTTTATTTCTATTATTTTATATTCTAAAAAACTTTTTGGGAAACTAAAAAAATATCAAAAACATCGATATATCGATGTTTTGTAGCAATATATTAAATATCATTTTGATATTTTTTTAAAACAGAAAATATTATCGATACGATATTTTAAAAAAATTCGACATCCCTACAAAAATCATGCTAAAATTTTCTATTTCCATGTAAATTTTAGAAATTTTGTCATCCACTTTTTCTCCAACGACTTGAGGCACTCTCAGTATATCATCTAAATACGTTAAAAAAAGTGATATGTCCTTGATATCATCGATACTGCTCGTTTGGGAAGAAACTTCGTTAAGGGATATGGGCTCTGATCCAGAGTGTACTATAACATTTGGCGTGGTAAAAATAAAATTAGAAACGTTATTATGGATACAATATTGGCATTTATTAGTAGTTATTACATTAATTAGTCAATAAACAAGGACGATTTTATTAGCAAAACACAAAAACAAACATACAAACACAAACATATCTATCTAGTCGACGAGACCTCTATGTTCTTACCACATTCTTAGTCATATTAAAGTATTTAAAGATTTAAATTGAAAATACGGAATGTTATTTTCTTTAAATTTTGTTTAGCAACCATTTTTTGTTGCTCTGTTAATATTAAACTAATTCGTGGGTCCATATATATGTATAGCGGACAACAAAGCTTCGTTTTCAAGCAACTTACATTCACGAAGTTGAGCTAATAATTTTTTGGCTAAGTAGTTTTGATTTTTTTCGCATTTTAGCTTAAGCTCCATCCACAATATTAAAAAATCGGTGGATACAAGTTGTTCTTTTTGCTGTGTTAGAGTTGCTTCGTATGTGTCCCTAAAAGCTTTATTATATAGTTCAACCCAGTCCCAGTCAATGTCTATATCAACGGAAGTTTCCGTAATAAGAAATTCCTTTAGCTCAAACAGTTTCACTAACATCATGTTACCTACATGATGAGAGCTCCACCTTGTGGTGACATCCAGTGTTGGAATGTGCTTCTTTTTCTCCATCAAGATACGTCTGCGTGAAATCAAATTTGTTGTCATATATAAAATTACATACAAAACAGACAAACCCTGAACCTATATTTTCCGTTTCACAAGACTTTGCAAATTTGACGGCAATTATTAACTTTTTGACTGATATCGGTTTGCTTGTTAACGTCGTACACGCACAATTGTAGTGTATGCGCTGCACATCGAACAAGTTAAGCATTTGGAAACGTCATGGAATTCAGCAATTCCATATACTCTTCATTGTTGTCATCATCATCCAAGCATTCCTCTGTGGCAGCCTTCACCATGTTTCTGCCGTTGTCGGACGTAATACTGACCACGAAGTACATATATTAATTTATATGATTATTTTCATAAACCAACCTTTACCTAAAAATCTGATCCAGCTCTATACCATACTCCTGAAGAATCTCCACAATTTTATTTTTTATGTAAAGTCCAGTATGCGATTCAAACAGCTGAATTATCCCAAGAGTGTTTATGACGATCTCAGTCTTTAAAAAAGTGGAGTTCATCATTTGTAAATTAATTCGCAAGAGTTCTCAATTCTCAAATTCTCAAATTGGTTATATGGTGGCCAGATAACTTTGAACCACATACATTGCATACCGATTGTTTTGAATAATTTCCATATTTAAAAAATAAGTGCACTTTGTCATTTATTTGGCGATTCATCAAAGCTATTTTAAGTGCAGCATTGTCGGGCGAACGGAAAGTAACGGGATCGTCAGCAGCGACGAACAAAGATGTAGTAATTGACGACCTACACCGTGGCTACACGTGTAACGTGCAACGGGGTATGGACTGATGGAGGACCTGTGCTCGCGGGCACGCTGAAAGGATCCGGCTCTAGCTCGTCGGCTTGGGGGGTGGTGGTCTTGCTGGGACAGGTCCTTCCGAAGTTGCAACGTCGGATAATAGTAATTTGGCATTTAAGAAAGGTTGCGTGCTGCGACTGAGAGACGTGTTTGATCTCCGCTAGAGATCTAAGCCGGTATTCGCGATCAGAAAATTCGAAAGGAAAATTTGGAAACAGGACAGAAATAAGACACGAGATATTCTATGAAGGATCACTGCTGTTGGTGTGTCCTTTTTTAAATTCCCCAACCCTACCTTGGCCGCAGCAGAAGAGTGTTACTCTCGCGGCCCCTTTTCCCCCTCTACACCCGAGGATTCATTGGCGAAGTTCTTTAGTTAAATTTACAGTGACATTTTATTCATAATAATTTCATTTAAATTTCTTAATCAACATAGCTATCAATTTTACAAAGTATCCTTCCTAAAGTAACGTAGTATTTATTCTATCAATTTTACAAAGTATTCTTTCCTAAAGTGAAGTAGTATTTATCCTATCAATTTTACAAAGTATCGAAGAAAATTTACTAACCCTAAGAAAATTCTTAATTTTTTTTTATTTAGTTAGTTTAATTATTAATATTGTATTTTTTTTTTCTATAATATATTTGCATTTTGTATTCTGATAAGTTCCTACATAATTTTCTGATAAATTTAGGCTGCATGGTTTTTTTTTTTTTTTTTTTTTTTTTGTTCGTTATTTAAGATTGAGCGTACGGTGGGAAAATAAAAGGTAAACTAGACGTACAAATTTCATAGTAAATTAACTTCTTTAATTCAACCAAACTTAAACTTCATTTGAAAATCTTCTTCTCTCATCAACGATAATGGAAAATTTCTGACTTACGATTCTCCTCGGCGAAAAGGTCGACCTCTTGGCGTTGGTGGCTGTAGGTGTGGATTAGGTGTTATGTTTCAAATTGTTGAGAAATTTTCCATTTTTTTGGTATTGCATCAAATTATAACTTTATAAATTTCGTTTATTTTTATTTCTTTTTCATTTATTTTTATTTATTTATTTATTTTTTTGTTAAAAAAATTCTGATCAATACCACTGTACTTTCTTTGGTATTTCACTCCAACCAACAAAAAAAGGAAAAAAAAATCAAACTGCACTTATTGCTTTCGCTCTTCTTTTCCGTCACGCATCTTCTTCCAATTATTCCTTCTTCTTCTTCTTTTTTTTTTTCCCCGTTAGGGCTCTTAACATCCAAAAAATCAAAAAAAATTATATATGCTCACAATAAATTTCACTAAAAAAAATAATGATGGCTTAAATTTTTTATTTAAATAATTTTGCTTAAATTTTTCTAAAAAAATTTTTTATTTTTCATTAAACTTAATATTTCTTCATTTTTATTTCTTTTCACTTAACACTAGCGTCAACTTAAGCTTCATTTAACTGTTTCTTATTTCACTCTTTTCTTTTTCATATTTCCTTTATTAATGATTTTATTTTTTTTTTTTTTCAACTTAAACTCTTTTCTAATTCTCCATGATCTTGGCTTCTTTTCCTATTCACCACGGGGTCTCTTTTCACATTTTTTTTTTTTTTTGCGCTTTTCGTCCACTAAACTTTATTCCTTTTCATCTTTTTTTTCTGCTTCTCCTTCGGTGCGGAACACGTGGTGGATTTTGCCGTCCTTCTTGGTCCGAGCTTCTCATCGGTTTTCGCTTCTCTCCGTTGTTCCTCCTTTTCTCGCTGGGCTCAGCGGTCCCACGTGGATTTCTCTCTCTCTCTCTCGCTCTTCACGTGCGGGACTTCGGGTAGATTTTCCGTGACGAGGCCCGCTTTCCCAAGAGGTTTTTTTCCCCGAGAGGATCTCTTCGGGGTTGCGGGAAAACGTGGGACCCGTGCGTCAGGGTTCTCGTTCTCCTGGCCAAGTTTGCAGAGTGGTCGGGATCGGATTAACGGGATTAGGCGCTCTGGTCCGGCGCCGCGTGACCGCGTGTTCCGGGGCCCTTAAGTGGCTGCTGCAGGTTGGCCTCTTGCACTCGCCAGTTAGCCACTTGCACTCGCCAGCTAACCACTTTCACTTGTCGAAGATTCCGCGGTTCCGTTTGGCGGTTTTCTTTTTTCCGGCTTTTCCGAGCCCGATGCCGCAATTGTGCGACCGCGTGCCAAATTTAACCCGCGTGGAAAACGGTCACAAGAAAAGGAAGGGTTTTAATTTTTTTTTCTTTTGCACGTCCGACTTGTCACGAGTTACAAATTGAAAAGACCGGCTGCCTTCTCCCACGCCATTTCTTACCCTCTCTTAGAGTGACCAGTCCAGATCAATTCGCGATCAGCTGGCCGATGATTCGCCTACGTGGCATCTCTCGATGAATGGGATATTTTTTTGTTTGTTTATCGACGGTTCAATTCAAATTCGACTCTTCGTTTTCTTTAAGTATAGGTCGCTTCAGGCGCCGTTACAAACTCCCCCTCCCACAATCAGACTAGGGTATTCCCTAGGCTGATACCGCCTGAAGGGACGCTATTGACGGATATCCTTGGCATGGTAGACTCCTAGTCTTTGGCCTTGCAAATCCTCTAACTCGTAGTAGGACTTACCGATCTTCTTCCTTACGCGTGCTTTGATAAACGCCGGGCCTAATTTTGAGTTGAACCCTGTTTTGAAACAGCTTTGTTTAAAGTTGCGTCGAAAGACTTCCTGCCCTTCGCTGAAAGTTACTACTCGTGAGCGCAAATTATAACGATTTTCGTTGCGCTCGTGCGCCTTCTGCATCTGTTTGGAGGCTTCTTCTCGGATTAACTCGAACGAATCCTGTCGGTTATACATCACAGACCGATCGTCTAGCATGTTTAGCTTCCTCAACAGGGAATACGTATTGCCGGAAGTCACCATCTGTTGCCCGAATGCCATATAATATGGAGTGGTTCCAATACTAGAATGAATGGAAGAGCGCAGAGCACAGCAAATTTTGCTCAAACCCTCATCCCAGTTCCTTTGATCGGGACACACGTAAGCCCTTATTCCCACGATGATAGATCGATTCACTCGCTCGGAGGCGTTGGCTTGGGGCGAATGAACGGCTGTTAATGTGTGAGAAATTCCGAATTGGCGAAGGAGTTTCTGGAACGCTACCGATCGGAATTGGGAACCGTTGTCCGACACAATAGTTTCGGGGTCGCCAAAGGTCATAAAGAGTTCACCTTCTAAATATTTAATCACGATGTCTGCGTTTATCTTTTTCACGGGTTTTAAGAAGACGAATTTAGAAAAATGATCTAAGACGATAAATATCCCGATGTTTCCACTTCTCGAGCGGGGATACGGACCCAGAAAATCGATGAAAAGTCGCTGAAAGAATCTTGTTGTTTCAACAGCTTTTCCTAATGGTGTCCTCATCACATGGTTGGGAGCCTTAATCGCTTTGCACGTCTCGCAGGCATTGATATAGGCTTTTACATCGGATACTAAATGAGGCCAGAAGTAATATCTTCTCAAACGCTCCAACGTCTTATGTATTCCGCAGTGGGAAGCTAGCGGACTGTCATGTGCTTGGGAAAGAACTTCTGGTATCATTTCTCGAGGTATCCACAGCTTCCAAGCGTAGGTATCGTGAACCTGTTCTCCCGTCAGATGACACATCTTTCTATACACGAAACCATCTTCTACCTTAAGATCTGGAAAGTTTATTTTGTTCGCCGACACCCTGGCTACAAGATCCTTGTACTCTGTTGACGAAAAATGTTCTGACTTCAGATCAACTAGCAAACCTTCTTGCAAATCTATAACTGCGACCTCATCCTCATTCACGCGTAACAGGGAGTCTGGCACGATGTGCAGCGACCCTTTCCTATGTTCGATGCTGAATCGGAATCTTTGTAAGGCTATAGCCCATCTCCCCAGCCGTGAACTTAAGTCCCTATTCGACATTAGCCACTTAAGGGAGGCGTGGTCGGTGACTATTTTGAAAGGATGTCCCTCAACATAGGCTCTGTACTGTTTGAGAGCTACAATAGCGGCTAAGCATTCCTGTTCAGTCACTGTATAGTTTTGTTGGGCTTTATTTAACTTTTTAGAAACAAATGCCACTGGTCTCTCATCCCCATCGTCAGTCTCCTGAACTAGCACAGCTCCAACGCCAGTCTTGCTAGCGTCGCAATGAATGGTGAACGGCTTGTTGAAATCCGGATTGCATAACACAGGCGCTTCGCAAAGTCGGCCTTTTAGCACTTCGAAAGCTTTCAGCGCTTCCGGAGTCATACTGAATCTTCGCTTCGTCGTCATTAGATCAGTTAGCGGAGCGGACAGCGCTGCAAAGTTTGCTACAAACTTCCTGTACCAGCCACATAGGCCCATGAAACTACGCAATGCGCGCAAAGTTTTTGGAATAGGAAAGTCTGTAATGGCTTTGACTTTTTCGGGATCTGTTCGTATTCCCCCATCCCCAATGATGTGCCCCAAGTATTTGACTCTTTTCTTGCAAAAATGGCTCTTTGTTACATTGATTGTCAACCCGGCTCGTTTTAAATGATGTGCTATCTCCTTTAATACTTCTAAGTGACTCTCAAAACTCGGTGAGACTACCAACAGATCATCCAAGTAAATGAATACTCTATCCTTCAGATGCGCTGGAACAACCTTGTCCATGAGTCGGGACATGGTGCTTGTTGCATTGCATAATCCGAACGGCATAACCGTGAATTGATACAATGGTCGTCCTGGGACTGTGAAAGCAGTCTTGTCACGGGACTCGACATCGAGCGGGACCTGCCAATAGGCATCCTTTAAATCCAGACTTGTGATGTATTCGGCTTTTGGTAGCCTACTCAATATCCCACTGATTTGAGGAAGTGGGTAAGCGTCCTTTATAGTGTGACTGTTAACCTTACGACAGTCTAAGCAAAGTCTCACTTTACCTGGCTTTGTAACCATCACAATTGGCGAAGACCAGGCGCTTTCTGACTCTTCGATCACCCCTAACTGTAGCATCCGATCGATCTCTACATACATATTTTTCTCCACCGCCGGAGAAACAGGGAAGTGCCTTTGCTTGATAGGTTTGGCATCCCCTACATCAATTGTGTGCTTTATCAGGTGAGTCTTTCCTAAGCCTTCTTGTGTAAATGAGGGGAAACAGTTAATAGCGACATTGAGTTTTAGATTCTGTTCTTCAGTCAGGTCGTGGTGATCCTCTCTCCGCTTGACACTATTGCTAACGCTGTGCTCTTTAACGTCTACCTCGCCCACCTGTAAGCTCCTTGGCAAAAGATCGTATGCCCTCCAAAAATCGATCCCTAGGTATAGATCTTGCTTGAGAGACGGTACTATGTATAACTCTACCAGCTTGCTGATGTTGTTGTATACCACGTTGGTTGTAAGTTTGCCAGTTATCCGTTGTGCTTTTCCATCTGCGGTACTGGCATTGATGTTCACTGACTTGTAAGTGTTCTTCATCTCCATTACTTCCGCTGCTAGTTTATCCCCGATACAACTTATCGAGGCTCCTGAATCAAGAAGTCCATAAACAGTGCGATCTAATAGTTGAACTGGCAAAAACGGACGAAAATCTCTTTTACTAGAAGGAACAGAGCATATGTGTCTCAATCCGTTCTTATACTTTTCGATATTCTTCCAATATGTTTTAATCCTTCTCGAACTGCGGTCCTTTCGCAAACTAATGGGAGGCTCAGGTAATCTTTCTAGTTTTGTCATCTTAGGTAAATTTAGTCTTTTCTGGTGTAGTAATAAACTTTCATTACTTTGTGTGACGTCCGGTGTGGGTTTAGGAATGCCTCTTGGCTCGTTCCTATTTACTCTGTCATTGTTGTCTGGTTGTGTGCGGCATTCGAGGTCCTCGGTCTGTACGCCGACTTCGAACTGCCGAGCTTCACGTTTTTTGAACACCTCGTACAGTTCGGTTTGTAGGTGTTGGCTGCACCACAGCCGTAGCAAAACACTCGTTTTTCCTCCAGACAGTCTTGATATCGGTGTCCTTCGTGGTGGCAATTCCAGCATACTAAGCTGAGTGCTTCGATATCTGCTTCAATTCCAACCTCAGAGCTGCTTTCCGCACCAGGTTCGTCGACAAGCTCCGCGACTTCCCTCCGGAATGGAGTCACTCTGTTATAGCCATGAGACCGTTTGACATCTTCCAGGAATGCCTCTCGCCGTCGACAAATCTCTCTGAGCTCCTGAACCGTTACCGCCTCGACATTCAGAATTTCATGACGTATTTCTGGTCGCAAATTGTTCTTAAGTATGCGAACTAACTTGCGAGTGGACCAAGGCGTTTGTAATTGATCAATCATTACGTTTACACTGTCGTAGAATGCATCAAAAGATTCGTTTGGCTTTTGTTTCCTATTTCTTATCAATTCCTCTACATCGACGTCGTCCCGGTTTTGACGGAATTGTAAACGGAGCGCTGAACATAACCGATCCCATCGGACCTCAGCTACGGACTTGTGATATCGCCAATAGAATTCCGTAGCCTTACCTTCAAATAATACGCTGACGTTGCGGCACAACACCGCGAAATTCCCATCCAGTGTCTGATGAGTGAGTGCCTCCACACGGTAGATGAAATCGTCTATCGGCACGCCGGTTCCGGAGAACTTGAGCTTCCACCCATTTAGGATATGTCCAACTTTGTCTGGTCGTATTCCTAGATCGGATATTGTGCTTCGTTGGGGAGAAATAGCGCATCCCGCTGGCATCGTTGGTATTGTGGTGGGAGCCATTGTTTCTTCTACGTTCGGTTGCGGTATGTTCTCTAACCTCGGGGATGATCCAACTTCCCTGCTCACGGCGGAGTTGGCAGGCGTTGCTATCAGTTTTTCCATACTGTCTACCACGGACGTTTGCACCAGTTCGGCCATCTTCTCCGTTAGTATGGTGAGCAGTCTCCTTTCCATAGCTAGTAGTGTAATTGCATTTGCCATGCTGGCTGGATCGTTGTTCCTCAGGTTAGCTGCCTCAGTATTTCGGGAAGTGCTAGGGATGTCGTCAGTAGGTGTCCTTTCCTGGCTGCTCTCTGTCTGACGGGATCTTGATTGAGATCGCGTTTGAAGACCTTCGACTACCGGCCTGCAGATACTCTTGCATACAGGGCAATTGTCGCTTTTTCTAAAATGCGCATTGATGCATTTCTTGTGGAACTCGTGATGACAAGTGGTTTCAAAAAGTTCGGCTGCGGATTTGATTTCGCTTTTGCAAAGTTGGCAACCTAGCTTTGGCGCTTCTTGAGAGCCACGGTCGGGTGATCTATCCAAGCCCATCATGACTAAGTAATTTTTATAGTTTGTAACAATTTTATTTTCTTCCCTAATCCCTAATGATTTATCCTAACCTCGGTTAAATCGCAAAACAAAAAAATACGAATTGGTACGACAACTAACTGAACTTCGCTTCTGAAATCCTCGAATGTCGGGGGAAATTAAATTTTAATCGAATCTCTCAAATGTTTTTTTTTTTTTTTTTTTTTTTTTTTTTTTTTAAGACATAGGCCCTGAAAACTTAAGGTTTTTGGCGGCTGAGCTGTTTAGGGAGAGTAGTAACTCTTTCACTTATGTTGCATCGGACCCCATACGATGTAGAACCGATCTATGTGGTTTTCCTGATGCATCACAACCAAAATGTTTACCCTCTCAGAAAAGGAGAGAAATTAGACTTTCCCAGAAGTCACACGTGGTTATTCCTATTCGTATGAGCCTCTAGGCAAGCTTCTAATTGATTAGGATGGTACCTCAGTAACAGGTCAGGGACAAAACCGAAGTTTTCGTCCTATGTGATCCTTGCTCTGAGTTCCATGACAGAGGACAGATGGCCAAATCTCTGCTCCTGAAATGAATTTCGGACTCTCAGAACACCGGAGTCTTCTATATAAGTTTCACGAACAATTCAAAGTCAAGAGAAGCAAATTTGTTGAAAATTGAAAGAATAGTAATATAGATCTCGAATCTAATGATCGTTGAGTTTCTGTGGGAGTTATCCTTATTTTGTCCTTAGGAAGGCCTCCATGTTGGGCGCCACTTATTTACTAAATTATTATTATCTAATAATATAATATTATTACTGTAACGTGCAACGGGGTATGGACTGATGGAGGACCTGTGCTCGCGGGCACGCTGAAAGGATCCGGCTCTAGCTCGTCGGCTTGGGGAGTGGTGGTCTTGCTGGGACAGGTCCTTCCGAAGTTGCACCGTCGGATAATAGTAATTTGGCATTTAAGAAAGGTTGCGTGCTGCGACTGAGAGACGTGTTTGATCTCCGCTAGAGATCTAAGCCGGTATTCGCGATCAGAAAATTCGAAAGGAAAATTTGGAAACAGGACAGAAATAAGACACGAGATATTCTATGAAGGATCACTGCTGTTGGTGTGTCCTTTTTAAATTCCCCAACCCTACCTTGGCCGCAGCAGAAGAGTGTTACTCTCGCGGCCCCTTTTCCCCCTCTACACCCGAGGATTCATTGGCGAAGTTCTTTAGTTAAATTTACAGTGACATTTTATTCATAATAATTTCATTTAAATTTCTTAATCAACATAGCTATCAATTTTACAAAGTATCCTTCCTAAAGTAACGTAGTATTTATTCTATCAATTTTACAAAGTATTCTTTCCTAAAGTGAAGTAGTATTTATCCTATCAATTTTACAAAGTATCGAAGAAAATTTACTAACCCTAAGAAAATTCTTAATTTTTTTTTTATTTAGTTAGTTTAATTATTAATATTGTATTTTTTTTTTTTATAATATATTTGCATTTTGTATTCTGATAAGTTCCTACATAATTTTCTGATAAATTTAGGCTGCATGGTTTTTTTTTTTTTTTTTTTTTTGTTCGTTATTTAAGATTGAGCGTACGGTGGGAAAATAAAAGGTAAACTAGACGTACAAATTTCATAGTAAATTAACTTCTTTAATTCAACCAAACTTAAACTTCATTTGAAAATCTTCTTCTCTCATCAACGATAATGGAAAATTTCTGACTTACGATTCTCCTCGGCGAAAAGGTCGACCTCTTGGCGTTGGTGGCTGTAGGTGTGGATTAGGTGTTATGTTTCAAATTGTTAAGAAATTTTCCATTTTTTTGGTATTGCATCAAATTATAACTTTATAAATTTCGTTTATTTTTATTTCTTTTTCATTTATTTTTATTTATTTATTTATTTTTTTGTTAAAAAAAATTCTGATCAATACCACTGTACTTTCTTTGGTATTTCACTCCAACCAACAAAAAAAGAAAAAAAAATCAAACTGCACTTATAGCTTTCGCTCTTCTTTTCCGTCACGCATCTTCTTCCAATTATTCCTTCTTCTTCTTCTTTTTTTTCCGTTAGGGCTCTCAACATCCAAAAAAAATCAAAAAAATTATATATGCTAACAATAAATTTCACTAAAAAAATAATGATGGCTTAAATTTTTTTATTTAAATAATTTTGCTTAAATTTTTCTAAAAAAAATTTTTTTTTTTTTCATTAAACTTAATATTTCTTCATTTTTATTTCTTTTCACTTAACACTAGCGTCAACTTCATTTAACTGTTTCTTATTTCACTCTTTTCTTTTTCATATTTCCTTTATTAATGATTTTATTTTTTTTTTTTCAACTTAAACTCTTTTCTAATTCTCCATGATCTTGGCTTCTTTTCCTATTCACCACGGGGTCTCTTTTCACATTTTTTTTTTTTTTTTGCGCTTTTCGTCCACTAAACTTTATTCCTTTTCATCTTTTTTTTCTGCTTCTCCTTCGGTGCGGAACACGTGGTGGATTTTTGCCGTCCTTCTTGGTCCGAGCTTCTCATCGGTTTTCGCTTCTCTCCGTTGTTCCTCCTTTTCTCGCTGGGCTCAGCGGTCCCACGTGGATTTCTCTCTCTCTCTCTCGCTCTTCACGTGCGGGACTTCGGGTAGATTTCCCGTGACGAGGCCCGCTTTCCCAAGAGGTTTTTTTCCCCGAGAGGATCTCTTCGGGGTTGCGGGAAAACGTGGGCCCCGTGCGTCAGGGTTCTCGTTCTCCTGGCCAAGTTTGCAGAGTGGTCGGGATCGGATTACGGGATTAGGCGCTCTGGTCCGGCGCCGCGTGACCGCGTGTTCCGGGGCCTTAAGTGGCTGCTGCAGGTTGGCCTCTTGCACTCGCCAGTTAGCCACTTGCACTCGCCAGCTAACCACTTTCACTTGTCGAAGATTCCGCGGTTCCGTTTGGCGGTTTTCTTTTTCCGGCTTTTCCGAGCCCGATGCCGCATTGTGCGACCGCGTGCCAAATTTAACCCGCGTGGAAAACGGTCACAAGAAAAGGAAGGGTTTTAATTTTTTTTTCTTTTGCACGTCCGACTTGTCACGAGTTACAAATTGAAAAGACCGGCTGCCTTCTCCCACGCCATTTCTTACCCTCTCTTAGAGTGACCAGTCCAGATCAATTCGCGATCAGCTGGCCGATGATTCGCCTACGTGGCATCTCTCGATGAATGGGATATTTTTTTGTTTGTTTATCGACGGTTCAATTCAAATTCGACTCTTCGTTTTCTTTAAGTATAGGTCGCTTCAGGCGCCGTTACACACGCTTTACCGAAAACAAACTCAGGCACACGCGCAACACACATACATACGTAAAAGACACTTTCGTCAAATTCTGCTCAACGAAGTGTCTCGTGTGAACGATGTTACAAAGTGAGCGACAAAATCTCTCGTTGGTTGAGCAACGAGCGCGTTGATAGAAACCGAAGTTGAAGTGTCTTTTCGATTCTCTTTTTAATCGTGTTCGCGGACAACAGTTCTTTTGCTGACTGCCTGAGAAAAGAGACCGCTTCTTGCGAGCTCTGGAAGAAACTAATTTAAACTAATTTAATTAAATATATTATTTTTATTGCATTCCTCAACTTGACTTTGGCAAGCAAGCCCAAACAAGAAAGTAAAGCTTACTTCGGGCGGAGCCGAAGTTGAAATACCTTTTCAGTTAAAATCTGATATGTATCGCAAACATCGGATATAATTGGCCGATCCCTCTGAAAATATCATAATGAAACCAATTTATTACAATAAAAATCTAAAAAAAAGTCTTAATCTTCTATCTTTAAAAATACCAAAGTTGGTATTTTTATCAAATACCATTTGTGATCGTTCAGTTATATGGCAGCTTAGGATATAGTCGGCCGATCCTTATGAAATTCAGTACGTCGTATTGTTTTTCAAAAATGGCATGCATACTAAATCTGAACTCTAAAAACACCAAAGTTATAGCATTTCCGATCAATCAGTTATATTGGAAGCTATAGAATATATTCGGAGGATCTCGGCCGTTCAGACTTATATTTTGAGTGCAAAGGAAAGAAGGGTATGAGTAAAGTTTCAAGTCGAAAGCTTTAAAAATGAGAGACAGTACAGTTTTGTATATGACAGCTATAAAATATATTCGGTCGAAAAATAGAATCTGTATGAAGTTCCAACTTTTACCATGACCTTCTCCACCATTCCGATCGCCTTGCTTGCTCTACGACTCTTTTTAAACAACTACTTTACAAAAAGAGAGAATAAAATTAGTTTAGAATCGGATTTCGCGAATGTGGCCAAATCAATGAAAGTTTATGAGTTCCTGCCGTTATTCCTACTTTCCAATATCACGCCACAATTCCGTTGGCGGGTCGTCGTCCATGTCCCCTCGCTCCTTCGCCACGGACCTATACTGTTGCCACGCAGGGTCCCGGCAGTCTCTTTGTTAACTCGGTACGCTCTGCGGGTTCATATGTTTTTAAAATGTGTCTCCAGCCCAATTTTCTCCACCAATTTTACTCATTTTGACCTCATCTTCTTTACCCCGAGACAAATAGTAATGGTCCGATTTGGCTGAATTTTGATTTTTACGCTCTATTTTAGAGAAGAGCATTCACTTAGGGAAAAAACGTATTTTTTTATTTAATTTTTCGATAATTCAAAAGTTGGAATGGGCACTAAGATAATTTATTTTATTTTTCTATGGAGAAAGCTTGTTTCAACCCAATTTCTTAGAAAATTTTTCTCAGTGGAAATATATTCTTTTTAAGTTTTGGTTGTCTATTGCGGCTGAATTTGATTTTTATGCTCTATTTTAGAGAAGAGCATTCACTAAGGGAATAAGCGTAGTTTTTTTTTTGAATTTTTCGATAATTCAAAAGTTGGAATGGGCACTAAGATAGTTTATTTTATTTTTCTATGGAGAAAGCTTGTTTCAACCCAACTTCTTTGAAAATTTTTCTCAGTGGAAATATATTTTTTTTAAGTTTTGGCCGTCTATTTTGTCACACTGTCAGTGTTCCGGAAGAGCTTCGGCAGAATTTTCTACCCTCTGCACGAGTTCTATGGATAATGAGAGTTTGCCGAGCACTGCTTTAAATGCCGGAAATTTCCAATCTTTACTCACAACGTCAATTACAAATGAAGACAATAGTATGACTGAAACTATTGTAAAAGATTCGACACTAAGTTGACGCAGACTACTTTGGAAAGAGGGAGCAAAGGAGTTTAATACAAAATTTTATACAAATTCCCCCCCTCCCCCATTAAAGATGTACCCCCATTACACTTCGTCAACGTACATGTACCTACAAAAAATTTTCATAATACTAAGAGTATTACGACGTCCTCCGACAATCAAATTTCCTTGGATAATTTGTCATTGCCTAATTGTGTTGGCCTCTGCAGGTCATCAAAGTCTAACCAAAATCAATCTGAGTACTATGTTATATCCCAACATTTACGTAAATGGGCAAACGGTAATTTTAATTCGTCTTCATGGAAAAATAAAATGTACCATTCTGAACTTTCAAATTATTATTTGGATCTTAATACTATGACAAGTTATAAAAATAATTTTAAGCGCAAAGTACTTTTAAATGTAAATAACTTTCCCACTAAGGTTCAAGCCAAAAAGAGAAAAACAGATTATACTAAAAAACAAAAATTAAAAAGTAAAAGTGAACAGATTAATTTAATGAATGACATTAGACAAAAACTCAAGAACTAGACAAGAACTTGAGGTAAATAATCTTGAGGTAATCATTAAAGAATCGTTGCCATATATAAATATCTCCAATTTAAACTCTTCTTCGTTAAATAACTCACATAACACAATCAAAAGTAACTTAACGCTTAATAAAGAAACTAATGAGATAACCGCGGACTCGTTCCTTTTATGTAGAAAGTCCAAAAAAGGAATCTGCAGCCATTGCCTTGCAGGAAAAATCTCGACACGTAAAATTCCAAAGCCATTCGATTAAAAGTAATGGGAAGAACTCTGTTTCAATCTTGAGCGACAGAATCAGTGATTCATTACCTTCTTATTTAAAACCATAATAATAATTGAATGGTAGCTTGATTGTTAAATTAAGAATTAAAGAAAATTAATCTGGTTCCTTTTATAGTAACTAAAAAATGTTTATTGTACATAGAGAAAGAAATAAACTTTTTTAATCGCTAATAAATAAAAAAAAAATTCTGTGTTTTAGATTCTCAATGGTAAGTATTGTATATTTTGTAACTTTAATTTTTCCCTTTTTCTTGTTTAAAAAATTCTAACTTTTAAACAAAATTATCTTAATTGAATAATTTCTTAGATTTAATATTTAGATTGGTAATTGGTGGAAAATTTATATAAAATATGAATTGGACAATGTGCCACGACCAAAAATTCGGATTAATAAAGGGTATCAAAGTAGAAAATGGATTATTGGATATTTTTTTTACTATTTTTTTTTATTGAAAAATAGATACTAAGTAAAAAAATGACTTTATTGTTAAAAAATATTTAATATTTTCCCTTTATTTATGAGTGATATGGATCAACCATCGAACTACCGAACTGAGCGGACGTGCTTTGCCCGAGCTCCGGGAAAACTGCACCATAATACAGCTAATCAAAAAACTAGGGTAACCCCATATAAGCGAAAAGACGCTGAACCAAAATTTATTAAAAACAATAGACACGCTTTTTATAACAGTTGTGATGTGCTAAACCAAAACTAGTGCATTGTTTTAAAAAAATTAGCGCCACGCGATACCGAAGAGGAAAAATCGGCGATTAAGAGCAACCCGGCTTTACTGACCGCTGAAACCCAAAGGGCACGGTCTTGCTCACCCGTTCTGCTCACTCCGACTCCCGCGTCATGGAGTTCGCAGTGTAAAACCCCCCCTCCAATATCGGAAACAAATTTCGCACCAACGACTAGCAGTGCTACAATTTCTGCAATCACAGCGAAAACCACTGCAACTACAGCGATAACGACGCGTACAAAAACAACAACTTTGGAAAGTGCCAAAGCGGCCACGGCCACACAGACTAAAAGGAATGAAAAAACGCAAAACCCTCCAATCTATATTAGGGAGAAAAGCTCGAGTGCCCTGGTCAACAAAATTTAGTCTTTGATCGGAAACGGTGACAACTTTCATGTTGTTCCGATTATCAAAGGGAATATCCATGAAATAAAGGTGCAAACCAAGACCGAAGAGCACTTCCGAATCGTGTCCAAATACCTGGACACTGAACAGAAAAACTATTACACGTACCAGCTGAAAAGCAGTAAGGGCATACATTCCGCCAAGAATGTTATTAACATTCTAAATAAAGATAAAAAGCCACAACCCCTCTTTAAGGTCGAGCTCGAGCCAGAAAGCAGGTCGCTGAAAAAGAACGAAGTCCACCCAATCTACAACCTACAATATCTTTTGCATCGGAAAATCACTGTTGAAGAGCCACATAAACGCAATGTTCCAGTGCAATGCACTAATTGTCAAGAGTATGGACACATAAGGTCTTACTGCACATCTCGGGCTGTCTGTGTAGTCTGCGGGGACGCCCAAAACTCCGCTTACTGCACTATAAACAAGGACAGTACCGTGAAGAAATGTGGAAACTGCGGAGGAAACTATACGGCAAACTATAAAGGATCTAAACTCAACTATACAGAACAGCCACACAGAAAAACGGAAACTATGATGCTTACCGTCCAACAAAGTATGATGGAGCTTATGTCATTCATGAAAACGACCATGCAAACGCTTGTTCAAAACCAGAACATGATGATACAGCTGCTCGTAGCATGACAATCTAAATAATCTATGCAGAAGCTACGAATATCAATGTGTTACGCCAATGGTGTCTCACGGCATAAACTAGACTTGTCACAATTCTTGACCAAAAACCATATTGACGGTATGCTACTGGGGGAAACACATCTTACAAGCAAATACAACTTTCATATAAGAGGCTACAAAATTTACCGCACAGATCATCCAGATGGGAAAGCCCACGGCGGAACTGGAGAGAACGCAATCAGAGAACGCATTAAACACCATTTTCACAAAAGGTTTGCAACAAACTTCTTGCATTCCACATAGATACAAATTCAGTCAAGCAACGGAATCCTTTGAATCGCTGCCGTTTACTGCCCTCCTCGTTTCTCAATCTCGGAAGGACAATTTATGGACTTCTACAATTCACTTGGGGATCGATTTATAGCCGCAGGAGACTACAACGCCAAACATACGCACTGGGGATCACGTCTAGTGACTCCCAAAGGAATACAATTGTACAATGCCATTATAAATGTGAAAAATAAACTGGAATACGTTTCCCCTGGAAGTCCCACATACTGGCCAACAGACTCACGAAAGCTCCCAGACCTTATTGATTTTGCAGTGACAAAAAACATACCTCGCAATCTAATAAGTGCCAAAGCAGTCTCGGACTTATCATCAGACCACTCGCCTGTGCTTCTAACGCTTCTTCAAAGCCCAGAAATAACCGAACACCCCTTGAGCCTGACGACGCCAAAAACGAACTGGCTAAAATACAAAAAGTACGTGAGTGTCCACATAGAACTCGCCCCGGAATTTAACATGGAATCGGACATCGACTACACTACGAGCGCCCTGGAAGAAGTACTCGTTGCGGCAGCTAAAATCTCTACTCTACTCTACTGATTGGCAAAACAGCAGATCACCAGCTTCAAAACAACGCCTTAAGGAAGAAACCCGATCACTTGATCAGGCTCTTCACCAACAGGAAGAAAATGCACAGCTGAGGTACATACAGTATCTCTCGCCAACAAGCACAAAGTACCCCCTGTGGAGGGCCCACCCAAATCTTAGCGCCCCAATCGAAACGACCACCCCGATAAGAAACTCTTCGGGATGCTGGGCTCGCAGCGACGAAGACCGAGCTGAAAAATTTGCCACACATCTCCAAAGTGTCTTCCAGCCACACTCAGCCTCAAATTCATTCCTTCTGCCAGTAATTCAGCCAGAGTCCTCCTCTTAGCCAGCCGCACCTTCATTCCGGCCGAACGAAATCGAAAAAGTCATAAGAGGCCTAAAACCAAAAAAGGCTCCCGGTGGTGACCTATTGACCCCAAAGATGCTGATCGAACTTCCAAAATGCGCTATAGAGGTCGTCTGTAAACTATTTAATGGAATCATTAATCTTGGCTATTTCCCAAAAAAGTGGAAGAAATCCATCATTATAATGATACCGAAGCCTGGAAAAGACCACACAATTCCGTCATCATACAGACCAATAAACCTTCTATCTTGTTTGTCTAAATTGTTTGAAAAATGCATGTTAACTCGCACAATACCACATCTGGAAGCTTGCAATATTATCCCGGCTCACCAACTTGGCTTCCGAAGAAACAACGGAACCATCGAACAAGTGTACAAGTGTAACATCCGAAATACGCTCAGCTTTCGAACAGCGAGAATACTGCAGCGCTATTTTCCTCGACGTATCTCAAGCTTTCGACCGAGTTTGGCTCATTGGACTCATGCACAAAATTAAAACGTATTTGCCAACATACACCCACAAGCTACTGGAATCATACCTCTACAATAGGGTATTCTCATTGAGATGCAACGCAGCTACTTCGGGCGACTACACCATCGAAGCTGGAGTTCCACCAGGAAGCGCACTCGGCCCGTTTTTATATGTTTTGTATGCTGCGGATATTCCTACGAGCGCACAACTAACAACGTCAACGTTCGCCGATGATACCGTTATCCTTAGTCGCTCCAGATGCCCAACGCAGGCAACAACCCAACTGGCTAATCATCTCATAATAGTGGAAAGGTGGCTGTCCGACTGGCGCATTAAAATAAAAGAACAAAAGTGTAAACATATAACCTTTACTCTTAATAGACAAACATGCCCTCCGCTTTTACTAAACGGTATGCAGATCCCTCAAGCTAACGAAATAACGTACATTGGCGTCCACCTTTATAGACGACATACCTGGCGTAAGCACATCAAATGCAAGAAGATTCACCTAAATCTGAAAGCCAGCAGCCTCCACTGGATCATAAACTCACGATCGCCACTGTGCCTGAACTACAAGTTACTACTGTACAATTCAGTCCTAAAGCCGATCTGGACGTATGGCTCCCAGCTGTGGGGGAACGCAGCAGCAACATTGACATCATACAGCGCGCACAATCAAAAATCTTGAGAACTATCACAGGGCACCTTGGTATGTTCGCAATTTTAGGGCCGTCTAACTCTGTATCAGTCCATATGCCTGTTAGTTAAGTTAAAAATATAAGATTTGATACACCTTTTGTTAGTTCGCCAAAAAAGAAAAAATTTGTTGAGTGATTTGATCTACTTACATGGATGGAAAGCTAAGTTTTAAGTGTTTTATTATTTATATAATTATTATTATTATAATATGCTTGGCAAATAACAACTTTCTTCTGGCTGAGCCGAAATACGAGGAAGAGTTCGATTAGCGTTAAGGATACATGACAAAATAATACGACCTACCAAATTTCATAAGGATCGCCCGACTATCTCCTTTAGCTGCCATATAACTGAAAAATCCGAAATGATCCAACTTTCGTGTTTTTGAAGACAGAAAGTTTAAACTTCGTACAGATTTTATTTTGGCTTAGTTAATCCCACCTACCAAATTTCATAATGATCGTCCGACGATATCTTATAACTGCTCTCTTATAACTGAACGATCGGAATTGGTATTTGGTAAAAATACCAACTTTGGTGTTCTTAAAGATTAGGGATGTCGAATTTTTTTAAAATATCGTATCGATAATATTTTCTGTTTTAAAAAAATATCAAAATGATATTTAATATATTGCTACAAAACATCGATATATCGATGTTTTTGATATTTTTTTAGTTTCCCAAAAAGTTTTTTAGAATATAAAATAATAGAAATAAAACACAGAAATTATTATTGCTGTTTAATTTTCTCATCTTTAGTTTTTTAAATTCATAAACATAACATTTGAAAAACATAAAGAAAAATATAACATAAAGAAAAATAATGATATTGTATTTCATTATACAGTCTTTGCCTGAGATTCGAGTTCTATTCATAAACATAACATAAAATTTATCTTAAATTAAATTCAAAGTTCTTATATAAAGAAAAATAAAGAGATTGTATTCCATTATAAAGTCGTGGTCTTGGTCTTGTATAAAGTTAGTGCCAATATTTGGCATTAATAGACTTTAAAAAAACCCGTTGCGTTATGTGATTATCAGTCATTCGACTCCTTGTATCACAAACGACGCATTTTATAGCCGAAGCCAGTCTCTCCGAAGGCACTGAAATATCAGATAATATCAAAAAAAAAACTATCGCACACTCGATATTTGGGGGAAAAAAATATTACGATATAAATATATTATTTTTCCCAAAAAATATCGATATATTGATATTTCGATATATTATCAACAACCCTATTAAAGATAAAAGCTTGGGACTTTCTTTAGATTTTGTATTGTAACAAATTGGTTATATTATGATATTCTCATAAGAATCGGCCAACTTTATTCGATTTTAGCGATATATATCCGGTTTTAACTGCAAGGGTATATCAATTTCGGCTCCGCCCGAAGTTAGCTTTCCTTTCTTGTTTAAAATAAGTATGTCATGAAAATGTCAAAAATATCAAGAGTACGGCCAAAAAATAATCGCATTGGTCTGTTGTATTGCAGAGACATTAAGAAATAATTAATATATCTGTGCGAACACAATTTACTATTTTGAACCTTTTTTGTTCATAATCTTTAAATTTTATTTTAAGATTTGTTTCAATTGGTACTAACATTTTTTAAATGTATATATTATAGTAAAACGTCACGTTGCACCAGAAGTTAATTTTTTTAAAAAATAATTGTAATTGCCTGAGAATATGCGGAGAAATTGTAGTTTATTCCACTCTTTCATCAGTAAACAACAAAAATGTTCACCTAAAAGTCGTACCAAGGGCAAAAATGGCACATCAAAATATAAATTCAACTGTAAAAAAAAATGTTGCTCTCTTATTTGACATGGCTTTTATAGTTACTTTAAACGCAGGAAATTTCGTAGGAAGCATTCGATTACAAATGAAACAAAATTTTATACAAACTCACGCCCATCAGTGCACTCCCATTACACTTCGTCGACGTACATGTACCTACAAAAAATTTTCATAATACTAATAGTATTACGACGTACTCCGACAATAAAATTTCCTTGCATAATTTGTTATTGCCTAATTGTGTTGGCCTCTGCAGGTCATCAAAGTCTAACCAAAATCAATCTGAGTACTCTCTTTTTCTAACTCGGTTTGCGAAAACTATTTTGCGACTAACTATCACTCGAGCAAAACTTACAACAAACACTAAGAACATTAGTTACAATCAAACCCCGTAAGGGCACGAGCCCCTAGACACCACAATGTCACACCCACCCTACCGACCCCGCCAAACTCCCCAAGTGAACCCAAATACATTATAATCCAAGGACTTGCGATACTTAGAAGAAATACTAGAAGAACTAAAATTCCAAAAATTAGATGCAGTCCGCAAAATCCTAAAAAAAATGAACTTAGACGACAACAACAAAGCATAAACAGGTCTAATTATACTCACGTTCGGCACAGAAATCTTACCAAAGAGATTATGGAAAGGCTACGAGAGCGTACAAGTACGACCATACATCATAAACCTCATGACGCTCCGAAGGAGGGAGGTGGTACGTGACAGAGTCATTCTATGTCACAGTAGGGGGAGGGGGTTTTTGGCTAGAGTCACGCGACGCACTATTTCATGAAAAGAAGATGAGCACCATCCGAGACGAAAATTTCCGACGTTAAAATATTGCGCGTCATATATTAATATTGCAGCAGTGCCGTGCCATCTCAATTTCTTTTCGAAGTTTAACATAGCCATCTAAAATCTATCTTTATGTATGTACATCAACAACAACAGCTGACAAATTGGTTTTCGTTGGTTCGGATGAATTGATTGAGTGATTAGTAATTCATGTTACAATTTATCGGTTGCAAAAAGTTTATTTATGGTATAAAACAGAGAAGGGCACGAGATCTAACGGTTTGGGTAGCAGCTCGGCCAGAAAAAAAAAACAACAACCCCCCAGCGTTGCGACGCGTTGCAGCCACGCGCCACACAGAATGTGCGAGCAGTGAAAATACACTAACAAAAACTTTTTGAGTAGAATCAATTGTATTTGTTAATAAATTGGTCTACGAAAAACGACTGCAAAAGAAACCCAAACTTTTTTTCTTTAGTGCAGAAGTCGACGCCAGCCGCGCAGTTCCCTTTAAAATTGTTCTTGTTTTTGGTACGATTTGCGAGTTCGGTACCTTGGATTGTGTTGTTGCAAACTCGAGATCGCGGCGATGTGCTTGCTACCTGTGCTAAAAGTCAGTGTCGTTGTTTTTGTAAATCTTCATGGTTCGCTGTTCGCGAGCACCGAAACTCTGGCATGACTTGTTGGCGCCTCCGAAAAAAGATAATCAATTCAAAAATCACCATGCTTAAAATAATTCAGTGGAACATGGACGGATACATAAACAACAACTGGCCCCTCTTCCAGGAAATCGCAGATAAACTATCTGCCGAAAAACTCCCTAGCACAAATATAAACAAAGAAACCGCCAATGTAACCAAAATAATAATCCAATCTGCCAACGAATCCATCCCCCAATCACACCCTTCTAACAAAAAGAGAAACGCACCATGGTGGGACCAAACTCCAAAAACTACAAAATGAAAAACAAATTGCTTGGACAAATCTAAACAGAGACATTGACATTACAAACATACTAATATACAAATTCTACTATCGGAGAAATATGGTCCAAAATCTAGCGTTTCTGCGGCCTGAAAACCAGACACAACATCCACTGTCTTACCAATCGCAATGACACTACAAAAAGCAATCTAGACAATAACTATACAGCCAATACCCTCTGCACACCCTGGTCTAATGCATCACTGGACAGGAACTTCCATGGAAATTTCATTCAACGGAAAACTAACCCAACCACTAACACACACATCCTGTCACCCACAGCACTTAAGATCGAAAAAGAAATAACGCTTATTGAACTACAGGCTGCACTCAACCAACTCAAAGGAAAAACTCCTGGCCGAGATCGCATAAGCTATCTAATGCTGAAGTACTTACTCACTGTTTATGAATAGTGGACTGTATTATGGTTTTATTTTAGTTTTATGCATTTATTTTTACTATTAAGCGGGTTTACAATGTTTTTAAGCGGGGTTGCTATCAGCGAGCGGTTGCGGTTAATGTCAACAAGAGAATGCGGCCGGCTTGCAAAACATGCAGAAAAAGAACTGAAAAACGATCGCGTGATGTTCTAATACTAACGCATTGCACTGCAATTTCGGCTATGCGTGTGAGCTTAAAGCTCCCAAATGGTAAACAAGACAATGATGTGCGCAAAAATAGGTACGATAATAAGAAATTAATTGACAAGTTAAGAAGCAAATGTTATACTATTTAAATGCAAAATAAAGACAAACTATTTCTCAACATACCGGCCCCTCTGAACGACGGTTCAGTTCAAAGGAAGCACAGCAATTTTCGTAATAGGGCGCTTGTAGATTCCCTTGGCGGTTTTAACGGTGACCACCCGGACCCTCTGATCCTGGCCAGGATGACCTTCGGTGACTCGTCCTAGCATCCACTTGCTTGGCGTTTGATTGGGCTCCTTCAGCACAACCAGTGTGTCCACGGCAACATTTGGAGCATCTTGCGGTGCTAGCGTGCTGAGATACTCGAGATTCCAACGTTTCCAGAAACCTTGAACCTTGGCCTGTAGTTGTCTCCAGCGCTGCAGTCTGTTGATGTTTACATCCAGGAAAGATGGTTCTGGTACCGAAGTGAGAGGCTGACCTGTAAGAAAATGTATTTGCCAACATACACCCACAAGCTACTGGAATCATACCTCTACAATAGGGTATTCTCATTGAGATGCAACGCAGCTACTTCGGGCGACTACACCATCGAAGCTGGAGTTCCACCAGGAAGCGCACTCGGCCCGTGTTTATATGTTTTGTATGCTGCGTATATTCCTACGAGCGCACAACTAACAACGTCAACGTTCGCCGATGATACCGTTATCCTTAGTCGCTCCAGATGCCCAACGCAGGCAACAACCCAACTGGCTAATCATCTCATAATAGTGGAAAGGTGGCTGTCCGACTGGCGCATTAAAATAAAAGAACAAAAGTGTAAACATATAACGTTTACTCTTAATAGACAAACATGCCCTCCGCTTTTACTAAACGGTATGCAGATCCCTCAAGCTAACGAAATAACGTACATTGGCGTCCACCTTTATAGACGACTTACCTGGCGTAAGCACATCAAATGCAAGAAGATTCACCTAAATCTGAAAGCCAGCAGCCTCCACTGGATCATAAACTCACGATCGCCACTGTGCCTGAACTACAAGTTACTACTGTACAATTCAGTCCTAAAGCCAATCTGGACGTATGGCTCCCAGCTGTGGGGGAACGCAGCAGCAACATTGACATCATACAGCGCGCACAATCAAAAATCTTGAGAACTATCACAGGGCACCTTGGTATGTTCGCAATTTTAGGGCCGTCTAACTCTGTATCAGTCCATATGCCTGTTAGTTAAGTTAAAAATATAAGATTTGATACACCTTTTGTTAGTTCGCCAAAAAAGAAAAAATTTGTTGAGTGATTTGATCTACTTACATGGATGGAAAGCTAAGTTTTAAGTGTTTTATTATTTATATAATTATTATTATTATAATATGCTTGGCAAATAACAACTTTCTTCTGGCTGAGCCGAAATACGAGGAAGAGTTCGATTAGCGTTAAGGATACATGACAAAATAATACGACCTACCAAATTTCATAAGGATCGCCCGACTATCTCCTTTAGCTGCCATATAACTGAAAAATCCGAAATGATCCAACTTTCGTGTTTTTGAAGACAGAAAGTTTAAACTTCGTACAGATTTTATTTTGGCTTAGTTAATCCCACCTACCAAATTTCATAATGATCGTCCGACGATATCTTATAACTGCTCTCTTATAACTGAACGATCGGAATTGGTATTTGGTAAAAATACCAACTTTGGTGTTCTTAAATATAAAAGCTTGGGACTTTCTTTAGATTTTGTATTGTAACAAATTGGTTATATTATGATATTCTCATAAGAATCGGCCAACTTTATTCGATTTTAGCGATATATATCCGGTTTTAACTGCAAGGGTATATCAATTTCGGCTCCGCCCGAAGTTAGCTTTCCTTTCTTGTTTAAAATAAGTATGTCATGAAAATGTCAAAAATATCAAGAGTACGGCCAAAAAATAATCGCATTGGTCTGTTGTATTGCAGAGACATTAAGAAATAATTAATATATCTGTGCGAACACAATTTACTATTTTGAACCTTTTTTGTTCATAATCTTTAAATTTTATTTTAAGATTTGTTTCAATTGGTACTAACATTTTTTAAATGTATATATTATAGTAAAACGTCACGTTGCACCAGAAGTTAATTTTTTTAAAAAATAATTGTAATTGCCTGAGAATATGCGGAGAAATTGTAGTTTATTCCACTCTTTCATCAGTAAACAACAAAAATGTTCACCTAAAAGTCGTACCAAGGGCAAAAATGGCACATCAAAATATAAATTCAACTGTAAAAAAAAATGTTGCTCTCTTATTTGACATGGCTTTTATAGTTACTTTAAACGCAGGAAATTTCGTAGGAAGCATTCGATTACAAATGAAACAAAATTTTATACAAACTCACGCCCATCAGTGCACTCCCATTACACTTCGTCGACGTACATGTACCTACAAAAAATTTTCATAATACTAATAGTATTACGACGTACTCCGACAATAAAATTTCCTTGCATAATTTGTTATTGCCTAATTGTGTTGGCCTCTGCAGGTCATCAAAGTCTAACCAAAATCAATCTGAGTACTCTCTTTTTCTAACTCGGTTTGCGAAAACTATTTTGCGACTAACTATCACTCGAGCAAAACTTACAACAAACACTAAGAACATTAGTTACAATCAAACCCCGTAAGGGCACGAGCCCTAGACACCACAATGTCACACCCACCCTACCGACCCCGCCAAACTCCCCAAGTGAACCCAAATACATTATAATCCAAGGACTTGCGATACTTAGAAGAAATACTAGAAGAACTAAAATTCCAAAAATTAGATGCAGTCCGCAAAATCCTAAAAAAAATGAACTTAGACGACAACAACAAAGCATAAACAGGTCTAATTATACTCACGTTCGGCACAGAAATCTTACCAAAGAGATTATGGAAAGGCTACGAGAGCGTACAAGTACGACCATACATCATAAACCTCATGACGCTCCGAAGGAGGGAGGTGGTACGTGACAGAGTCATTCTATGTCACAGTAGGGGGAGGGGGGTTTTTGGCTAGAGTCACGCGACGCACTATTTCATGAAAAGAAGATGAGCACCATCCGAGACGAAAATTTCCGACGTTAAAATATTGCGCGTCATATATTAATATTGCAGCAGTGCCGTGCCATCTCAATTTCTTTTCGAAGTTTAACATAGCCATCTAAAATCTATCTTTATGTATGTACATCAACAACAACAGCTGACAAATTGGTTTTCGTTGGTTCGGATGAATTGATTGAGTGATTAGTAATTCATGTTACAATTTATCGGTTGCAAAAAGTTTATTTATGGTATAAAACAGAGAAGGGCACGAGATCTAACGGTTTGGGTAGCAGCTCGGCCAGAAAAAAAAAAACAACAACCCCCAGCGTTGCGACGCGTTGCAGCCACGCGCCACACAGAATGTGCGAGCAGTGAAAATACACTAACAAAAACTTTTTGAGTAGAATCAATTGTATTTGTTAATAAATTGGTCTACGAAAAACGACTGCAAAAGAAACCCAAACTTTTTTTCTTTAGTGCAGAAGTCGACGCCAGCCGCGCAGTTCCCTTTAAAATTGTTCTTGTTTTTGGTACGATTTGCGAGTTCGGTACCTTGGATTGTGTTGTTGCAAACTCGAGATCGCGGCGATGTGCTTGCTACCTGTGCTAAAAGTCAGTGTCGTTGTTTTTGTAAATCTTCATGGTTCGCTGTTCGCGAGCACCGAAACTCTGGCATGACTTGTTGGCGCCTCCGAAAAAAAGATAATCAATTCAAAAATCACCATGCTTAAAATAATTCAGTGGAACATGGACGGATACATAAACAACAACTGGCCCCTCTTCCAGGAAATCGCAGATAAACTATCTGCCGAAAAACTCCCTAGCACAAATATAAACAAAGAAACCGCCAATGTAACCAAAATAATAATCCAATCTGCCAACGAATCCATCCCCCAATCACACCCTTCTAACAAAAGAGAAACGCACCATGGTGGGACCAAACTCCAAAAACTACAAAATGAAAAACAAATTGCTTGGACAAATCTAAACAGAGACATTGACATTACAAACATACTAATATACAAATTCTACTATCGGAGAAATATGGTCCAAAATCTAGCGTTTCTGCGGCCTGAAAACCAGACACAACATCCACTGTCTTACCAATCGCAATGACACTACAAAAAGAAATCTAGACAATAACTATACAGCCAATACCCTCTGCACACACTGGTCTAATGCATCACTGGACAGGAACTTCCATGAAAATTTCATTCAACGGAAAACTAACCCAACCACTAACACACACATCCTGTCACCCACAGCACTTAAGATCGAAAAAGAAATAACGCTTATTGAACTACAGGCTGCACTCAACCAACTCAAAGGAAAAACTCCTGGCCGAGATCGCATAAGCTATCTAATGCTGAAGTACTTACTCACTGTTTATGAATAGTGGACTGTATTATGGTTTTATTTTAGTTTTATGCATTTATTTTTACTATTTAGCGGGTTTACAATGTTTTTAAGCGGGGTTGCTATCAGCGAGCGGTTGCGGTTAATGTCAACAAGAGAATGCGGCCGGCTTGCAAAACATGCAGAAAAAGAACTGAAAAACGATCGCGTGATGTTCTAATACTAACGCATTGCACTGCAATTTCGGCTATGCGTGTGAGCTTAAAGCTCCCAAATGGTAAACAAGACAATGATGTGCGCAAAAATAGGTACGATAATAAGAAATTAATTGACAAGTTAAGAAGCAAATGTTATACTATTTAAATGCAAAATAAAGACAAACTATTTCTCAACATACCGGCCCCTCTGAACGACGGTTCAGTTCAAAGGAAGCACAGCAATTTTCGTAATAGGGCGCTTGTAGATTCCCTTGGCGGTTTTAACGGTGACCACCCGGACCCTCTGATCCTGGCCAGGATGAACTTCGGTGACTCGTCCTAGCATCCACTTGCTTGGCGTTTGATTGGGCTCCTTCAGCACAACCAGTGTGTCCACGGCAACATTTGGAGCATCTTGCGGAGCTAGCGTGCTGAGATACTCGAGATTCCAACGTTTCCAGAAACCTTGAACCTTGGCCTGTAGTTGTCTTTAGCGCTGCAGTCTGTTGATGTTTACATCCAGGAAAGATGGTTCTGGTACCGAAGTGAGAGGCTGACCTGTAAGAAAATGAGAAGGAGTTAGCGGGTTAAGACTGTGATCGCTAGGTGCGCATAAAGGGCGAGAGTTAAGAAGCCCCTCAATCTGAATTAACAGGGTCGAATACTCCTCGAATGTCAAGGCACTGCTGCCAATGACTCGTTTTAAGTGCAGCTTTATGGATCTCACACCAGTCTCCCAAATGCCTCCGAAAAGGGGAGCAGATGGCGGAATGAAATGCCAATTAATCTCGTGGCTGGCCATGAAGCTTGAAATTTCTTCATCTTGACTTTGAGCTATTGCCATTCGTTGCATTTCAGCTAAATCTCTTTTGGCTCCATGGAAAGTCGTTCCATTGTCCGAGTATAAATCCGATATAGGTCCACGTCGATACCAAAAGCGTTTGAAAGCGGCTATAAAGGCGGATGTCGTCAAATCGCTGACCAATTCTATGTGAATAGCTTTTGTAGATAGGCAGACAAAGATCGCAAACCAAGTTTTGCCAAATCTTGGTGTCCGGCCTGTCGCTGTTTTGATTGACACAGGTCCAGCATAATCCAATCCAGTGTGCAGGAAACAACGGGCGGGTTGAACTCGAAACTCCGGTAAATCAGCCATAAGTTGAGAACTCGTGTGTCTTCGCTGCAGAAAGCAAGTTCTGCAATTGAATACAGTTTTGCGGACGAGGTTCCGAGCTCCTAGAATCCAATACCTTTGGCGTAGACTATGAAACGTGTATTCGACTCCAGCGTGTAACAATGCAGCATGTTGATAGCGAACTAGCAGACCAGCTATTGGAGATTCCTTAGGAAGGATAATGGGATGCTTTGCGTCATAAGTAGCTATAGAATTATCGATGCGACCACCAACACGCATTACTCTCTGCTCGTCTAAAAAGGGTGTGTAGCGAATCAACTTCGATTTCTTCGACAATGGCTGTCCGGTAGTTAACTGCTTGTACTCCACGTTGAAGAACTCCTCTTGAGCGTGCGTAAAGATCTTAGCTCGTGCATATTGTAGCTCCCACGCCGATAGGAATGGTGAAAGTCGATTCCTCTCACGAAGACGATGAACGAAGCGAAGGCAGTAGCTGACTATCCTTAATAAACGGGACCATGAGGACGATTTGTTGATCATACAAGATAGCGAATTTCCGTCGTCGGAAATGTGTAGATTAACTTTCGTTTCAGCCTTCATCTCTAGGCAGGCCTCTTCTTCTGTCGACAGAACAAACTTAGCTTTAACAGGTGGCCAAGCTGAACGTGACTGAGATAACCAAGGTGGTCCATTCCACCATATTTGATGATCCACGAGGTCCTTTGGCAGTACTCCTCGCGATGCGCAGTCTGCGGGATTATCACCACTTCGAATATGTTGCCAGCAGCTGCGTGGGCAAACCTCTAGAATTTCAGCAGTGCGGTTGCAAACATAGGGGTTCCAAGTCCTAGGCGGAGAAGATAGCCAATGCAGGACTATTTCAGAGTCTGACCAACAATTGATTCTGGAAATAGGAACAGTTAATGATTGCTTGACCAGATAAATCAGTTTAAAGAGTAAATGAGCTGCGTTTAACTCTAGTCGCGGAATAGAGATAGGCTTAATAGGGGCTACGCGAGTTTTAGCCGTAATCAGTTTGACAGCATATCCATTGTTGACTTCGACGCGACTATAGATGACGGCAGCATACGCTTGAGATGATGCATCAGCAAATCCGTGCAGTTCCATTTCTTGATGTGGTGCAGATATGTAGCGAGGAAATCGACAAGTTTCCAATAAAGGCATTTCCGATACAAACTGTTGCCATCGTGTACATAATTGCTGCGGTAGTACTTCATTCCAATCGACAGAACTTAGCCAACTATCTTGAAATAGGATCTTCAGAAAAACAACAGTTGGCGAAAGCAAACCCAGCGGGTCGTAGATCTTGCCTAGTTCTGAAAGCAATATGCGTTCAGTAAGAGCAGTTGTAAATGCGGGGGTTTCTAATTTGAAGAAAATATAGTCCGGTTTTGGTTCCCAAAACAATCCCAGGACTTTAACAAATCGAAATGAGCGGTCTTCCTCTAAATCCTCTGGTGGATACTCACAAATCTCCTTTGGCAACGACTTTAAAAGGGCGTAACAGTTTGAGCTCCACTTTCGCAATTTGAATTGGGCTTCGCTAAGAAGCAGAATCAATTCATCTTTGAGTGCAATGAGATCCTTGATGTTGTCGCATCCAGTAGGAATATCATCAACGTACGCGTCTCTGTTGAGCACGACAGCAGCGGTGGGATACAATTCGGCATAGTCATTCGAGAGCTGTTTAAGAACTCGAACTGGCCTGAAAGAACTGGCCTGCAGCAAGAGAGATCCAAATTTTCAATGGAAAAAAGTAATACAAAAATATTTATGAAATAAAAATTAAAAACTGTAATAAAGTTATAAATAAAAGAAATTCATAGCTCAGATGTTAACCATTCTATTTGAGATCTCAACCAAAAGTAATTTTTTGCAGTGAAAAGTTTTCAGTAATACAAAAACAAAGTGCCTTCGTATTAGTACGAAAAACGGAGACACTATAAAATTGTTGTTGCTTAACTCGAAAAAACGAAAAATTGTTTTTGTATTTAGCCCTTGCCTATGCTACGAGCCACACACGTACATATATGAAATTTTATTTCCCATATAACGAGCAATTTCAACAACAAAGGAGCTCCGAGAGCAATGGGGCTGGGCACCCCTGTTCTAAAACAAACATTAGCTGAAATTACCTCGTATAAAAATATACAAAGTACAATACAATTCCTAAAAAATACCAATTGTCGGGTCAAGCAGCAAGCAACTAATTTAAACATAATAATTAATTATTAACTGATGTTTTGTTGGTCGCAAGCCGACTCTCTGTCGGCCGCTCGGCTTTACTAATTCGACATTTAAAGTTAGTGAGCATCCGCTCAGCCTATTCTGGAAGGTTGGAGCCACTCTCGTTCGCATCCTAAATTGGATTTCACATAATGTACATAAATCCTAATTTCATATGCGGCCCAATAAAGTTTATAACGTTTAACTTAATTAAATTCTGATTTTTATTTACTGGCATTAGAAATTATCAATGACCGAACACCAATAAGCATAAGCAATCGTACATAAAATTACCAACATTACTATCGTAATACATAGTTATTAACAAAAAATAAAAATCTCACATGTACATAACAAACCCAAAAAAAAAAATTCATAATGTAAATAAGTAGCTTAAGGCCTTTAGTTGCTATAGCTGTAAATGTACATTTCCGCGTAATTTAAATTTTGCGTAAATTCTCAAATAATACTAATAAAAATAATTTTAAGCGCAAAGTACTTTTAAATGTAAATAATTTTTCCTCTAAGATTCAAGCCAAAAAGAGAAAAACAGATCATACTACAAAACAAAAATTAAAAAGTAAAAGTAAAAAATACTTAAAAGTGGATCGTGTACTTCTACCGTCATCTAACTTGAATATTTTCGTTCGACCAAAAATGTCATTGTTATTACCAACAAGAGATACCGGTCATAATGGAAAAATAACGTTCTTGCAAGTTGACTGTGAAGTATTTAACACAAAAGAACTTGAGGTAAATAATCATATTAAAGAATCGTTGCCAAATATAAATACCTCCGATTTAAACTCTTTTTCGTTAAAAAACTCAAAATACAAATTTTACAAAAGAAACTGACATTTTTGAATTTTTGTCGTGTTTTTCGAACTTTGACGCCATTTTTTTGAAACAACTTCCAAGAAATCGGTTCATTCTTAACACATATCAATAATGTCTCATTATTCCTGAATAAAACGAGACCAATTTCAGCTTTTCCCAAAACAAGTCAGTGCAATTTTGCTAGAGTTCCGGAGCAATAGTTTGCCCTTCCATGTAGCTTATTTCTTTCTTTTACACACTTTTACTCCCAAGCGCTAGTAAAATTGCACTGAGTTGTTTTGGGAAAAGAGTTATAACTTCAACAATTTTCATAATTTCAAAATGTAATTGACAAAAATTCAAAAATGTCAGTTTTTTGTAAAATTTTTATCCTTTTTGTTTAAATAAATTGAAGATTCTATTTTTATACCCTTGCAGAGGGTGTTATAATTTTGGTCAAAAGTGTGCAACGCAGTGAAGGAGACATCTCCGACCCTATCAAGAATATATATTCTTGATTAGGATCACCGCCTGAGTTGATATAAGCATGTCCGTCTGTCCGTCTGTCTGTCTGTTTCTAAGCGAACTAGTCTCTCAGTTTTAAAGCGATCGTCTTGAAACTTTGCACACACCCTTCTTTTCTTTGCACGCAGTATATAAGTCGGAACGGCCGGGATCGGCCGACTATATCTTATAGCTGCCATATAACTGATTGATCGGAAATGGTATAACTTTGGTGTTTTTAGAGTTACAGAGTTCAGATTTTATACGAATGCTAGGTTAGGTTAGGTTGAGGCGGCGATGTGGTGCCGATGACTGACACCCCCATCCACTTGAGCCGCTTGGGCTCCTTGTGATACCGCATAGGCAAGGATCCTACTAGAGGACCTCTCCCTTCCTATTTACTTGTGTGCCCAAGGGTGTTCTATCCTTCCTGCGGCGGCTCGCGGTCCCATCCAGATTTTCGGATGAAAGCAACGAGTCTGTGTGGAGCGACCTGCGCGAGGTCTGTTAATTCCGTGAGCATTGATGCGCCCAGGAATTTGAGTCGGCTGCGCCCCAGCGCAGGGCATTGACACAGAAGCGACTGTCTCTTCCTCTTCCACGTCCCCATAGCTCCTGCAGTAGTCATAATGTGGCACCGCTAGTCTAGCCGCGTGTGCTCCTATTAACCAATGTCCCGTAATGGCCTTGACCGCCAGACTACAGTCCTGCCCATTTAAGGCCAATGGTTTTCCTACAAGTATAGAGCGCGATTGTTGCCTTGTTAGCTCTATCCATAGTGTTTTACTTCCAGTCCAGTTTCCTGTCTAGCTTAATCCCTAGGTACTTGGCGCTATCGCTAAGGGATAGTGTTTCTCCTAATAGTTTCGGAAGCCTTAAGTTTGGTATTTTGTACTTCCTGGTGAAGAGGACGAGCTCGGTTTTGGACGGGGTTACCCCTAGTCCATTTCTAACTGCGCATGTTGAGAGGACCCTAAGTTTGTCCGTCATGCGGTCACATAGAGTCTGGGGAAATTTTCCGGAGAAGGCGATAACTTTGCAGCCACCACCTTCTAAGGATCGCAGTAGGCTATTAACCGCCACGTTCCAGAGTAGGGGTGAGAGTACGCCTCCTTGCGGAGTGCCTCTTCTGACGTATCTATGAATAGATTCTCCACCTAGTGACGCCTCAACAGTCCTGTTTACCAGGATCTGCTCTATTAGGCGTATGGATTGATTGTCTATTCCTAGTGTCGTCAGCGCATTGATTATCGCGCTCGGTAGGATGTTGTTGAACGCACCTTCTATGTCTAGAAAAGCAATGAGTGCGTATTCCTTGTCACTAAGTGCCTTTTCGACAAAAGTAGTGATTTCATGGAGTGCCGTTTCCGTGGATCGGCCCTTCCTATACGCATGTTGTGATCCCGAGATATCATCTGGGTTTAGAGTAAGATTAATATGGAGGCTGATTAGTCTCTCCATTGTCTTGAGAAGGAAGGACGACAGGCTTATTGGTCTGAAGTCCTTAGGGGTGCAGTGCGATGGTTTTCCCGCCTTGGGTATGAATACGACTTTCGTTTGCAACCACATTGCGGGCACGATGCCTATCCTGAAAATTGCTGAGAAAGCTTTATCGCCCAGTTGAGATACCTGTCACTCAATAGGTATTCCAGTTGGTTGGGGAGGGAAGGGCTATTCCCCTGTCTCTGCATTTCCAGGGTTGTGTCTTCTCGAGAACATCCCGGTAAATGTGCCTCTGTGAGAGCCTCTAGGGTTTCTCTGCTGGACGATGTCCTGTTACCTTCTGAGGTTTTAATATATCCTACATTTGGTGCAGTAGTTGCGAGGACCTTCCTTAGTCGGGAGGCCTCTGATGTTTCCTGAATGTTCGTGCAGAACTTGGCCCATGCATTCCTTTTTGCCTTGCGAAGTTCTTTGTTATATTGCCTAAGGTCCGCTTTATACGACTCCCAGGCTATCTCCGAGTTTGTTCTGCTCGCAAAGTTAAAGGCCTTTCGGGCCTTGGTTTTAAAGGGCGCGAGTGTTTTCGACCACCATGGTGGTTTCATTGACTTGCTATTGCCCGATCTGCTTTTGGGACAAGCTTTGTCGAATGCCCTGGCGCACGCTGCCGTAAGCGTGTAAACCATGGCATCCAGGGCTTCCCTACTGTCAGCGTCCCCTGTTGGAGGTTTCCCCAAGGAACTTTCTAGTTTTTTCCTGTATAACTCCCAGTTCGCTTTCCTCGGATTGCGCACCGTTAGTCGATTAAAGTTCTCAAAGTTGACCACTAATACTATGTATCGGTGGTCCGATTCCCCAACTCCCCAACTAACAATCCTGTCTGCTAGGGATTCAGAGTAAAGAGTGACGTCAAGCACTTCCATTCTGTTCTTGACTATGAAAGTGGGTTCTATACCCCTGTTACCCACCAGAAGGTTAGAGCCTAGGATAAAATCGAAGATTGACTCACCCCTCTCATTCGTGTCAGTGCTTCCCCACTGATGATGATGGGCGTTAGCATCGCAACCTATGATCAGGTCGATCTTGTGCTTCTTGCTGTCTTTCACCAGCTGTTTGAGTAGCGGGTGCGGAGGGAGGGCCTCCTGGTCGTGGCCCATCATACGAATGCTATATTTGGCAAAATAATACGACCTACCAAATTTCATAAGGATCGGCCGACTATATCTTATAGCTGCCATATAACTGATTGATCGGAAATGCTATAACTTTGGTGTTTTTAAAGCTAGAGAATTTGGTACCAAATTCGGATTTGGTACGATTGCTTTTTTTGGCAAAATAATACAACATGTCAATTTATATAGCCGACTATATCCTATATCTGCCATATAACTGATTGATCGGAAATAGCATAACTTTGGTGTTTTTAAAGCTAGAAAGTTGGGATTTTCTATGAATTATATTTTTGGAAAAATAATACGACTTATCAAGTTTCATATGGATTGGCCGACTATATCTTATAGCTGCCATATAACTGAACGATCGGAAATGGTATTTGGTAAAAATACCAACTTTGGGGTTCTTCAAGATAGAAGTTTGGAATTTTTTTTAGATTTGGTCTTGCAATTTATTGGTTATATTATGATATTCCCATAAGAATCGGTCAACTATATCCGATTTTAGCGATATATATCCTGTTTTAGCTGCAAGGGTATATCAACTTCGGCTCCGCCCGAAGTTAGCTTTCCTTTCTTGTTTTTTTTTAAATCTATAACGATTTTTTTTTTTGTAACTTACAATTCTTTAAAATATGTTAAACCGAAAAATAAATTCTTATTTTATTAAAATGACATTTCAAATAAACTATTTTTTTGGCCATAAAAGCCTTAAATAAGGATAAATACACAAGCTCTTAATAAAACCCCCCATTGTAATAAGGTATTTTGTATAAAAAAGTGGAAACAAATATGAAAGACAATTTTTTTCCTCAGGGACTTGGATAACAGTACTCTACGAATACCTGGTTTAAAAATAACTGTAAATAAATAAATAACTTCGCGACTGTTTTCCGGCAACATAACGTTATCGAAAGTCCGCCGTAATGGGTGTGGGAAAATCCGGGCTTGCATCGATAATTATTGGGCGGACTATGGGTGTGAAGTCTGCAAAACACCTACTCCTACGAGCGGTAGGGAACGCCAGGCTAACCGCGGAGGAGCTGCAGACCGTCCTCGTTGGAGTTTAAGCCCAACCCTGGGGGCTCTGAGTCAGGACCCAAGCGACGGCGAAGCGCTTACTCCCGGGCACCTGTTGACAGGCGGGCCGCTCATTGCCGCACCAGCACCGCGGACCCCGGATCAGCAGGGTCTAACGTGCTTGCGGCCATGGCGGCTTGTCTCGTCAATCAAGTAAATGTTTTGGCAGCGAGTACGTCTTGGGCCTACAGGCGCGGTCGAAGTGGCAGAACAAGGAGGGCGACATCCGGACGGGCGTGCTGGTCCTGATCGCAGAGGATCACCAGCCGCCTCAACAGTGGCTCACAGGACGAGTAGGAGCAACACACGCCGGCGCGGACGGAAGGGTCAGGGTCGCCGTTGTCAGAACTAGCTCTGGAGCGGAGTACTGGAGAGCGGTCCACAAGCTGGCGCGGCTGCCAGTTGGTTGAAGCCTGATGGAGGCCTTCAACAGGGCCGGTGTTAATTGATTTGTTATTTTATTGAAGTTGTCGAAAAATTTTGAATTATAGTTTATAGTTGAATTGTATTTTGTAGTTGTTAGTCTCTAAATTTACTCTAAGATAGCTTAGGGCGGAGCGGGAGCGAAAGCTCATATTCGCTCTGGTTTGAATTCGCCCCGCTTCGCCGCAATAGATGGCTTAGGCTTAAGATTAGAGAAAAATATAATCGAATTTATAACGTTGAAGAGGCAAGACCATTTCTTTCGTTGTCGTTTTTCGCCCATTTTTTTAATATTCAGCAGCCACTCTTTTTTTTTTATTTTTTAAGGGCCAGGTCCAGGGGTGCTAGGATCTCCAGCAATGCTCTGCCTCTAGCATTCGTGGTGGTACTCCCCCTGGTGGTACTCCTGTGCCCACGCGTTAGAATCACCTGCTATTAGCACTAGGTTTTTGCCTTTGGCATCTACCGCTCCTCTAGAGCCTTGCAGTAAGCATCGAGGGAGAGGCTTGGGGCTGGGTAGCAGCTATACACCCATGTACTTCCCCACTGGATGCTCACGAACCCTTCGCCTCTCCTCACTTGACTTGGCCCTTCCGCGAAACTGTTGCAGATCCAGATGGCCGCCTTGCCCTGGTTGTTGGTCGCCCACTCCTCGCCTGGACCGACGCTGTACTGCTCGCTGAGAATAGCTATGTCGGCATTCACCTCGCCTACGGTGTGTCGCAGAAGGTCCTGCGCCGCTCTGCAGTGATTCAGATTGAACTGGATCACTTGCATCCTGCCCTATCTTTTACTGCTTCATTGGAATGCGGACACCGTCGACTTCCTGCTAGGTGTTTTGCCTCCTTCTCGCCTTTTGATGCGCAAACGTAGCAGGTGCTCTCGTTGGGGCAATTGGCGATCTTATGCCCGCTTTTACCATAGCGGATGCAGCATCCGCTCCTATCAGTAGGGCTGCGGCACTGGCTCGCAATGTGGTCAACTTCCAGGCATTGGTAGCACCTCGGTTGACTCTGCCTCTTCCGAATCCGACACACGGTCCATCCGATCCTTACTCTCCCTTTGCTCACAACTGCGGTCGCAATTTTGCTGGGCAGACTGATGATGGCGGTCTGTGTGTCCCTGGATCTTGCCCGAAGGCTCCTTAACGTGGCCGACTTTCCATCCACTTCAAACTGCTCGGCCAGAGCAAGGCGAATGTCCTCTTCCGTCGCTAGCGGGTCGAGGTCCCTAATCTCTATATACTTCATCTTGCTGTCCTCGGACAGCGCTCGCACTTCAGCAGCTCCTTGCAGCACCTTTTCGAGGTTCTCCCTCATGGCGTACGTGCTATCCACACGGTTTTTCGATAGCTCTAACAGAAGGTTCCCACTTGCGGTGCGGCGCACCTTATGGACATTTTGACTGAATTCCTTCAGCTGGCCGTCCTGCCGTCTAGTGACCAAGGCAAGCACCTCGCTGTACTTCCTTCCTTGGCTTCTACGACTAGCGCGTCGGGAGAACGTATATATGTATGAAGTTATGTGCGAGGGAATGCACTTGCGTTGTGGAATGTATGTATATAAGTTATATGACGCCTTAATCGACGGCTCTTACCCAATTTATAAACAACTTTGAGCCGAGAGTTTATTTTAGGGTTGTTGATAATATATCAAAATATCAATATATCGATATTTTTTTCTAATAATGATATATTTATATCGTAATATTTGTTTGCCTAAGTATCGAAATATCAATGTTTGTTTTTGGATTATTTTTTGGATTTGGACATTTTTGGATATTTTTTCTTGACCACTCTAAATTTTAAAGCAACGCGGATTCAACTTCTTTACTAAGAATCGTACGTGAAAAGTTAAAAAAACTCAATATGAATGTGAAATCAAATTAACATCGGATATCAAATGTGTTGTGTGCGACGCTAGGAGCAGAATGACGGACACACACATAAAGCAAAGGGTATTTTTAAAATCCCTAAATTCCAAACGTTGGGTTTAATTTTGTATATTATAAAATATAAGTTAAGTATAAAAATATAATTATTAATCAACTAGGAAACTTGTCTTTTTAGTTAGAGATTCAACATTTAAGGAAATTTCCTAATTGTGCAGGAAAACAATTTATTCAAAAATATCAAAAAATATATCGATATTTTCCAGAAATATTTTAAATATTATCATCATATTTTTTGATAAAAAAAATATCATCGATACGATATTTTTTTAAATATTCGACAACCCTACTGTAGATGCTTTAAAATGTGGAAAATCACTTAAATTTGCCACCTGCTACTTGAATTATTTAAAAAAAAATTATGATCGATGAAATTATGATGAAATTATGATTAAAAACGAAGAGCGTCATGAAACAAAACTAGACCCTAAGTTTAGAGGACCATTCTTAGTGACCGAAATATTAAAAGGAGATCGGTATAGACTTAAGGGGTTAAATAATAATAGGACATATAAATATTCCAACGAATTTTTGGAGACGTATGCCAGAGAAGGGGATTGCGATGATGAAGAAGCCACGGAGCTGAATGATGGAGATACCACAGATCAAGCCGGTGAGGGCTGTGATTTTGAAAAAGAATGAAATTTTTAAAATGATCGGTGAATAGTTATTTGGTCGGCTTATGAATCAAACTGCGAGCTATTTATGATGCCCGGTTTTCCCAGATATAAACTGTGGGCTATATGAACACACTAGTGATTAGTGCTGCAAAAACATCGGCACACTATGGATACTATCGATGTTTTTATTTTTTAAAGAAAACATCGATGTTTTTTTTGCGCTATCGATGTTTTGTTTGAATGGATTACCATCACAAAATTTACTAAAAGCGCGCGAATCAGGTTTGGGTAATATTATAAATTACAGATTATTTTAAAAGCTTGGCTTAAATTGGTGTTGGCGGTCGTACGATGGCTAGTCCTGTAAATAGAAAGCGTAAGTACATGTTTCTAATCTGTTTGAAGGTGATTAATTCATGGCTTGTGTGTTTTCAGGCAAGGCAACTATCACAACAGGCAACGACAATGCGGCAAGCAATTGCGAAATAAATGATTCAGATGAGGAGAATAGTCGCTGTATTCTGAGCAGCAATGCAGCAGCTATGCCTGGCAAGTCAAAAGTTTGGCAATTTTTTGAAAAGTCGAAGGATGGCAAATTTGCAAAAATGGCAAAAAATGGCAAAGTAAAATCGACAATGCACTGTCCGAGTTTGTCGCTTGTAGCATTCAACCTTTCAGTCTCGATGAGGAAAGTTCTTTTCGAAAATTTGTTGCTGTTCTTGATCCTCACTACGAGTTACCATCAAGAACAACTTTAAAAAATGTTAACATGGAAATGCGCTACAAGGAAATGACTGCAAAGTTGATGTCAATATTACAGGATATTGAAACTGTAGCTATCACCACTGACTTGTAGACGTCAGTAGCAAATATGTCATACATTACTATAACATGCCATTTTGTTGACGACAATTATATTTTTCGTTGTGCTGTTCTATCCACAATGTCTTTAAAAGATGAAACAAACCACTCCGCCAATAATATTGGTGACAAATTAAGTGATGTGCTTCAAAATTGGAACATATTGGACAAGGTTTCCACAATTGTGACTGACAATGACAGATCTATGATCAAAATGTGTGAAAATTTAAAAAAACGACATCTGCCTTGTTTTGCCCACACTCTTAATCTTATAGTAAGAGAATGTCTTTCAGTAGACAACATTCAAATTGTAATAATCAAATGCAAAAAATTGTCACATATATTAAACAAAGCAACATCGCATATGCGAAATTCAAAGAGGCACAGTTGCCAAACAAAACATATGGCTTAAAGCAAGAAGTGCCTACCAGGTGGAACAGCGCCTATGCCATGTTAGAGAGAATACTTGCGACCAGAGAAGCACTTGGACAAGTTCTGCTGACCACTCCCAAGTCACCGCCACCTCTAACTGCGGAAGAAGTAAATGTAATAATGGACATTGTAAAGCTGCTCGCACCGTTTAATGACGCTACCCAAAAAATATCGGCTGGAGCAACTGTGACGATTTCTCTAATCATACCATTTGTCTGCGGACTATTAGAAAATATGGAGGATATCAAAACAACTCTTCGAACGGATGAAGGCTTTAAAATGCGTGAGCTTCTCGTGGCAAATATAAAAAAAAGACTTTTAGAATACGAAAAACGCACACCAACTAGGATTGCAACTCTGCTCGATCCTCGTTTCAAAAAGGAAGCATTTTTATCGCCTTTGAATGTTCAAGAAGCCACAAAATTATTAGAGAATGAAATATCTAATATAAACAAGGAGTCTGGATATAACGCAGGAAACTTCAGAACCGCCAACACCAATAGAATCAAGCCAACCACTGCTTAAATTTTTAAAAAGAAACATCGCGAAAAAGATAAAAAATTGTCGAAGTGATTCTATTATAACCCTGCGACAGTACTACCAAAGTGCCAACATTGACGAAAATCGAGATCCGTTGAAGTATTGGAAAGTAGGGTAAAAATTATTTATTAGTTAATGCATTATTTAATTGTAATTTTATCTCATGCAGCGAGCCATCAACGACACAGCTCTCCAATTGTATGCCAAGAGAATTTTGTGTGTTCCAGCAACGTCAATTGAGAGCGAGAGGATTTTCAGCAAAGCTGGAATTATAATTTCAAATAAAAAGGCATCCCTTCAGCCCTCAAATGTGGATAAAATAGTGTTTCTTAGCAAAAATCAATGGATAAACGAATAATTATTATTACTATTAACATTTATTATAAGTCCAACGATCTCAACTGATCTCAAAGCAGAGCTTTTGGCCTTGAAGGCTGTTATTATTATTTTGTTGATTTGTTATTTTTGATTTGCTTACTATTCATTGAATTAAATTTATTATTTGTTTTGGTTTAGAAAAAAACTCGCTTTTATTTAAGATTTTAAACTTGTATATCAAATAATTACAAAAAAATTGTTCTAAACATCGATACTATCAATTTTTTTTTTTAAAACATCGGAAACCTCGATGGTGCCAAACCTCGATGTTTTTGCAGCACTACTAGTGATGCAAGTTCGACGGAAAACCTCGATGTCGATGTCCGTCGATGTTTTCAAAATAACCATCGATGCATCACTTAACATCGGTATAAACAAAAAAACAAAAAAAAACAAATTTTGAAATAAATTACAAAAAGATTTGTACTATTAGTTTGTTTATAAGTAAAAACTTCAAACAAACACGTAATGATTATATATTTCTTTATTTTTTTAGATATTTAAAGCAAAAAACTTAAACAAATTATAACGCATCCATTGCAGTTTTTCAATATATATTATAAATTATAAATTATTAATATATTATAAATTATAAAGATTATAAATAGGCACAAAAACTTAAAAAATAAAAATGCTTTCATAGCAGTCTTTTGATTTAGATGGAAAAACTTAAAAAATAATAATAAAATAAAAAGTCTTTTGATTTAGATGAAGATTATAAATAGGCAAAAACTTAAATTATAATAATACTTTCATAGCAGTCTTCATTTTGTCTTCAGTTATACTCAAGTTGAGGACTTTGATACTGGATCGTCGTCATATATATATAATATATACTTAATAATAACACAGTGCGACAAAAAAGAAAAATTGGAGGAACTTTTGAAGAGACCTAGTAGGAATTGTTTATTAGGTCAAATATAGTACAAAACCGTGTTTGAAATATGTCTAACACCCTCAAAATCTTGATTTATTTAGAAAAAACGGGTTTTCGGGAGTGTTTTGCTCGTAAAAATTCCTGAACGCGTAATTTTAGGCCGATTTTAAAATGGTTTACCTTTTTCAATAGTTAAATGTTGTAACTTTTGAAAAAAACAAGAAAGGAAAGCTAACTTCGGTCGGAGCCGAAGTTAATATACCCTTGCAGCTAAAACAGGATATATATCGCTAAAATCGGATATAGTTGACCGATTCTTATGGGAATATCATGATATAACCAATAAATTACAAGACAAAATCTAAAAAAAATCCCAAACTTCTATCTTGAAGAACCCCAAAGTTGGTATTTTTACCAAATACCATTTCCGATCGTTCAGTTATATGGCAGCTATAAGATATAGTCGGCCAATCCATATGAAACTTGATAAGTCGTATTATTTTTCCAAAAATAGAATTCAAAGAAAATCCCAACTTTCTAGCTTTAAAAACACCGAAGTTATAGCATTTCCGATCAATCAGTTAAGTGGCAGCTATAGGATATAGTCGGCCGATCCTTATGAAATTTGGTAGATCGTATTATTTTGCCAAAAATAGTACAAAATCCGTACAAAATCTGAACTCTGTAACTCTAAAAACACCAAAGTTATACCATTTCCGATCAATCAGTTATATGGCAGCTATAAGATATAGTCGGCCGATCCGACTTATATACTGCGTGCAAAGGAAAGAAGGGTGTGTGCAAAGTTAAAAGACGATAGCTTTAAAACTGAGAGACTAGTTCGCGTAGAAACGGACAGACAGACAGACAGACGGACAGACAGACGGACAGACGGACATGCTCATATCAACTCAGGAGGTGATCCTGATCAAGAATATATATACTATATAGGGTCGGAGATGTCTCCTTCACTGCGTTGCACACTTTTGGACAAAATTATAATACCCTCTGCAAGGGTATTGCTTGGTCATTGAGCGTTTTCAATACCATAAATAAAAGACGAATTTAATTTTAGTACGACGTTATAAAAATGTTTATTTCTGCCTGCAGATGAAGCCGGATGATCATCTGATAGACCAGCTTATGGTGCATGCAGAGACGAAAAGTAAAGTACAGAGAGGGCGGCCCGACTGACTGCGAAGCTAAAGCTCTCGAATAATGGAGAGGGCGGCCCGACCTCGACACTGCGAGCTAAAACTCTCTATAGAAAGCTTAGTTGAATCGAGCGGCCGAGAGAGAGTCGGCTTGCGATCAACTAAGCTTGTGTACAAACTTTAGCCTAATAAATAAACATCATTACAACAAACATTACGTTAACATATTTAAACATTAAAATTACACCGCTGCTGCCTGACCCGACATTCCCCCCTCCGTTGGGGCCTGTCCTCCAACTATATTCATAAGGGGCGAGGTACAGCTTAATCAGCTCCCAGCGAAACACTCCAACCCGAAGAGGGATCCGCTCCATAGCTCTGCCCAGCGGCCACATCCATAGCCTTCAAAATCCAAAATCCTCCATCGCTGCTCCAGAAACTCTGCCAGCGACTCCCAAGTAGGGATGGCGTCGGAACTTGAAGAATTTAGACTCTCCTCCCTCTTAACCTGGGTAGCTGGGTCCAACCGTTGAAGAAGCACCTGGACAATAATGCAGCCGGCTATCTCATTCGTCGAACCCAAATTCTTCAAAGTTCTCATATGGGCATTGAATTTGTCGGATAACCCTCGAAGACCTGTTATTGAATCACCTTCCACTAGAGTGAGGCCAAGAATCTCGTTCACATGAGCCTGAAATATTAAACGACGGCTATTAAATCGTTTCTCTAACAAATTCAGAGCGCCATCGTAATTCTCATCGGAGACTTCCAAGGAGCGAACTGCTTCGAAAGCGGACTCCCGAAGGCAAGATCGCAACCTTTGCAGCTTTTCCACCTTACTGATGCTCGGATTACCGCCGACGATTGTACAGAAAATCGAGTAAAACTCTGGCCATTCAGAGTATCCACCGCTGAAGGTAGGAAGAGGCAAGGGAGGCAAAGCTTGAAACCTTTGACCTGACCCTGAGTCAACCTGCATGGTGGACATTCCGTTAGCTAGGGTGGAGTGGGCAGCAATGCGGGAAGAGCGAAGGGTCGTCTCGTGCTCAATTTCGGCCTGCATTGTCACTACCAGCTCCGAGACAGTCCATCGGAGCTCACTACTGATCTGCGAAATGTCCAAATCCTCAAGCTCCCCGTGGATGGCCTTGAAGTCGGTGAACATGGCGACTATCTGACCATGACGCACGTTGAGCATGGCATCGTCCACCTTGGAAACAGGCTGAAGAGCTCTTTGGATCCTCTGCAAGTCCTGGAGAATACCCAGGGCCTTGCACTTTAGAATAGCACTACGGGTTGGAGTGGGTGCTCCTGTGTCTGCGCCGCTGGAGTTCATGGTTGATTTATTAAGTTCCGACCAACCCGAAGTAAATAATTCCGGCGCCAAATTTTATCGCTCCAAATTTATTTGCTCGCGACGAACACGACTTGTCCCACCGTGCGCTCAGAACCGTAGCGGAATTGTGGAACGTATATATATATGAAGTCTATGCGCGGGCGCTTTGTGGAACGTAAATATGTATGTGTGCCAATAATAAATAATTTACCGGGCCACAACTTAACTGCCGTTAGGTTTATGTTTTATTCTTAATTTGAATTTGTTTATTATTTTATATAAGCCTGATTGCTTATTAGCACCAAAACCGTTCATGTAATTTTTAGTTTGGTTTAGTTTTAGTTTCTATAGCTTTAGTAAATTATAGTTAATAATTTAGTTAATTATATTAACTATATCACGTCGGGGTCACCAATGTTTGGTCATTGAGCGTTTTCAATACCATAAATAAAAGACGAATTTAATTTTAGTACGACGTTGTAAAAAATGTTTATTTCTGCCTGCAGATGAAGCCGGATGATCATCTGATAGACCAGCTTATGGTGCATGCAGAGACGAAAAGTAAAGTACAGAGAGGGCGGCCCGACTAACTGCGAAGCTAAAGCTCTCGAATAATGGAGAGGGCGGCCCGACCTAGACACTGCGAGCTAAAACTCTCTATAGAAAGCTTAGTTGAATCGAGCGGCCGAAAGAGAATCGGCTTGCGATCAACTAAGCTTATGTACAAACTTTAGCCTAATAAATAAACATCATTACAACAAACATTACGTTAACATATTTAAACATTAAAATTACACCGCTGCTGCCTGACCCGACAGGTATAAATATCGATATATTGAGATTTCGATATATTATCAACAACCCTAGTCTACAGCTTGGTATTGAATCATTGGTAAAAAATCATTTCCGGGTCGTAATTTTTCAGCGCTTTAAAATAAATTGGGTTTTAAAATGTTAATATACTTCTTGTATGTTGATATACTTTGTGTTTTACGGTTGGGGCAAGGTTTGGGTATTTCTGGAATTTTACGCCCTTTTATTCCAAATATAAAACATTTTCAGTGATAAAAGAAAATTTTGTATATTTGGGATAAAATCGCGTCACCTGGTATGGCGAAAAAAGGTTAAAACCCTATATATCCAAAATATTGGCCCAACCGTAAAACACGGTGGTGGTGGTAAAATGGTTCGGGTATGTATAGCGGCTAGTAGAGTCGGTAATCTTGAATTTGTTGAATCCAGAAAGGATCACAAGAAGTATATCAACATTTTAAAACCCAATTTATTTCAAAGCGCTGAAAAATTAGGACTGGAAATGATTTTTTGTTTCACATTTTGCCCACAATACCAAGCTGTAGATGCTTTAAAATGTGGAAAATCACTTAAATTTGCCACCTCAATCCCTAAATCTAAATCCTATTATTCATCTATGGGACCTATTGGAGCTCAGGACTCGCCAAAACACCATAACATCCAAGGATATGCTCAAATGGGGCATTCAGGAAGAATGTAGTAAAATAACGGCAAAGGATACGGCGAAAGAAATTAGTCCACTCAATGACAAATTGGTTGGCTGAAGTTATTAAACTAAAAGGATATCCAACTTCGTATTATTGTTTAAAAAAAAGCTTTTTTTCGATATTTTATACTTTTTCTGACTGAAAATCCGACTATTTTTATAACCTTGCAGAGGGTATTACAATTTTGTCCAAAAGTGTGCAACGCAGTGAAGGAGACATCTCCGACCCTATAAAGTATATATATTCTTGATCAGGATCACCTCCTGAGTTGATATGAGCATGTCCGTCTATCTGTCTGTCTGTTTCTACGCGAACTAGTCTCTCAGTTTTAAAGCTATCGTCTTGAAACTTTGCACACACCCTTCTTTCCTTTGCACGCAGTATATAAGTCGGAACGGTCGGGATCGGCCGACTATATCCTATAGCTGCCATATAACTGATTGATCGGAAATGGTATAACTTTGGTGTTTTTAGAGTTATAGAGATTCATTCATTCAGATTCATTCAGATTTTGTACGAATGCTACTTTTGGCAAAATAATACGACCTACCAAATTTCATAAAGATCGGCCGACTATATTATATTGCTGCCATATATCTGATTGATCGGAAATGTTATAACTTCGGTGTTTTTTTAAGCTAGAGAATTCGGATTTGGTACGAATGCTATTTTTGCGATCGCCCCTATCGCCCCCCCCCCTTGTAGCCGCCAATGCCCTTATCTGTCTCAACCGCCGCACTGTGGGCAAAAATCCCGTTTTTGGTGCATAAACTCTAGTTTATAAGATATTGACTTGAAACTTTTTTTGTTGTATTATTTGAACTAAAACAAAATTTTGGTTCTTGTTTTTTTTTAAATTTTCGTACCGCACAATGGTTCAAAATGCACTTTTAAGAAATACTATTACTATTTAAGAATACTATTTAAGAAATTATTTAAAATAATAATTTGAATCACATTTGGTATTACATTATAGAAAAATTAAATTAAAATCTGTTACGTATTTCGAATCCATTGTTAAATTTTACGAAAACTGAAAAAAATTGGATTACATTTTTTTAATAACTCAAAAATTGTAACTTACTCTATTCCTTGTATATTAGTTTTCAATATCGTCTGGTACCTCTTCCTGTAATTCGATTTCAAAAGTGTCATTTACATCATCGTTGCCATTTTCTTCATCTGTGTCTTCTACGCACGAGTTTTGGGATGTACTTCTTGTGGCCAACACCTGGAGATATGATTGGGGAATCCAAAAGATCGACAACCTCTGCTGGCAGAGGCATCCTGTTGGTTTTTGTGATCCAAGAACTAGACAGTAAAGGATCAGACGACTCCATAGCTCTGTGAAACACATCTGACATATTGTCAATCCGGCTACATTTTCTGGCATGATTTTTTCGGTCAGCCTTGAAAAGTTTGTGTCTTGCTTCTGATGCACTTTCTGCTAAGGAACCAATAGGAACAATTGATTTTTCAATGATTATGTATCCATGTACTAAAATTTTGTGTACTGTTGGCGACATGGGGTACCAAAAGTAATTGGTCCTATATATAGTAAAAGTTTCAAAACAGAAAATTTTGAATTTTTCTAAATTTTTATGACAATTAATGACATAGGGTAATGACAATTTATGGCTATCAAAATTACATGTAGGCGCTGAATCAAATTTTGATCTATTCCTAATATAGAGGACAATAATTTTGTGTTGGAGAATGCCCGCCTCGCCGTATTTCCGTCATTTGTATTGCCACTGTCATTTTGTCTCGGCTAGTCTACATGAAGCCCCATATCTTTCCAAAACGCTGCTTGAACTTTATATTTTCGTGCCTCCAATTCGATTTTGTCATTTCTTCATTTGCATGAAGGGAACTTAATCCATACTGATCCGTATGTGGCTTCATGTCAAATATTTTTGAATAAAAATCACTTATAGTAAGAAGCTGGGTGGGCTTGCCCAACACATTGGACACGACTGGCAGGATTTTGTTCCTGTTAATATATTTAACACCTTGCCGTCTATTAGTGTTAGGTGCCCATCGAATTTTACAAAAATTGCATTCGATTGAAAAGCATTCACGTATAAATCCAGGTTTTTAATATGATTGTCCAAGTTTTCTTTTTCTTCTAATATAAGAGACGTTGTTTCCTTTAAGTATGCTATTTTTAGAGGACGATTTATTTAACCAAATGACTCTTTGTTTTTGATCTATCATTTTTATGGGAATAATTGATGTAACAAATAGAGAATCATCTAAAAATTGAGACTCTGCGATGCTTAATTTCTGGCATTTTCTGGCAGAAATTTTCTGGTACCTCTTCCTGTAATTCGATTTCAAAAGTGTCATTTACATCATCGTTGCCATTTTCTTCATCTGTGTCTTCTACGCACGAGTTTTGGGATGTACTTCTTGTGGCCAACACCTGGAGATATGATTGGGGAATCCAAAAGATCGACAACCTCTGCTGGCAGAGGCATCCTGTTGGTTTTTGTGATCCAAGAACTAGACAGTAAAGGATCAGACGACTCCATAGCTCTGTGAAACACATCTGACATATTGTCAATCCGGCTACATTTTCTGGCATGATTTTTTCGGTCAGCCTTGAAAAGTTTGTGTCTTGCTTCTGATGCACTTTCTGCTAAGGAACCAATAGGAACAATTGATTTTTCAATGATTATGTATCCATGTACTAAAATTTTGTGTACTGTTGGCGACATGGGGTACCAAAAGTAATTGGTCCTATATATAGTAAAAGTTTCAAAACAGAAAATTTTGAATTTTTCTAAATTTTTATGACAATTAATGACATAGGGTAATGACAATTTATGGCTATCAAAATTACATGTAGGCGCTGAATCAAATTTTGATCTATTCCTAATATAGAGGACAATAATTTTGTGTTGGAGAATGCCCGCCTCGCCGTATTTCCGTCATTTGTATTGCCACTGTCATTTTGTCTCGGCTAGTCTACATGAAGCCCCATATCTTTCCAAAACGCTGCTTGAACTTTATATTTTCGTGCCTCCAATTCGATTTTGTCATTTCTTCATTTGCATGAAGGGAACTTAATCCATACTGATCCGTATGTGGCTTCATGTCAAATATTTTTGAATAAAAATCACTTATAGTAAGAAGCTGGGTGGGCTTGCCCAACACATTGGACACGACTGGCAGGATTTTGTTCCTGTTAATATATTTAACACCTTGCCGTCTATTAGTGTTAGGTGCCCATCGAATTTTACAAAAATTGCATTCGATTGAAAAGCATTCACGTATAAATCCAGGTTTTTAATATGATTGTCCAAGTTTTCTTTTTCTTCTAATATAAGAGACGTTGTTTCCTTTAAGTATGCTATTTTTAGAGGACGATTTATTTAACCAAATGACTCTTTGTTTTTGATCTATCATTTTTATGGGAATAATTGATGTAACAAATAGAGAATCATCTAAAGATTGAGACTCTGCGATGCTTAATTTCTGGCATTTTCTGGCAGAAATTTTTGCAGCGTGTAGTAACAAAGGGATTGAATTTGGATTTTCTATCGCAAGTTCAGATGCCAGCTTTATTTTGAGTCGTTTACCAGCAGCTACATATGTCAATTTCGGACGACCACCTTTCTTCTGTGGGGATTCATTTCTATCATGGCGTTTTTTTGTCTAAATCGCTTTATGTTTCGGCAGCATCGTGGCAAATGTTTATTAATGTAATTAATAAAGTTAGTAATTTTATTTGATATTGATTGGTTTATTGTTTCGATTTGATGATCGCCATTCAATTTGTCGAATATGTAAGTCTCCAAGGCTTCTCGCGAGCGTTTGTTGCTTTCCCAAATTGCAAGAAGAGCCCCGTGACCAAACACATATGTGCCTGGATAAACGCAAGTTTAGCAAAAAGGAGCAAAAATGGTTAGTTGTATGACAACAAGGACACCTTTGTAGTTAATTTCTCGTTCTTACTCTTTTGCAAGGCTGTGCCATTAATAAGTTATTCTCCACAAAACACAAACACAATTGTTAGTTCAAAACTATAAAGATACACATATAAAATAGTTCACAGTTGGACAACAAGACACATAATAACAAATGTTTAAGCTAATTTGCATTAATAATTACCTTCGCAAGGAATTTCCATTTTTAGATTTTTCAAACTTTTTTCACACAAAGCAGCAAGCTCGCAAAGTTTACCAGTTTTTCGCGCCAATTTAACAACATTGCAGGGTCTCTCAAGCAGGTGAGTTTGTTTGAGTGGCAACACTACAGGGTTGCCACCAAAAATGTTTTGAAAGCGGTTTTTTTCAAAGGGGCCGTCCATATATTGCGTGACGCGAATTTCAGACTTTTTTATCCCCTCCCCCCCCTGCGTGACAAACCATGACGCGAGGTTAGACCCCCGTGACCACAGACCGTGACGTTAACCAGAACCCCCTCCCTCCCCAGGCGCGTCATGCAATATATGGACGGCCCCAAATGAAGATATCTAGATTCGATTAGTATGAGTCATTAATAATTAATAATTAATTAAGAAAAAAAATAAGTTTATGCACCAAAATCGGATTTTTTACCCATTGTGCGCCGTTATCATAGATTTTAGAGTACTCATAACTCGCTCTACTTGGCGATTGGCCCGTCTAGCACCTGTGGCGATCAAATGTAGAAAAACTCCGTCCCTGATCTGCAATCAGACGAGAGGGGACACCAAACAATGATATTAGGGACTTTAAAGCCTTAATACAACTTTCTGTATCCAGCCTCACTGTATGGGACAAAGAGACAAACTTCGTGAACGCGTCTATTGACACGATTATGTACTCCTTCTGATCATTTTTACCACTAAGCTTCCCTGTAAGGTCCATGTGGACTGTATGCCACGGGATGTCAATTTTCGGTATAGAAAGCAATTCGGCTTGTATCCTGCCAGATGGAGATTTTGACAGTCTTCATGTAATAAAGTTGTCGACAAATTCGCGAACGTACTTGGACATCCTTTCGAACCAATAATACTCATACATTTTCTCAAGGGTTTTCTCCCACCCAAGGTGCATAATGGACTCGTGCACATTATTTACGGCAGACCACCTAAACGGTTTTGGAATAATAGGTAGTCAACGAGTTTTCCCATTCCTTTGAATTTTTCTATATAGTGTTCTTGAGCTTACTTCATACGTTTTGGCCAAACAATAGACGACGTTTCCTCGTCGCGTTGCTGCTCAGCTAACAACCAATTGTCAGTGATCTCTGTCAAATTTATATGTTTTTCCTTTGTACCTTTTGACTTGACGCGATCTTTTGATATAGGATTTCGGCACAGAAAATCTACGTGAGTACAAAAGATTGCATGTATGACCACCACCTATGAACTCTCGGAGTTAGTTCTGATTTTGTGAGAGAGGCTTTGAGCGAATTGCAGTCAGTAAACACGACGAAATGTCGAAAATGGCGAAAATGCTTAATAGCATTTCCAGTTCGTATGAATGATAACGCGATTCCGCAGGCGAGGTCCGTTTACTAAAGTATTCGATAACTCTTGGCTTGTGTTCGATTTTATTCAACAAAATTGCGCCATAGCCATCAGCACTCGCATCTGTATGAAGTTCATTAGGGAATAGGGGATCGAAAATAGTCAGAACAGGTTCACTAGTCTGGATACGAATCACTTCCTGTCGTATCTGCTCATGTTCTAATTTCCATAAAAATGTTATACTTTTTGAAGTAATTAAACTCCAGCTTTTTCTATGGTAACTCCACCCCTCTATGGGTTTTAGCAACTGCTGGCGAGGTATTTATTCGATAACTTGTGGCTTGTGTTCGATTTTATGCAATAAAATTGCGCCATAGCCATCAACACTCGCATCTGTATGGAGTTTAATAATGAATTGCGGATCGAAGATAGTCAGAACAGGTTCACTAGTCAGGTTCACTATTTTCTCATACTCTTTTTTTTCTCTCATACTCATACTCCTAGACTTCGCCATCTCCGGAGGACTGGACTCTGCCGGAATTCAAGCGAGAGAAATAGAAGACCTCTTCTCGGACCACAGCGCCTTTGCCGTGTCACTTTTCACCCCAGCCTTGCTCAGGTCAGCCCGCCAAAAGCTGATCTACAAGACAACAGACGTTGACAAGTACCAATCTTACCTGAACAACGTTACCGACCCCAGCCCGACACTTGACTCCCCGGTTGACATCGACACCGTTGTAGAAGAGTTAACAGCCCATATTCAGGCGGCAGCTTCTGAAGCAGCACCAAGGCCCTCCAACAGCCCAAGAGCCACTGACAGGGACATCCATTTTTGGAGCCCAGAAGTCGAAGAACTCAAACTTGAAAAGCGACGACTCCGAAGGGTGTGGATGCTCTCGAGGAATCCTTTGGACAAAACCGCCTTCAATAGAGCGACCAAATATCTGACAGAAACGCTGGCAAGACTAAGAAAGCAGGCCTTTGACGGGTTCGTCGAACAATTTGAGCCAGCGACCCTCAACATAACTTATGGAGAGTCACCAAATCTATCAGACAGCCTCTGAAAAGGATCCCACCTGTACAAAGAACCGACGGCAGCTGGTGCAGATCGGAGATCGACAGGGCCAACGCTTTCGCCGAACACCTCGAAGGTGTCTTTACGCCTTTCGATCGCTGCTCACCGGAGGATGCTGCTGAAACTGCCCGTCTGCTTGCCGAGCCTTCCAGGGACGCCGATCCAATACCACCAGTGACTGAGGAGGAAACAGCTGAGCTCATAACCATCATGAGCAACAACAAGGCCCCGGGCGATGATGGTCAATGCAATTGCATTAAAAATGTTACCACCTCCAAGCATTCAGCTAATTACGAGGATCTATAATAGATGCTTAGAGATAGGGTACTTTCCATCCACATGGAAACGTGCCCAGGTAACTATGATACCTAAGCCCGGGAAACCCGAAGCAAACCTTTCGTCCTACCGACCAATAAGTTTGTTACCAATGCTCTCTAAAATACTTGAACGAGTGTTTTTAAGCAGAGCACTGCCAGTATTTGACGAGGCTGGACTGATCCCTGACCACCAGTTTGGCTTCAGGCGGCGACACGGTACGCCAGAGCAGTGCCATCGGGTAGTGCAGTGCATCCTGGACGCGTTTGAAACCAAGAAGTACTGCATGGCCGTCATGCTGGACGTGAAGCAGGCGTTTGACCGAGTCTGGCATCCCGGTCTTCTATATAAATTAAAGACTGGCCTACCCCGACCATACTTCCAGTTCTTAAAGTCGTTCTTGGAAGACCGTAAATTTGCTGTTAGATGTGGCGAGGCCATCTCCGGTATAAGAGAAGCTCACGCTGGTGTACCCCAAGGCAGCGTTCTTGGCCCGTTGATGTACAATGCTTACACGGCCGACCTCCCTGTTCTTCAGAGGCCTGACCTGCTCGCAGCAACCTATACAGACGACACCGCCTTCCTTTCCACCGCCGACAGCGCATTGGGGGCAGCCGAAATGATGCAATTGCAGCTTGACTTGCTCAGCGACTTCCATCGGCAAAAACGATGGAACATTGCCGTCAATAATGAGAAGTCCACGGCCTCCACATTTTCTCTCTGCAAAGGCAACTGCCCTCCAGTTAACCTTAACGGCTCTCCAATTCCACAGGTAGACAATCCCAAGTACCTGGGATTCACCCTAGACAGGAGGCTCACCTGGAAGCCCCATCTGATTAAGAAGAGGAGACAGGCTAATCAAAGACTTCGATCCTTCTACTGGCTTATGGGTAGGAGATCGAAGCTGAGAACTTCCACTAAACTCCTCATTTACAAGGCAATAATACGCCCAATCTGGACATACGGCATACAGCTCTGGGGCACTGCGAGCAAGACGGATGTCCGAACAATACAAGCTTTCGAAAATAGAGCCCTTCGAATCGCCACTGGGGCCCACGTCTTTCATGACAATCGCACCATCCACGAGGTTCTCAATTTCCCTTGGGTCCAGGACGAGATACAAAGAAGCAGCGCACGTTACATGCAGAGGCTTCATAATCACCCGAACCGGTTGGCAGGGAGCTACTGCTGGACAACAGCGAGCAGCCCAGAAGACTAAAAAGGACACACCCGCTGGACCTCCCCTTACTACTCTAATTTATTTCTACCATATTAATATTTAAAATTATCTATAAGTGAAGTTTATGTGATAACATTTAATGGTTGCCCCTAATGGACAGTTTAAAAAAAAAAAAAAAATACTCTAATTTCCATAAAAATTACATACTTTTTGAAGTAAGAGCATAGAGGGGTTTTAGCAACTGTGAAGACTTAGGTACAAACTGACGAAAATACGAGACCAGTTCAATAAATTGTCTTAGTTGAGTGACGGATTGCGGGGGCGGTAAAGCTTACTAGAGCTCGTATTTTCCCAGGATTCGGTCGAATCTCACCTGCTCTAACTTCAAAAGCTAAGTATTCGACACATGTTTTTAGAAAGGAACATTTCTTTATGTTGAAAGAAAATCCTGCTTCGGCTAGTGTTTGCAGGGTGATTTGTAATCTCTCAAAAGCTTCTTCATTTGTACGTGCGACTATCATATAAACAATGGCATATTTATAAGCCAGATCACCTAAGGCACGATTAATGGCCTTTTGGAATACCGAAGGCGCATTTTTAAGCCCAAAAGGCATATCCAATTACTCGTACTGTCCTTCTGGGGTTACAAAAGCCGTCCGTTCGATAGAGTTTGCATGTATTGGGATCTGATGAAAACCACTGGCCATATCAATGCACTTGAAAAACCTAGCCCCACCCAGCCTAGCTATCAGGTCCGATATAAGTGGCAACGGATACTTGTCGGAAACAGTATTGGCATTAAGCTCCCGATAGTCAACACAGAGACGATCTGTACCATTTTTCTTTCGGACAAGTAACATCGGACTTGCAAAAGGAGAGGAACTTGGTCTTATATTGTTCGCATCTAACGTCTCTTCAATAGAATGTCTAACCTTTTCTTTTTCCTCTACACTCAAAAGATAAGAGCGCCTCTGAACCGTCTTGTTTTGATCAATCCAGCGAATTTCTAGCTGTCTTGCAATCACGCGGCTCTGTGGATGAACCGTTTATGAACGAATTTGAGAATTTTTGTAATATGGATAGCAGTCTATCTTTATCTGGTCCATGCAAATCGGTGTCAACATCGGCCAGGTCAGGAGTACATTCGGAGACTGCAACAGGTAATATAGACTTTTCACTAAATAAAGTAAGCGCGCTTGATGTAATTGTCACGCCGATGCCCTGGCTCAAAATTTCACGACCAATCAGAGCTTTGTATTTAATAGGATTATCTAAAACTACGTGAAATAAGATTTCAAGGGAACGCTCACAAATCAAAACATTTGCCATAATCTGTAAAGTGCTACAAAAGGAGTTACCACCTATACCCCTTAATGTCACTACGTTGTTTATTCTAGTGCCTGATAATCTCAACGATGCAGTCTCTTTGATGAGTGAGCATTCCACAGTGGTTGGCCTTTTATGGAGCCGCGGCCAAAAATACTTCTAGTTGAGGTAGGGACTTGAAACTTGGCACAAAATATCTTTAATTTTATTCTAAAATAATTGTTAAAATCATCCAGATCAGACAACTATATCATATAACTGCCATATAACTGATTAATCGGAAATGCTATAGCTTCGGTGATATTAGAGTTAGAGAGTTCCAATTTTGTTTGAATTCTATTCTTGGCAAAATAACACGACATACCAAATATCGTAAGGATCGGCCGACTATATCCTATAGTTGCCATATAACTGAAAAAACGGAAATTACCCAACTTTCGTGTTTTTTAAGATAGAAAGTTGGAACTTCGTACAGATTCTATTTTTGGTTAGTTGATCCAACCTACAAAATTTCATAACGATCGGCAGACTATATCTTATAGCTGCCATATAACTGAACGATCGGAAATGGTATTTAGTAGAAATATCAACCTTAGTATTTTTGAAGATGGAAGCTTGGTCTTAAAACCAATTAATTGGTTTTATTAGGATATTCTCATAAGGATCGGCCAACTATATCCGATGTTTTGATGGACGAATATGGCGAACAGAACACAAAGTATGCAAGAAAATAACAAAACACAAAATTTGATCGAACACAAAAAAGGAAAGAGGTCGCAAATTTGCCAAAAGTTACAGCTGAAATTTAAAACAAAGCCTAAGAAAACATTCACTAGTATTAATAAATCAGTTTCACTAAAGGGAATGACAGGTATCACAACTTTTTCTTAATTCTATGTACATATATACAAAAATTCGCCACTGGACACTAATTGAAACACAATCTTTAAAAAATAACACTATACATTAGACATAAAAGTTATAAAAGATAAACTAAATTATAAAAAAAAAATTAAATAAAATAAAAACTATTAGTAAATGAACAAATAGTTTTGAAAAGTTAAACACAAGAATGAAAAACGAAGACAGAGCAACAGCATAACAAGTAAATAAACGGCAAAACTGACCCTGAAAAAGATAAGATGGTGTTAGTATTTTTACGATATTAGGCAAATAGGCAAATTTTGGCAGAAAATTTTTACACATTTGTTACCTTTGGAGACCGACAAACATATTGGTATATAAACGAATTGTGGAATTTTGTGGGATCACTACTAAAACTTCAGCTAAACATGAAAAGAACGCTCAAAATATAGGCAAAACAAACAAAATATAATACAAAACATGTATTAGTTCACAATAATATAATAATAACAATAAGTATTATTAATATATCAAATTATATCTCATTTTATAGAAAATACCTTTAACTTCAAAATCTATTACAAATAATTTTAATTAGAACACGTAAATATGGATACGACCACTTCAAAGTTCGGTTTAGTTGTGAAATATTCACGATGCGCGCAGCTGCGCTTTACAAATGAGCAACTGTTCACATCTTCAAATATATTTTTAGAAAATCCCGTTAGATTTCTATAAAAATCGGGTTTGCCACGAAGAAGCTTGGACATTTTAGAGGCGATTTTTTTACTTTTCGTACATTTTTGCCGTAATAAGTTTTTTTATTTTTGGCCTATGAGAGCAACCACTGTGCATTCGGCTCCGGAGTCGAAGTAAAATTGGAACGACTCACCAGACTGAATTAAAGTTCCTAAGGCTCAAGTACGGTGCATATGTTCACATCTTTGATGGTGTTGCTTTTGACTGGCGGACGATCCTGACGATCCGGGCAGACAGTAGATACATGTCCAGCTTTTTCACATTTGTAATAGATGACGGATGATCGATCTCTTCCTCCAGTATATCCAGATTGTCGATTACGGGGCTGCTGACGCTGGGTTGTCTCTTTGTTAAAGCGACATTCCGCCTTCTTGTGGCCGGGTTTGCCACAGTTGTGACACGTGATGGGAGGCATAGCGCTGATTCTTCTTCCTTGTAGTACTGGTACGTTGTATCTCTGTTGGCTCTGTCTGGCGTCAAACAAAAAGGCTTTGAGTTCCTGATGCAGCTCGTTTCTGGTTGAGATATCCGTGGTAAAGATCTTTTTATCTATCCCAGCTGCGTGTGCCAACGTAACGGATACAGCAATCTTCTCGACGCTGAGCCACTTCCAACGGGCCATAAGCGAAGTGACCATTTTGCTCCCATACAACGACAAGCACTTTCCTTCATTTGGGCATCCATTTAGCAAATTCATAAAGGTGGCGGCCAAAGTCTCCGTTCCAGAAAAATGTTGCAAAAATAATTCTCGGAACTGCATCCATGTAGTGCCGGGAAAACATGTCTGCGAGAGCCAATGTGATGCGGTGTCTTCCAGTGATTTGCTGAGCGCCATTATAAGAGCGCTACCCACGAGCTGATTTTCAGACAAAATGTAGTCGACTGTTGAACACCAGGACAGCGCGTCTGATCCTGCACGATCGGCGTTGAACTTTGGCAGTGCAATGGTTTTGACAGTCGTGGCTTCCAGGTGTTCCAGGTGTCGCGGAACGGATCAGGGCTATCGATAGTCAGGATTTTTATAAAGTCATTAAAATTATTATGAAGTCTGGTATTTTAGTTTAGGTTATTTGGTCGCCATAAAATCGGGTAAAAAGGAAAACAATATTTCGAACAATTACACCGATTTGCACCATCACAAAGAGAGGGAACAGAAAACTGCGGTACGTTAGCCAATTAAGTAAATGTAAGAGCTAAGTAGATATTGTAAATTTTTCCAGAATAAAACGAACTAATCGAACTGCAACTATTGTCCAGCGTTTGTTTAAAGGCATTCCCCGTGATAGGCCAAGCGGCGACATTAACTTTTATTAGCACTCTGCAATGATGCCGACGAAGCACTCACGGCGGAGCCCCAGGGTGAAAGCCTCGGGTGTCCCGCAACTGCGACCACCACGGCCACAGCAACTGGCACCTCGGCCAGCTCTGCGAGTGTGGCTGGTGATCGGCAGCGGCCACAGACTCCGAAGGAAACTGGAAAAGTCGCCAGGAAAGCGGCACGTAACCTGCAACCCAAAGCAACGGCGCTGATTACGGACTCCACGACTGTGCAAGTGGCGGCCCTTATGGAAAGGATCGCACGTCTCGAGTCAGAGCTGGAAAAGGCAAGGGCAAATGGAGGACAAGCAGAGGCCGCCAGGGATCCCGTTGGAATTAGGGCACGCGGCGTTGGAGTTCGAGCGTTGGAGCGGTGCGGCGAATACATTGCCATGTTTAAGGGGAATGCTGCCACGCCAGGGAGCATCGCAACGGCAGAATGACAGGCATATGAGTGACAATCTGTTTGTGCAAATTGGTGCAAATTTGCCGCCACAATGGAGTGGAAATTTGGCGCCGACGCTCGGAGGCCATTGGGCAAACGGGAAACCTGTCACACGGACATACACACCAACTTCCACAGTGGTCTATTCTTAGCCATTTTGTGTGACCGCCACGCCGCAGCCTGAACTAGGTTATTTATTTATTTATTTATTTCGCCAACGGATAAATCCTTACATGCCTACATAATAACAACTTAAAAACTAATAAATAATACTAAGAAGTACTAAGAAGTAATACTAAAACTTAAGAAGTGCCTGATTAACATGCGTTTAAGCACAACCTTATCAGAGCCCCACTCCGTTCGGAGGCTAGGCGGCAAAGAATTAAAAAAGAAAGAGCCCGCTCAATCGACTCATTTAAAAGATAATTGGCTCTATGACACTTGACCCAAAAGGGGGCAAAGGTACAAAGATCCCTTTGAGGAACACTAAAATTAATGAGCCCCAATAAAAAAGGACAATCAATGTTATCAACGACTACATTGTTTAAAAAAGTTAAAGCTGCCAGTTTACGCCGATCCTCCAACGTGCAAACATTCAGAAGAAGGCAGCGCCTCTGGTATGAAGGAACAGGATCCTGAAACCTTAGAGGCAGAAGAGCAAATTTTAAAAATTTTTGCTGGAGTCGCTTAATTCTGTTGGAACGAACTTTACAATCCGGATTCAAAATGATTAAGGCATATTCCAGCCTCGAACGAATAAATGCAGCATGTAGCCCTTTGGTCAGAAGGGCAGCATGACACACTTTGTCGAAGGCTTTGGAGAAGTCAGTGTAAATGGCATCAACCTGAAATCGGTTTTCAAAAGCTTTAAAGCAGTGCTTAGAGAATACCGCTAAATTAGTTGTAGGGGACCTTAAAAAAAACATGCTGGTTGGGGGATATAAAATTACAAGCCAGAAAAGTCAATTTTTTGTTTACTATCCGCTCCAGTATCTTAGCGACGTTGCAAATTTTGGATATAGGTCGATAGTTGGTAACATCACAACTACTGCCACCTTTGTGAATAGGCGTTACAGAGGTAATCTTCCACCGGTGGGGGAATCTACCAGATGAGAGCAACAAGGAGAACAGGAGTTGAAGGGGAGTAGAAAGGGAAGCGATAAGAAAGCCACAATTTTCTTAAGAAAGAATGGGGAGATACCATCCACGTCAGGTGTGAGCGACTCGGTTAAATGTCCTGTGGCTTCAACTTGGTCACAGTCCAAAACGTCAATGTTACTCACATTGAGAAAAGGATCAATGCTAAGAAGAGTTTTATTATCACTCCAAGGAACCTTCGGCTCCAAGTTAGAGGAAAAGTATTTTGCAAAGATCAGAACACCCTGATCCGAGTCGGCTGCTAAATTACCATATCATATGGATGAAGGTATGTCTGATTTTGACTTTTTGCTGTTAACAAACCGCCAAAAAGCTTTAGGATTGGATCGAAGGCTAGCTTCGACATCGGATATATACTGATTGTAGAGGAACTTATTAAGGAAATCAAATTCCCGCTTAAATTGCCAGTACAGCTCTCCTGCTCGAGCCTCCCCTGTCTTTGTAAATCTTATCCCTTCTAACCATTTGTAATGATTATCTCTTCTATTTTTTAAGTTTTTTAAACCTTTTGAATACCAAGGAAGCCTAAAGGGCAACCAAAAACTTGTATAACAATCATCGATTGACCCATCCGAAAAAAACGAAAACCCAATCAAAGGCTGAAATAGATGCATTAATAAGTGACAAGTGATAATATGGATGATAATATGGAATGGGTGAAGCAGAATGCAAAAAACTATAAAACTCAATATGAATTACTAAAGGCTTGTGGTGCATATCACAAGGAATTAATGGTACATTGCATTATTATACTTTACTATTAACCAAATTATTTAAAAATACATGATCAAGAATTTTGGATAAATCATTAAAAATATTATTTACTTGGGAGAGGCCCAGACTACATGACTAAAAATATCATCTAAAACTACATTTTCATGACTCTGGTGAACGTTGCTAGGTAGCATGCAGGGAGATTCCGGGTCCCTAGACCAGACAATGGAGCTTAGGTTAAAATCGCCAGCTACAATCAAAGCGGTAGGGTCCGACGTTCTACCACAGACACTAGTGATGTTTTCCATATACGCATTATATATACTAAATGCGCTATTCGGAGGGATGTATGATGCAATGATGACGGACGGGCCATGGACGCCTTGGATTGAAACCGCAAGCTGATCCATTAGAGGGTCGGCCACCGGAAGGCGCAGTAGTGTAGCCTGAAGAGATCGACGGATAGCGATGATCACACCACCACCTCGCCCACACTGGGTACTGAATGCATCTCGGTCTTTTCGAAATACATGGTACAAGTTAGGCTCGAAAAACTCAGAGGAGCTAAATTTGTCATTGAGCCACGTTTTCACAAGGATGATTACATCAAAATCGCAGGCAGAAGAATTATGAATACCATCCGGGTTCTACCATCTTACCATCTTGGTTCTCATTCCCGATATATTTTGGAATATAACTTTTAGGCTTTTAATGGGGTCCGAGGACGACGAGTAGCTACAGTCCAAACTGGGAATTGGACGGCATGGCGGTAATGATGAAAGTGCACTCCTGGTACTGGTGCATGTGGAGGCATATCCAATACGCATAGCTTGCAAAATAGCCGACGAGGACACATAGAAATTTCCATTAGATTCATCAGTAGACCTGCGAGAGTCCAGTTGCAAGGCAAATCCAGTGCCAGGTGAAAACATTAAGCGTTCATAGTCAGGCGCATCCAAACGCAGCAATGATCCACCCACACGTCCAAAACGAAAATAAACATCTTTCATCGGCGAAAAGAAAGCACCAGCGAGTGGCCCCGCGAAAAGAGATAAGATGAGCGATGCGCTGCCAACGCAACGATGGTAGGGATGCGCTACCATCGTCCTGTTGTTGCTGGCCATCCACAAGTGAAGATATGAAAAAAACAACTCGCCTTGAAAAAAGTTGTTCTTGAAGAAGAATATCGATCAGCAAACGAAGCAAATTATTGGAGGAATTAAAGACAGCGTCAACCGTTACCATAAACGCCCACGCCGATTGTTTTCGGTAGCGCAGCAGAGAGCAATCGGTGTGACGAACTGCAGCTTGAGAAGAATAAGAAGTAACGGCGCCAGCGGCGTCGCTCACTGGGGTTTTTTGAAGATTGCGGTTGCGGTACAGGTAGAATCGCCGGGAGGTCAATAACCTTAGCAGGCTCTCTATGAACAAACCGGCAAAAGGTTATGTTCATCCGCCACGGGAGCCGACACTCAATTTGGAGGTATCTGCACCATCGCCCCTGTCATATGGAGTGGCGACGGCAAGCATACCTGGATGGATGCCACGTAGACTGCCTGATTTTCCCGTTTTCGAGGGTCAGCCAGAGGAATGGCCAATATTCGAGTGCGCGTTCACGGAGGCAACGGCAGCCTACCAGTGCACCCAATTGGAAAACATCCAGAGGTTAGTGAAAGCCCTGAGAGGCGAGGCCCGCGAGACGGTGAAGTGGTTTCTCATCTATCCCCGCAACGTTGGAGCCGTTATGGAGCAGCTTCGATTCCGGTATGGAGCAACTCTGGTGTGCACTGTCACGGTCGTTGAAGCCAAGGAGCAACCGAAGCGAAGGATCCTGCACGCAAATAGTGTTCGCGAGGAGGAGCGTTATACCAGATGTTGCCCTAAATGCGAGGGACAACACCAGATCAGGGACTGCAAGGAGTTCAACAGCGCATTTACAACGACGCGGATCGAGTTCGCGAAGAAGCTGAGGCTATGCTTCTCGTGTCTGGAGCCCGGACACATGTCCCGGTTCTGCAGGAAGAGCCGCGGGTGCAACGTTCATGGATGCCAAATGAGGAATCACTACCTCCTCCACGAGTTACCTGGACATCCCAGACGGCCGTCAGTCGCAGATGGAGGAAGCAGGAGAGGAATGCCACGACCAGTGGATTCCAACGAGAGAAGCCGTCCTACGTCAGCCGCAGTTATAGACGCGGGGCGTGAGCAGGCGAAAGGCGATGGACGTGTGACCGCCAGGAATTGGCGCATCGAAACATGAGCTGCGTTGAGTCGATTGGATGGCACCTACTATTCCGGATTCTACCCGTGACGCTTTACGGGGAGAATACGCAGGTCGACACCTATGCACTGCTGGACGAAGGATCGTCTGTCACGCTCATCGACAACGAACTCATCCGCAGACTGAACCTGAAAGGTGAGAGTCGCCAACTCAACGTGCAGTGGTTTGGTGGGAAATGAAGCGGGCAAGCCAAAGCGCCATGGGCTGAAGAACGTGTACGGAGTAGCCAACTTGAACCTTCCGATGCAGAGCTTGAGTCGGGAGGATGTAAAGGCAGTGAAGGCGGATGCGCGTCTACCTGTGAAGCCGTACAACAACGCGACGCCAAGGATCCTAATTGGACTGGAACACCCCTCAAAACAAGAAGTTATGGATCTGGAGGACCATTTGCAGACCATACACGGGCCCTAAGTATCCTGGAGGAGACGACTAGGCGAGTAGGACGACGTTACGAGACCGGGCTGCTATGGAGAGCCGACGAGGTGAGACTGCCGGAGAGCTACAAAATGGCGCTCAAGAGACTCGTCAACATCGAGGAAAAAATGAGGCGAGATGTGGACTTCGCGCGGGCCTGTGAGGGCATAATGGACGATTATGTCAAGAAGGGGTACGCACGACGACTGGAAGTCCAGAGGTTCCAGGAAGGCAAGCTATGGTACCTGCCGCACTTCGGGGTGGAAAACCCAAACAAACCTGGAAAGGTCCGACTGGTCTTCGACGCGGCTGCCAAGGTGAACGGCGTTTCCCTCAATTCAGCGCTAATGAAAGGCCCACAGCGATACAAGCCCCTCCCAGCAGTGCTCTTCCATTTTCGGGAAGGAGCAGTTGGAGTTTGTGCAGACATCAAGGAGGCATTCACCAGGTTCTGATGCAGCCACAGGATAGATGTGCCCAGAGCGCACAACATTTTGATTTTTCTTACTTTTCAGGCTTGCTACCCTAACAAAATTCGGGTATTCGTTATTTGATGAAATGACGAAAGAAATATTATTTTTTATGTTATATTTTTTTATAATTTCAGCATATATATTTATTTATTTAGGAATAGGATTAAGTGTTAGTAGTAAAATGTTTTCTGTATATATATTTTTACCAATCATTACAAATTAATATACTGAGAAAGTATCAGAGTATATTTCAGTCTGAGTCACTTAAAACGCCGATTGCTTTTAAGTTTTTTGTTGTTCTGCAAGAGGCTTGTGCATGCCTACTCTAACGATGGAATGATTTTTAGGGGAGTGTGAAGACACGAAAACAGCTGATGGACTTGTTTACCTTTTTTGTTTACAATTTTTCAGGCACTTGTTATTAATTTGGGTTATTTTGAGATTTAATTAAATTATTGTCGTTAATTTAATAATTTCCTTATATATTTTGGTACTTTAAAAAAGTCGCCGCTCGAATTTGTTACAGATCTCCGATTTGTTACAGGCCAAGAACCAATACGAGCGGGGAGGGGCAGGGTTCCATCATCGATTGGGAAGACGGAATCAACGTGGAACGTAACGGTTTACATACTTATATATGTGTATATATATGTATTTACCACATTATGTATTTACCGAAAACCAATTAGAATTTATGCTGGATTTTTCTGTGGAGGAAATGCAAGATTGAATAATTGTTTTCTTAATATAATATATTAAGATATTATATATTTTCTTAAAAACAGAATAATGTATTTCAATCAAAGAAAAATAGTAGTCAGACGCTTTAATTTTTAAAGTTTTATCAGCGCATTATTAAGTATTAAGCTTTATTAAGTATAAAATTTTCCTTTAAAATAAAGGATTGTGCTTCTATTTTTTTCTTTAATAGATCAGCACACACTCCGCAATCTTTTTTTTTCCAAAATTTTAAAAAATATATAAGTTAACACGGTTGTGAGGAAAGTTAGTCTCCCCACACGCTAAGACAGATAACCGGGGAGCCAAGGAGGGCCGAGGAGGTGCGAAAGCGGCGACAGGGCGTAAGCATCGCCGGCCAATCACTAGGCGGCCGCAGGAAATAGGCCAAGGACCAATACGAGCCGGGAGGGGCAGGGTTCCATCATCGAGTGGGAAGACGGAATCAACGTGGAACGTAACGGTTCCCGGAGCAGCAGTAGACGAATGGAAAGGCAGGGTTTCATCACCCGGTGGGAAGACGGAATCAACGTGGAACGTAACGGTTCCCGGAGCAGCAGTAGACGAATGGAAAGGCAGGGTTTCATCACCCGGTGGGAAGACGGAATCAACGTGGAACGTAACGGTTCCCGGAGCAGCAGTAGACGAATGGAAAGGCAGGGTTTCATCACCCGGTGGGAAGACGGAATCAACGTGGAACGTAACGGTTCCCGGAGAACCAGTGGACGAATGGAAAGGCAGTGAGTGCGGTGAGGGGCAGAGCTCCATCATCGAGTGGGAAGACGGAGTCAACGTGGAACGTAACGGTTCCCGAGGCAACAGTGAGGACATAAGCACACCGCGCAGCCGTGTTCAAATTGTGCGACAAGACTAGCAGCAACAACGGAGCAGACCATCAGGACGGCCAAAGGAGGCATCAAGGATCAACGAATATTCGGAGTGGGGCCCGTTCTCGGGAACCAGGTTAAAATATCATTGTAAATAGAAGGAGCAGCCAATAAAGAGACTGCATAAAATAAAAGCTATTTGTATTATTTCTGGGCTCGGGAAATCGCGTCGAACTATAAATTCGGTGGAACTAACCCGCAGACTCTGTGAGCTAGCCGCGGCATATTGTGGCGAGCAGAAGCAGACAAAACAGTTCGTTACACGGTCTCACAGCAAAACGGAAGTTCCCAGGCTGATAATGCTTCACAGCATAAAATAAAGCAAGGCTAGCGACACCTGCGGACGTTGCACAACGACGTTGCCGAAATCCCAGGCTTCGGTCAGCGCAATCACCGGGCAATGCACTCCGATGCAAAGGCGGCTACCCAACACCATGAATGGGCAGCCGGGTCAGCACTTTTACGACATAGGGCTAGCTTTCGTTATAAGAATTAATGTACTTAGCAGTTAGTTGAATATTGGAAATAAATGGTGACGGTCAAACCTCACAATTACAAAGTCTTCTCATTCGCGGAATAAAATCGCGTCTTTAATAAATCCTAAAAAGGACACTTTGTTAATTGACCCGCGGACCCTCGACCCGTGTTAAATAAAAAAAAAAAAAACGCGTCGTAAGACCCTCGAACTTTGTACGAAAAAACGCGATCGTAGGACCCTCGATTCGACGTTTAAATAAAAACATTTAATAAAAAAAATATATAAAACGCGTTGGATCCGTTAAAAAAAAAAACAAAAAGCTACAAAACTACGTAAACCCAACAGAACCAGGCAACAATGATGAGTGTTATGAGTGTTAGTGAGATAGAAGATTTGTTAGACAGATTTCAAAAGCTAAACACCGCGGGAAGTTCACAACAAAATAGTTCAAATATGGCATTGACCAGTGAACAATTAAAATCCATTATAAAAGGCGCAGTTACTAGCGCACTCGCCGCGCAGGAAAAAAGCTTTGAACAAAAATAACACGAAGTTCAGAAGCGATTAGGTGGTGTAAATATCGGCACACCAGAAGTAGAAACGTATAGGGATGCCGAAATTATAACAGGTATCGCATGCTGCGAAACGTTAGATATTATGAAGTCCCTGCCGGACTTTGAGGGAAAGAATGGGACATACGTTTCTTGGAAGAAAGCGGCGCATATCGCCTATAAAGTATTTGAGAAATATGATGGTACTCATATTTCCGCTCGCAACACTCCGTCAAGGACACATGGCACTTCTGCAGTACTATGACGAAGTGGAGAAAAAACGGACTCTGCTTATAAACAAGACAATTATGACCTACGAAAACACCGTAGCTGCCTCACTGAACGAAAAATTCAGAGCAGATGCGCAGACGAGTATTTATTTCGGGCACAAGAAAATCGCTTAGCGACGTTCTTTTTTCATCAAGACCAACCGATCTTCCTTCCGCTTTAGCATTAGCGCAAGAAGTAGACGCTAATCATGAGCGATACATCTTCGCGAGTAGTTTCGCACGTAGCACGGGGGAAAAACACCAAAGGGCTGAACAAAGAAGTGCATCGATAGACGCTAAGTTTAACCCAAATGGTAAAAATCCCCATTTTAATAAAATACCTCAAAGTAAGCCACCCAGACAGGAACCGACGCAACCAATGGACGTCGATCCTTCATTATCCCGTTTTAGACAACCAACCCAAAACCAACAAAGTGGACCGTTTTCAAGACAAATTCAAACCACTTACCAAAATATTCAACCCAAAGGTAGCAATGATCAGGGACAGACGATTAAAAGCCCAACTAGTAGTAGCGGTAAATATACAGGACCAAAACACCAGAGGATAAATCATCTGGATGTATAAAACGATCCACCAAATGAAACCAATAACGAATACCCGGCAGTAGCCGAAGAGGAATGTGAGAACATCGACGATGACCTAGTAGAATACGATGAAATAAATTTTTTAGGCATAACTCTCATTCATAGAAAGGAATATCGCAGGGTGAAAAATAAAACTTTTAATTGACACAGGGGCTTCCAAAAATTACAGAAAACCTATTAAAGAATTAAAAAACGTTGTTTTCGTAAATAAACCATTTTCTAAAAAATCAATCTGTGGTCGTAACACAATAAATAAAAAATATATAATGCACATTTTTAATACAAATACAACATTTTTCTTGCTACCAAACTTAACAACGTTTGATGGAATTATTGGACTGGACCTACTAAAAGACACTGACGTTGTACTTGACCTAAAAGAAAAAAAGTTAATAACTAACAGCAGTTCGAAAGAAATTAAATTTTTGAAGTGTGAAAATGCAAATTTTACAAAAGTTGAGGATATAGTGGTACCACAGGAAATATTGGAAAAATTCCAGGAAATGTTAGGAAACCATACGGGTGTATTTGCAGAGCCAAACGAAGAACTGCCGTACAATACTAACATTGTTGGTTCTATCCGGACACAGAATGAAGATTCGGTATATTCAAAACTGTAACAACCCCGTTTGGGTTGTAGATAAAAAAGGGACCGATGAACAGGAAAACACAAAAAAACGCCTAGTAATAGTTTTCAGAAAGCTTAATTTGAAGACAATAGATGACATAGGGTATTTGTCGAATGTAGTTTTTATCTTGGCAAATTTAGGAAAGGCAAAATACTTTACCACATTAGATTTCAAGTCTGGTTTTCATCAGATACTACTCGCCGAGAGCGACAGAGAAAAAACGGCCTTCTCAGTAGGAAATGGGAAATATGAGTTCTGTAGACTACTCTTTGGATTGAAAAATGCACCCATCATTGTTCAGAGAGCCATCGACGATGTGCTCAGGGAACAAATAGGGAAATCATGCTATGTCTACGTCGACGACGTAATTATTTTTTCGGAAAATATGCACGAGCATGTAAAACACATAGCATGGATCTTAGACAAATTATATGAGGCCAACATGAGAGTTTCGCGCGACAAATCTAATTTTTTTAAAGAAAATTTAGATTTCGTGGTTTCAAGTGGAGGCATAAGAACATGCCCTAACAAAGTAGATGCAATCCGTAACTACGGACAACCGACCACACTATTTAATGTCAGATCATTTCTCGGACTAGCTAGTTACTATAGGTGTTTCATTAAAGACTTTGCATCTATTGCAAAACCTATAAGTGACATCCTAAAAGGAGAAAATGGCAAAGTAAGTGCAGAACAATCAAAGAAAATACCTGTTAACTTCGATGAAAATCAACGCCAGGCATTTGAAAAACTTAAGAGTGTTCTTGCGTCTGAAAAAGTAATGCTATTATATCCAAACTACAAAAAAGCGTTCGACTTGACGACAGATGCTTCGTCTTTTGGTTTGGGAGCAGTCTTGTCGCAGGACGGAAAACCCATAACCATGATATCACGAACTTTAAAGGACAGGGAACTAAATTTTGCAACTAACGAAAGGGAGTTATTAGCAATAGTATGGACCCTAAAAAACCTCAGGAATTACTTATACGGCGTGAAAAATTTAAACATTTTTACTGAGCATCAGCCACTTACTTTCGCCGTCTCAGATCGCAATCCAAACGCAAAAATTAAACGCTGGAAAGCTTTCATTGACGAGCACAACGCCCAAATTTTTTATAAGCCAGGAAAAGAGAATTACGTCGCTGACGCACTATCCCGACAGAACATCCACGCGCTAGAAGAGGATGCTCAGTCAGATATTTCCACAATACATAGCGAGCTATCACTCACCTACACTATTGAAAAAACAGACAAACCGGTCAACTGATTTCGGAACCAGATAATCATAGAAGAAAGCGGAATTGCTTCAGTTAGAACGGTCATTATGTTTGGTGAAAAAACTCGACATCTCTTATATTTCTCGGATAGAGAAACACTTATACAGAGAGTATGCGATGTGGTCAAAAAAGACGTAGTCAATACAATTTTATGCGAACTACCAGTACTGGCATTTATCCAACATAAATTAATATAAACTTTCCCAACAACCACATTCCGTTACACGAACCGTATGGTGACTGACATCCTAGACAAAAACGAACAAAAAGAAATTACGGTGTCAGAACATAACAGGGCTCATAGAGCCGCTCAGGAAAACGTAAAACAGATTCTGCAAGATTATTTTTCTCCAAAAATGACTCATATGGCAAATGAAATTGTAAAATTTGCCAGAAGGCAAAATACGATAGACACCCTCAGAAACAAATTCTCGGAGAAACACCCATTCCCTCATACACAGGCGAAATCCTACACATTGACATATTTTCGACAGACAAAAAATACTTTTTAACTTGCATAGACAAATTTTCAATTGTTCAACCAATCGCTTCCAGAACCATTGCAGACGTGCAACCCCCGATTTTACAACTTATTAATTTCTACCGGCGACCGAAAACAATATATTGCGATAATGAGCCCTCTATAAAATCTAAAACAAATAGGTCTTTTTTAAGCAACCGGTTTAACGTGCAAATCGTTAATGCACCGCCGCTTCACAGTACATCGAACGGACAAGTGGAAAGATTCCACAGTACATTAACAGAAATTGCACGGTGTTTAAAAATCGAAAGAGGTATTGAGGACACGGTTGAATTAATACTACTCGCGTCTATAGAATACAATAGAACCATTCACTCTGTAACAAATAAACGACCCATCGACATAATTCACTCATCAACTATAAAGCTTGAAATTAGAAAAATTAGAGATAAAGTCTCAAATGCACAGAACATCCAACTACAAAGATTAAATAAAACTAGACAAGACAGAAATTTTCAAGTAGGAGACAAAGTTCTCGTAAAATCAAATGAGATGTTGGGAAACAAACTATCAAATTTGTACACCGAGGAAACCATTGAAGCAAACTTGGGGACCACAGTCTTAATAAAAGGGAGGGTGGTCCATAAGAAAAACTTAAAACTTCTCGCGTCTGAAAACGTAATGCTATTATATCCAAACTACAAAAAAGCGTTCGACTTGACGACGGATGCTTCGTCTTTTGGTTTGGGAGCAGTCTAGTCACAGGGCGGAAAACCCATAACCATGATATCACGAACTTTAAAGGACAGGGAACTACATTTTGCAACTAACGAAAGGGAGTTATTAGCAATAGTATGGTCCTTAAAAAGCCTCAGGAATTACTTATACGACGTGAAAAATTTAAACATTTTTACTTACTTTCCACTTAGCCACTAGACACTTACTTTCGCCGTCTCAGATCGCAATCCAAACGCAAAAATTAAGCGCTGGAAAGATTTCATTGATGAGCACAACGCCCAAAATTTGTATAAGCCAGGAAAAGTGAATCTCGTCGCTGACGCACTATCCCGACAGCACATCCACGCGCTAGCGAGCTGTCACTCACCTACACTATTGAAAAAACAGACAAACCGGTCAACTGCTTTCGGAACCAGATAATCATAGAAGAAAGCGGAATTGCTTCAGTTAGAACGGTCATTATGTTTGGTGAAAAAACTCGACATCTCTTATACTTCTCGGATAGAGAAACACTTATACAGAGAGTATGCGATGTGGTCAAAAATACGTAGTCAATACAATTTTATGCGAACTACCAGTACTGGCATTTATCCGACATAAATTAATAGAAACTTTCCCAACAACCACATTCCGTTACACGAACCGTATGGTGACTGACATCCTAGACAAAAACGAACAAAAATAAATTACGGTGTCAGAACTATTGTGTCAAGACTATTTTTTTCCAAAAATGACTCATACGGCAAATGAGGTGGTCGCAAATTGTAAAATATGCCAGAAGGCAAAATACGATATTTAATATCATATTTTCGACAGAAAATAAATACTTTTTAACTTGCATAGACAAATTTTCAATTGTTCAACCAATTGATTCCAGAACCATTGCAGGCGTGCAAATCGCGTGCAAAATAACTTTTACAAGTTATTAATTTCTACCGGCGACCGAAAACAATATATGGCCATAATAAGCCCTCTATAAAATCTGAAACAATTAGGTCTCTTTTATGCAACAGGTTTAACATGCAAATCGTTAATGCACCGCCGCTTCACAGTACATCGAACGGACAAGTGGAAAGATTCCACAGTACATTAACAGAAATTGCACGGTGTTTAAAAATCGAAAGAGGTATTGAGGACACGGTTGAATTAATACTACTCGCGTCTATAGAATACAATAGAACCATTCACTCTGTAACAAATAAACGACCCATCGACATAATTCACTCATCAACTATAAAGCTTAACGCAGAAATTAGAGATAAAGACTCAAATGCACAGAACATCCAACTACAAAGATTAAATAAAACTAGACAAAACACAAAGTTTCAAGTAGGAGACAAAGTTCTCGTAAAATCAAATAAGATGTTGGGAAACAAACTATCAAATTTGTACACCGATGAAACCATTGAAGCAGACTTGGGACCACAGTCTTAATAAATGTCCGTAAGGACAATTTGAGGTAATTAAAATAAAGTTTATTTTTTCTGTTCTTTTACTTTCAACATCCTAGGATTCGGACGGTACTTTTTCTCGCCGTATCAATAACGGCCAAAATCACCGATTACACGGCCTCAAACTACATACCAATCATAGATGGAGACGTGACCATTTGAAAAGAGTTCCAGTACCGAAAACATTCGACCAATTTAACAATGTACTCGGAGATAGTAAAGGACACGGAAGAAATGGAAGAACATTTTCCTCGATCACATATGAGGCAGATATAGACTCGGATTTACGACACATTAAAACTCTCATAGATACAGTAAACGTTCACCATAGGCACGCTAAAAGCATCAACTTATTGGGCACCGCATTAAAAATCGTAGCCGGTACTCCAGATTTCGATGACTTCGAGAAAATTTAATTCCCACAGAAATAACTCATAGAATCAGAAAATAGGCCCTACAGAAATGCCCTACACAACCTGCGCCCAGCAACTTCACTCAGGGGGCAACGCGCACTGCACGACTCGCACCAGCCACCTTGAACCCCTAAAAATCATCGATCATGGCGTCATCATTCTCAATGATGGAACAGCTACGATCAATGGACAACTGGTAACCGGAACGTTCGGAAATAACATCTTATACCAAAACTTGAAGAGCTACGTTAAAAAATCACCAGCCCCCGCTGCATCAACAGTCCTTAACATTACGGACCATCAAGAAATACTGAGCTTACCATACTTACAAAAATTAAATATGAAAAACCTACGTTACATTGGCAAAATAGAAAAGACACTGGAAACACGGGCACTGGCCTATAATATCTGGAGTGGCTGCGATCGCTTCTTGATCAACTGCTTTACTATTTACAAGCGCTATCAGAAATGCCAGCGAGACCAACGTCAGCGTGACTTTCAAGTTATCATTGACAGCTTCAAGAAGTCCGAGGACGTCCTTCATCTAAGTAAGGGAGGAGTTAACACGGTCTCCCAGCAAAACGGAAGTTCCCAGGCTGATAATGCTTCACAGCATAAAATAATGCAAGGCTAGCGACACCTGCGGACGTTGCACAACGACGTTGCCGAAATCCCAGGCTTCGGTCAGCGCAATCAGCGGGCAATGCACTCCGATGCAATGGCGGCTACCCAACACCATGCAGCCGGGTCAGCACTTTTACGACATAGGGCTATCTTTCGTTATAAGAATTAATGTACTTAGCAGTTAGTTGAATTTTGGAAATAAATGGTAACGGTCAAACCTCACAATTACAAAGTCTTCTTATTCGAGGAATAAAATCGCGCGTTAAGAAAATCCTAAAAAGGACACTTTGTTAATTTATAGCCTGCAAAATATCGCAAGGCATTGCTATCAATCTCGTCACCAGTTGCAATATCCGAAACATGCTCAATTTCCGTCTCCTCATCTAAGAACATCTCGAAATCGGTATTGTCTTCGTCTGTTTTTAACTCTTTGCAACTTTTATTGAAGCTGCAGTCCTGGATAATATTAATTAACATTGTATCATCATCTGGGCCGCAATTACCAGATAATGATTTCGACGTTAATATTTTCATTGATAGCATTTTTGACATTATTATATTAAATTCTGTCATCGTTGGATTGTTATTTGTTACTCCGCGAGCCTTTATTAAATAAAAAAAGTTTTCTAAGGGGTCTTGATTCATTCTTGATTGATTTCGGAGCTCCACAGAATTTCAGATAGTGCAAGTACTGATGAAATTGCTAAAATCATGCCGTCAATGCAATGTACTACTTGTGGATATTTAAATTCAAGTCAGCCACCCAGACAGGAACCCACATAACCAATGGACGTCGATCCTTCATTATCCCATTTTAGACAACCAACCCAAAACCAACAAAGTGAACCGTTTTCAAGACAAATTCAAAGCACTTACCAAAATATTCAATCCAAAGGTAGCAATGATCAGGGACAGACGATTAAAATCCCAACTAATAGTAGCGGTAGATATACAGGACCAAAACACCAGAGGATAAATCATCTGGATGTATAAAACGATCCACCAAATGAAACCAATAACGAATACCCGGCAGTAGCCGAAGAGGAATGTGAGAACATCGACGATGACCTAGTAGAATACGATGAAATAAATTTTTTAGGCATGACTCCCTGCTCTCATTCATAGAAAGGAATATCGCAGGGTGAAAAATAAAACTTTTAATTGACACAGGGGCTTCCAAAAATTACATAAAACCTATTAAAGAATTAAAAAACGTTGTTTTCGTAAATAAACCATTTTCTAAAAAATCAATCTGTGGTCGTAACACAATAAGTAAAAAATATATAATGCACATTTTTAATACAAATACAACATTTTTCTTGCTACCAAACTTAACAACGTTTGATGGAATTATTGGACTGGACCTACTAAAAGAGACTGACGTCGTACTTGACCTAAAAGAAAAAAAGTTAATAACTAACAGCAGTTCGAAGGAAATTAAATTTTTGAAGTGTGAAAATGCAAATTTTACAAAAGTTGAGGATATAGTGGTACCACAGGAAATATTGGAAAAATTCCAGGAAATGTTAGGAAACCGTACGGGTGTATTTGCAGAGCCAATACTAACATTGTTGGTTCTATCCGGACACAGAATTAAGATTCGGTATATTCAAAACTGTATCCACAGAAACACAAGCGATGTTACGAGACGGCATAATACGGCCATCTCGGTCTCCATATAACAACCCTGTTTGGGTTGTAGATAAAAAAGGGACCGATGAACAGGGAAACACAAAAAAACGCCTAGTAATACCATAGACTTCAGAAGATGTACTGATGAAATTGTTAACATTATGCCGTCAATGCAATGTACTACTTGTGGATATTTAAGCTCTCCAAAATAATTCCTCATTTCTAGGAGGTAATTGTGAACGTTATTATTATTTTGCAGTGCACACCTGTACGGATTTTTTTCATACAAAACATGGCTATTGAGGCAATCAAAGAGCTTATTAACCTTTTCTATAAAATTTTCCGTAGCTTCTGCGCTATTTCGGCATTCCACAAATCCGCCAGAATCAATCACTGTTCGGATTGCGGCCGCAACAGTGTGGCTAAATATTTGTGTTGCATATTTAACTTTCATTTTTTCAAATGAGTTTTGATTAATATGCTTCGCCGTTACTTTGGGACAAAGCCTCGTTGAGTTTCTAGACTCAATTTGGTATTATTTCCTTATTATATCCCAAGATACATCTCCATCCGGCGCATTTAAATTATTTTTTATTAAAAGGTTTTTCAATGATTTTATAAGATGTGGGGAATCAAATATTGTGAATATTTCTTTACCGTTAACATAAAAGCTCGGCTTGTTTATGTTAACGCCCCATTTTTTAAATGCAGCTCTATTATTTGAGCCTGGATCGCATATTATGGCACGTAAGTTTAACCCCAACGTTTGCGAAACTTCTATGTTCTCTTCAACTTTTTTTCATGAGGGAAACATGTAGAAATCGAGTTCTTTTATTACCATCATTTTCAAATCCCAGAATTTCATCGAGTGGGGTATTATATTGCAGTCCTTTTTTTTTTTCCTTTCCTTTTTTCCTTTTTTCTTTACCTTTATCGCTCATTTCACCAAAAATTTTTTGGAGGTTTTCTAAAAAATCAGGTTGAAATCCTGGGGTCATATTTTTAAAAAGAGCCCATCAACACAACGTACTTTTGGCAGGAAGTTTTAACTTTTTCTTTGTATTTTTTAAGTTCAACAAACATCTCATAATTCTTTTTTCTGTAAAATCTCTCATTTTCTTCCCTCTTCTGGCAATTCAAACAAAAATCTTTTAACTGCGTTGAAGTTTCTAAGTTGGGAGTTTCTAAATTGGAAGGGCTAGCTACCCTATTTAAAAACTCTTTTCTTCCTATTGGGTTAATATAAGTGCCAATTGGTTCTTCCGCCCCATCATCAAAAAATTCAAATTGTTCACATGGAACAGTACTGTTCGCACGAAATAGTGAATTGTCACATAAATTTAAAGTGGGTACGACATTGCTTCTAAGCCTACTAGTCCCAATATATTTACTTTCAAAATGTCTGCTACAAATTCGCGCAGTTTGTCTATTAAAAGTGTCATCCAATTGGCACAATTCAACCCATTTCTTAAGATTCCTATCGTCCGATGGAAATGAAAACAACCTAATTGGAATGGAGTGTGATGAATCCCTGTACCGCCCCTGGCGGGATGCAATAATGCACTTGCGTCCATTTTTCCTAACATTTCCTAACAGAGAGATTCATGCTGATGCAGGGTTTGAGCGTTATGCAGAGCGTTAAACATACTTGAACCCATCGCTAGCGTGAAATGGACCGAAGCTGAGGAGAAGGTACTGGGAATGTACTGGCAACCGGCTACAGATGACTTCAAGTTCGGCGTCAAATATCATCGAGTCCCGAGAAGCGTGATGACAGGGGAACGCGTCCCTACCAAGAGGGAGTGCCTAAGCCTGGTCATGTCCACGTTTGACCCGATTGGATTCCTGAGCTGCTACATGGTGACTGCCAAATTGTTAATGAGAGAGATTTGGCGAAGAGGAGGCAACTGGGACGAGCCGCTACCCGATAATTTGGCCGCAGACTTTGATGACTGGCGGCAAGGATTGAGGAAAATCGAAGAGTTCCGATGTCCACGCTATTACTTCGGCGCTATTACCGTTCGCAGCAGCGGCCAATTGGCGGGCTACTTACGAGAACGGAGACGTGCGGGTGCATTTCATAAGCTCTAAGACGAAATGCGCTCCGATGAGGACTATGTCGATCGCGCGACTGGAACTACAAGCAGTATTGGGCACAAGACTGATGGACACCATCAAGCAGGAGCACGGTGTGGCGATCAGCAACTGCGTCTTATGGACGGACTCAAAAACTGTGTTGCACTGAATAAGCAGCACCCACCGGAGATACAAACAGTTCGTCAGAGATGTTGGCAGAGATCCTGGAATCCACGGAGGCGTCCCAGTGGAGATGGATTCCGTCTGCAGAAAACGTGGCAGATGACGCGACGAGGCCGCGCAAGGCCGTGGACCTGAGCATCGATTTGCGATGGCTAAGTGGTCCACCATTTCTTCAAGGACCAGAGGAGAGCTGGCCAAGATCGAGCGAAGAATGGATCCCTCCAACGATGGACAAAGAGGAAATGGAAGGTGAGTTTGCCTTGGTGATGGTAAACTTCATATCCTTGCAGAGGTTCTCAAATTACAATCGACTGGTGAGGAAATTTAGTATTTTAGTTTAGGTTATTTGGAAAAACAATAAGTAAAAAGGAAAATAATATTTCGAACAATTACACCGATTTGCGCTATCACAAAGACAGGGAACAGAAAACTGTGGTACGTTGGCCAATTAAGTTAATGTCAGAGCTAAGTAGATATTGTAAATTATTCCAGAATAAAACGAACTAATCGAACTGCAACTATTGCCCAGCGTTTGTTTAAAGGCATTTTCCGTGAAAGGCCAAGCGGCGATACCAGGATTGCTAGGAAATTTGCATCATTGGCTGGAGGCGGAGGTAATCCCACTTCTGATGACGACGATCCAGTATCAAAGTCCTCAACTGGACTGCCGCTAGAACGCACGTCCGTTCCTTCTCATTTCCCACTATTTTTGTGAACACTATTTGTCTCACTCACGCCCACGCCCAGATTACGTTGACGGAATTGCGTATCCGTCTCGCACGAAAGAACCGAGAAGCAATAAGAAGAGTGTGCCAACAAATAATCGTTATAATTTGAAATTCCCAAAACAATCTGCGACATATATATATATCAGCAGCAGAATCGAACTTTAACATTGAGCGGATCGCAGAGTGCGCTCCGTATTATTTAATTATTTTAAGCTAATTAAACCCGCTTGTTGTTAGTACAACGGTATATTGTAGTCGTGTGAATATATGTAACATAGAGAAGGTCAGAAATCGACTCCATAAAGTATATATATTCTTGATCAGCCTCAAAAGCCGAATCGATATAGCCATGTCCATCCGTTTGTCCATTTGAACGCGTATCTCAAAGAATATTTTTGATGCCAAATTATTCCTATAATTAATATATATCTGAAAAAAAAATGTTGAACGCGTAGATCTCGAAGACTATAAGAGATAAAACTATCAGACTTGGAACTTTTTATTAATTTTTTTTATTATGACTTTAAAACTTTGATTTAAAACTGTCCAACAGGGTCAACCATTAAATATTGTGACAGAAAACTTGCCTTATGTGTAACTTAAGTTAGAGATGGAAAAATAAGAATGTCTAAGAGTTTTTCCGGATGAGGTCCAGCGGGAGAGTTCTGCGCAGCCTCCGCATCTGTTCACTGTCGTCGTGGAGAGTGGTCGCCAACTCGATGAGGTGGTTGTGTAGCCTCTGGATGTACTTGCTGCTGCTTCTCTGGATCTCCTCCTTTACCCATGGGGAGCCAAGCACCTCTTGGATTGACTGGTTGTCGTGGTAGGCGGTATCGTCCGCATAGGTCGCTGTCATTATGTTGGGGCTCCGCAAGACTGGGAGATCGGCCGTGTAAACATTGTATAATGGAACTCTTGAGGATTGGGGATCAGACCAGCCTCGTCCAGTACTGGTAATGCTCTACTCAAAAACACTCTTTCGAGTATTTTGGAGAGTATCGATAGGATACTAATCGGACAATAAGAGGCAAGATCGGCTTCGGGTTTTCTGGGCTTAGGTGTTGTGATTACCAGAGCATGTTTCCAGATGGTCGGAAAGTACCCAATTTCTAAGCATCGATTGTAAATCGATTATAAATTGTCAGTATCTTGATGCTTAGAGGTGGCAGCAGTTTTAATGCGGTAGCATTGTTGTTGCTCAACACTAAAATAGATTTGGAAACATGTGAAATCCGCACAAATCCAGTTTGGACTGTTTATGGACTGTTTATTCTGTTTTTCTATTAAATTGCTTTGATGGTTTTTTTCCAAGCGGAAAAGTATTCAACAAACCTTTTTTGTTGAGAACTCATACCTTTAAACTTTAAAGGTTATTTTAAAGTGTGGGTGGAAGAGATGAACAGGGTATAATACTCGACAGTAGGGAAACCCGACGGCGTGCCACGGTTTCAACAAAGTGAATTACGTTTTGGTGAGTGTTGTTTTCGTTTTATGCGAAATGAGTAAAAGTTAAGCATGAAGCAGCAGAGCCGCCAATTTTGTGAAAATAAGAATGCAAAGCTTGGAAGAAAGCGTAAGGACTGGTAACTAAAGTCCTATGTACAACATAATATATGTAAGTTATCCAACCCGTAAAACCCGTTATAAACAATATTTGTTTATAAACAAATCTGCATTTGCCTTTGGCTTTGCCTTTGGGTCTAAGGTCCGATCTCGCTTTTCCCATAAACAAATCGAAATTAAAAGTAAACATCAGCTTCCGTTCGAAGCCCAGTCAATTGCGCCTTTTGCGTTTCAATTTTCTACCAAATTGCATCGATCAGCTGAATTGAATTTAACAATGAGATGTGACAGATTAATCTTAAGCTTTTAATCTAAACATAAATTAAAGTTCAAAAAGAAAAGCTCATGGCCGAGGTTCTTTGGATCAGATTAAGAATTAAAAGAGCCATCCTATTTCGACCGATACCGCGACCGGTTGACAAAAAATTATTAAGAGTAACGAAAGTGTCTTGTAATAATTGAGCTTAATAAATAAACACCAAGTTTTATAATTTAAAATAAAAATTATATTTTTTTATTTCACCGACAAAACAACAAGTTTAACTTGTACATACATAATACAATATATGTGTAAATAAAACATTTATTATTATTATTATTATAATTATAATTAGTTCATTTGAAGTGTTTGTCTCCTTCAACAAAACGTTTTGTCAAGTACTGTCTTTTCCATGTGTTTGTAAATGTGTTTTGTATGTTTGAATATTTTGAACTTATAATTAGTGGCTGAGTGTTTTGTTTATAGCTTTCGGATGCAACAGTATCCACGCATAAAGATATTAAATCCAAACTCTTAAATGGCGAAAATATTTTCAACCTTAAAAAGGGAAGAAGTAAAGTTATGGAAATATTTGCAAATCTTTAAGAAAAAGGTGGAGAGGACTTAACTGGTGTAGTTGCCTGCAAAAAGTGTGCATGTATAGTATGTATAAATTTACTGGAAGCACTTAAAACTTAACAAAGCACAAATGCACAAATGAACGCATATCTTAATAATGCTACGCCCGTCGAAGTGAACTCGGAAACGAAACAAGAGGGTATGGAATAACAAAATGGGCAATTGAAAATTGGTGCTGCTTATAAATGATTCAGGATCCCGGCCTAAAATAATTTGCATCGTTCCTTATTAAAGTTGGAGCCAAATGTGAATGTAGAAAAGTTGCAATTCAGCAATATACGAAACTTATTTTGAAACAATAAAATAAGACATTTTTAGTTTTAAAAGCTTTGGATATGAGGTGACTAGCGATATTTGGACAGATTTAAGATTGTCCTTTATTTCATGCACAATACTTTATATTAAGGAAGGAGCGCTAGTAAACCATCTGTTGGCAATAAAATCCATGGAAGGTGAAGCCTGCAATGGTAAGCAAACTATATATGTAATTTTTTATTGGTTATTTAATTTTATCATATTTTAAAGGTACCACTATATTAATGAAAATGCGTGCTATACTAAATGACTTTGGTTGCTGCCTAGAGGAGGAAATGCATGTAATAGTGACGGACCGTGACTCCAATATAATATCACCCTTTCGTGATAACCGGCATATTCACTGCATGAATCACTTAATTCACAATTATGAATGATCTGAAATGATCTGAAAGATCATTTTCAGATGCTAGAAATTTTATATCAGAATAACGATGCATTATAGCTAACAATTTAGATACAATAAACTAAATTATATTTCTGCAAAATGTTATTGAAAAATAAAAAAATAAATAACATACATTTATATAATAATTAATTCATGTCTTTCTATTTTTCTATGTATGTCTTATATTGAAAAGCAAAACAAAAACAAACACACAATAAATTTGATGTCGCTAATGTGGCACACAACTAACCGAGTACTCTTTCGCGAGCATCATTCATGCATTGCTTTGCCGTTTGGATACGGTAATTTTATATTCATGCCTTTACCACATTTGCCAAATCCGTTTTACTCAATGTCTCACTCAGTCAGACAGAAATTTGAGTGAGAGTGCCAAATGCTGCTTTGACTGTATTCATGCAGACCTCTACTATATATATTTTCATTTTTCTTTTAAATTATTGAGAAAACAGTAAATACATTCTTTTTCTAAAGTTGAAGGTTTTTTCGAACAAAAAGTGTAAACGTAAATATTAATATATTTCTTTCATACATATTTATTGAAATTGTAAAAAATATTTTTTGTAAATGTGGAAATAAGGATGTGTGCAAAGTTTGAATTTATAAAACTAAAAACTAATAGGCTTATTGTGACAAGTGGGCTATGTCACGTTGGACGAACTCCTCGTGGGTCCAAAAATTAACTCATATAACTTAAGAAAAAAATAAAGGGAAGGAAGGTCCAGGGCTCTCAAAGGCCAAAAAGTTGCTGGGATAGAAAAACTCCCCCTAGAAGGACTAAATCCGGAAGCCCTACGAGGATCATCGCCGGGGTGATGCTAAAGCATCTTTCTCAAAAGCGAGCGTAGGTAGTAAGACTCAGTAAGTCTTACTAAGTGTATCCAGTATGACTGGGTAGTAGTCAAACTCTATACCAACCAGCGTCGTTATCGGCGAAATCCTCTGGAAACCGCGATCATCTGGGTGAAGCCAGAGCCAAAAAACCCGGCAGAAGTAGGAACCTCGAAAAAGAAAAGCAGGAGAGCAAAATTCGAAAATGCCACCGAAGATGGAGCGCTCCAATCAAAGACGAAAAAGGTGCAGCTGGCCAATAGATCGATCGAGGTAACGAAAGGGTTATTCCTCTTTGGAATAACGCATCCGTTATCGCCTCCGCATCAGTTCACCGCGAATCGTCGTCGCATACAGACGTGTAGTTATTGTGCTCCGGAAAAAAAAAATAAAAAAAAAAGTATTCAATAATATCAAAAAAAGTGCAGTGACTGGTTTCGTAAATCAACAACAACGCGAAAAGACGCTTTCAGCGATGAAATCGCTAATGTTTATATTGATTAATTAATTAATTAATATAAAACATAACATTTAAAACTTGAACAATATCAACCTCGATTGCAATGAGTCTAAACGACGTTAGCACACAACGTCAACGTGAGCAAGACGAGAGACGGCTCTCAGTACAAAGAAACAACGCTTACTTCACTTTCAAAGCAACCGAAAGTAATGCAAGCTCATCCCAAACACGGTAAATTACCCCAAACTTGGCCGAATTCTTAAACGTAGAGAGCGTGAGAGCGCGATCTTGCTCCCCCTAGCTACCATCGATGTCTCTGCAGCCAAAGAGCGCAGTAACTAGCACCGCAACCTCTTTGACAACGGCAACCGTAACAACAACAACAACCGCTACTGTAACGACAGCGCGTTTAACGCGCTGTGCTGCCCGAAAAAGAGAACAAAAACAAAGAAAATATGAAGCCGGCTGTGCAGACTGGTATGGATCGCTACATCCAAATCAAAAGGAAGCTGAGCTCCCTAAACTCTCAACGCAAAATAACCCGTGGCAATGCTACCATAGCTGCAATAGAAACGCCCACGAACTCAAACCGTTTTAAAATCTTGGCAGACTATGAGGATGACGTCGAATCTACAGAAGTCGAAAAAAGGAAGCCTAAGCCCCCGCACATTTACATACGAGAAAAAAGTTCCAACGCTCTTGTCAACAAAATTATAGAGCTCATTGGCAAGGACAACTTCCACATAATAGCACTCGTAAAGGGCAACATCCAGGAAACAAAAGTTCAAACGAATTCTGAAGATAACTACAGAGTATTATCGAAATACCTAACCGACAAAAACAAGAACTTTTATACGTATCAGCTAAAAAGCAGCAAGGGCTTGCAAGTCGTAATTAAGGGCATAGAGCCCGAAGTATCGCCTGCAGAGATAACAAAGGCGCTACAAGAGAAGGGATTTAGCGCTAAGACAGTGTTCAATATCTTTAACAGGGATAGAAAGCCGCAGCCACTCTTTAAGGTTGAGCTTGAACCACAAATTAAGCCCCTAAAGAAATACGAAGTGGACCCTATATACAATCTTCAGTTCCTGCTGCACCGCAGAATTACAGTTGAGGAGCCGCACAAACGCAATGTGCGAACTGCCAAGAATATGGCCATACAAGGTCTAACTGTAAACTGCGCCCAGTCTGTGTAGTTTGTGGTGAGCTTCATGACTCCGCACACTGCCCAGCGAGCAAAGATGACCAAAACTCGAAAAAGTGCGGCAACTACGGTGGAAATCACACTGCTAATTATAGAGGTTGCCCAGTTTATAAGGAGCTGAAAAGTCGCATCCACCAGAGGGGATTTACTGCCCGCACCCAAAATAAATAATCAGTTCATAGCCTCCAGGTCAAACCCTGAAGTCTTCTTCTCGACTGCAGCCAGATCCTCACTAGAATCCATAAGCTCTGACAAAAATGTCACATACGCAAGCGCTTTAAAATCAGGACTGACTACCCTAGCCTCAAAAAGCTCACTGCCGCAATCAGCACACCAAGAACCGAACACGGCTCAGCAGCATCAACCGCCGGAGCAGCCAAAAAGTAACTTTGAAGCTATGATATGCAGTCTACAACAAAGCCTTACGGAGTTCATGTCGTTTATGCATACAACTATGCAAGATCTAATGCAAAACCAAAATCTATTAATACAAATGCTGGTTTCACAACAATCCAAATAATGACTTCCCTACTGTGTAGGGGGGCGTTGGTTCCGCAAAAAGACTCCAGAATGGGGGTTGAAAATAACAAGTCGGGGGCCTCTTCAGTTCAAGTACAAAAAAAGCGTTCAGCTTTATTGGCTGCGTACATCGAATTGCCAACTTAAAAACTAATACAAAAAAGAGATCGACGACAACCAACGAAGAGAGGGCACAGAGGGGCGAGTGTGGATGCGCTCTTCAGCGCGGGTGCGCTCTTTAGCGCGGGTGCGCTCTTCAGGTGAGCGGCACCACGGCCCTTCACCTAAACATTCCTCTCCCCTTGCAATCGCTCGGGTTGCAATAGCTTTCTCGGTGTTATGGCTGGTAGCAGGCTCCGGACACTACCCATCCAAACACGGTGCTCTGGGACACTGGCATTCCGTCCTGGATCTTTAGGAAGCCCGGTTGGATAATCCGTGGGTACATATCTGCGCCCAGGACGACGGAGATTGTCGCTGGCAGATGGAATCGCTCATCCGCCAGGGTCACGCCTCGGAAGTGGGCACGCACCGCTTCGCTCAGCTCCCGGGACGGCGTACGAACTCGCACGTGAGGCTTGATCTTAAACATGACCTCCAGCCGAACGCTATCATCGGTCGTTGACCCCACGGTGGCGGAACACACCTGTTCGTCCCCCACGCTGGTAGTGGGCAGCCGGAAACACGCAGCGAGCGAGGCGTCGATGCAGTTCGAGGGCGTGCATGGGTCGATGAGGGCCCCCGTGTCGAAGCTCCGGGTCCCGGTGTCGATCCGCACTAGTGCAGTCGGCAGCACGTTGACGCTGAGGCGAGAGGCGGAACTTTGCCTAGGTGCGGATGACGCGGGCGGATGAGCGGTGGTCGGCAACCGAGGAGTGGCGGAAGAAGGCCGAGGATGTATCGGCGAGTGCCGGGACGTCGGTGGCCGTGGATCGGGTTGGGATTGCCGGAAAGTGGCGGACCCAGGCCGAGGAGCACCCGAACGGCCGGGCGCCAGACGAGACACTCTGTGTCCTGACTCCCGCTCTCCGTGACCGGTGCTCCTCTTGGCGTGCCTTGCGCCGAGCCCGCGGCTTCTCCACGAGATGCAGCAGCTGACCACACGTCTTACAACCGTCACCCCGCCGACAGGATCCGTCGGAGTGCTCGTGGGCCAGGCAGCTCGAGCAATACCGGTTCACAAGAACCGCTCGGAGCCGCTTCTCGGCGCTAAGGCGTAGGAAGCGCCGACACTTCTTTAAGGCGTGGATTCCATTGCAGACTCGGCAACGGAAGGATTGAATACCTCGAGTACATCTGCTCTCCAGCGATGCGTGGGTGTTGCGTGGACGTGGCGACATCGTGTTGGCTATGGCTGACGGAAATATGATGAAGGAACAAATAACATGATCAGAATCGGTGTAAATGAAGGTTCGGAACTACGGGCAGAGCTACGGGACAGCACAATGGACAGGAACATTGGAGCGGAAGAAATGTTGATTACTGTGGGTAGGCGGACGCGTCCAACGGAAGAAGCACGACCTTAACAACGGGCCGCTTTACGAGCCCTCGCGCGGTGCGGATGTCGATCACGCGGACATGGCCATCGGAGCCGGGATACACCGCGTCAACCCTGCCTAAACGCCATTGGACGGAAGGTTGTCTTCCTTGATGACGACCATATCCCCAACGCGGAGGTCCCTCGTAGGGGCCCGCCACTTGTTTCTCTTATGGAGCTCCTTGAGGTACTCCTCCTTTCATCGGAGATGAAATTGCTGCTGAAGCGCCAACGATTGATGATGGAATTGGTGTCCCCCTTTATCTCGGGCTCGACCGTGGCGAGAAGTGGGCCTCCCACAAGAAAGTGCCCGGGTGTAAGAGCTAGCAGGTCAGCAGGGTCTTCGGACATTGGCGCGAGTGGCCGCGAATTCAGGCACGCCTCGATCTTCGCCAGGAGAGTAGCCAGCTCCTCAAAGGTATATTTTCGCGTGGCGGCGGAATTGTAGAACAAGGTCTTGAAGCTCTTGACCCCTGCTTCCCAAAGGACCCCCATGTGGGGAGCTCCCGGAGGAATGAAACGGTGACTATAGGCACCGGTCACAGCCCCCTTTAGGCTCTGGAGAAAATCGCGGGATAGTAGAGCAGCTGCTCCCACAAAGGTCTTCCCGTTGTCGGACTGCACTTGACGGGGGCATCCTCTCCGGGACACGAACCGTGCGAAAGCCGCAAGAAATTTCGCGGCCGTTAGGTCCGACGTAGGCTCTAAATGGATGGCCTTAGTGGAGAAGCACACAAACACCAACACATAACCCTTTGTGATGAGACAGGCCCTCCCCGTATAGTTTTTTATCTCGAAGGGACCGGCATAATCCACACCGGTGTGCGTGAACGGGCGCGAAAAGGACGTCCGTTCCTTGGGTAGCTCTCCCATGAGTTGCGTCTGCAACTTCTTCTTGTGGATGACACATACCTTACAAGAATGGACGACGGACTTGACCAAATTCCTCACCCTTGGAATCCAGAACTTGGCCCGGATCAGACGGATCATCAGCTGACTGCCACCATGCAGCGTGATGCGATGTGTAAAATACCACCCTAGATCCAGAAGCCAAATGTCTTGCATGAAAATTTTTGCCCGAACAATGAAAGGAGCGAGCCAACCTGCTGGATCGAACAATTTGGCAATTTGGGAGAGGACTTGGTGCTTTGTGAAAACCGAGCCGGAAGTCAATTGTGGCGGGACAAAAAAGAATTCATCAGTCGTCGCTTTCCACCGCACGCCGAGTGTCTTGGCCGTGCTCTCTGCATCGATGTCGAGAAAGTCAGCACGGTGACGGTGGTCGATCGGAATGTCGGCCAGGATTGCCTTGTTATTCGACGTCTATTTCCTAAGTGGGAACCCTGCTGACTCAAGGGCCCCTTTCAGCTCCCGAATCGAAGCTTGGCTTCAGTTTTGGAGTCTGCCCCCGCGAGAACGTCATCAACGTACATAAACTGCCGGATAATTTGGCTTGCCTGCGGATACTTCGACTCTTCGTCGTCAGCGAGCTGTCGCAGCACACGGATCGCCAGGAACGGGGCACAATTGACACCGAAGGTGACCGTTTTCAACTCGTAGTCGCGGATATCCCCATCGGGATTGCGAAACAAAATACGTTGGAGCGGAGTATGCTTGGGGTCTACGCAAATTTGCCGATACATCTTCTCGATGTCGGCGTTGAAGACAAACCTAAAGTATCGCCACTTTAGGATTTGAATCGTCAGGTCGGATGGTAAGACCGGGCCCGCGTAAAGAATGTCGTTCAGACTGGTCCCGTTTGCGGACGGGCTCGAAGCATTGAAGACCACTCGCACCTTGGTGGTCGTGCTTTCGGGCTTGAAGACGGCATGATGTGGAAGATATTAGGTAGCGGAATTGCTCGCGGAAGAGACCTCGGTCATGTGGCCTAAGTCTATGTACTCCTGAATTACCGAGTCATAGCGGGCCTTAAGGGGCGGGTCCCTCTTCAGGCGCTGCTCATTCCGCAGAAACTGAGCAAGGGCAAAGGACCGTGAAGCCGCTAGCTCGGAACCCTTCTGCCCGGGGTCGCGTAAGGGGAGCGTCACAACGTACTTGCCACACTCGTCTCTTTTCGTCGTCTGGAAAAAATTGTGCTCGCAAACTGCGGGGATTGGCTGGAGATAATGGGCCTGTCAGCACCCATCCAAAAATGGTCTCCTGACCGAGAAGCAACCCGCATATGTTAGCCTTGGCATTACCGAGGAGAATGGACGGAAGAATGTCAGCTCCTATTAACACATCGACTTGGGAGCTCTCAAAGAAGTTGGGGTCCGCCAGGGGAATGTCGGGCAGCCCCTTGAGACGATCTCGCGGAATCGGGTATGATGGAATTTTTCCTGCCAACTGCGGCAGAACGTAGGCCGCAGTCTCTAATTGTAGCCCGGGTCTTGACAGCGACCGAATGGAGAAAAGGCACAATTTAGTCGGCTGCGCGGAAATGGTCTGATTAAGGCCGGAAACTTGGGCTTGAATCGTCTTGAAGGGAAACTTGACAAGGTTGAACAGTCGTTCCGTTATGAAGGTCGCTTCGGACCCTGAGTCTATCAGTGCTCGTGCCTGGACGGTGCACCCCAAGTGGCACACGTTGATAAGGGCAGTGCCTAGTAGGACGGCTCCTGACCCGGAAGCGAAACACACCTGCACATCCGACTGATCCTCTGAGCCGTTTGTGCTTCTGGCAGTCTGTGCGGGTCGAGCCCTTGCTGTCGTAGGCGGACTTGGAGCGGTGGCGAACGGATTGCCGCGGTGCAGGAGGGTGTGGTGTCGGCTGTGACATGTGAAGCAAGTATGGGCGCTCGTGCAGTCTCGTTGCTGGTGCCCTCGGGCAAAACAGTTCAAACATAGCTTCCTAGCTGCTTCCTTTTGATGTAGTCCGAGCGCCCATTTACGTCCATTTCCAAGAACCGCGGACATAAGCGAATGGGGTGGTTCTACCTCGAACAGAGATCGCAACCCTTGGGGCCCGGAACCACTCGAGTCTCGTATGAATGGAGCCTTCGAGCTGGGGCAGTAGGAGTTCCCGACCTTGGCGGAAGTTGCCCGGAGCCACTAGGCCTGACGTCGTCGATTGCTTCCAGATTGCGATGGCGCTCTGTCAGGAAGTTGTCTAATTCCTTCCATGTTGGAATTTCGGCCTTGTTATGAACGGATTGCTCCCACATGGAAAGTGTGACTTTGGGGAGCTTTGACGAAATCATAAACACCAGGAGGCAGAACCAAGCCTCAACATTGATGGCGGACATTGCTAGGGCTGTCAGACAACTCTGAATGGTGGCTTGGAGCTCCTTCAGCGCGACCCCGGACTCTTGAGAAATAGCCTGGAGGTTGAAAAGGATTTTCAACTGGCTATTGACCAGTAGCCGCCGGTTCTCAAAGCGGTCTGTGAGGCTTTGCCAAGCGACGACAAACCCCTCATGGGTAAGCGGAGCCTTGGAAACAATGGCGTGGGCGTCACCACTTGTTTTGGACAGCAAGTGGAACAACCTCTCTACCGGGGTGAGCCGCGAGTTTTGGATGTAAATGGCCGTAAACAAGTGGCCGCTGAAGGTGGGCCACTGAAGATAATCACCCGCGAAGACCTCGGTATCCACCGGAGGTAACCGGCAGCCTGTAGACGCGGGCGTGTGTACATTGACGGAGTGGTATGGGAAGCCATTTTCTCCTTAAGCTGGGCAATACATCTCGATTAGACGGAGTACCAGTATCTGTACTTCGAGTCCAGCACTGTCGAGATGGCCGCATTGTCGTCGGACTCGGCTAGCAAATCGGAGCAGCTCTCATAGCTTTTCTCCACCTTCTCCCACAGTGCCCGAATTTGGTCCCGATAGACTTCGCACATGTATTGGGAGCCCACTTCCGTTTCTCTGGCGGCCGGAGTATTTATGTTGGCCTCAAATTGGCTAACTCGATCTGAAGTGGCGATGAACTTCTTCAGCGCCACGTCGACCGCACTTTGAGCCAATTTTGCAACGGAACGAGTCTGCCTCTGTGAAGGACCGGGGATTGTGTTGACGGATTCGTCACTCCTTGCCCTTGGAATGGCACTGTACGCCTTAGGCTTTAAAAGAGGCGTCCGCGGAGAAGCGGATTGAGATCTCTCCAAACGGATGGTTGGGATCGGACGTGGCTTTTGGTCGTCTCCCGTGGGCATTCTCAGACACCAATTCTCTGGTCAGCGCTTGTCGACTGACTTGCACAATAGGTGCCGCGTACGAAACAGTGGCCGGTCACACTAACGTGATAAGACCGGTGAGATCGCGGATGAAATGCGGATGAAATAAGGCACAAGTGGGAATTAGTGGCGCCGATGTCGTAAGGAGCGTCGGATGCGGCACGATTCGAATGTGGAAGAAACTTCAGGAAGCCGAAAAAACCCAGATGGGACGAGGTTTGTTGCGATTCTAGGCGGATGTTGCCAGATGCGGAGTAGAAGCAGCGTTAGGAAAATGACGGAACGGAAAATGGACAAGGACCGGAAAATTCGTGATCGTTCGGAAAAAATAATTGATGACTGTCTATATATGTATGTATATTTCGACCAGTATGGCTCGTACGTAAATATTCAATTCCTAACTATTTTCGAATTTGCGGAGCCGGATAGGTGGACGTGACCTTGGCTTGGATTGAACACAGAGAAAAAAATAAATAATTAATTTTGGCATAATTGTCGGATTTAATTATTATGGAAACAGACGGGTGAAGTTGAAAATTTCAATTTTTAATCAATGGAGGTTAAGTAACCCGAAGCTGGAATGGTGGAATTGAAACCGCGGCTAGGTTCAGAAAGCAGATTGACAATTAAATTATTTAATTATAATTTTTTTTCGATAATTAAATTTTTGACTTTAATTATTGAGTGGCCGGAAAGGGGAATTAAAAAACCCTGGCCCTTTGCTCGGACGTAAAATACGAATTAAATACATTTTTGTAGTTATAAATATAAATAAATAAATTTATAATTAATTGATTTTTTTTTTTTTTAATTTGTTATATATTTCCTGAAATTGGAGGCAGAAAATATTGAAAAATATATGGGCATACATGCAAGTAGGGCAAGGGCATGTGGGGCATACGATGGCACAGTGGAACGTCGATAAGTGGACTGTATAGGTTAAATTTTATTGGTTATATATTTCCTAAAATCGGAGGCAGAAAATATTTGGAGATATGTGGACATGCATGCAGGTACAGATATATGTAAGGGCATGTGGGCATATGTTGGCACAGTGGAGCGTCGATAATATGTAACTGCGGAAACGGAAAAGTGATGTGGTGTAAAAAATTGGGGATGAAAAAACCAATATTCCGACAGCGGCGGACTGTTCGGTGAACTTGGAGATTCCCGGAACCACTTCACACCGGCTGGCCCATATTAATTATGCCCTTTTATTTATTTTTTTTTTTTTACCACACACTTTCACTGTTCACTTGCGGATTAATTGCACCAAACACAATGTATGTGTGACTTTTATGTGTGAAATTTAATGTTCGGACCACTGCTGAGGACCGGCAGAGAGACGGAGACGGAAAAAATTTCATACTTATCTTTTGGCGGAACAATGCCTGGACTGCTGGTGGACGATATCCTAATATCCAAAATATCCTGAATATCCAGATTATCCGGCTCGAAGGACCAAAATGTGTAGGGGGGCGTTGGTTCCGCAAAAAGACTCCAGAATGGGGGTTGAAAATAACAAGTCGGGGGCGTCTTCAGTTCAAGTACAAAAAAACGCGTTCAGCTTTAGTGGCTGCGTACATCGAATTGCCAACTTAAAAACTAGTACAAAAAAGAGATCGACGACAACCAACGAGCGAGAAGAGAGGGCACAGAGGGGCGAGTGTGGATGCGCTCTTCAGCGCGGATGCGCTCTTCAGGTGAGCGGCACCACGGCCCCTCACCTAAACACCTACGAATATCTACATGGAACGCTAACGGCGTTTCGCAGCATAAACTCGAGTTAGCGCAATTCCTACTAGACAATCAAATCGACGTAATGCTGCTTTCAGAAACACATCTTACGAACAGATACAATTTTCAACTACGAGGATATTCATTCTATGGAACAAATCATCCAGACGGTAAAGCACACGGCGGGACTGGAATTTTAATCAGAAGCCGTATTAAGCATTATCATACGAAATTTGCAAAAAACTACCTACAGGCCACATCAATAAATATACACCTAAATACTGGCAACCAATTAACTCTAGCTGCCGTATACTGCCCCCCACGCTTCACCATAGCCGAAGATGAGTTTATGCAGTTTTTCAACTCACTCGGAGACCACTTCATAGCGGCAGGAGACTACAATTCCAAGCTCACACACTGGGGACCTCGTCTCGTGACCCCAAAAGGAAAGCAGCTCTATAATGCAATTATCAAAGCTAAGAACAAGCTAGACTATGCTTCTTCTGGCACACCAACATATTGGCCGGCAGACCCAAAGAAACTTCCCGATTTAATTGACTTTTCGATTACCAAAAACATTCCTAAAAATCTGATAGGCGCCGAATGCCTTTCGGATCTTTCATCTGATCACTCACTTGTCCTTTTTACTCTACTCCAACTCCCAGGAACATGGGATATATCATCAAATCTGACCTCACATAATACCAATTGGGTTAAGTACAGGAAGTACATCAGCTCACACATTGAGCTGAGTCCTCACCTCAGCGACGAAACCAACGTAGGCAGTTTTGTTAATTCGCTGAAGTCTGTACTCGTCTCTGCAGCTCGAGCTTCAACACCTCAAACTATGAACACACAACGCATTCAAAAGAAGACAAATCTACAAACCGAACAGCTCGTCCTCGAAAAGCGACGCTTACGTCGAGAATGGCAATGTCACAGATCGCCATCTGCTAAGCAACGCTTTAAACATGCCTCACGTCAACTTAATCAAGCTCTACAGCAAGAAGAAACGTATGTCCACCACCGCTACATAGAGCAATTGTCAACTAACAGTTCGAAACACTCACTATGGAGAGCTCACCCAACTCTGAGCTCACCGAAAGAAACCGTGATGCCTATTAGAAATTCCACAAACACATAAAAATTGCCAAACACCTTAAAAATGTCTTCCAACCAAATCCTGCCACCAATGCGTTTACTTTTCCGAGTCTATCAGATGAGCCCCAGCCTCAACATGAGCCGATTGAGTTTCGCCCAAACGAAATCGTTAACATTATCAAACGACAATTGAATCCGAAAAAATCCCCGGGCTGCGACCTCATAACTTCCAAAATGATCATTGAGCTCCCATACTGCGCCGTTTGCATTCTCACCCAGCTATTTAATGCCATCGCAAAACTTGGCCACTTTCCAGTGAGATGGAAATATTCAATTATAATAATGATAGCAAAGCCGGGAAAAGACCACACTATCCTCACGTCGTATAGACCTACAAGCCTACTCTCTTGCCTATCTAAACTCTTTGAAAAATGCCTAATGACTCGGATAAACACATACCTGAGAATCCAGGAAGGAATCCCGTCACACCAATTTGGGTTTCGTGAAAAGCATGGAACAATTGAGCAGGTCAACCGGATAACATCCGAAATTCGGAACGCGTTTGAAAAACGAGAGTACTGTACTGCCATATTATTAGATGTCTCTCAAGCATTCGATAGAGTCTGGCTGGAAGGTCTAATGTACAAGATCAAGACAATGCTCCCCTACAGCACCCACAAGATTTTGGAGTCTTACCTTCACGACAGAAAATTTGTCGTGAGATGCAACACCGCTATATCCGATGATTACACTGTTGGAGCTGGAGTTCCTCAAGGCAGCGTGCTAGGGCCAATATTATATGTCCTCTACACAGCAGATATCCCGACAAGCACACGCCTAACAACATCCACGTTTGCCGATGATACAGCTATTCTTAGCCGCTCAAAATGCCCGATTCAAGCAACTGCGCAGCTAGCTCATCATATGGTCGATGTCGAAAAATGGCTGTCAGATTGGCGAATTAAAGTGAACGAACTAAAATGCAATCATGTTACGTTCACTCTGAACAGGCAAAACTGCCCGCCGATAACATTAAACAACACTCTACTCCCACAAGCAAACGAAGTAACATACTTAGGAGTACATCTCGACAGAAGACTCACATGGCGCCGGCACATTGAAGCCAAAAGAACACACCTAAATCTAAAAGCCAGCGACTTTTATTGGCTTATCAACGCTCGGTCACATCTTAGCCTTGAATCTAAAGTCCTGCTGTACAACTCGGTACTAAAACCTATATGGATGTACGGCTCCCAGTTATGGGGGAACGCCAGCAATAGCAACATTTACATAATTCAAAGAGTTCAGTCGAAGATCTTGAGAACAATCACCGGGGCACCGTGGTACTTTCGCAACGAAAACATACACCGCGACTTAAACATTCTACCAGTCAAAGAAACGATCGCAGAACAGAAGGTAAAGTACTTAAACAAGCTATCGGTGCACCCTAACCACCTGGCGAGAGGTCTAACAAGGTTCAGCAACCAATCACGCTTTCGTCGCAATGACTTACCCACCCAGCGACCGACCTGAGGGACGCGCAACCAGAATGCAGTATTAGTATACTGTTAGTTAAATTTGAATGTTAAGATTCGTCAACTTATTGGTAGTCTCAAAATTAATAGTAGATTCAATAAATAAAAGCAAAGCTATAAAAAAAAAAAAAAAAAAAATAAAATAACGCATCCAAGGATGGGGTATACCCTCCAGAACATCGGGAGCATTCAAACCCCATTTCCTCAAGCGAAATTAACTTTGTTTAAGAGGTCCGTTGTCTGCTTTATTATATCGACGGCCGCCAGATATGAGGTCATCTGCATAGCAATCCCGCTACAGCATTGAGAACCTATCGTGCCATGCATAAATTATTGCTAACAAATGCGTGGCACGGACAGCTAAGTATGAAGCGGACTTTATGCTATAGGTGACGGTGATACTGATATCTTATCTTTAATAGAATCCTTTTACAGGATGCATTAGAAGAAACTATCCATTTATGGAAGCCAAACTTATACAGCGATACATTTTACGGATGTATGCGGTTATAGCTACCACATGAGACTGGATCCTAAGTAAAATGTGGAACAGCTTAGATTGTATGACCAGACCGAAGCAGTTGCAGCCGAACCGTCGAATACAACCTTGAGCTTCGTCGTAGGGAGGAAGGAAGCAGTGATAAGGCAAAAATTGCAGACAACTGCCCATCGAGGCTGTCGGAGCCTATGACATGAGGCCCAAATCAAGATACTCCTTCATAAATGCAGCCTACTGGAACATGTTTTTTTAAATGTTAATTGTAATTGTTGGTTAAATGGAATTTTTAATTATCTAAAGCTAAGGAGGTGTGGGAGCGAAAGCTCATATTCGCGAATTCACCCCGCTTTGCCGATAAGGTACTAGATAAGGTAGGCTAAAAAACTTAGAAAATTGAGAAATTTATAACTTTGAATAGAGAGTATCGTTCGTCTATTTAGATGTATCGTAAAAAAGAGAAATTACTCATATTGGCTTGTGAATTTTTTGAGTGTGGGTCACAAATTTTCTTTATTATTGATTCTGATAATTTTGCTCAACGAGCCATAGGGAGGAATAGTGTATAAACTTGCTTAGAATTCACAAGTTAAGAAAAAGATACACACTGTGGTGAAGTCGAGAATTAATGGTAGGGAGTTTCATTTGGACTTTTGGATTTTGAGAACAATTTTAGGTTATCACCCTGACTAGTCAGTGAACGTAAAAGATTGGGACTTTCCAAAGGACTTACCTTTAGAAGACCCATATTTTTATAAACTTCAGCGGATAGACATGTTAATTGGAGCTGAGTCATTTTTCCAACTGTTGTCCGTTGGCCAAATAAAACAAGGTCCGAACCATCGCATTCTTTAAAAGACTCTCCTTGGATGAATAGTATCGGGATATATATACGGGTAATTTTCAACAATCACTCTCTAACCCGAATTGCCAACTAAAATGAGTCGAATCAATAGACAGCCATTTGAAAAATTCTCGTTTGAAACTTTTAAAAGCTTTTGTCACCTGAAAAAGAGTTTTGTAAGTTTTTGTACTGCCTTTAGGTCGATTTGAAGTCACTTCTGTCACTTCCACTTGTTGTTCGAGAGAAGATTATTTCGAGATCCGCATTTAAAAAAAATGTATTTGGAATTTATAGAAGAATGCAGATCCTTAGGATCCTTACAAGCTTTAAGCTTGACAGGAGGCTTACTTGGAAACCATATCTAACTTAGAAGAGAAAGCAGTGCGAAAAGAGGATAAAGGCTTATGGGAAGGAAATCAAAGCTGCGGATTTCTTCGAAACTCCTCATTTACAAAACCATTATACGACCAATTTGGTTGTATGAAATTCAGCTGGTGGCAGTGCCTCACAGACGTTCGAAAACATAACCTTCCGCTTAGCTACTGGGCCCCATGTTTTTCACGACAACGCTACCATTCACGAGGTCCCTAATTTCCCTTCCCATAGGTGGGGAGCGAGATTCAGAGAAGCAGCAGCAGATATATGCAGAGGCTGCAAAACCATCTTCCAACCTATATTCTAGATAACAGCGAGTAGACGATAAGGCTGTGCAGGACCTACCCGCAGGAACTACCATGGTTTAATCCCTAAACACTCATATGCCTATCTCTAACATTAATTTAACTATAAGCCAAGTCTATTGTGAAATAATTTTAAAATTATTTCAAAAAAAAAAAAAAAAAAAAAAGGTGTTAAAAGAAAAAAAAAATGTTCCTAAATTCCTACGAGGAATGATGTTCTTACTACTCCACACTATGTCATATCCCATCAGTGTATCTTACGGCCTCAAAGAACATCGACCACACTACGAGTCGTTTTTAACGCGTCTTGTAAGCCATAAACACAGAAAAGATTAAACGATTTATTGATGATTGGTCCTACAATCTCGGAGGAGTTATATTCAACTCTTCTTCGCCTAAAAAGATTCATTCTCAGAGCCGACATAAAAAAATGTAGCGCCAAGTAATGTTGAATGAAGCCGATAGGCGATACCAGTTGATAGTGTGGAGGAATGACCCGTCAGAGTCCTTGAAACTGTGCAAGCTTAACACCGTTATATATTGCACTGCGCCAGCCCTATTCCTGGCCATGAGGTGTTTGACAAGGTTGAGCAAACCCGCGAAAAATACATTCCCTCGAGCTAACGAACTTATTGGGTCCGACTTTTACGTCGACGACTTGTTAAAGGGTGCAGGTTGCATTGAGGAGCTAAAGCCAATTAAGTCTGAAGTAACTTATGTTCTTAAAAACGCTGGGTTTGAATTAAGCATGTGGTTTTCAAACTCCCCCGAACTTACTGCATCCAAAAGCACGGTTAAGCCAATAACACTTTCGGACTCAGAACTGACTAAAGCATTAGGAATCGCTTGGGTTCTTAAAGATGATATATAAATATTTGATGGTGATGCTTTCGGTGACATCGAAGCTGTTTGATCCCCTTGGCTTATTAATCCCCATAATTATAAAAGGAAAGATACTATTGCAGGAACTTTGGTAAAATAAGCTAGATTCAGATGACTCGATTCCACTGCACTTGGAAACAGCGTGGAACCAAAAAGAGATAGCCTTGTCGTAATTGAGGACAATTCTCAATTCCATGATTCATGTTTACTAAGCCGATGTTACCTATTAAAATGCATGCCTTTTTTGACGCATTGATGAGAGCCTGTCTATAGCCGTCTATATTCGTTGCGAATCTGCAGTACGTATTAAAGTTCCGTTTTAGACTGCAATGACTAAACTAACGCCGCACAAAGACGCTCCTCCGTCTTGAGTTATATGTCTCGCAGATCTCTGCCGTAAAGTAAAGCCTCTTATCAAAGTCCCGATCGAACGAAGTGCATTTTGTAAGATTCAAAAGTTTCTCTTCATTGGACTCGTTCCCATCCATCGTCGTTCTCAGTGTTTGTATCGAATAGAGTTGCTTAAATTCAAGAGGTGTCAGATAATAGCACGTGGCGGCATGTACCAACTAAACAGAACCCGGCAGATATTGTGTCCAGAAGTGGAGACGTAAAAGAGACTGTAGGATCGATTTGGTTTACAGGTCCATCTTTTTTAAAGGAACTGGAAGATAAGCGGCCGACGAGTCTCCGGTTCAATGTGTCACTTTATAAGGAAATCCAGGAGATAAGTAGTGAATTCTTATATTGATTCCTTGCTTGTCGAATATAATGAAGTCTTTGTGATTTTTACAGTTATGTTTTGTATCTGATCCTGATGGTACCACCCTCTCCAGATTTTCCATGCGTGGCAAATATGATTCATTGTTTCCGTAAAGATGATCGGATACCTTTTTTGATTCATGTGTGCCATGAAAATATTCGTCCGCTTCAACGAATCCTCCTTGGTTTACAAGGTGCCTCACGAACCTAAAAAATACTAAAAATAGGCTCTTACTTAAATAAAAAAAAACCTACAGTAGTACAGATATTTCAAGATACCTACTAGCTCGGTCAAATTTTACCGTGCATAACGCTGAATGTTACAGAAATTTTATTCGCCGCTGCCGGATACAATTTACTCAGGATCCAAAGCAGTTTTATAACTTTTATAACTAAGCACTAAGCGAAACTGATTATTCTGATTATGACTGATTATTCAATCAGCAAATCTTATTTTCTGTTCGTTATTATCCGAGAATAGCTTATTATCTGATCTTCTATAAACGGGTCGAACCCGTTTATTAGCCAGGCCCCGATAGAGTACCAGGCTGTGTGCTAAAATACTGTGCCAGTGCTCTGTGAAAAACTCTTTATAGACTTTTTAACTTATCTTTGGAAACCTCGACTTTTACCCTCTATGTGAAAGGAATCTTTCATAATTTCCTTACATAAAAAAGGGAAAAAGCCCGATGCTGCCAACTACGGAGGCATCTCTAAATTGTCGGCAATTCCAAAGTTATTTAAAAAATTAATTACTCCTCATTGGCAACACCTTTGCTTTTCGATCACCTCTCCTTGTCAGCATGGCTTTATTAAGCGTCGCTTCACCACCACGAATTTAGTTGAGTTAAAATCCTTTGCTTTGACAAGGAGATATATGCTGGGATTTCCAACAGACCTCTTAACGTGGATTTCCAGCTAATTAGATGAAAGAACACAAAGAGTCCGTTTGGTCCGTTGTACATTTGGCGTCCATCAAGGAAGTCATCTCGGATCCTTGTTATTGACTCTTTTTATTAATGACTTGCCCATCTCGGCCCAATGCAGTCTTTAGTCTAATGTTGACTTTCAAAAATGGTGTTTAGCAAATGATTTAAGACTTAATGGATCAAAATGCAAGCTTATGTCTTTTTATCGTTCTTGCCCTCTTCAGGCTACGTATACTCTGTATGGGATTGCCTTAGAGAAATTAACTCAGGTTAACGATCGCGGCATACTATTAGACTCTAAACTTAAATTTGCCGACCATATTTCATCGACGGTTAAGAAGGCTAAAAGAGTATTTGGTTTCTTTAAAACGTCAAAAGAATTTAACGACCCCTACTTAACTAAAACCTTATTCATTTCTTTGGTCCGTCCGATTCTGGAGTACGGTTCATGTATCTGGAGTCCCCAATATGGTCCCCATAAACTACATGTTATTATGGTTATGGTGTTATGGGTCTTCGATGAGGATCACCTTCTGATTCTATATAATCATATATGTCTATATATTTCTATGCCACATAGTTTTTCAGATTTGAAGATATCGATTAATATTTTGCACACCTCTTTTATTCTTTTTCATGCCTAGTATTCAAATCGACAAGAACTGTTTTCGAGCGAAAGAAAGGGACGAAAAGGCAAAAACGTAAAAAACAGTTTTTGACAAGATTTTTTCGCCACACCGTACTCAGATCGACAAAAAAATCCAGAAATTTACGTGGCCAGAAGTACATCCAGAAGTTACGATCCCTGACCCTATAAAGTATATATTCCTGATCTAGATCATCACCTGAGTTGATATAAGCATGACCGTCTGTCTGTCTGTTTCTATGCGAACTAGGCTCTCAGTTTTAAAGCTATCGACTTCAAACTTTACACACACCCTTCTTTCCTTTCCACGCAGTATATAAACCGGAACAGCCATATAACTGATTTATCCAAAATGCTATTACTTTGGTGTTTTTAAGTTAGAGTTCTTTCTTGAATATATTTTAAGATTTCGGATAAGGATGGTCAATCTACGAGTAATTAGGAGTGGATCGTTATTAAATAATTTAATGTCTATATATATTTTTGACTGGCGACTCCCCAAATTTACTGAATCAAAATCTTATTTAGCATGATATTCATTGTGTATTGCAGCGTAAGCAACGTGTAAGTAAGCTCTCTGCCACAAATTTGTTAAAATTATGTAAATCAAGTGTTTGGGTAATGGAATTGATTAATACTTTAAATAAAAATATTAACTTTCTTTTTACAACAAAAAGTATATGTAGTATGTGTTGTGTAGTATATGTATATGTAATGGTGTTGTAAACCATTATTGTATTTAATACCTTCTCATTTCTTCTTTTAAGCGAACGATCGTGTTTTTTTTGTGCGTACTGCGTTTTTGAAAATTAGATTGAGCAATAGATAGATGAAATAGATAGATAGAGATAGAGTACAATAGAGGTCTTATCTCTACTTCTGCAATTTTTCTTTGCTCTCTCCAAAGCACACGCTCCCGTATAGTGTTTTTTGATTTTTTATACAATTTTTTATATTGTTTATTATTAATATGGAATTTAAACTGCTTCGTTCGATGAAGTCTTGTAACAAGACAATCTCCTCATCCCAGCCTACCATCCGTTGTCGGCTATGTTAAAACGTCGTACACGCCAAGTGTGCCGGGCTCACAGCCTCTGGTTTACATTATTGTTGTGATAATTGTCGTGATGTCCAAGACGAAATTTGGTAGTTCATGAGACAGACTAAGATTGGATTTAAAGAGTTGACCACTGGTTTTGGTAAAATCAATGTTCTGCGCTTGACACTCAGTTTATGAGTCACCTAAGCGTAAGAAATCCGCTGTTTGTGATTCGCCTCAGCCTCCTCTGCCGACATTAACGCAGCCGCTCATATCTCTGGCCACACCAAGGGCTAGACCTGAGAACAAATCGGCTTCCGAATTCCTCAGTACATATGAGCAATTGTTCGACTTGTCCTCCGTGGCATCCCTTCAAGTGTTACCACAGGTCCTAGTGAATGAAACACCCGTTAGAGTCACCCAAAAGGGTATCCACAATCCGGACCATCGGCACCGACTGATGCTGCAGTTCTCCTACCTGCGACACCAGAACCCTTACAGGTGTTTCCTCCATCGAAACATATGTTTGTTACTCGGCTTGCCACTGATACTTCGGAGATTGATACCTCGGCCTCTATCAAAGCCAAAACAAAAGTCGATATAAAGGTGGGAGACATACACTGACGAGCAAAACTGTGACACGAGTTCAATGTTTCAACTTCAAAGGTCTGTAACTTTTTTTCTAATGCACACATTTTAAAGATCTTAGTATTGTTTTGCAGGTTATATAATTTATTACTATTGAGTAAACTAGAAGACATTTGATATCAGTTAAAGAAAATTACACCCCAAACTGTAAAAAATGTCAAATGTTACAGTTTTGCGCTGTGGTTATTTTTGTAACAAATATTTTTTTAAATGTTTTTATACCCTTGCAGAGCGTATTATAATTTTGTCCAAAAATGTGCAACGCAGTGAAGGAGACATCTCCGAACCTATAAAGTATATGTATTCTTGATCAGGATCACCTCCTGAGTTGATATGAGCATGTCCGTCTGTCTGTTTCTACGCAAACTAGTCTCTTAGTTTTAAAGCTATCGTCTTGAAACTTTGCACACACCCTTCTTTCCTTTGCACGCAGTATATAAGTCGGAACGGCCGGGATCGGCCGACTATATCCTATAGCTGCCATATAACTGATTGATCGAAAATGGTATAACTTTGTAGAGTTGCAGAGTTCAGGTTTTGTACGAATCCTATTTTTGGCAAAATAATAAGACCTACCAAATTTCATAAGGATCGGCCGACTATATCTTATAGCTGCCATATAACTGAACGATCGGAAATGGTATTTGGTAAAAATACCAACTTTGGGGTTCTTCAAGATAGAAGTTTGGAATTTTTTTTAGATTTTGTCTTGTAATTTATTGGTTATATTACCATATGCCCATAAGAATCGGTCAACTATATCCGATTTTAGCGATATATATCCTGTTTTAGCTGCAAGGGTATATCAACTTCGGCTCCGCCCGAAGTTAGCTTTCCTTTCTTGTTTAATAATGAGTCCACATCCCCTTAGACTTTTCCAGCTCTTCTATGTGATTGGGCATACACTTTGGGTATACCGTTGTACCATTTCCGGTGGAATAGCAATCCATATGCCCTGTATATGTATGTCAATATATAGGAAATATATATGTCCATATTCCAACAACTCCTTTATTCCTCTTGGACGAACTGCATATTTCGCCAGCTCTGATTTCTCAGGACTCCACAAATTTTTTATTGGAGTCATGTCGGGAGATTGTGTTAGAAGACTTCATAGATGGAAATTTCTGTTTTGAAATCCAATTTTTCAACATTATGGAAGTGTGCTTCGGGTCGTTGTCTTGCTAGAAAATGCATTTTCGGTAGAAAGACCCATATTCTTAACATATTCTCATTTTCTTGTAAAATGGCTAGATATTACTCCTTTCGCATTATTCCATCGATTCACACTTAAAGACCAACTCCATTTTAATGAATTCACCCCCATACCATGATGGAACCGCTACCGTGTTTGACGGTTTTTCGCGCATTCCTTGGTGACTGTATCGTAGGATCTCTAGTCCCATACCAAGAGCGTCCATCTCAATCAAAGCGATTAATTTTAATGTACATAAATTTAAATATACTTATATAAGGCGCACGTCTTTCAAGATTTGGTTGCCCGCGCTGATGTTCAAGACGATTTGTTCTCCCAGTTTTTGGCCAGAGAACAGTTTCGTCCAAAAACATCAGCCTAGTAGGAGTGGCAGTGGAAACCAGTGGGAGTGAAACTTCCCCATATCGGAACCACGGACCAACCTTCCACCTCTTCTTCGTCCACTAGTCCAAATAACTGGTCAAATTAACCATGTTAAATTCGTTAGGTCGGCTTTTAGACTTATGTTTTGTATCTGATCCTGATGGTACCACCCTCTTCAGAGCTTTCCCCCTTTCAACCCCAAAGGATCCATATCACCCCACGTTTGAGGTTTCAATCGAAACCATTTCTGGCATCGATCAGGAGTTTCCATGCGTGGCAAATAAGATTCGACAATTCAACAAATCCTTCTTGGTTTACAAAGTGCCTCACGAACCTAAAAAATACTACAAAAAGGCTCTTACTTAAATATAAAAAAACCTATAGTAGTATAGATATTTTTAGATATCTACTAGATTGGTCAAATTTTACCGTGCATAACGCTGAATGTTACAGAAATTATATTCGCCGCTGCCGGATACAATTTACTCAGGATCCAAAGCAGTTTTATAACTTTGTAAACACTAAGCGTAAACATGTATCTTTTCCACCTCTGCTTACGTTTGAAAATTCATCTGCGACCTCTAATCAGGCCATTGCCGATCTATTTTCAACATTTTTTCAAACAACTTATTCTTTGCCTAAAATGACTGATCAGCCTTACGTATACAACATTCATTCAGCAAATCTTATTTTTTGTCCGTTATTCTTCGACATTAGCTTATTATATGATCTTCTGTAAACGGGTCAAATGCGTTTATTTGCCAGGCCCCGATTTTTTTTTTTGTATTCATGTTTATTTGCTCCTTAGAAACTATCTTATAGGCCTACCTTAGATGGCGCTTGCTGCCAGGATCTTCACTCGCATGATGGCAGCCACCGTTGATTTTCCTTTCCGAAACCCCCACTGTTCCTCTGCCAGTCCGCCCTTCCTGCTTATCTCCGCCTGGAGTCTCGTGGCCAGGATCTTCTCCAGTAACTTGTAAAGTGTCTAGAAGGCAGATGGGTTGGTAAGACTCGGAGAAGGCGTTAGCAGAAGGAGCCTCTACTTCTTCCACACCTTCGGGAAGGATCCTTCTTCCACACCTTCGGGAAGGATCCTTCCAGCAAGCACTGGCTATAAATCGCTGCTACCTTTTCTGGTATTTGGGTCAGAGCGACCTTGAGCGCTCGATTAGACACCGCTTCCGGGCCGGGAGCTTTGTTGGCGGTAGATTCTGAGCGGTCACTAGCACCTCCTCTGCTGTGACCGCTTCCACCGACTCGTCTTCGTAGTCCTCAATAGCCGTGCGGGTTCCCTCCGCTTGACTGCTTGGGAACAGGACGTCTTTAATGGCCCTCAGTGCTACCGGGTCGGAGTGGGGCTCTCTCTTACTGTTCCGTATGGCCGTTTTCAGCGCTTTCCTCTCTACCTTGAACTCAAGGTGTCTTTGCTCCTACGCGTCAGTGCCTTGAGCTCGCTGCAAGGATCTTCTAGCCCTCAGGCACTTCTTACGGAGAGACAAGATTTTGCTTGTCCACCACGGAGCCGGCTTGTGATTCCGAGCAAAGGTCGTGCGCGCCTTCATGCATGCCTTGCAGTCCTCATCAAGGGCCGTAGCAAGCGCCGTCGCAGAGTCGTTAGCTGTTGCGTGGAGATCAAGCTGCGCCATCCGCACATGGTTTACCAATTGTTGGACGTCTAGCGTGTCTTGCCGATACGCCTTGCCGCAAGGGGGAATGCTCGAGATCGCCCGGCTGGTTCGGAGCGAGCTCATGGTCACTGGCCGTGTAGATATTGACGATTCTCCACTTTGAGGTCTGTCCCAAGCTGCCGCTGGCGAAGGTCAGGTCGATAATGGAACCGGCGCCTGCTCTGGTGTAGGTTTCCTGGTTGCCCTCGTTGAGAAGAGCCATGTTCCGGGGTGGTGAAAATCCCCCACTCCTGTGCCCACGCGCTAAATTCGTCCGCTATTAGCACTGGGTGGTTGCCTCTGAATACTACTGCTAGCTCTTCTAGAGCCTTACAGTAAGCATCGAGGGAGTGGCTTGGGGATAGGTAGCAACTATACGCCCATGTATCTCCCCACTGGACTCTCACGAACCCTTCACCTTTCCTCACTTGACTTGGCTCTCCGCGAAAGTTTTACAGATCCAGATTGCCGCCTTGCCCTGGTTTTTATGCGCGCTTTTGCCACAATGGATGCAGCATCCGCTCCTATCAGTGGGGCTTCGGCTTGCAGGCACCAGTAGCACCTCGGTTGACTCTGCCTCTCCCGATTCCGACACACGGTCCATCCGATCCTCACTCTCTCTCTGCTTGCAACTGCGGTCGCAATCTTGCTGGACAGACCAATGATCTTGCCCGAAGGCTCCTTATCGTGACCGACTTCCCATCCACTTCGAGCTGCTCGGCCGAATGTCCACTTCCGTCGCTAGTGGGTCGAGGTCTCTAATCTGCGGGTACTTCATCTTCGTCCTCGGATAGTGATCGCACTTCGGCAGCTCCTTGTAACACCTTTTCGAGGTTCTCCCTCATAGCGTCCGTGCTATCCACACGGTTTTTTGACAGCTCGAGCTGAAGGTTCTCAGTTACGGTGCGGTGCACCTTGTGGAAATTTCGGCTAAATGCCTTTAGCTGGCCGTCCTGTCGTCTGGTGACCAAGGCAAGCACCTCGCTATACTTCATCCTCTAGATCCACGCTGGGAAGGCCCATCTCTTGCCGAGATTTTCGGGGCTTTTGCCGAGGCCAGTGGTGCGCCTCTTTCTCCTGGTGCCGCCCTCTGCGGGTGGCATTAGCAGCGACGATAGAACGCCAAGTGGCGCCCTCTTCAGGTATTATCGATTTAGGCGGGGCTGATCACACTGCCGGTCAGCTGCGATCAGCTGGTCATGCGATCCGCATCACTGACCACCACAATCCAAGTTGGCCGAATTTGCAACGCGGCAAAAGCGTTCAATTTATCTTTGCAAACCTCGACTTTTCCCCTTACGTGAAAGGAATCTTTCATAATTCCCTTAAATAAAAAAAAGAAAAATTCCGATGCTGCCAACTACAGTGGCATCTCTAAATTGTAGGCAATTCCAAAGTTATTTGAAAAATTAATTACTCCTCATTAGCAACACCTTTGCTCTTCGATCATCTCTTTGTCAGCATGGCTTCATTAAGCGTCGCTCCACCACCACAAACAACCCAAAGAGTCTTATTTAAAAATCGTTCGTTCAAAATCGTTACCGTTCATATGATGTTAATCTTTGTCTTCAATACAAACTCTGCCAACTCTGCCCAACGCAGCCGTCAGTTTGATCTTGAAAACTTTCAAAAATGGTATTTAACAAATGATTTAAGACTTAATGGATCAAAATGCAAGCTTATGTCTTTTTATCGTTCTTGCCCTCTTCAGGCTACGTATACTATCTATGGGATTGCCTAAGAGAAATTAAATCAGGTTAATAATTTCGGCGTCCGATAAGACACTTCCCTTAAATTTGCCGACCATATTTCCTCAATGGTTAATAAGGCTAATGGAGTCCTTGGTTTCATTAAAAGGTGGTCAAAAGAATGTAACGACCCCTACATAACTAAAACCTTATTCATTTCTTTGGTCCGTCCGATACTGGAGTACGGTTCATGTGTCTGGAGTCCCCAATATGGTACTCCATCAAGACCGCATAGAATCCGTACAGAAGAATTTCTTAACCTTTTCACTTAAAGGTCTTAACTGGGATGCAAATCTTTATCTTGCATCATTTAGTAGCAGACTTCTACTAATAAATTTACGTAGCTTAACAAATCGTAGGAAAATGCTCGGTGTAGTTTTTCTACAAACCCTAATTAATGGGGATGTAGATAGCCAGTATTTACTAACACTCTTAACATTTTAACATTCCCAATAGAAGGACTAGAAACTTAAGTCCTCTATTCCTTAGCCATTGTTGTTCGACATATGCACAACACGAGCCTTTTAGGGTCTTATGTTCGAACTACAATGGTGTCTACTCTATAACATCTCTTTCCTGTCCTTCAAATTTAAAGTAAAGAGTTTTAAATTTCCAGACTAACTTCCCGTAGCTTAATGAAATACAAATAGCTATAACAAATTGGATTGGATGGAGATATGGCATCCAACTCTGGGGCACTGCAAAGCCGTCGAATGTGTGAATTATGCAAACGTTTAAGAAAAGAGCCATAAGATTCGCCAGTGAGACAAAAGTGAGCAGCTCAGACGGCTGTAAAGGACGCACCCTCTGGGTGCACGTTAATACTATAATTAATACCAGCCTTGCTGCGGTTTATAGCACCACATTTATAGCTAAACATACATTCTTTACACACTCTATTGTACCCCTAATCTATTACCCTAGTCTAGTATAACCAAAGATTATAAAGTACATAGATAGGACATCTCATACAAAGAAAAATTTTCTATGGCGGGTTCCAGCGCTGGGACCCGCTGGAACGAGCGGGTTCCATTGCGCGACTAGTTAAGTTTCAGAAATTTTTCGCGCGACAACGATTGAGGGATAGCCTAGTGGTAGAGTGCTTGGCTGATGTGCAGAGTAAAATGAGTTCAAATCAGGCACGGGAAGCCAATTTTTTTTTTATTTTAAATCTATTTATATTATATTTTTATTGTTTTAAACTTTTTGTCAAAATTTATAATCCAATCAAGTAAAATACAAAATTTTAAAATCACCCTAAAATCACCTTAAAATCGCCTCAGTTCGTAGTGGAACCCGCTGTAAAAATCTTTATAAGTGCGGGTTCTACGGCATATTGACAGGCCGAGTCGTGGAACCCGCTGAAAAATGAAAATATTTGAGAGCGGGTTCCACGACAAACGGCTGGCAGATGAGAGAGAGAGAGAGAATTCTATTTTTAGAACGTAACATTTTTGGAACAATGAAAGTTTGAAACGTTCCAATCCAACCAGTGTGAGAGCAAAAAGATCAGAAATATCTTCCACTATCTTCACTCTTCAGCTTGGATTTTACTATGGATCCTTGCGTTTTCTTTAATACCAACTTTAACTACCGTCAGATCAACTTTGAGGGTAGCCTAGATGGAAAGCGCGCGATCCTTGTAACGAACAACGTTGAGCTGGTGGTCTGGTATACTGTTTGTCCCGCACGCGTTGTATTCCGGCTATATCTCGTCGGCAAATGTCGTGGTGTTCTTTAGAGGACACAGATTACGGGTGCTCACTTCTATCTTTAATAATTAAAATTTATCGCGTGCGAATTTGTAACGATTCAAAAATCGGCCGGAAAAGAGATAACATGAAAATCGGACAGACGGATGAGAAAAAGGAAATAGAACTTCTCGCTAGACATACCACGCCCCTAGATGTAAACGGGGGTGTTATTAGCCCTCCCTACCATGGCCAATGCTCTTCCGATAAAATCACGCATTAGGCCCCTTTAAATATTCTGAGCTTACGACGGCTCTTGGGTCAGCATGGAGTTAAAAAGGGTTATTTACTCAAACATTATAATATGGGTTTATTTATATAATAAAAGTAAAGATAGGATATACATTTGAACTGCTCTTAAAATATTCTAAAATAAAAGGGTATATTAATAAAACTTGGGAGATAATTTATGCAAAAAAAAAAAAAAATTAGATATAAGGGTTTAATAGGTAGTTTTGTTTTTCTTTTCATTTTTAAAATTAAATTAAATATTTCAATATTTAATAATAACTTCATTTCAATATTTAACTTTGTTATTGTTTTTACTTCAATTTAATTCAATATGTATGTTTTTTTTGTTATTTATTAATTCAACATTTTTTTTTTTTTTTTTTTTTTTTTTGTGGGAGGCTAATTGCATTCAATTATTCATGTGTAGCATAAATTTCAGTAGCAAAAAAAATTAAAATAATAATTCCGAAAATTCAAATTAAATGGTTGAACATGGCTCACCCTAATTATTCCAATGATGAAAGCGCTTCCAGTCGTTGGCGGTGATGCTGTAATTTCTGTTAATCAAATGTAAAAAGGAATTGACACAAAAGGAAACACACAAGCAACCGAAATTTTGCACACACAAAAACTTTAACCTTTTTTTTTTCTAAATCCTCCTCTACATGACTCTTAGATTTCCCTACTGATAACTTATTTCACAATTTCTTATGCATGATTTCCTTTTTTTTTCTACATTTTTTTTTTTTTTTTTTTTTTACTGTTAAATTCTTACTTATTAAACTTTAAATTATTTACTCACTTAATATACTCCATTATTTTAGAGATTTTTTTAAGAGAATATTCATCATTTAAAGATTATATTTTTTTTATTTTTTTTTTTTTTGAAATTTCGAGGTTTTTAAGATTACATTATTAACTGTAAAGGGAGGGTTTTTTTTTTTTTTACTATTTCTTCATTTCTGCATTATTTCATGGCTGCGACACTTAAAAATAAATAAAATAATAAAAAAAAAACTCCGATTTCCCGACTACGAATGGGATTTTCTTGGGAAACTTTAAACGCTTAGATCGCCATGTGGTTTTTTTGGGGGGGAGTTTTCCCCTCTTCCCCGAACCGGGACTTCTGTACCCGACGAACCGTACGGAGACCGCGCCAAAGATAAACTGAGCGGGGATCAATTTTGCTCCGCTCGCTTATGTCTCCACGCCAGAGGTAAACGGAGATTATTTGCAGATTATTTGAACTTGCCGTTCCCTACCCTAGATAAGAACAAAAAAAATGTTTGTGTGTGAGCATATTCACTTGTTTTGCTCTGCACCTTATCCGAACTTACCCTTAGGGGTCTGGGGAAAAACTTTATAATTGGGCCAGAATCTGGCCAAAACGATTCCACTGTCCACTGTCTCACAATAATAAGCCTCGTCGCAAAATGGGACACGGATCGGGACTCTATTCCTTTTATGGCAGCTTAGGACCTTTCTATAGATGCAACCTTTCCGGTCAAGGTATGGTTTCGAAAAGAAAGCATGGAGCGTCTAGCAATGGCCTCCTGCCGGGGCTAGAGCTGGGATTCGTGGAAAACTCTACGTTAACGCAAATGCAGTCTTGCAGATTCCCGATAAATTAGGATATAATGTTGCCACTTGCAGCAGCTACCTCCCGCTAGGTGGCGCTAGTACCCCATGAACCTGCGGTTCTACGCTCTCCCTTACAACACCCCCCCGCCAAGATCAGACTTGGCGGTGAACCCAACAAGGCTGATCCCGCCATAATTACTGGCGCAGATCTTTTGCATGATAGCGTCCGATCTACTTCTGCATAGAGTAATTTCTCGACTGCTGGAGAGACAGGAAAATGCCTCTGCTTAATGGGTTTCGCATCTCCAACATCGATCTGATGTGACAGAAGGCTTGTCTTACCTACCCCGATGCTTCAAACGATGGAAACTTGCCTACCACCTTTTGCAGACTTTTTCTCTGATCATCAGAAATCTCGTGTGCGCTCAGCTCCGATATCTGAATCTCTTGAGGTAATAGGTCAAAAATGTTCCAAAAGTCTATGCCTAGATAGAGATCCTGCGCTAATGAAGGAACTATATATAATTCCAAAACCTCTTTTTGGCCTTTGTACTCCACTTCTGTCTTTATTCGGCCGACAATGTTTTGCTTGCTGCCGTCTGCCGTCGAAATATTAGTAAATACTCTACGAATGGGCACTCCGCTTCCTAACACTTCTTGTGCAAATCGTCCGCCTATACAGCTCATTCCTGCTCCTGTATCCATCAGCCCTTTCACTTCCTTGCCTAGGACTCTTACTGCTGCATACGGCCGTTTGTCGACACAACTTTTTCGGAGCGCACACAGATCTTTAGTGACTCTCCAAAATTTTCTTAGCCTATTTGAATTCCTAGACTTAGTTGTAATCCTATTATTAATATTCTTGCTCGTATCACTATTAATAAAATTATTCCCAGTAGAAACTCTCTGGTGCCAACCTTCCGAAGTGGCCTCAGACGGTTCAAGGATATCCTTCTCAGGAATACTCTCCTTGATAACTATACTTCCTGATTCTCCGTGTTCGTTCCTTGTGCCTTCAGAACAGTCCGCGAACGAACAGCTTGGGTGTTCTGTTGTGTGTTTTTTAAACACCTTTGGCAAGATGGTTTGTAGGTATTTCGAGCACCACAACCATAACAGAACACTTTTCGTGTGGCTGTGCAGTCCTGGTACCTATGTCCTTCTTTTCTGCAATTCCAGCAGATTAAAGATATGGCCTCCACAGTTCCTTCCGGCTCATCGAAAAATTCTGACTCGGTTGGGTCATTAGAATCTTCAAGGAGCTCAGACACATGGCTCTTAAATGGCGGTCCCTTTTTGTAGACCTGCTCTCTCTTAAGCTCTTCCAGAAAACACTCCCGCTTTCTACAAATTTCGCGAAGCCGTGACATTGAATTAATAGAGATATTTAAGATCTCGTGCCTTATTTCGGGTCTTAAATTTCGCCGAAGGATCTCTATTAACTCCTTTTCCCCCATTTGATCCTCTAAACTATCTGTCAGTTGGACCACCGCATCATAAAAAGAGTCGAAAGTTTCCCTTTCTCTCTGTTTTCGATCCCTGATCATCTCTCGGATGTCTACATCAGTTCTCGTATCCCTGAACTGTCGGCGGAGAGCAGTACACAAATCGTCCCACCTCACAGTCCGAACAGATTTATGGTACCGCCAGAAGAAATCATCGGCTTTCCCTTCAAACAACGCGCTTGCATTTCCGCAGAGGATATCGAAATTTCCGCCAAGTGTCTGGCAAGTCAAAGCCTGAACTCTGTAAATAAAATTATCTACGCTTATTCCACCCTCGGCACCACTAAAACGCAACTTCCACCCATTCATTATATGAGAGACCTTATCGGGTCGATTTGGAAGGTCAGAAAGGTTTGACCTGGGTGAATAGTTTGGGTTCACCGGCTCCTGTACCCCACTAGATTGACCCGCATCTACACGTAGCAGATGGTCAAACGACGGACTTGCGCTGGCTACCCCTTGTCGTTGAGCTTCTTGGCTCCAGCCTGCCAAATTCGAATGAATCAAAAGGGACATTTTCTCTGTCAACTGTGTAAGCAACTCATTTTGCATCGTTTTTACTGCATCCTGCAGCATGCTCTCCATGCTTTCGCGACCACTAGGCTGACCTTGATTCCCCAAGTCAGCGACTCTCTGTTCAGCACCTTCTACCTGTGAACTTGCGACCCTTTGTTTCTGCCTTGTATGCTGTGCAACACTATCTGGTCTCCCCACGGATTCCCCTTGGCAGGATGCCTTGCAGACAGGACAATTTTTATCTTTTGCGAAATGCGTTTTTATACAGCTTTTATGAAAACTATGCCCACATTTCGTTTTAAACAATTCCGTGGACGAAGTTCGAGTTCTGCACAACGTACAGAACTCTGCTGAACCACCTGCCTCTTCGGTATCCGAATGATCAAGACCCATTTCACTAAACTAAATCTTGACTGCTTGGGATTGATCAGCTAAATTTACTGTATTATTCTGCCTCTCTTAAACTAAAAACTAAATAAAATCTCTGATATATATATTACTCCTCGGACTTTTCTAACAAAAAAAACTAAAAAAAAAATATAGAACTAACTCTTCTTTTCAATCCTCCAACCTTTGTAGTCGTGGAAGATTTGTAATAGATAATTGTACAATATACGAAAAGATATGTAAGATATGTATATGTATAATGGGTTCGAAAAGATGATTTATAAAAATATATAAAAATTAAATTACTCCATGCTTAACCAAGAGCTCATTGTCGAAGCTCTTATGTATGTTTATGTGAGACGTTCTGAGAAAGAAGGAAAGATAAAGGTGATTTGCTCCTTTGACCTGGTTCGATTATTTAAAGTGCGGCCAACCTCAACTACTAATAGGTTTTTCGAGGATTGTAGTTCCAATCACTTTCCAATCTGTCAGACTCAAAAAAAAAATAACAACAAATCATATTAGTCCTAAATCCAAACCGCGGCCAGGCTATTGCTCGCGGGCATTAGCTCTGTTTTCCTGCAGTGATGACTTGTCGGATCTAATTTAAATTAGGTGTCGCTACGCCAAGCGTGGTTAGCCCTAACATTGGTGAATGTTGATTGACTAAAGTCCGAAGCACTTGGCTTATGTAAATTTAAAAAAAAATTACAAAGGGACAGCTGCGCCAAACTTTCTTCGTGGTCAGGTTTTACTATTTATGAAAGTATAAACACTGCATTCCTATGCGAATGAAAGACTTGACCCACCTGACTAGGAAAATTTACAGAAATAGAATAGAAAAGGATTATAATAGAGTAGTATTTTCATGCTATTGAGTGGGTTTCACTGTACAGTACATCCCCACGTTGGGCGCCATAATTATTTTAGATATTATTCCTGTAACGAACAACGTTGAGCTGGTGGTCTGGTATACTGTTTGTCCCGCACGCGTTGTATTCCGGCTATATCTCGTCGGCAAATGTCGTGGTGTTCTTTAGAGGACACAGATTACGGGTGCTCACTTCTATCTTTAATAATTAAAATTTATCGCGTGCGAATTCGTAACGATTCAAAAATCGGCCGGAAAAGAGATAACATGAAAATCGGACAGACGGATGAGAAAAAGGAAATAGAACTTCTCGCTAGACATACCACGCCCCTAGATGTAAACGGGGGTGTTATTAGCCCTCCCTACCATGGCCAATGCTCTTCCGATAAAATCACGCATTAGGCCCCTTTAAATATTCTGAGCTTACGACGGCTCTTGGGTCAGCATGGAGTTAAAAAGGGTTATTTACTCAAACATTATAATATGGGTTTATTTATATAATAAAAGTAAAGATAGGATATACATTTGAACTGCTCTTAAAATATTCTAAAATAAAAGTGTATATTAATAAAACTTGGGAGATAATTTATGCAAAAAAAAAAAAAAATTAGATATAAGGGTTTAATAGGTAGTTTTGTTTTTCTTTTCATTTTTAAAATTAAATTAAATATTTCAATATTTAATAATAACTTCAATTCAATATTTAACTTTGTTATTGTTTTTACTTCAATTTAATTCAATATGTATGTTTTTTTTTGTTATTTATTAATTCAACATTTTTTTTTTTTTTTTTTTTTTTTTGTGGGAGGCTAATTGCATTCAATTATTCATGTGTAGCATAAATTTCAGTAGCAAAAAAAATTAAAATAATAATTCCGAAAATTCAAATTAAATGGTTGAACATGGCTCACCCTAATTATTCCAATGATGAAAGCGCTTCCAGTCGTTGGCGGTGATGCTGTAATTTCTGTTAATCAAATGTAAAAAGGAATTGACACAAAAGGAAACACACAAGCAACCGAAATTTTGCACACACAAAAACTTTAACCTTTTTTTTTTCTAAATCCTCCTCTACATGACTCTTAGATTTCCCTACTGATAACTTATTTCACAATTTCTTATGCATGATTTCCTTTTTTTTTCTACATTTTTTTTTTTTTTTTTTTTTTGTTAAATTCTTACTTATTAAACTTTAAATTATTTACTCACTTAATATACTCCATTATTTTAGAGATTTTTTTAAGAGAATATTCATCATTTAAAGATTATATTTTTTTTATTTTTTTTTTTTTGAAATTTCGAGGTTTTTAAGATTACATTATTAACTGTAAAGGGAGGGTTTTTTTTTTTTTACTATTTCTTCATTTCTGCATTATTTCATGGCTGCGACACTTAAAAATAAATAAAATAATAAAAAAAAAACTCCGATTTCCCGACTACGAATGGGATTTTCTTGGGAAACTTTAAACGCTTAGATCGCCATGTGGTTTTTTTGGGGGGGAGTTTTCCCCTCTTCCCCGAACCGGGACTTCTGTACCCGACGAACCGTACGGAGACCGCGCCAAAGATAAACTGAGCGGGGATCAATTTTGCTCCGCTCGCTTATGTCTCCACGCCAGAGGTAAACGGAGATTATTTGCAGATTATTTGAACTTGCCGTTCCCTACCCTAGATAAGAACAAAAAAAATGTTTGTGTGTGAGCATATTCACTTGTTTTGCTCTGCACCTTATCCGAACTTACCCTTAGGGGTCTGGGGAAAAACTTTATAATTGGGCCAGAATCTGGCCAAAACGATTCCACTGTCCACTGTCTCACAATAATAAGCCTCGTCGCAAAATGGGACACGGATCGGGACTCTATTCCTTTTATGGCAGCTTAGGACCTTTCTATAGTTGCAACCTTTCCGGTCAAGGTATGGTTTCGAAAAGAAAGCATGGAGCGTCTAGCAATGGCCTCCTGCCGGGGCTAGAGCTGGGATTCGTGGAAAACTCTACGTTAACGCAAATGCAGTCTTGCAGATTCCCGATAAATTAGGATATAATGTTGCCACTTGCAGCAGCTACCTCCCGCTAGGTGGCGCTAGTACCCCATGAACCTGCGGTTCTACGCTCTCCCTTACATCCTTATCCTTCGGGTCCTGGGTTCGATTTTGTTACTGGGCGGTGATTAGAACTTTTAAAACGTTTCAGTTTTATGATTTTTTTTATATTTTCTTTTATTTTTTTTCCTTACTTTAATTTTCTTAATAATATTTTTTTTTCCTTTTCATATTTACTTTATTATTATTATTTTTAATTGCATTCTATTACAATTTTTGTAAAAATAAGTGACTGACGTGTCGGATGACAAAATTCCGTAGGGACTCCCTTGAAATTTTATTAGCCGGACATAGTATTAAATTTTTATTAAAACTACAATTAAAGAAAAATAAAAAAAAAATTATAAAAGAAAGAGAAAAAGTTACAAGTCCTTACTAGGATTTGAACACAAAAAGATTGTACATAAAGTAACTACTCTATGCAATACGCTACCACCCCGTCTTAAACTGCAGCGACTAAAAATACCATTTGTTCTACTGACTACCACATCGGCCCATTGAAAACAGAAACAAGAAATTAAAAATGAAAATGAAAATTGGAAGCCAACAAATTTTTACGCCGTCTTGCGAGCAGTCACACATACATACAAAGACACACTCTTTTTTTTTACGCATACATGTAAAGGGTTCTAAAAATAGAATCGTATGTATGTGCGTTCCCCCCTCACCAACAAGCTCGACGAAAAAAGTTGACCGTTTTTGGCCCTGATGTCCCATCTATGTACTTTATAATCTTTGGTATAACTTAGTTTTACATGTAGTTCTAATTATAAGCGAATTTATGTAACACAATTTAATGGTTTGGCGCATTGGACAGTTTTTGTGTAGGGGGGCGTTGTTGCCGCAAAAGATTCCGGGGGTAAAGTTGAAATGAAAAGCCGGGGGCGTCTTCAGTAATTTGACAAGAAGCGCGTTCAGCTTTATTGGGCTGCGTACATAGGATTACAACTTAACTGAGAAAGAATAAACGCTAAACGTAAATATAAGCCAGAGCGGACGATCGAGGGACGATCGAGACGAGAGAGGGAGAATGCATAGAGGGGCGAACGCGGATGCACTCTTTAGCGCGGATGACCTCTTCAGTGCGGGTGCGCTCTTCAGCGCGGATGCGCTCTTTAGTTCAGCGGCCCAACGGCCCCTCACATAAACATCCTGCTCCCCTTGCAATCACTCGGGTTGCAACAGATACCTCGTCGTTAGCGATGCGTCACGGCAGCTCGAGGGCGTACACGGGTCGATGAAGGCCCCCGTGTCGAAGATCCGGATCCCGGTGTTGACGCGGTTCCGCTTCAGCAGCGACGAGAGGGTGGGCGCAGCGCCCGCGTCCTGCAGGGGCCCTCGAGGAGAGGTGGAAAATTGCCTAGGCGCGGATGACGTGGGCGGACGAGCGGTGGACGGCACCCGATGAGTGGCAGAGGAAAGCCGTGGAGCACTTGACGGCTGCCGGCCAGTGGCGGAAGAATGGCGAGGAGTTATCGAAGAGTGCCGGGAAGTCGGCGACCGTGGATCGGTTTAGGAATGCCGGAAAATGGCGGACGCAGGGCGAGAAGCACCCGAACCGCGCCGGGAATTGGCAGATGTCGGCCGACGAGAGAGCGAGACACCCCGTGTACTGTCTCCCTCGCTTGTGACCGGTGCTCCTTGGTCACGGGGTGCAGCAGCGTGTGGTAATCATGACCACACGTCTTACAGCCGTCCCCACGCCGACAGGATCCGTCGGAATGCTCGTGGGCCAGGCAGCTCGAGCAATAGCGGCTCCTCGGCACTAAGGCGTAGGAAGCGCCGACACTTCTTCAATGGATGGATCCCATTGCAGACTCGGCATCGGTAGGATTGTGTACCTCGAGTACATCTGCTCTCCAGTGACTGGGCGTTGGAATCCAGAATTTGGCCCGGATCAGACGGATCATCAGCTGATTGCCACCGTGCAGCGTGATGCGATGCGTAAATTAAAGAAGGACTCGAGACAGAATTGTGCTCGCAACCTGAATCCGATTCCGAACTGATCCGTGTGGGCACCTCTCCCTGATCCAGTGAGTCACCGAGGCTGCGGGCAACTCGTGCGGAAAAAACAGACACGCTGCGGGGGTTGACTGTAGAGAATGGGCCGGTCAGCACCCATCCGAAAATGGTCTCCTGACCTAAAAGCGACCCGCAGATGTTAGCCTTGGAATTATCGAGGAGAATGGACGAAAGAATGTCAGCTCCTATTAACACATTGACTTGGGAGCTCTCAAAGAAGTTGGGGTCCGCCAGGGGAATGTCGGGCAGCCCCTTGAGACGATCCTGCGGAATCGGGTAGGATGGCAGATTTCCTGCCAACTGAGGAAGAACGCCGGGTCTAGACGGCGACCGAATGGAGAAATGGCACAATTTCGTAGACTGCGCGGAAATGGTCTGATTAAGGCCGGAAACTTGTGCGTGAATCGTCTTGAAGGGAAACTTGACAAGGTTGAACAGTCGTTCCGTTATGAAGGTCGCTTCGGACCCTGAGTCTATCAGTGCTCGTGCCTGGACGGTGCACCCCAAATGGCACACGTTGATAAGGGCCGTGCCGAGTATTACTGCTCCTGACCCGGAAGCGAAACAGACCTGCACATTCGACTGATCCTCTGAGCCGTTTGCTGACGTAGGCGGACTTGGAGCGGTGGCGAACGGATTGCCGCGGTGCAGGAGGGTGTGGTGTCGGCTGTGGCATGTGAAGCAGGTATAAGCGCTCGTGCAGTCTCGCTGCTGGTGCCCTCGGGCAAAACAGTTTAAACATAACTGCTTCCTCCTTATGTAGTCAGAGCGCCCAGTTACGTCCATTTCCAGGAACCGCGGACATAAGCGAATGGGGTGCTTCTCCCTCGAACAGAGATCGCAACTCTTGGGGCCCGGAACCACTCGAGTCTCGTATGAATTGAGCCTTCGAGCTGGGGCAGTAGGAGTTCCCGACCATGGCGGAAGTTGCCCGGAGCCACTAGGCCTGACGTCGTCGATTGCTTCCAGAGTGCGATAGCGCTCTGTCAGGAAGTTGTCTAATTCCTTCCATGTTGGAATTTCGGCCTTATTATGGACGGATTGCTCCCACATGGAAAGTGTGACTTTGGGGAGTTTTGACGAAATCATAAACACCAGGAGGCAGTCCCAAGCCTCAAAATTGATGGCGGACATTGCTAGGGCTATCAGACAACTCTGAATGGTGGCCTGCAGCTCCTTCAGCGCGACCCCGGACTATTGTGAAATAGCCTGGAGATTGAAAAGGATTTTCAACTGGCTATTGACCAATAGCCGCCGGTTCTCAAAGCGGTCTGTGAGGCTTTGCCAAGCGACGACAAACCTCTCATGGGTAAGCGGAGCCTTAGAAACAATGGCGTGGGCGTCACCACTTGTTTTGGACAGTAAGTGGAACAACCTCCTACCGGGGTGAGCCGCGAGTTTTGGATGTAAATGGCCGTAAACAAGTCTCTGAAGGTGGGCCACCGAAGATAATCACCCGCGAAGACCTCGGTATCCACCGGAGGTAACCGGCAGCATGTAGACGCGGGCGTGTGTACATTGACGGAAGCCGGAGTGGTATGGGAAGCAATTTTCTCTCGAAGCTGGGCAATACATCTTGAATAGACGGAGTAACAGTAGCTGTACTTCGATTCCAGCACTGTCGCGGTGGCCGCATTGTCGTCGGATTCGGCGAGCAAATCGGAGCAGCTCTCATAGCTTTTCTCCACCTTCTCCCACAGTGCCCGAATTTTGGGCTAACTTTTGGGCTCAAATTGGCTAACTCGATCTGTTGTGGCGATGAACTTCTTCAGCGCCACGTCGACCGCACTTTGAGCCATTTTTGCAACGGAACGAGTCTGCCTCTGTAAAGGACCGGGGATTGTGTTGACGGATTCGTCACTCTTTGCCCTTAGAATGGCACTGTACGCCTTAGGCTTTAAAAGAGGCGGAGAAGCGGATTGAGATCTGTCCAAACGGATGGTTGGGATCGGACGTGGCTTTTGGTCCTCTCCCGTGGGAAATACTTCAGGCACCAGAAAAAACCAAAGAGAGACGAGGTTTGCTCAGATTGTAGGCGGATGTTGCCTGATGCGGAGTAGAAGCAGCGTTGGAGGCCCGGAAAATGGAAAAGTTCGTGCTCGTTCGAAAAACAAATTGATGACGAACTATATATGTATATGTATACAAGAGTGGTTCCTACGTAGATATTGAATCCTTAACTCTTTTCGAACTTGCGGAGTCGGAACGGTGGACTTGACCTTTGAAACCTTAATCGTTATTAATTGGATTTAGTTATCCCGAAGCCGGAAAGGTGGAAATGAAACCCTGGCCCTTTGCTCGAACGGAAATTAAGAATTTAATAAATTTTAGTAGTTATATTTATAAATACATAAATTTATAATTAATGGTTTTTTTTTTTATTTGTTAAGCAGCCGGTTATGCCGTCGGCACCCTGTACGTACCCAAAAGGACGACAAAAAAAACAGCACCAAAAAAAAAAACACAACACGGCTTTTAAGACGGATTTGTAGTGAAATGGCGGTATATATGTAATTGTTGGGTTTAGGAAATTAAAAAATTGTTTTTAAATTTTATCGGTTTTTTTCCTGAAATTGGAGGCAGAAAATATTTGGAAATATATGGACTTGCATGCGAGTAGGGCAAGGGCATGTGGGGCATATGATGGCACAGTGAAACGTCGATAAGTGGACTGTATTTGTTAATTTTTAACGGTTATATATTTCCTGAAATTGGAGTCAGAAAATATTTGGAAATATATGGACATGCATGCAGGTACGGATATACATATGTAAGGGCATGTGGGCAATGTTGGCACAGTGGAGCGTTGATACGTGGACTGTATAACGGGGGGAACAGAGAAGTTATGTGGTGTAAAAAATGACACTGATTGGGGAAGAAAAGAAACAAATATTACGTCAGTGGCGGACTGTTGTGGACTAATTCACACCGGCTGGCCAATATTAATTATGCCTTCTTTTTGTCACCACATAATTTCACTGTTCACTTGCGAATTTTTCACGGATTAATTGCACAAAAACAAAATATGTATGTGTGTATGGATGCTCATATGCCTCGACCGGAGATAACGGAGAGGCTGAAAATGGCGAGGAATATGGGCAGCACACAAACGGAGACGAATGGAAAAATTTTCCGAATTTGCAGACGAAGAGTAGAAAATCTCAATTTACGGTTGTGTCGGAAAATTCGGTCTTGGAGTTGACACGGAGGGAAAAACAATCTTGCAGCAGTGTGAACGAAATTTAATGTTCGGATCACTGCTGAAGACCGGCAGAGAGACGGAGACGGAAAAATGTACTTATCTTTTGGCGGAACAATGCCAAGAACTGCTGGTAGAAGAAATCCAAATATCCAAAATATCCTGAATATCCGGCTCGAAGGACCATAATGTGTAGGGGGGCGTTGTTGCCGCAAAAGATTCCGGGGGTAAAGTTGAAATGAAAAGTCGGGGGCGTCTTCAGTAATTTCACAAGAAGCGCGTTCAGCTTTATTGGGCTGCATACATAGGATTGTAACTTAACTTAGAAAGAATAAACGCTAAACGTAAATATAAGCCAGAGCGGGCGATCGACGACGGCCGACGAGAGAGGGAGAATGCATAGAGGGGCGAACGCGGATGCACTCTTTAGCGCGGATGAGCTCTTCAGTGCGGGTTCGCTCTTTAGCGCGGATGCGCTTTTTAGTTTAGCGGCCCAACGGTCCCTCACATAAACAGTTTTAAATAAAATGTACCCCTGCTATTAAAAAAAAAAAAAATTTGCTGTCCCATTGGAATTTTTATTTTCTGCAAGTTTGACGTAACTCACATTGGCGGATGTAATCGCGGTCGTTTATAACCATTTCTGGCCATGAGAAAGTTTTGCGAATTCTCTCTAAGCACTTTGCCATGCCACAATGCGAAGCGGATGGTTGATTATGGACTGCTCTAATAACTTATGTTTTCAATTGCCTTGGGACTACCAACTTCCAGCACTGAACGTCTTTATCCAAATCGCCGCTAGAAAAGTTACAACGATGATAAAGCAAGTTGTCAACTACCTGATAATCGGGCAGGTTATTTGAAACTTTTGTCGATAAGTTTTTTATATTCCGAAGACTAGAACGTATCAGAAAGAAGATCTATCTGGGGCCATACTTCGATCTCTACATTGGCAACGTTCACATCTCCTTCGAAAGATCGAGAGATGGCATGGGCTACAACATTTTCACTTCCCTTGCGGTGCTCTATGGTCAACTGGTATCCGTGGAGTTTCATGGATCGGTGATTACCTAAAAGGGGTGTCCTTCGATGTACATTCTATATCTTTCAATGGCTAAAACTACCGCTAAAAACACTATTATTTCGGTTACCGAAAAATTTCGTTGAGCCTTGTTAAGCTTTTTGGACATATAACCGATTGACCATTCGTATCCGTATTCGTCACACTGTGCCAATAATCCTCCTACGCCATAGATGGATGCATCGCACTGAATTATTAAAGGTTTGTCGTAATTGGGACTAATTAATACCTGGTATGAACATAATTTGTCTTTAATGGCTTGGAAAGATTTCTGTGCATCGTCATTCCATGTTAACGATTTTCCTTTCAAATGGAAAAACTATTGTCGAATACTGTGGTATGAATCTCTGATACCAGCCGGTCATGCCCAAAAACCGTCGTTATAGTTTCTGCGTTGCAGGGACAGGATAGTCTGATATGGCACGGACTTTGTCGTTGTTCGGTTGAAGTGTGCCCTCTCCTACTACATATCCTAAATATTCCACTTTAGATAAGCCGAGTTGACTTTTGACTATATTAATGGTCAACCCTGCCTTTCGTAAATGGGAAACAACTGCGGTTAAGTGAGTTAGGTGTTCATTAAAAATAGAAGACAATACCAATAGGTCATCTAGGTAAACCATCACGTGAGACTTTACTTAATATGGTATAACCTGATCCATTAATATGCACATCGTTTGGGGTGCATTACAAAAACCAAAAGGCATGCGCTTAACAAAAGCGGTTTTTGGTAGAGATTTTTCTTCTAAAGCAATTTGCCAAAACGCGTCTTTTAAATCGATCTTTGACATGCATTGAACTACAGGTAGTCTAGCACTATTCAATTTTCTTGAATCCAGACAAATTCTTATTTTTCCAGGTTTTGCTAATAGTACAATCGGTGAAGACCATTCCGATGGAGGTGCTTCTTCAATAATTTCTAGCTCTAACATTCGGTCAATTTAGCTACAAAAAAGTTTCTCTTTGTTCTGTAACTTGCGGTTTTCGGGGGCTGATAATGTTAGTTTGTCGCTAGTCAATTCCGAATTGATTCCAAAAGTCAACTCCACATATAATTTCTAATGATATAGAAGGAACAATTAAAAACTCAAAATCGTTTTGAAGGTTGTTATATACATACTATGGCACCTGCCATTTCTTGACGTTTTCCGTCTGCTGTACATACTCTTACTTTTTGTTTTTATTTCTTTGAATCTACGATTATTTTTGCTAATTATCCGCCTATGATGCTTTTGTTGGCACCACTATCTAATAACGCATAATAAGGTTGATCGAAAATGTGAGGCTTAACAAATGGACGATTATCTTGAGCATTTTGTGACAGGCTCGATACTGTATACGTTGTAGACTTCTTCAAACTGTTTCAAAATTTGCGCATTCACCTTGACGATGTAAGCTTCTCTATTAGGTTAGGCTGTTACGGTAGTGGTCTCTGTTTGGTTTGCTAGCGGTCTCTGTTAGGTCAGCAAACAGTCCAGGCACTTAACAGCGAAAGAAAATTAGAAAGTACCAAGGAGCGACTAAAAAGGGAAAGGCGAAAGGCTAGGGTAATGGCTGCCAGTCGAACGGGCAATGCCTTTTTCCCATCTGAAACCTGGAGCTGTGAAGTCATATTTAAATTTGAAAATTGGTGGTATATTATTTTTGAGAACCGTACTATATTTGTGGAAAAAAACCGTCCTAGTATTGGCTGAGTTTATTCTCGGTAGTAAAGAAAGGAAGAAAAATCAGGGATTATATCTCGAAGGCATCGGCTGCGATTGTGGGTCAACAGGCACTTTACAGTGCAGAGGAGGACCGAGAAGAACGCCACTTCAGTAGAGAACACGGTTATCAACTCGGCGGTCGGCGGACGGCAGACGGCGGTCGGCAGCGGTTTATCCTTCCCCAAACGTGTGGTTTCGACAAAGGCCAGGCAGGCAGGGTCACGTAGTCCATAGTTTTCTCTATATATGAAAAAAACAACTTAAGAAAACAACTATGTGAAGTGGGTAAAAGTGAAAAGACCTAAAACCAACGCTTAAGTTTTAGCAGTTTTCTTAACTTAGAAAGGGCATTGACCCTTAGAAGGCCTTATGATCGCGCAAGGTGCATAGTTCTTAAGTGAAGTGAAATCTCCCTACAAGGGATAGAAACTCTTAAAAAAACGGTAACCTTAATTTTCAGCCGCAGCCCAGGAAAGCGCTTTCGTGGATCCCTGCCGGAAATTGCAAAAAATAATGTAAGTGCAATTATCTTTTGTTTACCATCATTGCCTATGTACAATTATTGAGAGTTCCCTGTAGTGTGAGTGGAGCCAAACTTGTAACTTAGAAAAAAAAGGTGCATAAAAGTCCCGTACGGTTTTGAACAGAATATATTAAAGCAATTTAAATGCATTTATTTGGCATGTACATATATATGCTGCCAACGAGAGGCCCTTAAGGCAATTTTGTGACGAGATTAGTTTGGGTTTTTTATTTATTTTATTTTTTTAATTGGCGCTTGATAATTTTTATTTCTCCCTAAAATCAATAATAATCTTTTGTATTATGCGAGTAAGTCAATTTCTTTTGTATTTGAATAAAAACATTATAATGTTGTTAGAAAAACACAATGTTGATCTCCGCTAAGAAACCCCTTCCCTAACACCTTCTATTATTATGGAAGGAAACCATGGCCAAGGTTGGGTGGGCACAAAAGGAGCCGCAACAACAGCAGCGGATTCCGACCGATTGACCCCGAATTAGTGTTGTCCTCAAAATTGTCATAGCTCGTGGATTGTTCTGTACGGTCTGTTCCTTTGTTGTTCTTGGTTCGTCTTGAACGTTTTTTTATTATAATAAGCCCGTAAGCCTCGGTATATGCTAAAATAACATCACCCCTCTTTCTGACGAGCCAGTAGCCGGAAATCATACGTGCGGCCATATCCGAGCACCATATATCGCCTACAAACGGTTACCCATTACATAACACAGCCACACAAAAAAAAAAAAGTGTCCGGGTTGGGAGATCAGAGTACCCTATCCCCATGTATTTTGGACCGCTGAACACGAATCTGAAGTCCGTTTTGGTCCTGCACGTGTACGTTTCTTCCTAACCTCAAAAAAAGTTTTACATTTTTGGAGGTATGGGACTTTATTTTTAATTTATTGGATTTTCATGAAACTGGGTACCCAGGGGTTTTTGGGGTCGCTGATTACGAATTTGAAGTCAGATTTTCAAAATTCAATATGGCGGACGAATTTTCAAAAAATTCGTGGATTTTCATTTTTGAAAATTCGTCCGCCATATTGAATCCGCCATATTGAATTTGGGAAATCTGACTTTAGATTCGTAATCAGCGACCCCAAAAACCCCTAAGTACCCAGTTTCATGAAAATCCAAAAATTGTTCAAAAATTCGTCCGCCATATTGGATCCGCCATATTGAATTTTGAAAATCTGACTTCAAATTCGTAATCAGCGACCCCAAAAACCCCTGGGTACCCAGTTTCATGAAAATCCAATAAATTAAAAATAAAGTCCCATACCTCCAAAAATGTAAAACTTTTTTTGAGGTTAGGAAGAAACGTACACGTGCAGGACCAAAACGGACTTCAGATTCGTGTTCAGCGGTCCAAAATACATGGGGATAGAGTACTCTGATCTCCCAACCCGGACCCTTTTTTTTTTTTGTGTGGCTGTGTAATTGAAAACAATTCAGATCTTCTTAACTCGTATTCTTTAAGTCTAAAGTGATACGGCTTTCTGATTTTAGGACTAACTTCTACTTCTAACAGGTCTGGTTGGATTGGATTTGATATTATAATTCGATTTTCGCTTGAACATCCCTCTTGTGCGAATTGCGGATGTCCTGTGGATCGTTTCCCGAATGCGGATTACATTTAACACATTTTGGTCGATAGGTATCTAAAGACCCACAGCCGTAACAAAACACGCCCCGAGGTTTAAGACAATCTTAATACCTGTGACCTGGATCACAATTCCAGCACTTCATAGAAATCTTTATTGCAAACACCTTCAGGTTATCTGTCTCTAAGTCCGAAACTTCATCTTGTTGGTCCTCTAACGATTAATTGTACGTCTAAAATTGTTTTGTAAATTCCCTTGCTTATACTTATTGTTGCCAAAGAATGCCTCATTTTTGTGACACTCTCGTCTCAACGCTGACAATGATGGGGTATCTACATGCAAAAGTTCATGATATAACTCTGGTCTTAGATTGTTTCGAACTTCTGCTACGATTTCTTCATTAGACAATGGTTCTCGTAAGGCATCAGTAATAGCAACCATGGCATCTAAGAATTTATCGAAACTTTGGTTTCGACCCTGTTTTCGTCTACGTAATGTATCTTTAATGTCCCTTTCTGTACGTTGATCTTTGTACCTCTCTCTTAAACGAGTGCATAAATCGAACCTGGTGGTTTCCTCATTAGATCTGTGACAACGCCAATAAGAATTTAAAAAAAAAATCCAAATTTGTAAACCAATACAAAATTTTCATTTAAAATTTGGGATGTTAAACAATTAAATTAAATGAAGTCTTCTACTGAGATATCACTAAGCAACCCTGTAAATTTGATATGCATTCGGTATGCAATTTTGATATGCAAATTTGCATTCAGTCTTTGGTGAGTTCGGGTATTAGGTCTGTGTTTAGGAAATGTTGCGGTGATTGTGCTATTGTTTCCGCCAGCTCTAGTTGTCCTAGAGTGGGGAACGTTCGCTTCTGCATTAGTCGAAATCTGGCTTTCAACCTGATTTCGCTGACAAACGCTTCGACAGATCGGACAAGTTTCATTACTATCTAACCACGATAATATGCATTGGCGATGGAATTTGTGCTTACATATTCTCCTTGAATATTTGCATCATTGCATTTGGTGCAGCTTATTAGTATCTTTCTCATTGGACATTCGTGCTACCAAGTTTTCTAGACTGCGTCTTACTTCCATTTTTTATGTATATATTTTGTTTTTGATAGTGATTTATTTTTCGTTGCTGTTGGGGATTTACTCCGAGACAAGCTAACTTAACTATTCAGCTAAGGTATTCCACATTCCTTTACTTTGGGTCTATTGCACTATTGTGGAAAGTGACCATTAAAAGAGAGTCTTTCCAAGAATGCTCAGAAAAAATGATCTCCAATTTTAATTGATTTCCGAAAATAATATGGAATTACATTCAGTTGGTGACGAACCGATATAGACTCAGGACGAAAAATCCAAGACTGATATTGTAAAGCCTGATGATATACAAGAATTAAGATATATTTAATAAACTTGAGTCTTGGCCACCCGATTGGCTATTACCAAAATGTGTCATCCAAAGATCTCCTGATTTAAATTGTGAACTTTTAGCTATAACGGATTGATGGGAACGGATGAAGTTGTGAGGGAAAATATCTATGAATCATGCTTCACGTATAGTCATCTTGTACTATATACCTATACTATATACCTTGTAACCACGTTTTCCCACGTTGGCTTCACGGTTGACTCCAACGTCCTCCCCACGTTGGGCGCCATTTTATCTGTAACGTCCTGGTTCTGATCGGGGGACGCACTGTCTGTTGCCGGCCTAGCTCAGGGCCAGAGGGAGGGTTCTTGTGCTTCCCCAAATCAGGGTTACCAAATAAAAGAAATCGACAGTGCTTAAGGGAAGGGAGTGGCCAAAGTGGTGGGGGAGAGAAAGAATGAGGATACTAGCTTGGAGAACTCAGGTGTTATAGATCTCCTCTTTACCCGCCCTGCCTTGTTGCACCATTATCATTGGGCAACCCATTTTACATTAGCTTGTCTCTGGAAACCCCACGGAAATATTTAGACGCGATTCATTATGATTTCATTACTTCATTATATTCATTAGATATTTCAGTGTTTGGTACATTATTCCTACTATAACAAATTCTAATCCTAATCCAACATCATTATTCAAAGGGATTAACCTAACCTTAACATAAAATGATTTAGTTTGATTTAAATTTTATGATTTACTTAATTTATGTTGATTTCATTTGCCCATTATCCATGGGCAACCCATTTTGTTTTAGCTTGTCACTGGAAACCCCACGGAAATATTTAGACGCGATTCATTATAACTTCATTACTTCAATATATTCAATAGGTATTTCAGTGTTTTGTTCATTATTCGTTATTATTGTTCATAGTGTTATATGTTCATATAATAAATTCTAATCCTAATCCAACATTATAATTCAGAGTGATTTCCCTAACCTAAACTTAAAACAATTTCGTTTGCAATTAACTTAGATTTGAATTAAGAATTTAATTAAGAAAAATTTAGTTGACTCTTACTCTTAAATTACTTTTACTTAAATGACTTCACTTCATCCCAAATATTCATATACATATATATATCTTTTTACGTATGTATGTCATTCTAACACATATTCGTTAGGATGTTAAAGCCAGAGGTGTGCTAGCTTTTATCAAACGTTGGTCTAAAGAATTTGATGATCCTTTCACAACTAAAACTCTATACGTATCGTTGGTTCGACCTATCTTGGAATACTGTTCTAGCGTTTGGAGTCCGCAATACTTTGTTCACCAAAGGAGGATTGAATCAGTCCAAAAGCAGTTTCTGCTATTTGCGTTAAAAAGCTTAAACTGGGATACTGCCACTTCCCTCCCGTCGTATAATTGCCGGTTAAAACTACTAAACCTACCTCCTTTAAAAGAGCGCCGTACTTGTGCTGGGGTTATGCTACTTCATGTGCTTATTCTTGGACAGGTTGACTCACAAGTACTTCTTGAAAAATTAATGTTTTCTGTGCCTAATAGAGTAACTAGATCCTTCCGACCCCTTTGGTTACCGATTTCTAGGTCTAATTTTGCGGAACACGATCCATTCCGCGTTATTTGTAAAAACTATAGCTCATTGTCCCACTTATTGTCCCCTGAACTATCCCTTGATGTAATTAAATCCAAAATTATGGAATATCTTTTAACTTAATTTATCCTTACTCTTATCCTTATCCTTACTCTTAGTTATAATAATATAGAAATAACAGATAATTGTTAATAATAAATAAATAAATGTTGCGGCTATGGGCTATGCCGTACTTACAGCTCGTCCCTCGAGGTCATCAGGTCTGTCGACTTCCGATGCAGCTATTTATACGTATTTTCTAGATTCTATTAAAGGATTTAGTACGTAATTAATTTAAAACAAAAGGCAACAACTTTTAAAAAATTTTTGAATTCTAGAAATTAACAAATTTGATTCAAAATTCTTTACAGTTTTACAGGGGGTGGGGTTTCATGAAGCTCCGTTCATTTTCTCCAACACGATCCTCCGTCGCTTTAATTTCTCATATCGGCTTATATATAAGCTCGTCCTAAATACCAGGCCACCTTGGCTCTGCGAAATACATGGCCATTAGGACTTCCACAAGACTTGCAGTCTCTCTTTCTCACCTAATATTGACCGAGCCACAAGGAAAAATTTAAACAGCAACTCTCAATTGCACTTGAAACTCCCACTTGTTTGGTTGCATCTAGTTTCATAAATTCACTTTATTTCAAATATAGGGATTGCGGAAAACATGTAACTAGATATTTCCACGTGTTTTATACTTGAAAAGGAGAAATCTTAAGTGAGTCCGCTAAAGTTACAGAATGATTTGAAAGTGAAACTGGGCTTATCTTTGCTGCGAAATCGAACCTACTTGCACATGCCAGGGAGCTTCAACGGGTTTAATTAATGGTATGCGAAAGAAGGGGATGACAAGTGTGCATTTTTGGAGACAGCTGCAATCTGGACAATGGGACACAACTGAAATTGTTTGTCTTAAAATTTGCCTCACAAACTCACAAAGAAAATCACCCTCACAAACTGAACTTTGATTTCATTTTTGCCCGCTTCCCTTGGCACGCACCGAGCCATATTTCATCATCCAATCTCCATTTTTTTTTTGATTTCTCTCTCTCTGAGATAGCCGACACCCGACCGCGCCACACTCGGCTGAGACGACAATCTATCTCGTTCTCAATCCTCGCTCTCAGCAATTATGCAAGTAAAAGGAACCACAAAAATAACTCTTTTCTTAGTTTCCTTTTTTCATTTTTTTTTCTCTTTCTTAACGATTTTCAGCTAAATTTACATTTTCTTAAAGGGGACATTTTCTGGAATTTGTTTTGGCCAAATGAACAAGCCAATCGAAAATTTGTAATTATTGTTTTATAATATTATTTTCGAAGTACAAAATAAATTTTTTTTCCAATAAATCGAAAACAAAACGGCGGCTGTGCAGAAATTCTTCGTAGGCCTTTTTTTTAAGGGAGTCTGTGTCCGGACAGCTAAGGTCCTTAATTTTTTATGTAAAACAAAAAATTAAAATTGGTTAGTTTCTATACATCAACAGCTATCGACACACGTAGGATTTTTGCGATATATTGAAAATTGCAATTTTCACAAAAAAAAACGTCACAAAATTGTTGATAAAAAAAAAGTAAGCATCATAAAAAAAATCCTTCGTGTGTCGATAGATATAGGTATTCTAAATATACTGTCAAAATTTTAGATCGATCGGTTAAGAGTTGTTCGAGTTACGCGTTTAAAGTTTTAAGTACTGTGGGATGTACCTCTGAGGCATCGCCGCAGAATGGAAAATTTCGACACTTAGACACTTTTGCCGGACTTTAGCCGGGGTATGTTATTTTTAAGACCATAAAAAATTTTTTAAGGGAAAAAAAGAATATCGATTCTGTAAAAATGTTACTAAGATGTCTCCCCTTAATTTTATAAATCTCCGACAAATATAAGACAGTTTAGTTTAGTTAGGTAAAAGGTTACCTAACCTTAATTTAAATAAAGCCCATGCTTCTGCTGTGTGTTGTTGTTTATTGCCTTTTGATTGATTTATTTATGGTCGTTTTTGTTAAATAAATTTATAATTTCTGTCGTTATTATTGAAAGGCGAAATATTTAGTTTCCCAGTAAAAACTCGTTTTAGGCTATAACCTACAGTATCTTTATTTTTACTGAAGTTTCCCAGGTTATATACGTAAATTTCCAAACTATTTTTGCATCAACGTTTTTCATATATAAACTTAATATCAGACCGATTTTTGATATGGAAGCTATATGATACAGTTGTCCCATCTGGCTGATTTTAAAATATTATATGAGGATAAATATATAATTAATACAATTAATGCACACTTAATATAATTTACAATATAATTTTGTGCCAAGTCCCTACCTCAACTAGAAGTATTTTTTGGCCGCTCTCTTTTGGAACGGCCGGGATCGGCCGACTATATCTTATAGCTGCCATATAACTGAACGATCGGAAATGGTATTTGGTAAAAATACCAAATTTGGTATTTTTGAAGATGGAAGCTCGGTACTTTGTTTTACATTTTTTGTTGTAATAAATTGGTTATATTACGATATTCTCATAAGGAACGGCCAACTTTATCCGATGTTTGCGAAATATATCCGGTTTTAACTGCAAGGGTATATCAACATAGGCTCCGCCCGAAGTTAGCTTTCCTTTCTCGTTTTTGTTTTGGCAGTTGTTATTAATTTGGTATATTGTGAGATCTTTTTTCTTTTAATATTTTGGTTCTTTAAGGATGAAAACGAATTTTTTTTGATAATTTTTTATATCCTATATATAACATTTTCGTGTCACACTTTTTTTACCATACTCCTCCGAAACGGCTATACCGCTTCTCGTGAAATTTAATGAGCGTATTGAGTAGGTCTGAGAATCCGCCAACATATATTTTTCATCATCTTAAATCCTGTTCGACATACCAAAAATTGCATATAAAGTGAGTTACTACCATTACACTGACAAATTCACGCTACCATAGCATTTTAACTCAATTTAAACTGGGTCAAAAATCGTTCATTTTTAACTAAATACATTAATTCTTTTTATGCGTGTTTTGTACAGTGTCACCATCTTAACCAGCAATGCCAAGAAAACGCAAAGGGGTGATTTGAGCCGTAAGACAACTACATAGATCTCGAAACATGCGAAATAGACTTTCCCTCACTTCCTTCTCTTTCTCTTAAGCGAACGGTCGTGTTTTTTTGTGCGTACTGCGTTTATGAAAAATATTGGTAAACAGGTGTTTACTTACTTGTGAATATATTGAATATATATGAATATATTGAGAATCTTAAGAATCGAGTGCTGTGGTATATTTGGAGGCGAATTAATAATTTGTCTAAATGCTATTCCAAGCTTAGCTCAGCTCTGCTTCTTCCCCGTCTTATCTCTATTTCTGCATTTTTCCTTTGCACTCCCCAAAGCTCCCGCTTCGGCTTCCTATTTGGCACAGTGGTTCAAGGTACAGAGTTTTTTAACTTTTTATATATTAATTTTGTTTGATTTATTAAAAATATGGAATTTAAACTGGTCTGCTCTATGAAGTCTTGCAACAATTTCCTCATCCCAGCCCACTATCCATTGCTGGCTATGTGAAAACGTCGTACACGGCAAGTGTGCCGGGTTCACAGCATCAGTTTCGGATGCCATTTCCCGTAGGTCTGGTATATATTATTGTTGTGAAAATTGTCGTGCTGTCCAAGGCGAAATGAGACAGATTAGGAATGGATTTAAAGAGCTGATCACTGGTTTTCGTAAAATCAATGACCAACTCTGTGCGCTTGATACTCAGTTAAGTGGCCTTCAGCTGCTAACTGAGTCCCGTACCGCGCAAAAAATGAAATTTTATCGATTTTTTTTTAACACCATAGAAAATATTTATTAAAAATATTTTACCGCCGTTGTTTAGTACATGGTTCTGTGTACTTATTTAAAAATTTTCATTAGAAAATATTAAATAATAAAAATGTTATAGCCGAATTCCAAGATCGAATTCAAAAAAATCGTGAAACCTGAAAATCCTTCGTTCTCTAGCTATTATCATAATAAATAAGTGGTCAAAATTTGGTGTTGTTCGGATTAAGAGCTTTTTAGTAATCGTGTCCACCGCAAAGAAAATTTTGAAAAAACAAGATTCTGAGATAATCGCGCCTAAAGTTTCAAGTTTGTTCAAGTTTGATGTGCAGGTAGTACGCTATAAATAGCTACAACTTCGGTTCTAATGCTCCGATTATTCTCAACAGTATATACTTAAGTAATATGCAATAAAAAAAAATCGATTTTTTCATCTATCACAACTGTATATAACCCCTTAATGCAGCCGCTCATATCTTTGGCCGCCCAAGGGCTAGAACTGAGAACAATTCGTCCGTTTTTCTCAGGATTTCTTTAGCCAGTTTTTGGCTAGGGAACATTTTCGTCCAAGAACATCAGCCAAGTACTGCAAAGTTAAAAGCTTTAAAACCAGTGGGAGTGAAACTTCCCCATATTGGAACCACTGACCAACCTTCCACCTCTTTCTTGTCCACTAACCCAAAAAACTAGTATAGTCACTAACATTTACCTATCAGAATATTAGGGGGCTACGTAGCAAACTTCCTAAACTATATTCTGATAGTCCTTCCTTTGCATCGCATATTATAGACTTTACAGAAACTTGGTTAAAGCCGGAGATCTTTAGCTCCGAATTTTTTCCAAGTAAGTACACCACTTTTAGACGGGATCGACCTCAGCGAAGGGGGGGTGGAGTCAAGGGCGTAGCCAGAATTTTGCACAGGGGGGGCAAAAATTTTTATTTTTTTTATTAAAAAATTTTATTAAAAAATAATATATATATAAAAATAGTCAACATTGTCTTGGTTGACGTAAAGTAATTCAACCTTTCAAATTTCCCACTTTCAAATATATTTTGATTCATTTTTATCAATTTTCATCAACTTCCTCGGTTGATCAGGGGGGCAAGTGCCCCCCCCCCTGCACCCCCCTGCCTGCGCCCTTGGGTGGAGTCCTCATTTCGGTAGACTCTAATCTTGCTGGTGGAATGAAGAGGTTAATTAAAGAGCTGGTAAATTGAAGAGGTGATATCACAAGAGTTTTGTGATATAGAATTTATTTGCATTAAAATCACTCTGTCCGTGAAATCGTTATACATTACATGTTCGTATATACCGCCTTCATCCGAACCGCCCACATATCGGCAGCATTTGTCCGCTATTCGGTACGTCTTTAATCCTATGACTGATCGTGATCAGCTCGTAGCGGTGGGCGACTTTAATATCCTAGAATTAAAGTGGTCCAACATCGATAACTCACCATCTTATCACTTATCTCGCACCATGACTTCACCGCGGGCATGTTTGGCATGTCCCTAGGTCAGACCAACCATGTTAGAAATTCGTTAGATCGGATTTTAGACTTATGTTATATATCTGATCCTAATGGTACCACTCTCCGCTGTACTTTAAATACATTTTTTGACTCATGTGTGTCTTGGAAATATCCGTCCGCTTTAACAAATCCTCCTTGGTTCACAATTTTGGATTTGTTGTGTTTATTTCGGTCTACTTCCTTCCCTTGAGGAGTAGAGATTTTATTTGCCGCATACTAATACTTTTTCCAGGGCTACTTCCACCAGTAGCATTCTAACTAATGCCGTGAAACAACATTGGTGTTCCACATTGATATTCGTAGAGACTGCATAGATTATTTGGACTGTTGTGCTACGAGCAGCTCTATTACCATGTTCTGGTTTTGAACAAGTGTTTGCATGGTCGTTTTCATGAATGACATTAGCTCCATCATACTCTGTCGGAGAATAAGCATCATAGTTTCCGTTTTGCTATGTGGCTGTTCTGGGGCCTGTTGAGTTTTTTGTGAATTAGGCTGAATTGTATTTTCCATTCCAAATCGTTAAGCATCGGCATAGGAGAAGCCATTGGTGGTGTTTAGGGGACCGAATGAGGGCCTCGCAGCTTTGGCTAATAAGACGTCTAGCGTAGTTTTTGATGCAATATATACATTCTGTGGATTTTTATTGCGAACCTTGCAAACTCCTTGTACACCCTACATCCTCTATAGTTTGCCATATGTTTGCCTCCGCAGTTTCCACTATTCTTTGCGGTACTGTCTTTCTTGTTTGTAGTTCAGTGTGCGGAGTTGTGGGCGTTCCCGAAGACTACACAGACAACCCGAAGTGTGCAGACCTAGTGTGTCCATATTGTTGGAAATAAGTGCATTGCACTGGACCGTTGCGTTTATGTGGCTCTTCAACAGTGATTCTTCGATGCAAAAGATATTGCAGCTTGTAAATTGGGTGGACTTCGTTCTTCTTCAGCGACCTGCCTTTTGGATTAAGCTCGACTTTGAAGAGGGGTTGTTATTTTTTGTCTTTCTTTAGAATGTTTAGCCCTTTTTTCTTAGTCTGTTTAGTCTTTATTTACAATGTTTAGAATGGCGAAGCTTTTTTCTTTAAGGGAGGTTTTTATTTCCACGGTGGTAACGTAAGTGGCGATTACCTTTTCTACTACTTGTATGCTTTTGCTGCTTTTCAGCTGGTACGTGTAGTAGTTTTTCTTAGCATTCTCCATATATTTGGACACGATTCGGAAGTGCCCTTCTTAGTTAGGCCCTTAATTTCATGGGTATACCCTATGACGAGCGGGAAAACATGAAAGTTTTCCGTATCGTATTGTACCGTTCCCGATCAATGCCACAAATTGGTTTATCATGGCGTTCGAGCTTTTCTCTTTGATATAGATTGGAGCGCGCTTTGGTTTTTTTGGGGTGTCTTGGTTGGTTTTCTTCAACCTCTGCCGGTAGGCCAAATCTGTTGGTACTGCCTGGTTCTTCGTCGATCTTCTGGACGCGGTTAATTTTTAATGTAGTCGTTGGTGTCGCGGTAGTTGTCGCTGCGATTGCAGTATTGCTTGTTTTTGGTGCGAAATTTGTTTCCGTCATTGGAGGTGGGGTTGTACATGGCGAACTTTGGCTTCCAGCGGTGAGAAGAGCCGAGTAGAAGCCGTTTAAGAAAATTACACCTTTGCTTTTAGTAGATTGTGGTTCATCGTCTTTTCGCTTATATTGGGTTACCCCAGATTTTTGGTTTGATTATTTTGCAGTTTTCCCGGAGCTCGGGAAAAGCACGTCCCCTCAAATCGGGTTAATCAGGCTGGTTAATCAGGCTTACATAGTTGAAATCATAAACGACATGAATTCGGTAAGGTTTTATTGTAGACTGCATATCACAGCTTCAAAGTGGTTTTGTTTGGTTCCTGGTATTCTGATTGCAGAAATGAACTTTTGGAACCATTTTCAGCTCCTTATTAACTTTGTGTGGTTCCTTAACTGTAATTCTGCCGTGCAGCACGAACTGAAGATTGTATATAGCAGAACTTGCATGCCCTTGCTGCTTTTTAGCTGATACGTATTTAAGTAGATACGCAATATATTTTGATAATACTCTGTAATTATCTTCAGACTTCATTTGAACTTTGGTTCCATGAATGTTGCCCTTTACAAAGGATATTATGTTGAAGTTATCCAATAAGCTCATTTTTTCTCATAAATAAATAGGCGGAGGCTTTCGCTTCCTTTTCTCGACTTCAGTAGGTCTTCAAATCGGTTTAAGTTCATGGGCGTTTATATTGCAGCTAGACTAGCATTGCCACGGGCTATTTTGCGTTGAGAATTTATGGAACTCAGCTTCCTTTTATTCTGAATGTAGCTATCCATACCAGTCTGCGCAGCCGGCTTAATATGTTCATTGTGTTTGTTCTGTTTTTCTGGCACGTATTATTATTTGCACTGTTAGCTGATTATGTCGCTAAACGTGCTATCGATACAGTTGCGGTTGTCGTTGTTGTTGTAGTTGCCGCTGTTAAAGAATTTGCGGTGCTAGTTAGTGGGCTCTTTGCCTGCAGAGACATCGATGGTATCGAGGGGGAGCAAGAACGCGCTCTCTCGCTAAACTGCATGAGAGCAACCGTACGTAGGCTTAAGAATTCGGTCAAGCTTTCATTATTTTCGCTTGTTTTAAAACAGAGCCGTCTCTCGTCTGCTTAACTTGATGTTTAATGCGAACGTCATTTTAATCGATTCATTGTAATCAAGGTTGAGTTATTTAGAGTTTTTAGAGTTTAATTAATTATTATTAATTGTGTGTTAATTAAATAATTAACTAATCAATATAATTGTCGGGTCAGGCAGCAGCCATACTTTAATGTTTATATTTAAATAATGTTTATGTAATGTTTAGTGCAATGCTTAGTGTAATGTTTATTTATTAGGCTTAAGTTTGTACAAAAGCTTAGTTGATCGCAAGCCGACTCTCTCTCGGCCGCTCGATTCAACGGGCTTTCTATAGAGAGTTTTAGGTCGGGCCGCCCTCTCCATTATTCGAGAGCTTTAGCTTCGCAATGACCAGTCGGGCCGCCCTCTCTGTATTCAATTGAGTCCCTGCATGCACCATAAGCTGGTCTATCTCCGGATCATCCGGCTTCATCTGCATGCAGGAATAAACATTTTTTATAACGTTCAAAATTAATTAATTTGTCTTTTGATTTATGGCATTGAAAACGCTCAATGACCAAACAATAATAATTCGAGACTTCATCGCAGAAATCGCAGATTGTAGATTTATTAAGCCAGTGGCTTACAAATGCAGTGGCATTTGTATGACTTTATTGAACACTTTTTCCCAGAGCACAATAAATACACGCCGGTATGCGACTAATAATGAATTGGTTCTGAGTTTAAGCATTTGACCTAAAATAATGTTACACTTAACGCAAGCCTTCAACGTGATAACTGTTTGGACCATATCTGTAACGCAATTTCGCCAGTACATGACTGGATTAAATATGGGAAATTCATGTTAAACAGTGAGAGAGAACATTCATTGAGAACCATAAACAAATATTTAATAAAATTGATTATTTTATAAATTGAAAAGATTGTGTATGAAACAAAGACTACAAAACAGACAGACATACAAATGTTAATGGTAATTATAAATACCGGATATAATAAATACGCAAAATAAACTGGATCAGCAAGAGATGCATAATAGACGTAGTACGAAGCACTTAAGGTAAAGCAAAAAGGCAAAACGCTAACAGATAGAACGCAAACGATAGAATTAAACTTTGTGCTACTAAAAGAAACTTAATTTAATTGCCGTCATCCCTAAATCGACCCCTGATTAAAATAGGTACAAAATTTTACTACGCAAAATTAAGCTTTTTCTTATTAAAGAAAAATTCGTTTTATTGGAGGTATGTGGGCTGCGAACATGGATATAAAAGGACGGCAATCATTCCATTCCATATTTTTTTTTTTCAAAGAATTAGTGGTAAAAGCCCTTTTTTACACACCAGCACGAATCTTAACTTTGAGGCCCGGGTCCGCCCTGTAAGGCGGGGACTGTGTAAGCCCGCGAGCCACAAAAAAGCGAGCCCGTCCCGTGCCCACCTCTAAAGCTAACTTCGGGCGGAGCCGATGTTGATATACCCTTGCAATTAAAACCGGATGTATATCGCAAACATTGGATACAGTTGCATGATCCTTCTAAGAATATCATAATTTTTATTACAACACAAAATATTTAAAAATGTCCCAAGCATCTATATTGAAAAAAAACCAAAGTTGGTATTTTTACCAAATTTAATTTCCCATTGTTATTTATCAGATCGTTATTTACGAAATTTAGTAGGTCGCATTAACTGACCAAAAATACAAACTGTACGACGTTCCAGCTTTCTAACTTTAAAAACACCAAAATTATAGCATTTCCGATCAATCAGTTATATGGCAGCTATAGGATACAGTCGGCCCGTTCCGTTCGGTAAAAAACGCACTAGGCTAAAAAGCAAAACTTTAGAAAAAATTTTATTTTTTAATAAAAACATGACATAGTTCGGCTTAATAAATATTAGAGGTCTGCATGAATAGCTAAAAAACGACATTCAAATGCACAACCTTGAAAATGAATTGAGTGAGATAGAATGCTGAGACGAAAATTAATGAATGAGTGAGTGCGACTGTATAGGTCTCACTCGCACAACATTCGGGGGTTGAAAACCGAATTGAATGAGTTAGAGTTACAGTTCGCATTCGAATTGTTTCGAATGCATTCTAGAATGTACCATACAACTATGCATATTTGCCTGTTTTTTAGACGCTGATAATAAAATAATTGAAAAGTGAAAGCAAGTCATTGTTTTTTTTCAGAAATATTCATTATTATGTTGTATATTTTATTTTACATATTTTAATTATAAAAATGTAAAAATATTTTCAATATTTATTAATAAATACTTTTCCAACAAAATTTTGCTGCTAAAAAAATTTTGTAAAATAATTTAATTTGGAAAAACTTAAGAAAACTAAACAAAAAACACTAAGATAATAATAATAACAGTTAAAAACCATAAGTAAAAAAACACTTTCATTATAATTCACCTTTCGGTCAATTCCCTCTTTATGAAAGAAGTATTAGGGAAGCGTTTTGCTCAACAGAAGAAAATAAATGAATGCATAGAGTGTGTTAAAAACCATTCGAGACATTCGGCTGCATTCCTCATTCCAAAAGCACTCTTTTTACTTCCCACCCCAATTCACTCTGTTTCAAAGCAAGGGAATGCCCATGAGTTAGAATGCTCTCTCACTCTCCCACTCCCTCTCACTCAATTCGTTGTGTCTCTTGCACTCATTCATTTTATTCCATTCGGATGTTTTCTATGGCTGAGGCAATAAGAATGAATTCCTGCAGACCTCTAATAAATATGCACTAGAGGTCTGCAGGAATACATTCTTATTGCCTCAGCCATAGAATACATCCGAATGGAATTGAATGAATGAGTGGAATGAGGGAGTGAGAGAGTTTCAAGACAATAGCTTTAAAACTGAGAGACTAGTTCGCGTAGAAACAGACAGAAAGACAGACGGACAGACGGACATGCTCATATCAAATCAGGAGGTGATCCTGATCAAGAATATATATACTTTATAGGGTCGGAGATGTCTCCTTCACTGCGTTGCACACTTTTGGACAAAATTATAATACCCTCTGCAAGGGTATAAAAATATACAACATAATAATGAATATTTCTGGAAAAAAACAATGACTTGCTTTCACTTTTCAATTATTTTATTATCAGCGTCTAAAAAACAGGCAAATATGTATGCATAGTTGTATGGTACATTATAGAATGCATTCGAAACATGTCGAATGCGAACTGTAACTCTAACTCATTCAATTCGGTTTTCATCCCCCGATTGTTGTGCGAGTGAGACCTATACAGTCCCACTCACTCATTCATTAATTTTCGTCTCAGCATTCTATCTCACTTAATTCATTTTCAAAGTTGTGCATTTGAATGTCGTTTTTTAGCTATTCATGCAGACCTCTAGTCTGTACGAAATTTCAACTTTCTATCTACAAAAGTTCGAAAAAAATTAAATTTAAAATTTTTTTTAACAAAAAAGATGTAATATTTTTACACTAGAAACTGTAATATTTGCATTTTATTCGTGTTTACTTGGCGCCATTTTTTCGTTTAAACTTACAACTTAGCGCTCCGGAGTAACAGTATGTAAATGAAATAAGCGCTATGGAAGGGCACATACACTGTTGCTCCTAAGCGCTCGCCAGATTGCACTGACTTATTTTGGGAAAAGCATTATAACTTTAACAATCTAGATAATTTTTTAATGAAATTAGTCTCGTTTCATTCAGGACTAATGAGAAAATATTTATATGTGTCATAAATGACAGAATTTGTATAATTTGTAACAAAAAAATATCGGCCATATCCGAAAAACACGAATAATATGCGAAAATTCCAGTTTCCTGTGTAAAAAAGTTTTTTTTTCAAAAGGTACAACCCAAAACTATTAGAAAACGTTAAAACTTTTTAAATAGGTTTAAAATTACGTGTTTAAAAATTTTGAAGCGCAAAATTACAGTTTTATGACCGGGTTGGCGAAAGCATTCCCGGAATATTATTCCTTTCCAGCCTCGAGCACGTGGAAGCGCTTCAACCAGCTCGTCGCGGATGAAAGGGATGAGTGAGTAGTTCTGTATTCCGGAAAATTCCGGAACTTTGAACTTTTTTTTTTTTGCTGTCTTTCATAATTTTGAAATGGCTTGTGCATCAATATGAGCATCAGCTAGCATTCCCGTATTCATCATAAAGCTTAGAGACCCAGACAACCGAGGGGCCCTCGAAAACGATTTGTTAGTGTTAAGAGGAGCCCCAAAATACGGGTCTTACTCCAATGAGCTCCTTTTGGAAAACTGTTTTTATTTCGTAAAGTTATCTTATAAGTAGGATACATGAGAATCTTTAAGGGGTTACGCCACCCTGAAATTTTCAAAAAAACGATTTTTTGTTTTTTACTTAATTTAAAAGACTATATTCTCACGCGTATTTTAAGACGTCCCCGAAGACAATATCTTGATAATTATGGAAGTTATGTTCATTTGAAGTCGGCGCGGCAGGAGGGCACTAAGACACTTCTTATTCTTCTTTTGCGTTTTTCTCGAAACCACTTTTTTCAAGACGGTGGGCATGATAACGCAAAAACTGTTCAACCGATTGACTTGAAAATTTAAACACATCCTCTTACATAGATTTTCCACAGAGTGACGTAGGATTTTTTCGATCCAATGGATAGAAATTTTTTTATGCAATTTTTAGTACAACATTTTTTGCCAAAAAAATGGAGTAAATTTTTGAAGTGCTCTCATTTGCGTAATTTTTTTTTTTTCTAAAACGGCTACGTCACTATGTTCCAAATTTATCACATTTTAAAAAAAAATTTTGTTTACTTGTTTCTGATGAAAATTGACACGTGAATCATGCCCACCATCAAGGAGCACTCTGGAAAAACCGATCATCGCCGATGTTCATATCTCCGCCATTTTGAATTGAAAACAAGTTTTTTTTTTAGAAATAATAAAGCTCATTAGTTGTATTGAATATAAATAAAAGTGGAAAAATCCTATCTCAACTAATTTAGTCACAAGAAATTCCTGAAAAACCGTCCCGTTTTCACGCGGTCAGGGTGGCGTAACCCCTTAATCTATTTAAAACTACTTATCAACGCACTACACGCTGACATGCTATGCGACCCTTTCTCAAGTGCGATAAGCGCACCACTTATGTATGTGTTTGTGTTAGGCTGCAGGGGATCTGTTTTAGACCATGCTGTTTGTCTCTTATTTCATGGGTCTGATCCCTTGAAACTCTAACTTAAGAATTTGTATAAAAAATAGTGTTCAATGCTTGAACATTCTGGAAAGGGGCCACAAAAAGAGGAGTAAATTTGATGTGTTTTTGAGTAATATTTTTATACCCTTGCAGAGGGTATTATAATTTTGGTCAAAAGAGTGCAACGCAGTGAAGGAGACATCTCCGACCCTATAAAGTATATATATTCTTGATCAGGATCACCTCCTGAGTTGATATGAGCATGTCCGTCTGTCCGTCTGTCTGTCTGTTTCTACGCGAACTAGTCTCTCAGTTTTAAAGCTATCGTCTTGAAACTTTGCACACACCCTTCTTTCCTTTGCACGCAGTATATAAGTCGGAACGGCCGGGATCGGCTGACTATATCATATAGCTGCCACATATCTGATTGATCGGAAATGCTATAACTTCGGTGTTTTTAAAGCTAGAGAATTAGGATTTAGTACGAATGCTATTTTTGCAAAATAATACAACATGCCAAATTTCATAAGGATCAGCCGACTATATCCTATAGCTGCCATATAACTGAAAAATCGGAAATTACCCAACTTTGGTGTTTTTGAAGATAAAAAGCTGGAACTTCGTACAGATTCTATTTTGGGTCAGTTAATACAACCTACCAAATTGCATAACGATCGGCCGACTATATCTTATAGCTGCCATATAACTGAACGATCGGAAATGGTATTTGGTAAAAATACCAAATTTGGTATTTTTGAAGATGGAAGCTTGGTACTTTGTTTTAGATTTTTTATTGTAATAAATTAGTTATTTTATGATATTCTCATAAGGATCGGCCAATTTAATCCGATGTTTGCGATATATATCCGGTTTTAACTGCAAGGGTATATCAACTTCGGCTCCGCCCGAAGTTAGCTTTCCTTTGTTGTTTTTGAATAAATTTGATGTTACTTTAACCTTTTCTTCGATTATAATTTCTATTGGACAGTATAATGTCTATTTTTGTTCTTGTATTTTGATAATACATTTTTTTTACTAATTAGCAAAAGTATTATTTAATTTGAATTTTAATATTTTAAAATTTTGTATGTTTTTAATCTCATGTTCAACCTAATGTTTGAACATCCTGCAAGAGGCCACAAAAGTGCCTTAGTATATATTTTTGTGGGAATTTTTAATGTAGATTGAAATATTAACGTTTTCTTCGATTTTTTAGTGGACTTTAGTTTTTAAATTTTAGTTTTACTGAGGGCTAATGTTTTTTAAAATTTTAATTTTTTTTTATAAAATTTAATTGAAATTTTTTTACCCTTTTTATCCATTTTTTTTTAAAGTTATTTTTTTTAAATTGTAAATATATATTTTTTTAATTTTTACCATACCATACAGTTTTTTAAATGTTCATTATTGATGCGTGTTCCTCCTGAATGATGTAAAGGATCCGATCTTGATGCTGCTGATGTTGTAGTCTGCCGCTTGTTTTTTCTGCCGCTGATGTTGTTGTTCTTCTATCCGGTGGTCCTGCCGCAAACGTTGGATCCGCTGTAAAAAAGCCAAAGACTTTGGATGTCGTTGTTCCCAGGAACCCGACTTTTTATTTTTGCTCGATATTTGGCCTCGAACACGCCGTATATTGTTTCCAATATTTATGAATTTCCGGTGTTGTTCCGGAAAAACTTATTTTTTTTAATTGAAATCTTATTTTTGATTTCCCACAAACTGTGATCAGGATCTTTCCCTCCAAAAGTTGTGTTTTTAACTCCTTGCGCCGTATCGCTTTTGGAGATCCGATGGCTGAATTCCAGCCCAAAGATTTTTCATAAATATTCCGATGTAAGGCCTCGGACAGTCCTGCGCTAAACAAAAAAAGCACTTATTGCTCGATGGCAATTCTCAATCTCTGTGTCCCTTACCACTTGGGGGGAAACAACAGAGGACTACGATTATAAACTGAGCTCTTTTATGCCCAGTTCGCAGCCATCTTAGCTACCTTGGACTGAGTGTGTCAATGCACATCTAGCCACTATTTAGGTGCCAATTTCAATAGGAGCCCCAAAATACGGTTGAGAATACTCCTTGAGTCTTTATTTTTTTTTTTTTACTCATTTTTATTTTTTTTTTATTTTATGCTCATTGGCATTTATATAATTTTATTCTCTGTGTCCCTTACCTCTTGGGGGGAAACAACAGAGGACTACGGTTTTTAAACTGGTCTCTTTTTTACCCAGATCGCAGCCTTTATTTTTAAGCTACCTTGGGCTAAGAATTCCTTCCAGCGCTGGAACCCGCTGGAATGAGTGGGTTCCATTGCGCGACAAGTTAAGTTTGAGAAATTTTTCGCGAGACAACGAATGAGGAATAGCCTAGTGGTAGAGTGCCTGATGTGCATAGTAAAATGAGTTCAAATCAGGCACGGGAAGTCTATTTATATTATAAATCTATTTATAATATATTTTTATTGTTTTAAACTTTTCAATCAATTTTATAATCCAATCAAGAAAAATACAACATTTTAAAATCGCCTCAGTTCGTATTGGAACCCGCTGTAAAAATCTTTATAAGTGCGGATTCTACGGCATATTGGCAGGCCGAGTCGACAAACGACTGGCAGATGAGAGAGAGAAAGAGAGAATTCTATTTTTAGAAAGAAACATTTTTGGGACAATGAAAGTTTGAAACGTTCAAATCGAACCAGTCTGAGAGCAAACAGATCAGAAATATCTTCTACTATCTTTACTCTTCAGCTCGGATTTTACTATGGATTCTCGCGTTTTCTTTAATGCCAACTTTAAGTGCCGTTAGATGAACTTGGAGGGTATTTAGATGGAAAGCGCGCCTTGGGGGGAAAACCTTGGGGTCCTGGGTTCGATTTTATTATTGGGCGGTTGTTTAAATTTTTAAAAAGTTTCAGTTTTATGATTATTTTTATATTTTATTTTATTTGTTTTATTATTTTTTTTTTTTACTTTTCATATTTACTTTATCGCTTGAGAGACATCTAAAAATATGGCAGTACAGTACTCTCGTTTTTCGAACGCGTTCCGAATTTCGGATGTTATCCGGTTGACCTGCTCAATTGTTCCATGCTTTTCACGAAACCCAAATTGGTGTGACGGGATTCCTTCCTGGATTCTCAGGTATGTGTTTATCCGAGTCATTAGGCATTTTTCAAATGGTTTAGATAGGCAAGAGAGTAGGCTTATAGGTCTTACCACGTGGGGATAGTGTGGTCTTTCCCCGGCTTTGCTATCATTATTATAATTGACTTTTTCCATCTCACTGGAAAATGGCCAAGTTTTGCGATGGCATTAAATAGCTGGGTGAAAGTGCAAACGGCGCAGTATGGGAGCTCAATGATCATTTTGGGAGTTATGAGGTCGCAGCCCGGGGATTTTTTTGGATTCAATTGTCGTTTGATGATGTTAACGATTTCGTTTGGGCGAAACTCAATCGGCTCATGTTGAGGCTGGGGCTCATATGATAGAGTCGGCAAAGTAAACGCATTGGTGGCAGGATTTGGTTGGAAGACATTGAGGATCTGGCTGCAGTCGAGAAGAAGACTTCAGGGTTTGACCTGGAGGCTATGAACTGATTATTTTGGGTGCGGGCAGTAAATCCCCTCTGGTGGATGCGACTTTTCAGCTCCTTATAAACTGGGCAGTGATTTCCACCGCAGTTGCCGCACTTTTTCGAGTTGTGGTCATCTTTGCTCGCTGGGCAGTGTGCGGAGTCATGAAGCTCACCACAAACTACACAGACTGGGCGCAGTTTACAGTTAGACCTTGTATGGCCATATTCTTGGCAGTTCGCACATTGCGTTTGTGCGGCTCCTCAACTGTAATTCTGCGGTGCAGGAGGAACTGAAGATTGCACTTCGTATTTCTTTAAGGGCTTAATTTGTGGTTCGAGCTCAACCTTAAAGAGTGGCTGCGGCTTTTTATCCCTGTTAGGGATATTGAAGACTGTCTGAGCGCTAAATCCCTTCTCTTGTAGCGCTTTTGTAATCTCTGCAGGCGATACAAGATTTTAAAACGGTTTGAGTTTGTGGGCGTTTCTATTGCAGCTATGTTAGCATTGCCACGGGTTATTTTGCGTTGAGAGTTTAGGGAGCTCAGCTTCCTTTTGATTTGGATGTAGCGATCCATACCAGTCTGCACAGCCGGCTTAATATTTTCTTTGTTTTTGTTTTCTTTTTCGGGCAGGACAGCGGCAGAAGTATCAATGTTTGCGCTGCTAGCTGATGACGTCGTTAAACACGCTGGCGTTACAGTTGCGGTTGTTGTTGTTGTTACGGTTGACGTTGTCAAAAGATATTGTTTTTTGATATTATTGAATACTTTTTTTTTTATTTTTTTTTCCGGAGCACAGTAAATACACGTCTGCATGCGACGACGATTCGCGGATCTCTCTTCATATGGTCGATGTCGAAAAATGGCTGTCAAATTGGCGAATTAAAGTGAACGAACTAAAATGCAAGCATGTTACGTTCACTCTGAACAGGCAAAACTGCCCGCCGATAACATTAAACATCACTCTACTCCCACAAGCAAACGAAGTAACATACCTAGGAGTACATCTCGACAGAAGACTCACATGGCGCCGGCACATTGAAGCCAAAAGAACACACCTAAATCTAAAAGCCAGCGACTTTTATTGGCTTATCAACGCTCGGTCACATCTTAGCCTTGAATATAAAGTCCTGCTGTACAACTCGGTACTAAAACCTATATGGATGTACGGCTCCCAGTTATGGGGGAACGCCAGCAATAGCAACATTGACATTGTAGTTCAAAGAGTTCAGTCGAAGATCTTGAGAACAATCACCGGGGCACCGTGGTACGTTCGCAACGAAAACATACATCGCGACTTAAAAATTCTACCAGTCAAAGAAGCGATCGCAGAACAGAAAGTAAAGTACTTAACCAAGCTATCGGTGCACCCTAACCCCCTGGCGTGAGGTCTAACAAGGTTGAGCAACCAATCACGCCTTCGTCGCAATGACTTACCCACCCAGCGACCGACCTGAGGGTCAGCAACCAGAACCAGAATGCAGTCTTAGTATACTGTTAGTTAAATTTTAATGTTAAGATTCGTCAACTTATTGTTAGTCTCAAAATTAAGAGGAGATTCAATAAATAAAAGCAAAGCTGTAATAAAAAAAAAAAAAAAAATTTTAATTTATTATTATTATTATACCCTTGCAGAGGGTATTATAATTTTGTCCAAAAGTGTGCAACGCAGTGAAGGAGACATCTCCGACCCTATAAAGTATATATATTCTTGATCAGGATCACCTCCTGAGTTGATATGAGCATGTCCGTCTGTCCGTCTGTCTGTCTGTCCGATTCTACGCGAACTAGTCTCTCAGTTTTTAAGCTATCGTCTTGAAACTTTGCACACACCCTTCTTTCCTTTGCACGCAGTATATAAGTCGGAACGGCCGGGATCGGCCGACTATATCCTATAGCTGCCATATAACTGATTGATCGGAAATGGTGTAACTTTGGTGTTTTTAGAGTTACAGAGTTCAGATTTTGTACGAATGCTTTTTTTGGCAAAATAATACAACATGCCAAATTTCATAAGGATCGGCCGACTATATCTTATAGCTGCCATATAACTGAACAATCGGAAATTACCCAACTTTCGTGTTTTTGAAGATCAATCATGTTAGAAATTCGCTAGGTCGGCTTTTAGACTTATGTTTTGTATCTGATCCGGATGGTACTGCTCTCTCCAGAGCTTTCCCCCTTTCAACCCCAGAGGATCCATATCACCCCACGCTGGAGGTCTCAATCGAAACCACTCCTGGTATCGATCAGAGGTCTCCGAGCGTGGTAAATAAGATTCGCTGTTTCCGTAAAGCTGATTTTCAGAAACTTAATAGCCTTATAGAAACATTTGACTGGTCTGATATTCTGGCGTGCACTGATCTTAATGTCACTTTAGAAAAATTTTATTTTACTTTAAATAAATTTTTTGACTCATGTGTGCCTTGGAAATATCCGTCCGCCTCAGCAAATCCTCCTTGGTTTACAAGGTGCCTTACTAACTTAAAAAACAAAAAAAATAAGCTTTTACTTAAATATAAAAAAACCTGCAGTAGTGTTGATTTCTCAAGATACCTACTAGCTCGGTCGAATTTTACCGTGCATAACGCTGAATGTTATAGGAATTATATTGACCGCTGCCGGATTCAATTTACTCAGGATCCAAAGCAGTTTTATAATTTTGTAAACACTAAGCGTAAACACGTATCTTTTTCACCCCTGCTTACGTTTGAAAATTCTTCTGCGACTTCGGATCAGGCCATTGCCGATCTATTCGCAGACTTTTTTCAAACAACTTATTCTCCTCCTAAACTGACTGATCAGCCTTACGCATATAACATTCAAGCAGCAAATCTTATTTTCTGTCCGTTTTTTTCTGAGAATAACTTATTATCTGGTCTTTTAAGGGTAAAACCCATTTATTCGCCAGGTCCCGACGGAGTACCAGGCTGTGTGCTAAAATACTGCGCCAGGGCTCTGTGCAAACCTCTTCTAAGACTTTTCAACTTATCTTTGGAAACCTCGATTTTTCCCCTTATGTGGAAGGAATCATTTATAATTCCCCTACATAAAAAAGGGAAAAAGTCCGAGGCTGCCAACTACAGAGGCATCTCTAAGTTGTCGGCAATTCCAAAGTTATTTGAAAAATTAATTACCCCTCATTTGCAACACCTTTGCTCTTCGATTATCACTCCTTGTCAGCATGGCTTTATTAAGCGTCGCTCCACCACCACAAACTTATTGGAGTTGACATCCTTTGTCATAGATGGCTTTTGTAAGGGATATCAAACCGATGTAATTTACACAGACTTCAGCAAAGCATTCGATTCAGTTAATCACTCACTCTTGTTGAGTAAACTGAATATGCTGGGTTTTCCTAAAGACCTCTTAACGTGGATCTCCAGCTACCTAGATGGAAGGACACAAAGAGTCTTATTTAAAAACATACAGTCCCGTCTGGTCCGTGCTACATCCGGCGTCCCTCAAGGAAGTCATCTTGGCCCGTTATTATTTACGCTTTTTATAAACGACTTGCCCCCTGCTTTAACGAACTCTCTAGTTCTCATGTATGCAGATGATGTAAAGCTTTGTCTTCAGTACAAATCCATCTCTGCCCAATGCAGTCTTCAGTCTGACCTTGATAACTTTCAAAAATGGTGCTTAGCTAATGATCTAATACTTAATGGATCTAAATGCAAACATATGTCTTTTTATCGTTCTTGCCCTCTGCAAGCTACTTATTCTATTAATGGGATTGCCTTAGAAAAATTGACCCAGGTTAATGATCTCGGCATCCTATTAGACATCAAACTTAAATTTGCCGACCATATTTCCTTAATGGTTAATAAGGCTAAAGGAGTCCTTGGTTTTATCAAAAGGTGGTCAAAAGAATTTAATGACCCCTATATAACTAAAACTCTATTCATTTCTTTGGTCCGTCCTATACTGGAGTACGGTTCATGTGTCTGGAGTCCCCAATATGGAGTACATCAGGACCGCATAGAATCCGTACAAAAGAATTTCCTAACTTTTTCACTTAGAGGTCTAAACTGGGATGCAAATCTTCACCTTCCATCTTATAAGAGTAGACTCTTACTCATAAACTTACCTAGCTTAACAAATCGTAGGACAATGCTCGGTGTAGTCTTTCTGCATAACCTTATTAACGGGGATGTAGATAGCCAGCATTTACTAACACGCTTAAAATTTAACATTCCTAATAGAAGGACTCGAAACTTTAGTCCTCTGTTCCTTAGCCGTTGTAGTTCGACATATGCACTGCATGACCCTTTTAGGGTATTATGTTCGAACTACAATGGTCTCTACGCCATAACATCTCTTTCCTGTCCCTCAAACTTAAAATATAGAATTTTAAATTTCCTTAATAACTCCTCCTAGCTTAATAATAAAAAAAATAGCTTAATATATTCTAACAAATCGTTTATTGAGCGCCCCTCGGTCGTCTGGGCCTCTAAGCTTTATGATGAATACAGGAATGCTAGCTGATGCTCTTATTGATGCACAAGCCATTTCCAAATTCTGAAAGACCGGTAAAAAAAAAAAAAAAAAAAAAAAAATAGAAAGTTGGAACTAAGTACAGATTCTATTTTTGGTCAGTTAATAAAACCTACCAAATTGCATAACGATCGGCCGACTATATCTTATAGCTGCCATATAACTGAACGATCGGAAATGGTATTTGGTAATAATACCAGCTTTGGTTTTTTTGAAGATGGAAGCTTGGTACTTTGTTTTATATTTTTTATGGTAATAAATTGGTTATATTATAATATTCTCATAAGAATCGGCCAATTTAATCCAATGTTTGCGATATATATCCAGTTTTAACTGCAAGGGTATATCAACTTCGGCTCCGCCCGAAGTTAGCTTTCCTTTCTTGTTTTTAATTGCATTCTATTACATTTTTGTAAAAATAGGTGACGGATGTATCGCATGACAAAATTCCCGAGGGACTCCCTCGAAATTTTATTAGCCGGACAAATTATAAATTTTTTCTTTAAAACAGTGGTGGGCAAAACTAACACATGTTTAAAATTTTAGTGTGTGCGTAGCAGAGAAAAACAATGAGAGCAGAGAATTCACTGAGCGAAAAAAACGTATTTATTTATTTCATTTTTCGTTAATTCAAAAGTTGGAATGGGCACTAAAATTTAGTATTTTATTTTAATAAAAGCATTGCTAGCAACATTTCTTAAACAAATGAAGAACTACGCTTCCCTATCTATATTCTCCATGAAGAAAACTTTTTCCAACCCAATTTCTAAGAAAATTTTTCTCAGTGGAAAAATTTTGATTTTTAGTTTGGGCTGTCAATTGAATCAAAATGAGAGCAAATGAGAGAGCTTCTAAAAAAAAGTGCTCACACTGTCAGTGTGCCGGCAGCGCTGCAGCAGAATTTCCTACCCTATACTCGCGTGCTATGTAAAATGAGAGTTTGCCCACCACTGCTTTAAAACTACAATTTAAGAAAAATAAAAAAAAAATAATTATAACAGAAAGAAAATGTTAGAAGTCCTTACTAGGATTTGAACACAAAAATATTGTACATAGAGTTACTACTCTGTGCATTACGCTACCACCCGTCTTAACTTGCAGAGACTAAAAATACTATTTTTTCTACTGACTACCACATCGGCGCATTGAAAACACCCTTCAGTAGGATTCCTCTAGGATTCCTCAAAGAAACCTCGAGGTAAAGGAATGCCCTTCCATGGAATCCTCGGGGTATGTTTCATACAAACCATCAATGAATTTCAATAGAAGAGTTCCTCCCATCGAGGAATTCGAACACCCCAAGGAATACTGCAGGATTCCTGCAGTTATTTGAAGAGCATTTCGAACTAAATACCCCAAGGAATCCCTGGGGTATGCTCTGAGGAATCTTTGAGGAAATACCCCAAGGAATCCCTGGGGCAAATACTCTGAGGAATCTTTGAGGAAATACCCCAAGGAATCCCTGGCGTATACTCTGAGGAATCTTTGAGGAAATACCCCAAGGAATCCCTGGGGTATACTCTGAGGAATCTTTGAGGATCATCGTCGAAAACCGAAACCAGGTAGAAGTTTCGTTTCCCCTTTCGTTTCGGACTTGAGTAAACGAAGCCCATGCAATTGGTTTTTGCTTTTCGACAATGTCGCCAGGAAAAGTCGGGGAAGGAATTTTGGTACTGAAGGGCAGAAACAAGAAATTGAAAATACCGTCTTGCGAGCAGTCACACAAACATATATACAAAGGCGCGCCCTTTTTTTACGCATACATGTAAAGAGTTCTAAAAATAGAATCGTATGTATGTGCGTTCCCCCCCTTACCAACATGCTCGACAAAAAAAGTTGACCGCTTTGGGCCCTGATGTCCCATCTATGTACTTTAAAATCTTTGATTGTAGTTCGAACATAATACCCTAAAAGGGTCATGCAGTGCATATGTCGAACTACAATGAACTTTGAAGTGAAAAGCAGCAATGCAGTCAGTAGGGCGGCCAGAAAAACGTGCACCCACTTCGAAGATTTTGATTAGATATATGGGACTCGCACGGTGTTCAAGTGTTCAAGGCTGTGGTTGTGGGCACTTCGGAGGAGGGATTTGTGGCAATCGATGGCGTCAATGAAGTCAATGAAGCTGTCATATTACTGATTGATCGGAAATGGTATAACTTCGGTGTTTTTGGAGTTACAGAGTTCACATTTTGTACGAATGCTATTTTTGGGAAAATAGTACATTAAAATACTCACGCACCGGTGAGTCTGGTTTGGAAGTTTATCTGAAGACTGTTGCCACCGCTACACCTGGTCACGCAGTGCACATGCACTAGCGAGCCCGGTTTAAAGTTGCTTGTGGTTGTTGCGGCCTCCACTACACCTGGACACACTGCGCACATGCGCTAGTGAGCCAGATTTGGAAGTTGCCGTAGCAGACCGTGCGTCGCGTTTCCGCTACGCCGGAGACACACCGGGTATACGAGCCAGTGAGTCCGGTGTGAGAGTTCCTTGGCTGGTGGCCGGGGTGCCCTGATTGCGATTCTGAGCTCGTCCTTCCCACACTTCCTAGGAAGACTATCTTTCATGGTCGGGAATGGCCCCACTTGACTTCGATACTCTGGGCTTTTAGAGGAACCATCCGAAAACGGATCCTTTGCCAGCTTGTCCTTTATGACTTTCGAAACACCGGGAGTGAGTTCAGGAGTCGGCTTGTCCTTTTCTCGCAGAACAACGCTTGTTGGTTCCAATTCAGGAGTCGGTAAGGCGTATGCCAGACTTGTCCTTTCCTTACTTCCTTGCAAGGCTACCTGCCGTGGTCGGGAATGGCCCAACTCGACTCCTCTACCCTGGGCAAACTAACGGGTCACCGGGTTAGAAACGCTCTAAGACTTGAATGTCGGACTCTGCAAAGACGGTCCTCCATCCCAACGCATCCTAAAAAGACTGGTCCCGATGAATGGGCCTCTTTGTACTGATTGGAGTCAATTCTTTAATCCTGCTTCAAAATCACGCCACTTTCCCGTTGGCGAGTCGCCGTCCGTGCCCCCTCGTCCTTTTCGGCCACGGACCTCCGCTGTTGCTAAGCGGACTTCGAGGACCCGCTACACTGCGTCGCCCCTCCACACCTTGCTCCTCCGTTGATGCTAAGCCTGCAGCACTTTCTAAAGACAGCTCCGCGGCCCTTGCCTGTTAATGGCCTCTTCTTCCTGCGCCAGTTCCTCGAACTCCCTGCCAGGCCCATCACCTCCTCTAAGGATGCGCATGCGTATGGCCTTATGAACATTTTCATCCTTGGCATGCAGTTTTTGATGAGCCTCTTGATTACCTCTTTCGTGGTTTTCCTTAGTGGATTCATTAGGGACTGAAGGTCCACCATGTACTCCTTGAACGGGTCTCCACGACGCTGCTTTCTTTGACAAACCTGATCCGCCAACTTCTCGAGTTATCCTTTCGGCAGGAAAAAGTTTTCAAAGCTTGCCTTGAATCTTGCCCATGTTGGTCACTCTTCGTTGTTCATGATGAACCATCTTTGAGCCCTGCCCTGCAGTAACTCTAGCATGGCCCTCGGGATCGTGTTTATGTTCAATCCATACGATTTTGCCAATCCATATGTCTCTTGTTCCGTCGAACCGAAACGACCAGTCCCGCACTCGCCTGGCCACTTTGGCGTAATCCACCGGAACTGGGACATACTTCCTTGACTGTGGCACCATGCTCCTTCCTATTCTTGGCTCCGGTACCGCCAAGCTTTCTATAAGTCTCTCGGTCGCGCTGGTCGCTCTCTGCCTGGGGGTGGCTTTTTGCACAAACATCTCCTCGAACCCGAGCGTCAACGCCAGCACTTCGTCGTCTGTGGACTCTTCGACCCACCTCGCCACCAGGGATCTCATGGTTTCCACAGTCCCGCCTGATGGTAGACCGAGTTTTCTGCACACTTCAGCTACTCCTTTCTAAGTGTCTATATCCAGTTTTTCCTTCCCAAGTCTATGCTATGTTACTTCTAGACCAGAGGGGGGCAAATACTTATTTTACATGGCACGCGAGCATAGGGTAGGCACACTGATAGTGTAAGCACTCTCAAATTTTTTAGAAGCTCTTCCATTTGCTCTCATTTGACAGCCAAAACTTAACAATCAAAATGTTTCCACTGATAAATTTCCAATTTCTCACAAATTGGGTTGAAAAAAGTTTTATCAATAGAAAATATAGATAGGGAAGCGTAATTTTTCATTTGTTTAAGGACTGTTTCTAGCAAAGCCTTCTTTAAAATAAAATACAATATTTTAGTGCCCATTCAAACTTTTGAATTAACGAAAAATGTTATCAAAAACTACCTTTTTTTTGCTCAGTGGATGCTCTGGTCTCATTGTTTTCCTCTGCTACGCATACACTCAAATTTTAAGCATGTGTGCGTATTGCCCCCCACTGTTCTAGACTCAATGCAATCACGTAGTTTGGGAGCCAGTTGTAACAGGTTTTTTTTGGAAACTAGACTTCTGGTCTACCAGTCTTGGACATGGGGGCTTATCGGTATATGCAGGAGCTTTATAGGAAGAAGCAAAGCGATGTCATGCGATATCTACTTAGAATTCGCGTTTGGCAGTATCGTCAGTTGACTAAATTGCATCGCTCGCCTAGGCCGACTCGCCCGGATAAAGCTAGACGTCTGGGATATAAAGCTAAACAAGGATTTGTCATTTATCGAATTCGTGTACGTCGTGGTGGTCGAAAGCGCCCTGTACCGAAAGGCTGCACTTATGGAAAGCCAAAAAGTCATGGTGTAAATCAATTAAAACCCTATCGTGGGTTGCAGTCTATTGCTGAAGAACGTGTTGGTCGCAGGTTAGGTGGCCTATGGGTTTTGAACTCCTATTGGATTGCTCAAGATGCTTCATATAAGTATTTTGAAGTAATATTGATAGATACTCATCATAGTTAAATTCGTCGTGATCCTAAAATTAATTGGATCTGCAAGCACGTGCATAAGCATCGCGAATTAAGGGGCCTTACATCTGCAGGTAAAAGTTCCCGTGGAATCGGCAAAGGATACAGATATTCGCAGACCATTGGTGACCCCGACGTGATCTAGTTAATATAATTAACATTTTAAAAACTATTGACCCGCGAAAAAATATTTAAAAACATATATATACATACGATACGAACTGTTTCAATTTGCCGCGGCTAGCTCACAGAGTTTGTGGGTTAGTTCCACCGAATTTATAGCTCGACGAAATTGCCCGAGCTCAGAAATAATACAAATATCATCAAACTTTACAAACTCTTTATTCGGAGGGTTTTTCCAAATACAATGTTAGTTATTCCTTGATCTCGAAAACAGGCTCCGCTCCGTATCCTTGCTGCTCCTCCTAATTATGCCCAACTCCGGCGTCGGCGCTTCCTGTTGGCCGATCCTGGTGTCCCGGTCGCTGCCGCTGCTGTTCTTCTTGCAGAGTTGCCGTAGGTTACCCTAGCCGTCGCCCTTTCGTTGGCCACACGCAGCCCTTTTACCTCTCAGAACACACCCTTAGGTCGCCTGCGACTGGTAAGATTCTGGGCAGCGCTCTTCCCCTACGCTCATCCTTCCGCTACGTCAGGGAAAAACCAGGCATACGCGCCAGCGAGTCTAGATTGCGAGCAGGCTGCGGACTGTCGTCTCCGCTACGCCAGAAAAAACACCGTGCACACGCATCGGTGAGTCTAGTTTGGAAGATTATCTTATCCCGTTTCCGCTACGCCGGAGACCCACCGGGCATACGCGCCAGTGAGTCCGGTGTGAGAGTTGCTTGGTGGCCGGGGTGTCCTTGATTACGATTCTGAACTCGTCCTTTCCTTACTTCCTAGAAAGACTATCTTTCGTGGTCGGGAATGGCCCCACTTGACTTAGATACCCTGTTTAGACGTTTAATGTTAAGAAAAGTGTAATAGATATTAAAAAAAAACTTTCCCAACGAAATCTTTTGAATGCTGTGGCTGGTAGTATGCCAGTCAACAACAGGCCTTCCAGAGCGTGGCGCATCTTTGATCACCTCTTCGGAACGAAAACGTTAAGACCATCGTTGTGCGGTTGAAATACAAATTGCGTCAGGTCCATAAACTACACAAATTTTATTGGTAGCTTGTGAGGCATTTTTGCCTTTGTCGTAGAAATAGATATTGTAACGTCTGCGTTGGATCGGCGTAGGTGGCATCCCCGGAGAGGGGAGATGGCAACCTATCTGGGAGCCTTTTGCCGTCGTAGGACCGTAGCAAGGCGTAAGGCGTTGCCAATGTCCGGGGGTCTGGCAATCGGTGTAAAACAGTTATTGGAAGCTGGAAACTAGTCTTAGGAATCCGCGTGGAAATAGCATTTTCTTTGCATTTCTGGCGCGGTCCAAGGAAGTTCATCCAATAAAGAAGCAGAAAGATTTACGTGAAAAGCGCACAAGCAAGGTGGAAAACAAGCCCATTCGGAGATCACCAGGTTTCAGCGACAGGGAACAACAGCGAAACCAAAGCCACAGCTTGTTGGCAGACGCGCCAAAAGGTCGGCGCTAAAGTGAGGCAGGTCGCAAATCGTAGTGGCGGTGAGTGTGTTAGGTTAGGTCAGGGTCGATCGGGTCTGATATATTCTTTTGGCTCTTTAGATCAGAGGGCCTGGTGCAAGGAGTACAGTTCGTTCGTAAAGAGAGAAGTTGGAGTCGATCGAGGTTCCCAGCGGTTCAATCTACGGCGCAAATCGAGACGGTGCGCGGCGTGAAAGCGCCCACGAGGCGTGGCCGAGAGGGATCGCCGAGAGGATAGGGTTCCTGCAAGAGAGCCTGGCCGGAGCAGTCGGCGGAGAGGCGAGAGCCGAAAAGACGGAGAAGGTTTCACTGCAGAAGCCGCTTGGTGTGGTCCGAGGCAGCCAAACTCGGGAGCTAGACTCGGAGCGTTCGCGGCGCTTATAAGGGACGCTTCGCCGCAGAGAAGGGAGCGAAGTCGGTCCATCTGGTGGCCTCGTGGTGCCCCGTAGAAACGTGTGAAGTTGGTGAGCGGAGGGTTCCGTTCCAAATAAAGGCTTCTATTGGCTAGGTGAGTAAATATTTTGTTTTGTGACCGGGTTGGCGAAAGCTTTCCCAGAATATTATTCCTTTCCAGCCTCGAGCACGCGGAAACGCTTCAACCAGGTCGTCGCGGATGAAAGGGGTGAGTGAGTCCTAGTAGTTTTGTACAAAGCCAATTGAAGCGACCCGGAATATTCCGACACGGAACTACCGCATTGTCCGATTCCCGGCCGAAGGGGGTCCACCAAGTGAACGATTGCCTTCACCTTGAAACCGCGAGCGATCCGATAGAGCAAAAACCCGATCCTGAAATGAAATAAGGGCATCGCCAAATCGAGTCTATTGTAGTAATCGCGCAGTTACGTGGCGATACCGTGTGCGCCAGGCGCAGATAGCCTGTTACCACGAAGCGGTGTAAAAGAGCTTACGGTGTAATTTGTAATTTTTTTTTGAAGAGCAAAGAAAAAGATATATGAAATGAAGTAATATTCGATAATTCCCTAATTTAAGCTATCTTTAAGAATTATCACATTGGAGTTTCTCGCGCCCGCGCTACTATCTTAAGTTCCTCATTTTCATTTGTTTAACCTAGCATGTAATTAGTAGATACATAAGTCGAGAGAGAAAACTGAATTTTTAGCGAAATAAGGGGAAGTAGGGATGGTGATATAGTAGACATTTAAGAACACTTTAGCCTAATAAACATGAATTTTATAATGAAGTAGAAGAAAAATAATTCGCCTCGCTTAATTCGCTGCCGCCTTGCCGCTGAACCACCCCCACCGTTTGCGTTCTCGGGGATCTTGAGGATCCAAATAAAATCTATTCTGAGGGGACTATGTTAGGCCTTCGCAGTTCGAGAGGCCGCGCACGCTTTCCATTAGTGATATAATTTATGATCTTTGAGGTAAGCATCAGGGAGAGAGAGGGGGCCCTATGAGACCCACCCAGTGGCCGACGAGACCTAGCTGGCAACCGCGTGCAACCCCCTTTTTCACCCGATGGTCCAGAGATGCCACCTCTTGAATTTGTCTGTTCGTTACAATATTTATCAAGTGCTGATTTGAATCAAGCACCTTTTCGATACGATTGCAGCAAGGATTAGAGCTTGCATCCTAGCGTTTGCATTGGGCAAATGCACGTTGATTGTGGGTATTGTGGCGCATTAAAGTTTTCGGGGAAACGGCTGGATTATGCTGCCATAATGGTACAGTAAAATTGCAGTTTTTGACTGAGCCACCTGAGCCTTTGTATTCATTGCTTCGTGGTGATACACAAGAATCACGTCACTTTCTTGCAAACAAAAATACGATAACTTCCTCTATTCCTTAGACATTGTAGTTCGACATATGCACAACACGACCCTCTTAGGTTCTTATGTTCGAACTACAATAGTCTCTACCCCATAATCTCTTTTTCCTGTCCTTCAAATTGAAAATCAAGTATTTTAAATTTCCATTTTCATTCATTTTAGTTTAATAAATATAAAATTAATAATAATAAGGTCGTCTGAGCTTCTTAGCGTTATAATGAATGCAGGAATGCTATCTGTTAGAATAGCTACCAATTAGTGCAATTGGTCCACGAGCCATATCCAAAATTCTGAAAGACAGCGAAAAAAAATATCCCACAGCCAAGTCCACAATAATCGCCAATCATCGACACATCACAGTCGACATGTCTCGACCTATAGAGGCTTCAGAACCTTCTCAGCAGAAGATCAAAAATTAAACTAAGACGACTTCCAAGCAATAAATGTTGGAAACCAATGCCAAAACTAAGCGCACAAACAACGGGCGCTGCAGAACAAGCGAATGCCCGAATCAGCGGTCTAGCAGCAAAGAATCACGGCTGGTTGAGACAGATTGGACAAGCGGATCTGGACAACCTGACTCGGAGCCAGAGCTGACAGAGTGTTACGCAGCTGTCTGTACAGTAGACTCACCTCACTATTTAAGCCAAAACATTATATATGTATGTTTAACTCCCTTACGGGAGTTTTCTCCCACGATATCTAAGTTTGAGCGGTAGTGGCCACAGACAACCCGTATCTAATATTTATAATAATTATATATTATATATAATATATATGTACATTTTATAAAATGTATAAAATTGATATACATATAATAATTATTATTATTTAGACAGTAATAGTACTGTAAAAGGTAAAAAGTTAATATGTCAAAAGCAATAAAAATTTACAAATCTTCAGTCTTTAGTTATGTATGTATGTATAATAATCGCAGACATGCTGATCCTCAAGAATGCTGCTATCAAAATAGAGCATTACTTATCAAATTTACCTAATCTTTTAATTTCCGAATGTTAGAAAATGAGACAGAAAGGAGGGCTAGACGATTCGTGTAGAAAAAAGTAGTTTTTAACAATATTTTTCAATCCTTGTATTCATTCTTGACTTATGACACTTTGTTCAAAGTATGTCCCTGTGAGTTCATTGTATTTGTATATATGTACATAAATAGAATATGTATATGTAGGTATGTATTTACACATGCATAATTGCGCGCATGTATGTAAGTACGTACGTTCATATGCGCATGTATGTATGTATGATAAACATTTGCAATTTACTTAAGATGCATATATTTACAAACATACGTATATTGTATACATGTATGTATACACCTAAACACGTATGTATATTAAAATGTATCTGTATGTGCTAATATTACTAAAAACAGCTTTTACTTTTTCTTAGATGAAGAGGCCAATGCCAGGCTTAGTAAATGAATTTACTATCTCTTTATTTTAACAGAGTATGTATGTACATAAATGATTTTTTTTGTAGAAACTAAAGGGACAAGTGATTTTATTCAAATGTTATAGTGTTGTAATAAACGGCCAAAAATATTCGTTTATGGTAACTAAAATATTCGTGCATATGTATGTATGTATGTACATATGTACATATGTATATGATATAAAATAAATACATATGTATATTTCTATGTGTACAGGTAACATATACAATCATACTACATATACATATGTAGTTTAAGTAGTTTTTATGTAGCTGCTAAAATTTATTGAGACTAAAAGACTTCACGGTTTATTATTTTACTCATTTATTGTATAGTAGGGCTTTACAAAGCTTTTGTGGTTTGAGCCATGCGCTTGATGTTGTTGCTTCGAAATCGTGATCAAGTTGGCTGCTGCAATTTCTTGCGCTCTTTAAGCCATGGTATGATTCACTCAAGCCATTCCTTTCCCCGACTTGTTCGTAAGCTCGCTTTGCAGTAACTTTTCTGTTTAGGAAATTGTATATAGTCATACATACGCAGACATTGCTTCAGTCTGGTGCCTCATCGCGTTGCGCGTACTTCAAAAAACTGTTTTTAATTAAAAAAAATCTATATTAGAGTTTAGTATTTTGAAAAAAAGACATTCATATTTTCTCAGCATATTATGAAAATATACGGGAAATAAATATTATAGTGCTTATTTTATAAGTTTCTTAATAGTTTAAAAGTTACAATTTGTGCAATTTTTACTTTAAATATGGGAAGGCTCCAAAAAATTTTCAATTGTATTTTGATTATACTTTTTGTGTTATCAAATATTCCTAAAAACGTAGCGGTCCGCATCTCTAATTCACAGCAACGTATTAAAGGTAAAAAAAATTGTATTATAGATAATATGCACATTTTTTATCAATTATATTAAATAAATTTTATGGGATTGTTAAAAAAAATATAAAAAATAGGTACATACATATGTACTTAGGCAAATGTATTTATTTCTTTACACCCCTTAAACCATGGAAACATTTTTAAACATGCATATATAAACGATTTTTATTTATATTTAACATCAAGAAAGGATCTTGAATACAAAAATGTGTTTCTGTTGTTTTCAGTATAAAAATTAATTAAAAATTAATATAAAGATACATTAATATATGTATATTTATAATATGTATTAATATAAAATTATATATTTTTTATTTTGTTATAACATTTTATTTTTTAAAATATTTGTATAACAATTATTAAAATACTCCCAATTTTAAAAATGTCTACTCGTACTTAAATATGAAGACGTTATTGTAGGCAAAAGATAAATTGTTATTTTTTGGTCAAAACCCACATCGGGAAAGTATTGTCTGAAATATTAAAATACTATTGACATCATTAGGTTCATTTATGTTATATAAATCAAACGTAAAAAAATGCCTTCACAAATAAACTACTTTGGATAATCTTATGTACATTCACTGTGGCAACGAGTTCACATTCACATTTCGTTTAAGACTGGTCTACCACGACATAACCGGTACCTATTCACAAAAACAGACAAGAAAAGGGGCCATACAACGATTCATCGAATCATGCATACCCTGCCATACAGATTTAGACATTCTTATAAAGTAATGTATACATTTATTATTAGACGTTGGTATAAAAGTCTTGTTCCATTTAAATAATTTAAAGAAGTATTAATTACAATTTAAAAAAAGTAGTAGTTATTTTTCTTGTTAGTTTAGCCCGTATTTATTTATAAACCATTGGAGAGAGTATTAAAAAAAGCTATTGAATTCTAAAAAATTCTTCTTTCCTTTACCCGCAGTATAAAGTCGAAATATAAGTCGGAGCGGCCGGGATCGGCGAAATTTATTTTATAGCTATATATGTATGTCCATATATGATTGATCGGAAATGTCATAAGATTCTACTTAAATCACCGATAAATATAAACTATAATTATAATATAAACTTCCACTTAACTGCAAGGGTATAAAAACTTCGGTTTCGCCTGTAGTATATTTCCGACATACATACATATGTATATTGGTTGCACTACATTTGATACAGAAGTTAAGATGTTTTTTATCTTTAGACGAAAACCGGTCATTATATAGTATTATTTCAAAATCCCACTTTGGATTGTGCGATTTTCATGCGATGTTTCTAAGAGTTTTGGTTTGTTTAAAAAGCTTTAATACGGATAAAAAAATACATTTATTTATATATGTATGTGTGTTTAAATCTAACGGAAGTTGTATCTAAGCTAATCAGAATATTTATGATATTGAAAGGTGACATTGTATGACTTGCTAAGTCAGGTTGTTATATAATAGAATACATATTAATAAGTATTTTTATTAAATAAATACGAATATATAGTAAATAAATTGAAAATTATTTGTTGGTGAATAAAGTAGACATAATCGTGGACAAAAATATTTGGGAAGATAAAACTCATTTTTTTTTAATTACAATAAACTTATAAACTAAAAATTCATTAAAGTGAGGTAAAAATTATTTCAAGAAAACACAATTTTCTATATTGATATAAGCTGCGACCCACTTTTTAAATGTAATAAATTGAAATAAATTTTATTTTGCAAACGTCCTGGAACTTACATAAGTTCTGAATCGTTTCCATAGTAATATCTCGAAAATACTTTGACTTCAGCATTTTTTCTCATATTGAACCTTACTAAATTTATCTTTTTCTTCCGTTCTATGTAAGCACACTTTAAGTATAAAATTGTTTTTCCTAGGTTAGCAGAATATTTTAGGTCAGGTATATAAATGGTCGGCAATTAACGTAGGGTTCGAATCGCGTGCCTTAGTATAAGCGAGGAGACTAATAAGTAGAGCCTAAGAATTAACAATTTTCTTTGTGCGCCCGATCTAAATAATTGATATACCAATCGAAAGGAGTTGAAAGATAAATTCGTTTTGTGACTCAATGAAATGTGTGCCCTGTTAACATGTCTTAACAAGTGGCGAAGGATTCGAAAGTTTTTAAATACGGTGACACTCCAAATTCATTGGAGTTAAGCTTTCAGCTAAAAAACTGTCTTGGAAAGGGGAAAAGGGTTGGTGGAGGTGAACCTGCACTCCACTTTTCTGCCCAGCAATTGGATGGTAGTGAGTAGGAGCCCCACTGCCAAATTGAATCAAACATTCGGGAGAAGTATTAAGAAATTGCCGCCGTTGCCGTTTTTCATATTTAACGGAGGCTACGCCTCAATATAGCTTACAACAGCTTGAGTTTTGGGTCGATGTTCCTAGCGTTTATAGATACTAACCAGTTTATAAATCGTGAGTCCGCATAGAAACTGTGTGCTCACTGCGAATAAAAAAAGGAAAAACAATGGAAAACATTGTTTCAACAATGGAAAAAAAACAAAAAAAGTGTTCAACGCAGTGAAGGAGACATCTCCAACCCTAAAAGGTGTATATATTTTTGATCAGGCTCACCTCCTGAGTAGATATGAGTGTGTCCGTCTGTCTGCTTCTACGCGAACTAGTCTCTCAGTTTTAAAGCTATCGACTTAAAACTTTGCAGATACCCTTCTGTCCCTCCCTCTCTCTCTAAAACCGACTGTCTACCTTAGTTTTTACTTACCCATAAATATTTATGTTTTGTCGATTTTCCGGATCTACAAAGCACGAACTTCGGTTGCAAAACTTTTTAAAAACTTTTTCAAAAAACTTCCTATACCGTCGCACAAAATTAAAAATAACTTGAACCGTCGGGTACTATAGGAGTCTTCATACCAAATCCTATAGCTTTATCTGTGATAGTCTATAAGATCCACGCGTTTATATGGACAGACGGATAGAGCTATATCATTTCGGCTGTTGATGCTGATCAAGAATTTATGGGGTCGGAGATGATTCTTTCTCTATGTTACGTACATTCAGACAACTCGAATATACCCTTGTACTCTGTGAGTACCGGGTAAAAAAATGGAAAACAATTTTGATTCGTATCTCTGTGGCTATGGCGATTTTTTTTTAAATAATGTAAAAAAAACTTTTAAAACGCTTTTTCTATATTATTTTATTTCTATTTCCATGGTCATGTGTGCCAATCAAATTTATTTTTCTAAGGTGACATATACATCGGTGCACGCCACAATATTGGACTCATCAAATGCATCGATAAGGCCTTACGGAAACAGCGAATCTTATTTGTCACGCAATAACACTTTAGATCGATACCAATTGTTTCGATTGAAACCTCAAGCGTGGGGTTATATGATTTCTCTGGGGTTGAAGAGGGAAAGCTCTGGAGAGGATGATACCATCAGGATCAGATACAAAACATAAGTCCAAAAGCCGACCTAATGAATTTACGTGGTTAATTTGACCTAGCGGATAACGGATTGAATATCGGACAAATGATACTAACATGTGGGCTGTTCAGACGAAGGAGGTATGCGTAGGTAATGCATAAACATTTTCCAGACAGAATGTAAAGGGTATAATATGGGGAGTTTGCTACCTAGTTTGCCACTAGATTTAAAACTTTTTCTTTACGGTACTAGGCTAATGTTCCTGGACGAAAATGTTCTCAGGCCAAAAACTGGGTAAACAAATCGTCTTGAACATCAGCGCGGGTACACGAATCTTGAAAGAGGACGTCCGCCTATTATATTTTTACATTTATATTTAGTTATGTGCTCCACTTTTATATCGGCTTTTGTTTTGACTTTGATGTAAGCCATTCTCTGCATTATCACGGGCAAGCCGAGAAACAAATATATGTTTCAATGGAGGTATCACCAGTACCAGTAAGGGTTTTGGTGTCGCAGGTACGAAAACTGCACCATCAGTCGGTACCGGTGCTCCTGACTGTGGAATACCCTGTTGACTCTAACGGGGCTGGGGCGGGTCACAAACAGCGGATTTCTTACGCATAGAAAGAAAGTTTGAAGGCCGCTAAACTGAGTGTCAGCGCGCAGAGTTGGTCATTGATTTTTTCGAAAACCAGTGATCAACTCTTTAAATCCGTTCTTAGTCTGTCTCATGAACGACCCTATTTCGTCTTAAACAGCACGACAATTATCACAACAATAATGGCGATCAGACCTACGGGAAATGGAATACGAAACTGGGGCAGTGAACCCGGTACACTTTTCGTGTACAACGTTTGCACATAGCCAGCAATGGATGGTAGGAAGAAATTAGGAGATTGTTTTATTAGAAGACTTCAAGAAGACAAGTTTGAATTCCATTTTTATAATTAAAAGTATGTATATAAAAAGTTTAAAAATAACGTACCTTGAACCACAGAGCCAAATAAAGCCGAAGCTTTGATGAGAGCTATTAAAGTGGGGAAAGGAAAATTGCAGAAATAGAGATAAGAACCTCTAATGCAACAGAAAAAAAAGAAAAGAAGAAGATGAAGCAGAGCCGAGCTATACTTGGAATTTAAATAGCTAAACAAGAAGAAAAAGAATCTCGATGAGAATTTATTTTGAGGGCCATTTTATAAATAGCTAAATCTTTAAATTTTTTTAATTGAAGAACATTGTTTTAACCCCACTGCGAAACTTACTATAGCTTTATCAATGTAATGACAGAAAATTATAAATAATACTCGCTCCAATGAACTTTTGATTTTTATACCCCTGCCTGTCTGTTTCTTCGCGAACTTTTCTCCCAGTTTCAGAGCTATCAACGATATGAATATTGGAACTTATATTATATTAGATATTGCAAACATCCTTTGTTGCTTTGCACGCATTATATAAGTAAAAACGGTCGGGATCGGCCAACTATATCTTATATATATATATATAGATCTGATTGATGGCCCGCCCAAATTGCGAATTTCTGTGGCGCCGGTACAGGAAGAAACTTTTGATGCCAAACTATTTCTATAGTTTATACATATATATTTGAAAATAAAATTTCAATCAAATCGGCCGATTAGACGAGTTATACCCATATATACCTTTTGCCATTTAAACAGGCTAAAATTTTAAACTCGTGGATCTCGAAGATTATAAAAGATAAAACTATCAGATTTGGAACTTGGGATCGTATGATATCCGCGCTGATCAAGTTTGCGTCAAATTTTCCCACCGCCCACCCCATCTAGTTGTAGCTCCAGTTTGTTAATGTTTTCGACAATTTTTTTTTATGCCAAACTGTTCTAATTGTTAATCTTTACATACAGTTTTAGTCATAAAAGTTATTTAAATTGTGGGTGGAAGATATGAGTACCGTGTATAATACAGTCGAGAAATTCGACTATAGACGTCCTATCTTGTTTTAAATTTTTTATTCCAATAAATTGGTTTTCTTATATAATGTTCATAAGCATACTATATACATATGTATATTCGATCTTAACAGCAAGGGTATATCAACTTGAGCCTCCGACCGAATTTAGCTTTCCTTTCATTATAGTTCATATTCAGTGTAAAAGTTACAAAAAAGTTAAATTTACTTTGAAACCTGTATTATAAATTTTTCATTTTTATCTCCATTAATTATTTCAAATTAATAACAGTAAAAAAATAAACTTTTGATTATGCAATCTGGCAGCTTTTACAAATAACACCACGAATGATAGTTTATCAATTCATTCATGTTTTATGTGTCTTCCCTTATAGTGTCTATTGTATTCTATTGTATTCGTCAAAAAATAAAGTTAAGCATTCCACGTACTGCTAATTTTTAAATAAAAAAACAATCACAGGTCACAAATACTTTTTATTTATTTTATTATTTTATATATAAAATAAACAATTATTTTACTATTTTATGTACAACCTTTTTTATTCACCCTACCAAAACTAAACAACCAAAACTAAAATTTTCTTCAGCGATTTATTCCTAGGGGTGGTACTACTTGTAGATAAGAAACTGGTATCTAAAAGTAAAAAAAAATTTACAGAAAGCCGTGATAGCTCTCTTCACCTGAAAGAAATATGTCTAAAATGGGGAAATCCCTCTACATTGTGAACTGGAATTACACTGCCATAGTCACACTCATACTACTGTATGGCGTCCTGGTATGGTGGCCAGCCCTCAAAAAGAAAACCAACTTCAAGAAGTTAAGACATAACGACATATCGGACAGTGTCTAAGGTGACAGGTACATTTCCAAAGCGTACAAAAATTTACAAAAGCCTCAGGGTGGGAAAATTGCTAGACTCCATACGGGGAAGGGAAGTAGATCACCGAATATGGTCTAAGTGTGTGGGAGCTTATTTAGAAAGACTGACAGCCGTCCTAACCTACACGAATAACAAAATTTGTTTAGCGCAACTATTTAATAATTTATAATTTATTTATACTTATAAGTATATATATATACTTATTTATACTTATATAATTTATACTTAGGCCCGCATAGGCTCAGAAACAAAAGTAATTCTAAATTGATTGCAATTAAAAGGTAAAGAAATTATGGGTTCCCCATAAAGTAAACAGCTTTAATATAGGGATTTAAAATAGAAAACTATAAAAAACCGATAACACAGTGCAACAGTGATTTTGAACTTTTAAAGTGACATAGTAGAAATTGTTTATCTGGTCGAGTATAACACAAAACCGTAATTGAAAAATTTTAACATCCTAAACATCTTGATTTATTTAAAAAAAAAAAAGTTTTTCGTGCTTTTTTACGCTTAAAAATTTCTTAACGATTATTTTTAAGTAAATTTTAAAATTTTCGTTTTTAAGAGTTTTTGGTTTAGCTTTTGGAAAAAAAATCTTTAATTTTTTTAAACAAAAAGGACAAAATTTCGCAAGGGCTCGCAAGTTTAAGTTGTCTTTTTTTTGGGAAAAGCGTTATATTACATTTACCTTTTGCAAATTTAACAGCAAATGTTGCGCCAGCGCGTTCTTTTACTTTTTGAAAATTTTGAATTTCGGCCAAAGAAAGATTGGCTAGACCATAGTGCATTGGCTAAAAACTTTGATTGGCTTGCCAGTTTTTATCGATTTTTTTTCGCTTGAAAAATAACACTTTTAAAATAGCCCAACAAGATAGAAGATGATGGAATTACAGTTACCCCACATGAATCTTCTTTGGATCTGGTTCTGGACGTTCTTCACTTTCATAGGTCATGTAGGATGAAAGTGCCCAGATTGGTGTCCATATTAGCTGGCGCATTGTCTGCATCACTTTAATTATGGAGGAAAATTATTCACTGGAGAATACTTCTTCTTTAACTTCTAAGTTAAAATACACTCTTTAGTCACAAATAAATAAATGAGTCAACAAAATAATAAAGAACTGAGTAATTAATAACTGAATAATAAAGCATTAAAAATAAATGGTACCCGCTTATATTTCTTAGTATCTAGCACGAATCCTTTCCGTCTTCTATCCGTGGTTCATGACTTTTTTGTTTTGCCATATATTGTTTTAGAAAGTTTTAATATATTTTTGGGGGTCATGAGACAATCGTCGTTTAGATTAAAAAAAATGTTGGTACAGTTTGGGACTAGTTTTGATTCACTAAATTAAGGGAATTTAGTGAATTCACGTATCTCTCAGATACGTGGAGAGGCTGGATCGACATCCCAACCCTGAGGCCATGAACCTGTTAGACAACAGCTACACCACTAGGAGGCTGAAACGGACTCACCCACTGGACCTTTGCCACTCGAACGAACGAGACTGAGCTGCATTTCTAGATTTATCCACGCCCACTAAAGGGCCCAACATAAAATTCTAATTAAAACGTCGAGGCTTAAACAAAAAAAAATTTAAGTTTCGTAGGACAAGCAAAAATCATATTTATACATTATACATTATAACATCATATTACTCAATATTCCATTAAGCTAAGGTATCATTAAAAAATTTAATTATTGTCCATAATTCCGGACAGATTTTAAATGTAACTATTGAATGATTGTAAAAAAAAAAAAAAAAAAAAATTGAGGGAAGTAAAAAAATTTGAGTTTCCACACAAAATATAATTTTTTGATCACATTCGTAACTCTTGAATACGCTTCAATTGAAACCATTCTGATCAAACAATTAAAACGTTCAGAAGTTAGTCAAGAAAAAAAACTCTTACAGCGTTTCCAAAATCGAAAAAATTGTCTAGTTTGGCTATTATTTCAGTTGTCTTTTTGAGTGTTTGCATTCCTTTTTTTAATCTTAAAACAAATTTTTGTTGTTGGTCAGTGAAATTTGAGAACGTTAGCTCTTATATTTTTAAAAACTTCTTAAACTCTTCTAAAAATTAGGGATTGCGTTGAATGTCTGTTGTATGAGTTTCTTCCTAGGTGGACAAATATCATAATTTTTAAGCGCATTTCCCCGGCTTATGACAAGTGCACGTACGCCAGGGCGAGACCGCCCTGGCCGGGTGCAAGACCGGGTGCTTACCGCGATAATGCACCGGACAGATAGACTGAGTCTGCAACGATAAGAGATGGGCAAGCCGAGCAGAGATGCGTCATCGACCGAAATCGGTATCGCTATTACAAAATATATACAATATTAGATCATACTAAAAACTTAATAAAGTGAAATATACGATTTCTGCTGCTCTCACAAGGTCAAACAATAAATAGTTTTTATTTTTTTATTCAGATAATCAAGGTGACCTATCAGCATCGGGATCTTACTGGCAACAGCATGTGACTCCATCCAGCGGAACAACAGCCTATGAATCTCCATTTTATTCGGCTACACACGGTCTTGTGCAGACCCATCCGTCTTTAAGTACCGGCCAATCAGGTCCAACTCCGCTAAATAACAACAATCTGGGAAGTGGTGTACCTATCACTGGAGCAACCAATAGTAAGCCGTCCTTAACAGCAGGAAGCGGATATTTAAACTCTCGGGGAAGCTTGCCAAACTCTGCGCGCTATCCGTCTCATAAACTTACAGGAACTGTGGTTGAGCCAAATCCAAAGTCTCCCTTCCGGCACTTGGATTTCTCTACTAGTGCCACAGCTGAATTACGGCGAAATCCTTCCTTATCTGCTCCAGATGAATGCGCACGAGCTTGTCGTGAGGGAGAACCTCCTAGAATTTGCTATTATCACTTTACTCTGGAGTATTATACCGTTTTGGGAGCGTAAGTAAATAACAAAAAAACAATTTTTCTACCAAAAAAATACAAAAAAAAAAAATACCTTGTATGTATATGTAAAAACACTGACACACTTATATTCTTAAGAAGCCATTTTTAAATCACTCTTCCGACCCAACAATTTCTTATGCATAACGCCATATTAATACCATGCAATACACATTTTTTTTTGTATTTTCTAAAATAAATTAAATATAATCTTTTTAAAATGTAAATTTGTTTTATTATTAACTAGCGCATGCCAGGTATGTACACCAAACGCAACAAATACAGTTTGGAGCCATTGCCAGTGTGTTTTGGCTGATGGAGTAGAGCGAGGAATTCTCACTGCCAACCGCATGATACCTGGTCCAAGTATCCAGGTGTGTGAGAATGATAAGGTTGTTATTGATGTAGAGAACCATATGGAGGGAATGGAGGTGACTATCCACTGGCATGGAATATGGCAACGGGGCTCTCAATACTATGATGGAGTACCTTTTGTCACACAATGTCCGATTCAGCAGGGAAATACCTTTCGCTATCAATGGACAGGAAACGCAGGAACTCACTTTTGGCACGCGCATACTGGTCTTCAAAAACTAGATGGACTTTACGGAAGCGTAGTCGTTCGCCAACCTCCATCAAGGGATCCAAACTCTCATTTATACGATTTTGATTTGACTACACATATTATGTTGATCAGTGACTGGTTACACGAAGATGCCGCGGAACGATATCCTGGGCGTCTTGCGGTAAATACAGGTCAAGACCCAGAATCTATGCTTATTAATGGTAAAGGTCAATTTCGTGATCCAAACACGGGATTTATGACCAACACGCCTTTGGAAATTTTTACAATAACCCCCGGCCGGCGCTACCGTTTTCGTATGATAAATGCCTTTGCTTCGGTCTGTCCTGCTCAAGTAACTATTGAAGGGCATGGAATGACGGTTATTGCAACTGATGGTGAACCTGTACAGCCAGTTGATGTAAATACGATAATTTCATTCTCGGGTAAGTTACTTTAAATATTATCGGTTTCGGTTTTTACCTTTAGAAGGGACTTTTTTTTACATTTTTTTTCTTTAAAAACGTAAAATTACGAGTTCCTCTTCTCTCTTAAATATTTCCCTTTCATATTACAAAAAACACCCCTATTGCTGATTTGGGGAGAAGTGCATTTGCTGATTAAGCAAATGCAAATAAGTAGATATTTAAAAAAAAAAAAAGCAAATTGCCTTGGCAATGTACTTTTTTTTGTTTTGTATATTGGGTTTGACAGATTTATGCGTTACTTCATGCCAAAACTTATGGGGTGTGGGGAATGTTTGGAATTATTAAGGGGTCTCAATTATAGTTTTTTCGATCGATAAAATGTAAAATGGTTTAAAGCAGTGGGGGGCAAATCGCACACAAATTTGAGTGTATGCGTAGCAGAGAAAAACAATGAGAGCAGAGCCTTCACTGAGCAAAAAAAACGTAGTTTTTTATGTCATTTTTCGTTAATTCAATAGTTTGAATGGGTACTAAAATAGTGTAATTTATTTTAAAGAAAGCTTTGCTAGTAAAAGTTCTTAAACAAATAAAAAACTACGCTTCCCTATCTTTATTTGCTATGGAGAAAACTTTTTTCAACCCAATTTGTGAGAAAATTTTTCTCAGTGGAAACATTTTGATTTTTAAGTTTGGGCTGTCAAATGAGTCAAAATGATAGCAAATGGGAAAGCTTCTAAAAAATTTGAGAGTGCTCACACTGTCAGTGTGTTTTCTGGATTGTAAATATATTTTAACCTATGTATATAATTTCTCACGCAGCACACAATGCTAAGAACTAAACAAATTCAAGCATATAATAAAGTTTATTTATTATAGGAGAACGTTACGATTTTGTAATTTCCGCGGATCAGCCAGTTGGTGCTTATTGGATACAACTAAGAGGTCTCGGTGAGTGTGGAATTCGTCGAGCTCAACAACTGGGTATACTACGGTATGCAAGGGGTCCATATCAACCGTCTTCCCAGCCGCCAACTTATGATGTTGGAATACCACAAGGTGTGGTAAGTATCCTAAAAAAATATCCAGGAAATTTGTTGCCATTGCATTTTATTGAATATTATAAAAACTAACAATAATAAGACACAAATAAAATTTATTAGTTTTGTGCTTGGTAACTTCGTAAAATTATCATCCATTTTTAGATTATCTAAGATCGGATTATCTTAGCGGTGAACCTAATATAAAATATTCAATACATATCCTGAAAGAATTATTTCCGACTCTATAAGCAAAAGACTCATTTATACATATTAGAAGTACTTATAAAATTAATTTTTAGTACTCGCTAAGAACGGTAAAATTTTGAAACTATAATATTTTCGAATGTTTTTCACAATTTTGGTTAATATTTAGTTCGATCAAATTTTAAACTTTTTGCAAATTTTAAACTTTTGAGTGTTTAAAGTAAAGTTTAAAGATTCCTTCTTTTAACATAAAGAAGGAATCATCTCAGTCCCCAGAAAGTATATATGTATGTACAATGTTCTCGAGATACCGAATATCTAGAGATAGATCTATAGGAGATGAAGACTTCTATAATACCAACGCAGTTCAAGTTAGAGTCACATTTTTGCCACGCCCACTTCCGCTTCCAAAACGTAAATCTCGTGTGTAATGCCAGTTCATTCATGTTTTTGATAAATGATTTAATGTCAAAGTGTTCCAATGCGTAATCCTTTCCTACAAATCAAAAATCAGCACAATCAGACATTTTTTAGAAGAGTTTTAGACTTTTTATTTAACTTTTTTACTAAATTGCTTTAGTGGGGTTTTCCTCGAGCAAAAAAGTATGCAACTATTTTTTTTTGAGAGAGCATATCTTTAAAGTTTAAACGTAAGCTTAATTGTGGGTGTGGGTGGAAGTACCGATGTAAAATATACATACAGATGAGTACCGGGTATAATATACAGTTCTAGTTGTTAAGCTTAACTATAACCGTCGTTTCTTGTTACTTTATACATTATATCTTATTAAGTAACTTATAAGTTACTTATTATACATCAATCTTATAAAAGATGTAAAACTAGGCATCGCAATCGAAAGTGTTAAATGGGCGGAAGTAAGTAATATTATGGTATAAATAGGAAATATAAATGCCCTTGCAGAGGGTATTCTAATTTTGTTTATATAGTATATTCTTATGTATATTCTTGATCAGGACAACCTCCTGAGTTGATATAAGCATGTTTGCATAAGCTGTTTGTCCGTCATATATGTAAGTCGGAAAGGCGGGGATCGGCCGACTATATCTTAGCTATAAACCTACACGTAGGGGATGCCTTTGAAAAAAACTTTAAATTACGATTTGAATTTGAACAGCATTATAAATTCTGTAATACTCTCTGTAAGGTTATAAAAAAGTCCTGCAATTACAAGAAATTTCATACTATAAAAATTTTTTAAGGTAAAAGTTGATAGTTTTTCTTGGTATTGATCTGTGATTGTTTTTAAAAAAAGAAAACTAATAAAATAGTGATATTCTGATAACTTTATAACACAAAACAATCTCTTACAACAATTACGTTCATTTTTCTTTAAAATAAAATATGCTCTTCTAATCCCACTCTTCTTTCTAAAATGTTATCTAATAAACTCTTGTTTTCTTTTTCGCTAGCTATGTACTTTATGTACCTTTAAATTGATATAAATTATGTATTTTGTTAAATTAATATAAAAAAATAATATATTCCATGTATATAATATATTTATATGTAAAAATATAAAAATATGTATAATAATATAGTATATATATTAATTATTATATTCAATGAATCTGTGAATTGTAATGTGAATATTTATTTCTCTTTTTTTAATTATTCAAACATGTAAATTACTACATTTATAAAAACCTCATAATCGTGGAAACTTGCACATGTAAATAAAAAATGCATGTAATTACGCCTTCTATCCAAAATATACTTACGAAACAATAAAAAAAGGTTATGAATCCTTTGGACGCTCAATGCAACCGTCAAAGAAACGATGCTATTTGCGTAAGTCAACTGAAGAATTCTCTTGAAATAGATCGCGGAATATTAGCAGAAAAGCCGGATGTAAAGATTTTTCTACCATTTCGCTTTTTTGTTTACCGTGCTGAAGATCTTTTTCAACCAAACACCTATAATAGATTTTTAGGTATGTAATAACCCACTGGTAATAAAAAGAATTTGATCTAATATACTCCAATGTTTTAGTTGCACCTACCGGAGACCACGTAATTTCTCTGATCGACGAAATTTCTTATTTGTCGGCGCCAGCACCGCTAACCTCGCAATATAACGATATTAACCCAGAACAATTTTGTAATGGGGACAATCGTCCTGCGGATTGTGGACCAAATTGCATGTGTACTCATAAGATTGACATACCACTGAATGCAATTGTAGAAGTTGTTTTAGTAGATGAAGGTAAACACATTAATTACTGAGAAAACGTAACTTTTTTGTCAAATCGAAGATACAAAAACCTTAAATTCTTTGTATTGGAGCACATTATATTTCGTTATGTTTTGCCTTTTCGCTGTAATAATTATATACATAACTTGAATATTTCTAAAAAATGTATTTTAAGCAATATAAGTGGTTTATAATTTTTTATTTTTAATTTTATACGGGGTCGCGCCATGTGGGCCACAAAATTTTATTTTTTAATATTTACGTTTCAAGTTTTTTTTAATAGTTATCTTCATGTAGAAGATAATTGTAGATCAGCCTAGGTTTGTGTCTCTAATGGAATTCTGTATGTTTGATAACGTGAACAGTATTCACAGTAAAAAGTCTAAATGGCTATATATCTTGGGTGACCAGGCGTCCGTATTAATACCGTAGACCGTATTGCACCTGCAATTTTTCCGAAATGAGTTTCTAGACTTAAACATTTGAAAGCGCCCGCGTATAGAGGACGCGCAATCAGTTTAGCACGCGTTATTAGGTAAAATTCCCTAGAAGTATGGGACGATTGCGTCTGGTTATTCGGTTTGCTATTTATGCATACTGTCGCGTACATATGTACATTGCATATAGCGTTGCGAGAAAAGTGTCCGTATTTTCCCCTTCAGCTTGTCACCCTACATATATACAATCCAAATATTTTTTTTTTGTTTTAATCAACTGTTCAATTAGTTTGCAAGTTTATTAATTTAGAATAATTTGGTGCTCTTTAAAATAAAATTTTTTTGATTCTACTATTCGAGGCATTTCTTCCCTTTCCCCCCTTTTCACAGTATTATCATTAACATACTGAAATTATTTTGTTTAGTTCAACAACCCAACTTGTCGCATCCGTTTCATTTGCACGGATATGGGTTTAGTGTAATCGGAATTGGAAGATCCCCAGACTCCACAGTTAAGAAAATAAATTTAAAGCACGCTCTTGATCTGGACAGGAGGGGTCTATTGCATCGACAGTACAATTTGCCACCGACCAAGGATACAATTGCCGTACCAAACAACGGCTACGTTGTTCTGCGCTTCAGGGCTGATAATCCTGGTAATGATCACATGGAATATATGTACGTGTAGGTGTATATATTTAAATATTATTTTCTATATTTTCACAGGCTTTTGGCTCTTCCATTGTCATTTTCTATTTCATATTGTCATTGGTATGAATTTGATTTTGCAGGTCGGCACGAATGCTGATTTGCCACCCGTGCCACCTGGATTTCCAACATGTGGCGATCATACTCCGCCAATACCCATTAATTGAAAGTCAGTATGTTATGCCTACACCTTTATGCTGATCAAAAATTACTAAAATATATACAGCAGAATATGTCTTTTGTATGATATCTAAAACCCAGCACTATATATATGTATATGTATTTTCTTTTGTATAAACATGAAAAAACACAGAATCCTTATTAAGCATGGCTGACGTTCCAAGCTCAACTTTAAATAATGCTTTCTTTTTAACGCCAAGGTGCCTAACACTAAATATATGTATGTATGTATGTATGTATATATTTGTATATTTGTAAAAACAACCAGTACAATACATTAATTTATTTTATTAAAATTGCATTTATGTATTTTATATTTGTCTTATAATTTTTTTAAAACAGTGTAGCGTCCGTTTTAAATATATGTATTTATATATGTACATATGTATGTATGTACATTCGTATGTACACATAGAGAACATACATATGATATACATGATGATAATGAATTATTTCATGACTGAAAAAATGTTTTTAAAACATAAATAGATCAAATTTTGCACATTGATGATTAATAAACAAATATGAACAAATGATTTACAACAAATAAGGATATACATATGTACGTATAAAAAAACGTTGATAAAATCATTGAATGAAATTTATAAAATATATTACCAATTTTTTATTTTCTCGGTTGGGTCTGTGTTATTCTAATTAATAAAAGTACCTGGGTATTAAAAAATAAACTCTTTTAAGCTAAACGTGGAAATTAAATACAAAAAGGTACATATGTATGTATGTACATACATATTAGCATACTTTGAAAAAAATATTGATGAGGGTTAATGAGAAATTTTTTTTAACTCTTTTTTATACCCTTGCAGAGGGTATTATAATTTTGTCCAAAAGTGTGCAACGCAGTGAAGGAGACGTCTCCGACCCTATAAAGTATATATATTCTTGATCAGGATCACCTCCTGAGTTGATATAAGCATGTCCGTCTGTCCGTCTGTCCGTCTGTCCGTCGGTCCGTCTGTCCGTCTGTCCGTCTGTCCGTCTGTCTGTCTGTCTGTTTCTACGCGAACTAGTCTCTCAGTTTTTAAGCTATCGTCTTGAAACTTTGCACACACCCTTCTTTTCTTTGCACGCAGTATATAAGTCGGAACGGTCGGGATCGGCCGACTATATCCTATAGCTGCCATATAACTGATTGATCGGAAATGGTATAACTTTGGTGTTTTGAGAGTTACATAGTTTAGATTTTGTAAGGAAGCTATTTTTGGCAAAATAATAAGATCTGCCAAATGTCAGAAGGATCGGCCGACTATATCCTATAGCTGCCATATAACTGATTGATCGGAAATGGTATAACTTTGGTGTTTTTAGAGTTACAGAATTCAGATTTTATACGGAAGCTATTTTTGGCAAAATAATTCGACCTACCAAATTTCATAAGGATCGGCCGACTATATTTTATAGCTGCCATATAACTGATTGATCGGAAATGCCATAACTTCGGTGTTTTTAAAGCTAGAGAATTCGAATTCGGTACGAATGCTAATTTTGGCAAAATAATACAACATGCCGAATTTCATAAGGATCAGCCGACTATATCCTATAGCTGCCATATAACTGAACAATCGGAAATTACCCAACTTTGGTGTTTTTGAAGATAAAAAGCTGGAACTTCGTACAGATTCTATTTTTGGTCAGTTAATACAACCTACCAAATTGCATAACGATCGGCAGACTATATCTTATAGCTGCCATATAACTGAACGATCGGAAATGGTATTTGGTAAAAATACCAACTTTGGTATTATCGAAGATGGAAGCTTGGTACTTTGTTTTAGATTTTTTATTGTAATAAATTGGTTATATTATGATATTCTCATAAGGATCGGCCAATTCTATCCGATTTTTGCGATATATATCCGATTTTAACTGCAAGGGTATATCAACTTCGGCTCCGCCCGAAGTTAGCTTTCCTTTCTTGTTTTTTTCTATCTCTTTATTAATAACATATTGAACATTTTGGAAACATACATAATCACGTAAATGATTATGAAATAAATATGTATACATAGTTATTAAATGAATATGCTTATTTATATCATATATACAGCTGTGTTCATTAAAATAGCAGTGCGGTAGCAACGAAGTAAAAGAACGGTAATTTTTGCATTTCCCTTTTAGTTAGTTGATCGTTTGGTCATTATTTTTGTAAAATGGAATATAGAGATAAGAAAAGTACAAAAATTTCGTTGGATTTACTATTTATTTTCGTTTTCTGGGCATTTTTGTTCAAAATCACATGTTTTTGGCTGTTCATTAAAATAGCAGTTTTTCATTTTGATCCACAAAATGTGCCGAAAACATTAAAAATTTGGCGAAAATGGAGTTTGCTTAAGTTTATTAATATAATTTAAATGAAAATACACAATAACCATGCAAAAATTCGGCTTTTAGTGGGTAAAGGACGCCACTGTTCAAAGGAAGAGAGGAATGTCATAGTTCAGCTTAGAAAGCAGGGAAAACCCTATAATAAATCCAAGATATTGTACATTTTTCTGCCAAAATGGTATCCAATGCCATTAAATATGAGGGGAAGGCCGAAACACGTGGGTCCAAACGAAAAACCACCGATATTGAGGGCCGAAGAAAAGTGCGCTTCAGCAAAGCGAATCCTTTTGCATCTTCTAGGGATGTAAAAGAGGAACTGAAGTTGTGGATCAGCAACGTTACCATTCGCCGTCGATTAGTAAATGAAAATATAAATGCTATATGTAGATATGTGGATATGTATGTATATACATATCATATGTATGTACCAGAAAAATTAATATTGTACTTCTTAATAAAACGTGCAATTTATTTACTTTTTTTAATAGCTTTTTTTTTATTTATTGAATCTACTATTAATTTTGAGACTAACAATAAGTTGACGAATCTTAACATTAAAATTTAACTAACAGTATACTAAGACTGCATTCTGGTTGCGCGTCCCTCAGGTCGGTCGCTGGGTGGGTATGTCATTGCGACGAAGGCGTGATTGGTTGCTCAACCTTGTTAGACCTCTCGCCAGGTGGTTAGGGTGCACCGATAGCTTGGTTAAGTACTTTACTTTCTGTTCTGCGATCGCTTCTTTGACTGGTAGAATGTTTAAGTCGCGGTGTATGTTTTCCTTGCGAACGTACCACGGTGCCCCGGGTGATTGTTCTCAAGATCTTCGACTGAACTCTTTGAATTATGTCAATGTGGTTATTGCTGGCGTTCCCCCATAACTGGGAGCCGTACATCCATATAGGTTTTAGTACCGAGGTTGTACAGCAGGACTTTATATTCAAGGCTAAGAGGTGACCGAACGTTGATAAGCCAATGAAGGCCGCTGGCTTTTAGCTTTAGGTGTGTTCTTTTGGCTTCAATGTGCCGGCGCCATGTGAGTCTTCTGTCGAGATGTACTCCTAGGTATGTTACTTCGTTTGCTTGTGGGAGTAGAGTGATGTTTAATGTTATCGGCGCGCAGTTTTGCCTGTTCAGAGTGAACGTAACCTGCTTGCATTTTAGTTCGTTCACTTTAATTCTCCAATCTGACAGCCATTTTTCGACATCGACCATATGATGAGCTAGCTGCGCAGTTGTTTGAATCGGGCATTTTGAGCGGCTAAGAATAGCTGTGTCATCGGCAAACGTGGATGTTGTTAGACGTGTGCTTGTCGGGATATCTGCTGTGTAGAGGACATATAATATTAGCCCTAGCACGCTGCCTTGAGGAACTCTAGCTCCAACAGTGTAATCATCGGATATAGCGGTGTTGCACCTCACGACAAATTTTCTGTCGTGAAGGTAAGACTTTAAAATAAGGGAAAGTAGGGAAAGGGAAAGAAGGGAAAGTAAGGGAGCATTGTCTTGATCTTGTACATTAAAACTTCCAGCCAGACTCTATCGAATGCTTGAGAGACATCTAAAAATATGGCAGTACAGTACTCTCGTTTTTCAAACGCGTTCCGAATATCCGGTTGACCTGCTCAATTGTTCCATGCTTTTCACGAAACCCAAATTGGTGTGACGGGATTCCTTCCTGGATTCTCAGGTATGTTTTTATCCGAGTCATTAGGCATTTTTCAAAGAGTTTAGATAAGCAAGAGAGTAGGCTTATAGGTCTATACGACATGGGGATAGTGTGGTCTTTTCCCGGCTTTGCTATCATAATTATAATTGACTTTTTCCATCTCACTGGAAAGTGGCCAAGTTTTGCGATGGCATTAAATAGCTGGGTGAGAGTGCAAACGGCGCAGTATGGGAGCTCAATGATCATTTTGGGAGTTATGAGGTCGCAGCCCGGGGATTTTTTCGGATTCAATTGTCGTTTGATGATGTTAACGATTTCGTTTGGGCGAAACTCAATCGGCTCATGTTGAGGCTGGGGCTCATCTGATAGACTCGGCAAGGTAAACGCATTGGTGGCAGGATTTGGTTGGAAGACATTTTTAAGGTGTTTGGCAAACGGGCTGGCTCTGTCTCCGTCGCTGCGCGCCCACCCGCCTGTGGAATTTCTAATAGGCATCACGGTTTCTTTCGGTGAAATTCAGAGTTGGGTGAGCTCTCCATAGTGAGTGTTTTGTACTGTTAGTTGACAATTGCTCTATGTAGCGGTGGTGGACATACGTTTTTTCTTGCTGTAGAGCTTGATCAAGTTGACGTGAGGCATGTTTAAAGCGTTGCTTAGCAGATGGCGATCTGTGACATTGCCATTCTCGACGTAAGCGTCGCTTTGGAGGACGAACTGTTTGATTTGTAGATTTGTCTTCTTTTGAATGCATTGTGTGTTCATAGTTTGAGGTGTTGAAGCTCGAGCTGCAGAGACTAGTACAGACTTCAGCGAATTAACAAAACTGCCTACGTTGGTTTCGTCGCTGAGGTGAGGACTCAGCTCAATGTGTGAGCTGATGTACTTCCTGTACTTAACCCAATTAGTTTTATGTGGGGTCAGATTTGATGATTGATCCCATGTTCCTGGGTGTTGGAGTAGAGTAAAAAGGACAGGCGAGTGATCAGATGAAAGATCCGAAAGGCATTCGGCGCATATCAGATTTTTAGGAATGTTTTTGGTAATCGCAAAGTCAATTAAATCGGGAAGTTTCTTTGGGTCTGCCGGCCAATATGTGAAGCATAAGTGTGCCAGAAGAAGCATAGTCTAGCTTGTTCTTAGCTTTGATAATTGCATTATAGAGCTGCTTTCCTTTTGGGGTCACGAGACGAGATCCCCAGTGTGTGTGCTTGGCATTGTAGTCTCCGGCCGCTATGAAGTGGTGACTATAAACTCCGAGTGAGTTGAAAAACTGCATAAACTCATCTTCGGCTATGGTGAAGCGTGGGGTGCAGTATACGGCAGCTAGAGTTAATTGCTTGCCAGTATTTAGGTGTATATTTATTGATGTGGCCTGTAGGTAGTTTTTTGCAAATTTCGTATGATAATGGTGCTTGATAAGGCTTCTGATTAAAATTCCAGTCCCGCCGTGTGCTTTACCGTCTGGATGATTCGTTCCATAGAATGAATATCCTCGTAGTTGAAAATTGTATCTGTTCGTAAGATGTGTTTCTGAAAGCAGCATTACGTCGATTTGATTGTCTAGTAGGAATTGCGCTAACTCGAGTTTATGCTGCGAAACGCCGTTAGCGTTCCATGTAGATATTCGTAGGGAAGTCATTATTTGGATTGTTGTGAAACCAGCATTTGTATTAATAGATTTTGGTTTCGCATTAGATCTTGCATAGTTGTACGCATAAACGACATGAACTCCGTAAGGCTTTGTTGTAGACTGCATATCATAGCTTCAAAGTTACTTTTTGGCTGCTCCGGCGGTTGATGCTGCTGAGCCGTGTTCGGTTCTTGGTGTGCTGATTGCGGCAGTGAGCTTTTTGAGGCTAGGGTAGCCAGTCCTGATTTTAAAGCGCTTGCGTATGTGACATTTTTGTCAGAGTTTATGGGTCCTAGTGAGGATCTCGCTGCAGTCGAGACTTCAGGGTTTGACCGGGAGGCTATGAACTGATTATTTTGGGTGCGGGCAGTAAATCCCCTCTGGTGGATCCGACTTTTCAGCTCCTTATAAACTTATAAGCAGTGTGATTTCCATCGCAGTTGCCGCACTTTTTTGAGTTTTGGTCATCTTTGCTCGCTGGGCAGTGTGCGGAGTCATGAAGCTCACCACAAACTACACAGACTGGGCGCAGTTTACAGTAAGACCTTGTATGACCATATTCTTGGCAGTTCGCACATTGTACCGGGCCATTGGGTTTGTGCGGCTCCTCAACTGTAATTCTGCGGTGCAGCAGGAACTGAAGATTGTATATAGGGTGCACTTCGTATTTCTTTAGGGGCTTAATTTGTTGTTCAAGCTCAACCTTAAAGAGTGGCTGCGGCTTTCTATCCCTATCAGAGATATTGAACACTGTCTTAGCGCTAAATCCCTTCTCTTGTAGCGCCTTTGTAATCTCTGCAGGCGATACTTCGGGCTCTATGCCCTTAAGTACGACTTGCAAGCGCTTGCTGCTTTTTAGCTGATACGTATAACGTTCTTTTTACGTTCTTTTTTTGTCGGTTAGGTATTTCGATAATACTCTATAGTTATCTTCAGACTTCGTTTGAACTTTTGTTTCCTGGATGTTGCTCTTTACGAGTGCTATTATGTGGAAGTTGTCCTTGCCAATGAGCTCTATAATTTTGTTGACAAGAACGTTGGAACTTTTTTCTCGTATGTATATTGGCGGGGGCTTAGGCTTCCTTTTTTCGACTTCGGTAGATTCGGCGTCATCTTCATAGTCTGCCAAGATTTTAAAACGGTTTGAGTTCGTGGGCGTTTCTATTGCAACTATGTTAGCATTACCGCGGGTTATTATGCGTTGAGAGTTTAGGGGGCTCAGCTTCCTTTTGATTTGGATGTAGCGATCCATACCAGTCTGCACAGCCGGCTTAATATTTTCTTTGTTTTTGTTCTCTTTTTCGGGCAGCACAGAGGCAGAAGTATCAATGTTTGCGCTGCTAGCTGATGACGTCGTTAAACGCGCTGTCGTTACAGTAGCGGTTGTTGTTGTTGTTACGGTGGACGTTGTCAAAGAGGTTGCGGTGCTAGTTACTGCGCTCTTTGGCTGCAGAGACATCGATGGTAGCGAGGGGGAGCAAGATCGCGCTCTCACGTTCTCTACGTTTAAGAATTCTGCCAAGTTTGGGGTAATTGACCGTGTTTGGGATGAGCTTGCATTACTTTCGGTTGCTTTGAAAGTGAAGTAAGCGTTGTTTCTTTGTACTGAGAGCCGTCTCTCGTCTTGCTCACGTTGATTTTGTGTGCTAACGTCGTTTAGACTCATTGCAATCGAGGTTGATATTGTTCGAGTTTTAAATGTTATGTTTTATATTAATTAATTAATTAATTAATTGTTGATTTACGAAACCAGTCACCTTTGTTGATATTATTGAATACTTTTTTAGTTATTTTTTTTTTTCCGGAGCACAATAACTACACGTCTGTATGCGACGACGATTCGCGGTGAAATTTATTTAACTACAAATTTCATCCTTACAATGTATAAACAATTAATTTATAAACTAAAAAACTCTGATCGCTAAATCCAATAAATAAAAGTTACGTTTAAGTACTATGCTTTTCGAGAAAGGGCTAAAAAAAGAAAGAAATGCTTGAAGCCAAAGTTTATATGTACATATGTACATGTATGTACATACATATGTATATCTTTGCAGTTAAATGGATGTGTATGGTATGATATATGTACATTGTATATATATATGTACATATATATCGGATCGGATATTGGTAGCCGATCTAATGAGAATAAATATGAAAAACGTATTTCGTGTAATAGAAATTTTTAAAGACATCTCTAGATTTTTTGCTTAGAAACAATAAGATGGGTTGCTTCCAGACGTTCAGTAATACTATATCATTAAATTTATAAATTCGACCATACTTTGGGAAATTTTGAAAAACACGTAAATTAACCCAAACTGCAATCTATAAAAAGTCCCAACCTTCCGACTGAAAACAAGAAAAGGCGGCTATAGGCGAGTTTCCCGTCAGTATGATACCGGTACTTATCTCTTCCACTACCCTTTAAAAATGTACCAGGATGGCAAACAGCATGCCTTAACGTGCGCGTGAAAATACTATGTACATATGTATGTACGTTAATAATAAATTATTGGTGTGTGAGTTTTTCAGATATTAATTATTAATCATTTGTTTCACTCAATCCCGTTAGGGTCCGGCTGCTGACAAAGATAGAATAAAATATAACTCTAGCTAAGGCTGCGGAGTTCTACTTAAGACTGAATTAAAATACTACTCGGGCTGTACTTCGAAGCCTTCGTTGGGCTGCGGCGCAGTTGCCCAATTGCAGTGTCAGCATTCCGTATCCGGCCAGCAACGATCACTTGTTGCGCAAGTGCCTGAGCCGGTCCGCGGACAGTTGCCCTTGGAATGCGTAGTCAGCACCTCTTTCGTTACGCGTGCGGGCCACCGGATCCGGTGTGCAATTTGTCACTTTTCCTAAATTCTGTCTGCGCGTGTTAACTCCTCCCTCCTTTAAATGGTCGTCGTCCCGGGGACCTACTCGTTCTACATCCCTCGATTGGTCCCTCGATTTCTTGCGGCGATTGGTCTTCAGGTGGTATTTGCCAATCCACAGGATTGCGCATAGAGAAAGGGGAGAAACGGGAGGCTGAGCCGGTTGCTATGGGCAGTGACGTTTACTACTGTCATAGCCGACAGCAGGTTTTTTCAGTGAGCTCCCCAGCTGGTTTATGAACCAGGTTCAGAGTACGCTTGTCAGAGTACGCTAACAGGTAAGTTCCGGATACCTTTTGTTCCCGGCCTTGGTCGTCAGTCACCGTTACGTTGGCATCGTTGATGATTAGGGTTCCGTGGTCCACAATGGTGATTGGATCTAGATGACCCGGGAGCGTGGAGCAGTGCGCGATGGCCCCAGAAACTATCTGCTGAGCACATGTGCCGTTTTTTAGTTCCTTGCAGAATGCGGCACCTACTTGCAGTCACCGATATTGAGGTTCTGTGTTGGGCATTCGGCAACTAAATTTCCGCTCTCGAAGTTCAGGATTCTATTATGGCGTTGAACCGGGTAGACCGTTATTCTCTTACATACGAGCTTAGGATTAGGAAATTTAATGAGAAAGTGCAGAATGTCAGAATTTTGAAAAACACTTATGCTAGATACTTCTAATATTTCTACCAAACTAATATTAATATTAATAGGCTGTTTGTCTCTGAATTCGCTTACGTCGGCACCATTCAGAATAGCTGGGCTTACAATATTTAATTTTGCTAGGGTTAGGCCCATCTGGATGTTTTCTAGGTCTGTAATGATTATTCTATTCTTTGCTAAGATGATTTCTAACAACGTGTCAACGTGTCTTTCTAACAAACACGTCTAACGTGTTTTAGCGAGCTCATTTAGACGTTCTTGAAATTTTATATTTAATTCTGTCTGACCCTCGTCTGCCCTCATTAACCGGTTCTGATTAAATCTTACCTGCTCCCAATCATTAAAGTCAGGCGTACCTGCAATAACCTTGAGAGCCGTCCCAATTAAATTAATACTTCTAGTAGCCCTGTAGTGGAACTTAAGGGTGGTCACCAACTTGCGAATATGTCTAAGGTCCGTTTCAATGACTGGTGTTCTGTGGTCGTCTGTGAATGTCTTTGTCTTTGCTTCTGTCTGGTCTGCGTAGTCCTCGTAGGTCGTCATGTTCGTTGCGTGCTGTAGGTATCCGTAATTCTCCCAGATTACAATGTCATTGTCTTCAATGGGGATATAGTCCGCGTTCGTGTAATCGATTAGTTTTAGTGTCGCGTCCGTCCTAATAGCCGTTAGTATGAAAATTAAAAAATATTTCTGTAACCTAGAAAGAATAAAGAAAGGAACAAAGGGGGAGGTCAAAATCTTGTGAGGACGATTAACGTAGATTGTCCTTGTGGACCACCCTCCCTTTAATAAGGACCGTGGTCTCCAGGTCTGCATCAATAACCTCTTCTGAGCACAGTGGTGTAAGCTTATTCCCCAGGCGTTTGTTTGCTTTCAGGAAAACCTTATCGCCCACGTGGTAAGTTTTATGAGTCCTATCTTTGTTTACGTGTTCGAGGGTTTTCTCCTGAGCCTGTTGAATTTTTTTTGATAATTACTGCCTCGAATTCTGCGGATTTTGAGTGTAAAATGTCTATGGGTTTTTCGTTAGTCACCGAGTGAATTGATTTATTGTATTTATTAGTTGCAAGAAGAATTATTTCGGTGGTTTCAACTAATTTGTTCTCTAACTTCAAACATCGTGCTATTCCGAGGTGCTTGAGGTTTGAGGTGCTGTGTAGAGATGGTGCGTTAGAAACGGTAATGTTATAGTTGTTCAGAAGAATGGATTTTTTAGTCTCGGAGTTTAGGGATTTCTCGTTATCGCAGTAGATCGTTTTCGTTTCAGAATTCGTATATCCCATTATTTATTGAGAAAGCCGTCTTCTGCCGGTCTCTCTCTGCCAGCTCTATTTGGTGGAAGCCGTCTTTAAAATCGAGTGTTGTAAAAAACTTTGACTCGTAATATTGTCGTAATCGCAGGGATAGGCTATCTAGACTTTATCGACTTTATAGACTTTATAGACTTTATCTAAAGTCGATAACGAGTCTCTTCTTCTTGACCCCGTTCTGGTCGGTTCCTTTTTTGTCAACAACCCACGTTGGGTTATTATAAGGAGACTTGGGTGGCCTTATTACGCCGTCCGCTAGAAGTTGTTTAACCTCTGCTTTGACGAATTCAGTTACACCCATGGGGTGCGGGTACGACTTTGAGTACACCGGCTGCCCATCTGTTTTAATTGTAGCAACAGTATTTATTTTAAAAGGAAGTGCTAGTCTGGATCAGCGAAGGCTTTGTAATTTTCGCCTATCATTTTGTCAAAGGCAGCTTATACCGTGGGGGGAACGTCCTCGTCATCTATTTTGATGAAGTTGACATTTTCTGCCTTAGCGAACTGGATCTTTTCAAATCCATTATTAGTGTGGAAAATATTTGCAGTAAAATCGAGTTTCGCATTCACTTGTTTAAGAAAGTCGAGACCAATAATACAGTCAAAATCTTTCAGAACTTTAAAAAAGAAAAATTGTGATTTAACATTAAATATGGAAGCAAAACATTTCTTCTCGATTTTTGTAAAGCCGTGGATTGACTTTACGTTAAATGGGGTGTCTACAGCCATGACGCCTTTCAGCCCCGGGAGTGGAGTAATATAATTTTTTTAAGGTACCTGTATCGATTAAAAGCTTTATTTCTCTTCCCGCCAGCGTACGCGTAATGTACGGGAGTAGGGACTTTACCCTAAAAAATTAATAGAGTCCTCTGCGTCCAGGTCATCCTCTATTTGTAGTCTCGTAGTCTACGGAATCGTAGTCTTCTTCGCCGGACTGCTCCTCGGGCATAAAGTTGATTTTCTGTTGGGTCCTTGTCGATTGCCCTGCTACCCATGCCGAAGGCTGTCTAAAACGGGATGAGGTATCCACATCCATTGGCTCCGCCCTTGTTTGTTTCTGGGCGTTTCCCGTATTACTATATGGTCTTTGTATAAAAGAACCGGGGTCTTTTCCATTGCCTCCAAATTTCGACTTTGTTCTTGGTCTGTGGACCAATTCTTCCAACCCGCTTGTCGCTGGTTGTTTGGTTTACTCACTTTTTCCTCGCTGTGTCGAGCAAAACTAGCCGCAAAAACACTTCTTTCGATGCTTGATTCGGCTTCTTGGGCCAAAGCCAATGCCGATGGCAAATCTTGTGGTTGCGCGGGAAATACGGCCATCTTTAATGATTTTTTTAGGCTAGATACGAACGCATGCAGGGAGTCGTTCCTGAATTTTTGTTTCAGAAACGTGCCAGTATGGCATGGAAATTTAACACTGTATTATATGAAGACAATGCAGCGGACGCTGGTCCTCTTACTTTGTTTCTGAGGAATGCGACTGCTTGATAGAATCGACTGCTGCCCTCGTAAGGCTTGAATACCCTGAATGCTGCTGTGGCAGCCTGCTTCCAGGAGACGTAATTCTCCTGTTTCCCTTTAAATTCTGGGACGGATTTTACTATATATAGAGGTTCGGAACATTCTATTCCTGGTTCAATTTTGATCTCCTGATACGTTTTGATTTCTGGGGCTTTGATTTTTAATGAGTTTATTTCTGCCATCAATGTGGCTACCTTCTTATCAAATTCTCGTTGTTGCCTTTCGAGTGCGCCTTTTATGACGTTCTCGATGGCTAGAAGCTGTTAATGAGACATTTCTCTTGTTTGACTGGAAAATTCAGAGGTTCTAGTTTCAAGGACGCTCCCTCGAACGATGGTGTTAGTTGCGGTCCTACTGGTCGATGGATAAAAGTCCTCTTGGAGAGCCCTTGACCCCCGAGATTTCCTATACTCTTCTAAAAGTTCTTCGTCCGACGACGCGTAGTTTCCCGTGGACATGGGTCAAAATTAATAATAACAAGAAAGGAAAGCTAACTTCGGGCGGAGCCCTTGCAGCCCTTGCAGCTAAAACAGGATATATATCGCTAAAATCGGATATAGTTGACCGATTCTTATGGGAATATCATAATATAACCAATAAATTACAAGACAAAATCTAAAAAAAATTCCAAACTTCTATCTTGAAGAACCCCAAAGTTGGTATTTTTACCAAATACCATTTCCGATCGTTCAGTTATAAGGCAGCTATAAGATATAGTCGGCCGATCCATATGAAACTTGATAAGTCGTATTATTTTTCCAAAAATAGAATTCATAGAAAATCCCAACTTTCTAGCTCGAAAAACACTGAAGTTATGCCATTTCCGATCAATCAGTTATATGGCAGATATAGAATATAGTCGGCTGATCCTTATAAAATTTGGTACGTCGTATTATTTTGCCAAAGATAGCATTCGTATAAAATCTGATGTAATCTCTGTAACTCTAAAAACACCAAAGCTATACCATTTCCGATCAATCAGCTATATGGCAGCTATAAGATATAGTAGGCCGATCCCGGCCGTTCCGACTTATATACTGCGTGCAAAGAAAAGAAGGGTGTGTGCAAAGTTTCAAGACGATAGCTTTAAAACTGAGAGACTAGTTTGCGTAGAAACAGACAGACGGACATGCTCATATCAACTCAGGAGGTGATCCTGATCAAGAATATATATACTTTATAGGGTCGGAGATGTCTCCTTCACTGCGTTGCACACTTTTGGACAAAATTATAATACCCTCTGAAAGGGTATAAAAATTGCTGCGGGTTTTTAGAGAAGAAAAAAAAAACAAAATGTACTTATTTTTTAAATCATGTATTTCCTATTGTATTAATTTTTTATTTTTTATTTCTCTTGCACAATATGTTTGACAAGTTTTAGCCTTTTAGGAAAAGTGAACAAAAGATTTTTAAGAGGAGAAAAGAAAATCAAAATATATATATTTTCCCTTTTGTTTTTTTTAATCATTTAGTTTTTACAGGCCTAGCTAATCCTTTTTATTTGTTTAAAAAACTTTTTATTTTCTGTATTATTTTTCTTGCACGAACAGACAAACAAACAGCCTACATACATTTTCTTATATTTATTTATTAAGATATGCTGCAAGTTGCCCTCGGCTTTCCTTCGCTTCAGCTTGTTGATTCCCACGGAGGGGGGCGAGGGTTACCCTACAGCTTCCTTTACTTTAGTTGCTTCCACGGAGGGGGGCGAGGGGTATCCCTACAGCTCCCTTTACTTGGATTATTCCCGCGGAGGGGGGCGAGGGTTGTCCCTACAGCTCCCTTTTCCCCTTTTTCACTGTTTCGTTGGTTTTTTGAGTTTTGTGCAAGATTTAACTGAATAAAATCTTGCATATAATTTTTTGTTTTAGAACTTTTCGTTTTTGTTTTTATACCCTTGCAGAGGGTATTATAATTTTGTCCAAAAGTGTGCAACGCAGTGAAGGAGACATCTCCGACCCTATAAAGTATATATATTCTTGATCAGGATCACCTCTTGAGTTGATATGAGCATGTCCGTCTGTCCGTCTGTCTGTCCGTTTCTACGCGAACTAGTCTCTCAGTTTTTAAGCTATCGTCTTGAAACTTTGCACACACCCTTCTTTCCTTTGTACGCAGTATATAAGTCGGAACGGGCGGGATCGGCCGACTATATCCTATAGCTGCCATATAACTGATTGATCGGAAATGGTATAACATTGGTGTTTTTAGAGTTCAGATTTTGTACGAATGCTACTTTTGGCAAAATAATACGACCCACCAAATTTCATAAGGATCGGCCGACTATATCTTATAGCTGCCATATAACTGATTGATCGGAAATGCTATAACTTCGGTGTTTCGGTGCTAGGCCGGTGCAATTATTGGTGTGTGAGTTTTTCAGATATACTTTATTAATCATTTGTTTCACTCAATCCCCTTAGGGTCTGGCTACTGACAAAGAAAAAATAAAATATAACGCTAGCTAAGGCTGCGGAGTTCTACTTAAGACTCAATTAAAATACTACCCGGGCTGTACTTCAAACCCTTCGTTGGGCTGCGGCGCAGTTGCCCAATTGCAGTGTCAGCATTCCGTATCCGGCCAGCAACGATCACTTGTTGCGCAAGTGCCCGAGCCGGTCCGCGGACAGTTGCCCTGCGTAGTTGGAATGCGTAGTCAGCACCTTTTTCTTTACGCGTGTGGGCCACCGGATCCGGTGTGAAGTTTGGCACTTTTCCTAAATTCTGTCTGCGCGTGTTAACTTGTATGTACACAGGGTTTGAAAAGCTACGCTACTCCCTTAGTTTTTCGTTTTTCGCTTGCTACCGCTCTCGCTTTTTCCCAGAGCGGGAGCAGAGCCGTAGCAGAAAAAAGAAAATTGTCTGCTCTGCTCTGCTCCGAGCTACGAAAAGTTCAAAGCTATAACCAAAGATTATAAAGTACATAGATGGGACATCAGGGCCCAAAACGGTCAACTTTTTTCGTCGAGCTTGTTGGTGAGGGGGGAACGCACATACATACGATTCTATTTTTAGAACTCGTTACTTGTATGCGTAAAAAAAGAGGGTGCGCCTTTGTATGTATGTGTGACTGCTCGCAAGACGGCGTACAAATTTTTGGGCTTCCAATTTTAATTTTCAATTTCTTGTTTCTGTTTCCAATGGGCCGATGTGGTAGTCAGTACAATGTGGTAGTCAAACAAATAGTATTTTTAGTCGCTGCAGGTTAAGACGGGCTCGTAGCGTAATGCATAGAGTAGTTACTTTATGTGCAATATTTTTGTGTTCAAATCCTAGTAAGGATTTCTAACTTTTTCTTTCTTTTATTTATTTTTTTTTTAATTTTTCTTTATTTGTAGTTTTAATGAAAATTTACTAGCATGTCCGGCTAATAAAATTTCAAGGGAGTCCCTCCGGAATTTTGTCATCCGACACGTCCGTCACTTATTTTTACAAAAATTGTAATAGAATGCAATTAAAAATAATAATAATAAAATAAATATGAAAAGGAAAAAAAATATATTAGTAAGAAAATTAAAGTAAAAAAAAATAAAAGAAAATATAAAAAAAATCATAAAACTGAAACGTTTTAAAAGTTTTAATCACCGCCCAGTAACAAAATCGAACCCAGGACCCGAAGGATAAGGATCGCGCGCTTTCCATCTAGGCTACCCTCGAAGTTGATCTAACGGTACTTAAAGTTGGTATTAAAGAAAATGCAAGGATCCATAGTAAAATCCGAGCTGAAGAGTAAAGATAGTAGAAGATATTTCTGATCTCTTTGCTCTCACACTATTCGATTTGAACGTTTCAAACTCTCATTGTTCCAAAAATGTTACTTTCTAAAAATAGAATTCTCTCTTTCTCTCTCTCATCTGCCAGCCGTTTGTCGTGGAACCCGCTCTCAAATATTTTCATTTTACAGCGGGTTCCACGACTCGGCCTGCCTATATGCCGTAGAACCCGCATTCATAAGGATTTTTACAGCGGGTTCCACTACGAACTGAGGCGATTTTAGGGTGATTTTAAAATTTTGTATTTTTCTTGATTGGATTATAAATTTTGACAAAACGTTTAAAACAATAAAAATATAATATAAATAGATTTAAAATAAAAAAAAAATTGGCTTCCCGTGCCTGATTTGAACTCATTTTACTCTGCACATCAGCCAAGCACTCTACCACTAGGCTATCCCTCAATCGTTGCCGCGCGAAAAATTTCTCAAACTTAACTAGTCGCGCAATGGAACCCGCTCGTTCCAGCGGGTTCCAGCGCTGGAACCCGCCTTAGAAAATTTTTCTTTGTATGAGATGTCCCATCTATGTACTTTATAATCTTTGCTATAACTATAGCAAAGCAGAACAAAATATTCTGTGCTCCTCGTAGCCGTAGCCGTTGCCAAAAATCTAATATATATGATGAAAATAATGAAAATATTTAAAAAAGGACAACAAGTTTGTTTACCTAAAGTAATTTTATGTTTTATTATAATTATGACAGCATAATTTATAGCGACTCAATCCGAATCTGAAGAAAGAATTCATGGCCAAAATGGCATTTAATGTATCTATCTCTAACGGTTCGAAACGGTTCCTAATTTTGGTTTTGACCGAGGCCAAATCATGGCCAAAATGGCATTTAATGTATCTATCTCTAACGCTTCTAAACGGTTCCTAATTTTGGTTTTGACCGAGTTTACTTGGCTAAAAACTCTCTCTACCTCAGCATTTGACCATGGCAATGAAAGCATGCTGAGAGCAAATTTCACTAGGTCCTCATAGGGGTTGCTGCCTGCAAAATCCCGCAAAATACCTCTTCACTTCTGACCAAAATTTTAAAGTATTTCAATATTTTCAATATTGTTTTGCTTTTAATCTCAGAATGTATTGAAAATACATTTAAAATAGGCAATTAATATTAAAAATTGATATTAGATTTATAAAAAGACAGATTTCCGGATGAAAAATCTAAAAAAGGACAGATTTCAGGTATGCGGATAGTTTTCAATTTTTTCCGGATGAAGCGTTAAAAACAGGACAGATCTGTCCGGAAAAAGGACAAATTGACATCACTGGTGTGCATCCGATCTGAATGAGTGATATACAAAATGAAAGGTATTATTTTCATTAGCCCTTTTTTATCCAAACATGTGTCAACAGTCGTTTCATTTAGAAGTATGTTTGTTTATGAAAGGTGAGAAACAATTTTTCTACAATTTGTTTGAAATTTTTTAAGCTTGCGCTAAAAAAACTTTCAAATAAAACAAGAAAGGAAAGCTATCTTCGGGAGCCGAAGTTGATATACCCTTGCAGTTAAAACCGGATATATATCGCAAACATCGGATAAAGTTAGCCGATCCTTATGAGAATATCATAATATAACCAATTTATTACTATAAACAAGAAAGGAAAGCTAACTTTGGGCGGAGCCGAAGTTGATATACCCTCGCAGTTAAATACCGGATATACATCGGTAAAATAGGATGAAGTAGGCCGATCCTTATGAGAATATCATAACATGACCAATATTACGATAAGAAATGTAAAAAAAAAGTCCCAAGCTTCTATCTTTAAGAACACCAAAGTTGGTATTTTTACCAAATACCATTTCCGATCGATCAGTTATATGGCAGCTATAAGACATAGTCGGCCGTTCCGACTTATATACTGCGTGCAAAGGAAAGAAGGGTGTGTGCAAAGTTTAAAACTGAGAGACTAGTTTGCGTAGAGACAGACAGACAGACGGACATGCTTATATCAACTCAGAAGGTGATCCTGATCAAGAATATATATACTTTATAGGGTCGGAGATGTCTCCTTCACTGCGTTGCACACTTTTGGACAAAATTATAATACCCTCTGCAAGGGTATAAAAACAAAGTAAAAATGTTTTTTCATGGCTTTAACGATTTTATTTGTGTTGCGTTTGAAAATAGCCTTTGGGCTTATCTTATGAGATAACGTAATTTTTGTGATAGTGCTTATATATGGGATATTCAGCTAACTCCCCTAACCCAGTGTACAGATGTCAAGCTTAGAGTTATAATGTTATATTGTTGTGGCCGATAAATAAGTCGGACTAGTAATGCCACCTATTCGGGCATGGTAGGCCCTAGTGATGCCACCTAGTCGGACAAGATCTGCCTATGGATGCCACCGGGTAATATAATATATAGTCGTTTCATTTAGAAGTATGTTTGTTTATGAAAGGTGAGAAACAATTTTTCTACAATTTGTTTGAAATTTTTTAAGCTTGCGCTAAAAAAACTTTCAAATAAAACAAGAAAGGAAAGCTATCTTCGGGAGCCGAAGTTGATATACCCTTGCAGTTAAAACCGGATATATATCGCAAACATCGGATAAAGTTGGCCGATCCTTATGAGAATATCATAATATAACCAATTTATTACAATAAACAAGAAAGGAAAGCTAACTTTGGGCGGAGCCGAAGTTGATATACCCTTGCAGTTAAATACCGGATATACATCGGTAAAATAGGATAAAGTAGGCCGATCCTTATGAGAATATCATAACATGACCAATATTACGATAAGAAATGTAAAAAAAAGTCCCAAGCTTCTATCTTTAAGAACACCAAAGTTGGTATTTTTACCAAATACCATTTCCGATCGTTCAGTTATATGGCAGCTATAAGACATAGTCGGCCGTTCCGACTTATATACTGCGTGCAAAGGAAAGAAGGGTGTGTGCAAAGTTTCAAGACGATAGCTTTAAAACTGAGAGACTAGTTTGCGTAGAGACAGACAGACAGACGGACATGCTTATATCAACTCAGGAGGTGATTCTGATCAAGAATATATATACTTTATAGGGTCGGAGATGTCTCCTTCACTGCGTTGCACACTTTTGACCAAAATTATAATACCCTCTGCAAGGGTATAAAAACGTTTGCTTTAACCAATGATTAAAACGTTTTTTAAATATCTAATTCACTTTCGTAAAGATAGTAGAAACAAAAACAAAGTAAAAATGTTTTGTCATGGCTTTAACGATTTTATTTGTGTTGCGTTTGAAAATAGCCTTTGGGCTTATCTTATGAGATACCGTAATTTTTGTGATAGTGCTTATATATGGGATATTTAGCTAACTCCCCTAACCCAGTGTACAGATGTCAAGCTTAGAGTTATAATGTTATATTGTTCTGGCCGATAAATAAGTCAGACTAGTAATGCCACCTATTCGGGCATGGTAGGCCCTAGTGATGCCACCTAGTCGGACAAGATCTGCCTAGGGATGCCACCGGGTAATATATAGGGAAATTTGGGGTATTTTTTTGAAGGGGTTGTTGACCCGGGACGGTTCATGTATGGAATAACGGGCCTATCCGAATGACCGTTCCGGGGCCCAAGAGAACTGGGAAAATTAGAAAGGCAAGTGTCGAGTAGTGCAGGCGACAAAGTCACCTAAATATACAAAAAGTTTAAAATGTGAAAAAAAGACGCAAAGCCTAATTAGAAAAAAAAAATAATAAAAGAGGAAAAATTAAACCAATAAAACAAAAAAAAGGATAGTTCCGGCCAAGAATTTCGAAGGAAGAGACGGAGACGGGAGGCAGGATCGGCAGAAAATATAGGTAAGAGGTCGGTCCAGGAAGAAGAGCCATGGCTAATGGATTGCTTCTTTCCAGACCGACCAGACCCATTTATCCTGACAAGGAAGCCAGGCCTGAAAAGAAAAAATTTGGCCTGGCGATTTTGTTGTTTGAATTTTTCCGGCATTGCCGTCATTTCCGTTTTCGTCGGTTCCTCCACACGGTTTTATTTCTGCGGGCCATCGACGGCGCATGCGCGGCCCGCCTGAATAAAAAAAAATTGGAAAATTAAACTGAGGCCAGAACTCCTGAACGAGGACATCCCTTCAGGAGGATCCCTCACATATAATTAGTTCGACGACTGCAAAAAAAAAGGAAATCCCGCCATCGACTCCCCGATTATTATTTTTTTTGTTTTTTTTATATAGTAGTATTTATTTTATCGTGTATGTGTGTGTTAATTATTATTTTTTTGTAACACTTTTTTTTTTATTTATATGGTTTGTACCTAATTATAAGTCCCATTTGATTTTCATTTATTTTTCAATACAATTTGTGAGTTCCGGTAGCGGCTGTGGAAGCTGGCAGATCTCATTTCCCTCCAATGTGTGGTTGTCCCAAATCCCAAGAGAGCTCTCCTAGGTAGGTAAAATTTCAAACATTACTCCCCGCGTGGTGGGACAAAATTAGAAAAGGGAAACGCTTGACAGCAAAACAAGAGCTCCAGAACGGATTTCAAATGTTAAATATTAGCTTAAAAATAAAGAATTGAGAAATAAAAAAGAATATTGAGTAGAGCGATACGGAAGGGGGCATGAGGAAGGGGTAATGGGAAAGTAGAGGGGGGATCGGGTGTATGAAATAGGGGCGGACGCGAGAAAAGGACAGCGTTCCGCTAAGGATGGGAGGGAAGGCCAATGAAACTCCAAGTCAACAGGAGTATTAAAAAAATCAATGATTCCATAGGGTAAGCATAAATGTTACGTGTGTTAGTATTAGGAGTCTTAAATTTGAATGTTGTGGGAGTTTCAGTGTTGAGTAACGCCCGATAGACCTCTGTGTTTTTAGGATTAATTTATTGTTAACGGTCTGATGGGAAGGGTCAGGCAAGCCACGGCCCTGGATGAGCTAGCCGGATGAGCCAGACCCATGCCGATAGGGAGACCGTCGGACCCGAAGTGGTCATAACAATATACATACATATACATACATACATGTTATGCATGTATGTATACATTACATTAGAGGTCTGCAGAATTACATTCTTATTGACTTTTCCATAGAATACATTCGAATGGAATAGAATGAATGAGTGCAAGAGACAACGACTTGAGTGAGTAATTAGAACGACTAACTGAAGTTGGTCACATCGTGAATACGACTCATCCCGCGTATTCGTGTTTCACCCAATCAAATTTTGCATGTTAGTGCTTGCTCGTGTTGAGCACTCCAACACGACAACACAAAGAAAAAAATTTGACTTTGAAATTTTTCTTTACTGCACTATTTTTTACACTATTTTTCTACAATTCCTCAGCAGGAATTGGCAAATCTGTGTACAACCCTTACGATCACATTGTTTCTTTGAACTTGACGATAAAAAAGAAAAAAATAAATAGAGAGTCGACTACAAATTCACGAAGCGATTCGTAAAAGCGAATTATAACAGTGACAGGTCTACTTGGTCAACTAAAAACACTTTCTCCGAGCACATTGTTTGAAACTCAGAAAAGACTTCGCAGCATAGATCAATTACTGCATTCTTTGATGATTACTACCTGCTAGCTACGAGTTGAGTTTCTCTTTTGTTGGCCGTCATGTCTATTTTGCATCATATCTAAATAGCACCGTAACACATATCCTCATTTGGAACGACGTGAATCTCTAAGAAAAACGGAATCTCTTCAATCATGACTTGAATCGTCAAAATCCTAACTATTCGGCATTCTCCTGTAATGCTGTAAACTTACTTCTGGATTGGATTTTAGTTTGATCCTTTCTGACCCTTTCCGCAACGAAATCAAATAAGGCCTCCCAGTCTCTCTTTAGATAATTTGGATCCCCGCAATTACAACAGTTTTGGACAGATCCGGATTTTAATTTGACCTTTAAATCCTAAAATTTTTTTTATAGGTGGTTCAAACTTATTTTGAGTCTTAGAAAAACTTCGTACCTTTTGATAAATTTCCATTCGACATATGCAGAGCACGAACCTTTTAGGGTCTCTACTCTATAACATCTCTTTACTGACCTTAAAATTTAAAATCTAGTATTTTAATTTTCCTTACTAACTACTCTTAACAAATAACAAATATCTTAATAAATACTAATAACTCGTTTCTCGATCGCCCCTCGGTCGTCTGTGCCTCTAAGCTTTATCATGAATGCTTGAATGCTAGTTGATGAACTAATTGATGCACAAGCCATTTCAACATTTCTGAAAGACCGCTACAAAAAATTAAAAAGCCTCAAGGTGGATTTTTAAATCTTTGTTACAGGGTTACACACACGATCCATACTCAAGAATTGGACTGACCAAAAATATCTAAAAAGTTTCTGTTAAATAGGTGTCATTGAAATTTTCAGACCATGTTTTAATAACACCAAGCTTAGCTTAATAGCTTTAGGTAATTTGCTGAACACCATCTTTGAAAATTATCCAAATCGGATTGAAGTATATTGAGCACTAAAGTATTTATATTGAAGACAACAGCTAACGTCATCATCGTACACGACCTCGGTCGTTTGGCCCTCTAAGCTTTGTTATGAATGCAGGAATGCTTACAGGTGCACTAATTAGTGCACGAGCCATTTTCTCAATTCTGAAAGACCGAGAAAAATAAATACATCAGAACCAGTGTGTTAGTTAGGGCAAGAGGTAAATCTTCAATGAACAGTAAGGGTCCAAGAGTGCTTCTTTGCTAGAGTGCTAGACGTCTAGACAACTAGGCGTAAACGTCTTTAATAGAGACACTCTGGGTTCATTCTATTAAGTATCTCGAAATCCAATTAGGGATCAGTTGGGAATCCCAAAAGAATCCCTTCCCCGTTCCCTTAAAAGAAGCAAGTGGTAACAGAATGAAATGATTTACTTAAGGGGGGACATCTGAGTAACAGGCGCGAAAACAGCGGATTTTCTGGAATTTAAAAAAAAAAATGGTCCATGGCCGAACACCTAACGTCCTTAATTTTTGATCTAGAACAAAAAAACAAGTTTGGTTAGTTTCTGTACATCAACGGCTATCGACACACGTAGGATTTTTTCGATATATTAATTTTTTGCAAAATGGTGAGTGATTAAAAAAAATTTTCAATTTTCACGAACAAAAAACGTTACAAAATTGTTGATAAAAAAAAGTAAGCAATATAAAAAAAAAGGTAGTGGTGGTAGTGAAATTATTACGCTACAAAGGTGTTGCAAATGTGGATTAAATTTTAAAAAAACCGAAAATTGAGAAATACCTCTTTAGTTTGCAGTGTCTGATTTCTCCCCTGAGAAATGCAAAGTAATGAAGATTCCTTCCATGTGACGGAAATATTGAAGTTTTTTTAGAGGTAGATTGAAGAGTTTAAGAAGAGGTTTGCACAGGGCTCGGCGCAGATCTTCAAAACACAGCCTGCCCCGATAAAGCCTGCAGGAAATTTAAAGTGAAATTAAATCAAATTTCGAAATTAAGTTATTTAGTATCACAAAGTAAGCCTTACGAAAGAAACGAACTTTATGAGTTTTGAGTGGAGACGTAAAGTCGATAGATATATTAGTTTCGATTGAAACCACAAAAGTGGGATGATATGGGTTAGAAGAGAGCAAGGTTCTGGAAAGCGTAATTCCATCGGGATTTAAAACGAAACACACGTCAAGCAGTTGAAGTAATGCATTTTTTACATACTATACATTTGACTGAGTTACATGTCAAACATGTCCGCGGTGAAGTCGCAATAAGTTATAAGTGATAAAAATGATAAATTGTCAAGGAAGAGATGGAAGGTTCACTAACACTGGAAATGGAAATTTTTTTCATTGCTGTAATAGACTGCTGTTTTTGGGGTAAAATGTTGTTCATCAAAAACAGGGTAAACAAATATTTTAACAAATCAGCACAGGCATACGAACCTCAAAAGAAGATGTGTGCTTAAGATATTTAAATTATTATTTTTCTGTCTTTCACCTTTAACATATATCGGCTTTCGTTTTGACTTTAATGTTAGCCAAGATATCAATCTCCATAGTATTAGGGCAAATCGAGACACAAATATATATTTTGATGGAGAGATCACCTATTGGGGTTTTGATGTCACAGGTACGCAAGCTCCAACATCAGTCGGTACCGGGGGTCCGGACGTTTACCCTTTGGTTGATCCGGGGGTTATATTCTATCGGATCTTAAAGATCCAATAAACTGAAATATTTTGAAGAGTAATTATTCTTTGTTTCATTCTTTTTTTGCTTTGGGGTAGCCAGAGACATGAGAGTTGGTCATTCATTTTTCGAAAACCAGTGATCAACATTTTAAATCAGATCGTAGTCTGTATTATAAATTATCTTACCACCAATACAGAAGACCAGTCGAAGACTTTGCATGTGCAACTTTTTACGTTTTACAACGTCAGCTGGGATAAAGAAGTTGTCTTACTTAAGTAAGCACACCAGCTTATGTACCATCATAATTTGAAAAACAATGTACCTGGAATCAATGTACCAAATGGCAACAAGCCGGGAGCTTTGGAGAGAGTGCGCAATTGCACTGAAAAATACCACAGCACACGCAAAGCGATAAAAATTTTTTTTTTATTTATTTTGAATATAAAGTTGGTTCAAACAGGCTTACAACGAAATTAGGATTAAATAGCAGTGCGGAAAAAAATTAATGAAAAAACTGAAGTAGGATAAACTTATGCAGGCGATTCTCTAAGATTAGCAGTATTTTTGATATTTAATAGAGTTGGCTCCTTATAATTAGACCTGATTACCCGTATTTATACTGTAACCGTTTTATAACGTGCTCGACATAACTTGAATTTATTACTAATGCTGTTACCTTTTCTTTCGCTGCACCTTTTTGATTCTTTCGCAGTCTTTTTAAGACAAATTTTCTAGATTGGAATACCCATAATAATAGTACTAAATATAGGCTACTCTTCAGGTAGCCCCCGAAAGGTAATTTTCCTTTATTTGAATTTACCCCGGGGGTGAACAAAACGCACACATGTTTAAAATTTGAGTGTGAAAGCAGCAATAAACAATGATAGCAGAGCGATCACGGAGGGGAAAAACGTAGTATTTTATTTTCCGTTAATTCAAAAGTTCAAATAGGCGGTAAAATAGTGGATTTTATATTATAAAAAGATTTTCTAGCAACAGTTCTTAAACAAATGAAAAACTACGCTTCCCTACCTATATTTTCTATGAAGAAAACTTGTCTATTCGTGACTTCCCACGCAAAACCGGAATGTTATGCACGGCTGATCCAAGAAACAGCGCCAAGGTAAGTTCTTTGTGTAGAGGATGTTGTCCTGTACGAAAGCGTCAATGGATGCACTGCTATTAGGAAAAGCAGCGAATTTCTTATCAAGATTCTCTAATTGAAATCATGATTGCCATCGGAAACACATATAAACAAATATGCATAGTATGTCTTCCATATCGCTATCGAATATCGCTATTTTCGACGGGGGCTTGGCGATCTTGTATCCCTTTGCCCCTTAGCTTTGCACTCGGTGCATTCTCCATTTTTCCTCTAAAATTTTTACCACTGCGCGTTTTTACCGTTAGATAGCTATCAACCGGGGTAGCAAGACTTATTTTGTAAATTTCATTATCTTTTGGCGTGAACAAATTTTTGAATTTAATAAAAATATTGGCTGACGGTCATGAAATTTTTAAAATACTTAAGTAGAACATTCAATAGGCCTAGCAGGCCGAGGTCCCACAAAAAATTTATTGCCTTATTATTTTTGTTGTGGTTAATTTGTCGTCGTTTATTTATTGCTCACATTACATTTGACACAAAACCAAAGAATGGGTATTTTTGTACCCTGCAAAGGGTATTATAATTTTGGTCAAAAGTTTGCAACGCAGTGAAGGAGACATCTCCGACCCTATAAAATAATACGACATGCAAAATTTCATAAGGATCGGCCGACTATATCTATAGCTTATATCTTAAATGACCCAACATTCGTGTTTTTGAAGATAGAAAGTTGAAACTTAGTACAGATTCTATTTTTGGTCACTTGATCTAACCTACCAAATTTCATCGGCCGACTATATCTTGGAAATGGTATTTGGTAGAAATAATATTTACCCGGATATGGTAATACCAATTTTGGTATTTTTTTGAATAGAAGCATGGGACTTTGTTTTAGTTTTTTTTATTGTAATTAATTGGTTATATTATGATATATTATGATATTATGATATGATGATAATCTCATAAGGATCGGCCAACTATATCCGATGTTTGCGATATATATCCGGTTTTAACTGCAAGGGTATATCAACTTCGACTCCGCCCGAAGTTAGCTTTCCTTTCTTGTTGGTTTTAACTTTGCTTTTATTTATTGAATCTTCTCTTAATTTGAGACTAACAATAAGTTTAAGAATTTTAACATTATAATTTATCTAACAGTATACTAAGAATGCATTCTGGCTGCTCGTCTCTCAAATCGGTTGCCAAATGGGTAAATCATTGCGACGAAGACGTGATTGGTTGCTCAACCTTGTTAGACCTCTCGCCAGGTGGTAAGGATGCAACAGTAGCTTGGTTAAGTACTTTTCCTTCTGTTCTGTGATCACTTCTTTGACTGGAAAAATGTTTAAATCGCTATGTTTGTTTTCATTGCGTACGTACTACGGTGCCCCGTTGATTGTTCTCAAGATCTTCGATTGAGCTCGCTGGTTAATATTGATATTGCTGGCATTCCTACATAACTGGGACATCCATATAGGTTTTAGTACCGAGTTATACGGCAGGACTTTATATTTAAGACTAATGGAAGACCGAGCGCTTATAAGCCATTGAAGGCTGATGGCTTTTAGCTTTAGGTGTGTTCATTTGGCTTCAATGTGCCGGTGCACATGGGAGTCTTCTGTCGAGGTGTACTCCTAGATATGTCATTTCATTTACTTGCGGGAGTAGAGTGTGGTTTAACGAAAGCGGCGGGCAGTTTTGCCTTTTCAGGGTGAACGTAACGTGCTTGCAATTTTGTTCGTTCACTTTAATTCGCCACTCTGATCGACCAGATGAAATGCTAGCTACGCAGCTGGTGTGGTTTTGAATGCAGCATTATGTCGATGTGATTGTAAGAATAGCCCGTATATTCTTTGTACTTGTTGGCAAAAGACTCTGTATGTACCTCAGTTGTGTATTTTCTTCCTGTTAGTGAAGAGCCTGGTCGAGTAATCTTGCTGCTTCCTTGAGGCGTTGCTGGTGATCTGCTCGTTTGCTAATCACGACGCGTGCGGCTCTTTTCTCGTATGAGCTGTTCGATTGGCTGATTGGATTTGTAGTGTTTGTTTGGGTCTACTTCCTTCCCTTGAGGAGTAGAGATTTTATCTGCCGCATACTAATACATTTTCCAGGGCGCCTTCCACCAGTAGCATAACGTCAATATGGTTTTCGGTCAAAAATTGTGACAATTCTAACTAATGCCGTGAAACAACATTGGCGTTCCACATTGATATTCGTAGAGACTGCATAGATTATTTGGACTGTTGTGCTACGATCAGCTGTATTACCATGTTCTGGTTTTGAACAAGTGTTTGCATGGTCGTTTTCATGAATGACATTAGCTCCATCATACTCTGTTGGAGAGTAAGCATCATAGTTTCCGTTTTGCTACGTGGCTGTTCTGGGGCCTGATGAGTTTTTTGTGAATTAGGCTGAATTGTATTTTCTATTCCAAATCGTTAAGCATCGGCATAAGAGAAGCCATTGGTGGTGTTTAGGGGATCGAATGAGGGCCTCGCAGCGTTGGCTAATAAGACGTCTAGCGTAGTTTTTGATGCAATATATACATTCTGTGGATTTTTATTGCGAACCTTGCAAACTCCTTGTACACCACACATCCTCTATAGTTTGCAATATGGTTGCCTCCGCAGCTTTCACTTTTCTTTGCGGTACTGTCTTTCTTGTTTGTAGTTCAGTGTGCGGAGTTGTGGGCGTTCCCGAAGACTACACAGACAACCCGAAGTGTGCAGTCCTAGTGTGTCCATATTGTTGGAAATAAGTGCATTGCACTGAACCGTTGCGTTTATGTGGCTCTTCAACAGTGATTCTCGAATGCAAAAGATATTGCAGCTTGTAAATTGGGTGGACTTCGTTCTTCTTCAGCGACCTGCCTTTTGGATCAAGCTCGACTTTGAAGAGGGGTTGTTGTTTTTTGTCTTTCTTTAGAATGTTTAGCCCTTTTTTCGTAGTCTGTTTAGTCTTTATTTACAATGTTTAGAATGGCGAAGCTCGTTTCTTTAAGGGAGGTTTTTATTTCCACGGTGGTAGCGCCGGTTGCGATACCCTTTTCTACTACTTGTATGCTTTTCAGCTGGTACGTGTAGTAGTTTTTCTTAGCATTCTCCATATATTTGGACACGATTTGGAAGTGCTCTTCTTAGTTAGGCCCTTAATTTCATGGGTAAGCCCTTTGACGAGCGGGAAAACATGAAAGTTTTCCGTATCGTATTGTACCGTTCCCGATCAACGCCACAATTTGGTTTATCATTGCGTTCGAGCTTTTCTCTTTGATATAGATTGGAGCGGGCTTTGGTTTTTTTGGGATGTCTTGGTTGGTTTTCCTTAACCTCCGCCAGTAGGGCAAATCTGTTGGTACTGCCTGGTTCCTTATTTATTGGAACTTATTTATTTAAGAAACACACTAGTTTTTGTTTCAATACCTCACAAATGTTATATAAAGCTTGTCTTTTGCTTTTAGTAGATTGTGGTTCATTGTCTTTTCGCTTATATTGGGTTACGCCAGATTTTTGGTTTGATTATTTTGCAGTTTTCCCGGAGCTCGGGAAAAGCACGTCCCCTCAAATCGGGTTAATCAGGCTGGTTTCGCAATAAATCTTGCATAGTTGTATGCATAAACGATATAAATTCGGTAAGGTTTTATTGTAGGCTGCATATCATAGCTTCAAAAGGGTTTTGTTTGGTTCCTGGTATTCTGATTGCAGAAATGAACTTTTGGAACGACTTTTCAGCTCCTTATTAACTGGGAAACCTCTTTAGTTCGCAGTGTGATTGCCACCGCAGTGGCCGCACATTTTCGATGTGCAGTGCGCGGAGTCAAAAAGCTCTCCACAAACTACACACACCATTTTACCGGGCCATTGTGTTTGTGCGGTTCCCCAACTGTAAATCTGCGGTGCAGCAGGAGTTTTAAGATTGTACATAGCAGAACTGGCAGGCCCTTGCTGCTTTTTAGCTGATAAGTCTAAAAGTTATTTTTATTCTCAGCAAGATATTTCGATAACACTCAAGGGATTTACAAGGGATATTATGTTGAAGTTATCTAATAAGCTCATTTATTTTGTTGACAAGAATATGGCAACTTTTTTCTCATATATAAATAGGCGCAATCTTTCGCTTCCTTTTCTTAACTTCAGTAGACTCGGCCATCTTAACGTCTGATTTTAAATCGGTTAACGTTCATGCGCGTTTCTGTTGCAGCTAGGCTAGCGTTGCCATGGGTTAGTTTGCGTTGAGAATTTAGAATATTTTTAATTGGTTTAAGTTTATGGGCGTTTCTATTGCAGCTAGGCTAGCATTGCCACGGGCTATTTTGGGTTGAGAATTTAGGGGACTCAGCTTCCTTTTATTCTATGTAGCGATCCATACCAGTCTGCGAAGCCGGCTTAATATGTTCATTGTTTTTTTTCTGTTTTTCGGGCACGTATTATTATTTGCACTGTTAGCTGATTATGTCGCTAAACGTGCTATCGATACAGTTGCGGTTGTCGTTGTTGTTATAGTTGCCGCTGTTAAAGAATTTGCGGTGCTAGTTAGTGGGCTCTTTGCCTGCAGAGACATCGATTGTAGCGAGGGGGAGCAAGAACGCGCTCTCTAGCTAAACTGCATGAGAGCAACCGCACGTAGGCTTAAGAATTCGGTCAAGTTTGCATTATTTTCGCTTGTTTTATGTTAAAAGAGAGCCGTCTCTCGTCTGCTTAACTTGACGTTTTATGCGAACGTAATTTAAATCGATTCATTGTAATCAAGGTTGAGTTAATTAGAGTTTTATGTGTTAGTTATTATTAATTATTAATTAGTTATTAATTATTATCAATTTTTTGTTAATTAAATTAGTTAATTATTTAATTAATCAATATAATAATTTGTGACTTTATCGCAGAAAGCGTCTTATCGCATTATTGTAGATATATTAAGCCAGTCACTGCATTTGTATGATTTTATTGAACACTTTTTCCCGGAGCACAATAAATACACGCCGGTATGCGACTAATTATGAATTGGTTCTGAGTTTAAGTATCTGACCTAAAATAATGTTACACTTAACGCAAGCCTTCAACGTGATAACTGTTTGCATCATATCTGTAACGCAATTTCGCCAGTACATGGCTGGATTAAATATGAAAAATTCATGTTAAAACAAGTATAAACAGTGAGTGTTTAGGTGAGGGGCCGTTGTGCCGCTTAGCTGAACTTAAGAGCGCATCCTCGCTGAAAAGCGCACCAATTATTAATAATTTAATTATCAACCTTCTATCCGAATAGAGCCGCGGTTTCTATTACACCTTTCCGGCTTCGGGATAAATAAATCCAATTAATTAAAGATTAAGGTTTCAACTCCACCCTTCCATAATAATTAAATCCGAAAATTAGTCAAAAATTAATTATTATTAATTATTTATTTTCTTTTTTTTCGTATTAAATCCAAGCCACGGTCAAGTCCACCTATCCGGCTCCGCAAATGCGAAAATAGTTAAGAATTCAATATCTACGTACGAGCCACACTTGTCGAAATATAAATATATAGACCTTCATCAATTTTTTCCGAACGAGCACGAATTTTCCGGTACTTATCCATTTTCCGTCCATCTAACGCTGCCTCTACTCCGCATCGGGCAACATTCGCCTAGAATCTCAACAAACCTCGTCCCATTTGGTTTTTTTGGGTTCCTGAAGCTTTCTTCCACATTCAAATTGGGCCGCATACGACGATCCTTTCGACATAGGCGCTACTAATTCCCACTTGTGCCTTGTAATCGCATTTCATCCGCGATCTCACAGGTCTAATCACATTAGTCTGACCGGCCACCGCTTCGTACGAGGAACCTATTGCGCAAATTGGATTCTGAACAGCGAATTTGATTCTGAGAATGCCCACGGGAGACGAAAAAAAGCCACGTCCGATCCCAACCATCCGTTTAAACAGATCTCAATCCGCTTCTCCGCGGACGGCTCTTTTAAAGCCTAAGGCGTCCAGTGCCATTCCGTTGCAAAAATGGCTCAAAGTGCGGTCGACGTGGCGCTGAAAAAGTTCATCGCAACAACAGATATAATTAGCCAATTTGAGGCTAACATAAATACTCCGGGCGCCAGAGAAACGGAAGTAGGCTCCCAATACATGTGCGAAGTCCATCGGGACCAAATTCGGGCACTGTGGGAGAAGTGGGGGAAAAGCTATGAGAGCTGCTTCGATTTGCTAGCCGTGTCAGACGACAATGCGGCCACCTCGACAGTGCTGGAATCGAAGTACAGCTACTCTTACTCCAACTAATCGAGGTGTAGTGCCCTGCTTCGAGAGAAAATTGCCTCCCAATCCACTCAGGCTTCCGTCAATATACACACGCCCGCGTCTACAGGCTGCCGGTTACCTCCGGTGGATACCGAGGTCTTCACGGGTGATTATCTTCGGTGGCCCACCTTCAGAGACTTGTTTACGTCCATTTACATGCAAAACTCGCAGCCCACCCCGGTAGAGAAGTTGTTCCACTTACTGTCCAAAACAAGTGGTGACGCCCACGCCATTGTTTCTAAGGCTCCGCTTACCCATGGGCGATTTGTCGCCGCGCGGCAAAGCCTCACAGACCGCTTTGAGAACCGGCTGCTGTTGGTCAACAGCCAGTTGAAGATCCTTTTCAACATCCAGGCTATTTCTCAAGAGTCCGGGGTCGCGCTGAAGGAGCTGCAAACCACCATTCAGAGTTGTCTGACAGCCCTAGAAATGTCCTCCATCAATGTTCAGGCTTGGGACTGCCTCCTGGTATTCATGATTTCCTCAAAGCTCCCCAAAGTCACACTTTCTATGTGGGAGCAATCCATACATAATAAGGCAGAGATTCCAACATGGATGGTATTAAATAATTTCCTGACAGAACGCCATCGCACTCTGAAGGCCATCGACGATGTTAGGCCTAGTGGCTCCGTGCAGTTTCCGCCAAGGTCGGGACTTCCTACTGCCCCTGCTCGGAGGCTTAATTCATACGAAACTCGAGTGGTTCCGGGCCAAAAGGTCTTCTCCTTTGCTATCTCTGTTCGAGGGAGGACCACCCCATTCGGTTATGTCCACGGTTCCTGAAAATGGACGTAAATGGGCGCTCGGACTACATTAAAAGGAAGCAGTTATGTTTGAACTGCTTTGCCCGAGGGCACCAGCAACGAGACTGCACGAGCGCCCATACCTACTTCACATGCCACAGCAGACACCACACCCTCTTGCACCGCGGCAATCCGCCTACGCCGCTTACCGCTACAAGTCCGCCTGCGGCTCAGAGGATCAGTCGAATGTGCAGGTGTGTTTCGCTTCCGGGTCAGGAGCCGTCCTACTGGGCACGGCCCTTATCAACGTGTGTCATTTGGGGTGCACCGTCCAGGCACGAGCACTGATAGACTCAGGGTCCGAAGCGACCTTCATAACGGAACGACTGTTCAACCTTGTCAAGTTTCCCTTCAAGACGATTCACGCACAAGTTGTCGGCCTTAATCAGACCATTTCCGCGCAGTCTACTAAATTGTGCCATTTCTCCATTCGGTCGCCGTCTAGACCCGGGCTACAATTAGAGACTGCGGCTTACGTACTTCCGCAGTTGGCAGGAAATCTGCCATAAAATCCGATTTCGCGAGATCTTCTGAAGGGGCTACCCGACATTCCCCTGGCGGACCCCAACCTCTTTGAGAGCTCCCAAGTCGATGTGTTATTAGGAGCTGACATTCATCCGTCCATTCTCCTCGGTAATGCCAAGGCTAACATCGGCGGGTCGCTTCTCAGTCAGGAGACCATTTTTGGATGGGTGCTGACAGGCCCATTATCTCCAGCCAACCCCCGCAGCGTGTCTGTTTTTCCACACGAGTTGCCCGCAGCTTCGGTGACTCACTGGTTCAGGGTTTCGATTCAGGATGCGAGCACAATTCTGTCTCGACTCCTTCTTCAATTTACACATCGCATCTCGCTGCACGGTGGAAATCAGCTGATGATCCGACTGATCCGGGCCAAATTCTGGATTCCAAGGTCATATTCAGCACGATGTCGCCACGCCCACGCAACGCCCAGTCACTGGAGAGCAGATGTACTCGAGGTATACAATCCTACCGATACCGAGTCTGCAATGGGATCCATCCATTGAAGAAATGTCGGCGCTCTCTACCCCTTAGTGCCGAGAATCGGCTCCAAGCGGTTCTCGTGAACCGGTATCGCTCGAGCTGCCTGGCCCACGAGCATTCCGACGGATTCTGTCGTCGTGGGGACGGCTGTAAGACGTGTGGTCATGATTACCACACGCTGCTGCACCCCGTGACCGAGGAGCACCGGTCACAGAGCGCGGGAGACAGTATACGGGGTGTCTCGCTCTCTCGTCGGCCGTCGTCCGTCAACTCCCGGCGCGGTTCGGTTACTTCTAGGCCTTCGTCCGCCACTTTTCGGCACTCACAAGCCGATCCACGACCATCGACTTCCCGGCGTAGCTGCAGTAACGCATAGCTAGCGACGAGGGATCTGTTGTAACCCGAGCGATTGCAAGGGGGGCGGTATGTTTAGGTGAGGGGCCGTTGTGCCGCTCAGCTGAACTTAAGAGCGCATCCCTGCTGAAAAGCGCACCCGCGCTGAAAAGCTCATCCGTGCTGAAGAGCGTATCCGCGCTCGCCCCTCTAAGCATTCTCCCTCTCTCGTCGGCCGTCGTCGATCGTCCGCTCTGGTTTCTATTTGCGTTTAGCGTTTATTCTTTCTAAGTTAAGTTTTTATTTTGTCCAAAAGTGTGCAACGCAGTGAAGGAGACATCTCCGACCCTATAAAGTATATATGTATATTCTTGATCAGGATCACCTCCTGAGTTTATATGAGCATGTCCGTCTGTCCGTCTGTCTGTGCGTCTGTCTGTTTCTACGTTTTAAAGCTATCGTCTTGAAACTTTGCACACACCTTCTTTCCTTTGCACGCAGTATATAAGTCGGAATGGCCGGGATCGGCCGACTATATCCTATAGCTACCATATAACTGATTGATCGGAAATGGTATAACTTTGGTGGTTTTAGAGTTACAGAGTTCATACGACCTACCAAATTGCATAACGATCGGCCGACTATATCTTATAGCTGCCATATAACTGATTGATCGGAAATGCTATAACTTCGGTGTTTTTAAAGCTAGAGAATTCGGATTTGGTACGATTGCTATTTTTGGCAAAATAATACAACATGCCAAATTTTATAAGGATCAGCCAACTATATCCTATATCTGCGATATAATTGATTGATCGGAAATGGCATAACTTCAGTGTTTTTCGAGCTAGAAAGTTGGGATTTTCTATGAATTCTATTTTTCGAAAAATAATACGACTTATCAAGTTTCATATGGATCGGCCGACTATATCTTGTAGCTGCCATATAACTGAACGATCGGAAATGGTATTTGGTAAAAATACCAACTTTTGTATTTTCGAAGATGGAAGCTTGGTACTTTGTTTTAGATTTTTTATTGTAATAAATTGGTTATATTATGATATTCTCATAAGGATCGGCCAATTTAATCCGATGTTTGCGATATATATCCGGTTTTAACTGCAAGGGTATATCAACTTCGGCTCCGCCCGAAGTTGGCTTTCCTTTCTTGTTTCTTACTGGAATCTTTGGCGTCAGCATCGCCCCCCTACAAACATTGACGTTGAACGGCCTTTCACCTAAACAGTGAAAGAGAACATTCATTGAGAACCATAAAGAAATATTTTATAAAATTGATTATTTTATAAATTGAAAACATAGTGTATGAAACAAAGACTACAAAACAGGCAGACATACAAATGTTAATGGTAATTGCAAATACCGGATATAATAAATACGCAAAATAAACTGGATCAGCAAGAGATGCATAATTGCCTGCACACAGGCAAAACGCTCACAGATATAACGCAAACGATAGAATTAATCTTTGTGCTTCTAAAAGAAACTTCATTTGATGACATACCATACCTATATCCATGTTCACAGCCCACTTAATTCCAAAACAAGAAAGGAAAAAATTCCAAAACTTCTAGGACAAAAGACGGGTTTCGGATGGATCGTGTCAGGTCGCACAAGATCCAATCCCATTAAAAAAACAATTATTTCTACAGCCTTGGTAAATACAATCCAAGATTGGAGGAAAGAAAGCAAAACAAGAAAGGAAAGCTAACTCGGGCGGAGCCGAAGTTGATATACCCTTGCAGCTAAAACAGGATATATATCGCTAAAATCGGATATAGTTGAACGATTCTTATGGGAATATCATAATATAACCAATAAATTACAAGACAAAATCTAAAAAAAATTCCAAACTTCTATCTTGAAGAACCCCAAAGTTGGTATTTTTACCAAATACCATTTCCGATCGTTCAGTTATATGGCAGCTATAAGATATAGTCGGCCGATCCATATGAAACTTGATAAGTCGTATTATTTTTCCAAAAATAGAATTCATAGAAAATCCCAACTTTCTTTTTTTTTTTTTTTTTTGTTTATTATCAATCATTTAATAGTTACATTTAAAATCTGTCCGGAATTATGGACAATAATTAAATTTTTTAATGATTCCTTTTGTTTTTTTGTTTAAGCCTTGACGTTTTAATTAAAATTTTATGTTTGGCCCTTTAGTGGGCGTGGATAAATCTAGAAATGCAGCTCAGTCTCGTTCGTTCGAGTGGCAAAGGTCCAGTGGGTGAGTCCGTTTCAGCCTCCTAGTGGTGTAGCTGTTGTCTAACAGGTTCATGGCCTCAGGGTTGGGATGTCGATCCAGCCTCTCCACGCATTTGTTGGCGAATCGCTTTATTATGCCGAATATATAAAAAGAGGTCAACTTCTAGGACAAAAGACGGGTTTCGGATGGATCGTGTCAGGTCGCACAAGATCCAATCCCATTAAAAAAACAATTATTTCTACAGCCTTGGTAAATACAATCCAAGATTGGAGGAAAGAAAGCAAAACAAGAAAGGAAAGCTAACTTCGGGCGGAGCCGAAGTTGATATACCCTTGCAGTTAAAACCGGATATATATCGCAAACATCGGATTAAATTGGCCGATCCTTATGAGAATATCATAATATAACCAATTTATTACAATAAAAAATCGAAAACAAAGTACCAAGCTTCCATCTTCAAAAATATCAAAGTTGGTATTTTTACCAAATACCATCTCCGATCGTTTAGTTATATGGCAGCTATAAGATATAGTCGGCTGATCGTTATGCAATTCGGTAGGTTGTATTATTTTGAAACCATTATTTTAATAGAACCCATTGAAAATCCCAACTTTCTAGCTCGAAAAACACTGAAGTTATGCCATTTCCGATCAATCAGTTATATGGCAGATATAGGATATAGTCGGCTGATCCTTATAAAATTTGGCATGTTGTATTATTTTCGTAATCGTAAAAATAGTAATAGTACCAAAATCCGAATTCTCTAGCTTTAAAAATACCGAAGTTATAGCATTTCCGATCAATCAGTTATATGGCAGCTATAAGATATAGTCGGCCGATCCTTATGAAATTTGGTAGGTCGTATTATTTTGAAAAAAAATAGCATTCGTACAAAATCTGAACTCTGTAACTCTAAAAACACCAAAGTTATACCATTTCCGATCAATCAGTTATATGGCAGCTATAGGATATAGTCGGCCGATCCCGGCCGTTCCGACTTATATACTGCGTGCAAAGGAAAGAAGGGTGGGTGCAAAGTTTCAAGACGATAGCTTTAAAACTGAGAGACTAGTTCGCGTAGAAACAGACAGACGGACAGACAGACGGACTGACGGACAGACGGACAGACGGACATGCTCATATCAACTCAGGAGGTGATCCTGATCAAGAATATATATACTTTATAGGGTCGGAGATGTCTCCTTCACTGCGTTGCACACTTTTGACCAAAATTATAATACCCTCTGCAAGGGTATATTTTTATTTTTTTTGTTTGCTCACTAATTCTTTGAAAAATAAAATATGGAATTAAATAAAAACACACATATACACTCCTGGCACACATATTTTAGAATTCTGGAACAATGCAAGGGATTTTGAATACCATCCCAAATTAGCTCGGACCATTCTGGATATTCCAGCGAAAAGATATTCCAGTCTACGGGCGAAAAGTTTTTTTCTACATCGGGCCATGTGTTTAATGAAAAACGCACTAGGCTAAAAAGTTTGTTTTCGTGCGAGCCCGGGCTTCAAAATACAGGACCGCTTTTTCTCTAGTTAGCTTTCCTTTCATAGGAAAGGAACAACAACAATTAAACCAAGTTAAATTAAATTTAAATGGTATGTTATATTATCATTATGTTTGGTCATTGATAGTATTTAAAGCCGGTAAATAAAAAGTCATAATGTATTTAATTTTAACCGTTATAAAAATCTTTATTTGGCCGCATATGAAATTGGGATTTTATAAAGGACAGCCAATTTAGGGTGCGAGCGCAATAAGATAATGAACGAGAGTGCGCTTACCTTAGATAATAGGCTCAGCGGATGCTCGCCAGCTTGAGATTCCGAATTAGTTAAAGCCGAGCGCCCGAAAGGGATTCGGCTTGCGACCAACAATGCTTACGTTTTTAAATAATTATCTTAACCTAACAGTTACGTGCTGCCTGACCTGACATTCTCCCCCCAGTTGGGGCTTCTACTTCAACTTCATCCTTAAGGGGCAACAGGCACAGATTAGACACTGCGCGCTTGGTAACTTCAGATGAGGTTTTAATCACCGCCCCTCAAAAGACTCCATTTCGACCAGGGATTAACTCCATTATTTTCGCAAGCGGCCATTTCATCGGAGGTAGGTTCTCGTCCTTGACTAGCACCACATCGTTCAGGGCCAAGGCAGGACCGGAGGCACGCCATTTGAAGCAATGCTGGAGAAGGTTTAAGTACTCACCCTTCCATCGTGTCCAGAAAGACTGCTGCAAGAAAGACACGCGCTGCCAGCTGTCCAACCGGTTAAAAGTAAGCTTTGTGACATCGGGCTGGATAAAGCTGATTGACGGAATATCAGTTAAAAAATGTCACGGGGTTAGAACATCAAGGTCTGCAGAATTTTTTGAAAGAGACAAGAAAGGTCGTGAATTTATGACAGCCCCAATATGGCCCAGCAGCGTTCGCAGCTCCTCTTATCCACAAACTTAAGATCCAACAGGTTTTAACAGCCACTTCCCACAGACATCCGAAATGCGAAGATCTTTGAGGAATAAAATGCTATTCGATTGACTCCATAGAGCAAAACTCCAGCAGTGCCCGTTGATGCTCATCGCTTAGAAGCTCCATAAGCTCTTTTTTGGCTCCAACAAAGTTGGTTGCGTTGCCAGACCAAATATCTTGAGGCCTTCGACAGGTGCATATAAACCGCTTCAAGGCCTGCAGAAAAGAAGTTGTGGACAGATCCCTTACTAGCTTCAGGTCTTTGGTAGAAAAACAAATAAAAACGCCGACGTAACAATTTACTGGAGCCTTATTACGCACTTCCGGCTTATAATAAAAATGCCCACCAAAATCCACACCAGTGACTCCAATGACCTGGGAGCTGCTAACTCTTTGCTCCGGGAGATTTGTCCTTAGTCCGGAAGCATCGGATGCATTAGTGCTTCGACCCCGTTTTTCTCCCCTCAATTGGCCAATATTGGGACTGAATGATTGCCAACAGCGCGCTGGGTCCCGTATGTAAATTCCGCTCATGGAAATCAACAACTATAGCCAGCGTAACTGGATGGCTTCTAGGAAGTATAATTGGGTGCTGACTATCAAAATCCAATGACGAATTTTTTAGTCGACCGTCTACGCGCAACAGACTAAATTTATCTAAGATGGGAGAGGATGAGGCAAGTGCACTGGATACCGCTATTTCCTTTCTATTTTGAAGCGCCTTTATTTCCTCCCAAAAATGCACACACTGCACTAGTCGCAATAAAAGCTGTGTTCCAGATTTAATATCGCTAGCCGTGACACCGTTGTGGCGAATTCGTTGAGAAAACTATCAATTCATTGGGAAGAGCACCACGCGATAGGATATCTTTTGGGTTCAAGGGAACATACCGCCACTCCATTTCTCTAGTTAGCTTCTGAATGTTCGAAACTCGATTGGCGACGAAAATATTAAACCGAGAGGGTTTTTTTCGAATCCAAGACAGAGACAGAGAAATCCTCAGCAGAATCCTCCTCATAACTCCAGCTTCGGCACCTTAACAGTCTTTAACAGTCTGGCGTTACAGAATCCATGAACATCCATCTCGGATTTTGATGTTAGCGCCTATCTAGAGAATTCGGTGCGCTGCGCAGTAGCAAAACTGCTTCAAATCATATTCCAGTCGCAGTGAAGAGCTTAAGGAAGACTTTCATCCCAGGACAACTTCTCACGGCACAGCTTCTGGAGAACGATCTTCGCCTTTGCAATTACAGGATCATAAAGGCATAGTGGGTTATAAAGCCGAGCGACTGAAGAAAGAACGATGCGCCCAGTGGGCTTTGAGGTTGACTAAATCCATTCAAACGAAAATAGCAATTGGTCAGTTGCAGGATCCCAAGAAAGACCCAGTGTCTTTGTGAAATTGTTGCCATCATCAAACCTTAGGAAAGACTCCCGATCTTCTTCAGGCACCTTATCCAGCACGTCAGCAATATTGGAGCACCACTTCCCTAACCGAAATGGGTCTTTGGCAAGGATCCCGGATGTTTGCTGCATTCTGCTAATAGCTTCATCTATAGAGTCGCCTCCGGAAAGTAGATCATTCACAAAAAAGTCGCGACGCAGAATTTCTGCCCCCTTTGGAAACATTAATTGATCATCATCTGCCAACTGATGCATTGTTCGAACTGCTAAAAATGAGGCAGGCTTCGGTCCATAGGTGACAGTATCCAGCTTCAAACCTGAAACTAATCCTGGGTGGAATCCCGCCAAAGAATGCACTGAAGATAGCTGTCCTCAGGCAAAACTCTGATACATTTTGCAAATATCTCCAGTAATGGCCACCCGATTGCATCGGAACCTTAACAGAATATGTTAATAAGTAAATAATAAGTTACGTAGAGTTACGTTGCTTCTTTTAGCTTTAAAGATATTTCTCTTAAATATTAAACCTTTAAAGTTACCGAGCGTTTTCTGTAACTGAAAGACATGTCCAAAGTATGAATGCAATAATCGAGCGCGCCTCAAAGCATTATTTTTTTAGCGGAGCGACCGATACTAAATCAAGAGAGTTAAAACTCGAGAGACGGTTCTCAACTGAAAAGGGTAAGGGAGGGTGGGCATTGTGACGTCATAAGATGGCGATGCTTTTAAAAAAGCTATTTTAAAGCTTGCAAAGAGCTGTTAAATTATAATTTATAATAATTAATTAATATTTATTAAAGAATGCATGACCCAAAAGCCTCCCCCCTTGATGTCAGGACAGGAAAAGATAATATGGAACGAACCAATAATGTGGGACAAACTTTCCACTTGAATAGACGCTCCGGTGGCCATCGAGAAATTAATGCTTTTCAAAATTCGACATCTCTGCTTAGGGATACCTGCCATTGACTTTCACGTCGGAATGCAGTCTAGCGATTTGTTGAGCGAGGGCCAGCATATGCGAGTTAAAGCTTTGAAGTAAAAACGTCATCTTGCTCTGGTTCATGTTTTAAATGTGAATATGGGTGAATAAATTTTACAATAAATTATACGAGCCCAATTAAAAGAGTTAGAACGCGAGAGATGGTCTTAAACAAGACGGCAGATGCAGGGCGTCGATCGACTGCAAATTGCATTGTTACGTCGAGGGATGACACTGATCTTAAATACGCCAAGCTTGGTTAGACTTCAAGACCCAAAAAAACCTTTCAAATGTTTAATATTGTTTAATATAAAAAGTTATTTTTTAATATTTAAAATTTAGCGTAAACCAAAAAAAATTTTGAAAAAAACATAGAGTAAAGTTTTTTTCTATTGGACATAGTTGGGTTACTTTATGAATGATTTTTATACCCTTGCAGAGGGTATTATAATTTTGTCCAAAAGTGTGCAACGCAGTGAAGGAGACATCTCCGACCGTATAAAGTATATATATTCTTGATCAGGATCACCTCCTGAGTTGATATGAGCATGTCCGTCTGTCCGTCTGTCTGTCTGTCCGTCTGTCTGTTTCTACGCAAACTAGTCTCTCAGTTTTAAAGCTATTGTCTTGAAACTTTGCACACACCCTTCTTTTCTTTGCACGCAGTATATAAGTCGGAACGGCCGGGATCGGCCGACTATATCCTATAGCTGCCATATAACTGATTGATCGGAAATGGTATAACTTTGGTGTTTTTAGAGTTACAGAGTTCAGATTTTGTACGAATTTTTGGCAAAATAATACGACCTACTAAATTTCATAAGGATCGGCCGACTATATCTTATAGCTGCCATATAACTGATTGATCGGAAATGCTATAACTTCGGTGTTTTTTAAGCTAGAGAATTCGGATTCGGCACGAATGCTATTTTTGGCAAAAAAATACAACATGCCAAATTTCATAAGGATCAGCCGACTATATCCTATAGCTGCCATATAACTGAACAATCGGAAATTACCCAACTTTGGTGTTTTTGAAGATAAAAAGCTGGAACTAAGTACAGATTCTATTTTTGGTCAGTTCAAACAACCTACCAAATTGCATAACGATAGGCCGACTATATCTTATAGCTGCCATATAACTGAACGATCGGAAATGGTATTTGGTAAAAATACCAACTTTGGTATTTTTGAAGATGCAAGCTTGGTACTTTGTTTTAGATTTTTTATTGTAATAAATTGGTTACATGATGATATTCTCATAAGGATCGGCCAATTTAATCCGATGTTTGCGATATATATCCGGTTTTAACTGCAAGGGTATATCAACTTCGGCTCCGCCCGAAGTTAGCTTTCCTTTCTTGTTTTATTTTATATCGATATATTAAATACTGATTATTTTAAAAAATCAGAAAAAATCATCGACGCATTAATTTAAAAATATTCAAAATCACTAAACTATAGTACAAAAAATTTCTAAAAAGTTTCAAAAAACATTTTTTTTTAAATACATGCTGAAAAAGCTCAAGTCATAATAAATAAATTGAGTATCCTCTTTCAAATATATTTTTATACATCTTTGGTTTTTACAGATTCTCAATCCTTTGGATGCCATTTGTGAGCGCAAACGGTCAGATGCCATTTGTGTTTCTAATTTAAAAAATGCAAAAAAAGTCGATAAAGGAGTTTTAGTTGAGCGACCGGATGTGAAAATCTTTTTACCTTTCAGGTTTTATGTATACGAGCCGAAAACTTTATTCATACCAAATACATACAACCGATACTTAGGTATGTTTTTTAAAATATTTGGTGAACGATTAAATATTTATTTCAGTGACTAACCAATACTTTTTATACATAAAATTTAATCTTAACAATCTGCTGTGCAACCGCTTATATTGACAACCCAACGCAACTATCGCCTTTCTTCTGTACCTAAAGTTGTTCCCAGTGGTGATCATCTGACTTCTCTTGTCGATGAAATATCATACATATCACCGCCCGCACCTCCTTTATCACAAATCGAAGATATACCACCCGAGTATTTCTGCAATGGAGATAATCGACCCCCTAACTGCGGACCCAACTGCGAATGTACACACATGGTTGATATACCTCTGGGAGCAATTGTCGAAGTCGTTTTGGTCGATGAAGTGCAACAGGTGAATCTCAGTCATCCATTTCATTTGCATGGAACTGCTTTTTATGTCGTTGGACTTGGGCGCTCTCCAGATAAGAAAATTCAAAAAATTAACTTAAAACATGCTTTAGAATTAGACCGAATGGGTATGTTAAATCGGGACTTTTCAAAACCACCACTTAAAGACACTATAGCTGTACCGAACAATGGATACGTTGTTTTGCGATTTCGTGCTGACAATCCTGGCTATTGGCTTTTTCATTGCCACTTTCTTTTCCACATCGTCATCGGCATGAACCTTATACTTCATATTGGCACACAAGCAGACCTACCACCTGTGCCACCAAGGTTTCCTACTTGTGGCGACCATGTACCACCTGTTACTTGGTTTTAACGTCCTAAATTAAATTAATATAATATTATATTTGGTTTAATATTTTAAATAAATAATTTTAAAAAAATATTTGGGCTATTTAATAAAATTATGAAAATACTTTTATTTATTTTAAAGAATCGCATTTCTGTATATTCTTTTAAAAAAAAAGGCCAATACGAATTAATAAAACTGTCTTATACACAGAAAACAAAGTAACATAACAAAACAGATTTTTTTAAAATCCCATTTCATTTTATAGTTGCGTCGGATGCGGATCATCTAGTATCACTTATAGACGAGGTGTCTTACATATCCCCCCCATCTCCAATGCTTTCACAGTTTAATGACATACCTAAAGAGTATTATTGTAATGGAGACAATCGTCCATCAAATTGTGGTGAAAATTGCCAATGTACGCATAAAATCGATATTCCTCTTAACTCTATCGTCGAAATTATTCTAGTGGATGAAGTACAACAAATAAATATAAGCCATCCATTTCATTTACATGGCACTTCGTTTTACGTACTTGGTCTTGGACGTTCACCCGATATGAATATCAAACGAATGAATCTAAAACATGCACTGGATTTAGATCAACGAGGAATGCTTAAAAGGCAATATCTTAAGCCCGGTCTAAAAGATACCGTTGCCGTTCCAAATAATGGGTACGCTGTACTACGTTTTCGTGCGGATAATCCGGGGTTTTGGCTATTCCACTGCCATTTCCAATACCATATTGTAATCGGTATGAACTTAGTATTCCAAATTGGTACTCAAAATGATATACCTCCTGTGCCACCTAATTTCCCTCGCTGTGGGAACCATTTACCGCCCATTACAGCTACATCTTTGTGGTAATTATAACAAATCGTAGAATGTGGTCGTCTATCTATTTAGCTTTTTTCAACACATATTGTTTGTATCAAAATAAATAATATTTAAACTGAATAATGGGTTTATATTTTATTTTAAAAAAATGCGCTAAAATCTTTAAAATCTTGTATCTTTTTTATAAAAGAACGTTTAAAGTTTTTGGTTTTGTCCAATATTTAAGTATCATTATATGTATAATGTTTAAGTACATATACACTGCCATGCACTTGAAAAGGGACAAGAATTTGTTTATGTTCCATTCCATGCGATAAAGTTTATTATTTGCCAACTGAAACGCATTTTAAATATAAATAAAACGTAATGAGTCGCGGCAAAGCTCTAACTCCTGCTGAAAAGGGCAAAATAATTGCGTATAAGGAAAGTAATCTAACATACAGACAAATTGCTGAACAAATTGGAAAAAGCAAAAATGTTATTTGCAATTTCCTTAAAAAACCTACAAATTACGGGAATAACATAAATAACATGTACTTAAACAGATGTAAAAGAAAAAACAAAATAATTAATGGGTTCATATTAGAAGCTGAGGAAAATTTAAAGCCGATAGCAACCCAATTATGTTGTTAAAACATAATATGCTAACAGGATCATGCTGACCTTATGTTGCGCTACAATTAAGAAGGAACATAATATTTTAAGCGTTTAAGTAGCTGTTTTCTAATAAGGCTATGTAAGAAAACCACACCTACTATTATTTAAGAGTTTGTTAATGTAACTTATACTTTTATATCTGAAAATACAATATATTTATTGACGATTTCCATTACAGACATGATAATAAATCTTTATTCCACACAGTCCCGTTAAGACTAAAGACTAACTTAAAAGTCTAGCTCGGCTGTGCCGCGAGGTCTTTAGTACGTCTGTACGCAGGTAGAGCAACAAAAACTTAAAAGAAGTAGGCGTTTCACCCTTGAAATTAATTCACTAATTAATTCAATAGAAATTAATTCACCCGTTAATTCACTACAAAACTACATCCTATTACACTACACTACTACATCCAGGGACGCCGATCCCATACGACCAGTGACTGAAGAGGAATCAGCTGAGCTCATAACCATCATGAGCAACCACAAGGCCCCGGGCGATGATGGTATCAATGCAATTGCATTAAAAATGTTACCGCCTCCAAGCATTCAGCTAATTACGAGGATCTATAATAGATGCTTGGAGATAGGGTACTTTCCGTCCACATGGAAACGTGCCCAGGTAATCATGATACCTAAACCCGGGAAACCCGAAGCGAACCTTTCGTCCTACCGACCAATAAGTTTGTTACCAATGCTCTCCAAAATACTGGAACGAGTGTTTTTAAGCAGAGCACTGCTAGTATTTGACGAGGCTGGACTGAACCCTGACCACCAGTTTGGCTTCAGGCGACGACACGGTACCCCAGAGCAGTGCCATCGGGTGGTGCAGTGCATCCTGGACGCATTTGAAACCGAGAAGTACTGCATGGCCGTCATGCTGGACGTGAAGCAGGCGTTCGACCGAGTCTGGCATCTCGGTCTTCTATATAAATTAAAGACTGACCTACCCCGACCATACTTCCAGTTCCTAAAGTCGTTCTTGGAAGACCGTAAATTTGCGGTAAAATGCGGCAAGGCCATCTCCGGTCTAAGAGAAGCTCACGCTGGTGTACCCCAAGGCAGCGTTCTTGGCCCGTTGATGTACAACGCGTACACGGCCGACCTCCCTGTTCTTTAGAGGCCTGACCTGCTCCCAGCAACCTATGCAGACGACACCGCCTTCCTTACGACTGCCGATAGCGCCATGGGGGCAGCAGAAACGATGCAATTGGAACATTGCCGTCAATAATGAGAAGTCCACTCCCATTTTCTATATCTATGCATACATAAACATAAATCTGAACTTTAAATAAAATGTTTGTACAAAATTCTTTTAATATTTCTACCAAGCCAATGTTAATTGCTTGCTTGTCTTTAGTAGTTCTGTCTTTTTTTAGTTCTGTCTGTCCTTTGTTCGCCCTCATTAACTGGTCTTGATTGTATTTTACCTGATCCCAATCATTAAACTCAAGGCTATCTGCAATAACATTGAGAGCTGTACCAATTAATATAGTACTCCAAGCGGCCGTTTCATGGAATTTTAGGGTGTTCCCGTGTTGGTGTAGTCGCTTAGATTATTTTTGTCTCTGTCCTGACAGCAGTAAATATAACAAATACAAGATATTTTCGTAACTCAGAAATAATATAAAAAAGAACGAAAGGGTAGCTAAAAATCTCGCAAGGATGACTAACGTTCTTTTTCCAGCCATTTTAATCACCTCTTACAATTTATTCAGAAAATTCTCGTAGTCAGAGAAGAATGGTAACAGAATGATAATCCGATATTAGGATTCTTATCTGAGACGGCGAATGTTAGTTATTGGTGATCGGTGAAGATATAAATATTTGCGGAGATTTTTCAATGTACAAAATAATGCAAGGAGGTCTTCCTCGTAGAGTGGTCATGGGCGACATCCCTGAGATAGCACCACCATTAGACCGAATCCTTACGCTACCGTTGTTAAATCAAACTGTTTTTTGTAGTCTGGGTTTAAAATTAAAATTCTACTGTTTCTAATTCTAATGTTTCTTTGTGTTCCTTGTTCTATTTGATGTTATTTGCTTATCTAAATATATATCTTTGCTAAAAAGAATCTAAGCTCAAAAAGGCGAAGCATTCAACGCTCTTTTTGACGAGCTGTTAATTTTCATTATTTTTCCAAATGTTGTTAAGATGGCTTCCTTTGTTTTTGGGAATATTATGACACCAAGCCATAAACATAGAGTTACTTTGAAATCCTTCTATTTCGAAGGGCATCATCAATAGCTCTTTGGAAAATGGTCAGATCATGTTTTAGTCCAAAAGATCTACAAATATATTTCGTATTGACCGTTTTTTATGAAAAATTTTCTCTCAATGTAAAGTCGCATTTAAGGTCGAGTGTCGTAAAAAATTGGGCTCTCCCAGGTTGGAAAATATTATTGAAATCGCAAGCATGGGGTATCTATCATCTACCTTTTGGAAGTCCATAACTAGCCCCTTTGTTTTGACCCTATTTTTAGTCCATTTTGGACTCGTAGTTCTTGAATAACCTATAGGTTATTGCTACCTGCAGGTGCACATTGTCTCGCGGGCAGGTTTGAAAGCCTATGCTCCCTAATAATATGCTCCCTCATTTGTTTTCAACGGTATCCCTCGTTCGTTTTACTGTATTTTCTTTTATATAATTCAAATATAAACAAGAATTTTGCCACAAACTTTATCTGCGTAAATACCTTAGGGGTCCAAGGTCCAAATCGAATCTATCTTTTTTAGCATCCCAGATCTACGCGTTTAAAATGTTAACACATTTGTAGAGGAATTGGTGTATATATGATTATATCTCCTCTAAAAATAGGAAATTTGTTTTCAGATATGTATTAACTATGGTAAATAGTTTGACATCAAACGTTTTTGAAAAATACCTTCCTATACTGGCTTTACAGAAATTTTCATTTTGTGGGAGCATAACGGGGCGTGGAAAAAATTGTATTTAAACTTTAACTGCGTGAGTATTCTATCTCTTATCTCTCTATCTCTTATAGTATCTAAGATCTACGCTTTTATACAGACAAGTCTATATCGACTTGGATGATGATGCTGATCAAGAATATAATTAATTTATGGAATCGGAGATGATTCTTTTTCTGAGTTACATACATTCACACGCATGTTTATAACATATCCTTTTTCTGTACGAATATCGTGTATAAAAACTGTAAACTGAAGCTAAATTAAGCTTAATAACTATGAAGTTTAATAACTTATAACTAAATAACTATAAAGCTTAATAACTATTAAGTTTAATTTCATTTGTCTTTACTAATAACCGGGTGTGTAATTTTCTAATATTGCTTGTGAACAATATGGAATAAAATATGCAAACGGTAAAAACCAAAAGGAAAAAAATATATTGATATTTAAAAAGTGTACCCCCTAAAAAAAAAGGGTACAAAAGGCCAGGTTCATATGACTGGCTTATATATCGAAAACATTCATATTTCACCAATTCTAGGAAAAAAGCACATGCCTAGTACTCTAGCACTTGTTACAGCGGCCGAACTCCATATAAAAAAAAACGGTATGAAAAAAGGAAGAAGAAGAAATTTGTGCCTCCTAGATTTTGCCGGTACTCTAACGACGAAAATGGTGGCTGTCAAATCGAATGGCGTTGCCAGATCAAAATAGTAAACAGCTGTTCTCGGGGTGTAACAATAATTCATTTCATTTATTTTTACACCCCAAACATGGAGCGAAAATTGAAAGAGAAATAAAATTGTCGGACCGAAAAATTTTCGGCCCGCGAGGATAAAGTGAAGTTAATAAGTGCGGTCAGGGCGAAGCCCATAATATGGGATTAGACCCACAAGGGGCATTTTAGTGCCATGAGCGTAAATAATGCCTGGGAGGTTGTTGCGGTGAGTCCCTTACCTGGGACGGTAACTAATTAATATTTAATCAAATTGTTACTAAAATCGAAGTCTTTTATAGTGAAAGATTGCAAAAGTGCATGGAAATCATTGCGGGCCAGCATGCGCTACCACCAGAAGATCTCCAGAGAAAAAAAACTATTTTTCATTCATTCATTTTTGTTTATTTGTTTTTTGTTTGAAGCCTAGTACTCTGACGACGAAAATTCGCTGTCACACGTGTGCTAGCGAAATCGCTCCTTATTTGGCTACCGAGCTAGTGTGACCAAAAAAATGAAGGGAAAGGGTAATACTGAACAGCTGTTTTTTGTAAACAAAAAACAAATAAGCAAAAATGAATTCAAACTGATTGGATTTTGGTGTTTTCTTTATGTATTTCGCCGCTAAGGAGCTGATTAAGAAAAAGAATACTGGGTAATAATCAAAATCAAAATCAATCACAAATCATTTCAATGCCATTTTATGGAATTAAAATGCCCCTTGAGGGTCAAATCCCATATTATGGGCTTTGCCTTGACCGCATTAATTAGCTTGACTTTATCCTCGCGGGCCGAACATTTTTTCGGTCCAACAAATTTTTTCTCTCAATTTTCGCTTCATGTTTTGGCTATCAAAAGAAATCAAATGAATTCTTTTTACACCCCAAAATCAGCTGTTTATTTTTTTTTGATCCGGCAACGCCATTCAATTTGGTAGCCATAATTTTCGTCGGCAGAGTACCGGCAAAATCTAGGTGTCAAAAATTTCTTCTTCTTCCTTTTTTCACACCGCTTTTTTATATGGAGTTTGGCCGCTGTCATACGTGTGACAGTGTTACCCTTTTCATGGCCTTTCAGGCTCTTCCTTAATTTTTTTGTCACACTAGCTCGGTAGCCAAATAAAGAGCGATTTCGAATCACACGTGTTACCGCGGATTTTCGTCGTCAGAGTACTAGGCTTAAAAATTCAAAAGGAAGCTTTTACAGAGTACCTCCACTACTTAATTTGAAAGGAAGAGATGACAACATCGAATGTTGAAAAGGCTAGCCCTATAGTAATAATGTCCCCAACAAGTAATCTGTTTTTTTTTTTCAATTTTAATTTTTTAGCTGCCTTTTTAGAAATTTAAGTACTTTGTGACCCATTGTCAATCAAAGCTCTGAATTTATTAAATTCACCATCTTGACCTTTTATTTGAACATAAGCGGTGGCCAACAACACTTGTTCAGGGGTCACGCATGTAACCAGCGTTAGAATGCTCGTTATTGCCATAGAAATAATCACCATAGCATGATTCACGTAATTAAGGCAATAGTGAATACATGCGTGACCCCTGAACAAGTGTTGTTGCTCTTAGTGTCAGAACTGTGCTTTAAGCATTAGTGGCACCAGTTCCATTTTTTAACAACGTCCATTCTTTCCTGTGGACTTAATGCAGTGGTCGGCACGGCCCTAACCCGGGGGCATAGGAAATTTCTCTGCCCGAGCTCTGCCACACACACACAGTATAAATGTGTGAAACGTCATGCTCACAGCCTACTTTCTGCTATTCGTTACTAATACTAATGCGTTAAAATCATATTAATGTATTGGGGTGCCGACCCCTGACTTAATGCTTTAAATTTGTAGCAATAAACTAATTGATGCCCGGGCATTTGACACATCGGGCATGTTTGGTCATTTGTATTATTTTTTATAATTTTCTGATGTCAACGAACTAAGACGTTGGTCTAAAAACTCTGTGACATCCTTTAAATTTTGAATCTCACTTGATTTTTTTACTTGGCCCTCATACTGCTGTAGAGCCTCAATATTTAATTTTTTTTAAATAATATGCGCAAAAATGCAATCTGATTCTTCGGTCAGATTTTCTTTTAGGCGAATAATAATTCATTAATTGAATCAATTGTATTTTTAAGCTGCCTATATGAGTCCAAATTTATTTTTGGAAGCTCAGTGAGGCGATTAAGCTGCTCTGAGAATATTTTTCTATTATTCTCATATCGCTTAATAAGTAATTCCCAGGCTGCTTCGTAATAATTGCCTGAGCCGAGCAATCAATGGGAAACCACATTTCGTGCTTCCCCTTTTAGAGCACGTTTAAGGTAGTTTAGCTTCACGGATGGACTTAAATACAGCTCCTTAAATAGTTCATAGAAATGGTCCCAATCTTTGGAATTTCCAAAGAAATTGTGGACCTCAATTTTTGGTAGGGTAGGTAGTTCGTCCATTCTAGGGCTACTACCTTCTACCTTGTCAACTTTTTTCTCTCGGATTTTATTATCCATTAGCTCGATGTGTATTTCAACATCATCTTTGAGCTCTATAATTTGGCTCATGTATTTATTATTGAGCCCTTTAATATTTATTAAATCGGACACTGTTTCGATTTTACTAAGAAGCATTCTTAATTTTTTAATTTGTATAGGAAAGGTTTCATTTTTCCTTTCCTGAATCTCCACATAAGTTTTCTCGAGGTAATCCTCGAGGTTCTTTATAGCCCCCTCAAGCCTCAAAAAAAGCTCATCTTGGCCAATATATATTTTTTTTTTGTCGCTGGCGGACTTAAATTTCGATAACATGCTTTCAAGTGATTTTTTAAGAAATAGTCATGCTCTACAGGACCGAGTTGAACCAAATGATTATGGTTCGTAAAGGCATTTTGCTCCAAATTTTTTAATGCCTCCCTATCCTCTTCTGAATATGAATTTTTTGCGAGAAGCGCATCTATTTGCCGGGTGAGGCGCACCTGGTCTTCAATAATTGGAATTTTATCCTTAGTCGACATATTTAAAAATTTTTTTTTATTTGAATTAAATTTAAGTTTTAAAACTAAATTCGAGGATATAAAAAAAAAAAAGATAAAACAAAACTTGCCGTAGACTATAATTTCAAAATTTTTGCTGCTACTATTGTTGTTAGGCTGCAGGGGATCGGTTTTAGACCATTCTGTTTGTCTCATATTTCTATGGGTCCGATCCCTTGAAACTCTATCTTTGGAATTTATGCCTAGAATCGTGTTCAATGCTTGTACAACTCCATATTGAGGACTCCTTTTAGTAATGTAGGGGTTGTTGAATTCTTTTGAGCACCTTTTTATAAAACCAAGGACACCTTTAGCCTTATTAATCAATTCATGAAGTAAATGCTCGGTAAACAGCAAGACCCAAAAAAGAGTATATTAAAAGTTTTGTATTTATTTAACAATTAAATGGTTAAAATTATGAACCGTCGCATCAGTTACGCACTACAAGCAGATGCTTGAGGTACACTTTAGGCTAGTAAGTAGTAAAATAAACAAAAACTTTCATTGGAAAGCTTAAAATTAATTGATTAATTTTTTTTTCTTTGCTTTTTTTTGTTGTCACAGAAAAGATGGAATTTTTATTGCAGACATTTAAAAAAAAAAACCAACGACGAAAAAATGTCACACGTGTGACAGTGTTACCCTTTTCATGGCCTTTCAGGCTCTTCCTTAATTTTTTGGTCACACTAGCTCGGTAGCCAAATAAAGAGCGATTTCGAATCACACGTGTTACCGCGGATTTTCGTCGTCAGAGTACTAGGGTTAAAAAATTCAAAAGGAAGCTTTTACAGAGTACTTCCACTACTTAATTTGAAAGGAAGAGATGACAACATCGAATGTTGAAAAGGCTAGCCCTATAGTAATAATGTCCCCAACAAGTAATCTGTCTTACCCACCGAAAAAAGTTTACGTTCCAGCCAAATCTATCAAACAACTCTCAGGGTCGTGATACATTGGTTTTTTTTTTTTAATTGTCTGCAATAAAAATTCCATCTTTTCTGTGACAACAAAAAAAACAAAGAAAAAAAAATTAATCAATTAATTGTAAGCTTTCCAATGAAAGTTTTTGTTTATTTTACTACTTACTAGCCTAAAGTGTACCTCAAGCATCTGCTTGTAGTGCGTAACTGATGCGACGGTTCATAATTTTAACCATTTAATTGTTAAATAAATACAAAACTTTTAATATACTCTTTTTTGGGTCTTGCTGTTTACCGAGCAATTACTTCATGAATTGATTAATAAGGCTAAAGGTGTCCTTGGTTTTATAAAAAGGTGCTCAAAAGAATTCAACAACCCCTACATTAGTAAAAGGAGTCCTCAATATGGAGTTGTTCAAGCATTGAACACGATTGTAGGCATAAATTCCAAAGATAGAGTTTCAAGGGATCGGACCCATAGAAATATGAGACAAACAGCATGGTCTAAAACCGATCCCCTGCAGCCTAACAACAATAGTAGCACAACAATAGTAACGACGACATCGAGAAAGGCAACCCATCGTCAGGAGCAGCAGCGGCAACAACATAAGCAGCAACAAAAATTTTGAAATTATAGTCTACGGCAAGTTTTGTTTTATTTTTTTTTTTTTATATCCTCGAATTTAGTTTTAAAACTTAAATTTAATTCAAATAAAAAAAAATTTTTAAATATGTCGACTAAGGATAAAATTCCAATTATTGAAGACCTGGTGCGCCTCACCCTGCAAATAGATGCGCTTCTCGCAAAAAAATTCATATTCAGAAGAGGATAGGAAGGCATTAAAAAATTTGGAGCAAAATGCCTTTACGAACCATAATCATTTGGTTCAACTCGGTCCTGTAGAGCATGACTATTTCTTAAAAAATCACTTGAAAGCATGTTATCGAAATTTAAGTCCGCCAGCGACAAAAAAAAATATATATTGGCCAAGATGAGCTTTTTTTGAGGCTTGAGGGGGCTATAAAGAACCTCGAGGATTACCTCGAGAAAACTTATGTGGAGATTCAGGAAAGGAAAAATGAAACCTTTCCTATACAAATTAAAAAATTAAGAATGCTTCTTAGTAAAATCGAAACAGTGTCCGATTTAATAAATATTAAAGGGCTCAATAATAAATACATGAGCAAAATTATAGAGCTCAAAGATGATGTTGAAATACATATCGAGCTAATGGATAATAAAATCCGAGAGAAAAAAGTTGACAAGGTAGAAGGTAGTAGCCCTAGAATGGACGAACTACCTACCCTACCAAAAATTAAGGTCCCCAATTTCTTTGGAAATTCCAAAGATTGGGACCATTTCTATGAACTATTTAAGGAGCTGTATTTAAGTCCATCCTTGAAGCTAAGCTACCTTAAACGTGCTCCAAAAGGGGAAGCACGAAATGTGGTTTCCCATTGATTGCTCGGCTCAGGCAATTATTACGAAGCAGCCTGGGAATTACTTATTAAGCGATATGAGAATAATAGAAAAATATTCTCAGATCAGCTTAATCGCCTCACTGAGCTTCCAAAAATAAATTTGGACTCATATAGGCAGCTTAAAAATACAATTGATTCAATTAATGAATTATTATTCGCCTAAAAGCAAATATGACCGAAGAATCAGATTGCATTTTTGCGCATATTATTTAAAAAAAATTAAATATTGAGGCTCTACAGCAGTATGAGGGCCAAGTAAAAAAATCAAGTGAGATTCAAAATTTAAAGGATGTCACAGAGTTTTTAGACCAACGTCTTAGTTCGTTGACATCAGAAAATTTTAAAAAATAATACAAATGACCAAACATGCCCGATGTGTCAAATGCCCGGGCATCAATTAGTTTATTGCTACAAATTTAAAGCATTAAATCCACAGGAAAGAATGGACGTTGTTAAAAAATGGAACTGGTGCCACTTATGCTTAAAGCACAGTTCTGACACTAAGAGCAACAACACTTGTTCAGGGGTCACGCATGTATTCACTATTGCCTTAATTACGTGAATCATGCTATGGTGATTATTTCTATGGCAATAACGAGCATTCTAACGCTGGTTACATGCGTGACCCCTGAACAAGTGTTGTTGGCCACCGCTTATGTTCAAATAAAAGGTCAAGATGGTGAATTTAATAAATTCAGAGCTTTGATTGACAATGGGTCACAAAGTACTTAAATTTCTAAAAAGGCAGCTAAAAAATTAAAATTGCCTAAAATAAAATCTATCACACAAATAAGTGGAGTATCACCAACAGGTTCCTGTGTTTCAAATCACAAATTAAAATTGACACACAAGAAAAATAGTAAATATTCAAAAGAATTTAGCACAAACGCAATTATTATAAGTTTAAAGCAAACTCAAGTTTGCAAACGCAAGTTTAAAGCAAACTCTTACCACAAATAATTTGAATGTTGATAAATTTGATTGAAAAGGCTATTATTTAGCCGATCCCAATTTTGATAAATCTGGTCGAATTGATCTAATAATTGGTGCAGATTTATATCGACAAATTATTATGCCGAAGATATAAAAAGAGGTCTACTTCTAGGACAAAAGACGGGTTTCGGATGGATCGTGTCAGGTCGCACAAGATCCAATCCCATTAAAAAAACAATTATTTCTACAGCCTTGGTAAATACAATCCAAGATTGGAGGAAAGAAAGCAAAACAAGAAAGGAAAGCTAACTTCGGGCGGAGCCGAAGTTGATATACCCTTGCAGTTAAAACCGGATATATATCGCAAACATCGGATTAAATTGGCCGATCCTTATGAGAATATCATAATATAACCAATTTATTACAATAAAAAATCGAAAACAAAGTACCAAGCTTCCATCTTCAAAAATATCAAAGTTGGTATTTTTACCAAATACCATCTCCGATCGTTTAGTTATATGGCAGCTATAAGATATAGTCGGCTGATCGTTATGCAATTCGGTAGGTTGTATTATTTTGAAACCATTATTTTAATAGAACCCATTGAAAATCCCAACTTTCTAGCTCGAAAAACACTGAAGTTATGCCATTTCCGATCAATCAGTTATATGGCAGCTATAGGATATAGTCGGCCGATCCCTACGAAACTTGATAAGTCGTATTATTTTGCCAAAAATAGAACCCATAGAAAATTTCAACTTTGTAGCTCTTAAAACACCAAAGTTATGCCGTTTCCGATCAATCAGTTATATGGCAGCTATAGGATATAGTCGACCGATCCTTATGAAATTTGGCATGTTGTATTACTATGCCAAAAATAGCATTCGTACCAAATTCTCTAGCTTTATGTTGATGGTCAAAATGGTCAATATTAGAACAGCTTTGTGGTGTCATCGGGATTTGATAAGCCCTCTAATAGGCCCAAAACCTCTATTGGAAGACTCATTTTTTTGTCACCTTATTCTTCTATCCAAATTTACTGAAGAAATGATCGGGTCAGAAGTATCTGTTGCTCGCTGAAATACGTCTGTTAATGAGCTAAGGTCTCATTAGGAGACAAAGCTTCTGGCTTTTTTATCGGTGCCGTTATGGCTTGGCGCATGCATTTAGCTTTTTCTGGACATATCGAAAGAAGCTTAAGAATAAGAAGCTCACTTCGCTCTCTTTCTCTTAAGCGAACGGTCGTGTTTTTTTGTGCGCACTGCGTTTTATTATAAATATTGGTAAACCGGTGTTTACATACTTGTGAATTAAATCTTGTGAATCTTAACAATCTTAAAGCCTAAACCGTATCGCTTCGCGAGTGCTGTGGTATATTTGAAGTCGAATTAATAATTTGTCTAAATTCTATTCCAAGCATAGCTCAGCTCTGCTTCTTCCCCGGCTAATATCTATTTCTGCATTTCTCTTTTGCACTATTCAAAGCTCTCGCTTTGGCTTCCTATTTGGCACAGTGGTTCAAGGTATTGTGTTTTTTAACTTTTTAAATATTAATTTTTGTTTTATTAAATAAAAAAAAAAAATAAATAAAAAATAAAATGGAATTTAAACTTGTCTGTGCCATTAAGTCTTGTAACAAGACAATTTCCTCATACCAGCCTGCCATCCATTGCTGGCTATGTGAGAACGTCGTACATGCCAAGTGTGCCGGTTTCACTGCATCAGTTTCGGATGCCATTTTCCGTAGGTCTGGGATACATTATTGTTGTGAAAATTGTCGTGCTGTGCAAGGCGAAATGAGGTCGTTCATGAGACAGACCAAAAATGGATTTAAAGAGCTGATCACTGGTTTTCGTACAATCAATGACCAGCTCTGTGCGCTGGACACTCATTTTAGTGGCCTTCAGCTGCTAAATGAGTCCCCTAAGCGTAAGAAATCCGCTGTCTCTGATCCGCCTCAGCCTGCTCAGCCGACATTAATGCAGCCGATTATATCTCTGGCCACACCAAGGGCTGGAACTGAGAAAAATTCGTCCGAATTTCTCAGGGATAATGAGCAATTGTCCGATATGTCCGCCATGGCATCCCTTCAAGTGATGCCACAGGTCCTAGGGAACGAAACCCCCCATTAGAGTCACCCAAAAGGGTATTCCACAGTCCGGACCACCGGCACCGACTGATGCTGCAGTTCTCGTACCTGCGACACCAAAACCCTTACAGGTGATTCCTCCATCAAAACATATATTTGTTTCTCGGCTCGCCCCTGATACTTCAGAGATTGATATCTCGGCTTATATCAAAGCCAAAACAAAAGCCGATATAAAGGTGGAGGACATACAAAAATTTAAATATAATTATACAAGGCGCACGTCTTCTTTCAAGATTCGTGTGCCCGCGCTGATGTTCAAGACGATTTGTTCTCCCAGTTTTTGGCCAGAGAATCTTTTCGTCCAAGAACATCAGCCTAGTTCCGTGAAGAAAAATGTTAAAAAACCAGTGGGAGTGAGACTTCCCAATATCGGAACCACTGACCAACCCTCCACCTCTTCTTTGGCTACTAACCCAAAAAACTAGTTTCCTCACTAACTCTTACCTATCAGAATACTAGGGGGCTACGTAGCAAACTTCCCAAGCTATATTCTGATAGTTCTTTCTTTGCATCCCATATAATAGCATTTACTGAAACCTGGTTAAATCCGGAGATCTTTAGCTCCGAAGTTTTTCCAAGTAAGTACACCACTTTTAGACGGGATCGATCTCAGCGAAGAGGAGGTGGAGTCCTCATTTCGGTAGACTCTACCCTTGCTTCTGAAGAGGTGAAATCCCATGAGTTTGGTGACATAGAATTTATTTGCGTTAAAATCACTATGTCCGTGAAAGCTTTATACATTACATGTTCATATATACCTCCTATGTCTGAACCACCCACATATTGGCAGCATTTGTCCGCTATTCGATACGTCTCTAATTTTATGACGGATCGTGACCAACTCGTAGCGGTGGGCGACTTTAATATCCCAGAATTAAAGTGGTCCAACGTCGACAACTCACCATCTTTGTCACTTATTACTTACCATGACTTCACCGAGGGCATGTTTGACATGTTCCTAGGTTAGATTAACCATATTATAAATTCGCTAGGTCCGCTTTTAGACTTATGTTTTGTATTTGATCCTGATGGTACTGCTCTCTCCAGAGCTTTTCCCCTTTCAACCCCAGAGGATCCATATCACCCCACGCTGGAGGTCTCAATCGAAACCACTCCTGGTATCGATCAGATGTCTCCGAGCGTGGTAAATAAGATTCGCTGTTTCCGTAAAGCTGATTTTCAGAAACTTAATAGCCTTATCGATATATTAGACTGGTCTGATATTCTGGCGTGCACTGATCCTAATGTCACTTTAGAAAAATTTTATTTTACTTTAAATAAATTTTACTCATGTGTGCCTTGGAAATATCCGTCCGCTTCAGCAAATCCTCCTTGGTTTACAAGGTGCCTTACTAACTTAAAAAACAAAAAAAATAAGCTTTTACTTAAATATAAAAAACCTGCGGTAGTGTTGATTTCTCAAGATACCTACTAGCTCGGTCGAATTTTAGCGTGCATAACGCTGAATGTTATAGGAATTATATTGACCGCTGCCGGATACAATTTACTCAGGATCCAAAGCAGTTTTATAATTTTGTAAACACTAAGCGTAAACACGTATCTTTTTCACCCCTGCTTATGTTTGAAAATTCCTCTGCGACTTCGGATCAGGCCATTGCCGATCTATTCGCAGAATTTTTTCAAACAACGTATTTTTCTCCTAAATTGACTGATCAGCCAAACGCATATAACATTCCAGCAGCGAATCTTATTTTCTGTCCGTTTTTTTCTGAGAACAACTTATTATCTGGTCTTTTAAGGGTCAAACCCATTTATTCGCCAGGCCCCGATGGAGTACCAGGCTGTGTGCTAAAATACTGTGCCAGGGCTCTGTGCAAACCTCTTCTAAGGCTTTTCAACTTATCTTTGGAAACCTCGATCTTTCCCCATAAGTGGAAGGAATCATTCATAATTCCCCTACATAAAAAAGGGAAAAAGTCTGAGGCTGCCAACTACAGAGGCATCTCTAAGTTGTCGGCAATTCCAAAGTTATTTGAAAAATTAATTACCCCTCATTTGCAACACCTTTGCTCTTCGATTATCTCTCCTTGTCAGCATGGCTTTATTAAGCGTCGCTCCACCACCACAAACTTATTGGAGTTGACATCCTTTGTCATAGATGGCTTTTGTAAGGGATATCAAACCGATGTAATTTACACAGACTTCAGCAAAGCATTCGATTCAGTTAATCACTCACTCTTGTTGAGTAAACTGAATATGCTGGGTTTTCCTATAAACCTTTTAACGTGGATCTCCAGCTAGATGGAGTCATAGATGGCTTTTGTAAGGGATATCAAACCGATGTAATTTACACAGACTTCAGCAAAGCATTCGATTCAGTTAATCACTCACTCTTGTTGAGTAAACTGAATATGCTGGGTTTTCCTAATGACCTCTTAACGTGGATCTCCAGCTACCAGATGGAAGGACACAAAGAGTCTTATTTAAAAACATACAGTCCCGTCTGGTCCGTGCTACATCCGGCGTCCCTCAAGGAAGTCATCTTGGCCCGTTATTATTTACGCTTTTTATAAACGACTTGCCCCCTGCTTTAACGAACTCTCTAGTTCTTATGTATGCAGATGATGTAAAGCTTTGTCTTCAGTACAAATCCATCTCTACCCAATGCAGTCTTCAGTCTGACCTTGATAACTTTCAAAAATGGTGCTTAGCTAATGATCTAATACTTAATGGATCTAAATGCAAACAAATGTCTTTTTATCGTTCTTGCCCTCTGCAAGCTACTTATTCTATTAATGGGATTGCCTTAGAAAAATTGACCCAGGTTAATGATCTCGGCATCCTATTAGACATCAAACTTAAATTTGCCGACCATATTTCCTTAATGGTTAATAAGGCTAAAGGAGTCCTTGGTTTTATCAAAAGGTGGTCAAAAGAATTTAATGACCCCTATTTAACCAAAACACTATTCATTTCTTTGGTCCGTCCTATACTGGAGTACGGCTCATGTGTCTCCCCATATTGGGGAGTCCCCAATATGGAGTACATCAGGACCGCATAAAATCCGTACAAAAGAATTTTCTAACTTTTTCACTTAGAGGTCTAAACTGGGATGCAAATCTTCACCTTCCATCTTATAATAGTAGACTCCTACTCATAAACTTACCTAGCTTAACAAATCGTAGGACAATGCTCAGTGTAGTCTTTCTGCATAACCTTATTAACGGGGATGTAGATAGCCAGCATTTACTAAAATGCTTAAAATTTAACATTCCTAATAGAAGGACTCGAAACTTTAGTCCTCTGTTCCTTAGCCGTTGTAGTTCGACATATGCATGACCCTTTTCATGCATAAAAAAAATACTGGCAAGAAAAAAAAAAAAAAAAATACTGGCAAGAACGGCTTGCTTATTTTTTCGTGCGGCTAAGCTTGCCGCATGAATAAGCACACCTACATTTCCATTTTCCGACTTTTCCAGATCTGCTGCGTGCCTTCTGCGAGATATATTGCTCTTCGCATTAAAAGGCAGTGTTGGCCGACCTACTGTCTTCTTTTTTATCGGAAAATGTATACATGTTTTTGAATTTAGCCAAACTTCATGATTCCGTCGAAAATGACTTAAATTATAAGAGCAGCTCTTCCACATTTGCGCCACGTGGTAGCAACATTTTTTTCTCGCTTGTTCCACAACATCGCTGTACTTTTCAAAATTCACTCCTCAGATACAATCTTTCATAAAATTAAGGACAGCATTCTCCTTCGCGACCTTTCCCTTTGCTTCGAACCACTTCGCAAACAACTCTGTGTTTGCCAAATAAAGGTTATGTCCTAAAAATGAAAAATTCTCGCATAATCGGAAAAAGTGGTATTTAAAATTACATTCATTCGAACAAGAATTTAATACTCTAGAACATACAATAGGTTTCGTCGATGGACTCTTCTGGACTCACTTTAAATCCTTTATGGAACATAAGACTTTATCAAAAATATTCATTGACAAGGTTACCTTCATTTTTGCTCGATTACGGGGACAACACGATTTTATTCTACAAATGATGATCACAAACATACTATAATACAAACCACACAGATTGGTATTCATTTCAAAAAAAGTTGTTATATTGTTTAGATTTTTAATTTTAGCCTCTCAAACTTGGTTAAAAAAACTTAATATTTTAGTCGCCTGTGCTTTGCAATTGCAACAGCTGTGTTTGTCAGCTGATTCCTTTGTTGTGGCGCCCTCTATAAAAATTTTTGTTATGCACCACTGAAGATTGGTGAATTTGGAATGCGTTACACTGAAACATATTTTCATTTTCCGACTTTCAGAAAATGGGTTTTTGTCACAAAAACTGGTCAAATTCCCCATAGTGAGCTGGTTGCGCTGAGCTATGCGAAGTTCCTTGCAGAACCCTAGCGAAAATCGAGATTCGGGCGTCAATCAAGGAGCCCGTGTCAACCAAGCCTCATAATTAAGAAAAATTTTCTGCAAATAAACCTCCACCATTGTAAAGCAGCCTCGGCAGCTTTCTGCTCCTTCTGGCAGAAGATGGAACATCCTATCGTAGTCCAAGAACCCTTTTTAGAAGAAGGTAGAGTTTTTGGCTGCTGGCAGCTAAAATAGAAGGTAAAACTACAGTCTGAAATCTAGACCAGAAGCACCAAAGCATATTTCTAATATATTTCATAATAATTACAGTGCCGCAAACAATGCGGCAGCAACCATGGAGTTTTAGCAGACCTCAATTCGGTCGACCAGCAAAGGACAGTAAGAAGCTCATTGGCTTAATTAATTTAACATTAATTGGAAATAACTCTTACGCTTACCAAATTCAGGGGGTGAGCTCAAACACGTACGAAAGTGGGGAGTCTCTTTTTATACCCTTGCAGAGGGTATTATAATTTTGTCCAAAAGTGTGCAACGCAGTGAAGGAGACATCTCCGACCCTATAAAGTATATATATTCTTGATCAGGATCACCTCCTGAGTTGATATGAGCATGTCCGTCTGTCCGTCTGTCCGTCTGTCTGTCCGTCTGTCTGTCCGTCTGTCTGTCCGCTTCTACGCGAACTAGTCTCTCAGTTTTTAAGCTATCGTTTTGAAACTTTGCACACACCCTTCTTTCCTTTGCACGCAGTATATAAGTCGGAACGGGCGGGATCGGCCGACTATATCCTATAGCTGCCATATAACTGATTGATCGGAAATGGTATAACATTGGTGTTTTTAGAGTTACAGAGTTCAGATTTTGTACGAATGCCAACTTTCGTGTTTTTGAAGATAGAAAGTTGGAACTTCGTACAGATTCTATTTTTGGTCAGTTAATAAAACCTACCAAATTGCAACGATCGGCCGACTATATATTATAGCTGCCAAATAACTGAACGATCGGAAATGGTATTTGGTAAAAATACAAACTTTGGTATTTTTGAAGATGGAAGCTGGGTACTTTGTCCAGTTTCCAGTTTAACTGCAAGGGTATATCAACTTCGGCTCCGCTCGAAGTTAGCTTTCCTTTCTTGTTTAACTTTAATCTTAGTGTTAAGAGGAGCCCCAAATAAAAAGGTCTTACTCCAAAAAGTTTCTTTTGGAAACTGTTTTTATTTTGTAATTGTACAACTACTTACAACTACTTGTGTACTACTTACACAACTACTACAACTACTAAAACTACTTGTTTGGGTGAGGGCCCATAGGGCCGCCGCTCAGCTGAACTTAAGAGCGCATCCGAGCTGAAAAGCGCAACCGCGCTAAAGAGCGAACCCGCACTGAAGAGCTCATCCGTGCTGAAGAGCGCTTATTTGGCAGCTCATGGAAATGACCATACTTTCGTCATTAAATACAGGATAATATCAATCGATTTAACATTTTGTCTTTGGCAAGTGCAGTGCAAGTGCTTTTTCTTCTAGGCTATCTTAAGAATAATGAAGGTACCTAGACTTCTACAAGTAAGTACAGATCTCTAGCCATGATCTCTAGCCATCCAGACACAAACATTTCTAGTGTTAAGGGGTTATATACATTTTTTATTTTCAAAAAACCGAAATTTTTTATTGCTTTATCTTAAAGAACAATTCCTTGAGAACATTTTCCCAAATTTTCAGTTACAGCGCTTCTAACCGCGCGCCTCGTCGCGGCCTTGAACTGAACTTGAAACTTTAAACGCGAATATCTCGAAATGGTGTTTCTTGAAAAATGACTTTGCGGTGACATGGATTGACGGAAAACTACTGAACCGATTTACTTCAAATTTTTTTTAAATGTTTTTTTCGGCGAAATAAATTTTTTAGTGAAATTTCTAGAGACCAAAACGTTCATTTTTAGCATAAAACGCTGCCATATCCAAACAAAAACAAAAAATTTTAAAATCGATCGTTCAAGCACAAGAGATTACTCTAAACTAATGAAATTCTTTTACTTTTATGATTTCTGTTGACCTGTTTGACCTGGGGAACTGTCACCGCAAGGATCTAAAAAAAAAGGCCTCTAAGGAAAACAGCCACCCCTTAAAAACTATTCAATATTTTTTCACCAAATTTTGTAAAAACATTGTTAATAAAGTGTACTATTAAAATATTAAAACATTCGTGTAATTAAATAATTGCTACATACCTAAATAAAAATTCAAACTTTCCTCATTTTCTTCGAAAAAGAAGGTATATAACCCCTTAATCTAAATAAAGTGCCATTCAAGAGCTAATTTTTGAGGTAGAAAAACCAATCTCTCAGAAAGAATGTACCCTAATGGCATTTATAGATTGCCACTTGGTGGGACCCATTGATCAATTGCTAAGGACAGTTACGTCCGCAGGACAGTTACGTTTTCACTAGTCACATCATCCCCTACAAGGCCGTCTGCAGAGGAATTCCGCAAGGCTGAGTCCTGTCTCCCCTCCTATGGAACAAAGCTGTCAATTCGATTATACAATCTTACATACGTAAGCGTATGTAATATACGTATAGCGCAGATTTAAAGAGCGCAGTCAAAAGTTCGAAGGTCTAAAACGCTGCGCCAAAGTAAATATTTGAATAAATATTTTATTGCTTATTTTTCGTCCCTTAAGAAAAGATATTTTTTTCTTTAACTACTAACGGTTACTACTACTACGGTTACCACCGATAACTACTACGGTTGTGCTGAAACTGACCCTACTTGCAACCAAAGTACCATATTACTTACATCAGACCACACACACACATACGACTCAAGCCCTGAAAAGTCTAAATGATTGGTGGAAGAATTCTTTGGAGCCTGGAATAATGAATTTAAAGCAACAAATTAAAAAACAACGAAAAAAGCGCCGAAGTGTAGAAGTCCCTCAAGCCCAGAAAAGTCTAAATGATTTGTGGAAGAATTCTTTGGAGCCTGGAATAATGCATTTAAAGTAACAAATATAAAAAAAAAACAATTAAAAAAGCGCCAAAGTGTAGAAGTCCCTTAGCTACATACAAAATGTCATCCCAAAAACAAAAGGCGTATCATGAAATTCTTTATTCTCTGTCATAGAAAACACAACTCAATAGTGTACTTTGGAAAATTTTATCCCAATCAGCCCTAAGCTATTGTTGGGCCAAGCAGCCAAAGATGAACAGTCTAAAAGACTTCAATGACAGATGAGCAGCATCGGGTTTATCAAAATTTTCTATTTTGCCTAGGTTCTTCTAGTTTCGCATGGGCTTTGCTGGTATATGTAGCGCATGCGCTTTTGGGAGCTTTCGTAGAACTGATGTACTCTAACACGTCTTGTATTTGAGTGTGTCTCCCCCGCCACGCCTCTTGCTAACGTCATAATAGACAACTTCATAGCTCGAAGCTTTTCTTGCTAAGCTTCGATTAATGGTGTTACTCAGCGTTGGTTTGAGCGGCTGCAGGTTTTGGGTTAAATTTGAATAAAAAAAATATTAAAATTGAACTGCAATTCTTGTATTTGTTCGGCCGCAATTAAAAACTATTAATTGCGTAACATATTGGTGAACCCGACATGATTGCATGATTGTTTTGGTTTTTGTGATCAGTTTTAAAAGTGCCACGAAAACTTGTTTTTGTTGTCATAACCTTACACTTAAATTGCATAAAGGAGTCTGGAGCTGAAGCTACTTAATCTTCTGCTGTAATCAGGGAGAGGATGCTGCGAAGGAGGACAGAGGTGATCTGTCAAGAAATTTAGGTCCTGCATCAAAAGGTCAAGGATGCGATGCGGACTGAAGACTCAACCATTATGACCCTCTAGTCAATGGGGAAGTGTCTCCGTGATCGATTCACCACGCTTTAGGAAGAATTGGAGGAGCGAAGTTATAGCGAAATCGGAAGTGTATCGTGTATATGCTGTATATGTATATATTGGAAATTCTCTCAGCTGACCATGGACGTACACGTCGACATCCAGGAGAAAGTTTCCCAGCGCTCCGTGAGGATTGCTGCCCACTCTTCGCTTTTGGATGGTACCAGTGGTGCTTGTATTTCACCCACTCCATACAGGCCTGGTTCCTCATTGCCCCGTTAGCGATGCACACATTCAGCGTTGGCTATGCCGAGTACCTGGATTTATGCGACCTGTTTAGGACAACGATTGACAGCTATCTTCACTTGACCAAGATGGAGAAGCTCAGGTGGCTCATTTCATATCTGTGGGAGTCTGCCTTGGAGACCGTGCGAGGGCTGGCGATTATTTACGCTTGCATTTGATCTTGATGATCTTTTGGTAATCGACGACTAATATTCCAGGCTCACATCAACGAGATCCTGCAGCTAAGGATAGTCGAGCCGGGATCCGTTGCAACTTTTCGGGAGTTATACGACCGATTCTATAGTTATATGGGGCCCTCATGTGTTCCGGGACGGAAGACAAAAGATGCCAACTCCAGTAAATTAGTGGTGGTGGAACGACGCTTTATGAAGCCATCTGACATGGACAGATGATCGGAGAACAAGTGTTGCAATTGAGAAGTAATTAATTTTTAAAATAACTTTGGAATTGCCGTCAATTTAGAGATGCCTCTGTAGTTGGCAGCATCGGTTTTTTTTCTTTTTTATGTAAGGGAATTATAAAAGATTCCTTCCACTAAAGGGAAAAAATCGAGGTTTCCAAAAAAAAGTTAAAAAGTTTAAAAGGAGGTTTCTAGGGGAAATTTTTCTAGGGGGACATTTACATTATGGCATGCCAGAATATCGGACCAATTAAATGTATCGATAAGGCTTTTAAGTTTTCTGATCGATACCAGACATGGTTTTGATTGAAACCTCAAGCGTGGGGTGATATGGATACCCTGGGGTTGAAAGGGGTCCAGCTCTGGAAAGAGTGGTAGTATCAGGATAAGATACCAAACATAAATCTAAAAGCCGACCTAACGAATTTCTAACATGGTTAATTTGACCTAGGGACACGTCAAACATTCCCGCGGTGAAGTCATGGTGTATGATAAGTGGATTAATTCTTGGATATTAAAGTCACCCAGAGCTACACGATCGGACAAATGATGCCAGTATGTGAGCGGTTTAGACGAAGGCGGTATATATGAACATGAAATGTATAAATATTTAGTTTAGGGAATATAGTTTAGGAAGTTTGCTACGTAGTGATCTGATACGTAAGTGTTAGTGACAATATTAGTTTTTTGGATTAGTGGACGAAGAAGAGGTGGAAGTTTGGTTCAAATATGGGGAAGTTTTACACCCACTAGTTTTAAAACTTTTTTCTTTATGGTACTAGGCTGATGTTCATGGACGAAAATATTCTCTGGCCAAAAACTGGGTAAACAAATCGTCTTGAACATTCGCTCGAGCACACAAATCTTGAAAGAAGGCGTGCGCCTTATATATTTATATTTATATTTAGTTATTTCCTCCACCTTTATATAAGATTTTGATTTGTTTTAATATGAACCGAGATATCATAAATATATGTTTCGATGGAGGAATCACTAGTAATGGTTTTGGTGTCGCAGGTTCGAAAACGGCAGCATCCGTCGGTGCCGGTGGTCCGGACTGCTAAATACTCTTTTGGGTGACTCTAACAGGGGTCTCATTCACTAGAACCTGTGGTATCACTTGAAGGGATGCCACGGATTACATGTTGGACAATTGCTCATTTTTACTGAGAAATTCGGACGCCGAATCGTTCTCAGTTTTATCCCATTGGTTGGTCAGAGATATGAACATATACAGCACAATATATACAGCACAACATATACCAAATACAGCACAAGCAAACGGTTTAAGTTACTACTAAAGTTTCTCAAAATTCGATTCTCAAGTAAGTAATTACCGGTTTACAGCAATATTTATCATAAACGCAGGGCGCACAAAAAAAACACGACCATTCGCTTAAAAGTTAGTTAGAGAAGTTCTTCGCCTTGCTAGTTGCGAAACGATAGATGAAGTCCGGCGTCTTGCCTTCGGCCCTCTGCGGTGCCCCAGGAATTGGGGCAGTGCCAGTATTGCCAGTGCCAGTACACGAGGTAAGTGCCAGTATTTTCTTTCTTTTCGTGTTGTCCTTCAGGATTATATGGACGACTTTATATCTGGTGCCCAAACGAAGACTGAAGCTGTTGAGATAACAGTCTAGAAATCGAGCCTTTTGAACAAGGGTCAGTTTCAATTATGGAAGTGGTGCTCCAGAGGATTTGGAAGGAGTTTCTGAGGGTGACAAGGAGTCGTACTTAAAATTAGACGATGGCATCCATTTAGAGAGACTCTTAGATTAGCTTGGGACCCTTCTGCTGACCACTTTCTGTATTCCTTTAAAGCCCTTTAGCCCGCCATCAAACCAACCCGGAGATCTCATCCCGCCTCGTCGAGTTGCAGCCATTCCAGTTTTGATCAAACTTAGCGAATGAAATTTCCTCGATTAGTCATTCCCTGCTAAGGAAAGCTGGGAGTCCACAGATTCTCTGACGCAAGCTTGGATGCGTATGGAGCTTGTGTTTATGTCTTTTCCGGATTTGACTTTCGACTGTTAATTTCAAAGAGTCGAGTACCACCCATAAAGACTCCGACTATACCGAAACTGGAGCTATCTGGGGCTAAGCTACTAGCAAGGCTGATGGCTAAGTTGCTGACCTTGGGACCTATTACGAAGATTATTATTTTTGGTGTGACTCCTCGGTTGCCCTATCCTGGATTCAAGACGAACCTTCTCGATTTAACGTTTTTGGAAATGAAATGGCGTTATGTCACTACTGCATTCGACCCAGTAGATCACCTGTCCAGAGGCGCTCTTCCTACTGAGCTATTGGGATTCCAGCTTTGGTCCCATGCGCCATTTTTAAGCTTTCAAGTTTGCAAATAGTTCAAAAATTCCCACATTTCATTATTGGTTTTTTGGTCAAAATTCAAAAAAGTAAAAAATTTTCAACTTAGTAAACAAAACATCTTTGTAACTATAAAGCAGGGGTGCCCAGCCCCATTGCTCTCGGTGCTCATTTGTTGTTGGAATAGCTCTTTATATGAGAAATGAAATTTCATATAGGTGTGTTGCTCCCAGCTTAGGCAAAGACTAAATACAACAATTTTTCATTTTTTCCTCTATCTCTGTTCGTTGCCTCCGTTGCCGAATTAAGCAACAACAATTGTATAGTCTCTCAGTTGTTCGTCAAAATACGAAGGCACTTCGTTTTTGTATTGCCAAAAACTGTTCACTGTAAAAAATAACTTTTGGTTGAGATCTCAAAAAGAATGGTTGACATCGGAGCTATAAATTTCTTTTATTTATACTTTTATTACAGTTTTTAATTTTTGTTTCATAAATATTTGTTTATTACTTTTTTTCATGGAAAATGGTACTATAATTTTTTTCAGTATACCGACATGACTTGTAAAAAAAATTTCTCTCCAATTTTCTCGATGTATTGGTGATTTTTTGCATTGGTATTGGAGTTTGCTCTGCCATATGTATGTTGAGCTTGGGCACCCCTGCTATAAAGTATATAAAATCTTTATCAGGATCACCTCCTTTGTTCATATAAGTCCATATGTCTGTCTTCTGCATTTTCTAGATTTTTTATTTGGCAAAGTGAAACGACTTATTTAATTTCACAAGGATCGGCCGACTATATTCAATACCTGCCATATAACGGAAACATAGGAAATTGCCCAACTATGGTAAATTTGAAAATAAAAGTTTCGGACATTTTTTTAAGTTAATTTTTAAAGAAATTGGTGTATAATTAAGTTCTCATAAGGATCGCCAAACTATATTCGATATTGGCGATACATATCCGATTTAACTAAAAGGACTAAGCCACGGTTATGCCCGAAGTAAGCTTTTCTTTCTTTTTTTTTTAAATTAAAATAACATTGTAGATGAAGTACATAGACTACAGTACATAGTGAAAAAAAAATATTAGTTTAGTTAGGCGAAAACGCATTAGAAGCACGCAACAAAATTTACAAGAGAGACAGACTAGATTCGTCCCACGACGCAAAAAAAAACTGTGGAATCAATACTATGACTGTTTTTTTCCACAGGGCGCTAGATTCTTCGGATCCTTTATTATTTCGACAGTGTTTAAAGAGAAGAAAAAAACCCAAAAAAAAATGTTCGAAAGAGTCTATTCTAAAATCTTTTGTAGTTGCCGACTACCAACCACAACATCCCATTTGAAAAAGAATGACAAGCTGATTGCGATTCTGATGAGGACTTTAACAAAGGATACTCGTTACTACTAGAAGAAGAAGAAGCTGACATTATAACACAAACCCCATCATTAACCTAAAATGAATTTCACCATGTTTTTTTAATATAGCGTCATACTCAATTTGCACTAAGAATACTAAGAATTCGTAGGGAAGGAAAAAGTGAGCGTGGTCTTACTGCCTCAAAATTTTGTTTGCATACCTATTAAAAATGTGCAAAGCTTGAGTAGCAACTCTTTTTCTATTTAATTACTTTTTTTTTTATTTTTCGACCATAGTGCGCTGTGCTAACCAAAGCGCTCAAATTGCATTGAAAGTTTTATTTTTTTAGTCTCTGAAAGAAGCACAATAAAGAAGTTGGATCTGCGCTTCGATTGATCTTTGTGCATACATACAATTTAGTTCACACATTTACATCCAAAAGAATTGAGCATCTGAAATGGAATTGATGGAATAGATTTGGTAACAACCCATTGAGTAGTGCCAAAGATTATGAAGAAATTTTCGATGTCGGGTTCCAGCGCTGGAACCCGCTGTAACGAGAGGGTTCCACAGCGCGACAAGTTAAGTTTGAGAAATTTTTCGCGCGACAACGAATTAGGAATAGCCTAGTGATACCTGCTTGGCTGATGTGCAGAGTAAAATGAGTTCAAATCAGGCTCGGAAAGTCAACTTTTTTTTAATTTAAATCTATTTGTTCACTGAGATTGTTTTATCTCACACGAAAAAAAAGGGTGGCTGCTAATATTTAAAAAACTGGGCGAAAACGAAAACGAAAGGTCTTGCCTCTTCAACGTTATAACTTCGAGTATATTTTCTAATCTTTTTCTAATCTTAAGCCTAACTTATCTATTGCGGCGAAGCGGGGCGAATTCGCACAAGAGCGAATATGAGCTTTCGCTCCCGCTCCGCCCTAAGCTATCTAAGAGTAAATTTACAGACTAGCAACTAACAAATACAATTCAGCTATAACTCTAATTCAAAATTTTTTCGACTTCAATAAAAATACAAATCCATTTACACCGGCCCCGTTGAATGCCTCCATCAGGCTTCAACTAACTGGCAGCCGCGCCAGCTTGTGGACCGCTCTCCTATACTCCGCTCCAGAGCTAGTTCGGACGACGGCGACCCTGACCCTTCCGTCCGCGCCGGCGTGTGTTGCTCCTACTCGTCCCGTGAGCCACTGTTGTGGCGGCTGGTGATCCTCTGCGATCAGGACCAGCTCGCCCGTCCGGATGTCGTCCTCCTTGGTCTGCCACTTCGACCGTGCCTGTAGGCCCAAGACGTACTCCCGGGACCATCGCTGCCAAAACATTTGCTTGATTGACGAGACAAGCCGCCATCGCCGCAAGCACGTTAGACCCTGCTGGTCCGGGGTCCGCGGTGCTGGTGGGGCGATGAGCGGCCCGCCTGTCAACAGGTGCCCGGGAGTAAGCGCCTCGCCGTCGCTTGGGTCCTGACTCAGAGCCCCCCAGGGGTCGTGAGTTCAGGACGGCCTCGACTCCAACGAGGACGGTCTGCAGCTCCTCCGCGGTCAGTCTGGCGTTCCCTACCGCTCGTAGGAGTAGGTGTTTTGCAGACTTCACACCTGCCTCCCATAGTCCGCCCATGTGCGGAGCCCGCGTCGATGCGTATTTGCGTTCATACCGCCGCGGGCTCCGCACGAAGAATATGGAGGCAGGTAATCTGCAAACCTACCAGTAGCGAAACGCCAGACTGACCGCGGAGCTGCAGACTTTCGCTGGAGTCGAGGCCGTCCTGAACTACTCCAACGAGGCCTCGACTCCAACGAGGACGGTCTGCAGCTCCTCCGCGGTCAGTCTGGCGTTCCCTACCGCTCGTAGGAGTAGGTGTTTTGCAGACTTCACACCTGCCTCCCATAGTCCGCCCATGTGCGGAGCCCGCGGCGGTATGAACGCAAATACGCATCCGCTTTTTGATGCGTATTGCGTGACCGCGTCGACCTCGTCCTCGATTCTCCGACGAAGGTCTGCGAAGTGGCGACTCGCTCCGACGAAGTTCGTCGCGTTGTCGCAGTGCACGATCTGCGGACATCCTCGGCGCCCAACGAACCTTTGAAAAGCCAATAAAAAGGAATTGGAGTTCTAAATGAACTGCCTTGGACGCAAAACAAACAAATAAGGCAATGTAGGACTTATAGGGTGGCCTACCACGAATTTTCAATGTCGTATCAATAGGGCCACAAAAATCAACACCACATATGGAGAATGGGCGAAGAGCACGAATTCTATCTAAGGGAAAATCACCCATGATTTGAGTCATCAGACGAGGCTTGCATTTAAAGCAGCGTATGCATGACCGTACTGTCTGACTGCAGACTTCCTGCGCATTTACGATCCATATGCGCTGTCGCAAAAGACTCACAAGTGCTCGTGGACCCACATGAAAATTCGACTCGTGCAAGTATCGGACGTAGCTCTGAACAAATTGAGAGCGTTTTGTCAACAATACTGGAAACTTGGCATCGTACGATATAGGAGCATTAGCTAGTCGCCCCCCAACCCGCAACAACGAAAAGGTAAGCCCAGCCTCTGAAGATTCGTGTAGAAAGGGATTTAGCTTTTGTAGGCTAGGGCTAACACTTAAATTTTTTTCGGATCTTTAGATGAAATAGAATCTTGATACTCGTGCTCTTGGACTATTTCGACTATTTTCTTAAATGCTTCATTATATTCGACAGGTGAGGGAACAATATCAGAATTCACTACTAATTTCTTCGATTTCCTTATAAAACGGAACATATAAACGAACACTCGCAGCAGTTTTAGGTGAGAGGAATAACCTTCCAATAAATTTGAGGTAGATACGATTGCGGTTAATCCGACCGCATTCTTTTTCGCTTCCATCTGTAGAAGTTCTGGTGACAGATCAAACCGTGGGCTCGTCGGCCACTTATCTTCCGGTTCCTTTAAAAACGATGGACCTGTAAACCAGATCGATTCTACAGTCTCCTTTACGTCTCCACCTCTGGACACTATATCTGCCGGGTTCTGTTTAGTTGGTACATGCCGCCACGTGCTATCCTCTGACCACTCTTGAATTTCAGCTACTCTATTCGATACGAACGTTGACAACGACGATGGATGGGAACGAATCCAATGAAGAGTTACTTCTGAATCCGACCAAAATACACTTCGTTCGATCGGAACTTTTATTAGAGGCTTTATTTTGCGGCAGAGATCTGCAAGAAGGTGAGCGGCACATAACTCAAGACGGGGGAGCGTCTTTGTCTTGAGCGGCGCTACTTTGGACTTTGCCGTCAACAATGAAACTTTAATACCTTCTGCAGATTCGCAACGAATATAGACGCAGGCTCCATAGGCTCTCATCGATGCGTCAGAAAAGGCATGAATTTGAATCGGTGACATCGGCTCGGTACACACGAATCTCGGTATCGAGATGTCCTCTAACTGCGACAAGGCAATTTGTATTTTGTTCCACGCTGTTTCTAAGTGCTGTGGAATTGACTCATCCCAATCTAGCTTATTTAGCCAAAGTTCCTGCAATAGAATCTTTCCTTTTATAAGTATAGGGCTTAATAAGCCAAGGGGGGTCAAACAGCTTCGATGTCACCGACAGGATGTTCCGCTTGGTCGCCCTTTGACCCATGACTGAAGCATTAATTTCAAATTTAAATACATCTTCTTTAGGAATCCAAGCGATTCCTAATGCTTTAGTCAGTTCTGAGTCAGAAAGTGTTATTGGCTTAACCGTGCTCTCGGATGCAGTAACTTCAGGCGAGTTTGAAAACCACTTGCTCAATTCAAACCCAGCGTTTTGAAGAACCTGAGTTACTTCAGACTTAATTGTCTTTAGCTCCTCAATGCAACCAGCACCCGTTAACATGTCGTCGACGTAAAAGTCGGACCCAATAACTTCGGCAGCTCGAGGGAATGTATTTTTCACAGATTCACTCAACCTCTTCAAACACCTTATGGCCAGGAATGGGGCTGGCGCAGTGCCATATGTAACGGTGTTGAGCTTGCACAGTTTCAAGGACTCTGATGGGTCTTTCCTCCACACTATCAACTGGTATCGCCTATCGGCTTCATTTACCATTACTTGGCGATACATCTTTTTTATGTCGGCTATCAGAGCGAATCTGTTCAGCCGGAACCTAAGAAGAATTGAATACAACTCTTCCTGGATGGTAGGATCAACCATCAACAGATCGTTAAGACACTTATGTGTTGATGTCTTACACGACGCATCAAACACGACTCGTAATTTGGTCGATGTGCTTTGAGGCCGTAAGACACACTGATGGGGTATGACGTAGTGTGGAGTAGCAAGAACATCATTGCTTGTAGGGGACATATGACCTAAGGATTCGTATTCTTCCATAAATTCCACATACATTTTCTTTAAATTCGGATCTCGAGATAATCTTTTCTCGAGCGACAAAAAACGGCGTTTGGCTACCTCGAACGAGTTTCCCAAAACGCTTGGATCCGATTTAAATGGAAGCCTGACTTCAAATCGACCTGAAGGCAGCACAACTGTATTTTTCTGATAATGTCCCTCACATAACTTTTGTTCAGGTGACAAAAGCTTTTTGGAAGTTGGTACTTCTTCCAACGACCAGAATTTTTTCAAATTGCCATCTATCGACTCGAGTAGTTCTTCTTGGCAATTCAGGCTAGAGACAGGCTGTTGAGGAGTTGAGTTATTTGCCTTATATTTTCCCGATACTATCCATCCAAGGAGAGTTTTTTGGAGGATGGGATGGTTTGGCCCTTGTTTTATTTGGCCAACGGACAACAATTCGAAAAATGACTCAGCTCCAATTAACATATCTATCCGCTGAGGTTTGTAGAAATATGGGTCTGCTAGCGGCAAGTTCTTTGGTATGTCCCCATCTTTCATGTTCACTGACTGGTCAGGGTGATAACCCGAGATAGTTCTCAAAATCCAAAAGTCGAACGGAAACTCACTACCATTAATCGTTGACTTCACCACAGTGTGTATCTTTTTCTTAACCTGGGAATTGGCTTGACCAATTCCAAGCAAGTTGATACACGATTCCTCCCTACGGATCTGTAAGCGTTGTGCAAGTTCTTCAGTAATGAAGTTCATTTGTGACCCAGAGTCCAGTAGTGCTCGGGCCAATATATGCTCGCCATTTTTAGTTCTAACGCTTACGATCGACGTCGCTAACAAAACCCTTTCTAGAGATGACGCATGCAAAGCATGTGACGTAGAAGGGCCATCAAGATGTAGCGCTGGGGGAGGATGTTCATTTGGTGGTGGTAACGCCAAGTTATTTTCGGTCACAGTAAATCGGTGCAGAAGTTTGTGGTGCGATCTTGCACAAATTTGACATCTAGTCGATTTACACTTCGCAACCGTGTGACCTTTTCGCAGACAATTTAAACATAATGAGGCTGACTTGACAAACTCAAACCGTTGCATTACAGCAAGGCGAGCGAACGGACTACACTGGGCAAGACTATGGTCTTGTGCGTTGCAATAACTGCAAGCTTGTTTGTTGGAAGCGGTGCAAGCCAACGAACTCCTATTGTGCTGCTTCCCAAACCCAGTTTTCTCCTGTTTTGGCTTGCCAGTCTCTTCAGCGGACAGGTGCTGGTACCTACGATTTAATATTTTTTCGAAATCGGACCACAGCGGCAATTTCTCATAATCCAGTGACTCTTCCCATTTTTCTCTGGTCACTGGATCTACTCTACTCAAAACTAAGTAAATGATCATTGAGTTTGCAATTTTAGTGTCATCTCCTATGGATAATAATGACCCATAGATCGATGACACTGTGTCGATGAGACCTCTCAACGACGACGCAGACGGCTGGGAAACTTTCGGAAGGCTGAATAATTTGCTTATTTGGTTAGCAAAGATGAGACATTCGTTATCGTAAACTCTTTTCAGACTAGCAATAGCTTTGTCATAATTACTCTCGGTGACTTGGAATGCCTTGATAGTTCCTAAGGCTTCACCAGAGAGGCAAGAAATTAAATGGTTAAATTTCTCGATAACAGGAATGTTCACATCCTTGTCTACAAATGTCTCAAAGAGACTCATGAAATTTATAAACTCCGAATAGTTTCCACTGAATTTTGGCAATGCCAAACTGGGAAGTCGAGCTCGAGTTGGGGCTGCAACCGGTGCAGAACTTGCAGTAGCTGGTGGGGACTCTTCAGCTAACGTGAAGGCATTTAATAATGACATCACCCTTGCCTTAGTTGTTATCTCTAATTCTTCCAACTCGGCTCCAAATTCATCTTCCTCATCTAATTGCTCGATCTGGTCTTGCAACTCATTTGCCTTAAATATGGTCTCATTAAAAACCTGAAGCCTGCACTCTAGCTCGGTCTTCACTAAAGGAATTGACCCAGCTTCCAAACGGTCCTCTAACCGGCGAATGCTTTTTACCCTGACATCTAATTTTCTTCTTAAGTCATCAAGAGTCGTGGCTTTTACTTTCTGGTTTTTACTTTCCATTTTAAAATTTATTTATTTATTAATAAACAGACGACGATAAAAAATTTAAAATTTTTTTTTTTTTTTTTTATTTTTAAATAAAAAAATTTTAATTTATTAAATAATTAGTAAAATAAATTTTTTGACTAATATAAAAAGTTTTATTTTTATTTTAATTATTTAATTAAGAATTTAAATTCAAAAACGAAAACGAACGAAAAAAGATATTTAATTTAATATCTAGCGAAAACGAGAAATAATTAATTAATATGGCGAAAACGAGAAATAATTAATTAATTAATTGATAGTCGAAAAATGTTGATAGTCGAGGCACTGAGTATCCAAAAAAATAGTTGGTTGCCAATGACACCGAAAAAGGTGTATACCCCACAATTATAGGGTAGCGCGTCACTTGGCGTTCCGGTAAAATAAAATGCGCCAAACTAATGCATATATGTACATACATACATATATAGCAGTGGACAACGGTTAGAGCGAAAACGAAAAATTTACCGCTGCATATATTTGTATGTACGCCAAATTATTTATGCACGTAAATATGTATTATAATTGTACATATACATATTTGTATATAAATAAATGTTTGGCTGCACTAAATTTAACTATTTTGTTTGGCGAAAAACGAACGAGGGGTAAAAAGGGGGGGCGACAGTGACGTGGATATGTATTTATGTTTTTTTGTCAATTTTAGCCACAGGCAGTTTGTTAATAATTTAACGAAAACTACTCAAATTTTTAAGCTCTACTAATTTCAAGTACGTATGCGCCAAGAATTGAAAGGAGGGTGCAATATTTCAGCACAAGACGAAGATTTAATTAGTCTCTTCTCAACTTTCAATTTTTCGAACAAATACCTGGGGTTCTGCCTTGGGATCCTTTAATCCCGCTGCCACTTTCCTTTTGCAATCGATGCAGGTGCACGGCATGGAAGGAGATTTGTTCCGATGAGTGGCGAAGATCCTGCGGTGATGATCCTGGAGGCTTGAGGGTTTCACGACGCGTCGCGAGCAGCTCTTTAAACAGTGTCACTGTCACTTTGTTTGTTTTTGTTTATTTAATATTTCGCAAGTCCACCCGGGGGCGCCAAAATGTTCACTGAGATTGTTTTATCTCACACGAAAAAAAAGGGTGGCTGCTAATATTTAAAAAACTGGGCGAAAACGAAAACGAAAGGTCTTGCCTCTTCAACGTTATAACTTCGAGTATATTTTCTAATCTTTTTCTAATCTTAAGCCTAACTTATCTATTGCGGCGAAGCGGGGCGAATTCGCACAAGAGCGAATATGAGCTTTCGCTCCCGCTCCGCCCTAAGCTATCTAAGAGTAAATTTACAGACTAGCAACTAACAAATACAATTCAGCTATAACTATAATTCACAATTTTTTCGACTTCAATAAAAATACAAATCCATTTACACTATTTATATATTTTTCTTGATTTAAACCAGGGGTGCCCAAGCTCAACATATGGCAGAGCAAACTCCAATACCAATGCAAAAAATTACCAATAAAGCGAGAAAATTGGAGAGAAAAATTTTTTTTACAAGTCATGTCGGTATACTAAAAAAAATAATAATACTATTTTCAATGGAAGAAAGTAATAAAAAAAATTTAAATTAAATAAAAATTAAAGAATGTAATAAAGTTATAAATAAAAGAAGTTCATAGCTCCAATGTCAATCATTCTGTTTGAGATTTAAACCAAAATTCTTTGCAGTAAAAAGTTTTCGGCAATACAAAAACGAATTGCCTTCGTATTTTTAAGAAAAACTGATAGACTATATAATTGTTGTTGATTACCTCGGCAACGGAGGCAACTAACAGAGATAGAGGAAAAAATGAAAAATTGTTGTATTTAGTCTTTGCCTAAGCTGGGAGCAACACACGTATATGAAATTTCATTTCCCATATAAAAGAGCAATTCGAACAACAAAGAAGCACCGAGAGCAATGGGGCTGGGCACCTCTGACTTAAACAGTTTTCAAAAATTATAATCCAATCAAAAAAAATGCAAAATTTTCTAATCACCTTAAAATCGCCTCAGTTCGTAGTGGAACCCGCTGTAAAAATCTTTAAAAGTGCGGGTTCTAAGGCATATTGGCAGGTAAAATGAAAATATTTGAGAGCGGGTTCCACGACAAACTGAGGCGATTTTAAGGTGATTAGAAAATTTTGGCAGATGAGAGAGAGAAAGAGAGAATTCTATTTTTAGAACGTCACATTTTTGCAACAATGAATGTTTATGAATAGTGGACTGTATTTGTTTTTTGTATTAGTTTTATGCATTTATTTTCAATATTTCGCGGGTTTACAAAGTTTCTAAGCGGGGTTGCTATCAGCGAGCGGTTGCGGTTAATTTCAACAAGCGAGTGTGCGGCCGGCTTGCAAAACGTGCAGAAAAAAAGAATTGAAAAACGATCGCGTGATATTCTAAGACTAACGCATTGCACTGCAATTTCGGCTATGCGTGTGAGCTTAAAGCTCCCAAATGGTAAACAATACAATGATGTACGCAAAAATAGGTACAATGATAAGAAATTAATTAACAAGTAAAGAATACTATTAAATGCAAAATAAAGACGAACTATTTCTCAACATACCGGCCCCCCTGAACGACGGTTCAGTTCAAAGGAAGCACAGCAATTTTCGTAATAGGGCGCTTGTAGATTCCCTTGGCGGTTTTAACGGTGACCACCCGGACCCTCTGATCCTGGCCAGGGTGAACTTCGGTGACTCGTCCTAGCATCCACTTGCTTGGCGGTTGATTGGGCTCCTTCAGCACAACCAGTGTGTCCACGGCAACATTTGGAGCATCTTGATGCCATTTCGTGCGAGGTTGAAGCGTGCTGAGATACTCGAGATTCCAACGTTTCCAGAAACCTTGAACCTTGGCCTGTAGTTGTCTCCAGCGCTGCAGTCTGTTGATGTTTACATCCAGGAAAGATGGTTCTGGTACCGAAGTGAGAGGCTGACCTGTTAGAAAATGAGAAGGAGTTAGCGGGTTAAGACTGTGATCGCTAGGTGCGCATAAAGGGCGAGAGTTTAGAAGCCCTTCAATCTGAATTAACAGGGTCGAATACTCCTCGAACGTCAAGGCACTGCTGCCAATGACTCGTTTTAAGTGCAGCTTTATGGATCTCACACCAGTCTCCCAAATGCCTCCGAAATGGGGAGCAGATGGCGGAATGAAATGCCAATTAATCTCGTGGCTGGCCATGAAGCTTGAAATTTCTTCATCTTGACTTTGAGCTATTGCCATTCGTTGCATTTCAGCTAAATCTCTTTTGGCTCCATGAAAAGTCGTTCCATTGTCCGAGTATAAATCCGATATAGGTCCACGTCGAGACCAAAAGCGTTTGAAAGCGGCTATAAAGGCGGGTGTCGTCAAATCGCTGACCAATTCTATGTGAATAGCTTTTGTAGATAGGCAGACAAAGATCGCAAACCAAGCTTTGCCAAATCTTGGTGTCCGGCCTGTCGATGTTTTGATTGACACAGGTCCAGCATAATCCAATCCAGTGTGCAGGAAACAACGAGCGGGTTGAACTCGAAACTCCGGTAAATCAGCCATAAGTTGAGAACTCGTGTGTCTTCGCTGCAGAAAGCAAGTTCTGCAATTGAATACAGTTTTGCGGACGAGGTTCCGAGCTCCTAAAATCCAATACCTTTGGCGTAGACTATGAAACGTGTATTCGACTCCAGCGTGTAACAATGCAGCATGTTGATAGCGAACTAGCAGACCAGCTATTGGAGATTCCTTAGGTAGGAGAATGGGATGCTTTGCGTCATAAGTAGCTATAGAATTATCGATGCGACCACCAACACGCATTACTCTCTGCTCGTCTAAAAAGGGTGTGTAGCGAATCAACTTCGATTTCTTCGACAATGGCTGTCCGGTAGTTAACTGCTTGTACTCCAAGTGGAAGAACTCTTCTTGAGCGCGCGTAAAGATCTTAGCTCGTGCATATTGTAGCTCCCACGCCGATAGGAATGGTGAAAGTCGATTCCTCTCACGAAGACGATGAACGAAGCGAAGGCAGTAGCTGACTATCCTTAATAAACGGGACCATGAGGACGATTTGTTGATCATACAAGATAGCGAATTTCCGTCGTCGGAAATGTGTAGATTAACTTTCGTTTCAGCCTTCATCTCTAGGCAGGCCTCTTCTTCTGTCGACAGAACAAACTTAGCTTTAACAGGTGGCCAAGCTGAACGTGACTGAGATAGCCAAGGTGGTCCATTCCACCATATTTGATGGTCCACGAGGTCCTTTGGCAGTACTCCTCGCGATGCGCAGTCTGCGGGATTATCACCACTTCGAATATGTTGCCAGCAGCTGCGTGGGCAAACCTCTAGAATTTCAGCAGTGCGGTTGCAAACATAGGTGTTCCAAGTCCTAGGCGGAGAAGATAGCCAATGCAGGACTATTTCAGAGTCTGACCAACAATTGATTCTGGAAATAGGAACAGTTAATGATTGCTTGACCAGATAAATCAGTTTAGAGAGTAAATGAGCTGCATTTAACTCTAGTCGCGGAATAAAGATAGGCTTAATAGGGGCTACGCGAGTTTTAGCCATAATCAGTTTGACAGCATATCCATTGTTGACTTCGACGCGGCTATAGATGACGGCAGCATACGCTTGAGATGATGCATCAGCAAATCCGTGCAGTTCCATTTCTTGATGTGGTGCAGATATGTAGCGAGGAACTCGACAAGTTTTCAATAAATGCATTTCCGATACAAACTGTTGCCATCGTGTACATAATTGCTGCGGTAGTACTTCATTCCAATCGACAGAACTTAGCCAACTATCTTGAAATAGGATCTTCAGAAAAACAACAGTTGGCGAAAGCAAACCCAGCGGGTCGTAGATCTTGGCTAGTTCTGAAAGCAATATGCGTTTAGTAAGAGCAGTTGTAAATGCGGGGGTTTCTAATTTGAAGAAAATATAGTCCGGTTTTGGTTCCCAACACAATCCCAGGACTTTAACAAATCGAAATGAGCGGTCTTCCTCTAAATCCTCTGGTGGATACTCACAAATCTCCTTTGGCAACGACTTTAAAAGGGCGTAACAGTTTGAGCTCCACTTTCGCAATTTGAATTGAGCTTCGCTAAGAAGCAGAATCAATTCATCTTTGAGTGCAATAAGATCCTCGATGTTGTCGCATCCAGTAGGAATATCATCAACGTACGCGTCTCTGTTGAGCACGACAGCAGCGGTGGGATACAATTCGGCATAGTCATTCGAGAGCTGTTTAAGAACTCGAACTGCAATAAACGGCGATGAAGCTAATCCATATGTTACTGTCAACAGTCGATAATGATCCAGCGTAGCGTTTTCATCCTTCCTCCAAACTATGCGTTGGTACTGTGTATGTTCGTCCGACACCAAAATGCCTCTAAACATCTTCTCGATGTCTGCACAAAATACATAACGATGCTGACGAAATCGAAGGCATACTCCAATTAAGTCCCTTTGAATAGGCGGTCCTATATGCAGTCGCGAATTAAGAGAATGACCCGTGGAATCCTTTCCAGAGCCGTCAAATACCACTCGGCAACGTGTGGTAGTACTATCTGGCTTAAAAACTGCATGGTGTGCCAAATAGTTGTAGCGTGCGGGATCCTCACCGCCTGCAGCAGCCGGAATCAATTCCATATGTCCTCGATTTAAATAATCATCCATGAAATCCACATATTGTTGTTTGAGTGCGGGGAATCTTCTAAATTTCCTTTCCAAAGCGGCGAAGCGGTTTAAAGCCTGTGGCAAAGTGGAGCCAATTGGCGTGCGGGTCTCCTTGAATGGGTATTGAACAATATAAACACCATCTTCTCTACGAGCATGTGTTTTCAGAAAATGTTGTTCGGCGGGATCACTGGCGTCTATCGTTGTTTTACTCGGATGCACTTGTTCCATGTCCATAAATGAGCGAACTAAGGAATCCAAATCTTCATAAGCATGATGAACTTGTGCGTGCGCAGATGCTTCGTTACAATCAGTATAGCTGCCTGTAATAACCCAACCAAAATTAGTATGCAGTGCGATGGGGTATTCGATACCAAACTCTCGGCGATGTCCAGTATATAAGTTCCACAGCTGATCAGCGCCTAAGATAACGTCGATTTTGCCCGGAGATCCAAACGTCGGGTCAGCTAGCGGTAGGCTGCGAATCTTGGTCCAAATAGTTGCATTTGATTTGACCTGCTGAGCTGGAATCGTAGAAGTTAGAGAACTCATAATTAGACAAGAGACTTCCAATGATGCAGTCGTGGTTCTTGAGAGTAAGGTGAAGCTAGCGCGACCTCGGCTAACACCAGCCGGGTTAGCACCTAAACCAACTACTGAAATGCGGGCATGCGTGCGAGGAATTCCGATCCTTTGGATAAAGGACTCAGATACCATAGTTATTGTTGATCCAGTATCGAGCAATAACCTACATGAGGTCTCGTTTCCCCATGTGTCAATTACATTGGCGACAACAGTTGGTAGTAGGGTTGGATTGTTGGCCCTCTCCAAACTATGATGGCTAACAGCGGCATTATTCGTATCAACGACAGTCGAGTGCGCAGGTGCCACAGGAACCGATCTTGCTTCAATCGGGTGTACTAACGTGTGATGCTTAGCGTTGCACTGACGGCAAGTGTTCGATGACTTACAATCCCTGACTTGATGCGATCGACTCAAGCAGTTGAAGCATAATTTTTGTATCCTTGGCGAAGGTGCGGCGGCTAACTACATCCAGTGCCTTGAATTCATTGCATGAATATATAGAATGCTGTCCTTGGCAATATATACATTCGCGAGACGACTGAGTTGATCCACTGGCATGAAAGGCGGCTTGGCGGCGTCTACTCTGGGCTGGTCTTGAAGGTTGCATTGCGGGTAAATCCTGACAAGACTCCAAAGTATCACAATGGGCGAAAAGAAAGGCGAACAGCTCCTCTATGGTGGCGTCTTCAGTGGCCGATAGACTGCAGTTGGCCCAAGCTTGTTTAATTTCTGGACCTAACTTTGACAGCAAAATATGAATGAGCCATACATCGCGGCTGTCACACTTCAGCGCATGTAAGCCTCGAATGCATTCGTCGGCCGAGTCAATTACCTTGCGTAATTCTGCAATATTCGAATTGTTAGCGGTTGGCAACGATAAAAAATTCTGAACAAACGATCGAGCGATGAGCGATCTTTTATTATAACGATTTTCTAATTTTTCCCATGCGTCTTGGTAATTATCATTACAGACGGCAATATGTTTAATTAGGGACAGTGCTTCTCCCTCCAGATATGATTTGAGATAATGAAACTTTTGGCAATTGGAGAGCTTTTCGTTACTATTTACTGAGCTTAAGAACAGATCACTAAACTGGCTCCAATCCTCATATTTACCAGAAAATGTGGGAATCCGAATTTTCTCAAACCTTAAATCAGCAGTTCCCGATGAAGTATGAATTTTCTCCAAAAGGTTGTTTTGTCCCTCAAATAGACGTTCCACTGTACTTGAAAGTAGAATGTTCGACTGGTCCTGTCCATGATCTTGACCTCCCATGTCCTTGATGGCGTTACTAAAATAGCATGCGCGGCGTAGAACTTGTCCTCGTATTCGGGTATGTCCAATCCAGGGTCTTCATATCCCTCCTCCAAGTGAAATTCCACTAACTCATCTGAGAGCTCCATAAAGTGGTTGAAAGTAGCGACCAAACGCTCCAGCTTGAATTGCAATGTTTCCACATTTTCACATCTTTGTGAAAACTCCACAGCACTGTTGAGGGTGCGCGTTATTTGCCCCTTGCAGGCACCACGTTGTTGAATCTTTCTATGCATTATCGCGTTCATGACGAAAAAGCGGTAAATTTGTCTCTAATGTTCACAAAAGTAAATACACAAATAAAAACGGGTATCCGGCTCTCGAAGGTCCAAAATTTGTTATGTTTATGAATAGTGGACTGTATTTGTTTTTTGTATTAGTTTTATGCATTTATTTTCAATATTTCGCGGGTTTACAAAGTTTCTAAGCGGGGTTGCTATCAGCGAGCGGTTGCGGTTAATTTCAACAAGCGAGTGTGCGGCCGGCTTGCAAAACGTGCAGAAAAAAAGAATTGAAAAACGATCGCGTGATATTCTAAGACTAACGCATTGCACTGCAATTTCGGCTATGCGTGTGAGCTTAAAGCTCCCAAATGGTAAACAATACAATGATGTACGCAAAAATAGGTACAATGATAAGAAATTAATTAACAAGTAAAGAATACTATTAAATGCAAAATAAAGACGAACTATTTCTCAACAATGAAAGTTTGAAACGTTCAAATCGAACCAGTGCACAGTGGTCCGGCTTGTATGGGGAGAGCGGCCAAAAATACTTCTAGTTGAGGTAGGGACTTGAAACTTTGCAGAAAATTTTTTAATATTTATCCTAAAATAATATGTAAAAATCAGCCAGATCGGGCAACTATATCATATAGCTGCCATATGAACAATCGGTCTGATATTCAGTTTTTATATGAAAAACTAATGTTTTTTATTTTGATGCAACAATAATTTGAAATTTTCGTATATAACCTGGAAAACTTCAGTAAAAATCTGGATACTATAGGTTATAGCTGCCATAGGAACAATCAGTGTAAAAGGGGTTTTCGCCGGGAAACTATTTCGCCTTAAAATAATAATTATAATTACAGAAATTATAAATGTAATTTACAAAAACGAACATAAAATAAATACATTTTTTTAATTTATATGCTTACCCTTTAATATTTAGTGCTTTTTTTCAAATTGAGGTTAGGTTACCTTTTTGTATTTTGCAAGCCGCACGGCACCTTACGGCACTTGAACTAAACTTTCTTATATTCTTAAACCGCTTAAGAATATTATACAAAAAGATTTGTGAATGCCAAAGAGTGCCATCACAACTAAAACTCTAACCAAACACAGAAAAGACAAACTAAGAACGTTCACAATTATTTACTAAATACAACAATGATTTACACAAAACACAACAAATACTACATATACTTTTTATTGTAAAAAGAAAGTTAATACCTTTCTTTAAAATATTAATCACTTCCATGGCACAAACACTTGTTTTAAAAATGTTTAACAAATTTTTTGCGGAGAGCTTCACTTGCACGTTGCTTACGTTGCAATACACAATGAATATCATGCTAACTTTTTAGATGCTATTCTTGAAGCGGACAGACAGAGCAAAACAAAAAGATGAATAAATTCAAATAGCTAGATCAATTATAAATAAGAATTGGTACATTTAAAGTCAAAATTTGGACTTTGGTTTTTTTATTTTTGGCCTACGGGCTGGACCACTGTGCAGTGTGAGAGCAAAGACATCAGAAATATCTTCTTCTATCTTTACTCTTCAGCTCGGATTTTACTATGGATTCTAGCGTTTACTTTAATACTAACATTAAGTACTGTTAGATCAACATCGAGGGTAGCCTAGATGGAAAGCACGCGATCCTTATCCTTGAGGTCCTGGGTTCGATTTTGTTACTGGGCGATCTGTAACTCTAACTCATTCAATTCGTTTTTCATCCCCCGAATGTTGTGCGAGTAAGACCTACACAGTCGCTTTCACTCATTCATTAATTTTCAGATCAGCATTCTATCTCACTCAATTCATTTTCATGGTTGTCCATTTGAATTTCGTTTTTTAGCTATTCATGCAGACCTCTAATTGAGTAACTACTCTATGCATTACGCTACCACCCCGTCTCAACCTGCAGCGACTGAAAATATTATTTGTTTTACTGACTACTACATCTTTGGTTGTGCCAACCAAAGGCACTCAAAAAATTATAGGTTAGGTAAGGCTTTAAAAGCCAGTCTATTAAGCCGTATTCGGCCCCTTTGTTATGCCGAGTTTAAGATCTTCCCTTACCGTATTCTGAAGACTTCTATGCTAGCAATTCGCCTACCTTTGGGCGGAATTTCTTAGGCTTTGGGAAATGTCTTTATCGTGTTGGGATCATCTTTAAGATGTCGATAAAAAATCTGTTTCCCAGATGCTTCCAGAATTCATTCGCCTAGCATGTGTTCCTACTAGCCAGTGCCCCCTGATGACTCTAATAACGCGTTTTCTGGGCGTTCCTTTCTTCCCGTTTGGGAATGATGTTGCTGAAGGTTGTATTTGTGTGTTCCCTAGGTGTACAGTAGAGAATAGTGGATCGTTATGTAGAACGGGGAAAAGTCGCGTGTTGTTGGGACTCCACTGATGTTGCCACATCGCCTGCTACATCTGGAACTAGTTCTGGATTGGGTAGGTTATGTATGGCGTTTAGAGCATCGTTTGGAGTGGCTCTTTGAATTCTCCATAATTTCTTTGTATTGGATTTTTTTTAATGAGAATTAGCCACCATACCTGAACACTAACTATGGCGGTGAAGATCCATGCGAGCGCAGTCGCCGCTTTCTTCAATCTTTTTTTTGTGTTTAGATTACAGTTTAGCTTTCTATCTAGTACCACCAAGAGGTACTTAGCTCTGTCGCTGAAAGACAGCCTCTGATTCGTTAACAATCAAACACCTTAGTCCGGCTCCGGGCGATATGGTGTTTTGGGGTGGTAAGTGGGGTACCTACCCACTGCGTGGGAAAGGGGAGTGTCTGAGGCTACCTATTAAAGGCGGCAACACTCGGAGTCATCTTGCAAGCTGTTTGGACCGAAACACCCTATAAAAACTAACGGATCATTTCAAAAAAAGTGTTCAGTGTAAAATAGGAACAGTGTCGGTATAAATTAAAACATAATATATACAATAAAGCTCTATATCTTCAACGTAAGTGCTGAGTTTTCCGAGAAGTTGGTACTTGCGGAGTACTATTTCACCTAGGAATTTCCCAATGTCTTTCCACATGGAGACGGGATCGTGTCATACAGCAGCCCAAAAAGATAAATGAAAAGAGAGACATGAGAAATCAACGTTCCCGTCATAGTCTGCGGATCAAAAGACGGGGAAAAAATGTACTTTGGTAGATGATGTACTTCGGTAGAATCAAGCTATCTGTGAAAATCGGCATCGATGTTCCCTCAGATAAACTTTGTTCATGTTGAAAGGGAAATATAATCCATGAAAAACCAACAGCACCGTGGACCCCGGAACAGCAGGGTGTAACGTACTTGCGGCAAGTGCGTCTCAACAAGTGCCCGGGAGTAAGCGCCTCGCCATCGCTTGGGACCTGCACGGTCTGTTCTTCAATGAGGAGAGTCTGCAGCTCCTCCACGGTCAGCTTTGCGTGTCTTACCACTCGTAGGAGTAGGTGCTTGACAGTCTTTACACCCACCTCCTATAATCCTACAATCCGATTTTTGATGCTAATCGTGTTACTGCGTCGACCTCGTTCTTATTCTCCGCGATATTATATTCTTCATATTGTATGCTCCGCAAAGTGGTGACCCGCTGCGACGAAGTTCGACGCGTTGTCGCATTGTACGATCTGCGGACATCATCGGCGCCCAATGAATTTTTGAAAAGCCTCTTTGTTCGCTCCCTCTCTGCCTAAGAACGTTTTTACCTTCCTTTTGTATGCTCATGCGTATCCTTGCTTACTTGCTTGAAGACAACGAGAGCGTGCGGTTGTGAAATAAAATTAACTAAAACTACAACAAGTGTTTTTACTATTTGGCAATCTGGCTGGTGTGTTCTTAGAGTTTGTATAAACTCCGTTTTATATAAATCTCATAGGTTATGGGCCCAGTCACAATGTGCAGCTAAGTGCTATAGTAAAATGCTTTATGCTGTAAATATATACATAATGGCGCACCAAATTGGCGTACATTTTTTCATTTGCAGTGCGAGTGTTAGAGCAGACTAGCAATAAAGAATTCTGAGATGCGCATAACAATCGAACAGAAGAACCGTTATTTTCCGAAGATGGAAAAAGGAAAGAGATACATAACACCTTTTAACGGGAAAAGTATTCCATATGGAAATTTAGAGTCAGGGCTTTATTAGAGGAAAACGAGTTGGTAAAAGTAATTGACGAGATACCAAGTGGTGATAAGAGTGAGGAAGTGAAGCGAGCAGAGAGAAATGCAAAGAGTCTTATAATTGAAATTATAATTTGAGTGACTCTTTTTTTAAGTGTTTGCCAACAATGGGAATTCGGCTAAGGTGATTTTTGAGAATTTGGATAATATTTACGATCGAAAAAGCCTGGCGTAAAAGCCTGATAAAAGCTTAAAAGCATCTCAACTTTCATTACGCAAACAAAAATTGGCTTTAAAATTGAAGGGTGATTCTCCGCTACTCAACCATTTTCATTTATTTGATGATTTGGTTACTGAGTTAGTGGCAGCGGGGGCCAAAATGGATGAAATGGACAAAGTGTCTCATTTGCTTCTAACACTTCCAACTAGCTATGATGGAGTAATAACAGCGATAAAAACTCTCTCTGAGCACAGTTTAACATTAGCCTTTGTAAAGACTCGGCTTCTTGGTCATGAAATCCAAATAAAAGGAGTTGGCAAGGGCCTAGGGATACCACATACAAAAATAAAAAAAAAAAAAATTTATGAAGGAACAATTTCAGAAGAAGTTACAGCCTAAGATGAAGTGTTTTCATTGCGGCAAATTAGGCCACAGGAAGACAGACTGTTTCTTCTTAAAAAGACAGGCAGGGGGCAACCAGAATATTCATGTCCAGAGTAATGTCAGAGAGACACAGGCCCAGATGGAAACAGCAACGCAGCCAGAACGCCCGTTTGCATTCATGACGAACGTAGCTGTTAGAGAGAGACAGACTCAGATGAACAGACTTTTATGATAAAATCAGCTAATTTCAGTGAACAGACAGACGGCGTAGATTTTATATTAGATTCAGGGGAGTAAGATCACATAGTAAACGACATAACTTTATTTTCTGAGTATGAGAATATAAATCCGAGTGTGGCGATTGAGATTGCAAAGCGTGGAGAATTTGTGTATGCTACTGCGAATGGACTAGTTAGTCTTAACAGTTGCAAGGAAATCCCTCACAATTTACTATCTGTGAAGAATATGCTAAACGCTGGAATGTCCGTCCCATTTAACCCGGATGGTATAAAAATAATCAAAAATGGTCAACAATAATCAACTTAGCATTTGAAGGGTTTTGTAAGTAATGTGCCGATTGTGAAATTTTATTTAAATAGTAAAGTATAAACATCCAAAAGTTTAAATGATGCAGAATATTACTTTTGGCATGAAAGGTTAGGACATATTAGTGTAGGAAAATTCTTAGAAATTAAACGAAATAGCTCATTTGAAGATGTTGAACTTATAAAAAACGTACAGCTAAACAAAAATGAAATATGTGAGGCGTGTATTAACGGAAAGCAATCTAGGCTAAAATTTAGAAACAAAGAAAATATTGACCGACCATTGTTCGTAGTTCATTCTGTCATTTGTGGTCCGATTACGCCCTCAACTATTGATAATAAAAACTACTATGTAGTATTTATTGATCAGTTCTCAAATTACTGTGTGACATATTCAATAACTTATAAATCAGACGTGTTTTTTGTATTCAAAGACTTTGTGGCGAACAGTGAGGCCCATTTAAACTTAAAAATGGTAAATCTATATATTGATAATGCCAGGGAATAACTCTCTAATGAAATACGGGAATTTTGTGTAGAAAAAGGTATCACCCATCATTTAACGGTTCCTCATACCCCACAATTAAATGGTGTTGCAGAGCGGATGATTAGAACAATCACCGAAAAAGCTCGCTCTATGATTAATTGTACTAAACCTAATAAAAGTTTTTGGGGTGAAGCTGTTTTAACAGAAACTTATTTAGTCAATAGGTCCCAAAGTAGAGTTTTGGAAAATATAAGAAAAACACCATAGAATCTATGAGTTTAAATGAAAATGAGTCTGTGGTAAAACATAATGATGTTAGCAGAAGTCATGAATCTCCAATTGAAGAGAATGAAGAGTTAGTTTTTCCATCACAGGAAATGAATGAATCAATAGATTCAAAGTCTGGTGAAAACTCAAATGAAAATTCCACTTATCTCGGGAATACCGATCCAGAAGTTGAAACTAGTGATAATATACGAGAAAATAAAAATCAACAAGTCAGACGCAGCGAGAGAAATAAAGATAAACCAAAATTATCATATAGATTTTTAGAAAAATGTCTTATGAATACCCAAATATGTTTAAGGGATATTCCCAATACTTATGAGGAAATTAAATTTCGCGATGACAGAGACTTGTGGGAGGAAGCCATTCAGGATGAACTAAATTCGCATTTTGTAAATAAAACATGGTGCTTAGTGCAAAGGCCTATGGATAAAAAAATAGTAGATTGCAAGTAGGTTTTTAGTTTAAGGCAAGACCCAAATGGCTACTTATTAAAACATAGGGCAAGACTGGTAGCGAAGGGCTTCACCCAAGAATATATGATGAGACCTTTGCACCTGTTGCACGAATTTCTAGTTTCAGATTTCTTTTAGTATTTTCTAATCAATATAATTTACTGATCCATCATTTATAACAGCATTTTTAAATGGAACTATAAAAGATGAAATTTTTATGAAGGTTCCAAAAGGTTTAAACCAATATGATGGAAATAAAGAATGCAAACTAAATAAAGCTATTTATGGCCGTAAGCTGCAAGATGCTGGTTTCAGGTTTTTGAAAATACACTTAAAAATTTTGGATTTCAAAATCTAGAAGTAGACGATGAAAATGTATAATTATTTTAAATAAGGGAGATATAAGTAAAAATATATATTTATTATTATATGTTGACGATGTGGTAATTGCCACCAGTAATTCCGAAAATTGAGTTCTGTTGCTTTTTTGCAGATGATGAGCGCAGTCGCCGCTTTCTTCAATCTTTCTTCTTTGTTTAGATTACAGTTTAGCTTTCTATCTAGTACCACCTCGAGGTACTTAGCTCTGTCGCTGAAAGAGAGCCTCTGATTATTTAGTATTAGAGGGATATGGGGAGAGATCTTATGTATTCTGCTGAAGCGAACTACCTTTGTTCATTTACGCGTTTTCGCCTAGTTAGCAATTGATCAATGAGTCCCACCAGGTGGCCATCAACCTCAAGGCATGTCAAGTCTTTGTTTATGGTGTTCAAAAGAACGTTTTTGCAGGCCCCTTCTAGAACTAAAAAGCTACCGTTATTTTTCAATCTGCATTCGTATTTAATAGGACTTTCCTAAGTTTCGCAGCTTGAACTGTACCTTCAATGTTCGTGCAGAAAGAGTTCCATGAAGATCGTTTCGCTTTGCGGATTGCTTTTTATTAGTGGCCAGGGAATCCTTGTAGTCAGTCTTCGTGTCCGGCCTTTTCGTTGTAAAACAGGGTTCTGCTTGCCGATTGGAGAGAGGATAGTTCTGACCACTACCAAGGGGGCCTAATTCGCTTTTTTGGTTTTGTTTTTGGGCATACTCTTTATAAAGCGCTATTGCAGTCTTGGGTAAAGTTTTGCACCAGAGTGTTTAGACTTTCCATGGTGTGCGTATAGTTTTTTTTTTTTTTTTTTTTAACGTTGCTTTTATTTCTTGAATCTTCTCTTTGCGAGACTAACAAGAGGTGTATCAAATCTTATATTTTGAAGTTTACTAACAGTCATATTGACTGATACAGAGTTAGACGGCCTTAAAAATCGATTTCTGGGTTGGGAGGACGTTGCGTCTCAGGCGGGATACCCTAGGAACCCGGATCAATACCAGAGCGAGATTCTTATGGATTTCGTCTTTCACTGCGAGGATGCCCATATCCCGGTGGATTTTTTCGTTGCGAACATACCAGGTGCCCCAGTGATAGTTCTCAAGATTTCTGATTGTGCGCGCTGTATGATGTCTATGTTGCTGCTGCTCGCGTTCCCCCACAGCTGGGAGCCATACGTCCAGATTGGCTTTAGGACTGAATTGTACAGTAGTAACTTGTAGTCCAGGCACAGTGGCGATCGTGAGTTTATGATCCAGTGGAGGCTGCTGGCTTTCAGTTTTAGATGCATCTTTTTGCATTCGATGTGCTTACGCCAGGTAAGTCGTCTATCAAGGTGAACGCCAAGGTACGTTACGTCGTTAGCTTGAGGGATCTGCATACCGTTTAGTAAAAGCGGAGGGCATGTTTGTCTATTAAGAGTAAACGTTATATGTTTACACTTTTGTTCGTTTATTTTAATGCGCCAGTCGGACAGCCACCTTTCCACTATTGTGAGATGATTAGCCAGTTGGGTTGTTGCCTGCGTTGGGCATCTGGAGCGACTAAGAATAGCGGTATCATCGGCGAACGTTGACGTTGTTAGTTGTGCGCTCGTAGGAATATCCGCAGTATAAAAAACATATAGACACGGCCCGAGTGCGCTTCCCTGTGGAACTCCAGCTTCGATGGTGTAGTCGCCCGAAGTAGCTGCGTTGCATCTCACTGAGAATACCCTATTGAAGAGGTATGATTCCAGTAGCTTGTGGGTGTATGTTGGCAAATACGTTTTAATTTTGTGCATGAGTCCGATGAGCCAAACTCGGTCGAAAGCTTGAGATACGTCGAGGAAAATAGCGCTGCAGTATTCTCGTTGTTCGAAGGCTGAGCGTATTTCGGATGTTAATCTGTTCACTTGTTCGATGGTTCCATGGTTTTTTCGAAAGCCAAATTGGTGTGCCGGGATGATATTGCAAGCTTCCAGATGTGGTATTATGCGAGTTAACAAGCATTTTTCAAACAGTTTAGACAAACAAGATAGAAGGCTTATTGGTCTGTATGATGACGGAATTGTGTGGTCTTTTCCAGGCTTCGGTATCATTATAATAATGGATTTCTTCCACTTTTTTGGGAAATAGCCAAGATTAATGATTCCATTAAATAGTTTGCAGACGACCTCTATAGCGCATTTTGGAAGTTCGATCAGCATCTTTGGGGTCAATAGGTCACCACCGGGAGCCTTTTTTGGTTTTAGCCCTCTTATGACTTTTTCGATTTCGTTTGGCCGGAATGAAGGTGCGGCTGGCTGAGGGAGGACTCTGGCTGAATTACTGGCAGGAGGAATGAATTTGAGGCTGGGTTTGGCTGGAAGACACTTTGGAGATGTGTGGCGAATGTTTCAGCTCGGTCTTCGTCGCTGCGAGCCCAGCATCCCGAAGAGTTTCTTATCGGGGTGGTCGTTTCAATTGGGGCACTAAGATTTGGGTGGGTCCTCCACAGGGGGTACTTTGTGCTTGTTGGCGAGAGATTCTGGATGTACCTCAGCTGTGCATTTTCTTCCTGTTGGTGAAGAGCCTGGTCGAGTGATCGGGTTGCTTCCTTAAGGCGTTGTTTTGAAGCTGGTGATCTTCTGTTTTGCCAATCACGACGCGTGCGTCTCTTTTCTCGCACGAGCTGTTCGATTTGCTGATTAGATTTGAAGTGTTTGTTTCGGTCTACTTCTTTCCTATGAGGAGTAGAGATTTTAGCTGCCGCAACGAGTACTTCTTCCAGGGCGCTCGTAGTGTAGTCGATGTCCGATTCCATGTTAAAATCCGGGGCGAGTTCTATGTGGGCACTCACGTACTTTTTGTATTTTAGCCAGTTTGTTTTTGTCGTCGTCAGACTGAAGGGGTGTTCGGTTATTTCTGGGCTTTAAAGAAGCGTTAGAAGCACAGGCGAGTGGTCTGATGATAAGTCCGAGACTGCTTTGGCACTTATTAGATTGCGAGGTATGTTTTTTGTCACTGCAAAATCAATAAGGTCTGGGAGCTTTCGTGAGTCTGTTGGCCAGTATGTGGGACTTCCAGGGGAAACGTAGTCCAGTTTATTTTTCACATTTATAATTGCATTGTACAATTGTCTTCCTTTGGGAGTCACTAGACGTGATCCCCAGTGCGTATGTTTGGCGTTGTAGTCTCCTGCGGCTATAAATCGATCCCCAAGTGAATTGTAGAAGTCCATAAATTGTCCTTCCGAGATTGAGAAGCGAGGAGGGCAGTAAACGGCAGCAATTGAAAGGATTCCGTTGCTTGACTGAATTTGTATCGATGTGGCCTGCAAGAAGTTTGTTGCAAACCTTTTGTGAAAATGGTGTTTAATTCGTTCTCTGATTAGAACTCCAGTTCCGCCGTGGGCTTTCCCATCTGGATGATCTGTGCGGTAGATTGTATAGCCTCTTATATGAAAGTTGTATTTGCTTGTAAGATGCGTTTCCACCAGTAGCATAACGTCAATATGGTTTTCGGTCAAGAATTGTGACAATTCTAGTTTATGCCGTGAGACACCATTGGCGTTCCACATTGATATTCGTAGCGCCTGCATAGATTATTTGGACTGTTGTGCTACGAGCAGCTGTATCACCATGTTCTGGTTTTGAACAAGCGTTTGCATGGTCGATTTCATGAATGACATAAGCTCCATCATACTTTGTTGGAGGGTAAGCATCATAGTTTCCGTTTTGCTGTGTGGCTGTTCTGGGGCCTGTTGAGCGCTTTGAGAGTTAGGCTGAATTGGAATTTCCCTTCCAGATCGTAGAGCATCGGCATAGGAGAAGCCGTTGGTGGTGTTTAGTGGACCGAATGAGGATCTCGCAGCTTTGGCGAAGAAGACGTCTGGCGTGGTTTTTGACGAAACGTACGCATTCTGTGGATTTTGGTTGCGCGTTGCGGTCGCTTGACGCATGCGACTCTTTAACTCCTTATACACAATACATCCTCTATAGTTTGCCGTATGGCTGCCTCCGCAGTTTCCACATTTCTTCACGGTACTGTCCTTGTTTGTAGTGCAGCAAGCGGACTTGTGGGCGTCCCCGCAGACTACACAGACAGCCCGAAGTGTGCAGTAAGACCTTGTGTGTCCATACTCTTGACAATTAGTGCATTGCACTGGACCGTTACGTTTATGTGGCTCTTCAACAGTGATTTTCCGATGCAAAAGATATTGCAGGTTGTAGATTGGGTGGACTTCGTTCTTCTTCAGCGACCTGCTTTCTGGCTCGAGCTCGACCTTGAAGAGGGGTTGTGGCTTTTTATCTTTATTTAGAATGTTAATAACATTCTTGGCGGCGAAGCCCTTTTCTTTAAGGGCGGTTTTTATTTCCGCGGCGGTAACATCAGGTTCTATTCCCTTTACTACCACTTGTAGGCCCTTACTGCTTTTCAGCTGGTACGTGTAATAGTTTTTCGGTACAGTGTCCAGATATTTTGACACTATTCGGAAGTGCTCTTCAGTCTTGGTTTGCACCTTTGTTTCATGGATGTTCCCTTTGATAAGCGGAACAACATGAAAGTTGTCACCGTTCCCGATCAACGACGCAATTTTGTTGACCAGGGCACTCGAGCTTTTTTCCCTAATATAGATTGGAGGGGGCTTGGGTTTTTTTGCGGTGTCTTGGGCTGGTTGGTTTTCCTCAGCCTCCGCCAGTAGGGCAAATCTGTTAGTAGTGGATCTGTCTGGTTCATTATCGTTATTCAGGACACGGTTAATTTTTGTTTTGTTGCCTGCCGGATTACTCTGCGGGCTAAGCTTGCGCTTAATTTGGATGTAGCGATCCATTCCAGTCTGTGTGGCCGTTGCCGCTTTGGCACTTTCCGAGGTTGTTGTTTTTGTACTCGCTGTAGTCGTTGACGTCGTGGTACTTTGAGTTGCAGGGGTTTTCGCTGTTGATGCAGAAGTTGTAGCGCTGCTTGTTGTTGGTGCGAAATTTGTTTCCGGTGTTGGAGGGGGGGTTTTACACTGCGAACTCCATGACGCGGGAGTCGGAGTGAGCAGAGCGGGTGAGCAAGACCGTGCCCTTTGGGTTTCAGCGGTCAGTAAAGCCGGGTTGCTTTTAAGCGCCGATTTTTCCACTTCGGTTTCGCGGGTTGAAAAGTAAGAGTAGAAGCCGTTTCTTTGGTTCACTGAACTTCTACGCTCGTTCTTTTGGTCGTTGCTCAATGAGCTCATTGCGTGGTACGTATTTTTTTTTCAATTATGCACTAGTTTTGGTTTAGCACATTACAACTGTTATAAAAAGTTGGTAAAGTTGTGCGTATAGTTGGTAAAATGTTCTTCTCGAGGGATTGGGTTTGGTCCATATAGTTTTTCTTGGGGTTTGAAAAACTTCTGCCTTTCAGCTTTTTAAAGTTGGGAATTTTGTCCACGGAAGTTTGTCCAGGGATGTTTGTCCAGTATGTATTATCCTCCAATTAGATACAGAGTTACCCTAAAACCAACCCACATCTTTGCAGACTGAGGCAGGGCATGGTTTCCTGCCCAGAACCTCAAAACATTTCGTGACAAGGTCAGCTTCTACCCATCTCCACTTGTCTCAAGGTATCTTGCCATCAGGGTTGCCTCGGTCGACTTCTTCTAAGAGTATGCGGCTTTTTGCTATTTCCGCAAATGACCTTTTCGGCCGATTGAGTAACCGCTTTGCTGTAGGTACCCCTTGTACGTCTTAGGAGTGTTCTCGCTTGGGCTGCGGTCGCTCCTTTTAGGGCTCCTGGCCGTCTGCTTTGTCCGTCGTGCCATATGCCGGGAGTACGCTTCTGACGCACTCCACCTTTTTCAGCCACTCCATTGAACTTTTAGAGCTTTTGCTCTTTTATTGCTTCTTCCTCTATTCCTTGTCCTCATATATGGGCTTTTTTGGGCCATCGCTAGCCGCTGGCACTGGGGTCGGGCACATGGCGCTGGGTGGAGATCTGCGACACTCGGGTAGGTCTTCTTAGAACTGGGGGTCACCAGGTACCCTGAGCCCTCCGTTAAAAACTGGGCAGAATTTCTTGCCCGGGACCCCAGCCAGGCTAACTCTCGGCACGGGTCGAGCAACACCTTAGGCTCCGGGCGATATGGTGTTTTGGGGTGGTAAGTGGTGTACCTACCCACTGCGTGGTAAAGGGGAGTGTCTGAGGCTACCTATTAAAGGCGGCAACACTCGGAGTCATCTTGCAAGCTGTTTGGACTGAAATACCCTATAAAAACTAATCATTTCAAAAAAAGTGTTCAGTGTAAAATAGCAACAGTGAAATTAAATTAAAACATAATATATACAATAAAGCTCTATATCTTCAACGTAAGTGCTGAGTTTTCCGAGAAGTTGGTACTTGCGGAGTCCTATTTCACCTAGGAATTTCCCAATGTCTTTCCACGTGGAGACGGGATCGTGTCATATAGCAGCCCATAAAAAGAGAGACATGAGAAATCAACGTTCCCGTCATAGTCTGCGGATCAAAAGACGGGGAAAAAATATTTGCACTAATGGACGAGGGTTCGTGATGTACTTTGGTAGAATCAAGCTATCTGTGCTTGATAAAATGGTAAAATCGATGGTCCCTCAGATAAACTTTGTTCATGTTGAAAGGGAAATATAATCCATGAAAAACCAACAGAACCGTGGACCCCGGAACAGCAGGGTGTAACGTACTTGCTGCAAGTGCGTCTCAACAAGTGCCCGGGAGTAAGCGCCTCGACGTCGCTTGGGACCTGCACGGTCTCTTCTTCAATGAGGAGAGTCTGCAGATCCTCGACGCGTTGTCGCAGTGTACGATCTGCGGACATCATCGGCGTCCAATGAATTTTTGAAAAGCCTCTTTGTTCGCTCCCTCTCTGCCTAAGAACGTTTTTACCTTCCTTATGTATGCTCATGCGTACCCTTGCTTACTTGCTTGAAGACAACGAGAGCGTGCGGTTGTGAAATAAAATTAACTAAAACTACAACAAGTGTTTTTACTATTTGGCAATCTGGCTGGTGTATTCTTGGAGTTTGTATAAACTCCGTTTTATATAAATCTCATAGGTTATGGGCCCAGTCACAATGTGCAGCTAAGTGCTATAGTAAAATGCTTTGATTGTTAACGAATAATAAAAGTGAAATAAAAAAAAGGGAACAACGCACATATACATATATACATAATGGCGCACCAAATTGGCGTACATTTTTTCATTTGCAGTGCGAGTGTTAGAGCAGACTAGCAACAAAGAATTCTGAGATGCGCATAACAATCGAACAGAAGAACCGTTTTTTTCCGAAGATGGAAGGTTCCAAAAGGTTTAAACCAATATGATGGAAATAAAGTATGCAAACTAAATAAAGCTATTTATGGCCGTAAGCTGCAAGATGCTGGTTTCAGGTTTTTGAAAATACACTTAAAAATTTTGGATTTCAAAATCTAGAAGTAGACGATGAAAATGTATATTTATTTTAAATAAGGGAGATATAAGTAAAAATATGTATTTATTATTATATGTTGACGATGTGGTAATTGCCACCAGTAATTCCGAAAATTGAGTTCTGTTGCTTTTTTGCAGATGATGAGCGCAGTCGCCGCTTTCTTCAATCTTTCTTCTTTGTTTAGATTACAGTTTAGCTTTCTATCTAGTACCACCTCGAGGTACTTAGCTCTGTCGCTGAAAGAGAGCCTCTGATTATTTAGTATTAGCGGGATATGGGGAGAGATTCTGCTTATGTATTCTGCTGAAGCGAACTACCTTTGTTCATTTACGCGTTTTCGCCTAGTTAGCAATTGATCAATGAGTCCCACCAGGTGGCCATCAACCTCAAGTCATGTCAAGTCTTTGTTTATGGTGTTCAAAAAAACGTTTTTGCAGGCCCCTTCTAGAACTAAAAAAGCTACCGTTATTTTTCAATCTGCATTCGTATTTAATAGGACTTTCCTAAGTTTCGCAGCTTGAACTGTGCCTTCAATGTCCGTGCAGAAAGAGTCCCATGAAGATCGTTTCGCTTTGCGGATTGCTTTTTATTAGTGGCCAGGGAATCCTTGTAGTCAGTCTTCGTGTCCGTCCTTTTCGTTGTAAAACAGGGTTCTGCTTGCCGATTGGAGAGAGGATAGTTCTGACCACTACCACGGGGGCCTAATTCGCTTTTTTGGTTTTGTTTTTGGGCATACTCTTTATAAAGCGCTATTGCAGTCTTGGGTAAAGTTTTGCACCAGAGTGTTTAGACTTTCCATGGTGTGCGTATAGTTGGTAAAATGTTCTTCTCGAGGGATTGGGTTTGGTCCATATAATTTTTCTTGGGGTTTGAAAAAACTTCTGTCTTTCAGCTTTTTAAAGTTGGGAATTTTGTCCACGGAAGTTTGTCCAGGGATGTTTGTCCAGTATGTATTATCCTCCAATTAGATACAGAGTTACCCTAAAACCAACCCACATCTTTGCAGACTGAGGCAGGGCATGGTTTCCTGCCCAGAACCTCAAAACATTTCGTGACAAGGTCAGCTTCTACCCATCTCCACTTGTCTCAAGGTATCTTGCCATCAGGGTTGCCTCGGTCGACTTCTTCTAGGAGTATGCGGCTTTTTGCTATTTCCGCAAATGACCTTTTCGGCCGATTGAGTAACCGCTTTGCCGTAGGTACCCCTTGTACGTCTTAGGAGTGTTCTCGCTTGGGCTGCGGTCGCTCCTTTTAGGGCTCCTGGCCGTCTGCTTTGTACGTCGTGCCATATGCCGGGAGTACGCTTCTGACGCACTCCACCTTTTTCAGCCACTCCATTGAACTTTTAGAGCTTTTGCTCGTTTATTGCTTCTTCCTCTATTCCTTGTCCTCATATATGGGCTTTTTTGGGCCATCGCTAGCCGCTGGCACTGGGTTCGGGCACATGGCGCTGGGTGGAGATCTACGACACTCGGGTAGGTCTTCTTAGAACTGGGGGTCACCAGGTACCCTGAGCCCTCCGTTAAAAACTGGGCAAAATTTCTAGCCCGGGACCCCAGCCAGGCTAACTCTCGGCACGGGTCGAGCAACACCTTAGGCTCCGGGCGATATGGTGTTTTGGGGTGTACCTACCCACTGCGTGGGAAAGGGGAGTGTCTGAGGCTACCTATTAAAGGCGGCAACACTCGGAGTTATCTTGCAAGCTGCTTGGACTGAAACACCCTATAAAAACTAACGGATCATTTAAAAAAAAGTGTTCAGTGTAAAATAGCAACAGTGTCGGTAAAAATTAAAAAATTATATATATACAATAAAGCTCTATATCTTCAACGTAAGTGCTGAGTTTTCCGAGAAGTTGGTACTTGCGGAGTCCTATTTCACCTAGGAATTTCCCAATGTCTTTCCACATGGAGACGGGATCGTGTCATATAGCAGCCCAAAAAGATAAATGAAAAGAGAGACATGAGAAATCAACGTTCCCGTCATAGTCTGCGGATCAAAAGACGGGGAAAAAATATTTGCACTAATGGACGAGGGTTCGTGATGTACTTTGGTAGAATCAAGCTATCTGTGCTTGATAAAATGGTAAAATCGATGGTCCCTCAGATAAACTTTGTTCATGTTGAAAGGGAAATATAATCCATGAAAAACCAACAGAACCGTGGACCCCGGAACAGCAGGGTGTAACGTACTTGCGGCAAGTGCGTCTCAACAAGTGCCCGGGAGTAAGCGCCTCGACGTCGCTTGGGACCTGCACGGTCTCTTCTTCAATGAGGAGAGTCTGCAGATCCTCGACGCGTTGTCGCAGTGTACGATCTGCGGACATCATCGGCGTCCAATGAATTTTTGAAAAGCCTCTTTGTTCGCTCCCTCTCTGCCTAAGAACGTTTTTACCTTCCTTTTGTATGCCCATGCGTACCCTTGCTTACTTGCTTGAAGACAACGAGAGCGTGCGGTTGTGAAATAAAATTAACTAAAACTACAACAAGTGTTTTTACTATTTGGCAATCTGGCTGGTGTATTCTTGGAGTTTGTATAAACTCCGTTTTATATAAATCTCATAGGTTATGGGCCCAGTCACAATGTGCAGCTAAGTGCTATAGTAAAATGCTTTGATTGTTAACGAATAATAAAAGTGAAATAAAAAAAAGGGAACAACGCACATATACATATATACATAATGGCGCACCAAATTGGCGTACATTTTTTCATTTGCAGTGCGAGTGTTAGAGCAGACTAGCAACAAAGAATTCTGAGATGCGCATAACAATCGAACAGAAGAACCGTTATTTTCCGAAGATGGAAAAAGGAAAGAGATACATAACACCTTTTAACGGGAAAAGTATTCCATATGGAAATTTAGAGTCAGGGCTTTATTAGAGGAAAACGAGTTGGTAAAAGTAATTGACGAGATACCAAGTGGTGATAAGAGTGAGGAAGTGAAGCGAGTAGAGAGAAATGCAAAGAGTCTTATAATTGAATATTTGAGTGACTCTTTTTTTAAGTGATTGCCAACAATGGAAATTCGGCTAAGGTGATTTTTGAGAATTTGGATAATATTTACGATCGGAAAAGCCTGGTAAAAGCCTGGTAAAAGCTTAAAAGCATCTCAACTTTCATTACGCAAACAACAATTGGCTTTAAAATTAAAGGGTGATTCTCTGCTAATCAACCATTTTCATTTATTTGATGATTTGGTTACTGAGTTAGTGGCAGCGGGGGCCAAAATGGATGAAATGGACAAAGTGTCTCATTTGCTTCTAACACTTCCAACTAGCTATGATGGAGTAATAACAGCGATAAAAACTCTCTCTGAGCACAGTTTAACATTAGCCTTTGTAAAGACTCGGCTTCTTGGTCATGAAATCCAAATAAAAGGAGTTGGCAAGGGCCTAGGGATACCACATACAAAAATAAAAAAAAAACAAAATTTATGAAGGAACAATTTCAGAAGAAGTTACAGCCTAAGATGAAGTGTTTTCATTGCGGCAAATTAGGCCACAGGAAGAAAGACTGTTTCTTCTTAAAAAGACAGGCAGGGGGCAACCAGAATATTCATGTCCAGAGTAATGTCAGAGAGACACAGGCCCAGATGGAAACAGCAACGCAGCCAGAACGCCCGTTTGCATTCATGACGAACGTAGCTGTTAGAGAGAGACAGACTCAGATGAACAGACTTTTATGATAAAATCAGCTAATTTCAGTGAACAGACAGACGGCGTAGATTTTATATTAGATTCAGGGGAGTAAGATCACATAGTAAACGACATAACTTTATTTTCTGAGTATGAGAATATAAATCCGAGTGTGGCGATTGAGATTGCAAAGCGTGGAGAATTTGTGTATGCTACTGCGAATGGACTAGTTAGTCTTAACAGTTGCAAGGAAATCCCTCACAATTTACTATCTGTGAAGAATATGCTAAACGCTGGAATGTCCGTCCCATTTAACCCGGATGGTATAAAAATAATCAAAAATGGTCAACAATAATCAACTTAGCATTTGAAGGGTTTTGTAAGTAATGTGCCGATTGTGAAATTTTATTTAAATAGTAAAGTATAAACATCCAAAAGTTTAAATGATGCAGAATATTACTTTTGGCATGAAAGGTTAGGACATATTAGTGTAGGAAAATTCTTAGAAATTAAACGAAATAGCTCATTTGAAGATGTTGAACTTATAAAAAACGTACAGCTAAACAAAAATGAAATATGTGAGGCGTGTATTAACGGAAAGCAATCTAGGCTAAAATTTAGAAACAAAGAAAATATTGACCGACCATTGTTCGTAGTTCATTCTGTCATTTGTGGTCCGATTACGCCCTCAACTATTGATAATAAAAACTACTATGTAGTATTTATTGATCAGTTCTCAAATTACTGTGTGACATATTCAATAACTTATAAATCAGACGTGTTTTTTGTATTCAAAGACTTTGTGGCGAACAGTGAGGCCCATTTAAACTTAAAAATGGTAAATCTATATATTGATAATGCCAGGGAATACCTCTCTAATGAAATGCGGGAATTTTGTGTAGAAAAAGGTATCACCCATCATTTAACGGTTCCTCATACCCCACAATTAAATGGTGTTGCAGAGCGGATGATTAGAACAATCACCGAAAAAGCTCGCTCTATGATTAATTGTACTAAACTTAATAAAAGTTTTTGGGGTGAAGCTGTTTTAACAGCAACTTATTTAGTCAATAGGTCCCAAAGTAGAGCTTGGGAAAATATAAGAAAAACACCATATGAGATGTGGCATAAAAAGAAGCCAATACTAAAATACTTCAAAGTATTGTAATTTGATGAGAAATCTATTAAGACTTAGCTCGGGTATGAGCCAAATTGCTATAAATTGTGGAATGAGGAATCAAGAAAATTTATGATAGCTAGAGAGTAGTGGTGGACGAAAAAAGCATAAAATCTATGAGCTTAAATGAAAATGAGTCTGTGGTAAAACATAATGATGTTAGCAGAAGTCATGAATCTCCAATTGAAGAGAATGAAGAGTTAGTTTTTCCATCACAGGAAATGAATGAATCAATAGATTCAAAGTCTGGTGAAAACTCAAATGAAAATTCCACTTATCTCGGGCATACCGATCCAGAAGTTGCAACTAGTGATAATATACGAGAAAAAAAAAATCAACAAGTCAGACGCAGCGAGAGAAATAATGATAAACCAAAATTATCATATAGATTTTTAGAAAAATGTCTTATGAATACCCAAATATGTTTAAGGGATATTCCCAATACTTATGAGGAAATTAAATTTCGCGATGACAGAGACTTGTGGGAGGAAGCCATTCAGGATGAACTAAATTCGCATTTTGTAAATAAAACATGGTGCTTAGTGCAAAGGCCTATGGATAAAAAAATAGTAGATTGCAAGTAGGTTTTTAGTTTAAGGCAAGACCCAAATGGCTACTTATTAAAACATAGGGCAAGACTGGTAGCGAAGGGCTTCACCCAAGAATATATGATGAGACCTTTGCACCTGTTGCACGAATTTCTAGTTTCAGATTTCTTTTAGTATTTTCTAATCAATATAATTTACTGATCCATCATTTATAACAGCATTTTTAAATGGAACTTTAAAAGATGAAATTTTTATGAAGGTTCCAAAAGGTTTAAACCATTATAATGGAAATAAAGTATGCAAATTAAATAAAGCTATTTATAGCCGTTAGCTGCAAGATGCTGGTTTTGTAACGATTGCTACGGTAGTAACCATTTATGGGTGTTGAGAAATAGTTCGTCTTTATTTTGCATTTAAATAGTATTACATTTGCTTCTTTACTTGTTAATTAATTTCTTATCATCGTACCTATTTTTGCGCACATCATTGTATTGTTTACCATTTGGGAGCTTTAAGCTCACACGCATAGCCGAAATTGCAGTGCAATGCGTTAGTATTAGAACATCACGCGATCGTTTTTCAATTCTTTTTCTGCACGTTTTGCAAGCCGGCAGCACTCTCTTGTTGACATTAACCGCAACCGCTCGCTGATAGCAACCCCGCTTAGAAACTTTGTAAACCCGCTAAATAGTGAAAATAAATGCATAAAACTATAAAATAAAACCATAATTCATAAACATAACAAATTTTGGTCCTTCGAGCCGGATACCCGCGTTTATTTGTGCATTTACTTTTGTGAACATTAGAGACAAATTTACCGCTTTTTCGTCATGAACGCGATAATGCATAGAAAGATTCAACAACGTGGTGCCTGCAAGGGGCAAATAACGCGCACCCTCAACAGTGCTATGGAGTTTTCACAAAGATGTGAAAATGTGGAAACATTGCAATTCAAGCTGGAGCGTTTGGTCGCTACTTTCAACCACTTTATGGAGCTCTCAGATGAGTTAGTGGAATTTCACTTGGAGGAGGGATATGAAGACCCTGGATTGGACATACCCGAATACGAGGACAAGTTCTACGCCGCGCATGCTATTTTTAGTAACGCCATCAAGGACATGGGAGGTCAAGATCATGGACAGGACCAGTCGAACATTTTACTTTCAAGTACAGTGGAACGTCTATTTGAGGGACAAAACAACCTTTTGGAGAAAATTCATACTTCATCGGGAACTGCTGATTTAAGGTTTGAGAAAATTCGGATTCCCACATTTTCTGGTAAATATGAGGATTGGAGCCAGTTTAGTGATCTGTTCTTAAGCTCAGTAAATAGTAACGAAAAGCTCTCCAATTGCCAAAAGTTTCATTATCTCAAATCATATCTGGAGGGAGAAGCACTGTCCCTAATTAAACATATTGCCGTCTGTAATGATAATTACCAAGACGCATGGGAAAAATTAGAAAATCGTTATAATAAAAGGTCGCTCATCGCTCGATCGTTTGTTCAGAATTTTTTATCGTTGCCAACCGCTAACAATTCGAATATTGCAGCATTACGCAAGGTAATTGACTCGGCCGACGAATGCATTCGAGGCTTACATGCGCTGAACTGTGACAGCCGCGATGTATGGCTCATTCATATTTTGCTGTCAAAGTTAGGTCCAGAAATTAAACAAGCTTGGGCCAACTGCAGTCTATCGGCCACTGAAGACGCCACCATAGATGAGCTGTTCGCCTTTCTTTTCGCCCATTGTGATACTTTGGAGTCTTGTCAGGATTTACCCGCAATGCAACCCTCAAGACCAGCCCAGAGTAGACGCCGCCAAGCCGCCTTTCATGCCAGTGGATCAACTCAGTCGTCTCGCGAATTCATGCAATGAATTCAAGGCACTGGATGTAGTCAGCCGCCGCACCTTCGCCAAGGATACAAAATTATGCTTCAACTGCTTGAGTCGATCGCATCAAGTCAGGGATTGTAAGTCATCGAACACTTGCCGTCAGTGCAACGCTAAGCATCACACGTTAGTACACCCGATTGAAGCAAGATCGGTTCCTGTGGCACCTGCGCACTCGACTGCCGCTGATACGAATACTGCCGCTGTTAGCCATCATATTTTGGAGAGGGCCAACAATCCAGCCCTACTGCCAACTGTTGTCGCCAATGTAATTGACACATGGGGAAACGAGACCTCATGTAGGTTATTGCTCGATACTGGTTCAACAATAACTATGGTATCTGAGTCCTTTATCCAAAGGATCGGAATTCCTCGCACGCATGCCCGCATTTCGGTAGTTGGTTTAGGTGCTAACCCGGCTGGTGTTAGCCGAGGTCGCGCTAGCTTCACCTTACTCTCAAGAACCACGACTGCATCATTGGAAGTCTCTTGTCTAATTATGAGTTCTCTAACTTCTACGATTCCAGCTCAGCAGGTCAAATCAAATGCAACTATTTGGACCAAGATTCGCAGCCTACAGCTAGCTGACCCGACGTTTGGATCTCCGGGCAAAATCGACGTTATCTTAGGCGCTGATCAGCTGTGGAACTTATATACTGGACATCGCCGAGAGTTTGGTATCGAATACCCCATCGCACTGCATACTAATTTTGGTTGGGTTATTACAGGCAGCTATACTGATTGTAACGAAGCATCTGCGCACGCACAAGTTCATCATGCTTATGAAGATTTGGATTCCTTAGTTCGCTCATTTATGGACATGGAACAAGTGCATCCGAGTAAAACAACGATAGACGCCAGTGATCCCGCCGAACAACATTTTCTGAAAACACATGCTCGTAGAGAAGATGGTGTTTATATTGTTCAATACCCATTCAAGGAGACCCGCACGCCAATTGGCTCCACTTTGCCACAGGCTTTAAACCGCTTCGCCGCTTTGGAAAGGAAATTTAGAAGATTCCCCGCACTCAAACAACAATATGTGGATTTCATGGATGATTATTTAAATCGAGGACATATGGAATTGATTCCGGCTGCTGCAGGCGGTTAGAATCCCGCACGCTACAACTATTTGGCACACCATGCAGTTTTTAAGCCAGATAGTACTACCACACGTTGCCGAGTGGTATTTGACGGCTCTGGAAAGGATTCCACGGGTCATTCTCTTAATTCGCGACTGCATATAGGACCGCCTATTCAAAGGGACTTAATTGGAGTATGCCTTCGATTTCGTCAGCATCGTTATGTATTTTGTGCAGACATCGAGAAGATGTTTAGAGGCATTTTGGTGTCGGACGAACATACACAGTACCAACGCATAGTTTGGAGGAAGGATGAAAACGCTACGCTGGATCATTATCGACTGTTGACAGTAACATTTGGATTAGCTTCATCGCCGTTTATTGCAGTTCGAGTTCTTAAACAGCTCTCGAATGACTATGCCGAATTGTATCCCACCGCTGCTGTCGTGCTTAACAGAGACGCGTACGTTGATGATATTCCTACTGGATGCGACAACATCAAGGATCTCATTGCAATCAAAGATGAATTGATTCTGCTTCTTAGCGAAGCTCAATTCAAATTGCGAAAGTGTAGCTCAAACTGTTACGCCCTTTTAAAGTAGTTGCCAAAGAAGATTTGCGAGTATCCACCAGAGGATTTAGAGGAAGACCGCTCATTTCGATTTGTTAAAATCCTGGGGTTGTGTTGGGAACCAAAACCGGACTATATTTTCTTCAAATTAGAAACCCCCGCATTTACAACTGCTCTTACTAAACGCATATTGCTTTCACAACTAGCCAAGATCTACGACCCGCTGGGTTTGCTTTCGCCAACTGTTGTTTTTCTGAAGATCCTATTTCAAGATAGTTGGCTAAGTTCTGTCGATTGGAATGAAGTGCTACCGCAGCAATTATGTACACGATGGCAACAGTTTGTATCGGAAATGCATTTATTGGAAACTTGTCGAGTTCCTCGCTACATATCTGCACCACATCAAGAAATGGAACTGCACGGATTTGCTGATGCATCATCTCAAGCGTATGCTGCCGTCATCTATAGCCGCGTCGAAGTCAACAATGGATATGCTGTCAAACTGATTATGGCTAAAACTCGCGTAGCCCCTATTAAGCCTATCTCTATTCCGCGACTAGAGTTAAACGCAGCTCATTTACTCTCTAAACTGATTTATCTGGTCAAGCAATCATTAACTGTTCCTATTTCCAGAATCAATTGTTGGTCAGACTCTGAAATAGTCCTGCATTGGCTATCTTCTCCGCCTAGGACTTGGAACACCTATGTTTGCAACCGCACTGCTGAAATTCTAGAGGTTTGCCCACGCAGCTGCTGGCAACATATTCGAAGTGGTGATAATCCCGCAGACTGCGCATCGCGAGGAGTACTGCCAAAGGACCTCGTGGATCATCAAATATGGTGGAATGGACCACCTTGGCTATCTCAGTCACGTTCAGCTTGGCCACCTGTTAAAGCTAAGTTTGTTCTGTCGACAGAAGAAGAGGCCTGCCTAGAGATGAAGGCTGAAACGAAAGTTAATCTACACATTTCCGACGACGGAAATTCGCTATCTTGTATGATCAACAAATCGTCCTCATGGTCCCGTTTATTAAGGATAGTCAGCTACTGGCTTTGCTTCGTTCATCGACTTCGTGAGAGGAATCGACTTTCACCATTCCTATCGGCGTGGGAGCTACAATATGCACGAGCTAAGATCTTTACGCACGCTCAAGAGGAGTTCTTCAACTTGGAGTACAAGCAGTTAACTACCGGACAGCCATTGTCGAAGAAATCGAAGTTGATTCGCTACACACCCTTTTTAGACGAGCAGAGAGTAATGCGTGTTGGTGGTCGCATCGATAATTCTATCTGCTAGTTCGCTATCAACATGCTGCATTGTTACACGCTGGAGTCGAATACACGTTTCATAGTCTACGCCAAAGGTATTGGATTCTAGGAGCTCGGAACCTCGCCCGCAAAACTGTATTCAATTGCAAAACTTGCTTTCTGCAGCGAAGACACACGAGTTCTCAACTTATGGCTGATTTACCGGAGTTTCGAGTTCAACCCGCTCGATGTTTCCTGCACACTGGATTGGATTATGCTGGACCTGTGTCAATCAAAACATCGACAGGCCGGACACCAAGATTTGGCAAAGCTTGGTTTGCGATCTTTGTCTGCCTATCTACAAAAGCTATTCACATAGAATTGGTCAGCGATTTGACGACACCCGCCTTTATAGCCGCTTTCAAACGCTTTTGGTCTCGACGTGGACCTATATCGGATTTATACTCGGACAATGGAACGACTTTCCATGGAGCCAAAAGAGATTTAGCTGAAATGCAACGAATGGCAATAGCTCAAAGTCAAGATGAAGAAATTTCAAGCTTCATGGCCAGCCACGAGATTAATTGGCATTTCATTCCGCCATCTGCTCCCCATTTCGGAGGCATTTGGGAGACTGGTGTGAGATCCATAAAGCTGCACTTAAAACGAGTCATTGGCAGCAGTGCCTTGACGTTCGAGGAGTATTCGACCCTGTTAATTCAGATTGAAGGGCTTCTGAACTCTCGCCCTTTATGCGCACCTAGCGATCACAGTCTTAACCCGCTAACTCCTTCTCATTTTCTAACAGGTCAGCCTCTCACTTCGGTATCAGAACCATCTTTCCTGGATGTAAACATCAACAGACTGCAGCGCTGGAGACAACTACAGGCCAAGGTTCAAGGTTTCTGGAAACGTTGGAATCTCGAGTATCTCAGCACGCTTCAACCTCGCACGAAATGGCATCAAGATGCTCCAAATGTTGCCGTGGACACACTGGTTGTGCTGAAGGAGCCCAATCAACCGCCAAGCAAGTGGATGCTAGGACGAGTCACCGAAGTTCACCCTGGCCAGGATCAGAGGGTCCGGGTGGTCACCGTTAAAACCGCCAAGGGAATCTACAAGCGCCCTATTACGAAAATTGCTGTGCTTCCTTTGAACTGAACCGTCGTTCAGGGGGGCCGGTATGTTGAGAAATAGTTCGTCTTTATTTTGCATTTAAATAGTATTACATTTGCTTCTTTACTTGTTAATTAATTTCTTATCATCGTACCTATTTTTGCGCACATCATTGTATTGTTTACCATTTGGGAGCTTTAAGCTCACACGCATAGCCGAAATTGCAGTGCAATGCGTTAGTATTAGAACATCACGCGATCGTTTTTCAATTCTTTTTCTGCACGTTTTGCAAGCCGGCAGCACTCTCTTGTTGACATTAACCGCAACCGCTCGCTGATAGCAACCCCGCTTAGAAACTTTGTAAACCCGCTAAATAGTGAAAATAAATGCATAAAACTATAAAATAAAACCATAATACAGTCCACTATTCATAAACAATGGGGAAGGGCTGGTGGTACGGCTGGGAGCCAGCGCACGCTATGACATCCGGCTTCGGCTCGTCGGCAAGGGGGGTGTTATTTGCCAGTTCCCAGCAGTGCCCTCCACATTTAGGGATCTTTATTTTAAATTGCGTGCTCGCGACAAGACATGCTCCGGTAATGAGCCCCGAAATCCCCCTATGGCTATGGAGCTGCTATCCTTCCTCGACTAACCCGGAGTCACCCAGGTGTTTTAGGGGCGACTCATATTTGCCCACCCTACCTTTAGTCACTCAGCCCCGATCCATGCGAGTGACCTTTGTCTTCCGGTTTCTCCTACATCCTTAAACTGCCGCTGCGGCGAAAATACTGAATTTAGAACATTATAAATTATTTATTGTACTAGACTAATAATGAACATCATATAAAATAACCTCGAACGCATAACTCAAATAACGCGGACAATATAAATTCGGAACTTACACCTAATTATCAGACTAATTCAGAAAATTAAATTAAAATTAAAAATACATTTAGGGCGATTTAACATAAAAAAAATTACAACAACAAAATTTTAGAAGAAAACAAAAAAAAAAAAAGGAAACTAAATTTTTGGTCTTCTGATTGACTAAATAGATATATACGATTTTATATTCGGGAGATCATGCCATAAAATAAAATAATGCATAACATAGGTTTACTCACGATTTGCCTCTTTAGCATCCCTCGTCGAAAGCGCTTTCGTCGGTGATGAAAGGGAAAGTTGGGGACATTTCACAAAAATAATATTTTCTTTATAAACCTAATTATTTTATATAAAATTTAACAAGGCATGTTTTAGATGGATACGTAAGGTTTATCTATTAAATTATCTATTAAAATATTAGCATCAACCAAAATTTTTCTTTTTCTTTTTTTTTCTACCGAACTTAAAAGTATTATAAATTTTTTTTTTGTTTTTCTTGCTTTACATTAATTTATCCTTTGCTATTTTTTAAACATTTTTTTTTCTGTGTTGTCGGGGACCAAAACATTTAGGGCACATTTCGCTTACCTTTTTTTTTCTGGTGGGGCTGAGAATATACCTCACGCTCTTGGACTGGGGAAAAACTTGGTGGTCGAACAATTATGATTCCTGACGCACCAGTATTAATATAATTTTCCACCAACCATCACTGCACACCACACAACAAAAAATATATGCCTTTTATATTTTTATATCTGGCCTTGTTGCCGGTGCAACCGCCGGTTTACTCCCGCTCGGAGCCCCTCGTCGATGAACTAAAGACCACTCTTCCCTCTTGTCCGATCGCTCGTTTGTCTCACAAACGAACTCGCGGGCGGTACCCGATCGAAATTGCTGGTCGCTGCTATATGCTGATCTGCCCGGAGATTCTGATCTGCGCCGTTGGTCCCACCGAGACGCCCGGAGTCCTCTTTTTATTTTTTTTCCTTCCGGCCTCCAATGCGTCTGCTGGTATTTCCGCTCTGGCCGGCCACCTAGTAATAGACCCAACATAAACGCAACATAAAAACTGCCCTTTAATTATCTTTTTTTCGCATTTCCACACTCACTCAGGTTTTATGAAGCTGACACTAGGACTCGAATCTCGAATCCAACAAAAAAAGTCTTGCAAAGATTCAGAAAGTCTTGCAAAGATTGGGTTTTTTTTTTTTTCCCACTAGTTAATATAACCGTCTTCTCTTATGTAAGGCTGGTTAGGGAATGCTCTCCCCAAATCACTCTAGCCAGACCGACGCGGGATTTAAGGCGGGAAGCTTCCTGGAGTCCACAAATGGCGAACTCCTGGATTTAATTATTCCAGGCACCTCCTAATTCTATATAACCTATTATCTCCCACAGATGGCGCACCTTCCTGCCTAATGCGGCGCATAGGTGTCGCTTTCTGCTATGGCAAGTGCTACAATAAATACCCCCCCTCTCAAGATCAGACTTGGGGATTAACTTTCCCAAGGATGATCAACACAGCACTTGCTTTTTCTATTGCCGAATGTCCTTCGCATGAAACCTCCCAACCAGTCGTCCCTGGAGATCCTCTAACTCATAATAGGCATTCCCAATCTTTCTTCTCACTCTGGCCTTCACGAAAGTCGGTCCCAACTTCGCGTTATAATCCGCCTGGAAATTGCTCTGCTTAAAGTTCCTCCGGAACACTTCTTGCCCTTCGTTGTAGGCCACCGATCTAGAGCGCAGATTATAATTCCGCTCATTCTTTTGCTGCTGCTGCCTCATGACCTTTTAAGCCTGCTCTCGCACTATCTCTAAGGAGTCCTGCCTTGCGAACGTTGCCGATTTAACGTCTAGTAAGGACAGAGCCCTTAGTAACTTGTACGTCGCCCCTGAGGTCATAAAATGTTGCCCAAAGACCATATAATAAGGGGTTGTCCCTAAGCTAGCGTGAACCGCGGATCTGAGTGCACAACAAATGCTACTGAGTTGCTCATCCCAGTCCTTCTGATCCTCTCGTACATAGGACCTAATTGCGGCAATCACTGAGCGATTAACCCTTTCGGACGCATTCGCTTGAGGCGAGTGTACGGCTGTAAGGGTGTGCGCAATCTTGTTATCGCGCAGCAACCTTCGGAACAGTTCCGCTCGGAACTGCGATCCATTATCCGAAACAATGTTTTCAGGAACCCCAAAAGTATGAAATATTTCCTGTTGGAGATATTTGACAATAGTGTCGGCAGTTAATTTTTTTACCACTTTTAAAAAGACGAATTTTGTGTAATGGTCGAGAACTATAAATATCCCTACATTACCACTCCTTGATCGCGGGTAAGGTCCTAAAAAATCCATATACAGTTTTTGGAAGGGTCGTTGGGATTCGGGAGCCACTCCCATTGGGGGTCGCAATGAGTGGTTAGGGGCTTTGGTCGTTTTACAAAGTTCACAGGACTGCACGTACTCCTTTACATCCTTTACCAGTCCTGGCCAAAAATAGTACCTCCTGACCCGTTCAAGGGTTTTATGGGTGCCTCCATGAGCCGCTAACGGATCGTCATGCGCATTCCTTAGAATTTCCAGAACCAATTTTGTCGGTACCCAAAGTTTCCAGCAAAAGCTATCATGGATTGGTTCACCTATCGCATGTTCGGTTCGCTTAAAAAGCAACCCATCCGCTATTTTTAGGTCTGGTAATTTCTCTAAATTAGCAGCTATGCCCTCCATCAATTTCACATATTCTGTATCTTGGAAATGTGGTGATTCCACATCTATCAGTAACCCCTGTTTTGCATCTAACGCTGCCACTTCCTCTTCATGCACCCGCGAGAGCGCATCGGGGACCACATTCAGGCTTCCCTTACGATGGTCGAAATGGAATTTAAAACACCGTAGCGACATGGCCCAGCGTCCTAGGCGCGAATGTAAGTCTTTTTGGCCCATCAGCCACTTCAAGGAGGCATGATCAGTGATCACCTGAAATTCATGGCCCTCAATATATGGACGGAACCTTTTTATGCAAATAATTGCAGCCAAACACTCCTGCTCGGTGACCGTGTAATTTATTTGAGCCTTGTTTAATTTTTTTGATACGAAGGCTATTGGGCATTCATCCACTTCTTCCGATGTCTGCACTAGCACTCCTCCCACTCCTGTACTACTAGCATCGCAGTGGATCGAAAAGGGCTTGCTAAAATCGGGGCTACACAAAACTGGTGCCGAGCTCAACAGTTTTTTTAAGTTTTCGAATGCTAGCTGTCCTTCTGGGGTCATAGCGAATCTTTGTTTGGGTTTCAGCAGATCCGTTAACGGTGTGGCTCCTGTTGCGAAGTTGCTAATAAATTTCCTATACCAATTGGCCATTCCTAAGAACCGTCGCAATGCTTTCAATGTTTTCGGCAAGGGAAAATCCACCATTGCCGAGACCTTTTCCGGATCGGTTCGTACCACACCTTCGCCTACAATGTGCCCTAGGTATTTCACGCTGCGCATAAAAAATCTACTTTTCTCCACGTTAAGCGTTAACCCCGCTATTTTCATTCGGCCCGCAATCGCACTTAGGACCTTAAGATGACTATCAAAAGAATCGGACACAATTAGTAAGTCATCTAGATATACGAATACTTCATTTCGCAGCTCTTGCGGGACTACTTTGTCCATAAGTCTGGTCATGGTTTGCGGCGCATTCGACAGTCCGAATGGCATAACTTTGTATTGGTATAGCGGTTTACCAGGAATAGTGAAAGCGGTTTTATCCCGCGATGATGGGTCCAGGGGTATTTGCCAATATGCATCTTTTAAATCCAAACTGGATATAAAATTTGCCTTCGGCAGCCTACTGAGGATGCCGTCAATTTGTGGTAATGGGTATGCATCATTCTTCGTAACCTCATTGACCTTCCTGCTGTCTAAACACCAACGGACCTTCCCCGGTTTTTGCACCAAGACCACTGGTGATGACCAGGCACTATCGGACTCCTCTATCACTCCTAGCTTAAGGGGTTACGCCACCCTGAAATTTTCAAAAAATCGATTTTTTGTTTTTTACTTAATTTAAAAGACTATATTTTCACGCGTATTTTAAGATATCCCCGAAGACAATATCTTGATAATTATGGAAGTTATGTTCATTTGAAGTCGGCGCGGCAGGAGGGCACTAATACACTTCTTATTCTTCTTTTGCGTTTTTCTCGAAACCACTTTTTTCAAGACGGTGGGCATGATAACGCAAAAACTTTTCAACCGATTGACTTGAAAATTTAAACGCATCCTCTTACATAGATTTTCCACAGAGTGACGTAGGATTTTTTCGATCCAATGGATAGAAATTTTTTATGCAATTTTTATTACAAAATTTTTCGCCAAAAAAATGGAGTAAATTTTTGAAGTGCTCTCATTTGCGTAATTTTTTTTTTCTAAAACGGCTACGTCACTCTGTTCCAAATTTATCACTTTTTAAAAATAAATTTTGTTTACTTGTTTCTGATGAAAATTGACACGTGAATCATGCCCACCATCAAGGAGCACTCTGGAAAAACCGATCATCGCCGATGTTCATATCTCCGCCATTTTGAATTGAAAACAAGTTTTTTTTTAGAATTAATAAAGCTCATTAGTTTTATTGAATATAAATAAAAGTGGAAAAATCCTATCTCAACTAGTTTAGTCATAAGAAATTCCTGAAAAACCGTCCCGTTTCCACGCGGTCAGGGTGGCGTAACCCCTTAAGCATGCGATCGACCTCCGCATACAAAAGTTTTTCCACGGCAGGAGAGACCGGGAAATTCCATTGCTTAATTGGTTTGGCGTCACCCACATCAATACTGTGCGCTATGAGTCCCGTTTTTCCTAATCCAGAAATGGCAAAGGATGGAAACTCTCCTACCACTTTTCCGAGCGCCAATTTCTGGGTCTCGGTTAAGATGTGTCCATCAGTCGCTAACTCAGCTACTTCCATACTAGGTGGTAAAAGGTCGAAGGTGGTCCAAAAATCTATTCCCAAATAAAGATCCTGACTCAGCGACGGGATTATGAAGAGTTGCAATTCTTTTGTTATATTCTCGTACTCTATTGGAATACTGAGACACCCTACCACCTCTTGCTTATGACCGTCCGCCGTGGAAATCGGCCCAAAACTACGCTTAAACGGTATGCGTTTTTTTATGATGTGCTCCGCCAACTTTCCCCCTACGACACTGACGGAAGCCCCTGTATCCAATAGACCAAGTACGGTTTGGTCTAACAAGCGTACCTCGTCATACGGTCTACGATCCGACTGTTTATGTCTAATGGCGTTAATGGTTTTGGTAGCCTTCCAAAACTCCTTCATCCGCTTGGCATATCGCGTTGGCGCGCTTTTCCTAACTGGAGAGATATCTGGGAGAATATTGAGCTTTACCCTCTGGGGCCAGAAAATTTGACTTTCCAACTTTGACTCGGACGAAACGGACACAATGGACGGAGACGGACTTGCCAATTTTGAGGCATCGAGCTCGGACGTATTTGAGACTTTTGAAACTGTGGACTCGGACGGACCCGACAATTTCGGAACTACGGACTTTGACAGATTGGACACTAGATTCAATGCTTTTCTGAGCTTTCGCCGCTTCGATGTGGAACACACGACTGCGTATTTTGTCGTGTGTTCACCTTCCCGTTTTTTTGACACTTATTACAAGAAGGTTTATAAGTGTTTGGAGTGCCACACCCATAGCAAAATATTTTGCGTTTAGCCTCGCAGTCGTGGTAGCGGTGCCCTTCTTTTCTGCAGTTCCAACATACTAACGCTAGAGCATCTACCTCATTTACCGCCTCTGAATCCGAGAACTCAGTTGCCTCATCTGGGGCCATCTCCTCGACTAACTCGGCGACGTGTTTCCGGAAGGGAGCCGGTTTTTGATACCCGTAGCTTCTCTTGACATCTTCTAAGAACCTCTCTCTTCGCCTACACACATCCCGCAATCTCTGCACGGAGTCGATGGAAATGTTCAGCAGCTCATTCCTAATTTCGGGACGCAAGTTCCTCCGTAGGATTTCTATAAGTTCTTTTCCCGTCATAGGAGTCTCTAAACAGTCAGTCAGTTGGACTATCCCGTCGTAGAACGCATCAAAATTTTCCCTGTCCTTTTGCTTTCTGTCTCGGATTGCTTCCCTCAGATCTACATCGGTCCGGGTATCACGAAATTGTTTGCTCAATGCTTTCGTCAGCTCATCCCATCTCAAATGATCAGCTGTCCTATGGAAACGCCAGTAGAACTCGCGGGCTTTCCCGTCGAACAATAAACTGGCATTGCTGCACAGCACTGAAAAATTACCCTCCAATGTCTGATGCGTTAGGGCCTCCACTCGATAAAGAAAATTATCAACCGATAATCCCTCTGGGCATCCATAAAACGCAGCTTCCAACTGGTAATTATATGTCCAACTTTATCTGGACGACTCGCTAAGTCGGAGTTAGAAAAAGCAGACATTGGTCGACTCACAGTTGGCCCTTCATCTGGTTGGCGGAACGACACGGATCTAGTTTCTGAGTTCTGGCCAAACTCGGTCGGCCGATTATGCTGTAGGTGTGCCGCGACATTCACCTCAATCAATTGGCGCATCTGATCCGCCTTCCTTTGCCGATTTGCATTTAGGGCACGAGCCCTTAGATTTGGCATGAGCCTGGAGACAAGTTTTGTGAAACTCATGCCCACAATTCGAGGTACTTGTTCCCTCTCCTTCCATCATTGATGAATCCATTCGGACAACACTCATTCGGACAACCTATAAAACTTTGACAAACGCTTAAGATAAATTTCGAACCACTCTTGACACCAAACTGAAACTATTAAAACTTAACTGCATAAAATCAATAACACTAAAGGAATAAAATAATTAAAATAAATAATATATAATCAAATTAAGATAGATAAGTATTTGCCAAAAATAATAAAAATAAATATTAACACCAACAAGTGTGTGTGACTAATTATCACAGCACCAGAGTCAATGACCTCGGGTTATGTAAATTCTTCCCTATTTCTTCCTCCTTCTCACAAGCTTAGTTAGCATACACCTTACATGCAAAGCTTATCGCTTTGAGGTCGTTGAACTCTTTTCCCTTGGTATCCGTACTTCCTGTTGTGCTCCCCTTGTCTGGCTACAACTCGTTTACTTTACGTGCGTTACCTAAAACCCTAATACTTTAACTAATAACTAAATAAAAAAATATGTATTATATAAAAAATATTTAAATAATTTTATAAAATGACTTAAACCACTTGTACTATGGAAAAGTATAAATATGGCAGATATGCAAAAAAATGTGAAAAATACAAAACAAATATGCAATTTTTTCCAAGATCACCTAAATTGTTCTTTATATGTATATCATTAAATAGTGCCAGCAAGCAAGCAAGATTTAAGTGATATAGGCGAAACCCAAGATTATTATTTTTTTTCCCGAGAATACACTTCCCTCTCTTTCTCTTAAGCGAACGGTCGTGTTTTTTTGTGTGCGCACTGCGTTTTATTATAAATATTGGTAAACCGGTGTTTACATACTTGTGAATTAAATCTTGTGAATCTTAACTATCTTAAAGCCTAAACCGTATCGCTTCGCGAGTGCTGTGGTATATTTGGAGTCGAATTAATAATTTGTCTAAATTCTATTCCAAGCATAGCTCAGCTCTGCTTCTTCCCCGTCTTATCTGTATTTCTGCATTTCTTAAGGGACGTTCTCTGCGTCCCTTCTGCATTTCTCCAAAGCTCCCGCTTCGGCTTCCTATTTGGCACAGTGGTTCAAGGTATTGTGTTTTTTAACTTTTTATGTATAAATTTGTTTTATTTATTAAAAAATATGGAATTTAAACTTGTCTGTGCTATTAAGTCTTGTAACAAGACAATTTCCTCATCCCAGCCTGCCATCCATTGCCTGCTATGTGAGAACGTCGTACACGCCAAGTGTGCCGGGTTCACAGCTTCAGTTTCGGATGCCATTTCCCGTAGGTCTGGGATACATTACTGTTGTGAAAATTGTCGTACTGTGCAAGGCGAAATGAGGTCGTTCATGAGACAGACCAAAAATGGATTTAAAGAGCTGATCACTGGTTTTCGTAAAATCAATGACCAGCTCTGTGCGCTGGACACTCAGTTTAGTGGCCTTCAGCTGCTAAATGAGTCCCCTAAGCGTAAGAAATCCGCTGTTTCTGATCCGCCTCAGCCTGCTCAGCCGACATTAATGCAGCCGCTTATATCTCTGGCCACACCAAGGGCTGGAACTGAGAAAAATTCGTCCGAATTTCTCAGGGATAATGAGCAATTGTCCGATATGTCCGCCATGGCATCCCTTCAAGTGATGCCACAGGTCCTAGGGAACGAAACCCCCATTAGAGTCACCCAAAAGGGTATTCCACAGTCCGGACCACCGGCACCGACTGATGCTGCAGTTCTCGTACCTGCGACACCAAAACCCTTACAGGTGATTCCTCCATCAAAACATATATTTGTTTCTCGGCTCGCCCCTGATACTTCAGAGATTGATATCTCGGCTTATATCAAAGCCAAAACAAAAGCCGATATAAAGGTGGAGGACATACAAAAATTTAAATATAATTATACAAGGCGCACGTCTTCTTTCAAGATTCGTGTGCCCGCGCTGATGTTCAAGACGATTTGTTCTCCCAGTTTTTGGCCAGAGAATCTTTTCGTCCAAGAACATCAGCCTAGTTCCGTTAAGAAAAAAGTTCAAAAACCAGTGGGAGGGAGACTTCCCAATATCGAAACCACTGACCAACCCTCCACCTCTTCTTTGGCTACTAACCCAAAAAACTAGTTTCCTCACTAACTCTTACCTATCAGAATACTAGGGGGCTACGTAGCAAACTCCCCAAGCTATATTCTGATAGTTCTTTCTTTGCATCCCATATAATAGCATTTACAGAAACCTGGTTAAATCCGGAGATCTTTAGCTCCGAAGTTTTTCCAAGTATGTACACCACTTTTAGACGGGATCGATCTCAGCAAAGAGGAGGTGGAGTCCTCATTTCGGTAGACTCTACCCTTGCTTCTGAAGAGGTGAAATCCCATGAGTTTGGTGACATAGAATTTATTTGCGTTAAAATCACTATGTCCGTTAAAGCTTTATACATTACATGTTCATATATACCTCCTATGTCTGAACCGCCTACATATTGGCAGCATTTGTCCGCCATTCGATACGTCTCTAATCTTATGACGGATCGTGACCAACTCGTAGCGGTGGGCGACTTTAATATCCCAGAATTAAAGTGGTCCAACGTTGACAACTCACCATCTTTGTCACTTATAACTTACCATGACTTCACCGCGGGCATGTTTGACATGTCCCTAGATCAGATCAATCATGTTAGAAATTCGCTAGGTCGGCTTTTAGACTTATGCTTTGTATCTGATCCTGATGGTACTGCTCTCTCCAGAGCTTTTCCCCTTTCAATCCCAGAGGATCCATATCACCCCACGCTGGAGGTCTCAATCGAAACCACTCCTGGTATCGATCAGATGTCTCCGAGCGTGGTAAATAAGATTCGCTGTTTCCGTAAAGCTGATTTTCAGAAACTTAATTGGCTTATCGAGACTTTTGACTGGTCTGATATTCTGGCGTGCACTGATCCTAATGTCACTTTAGAAAAATTTAATTTTACTTTAAATAAATTTTTTGACTCATGTGTGCCTTGGAAATATCCGTCCGCTTCAACAAATCCTCCTTGGTTTACAAGGTGCCTTACTAACTTCAAAAATAAAAAAAATAAGCTTTTACTTAAATATAAAAAAACCTGCAGTAGTGTTGATTTCTCAAGATACCTACTAGCTCGGTCGAATTTTACCGTGCATAACGCTGAATGTTATAGGAATTATATTGACCGCTGCCGGATACAATTTACTCAGGATCCAAAGCAGTTTTATAATTTTGTAAACACTAAGCGTAAACACGTATCTTTTTCACCCCTGCTTACGTTTGAAAATTCTTCTGCGACTTCGGATCAGGCCATTGCCGATCTATTCGCAGAATTTTTTCAAACAACTTATTCTCCTCCTAAATTGACTGATCAGCCTTACGCATATAACATTCAAGCAGCAAATCTTATTTTCTGTCCGTTTTTTTCTGAGAACAACTTATTATCTGGTCTTTTAAGGGTCAAACCCATTTATTCGCCAGGCCCCGATGGAGTACCAGGCTGTGTGCTAAAATACTATGCCAGGGCTCTGTGCAAACCTCTTCTAAGGCTTTTCAACTTATCTTTGGAAACCTCGATCTTTCCCCTTAAGTGGAAGGAATCATTCATAATGCCCCTACATAAAAAAGGGAAAAAGTCCGAGGCTGCCAACTACAGAGGCATCTCTAAGTTGTCGGCAATTCCAAAGTTATTTGAAAAATTAATTACCGCTCATTTGCAACACCTTTGCTCTTCGATTATCACTCCTTGTCAGCATGGCTTTATTAAGCGTCGCTCCACCACCACAAACTTATTGGAGTTGACATCCTTTGTCATAGATGGCTTTTGTAAGGGATATCAAACCGATGTAATTTACACAGACTTCAGCAAAGCATTCGATTCAGTTAATCACTCACTCTTGTTGAGTAAACTGAATATGCTGGGTTTTCCTAAAGACCTCTTAACGTGGATCTCCAGCTACCTAGATGGAAGAACACAAAGAGTCTTATTTAAAAACATACAGTCCCGTCTGGTCCGTGCTACATCCGGCGTCCCTCAAGGAAGTCATCTTGGGTCGTTATTATTTACGCTTTTTATAAACGACTTGCCCCCTGCTTTAACGAGTTCTTAAAGCAGGGGGCTTTAGTTCTTTAGCTCTCTAGTTCTTATGTATGCAGATGATGTAAAGCTTTGTCTTCAGTACAAATCCATCTCTGCCCAATGCAGTCTTCAGTCTGACCTTGATAACTTTCAAAAATGGTGCTTAGCTAATGATCTAATACTTAATGGATCTAAATGCAAACATATGTCTTTTTATCGTTCTTGCCCTCTGCAAGCTACTTATTCTATTAAAGGGATTGCCTTAGAAAAATTGACCCAGGTTAATGATCTCGGCATCCTATTAGACATAAAACTGAAATTTGCCGACCATATTTCCTTAATGGTTAATAAGGCTAAAGGAGTCCTTGGTTTTATCAAAAGGTGGTCAAAAGAATTTAATGACCCCTATATAACCAAAACACTATTCATTTCTTTGGTCCGTCCTATACTGGAGTACGGTTCATGTGTCTGGAGTCCTCAATATGGAGTACATCAGGACCGCATAGAATCCGTACAAAAGAATTTCCTAAGTTTTTCACTTAGATGTCTACACTGGGATGCAAATCTTCACCTTCCATCTTATAATAGTAGACTCTTACTCATAAACTTACCTAGCTTAACAAATCGTAGGACAATGCTCGGTGTAGTGCTTTCTGCATAACCTTATTAACGGGGATGTAGATAGCCAGCATTTACTAAAACGCTTAAAATTTAATATTTAAAGGTTTCGAAACTTTAGTCCTCTGTTCCTTAGCCGTTGTAGTTTGACATATGCACTGCATGACCCTTTTAGGGTATTATGTTCGAACTACAATGGTCTCTACGCTATAACATCTCTTTCCTGTCCCCCAAACATAAAATATAGAATTTTAAATTTCCTTACTAACTCCTCCTAGCTTAATAATAAACAAATAGCTTAATATATTCTAACAAATCGTTTCTTGAGCGCCCCTCGGTCGTCTGGGCCTCTAAGCTTTATGATGAATACAGGAATGCTAGCTGATGCTCTTATTGATGCACAAGCCATTTCCCAATTCTGAAAGACCGGTTTAAAAAAAAAAAAAAAAAAAAAAAAAAAAAATAGGCTGAGGAAAAGGAATATGAAAAATAACAAAAAAAATTTGAACTGCTGCTTATCGCAATTTTGCGACCATAAGACAAGTGTCAAACCGCGGACACACAAACGAGGGAAATGTAATAATTGCCTCATTAGCATAGGCCTATCTTCCTGCATTCCTGCGGTTAACACTTCCCTATGTTCGCAGCTGAGCATATTCGCTAATATGACAATCGCGATCTGCAGTGCTCTTTTCTGAACAATGACCGCCGCTGCATACTCTGCGAATGTAGCGAAAATGCTCTCTAAGGATGAAAATATAACTCCCCAACTGCCTTAATCAACCGTGGTCAAGCGTCTTTTCCCAGGAAAATTTACGCTTGCATTTCCTATGCGCTTGAATAAGTCGAGCTCGGTGTATTTTTCTGGATTTTTATGGTGAATATAGTTTCTACCTCCTACGTTAAGGTCTTCCGTGGACAGATAACAATCATCAAGATTTATTGATCTGTGGTCCTATGCGACTGACCTCTACTGTTGAAGGCAATTATCTGTTTTGATCACCACCGGCGGCAACCGTGGCTATGGCTGACTACATAACCCACCACCTGGCTTTTGATCTTTCTATTTGAAACAAGGGAATTCGGGAGCTTGGGTCACAACGAAAATGTGGCCTTAAAGTTGGGCGCCAAAAATAATATCCTAAATCATATTTACTAAATGATTATAATTGTAACGATTGCTACGGTAGTAACCATTTATGGGGAAGGGCTGGTGTTACGGCTGGGAGCCAGCGCACGCTATGACATCCGGCTTCGGCTCGTTGGCAAGGGGGGTGTTATTTGCCAGTTCCCAGCAGTGCCCTCCACAGTTAGGGATCTTTATTTTAAATTGCGTGCTCGCGACAAGACATGCTCCGGTAATGAGCCCCGAAATCCCCCTATGGCTATGGAGCTGCTATCCTTCCTCGACTAACCCGGAGTCACCCAGGTGTTTTAGGGGCGACTCATATTTGCCCACCCTACCTTTGGTCACTCAGCCCCGCTCCATGCGAGTGACCCCTTTGTCTTCCGGTTTCTCCTACATCCTTAAACTGCCGCTGCGGCGAAAATACTGAATTTAGAACATTATAAACTTTTTATTGTACTAGACTAATAATGAACATCATATAAAATAACCTCGAACGCATAACTCAAATGACGACGGACAATATAAATTCGGAACTTACACCTAATTATCAGACTAATTCAGAAAATTAAATTAAAATTAAAAATACATTTAGGGCGATTTAACATAAAAAAAAATTACAACAACAAAATTTTAGAAGAAAACAAAAAAAAAAAAAAGGAAACTAAATTTTTGGTCTTCTGATTGACTAAATAGATATATACGATTTTATATTCGGGAGATCATGCCATAAAATAAAATATTCATAACATAGGTTTACTCACGATTTGCCTCTTTAGCATCCCTCGTCGAAAGCGCTTTCGTCGGTGATGAAAGGGAAAGTTGGGGACATTTCACAAAAATAATATTTTCTTTATAAACCTAATTATTTTATATAAAATTTAACAAGGCATGTTTTAGATGGATACGTAAGGTTTATCTATTAAATTATCTATTAAAATATTAGCATCAACCAAAATTTTTCTTTTTCTTTTTTTTCTACCGAACTTAAAAGTATTATAAATTTTTTTTTTTTTTCTCTTGCTTTACATTAATTTATCCTTTGCTATTTTTTAAACATTTTTTTTTCTGTGTTGTCGGGGACCAAAACATTTAGGGCACATTTCGCTTACCTTTTTTTTTCTGGTGGGGCTGAGAATATACCTCACGCTCTTGGACTGGGGAAAAACTTGGTGGTCGAACAATTATGATTCCTGACGCACCAGTATTAATATAATTTTCCACCAACCATCACTGCACACCACACAACAAAAAATATATGCCTTTTATATTTTTATATCTGGCCTTGTTGCCGGTGCAACCGCCGGTTTACTCCCGCTCGGAGCCCCTCGTCGATGAACTAAAGACCACTCTTCCCTCTTGTCCGATCGCTCGTTTGTCTCACAAACAAACTCGCGGGCGGTACCCGATCGAAATTGCTGGTCGCTGCTATATGCTGATCTGCCCGGAGATTCTGATCTGCGCCGTTGGTCCCACCGAGACGCCCGGAGTCCTCTTTTTATTTTTTTTCCTTCCGGCCTCCAATGCGTCTGCTGGTATTTCCGCTCTGGCCGGCCACCTAGTAATAGACCCAACATAAACGCAACATAAAAACTGCCCTTTAATTATCTTTTTTTCGCATTTCCACACTCACTCAGGTTTTATGAAGCTGACACTAGGACTCGAATCTCGAATCCAACAAAAAAAAGTCTTGCAAAGATTCAGAAAGTCTTGCAAAGATTGGGTTTTTTTTTTTTCTTCCACTAGTTAATATAACCGTCTGCTCTTATGTAAGGCTGGTTAGGGAATGCTCTCCCCAAATCTCTCCCGGTCTAGCCAGACCGACGCGGGATTTAAGGCGGGCAGCCTCCTGGAGTCCACAAATGGCGAACTCCTGGATTTAATTATTCCAGGCGCCTCCCAATTCTATATAACCCATTATCTCCCATAGATGGCGCACCTTCCTGCCTAATGCGGCGCATAGGTGTCGCTTTCTGCTATGGCAAGTGCTACAGTTTCAGGTTTTTGAAAATACACTTAAAAATTTTGGATTTCAAAATCTAGAAGTAGACGATGAAAATGTATATATATTTTAAATATTTATATATATTTATATTTTTTAAGATATAAGTAAAAATATATATTTTTTATTATATGTTGACGATGTGGTAATTGCCACCAGTAATTCCGAAAATTGAGTTCTGTTGCTTTTTTGCAGATGATGAGCGCAGTCGCCGCTTTCTTCAATCTTTTTTCTTTGTTTAGATTACAGTTTAGCTTTCTATCTAGTACCACCTCGAGGTACTTAGCTCTGTCGCTGAAAGAGAGCCTCTGATTATTTAGTATTAGAGGGATATGGGGAGAGATCTTATGTATTCTGCTGAAGCGAACTACCTTTGTTCATTTACGCGTTTTCGCCTAGTTAGCAATTGATCAATGAGTCCCACCAGGTGGCCATCAACCTCAAGGCATGTCAAGTCTTTGTTTATGGTGTTCAAAAGAACGTTTTCGCAGGCCCCTTCTAGAACTAAAAAAGCTACCGTTATTTTTCAATCTGCATTCGTATTTAATAGGACTTTCCTAAGTTTCGCAGCTTGAACTGTGCCTTCAATGTCCGTGCAGAAAGAGTTCCATGAAGATCGTTTCGCTTTGCGGATTGCTTTTTATTAGTGGCCAGGGAATCCTTGTAGTCAGTCTTCGTGTCCGGCCTTTTCGTTGTAAAACAGGGTTCTGCTTGCCGATTGGAGAGAGGATAGTTCTGACCACTACCACGGGGGCCTAATTCGCTTTTTTGGTTTTGTTTTTGGGCATACTCTTTATAAAGCGCTATTGCAGTCTTGGGTAAAGTTTTGCACCAGAGTGTTTAGACTTTCCATGGTGTGCGTATAGTTGGTAAAATGTTCTTCTCGAGGGATTGGGTTTGGTCCATATAGTTTTTCTTGGGGTTTGAAAAACTTCTGCCTTTCAGCTTTTTAAAGTTGGGAATTTTGTCCACGGAAGTTTGTCCAGGGATGTTTGTCCAGTATGTATTATCCTCCAATTAGATACAGAGTTATCCTAAAACCAACCCACATCTTTGCAGACTGAGGCAGGGCATGGTTTCCTGCCCAGAACCTAAAAACATTTCGTGACAAGGTCAGCTTCTACCCATCTCCACTTGTCTCAAGGTATCTTGCCATCAGGGTTGCCTCGGTCGACTTCTCCTAGGAGTATGCGGCTTTTTGCTATTTTCGCAAATGACCTTTTCGGCCGATTGAGTAACCGCTTTGCCGTAGGTACCCCTTGTACGTCTTAGGAGTGTTCTCGCTTGGGCTGCGGTCGCTCCTTTTAGGGCTCCTGGCCGTCTGCTTTGTCCGTCGTGCCATATGCCGGGAGTACGCTTCTGACGCACTCCACCTTTTTCAGCCACTCCATTCAACTTTTAGAGCTTTTGCTCGTTTATTGCTTCTTCCTCTATTCTTTGGCCTCATATATGGGCTTTTTTGGGCCATCGCTAGCCGCTGGGCACATGGCGCTGGGTGGAGATCTGCGACACTCGGGTAGGTCTTCTTAGAACTGGGGGTCACCAGGTACCCTGAGCCCTCCGTTAAAAACTGGGCAGAATTTCTAGCCCGGGACCCCAGCCAGGCTAACTCTCGGCACGGGTCGAGTAACACCTTAGTGCGACTCCGGGCGATATGGTGTTTTGGGGTGGTAAGTGGTGTACCTACACACTGCGTGGGAAAGGGGAGTGTCTGAGGCTACCTATTAAAGGCGGCAACACTCGGAGTCATCTTGCAAGCTGTTTGGACTCAAACACCCTATAAAAACTAACGGATCATTTCAAAAAAAGTGTTCAGTGTAAAATAGCAACAGTGTCGGTATAAATTAAAACATAATATATACAATAAGGCTCTACATCTTCAACGTAAGTGCTGAGTTTTCCGAGAAGTTGGTACTTGCGGAGTCCTATTTCACCTAGGAATTTCCCAATGTCTTTCCACATGGAGACGGGATCGTGTCATACAGCAGCCCAAAAAGATAAATTAAAAGAGAGACATGAGAAACCAACGTTCCCGTCATAGTCTGCGGATCAAAAGACGGGGAAAAAATATTTGCACTAATGGACGAGGGTTCGTGATGTACTTTGGTAGAATCAAGCTATCTGTGAAAATCGGCATCGATGGTCCCTCAGATAAACTTTGTTCATGTTGAAAGGGAAATATAATCCATGAAAAACCAACAGAACCGTGGACCCCGGAACAGCAGGGTGTAACGTACTTGCGGCAAGTGCGTATCAACAAGTGCCCGGGAGTAAGCACCTCGACGTCGCTTGGGACCTGCACGGTCTCTTCTTCAATAAGGAGAATCTGCAGCTCCTCCACGGTCAGCTTTGCGTGTCTTACCACTCGTAGGAGTAGGTGCTTGACAGTCTTTACACCCACCTCCTATAATCCTACAATCCGATTTTTGATGCTAATCGTGTTACTGCGTCGACCTCGTTCTTATTCTCCGCGATATTATATTCTTCATATTGTATGCTCCGCAAAGTGGTGACCCGCTGCGACGAAGTTCGACGCGTTGTCGCATTGTACGATCTGCGGACATCATCGGCGCCCAATGAATTTTTGAAAAGCCTCTTTGTTCGCTCCCTCTCTGCCTAAGAACGTTTTTACCTTCCTTTTGTATGCTCATGCGTACCCTTGCTTACTTGCTTGAAGACAACGAGAGCGTGCGGTTGTGAAATAAAATTAACTAAAACTACAACAAGTGTTTTTACTATTTGGCAATCTGGCTGGTGTATTCATGGAATTTGTATAAACTCCGTTTTATATAAATCTCATAGGTTATGGGCCCAGTCACAATGTGCAGCTAAGTGCTATAGTAAAATGCTTTGATTGTTAACGAATAATAAAAGTGAAATAAAAAAAGGGAACAACGCACATATACATATATACATAATGGCGCACCAAATTGGCGTACATTTTTTCATTTGCAGTGCGAGTGTTAGAGCAGACTAGCAACAAAGAATTCTGAGATGCGCATAACAATCGAACAGAAGAACCGTTATTTTCCGAAGATGGAAAAAGGAAAGAGATACATAACACCTTTTAACGGGAAAAGTATTCCATATGGAAATTTAGAGTCAGGGCTTTATTAGAGGAAAACGAGTTGGTAAAAGTAATTGACGAGATACCAAGTGGTGATAAGAGTGAGGAAGTGAAGCGAGTAGAGAGAAATGCAAAGAGTCTTATAATTGAATATTTGAGTGACTCTTTTTTTAAGTGATTGCCAACAATGGAAATTCGGCTAAGGTGATTTTTGAGAATTTGGATAATATTTACGATCGGAAAAGCCTGGTAAAAGCCTGGTAAAAGCTTAAAAGCATCTCAACTTTCATTACGCAAACAACAATTGGCTTTAAAATTAAAGGGTGATTCTCTGCTAATCAACCATTTTCATTTATTTGATGATTTGGTTACTGAGTTAGTGGCAGCGGGGGCCAAAATGGATGAAATGGACAAAGTGTCTAATTTGCTTCTAACACTTCCAACTAGCTATGATGGAGTAATAACAGCGATAAAAACTCTCTCTGAGCACAGTTTAACATTAGCCTTTGTAAAGACTCGGCTTCTTGGTCATGAAATCCAAATAAAAGGAGTTGGCAAGGGGCTAGGGATACCACATACAAAAAAAAAAAAAAAAAAAATTTATGAAGGAACAATTTCAGAAGAAGTTACAGCCTAAGCTGAAATGTTTTCATTGCGGCAAATTAGGGCACAGGAAGAAAGACTGTTTCTTCTTAAAAAGACAGGCAGGGGGCTACCAGAATATTCATGTCCAGAGTAATGTCAGAGAGACACAGGCCCAGATGGAAACAGCAACGCAGCCAGAACGCCCGTTTGCATTCATGACGAACGTAGCTGTTAGAGAGAGACAGACTCAGATGGACAGACTTTTATGATAAAATCAGCTAATTTCAGTGAACAGACAGACGGCGTAGATTTTATATTAGATTCAGGGGAGTAAGATCACATAGTGAACGACATAACTTTATTTTCTGAGTATGAGAATATAAATCCGATTGTGGCGATTGAGATTGCAAAGCGTGGAGAATTTGTGTATGCTACTGCGAATGGACTAGTTAGTCTTAACAGTTGCAAGGAAATCCCTCACAATTTACTATCTGTGAAGAAGATGCTAAACGTTGGAATGTCCGTCCAATTTAATCCGGATGGTATAAAAATAATCAAAAATGGTCAACAATAATCAACTTAGCATTTGAAGGGTTTTGTAAGTATAATGTGCCGATTGTGAAATTTTATTTAAATAGTAAAGTATAAACATCCAAAAGTTTAAATGATGCAGAATATTACTTTTGGCATGAAAGGTTAGGACATATTAGTGTAGGAAAATTCTTAGAAATTAAACGAAATAGCTCATTTGAAGATGTTGAACTTATAAAAAACGTACAGCTAAACAAAAATGAAGTACATGTGAGGCGTGTATTAACGGAAAGCAATCTAGGCTAAAATTTAGAAACAAAGAAAATATTGACCGCCCATTGTTCGTAGTTCATTCTTTCGTTTGTGGTCCGATTACGCCCTCAACTATTGATAATAAAAACTACAATGTAGTATTTATTGATCAGTTCTGAAATAACTGTGTGACATATTCAATAACTTATAAATCAGACGTTTTTTTTTGTATTCAAAGACTTTGTGGCGAACAGTGAGACCCATTTAAACTTAAAAATGGTAAATCTATATATTGATAATGCCAGGGAATACCTCTCTAATGAAATACGGGAATTTTGTGTAGAAAAAGGTATCACCCATCATTTAACGGTTCCTCATACCCCACAATTAAATGGTGTTGCAGAGCGGATGATTAGAACAATCACCGAAAAAGCTCGCTCTATGATTAATTGTACTAAAATTAATAAAAATTTTTTGGGGTGAAGCTGTTTTAACAGCAACTTATTTAGTCAATAGGTCCCAAAGTAGAGCTTTTGAAAATATAAGAAAAACACCATATGAGATGTGGCATAAAAAGAAGCCAATACTAAAATACTTCAAAGTATTTGGATCGACTGTATAACTGTGCGTAAGCGAAAATTGAGATGAGAAATCTATTAAGACTTAGCTCGGGTATGAGCCAAATTGGTATAAATTGTGGAATGAGGAATCAAGAAACTTTATGATAGCTAGAGAGTAGTGGTGGACGAAAAAAGCATAAAATCTATGAGTTTAAATGAAACTGACTCTGTGGTAAAACATAATGATGTTAGCAGAAGTCATGATTCTCCAATTAAAGAGAATGAAGAGTTAGTTTTTCCATCACAGGAAATGAATGAATCAATAGATTCAAAGTCTGGTGAAAACTCAAATGAAAATTCCACTTATCTCGGGAATACCGATCCAGAAGTTGAAACTAGTGATAATATACGAGAAAATAAAAATCAACAAGACAGACGCAGCGAGAGAAATAAAGATAAACCAAAATTATCATATAGATTTTTAGAAAAATGTCTTATGAATACCCAAATATGTTTAAGGGATATTCCCAATACTTATGAGGAAATTAAATTTCGCGATGACAGAGACTTGTGGGAGGAAGCCATTCAGGATGAACACCATGTAAACAAAACAAGGTGCTTAGTGCAGAGGCCTATGGATAAAAACATACTAGATTGCAAGTGGGTTTTTAGTTTAAGGCAAGACGCAAATGGTTACTTATTAAAACATAGGACAAGACTGGTAGCGAGGGGCTTCACCCAAGAATATATGATGAGACCTTTGCACCTGTTGCACGAATTTCTAGTTTCAGATTTCTTTTAGTATTTTCTAATCAATATAATTTACTGATCCATCATTTTTAACAGCATTTTTAAATGGAACTTTAAAAGATGAAATTTTTATAAAGGTTCCAAAAGGTTTAAACCAATATGATGGAAATAAAGTATGCAAACTAAATAAAGCTATTAATGCTGGTTTCAAGATTTGAAAATACACTTAAAAATTTTGGATTTCAAAATCTAGAAATCACACGATGAAAATGTATATATATTTTGTATATATATTTTAAATAAGAGAGATATAAGTAAAAATATATATTTATTATTATATGTTGACGATGTGGTAATTGCTACCAGTAATTCCGAAAGTAAGTCTAAATTTAAAACTTATCATTCAAGTACGATTCAAACGACTGACTGACATGCAGACGTGTATTTATTGTGCTCCGGGAAAAAAAGTATTCAATAATATCAAAAAATGGCAGTGACTGGTTTCGTAAATACCCAACAACGCGAAAAGACGCTTTCAGCGATGAAATCGCTGATGTTTATATTGATTAATTAATTAATTAATATAAAACATAACATTTAAAACTCGAACAAATTCAACCTCGATTGCAATGAGTCTAAACGACGTTAGCACAAAACGTCAATGTGAGCAAGACGAGAGACGGCTCTCAGTACAAAGAAACAATGCTTATTTCTGTATCAAAGCAATTACCCCAAACTTTACCGAATTCTTAAACGTAGAGAGCGTGAGAGCGCGTTCTTGCTCCCCCTCTCTACCATCGATGTCTATGCAGCCAAAGAGCGCAGTAACTAGCACCGCAACCTCTTTGACAACGTCAACAGTAACAACAACAACAACCGCAACTGTAACGACAGCGCGTTTAACGACGTCATCAGCTAGCAGCGCAAACATTGATACTTCTGCCGCTGTTCTGCCCGAAAAAGAGAACAACAAAAACAAAGAAAATATTAAGCCGGCTGTGCAGACTGGTATGGATCGCTACATCCAAATCAAAAGGAAGCTGAGCCCCCTAAACTCTCAACGCAAAATAAGCCGTGGCAATGCTAACATAGCTGCAATAGAAACGCCCACGAACTCAAACCTTTTTAAAATCTTGGCAGACTATGAGGATGACGCCAAATCTAAAGAAGTCGAAAAAAGGAAGACTAAGCCCCCGCCAATACGAGAAAATTACATACGAGAAAAAAGTTCCAACGTTCTTGTCAACAAAATTATAGAGCTTATTGGCAAGGACAACTTCCACATAATACCACTCGTAATGGGCAACATCCAGGAAACAAAAGTTTAAACGAAGTCTGAAGATAATGGGATTTAGTGCTTAGACAGTCTTCAATATCCCTAACAGGGATAGAAAGCCGCAGTCACTTTTTAAGGTTGAGCTCGAACCACAAATTAAGCCCCTCACTAGGACCCATAAACTCTGCCAAAAATGTCATATACGCAAGAGCTTTAAAAACAGGACTGGCTACCCCAGTCCAAACAAGAACCAAACACGGCTCAGCAGCATCAACCGCCGGAGCAGCTAAAAAGTAATTTTGAAGCTATGATATGCCGTCTACAACAAAGCCTTACGGAGTTTATGTCGTTTATGCGTACAACTATGCAAGATCTAATGCGAAACCAAAATCTATTAATACTCTAACGGCGTTTCGCAGCATAAACTCGAATTAGCGCAATTCCTACTAGACAATCAAATCGACGTAATGCTGCTTTCAGAAACATATCTTACGAACAGATACAATTTACAACTACGAGGATATTCATTCTATGGAACAAATCATCCAGATGGTAAAGCACACTGCGGGACTGGAATTTTAATCAGAAGCCGTATTAAGCACCATTATCATACGAAATTTGCTAAAAACTACCTACAGGCCGCATCAATAAATATACACCTAAATACTGGCAAGCAATTAAATCTAGCTGCCGTATGCTGAGTTTATGCAGGCTTAAGTGGTCTCTCACTCGGAGACCACTTCATAGCAGCAGGAGACTACAATGCCAAGCACACACACTGGGGATCTCGACTCGTGACCCCAAAAGAAAAGCAGCTCTATAATGCAATTATCAAAGCTAAGAACAAGCTAGACTATGCTTCTTCTGGCACACCAACATATTGGCCGGCAGACCCAAAGAAACTTCCCGATTTAATTGACTTTGCGATTACCAAAAACATTCCTAAAAATCTGATAAGCTCCGAATGCTTTTCGAATCTTTCATCTGATCACTCGCCTGTCCTTTTTACTCTACTCCGACACCCAGGAACATGGGATCAATCATCAAAACTGACCTCACATGAAACCAATTGGGTTAAGTACAGGAAGTACATCAGCTTACACATTGAGCTGAGTCCTCACCTCAGCGACGAAGCCAACGTAGACAGTTTTGTTAATTCACTGGAGTCTGTACTCGTCTCTGCAGCTCGAGTTTCAACACCACAAACTGTAAACACACAATGCATTTAAAAGAAGACAAATCTACAAATCGAACAGCTCGTCCTCGAAAAGCTAACGTCGAGCATGGCAATGTCACAGATCGCCATCTGCTAAGCAACGCTTCAAACATGCCTCACGTCAACTTGATCAAGCTCTACAGCAAGAAGAAATGTATGTCCACCACCGCTACATAGAGCAATTATCAACTAACAGTACAAAACCCTCACTAGGGAGAGCTCACCCAACTCTGAGCTTACCGAAAGAAACCCTGATGCCTATTAGAAATTCCATAGGCGGGTGGGCGCGCAGCGACGCAGACAGAGCCAGCACTTTTGCCAAACACCTTAAAAATGTCTTCCAACCAAATCTTGCCACCAATGCGTTTACTTTACCGACTCTATTGTATGAGCCCCAGCCTCAACATGAGCCAATTGAGTTTCGCCCAAACGAAATTATTAACATCATCAAAAGACAACTGAAACCGAAAAAATCCCCGGGCTGCGACCTCATAACTCCCAAAATGATCATTGAGCTTCCCCCATACTGCGCCGTTTGCACTCTCAGCCACCTATTTAATGCCATCGCAAAACTTGGCTACTTTTTAGTGAGATGGAAAAAGTCAATTGTAATAATGATAGCTAACCCGGGGAAAGACCACACTATCCCCACGTCGTATAGACCTATAAGCCTACTCTCTTGCCTATCTAAACTCTTTGAAAATGCCTAAAGACTCGGATAAACACATACCTAAAATGCAGAAAAGAATCCCGTCACACCAATTTGGGTTTCGTGAAAAGCATGGAACAATTGAGCAGGTCAACCGGATAACATCCGAAATACGGAACGCGTTCGAAAAACGAGAGTAATATACTGCCATATTTTAAGATGTCTCTCAAGCATTCGATAGAATCTGGCTAGAAGGTCTAATATACAAGATCAAGACAATGCTCCCCTACAGCACCCACAAGATTTTAGAGTCTTACGTTTACGACAGAAAATTTTTCGTGAGGTGCAACACCGCTGCATCCGATGATTACACTGTTGGAGCTGGAGTTCCTCAAGGTAGCGTGCTAGGGCCAATATTATATGTTCTCTACACAGCAGATATCCCGACAAGCACACGTCTAACAACATCCACGTTTGCCGATGACACAGCTATTCTTAGCCGCTCAAAATGCCCGATGGAAGCAACTGCGCAGCTAGCTCTTCATATGGTCTATGTTGAAAAATGGCTGTAAGATTAGAGAGTTAAAGTGAACGAACTCAAATGCAAACAGGTTACGTTCACTCTGAACAGGCAAAACTGCCCGCCGATTACATTAAACAACACTCTACTCCCACAAGCAAACAAAGTAACATACCTAGGAGTACATCACATGGCGCCGGCACATTGAAGCCAAAAGAACACACCTAAAGCTAAAAGCCAGCAGCCTTCATAGGCTTATCAACGCTCGGTCACCTCTTAGCCTTGAATAAAAAGTCCTGCTGTACAACTCGCTACTAAAACCTATATGGATGTACAGCTCCCAGTTATGGGGTAACGCCAGCAATAGCAACATTGACATAGTTCAAAGAGTTCAGTCGAAGATCTTGAGAACAATCACCCGGGGCACCGTGGTACGTTCGCAAGGAAAACATACACCGCGACTTAAACATTCTACCAGTCAAAGAAGCGATCGCAGAACAGAAAGTAAAGTACTTAACCAAGCTATCGGTGCACCCTAACCACCTGGCGAGAGGTCTAACAAGGTTGAGCAACCAATCACGCCTTCGTCGCAATGACATACCCACCCAGCGACCGACCTGAGGGACGCGCAACCAGAATGCAGTCTTAGTATACTGTTAGTTAAATTTTAATGTTAAGATTCGTCAACTTATTGTTAGTCTCAAAATTAATAGTAGATTCAATAAATAAAAGCAAAGCTAATAAAAAAAAAAAAATGACTGACTTATGTGAAATACGACATTTCCTTGGTATAAAAGTTGATCGAAAAGATGATCAAATTTGACTCAGTCAATCTGCATATATTAAAAACGTTCAATATGAACTTCAATATGAATATGAGAAATTCAATATGCAAGATTGTAATCCAGTAAGTACTCCTCTTCCAAGCAAATTAAATTATGAGGACTTGTAATCTGAAGAATCATGTGAAGCATGTAGGAATTTAATTGGCTGTTTAATGTACATAATGTTGTGTACACGCCCGGACTTGAGTACATCGATAAGTATTTTAAGAAGGTATACTAATAATAATAACAAAGAATTATGGCAATATCTTAAACGAGTTTTAAGATACCTAAAAGAAACTGTTTACTTAAAGTTATCGTTCAAAAGGAATCCTTAAGTGGATAATATTCTTTTAGGATATGTCGATTCTGATTGGGCTGGAAATGAGACTGATAAGAGAACATACAGAACTACAGGACATATATTTAAAATGTTTGGAAATTGTTAAATTTCCTGGAATACTATGAAACAAAAATCAGTTTGTGAGAAGTTTGTAGAGAAGCATTATGGCTGAAGTCAATAATAAATGAAATTAAATTAAAATTAAATGGGCCAATAGATATTTTTGAAGACAACCAAGGTTGTATTGCCACAGCCACCCTACTTGCTACAAGAGAACTAAGCACATAGATATTAAATATTATTTTACCAGGGAAAAAATTGAAAACAAATTAATATGCGTCAAGTATATTTCCATACTTCACCCTGAACCTTTATAAGGAGTTTTTTTTTAGCCAAGACAAACTGGATCTCTTGGCATATATATATATATATATATATATATATATATATATATATTTAACAATAATCAAACCAAAATAATTTGTAGTCTAACCACTGCTGTTTATATATAAGTGAATCTTGTTAGTTAACGTTTTTTGATTAATCTGATAGGGTTTTACTGGGTTTCGCCAATTATTTGCAGCAAATGCTGGATCAGAAAAGAAAAGAAACTACAACTATTTGAATATGCAAGTTATCCAACCCCTAAATACAGGCCACATATGGCTTTTATAAACAATATTTTCAATCTCTGCATTTGCCTTTGGCTTGATCTTTGGCTCAATTATCCAACCCATAAATCCAGGCCACTTATGGCTTTCCACTTATGAATTTTATAAACAATATTTTCAAACTCTGCATTTGCCTTCGGCTTTGTCTTTGGCTCTGAGGCGCGATCTCGGTTCCCCATAAACAAATCAAAATCAAAAGTAAACATCAGCTTCCCTCCGAAGCCCAATCAATTACGCCTTTTGCGTTTCAAGTACCCACCAAATTGCATCGATCAGCTTAATCGAATTTCACAATAAGATGCGACAGTTTCATCTTAAGCCTCTAATCTAAACACAACTGATGGCCGAGGTTCTTTGGATCAGATTTAGAATTAAGAAGTCAGTCCTATTTTGACCGAGACCGCGAACGGTTGACAAAAGTATTTAAGAAAAAACCAAAATTTTTTTTTTGTCTTGTAATTTTGCGTTTAATAAATAAAGGTTTAACACCAAGTTGTGAAATTAAAAAATAAAACTTTCATTTTTTTAATTCACCGAACTACAAACAATTTAACTGGCGCCCAACTCAAGGGGCCGCGTCACATAAAGCTCCAAAAAATATTTTAATGAAAAATAAGTTAAACATAAACGGAACTCGCGCGGTCAACAACTCAACATTTTTAGTGGAAAAATTAAAACATCCACCAAACGACACTACCAAGTGACAGTGATCGTTAACAATAAAGTAAATGGAAATTAATTAATGTAATAATCCATAAAGAGTGAATTAAAACAAAGGTGGACCGAAATTTTAAACCAAACAATTACAAGAACACAAAAACTAACAAAAAAAAATTAAAGCACAAAAAAAAAAAAAAACAAACAAGAACAACAAAAACAAATAAAACGACAACTCCAACAAGAAAAACCAGGAAAGGAAGGCAGGACATTCTCAAATAAAAACGACAACTCGCTCCAACAAAAAAACCCAAGGAAGGAAGACAGGACATTCTCTATCAACCACCAACCACACAGAAGGAAGACCCCAACGGGACAATATCGTGAGGAATTAATTTAAAATAAAAAAATTAAAGACTAAAATTTAAGACCTGTAAATTCGAGAAAAATAATATAAGATTTATATATTGCAAAAAGTAAGATTCGCGATTTAACAAAAAAATATAAAGAATAATTCTGGAAGATTTGATAAATAGCTTTTGTGAACTAAATCTAACAATGGCAACCGGAGGTTCAGCACCAAATTTTTCTGCAGGCAGTGCAGCCACAGCCGGCAGTTTAACAGTAGAATTGATAAACAGATTAATAAACGCTCAATTGAATGAAGTTAGCAGGAAAGTAGAATGTTTAGAAGGAAGGTTAGCCACAGATGCAAACACTGTGGAAGATTATAAAGTACAAACAATTGACCCAGCTATAAAATGCGATACAACACTTGAAGTGGTAAAATCCTTACCAAATTTCACAGGGGAAGCAACACAATATGTAGGTTGGAGGGAAGCTGCAGAAACTGCAATGAGTCTCTATAAAATTGAAAGTGAACAATATTTTATCGCCCTAACAATTTTACGAAATAAAATTATGGGAGCTGCCCATGATGCTCTTACCAATCATGGCACAGTTTTAAACTTTAAAGCAATCTTATCCCGATTGGACTTTATATATAGTGACAAACGACCAATACATGTTCTCGAGTCAGAACTAAGTATCCTCAGGCAAGGACGAATGACAATTACTGAGTACTATAACGAAGTCAATAAAAAAATGACCTTACTAATAAACAAAACCATAATGACATACGGAAAGGACAGTGTAATTACCAAAGAAACAAACAATTCAATAAGGGGAAATGCTCTACGAGTATTTATATCCGGACTTAATGGATCTATTTCAGAAACTCTTTTCTCATTAAATCCACCAGATTTGCCCAATGCTTTGGCAAAGGTCCAAGAATTAGAATCAAACAACTTCCGTGCTCAATTCGCAAATAGGTTTAATGGATTTAAAAATGAAAGTAAATATCGGGGAAACAACTTACGATTTGATCAAATACGGCAAAATAATAATACCACTAAAATGGAAAATAATTTTAATCATAACCAAAATTACAATTGGCCACAAAAGGGAAATTTTGGGCAAAATAATAATCAAAATAATAATCATAAGCAACAAGCTATCGAGCCAATGGATGTTGATCCACCGATTCAACTCCAGAATAAATCTAATAACAATCGGCAGCCGAGCCAAAATTGGCAGCCAAATAATAACCAGGGAAGATATAATAATTGGCAGGCAAACGATAATCAAGGTAGATATAATAATAATTATTATCAAAATAAAAATCGTTCAAATTTATATAGCACAAATCAAAATAGAGAGCAAACTCAAGCTCAAAAAAGGGAATCAGATGGAACAGAAAGTCAGCCAGCTAATAAAGTAACCAGATTAAATAATATTAATGAAGACCATTTTTTAGACCAGACCCCTACAGAGGAATGCCTTATTTAAATAGGATAGATCGAAAAACCAAGAAGCATCTAAAAGTTTTAATAGATACAGGAGCCACTGCTTGCTACATAAAAAGGGGAATTTTTGAAAATAAAAACGAGCTACCAATATACAAAAAGGTAACAACAGTTCATGGCTACTCAATTATTAGGTATTACCATATTATAAATATATTTGAAACAAAACAATTATTTTATGAATTCGAAGGTTTAGAATCTGATATTCTAATTGGATTCAATCTATTAAGAAAAATTGGAGCTATAATAAATATAGATAAGGGAATCTTGGAATATAATGGGAAACAGGAGAAGTTAAAATACTATGATAATGAGGAGAAAAACGAAATACGTTTAATTGAAGAAAATAATATTCTTCCGTTAAAAGAATTTATTATAAAAAAGTATTTTGATGATAATGGTAGCAAAAACCCAGATTCATTATTTGTTGAAAATAGTGAGAAAAGCTTGGGAGTTAAAAATCCCGAGAACGCCGACGTAGAAATATCCGTCAACAAAAATACAAATATCTTGGGAACAAAAAATCCCGAGAACGCCGACGTAGAAATATCCGTCAATAAAAATAAAAATATCTTGGGAATTAAAAATCCTGAGAACGCCGACGTGGAAATATCCGTCAATAAAAATAAAAATATCTTGGGAATTAAAAATCCTGAGAGTGCCGACGAAGTAAATACCGTCAAAAATCAAATAAATAATATAGGTACCGACCAATTAGGCGGACTGAGGGAAAAGATAGTTCACTATATTGAAAAGGAGCATTCAAAGATAAATATGCAAATTCCTTTTAGAACAGACATAAAGGGGGAAATAAATCTAATCCATGATAGGCCAATATACGGGAAGCAATATCCGTATGCTCTATCTGTCAACGATTTCGTGAATAGCGAAATCAAAAGAATGTTATCAGAAAAAATAATAAGGCCTAGCAGAAGCCCTTACAATTCACCACTTCTGGTAGTCCCAAAGAAAGGAGAGAATCAAGACGGAAGCCGTAAATTAAGACTCGTCATTGATTACAAAAAATTGAATGAAAGTACTATACCTGACAGGTACCCAATGCAAGACCCATCAGTAATTCTATCAAATTTGGGAAAAGCAAGATATTTTTCAACAATAGATTTAGAGTCAGGATTTCATCAGATACTAATGAAAGAATCTGATGTCGAAAAAACAGCCTTTTCGATAAATAATGGAAAATACGAATTTTTAAGAATGCCATTCGGGTTAACAAATGCACCAAGAATCTTTCAGAGAGCAATGGACGATATTCTAAGAGAACAAATAGGGAAAACGTGTCATGTCTATATGGACGACATTATAATATTCTCAAACCCAATCGAACAACACTATACAGATTTAAACAAAATTATAAATATATTATTGAGGGCAAACATGAAAATCTCTTTAGAAAAATCTAAGTTTTTCAAACGCGAAACCCGTTTTCTAGGATACATGGTATCCTATAACGTCATCAAGACAGACCCAGAGAAAATTGAAACCATTAGAAAATATCCGCTTCCAGAAAATATTCGGGAACTAAGAAGTTTCCTAGGTTTTACGGGCTATTATAGAAAATTTGTTTCAAACTACGCCTACATAGCCAAACCTCTAACAAAATATCTTGGAGGTCATAATGGCAAAATCTCGAAAAGAATGTCAACAAAAATATTGATTCAGCTGGATGAACCAGCAATTAAAGCTTTTAACGAGCTAAAAGAAAATCTCATTGCTCAGGTAGAACTAGTTCAACCGGACTATAATAAAAAATTTACCTTGACCACCGACGCTTCAGACGTCGCAATTGGTGCAGTTTTATCTCAAGAAGGAAAACCAATTACTTTTATTTCAAAAACCTTGTCTAAAACAGAACAAGCTTATGCGACTAATAAGAAGGAACTTTTAGCGATAGTATGGGCTCTTAAAAATCTAAGAAATTACTTATACGGAGTAATTGGAATTGAAATTCAAACCGACCATCAAACTTTATCTTACACAATTTCGGATAAAAATCCCAATGTAGATATGAAAGGATGGTATTCTTTCATTCAAAGTTTTACACCGAAAATAACATTTAAGCCCGGTACAACAAATGTAGTTGCAGACGCATTATCTCGAATTCAGATAAATAATATTACAGACAGCGATATAGAACAAACAGACCAGTCAGACTCAGATCAGAACACACAGCATTCAGCTGAAAGTAGTTTTGAAAATGTAATACAAGAGACCCGTAAACCGTTAAATCAATTTAAACAACAACTGTTATTAACAACGGGGAGGTATACAATACATGAGTCACTGAAAATTTTTGACAGGACACGACATTTAATTGAATATGACACACCAGAAAATTTAATAACTATATTAAGAGAGTATCTTCCACCTAACATTACCGTAGGAATTCATTGTACCTTAGAGGACTTATTTAAAATTCAATTACCTTTAAAAAATAATTTCACAAACACATTCCTTTTTACAAGAATCTTTCTACAAGACGTGGAAAACGAGGAAGATAAAGCTATAATAATAGAAGAAACGCACAGCCGTGCTCATAGGGGGCTAGAAGAGAATTACAAACAGATCAGTAAATTATATTATTGGCCAAACTGTTTTAAAAAATTAAAAGAGTATATTAAAAATTGCGTGATTTGTAACGAAATTAAATATAACAGGCACCCAATAAAAATTCCAATTGGGGAAGCCCCAATTCCAAGCAAAGAAGGAGAAAATTTACACATTGATATATATTACGCGCAAGGTCTTACTTTCATAACTTGTATTGACGCTTACTCAAAATTTCTAGTAGTAAAAGAAATCCAAAATAAATTAAATATCGAAAATAAAGTAATGGAACTTCTTCAGCATTTTCCACAAGCAAAAGTAATAATGACCGATAATGAACCGAGCTTTACCTCGGCCCAATTTAAATCTTTCGCACAAAGGTGCAATTTAACTTTACATTACGCAGATCCGAGGCACAGCACGTCAAACGGACAGGTTGAAAGGGCACATTCTACATTAACAGAGTAAGCTCGATGCATTAAAGAAGAATTTAATTTAACTGACTTTTCCGAAATAATAATAAGAGCCGCTCAAGAATATAATCAGAGCATTCATTCTACAACGAACCAAAAACCTTTTGACGTATTATATAATAAAATAGAGCACGATAACATTCCTGAACTTTTGAAAAATACTCAAGAGAAAATGTTGGAAACACATAATGAAAACAGAAAAGAAAAAGAATATCATGTAGGACAGGTAGTCTATGAAAAGAAACACGGGGAAAGAAATAAACTTAAAACCAGATATAAAAAACAAATAGTTAAGGAAAATTTACCCAACAAAATAATAATCAACAATAGAAATAGAATTATTCACAAAGATAATATAAAATTCTTAGTATTTATATATTATCCTTTTTTCTTTCCTTTCCCAGAAAATGTTTTATCAGGTGCTCATACTACACCTTATTTTATTAACAAAATCAGAAATAATTGACTATACAAGTCACGAATATCTTCTATTTAAGGACAATAAAGACGTATTGACGTACGATTCATACGCAGATTTATTCCATGTAACTAACTTAAGCTTTTATAAAGAAATAATAAATGTAACGAACAGTGAGGTGGCATCTCTGGATATATCGGACGAGAGGAAAGGGTTGCACGCTGTGTCCGGCCAGATCTCGCCAGCTAGTGGGTGGGTTCTGAAACACCCCCTTCTCTCCCCTCGATGCTGCCTCGGGAATCATAAATTAAATCGATAATGATGCGTGCACGACCTCACGAACAGCGTGGGTCAAACCTGAGCTCCTCAGAACAGAGCATATTAGGATCCTTCGGAGATCCCTAAGAAGGTGCATGGCATAGGTTGGCGGCAGGGCGGTGGCGACCGAAACGAGGCGAAAGATGTTTTCTTACTCCATTATAAACTTCATTGTTTTATTCCTTAACAAAAGACCTTAAAATTCTAGATAACATCCTTATCCTAGTTTTCTACCTATACCAATACTTCAATATATGATCTTTTCGACTATGCTTAATAATATCTTATTGCTAAAGATTTGCGAACTTAAATGTTTATTCAATTTGGCAGGATTTGCGGACTCGCGATTAACATCACGAAATCGGATTTTTTTAGTTGCTAAGAGACCGCTACTATAAGGACCACGCGTGTGGTTGATTGTCTAACCGGTGAAGCCTCTTGGGCTGGAACTCGGAAAACGGAAAAAAATATTGATCGGAGAATTCCGCATCACTTCAGCTGGCTTGGCAAAGAAATAGGATTACTCACTTTTCGTATCCGCGACGAGTCGTTGAAGCGCTTCCACCACTCGAGGCTGGAAAAGATAATATGCAATTCGGGAGGGCCTTTGCCTAACCCGTCAACAATGCCAACAACAAAACATGCAACCAGCAGCAGTGCTCTAGCTGAAATCTCCGGACACTATTTCCTCTCTTCCGCTCTCGACACCGTTAGGCCATCAGCCGGACGAGTCTCTCCACTTTCTCGATCAACAGTGCGGCTCTTGAAAACGCCGCAAGCGCCCTATCCCTGCTTCCTATCCTATGGCTGAAGGCTAGTCCACGCCTGCTCCTCCGAATAACGGAACGCTCCTTTCAAGCGCAGCCAGCGCTCCGCTCCCACTACTGCTCCTATAGGAATTCGCCTATTTCGCGGCGACTCCTCCGTTCGACGGCGTGCTCCTTAACAGCGCCGCCAGCACTCCGTCCTTGTCTTTACTCCTCCAGGATGGCGCCTGTTACACGGCTGCTCCTGTGATCGACGGGGTGCCGCTTATAAGCGCCGCCAGCACTCCGTCCTCCCTCTCTACTCCAGGATGACGCCTACTCCTCGACGACTCCTGTGAGGTTAGGGCCGAACCCTATCCGAATTTCCGGCGGAGCGCCCCTTAAAGCGTCGCGAACGCTCCAACTGCTTCCTCTCGGGTCGAGTCTCACTGTATTTTCAGCTCCTACTTCTTGGATGACTCCCCTCAGCCCCGCCTCGCGGGCGGCCTGACTGAGAGATTCGCGCCGCAACTGTGACCCGCTCTTCTCTTCTTCTTCCGGCCAAGCGTTGCTCGCCCTACGCCTCTCTGCCACCAGGGGTCTAGCTCGCACGCTGGTACCCCTGACCTAGCTAAACAAAAACACCTACGTCAGGCTCGCATAACCATGACCAGTCTTAAAACTCACCTAGCTTTTACGATCGCGCCCTGCCTTGGCCGAGCAGCACGTACACCGCCAAATTGCCAAATTCTGTATGCCTGCTGGTCCTGCACCAGCACGATGGTTCCTCAGCGGGTAAATCTACGCTGCAGTGGCTCGAAACTTTCCGGATGCTTCTCCTAGTTTGCCCGAACTTGCTTGTTTCGTGGTTAAATTCTAAAAGAACGACGCTCCCACGCGGTTTCCTAACCTTAGCTTTGAGCGCGTTACCAGATCGATCAGACCCTCCACGAAACGCTGAATAGGGTCCTATTACGCGATCGGGCTGCCAGAAAGGCTGAAACACCGCACCCCCCCAGGCTGCCAACCCGTTCGCACTATCGCCGACGTTACAAAATGCCCCCTTCTCAAGAGCTAGAACAGGGTCTCAAACGATCCTGTTTAGCTAAACCACGGAGGCGAGAACTACTGCTTCAAGTCTTTGGCATGATAGGTACCTATCGCTCGCCCTTGCATGTCCTCCAATTCGTAAGTAGCTCTTCCTGTTCTCCTCCGAACTCTAGCTTTAATATACCTAGGCCCAAGCTTAGCATTATATCCTACAGCGAAGTTACTCTGCTTGAAATTCCTCCTGAAGATCTCTTGGCCCTCTCGATATGAAACCTCTCTGGACCGCACATTGTAAAGCCTTTCATTCTTCTCCGTCTGCTTCGCTAATGCCTTCTGCGCTTGAGCGCGTGCCACCTCCAACGAGTCCTCCTTGGACAGCCTGATTTCTCTGTCCTCCATGATACCTAGCTCTCTCATGAGCTTGTACGTTCCTCCCGATCCTACAAACTGCTGCCCAAACACCAAGTAATATGGGGACTCACCCGTGCCGGAATGGATCGAGGTCCTCAAAGCACAGCAAATCTCGCTGAGATGCTCGTCCCAATTTCTCTGATCTGCATTTACATACGACCTTATGGCTGCAATGACCGACCTATTTACCCTTTCCGACGCATTGGCCTGCGGCGAATGGACCGCTGTGAAAACCTGCGTCACCCTATTCTCCCGCATTAGCGTCCTAAATACCTCTCCTTTGAATTGCGTTCCGTTATCTGAGAACACAGTCTCCGGAACACCATACGTGTGGAACAACTCCTGCTTCATGTATTTCACCACTACATCCGCCGAGAGCTTCTTCACTGCCTTGAGGAACACGAATTTGGTGTAATGGTCTAAAGCGATGAATATCCCAATATTTCCACCCTTGGATCTCGGATACGGCCCCAGGAAATCTACATATATTCGCTGAAAGAATCTCTGTGTCTCCGCTGGCCTTCCCATAGCTGGCCTCATCACCTGATTAGGTACCTTGTTCATCTTACAGACCTCGCACTTGCCTACGTACTCCTTCACCTCATTGGCTAAGCCTGGCCAGTAGTACATTTGACGAACTCTACCTAACGTCTTACGGACACCTCCGTGCGCTGCTGTGGGACTGTCATGGGCCTCCCTTAATATCTCGGGAATCATTCCCTTTGGCACCCATAACTTCCATGCGAAATTCTCCGCTAGCTCTAAACCCTGGACTTGCTTCGTCCGTCGGAAGACCTTGCCATCCATGACCTTCAGATCCGGTACCGTCTCGCCATTGGCTTCGACCGTCTCCCGAAGGGTCTTGTACTCCTCCGCCTCGAAATGTGGGGATTCATAATCCATCCCTACCTCCGCAACTACTACCTCATCTGACGCTCCTTCATATGCCCTCGACAGCGCATCCGGGACCACGTGAAGTTTGCCCTTTCGATGCTCAATATGGAACTTGTAGGCCTGCAATTTCGCCGCCCATCGCCCCAACCGAGATCTCAAATCCGGCTGTGCCATGAGCCATCCTAGCGACGCGTGATCTGTGATGACCGTGAACTTATGCCCTTCTACGTAAGGTCTGAACCGTTTAATACAAATAATCGCGGCCAGGCATTCCTGTTCCGTGACGGAGTAATTCCTTTGGGCCTTGCTCAACTTCTTTTAGACAAAAGCGATTGGATACTCGTCACCCTTATCCCCTTCCGTCTTCTGAACCAGGACGCCACCAATCCCGTAACTGCTCGCATCGCAGTGAATGTAGAACGGCTTCGTAAAATCCGGACTGTGCAGAACCGGAGCCTGACACATCGCTTCCCTCAGCTTTGTGAAAGCCTCTAGGCCAGCCTGCGACATCGTGAAACGACACTAGGCCTCACCAGATCCGTCAATGGTGCCGCTATGTCTGCATAATTGCTTATGAATTTGCTGTACCATCCCGTCATGCCCAGAAAACTCCGTAACGCCTTTAGCGTCCGCGGAACCGGGTAATTTATCATCGCCTCTATCTTCTCGGGGTCTGTCCTTATGACGCCTTCCCCGATCACATGGCCCAAATATTTAACCGAACGCATGCAAAAGTGGCTCTTCTCAATGTTCAGAGTTAGCCCTGCTTTCTGAATGTGCCGAGCCACCGTCGTCAGAACCGCCAGATGCGACTCAAAGGTGTCGGAGACGACCAGCAGGTCATCCAAATATACGAACACCTCATTACGCAACGAGGCCGGAATCACTTTGTCCATGAGTCGAGTCATAGTCTGTGATGCATTCATTAGCCCGAAAGGCATAACTTTAAACTGGTACAATGGCTTCCCTGGAATCGTAAACGCGGTCTTGTCGCGTGAGGCCAGATCCAGCGGGATTTGCCAGTACGCATCCTTCAGATCCAGACTAGAGATGAACATCGCTCTGGGAAGTCTACTCAGGATCGCATCAATCTGTGGAAGTGGATAAGCGTCGCCCTGGGTGAAACTATTCACCTTCCTGCAGTCCAGACATAGCCGAACCTTTCCTGGCTTCTGTACCAATACCACCGGCGACGACCAAGCACTTTGCGACTCCTCGATCACTCCCAATCTCATCATCCTATCGACCTCTCCGTAGAGCAGTTTCTCTACCGCTGGAGAGACCGGATAGTGCCTCTGCTTGACCGCTTTCGTGTCCCCGACATCGATACTGTGGCTGATCAAATGCGTCTTGCCCAATCCTAACTTGGCGAATGATGGAAATTGCTCTACCACTGCCTTTAGACTAACTTTCTGGGCTTCAGACAACTCCTGACTAAGGGAGATTTCGCCGACTCGGAACTCCGATGGCAACAGCTCGAAACTCCTCCAGAAATCGATACCCAAATACAAATCCTGGCTCAGAGTGGGAACCAGGTAGAACATGTGCGTCTTGCACCGATCTTTGAACCCTACCTCAGTCGTCAAAAGGCCTACCACCTGCTGTCGTTGCCCATCGGCCGTGCTCACGATTGTTCCTTTGCGCTTGAAGTTGACCCCGCTTCTTATGACTTTCCTCGCAAAACTCCCTCCGATACAGCTAACTGCCGCACCCGTATCCAATAGTCCTAGTACTTCCTCACCTAACAATCTGACTTCGGCGAAAGGACGTTTATCTGAGACCTTATACCTTATCGTTTCAACCGTCTTCATTGACTGCCAATACTGCCTTAACCTATTAGTGTTCCTTGACCTATTCTTACTCTCTACCTTAGCTTTACTATACTCTTCACTGAGCTCTCTTCCTACTTGTCCTTGTTCACACCTGACGGAATGCGCTGAGATGGACGATCCGGCGCCTCCGCTCTTCCGTTTTTTAGACATTTCGGACACGATGGCTTGTAGACATTTGGTGCTCCGCACCCAAAACAGAAAACTTTCCGCTTGCCCGCGCAGTCGTGGTACCTGTGACCCTCTTTCCTGCAATTCCAGCAGATAAGAGCCACTGCCTCCACTTCACCCGCTTCATCCCCTGTGAATTCTTGGGCCTCTTCCCATTCCAAGTCGCTTCCTACTTCCGCTACCGATTTGTTGTAACTTCTGTGTGAGCTTCTGTCTTCCCGTCTCTGGGCTTCCCCATACGGCTTCTTCCCCCATCCTGGCTTGGATGTGCCGCAGTCGCGTCGCACCTCCTCTAAGAATCGTTCCCGGCGCCGACAAATCTCCCGTAAGTGGCTTATCGAACGTATCGACACATTTAACATCCATGACCTTCAGATCCGGTACCGTCTCGCCATTGGCTTCGACCGTCTCCCGAAGGGTCTTGTACTCCTCCGCCTCGAAATGTGGGGATTCATAATCCATCCCTACCTCCACAACTACTTCCTCATCTGACGCTCCTTCATATGCCCTCGACAGCGCATCCGGGACCACGTGAAGTTTGCCCTTTCGATGCTCAATATGGAACTTGTAGGCCTGCAATTTCGCCGCCCATCGCCCCAACCGAGATCTCAAATCCGGCTGTGCCATGAGCCATCCTAGCGACGCGTGATCTGTGATGACCGTGAACTTATGCCCTTCTACGTAAGGTCTGAACCGTTTAATACAAATAATCGCGGCCAGGCATTCCTGTTCCGTGACGGAGTAATTCCTTTGGGCCTTGCTCAACTTCTTTTAGACAAAAGCGATTGGATACTCGTCACCCTTATCCCCTTTCGTCTTCTGAACCAGGACGCCACCAATCCCGTAACTGCTCGCATCGCAGTGAATGTAGAACGGCTTCGTAAAATCCGGACTGTGCAGAACCGGAGCCTGACACATCGCTTCCTTAAGCTTTGTGAAAGCCTCTAGGCCAGCCTGCGACATCGCGAACCGACACTTAGGCCTCACCAGATCCGTCAATGGTGCCGCTATATCTGCATAATTGCCTATGAATTTGCTGTACCATCCCGTCATGCCCAGAAAACTCCGTAACGCCTTTAGCGTCCGCGGAACCGGGTAATTTATCATCGCCTCTATCTTCTCGGGGTCTGTCCTTATGACGCCTTCCCCGATCACATGGCCCAAATATTTAACCGAACGCATGCAAAAGTGGCTCTTCTCAATGTTCAGAGTTAGCCCTGCTTTCTGAATGTGCCGAGCCACCGTCGTCAGAACCGCCAGATGCGACTCAAAGGTGTCGGAGACGACCAGCAGGTCATCCAAATATACGAACACCTCATTACGCAACGAGGCCGGAATCACTTTGTCCATGAGTCGAGTCATAGTCTGTGATGCATTCATTAGCCCGAAAGGCATAACTTTAAACTGGTACAATGGCTTCCCTGGAATCGTAAACGCGGTCAGCTAACTGCCGCACCCGTATCCAATAGTCCTAGTACTTCCTCACCTAACAATCTGACTTCGGCGAAAGGACGTTTATCTGAGACCTTATACCTTATCGTTTCAACCGTCTTCATTGACTGCCAATACTGCCTTAACCTATTAGTGTTCCTTGACCTATTCTTACTCTCTACCTTAGCTTTACTATACTCTTCACTGAGCTATCTTCCTACTTGTCCTTGTTCACACCTGACGGAATGCGCTGAGATGGACGATCCGGCGCCTCCGCTCTTCCGTTTTTTAGACATTTCGGACACGATGGCTTGTAGACATTTGGTGCTCCGCACCCAAAACAGAAAACTTTCCGCTTGCCCGCGCAGTCGTGGTACCTGTGACCCTCTTTCCTGCAATTCCAGCAGATAAGAGCCACTGCCTCCACTTCACCCGCTTCATCCCCTGTAAATTCTTGGGCCTCTTCCCATTCCAAGTCGCTTCCTACTTCCGCTACCGATTTGTTGTAACTTCTGTGTGAGCTTCTGTCTTCCCGTCTCTGGGCTTCCCCATACGGCTTCTTCCCCCATCCTGGCTTGGATGTGCCGCAGTCGCGTCGCACCTCCTCTAAGAATCGTTCCCGGCGCCGACAAATCTCCCGTAAGTGGCTTATCGAACGTATCGACACATTTAACAGCTCGTGGCGGATCTCGGACCTGAGATTCCTCCTTACCATCTCCACTAGTGTGGCATTGCTTAATGGAATGCTCAGACCATCCATCAACTGTTCTACCGCCTCATAAAACGTGTCAAAATCTTCTCTGTCGCGCTGCTTCCGATCTCTTATTGCCTCTCTTATGTCCTCATCCGACCTATCGTCCCTAAAGTGTTTCCTGAGCGCGTCGCATAGGTCACTCCACCTCATTCCTCTATTCACCTTGTGAAAACGCCAGTAAAATTCTCCCGCTTTCCCATCAAATAACAAACTCGCATTTCCGCATAGTGCTGAAAAGTTACTATCCAGCGTCTGGTGCGTCAAAGCTTCAACCCGATAAATGAAATTATCGATGGTCATGCCGTCGGGATGTCCGCTAAAACGAATCTTCCAACTATTCAGGATCTGTCCCACTTTCTCTGGTCTATACCCAAAGTTGTGGTCAGTCTGTTGCCTCACGCCATTTCCTAAGTAGTCGCCCTGATCCCGGGTCTCTCTTTCCTCACCGTAGACCCCACTAGGCTGCTCGTCGCTTCCAGTCCTCTCTTCTCCTTCCCTCTCTGCTTGCGCCCTTTGGTGGAACAGTCTGTCCATTTGCGCTGACAGTTGTTCCAGCAGCGTCGCCTGCATGGCGCTGATTGATTGGGACACAATCGAACTCAACTCCGCTGTGCTTCCTACCGACTCTGCTTGAGAGCTCGCTTGGCTGGCCCCACAGGGTGAATCTGCTCTGCGAGTCAGCTGACTCGTGCTCGCGCCAGTCGTATCGCTGGCCGCCTGTGCTTTCTCGAAACACACTACTTTGCACGTCGGACATGACACCTTCGATTTGGCGTGTGTTGTTATACACGCTTTGTGGAACTCGTGTCCGCACTTGGTTCTGGCTCTGCCGGTTGCCATCTCTTTATTGCATAATGTGCAGACGGGCACCTTCACAGGTGTCGCTGCCCCCTTCTCTGCCTCTGCCGGGTTCATCCTTTCTTTCATTCTTGCCTAACCTTAAAAAATGCTCGCTTCCCAAATACCGAAACTCTAAAACTGAACTTCGCCTTCATTTTTAGCCTGCCTACCGCCATGCACGCTGCCTAACGTTCTTCTTCTTTTCGCCATTGCTTCTCACCCAAATCCGTTCTGGAATTCCGCTCGTAGAAAACTCCCCTTTCCAGCTCTTTGCCGCCCGTCCTGCTAACTCCCAGGCCTGCGATCTATAAGCTGAAACCCTTTGGACGTGGTCATTTCGTGCCTGTTACGAATGAACTCCGAGCGTCCTTCTGCTCTCCTAGGGGATGACGGGATTTTGCTGCCAATTTACAGGCTTGGTCAGATCTCAGTCCGCTAACTGATACTGCTGTTCCAAACGACTGTGGCACTGTCTCTCCCGTCCCTTCGTCATTGTAGCAGCCTGCTATCCGAAACTCGTGGTCAGCTGGGTCCTATCCCTTGCTGAAGTCCTGCGAGAATCCGTCCTGCTAAACTCTACTCGAAACTATCGCTGTGGTTGCGAGGCACTGTGGTCTACTCTCTCCTCTGAGTGTAGAATTCCGAGCGGTACCCGCGCCACTGCTGAGCCGAAAAAACTTGTCCGCAAAACATGGCTGCGTCTAACCACGCTAAAAACATGGCCACTTAGTTGGGCGCCAGATAAATTTATGATTAAGATAATTATAACTGTAACGAACAGTGAGGTGGCATCTCTGGATATATCGGACGAGAGGAAAGGGTTGCACGCTGTGTCCGGCCAGATCTCGCCAGCTAGTGGGTGGGTTCTGAAACACCCCCTTCTCTCCCCTCGATGCTGCCTCGGGAATCATAAATTAAATCGATAATGATGCGTGCACGACCTCACGAACAGCGTGGGTCAAACCTGAGCTCCTCAGAACAGAGCATATTAGGATCCTTTGGAGATCCCTAAGAAGGTGCATGGCATAGGTTGGCGGCATGGCGGGGGCGACCCAAACGAGGCGAAAGATGTTTTCTTACTCCATTATAAACTTCATTGTTTTATTCCTTAACAAAAGACCTTAAAATTCTAGATAACATCCTTATCCTAGCTTTCTACCTATACCAATACTTCAATATATGATCTTTCCGACTATGCTTAATAATATCTTATTGCTAAAGATTTGCGAACTTAAATGTTTATTCAATTTGGCAGGATTTGCGGACTCGCGATTAACATCACGAAATCGGATTTTTTTAGTTGCTAAGAGACCGCTACTATAAGGACCACGCGTGTGGTTGATTGTCTAACCGGTGAAGCCTCTTGGGCTGGAACTCGGAAAACGGAAAAAAATATTGATCGGAGAATTCCGCATCACTTCAGCTGGCTTGGCAAAGAAATAGGATTACTCACTTTTCGTATCCGCGACGAGTCGTTGAAGCGCTTCCACCACTCGAGGCTGGAAAAGATAATATGCAATTCGGGAGGGCCTTTGCCTAACCCGTCAACAATGCCAACAACAAAACATGCAACCAGCAGCAGTGCTCTAGCTGAAATCTCCGGACACTATTTCCTCTCTTCCGCTCTCGACACCGTTAGGCCATCAGCCGGACGAGTCTCTCCACATTCTCGATCAACAGTGCGGCTCTTGAAAACGCCGCAAGCGCCCTATCCCTGCTTCCTATCCTATGGCTGAAGGCTAGTCCACGCCTGCTCCTCCGAATAACGGAACGCTCCTTTCAAGCGCAGCCAGCGCTCCGCTCCCACTACTGCTCCTATAGGAATTCGCCTATTTCGCGGCGACTCCTCCGTTCGACGGCGTGCTCCTTAACAGCGCCGCCAGCACTCCGTCCTTGTCTTTACTCCTCCAGGATGGCGCCTGTTACACGGCTGCTCCTGTGATCGACGGGGTGCCGCTTATAAGCGCCGCCAGCACTCCGTCCTCCCTCTCTACTCCAGGATGACGCCTACTCCTCGACGACTCCTGTGAGGTTAGGGCCGAACCCTATCCGAATTTCCGGCGGAGCGCCCCTTAAAGCGTCGCGAACGCTCCAACTGCTTCCTCTCGGGTCGAGTCTCACTGTATTTTCAGCTCCTACTTCTTGGATGACTCCCCTCAGCCCCGCCTCGCGGGCGGCCTGACTGAGAGATTCGCGCCGCAACTGTGACCCGCTCTTCTCTTCTTCTTCCGGCCAAGCGTTGCTCGCCCTACGCCTCTCTGCCACCAGGGGTCTAGCTCGCACGCTGGTACCCCTGACCTAGCTAAACAAAAACACCTACGTCAGGCTCGCATAACCATGACCAGTCTTAAAACTCACCTAGCTTTTACGATCGCGCCCTGCCTTGGCCGAGCAGCACGTACACCGCCAAATTGCCAAATTCTGTATGCCTGCTGGTCCTGCACCAGCACGATGGTTCCTCAGCGGGTAAATCTACGCTGCAGTTGCTCGAAACTTTCCGGATGCTTCTCCTAGTTTGCCCGAACTTGCTTGTTTCGTGGTTAAATTCTAAAAGAACGACGCTCCCACGCGGTTTCCTAACCTTAGCTTTGAGCGCGTTACCAGATCGATCAGACCCTCCACGAAACGCTGAATAGGGTCCTATTACGCGATCGGGCTGCCAGAAAGGCTGAAACACCGCACCCCCCCAGGCTGCCAACCCGTTCGCACTATCGCCGACGTTACATAAATTTGGAATCAGATAATATTAAAAGGGATACTAATAAAAGGTCACAATGGGAAATTAAATATGACATAAAAGTAATCGAACTAATTTTATCGCAATTAGTATCAACTAGATCAAAAAGAGGGATAAATGAGTTAGGCACCGTGTGGAAATGGTTAGCTGGAACTCCGGACCATGATGATTTTATTACAGTTCAGAATAAAATTAATGAATTAATTGAAAACAATAATAAGCAGTCTATTATCAATTCCCGATTATTCAAAGAAATAGAATCTCTTTCCGATGATTTTAAAAAAGTATTTATTGATCAAGATCTACCACTTCGAAAACATCGCTTGCGATTATTAACATTTGATCTGCAAAATTTAATTGACACAATCACTCTAGCAAAAATAGACGTTTTTAATACCAAAATTTTAAACAATGATGACATCTTGGAAATATTAAAACATGAACAAAAAACCAGTAATTATAGCTGATTTAATGGACATCTCTTCTTTTAAAATCGCATTGCATAAAGAACTTTTAATAATTTATATAAAATACCCAATAATAAAAAACAGATGTGAAATATATCACGCTAGAGCGATTTCCCAAATCGATGGAAAACTAGTATTAAGCGATCAAGTCGCAAAATGCGAAAATATTTTTTACGAAATGTCTAATTTTAAGAACGAACTTTTTAATAATTATTGCACTCTAAGTAACCAAAAAACGTGTTTTACCCGATTATTAAATGGTGAGAAATCAACCTGTAAAAAAATAAGAGAAAAAAATAAAAAAATAGACATCATACAAGATGGTGCCATCCTTATAAATGGGAACAATATTGTTAACAACTCCCATTTAAACGGTTCGTTTTTAATAACATTTAATGGTACGACTAAAATTAATAATATCTCATATACCAATTTGCAAAATAAAATTCTTGAATACGTAACTACGAACCACTTTAAAAATTATGAAATATCCGATTACATATTATCAAATAACTCTGATCTTTCTTTAGATAATATAAACATTTTAAACCCATTCGTTAAAATTAAGAATACTAAAATATCACTTACCTTTATATTATTAATTTTAATCATTATATTTTTGATTCTTTCACTTATTATAAAATACAAAAATGCTATATTATTTGTAACCAAAAAACATCGGCCTGAACCAGAAAAATCTATTAACCAAGAAATTTTTTTAACAGAATTAAGAGATCATTTAAACGAGTTTCATATTGAATCGGGACGATCCATTTTAGAAGGGGGAGAGTTATCCAACCCCTAAATACAGGCCACATATGGCTTTTATAAACAATATTTTCAATCTCTGCATTTGCCTTTGGCTTGATCTTTGGCTCAATTATCCAACCCATAAATCCAGGCCACTTATGGCTTTCCACTTATGAATTTTATAAACAATATTTTCAAACTCTGCATTTGCCTTCGGCTTTGTCTTTGGCTCTGAGGCGCGATCTCGGTTCCCCATAAACAAATCAAAATCAAAAGTAAACATCAGCTTCCCTCCGAAGCCCAATCAATTACGCCTTTTGCGTTTCAAGTACCCACCAAATTGCATCGATCAGCTTAATCGAATTTCACAATAAGATGCGACAGTTTCATCTTAAGCCTCTAATCTAAACACAACTGATGGCCGAGGTTCTTTGGATCAGATTTAGAATTAAGAAGTCAGTCCTATTTTGACCGAGACCGCGAACGGTTGACAAAAGTATTTAAGAAAAAACCAAAAGTGTCTTGTAATTTTGCGTTTAATAAATAAAGGTTTAACACCAAGTTGTGAAATTAAAAAATAAAATTTTCATTTTTTTAATTCACCGAACTACAAACAATTTAACTTGCACGCATTCGTCTGAAAATAATTTTTTTTGTTAATTAATTACCTTAATTTGTATCAGTGTAACTTTTGAGGTAGCGTGTTGAGGATACCAAAAGTCACACTTATAAACATACACATTGTGTGTAGGGGGATGAACAATGAAGATCTCAGAGAGAGCCAAAGCTCGCTCTCTTTGTTCTCTCCCTCTCTGCCTAAGAACGTTTTTACCTTCCTTTTGTATGCTCATGCGTACCCTTGCTTACTTGCTTGAAGACAACGAGCGTGCGGTTGTGAAATAAAATTAACTAAAACGACAACAAAAGTTTTTTTTACTATTTGGCAAATCTGGCTGGTGTGTTCTTGGAGTTTGTATAAACTCCGTTTTATATAAATCTCATACCAATAAAAAGGAATTAGTTGAAAGATCCAAAACTACTCCTAAATTAACGGCCTTCGACGCAAAACAAACAAAAAAGGCAATGTAGGACTTATAGAATGCCCTACCCCAAAATTTTAATGTCGTATCAATAGGCGTAGACCATGAATTCTTTCTAAGGATGTAGACTTTGTAGACTTAGGAAAACAATTAAATTTTTCGGATATTTTTTATTTCATCTTTATACTCGTGCTCTTGGACTATCTGGACAATTTTTCTAAAGGCCTAATTATATTCGACTGGTGAAGGAACAATATCAAAATTGACTACTAATCTTTTAGATTTTCTTATAAAGCGGAACATCTAGACCAGGGGTGCCCAAGCTCAACATACGGCAGAGCAAACTCCAATACCAATGCAAAAAATCACCAACACATCGAGAAAATTGGAGAGAGAAATTTTTTTTACAAGTCATATTGGTATACTGAAAAATATTATAGTACCATGGAAGTTATAGTTTCCATGGAAAAAAAGTAATAAACAAATATTTATGAAAAAAAAATTAAAAACTGTAATAAAATTATAAATAAAAGAAATTTATAGCTCCGATGTCAACCATTCTTTTTGAGATCTCAACCAAAAGTTATTTTTTACAGTGAACAGTTTTTGGCAATACAAAAACGAAGTGCCTTCGTATTTTGACGAACAACTGAGAGACTATACAATTGTTGTTGCTTAGTTCGGCAACAGAGGCAACGAACAGAGATAGAGGAAAAAATGAAAAATTGTTTTTGTATTTAGCCCTTGCCTATGCTACGAGCCACACACCTATATGAAATTTCAATTCCCATATAACGAGCAATTCCAACAACAAAGGAGCTCCGAGAGCAATGGAGCTGGGCACCACTGATCTAGACGAACACACTCAGCAGTTTTAGGTGAGAGGAATATCCTTCTATCACTTCAAATAAATATGAGGTAGAGACCGATGCGGTTAATCAGACCGCATTCTTTTTGGTTTCCATCTGTAGAAGTTCTGTTGACAGATTAAACCGGGGCTGGTGGGCCACTTATCATCCGGTTCCTCTAATAACGATAGATCTGCAAACCAGATCGATTCTACAGTCTTCTTTACGTCCCCAACTCTAGAGACAATACCTGCCGGTTTCTATTTAATTGGTACATGCCGCCACGATCTATCATCTGACCACTCTTGAATTTCAGCAACTCTATTCGATACGAACGTTGACAACGACGATGAATGGGAACGAATTTAATAAGGAGTAACTTATGAATCCGACCAAAATACACTTCGTTTGATTAGAACTTTGATTAGGAGCTTTATCTTGCGGCAGAGATCTGCGAGAAGGGTTGTGACACATAGCTCAAAATGGGGATTTAAGATTGTTTTACGCTGTTCCCAACTGCAGTGGAATCGACTCATCCCAATCTATTTTATTTAACCAAAGTTATTGCAAAAGGATTTTTCATTTGACGACTATGAGCTCAATAAGCGAAGGGGGTCGATGTCATCGAAAGAATGTTGTGAAAGAAGGGTTGTGACACATAGCTCAAAATGGGGATTTAAGATTGTTTTACGCTGTTCCCAACTGCAGTGGAATCGACTCATCCCAATCTATTTTATTTAACCAAAGTTATTGCAAAAGGATTTTTCATTTGACGACTATGAGCTCAATAAGCGAAGGGGGTCGATGTCATCGAAAGAATGTCGCTTAGTCGCCTTTTTACCCATGACTGACGCATCAAATTCAAATTAAAATATATCATCTTTCGAAACCCAAGCGATTCCTAATGCTTTAGTCAGTTCTAAGTCCAAAAGTGTTATTGGCTTAACGGTGCTCTCGGATGCAGTAAATTCAGGTGAGTTTGAAAACTCAATTCAAACCGAACGTTTTGAAGAACCTGAGTTGCTTCAGACATAAAAGTTGCAAACTTTAGGTACAGACGGGGATCGACCATAGCAGCGGTGACTTTCGGCCGGAATGTCTGTTAAATATTTGCTTAAATATTAAACTTATAACAAATAACAATTATTTAAAAGTGTGTTAACAAGTTATTTACACTTAAGGGGACCCCCACCCCCCATTCTCGATTTTAAATTTTGACGATTTTCAATGGGCTCGCAATTGAACATAAATTATTTTTTAGGGTTGTAACTGTGCATACATATATTAACACTTAAAAATGAAGAAAACCATTTTACAGAATTTTTTTTTGTGTGTTTTTGTTGTTGTTTTTGTGATCAAAGAAAAGCCCTTCTTTTCGGCGGCGCATGTGATTTCCGCTCACTGGATCATCTGAATCCAAAAATTTCAACGGGATTAGAAAGAGTACATGTGTGGCTCTGGTATGAACTAGGATTATTAACTTTGCTCAAAAATTAACAAAATGGCGGACCTTTGAAAATTATTTTTTAAAAATTGACTTTTTTTTAGCCACAAATCAAGCTGAAAAGTAAAGAAGATCTTCACCGATTTGATTTATCCTAGTTCATACCAGAGCTATATATATATAGAATAACGTGTTAAAATTTGGAACCGATTGGATTAATAGTTTTTGAGTAACCTCATGCGCCAGTCGTAAAAACACTGTTTCGAGAAAAACGCGTTTAAAGTTTTGAGACGGCTCTCGCCGTCGCCTGAGTCTTCCACCATAAATCCGCTATATCTTCATAAGTTTTTGAAATTTGTACTTGAAATTTTCAGGGAACATTCTTGAATAGCTAATAGTTCGAATAAAATAATAAAATGATAAAATAAAAAAAATCAATTTTTTGAAACCGAGAATGGGGGGGGTCCCCTTAAATTATTTATAAATTTAATAACGGCTTAGATGAGTTCATATGAGATGCAAAAGGTTAACTGATTTAAGGAAGCTTAAAATTAGCTGGAGGTTTGCAGGTTTTGCTTCAAGATTGATTTGTTGGTACCACTGCCCGGCAGGGATCAGCCGACTATATCTTATAGCTTCCATATAACTGATTGATCGGAAATGCTACAACTTCGGTGTTTTTGAAGCTAGAGAATTCGGATTTGGTACGAAAATAATACAAAATAATACAACATGCCGAATTTCATAAGGATCAGCCGACTATATCCTATAGCTGCCATATAACTGAACAATCGGAAATTACCCAACTTTCGTGTTTTTGAAGACAGAAAGTTGGAACTTCGTACATATTCTATTTTTGGTCAGTTGATCTAGCCTACCAAATTGCATAACGATCGGCCGACTATATCTTATATCTGCCATATAACTGAACGATCGGAAATGGAATTTAGTAAAAATACCAACTTTGGTATTTTTGAAGATGGAAGCTTGGTACTTTGTTTTAGATTTTTTGGTTATATTATGATATTCTCATAAGGATCGGCCAATTTAATCCGATGTTTGCGATATATATCCGGTTTTAACTGCAAGGGTATATCAACTTCGGCTCCGCCCGAAGTTAGCTTTCCTTTCTTGTTTCAAATGCTTTTTCGAAGTCGAGAGTTATAATGGACATGTGTCTTTTTTCAGAGATGGCTCTGCTAATTAGAGCGTCTGTGTAAAGCAAACAATCCATTGCAGATTTCCCTTTTTTAAATCCGAGTTGAAGGCTATTCAGTACTTAGCTTGTTAGTTGTAGCAAACCACAATAGCCGTTTTGCGATTATTTTGTCAAGGGTTTTAGATAAACATGGGTTAAGGGAGATAAGTCTATATGATTCCGTCATGGTTTTGTCTGCACCTTGTTTGTGGATATAACGACTGAGGAATATAAGATTTTAAAATGTTGTTGAAAAAACAGATAGTTCTCATTTTCAGTGATTCAGCGACGTGTCGTAATATGTCACAGTTAATCTTATCTTGTCCTGGGGTGTGACCCTTTAAGCTATTTTGTGCCGATGAGAACTCTAGGGAGTTTTTATCCTGTTCCAAGAACGCTGCAGTTCTGTGTGGGGGAGTTGAAAAGTTTAGCGTATTTAGATTGTCTTTTTCTTCAATAAAAAGGTTGGAGAATCGAGAGTCTTCCGACGGAGTGACCAATAGCTTGCTAAAGCTTCAGAAATATCTTCGGAGCTGGTGAGCAAATCGCTACTGCTGTTGTCCTTGATAGCGAGTATTTGTGTAGCTTTGTGAAGACCACAGAGCTTTTTTATATTACTGCAAATTGCTTCCGGTTTGGACTGTGGAGAGATTGTCGAAGTCAATTTAAATAGGCTGTTGGATTTTCTCAATTTTATTTCCCTTCTGAATTGTGCGTTTATTTTTTTATAATGGATGAGATTGTAGTTAGACATTTTTCTATTGAATGTTCTCCAGGATTTAAATTTTTCCTTTTTCAGACTATCCAGTTTTTTGATCCACCAAGGAACATTGTGGTGTGTCTTAGGTGGTCTCGTGTGTGGAATGCTCTTGTGTGCACTTTGCAAAATAATTTTCTTGATATTACCTGCTTCCTGAATTATGTTTAGTGATATTGGTATTTTATTGTTCAGGTCTTCAGTTAGCATCTCGAAGTTTCCCAATCAGCTCTGCTAGTTACGAACCGTTGTACGAAGTTTTGACTTGCTCTCTGATTTTTCGGGAAAATTTCGATGGTGATTGGAAAGTGATCGCTTCCTTGGAGGGAGTCACTGATTTTGAAGTCGCAATATACTATAGATACTATAGATACTAATATACTTAAGATAAACAGAATGCCAAGTCAATATGTGTAAAGGTTCTATGTGTTGAGAAATGCGTGGGTTTTCCGTTGTTAAGGATAATGAAGTTGTTATCCAGAATGAATTTTCCTAATGTTCTTCCTCTCAGATTAATTGTTGGAGATCCCCAGCTGGTATTCCAGCTGTTGAAGTCTCCTGTAATTAGATTTGGGGAGTTACCGAATTTTTAGTTCGACGTGATTGCCCGAGCCCAGAAATAAAACTGTCGGGTCAGGCAGCAGCAGCGCGGTGTAATTTTAATGTTTAAATATGTTAAAGTAATGTTTGGTGTAATGTTTATTTATTAGGCAAGCCGACTCTCTCTCGGCCGCTCGAACTCAATGGGCTTTCTATAGAGCTCGGCAATGTCTAGGTCGGGCCGCCTTCTCCCTTTTCGAGAGCTTTAGCTTCGGGATGACTTGTCGGGCCGTCCTCTCTGTATACTACTTGAGTCCCTGCATGCACCATAAGCTGATTCCGGCTTCATCTGCATGCAGAAATAAACATTTTTTATAACGTGGAAATTAAATAAAAATTCGTCTTTTTTATTTACGGCATTGAAAATTATCAATGACCAAACAAATACAAATATCATATATTGTACTGACTCTTTATTCAGACGCTTTTTCCAATACAATATTCATTGCTCCTTGTTCCCGAAAATGGGCTCCCCTCTGTATCCATGCTGCTCCTTCTGGTTTCCGTCCGGGTCCGTCGTCGGCGCTTCCTGTAGGCCGTCCCTGTGGTTCCGGTCGCTGCCGCTGCTCCGTCACCGCTGTTACTTCTTTTGTTGCGTTGTCGTAGATTCGCCTAACAGTCGCCCTTTCGCTGGCCACTCGCAGGCCTTCTTACCTCTTAAAAATCACCCGTGGGTCGCCTGCGACTGGAAAAAGACTAGGCGGGGTTCTTTCGCCACGCTACACCCGAGAAACACCGTGCATATGCGCCAGCGAGTCTGGTTCGGGAGTTGCCGTTGGTTTTCAAATACCCCCCTGCACCTGGGAACACCGCGCATACGCGCTTGCGGGCCAGGATCGGGAGTTTCCGTCAAAGACCGTGCGTCGCGTCCCCGCTATACCGGAAAACCACATTCTGATATGTGAATGCGTGTACTTTCTGCTTCCTTCCTCTACAGAGATCTGCCAATACCCGTCCTTCAAGTAGAGGCTGCTGAAGAATCTTGCCTCCCTCAGCTGCTCCAAAATGAAATTTATCCGTGGCATCGGGTACGCATCCTTTATTTCTTCACCATCACAATGGGAGAACAGTAGGCGCTATTCGAGGGCTCGATTCATCCTTTCTCTGTATTTTTGGCTTTTTGGGGTAATATCGCTGCTTTATGGGAATGTCGTCCTTCATCGTGATCCTGTCCTGTGTTATGTTCGAGTAGCCTCCTTGGCCTGCGAACGCCTCCAGCTCTCTCTCGATGAACCTATCGCGTTTCTCTTCCCATTTGTCTGGGTATCCTGCCACTGCTATGGACAGCGTATTCTCCAGACAGCCCCTCCATCTCTCTTTTGAGTATCGTAATGCGGTGGCCTGCCCATGTCACTGTTGCGCCAAACTTTCCTCCGTGCCTGGCATCACCAGCAGATTCAGGGTCTTTGTCTTGTGGCCGAAGCTTATTCTTTCTTGGAATGCGGCGCGTGCCTCCCTATGTTTTCTATTGGCCAATTTCACCCGCCTCCTTCTCGCGATGCGTTGCCCGGTGATTTCCGGGCTCTCTGTGAGTTCCGAAGAGATAAAGCTCGCCTTTTCTCCTGTATCTATCATGGCCTTTACTTCCGTGCCTCCGACCTCGATTGTTTCTGTCAACTGCTGCTCGTCTCCGGATAGTCCTCCTATTAATTTTAAGGAGCGGCTCCGAGCGATCCCTGCTCTCCTCCTTGATGCTGGGACCGCTGCGCATTTCTCGACCGCTGGCAGCATTCTGTGCTCCTTACTCCTGTCGCGGCACACATCTTGCAGAACAACAGTCTTGGGTTCCTGCACCCGCTTGCCCAAAAGGTTATGCCACCGCGTCTGTTGCATGCTTGCGCTGGGTTCTTCACAGGACTCTGCCTTGGCCCTGTTGTCCACTGCCGGTCAGGTCGTTGCTGAGCCGACCTGTGCTGGCCCTCAGGCTGCCATCTGGGCATCCAACCTTGACCTGGGCTGCTCTGCAGCTCCGACGAGCCTAGACACATTTCATCTTGTTGCCACATTGGCAATCCAAACACATTGTGTGTTTTGGATGGCCGGGTGGTGGAACTCGTCCCTTTGTTCTCTCTGGGTCCATTGATTCCTTTGGTACATTGCTGCCTCGCCATGCTGCGGTTCTTCTTTTTGCCACCTTTCTTCTACGGCCGGTTGAGTGTGGCTCCATAGTTGTTCCGTGGCGACTTGACTTTTGAAGGTCTCTCGATTACCACTTTCGTGGTTTTCGCTAGGGGCTTCATTAGGGACTGAAGGTGCACCATGTATTCTTTGAACGGCTCTGCACGTCGCTGCTTTCGTTGACGAACCTGATCCGCCAACTTATCGAAGTATCCTTTCGGCATAAAAAAGTTTTTAAAGCGACTTCGTCGTTCATGATGAACCATTTTTGGCCCACGGGATCGTGCTTATGTCCAATCCATATGTTTTAGAGGACCACGTAACTCGGTCGAAGAACTTCAACGGGTCTCCCGTTCCATCGAACCGAAACGACCAGTCCCGCTCTTGCCTGGCCACTTTGGCGTAATCCACCGGAGCCGGGACATACTTCCTTGACTGTGGCTCCATGCTCCTTCCCACTGTTGGCTCCTGTACCGCCAAGCTCTCTATGAGTCTCTCTGCCACGCTGGTCGCTCTCTGCCTGTGGGTAGATCTTTGCCCAACCCTTTCCTTGAGCCCGCGCGTCAACGCCAGCACTTCAACGTCCTTTACTCGTCGACCCACTTCGCTAGCAGGGATCTCATGGTTTCCACAGTCCCGTCTGTTGGTAGACCGATTTCTCTGCATACTTCGCACAGCTCCTCCTTTCGAAGGGTGTATATCCAATTTATCCTTCCCATTTAAGTTCCCATTTAGTTACTTCTAGACTCAATGCAAGCACTTAGTTTGGGCGCCAGGTGTAGTCGGTCCTATATTTCTCTTTCATTTTACTGCCCACCTCAGCTTTTCCATTGGGATCGTTTGGATCGGTGGAACATGGCTATATCGAAACCTACGACCATACTACATTTTGACACAAACTTTATCTGCGCGAATGCCATACGAGTTCAAGTTCCAAATCGAATAGCTCTATCTCTTCGACTTCGAGAACCACTCGTTTAAAATTTTATCCAGTTTTTATGGGAAAAAGTATGTATATATAATATAATAGTATACATTATATAATAGTTTGGCATCTAAAGATTTTCAAAAAACCTTCCTGTACTGGCGCTAAAGACATTTGCAATTTATGGGGGCGGGAAGGGGTGTGCCAAATTTTTGAAAAAAACTTTGACGGAGTGGGCATTGTAGGAGACTCCATGCCAAATCCTATAGCTCTATCTCATATAGTCTCTTTGATCCACCCGTTCATACGGATAGACGGAAGGACGGACAAACGAACAAGGCTATATCGACTCGCTTGTTGATGATTCCATCTCTATGTCACATAAATGCCCACGACTACAATATACCCTTGTACTCTACCGGGTATCAGGTATAAAAAAAAATTCACCGCCTTCGTTTGTGCTTGTCCACTGAGTGTGGTGAGTATTAATGTCACATCCTATTAGGCGTGGGGTCACTTCTGCTATTACAAAGAAACAAGTTTGACCTGAGTATAAAGTTAAAAAGAGGACTCACCGGCGTTGTTTGTGTTTGTGATCGACCACTGAGTGTGGTGAGCATTGCAACCTATTTGTTAAGAGGAGCCCCAAATACGGGTCTTACTCTAATGAGTTCCTTTTGGAAACTCTTTTTCTGTGTCCCTTACCACTTGGGGGGAAACAACAGAAAATCCGGCTCGAAGGACCAAATGTTAAGAGGAGCCCCAAATACGGGTCTTACTCCAATAAGCTCCTTTTGGAAACTGTTTTTATTTCTTTTTTTTATAAGTTATCTTGGTAATTGTTATCTCACGATTGGTAATCGAACTACCGAACTGAGCGGACGTGCTTTGTCCGAGCTCCGGGAAAACTTCACTTCGCTTATATTTTCGCCAATATAAGCGAAAAGACACTGAAATACAATTTATTAAAAGCGACAGACAAGCTTTTTATAACAGTTGTAATGTGCTAAACCAAAACTAGTGCATTGTTGAAAAAAAAAAAATACGTACCACGCAATGAGCTCATTGAGCAACGACCAAAAGAACGAGCGTAGAAGTTCAGTGAACCAAAGAAACGGCTTCTACTCTTACTTTTCAACCCGCGATACCGAAGTGGAAAAATCGGCGCTTCAAAGCAACCCGGCTTTACTGACCGCTGAAACCCAAAGGGCACGGTCTTGCTCACCCGCTCTGCTCACTCCGACTCCCGCGTCATGGAGTTCGCAGTGTAAAACCCCCCTCCAATACCGGAAACAAATTTCGCACCAACAACAAGCAGCGCTACAACTTCTGCAACAACAGCGAAAACCCCTGCAACTCAAAGTACCACGACGTCAACGACAACAGCGAGTAAAAAAACAACAACCTCGGAAAGTGCCAAAGCGGCAACGGCCACACAGACTGGAATGGATCGCTACATCCAAATTAAGCGCAAGCTTAGCCCGCAGAGTAATCCGGCAGGCAACAAATCAAAAATTAACCGTGTCCTGAATAACGATAATGAACCAGACAGATCCACTTCTAACAGATTTGCCCTACTGGCGGAGGCTGAGGAAAACCAACCAGCCCAAGACACCGCAAAAAAACCCAAGCCCCCTCCAATCTATATTAGGGAAAAAAGCTCGAGTGCCCTGGTCAACAAAATTGCGTCGTTGATCGGGAACGGTGACAACTTTCATGTTGTTCCGCTTACCAAAGGGAACATCCATGAAACAAAGGTGCAAACCAAGACTGAAGAGCACTTCCGAATAGTGTCAAAATATCTGGACACTGTACAGAAAAACTATTACACGTACCAGCTGAAAAGCAGCAAGGGCCTACAAGTGGTAGTAAAGGGAATAGAACCTGATATTACCGCCGCGGAAATAAAAACCGCCCTTAAAGAAAAGGGCTTCGCCGCCAAGAATGTTATTAACATTCTAAATAAAGACAAAAAGCCACAACCCCTCTTCAAGGTCGAGCTCGAGCCAGAAAGCAGGTCGCTGAAGAAGAACGAAGTCCACCCAATCTACAACCTGCAATATCTTTTGCATCGGAAAATCACCGTTGAAGAGCCACATAAACGTAACGGTCCAGTGCAATGCACTAATTGTCAAGAGTATGGACACACAAGGTCTTACTGCACACTTCCGGCTGTCTGTGTAGTCTGCGGGGACGCCCACAAGTCCGTTTGCTGCACTACAAACAAGGACAGTACCGTGAAGAAATGTGGAAACTGCGGAGGCAGCCATACGGCAAACTATAGAGGATGTATTGTGTATAAGGAGTTAAAGAGTCGCATGCGTCAAGCGACCGCAACGCGCAACCAAAATCCACAGAATGCGTACGTTTCGTCAAAAACCACGCCAGACGTCTTCTTCGCCAAAGCTGCGAGATCCTCATTCGGTCCACTAAACACCACCAACGGCTTCTCCTATGCCGATGCTCTACGATCTGGAAGGGAAATTCCAATTCAGCCTAACTCTCAAAGCGCTCAACAGGCCCCAGAACAGCCACACAGCAAAACGGAAACTATGATGCTTACCCTCCAACAAAGTATGATGGAGCTAATGTCATTCATGAAAACGACCATGCAAACGCTTGTTCAAAACCAGAACATGGTGATACAGCTGCTCGTAGCACAACAGTCCAAATAATCTATGCAGGCGCTACGAATATCAATGTGGAACGCCAATGGTGTCTCACGGCATAAACTAGAATTGTCACAATTCTTGACCGAAAACCATATTGACGTTATGCTACTGGTGGAAACGCATCTTACAAGCAAATACAACTTTCATATAAGAGGCTACACAATCTACCGCACAGATCATCCAGATGGGAAAGCCCACGGCGGAACTGGAGTTCTAATCAGAGAACGAATTAAACACCATTTTCACAAAAGGTTTGCAACAAACTTCTTGCAGGCCACATCGATACAAATTCAGTCAAGCAACGGAATCCTTTCAATTGCTGCCGTTTACTGCCCTCCTCGCTTCTCAATCTCGGAAGGACAATTTATGGACTTCTACAATTCACTTGGGGATCGATTTATAGCCGCAGGAGACTACAACGCCAAACATACGCACTGGGGATCACGTCTAGTGACTCCCAAAGGAAGACAATTGTACAATGCAATTATAAATGTGAAAAATAAACTGGACTACGTTTCCCCTGGAAGTCCCACATACTGGCCAACAGACTCACGAAAGCTCCCAGACCTTATTGATTTTGCAGTGACAAAAAACATACCTCGCAATCTAATAAGTGCCAAAGCAGTCTCGGACTTATCATCAGACCACTCGCCTGTGCTTCTAACGCTTCTTCAAAGCCCAGAAATAACCGAACACCCCTTCAGTCTGACGACGACAAAAACAAACTGGCTAAAATACAAAAAGTACGTGAGTGCCCACATAGAACTCGCCCCGGATTTTAACATGGAATCGGACATCGACTACACTACGAGCGCCCTGGAAGAAGTACTCGTTGCGGCAGCTAAAATCTCTACTCCTCATAGGAAAGAAGTAGACCGAAACAAACACTTCAAATCTAATCAGCAAATCGAACAGCTCGTGCGAGAAAAGAGGCGCACGCGTCGTGATTGGCAAAACAGCAGATCACCAGCTTCAAAACAACGCCTTAAGGAAGCAACCCGATCACTCGACCAGGCTCTTCACCAACAGGAAGAAAATGCACAGCTGAGGTACATCCAGAATCTCTCGCCAACAAGCACAAAGTACCCCCTGTGGAGGGCCCACCCAAATCTTAGTGCCCCAATTGAAACGACCACCCCGATAAGAAACTCTTCGGGATGCTGGGCTCGCAGCGACGAAGACCGAGCTGAAACATTCGCCACACATCTCCAAAGTGTCTTCCAGCCAAACCCAGCCTCAAATTCATTCCTCCTGCCAGTAATTCAGCCAGAGTCCTCCCCTCAGCCAGCCGCACCTTTATTCCGGCCGAACGAAATCGAAAAAGTCATAAGAGGGCTAAAACCAAAAAAGGCTCCCGGTGGTGACCTATTGACCCCAAAGATGCTGATCGAACTTCCAAAATGCGCTATAGAGGTCGTCTGCAAACTATTTAATGGAATCATTAATCTTGGCTATTTCCCAAAAAAGTGGAAGAAATCCATTATTATAATGATACCGAAGCCTGGAAAAGACCACACAATTCCGTCATCATACAGACCAATAAGCCTTCTATCTTGTTTGTCTAAACTGTTTGAAAAATGCTTGTTAACTCGCATAATACCACATCTGGAAGCTTGCAATATCATCCCGGCACACCAATTTGGCTTACGAAGAAACCATGGAACCATCGAACAAGTGAACAGATTAACATCCGAAATACGCTCAGCCTTCGAACAACGAGAATACTGCAGCGCTATTTTCCTCAACGTATCTTAAGCTTTCGACCGAGTTTGGCTCATCGGACTCATGCACAAAATTAAAACGTATTTGCCAACATACACCCACAAGCTACTGGAATCATACCTCTTCAATAGGGTATTCTCAGTGAGATGCAACGCAGCTACTTCGGGCGACTACACCATCGAAGCTGGAGTTCCACAGGGAAGCGCACTCGGGCCGTGTCTATATGTTATGTATACTGCGGATATTCCTACGAGCGCACAACTAACAACGTCAACGTTCGCCGATGATACCGCTATTCTTAGTCGCTCCAGATGCCCAACGCAGGCAACAACCCAACTGGCTAATCATCTCACAATAGTGGAAAGGTGGCTGTCCGACTGGCGCATTAAAATAAACGAACAAAAGTGTAAACATATAACGTTTACTCTTAATAGACAAACATGCCCTCCGCTTTTACTAAACGGTATGCAGATCCCTCAAGCTAACGACGTAACGTACCTTGGCGTTCACCTTGATAGACGACTTACCTGGCGTAAGCACATCGAATGCAAAAAAATGCATCTAAAACTGAAAGCCAGCAGCCTCCACTGGATCATAAACTCACGATCGCCACTGTGCCTGGACTACAAGTTACTACTGTACAATTCAGTCCTAAAGCCAATCTGGACGTATGGCTCCCAGCTGTGGGGGAACGCGAGCAGCAGCAACATAGACATCATACAGCGCGCACAATCAAAAATCTTGAGAACTATCACAGGGGCACCTTGGTATGTTCGCAACGAAAACATCCACCGGGATCTGGGCATCCTCGCAGTGAAAGACGAAATCCAGAAACAAAAAGAGTCATACAAAGAAAAACTGTCTTCGCACCCAAATTTTCTAGCTCGGGGATTGACTCGGGTTTCTAGCGTATCCCGCCTTAGACGCAACGACCTCCCAACCCAGCAATCGATTTTTAGGGCCGTCTAACTCCGTATCAGTCAATATGACTGTTAGTTAAGTTAAAAATATAAGATTTGATACACCTCTTGTTAGTCTCGCAAAGAGAAGATTCAAGAAATAAAAGCAACGTTAAAAAAAAAAAAAAAAAAAAAAATAAGTTATCTTATAAGTAAGGATATGTGTATCCTTATAAGGATATCCTTATCCTTATCCTTATAAGGATACATGAGAATTTTAAATATATTTAAAACTACCTGCCAACGCACTGCACGCGTATGTGTATCCTTATCCTTATAATGTATCCTTATAAGGATACATGAGAATTTTAAATATATTTAAAACTACCTGCCAACGCACTGCACGCTGACATGCTATGCGACCCTTTCTCAAGTGCGATAAGCGCACCACTTGTGTATGTGTTTGTGTTAGGCTGCAGGGGATCTGTTTTAGACCATGCTGTTTGTCTCTTATTTCATGGGTCCGATCCCTTGAAACTCTAACTTAAGAATTTGTATAAAAAATAGTGTTCAATGCTTGAACATTCTGGAAAGAGCCACAAAAAGAGGAGTAAATTTGATGTGTTTTTGAGTAATATTTTTTTTGAATAAATTTGATGTTACTTTAACCTTTTCTTCGATTATAATTTCTATTGGACTGTATAATGTCTATTTTTGTTCTTGTATTTTGATAATACATTTTTTTTACTAATTAGCAAAAGTATTATTTAATTTGAATTTTAATATATTAAATATTTTAAAATTTTGTATGTTTTTAATCTCATGTTCAACCTAATGTTTGAACATCCTGCAAGAGGCCACAAAAGTGCCTTAGTATATATGTATTTTTGTGGGAATTTTTAATGTAGATTGAAATATTAACGTTTTCTTCGATTTTTTAGTGGACTGTAGTTTTTAAATTTTAGTTTTACTGAGGGCTAATGTTTTTTAAAATTAAAAATTTTTTTTTTTTTATAAAATTTAATTGATAATTAATATCTTTTTTATCGATTTTTTAATTATTATTTTTTTAAATTGTAAATATTTTTTTTTAATTTTTACTATACCAACAGTTTTTAAATTTTCTATATTGATGCGTGCTCCTCCTGAATGATATAAAGGATCCAATGTTAATGCTGCTGATGTTGTAGCTCGTTGTTTTTTCTGCCGCTGATGTTGTTGTTCTTCTATCTGGTGGTCCTGTCGCAAACGTTGGATCCGCTGTAAAAAAGCCAAAGACTTTGGATGTCGTTGTTCCCAGGGACCCGACTTTTTATTTTTGCTCGATATTTGGCCTCGAACACGCCGTATATTGTTTCCAATATTTATGAATTTCCGGTGTTGTTCCGGAAAAACTTATTTTTTTAAATTGAATCCTTATTTTTGATTTCCCACAAACTGTGATCAGGATCTTTCCCTCCAAAAGTTGTGTTTTTAACTCCTTGCGCCGTATCGCTTTTGGAGATCCGATGGCTGAATTCCAGCCCAAAGATTTTTCATAAATATTCCGATGTAAGGCCTCGGACAGTCCTGCGCTAAACAAAAAAAGCACTTATTGCTCGATGGCAATTCTCAATCTCTGTGTCCCTTACCACTTGGGGGGAAACAACAGAGGACTACGATTATAAACTGAGCTCTTTTATGCCCAGTTCGCAGCCATCTTAGCTACCATGGACTGAGTGTGTCAATGCACATCTAGCCACTATTTAGGTGCCAATTTTAATAGGAGCCCCAAAATACGGTTGAGAATACTCCTTGAGTCTTTATTTTTTTTTACTCATTTTTATTATTTTTTTATTTTATGCTCATTGGCATTTATATAATTTTATTCTCTGTGTCCCTTACCTTTTGGGGGGAAACAACAGGGGACTACGGTTTTTAAACTGGGATCTTTTTTACCCAGATCGCAGCCTTTATTTTTAAGCTACCTTGGGCTAAGAATTATTATTGCTCTTCAGCCACTTATAGGTGCCAGTTTTTTTAAACCTGAGTCTCTTACCACAGGGGGGAAAACGTCAGGCTGTCTCAAAGGACCAAATGTTAAGAGGAGCCCCAAATACGGGTCTTACTCCAATGAGCTCCTTTTGGAAACTGTTTTTATTTCGTAAAGTTATCTTATAAGTAGGATACATGAGAATTTTAAATCTATTTAAAACTAGCTGCCAACGCACTGCACGCTCACATGCTATGCGACCCTTTCTCAAGTGCGATAAGCGCACCACTTATGTATGTGTTTGTGTTAGGCTGCAGGGGATCTGTGTTAGACCATGCTGTTTGTCTCTTATTTCATGGGTCCGATCCCTTGAAACTCTAACTTAAGAATTTGTATAAAAAATAGTGTTCAATGCTTGAACTAGTGAACTTCCGCTAGTGAAAAGGAACTAGCTCGTCTGAGGGTTCTGGCCTTTAATCAGGGCTCCAGATAGAGCAAGAGAGCAGTCGAGGCTGCCCTTCAGTAGTGGAGGTTTATCTGCAGAATCCGTAGGCCATCTATTAAATCATCTTCGACTTGCTGCAATGCAGCGGAACAAAAAGACGTCGGTGTTGTAGCCACCCCCGCATATAAGGCCTCGATTGTTAACAATATATAATTGTTAACAACCATATATCTAAACACGTTTTGGGAAAGTTTTGTAGAGCATAATATTGTACTTTAACTCTAAAATAGTGTCGTAGTTTATTGCCAAATGTATTTACAGGGACTTGTGTTTTATTTGTTTGCACTTCGCATATCAGATGCGAATATAATTAAACACCGAGTCAAAAGAATTACTTTGTCGATGGATATTGTTAAAGGATAATTATTCGCAATATTTTTCTTTAAGTGTGAATGAAATGTGTCTGCATTTTTTTTCGCTCACTCTTATGAGCCCATCAAATAACGATCTTTGAATTGGTTTGGGGGGCAGCAATTAATAATGATGCTTAAATTGTATCATAGGTGTAGCAATCTAGTTTCAGTAAGATGCTTACCTGGAACTTCAGTTAATTTAGTACTTATTGGATCTTCTTTAATTTTTTTTATATGTATATGTTTTTAATATATCATTGGTAAAATCTTTGACGTACTGTGACAGCATTTTATCTACTAAAAATATAATTATTTCATAATTTTGACAACTCAATATTTTCCAGCTGTTGTGGTCTATCATTATATTAATGAAAATTATATATTCTATAATGCTAAGATTTGACTTTGTGAAGAATCTAAAATATGATAAACGACGGCTTTTTAACATTTTATGCCATTCTGGACACAAGACGACTTTTTTGTTATGTGAAATCCACATACAGGTAAAATAATTATAACAGTCATAGTCAGAATAACTGTTAAATAATAAAACTGAAAGTCCTCGGAACTTTTTTATTAAAAAACTCTTATATATTTTAGCTGAATCAAAAATGATAGCAAAACAATTACTTCCAAACTTGCACGTATCTAGAGGTGAATCTGAAAATATATAAATAAAAGAATAAAAAATATAAATAAAACATGAAAGGAAAGCTAACTTAGGACTAAGCCGAAGTTGATATAGACTTGAAGTTAATATTGGAAATATATCACAAATATCAGATATAGTTGACCTATTCTTATAAGAACTTCGTTATAAAAGTCTATAGCTTCAAAACAGGAAGACTAGTTGACGTTACTAAATAATAATTATTACGTAGAATTAGAGACAGACAGACCGACGGACATGCTTATAAAGAGTCCAAAAATCAGAAATGGTCCAATCTGTCTAAAAGTCAAATATTTAATGACCTTTAGCCTACTGGTATCTGACATTACACTTGGCGCCTGGGGTCCACACAGGAAAAATAGACGCCCAGTTTTTTAAAAAGCGACTGCTCTTCTTAACATTGTGAAGAAGAGCCCCATAAATAGGATGTTACTCCAATGAGTTCCTTTTTTTGTCTCTTATTTCATGGGTCCGATCCCTTGAAACTCTAACTTAAGAATTTTTATATATAATAGTGTTCAATGCTTGAACACACAATCTCAAATGATATATAATCAATCAAAAAATACTTATACTTATACTTATACTTATACTTATACTTATACTTATACTTATACTTATTCTTATACTTATTCTTATACTTATACTTATACTTATACTTATACTTATACTTATACTTATACTTATTCTTATACTTATACTTATACTTATACTTATACTTATACTTATACTTATACTTATACTTATACTTATACTTATACTTATACTTATACTTATACTTATACTTATACTTATACTTATACTTATACTTATACTTATACTTATACTTATACTTATACTTATACTTATACTTATACTTATACTTATACTTATACTTATACTTATACTTATACTTATACTTATACTTATACTTATACTTATACTTATACTTATACGTACAAAATACATTATACATACAAAAACTAAATCTAATTTTTGTTATTTATTGGTATTCTTATTTTTAAACTTTTAAAAAATTTCCAGGATTCCGATTTTTCCAATTTTTTGTTGCTGTCTTCTTGTTCCGAATCGTTTGCAATATGGTTTTGTGCAAGCACACCTACACATGCAAGTTAACTTTGTTGTTTGTCGGCGAATTAAAAAAATATAACCTTTTATTTTAAATTGTAAAACTTGGTGCTAAACCTTTATTTATTTAACTTAATTATTACAAGACACTTTCGTTATTCTTAATTATTTTCTGTCAACCGTTCGCGGTCTCGGTCAAAATAGGACTGCCTTCTTAATTCTAAATCTTATCCAAAGAACCTTGGCCATGAGTTGTGTTTAGATTAGAGGCTTAAGATGAAAATGTCTCATCTTATTGTGAAATTCGATTAAGCTGATCGATGCAATTTGGTGGGTACTTGAAACGCAAAAGGCGTAATTGATTGGGCTTCGGAGAGAAACTTTTGATTTGTTTAGGGGAACTGAGATCGGACCTTAGAGCCAAAGACAAAGCCGATGGCAAATGCAGAGTTTGAAAATATTGTTTATAAAATTCATAAGTGGAAAGCCATAAGTGGCCTGGATTTATGGGTTGGATAATTGAGCCAAAGACAAAGCAAATGCAGAGATTGAAAATATTGTGTATAAAAGCCATAAGTGGCCTGTATTTACGGGTTGGATAACTCTCCCCCTTCTAAAATGGATCGTCCCGATTCAATATGAAATTCGTTTAAATGATCTCTTAATTCTGTTAAAAAATTTTCTTGGTTAATAGATTTTTCTGGTTTAGGCCGATGTTCTTTGGTTACAAAAAATATAGCAATTTTGTATTTTATAATAAGTGAAAGAATCAAATATATAATGATTAAAATCAATAATATAAAGGTAAGTGATATTTTAGTATTCTTAATTTTAACGAAAGGGTTTTAAATGTTTATATTATCTAAAGAAAGATCAGAGTTATTTAATAATATGTAATCGGATATTTCATAATTTTTGAAGTGGTTCGTAGTTACGTATTCAAGAATTTTATTTTCCAAATTGGCTTATGAGATATTATTAATTTTAATTGTACCATTAAATGTTATTAAAAGTGAACCGTTTAAATGAGAGTTGTTTAACAATATTGTTCCCATTTATATAAGAATGGCACCATCTTGTATGAGGTCTATTTTTTTATTTTTTTCTCTTATTTTTTTACACGTTTATTTCTCACCATTTAATAAGCGGGTAAAACAAGTTTTTGTGTTACTTAAAGTGCAATAGTTATTAAAAAGTTCGTTCTTAAAATTAGACATTTCATAAAAAATATTTTCGCATTTTGCGACTTGATTGCTTAATATTAGTTTTCCATCGATTTGGGAAATCGCTCTAGCGTGATATATTTCACATCTGTTTTTTATTATTGGGTATTTTCTATAAATGATTAAAATTTCTTTATGCAATGCGATTTTAAAAACAGAGATGTCCATTAAATCAGCTATAATTACTGGTTTTTGTTCATGTTTTAATATTTCCAAGATGTCATTGTTTAAAATTTTAGTATTAAAAACGTCAGTTTTTGCTAGAGTGATTGTGTCAATTAAATTTTGCAGATAAAATGTTAATAATCGCAAGCGATGATTTCGAAGTGGTAGATCTTGATCAATAAATACTTTTTTAAAATCGTCGGAAAGAGATTCTATTTCTTTGAATTTTCTATTTCAAAGATATATTTTCTATAGATAATATTTCTATTTTCCATTTTCTAAAAAAAGATTCTATTTCTTTGAATAATCGGGAATAGATAATAGACTGCTTATTATTGTTGTAAGCAGATGATCACAAATCAAGTGTTGGGCGATGTGACCACCCGTCCGACAGTATGACCATCACCAGAAATACCAGGGGAGACTCGTTGCTGATCCAGCGAGAAAAGTTAGTTTTAAGCAAGAGGCGAAGAACGAAAGTCGCATAAGTTAAGACTCATTCAAATTATGTAAAAACTATATCCAACATATACACTCAAGAATAAACCTGCGAGACCACTCGAAAAAGCCATCACTTTACAGTTCAGAAGTGGGATACTCTTGTGTTGGTTATGCGAAAATCGGAGAGATAGTCGGAAAATTTGAAAAAAAGAAGAATCGTCGGCGTGGAAAGTAGGTAATGGGAAGCAGTCCCAGAGATTACTTGTTACTTGTGCGTGGCAGACGGATTCAAAGTTAAGGAAAACCAGACAGTATACATACAAAGGGATTGTGTGTATATGGGCGTCGTGGTGAAATTGGCAGTAACGAGTAAAAAGTTTAAAGCAACACGGAAAAATGGTCAAGATAGCTGAACTCAAGGTGGACCAGTTGAGGGTTTTGTTGAGAGAACGAAATCTTGCAGCTGCGGGATCCAGAGCAGAGTTGGTGCAGCGACTAGTGGAGTTTGAGGAGTCGGAAGATGTAGAGATACCATCTATTGGAAACGTAAGTCAACGAGAGGAAGTGATGACGTCACAAGCGGCAGCTATTTCACAACTGCAAAATGAGATGACCGAGCTGAAGAATATGATGGCGCAGTTGTTGAGCATGCAGAGACAGAATGCAGATGCAGAGCCAGGTGCTGGTGGGCAGCAACGCACAGAGGAAGTGAATGGGAATGTCAGAGGCGAAGATATTCCTACTCTTCAAGCAGCAAACAACGTTCGACATGCGTCGGTAAAAGAGATTGCAGACACTTTGCCAGAGTTTGATCCTGGAGACGAGAACGCCATCTCAGTGCACCAGTTCATCGATCGTGTCAACAAAGTGGTTGGAGCGTGAACAAGATGTTCACCAGAATCGTACAAATAAATTCGAAAAACTATAACGCCTTTATTGATACCGGTAGCCAGGCTAGTATAGTGCGACAGTCAGTTGCCAAAGAATTAAATACAGATCGGCATAACTGCTGTATGAAGATAAGCGGCATATGTGGAGGATCATGTATTCTTACCGAAAGAGTAGTAATACAGATGGACGTCGAAGGAAAAACTATTACGGCGAATCTATACGTAGCTGACGACAACCTTTTGCAAGAAGACCTTTTGTTGGGACAGGATGTCATTTTAGGCGCCCAGTTGTCCCTTAAGTTTGAGCCAGGCGACGTCGAAGTCAAGCGAGCTGTACTTGAACCAGAAACCATAGCTAGCGAAAGTGGTACCCTTAAGCTTCTCGCTAATATGAACAATGATCAGGAAAGAAAGCAAATGCGTCTGTTGTTAAACAAGTTCGAGGATGTTTTCTCTACAGGACTGCAGGGATTAGGAAAAACAAACATCGTCCAAGCCAATATAACTGTCGAGAGCAACCAGGTAGTTTCTCAACCACCTTACCGAATTCCCGAGCCGAAGAAGGAAGTAGTCGCCAAGATGTTGGACGAGCTATTGCAGCAAGATATTATCCAGCCATCTACGTCAGAGTATGCCAGCCCGGTGGTACTCATTAAGAAGCAGAATGGTAGTGATCGACTGTGTGTTGATTACCGACTCCTTAATAAGCTGTTGAAGAAGGAGAATTTTCCGGTTCCTAATATCGAAGAGCGCCTTCAGGAGGCAAAGCAATTTACGTATTTCACCTCACTGGATTTGAATAGCGGCTATTACCAAATCGAAGTAGCACCTGAGAGCCGAAAATTTACCGCCTTCATCACTACTGATGGACTGTATGAGTTTAAGCGACTCCCGTTTGGGTTGAAGAATGCCCCAGCCATTTTCAATCGTCTCATGGCAGAACTACAGATGCGCGTGCATAAAGGAGACATGATACACTACATGGATGACATCTTAATTGGTAGCAATTCTTTTGAGGAAATGTATGACAAGCTTGAGAGAGTCCTTACTGTACTGCGAGATTGTGGCCTAACTCTAAATCTGGACAAATGTAAATTGTACGAGCAGTGTATTACGTTCTTAGGACATCAAATACACGCCGAAGGAATCAGCCCGGGAGAAGTAAAGATGAAAGCCATTTCTATGTTCCCAACACCAACCAATGTTACCGAAGTACGCCAATTTTTGGGACTCACTGGTTATTTCCGAAAATTTGTCGCCGGATATGCTATAATATCAGAGCCTTTACGTAGTTTATTGCGAAAAGCGCAACCGTTCCAATGGGAGCAGCGTCAAGAGGATGCATTCATCGAATTGAAGAGAAGTCTGACATCGAGTCCAGTTATCACAAGCTATCGCCTGGATGCTGAACATGAACTACACACGGATGCCAGTGCTGTTGGTTTGGCCGCGGTACTGAAGCAAAATGAAGCGGGTCAATTAAAGCCAATCGCCTATTTCAGTCGAGCAACATCGAAGCCTGAAAAGAATTATCATAGTTACGAGCTTGAAGCCCTAGCTGTTGTTGAATCCTTGGAGCGATTCAAATACTACGTTTATGGAAAGAAAGTTCGAGTCGTCACCGATTGTAATGCCTTGAAATCATCAATGGATAAGAAGGAGCTTATACCCCGAATTGCACGATGGTGGTTAAGGATTCAAGAATTTGATATCGAGGTTGTACATCGAGCTGGAATACTGATGTGCCACGCAGATGCTTTGAGTCGAGCACCGTATGAGAACGCCCACGAGACTGAGACGGCATGTCTGAAGATTGCCAAAACCCTGATAGACGAAGCTGACTGGTTATTCGCAATACAATTACAAGATGAAAAGATTTGCAACATTGTAGCTGAAATGAAAAGTGCGAAGAAAACTGAAAACGACGAGTATGTGATTGAGCAAGATCGCCTATTTCGAAAATATGACAACAAGTTGCTGTGGGTTGTGCCGAGACAACTAAGATACCATATCCTTCATGAATGCCACGACAAGTCTGGACATATGAGCACAGAGAAAACAATAAAACGCATTCTAAATTTGTTTTGGTTTCCCCGAATGCGCAATTTCGTCAAAAGCTATATAAAGTCGTGCATAGGATGCGCGTTTAATAAAGCACCAGGTGGATGCCAGGAAGGAGAATATCACTACGATGACATCAAACCCATCCCATTTTCCACAATACACATGGATCACCTAGGACCGTTCCCAAAGAGTTCAAAGAGGAATGAACATATTTTGGTCATCGTTGATGCCTTTACAAAGTTCACAATAGTACGAGCAACAAAGAGTACTGCCACAAAGCATGTTTTGGATATCCTGCAAGACGTCACGAGCTACTTAGGAATGCCAGGACGAATCATCACCGATCGAGGTACCGCCTTTACTTCGAAAGACTTCGAAAAATACTGCAAGTCCAACAATGTAAAACATATCCTTAACGCTGTAAAGACACCGAGAGCAAACGGTCATGCAGAACGAACAAATAGAATTATTTTGTCCATGCTATTGCCTTCAAATGACAACGAAAAGCGATGGGACGAAATGCTGCGATCAATCCAGTGGAGCATTAATACCATGGTAAATAGCACAACTAAATGTTCCTCATTTCAGCTTCTTTTTGGATACGAGCCCCGAGATATCCTGAAGAATACGTTGACGAGCGTTATCCAGAGTCAAGAGCCGAGCCTGATGACTGATGTCGAGATGGAGAAGTTACGAGCAGATTCTGCAACTAGGGTCAACGATCAAAGAGCTGCAGGCAAGAGACGATATGATGAAAAGCACGCGAAGCCAACCACCTATAAGCTTGGAGATATAGTGTTGGTGGAGAACGAGCCGAGTAGCACGGGAACTTCCAGAAAATTGGAGCCTCGATATAAAGGACCTTTTATTGTCAACAAGGTTTTGCCCAACGACAGATATCTAGTTGAAGATATCCCCCATGCTCAACGAAAGCAGCGCCACTACAAGTCGGTTTATGCATCCGATAAGATGAAGCGCTGGTGTGAACTTCCAGAGGACGACCAAGATGACGACGAGAACTGGAAGGACGACGAAATCTACGATTCTCGCGAGGACGCTGAGAATTTATCAGGAAAGGCCGAATGTAAGCAGATGATCACAAATCAACTGTTGGGCGATGTGACCACCCGTCCGACAGTATGACCATCACCAGAAATACCAGGGGAGACTCGTTGCTGATCCAGCGAGAAAAGTTAGTTTTAAGCAAGAGGCGAAGAACGAAAGTCGCATAAGTTAAGACTCATTCAAATTATGTAAAAACTATATCCAACATATACACTCAAGAATAAACCTGCGAGACCACTCGAAAAAGCCATCACTTTACATTGTTTTCAATTAATTCATTATTTTAATCTGAACTGTAATAAAATCATCATGGTCCGGAGTTCCAGCTAACCATTTCCACACGGTGCCTAACTCATTTGTCCCTCTTTTTGATCTAGTTGATATTAATTGTGATAAAATTTGTTCTATTACTTTTATGTCATATTTAATTTCCCATTGTGACCTTTTATTAGTATCCCTTTTAATATTATCTTATTCGGAGCAGCTCTCATAGCTTTTCTCCACCTTCTCCCAGATGGTGGTCCCGATGGACTTCGAACATGTACTGGGAGCCCACTTCCGTTTCTCTGGCGCCCGGAGTATTCTGTGAAGGACCGGGGATTGTGTTGACGGATTCGTCACTCTTTGCCCTTGGAATGGCACTAGTCGACTTAGGCTTTAAAAGAGGCGTCCGCGGAGAAGCGGATTGAGATCTTACATTGTCAACTGGTAAGCCTACATACTGGCCAACAGATAATCAAAAAATTCCAGACTTGATTGAATTCGTATTGTTCTCTGGAATTCCACAATCACATATGACGGAAATGAAAAGCTTCGACCTTAACTCAGACCATTCTCCAATAATAGCAACTTACAGTACAATAGCCCATTTGCTGGATAAGCCCTATAAAGTCATTACAGCCTATACCGACATTAACGCATTTAAAAGCTATTTAGATTCAGCTATAAGCCTGGACATTTCGTTAAAAACAGGAGAGGAGATAGACAACGCTCTAGAGCTTTTTACTAATTCAATTCACAAAGCGAGCTTCAGAAACACGAATCATGCTCCTAATCTTCAACAACCAAATCAATTGTACCTTTCAACCGAACTTCGACAAAAAATACAAAATAAAAGAAATCTGCGAAAACGCTGGCAAGAAACCTACTACCCTGGTGACAAAAGATTATATAACAAGGCTGCATCTGAGCCTAATGAACTGCTGTCGAACTTACTCAATGAATCTCTAGCTGCGTATCTGAGAAACTTAGACCCTAATTCGTGCAACAACGAATACAACCTATGGAGGGCGACCAAATACCTAAAGAGACCAACTAAAAGAAACGTAAACATTCGTAATAGCAATAGAACTTGGTGCAGGTCTGACAACGAACAAGCGGAAGCATTTGCACAACATCTGCATACCGTGTTTCAGCCAAACGACATCAATAATCCAATAACAAAGAATGAAGTAGAAAACTTTCTTGAGTCACCCTGTCAAATGAGCTTGCCTATTAAAAGCATCAAGTATGAAGAAGTCCTGACAGAAATCAAATGCTTGAACAACAAAAAAGCACCAGGCCCTGACAAAATAGACGGCATCACCCTCAAAACTTTACCACCAAAATGCATCCGATTTCTCACTCTCCTATTTAACGCAATTCTCAAACTAGAACACTTCCCAAGTCAATGCGCAGAGATCATTATGATCCTAAAGCCACTCAAAACAGAAACAGAACTGACATCATACCGTCCCATTAGTCTGCTGACAATATTCTCGAAAGTATTTGAAAAAAATACTATTGAAGAGAATGTTGCCAATTCTGGACAAACTTTCCATCATTCCCGAATATCAATTTGGATTCAGGAGAGGTCACGGGACACCAGAGCAATGTCACAGGGTCATTAATGAAATAGTATCCGCATTCGAAAACAAAAAATATTACACTGCTGCATTTCTTGATGTACAACAAGCGTTCGATCGAGTCTGGCACAATGGCTTATTGTACAAGATAAAGAACTGGCTACCTGCTCCATACTTCTTATTAATAAAGTCGAATCTGACTAATAGATGCTTTTACGTGCAGCAGAAAAACGACTCATCAGCCATAAATCGCATTAACGCAGGCGTTCCACAAGGAAGCGTACTGGGGCCAATTCTGTATACCCTATGCACGGCTGACATGTACTGTTGCAACATATGCTGATGATACAGCCATTTTGGCCACAAGCATATCCAAAAATGAAGCATCCGAACTCCTGCAGCGTGAGCTAAGTCTAATTGAGGACTGGTTTCTTCGATGGAAAATAAGAATCAACTCCCTGAAATCAGTCCAAATCACCTTTTCATTAAGACCAGGCAGCTGCTCAAATGTTTCACTTAACGGCTCACCAATTCCACAAAAAAAATCAAATATCATATGAAAAATCATATCAAAGCAAAATGTCAACAGCTCAGACTCAAAACACTAAAAATGTCCTGGTTGTTAACAAAATCCGACTCTACAAAGCCATACTAAAGCCCGTCTGGACCTATGCGATACAGCTCTGGGGAACTGCTAGCAACTCGAATATTGAAATTCTTCAACGTTACCAATCCAAAACGTTGAGACAAATTGTCAATGCTCCATTCTACGTAACTAATGCAAACATCCATAAAGATCTCAACATCCCAACCATAAAAGAGGAAATAAATAAAATTAGTAAGAAATACATCGACAGAAAATAATTTAGCCTTAAATATAGTGGACAATAGCTTAACAGTAAGAAGACTGAAAAGATACCACATTCTCGATCTTCCCGATAGATAAATTCAAAATACTGTAAATATGTAACATATAATAGTAGGGTTCATTGGAAAACTACTATTCCTGTTAACTTAACATTCTTTATAAAATTTACTTATTGTTTTTTAATAGACAGATTGTAAACAAATAAATAAACTTTTATTGATGGATATTTCTACGACGGCGTTCTCGGGATTTTACATTCCCAAGCTTTTCTTACTATTTTCAACAAATAATCTGTGTTTTCGCTATCATTATTATCAAAATATTTTTTTATAATAAATTCTTTTAACGGAAGAATATTATTTTCTTCAATTAAACATATTTCATTTTTTTTCCTCATTATAATATTTTAACTTCTCCTGTTTCCCATTATATTCCATGATTACCTTATCTATATTTAATAAATTGAATTCAATTAGAATATCAGATTCTAAACATTCGATTTTATAAAATAATTGTTTTGTTTCAAATATATTTATAAATATGGTAATACCTAATAATTGAATAGCCATGAACTGTAGTTACCTTTTTGTATATTTTGTATACTCGTTTTTATTTTCAAAAATTCCCCTTTTTATGTAACAAGCAGTGGCTCCTGTGTCTATTAAAACTTTTAACTGCTTCTTGGTTTTTCGATCTATCCTATTTAAATAAGGCATTCCTCTGAAGGGGTCTGGCCTAAAAAATGGTCTTCATTGATATTATTTAATCTGGTTACTTTATTAGCTGGCTGACTTTCTGTTCCATCTGATTCCCCTTTTTGAGCTTGAATTTGCTCTCTATTTTGATTAGTGCTATAGAAATTTGAACCATTTTTATTTTGATAATTATTATTATATCTACCTTGATTATCGTTTGCCTGTCAATTATTATATCTTCCTTGTTTACTATTTGCCTGCCAATTTTGACTCGGCTGCCGATTGTTATTAGGTTTATTCTGGAGTTGAATCGGTGGATGAACATCTATTGGCTCGATAGCTTGTTGCTTTTGATTGTTATTTTGATTTTTATTTTGCCAAAAATTTCCCTTTTGTGGCCAATTGTAATTTTGGTTGATTAAAATTATTTTCCAATTTAGTGGTATTATTATTTTGTCGTATTTGATCAAATCGTAAGTTGTTTCCTTTTCTGCACAATGCAAACTTCAGTCCGATCTTGAAAATTTAAAATCTAAAAATGTTAACTTGTCTTTTTATCGTTTTCGGCCTTTTCAGAATGCGTATTATCTCTATGGGATTGCCTTAGAAAAATAAACTCAGGCTTATGATCTTGGTATCCTATATCCTATACTAAAAACTCAAATTTGCCGACCATATTTCAAAAATGGTTAATAAGGCTAAAGGTTTCCGTGGTTTTATTATCAGGTAGGAATGTCGGAAATATATCAATATTTTTACTTTTAAAAAAAAATATCATCGTGATATTTCACGAAATATTTTAAATACGAAATATTATATTTTAAAATACCAATTTTTCCTTTGTTCAATTTTTATTCAATTTTAGCTGAAAATTAAAAAATATTAAAAAAAAAACTTGATATATCGAGTGATAATTTTTATCAGAGCAAATATCATCAATACGATATTTTTTAAAAATCCAACAACCCTACTAAAAGGTGATCAAAAGAATTTAAAAACCCATTTATTAGAAAAAGTTTATTTTTTCTTTGGTCCGTCCAATACTGGAGTGCGGCTTATACATATGTCTGGAGTCCTCAATATGGAATACATAAAAACCGAATAGAATTCGTACAAAAGAATTTCTTAATATAGTACACATGTTCTTAGAGGTCACCTGATATTGCCAACGCATCCGCAGTGGTCCTCTCCTGCGAGTCCTGATAATCGCCGGAACGTCTTCTTCCATACGTGAAGAATACTAGACACCGTACTCCCATACTAGACACAGAAGCCTTTGAGATTTCATTTGACTGGCTACGTCAACATCACCATATATGTATCTCAAAATGCTCGTGGTGTCCAGTGTTACCATTTTAGCTTATTTCAGGCTAGAGCTAGTATATATGCAAATGATATAGCTTATAAAATTTGCAAATAGCTTATAGCCTGAAATCTAGCTTTTTTTTAAATTAATTTAGCATATTCTAGCAAAAAGCGTTTCCGGGAAATTTTAACTTTTTTAAAATATTTTTTTGTTATTAATATCGAAACTAGTATTTGTATTGTTTCGTGAAATAATCGTGAGTGGGTTTTCTTATCGATGGTGTGTGTAATCGATATTATTGTGTGCTTGACAAGAGTGTACAGGCAGGTCAGACGCAGGAAACAACAAACCTTTTGAGTCTATTGCCTCTTTTGCAATTCATAATTTGCTTTCAATTGCTTTCCTTACCGTGGTCTAATGCGGAGGTTGAGTGCGTTTTCAGCCACATGAATCTTGCCAAAAAAAACTACGGAACAAACTCCAACTAAAATCGTTAAACGCTATTTTAAGCATCAGGTTTGTTTTTAAATTCACAATCAGTTATTTCTTAATTATCCGCAAAATTACATACTTTTAATTTCGCAGATATGGATTGCGCAGGCACGGAGAGTGTTGTCACTCATACAACCTACGGTAGGTTGTATGAGTAGGTAGGTACCTACCCGAAAAATATGTGCGGCAAATAAAAAGAGGCAAAAAATACTGCATTGAAGACAATTGTGAAATCTCAGATTCTCTTAAAGATCTAATTTAAGAAAAAAACAAGAAAGGAAAGCTAACTTCGAGCGGAGCCGAAGTTGATATACCCTTGCAGTTAAACTGGAAACTGGACAAAGTACCCAGCTTCCATCTTCAAAAATACCAAAGTTTGTATTTTTACCAAATACCATTTCCGATCGTTCAGTTATATGGCAGCTATAAGATATAGTCGGCCGATCGTTATGCAATTTGGTAGGTTTTATTAGGTGACCAAAAATAGAGTCTGTACGAAGTTCCAACTTTCTATCTTCAAAAACACGAAAGTTGGGTAATTTCCGATTGTTCAGTTATATGGCAGCTATAGGATATAGTTGGCTGATCCTTATGAAATTTGGTAGGTCGTATTATTTTGCCAAAAGGAGCATTCGTACAAAATCTGAACTCTGTAACTCTAAAAACACCAATGTTATACCATTTCCGATCAATCAGTTATATGGCAGCTATAGGATATAGTCGGCCGATCCCGGCCGTTTCGACTTATATACTGCGTGCAAAGGAAATAAGGGTGTGTGCAAAGTTTCAAGACGATAGCTTAAAAACTGAGAGACTAGTTCGCGTAGAAACGGACAGACAGACGGACAGACAGACGGACAGACGGACAGACGGACATGCTCATATCAACTCAGGAGGTGATCCTGATCAAGAATATATATACTTTATAGGGTCGGAGATGTCTCCTTCACTGCGTTGCACACTTTTGGACAAAATTATAATACCCTCTGCAAGGGTATAAAAATATTGCATATTGGGGTATAGCTTGTTTTTAGCTTATTCTAGATTATTTTTTTCAGATTCTATCTTATTTGGAAGCTCATTTTCTGGCAACCCCACTGGTGTCCCTCATAAGGTAGGCGTTACGCAGACTGAATTAAGATTTTGCGGATATTTTTCTCGTAAATATTTCAAAAGCAGCTGCATCTTACTGTAAAAGTACAGGGAGAAGATCGATTTTTTGAGTGTAGTTTTTGTGTGTTGAAAGAGAGCTCTACTATAGAATTTCCTACTAGCTCAAAGTAACACCTGGCAAAGGTGTTTGGCAAAGGTGTTCTTGTTCTGCTTCACTGCTGAAGCTTACCATAAACTTTTTTATCCCATATTTTCCAAGCTCTGACATGGCGGCATACGTATAGGTGATCTATAGACGACGGGGACTATCAAATGCGGCTTTCTAGTCGACGAAAAGATGAATGGATCTGATTTTCGTACGACTTTTCCAGCATTTAGCATAAAGTGAAAATGTGGTTTTTAGTGGATTTGTTAGGCACCGAAACCGCAGTCCAATCAATTCTTCAGCATTGGTTTTAAGTTCACAGCCTATCTCAAAAATAAGATGGCACTAGGACTAGGACGAATGAAGAATCCCTAGCCATGCTGCTGGATACTCGCTTCCCCACTACTCGATGCCTCCTGGAAAAATAAGTTCCGTCAGACGAAAAGACGTTTTACTCCCCCACAAACTTTAAGTTAAACTTTGACTGGGCAATACACAGCTTTAACCCTTTTAAGTCCTGGAGTGTACCCACGGTCTTACACTTTAAAAAAGCACTCCAGACTGAAGTGGAAGCTCCTGTGACTGGGCCGCTGGAGTTCATCATTGAGTTACGACCGATGTAATCAACCAAAGTAAATAATTCCAGCGCCAAAATTGTATCGCTCAAAATTTATTTTCTCGCGGCGAACACGATCTGTCCCACTTCATATATATAATGTTTATGCACAGGCTAATGTGGAACGTAAGTGTGTCATTAATTCACTAATATATAATTCAATTAATAATTCACTAGGCACCCTTCAGTACCAAAATTCCCTCCCGGACTTTTCCTGGGGACATTAAATATGTCAAGTCCGAAACGAAAGGGGAAACGAAACTCCTACCTGCTTTCGGTTTTCGAGGATGATTCTCGAAGCTTCTGCGTCATATTTTCGGAGCAGCGGGACGCGACAGAGAGACAATTAGAGAGATGTAGATGGAGGGAAGGGAGAGAAAAAAATCTGTGTCGAAAACCAAAATAATGGAAGCGCGTCAGAATACCCTTTTTAAAATATGTTGAAATATTTATATATATTTAAGATTATATTTAATTAATTTTTATTATCTAATCATATGGTATATTGAAGTGTATTTATAATTGGCTTTAGCCAAAGCCAAAATGATCATGTTTGATTATTTGCCTTGTGCGATTCTAATTACAAGGCATTGCTTTGGTCGACTATACCCTGGCACGCGCCAGAATTTTCGGTTGTCAATTTTTGATTTCGTCTTGCCTCTCCCCTTCTCATTGCATTTGATGTTCAAGTTGCACCTAAATCACACGAAATTGGGAAGAGTTTAAGTGAAAGTTTAAAAAAAAATTTAAGTGACCAAATACCTATTTTTGTCGGTAGTGCATATAATGAAATTATTTATTAAATACCGAGTGGCCGTTCAATATATGTACTTATATTTATTAAACTATTTATTAAATATAAATATTTATTAAATATATTATGTATTTATTATAGGGGGGGTGGAAATCTTTACAGTTCCTAAAAGATTCCTCAAAGATCTTTGGTCTAACTCAAAGATCCCTCAGAGTATATATACTCTATTATGATAATCTATAATAATTATAAATAAATAAACTTTTTACTTATTTTCAATTGATGTGCTGATATACTGCGTATGCAATTTGTTTACCAAATACTGTTCATTAAATGTTTAGCCTACACCACATATGTTTTCGCGTGTCTAGTTTGAGTTTATTAAATTGTTAATTATATTAACTAGATCTCAGAACAAGCTTTCTTTGATACGTAATCTCTTATAATGCAATCAAAACAGACCCAGATGAAATCGCACCAATACAAAAATTGGAGCTTTCTTGGTCTAACAGGTTATTTTAGAAAGTTTGTTTTTATTAGAAAGTTTTATTTTAGAAAGTCTGTACGAAGTTCCAACTTTCTATCTTCAAAAACACGAAAGTTGGGTAATTTCCGATTGTTCAGTTATATGGCAGCTATAGGATATAGTTGGCTGATCCTTATGAAATTCGGAATGTTGTATTATTTTGCCAAAAATAGCATTCGTGCCGAATCCGAATTCTCTAGCTTTAAAAACACCGAAGTTGTAGCATTTCCGATCAATCAGTTATATGGCAGCTATAAGATATAGTCGGCCGATCCTTATGAAATTTGGTAGGTCGTATTATTTTGCCAAAAGGAGCATTCGTACAAAATCTGAACTCTGTAACTCTAAAAACACCAATGTTATACCATTTCCGATCAATCAGTTATATGGCAGCTATAGGATATAGTCGGCCGATCCCGGCCGTTTCGACTTATATACTGCGTGCAAAGGAAATAAGGGTGTGTGCAAAGTTTCAAGACGATAGCTTAAAAACTGAGAGACTAGTTCGCGTAGAAACGGACAGACAGACGGACAGACAGACGGACAGACGGACAGACGGACATGCTCATATCAACTCAGGAGGTGATCCTGATCAAGAATATATATACTTTATAGGGTCGGAGATGTCTCCTTCACTGCGTTGCACACTTTTGGACAAAATTATAATACCCTCTGCAAGGGTATAAAAATATTGCATATTGGGGTATAGCTTGTTTTTAGCTTATTCTAGATTATTTTTTTCAGATTCTATCTTATTTGGAAGCTCATTTTCTGGCAACCCCACTGGTGTCCCTCATAAGGTAGGCGTTACGCAGACTGAATTAAGATTTTGCGGATATTTTTCTCGTAAATATTTCAAAAGCAGCTGCATCTTACTGTAAAAGTACAGGGAGAAGATCGATTTTTTGAGTGTAGTTTTTGTGTGTTGAAAGAGAGCTCTACTATAGAATTTCCTACTAGCTCAAAGTAACACCTGGCAAAGGTGTTTGGCAAAGGTGTTCTTGTTCTGCTTCACTGCTGAAGCTTACCATAAACTTTTTTATCCCATATTTTCCAAGCTCTGACATGGCGGCATACGTATAGGTGATCTATAGACGACGGGGACTATCAAATGCGGCTTTCTAGTCGACGAAAAGATGAATGGATCTGATTTTCGTACGACTTTTCCAGCATTTAGCATAAAGTGAAAATGTGGTTTTTAGTGGATTTGTTAGGCACCGAAACCGCAGTCCAATCAATTCTTCAGCATTGGTTTTAAGTTCACAGCCTATCTCAAAAATAAGATGGCACTAGGACTAGGACGAATGAAGAATCCCTAGCCATGCTGCTGGATACTCGCTTCCCCACTACTCGATGCCTCCTGGAAAAATAAGTTCCGTCAGACGAAAAGACGTTTTACTCCCCCCACAAACTTTAAGTTAAACTTTGACTGGGCAATACACAGCTTTAACCCTTTTAAGTCCTGGAGTGTACCCACGGTCTTACACTTTAAAAAAGCACTCCAGACTGAAGTGGAAGCTCCTGTGACTGGGCCGCTGGAGTTCATCATTGAGTTACGACCGATGTAATCAACCAAAGTAAATAATTCCAGCGCCAAAATTGTATCGCTCAAAATTTATTTTCTCGCGGCGAACACGATCTGTCCCACTTCATATATATAATGTTTATGCACAGGCTAATGTGGAACGTAAGTGTGTCATTAATTCACTAATATATAATTCAATTAATAATTCACTAGGCACCCTTCAGTACCAAAATTCCCTCCCGGACTTTTCCTGGGGACATTAAATATGTCAAGTCCGAAACGAAAGGGGAAACGAAACTCCTACCTGCTTTCGGTTTTCGAGGATGATTCTCGAAGCTTCTGCGTCATATTTTCGGAGCAGCGGGACGCGACAGAGAGACAATTAGAGAGATGTAGATGGAGGGAAGGGAGAGAAAAAAATCTGTGTCGAAAACCAAAATAATGGAAGCGCGTCAGAATACCCTTTTTAAAATATGTTGAAATATTTATATATATTTAAGATTATATTTAATTAATTTTTATTATCTAATCATATGGTATATTGAAGTGTATTTATAATTGGCTTTAGCCAAAGCCAAAATGATCATGTTTGATTATTTGCCTTGTGCGATTCTAATTACAAGGCATTGCTTTGGTCGACTATACCCTGGCACGCGCCAGAATTTTCGGTTGTCAATTTTTGATTTCGTCTTGCCTCTCCCCTTCTCATTGCATTTGATGTTCAAGTTGCACCTAAATCACACGAAATTGGGAAGAGTTTAAGTGAAAGTTTAAAAAAAAATTTAAGTGACCAAATACCTATTTTTGTCGGTAGTGCATATAATGAAATTATTTATTAAATACCGAGTGGCCGTTCAATATATGTACTTATATTTATTAAACTATTTATTAAATATAAATATTTATTAAATATATTATGTATTTATTATAGGGGGGGTGGAAATCTTTACAGTTCCTAAAAGATTCCTCAAAGATCTTTGGTCTAACTCAAAGATCCCTCAGAGTATATATACTCTATTATGATAATCTATAATAATTATAAATAAATAAACTTTTTACTTATTTTCAATTGATGTGCTGATATACTGCGTATGCAATTTGTTTACCAAATACTGTTCATTAAATGTTTAGCCTACACCACATATGTTTTCGCGTGTCTAGTTTGAGTTTATTAAATTGTTAATTATATTAACTAGATCTCAGAACAACCTTTCTTTGATACGTAATCTCTTATAATGCAATCAAAACAGACCCAGATGAAATCGCACCAATACAAAAATTGGAGCTTTCTTGGTCTAACAGGTTATTTTAGAAAGTTTGTCCGTAATTACGTTTACATAGCAAAACCTCCCACCACTTATTTAGGAGGTCATAATGGTCAAATATCTAAAAATATGTAAAAAAAAGTTTCGGTACAGTTGGATGATCCAGGTGTAAAAGCATTCACTTAAGCAAAACCAAAGATTATAAAGTACATAGATGAGACATCTCATACAAAGAAAAATTTTCTATGGCGGGTTCCACTCGCTGGAACGTGCTGGTTCCACAGCGCGACGAGTTAAGTTTGAGAATTAGAGTGCTTGGCTGATGTGCAGAGTAAAATGAGTTCAAATCTGGCTCGGGAAGTCAACTTTTTTTTTATTTTAAATCTATTTATTTATTTATTTATTTATTTATTTATTGTACTCTGTACTCAAAAGTTGCAAACTTTAGGTACAGGCGGGGATCGGCCATAGCTGCGGTGGCTTTCGACCGGAAATAGTTACATATTTGCTTATAAATTAAACTTATAACAAATAATTATTATTTACACGTGTGGTAACAAGTTATTTACACTTAAATTATTTATAAATTTAATAACATATAAAGTTATATGAGATTCAAAAGTTTGGCTGATTTGAGGAAGTTTAGAATTAGCTGGAGGTTAGCAGGATTAGGGTCAATTAATAGTTCCGTGAGTTTAAAATTTGGAAAATTTGTTCTATGTGTTTGTAGGGCGGGGCAGTCGTCAAGGATATGGGAGATTGATATGGAGTCCGTGGTGCAGAACTGGCATTGATAGTTTGGTGTCTGTGAGAAGCGATGTTCGTGGGTGAGTCTGGTGTGGCCAAGTCGAAGCCGGATTATTTTGGTAATCTCTCTTCTTGGGAGGTTGGAGGTCTGCGCAGTTTTACTGTAGTCGGCTATGCTTATTGCTTCAGGATTAATTTGTTGGTACCACTGCAATGATTTTTGCAAGATTATAGGTTTTTTTTTGAGGGACTCTGATTTTAATTGTTTGTTGATGTCTCCACGGTTAACATTTGTTGTAGAAAATAGTGGAGAGATGGTCGCTCCTTTCGCTGCTGCATCGGCATTTTCGTTGCCCTTGATTCCGACGTGGCTGGGGACCCATAGGAGTTTGATTTTATTTTTATGTTTTAGCAGAAGGTTGCGGATTGACGTTACATAAAAGCTGAAATTGTTAATGTTGGCTATTGCTTCCAATGTGGATAGGGAATCTGAGCAGATGCAGAATTTCCCTCTAATCTCTAATCTATTTTGATGGCTTCAAGAATACCAATCGCCTTTGCCGTATAGACTGTTGAGTAGCTTGGGAGGACAGCTTGTTTAAGGGTATCATCTTCTGTCGTTACCGCAAAGCCAATTATTTCCTTGTTCAAGGATCCATCTGTGAACAGGAGAGTGAAGTGTCCTTGTTTGTATCAGATTTTTTTAGACGGCTTAGTCGGGTATCTAAGAGTGGGTGTAGAGCAGAAGGCTCCCAGAGATGTTCGCAAGATTGAGTTAATTAACGTTTTAATTGGTTTTATAAGTGACTTAGAGGAGTTACCGTATATCGGTAAAGCGTAATCAATTTTGGAGATACATAGGCTTTTGACGATTTGAACAAGGGTGTTGGGGTGGCTGTTGTATTTACCGCTGAAAAGGCATTTTATAATATTTGATGATTTCTGTAGTGATTTGTGTAATTTATTGAAGTGGGGTTTGAATTTGTATTTTGTGTTGAAGGACAGACTTAGAATAGTTAGTTCGTTAACTGTGTTTATAATTGTAGATTGTGTAGAGACCTGGCATGAACATTGTTTTTTCCGGCAAATGTGGATGTGTTTGCATTTTGAAATTGAGAGCATTGCGCCGGATTTTTGGCACCATTCATTGATTTCAGTAAACAGCATGTCGAGGTTGATTGAAATGTTTTTTTCTTTTTTCAATGGTATTAAGATGTTAAAATCGTCCGCATAAGCTGTGTGTTGATGTTCCTTGTGCTTGTCGATTATATCTGAGAGACTGTTGAACGCAATGAGAAAAAGAACTACCGAGAGGGTAGATCCCTGCGGAATGCCATTGTGGAGTGGGTGTGTCCTTGAGGTGTTATCATTGGCACGAACTCTTATTTTCCTTTTTGACATGAAGTTCATCACATATTTGATAATTAATGGGCGGCAGCCCCATACTGGTAGTTGATTTGTGATGGTATGCAATCCTATTTTTTCAAATGCTTTTGCGAAGTCAAGAGATATAATAGACATGTGTCTTTTTTCAGAGAGGGCTCTGCTAATTAGAGCGTCTGTGTAAAGCAGACAATCCATTGCAGATTTCCTTTTTTAAATTCGAGTTGACGGCTGTTCAGTAGTTTGTTGGTTGTAGCAAACCACCATAGCCGTTTTGAGATTATTTTGTCAAAGGTTTTAGATAAACATGGGTTGAAGGAGATAGGTCTATGTGATTCCGTTATGGTTTTGTCTGCACCTTGTTTGTGGATAGGTATATTGTGCTGATTTTGTACGATTGAAGAATATAAGATTTTAAAATGTTGTTGAAAAAGCGGATAATTCTGATTTTCAGTGATTCAGCGACGTGTCGTATCACGTGGCGTGTGACCCTTTAAGCTATTTAGTGCCGATGAGAACTCTAGGAAGTTTATATCCTGTTCCATGAACGCTTTAGTTTTGTGTGGGGGAGATAAAAAGTTTTGCGTATTTAGATTATTTTTTTCTTCAATGAAAAGGTTGGAGAATTGGGAGTTTTCTGAACGGAGTGACCAATAGCTTGCGAAGGCTTCAGAGATATCTTCGGAGCTGGTGAGCAAGTCGCTACTGCTGTTGTCCTTGATAGCGTGTATTTGTGTAGCATTGTGAAGACCACAGAGCTTTTTTATATTACTCCAAATTGCTTCCGGTTTGGACTGAGGAGAGATTGTCGAAGTCAATTTAAATAGGCTGTTTGCTTTACTCAATTTTAATTCCCTTCTGAATTTTGCGTTCATATTTTTCGGGAAAATTTCGATGGTGATTGGGAAGTGATCGCTTCCTTGGAGGGAGTCACTGATTTTGAAGTCGCAGTATGCTTTAAGTTCAGGTGAACAGAATGCCAAGTCAATATGTGTAAAGGTCCTATGTGTTGAGAAATGCGTGGGTTGTCCGTTGTTAAGGATAATGAAGTTGTTATCCAGAATGAATTTTCCTAATATTCTTCCCTTCAGATTAATTTTTGGGGATCCTCAGCTGGTATTCCAGCTGTTGAAGTCTCCTGTAATTCGAATGGAGATCTATTTGGTTGAATTTCTTGTTACGAGAAATATAGGATGCTATTATATTAAATTTTTTTACAGACTGAATTTCCAATGCAATGGAATCAACTGTGCTCTGAAGAGGGATGGATTTGTGCTGTATAGATTTGTGAATTAAGATTGCCGCGCCGCCATCCGGGCTGTGCGAGGCTGTGTAGTAAATATTGTAGTTAACAGGAATTGGGATTGGTTGGGTGTACGTTATGTGGGTTTCTTGAAGTGAAATGATTTTGGGAGTAAAGCGTTTAATCAGGACTTGCAGTTCGTTGTAATTGTTCAGGTATCCATTCATGTTCCATTGTAAAAGTTTTAGGGTCATTATGATTGTTACTGTGTTGTTTTAGTTTCAATTGAGGCAAGGGATTTAAGTTTAGATCTGGTGATAATTGTGCTCTGATCATTTTTAAAAAGCCTTTTGGTTCTATTTGTTGTGTTAAGCGGAAGGATTTTTGCCGGTTTTTTAGCAGTGTGGGAAGTGCAGGGAGTTTCCTGGCTGGATGACATATGTAGGTTCGTCTGGGTCTGGGTCGAGGTTCCTGGATGACGGTGTTTCAAATTCATTTGGGGCATAGCTTATTGTTTTCCTTGTTGACGTTTGGTTTGAGTTGGCTAGATTGGATTTGGCTGCTGAGGAGTAGAGAGATCCATCGTGGTGTCTTCTGTTGTAAATGGACCAGGCTGTCCTATTGTCAACTTTTTGTAGGGTCTTAATGGCCTGGACTTCCTTGTTTGACAGGAAGACAGAGCAGTCCTTGTTGCGGGCATGGTGGCCAGATGTTGGGAGTTTTTTAAGGGAGCAATTTATGCAATTCGGCTTGTTTTGGCAAATTTCTGAGGTCTCATAGTTAACGTGGGCATCGTGGGCAGACCAAATCGTAAATAATCAATTTTTCGAGACCTAAATATATTTATATTACATTTCTATTCTTTTAAAGTGTTTTCTAAAATTCAATCATCCAAATCCAATCAAGAAAAATACAAAATTTATAAATGACCTTAAAATCGCCTCAGTTTTTAGTGGAACCCGCTGTACAAATCTTTATAAGTGCGGGTTCTACGGCATATTGGCAGGCCGAGTCGTGGAACCCGCTGTAAAAATTAAAATATTTGATACCGGGTTCCACGATAAACGGCTGGCAGATGAGAGAGAGAAAGAGAGAATTCTATTTTTAGAACGTAACGTTTTTGGAACAATAAAAGTTTGAAACGTTTAAATCCAATCCGTCCCCCTTTTCTCACAATTCTACAATATTTTTCAACGTTCGAGTTTCGCTATGGCGATCTCTTTGATATATGGTACAAAAACAATCGTGAAATAGCATGTGTATCAGAATGGATTTTGAAAAAAATGGCGTTTATCAGGTGGATGATGATAAAAAAGTAGAAATAAATAAAAAAAAATAAGTAATTTTTACCTCTATAAAAAATATCTTAAAAAATTTAATTTAAATTTAATTTAATTTAATTAATTATATGGTAGAACGTTTTAAGTCAAGGCACGATGCATTTTTATCGTCTGAAATATCATTTACATTAAATATCTGTAAGACACCACAACGACCTGGACGCCCAACCTTGTCTTATACGAATGCAGGGCCAAGATTAAAAAGAAAATTGGCTTCTGAGCTTGCTAATGAAAAGGAAAACAACACAAATCTTGTTCAAGCTGCAGCAGTTTCAGCTAAGAGAAAAAAAATTTGAATGTGGCGTTGGTCCTAAAAAAAACGTTTACGATACCTGAAAGCACAACGGAATTGAGGAAACAATTTGAAATTCTAAATGCTAAACAAGATTTGGAATTAAATGGGTCTTAGAATAAGCATGCCAAAACAGAACGGCAGCGGCAACAGCAATGATGGCGATACAGCACGAAGAGCTTTTGCAAAAAGTAAAGAACTTTCATCTATGTATGACCTGCTTTGACGAACAAATTTTAAATAATATTCACAAGCTTTCATAAGCTCTGAAAAATTTCGGACTTTTTGTGAGAAAACGTTGAACTTATATATGAGTACATACCCGTGGTACCCAATGTCAAAGTACCAAAGACCCAAAGTATTAGTCCATGGGTTTCAAATAAATAACTCAACTTTGGTTCCACTTGGTTGCTTGGCCGAAAATGCATCAGAAGCACGTAAAAAAATTTACAAAAAAGACAGGTTTTCACACGCAAGAAAAAATAGTCGAATCAATACTACGAATGACGATTTCCACAGGGCGATAGATTCATCGGATCCCTTACTGTCAAGTTTTTGTTTAAACGAAAGAGAAAGAAAAAATATAAAAAAAACCTCTTCCCAAAGAAGTATTAAGTCTTCTGGAGTTGCCATCTACTGAAAGCCAAAATATATTTAAAAAAGAGTTAAATTCTGATTCCGATTCTGATGCTGATGAGGACCTAAACGATCAATGCTCTTTAGAATTAGAAGAAGACGATGAAGTTTAAGGACAAAATCAAATATAATAAATTAATCTATCATTGTCTGAATTTAAAGTCACATTTTTACTAATACTAAGAAACTAATACTAATACTAAGTATGGGAGGCAAGAGAGGGTGTGGTCGCACAGGCTCAAAAATTTATTTACATAATAATCTTCCTTAAAATACAAAATGTGCAAAGTTTGAAGTCTGGAACTAAATTTTTTGAGTTTATGGCAAAAAAATCGTCTTTTGGACCACACAGCAGTGTGAGCAAAGAGATCAGAAATATCTTTATGTTTTCAATATGTAATTTATTTTCTAATTCATTGACTGTTTGGAATTTGGAATAAACCTCAATAAGTTATCCAATTTTTATATCTCCGTAAAATATATAAATAAGAAGCTTTTTACATTCATTAGCTGATATTGATGCTTCGCCAATCGGAATTTCTACGGGATGTCTGCAATATTTATTTTGGTTGTAAACTATGCAATTTTTTTAATATTCTTTTAGTTTTTTAAATAATATTTGCCAGTAATAAATATTACTATTATCTAGACTTTAAAATCTAGAAATTATTTTGTAATTTTTGTCTTGTTCTCTATAGGCGCCATAATAAGTTTCTTCAATAATAATAATCTTCCTTATGTTCCTCTTTTTCTACGTCTTATACAAAAATTCTTTTTAATAGGAATTTGTTTCCGAAATTTTCTTTTAGTGGTCTTTGCAATATGTAAAGGTTTTGCAGAGTAAAGTGCAAGAATATATTTGGTGGGATATATTCTTTTGGGATCGTTATTAAATTTTCCAGAGTGTCATACTCAATAATGTCATATTTTATTAAAAATATTTATTGATTCTTGGACTTTAAATCTGCCAGTAGCTAATAAAAGTTAAATTTTAAATTGGTTAAGTGGTTTATTAGTTTCTTCGTTTACATTTTCAAATCTACTTTCTGCAGAATGAATTGTGTTTTTATCCGACCTAGCCTCTAATATATCTGTGTCTAACAAATTGTTGATCTGGACCCAGGATAAAGCATCCGCTAGAACATTAGTTTACCGGGTTTGAATTTAATTATTGAGTTAAAACTTTGTATGAATTAATATCAACTTTTCATATCTATATTTGGTTTTTTGGCAGCTATTTAGTACGCTAATGGCTAATGGCAAAGTGAATTTTTGTTCGTAGTACGCCATGTAAGTAATTTCTAAGGTTTTTTAATTGCCAATAAATCCTTTTTGTTTGTGGCGTAAGCTTGTTTTGTTTTATTCAAAGTTTTTGATATAAAGGTAGGCTTGTAAAACTGCTCCCGGTGAAATATTTGAAGCGTCTGGTGTAAGAATGAATTTTTTACTATAATCTGTTTATACCAATTGAATTAGATCTGCTAGGTTTTGCTAATGATTATAAAGTACATAGATGGGACATCAGGGCCCAAAATGGTCAACATTTTTCGTCGAGCTTGTTGGTGAGGGGGGAACGCACATACATTCGATTCTATTTTTAGAGCTCTTAACATGTATGCATAAAAAAATGTGAGCACTAACCTGTAAATACAATTCCAAGGGAGTCCGTCCGTCATTTTGTCATCCGACACGTCAGTCAGTATTTTCCCCATTCCGCCAATTTCTTTTTTTTTTTTTACAACAATAGTAATAGAATGAAATTAAAAATAATCATAATAAAGTAATTATAAAAATTAAAAAAAAAATAAAAGTAAATATAAAAAATAATCATAAAACTGCAACTTTTTAAAATTTAAACAACCGCCCACTAATAAAATCGAACCCAGGACCCCAAGGATAAGGATCGCGTGCTTTCCATCTAGGCTGTCCTCTAAGTTGATCTAACGATACTTAAAGTTGGTATTAAGGTAAACACAAAAATCCATAGTAAAATCCGAGCTGAAGAGTAAAGATAGTAGAAGACACTGCAGTGATCGCGCGTCATGTCATTATCTGATTGACGGTACCTTGATACCGCACCTACTTTTCTAAAAGAAGACTGTTGTTTTGTGTCATGCGGAGTTGCCTTAAACGGCTCCCCACATGCGTAGGTCCGAAGAAAGGGGTACTTCAAAGGCCTTGGCTGTGACAAACGGAACATTTTATTCTATAAAATTCATAAATTAGTTAACAATTCAAATATAACTCTTCTTCTCATCGCAGCGTGCCCTCCTACAATTAACAAAACAATGAGAGGCACTTTTCGGCGGCATTCACATTACCGCTATTAGTAGGACCGTAATTCAAGATCCGATAACTTAAAATACTACATTTCCTAATAATACTGACTTAACTATCGATAAAAATGTTTTGACCGTCGACATCCCCGACCCCGTGAAGACCCGCTTCACTCAAATCTAAAACTGAAAGTTTAGAGACGGGCCGCAACATGGACAATGTTAGATAGTCCATACGCGTCTGACGACTCCATCAGCTCCGCTGTAGACCTCCTTCACGATGCCCTTGCGCCGTCGCTTGCTGCGACCGGTAGCGCGAGCTTTACATCAAAGCTTTCCATCTCGATGTAGTCCTCCACCATCTTTTCCATCGTATCATCCACTGACACGGCTAGAAGGCAGGACCTCGGTGACGGCGTAGTTGATTGTCCACTTACGTGCCCAAACACAACCCATCCAAGCTCGGTTGCGGCCGCAAACGGTCCCTCTCTGGCAAACCGCCTCGTCCTAAGTGGCAATCCCAAATGTCCATGGTCCAGTCCGATGAGCAACTTCGGCACCACGTTGCTGTTGGGGTTCATCGGCAGTCGCGAATCCTTATGAACGCTCCGGCAGACTCAGGCTCGAAACGGCGTACACGTTCCTCAACGGGTGACGAGTGGGCTTCCCAGCTCCACTGATCTCCAGGCTCACCACGTTGGAAGGCTCCCTGCTGGCTCTTCCTTCAAACCATTGGATGTTCAGTTGTCGACGTTCGCCTCGTACTCCCAGATCCCTCCGTAGCTCATCGTCGATCATCGTGACGGAGGATCCTTCATCTAACAGCGCGTATGTGTCCACCTGGCGACCAGCTCCGTACAGCGTTACTGGCAGTATACAGACCAAAAGTCGGCCTCCTTCGACGCCAATACTTAAGTTTCTCTGCATGGGCGCCTCCGATGGATGTTCGCGTAATCCTGTAGCCACGCGCTGAAGTGCGCTACAGTAAGAAAGGGCTGTTTCCCAGTTGTTGCTCCGCCTTCGCCGACTGCAAGAATGCCGTGAGGTTACTCACTCTGGTTGCGAAGGGGACGATCCTCGCCAGTTGCTGCTCCGTAATCGGCGGCACCTCTCGCACGCTGTTCAGCTGGCGGCGTATAAGCTGCTCCAGTCGGCCAAACCTAAAGCGCAGCTGCTCCATCACGGCTCTGACGTTTGCAGGGTGAATCAGCAGCGACTTCACTGTCTCGCGTGCTTCATCCTTCAGCGCCTTCAACAGCCTCTGTTTGTTTTCCAGGTCCGTGCAGTTGTACGCTTGGGTCGTCTCCACAAACGCACAATTAAAGATCCACAATCCTCGGGTAGGCTCACCACGTTAGTAGGCTCCCTGCTGGCTCTTTCTTCAAACCATTGGATGTTCAGTTGTCGACGTTCGCTTCGTACTCCCAGATCCCTCCGTAGCTCATCGTCGATCATCGTGACGGAGGATCCTTCATCTAACAGCGCGTATGTGTCCACCTGGCGACCAGCTCCGTACAGCGTTACTGGCAGTATACAGAACAAAAGTCGGCCTCCTTCGACGTCTATACTTAAGTTTCTCTGCATGGGCGCCTCCGCTGGCTGCGTTGCCCTTCTCTCCAGGCTGTTTCTGCGGACAGCCGACTCCTGGGTCCTCTCGTGGTCCCTGTAACCACCTCGTGGCGAAGACCTCCTTTCCGGGCTGCGTCTGGAAACTGGTGACATCTGGTTTCCTCCGTTGTGGCGCCTAAAGCCACCTCGCTGCTCCGGCCGTCTTCGCCCTTCGTCCTCTTCATGTAGCAGACGGTGATGCAATCTGCGGCATCCGTTGAACTGGCACTCGCCATTCACATCGCAGGATCTCGCCGCATGCCCACTCCGTAAGCATGTGAAGCAGAGCCGATGCCTCTTCACCATGATCCATCTGCCCGGTGGCGAAGCTCTAATGAATTCCCTGCAGCTCGTCGTAGCATGTTGCCCTCCACAAATTGAGCAACCTTCGGGATGACCATCCCGCTGCTCGTATCCGTTCTGGTCGACGCTCGCGTGTAGAACTCGACGCCTCGGCTCCTTTCCATCGAAGTCCAAAATCGTACACACGATGTTCGCGTAATCCTGTATCTACGCGCTGAAGTGCGCTACAGTGAGAAAGCGCTGTTTCCCAGTTGTTGCTCCGCCTTCGCCGACTGCAAGAAGGCCTTGAGGTTACTCACTCTGGTTGCGAAGGGGACGATCCTCGCCAGTTGCTGCTCCGTAATCGGCGGCACCTCTCGCACGCTGTTTAGCTGGCTGCGTATAAGCTGCTCTGGTCGGCCAAAACTAAAGCGCAGCTGCTCCATCACGGCTCCTTCAACAGCCTCTGGTTGTTTTCCAGGTCCGTGCAGTTGTACGCTTGGGTCGTCTCCACAAACGCACAATTAAAGATGGGCCAATCCTCGGGTTGGCCTCCAAATATAGGCAAGCCCGGGAGCCTCCTTGGCCCATTCGCTCCTTGGGCTCCATTCGCCGTCATCCATGCGTAGGATCCAACGAATGGTGATGCAGTTGCTACGTTGTGGATGCTCCCGCCCGGTAGCACGAATCCATGCGCTGTCTGCGCATCATTTGTAGCACACAGTGGATTGCTAGTCGTTAGCAACGGTGGTCCACTCCAAGATGGCGGCAGCGTGTAAGTAAATATAAGTGTGTTTGTATGATAATGTTGTTGTTGGTTATCCCTCGCCGCAGTCGGTGATACCGTAGATGTGGAGATATGTTGTTAGGTGAATACCCCTGGCGGTTGCCGGGGGGTGTTGCTACTTCTTGTAGATAGTGGTTGAGATCCCTGGCGGTTGCCGAGGGGAGATCCGTTCTGTGACGGGAGTTATGATGGGAGCACTTGCCCCGTAGTCACGGCCCTTAAGGCGTGGGGACCAATTCAACAAATGAATTTACAAATTAACGGCAGTGCCGGAGATTGGTTTTATGGTGCCCTTTATTGTATGAGACTCTGACACAAACTGAAACTTAAAGCTAACAAAAAGTATTTCATAGCGGCCACGCTAATGTGCAGTGCTTGCCGCTATGTATGGGAATCCTGCCAGACGCTGTGTCAGCAGTTTGGCCAGAGCGAACTCTTAAATAATCGGACACTGCCGCTGCTGGGTTAACTTCAGTTAACTTGTATGCCCCACTGGTCGCACCGAAACTGCTATATGGGACCGGCCCGACCCCGTTACTTTGGGCCTCACCGTTCGATGTGGCGGTTAATGTCGCGGCTAATGGCGGTCGCGCCGACGCTCCACTGTTGGCGTCATTTGCGCTTGGGCCAACTGCGATTGGCGGTGCTCGTTGTGTCCAAGGCTTTGACGCCGTAATCCTCTCCATTAAGTACGCCGAGTGACTGGCCCACTTCCGGCTCTAAGCTCGCAGCTGTGACAGCAGTACTCTTTGGTTGGGACGCTACTGTAGTCGCCGTAGTGGCTGGGCGAGAAATGGCCGCCGCCGTGGTTATGTTCATCCGCGGCCGGTTTTCTGCTGCACTACTCGCTGGCTGCTGATCCGCTCGCGTTGTAACTCCTGGGGGGAATGCTGCATCTCGACATATCCAAATGATTATGGTCCAAATATGGCGCTGCCCCGCGCTCCAAAATGGCGGACCTGTGCCGTCTGGCCGCTGCCGCTGATGCTTGGCGCTCCTTGCGCCTCCTGACCGCTGGTGCTTGGCGCTCCTTGCGCCTCCTGACCTGACGCTGGCTGCGTCTCCTGAACTGACGCTGGCTGCGTCTCCGTGTCGCTGGCTGCGACTCCTCTGCTGGTACGGGAAATGCGCTCCTGGCAACTCTCTAGCTGGTCGTCTAGCCGTCCTCCAGCGCATGTTGCCCTTGCCGTCTCCCTAGGACTGCGAATAAAAGCTGTTGTTTTGTGTCATGCGGAGTTGCCTTAAACGGGTCCCCACACGCGTAGGTCCGAAGAAAGGGGTACTTCAAAGGCCTTGGCTGTGGCAAACGGAACGTTTTATTCTATAAAATTCATAAATTAGATTACAATTCAAATATAACTCTTCTTCTTATCGCAGTGTGCCCTCCTACAATCAATAAAACAATGAGAGGCACTTTTCGGCGGCATTCACATTACCGCTATTAGTAGGACCGTAATTCAAGATCCGATAACTTAAAATACTACATTTCCTAATAATACTGACTTAACTATCGATAACAATGTTTTGACCGTCGACAAAGACTATGGCTTCGTATTAGAGCAGTGGTGGGCAAACTCTCATTTTACATAGCACGCGAGTATATGGTAGGAAATTCTGTCGGAGCGCTGCCGGCACACTGACAGTGTGAGCATTCTCAATTTTTTTTAGAAGCTCTCTCATTTGCTCTAATTTTGACTCATTTGACAGCCAAAACTTAAAAATCAAAATGTTTCCACTGAGAAAAATTTTCTCACAAATTGGGTTGAAAAAGTTTTCTCCATAAAAAATAAAGATAGGGAAGCGTAGTTTTTCATTTGTTTAAGAACTGTTGCTAGCAAAGCTTTCTTCAAAATAAAATACACTATTTTAGTTCCCATTCAAACTTTTAAATAACGAAAAATTAAATAAAAAAAAAGTTTTTTTTCGCTCAGTGAATTCTCTGCTCTCATTGTTTTTCTCTGCTACGCACACACTCAAATTTTAAACATGTGATAGTTTTGCCCACCACTGTATTAGAGGTAGAGAGTTCGTATTTTGCATGAGTGCTATTTTTGGCAAAATAAGACGACCCACCAAATTTCATAACGATCGGTCGACTATATCTTATAGCTGCCATATAACTGAACGATCGGAAATGGTATTTGGTAAAAATACCAACTTTGGTGTTCTTGAAGATAGAAGCTTGGCACTTTTTTTTACATTTCTTATCGTAATATTGGTCATGTTATGATATTCTCATAAGGATCGGCCAACTTTATACGATTTCTCCGATGTATATCCGGTTTTAACTGCAAGGAAATATCAATTTCGGCTCCGCCCGAAGTTAGCCTTCTTTTCTTGGTTTTTTATTGTTTTATAGTTTCTATACTGAGATAAACAAATCTCATCTAACAGTACGATTTTCCTTATAGGGGTATTATTATCAGGCGAACCTTGCTTTTGCGGACGAAATAAGTAAGTGGGACAGATCATTTTGTGTTTGTATGACATCGAATTAAATCATTTCAATTGAAGTGATTGCTAACAGTTACAAACAAACAAATTTAGTGAGTTTCGTCAAAAAAATAATATTTTTAAAGTTTTAATTAACTTTTGTTGTTTAGATATGTCAACTTTTACTCATTTGAGCGATGTAGAGCGGGGAAGAATATTGGCACTCCGAGAAATTACTGAACAATTTGGGAAAGGTAAGCGGACGTTGGAAAATCTTTTTTGAAAATTTCGTTGAAAAACGATTTCTACCCTGGAAATCGTGGTAGAAAACCCCATTCTGGGCGCCCACCCTTATTAGACGAGCGGGACAAGAGACGAATAAAATTTTTGGCAGTTAGTGAAAACATCAGTGCATCCCAAATACAATGTAATTTTTCTCTGCCAGTATCAACTCGACGAGTCTCACAAATATTAAAAGGATCTGAAATATTTCATATGAAAATAAAACTGCTTAAACCTGCATTTTATATAGTTAGCCGATCCTTATGAGAATATCATAATTCAACCAATTTATTAAAGTAAAAAATCTATAAAAAAGTCCCAAGCTTCTACTGCAAAAATACAAATGTTGGTATTTTTACCAAATACCATTTGACCATTTCCCTAATACATGAAATTTGGTAGATCAGTTCAACTGACCAAGCATAGAGTCTGTACTAGAGGTCTGCAGGAATACATTCTTATTGCCTCAGCCATAGAATACATCCGAATGGAATAGAATGAATGAGTGCAAGAGACACAACGAATTGAGTGAGAGGGAGTGGCAGAGCATTCTATCTCTTGCTTTGAAACCGAGTGAGTTGGGGTGGGAAGTAAACAGAGTGCTTTTGGAATGAGGAATGCAGCCGAATGTCTCGAAATATTATTTTCTTAGTGTTTTTTGTTTAGTTTTCTTAAGTTTTTTCAATTTAAATTATTTTACAAAATTTTGTTAGCGCCAAAATTGTGCTGAAAAACTATTTATTAATAAATATTAAAAAATATTTTTACATTCTTATAAGTAAAATATGTATAATAAAAAATATAACACAATAATGAATATTTCTGTAAAAAAAACAATGACTTGCTTTCACTTTTGAACTATTTTATTATCAGCGTCTAAAAAAACAGGCAAATATGCATAGTTGTATCGTACATTCTAGAATGCATTCGAAAAAATTCGAATGCGAACTGTAACTCTAACTCATTCAATTGGGTTTTCATCCCAGGAATGTTGTGCGAGTTGTAACGTCGGCGATAGTGCGAACGGGTTGGCAGCCTGGGGGGGGTGCGGTGTTTCAGCCTTTCTGGCAGCCCGATCGCGTAATAGGACCCTATTCAGCGTTTCGTGGAGGGTCTGATCGATCTGGTAACGCGCTCAAAGCTAAGGTTGGGAAACCGCGTGGGAGCGGCGTTCTTTTAGAATTTAACCACGAAACAAACAAGTTCGGGCAAACTAGGAGAAGCATCCGGAAATTTTCGAGCAACTGCAGCGTAGATTTACCCGCTGAGGAACCATCGTGCTGGTGCAGGACCAGCAGGCATACAGAATTTGGCAATTTGGCGGTGTATGTACTGCTCGGTCAAGGCAGGGCGTGATCGTAGAAGCTAGGTGAGTTTTAAGACTGGTCATGGTTATGCGAGCCTGACGTAGGTGTTTTCGTTTAGCTAGGTCAGGGGTACCAGCGTGCGAGCTAGACCCCTGGTGGCAGAGAGGCGTAGGGCGAGCAACGCTTGGCCAGAAGAAGAAGAGTAGAGCGGGTCACAGTTGCGGCGCGAATCTCTCAGTCAGGCCGCCCACGAGGCGGGGCTGAGGGGAGTCATCCAAAACCAAGTAGGAGCTGGAAATACAGTGAGGCTCGACCCGAGTGGAAGCAGTTGGAGCGTTCGCGACGCTTTAAGGGGCGCTCCGCCAGAAATTCGGATAGGGTTCGGCCCTAACCTCACAGGAGTCGTCGTGGAGTAAACGCCATCCTGGAGTAGTGGAGGAGGACGGAGTGCTGGCGGCGCTTATAAGCGGCACCCCGTCGATTACAGGAGCAGCCGTGTAACCGGCGCCCTCCTGGAGGAGTAAAGACAAGGACGGAGTGCTGGCGGCGCTGTTAAGGAGTACGCCGTCGAACGGAGGAGTCGCCGCGAGATAGGCGAATTCCTATAGGAGCAGTAGCGGGAGTAGAGCGCTGGCTTCGCTTTAAAGGAGCGTTCCGTTATTCGGAGGAGCAGGCGTGGACTAGCCTTCATCCATAGGATAGGAAGCAGGGACAGGGCGCTTGCGGCGCTTTCAAGAGGCGCTTTATTGATCGAGGGAGTGGAGAGATTCGTCCGGCTGATGGCCTAACGGTGTCGAGAGCGGAAGAGAGGAAATAGTGTCCGGAGATTTCAGCTAGAGCACTGCTGCTGGCTGCATGTTTTGTTGTTGGCATTATTGACGGGTTAGGCAAAGGCCCTCCCGAATCGTATATTATCTTTTCCAGCCTCGAGTGGTGGAAGCGCTTCAACGACTCGTCGCGGATACGAAAAGTGAGTAATCCTTTTTCTTTGCCAAGCCAGCTGAAGTGATGCGGAATTCTCCGATCATTATTTTTTTTTGTTTTCCGAGTTCCAGCCCAAGAGGCTTCACCGGTTAGACGATCAACCACTCGCGTGATCCTTATAGTAGCGCTCTCTTAGCAACCAAAAATACGATGTCATGTTATTGATCGCGAGTCCGCAAATCCTGCCAAATTGAATAAACATTTAAGTTCGCAAATCTTTAGCAATAAGATATTATTAAGCATAGTCGGAAAGATCATATATTGAAGTATTGGTATAGTTGGAAAGCTAGGATAAGGACGTTATCTAGAATTTTAAGGTCTTTTGTTAAGGAATAAAACAATGAAGTTTATAATGGAGTAAGAAAACATCTTTCGCCTCGTTTGGGTCGCCACCGCCCTGCCGCCAACCTATGCCATGTACCTTCTTAGGGATCTCCGAAGGATCCTAATATGCTCTGTTCTGAGGAGCTCAGGTTTGACCCACGCTGTTCGTGAGGTCGTGCACGCATCATTATCGATTTAATTTATGATTCCCGAGGCAGCATCGAGGGGAGAGAAGGGGGTGTTTCAGAACCCACCCACTAGCTGGCGAGATCTGGCCGGACACAGCGTGCAACCCTTTCCTCTCGTCCGATATATCCAGAGATGCCACCTCACTGTTCGTTACAGTTATAATTATCTTAATCATAAATTTATCTGGCGCCCAACTAAGTGGCCATGTTTTTAGCGTGGTTAGACGCAGCCATGTTTTGCGGACAAGTTTTTTCGGCTGGTTGCAGTAGCATGGCAGTAACCAGACCAAAACCCTCAGCAGTGGCGGGGGTACCGCTCGGAATTCTACACTCAGAGGAGAGAGTAGACCACAGTGCCTCGCAACCACAGCGATACTTTCGAGTAGAGTTTAGCAGGACGGATTCTCGCAGGACTTCAGCAAGGGATAGGACCCAGCTGACCACGAGTTTCGGATAGCAGGCTGCTACAATGACGAAGGGACGGGAGAGAAAGTGCCACAGTCGTTTGGAACAGCAGTATCAGTTAGCGGACTGAGATCTGACCAAGCCTGTAAATTGGCAGCAAAATCCCGTCATCCCCTAGGAGAGCAAAAGGACGCTCGGAGTTCATTCGTAACAGGCACGAAATGACCACGTCCAAAGGGTTTCAGCTTATAGATCGCAGGCCTGGGAGTTAGCAGGACGGGCGGCAAAGAGCTGGAAAGGGGAGTTTTCTACGAGCGGAATTCCAGAACGGATTTAGGTGAGAAGCAATGGCGAAAAGAAGAAGAACGTTAGGCAGCGTGCATGGCGGTAGGCAGGCTAAAAACGAAGGCGAAGTTCAGTTTTAGAGTTTCGGTATTTGGGAAGCGAGCATTTTTTAAGGTTAGGCAAGAAAGAAAGAAAGGATGAACCCGGCAGAGGCAGAGAAGGGGGCAGCGACACCTGTGAAGGTGCCCGTCTGCACATTATGTAATAAAGAGATGGCAACCGGCAGAGCCAGAACCAAGTGCGGACACGAGTTCCACAAAGCGTGTATAACAACACACGCCAAATCGAAGGTGTCATGTCCGACGTGCAAAGTAGTGTGTTTCGAGAAAGCACAGGCGGCCAGCGATACGACTGGCGCGAGCACGAGTCAGCTGACTCGCAGAGCAGATTCACCCTGTGGGGCCAGCCAAGCGAGCTCTCAAGCAGAGTCGGTAGGAAGCACAGCGGAGTTGAGTTCGCTTGTGTCCCAATCAATCAGCGCCATGCAGGCGACGCTGCTGGAACAACTGTCAGCGCAAATGGACAGACTGTTCCACCAAAGGGCGCAAGCAGAGAGGGAAGGAGAAGAGAGGACTGGAAGCGACGAGCAGCCTAGTGGGGTCTACGGTGAGGAAAGAGAGACCCGGGATCAGGGCGACTACTTAGGAAAAGGCGTGAGGCAACAGACTGACCACAACTTTGGGTATAGACCAGAGAAAGTGGGACAGATCCTGAATAGTTGGAAGATTCGTTTTAGCGGACATCCCGACGGCATGACCATCGATAATTTCATTTATCGGGTTGAAGCTTTGACGCACCAGACGCTGGAGAGTAACTTTTCAGCACTATGCCGAAATGCGAGTTTGTTATTTGATGGGAAAGCGGGAGAATTTTACTGGCGTTTTCACAAGGTGAATAGAGGAATGAGGTGGAGTGACCTATGCGACGCGCTCAGGAAACACTTTAGGGACGATAGGTCGGATGAGGACATAAGAGAGGCAATAAGAGATCGGAAGCAGCGTGACAGAGAATATTTTGACACGTTTTATGAGGCGGTAGAACAGTTGATGGATGGTCTGAGCATTCCATTAAGCGATGCCACACTAGTGGAGATGGTAAGGAGGAATCTCAGGTCCGAGATCCGCCACGAGCTGTTGAATGTGTCGATACGTTCGATAAGCCACTTACGGGAGATTTGTCGGCGCCGGGAACGATTCTTAGAGGAGGTGCGACGCGACTGCGGCACATCCAAGCCAGGATGGGGGAAGAAGCCGTATGGGGAAGCCCAGAGACGGGAAGACAGAAGCTCACACAGAAGTTACAACAAATCGGTAGCGGAAGTAGGAAGCGACTTGGAATGGGAAGAGGCCCAAGAATTCACAGGTGATGAAGCGGGTGAAGTGGAGGCAGTGGCTCTTATCTGCTGGAATTGCAGGAAAGAGGGTCACAGGTACCACGACTGCGCGGGCAAGCGGAAAGTTTTCTGTTTTGGGTGCGGAGCACCAAATGTCTACAAGCCATCGTGTCCGAAATGCCTAAAGAACGGAAGAGCGGATGCGCCGGATCGTCCATCTCAGCGCGTTCCGTCAGGTGTGAACAAGGACAGGTAGGAAGAGAGCTCAGTGAAGAGTGTAGTAAAGCTAAGGTAGAGAGTAAGAGTAGGTATACTAAAGCTAGAATTCGGAGGAGAGCAGGAAGAGCTACTTACGAACTGGAGGACATGCAAGGGCGAGCGATAGGTACCTATCATGCCAAAGACTTGAAGCAGTAGTTCTCGCCTCCGTGGTTTAGCTAAACAGGATCGTTTGAGACCCTGTTCTAGCTCTTGAGAAGGGGGCATTTTGTAACGTCGGCGATAGTGCGAACGGGTTGGCAGCCTGGGGGGGTGCGGTGTTTCAGCCTTTCTGGCAGCCCGATCGCGTAATAGGACCCTATTCAGCGTTTCGTGGAGGGTCTGATCGATCTGGTAACGCGCTCAAAGCTAAGGTTAGGAAACCGCGTGGGAGCGGCGTTCTTTTAGAATTTAACCACGAAACAAACAAGTTCGGGCAAACTAGGAGAAGCATCCGGAAATTTTCGAGCAACTGCAGCGTAGATTTACCCGCTGAGAAACCATCGTGCTGGTGCAGGACCAGCAGGCATACAGAATTTGGCAATTTGGCGGTGTACGTACTGCTCGGTCAAGGCAGGGCGTGATCGTAGAAGCTAGGTGAGTTTTAAGACTGGTCATGGTTATGCGAGCCTGACGTAGGTGTTTTCGTTTAGCTAGGTCAGGGGTACCAGCGTGCGAGCTAGACCCCTGGTGGCAGAGAGGCGTAGGGCGAGCAACGCTTGGCCAGAAGAAGAAGAGTAGAGCGGGTCACAGTTGCGGCGCGAATCTCTCAGTCAGGCCGCCCACGAGACGGGGCTGAGGGGAGTCATCCAAAACCAAGTAGGAGCTGGAAATACAGTGAGGCTCGACCCGAGTGGAAGCAGTTGGAGCGTTCGCGACGCTTTAAGGGGCGCTCCGCCAGAAATTCGGATAGGGTTCGGCCCTAACCTCACAGGAGTCGTCGTGGAGTAAACGCCATCCTGGAGTAGTGGAGGAGGACGGAGTGCTGGCGGCGCTTATAAGCGGCACCCCGTCGATTACAGGAGCACCCGTGTAACCGGCGCCCTCCTGGAGGAGTAAAGACAAGGACGGAGTGCTGGCGGCGCTGTTAAGGAGTACGCCGTCGAACGGAGGAGTCGCCGCGAGATAGGCGAATTCCTATAGGAGCAGTAGCGGGAGTAGAGCGCTGGCTTCGCTTTAAAGGAGCGTTCCGTTATTCGGAGGAGCAGGCGTGGACTAGCCTTCATCCATAGGATAGGAAGCAGGGACAGGGCGCTTGCGGCGCTTTCAAGAGGCGCTTTATTGATCGAGGGAGTGGAGAGATTCGTCCGGCTGATGGCCTAACGGTGTCGAGAGCGGAAGAGAGGAAATAGTGTCCGGAGATTTCAGCTAGAGCACTGCTGCTGGCTGCATGTTTTGTTGTTGGCATTATTGACGGGTTAGGCAAAGGCCCTCCCGAATCGTATATTATCTTTTCCAGCCTCGAGTGGTGGAAGCGCTTCAACGACTCGTCGCGGATACGAAAAGTGAGTAATCCTTTTTCTTTGCCAAGCCAGCTGAAGTGATGCGGAATTCTCCAATCATTATTTTTTTGTGTTTCCGAGTTCCAGCCCAAGAGGCTTCACCGGTTAGACGATCAACCACTCGCGTGATCCTTATAGTAGCGCTCTCTTAGCAACCAAAAATACGATGTCATGTTATTGATCGCGAGTCCGCAAATCCTGCCAAATTGAATAAACATTTAAGTTCGCAAATCTTTAGCAATAAGATATTATTAAGCATAGTCGGAAAGATCATATATTGAAGTATTGGTATAGTTGGAAAGCTAGGATAAGGATGTTATCAAGAATTTTAAGGTCTTTTGTTAAGGAATAAAACAATGAAGTTTATAATGGAGTAAGAAAACATCTTTCGCCTCGTTTGGGTCGCCACCGCCCTGCCGCCAACCTATGCCATGTACCTTCTTAGGGATCTCCGAAGGATCCTAATATGCTCTGTTCTGAGGAGCTCAGGTTTGACCCACGCTGTTCGTGAGGTCGTGCACGCATCATTATCGATTTAATTTATGATTCCCGAGGCAGCATCGAGGGGAGAGAAGGGGGTGTTTCAGAACCCACCCACTAGCTGGCGAGATCTGGCCGGACACAGCGTGCAACCCTTTCCTCTCGTCCGATATATCCAGAGATGCCACCTCACTGTTCGTTACAGAGTCAGACCTATACAGTCGCACTCAATCATTCATTAATTTTCGTCTCAGCATTCTATCTCACTCAATTCATTTTCAAAGTTGTGCATTTGAATGTCGTTTTTTAGCTATTCATGCAGACCTCTAGTCTGTACGAAGTTTCAACTTTCTATCTACAAAAGTTCGAAAAAAATTAAATTTAAAATTTTTTTTAACAAAAAAGATGTAATATTTTTACACTAGAAACTGTAATATTTGCATTTTATTCGTGTTTACTTGGCGCCATTTTTTGGTTTAAACTGTTACAACTTAGCGCTCCGGAGTAACAGTATGTAAAAGAAATAAGCGCTATGGAAGGGCACATACACTGTTGCTCCTGAGCGCTCGCCAGATTGCACTGACTTCTTTTGGGAAAAGCATTATAACTTTAATAATCTAGATAATTTTTTAATGAAATTAGTCTCGTTTCATTCAGGACTAATGAGAAAATATTTATATGTGTCATAAATGACAGAATTTGTATAATTTGTAACAAAAAAATATCGGCCATATCCGAAAAACACGAATATATGCGAAAATTTCAGTTTCCTGTGTAAAAAACTTGTGGTTTTTTTTCAAAAGCTACAACCCAAAACTATTAGAAAACGTTAAAATTTTTTAAATCGGTTTATAATTACGGTTACAGTTTTATGACTAGGTTGGCGAAAGCATTCCCGGAATATTATTCCTTTCCAGCCTCGAGCGCTTCAACCAGCTCGTCGCGGATGAAAGGGGTGAGTGAGTAGTTCTGTATTCCGGAAAATTCCGGTCATTGATCTACCGCATCGTCCGATTCCAGGCCCAAGGGGATCCACCAAGTGAACCATATGAAATGAAGTAATATTCGATAATTCCCTAATTTAAGCTAGCTTTAAGAATTATAACATTGGAGTTTCTCGCGTCCGCGCTACTGTCTTAAGTTTCTCATTTTCATTTCTTTAACCTAGCATCCTAGCAACCTAGCACCTAGCATTAGTAGAAACATAAGTCGAGACAGAAAACTGAATTTTTAGCGAAATAAGGGGAAGTAGGGATGGGGATGTAGTAGACATTTAAGAACACACTCGCTTAATTCCCCGCCGCCTTGCCGCTGAACCACACCCACCTTTACCGATCTCGGGGATCTTGAGGATCCAGATAAAATCTGTTCTGAGGGGACTATGTTAGGCCTTCGCAGTTCGAGAGGCCGCGCACGCTTTCTATTAGTGATATAATTTATGATCTTTAAGGTAAGCATCAGGGAGAGAGGGGGGGCCCTATGAGACTTACCCATTGGCCGACGAGACCTAGCTAGCAACCGCGTGCAACCCCCTTTTTCACCCGATGGTCCAGAGATGCCACCTCTTGAATTTCACTGTCCGTTACATATCCCAGGGGCATATGAAATTTCTATGCCACACACACATACAATATAAATGTACGAAACTTTAAGCTCACAGCGTACATTTTATTCCACATATGAAGACTATATAGATATAGAACTCTTATAGTCTTATAGAATTCGCGTAGATCAAGTTTGTGCCAAAATGTTGCCAAAACTGGTTGTAGCGCCAGTTTGTTAATGTTTTTGGTAATTGTTTTTATGCCAAACTGTTCTAATGGATAATCTTCACCTACTATTCCAAAAGCACCCAAAACGAAAAAATTTTAGAGGAGTTGTAGACTTTTTTCTTATTGTCTGCTTGTAGTCTGCTTTCTTATTGAATCGGAAGTATGGCTGTAGGGGGAATAAAGTTGTTGTTTTGCCCAAGCGAAAAAGTATAAAACATAAATTTGTGGGTGGGATCCATACCTTTAAAGTTTGAACTATAGAGGTTAGTTTGATTGTGTATGGAAGAGATGAATACCGGATATTCATCTGGTATGCCAGTCACCGACACCCCCATCCACTTGAGCCGCTGGGGCTCCTTGAGATGCCGCACAGGCAAGAGGTCCTACAAGCGATCTAAGCGAGGTTTGTTAGGTCCGTGAGTTCTTCTGCACCCAAGAATATGAGTCGGCTGCACCCCAGCGCAGGGCAATAGCACAGAAGGTGTGCGACTGTATCTTCCTCTTCTACATCCCCTCAGCTCCTGCAGTAATCATAGTTTGGCACCGCTAGTCTAGCCGCGTGTGCTCCTATTAACCAGTTCCGGAGTTGGATGAAAACCCGTCAAGGGCTTTAAGGGCCGCTTGACTGTCTGAGAAGATACAAATAGTGTCTTGATTGCCAGAAAGTGCTGGAGATCTAATTGCTTCTGCTTGAAACACACTATAGTGGTCGGGGAGTGTGAAGGACTCATTTAAACACAGCCGCTCGCAGTGAAAACCGCCTCCCACCTGGCCATTCAATTTTGAACCGTCTGTGTAAATATGAAGGGAACCGGCTGGTCCCGGGATTTTTGTGGCCTATTCCTCCCTCGTTAGAATAAATACCTTATATTTTAAGGTGGGATGACCAACAGGTGTAGGTCCAATTTAGTATATCCACAGTCGGTTCTTTTCCATAGACCCATCTCGCGTAGCCTAATTGCCGATACCGTGGCTATTTTGGCCCCATTATTAAGGAGTACGCCGTCGAACGGAGGAGTCGCCGCGAGATAGGCGAATTCCTATAGGAGCAGTAGCGGGAGTAGAGCGCTGGCTTCGCTTTAAAGGAGCGTTCCGTTATTCGGAGGAGCAGGCGTGGACTAGCCTTCATCCATAGGATAGGAAGCAGGGACAGGGCGCTTGCGGCGCTTTCAAGAGGCGCTTTATTGATCGAGGGAGTGGAGAGATTCGTCCGGCTGATGGCCTAACGGTGTCGAGAGCGGAAGAGAGGAAATAGTGTCCGGAGATTTCAGCTAGAGCACTGCTGCTGGCTGCATGTTTTGTTGTTGGCATTATTGACGGGTTAGGCAAAGGCCCTCCCGAATCGTATATTATCTTTTCCAGCCTCGAGTGGTGGAAGCGCTTCAACGACTCGTCGCGGATACGAAAAGTGAGTAATCCTTTTTCTTTGCCAAGCCAGCTGAAGTGATGCGGAATTCTCCGATCATTATTTTTTTTGTTTTCCGAGTTCCAGCCCAAGAGGGTTCACCGGTTAGACGATCAACCACTCGCGTGATCCTTATAGTAGCGCTCTCTTAGCAACCAAAAATACGATGTCATGTTATTGATCGCGAGTCCGCAAATCCTGCCAAATTGAATAAACATTTAAGTTCGCAAATCTTTAGCAATAAGATATTATTAAGCATAGTCGGAAAGATCATATATTGAAGTATTGGTATAGTTGGAAAGCTAGGATAAGGAAGTTATCTAGAATTTTAAGGTCTTTTGTTAAGGAATAAAACAATGAAGTTTATAATGGAGTAAGAAAACATCTTTCGCCTCGTTTGGGTCGCCACCGCCCTGCCGCCAACCTATGCCATGTACCTTCTTAGGGATCTCCGAAGGATCCTAATATGCTCTGTTCTGAGGAGCTCAGGTTTGACCCACGCTGTTCGTGAGGTCGTGCACGCATCATTATCGATTTAATTTATGATTCCCGAGGCAGCATCGAGGGGAGAGAAGGGGGTGTTTCAGAACCCACCCACTAGCTGGCGAGATCTGGCCGGACACAGCGTGCAACCCTTTCCTCTCGTCCGATATATCCAGAGATGCCACCTCACTGTTCGTTACAGAGTCAGACCTATACAGTCGCACTCAATCATTCATTAATTTTCGTCTCAGCATTCTATCTCACTCAATTCATTTTCAAAGTTGTGCATTTGAATGTCGTTTTTTAGCTATTCATGCAGACCTCTAGTCTGTACGAAGTTTCAACTTTCTATCTACAAAAGTTCGAAAAAAATTAAATTTAAAATTTTTTTTAACAAAAAAGATGTAATATTTTTACACTAGAAACTGTAATATTTGCATTTTATTCGTGTTTACTTGGCGCCATTTTTTGGTTTAAACTGTTACAACTTAGCGCTCCGGAGTAACAGTATGTAAAAGAAATAAGCGCTATGGAAGGGCACATACACTGTTGCTCCTGAGCGCTCGCCAGATTGCACTGACTTCTTTTGGGAAAAGCATTATAACTTTAATAATCTAGATAATTTTTTAATGAAATTAGTCTCGTTTCATTCAGGACTAATGAGAAAATATTTATATGTGTCATAAATGACAGAATTTGTATAATTTGTAACAAAAAAATATCGGCCATATCCGAAAAACACGAATATATGCGAAAATTTCAGTTTCCTGTGTAAAAAACTTGTGGTTTTTTTTCAAAAGCTACAACCCAAAACTATTAGAAAACGTTAAAATTTTTTAAATCGGTTTATAATTACGGTTACAGTTTTATGACTAGGTTGGCGAAAGCATTCCCGGAATATTATTCCTTTCCAGCCTCGAGCGCTTCAACCAGCTCGTCGCGGATGAAAGGGGTGAGTGAGTAGTTCTGTATTCCGGAAAATTCCGGTCATTGATCTACCGCATCGTCCGATTCCAGGCCCAAGGGGATCCACCAAGTGAACCATATGAAATGAAGTAATATTCGATAATTCCCTAATTTAAGCTAGCTTTAAGAATTATAACATTGGAGTTTCTCGCGTCCGCGCTACTATCTTAAGTTTCTCATTTTCATTTCTTTAACCTAGCATCCTAGCAACCTAGCACCTAGCATTAGTAGAAACATAAGTCGAGACAGAAAACTGAATTTTTAGCGAAATAAGGGGAAGTAGGGATGGGGATGTAGTAGACATTTAAGAACACACTCGCTTAATTCCCCGCCGCCTTGCCGCTGAACCACACCCACCTTTACCGATCTCGGGGATCTTGAGGATCCAGATAAAATCTGTTCTGAGGGGACTATGTTAGGCCTTCGCAGTTCGAGAGGCCGCGCACGCTTTCTATTAGTGATATAATTTATGATCTTTAAGGTAAGCATCAGGGAGAGAGAGGGGGCCCTATGAGACTTACCCATTGGCCGACGAGACCTAGCTAGCAACCGCGTGCAACCCCCTTTTTCACCCGATGGTCCAGAGATGCCACCTCTTGAATTTCACTGTCCGTTACATATCCCAGGGGCATATGAAATTTCTATGCCACACACACATACAATATAAATGTACGAAACTTTAAGCTCACAGCGTACATTTTATTCCACATATGAAGACTATATAGATATAGAACTCTTATAGTCTTATAGAATTCGCGTAGATCCAGTTTGTGCCAAAATGTTGCCAAAACTGGTTGTAGCGCCAGTTTGTTAATGTTTTTGGTAATTGTTTTTATGCCAAACTGTTCTAATGGATAATCTTCACCTACTATTCCAAAAGCACCCAAAACGAAAAAATTTTAGAGGAGTTGTAGACTTTTTTCTTATTGTCTGCTTGTAGTCTGCTTTCTTATTGAATCGGAAGTATGGCTGTAGGGGGAATAAAGTTGTTGTTTTGCCCAAGCGAAAAAGTATAAAACATAAATTTGTGGGTGGGATCCATACCTTTAAAGTTTGAACTATAGAGGTTAGTTTGATTGTGTATGGAAGAGATGAATACCGGATATTCATCTGGTATGCCAGTCACCGACACCCCCATCCACTTGAGCCGCTGGGGCTCCTTGAGATGCCGCACAGGCAAGAGGTCCTACAAGCGATCTAAGCGAGGTTTGTTAGGTCCGTGAGTTCTTCTGCACCCAAGAATATGAGTCGGCTGCGCCCCAGCGCAGGGCAATAGCACAGAAGGTGTGCGACTGTATCTTCCTCTTCTACATCCCCTCAGCTCCTGCAGTAATCATAGTTTGGCACCGCTAGTCTAGCCGCGTGTGCTCCTATTAACCAGTTCCGGAGTTGGATGAAAACCCGTCAAGGGCTTTAAGGGCCGCTTGACTGTCTGAGAAGATACAAATAGTGTCTTGATTGCCAGAAAGTGCTGGAGATCTAATTGCTTCTGCTTGAAACACACTATAGTGGTCGGGGAGTCTGAAGGACTCATTTAAACACAGCCGCTCGCAGTGAAAACCGCCTCCCACCTGGCCATTCAATTTTGAACCGTCTGTGTAAATATGAAGGGAACCGGCTGGTCCCGGGATTTTTGTGGCCTATTCCTCCCTCGTTAGAATAAATACCTTATATTTTAAGGTGGGATGACCAACAGGTGTAGGTCCAATTTAGTATATCCACAGTCGGTTCTTTTCCATAGACCCATCTCGCGTAGCCTAATTGCCGATACCGTGGCTATTTTGGCACCATTATCTCTACAGGTAATAGTTCGAGAACGTAAGCTGCCTGTAATGCAGACCTCCGCCATCCTTTGCGTTTTTCTAAATTTCTTTGGAGTTTTTTAGAGCAGATCACAAGACCACCACCCCGTAGAATAGAATGGGATTTATGACCGCTGTGTACAACCATCTCACTATCTTTGGAGACATTCCTTATCTGAGTCCAATGGCCATGCGGCATGTATAGATCGCAGTCTTCGTCTTGCTTGCTCTATCTATAGTGTTCAATTTCCAGTCCAGTTTCCTGTCTGGCGTAATTCCTACACATTTTGCGTTACCACTGAGGGTAAGTGTTTCCCCAGATAGTTTTGGAAGCCTTAAACTCGGTATTTTGTACTCCCTAGTGAAGAGGACAAGATCGATCTTGAATGAATTTACCTCTAGTCCGTTCCTAACTGTCCATGCTGAGAGAACACTTAGTTTGTCCGTCATGCGGTTGCATAGAGTCTGGGGAATTTTCCAGTGAAAGCAATTGCGACATCATCCCCAAGCACAACCTTCGAGGGATCGTAGTAAGCTATTAACCGTCACATTCCACAGTAAGAAGGATAGTACACCTCCTTGCGGAGAGGCACTCCGTCGTATCTTTGAATAGATTCTCCTCCTAATGTCGCCTTAACAGTCCTGTTTACCAAGATCTGCTTTATAAGGCGTACGTATAGTCTATACGTATAGTCTCGTAGGCATACTAAGTGCCTTTTCGATGAACGTAGTGATCTCGTGGAATGCCATCTCCGTGGATCGGCCCTTCCTATACGCATGCTGTGATCCCGAGATATCATCTGGGTAAATGATAAGATGAATGTGGAGGCTGGTTAGTCTCTGCATTGTCTTGAGGAAGAAGGACGACAGGCTTATAGGTCTGAAGTCCTTAGGGATTCAGTGTGATGGTTTTTCCGCTTGGGTATGAATACGACCTTCACGATGCCTATTCTGAAAATTGCCAAGAAAGCTTTCCTGACCCATGACCTCAGATTGGTTTCGGCTTTGATTAATTGTGTGATGGGAAAATGCCATCTGGGCCTGTGATTTTGAAGGGCTTGAAGCTGTTTAATAGACTTCTGCATGAATGTATCCAAAACGACAAATTAATCACTTATTCTAAAAGTGATCACTCACTTGATTAATGAAATTAATCACTCTTTTTTCAGCACAGTATATTTGGGTGTGAATGAGTAGGGTAGTATTTTTGGTTTTGATTGACAGTTTTCTCACTCATTCCATAGTTGTATAGCTGTTAATGAGTACAGGTAAATTGGTGTGCCGTAGTCAACTCACTGTACAGTGTTTGGTGTTCAGTTGACTTACTGTACAGTGAGAGAATTTTCATGACTGGAACATACACACATAAATATTTCTCGGGTGTATTTATGTCCGATTAAAAAATTTATTAGTATTTTCGTTTTAAATGTATTTATTATAAAATTGTTTTATGTAATTGTGTTGTGTAAAATTTAAATTTAAATTTATTTTAATAATTATTTTATAATTAAATAATAAATAAAGGAACATTAAATAATATAATAATATAACATAAATAATGAAGGAACATTATTTTATTCGCCATGTCTTCAGTGGTGGCAATTTTTAATCGTTTTTCGGAAATTAAATTCTTGGCAACAGATGCCCTTTCCGATGCTGCACTGCTCGCGGGAGCTGCTAATATCTTGCAGCTAATTTGATAAAGCAGCGGAAAACCACCATTGCAGAACATCGAAATCTTCTTTATACCCTTTATTAACATTTTTATGAAGCTCATCCTGAATGTTTGATAAAATGTTGGTGCTTTGAATAGGTTTTGAATAGTCTGCAAATATGTTTTCTATGATTTGTGTAGGTTGAATTAATTTTTCAATGTCAACATTTTGTATTTTTTGAATATTAATCATAATTTTCTTTACGTCTTTAAAAGTTTGTGTTGAACAATCAAGTGCAGTGTTGGATAATTGCTACCCTCCAGCTTTTTGGAGCAAATTTCAAAAGGTGCAAGAAGCTTGACCCTTCCTCTAATATTATTTAAAATTATATCTTGTATTATTGAAATTTCATTTTTTCTACCATTTTTTTCTAAATGCGAGATTTCCATCCAATTTAGGTCAACCGATCTTAAGAGGTTAAATATAGGTTAAATAATATATTCCAACGAGTTGGACCGTAGCTTATCAGGGTGTTTGTTAAGTTCCAGTTTTGTCCAGATGTCTTAAAATACTGAACCTTGCTGCAGCGATTAAAAAAATCCAGCAATTCTGGTATTTCATTCACAAGTTTGCAAATCACATTGTGGATCAAGTGATTTGCACAGTGTATTGTGCTCAGTCCGTTGAATGCTGCTTTCATATTAGCTCCTCGGTCGGTAACAATTACACAGCCACACAAAAAAAAAAAAGTGTCCGGGTTGGGAGATCAGAGTACCCTATCCCCATGTATTTTGGACCGCTGAACACGAATCTGAAGTCCGTTTTGGTCCTGCACGTGTACGTTTCTTCCTAACCTCAAAAAAAGTTTTACATTTTTGGAGGTATGGGACTTTATTTTTAATTTATTGGATTTTCATGAAACTGGGTACCCAGGGGTTTTTGGGGTCGCTGATTACGAATTTGAAGTCAGATTTTCAAAATTCAATATGGCGGACGAATTTTCAAAAAATTCGTGGATTTTCATTTTTGAAAATTCGTCCGCCATATTGAATCCGCCATATTGAATTTGGGAAATCTGACTTTAGATTCGTAATCAGCGACCCCAAAAACCCCTAAGTACCCAGTTTCATGAAAATCCAAAAATTGTTCAAAAATTCGTCCGCCATATTGGATCCGCCATATTGAATTTTGAAAATCTGACTTCAAATTCGTAATCAGCGACCCCAAAAACCCCTGGGTACCCAGTTTCATGAAAATCCAATAAATTAAAAATAAAGTCCCATACCTCCAAAAATGTAAAACTTTTTTTGAGGTTAGGAAGAAACGTACACGTGCAGGACCAAAACGGACTTCAGATTCGTGTTCAGCGGTCCAAAATACATGGGGATAGGGTACTCTGATCTCCCAACCCGGACACTTTTTTTTTTTTGTGTGGCTGTGTTATTGGATCGTCCATCATTAAATCACATCCAAAGTCACGTAAGATTCGCTCTATTTTTTTTTTATTTCATTACCTAAGAAATTCAGATATTTAGAATATATGCATACAAATATATTTTTATTTTTTTATTTTCCAATGTTTTACTTCTTACCGGTACAGGAGGCTCCACCCATTGATTTCACTGCTAGCAGAAATAGTTGTGGGGTGAGGCAATAAAGAGTTAATGTTGACGTTTTCTCCCAGTTTCGCACCGACAGAAATAAAAAACTGTGCCAAGTATTTTAATCCAGAGTCCGAAATGAAATTAAACGGTCGACCATTCTTTATTGTCCACTACGTTGCTGGAATGGAGCACTTCTTTTTGGGTCTGTGGGTACACCAACGACAGGAAGACTGCGCTTTCGCCTATTGGCCATAATGTAGAATTTGTGTTTCACTAAATTTAATGTATTTTTTTTTAAATTTGTAAATGATTTTGCATATGTTGCACACTACTGCATCAGTCGCCATTATGCCGTTTGTATTGACCAGTCTTGAAAATGTGTCTCACACTTTGCTTCGACCACGTGAATCAATTGGCGTAAGCTCACCAGCTTATAATTTGGATTTTAGCGTGGCAGCGTACTCTTTAAAAGACGATTCCGTTGTTTTGTCCAGTGTCTGATTGCAAATAATTTGTTTTTAATACATGTGTACAAAATTTATACTACAAATTAACATACAGATACTTATTTAGATATTTAACAATCACTGTTTTTTCCTGGTTCTCTGGCACTAAATAGCCACAAACATACAAAAGACAATCACAAACATATAAAACAACACATAGACTTTGTTACGAAACATATATATTAGGAAAAAAACTTACATTATCTTGAAGTTCATTGCACGAGCGTCGCACGAGTGTTTTAAAAACACTACACCACAATACAGATCTATATTGTCAAAAATGAGTACATTCATGCAGAAGTCTACTGCTTAACTCCTGCGTTTCCGGGGTTGTTTCTTCTTGAGAGCACCCTGGGAAATGTGAATTTGTGAGAGCCTCTAGAGTTTCTTTACTGGACGTGGTCTATCCTACATTTGGTGCAGTTGTTGCGAGGACCTTCCTGAGAACTTGGTCCAGGCATTCTTCTTTGCCCTACGCCGTTCTTTGTTGTACTGCCTGAGGTCCGCTTTGTAAGCTTTTCAGGCTGTCTCTGTGTTTGCCTTACTGGCGAGACTAAAGGCTTTGCGGGCTCTGGTCTTAAAGGGCGCAAGTGCTTGCGACCACCATGGTGGTTTCTTTGACTTGCTACTGCCCGATCTACTTTTGGGACAAGCTTTATTGCATGCCCTAGCGCACGCCGCCGTTAGCGTGTTCACCATGGCATCCAGGTCTTCCCGGCTGTCAACGTCTCTTGTTGGAGGCTTTCCCAAGGATTTTTCTAGTTGTTCTTGTATAACTCCCAGTTTGCTTTTCTCGGGTTGCGTACTGTTAGTCGATTGAAGTTCTCGAAATTGACCACTAATTCTATGTATTGATGGTCCGAGAAAGGGTGTTTCTCTAGGACTCCCCATGTAACAATCCTGTCAGCTAGGGAGTCATAGTACAATATAATGCCAAGTACTTCCCTTCTTTTCTAGACTATGGACTGTGGATTCTGCACCCCTATTACCCACCAGAAGATTTGAGCCTGGGATAAAATCGAAGATTGACCCCTCTCGTTTGTGTCAGTGCATACCCACTCATGATGATGGGCGTTGGCATCGCAACCTATGATTAGGTCAATCTTTTGCTCTGCCACAAGCTGTTTGAGTAGGGGTGCGAGGGGAGGGCATCCTGGTCGCGGGCCATATACACCGAGAACACCCTTAGAGGACCCTTTGGGCTCTCTATTGTTGCGGCTACATGGTCTTTATTGCTGAAATTAGATAGCAAAAAGAGGTAAAGGTTCTTTTTTGCGAGGATGTACTGTTACCTTTACACTGTTGTATCGGCATTGCAGAGCCTATAGTTCGACGCCCCTAACTGGGGCCTTGGGACCAACGCCTACCTTTCCCTAAAAGTCCTTTTTTAAAAAGTCTTTAAAATAAGGATCTAATTACGTATTTGCCTTAAGGTAACATCTAGGTTCAATATTCAACTAATTCAGAAAAGTTTATGTCACTGTTATTACAAAAAAAGAATACCTGTGGAAAGCCTGGAAAGCCAATAATTAGCGTTTTTTTTAAATATTTTTAAAGGTTAACTTAAGACTCTTAAGTTAAGAGAAACAATTAAAATAAAAACTTAAATATTTTATATTCATTAAAATCAGTGGTAAGTTTTTTTTTTGTATTTCTATTGAAGGAGTTGATCGGATTTGTTTTGTGTATCGGGTATATACAAACTGTGAAATACAAACTTTAAACATAAAATCAAATCTAGTTTCACATTAACAATTATACTTTTTTATTCAAGTAATGTAGCCTTTAAGTAAATTTTTTTGCTCTTTTTGTAAAATTTGCATTTTGCCGAGGTGACCTCGAACCTTATAGCATAGAAAAACATTTTCTTTACTTGCCTTTTTTATCGCCTATAAATATTCTTAATAAAGAACTTTTTTAAAGAACTTTTATTCGATTTAAAGCAAATTTTAAAGACATCTTGAAAGTATGAAATAGAATTCAGAATTTAGAAATTTAATTCTTTTAATGTATAAGGGCGGAAAAGGACTGGTTAAATATTTAACTAATCCTCCTATAACGTAAACACATATTGTTGACTTTATTTGATAGTATTTATTATATTATTATTATATTTTTTGATATTTATACTATTCTTAGGCGAATTTTGATATAATGTTTTTAAATAGGTAAAATTTACTTGTGAAAAAATGACTCACATTCCATTTTCAATTCAAAGTCTAAATGAATTTCTTTTTTGAGCTTAAAAGATTCTCTTGATGCCAATTTGAAATAATTATTCAATGTGATGAATTTATGCAAATTTTGATCAAAATCATACAACAATTTAAGTTTTGTCAGAAAACTTTCAGAGTTCCACAAAAACACATTATTTAAATTCACCGAATCATTTATACCATAAACAGTTAATTCTAATAAAAATAAGTCGTTTGACAACAATTTTTTTAAGAATTTCTGAATTTTGGTCTCTTTTAAAAATGCACAGCTCTTTGATATAATTTCAATTTTCTTTCTTAAAGCAAGTATAAAATTATACTGGTATAATTCATAGCTGTAAAGATCCATTGTTGCCTTTGATACACTTATATTTTTCTAATTTTGAAAATGATTTTTGCATATTAAAAGGGTTCTGAAATGAAATAAAAGAAAATTATTAGTTTCTGGAAAGTCAGTTATGTTATTGAATGTAACTTTGAATATTGAATCTGCTATGAATATAACCTGTAGATTGTTTAATGAAATCTGCAATCAAATATTAAATATACAATAATATAAATATCCAGATATTTATATTCTTCTTTATTATTGATCTTTATTTTCTGGAGCAGCTGTTGTTTCCGCTCCGAGCTCCCAAAAGGTTCTTTACAATATTTTCTAGGAGTTGGGAAGTCTAGTTCTCGTAGCTGCGCTGCCAACAGCGGCAGCGGAGAAATGGTTATATATTCTTAAGTATATAGCAAAACGCTTAAGCGGAGGTTTTTATGCACATATAAGTGGTTTGCTCATATTAAATTTATGCTGCATATGCAGTTTCGGCGTGAGGCTAAGGCACAGCGAGCGTTTGGAATTTCGGTCACTTAATGCTTATGACTTAGGTTTCCAATTACAAAGTGCTACAGTGTGTGCTCTTTAGGTACTCTTGGTACAGTGGGTGGGCGACATATTTTTTTTTTTTTTTTTCATCGTTTCTTAACAAAAAATAACTTAAAACTAAGCTCTAGCAATGAGGTGTCTCCTAAGTTACAGGGTACAGGGGTACAGGCCTGCGGTAATGCCGCTAGGCTTTGCTTCGCAGGGCCAGTATTGGCGTGCCTAAGCGACCAACTACTTTTGTTTGTCTAGGCTAGCCTAGCCTCCGCTCGGTTCCTTTCTAGCCGTCTCAGCTCCTTCATCGTTAAGGCGGCAAAGCTGCTCATGCCTGCCCAGAACTGGGCGTCCTCCAGCAACCTCCTTCCAATGAGGTCCACCGTCGATATTTCCCCTAGGAGTCTCCGCCTGGGGACTGAAAAGCGTGGGCGCAAAGCCTGTATGTGCTGGTCAAGCCTTTGGTGTACGACCTTTATGTGGCTACCTCCGCCCACACTGGGGCTGCGTAGAGCATTGTTGCGCTGTAGACGGTCTGGAGCAGTAGTCTACGACCTTGCTTCGGGCCCCTACAATTGAGCATGATCCTTCATAGTGCTCTGTCGACATTCGCTGCCTTACGATTGGCTTCTACGAAGTGCTCCCTGAAGCTAAGGCTCGTGTCCAGCGTTACTCCCAGAAACCTGATGGCCCTGGTTGATGTGACCACATGTCCGCTTATATTGATTGTGAACGTCTCCACCCGCTTCCTGCTTGATATCAGGACAGCCTCCGTCTTGTGGTGGGCAAGGCTTAGCCCTGCCTGTTCGAGCCAGCCGATGACCTTCACAATTGCAGCATTGCAGTACTCCTCAGCTTCCTGGATGGTCTTGCCGACGACCACTACCGCGATGTCATCCGCGAATCCGACAAGGTGTGTCCGTTCCGGGAGCTCTAGTCTGAGGACCCCGTCGAACATCACGTTCCAAAGGCTGGGCCCAAGACTTGAGGGACGCCGCAGGTGGCCGCGTGTTCTCTGGTGCCTGAGGTCGCTGAGGTTTCTCTGGTACCTAATAGTACGGTCGCTGAGGTACGACCTTATGACCTCCACTATGCCAGTCGGCACACGGAGATTGCGCAGCGCCTCCACTATGGCATCCCACCTGGCAGTATTAAAGGCGTTTTTGATGTCCAAAGTGGCGATCAGGCAGTACTCCTTGCTTCCGCCCGCCCATCTGGTCCCCTCGATTGCCTTGGCTGCTATCCTCTTGACCAGGGAAATTGCGTCGACCGTGGAGCGGTGTTCCCTGAACCCGTATTGTAATGGGGAAAGATCTCCCGCGCGGATTACTGCCTCCTGGAGCCTCCGGCATATGCAGCGCTCTAGGGCTTTGCCGGCGTGGTCGATGAGGCAAATCGGCCTTAAGGACGACGGGATCTGCAGCGGCTTGCCTGGTTTTGGGAGAAAGACCAGGCTTTGTATTTTCCACCTTTTAGGGAATACGCCCTCACTTAAACATGCGTTGAAGACGCTGGCGAACCGGTCAGGTCTGGCAGTCATCGCCAGATTAATCGCGCTGTCTGGAATTCCATCTGGACCGGGAGCTTTTCCGACTTGTATAGCTTTAGCGATTTCCACTATTTCATGGGGGCCTATTTCCTTAACCGGCGTAGAGCCTACAGGTTCACTTGCTCCACTCGGCACAGGGTGTGTCTGCGTCGGAAAGAGGTGCTCTACAATGGCTCTCATTATGGCGGCTTCTTTTGGAGCGATCGGCTTTGCCTGCTTCGCTTTCTTGAATACTGTCCGGTAGGCCGATCTCCACGGATCTTGCTCGCAGCATCGCACATCTCAAGGAAGCATCTCGTTTTCGTCTCCCTTATCAAATTCTTCAAGATCCTTCTCTTTGCCGCGAAGTCCTCTCTTTTTTGCTCGAAGTCCGGCCTTCCTCTGGCTCTTTGATGCAGCCTTCTGGAACGGAGACACTCTCTGCGCGCATGGGCTATCTCCGGGGACCACCAGGGCACCGGTTCATGGTGCCTTGAATGCCCACGGCTACACCTCATGCTGACTCGGCAGGCCTGAAGAACCGCAAACATGGTGTTTTGGACGTCGCGCTCAGCGTCGCCCGAAGGATCTGGGATCCTCAGTTCCTGCGCGAATTATTGGGGTTGCAACGTAGCCGGATTGAACCTAGGTGGTTTCGCTGTTGTGGATGCTTGCGCTCTGTCCTTGATGTCACAGACTATATATTTGTGGTCGCTCGCAGTACAGTCATCGCTGAGGGACCACCTTGTCCTCCGAAACAGGCCGCTGCTGCAGAAGGTAAGGTCCACGATTGATCCATACCCCGCCTTGCTGAACGTGTTTTGGGAGCCGGTGTTCAGCAGGGCTACGTCGAGAGTCGCGAAGGTCTCCTGGAGGGTGCGGCCCCTGGCGATGGTGCGCGATGAGCCCTATTCCTCCGCCCAGGCGTTAAAATCGCCTGCGATCACCACCTGGGATCTGTGCCTCGCGTCCTGTGCTATCTCTTCTAGGGCGTGGGTGAACTGTTGCAGTGTTAGGCGCGGGGGGAGGTAGCAGCTGTAAAGCCAGAACGCGCCCACTTTGGCCCGAATGAACCCTTCTCCGGCTTGTAAGCTTTCGGGTTGTCTGCCTGGCGCCCAGATAGCTGCTGACTTGGAGGAGTCCAGGATGTAATTTTGCGTCTTGCCTTTCTTATACGGCTCACTTATTAGGGCTATATCTGCCCGTTTCTCTCTTAAAACCTGCTCCAGTAGGCTATGGGCTACTTTGCAGTGGTTGAGGTTGATCTGAATGAACCTCATTCTCTGTTTCGCTTCGTTGCATCAGGTTTGCCGAGAGGGCATCTCTTGCTGCCAGCTACGTGGGCACTCTATGCTTTGTTTGCAGCTGCGCAGAGGAAGCACTCAGCCGCGTTTGTGCAGGAAGCCACTTTGTGGCCTGGCTTTCCGCATCTGAAACACCAGTCGCTTCTATCTGTCCGCTCTTTGCAGAAAGCGGCGATATGCCCAAAAACTAAGGCATCTGAAGCAGCGGCGCTGAGCCAGGCTCGACTCCACTCCCAAAAGGGCGACCTGGGTACCCGAGTAGCCTGGGCTGAGGGACTTCACCCTGATGGCCTCTTCCTGACAGTTCGTACAATCTTTGATAGCTGCCACTATCTCCTCCTTCGTGGTTAGGTCATCCAGGTCGCGGATCTCAATGGTGGTCTTGCCTGTGACCTCGAACGCTCGCTGCCTCGTCCAGCACCTGGGAAAGCGTCTGCCACATCTTGAGAGCGTTTGCATCCTTCGCTGCCAGTTCCAGCAGGAGATCTCCTTTTACCGTGCGCCGTATCTTTTTAATGTTTTGGCTGACGTCGTTAAGTTTGCCATCTTGCCGTCGGGTGACCAGTTTGAGGACATATGTCCGTATGTGGATCCTGCGTTCCCCGTTATGATGAGCACGTCGGGACGGCTCTTCTTGGGCTGGCTTAGGTTGGCATCCTTTTTCCCATTTTGAACTGCCCTATTAAGTAGTGGCATTTCCCGTGGGCGCTTCGTCCTAGCAACTTGGCTATACGGGGTTTGCTCCAGTGTGGTCTGGGTAGCTCCCTTGACCCGTGAACTGCTGCAGTTCGGTGCTTCCCCGCTTCAACCGCATCTAGGCCTTCCTTCCTGGCTCGGGGCAGTGGGGGTCTGATCCCTCAGCAGCTCCTGCAGCTCCTTCAACCTCGCGAAAGAGTTCTTCATGGCCTGGTTTATGCTTCTAACCTTTTGGTCGTTCACCTAAGCCAAAAGGTCTTCCAGGATCGCACCCATCTCATCAATGGGGGTTTGCGGCAATTTTCATTTTTTTCCCGGTTGGGAATTTACAGGCGGAGACAGCTCGTCCCGATGCCTCTTCGGGGTATGTTTGCTGGCCGTCTGCTTGGGGGGAGTTCTCTTTATTTAGTTACCCCGCCCGAACGCCTGGAGCTCCTCTAGGGTCTCACTTGTAGCTGATGCTGGGTCACCGGCCAAGTGTGCCGCCGGTGGAGCAGTTTTTTTTGGAACGTAAGGTAGGGCCTCCAGAATCCTTGCCCTGACCGCGGGAGTTCCCGCGGGTGGATTTCCACTATTGTGGGTGCCACCTGGAGTAGTTTCGTTAAATTCTTCCATTCCGTTTTAATTTAAGTCGCATTTTACACCTGCTGCCACGTTTTTTGCAGTTTATACCTCCTGCCAGGTATCATAACTGCCGGCCAATGTGGCGCAGACGCAGACCACACCCATTGTGGGTCAGACGCAGCGTGGGTTTATTTGGATGAGGGAGAGGGACGAAGAAGAGGAGGGACATCCATCGAAGCTACGATGGGGGTTATACCGCCCCTGACGCCAGTGCCCCATTTCACGTGAGTACCGCCACGGCGGTGGAGTTGGCATTTAGTCAGCTCCGCGACCTTTAACACCGTTGTCACCACCCTCGTCTTGGACATTCGTTGCCCAGCACTGGAGATCAGCTGTTATAGAGATCCACAACCTCTACCAGCACGGAGTGTTTGCCGCGGATTTTCCCGCAGAAAAAGAACAGAAAAAGAGGAAGCACAGGAAGAGAGTAGCGGAGAAAAGCCAAGAGAGGCACTGCTTACCCCTTTGCGCCCCTGTCCTAGCAGTCAGGTCAGTCAACTTTCCACCTTCAGCAGGTGAGCATAGTTTGCGCCTCGCAATAGAGGGTGGATTTGTTCCACGTCTTAACGTCTTGTTTACATTTAATCTTGCAGCAAGACCGGGTAAACTAAATTTGCAAGGAGCTCCGCCGCGGTGCGTCCGCACTGTACGTCTGCCAACCTCCGGGTGGGAGGTTATATCGTGTGGGCGACATATGTGTTTCTATATATGTGCATATTACACTGAAAATTAACAAGAAGTTCGAGCAGTTGGTGGCAGATGAGCCACTGCGCACTTGCCAAGAACTACAAGAGGTGACTTCAGTGCGGCGAATTCAGGTACCGCACCAATGGTAGAGTTATTAGCTCAAAGCGAATTGCCTAAAATTCAAATCAAACGGTTCTCTGGAAACTATTCGGAGTGGCCAGCTTTCAACGACATTTACGAGAGCACATTTCACAACAAGGCGAATTTGACAAATACACACAAATTTCATCATCTGAAAGCTCTTCTAATCGACGAAGATGCAGTTGGTGCGACATCTAACTATTACGGTTACAGCGTGGGAGTGACTTAATGAAAGATATAATCGTCCACGGCACATTGTGAATTCATTTATGGACCAGTTTATGAAGCTTGCAAAAACAAGGTCTGATGCAGCAACCTTGCAGAAGGTGTCAGACAGCGCAAATGAAATCGTGCGTGGCCATTGAGAAAACAGGACGAGACTGTTGGATCATCTACCTGGCGCTGGAAAAACTAGACGCAGATACTCGACGCAGGTGGATCGAACGCAGTGTGAAGTCAGACTCACCCAGACTAGAGGAATTCTTAAAATTCTTGGATGCGCGTTGCGAGAATCTGGAGCTAAGAAAACGCGAAACAACTGGAGGTAAAACGGCAGCCTCTATTGGTGACAAAACAAAGAAGGACACACATTCGTTGGTTGCGCTTGATGGAAACAAGTGCAGAAAATGCCATTCTACAGAACATCGTCTGTATGGATGTCCACAATTTTTGTGGTATGTCTGCAGGATAGCGAATCTCGTTTGCCAAAGAGAAATTTCTGTGCTTAAATTGTCTGAAACCCGGTCATGGGGTTAGAAAATGCAAATCGGTAAGCACCATACACTATTGCACATGCAAGGTACGCAACACGTAATTGACACAATCGCTCAAACTGGTGAGGATCAAGATGATCCTAACGCACACATCTCACCGGTGACTTTTAGTCACATAGCACAAACAGAAAATTCCGCAGCAATGGTATGTGAACAAGGCACTGCAAGTTCAAAACAATCAAATGGATGGAACAGAAGCACCCTGCCTACGGCTATGGGCATCGTTCAAAACGCTAGCACCCTTCGCATCTAAACCCGTATTTCAAAGGATCAACTGGTAGTCCAGGCTTACGTGCTTGGAAAGATCACCTCATCATTGGAAAGGCAGAGCATCGACGCGTCTGCACTACAAGTCTTCAACGATCTACAACTAGCAGATTCACAATTCAGCACAAATGGCCCAATCGATATTGTTTTGGGCAGCGAGCATGTTTGGAGTGCTCGTACTGGAAAAAAGATATTTGACAACAAAGGCAAACTAATCGCTATTTCATAAATTTTTGGATGGGTGATCACAGGCGAGCAACACTATAGCCCTCACAACGACAATCGACATTGACGCTACGCTCAGACGATTCTGGAAAGCATTCAACCCAAGGCAGAAGTTTAACCTGAGGACGAAGACTCACACTTATTAGTAACGAATATGAGAAGGCATTGAGCACACATTTATACTGTGTATAAAAATTTATCACTGACATCAACCACCAGCTCAGTAACTCTTGTCAGAGGCTGTTCAGTAAGGATAAACACATTCCGTCACTCTTCCAGCTAAATGCAGCTTCGGGAAAGTCAAGACGCAGGCCTTGAGACGCTTCCATGCTCTGAAAAGGAAGTTGTTTCGTCAGTCACAAATCCAGATCCAGTATTCCGCCTTATCTTGTTATCCGCCTTATCTTCGAATATCTTAAGCTAAGTCACATGTCCCTAGTAACCTCTGAGCTAGCTATTTTCTAAGTATTTTCTACTACATCATTGCATATTGAGGGGGAAAGCTCAACAACCAAGCTTAGATTGGAGCTTAATGGCTCCGCTGCTACAAACTCGGGATTCTCTTTAAATTATGTTTTGAATGGCCGTTATGTTTTAAATGGGCATTTTATTTATCCCAATCATTCTTCTACGATTTCGCTCTTATCCTGTCGCGTTAACTGGGGACATTTGTAAAATGTATAGTTATGTCAGAAGGTCTTCTGGTGACAGCTTCCTCCAATGTATATTCTAGCAAGAATCACCCCAGTATGAGGTTCTGACATATAAGTTGGATACGGTCGCTTACGGAACTAAGCCTGCATGCGAAACTAAACCATTAAAGATTCTCAGGCGCGAATTACCCCGGTATGAGCTTCTAACGTATAAGTTGGATACGGTCACCTACGGCAGGATTGCCTAAAGAGGCTGGTAGGAAATACTTGTTCAAGCATTGAACACGATTGTAGATACAAATTGCAAGGTTAGAGTTTCAAGGCATCGCACCCATGAAAATACGAGATAAACAGCATGGTCTAAAACCGATCCCCTGCAGCCTAAACAAATACATAAGAGGTGCGCTTATCGCACTTAAGAAATGGTCGCATAGAAGGTCAGCGTGCAGTGCGTTGATAATAGAGGTCTGCATGAATAGCTAAAAAACGACATTCAAATGCACAACCTTGAAAATGAATTGAGTGAGATAGAATGCTGAGACGAAAATTAATGAATGAGTGAGTGCGACTGTATAGGTCTCACTCGCACAACATTCGGGGGTTGAAAACCGAATTGAATGAGTTAGAGTTACAGTTCGCATTCGAATTGTTTCGAATGCATTCTAGAATGTACCATACAACTATGCATATTTGCCTGTTTTTTAGACGCTGATAATAAAATAATTGAAAAGTGAAAGCAAGTCATTGTTTTTTTTTCAGAAATGTTGTATATTTTATTTTACATATTTTAATTATAAAAATGTAATTTCTAACAAAATTTTGCCGCTAAAAAAATTTTTTAAAATAGTTTAATTTGGAAAAACTTAAGAAAACTAAACAAAAAAACACTAAGATAATAATAATAACAGTTAAAAACCATAAGTAAAAAAACACTTTCATTATAATTCACCTTTCGGTCAATTCCCTCATTATGAAAGAAGTATTAGGGAAGCGTTTTGCTCAACAGAAGAAAATAAATGAATGCATAGAGTGTGTTAAAAACCATTCGAGACATTCGGCTGCATTCCTCATTCCAAAAGCACTCTTTTTACTTCCCACCCCAATTTACTCTGTTTCAAAGCAAGGCAAAAGCCCATGAGTTCATGCTCTCTCACTCTCCCACTCCCTCTCACTCAATTCGTTGTGTCTCTTGCACTCATTCATTCTATTCCATTCGGATGTATTCTATGGCTGAGGCAATAAGAATGTATTCCTGCAGACCTATAGTTGATAAGTAGTTTTAAATAGATTTAAGATTATCGTGTATCTTTCTTGTAAGAGAATTGTACAATATAAAAACAGTTTCAAAACGGAATTCATTGGAATAAGACCTATTTATTTGCGGCTCCTCTTAACATTTGGTACATTCGAGACACCCTGGCGTTTTCCCCCCTGTGGGAAGAGACTCAGGTTTAAACCTGGCACCTATAAGTGGCTGCAGAAAAATAAAAATTCTCAGCCCAGGGTAGCTGAAACATAAGATTGCGATCTGGGTAAAAAAGAGCCCAGTTTAAAACCATAGTTCTCTGTTGTTTCCCCCCAAGAGGTATGGAACACAGAGAATAAAATTATTCAAATGCCAATGAGCATAAAGCAATAGAAAGAGAAAAAAAAAATATGTTCCTTTCTGTAGTGTTTTCTCGTTTTGAATATATGAAAAATTATTTGTGTATTAGCGTACCCGAGGCTCTACATCGAAAAAGTTAAAAGTTTAAAAAAAAATTGTACACGGATTGTGGACAAAATAAATTAAAAAGAAACAATATTGTAGAAAGTAATTGTGGAAAACATAAAAAAAAACACCAACAAAAAATTCAAACAAACAAAAATACAAAAAAACCAAACCAAAAAAAAAACACAAAAAGCAACAATAGCAATAGCAGCGACATCGAGAAAGGCATCAGCAACGGCAGCAAAAACAACATCAGGAGCAGCGGCAGCGACAACAACACCAGCAACAAAGGACAACAACCAGAACAGCAACAACGAAAACAAAAGCATCGGCAGCAGCAGCAAAACCACATTAGAAATTATATTCTCCGGCAAGTTTAGTTTTCTTTTTTAGTTTTTATACTTAAATTTAGTTGTATAACTTAAATTTAATTTTAATTAAAAACAAAAAATATGTCGACTAAAGATATAATTGCAATTATCGAAGCTCAGGTTAGCCTCTAGATTCGATTTTGGCAAAAACTCATTTTTAGAAGAGGATAGGGACCCTGCTTACGAACCATAATACGTTGGTTCAACTCGGGCCTGTAGAACATGATTACTTTATGAAAAATCACTTCGATAGCATGCTATCATATTTAAGTCCGCCAAAGACAAAATTAAAAAAAAAACCATTGGCTAGGATCACTTCCCTCTCTTTCTCTTAAGCGAACGGTCGTGTTTTTTTGTGCGCACTGCGTTTATGAAAAATATAGGTAAACCGGTGTTTACATACTTGTGAATTAAATATATTGTGAATCTTAAGAATCTTAAAGCTTAAACCGTATCGCTTCGCGAGTGCTGTGGTATATTTGGAGTCGAATTAATAATTTGTCTAAATTCTATTCCAAGCATAGCTCAGCTCTGCTTCTTCCCCGTCTTATCTGTATTTCTGCATTTCTTAAGGGACGTTCTCTGCGTCCCTTCTGCATTTCTCCAAAGCTCCCGCTTCGGCTTCCTATTTGGCACAGTGGTTCAAGGTATTGTGTTTTTTAACTTTTTATGTATAAATTTGTTTTATTTATTAAAAAATATGGAATTTAAACTTGTCTGTGCTATTAAGTCTTGTAACAAGACAATTTCCTCATCCCAGCCTGCCATCCATTGCCTGCTATGTGAGAACGTCGTACACGCCAAGTGTGCCGGGTTCACAGCTTCAGTTTCGGATGCCATTTCCCGTAGGTCTGGGATACATTACTGTTGTGAAAATTGTCGTACTGTGCAAGGCGAAATGAGGTCGTTCATGAGACAGACCAAAAATGGATTTAAAGAGCTGATCACTGGTTTTCGTAAAATCAATGAACAGCTCTGTGCGCTTGACACTCAGTTTATTGGCTTTCAGCTGCTAAATGAGTCCCCTAAGCGTAAGAAATCCGCTGTTTCTGATCCGCCTCAGCCTTCTCAGCCGACATTAATTCAGCCGCTTATATCTCTGGCCACCCCAAGGGCTAGAACTGAGAAAAATTCGTTCGAATTTCTCAGGGATAATGAGCAAATGTCTGATATGACCGCCATGGCATCCCTTCAAGTGATGCCACAGGTCCTAGGGAACGAAACCCCCATTAGAGTCACCCAAAAGGGTATTCCACAGTCCGGACCACCGGCACCGACTGATGCTGCAGTTCTCCTGCGACACCAAAACCCTTACAGGTGATCCCTCCATCGAAACTTATATTTGTTTCTCGGCTTGCCCCTGATACTTCTGAGATTGATATCTTAGCTTATATCAAAGCCAAAACTAAAGCCGATTTAGCACACAGCCTGGTACTCGGCTGAGTAAACTGAATATGCTGGGTTTTCCTATAGACGTCTTAACGTGGATCTCCAGCTATTTAGATGGAAGGATACAAAGATTCTTATTTAAAAACATACAGTCCCGTCTGGTCCGTGCTATATCTGGCGTCCCTCAAGGAAGTCATCTTGGCCCGCTATTATTCACGCTTTTTATAAATGACTTGCCCCTGCTTTAACGAACTCTCTAGTTCTTATTTATGCAGATGATGTAAAGCTTTGTCTTCAGTACAAATCCATCTCTGCCCAATCCAGTCTTCAGTCTGACCTTGATAACTTTTAAAAATATTGTTCAGCTAACGATTTAATACTGAATGGATCAAAATGCAAGCATATGTCTTTTTATCGTTCTTGCCCTATGAAAGCTACATATTCCATTAATGGGATTGCCTTAGAAAAAATTAACCCAGGTTAATGATCTCGGCATCCTATTAGACATAAAACTTAAATTTGCCGACAATATTTCCTTAATGGTTAATAAGGCTAAAGGACTCCTTGGTTTTATTAAAAGGTGGTCAAAAGAATTTAATGACCCCTATATAACCAAAACATTATTCATTTCTTTGGTCCGTCCTATACTGGAGTAGTCTGGAGTCCCCAATATGGAGTACATCAGGACCGCATAGAATCCGTACAAAAGAATTTTCTAACTTTTTCACTTAGAGGTCTAAACTGGGATGCAAATCTTCACCTTCCATCTTATAATAGTAGACTCGTACTCATAAACTTACCTAGCTTAACAAATCGTAGGACAATGCTCGGTGTAGTCTTTCTGCATAACCTTATTAACGGCGATGTAGATAGCCAAAACGCTTAAAATGTAACATTCCTAATAGAAGGAATCGAAACTTTAGTCCTCTGTTCCTTAGCCGTTGTAGTTCGACATATACACTGCATGACCCTTTTAGGGTATTATGTTCGAACTACAATGGTCTCTACTCTATAACATCTCTTTCCTGTCCCTCAAATTTAAAATATAGAATTTTAAATTTCCTTACTAACTCCTCCTAGCTTAATAATAAACAAATAGCTTAATATATTCTAACAAATCGTTTCTTGAGCGCCCCTCGGTCGTCTGGGCCTCTAAGCCTAATGATGAATACAGGAATGCTAGCTGATGCTCTTATTGATGCACAAGCCATTTCCGAATTCTGAGAAACCGGTAAAAAAATAAAAAAAGGATGAACTTTTTACTAGGCTTGAGGGTGCTATATAGAACCTCGAGGATTACCTCAAGAAAACTTATATTGAAATACAGGTAACGAAAAATAAAACCTTTCCAATTAGAATAAGAAAATTAAAAATGTTTCTCAGCAGGATAGAAACAGTGTCCGATCTAATCAATATTGAAGGCTCAAAAATAAATAGATGAGCAAAATAATTGAGCTTAAAGATGATGTTGAAATACACATCGAGCTAATGGATAGTAAAATCCAAATAAAACACAAAAATAGTTGAAAAGGTTGATGGTGGTAGCCCTAGAATGGACAAACTACCTAGCCTACCAAAAATTGAGGTCCCCAATTTCTTTGGAAACTCCAAAGATTGGGACCATTTTTATGAATTGTTTGAGCTTCTCCGGACTTAAGTCCATAGTTGAAGATAAGCTATCTTAAAAGTGCTTTAAAAGGGGAAGAACGAAATGTGGTTTCCCATTTATGGCTCAGGCAATAATCATAATGAAGCCTGGGAATTGTTGATTAAGCGATATGAGAATTCAATTCAATTCAATTCAACTTATTCACTCAACAAACTTAAATTTACAAAAAGTGCGTGATACAAATATGGGATAGATTTTTAAGAGTCCAGGAAGAATACCTTATCAACTTAGAATAGATAATGGGTGGTGACAAATTGTTTGGTGTATCAAATATTCAAGTGTGCGGGAAAAATACAAAAACCGCTAACAATATCTTAACCTACAAAAATAAAACTTTAGGTTTAAGTTACAACTAAAAGTTATAATCTAAGGCTAGATCGTTTAAATGAGGGTACGTGGAATTCTGACATCTTAAGTAGAAACACCGAGTAAGGCGTGGAAGTCTATCTGAAACTAATTCAATGTTAGCGTAGCGTGGTGCCAAGGTAGGTTGTAAATCATTTTTAATATTTTATTTTGGGACACTTGGAGCTTTTTTAAATGACATTTCGCTATATCTGCCCAGACAGGTGCACCGTAAAAAATTATTGCTTGGAAAATTGATCTAAACAGAAATAGTTTATTTTCTAAGCTCAGGCGGGCGTTTCTGTTTATAAAGGGGTAGAGAGTTCGAACCGTGATGTTCACCTTTTTAATGGTGTTTTTTATATGGTCTCCAAATTTCAGTTTTTTGTCGAAAATTAGTCCTAGATATTTGACGCTAGGTTCGCAGTTAACATAAGTATTCCCAAGCATGATTGCTCCATTGGGAATGAGATATTTTTTCGTTTTCTTGTAAAGTAGATTGCCTGGGTTTTATCAGAGTTCACGAGGATTTTCCATTTTCGGAAGTATGTGTTAGTTTTTTCAAACGCTAGAGTTAATTTGTTGGTGATCTCCGATGATAGTCTACCTGAGCTTAAAATAGCTGTATCATCAGCGAATACCGACATGGAACAACCGGGCAGAACTGGAAAATCTGCTGTAAATATATTATACAGGATTGGAGAAAGGCAGGATCCTTGCGGGCAGCCTGCTGGGATGTATTTAATGGTGGACGTTGCACTTTCTATGTGTACCGAGAACGACCTATTAGAAAGAAAGCTCTTCACTATCTTAATGATTTCTGGGGGGAAGTTTAGAATGAACATTTTATGTATCAGTCCATCGTGCCAAACGGAATCAAAAACAGCTCGAATATCTAGCAGTACCATTCCGGTGGATTGGGATGCTGAAAAACTTCTATTTACGATTTTTTTTATTCTTACAAGAGGTTGGACTGTATTGTGCTCACGCCGGAACCCAAATTGAAAAGAAGGTAGGCAGGCATTATCCTCAAGAAACTGGATAAGCCTCTCTTTAATTATTTTCTCTAATATTTTGCTTACTGAGGAAAGGAGACTTATTGGCCTATACGAAGAAGGTGAATCTATCGGTTTGTTTTGTTTGGCAATGCGGATTACCTTCGACTTCTTCCAAGCATTTGGAAAGTAGCAGAGTTGTAGACATTTGTTAAACAGTACTGTAAGAAAGCTTATACCCTTGCGAGGTAGATGCAAGGGTAGATGCTAAGGTTGAACAACGCTTCTGTGATCAAAAAGTTATGTAACTTAAACAATTCTAGGTCGATATGATGTCTATACCTTTGCCAGTTCCGTCTGTAATGATTCCGATTTCTTATCAAATTGGTAACATCTCTAGGAAGCGGCTTGGGTGAATAGCGAATTCTTTTTTGGGGTATGCTGGCAATTTTAGCTCCTGATATTGTGTTATTAAAGATGTTGATTTGTTCGTCAATGTCTTGAGGAAGACAGATTGAGCTGGGGTTTATTGTTGGTAGCTGAGAGTTAATAAGGCGCATATATTCTACCCAATTTGCGTTTTTAGTATCGAAGTAATATGACTCAACTATTGCCGGGGAAGTAACGTAATTTGGTCTGGTAGGTGATCAGATCCCAGATCGTTTATTGCTCGCGCATGTGAAAAGCGTTGCGGGCAATTTGTGATGAAAAGATCTAATGTTGAAGAGAGACCTTGAGCTCTTGCTGGGATGTAGGTGTGGTCCGCCGGGTGGATTATATAGAAGTTCTGCGAGTCTAGTTTCCGCTTCAATAAATTCCCCCATGAGTTAGCCCTGTAGCAGCCCCACGCACCATGCCTGCAATTGAAGTCGCCGCCTAGTATGTAGTGACCGTTTAAACTAGTTAGATTGTGAATGTCCGCCTGGAAGAGTCTTCTAGCAGTAGGGTTGGAACTACCTCCAGGAAAGTAGCACGAGTACACTTTAACCTCAGTACCTTGAGAATTGATTATTTTTATGCCTATGGTTTCTAGTACTGATGTATTGGGGAGAGGTAGCAGGGTGTGGCGTACATTATTCTTAACAAAGATTGCTACCCCTCCTCCTCTAATATCGGCTCGAACATGTCGATAGCATATGTAATTTCGTAATTTACTGGGCACATTCCTGGTTAACCATGTTTCAGACACTAGACAAATGTCAATATTTTCTTTATATAAAAAGTGACCCAACTCATTTAGTTTATTTCGAATGCCCCTAGCATTCCACGCTACGATTGATAGATCCATTAACATTAAGAAATGAATTTGAATGCTAGAGAAGTAATTACCTCTAGTTGATCGGTTCTAGTTTTACAGTTTCTAAGCTGCTTCAAAGGTGAGATTTTTTATTTCTTCTAAAGAAAGTAGCTCATCGCTCTGACGGTGTTGGCTATTAGGCCAGCACGGATTTACTGGGGGAGGAGTATGCTTAGACAGCTTTGGAAAAGCAACTGGGCAATGCAGAGAAGGATATTTAACTGGGTTACTTCTAGGTAGTCTAGGATAGCCCTTCGCTCTTAGCTGGATGTAATTCTCTCGAGAAGGACACTCGAGCGAGGACGATTTGTGATTTCCATGACAGTTGGCACACTTAACGCATGAGTTTTCGTTGCAGTCAGCAGTTTTATGGTTTCCTGCGCAGACAGCACAGTACGCCTTAACAGCACATTGATTTGATCCATGCCCGAACATTTGGCAGTTGTAGCACTGGGTTAACTTGTTGCTCCTACGCCTTTGGTAATCCCACTTGACGCGAACATAGTCGATGACGGAATGAGTTTTCTTCAGCTCGCTAAGAGTTATGGACTTGTTGACGAAATAAACTACGAAGAATATAAAGGTGGTATCGTTTGGCCGTTTCCTACGAACAAACTTGACATCTGTGCATTGGAGATCCATGCTAACTAGTTTCTGTTTGACGTGCTCTGGTTGGTCAGTATCAAGACCCATAAGAATAGCTTTATACGGCTTTTCATTTTTAATTGCATAGGAAAAAAATTCATATTTGCCTTTCATAAAATTGCAGGCTTTTATGTAGTCACTCATCGCTTCACAGTGAAGTTTTGCTCCAAGTGAAATTTTTTTGATTGAGTAGTCTTCTATAAATAAGGTTTTGCAAATGATTTGAATTTGCTCTATGGAGCATTTAAGAACCTTATTGGAGGTACATAATTATTTATTAGTTGATGTTGTTGGGTAGTTGCCCAGACTTAGCTATTTTAGCTATGCATTTTTTTCTTCGGTCGCGGCGACATAGCATCGCCGGCTTCTCTTATCGATCTCTTTATGATGGTTCGGTTTAGACTAATGTGCGAAAAAGAAAAAATTTTCACTGACGCGCTTGCGATCGTACGTGCGTACAGTTGGAGCTTACACACCAGACTGAAGCGATGAGAATATGAGAATAATAGAAAAATATTCTCAGATCAGCTTAATCGCCTCATTCAGCTTCCAAGAATAACTTTGGACCAGTGGTTGGCACCCCAATACATTGATATGATTGTAACTTATTAGTATTAGTAACGAATAAGAGAATATAAGCAGTGAGCATGACGTTTCACACATTTATACTGTGTGTGTTTGGGGCAGAGCTCGGGCAGAGAAATTTCCTATGCCCTCGGGATAGGGCTGTGCCGACCACTGCTTTGGACTCATATAGACATCTAAAAAATTCAATTGATTCAATAAATGAATCAATTAATATGATGCGTCTAAAAATGTGGTCGGCACCACAATACATTAATATGATTTTAACGCATTAGTATTAGTAAGAAATAGCAGAAAGTAGGCGGTGAGCATGAAGTTTCACACATTTATACTGTGTGTGTGGCAGAGCTCGGACAGAGAAATATGCCCTCGGCATAGGGCCTTGCCGACCACTGGTTTAAAAGAAAATCTGACCGAAGAGTCAGATTTCATTTCTGCGCATATCATTTTAAAGAAATTAAATATTGAGGCCCCACAACAATATGAGGGCCAAGTTAAGAAATCGAATGAAATCAAAAATTTAAAGGATGTCATAGAATTCTTAGATCAACTGCTTAGTTCGTTGACATCAGTGGCAAATGAGCTACCAAAAAAAAAAAAAAAAATTACACAAATAATCAAACATGCCGATGTGCAAAATGTCCGGGCATCATTTAACTCTTTGCTCAAAAATCAAAAATTGAATTTGTGCTACAGATGATTAAAGCAGAGTTCAAACACCAAATGTACAAGCGCGCTAGTATGCTCGTATTGTCTAAAATTTTCACACTATAGCATGTTGCATTTTAAATGAGAGAATGTAAATACATACATGACCTCTGAACCAGCGTTGTTGGCCACGGCGTATGTTCATATTAAAGGAAAATTCAGAGAATTGGGTCACAAAGCACTCTGATTTCTGAAGAAGCGGCACAAAAACTTAAGTTAACAAAAATAAAAGCGCACACTGAAATAAGTGGAGTATCACCAAGAGGTGCCTGTGCTTACAATCACAAATTAAAATTGACAATCAAAATTAACAGTAAATATTCAATAGAGTTTAGCACAAACGCAATTATTTTACCAAAACTAGTGAAATGTTTTCCCACAAATGAAATTTTTATAAAAAAGTCGGATTGGAAAGAATTCTATTTTGCAGGTCCCAATTTCGATAAAACTGTTCGAATTGACCTTGTAATTGGTGCGGATAACCAACAGATAACCAAAAAGGGGATGCTTCTTGGGTAAAAAACGATCTTTTTATGGACAGTGTGAGGGTGCACAAAATCCAGGGGAAGTAAATCGATTGTAGCAACCAGTATTGAGTTAAAACATATGGACCGATATTGGGAGTTAGAAAAAGAGGATAAAAATGACTTAGAGAAAGAAATTTGTGGAAGTAATTTTAAAAAATATACTAAAATAGATTCAAATGGAAAATATATTGTAGTGTAAAGGGTCGCCAGGTAATCACCCACATCGCCCAGAAAATGAGGCAATTATATTCGCTTGTCTATGCTCTTTGATTACTGTTTTATTTCTGACTTTAATTCAAAAGATAAAGAATTCTCTAAGCCTAAATACATAAGTTTGGCGCGCGCTGCACAGTTTCTTTAGCTTTTTTATCATAATATTCCTTATTTTTCTGCTTATTCGATTCAAGCATATTTCTTGCTCTTTTGTATGCAAATTCTAATCTATATTTACTTAGCGTAATCATCTATGTTATATATTGGTTCTATATTATTTACGCTATTAAAATGCTTAGGTAAGTTACTTGTTTTTCCAAAGACAAGTTCATATGGACAATAGTCATGTGCCATAGATGGGGTCGTGTTGAAACAGTATACGAAATATTGGATCCATACATCCCAATCAGTTTTATCAACCGATATATATGAACGTATGTATTCATTAAAAGTTCTATGACTTCTTTCGACTGTTCCAACTGTCTGATGGTGGTGTGCAGTAGATGTTATATTAGTTATTTTTAAACACTTGCACAGGTCATTTATTATCGAATTTTTGTATTCTGTTCCCATGTCCGTAATGAACTTCTTCATTGGACCGTATTTCAGAATAAAATTACCGAATATAGCCTTCGCTATTGTATTAGCGTTTTTATTTGGAATTGGAATTGCTACTAAATATTTAGTCAGGTCACAAATTAATGTGACTGCATATTCGTTTGCGTTTTCTGACTTGGGTAGTGGACCTTTAGTGTCTACTATAACTCTGTAAAAGGCTTTTTAAGGGCTAAAAGGGGTTTCAGTAATAGTTAAGGGGGTTTTAACATGTTTATTTATTTTAGCTTTTTGGCATTTTTTACATTTCTGGATATATGTTATATCACGAGTCATACCTTTCCAGTAATAATTTCTTTTTACCTTGGCCAAGGTTTTTGTAATGCCTGTATGACCTCCTTGTATAGGACCATCATGGAATGTAAACAACATTGCTTCTTTCTCTCATTTGTTAAAGTGGTCACCGGGTTGAGTAGCGCTACTCTTAATGTATTCAATAATTCATTGCCCATATTTTTGAAATCATCTATTGAAATTTTTTCAAAATTTTTTGGCTTATTTTTAATGTACCGGCTTCTTTTTCAAGCCTTGGAAATAGTTGTCCTAAGTCAATATTTCCATTTGCAAATAAATCACCAATATCTATTCTTGCTATAATTCTTTTACCATGTTTAAATAAACATAGCGCATCTGGAAAGGGCCCAAAAGAGTGTGTTGTTTGATGTGTTTTTGATTAACATTTGTTTGAATAAATTTGATGTTACGTTAACCTCTCCTTCGATTATAATTTTTAGTGGACTGTATAAATGTCTATTTTTGTTCTTGTATTTTGTTAATCTATTTTTTTCTTTTAATAATAAGTAAAAGTATTATTTATTTTGAATTTTAATATTTTAATTATTTTAAAATTATTCAAGTTATGTTCAACCTAATGTTTGAACATCCTGCAAGGGGCCACAAAAGTGCCTTAGTATACAATATTTTTTTTTTCATTTTGATTTACTTTGAAAAAATAATTTTTTCTTCGATTTTTTTTTATAGTGGAAATAAGTTTATTTTTTATTCTTTTTAATATTTGGCATTGGGGATGGTAATGCTATATTCAAAAATTGTCTTTTTGACTTTAGTTTTCTATAGGATATAATCAATACAGTAATGATTATTATTATAAAAGTATGGAGCTATGTATGACCTGACACATGATGAAAATCTACATTTTTTAACTCAAAATTTTGTGCTTTTATATCTTCTATTTGTTTGGCCAGGTGAGCTATTTTCGAAAGGTTTTAGAGGACTTCAAGCTAATTTTAGAATTTTCCCTTTCAAATTGTTTCTGCTATTCCGGTTTGGTTTGATTTTTATTTTTTTCGTATTGGCTGATTTTATTTTTGTTTCTACTATTGAAAATAGATAATTTTTTATCTAACTCCTTCATACATGAATTAGGTAAATTGTTGTATAACCATTTAAAATTACAAAATTGAAATTTTTGACTAATGTTTTTGTCCCTTTCTTCCTAAAACATTTTATGTTTCCCCAAAGGACACCACGATAAATTACAGATTTTGTATTTTTGTCTTGAAGGTTCCACATGTTTTTTGCTTTCTTTCCTCCAATCTTGGATTGTATTTACCAAGGCTCAATATTTAATATTGAGCCCTTCAATATTTATTAAATCGGACACTGTTTCGATTTTACTAAGAAGCATTCTTAAATTTTTAATTCGTATAGGAAAGGTTTCATTTTTCCTTTCCTGAATCTCCACATACGTTTTCTCGAGGTAATCCTCGAGGTTCTTTATAGCCCCCTCAAGCCTCAAAAAAATCTCATCCTGGCCAATATATTTTTTAATTTTGTCGCTGGCGGACTTAAATTTCGATAGCATGCTTTCGAATGATTTTTTAAGAAATAGTCATGCTCTACAGGACCGAGTTGAACCAAATGATTATGGTTCGTAAAGGCTTTTTGCTCCAAATTTTTTAATGCCTCCCTATCCTCTTCTAAATATGAATTTTTTGCGAGAAGCGCATCTATTTGCCGGGTGAGGCGCACCTGGTCTTCAATAATTATTGGAATTTGGAATGGTCTTCAATAATTATAATTGGAATTTTATCCTTAGTCGACATATTTAAAATTTTTTTTTAATTTGAATTAAATTTATGTTTTAAAACTAAATTCGAGGATATAAAAAAAAAAAAAATAATAAAACAAAACTTGCCGAAGACTATAATTTCAAAATTTTTTCTGCTGATTATGTTGTTGCCGTTGCTGCTTCTGATGTTGTTGCCGTTGCTGTTGCTGCTCCTGATGTTGTTGTTGTGGTTGGCCGTCGGCGCTTTTGATGTGGGTGGCTGACGTTGCTGTTCCTGATGTTATTGCCTTTCTCGATGTCGCCGTTACTATTATTGTGCTACTATTGTTGTGTTACTATTGTTTTGTGGACGTTTTGATTTTGGTTTAATTTTTGTGGATGTTTTTTTTTTTAACTTTAACTTTTGTTGATGTTGGTTTGTTTATTTTGGGTGTATGTTTGTTGTTATTATTTAGGCGGATGTTGCTTGGGGGTTTTTTGGGGTTTTATTTTATTTTTTCCACACTCACTGTGTAAAAAGTTGATACACTTTATATAAACAATTTTTTTTTAAACTTTTAATTTCTCCGATACATTGCGATGTAGGGCCTCGGACACGCCAACACAAATATATATAATTTTTTATTCCGGAGTTGTTCCGGGAGCCCCAAAATAAGAAGGTCGCACTCCAATGAATTCCGTTTAGAAACTGATTTTATTCCGTACGATTCTCTTTGACATGACCACATGTTTTTTGGTGTAATTTATGTTAGGCTGCAAGGGATCGGTTTTAGACCATGCTGTTTGTCTCATATTTCCATAGGTCCGATCCCTTAAAACTCAAACTTAAGAATTTGTATATATAATTGTGTTCAATGCTTGAACAGCATCTTTTATATGCAATGTCACTACTTTACGTACTTCGTCATTATTTATGACTTGGTATACGTTGGACTGTGAAGCTTTTTCTGTAGATTGCCTTGGCAATTCTACTTTTTCATTATCTGCGCAGATATTTCGTCTACTTTGGTACCTGGTAGTGACTTTCAGGATTTTATTGTGTATGTCTTTTAATTCGGATATTGTTATCCTAGGGCGTCTGCTACGAAATTATCTTTACCCTTTAGGTACTCGACAGTAAAGTCGTATTCTTCAAATTCTAGCCGCATGCATGTTAATTTAAAACTAGGATTTACCATAGAAAATAAATATGTTAAAGGTCGGTGATCTGTTTTGATTGTAAAATGTTTTCCATAAATATATGGTCGAAAATGTAATATTGCCCAGTGGATTGCTGCTAATTCTTGTTCTATAGTACTCTTATTGCTTTCACCTTTTGTGAATGCTCTTAATGCGTAAGCAATAGGAAGTTGGAGTCCGTTATAGTTTTGGGTTAAAACTGCTCCACATGCTTGCTTACTTGCATCAGTGATTATGCAAAATTCTTTGCTAAAATCGGGATATTGCAACAGGGTTGGTTCCATAAGTTTCTTTTTTTAATACAGGAATGCTTTTTGGCATTCGTCTGTTCATAAGAATGGGACATTCTTTTTACTTAATCGTGTTAAGTGCCGTGAATAGTCGGCGAAGTTTTTTATAAAACGTCGATAATAGTTGCAGAATGCAACGAATCGTCTAGCACTGCCCCCATCGTGTGGTACGGGATAATTCATGATGACATCATATTTTTTGTCATCTGGAAGTATTCGTTTATCTGTGCACTTGTGACCAAGAAATGTCACTTCATGCTTTTCGGCATTCTTGATCGCATTAATTTTCCAAAAATAGAATCCATAGAAATTCCCAACTCTTTAATACTAAATATACCGAAGTTTTAGCATTTCCAATCAATCAGTTATGTATGGCATCCATAGGATATAATTAAGGTTATTCTGATCAAGAATATTTAATAGGGTCGAAGGTGTCTCCTTCACTGCGATGCATACCAAAATTATAATACCCATTGTAAGATAGAAACGCATTAACAAGTAAACAAGGATAACTGCGAAACGTGGCAGGGTACTGCTAGATCTCTGACTTGCGTTTTCTGAGTCGTTCTTTGACCCCACTACGCCTTTTGCTTATTGCCTGTACTCACTCAGAATTATTTCCGTTTTGTTCAGTTGTTGACTATATCGTTGGAAGGCATCTCTGCAACGCTGCTTTTTCTGCTTCTGCTTCTTCTTATTCTCGGTCTTGTTCTTCTTCATTTACTGACTCCTGCTGTTGCAAGTCCTAAGTCCTTCAGGACTTGTGTCACGGTCGCCATGTAAAGGGTCGCCAGGTAATCACCCAGATCGCCCAGAAATCGCACGTCTGTGCACGACTTTAATTCAAAAGATAAAGAATTCTCTAAGTCTAAATACATAAGTTTGGCGGGCGCTGCGCTGCCAGTTCAGCCGGCAGCGGAGCGGCTACATTACATATTTCTTATATACATATACATACTTAGGTGGTATGTTGTTGGGCGAGCATGTCACATGAGCATGCACGCTTAGTTTATGTAAATGTATAGAGAGTGAGTCTTATGCAAATATGTCTTTGGCACATGCGGGCAGCGTGGGAACGCTGACTTAGCCTAACTCATAAGTGGGCGGTCATATTTCGCGCACTTGAATTGGTTTATTTGTTTTTTTTATGCATGAAGGGTACAGTGTTACCTCGCGACATGTTTCTACATATGTGCATATTACAGTAGCTATCCCCTTTAAAGAAAATATAACATTAGGAGACTCAAAGAATCAAGCAATGGCTCGTTTCATGAACTTAGAAAAAAATTGACTAAAAAATGAAAAACATCGAATTGAATATTCAAAATTTATGAAAGAATATTTTGCTTGGGACATATGGTAGAAGTAAATGATGAAGGAAAATACTACCTTCCTCACCAAGCTGTTATCAGGGAATCCAGTCTCACAACAAAATGAAGAGTAGTTTTTGATGCTTCAGCCAAAACCAGTAATAGCAAAAGCCTAAACGATATTATGTAGGTTGGACCAAAAGTTCAAAAAGATATTTTCGATATTATGATAAATTAGCGTAAGTGATATATGTGATATCATCGGACATTGAGAAAATTTACCGACAAATTAAAATAAAACATAACGATCAAAAATTTCAATATATATTGTGGAGGGATGACCCAAAAACAAAAGTAAAATCATACAAATTAACTACGGTTACTTATGGACCCGCTTCCGCCACATATTTAGAAACCAGAGTATTAGCAGATATAGGTAAAAATTGCAAAAATAAAATGATTGGGGAATTAATAAAAAATGATTTTTATATGGATGACCTCAAAGATCATGGAGGCACTGGGATTCTGATTAGAAATCGCATTAAGCACTGCTTCCACAATAGCTTCGCCACTAACTTCATGCAAGCTACATCAATAGATGTGAAAATGGATTCCCGATCTTTAAAGCTTGCCTCCGTATACTGTCCTCCTCGGTTCACAATATCAGAATCCCAATTCATGGAATATTTCAACTCTCTGAGCGAACAATTTATGGCAGCAGGAGACTTCAATGCCAAGCACACGCACTGGGGATCTCGACTTGTGACTCCTAAGGGAAGGCAGTTGTACAATGCAATAATAAAAGCAAGCAACAAGCTAGACTGTGTGTCACCTGGGACACCTACATATTGGCCAACAGATCCTAGAAAACTGCCAGACTTGATAGATTTTGCAGTCACAAAAAACATTCCTCGCAACCTGATAAGTGCCAACTCCTTATCAGTTCTATCGTCCGATCACTCGCCTGTACTTCTTCATCTAAATCTACATCCAGTTGCGGTAGATAAACCATTCAGACTAACAACGAAAAAAACCAATTGGCTTAAGTACAAAAAATATATAAGTTCGCACATTGAGTTGAATCCACGTTTGAATGACGAAGCTGATATCAACTTATCCACAAACACTCTTGAATCCGTCTTGGTCGCAGCAGCTCGCGTATCAACTCCACAAACGCAAAAAACATCGTACAATAATAGATACACGAACGTTGAAATAGAGCAGCTCGTTCTAGCAAAGCGACGCTCACGGCGAGAATGGCAATCCAACAGATCACCAACCGCAAAACAAAGGTTAAAAGTCGCTACAGAGAGGCTCTCAGCTGCACTTCGTCATGAAGAAGAAAGGTCGCAAAAACATTACATAGAACAGTTATCCCCAATGAGCTCCAAGTTCCCACTTTGGAGAGCACACTCATCTCTCTGCGCACCAATCGAATCTGCAATGCCAATAAGGACATCCACAGGCAACTGGGCTCGAAGCGACGAAGAAAGAGCCGTCAGATTCGCAGAGCATCTTCAAAATGTATTTCAGCCCAACACATCATCAAACGGGATCTCACTGCCAGCAACATCAGATATCGACACATCAACGTATGAATCTATTGTATTTAGGCCACATGAGTTACTCAAAATCATAAACGAACTCAACCCAAAAAAATCTCCAGGATGCGACCTAATATCACCAAAAATGATTATTGAACTTCCTTTCTGTGCTGTTCGAGCTATTTTCCAGCTCTTCAATGCAATAACGAGACACGGACACTTTCCAGAGAGATGGAAAAAGTCGATAATTATAATGATACCAAAACCTGGCAAAGACCGCACAATCGCTTCATCATATAGACCAATTAGTTTACTAACGTGTCTATCAAAACTCTTTGAAAAATGCTTCTTGGCACACATTACCCTATATCTCAGAACACACAGCAAAATCCCTATTCATCAATTCGGTTTTCGAGAAAAACACGGAACCATTGAGCAAGTCAACCGCATAACCTCAGAAATCCGAAATACATTCGAACAAAGGGAGTACTGCACTGCGATATTTCTGGACGTATCACAAGCTTTTGACAGAGTATGGTTAGAAGGTCTAATGCACAAAATTATAGAAATGCTCCCAACCAACACACACAAACTTCTAAAGTCATACCTATACAACAGGAAATTCTCAGTAAGATGTAATTCAGGCATGTCCGATGACTACACCATTAGAGCCGGAGTTCCTCAAGGCAGCGTGCTTGGACCAACACTCTACCTTATCTATACTGCGGACATCCCAACGAGCAGGAATCTATCCACATCCACTTTTGCAGATGACACAGCGATCCTAAGCCGCGCGAGATGCCCCAAGCAAGCAACGGCGCAACTTGCTATACACCTGGTGGCAGTGGAGAAATGGCTATCCGACTGGCGAATCAAAGTTAACGAACAAAAATGCAAACATGTGTAATGCGTAACGTTCACTCTTAACAGGCAAGACTGCCCTCCACTTACTCTTAACAACACAGTGGTTCCGATAGCAAATGTAGTAACATATCTTAGCGTACACCTCGATAGACGGCTTACCTGGCGCAGCCACATTGAAGCCAAAAGAACGCATTTAAAGCTCAAAGCCAACAGCCTCCACTGGCTTATCAATAGCCGTTCGCCTCTTAGCTTGGACTACAAGGTACTCCTATATAACACCGTCTTGAAACCAATCTGGATGTACGGCTCCCAGTTGTGGGGGAATGCCAGTAACAGCAGTGTGGATATAATGCAACGAACTCAATCAAAAATTCTCAGAACCATCACCGGGGCCCCGTGGTACGTTCGGAATGAAAACATTCACAGGGACCTTCACATACCACTCGTCAGAGAAGAGATAGCACAAATCAAAACAAAGTACTACAACAGGCTATCAGTACATCCAAATCATCTCACGAGAGCCCTCACGCGAGTTTCCAGCAGTTCTCGTCTTCGCCGCAACGACCTCCCAATCCAGCGCTAATTATTAGGACCACGTAGTCTCTATTCAGTTCAAAACAAACTGTTAGATATTGTATTATTTTAAGATTTGCAACCTTATTGTTAGACTCATAAAGAGTGATCCAATAAAAACAAACTAAGCTTAAAAAAAGAAAAATATGGATGACCTCATGACAGGAGCAAATTTAATAGAATATGCCCAACCATAGTTCAATTAATATCTAAGGAACTATTGAACTCTGGGTTTAATTTGAGAAAGTGGGTTTCAAATAACGCAAAAATATTAGAAATGGTTGAAAACTCAGGAGATAATAAAATAGTTAGCATTAAAGAATATGAATTTATAAAAACCGTAGGCTACAATGGGACCCTAGCAAAGACGTGTTTGAATTTACAGTATGTTGTACTGAACCTAATATATTAACCTAAAGATTCGTCTTGTCCACATTATCAAAAATATTCGATCCATTAGGCTGGTTGGTACCGGTAACAATTGTAGGAAAAATCCTTATGCAAAAATTGTGGACAGCAGAAATCAAGTGGGATCAAGAGCTAGTTAATGAAGATCGTAAGAAATGGTTAGAATATAGGGCAAGTCCCTAGATGGATTAATTTCAAATTCGAATTATGTATTCAATTTCATGGTTCTGCAGACGCTTCGGAAAAGTATAAATATATGCATGGAGTGATTTAACCATAACGCTAGCCTGGATTAAGAAATGACTAAATATAAAATTTATCAGGCTTTATCAGAATTTATCGGGAATTAAAAAATAGTGAATGGACTCATATAAGATCTGAGGATAATCCAGCATACCTAGCGTCAAGAGTAGTTAGCGCCAATTAATTGGTGAATTGCGATCTTTGGTGAAGAGGCCCAAAATGGTTGACTGAGCCAAAAAGCCAATGCTCACAGCCACCTTTCATTGAGGAATCCTTAACACTAAATCATTGGGGGGCAATCCGCACACATGTTTAAAATTTGAGTGTATGCGTAGCAGAGAAAAACAATAAGAGCAGAGCATCGACTGAGCAAAAAAACGTAGTTTTTGATGTAATTTTTCGTTAATTCAAAAGTTTGAATGGGTACTAAATTAGTGTAATTTATTTTAAAGAAAGCTTTACTAGCAAAAGTTCTTAAACAAATGAAAAACTACGCTTCCCTATCTTTATTTTCTATGGAGGAAACTTTTTTCAACCCAATTTGTGAAAAAATGTTTGTTAGTGGAAACATTTTGATTTTTAAGTTTGGGCTGTCAAATGAGTCATGATACAATTATATATAACTAGCAGTACCCTTTACTAGGGCAGTACTAGGTTGCACGCATAAGAAATAAGTCTATATATATATAAATGCTCTGTTCGTATCTACTTCCTTTATAGACTTGAAAAGTTCTGAACCGTTTAAGCCCAATTATTTACACAACATGCGTTGAGATTCCAGCTCGGTTTTTGTCTACTTTGATGTTGATAGCTTATCTGCGTTTGCGAATATATCAGTTTTCTTCGCGTTTCCCCGTGCCCCTACTTTTCTATTTAGAAGAAAAGAAGAAAATATCAAATGAAAATGTCAAAATGTCAGCTAGAAACGAAGTCATGCCACCCAAGAAGTCGAATTTTGGTCGTCATACTTGCAATACAAAAGCAAAAAGACGTAACATTTCGAATATGACTGACGAAGTGCGGGCCTCCATCCGAGAGACTGAGCGGCTGAGAGTCATGCGGATGCACATGGCGGAATCAGCAGAAACGCGAGCAGCTAGGCTTGAGCGAACACGATTGAGAGTTAGGCAGTCGCGTTCTGCAGCAATCGATTTGATTCGGTCTCAAAATAATGAACGCGACAGGGCAAGGGTAGCTGAAGCGCGTTTACAGCTTGCAACAGATCGAAACCTGCAATACAATCGTCTTGCATTCCGATATAATCCAACTGTTGATTATAGCTCGAATCGCAATGTCGTTATTGGCCGGATGAATCAGGTCTGAACACACTGTCAGGCTCTCAAATTCAACAACGAACCAAAAGGATTGTGTTGTGCTCTCGGGAAAGTGAAATTGCCTCAACTTGAAGCACCACCAGAGCCTCTGCACTCTCTATTAGCTGGATCTACTGCTGAATCGAAGCATTTCCTGTCGAACATTAGGAAATACAACTCTTGCTTCAAAATGACGTCATATGGTGCGGAAATTATCCTGTGATTTTCCGATCGACACCAGCTGACGAGATAAATGCTTTCCTGAAATATTCTATATTGTGGCAACATGTACGTACATTACAGTTGAAGACGAATATGCGTGTCCAGTTACAGAACGATGACTCAGCCGACGTATTCTCACGACAGCTAATGGACATTAGGAACGGAAAGCTGCCAGTCAATGAGACGTCGAAAAAAATAGCATTGCCCGAGAATTTCTGTAATTTAGTTACATCGAAGGAAGGACTTATCCAAAAAGTGTTCCCCGATATCAGAATAAATTATAGGAATCACGATTGGCTCAGTGGACGAGCGATTCTCGCTGCCAAGAACAAAGATGTCTACCAGCTCAATCATGTAATCCAATCCAGCATAAAACTGACGAAATTACATATATGTCGATAGACACGGTTGTTGAGGCAAAGGAAGCAGTTAATTACCCTACGGAGTTTCTAAACTCACTTGATCTGCCTGGAATGCCACCACACATATTGAAATTAAAAATAGGTGTGCCGATTATCATGCTCCGAAATATGAATCAGCCGAAACTCTGCAACGGTACGCGACTCGCAGTCAAGAAATTGATGAACAACGTTGGTGAAGATGTCCTCATTCCTAGGATTCCTATGTTCCCGACTGATCCACCGTTCCAGTTCAAGAGATTGCACTTTGTTTGGCGGTCGCAATGACCATAAATAAAGCTCAAGGTTAATCTCTGGAGTTTTGTAGTTTGGATTTGGATGAAGATTGTTTTTCACGCGGACAATTATATATTGCATGTTCCCGTGTCGGAAAACCAAATAATCTTTATATTTACGCGGAGAATGGAGAAACAAAGAATATTGTTTACCCACAAGTATTACAGAATTAAATTAATTTGAAAATTATTCTTTTTTGTTTGACTTATTTCTTATGCGTGCAACCACAATATGCTAGATCTCAGACTTGCGTTTTCTGAGTCGTTCTTTGACCCCACTACGCCTTTTGCTCATTGGCTGTACTCACTCAGAATTATTTCCGTTTTGTTCAGTTGTTGACTGTATCATTGAAAGGCATCTCTGCAACGCTGCTTTTTCTGCTTCTGCTTCTTCTTATTCTCGGTCTTGTTCTTCTTCAGTTACTGACTGCTGCTGTTGCAAGTCCTAAGTCCTCCAGGACTTGTGTCACGTTCGCCATGTAAAGGGTCGCCAGGTAATCACCCAGATCGCCCAGAAAATGAGGCAATTATATTCGCACGTCTGTGCTCTTTGATTACTGTTTTATTTCTGACTTTAATTCAAAAGATAATGAATTCTCTAAGTCTAAATACATAAGTTTGGCGCGCGCTGCGCTGCCAGTTCAGCCGGCAGCGGAGCGGCTACATTACATATTTCTTATATACATATACATACTTAGGTGGTATGTTGTTGGGCGAGCATGTCACATGAGCATGCAAGTTATCCAACCCGTAAATACAGGCCACTTATGGCCTTTATAAACAATATTTTCAATCTCTGCATTTGCCTTTGGCTTTGTCTTTGGCTCAATTATCCAACCCATAAATCCAGGCCACTTATGGCTTTCCACTTAAGAATTTTAAAAACAATATTTTCAAACTCTGCATTTGCTTTCGGCTTTGTCTTTGGCAAGACAAAAAACAAAAAACCCATAAACAAATCAAAATCAAAAGTAAACATCAGCTTCCCTCCGAAGCCCAATCAATTACGCCTTTTGCGTTTCAAGTACCTACCAAATTGCATCGATCAGCTTAATCGAATTACACAATAAGATGCGACATTTTCATCTTAAGCCTCTAATCTAAACACAACTGATGGCCGAGGTTCTTTAGATCAGATTCCCTTTTTGACCGAGACCGCGAACGGTTAACAAAAATATTTAAGAAAAATCAAAAGTCTTGTAATAATTAAGTTTAATAAATAAAGGTTTAACACCGAGTTTTGTAATTAAAAAATAAAATTTACATTTTTTTAATTCACCGAACTACAAACAATTTAACTGGCGCCCAACACGTGGGGCCGCGTCACTCAAAGCTCCCAAAAATTAATAAGTTAAACATAAACGGAACTCGCGCGGTCAACAACTCAACATTTTTAGTGGAAAAATTAAAACATCCACCAAACGACACTACCAAGTGACAACAAAGTAAATGGAAATTAATTAATGAAATAATCCATAAAAAGTGAATTAAAACAAAGGTGGACCGAAATTTTAAACCAAACAATTACAAGAACACAAAATTAATAAATCAACGAACTAAAAAAAAAAAACAAACAAGAACAACAAAAACAAATAAAACGACAACTCCAACAAGAAAAACCAAGGCAGGACGTTCTCAAATAAAAACAACAACTCGCTCCAACAAGAAAAACCAAGGAAGGAAGACAGGACATTCTCTATCCATTTATCAACTGTATCTAGGAAGGACGATCAAACACACAGAAGGAAGACCCCAACGGGACAATATCGTGAGGAATTAATTTAAAATAATAAAAAATTAAAGATTATAAATTAAGATCAGGGAATTTGAGAAAAATAATATAAGATTTATATATTGCAAAAAGTAAGATTCGCGATTTGACAAATAATATAAAGAATAAATCTGGAAGAATTGATAAATAGCTTTGGTGAATTAAATTTAACAATGGCAACCGGAGGTTCAGCACCAAATTTTTCTGCAGGCAGTGTAGCCACAGCCGGCGGTTTAACAGTGGAATTGATAAATAGATTAATAAACGCTCAATTGAATAAAGCTAGCAGGAAAGTAGAATGTTTAGAAGGAAGGCTAGCCACAGATGCAAAAACTGTGGAAGATTATAAAAAACAAACAATTGACCCAGCTATAAAATGCGATACAACACTTGAAGTGGTAAAATCCTTACCAAATTTCACAGGAGAACCAACACAATATGTAGGTTGGAGGGAAGCTGCAGAAACTGTCATGAGTCTCTATAAAATTGAAAGTGAACAGTATTTTATAGCCTTAACAATTTTACGAAATAAAATTATGGGAGGTGCCCATGATGCTCTTACCAATCATGGCACAGTTTTAAACTTTAAAGCAATCTTATCCCGATTGGGCTTTATATATAAGGACAAACAACCAATACATGTTCTCGAATCAGAACTAAGTATTCTCAGGCAAGGACGAATGACAATTACTGAGTATTATAACGAAGTCAATAAAAAAATGACCTCACTAATAAACAAAACTATAATGACATACGGAAAGGATAGTTTAATTACCAAAGAAACAAACAATTCAATAAGGATAAATGTTCTACGAGTATTTATATCCGGACTTAATGGATCTATTTCAGAAACTCTTTTCTCATTAAATCCACCAGATTTGCCCAATGCTTTGGCAAAGGTCCAAGAATTAGAATCAAACAACTTACGTGCTCAATTCGCAAATAGGTTTAATGGATTTAAAAATGAAAGTAAATATCGGGGAAACAACTTACGATTCGATCAAATACGACAAAATAATAATACCACTAAAATGGGAAATAATTTTAATCATAACCAAAACTACAATTGGCCACAAAAGGGAAATTTTTGGCAAAATAATAATCAAAATAATAATCAAAAGCAACAAGCTGTCGAGCCAATGGATGTTGATCCACCGATTCAACTCCAGAATAAGCCTAATAACAATCGGCAGCCGAGCCAAAATTGGCAGGCAAAAAGCAACCAAGGAAGATATAATAATTGGCAGGCAAACGATAATCAAGGTAGATATAATAATAATTATTATCAAAATAAAAATCGTTCAAATTTATATAGCACAAATCAAAATAGAGAGCAAACTCAAGCTCAAAAAAGGGAATCAGATGGAACAGAAAGTCAGCCAGCTAATAAAGTAACCAGATTAAATAATATCAATGAAGACCATTTTTTAGACCAGATCCCTACAGAGGAATGCCTTATTTAAATAGGATAGATCGAAAAACCAAGAAGCAGCTAAAAGTTTTAATAGATACAGGAGCCACCGCTTGCTACATAAAAAGGGGAATTTTTGAAAATAAAAACGAGCTACCAATATACAAAAAGGTAACTACAGTTCAGGGCTACTCAATTATTAGGTATTACCATATTATAAATATATTTGAAACAAAACAATTATTTTATGAAATCGAAGGCTTAAAATCTGATATTCCAATTGGATTCAATTTATTAAAAACAAGAAAGGAAAGCTAACTTCGGGTGGAGCCGAAGTTGATATACCCTTGCAGCTAAAACAGGATATATATCGCTAAAATCGGATATAATTGACCGATTCTTATGGGAATATCATAATATAACCAATAAATTACAAGACAAAATCTAAAAAAAAATCCCAAACTTCTATCTTGAAGAACCCCAAAGTTGGTATTTTTACAAAATACCATTTCCGATCGTTCAGTTTTATGGCAGCTATAAGATATAGTCGGCCGATCCTGGCCGTTCCGACTTATATACTGCGTGCAAAGGAAAGAAGGGTGTGTGCAAAGTTTCAAGACGATAGCTTTAAAACTGAGAGACTAGTTCGCGTAGAAACAGACAGACAGACGGACAGACGCACCGACGGACAGACGGACAGACGGACATGCTCATATCAACTCAGGAGGTGATCCTGATCAAGAATATTTATACTTTATAGGGTCTGAGATGTCTCCTTCACTGCGTTGCACACTTTTGACCAAAATTATAATACCCTCTGCAAGGGTATAAAAATTGGAGCTATAATAAATATAGATAAGGGAATCTTGGAATATAATGGGAAACAGGAGAAGTTAAAATATTATGATAGTGAGGAGAAAAATGAAATATGTTTAATTGAAGAAAATAATATTCTTCCGTTAAAAGAATTTATTATAAAAAAATATTTTGATGAAAATGGTTGCGAAAACACAGATTCATTATTTGTTGAAAATAGAGAGAAAAGCTTGGGAATTAAAAATCCCGAGAACGCCGACGTAGACATATCCGTCAACAAAAATACAAATATCTTGGGAATTAAAAATCCTGAGAACGCCGACGTAGAAATATCCGTCAACAAAAATATAAATATCTTGCGAATTAAAAATCCTGAGAACGCCGACGTAGAAATATCCGTCAATAAAAATAAAAATATCTTGGGAATTAAAAATCCTGAGAGTGCCGACGAAGTAAATACCGTCAAAAACTAAATAAATAATATAGGTATTGACCAATTAGGCGGATTGAGGGAAAAGATAGTTCACTATATTGAAAAGGAGCATTCAAAGATAAATATGCCAATTCCTTTTAGAACAGACATAAAGGGGGAAATAAATCTTATCCACGATAGGCCAATATACGGGAAACAATATCCTTATGCTCTATCTGTCAACGACTTCGTGAATAGCGAAATCAGTAGAATGTTATCAGAAAAAATAATAAGGCCTAGCAGAAGCCCTTACAATTCATCACTTCTGGTAGTCCCAAAGAAAGGAGAGAATCAAGACGGAAGCGGTAAATTAAGACTCGTCATTGATTATAAAAAATTAAATGAAAGTACCATACCTGACAGATACCCAATGCAAGACCCATCAGTAATTCTATCAAATTTGGGAAAAGCAAGATAATTTTCAACAATAGATTTGGAGTCAGGATTTCATCAGATACTAATGAAAGAATCAGATGTCGAAAAAACAGCTTTTTCAATAAATAATGGAAAATACGAATTTTTAAGAATGCCATTCGGATTAACATATGCACCAAGAATCTTTCAGAGAGCAATGGACGATATTCTAAGAATACAAATAGGGAAAACATGTCATGACTATATGGACGACATTATAATATTCTCAAACTCAATTGAACAACACTATACAGATCTAAACAAAATTATAAATATATTATTGAGGGCAAACATGAAAATCTCTTTAGAAAAATATAAGTTTTTCAAACGCGAAACCCTTTTTTTAGGATACATTGTATCCTATAACGTCATCAAGACAGACCCAGAGAAAATTGATACCATTAGTAAATATCCGCTTCCAGAAAATATTCGGGAACTAAGAAGTTTCCTAGGTCTTACGGGCTATTATAGAAAATTTGTTTCAAACTACGCCTACATAGCCAAACCTCTAACAAAATATTTTGGAGGTCATAATGGCAAAATTTCAAAAAGAATGTCAACAAAAATGTTAATTCAACTGGATGAACCAGCAATTAAAGCTTTTAACGAGCTGAAAGAAAATCTCATTGCTCAAGTAGAACTAATTCAACCGGACTATAATAAAAAATTTACCTTGACCACCGACGCTTCAGACGTCGCAATTGGTGCAGTTTTATCTCAAGAAGGAAAACCAATTACTTTTATTTCAACCTTTATTTCAAACCTTGTCAAAAACAGAACAAGCTTATGCTACTAATAAGAAGGAACTTTTAGCGATAGTATGGGCTCTTAAAAATCTAAGCAATTACTTATACGGAGTTATTGGAATTGAAATTCAAACCGACCATCAATCTTTATCTTACACAATTTCGGATAAAAATCCCAATGTGGATATGAAAGGATGGTATTATTTCATACAAAGTTTTACACCGAAAATAACATATAAGCCCGGTACAACAAATGTAGTTGCAGACGCATTATCCCGAATTCAGATAAATAATATTACTAACAGCGACATAGAACAAACAGACCAGTCAGACTCAGATCAGAACACACAGCATTCAGCTGAAAGTAGTTTTGAAAATGTAATACAAGAGACCCGGAAACCGTTAAATCAATTTAAACAACAACTGTTATTAGCAACGGGGAGGTATACAATACATGAGTCACTGAAAATCTTTGACAGGACACGACATTTAATTGAATATGACACACCAGAAAATTTAATAACTATATTAAGAGAGTATCTTCCACCTAACATTACGGTAGGAATTCATTGTACCTTAGAGGACTTATTCCAAATTCAATTACCATTAAAAAATAATTTCACAAACACATTCCTTTTTACAAGAATCTTTCTACAAGACGTGGAAAACGAGGAAGATAAAGCTATAATAATAGAAGAAACACACAGCCGTGCTCATAGGGGGCTAGAAGAGAATTACAAACAGATCAGTAAATTATATTATGGGCCAAACTGTTTAAAAAAATTAAAAGAATTTATTAAAAATTGTGTGATTTGTAACGAAAATAAATACAACAGGCACCCAATAAAAATTCCAATTGGGGAAACCCCAATTCCAAGTAAAGAAGGAGAAAATTTACACATTGATATATATTACGCGCAAGGTCTTACTTTCATAACTTGTATTGACGCTTACTCAAAATTTCTAGTAGTAAAAGAAATCCAAAATAAATTAAATATCGAAAATAAAGTAATGGAACTTCTTCAACATTTTCCACAAGCCAAAGTAATAATGTAATAAACAAGCCGATAATGAACCGAGCTTTACCTCGGCCCAATTTAAATCTTTCACACAAAGGTGCAATTTAACTTTACATTACGCAGACCCGAGGCACAGCACGTCAAACGGACAAGTTGAAAGGGCACATTCTACATTAACAGAATTAGCTCGATGCATTAAAGAAGAATTTAATTTAACTGACTTTTCCGAAATAGTAATCAGAGCCGCTCAAGAATATAATCAGAGCATTCATTCTACAACGAACCAAAAACCTTTTGACGTACTATATAAAAAAATAGAGCACGATAACATTCCTCAAGTTTTGAAAAATACTCAAGAGAAAATGTTGGAAACACATAACGAAAACAGAAAAGAAAAAGAATATCATGTAGGACAAGTGTCTATGAAAAGAAACACGGGGAAAGAAATAAACTTAAAACCAGATATAAAAAACAAATAGTTAAAGAAAATTTACCCAACAAAATAATAATCAACAATAGAAATAGAATTATTCACAAAGATAATATAAAATTCTAAGTATTTATATATCATCCATTTTTTTCTTTCCTTTCCCAGAAAATGTTTCATCAGGTGCTTATACTACACCTTATTTTATTAATAAAATCAGAAATAATTGACTATACAAGTCACGAATATCTCCTATTTAAAGACAATAAAGACGTATTGACGTACGATTCATACGCAGATTTATTCCATGTAACTAACTTAAGCTTTTATAAAGAAATAATAAATTTGGAATCAGATAATATTAAAAGGGATACTAATAAAAGGTCACAATGGGAAATTAAATATGACATAAAAGTAATAGAACTAATTTTATCACAATTAATATCAACTAGATCAAAAAGAGGGATAAATGAGTTAGGCACCGTGTGGAAATGGTTAGCTGGAACTCCGGACCATGATGATTTTATTACAGTTCAGAATAAAATTAATGAATTAATTGAAAACAATAATAAGCAGTCTATCAATTCCCGATTATTCAAAAAAATAGAATCTGTTTCCGATGATTTTAAAAAAGTATTTATTGATCAAGATCTACCACTTCGAAAACATCGCTTGCGATTATTAACATTTGATTTGCAAAAGTTAATTGACACAATCACTCTAGCAAAAATAGACGTTTTTAATACCAAAATTTTAAACAATGATGACATCTTGGAAATATTAAAACATGAACAAAAACCAGTAATTATAGCTGATTTAATGGACATCTCTGCTTTTAAAATCGCATTGCATAAAGAACTTTTAATAATTTATATAAAATACCCAATAAAAAAAACAGATGTGAAATATATCACGCTAGAGCGGTTTCCCAAATCGATGGAAAACTAGTATTAAGCAATCAAGTCGCAAAATGCGAAAATATTTTTTATGAAACGTCTAATTTTAAGAACGAAATTTTTAATAATTATTACACTTTAAGTATTAAACAAGAAAGGAAAGCTAACTTCGGGCGGAGCCGAAGTTGATATACCCTTGCAGCTAAAACAGGATATATATCGCTAAAATCGGATATAATTGACCGATTCTTATGGGAATATCATAATATAACCAATAAATTACAAGACAAAATCTAAAAAAAAATCCCAAACTTCTATCTTGAAGAGCCCCAAAGTTGGTATTTTTACAAAATACCATTTCCGATCGTTCAGTTTTATGGCAGCTATAAGATATAGTCGGCCGATCCATATGAAACTTGATAAGTCGAATTATTTTTCGAAAAATAGAATTCATAGAAAATCCCAACTTTCTAGCTCGAAAAACACTGAAGTTATGCCATTTCCGATCAATCAGTTATATCGCAGATATAGGATATAGTCGGCTGATCCTTATAAAATTTGGCATGTTGTATTATTTTGCCAAAAATAGCAATCGTACCAAATCCGAATTCTCTAGCTTTAAAAACACCAAAGTTATAGCATTTCCGATCAATCAGTTATATGGCAGCTATAGGATATAGTCGGCCGATCCTTATAAAATTTGATAGGTCGTATTATTTTGCCAAAAATAGCATTCGAACAAAATCTGAACTCTGTAACTCTAAAAACACCAAAGTTATACCATTTCCGATCAATCAGTTATATGGCAGCTATGAGATATAGTCGGCCGATCCTGGCCGTTCCGACTTATATACTACTATACTGCAAAGGAAAGAAGGGTGTGTGCAAAGTTTCAAGACGATAGCTTTAAAACTGAGAGACTAGTTCGCGTAGAAACAGACAGACAGACGAACAGACGGACAGACGGACATGCTCATATCAACTCAGGAGGTGATCCTGATCAAGAATATATATACTTTATAGGGTCTGAGATGTCTCTTTCACTGCGTTGCACACTTTTGACCAAAATTATAATACCCCTGCAAGGGTATAAAAAACGAAATAAACCTGTAAAAAAATAAGAGAAAACAAGAAAGGAAAGCTAACTTCGTGCGGAGCCGAAGTTGATATACCCTTGCAGTTAAAACCGGATATATATCGCAAACATCGGATTATTGGCCGATCCTTATGAGAATATCATAAAATAACCAATTTATTACAATAAAAAATCTTAAACAAAGTACCAAGCTTCCATCTTCAAAAATACCAAATTTGGTATTTTTACCAAATACCATTTCCGATCGTTCAGTTATATGGCAGCTATAAGATATAACTGACCCAAAATAGAATCTGTACGAAGTTCCAGCTTTTTATCTTCAAAAACACCAAAGTTTGTTAATTTCCGATTGTTCAGTTATATGGCAGCTATAGGATATAGTCGGCTGATCCTTATGAAATTTGGCATGTTGTATTATTGTGCCAAAAATAGCATTCGTACTAAATCCTAATTCTCTAGCTTTAAAAACACCGAAGTTATAGCATTTCCGATCAATCAGATATATGGCAGCTATATGATATAGTCGGCCGATCCTTATGAAATTTGGTAGGTCGTATGATTTTGCCAAAAGTAGCATTCGTACCAAATCTGAACTCTGTAACTCTAAAAACACCAAAGTTATACCATTTCCGATCAATCAGTTATATGGCAGCTATAAGATATAGTCGGCCGATCCCGGCCGTTCCGACTTATATACTGCGTGCAAAGGAAAGAAGGGTGTGTGCCAAGTTTCAAGACGATAGCTTTAAAACTGAGAGACTAGTTCGCGTAGAAACAGACAGACAGACGGACAGACAGACGGACAGACAGACGGACAGACGGACAGACGGACATGCTCATATCAACTCAGGAGGTGATCCTGATCAAGAATATATATACTTTATAGGGTCGGAGATGTCTCCTTCACTGCGTTGCACACTTTTGACCAAAATTATAATACCCTCTGCAAGGGTATAAAAATAAAAAAAAAATAGACATCATACAAGATGGTGCCATTCTTATAATATTGTTAACAACTCCCATTTAAACGGTTCGTTTTTAATAACATTTAATGGTACAACTAAAATTAATAATATCTCTTATACCAATTTGGAAAATAAAATTCTTGAATACGTAACTACGAACCACTTCAAAAGTTATGAAATATCCGATTACATATTATCAAATAACTCTGATCTTTCTTTAGATAATATAAACATTTTAAACCCTTTCGTTAAAATTAATAATACTAAAATATCACTTACCTTTATATTATTGATTTTAATCATTATCTATTTGATTCTTTCACTCATTATAAAATACAAAAATGCTATATTATTTGTAACCAAAAAACATCGGCCTGAACCAGAAAAATCTATTAACCAAGAAAATTTTTTAACAGAATTAAGAGATCATTTAAACGAATTTCATATTAAATCGGGACGATCCATTTCAGAAGGGGGAGAGTTATCCAACCCGTAAATACAGGCCACTTATGGCCTTTATAAACAATATTTTCAATCTCTGCATTTGCCTTTGGCTTTGCCTTTGGCTCAATTATCCAACCCATAAATCCAGGCCACTTATGGCTTTCCACTTATGAATTTTATAAACAATATTTTCAAACTCTGCATTTGCTTTCGGCTTTGTCTTTGGCAAGACAAAAAACAAAAAATCCATAAACAAATCAAAATCAAAAGTAAACATCAGCTTCCCTCCGAAGCCCAATCAATTACGCCTTTTGCGTTTCAAGTACCTACCAAATTGCATCGATCAGCTTAATCGAATTACACAATAAGATGCGACATTTTCATCTTAAGCCTCTAATCTAAACACAACTGATGGCCGAGGTTCCTTGGATCAGATTTAGAATTAAGAAGTCAGTCCCTTTTTGACTGAGACCGCGAACGGTTAACAAAAATATTTAAGAAAAATCAAAAGTGTCACCGAGTTTTGTAATTAAAAAATAAAATTTACATTTTTTTAATTCACCGAACTACAAACAATTTAACTTGCACGCTTAGTTTATGTAAATGTATAGAGAGTGAGTCTTATGCAAATATGTCTTTGGCACATGCGGGCAGCGTGGGAACGCTGACTTAGCCTAACTCATAAGTGGGAGGTCATATTTCGCGCACTTGAATTGGTTTATTTGTTTGTTTTATGCATGAAGGGTACAGTGTTACCTCGCAACATGTTTCTATATATGTGCATATTACAGTAGCTATCCCCTTTAAAGAAAATATAACATTAGGAGACTCAAAGAATCAAGCAATGGCTCGTTTCATGAACTTAGAAAAAAGATTACTAAAAAATGAAAAACATCGAATTGAATATTCAAAATTTATGAAAGAATATTTTGACTTAGGACATATGGTAGAAGTAAATGATGAAGGAAAATACTACCTTCCTCACCAAGCTGTTATCAGGGAATCCAGTCTCACAACAAAATGAAGAGTAGTTTTTGATGCTTCAGCCAAAACCAGTAATAGCAAAAGCCTAAACGATATTATGTGGGTTGGACCAAAAGTTCAAAAAGATATTTTCGATATTATGATAAATTAGCGTAAGTGGGAATATGTGATATCATCGGACATTGAGAAAATTTACCGTCAAATTAAAATAAAACATAACGATCAAAAATTTCAATATATATTGTGGAGGGATGACCCAAAAACAAAAGTAAAATCATACAAATTAACTACGGTTACTTATGGACTCGCTTCCGCCCCATATTTAGAAACCAGAGTATTAGCAGATATAGGTAAAAATTGCAAAAATAAAATGATTGGGGAATTAATAAAAAATGATTTTTATATGGATGACCTCAAAGATCATGGAGGCACTGGGATTCTGATTAGAAATCGCATTAAGCACTGCTTCCACAATAGCTTCGCCACTAACTTCATGCAAGCTACATCAATAGATGTGAAAATGGATTCCCGATCTTTAAAGCTTGCCTCCGTATACTGCCCTCCTCGGTTCACAATATCAGAATCCCAATTCATGGAATATTTCAACTCTCTTAGCGAACAATTTATGGCAGCAGGAGACTTCAATGCCAAGCACACGCACTGGGGATCTCAACTTGTGACTCCTAAGGGAAGGCAGTTGTACAATGCAATAATAAAAGCAAGCAACAAGCTAGACTGTGTGTCACCTGGGACACCTACATATTGGCCAACAGATCCTAGAAAACTGCCAGACTTGATAGATTTTGCAGTCACAAAAAACATTCCTCGCAACCTGATAAGTGCCAACTCCTTATCAGTTCTATCGTCCGATCACTCGCCTGTACTTCTTCATCTAAATCTACATCCAGTTGCGGTAGATAAACCATTCAGACTAACAACGAATAAAACCAATTGGCTTAAGTACAAAAAATATATAAGTTCGCACATTGAGTTGAATCCACGTTTGAATGACGAAGCTGATATCAACTTATCCACAAACACTCTTGAATCCGTCTTGGTCGCAGCAGCTCGCGTATCAACTCCACAAACGCAAAAAACATCGTACAATAATAGATACACGAACGTTGAAATAGAGCAGCTCGTTCTAGCAAAGCGACGCTCACGGCGAGAATGGCAATCCAACAGATCACCAACCGCAAAACAAAGGTTAAAAGTCGCTACAGAGAGGCTCTCAGCTGCACTTCGTCATGAAGAAGAAAGGTCGCAAAAACAATACATAGAACAGTTATCCCCAATGAGCTCCAAGTTCCCACTTTGGAGATCACACTCATCTCTCTGCGCACCAATCGAATCTGCAATGCCAATAAGGACATCCACAGGCAACTGGGCTCGAAGCGACGAAGAAAGAGCCGTCAGATTCGCAGAGCATCTTCAAAATGTATTTCAGCCCAACACATCATCAAACGGGATCTCACTGCCAGCAACATCAGATATCGACACATCAACGTATGAACCTATTGTATTTAGGCCACATGAGTTACTCAAAATCATAAACGAACTCAACCCAAAAAAATCTCCAGGATGCGACCTAATATCACCAAAAATGATTATTGAACTTCCTTTCTGTGCTGTTCGAGCTATTTTCCAGCTCGATATTTTCCAGAGAGATGGAAAAAGTCGATAATTATAATGATACCAAAACCTGGCAAAGACCGCACAATCGCTTCATCATATAGACCAATTAGTTTACTAACGTGTCTATCAAAACTCTTTGAAAAATGCTTCTTGGCACACATTACCCTATATCTCAGAACACACAGCAAAATCCCTATTCATCAATTCGGTTTTCGAGAAAAACACGGAACCATTAAGCAAGTCAACCGCATAACCTCAGAAATCCGAAATACATTCGAACAAAGGGAGTACTGCACTGCGATATTTCTGGACGTATCACAAGCTTTTGACAGAGTATGGTTAGAAGGTCTAATGCACAAAATTATAGAAATGCTCCCAACCAACACACACAAACTTCTAAAGTCATACCTATACAACAGGAAATTCTCAGTAAGATGTAATTCAGGCATGTCCGATGACTACACCATTAGAGCCGGAGTTCCTCAAGGCAGCGTGCTTGGACCAACACTCTACCTTATCTATACTGCGGACATCCCAACGAGCAGGAATCTATCCACATCCACTTTTGCAGATGACACAGCGATCCTAAGCCGCGCGAGATGCCCCAAGCAAGCAACGGCGCAACTTGCTATACACCTGGTGGCAGTGGAGAAATGGCTATCCGACTGGCGAATCAAAGTTAACGAACAAAAATGCAAACATGTGTAATGCGTAACGTTCACTCTTAACAGGCAAGACTGCCCTCCACTTACTCTTAACAACACAGTGGTTCCGATAGCAAATGTAGTAACATATCTTGGCGTACACCTCGATAGACGGCTTACCTGGCGCAGCCACATTGAAGCCAAAAGAACGCATTTAAAGCTCAAAGCCAACAGCCTCCACTGGCTTATCAATAGCCGTTCGCCCCTTAGCTTGGACTACAAGGTACTCCTATATAACACCGTCTTGAAACCAATCTGGATGTACGGCTCCCAGTTGTGGGGGAATGCCAGTAACAGCAGTGTGGATATAATGCAACGAACTCAATCAAAAATTCTCAGAACCATCACCGGGGCCCCGTGGTACGTTCGGAATGAAAACATTCACAGGGACCTTCACATACCACTCGTCAGAGAAGAGATAGCACAAATCAAAACAAAGTACTACAACAGGCTATCAGTACATCCAAATCATCTCACGAGAGCCCTCACGCGAGTTTCCAGCAGTTCTCGTCTTCGCCGCAACGACCTCCCAATCCAGCGCTAATTATTAGGACCACGTAGTCTCTATTCAGTTCAAAACAAACTGTTAGGTATTGTATTATTTTAAGATTTGCAACCTTATTGTTAGACTCATAAAGAGTGATCCAATAAAAACAAACTAAGCTTAAAAAAAAGAAAAATATGGATGACCTCATGACAGGAGCAAATTCAATAGAATATGCCCAACCATAGTTCAATTAATATCTAAGGAACTATTGAACTCTGGGTTTAATTTGAGAAAGTGGGTTTCAAATAACGCAAAAATATTAGAAATGGTAGAAAACTCAGGAGATAATAAAATAGTTAGCATTAAAGAATATGAATTTATAAAAACCGTAGGCTACAATGGGACCCTAGCAAAGACGTGTTTGAATTTACAGTATGTTGTACTGAACCTAATATATTAACCTAAAGATTCGTCTTGTCCACATTATCAAAAATATTCGATCCATTAGGCTGGTTGGTACCGGTAACAATTGTAGGAAAAATCCTTATGCAAAAATTGTGGACAGCAGAAATCAAGTGGGATCAAGAGCTAGTTAATGAAGATCGTAAGAAATGGTTAGAATATAGGGCAAGATGGATTGATGGATTAATTTCAAATTCGAATTATGTATTCAATTTCATGGTTCTGCAGACGCTTCGGAAAAGTATAAATATATGCATGGAGTGATTTAACCATAACGCTAGCCTGGATTAAGAAATGACTAAATATAAAATTTATCAGGCTTTATCAGAATTTATCGGGAATTAAAAAATAGTGAATGGACTCATATAAGATCTGAGGATAATCCAGCATACCTAGCGTCAAGAGTAGTTAGCGCCAATTAATTGGTGAATTGCGATCTTTGGTGAAGAGGCCCAAAATGGTTGACTGAGCCAAAAAGCCAATGCTCACAGCCACCTTTCATTGAGGAATCCTTAACACTAAATCATTGGGGGGCAAACCGCACACATGTTTAAAATTTGAGTGTATGCGTAGCAGAGAAAAACAATAAGAGCAGAGCATCGACTGAGCAAAAAAACGTAGTTTTTCATGTCATTTTTCGTTAATTCAAAAGTTTGAATGGGTACTAAATTAGTGTAATTTATTTTAAAGAAAGCTTTACTAGCAAAAGTTCTTAAACAAATGAAAAACTACGCTTCCCTATCTTTATTTTCTATGGAGGAAACTTTTTTCAACCCAATTTGTGAAAAAATGTTTGTCAGTGGAAACATTTTGATTTTTAAGTTTGGGCTGTCAAATGAGTCATGATACAATTATATATAACTAGCAGTACCCTTTACTAGGGCAGTACTAGGTTGCACGCATAAGAAATAAGTCTATATATATATAAATGCTCTGTTCGTATCTACTTCCTTTATAGACTTGAAAAGTTCTGAACCGTTTAAGCCCAATTATTTACACAACATGCGTTGAGATTCCAGCTCGGTTTTTGTCTACTTTGATGTTGATAGCTTATCTGCGTTTGCGAATATATCAGTTTTTTTCGCGTTTCCCCGTGCCCGTACTTTTCTATTTAGAAGAAAAGAAGAAAATGTCAAATGAAAATGTCAAAATGTCAGCTAGAAACGAAGTCATGCCACCCAAGAAGTCGAATTTTGGTCGTCATACTTGCAATACAAAAGCAAAAAGACGTAACATTTCGAATATGACTGACGAAGTGCGGGCCTCCATCCGAGAGACTGAGCGGCTGAGAGCCATGCGGATGCACATCGCGGAATCAGCAGAAACGCGAGCAGCTAGGCTTGAGCGAACACGATTGAGAGTTAGGCAGTCGCGTTCTGCAGCAATCGATTTGATTCGGTCTCAAAATAATGAACGCGACAGGGCAAGGGTAGCTGAAGCGCGTTTACAGCTTGCAACAGATCGAAACCTGCAATACAATCGTCTTGCATTCCGATATAATCCAACTGTTGATTATAGCTCGAATCGCAATGTCGTTATTGGCCGGATGAATCAGGTCTGCACACACTGTCAGGCTCTCAAATTCAACAACGAACCAAAAGGATTGTGTTGTGCTCTCGGGAAAGTGAAATTGCCTCAACTTGAAGCACCACCAGAGCCTCTGCACTCTCTATTAGCTGGATCTACTGCTGAATCGAAGCATTTCCTGTCGAACATTAGGAAATACAACTCTTGCTTCAAAATGACGTCATTTGGTGCGGAAATTATCCTGTGATTTTCCGATCGACACCAGCTGACGAGATAAATGCTTTCCTGAAATATTCTATATTGTGGCAACATGTACGTACATTACAGTTGAAGACGAATATGCGTGTCCAGTTACAGAACGATGACTCAGCCGACGTATTCTCACGACAGCTAATGGACATTAGGAACGGAAAGCTGCCAGTCAATGAGACGTCGAAAAAAATAGCATTGCCCGAGAATTTCTGTAATTTAGTTACATCGAAGGAAGGACTTATCCAAAAAGTGTTCCCCGATATCAGAATAAATTATAGGAATCACGATTGGCTCAGTGGACGAGCGATTCTCGCTGCCAAGAACAAAGATGTCTACAAGCTCAATCATGTAATCCAATCCAGCATAGAACTGACGAAATTACATATATGTCGATAGACACGGTTGTTGAGGCAAAGGAAGCAGTTAATTACCCTACGGAGTTTCTAAACTCACTTGATCTGCCTGGAATGCCACCACACATATTGAAATTAAAAATAGGTGTGCCGATTATCATGCTCCGAAATATGAATCAGCCGAAACTCTGCAACGGTACGCGACTCGCAGTCAAGAAATTGATGAACAACGTTGTAGAAGCAACGATCATAAGTGGTCCTTTTAAAGGTGAAGATGTCCTCATTCCTAGGATTCCTATGTTCCCGACTGATCCACCGTTCCAGTTCAAGAGATTGCAGTTTGTTTGGCGGTCGCAATGACCATAAATAAAGCTCAAGGTTAATCTCTGGAGTTTTGTAGTTTGGATTTGGATGAAGATTGTTTTTCACGCGGACAATTATATGTTGCATGTTCCCGTGTCGGAAAACCAAATAATCTTTATATTTACGCGGAGAATGGAGAAACAAAGAATATTGTTTACCCACAAGTATTACAGAATTAAATTAATTTGAAAATTATTCTTTTTTGTTTGACTTATTTCTTACGCGTGCAACCACAATATGCCACAGCGAAACGTGGCAGGGTACTGCTAGATCTCAGACTTGCGTTTTCTGAGTCGTTCTTTGACCCCACTTTTGCTCAGAATTATTTCCGTTTTGTTCAGATGTTGACTGTATCGTTGGAAAGCATCTCTGCAACGCTGCTTTTTCTGCTTCTGCTTCTTCTTATTCTCGGTCTTGTTCTTCTTCAGTTACTGACTGTATCGTTGGAAGGCATCTCTGCAACGCTTCTTCTTCTGCTTCTGCTTCTTTTTATTCTCGGTCTTGTTCTTCTTCAGTTGCTGACTGCTGCTGTTGCAAGTTCTAAGTCCTCCAGGACTTGTGTCACGGTCGCCATGTAAGGGTCGCCAGGTAATCACCCAGATCGCCCAGAAAATGAGGCAATTATATTCGCACGTCTGTGCTCTTTGATTACTGTTTTATTTCTGACTTTAATTCAAAAGATAAAGAATTCTCTAAGTCTAAATACTTAAGTAAATACATACATACATAAGTTCAGCCGGCAGCGAAGCGGCTACATTACATATTTCTTATATACATACACTTAGGTGGTAATAATTAAAAATGATTTTTATATGGATGATCTCATGACAGGAGCAAATTCAATAGAATATGCCACAACCATAGTTCAATTAATATCTAAGGAACTATTGAACTCTGGGTTTAATTTGAGAAAGTGGGTTTCAAATAATTAAAAAACAACATAATTGGCAATTTAATAAAGAAATAAAATACTTAAGAAGCAATAAAGAGATTGATATTAGCAGTAAAATAAAAGGTCTGAACCCGTTTTTAGATACCAATGGAATACTTCGTGGAAGGCTACAGCTCGGTTTTTGTCTACTTTGATGTTGATAGCTTATCTGCGTTTGCGAATATATCAGTTTTTTTCGCGTTTCCCCGTGCCCGTACTTTTCTATTTAGAAGAAAAGAAGAAAATGTCAAATGAAAATGTCAAAATGTCAGCTAGAAACGAAGTCATGCCACCCAAGAAGTCGAATTTTGGTCGTCATACTTGCAATACAAAAGCAAAAAGACGTAACATTTCGAATATGACTGACGAAGTGCGGGCCTCCATCCGAGAGACTGAGCGGCTGAGAGCCATCGCGGAATCAGCAGAAACGCGAGCAGCTAGGCTTGAGCGAACACGGTTGAGAGTTAGGCAGTCGCGTTCTGCAGCAATCGATTTGATTCGGTCTCAAAATAATGAACGCGACAGGGCAAGGGTAGCTGAAGCGCGTTTACAGCTTGCAACAGATCGAAACCTGCAATACAATCGTCTTGCATTCCGATATAATCCAACTGTTGATTATAGCTCGAATCGCAATGTCGTTATTGGCCGGATGAATCAGGTCTGCACACACTGTCAGGCTCTCAAATTCAACAACGAACCAAAAGGATTGTGTTGTGCTCTCGGGAAAGTGAAATTGCCTCAACTTGAAGCACCACCAGAGCCTCTGCACTCTCTATTAGCTGGATCTACTGCTGAATCGAAGCATTTCCTGTCGAACATTAGGAAATACAACTCTTGCTTCAAAATGACGTCATTTGGTGCGGAAATTATCCTGTGATTTTCCGATCGACACCAGCTGACGAGATAAATGCTTTCCTGAAATATTCTATATTGTGGCAACATGTACGTACATTACAGTTGAAGACGAATATGCGTGTCCAGTTACAGAACGATGACTCAGCCGACGTATTCTCACGACAGCTAATGGACATTAGGAACGGAAAGCTGCCAGTCAATGAGACGTCGAAAAAAATAGCATTGCCCGAGAATTTCTGTAATTTAGTTACATCGAAGGAAGGACTTATCCAAAAAGTGTTCCCCGATATCAGAATAAATTATAGGAATCACGATTGGCTCAGTGGACGAGCGATTCTCGCTGCCAAGAACAAAGATGTCTACCAGCTCAATCATGTAATCCAATCCAGCATAGAACTGACGAAATTACGGTTTTTGACACGGTTAGACACGGTTTTTGAGGCAAAGGAAGCAGTTAATTATCCTACGGAGTTTCTAAACTCACTTGATCTGCCTGGAATGCCACCACACATATTGAAATTAAAAATAGGTGTGCCGATTATCATGCTCCGAAATATGAATCAGCCGAAACTCTGCAACGGTACGCGACTCGCAGTCAAGAAATTGATGAACAACGTTGTAGAAGCAACGATCATAAGTGGTCCTTTTAAAGGTGAAGATGTCCTCATTCCTAGGATTCCTATGTTCCCGACTGATCCACCGTTCCAGTTCAAGAGATTGCAGTTTGTTTGGCGGTCGCAATGACCATAAATAAAGCTCAAGGTTAATCTCTGGAGTTTTGTAGTTTGGATTTGGATGAAGATTGTTTTTCACGCGGACAATTATATGTTGCATGTTCCCGTGTCGGAAAACCAAATAATCTTTATATTTACGCGGAGAATGGAGAAACAAAGAATATTGTTTACCCACAAGTATTACAGAATTAAATTAATTTGAAAATTATTCTTTTTTGTTTGACTTATTTCTTACGCGTGCAACCACAATATGCCACAGCGAAACGTGGCAGGGTACTGCTAGATCTCAGACTTGCGTTTTCTGAGTCGTTCTTTGACCCCACTTTTGCTCAGAATTATTTCCGTTTTGTTCAGATGTTGACTGTATCGTTGGAAAGCATCTCTGCAACGCTGCTTTTTCTGCTTCTGCTTCTTCTTATTCTCGGTCTTGTTCTTCTTCAGTTACTGACTGTATCGTTGGAAGGCATCTCTGCAACGCTTCTTCTTCTGCTTCTGCTTCTTTTTATTCTCGGTCTTGTTCTTCTTCAGTTGCTGACTGCTGCTGTTGCAAGTTCTAAGTCCTCCAGGACTTGTGTCACGGTCGCCATGTAAGGGTCGCCAGGTAATCACCCAGATCGCCCAGAAAATGAGGCAATTATATTCGCACGTCTGTGCTCTTTGATTACTGTTTTATTTCTGACTTTAATTCAAAAGATAAAGAATTCTCTAAGTCTAAATACTTAAGTAAATACATACATACATAAGTTCAGCCGGCAGCGAAGCGGCTACATTACATATTTCTTATATACATACACTTAGGTGGTAATAATTAAAAATGATTTTTATATGGATGATCTCATGACAGGAGCAAATTCAATAGAATATGCCACAACCATAGTTCAATTAATATCTAAGGAACTATTGAACTCTGGGTTTAATTTGAGAAAGTGGGTTTCAAATAATTAAAAAACAACATAATTGGCAATTTAATAAAGAAATAAAATACTTAAGAAGCAATAAAGAGATTGATATTAGCAGTAAAATAAAAGGTCTGAACCCGTTTTTAGATACCAATGAAATACTTCGTGGAAGGCTACAGCTCGGTTTTTGTCTACTTTGATGTTGATAGCTTATCTGCGTTTGCGAATATATCAGTTTTTTTCGCGTTTCCCCGTGCCCCTACTTTTCTATTTAGAAGAAAAGAAGAAAATGTCAAATGAAAATGTCAAAATGTCAGCTAGAAACGAAGTCATGCCACCCAAGAAGACGAATTTTGGTCGTCATACTTGCAATACAAAAGCAAAAAGACGTAACATTTCGAATATGACTGACGAAGTGCGGGCCTCCATCCGAGAGACTGAGCGGCTGAGAGCCATGCGGATGCACATCGCGGAATCAGCAGAAACGCGAGCAGCTAGGCTTGAGCGAACACGATTGAGAGTTAGGCAGTCGCGTTCTGCAGCAATCGATTTGATTCGGTCTCAAAATAATGAACGCGACAGGGCAAGGGTAGCTGAAGCGCGTTTACAGCTTGCAACAGATCGAAACCTGCAATACAATCGTCTTGCATTCCGATATAATCCAACTGTTGATTATAGCTCGAATCGCAACGTCGTTATTGGCCGGATGAATCAGGTCTGCACACACTGTCAGGCTCTCAAATTCAACAACGAACCAAAAGGATTGTGTTGTGCTCTCGGGAAAGTGAAATTGCCTCAACTTGAAGCACCACCAGAGCCTCTGCACTCTCTATTAGCTGGATCTACTGCTGAATCGAAGCATTTCCTGTCGAACATTAGGAAATACAACTCTTGCTTCAAAATGACGTCATTTGGTGCGGAAATTATCCTGTGATTTTCCGATCGACACCAGCTGACGAGATAAATGCTTTCCTGAAATATTCTATATTGTGGCAACATGTACGTACATTACAGTTGAAGACGAATATGCGTGTCCAGTTACAGAACGATGACTCAGCCGACGTATTCTCACGACAGCTAATGGACATTAGGAACGGAAAGCTGCCAGTCAATGAGACGTCGAAAAAAAAGCATTGCCCGAGAATTTCTGTAATTTAGTTACATCGAAGGAAGGACTTATCCAAAAAGTGTTCCCCGATATCAGAATAAATTATAGGAATCACGATTGGCTCAGTGGACGAGCGATTCTCGCTGCCAAGAACAAAGATGTCTACCAGCTCAATCATGTAATCCAATCCAGCATAGAACTGACGAAATTACATATATGTCAATAGACACGGTTGTTGAGGCAAAGGAAGCAGTTAATTACCCTACGGAGTTTCTAAACTCACTTGATCTGCCTGGAATGCCACCACACATATTGAAATTAAAAATAGGTGTGCCGATTATCATGCTCCGAAATATGAATCAGCCGAAACTCTGCAACGGTACGCGACTCGCAGTCAAGAAATTGATGAACAACGTTGTAGAAGCAACGATCATAAGTGGTCCTTTTAAAGGTGAAGATGTCCTCATTCCTAGGATTCCTATGTTCCCGACTGATCCACCGTTCCAGTTCAAGAGATTGCAGTTTGTTTGGCGGTCGCAATGACCATAAATAAAGCTCAAGGTTAATCTCTGGAGTTTTGTAGTTTGGATTTGGATGAAGATTGTTTTTCACGCGGACAATTATATGTTGCATGTTCCCGTGTCGGAAAACCAAATAATCTTTATATTTACGCGGAGAATGGAGAAACAAAGAATATTGTTTACCCACAAGTATTACAGAATTAAATTAATTTGAAAATTATTCTTTTTTGTTTGACTTATTTCTTACGCGTGCAACCACAATATGCCAAAGCGAAACGTGGCAGGGTACTGCTAGGTCTCAGACTTGCGTTTTCTGAGTCGTTCTTTGACCCCACTTTTGCTCAGAATTATTTCCGTTTTGTTCAGATGTTGACTGTATCGTTGGAAGGCATCTCTGCAACGCGGCTTTTTCTGCTTCTGCTTCTTCTTATTCTCGGTCTTGTTCTTCTTCAGTTACTGACTGTATCGTTGGAAGGCATCTCTGCAACGCTTCTTCTTCTGCTTCTACTTCTTTTTATTCTCGGTCTTGTTCTTCTTCAGTTGCTGACTGCTGCTGTTGCAAGTTCTAAGTCCTCCAGGACTTGTGTCACGGTCGCCATGTAAAGGGTCGCCAGGTAATCACCCAGATCGCCCAGAAAATGAGGCAATTATATTCGCACGTCTGTGCTCTTTGATTACTGTTTTATTTCTGACTTTAATTCAAAAGATAAAGAATTCTCTAAGTCTAAATACTTAAGTAAATACATACATACATAAGTTCAGCCGGCAGCGGAGCGGCTACATTACATATTTCTTATATACATACACTTAGGTGGTAATAATTAAAAAAGATTTTTATATGGATGATCTCATGACACGAGCAAATTCAATAGAATATGCCACAACCATAGTTCAATTAATATCTAAGGAACTATTGAACTCTGGGTTTAGTTTGAGAAAGTGGGTTTCAAATAATTAAAAAACAACATAATTGGCAATTTAATAAAGAAATAAAATACTTAAGAAGCAATAAAGAGATTGATATTAGCAGTAAAATAAAAGGTCTGAACCCGTTTTTAGATACCAATGGAATACTTCGTGGAAGGCTACAAAATGCTAAAGCGGCATTTGAAGTTAAACATCCTATAATTTTAGACAAAGGTCACATTTTGACTTTGATAATAATAGATGCTCATAAAAATATGCTTCATGGAGGTATAAATATATTTTTTTTTGTTTTTGTAGCTTTGCTTTTATATATTGAATCTACTCATAATTTTGAGACTAACAAATAAGTTGACGAATCTTAAAATTAAAATTTAACTAACAGTGTACTAAGACTGAATTCTGGTTGCGCGTCCCTCAGGTCGGTCGCTGGGTGGGTAAGTCATTGCGACAAGGCGTGATTGGTTGCTCAACCGTGTTAAACCTCTCGCCAGGTAGTTAGGGTGCACCGATAGCTTAGTTAAGTACTTTACCTTCTGTTCTGCGACCGCTTCTTTGACTGGTAGAATGCTTAAGACGCGGTGTATGTTTTCGTTGCGAACGTACCACGGTGTCCCGGTGATTGTTCTCAAGATCTTCGACTGAACTCTTTGAACTATGTCAATGTTGCTATTGCTGGCGTTCCCCCATAACTGGGAGCCGTACATCCATATAGGTTTTAGTACCGAGTTGTACAGCAATGAAGGCTGCTGGCTTTTAGCTTTAGGTGTGTTCTTTTGGCTTCAATGTGCCGGCGCCATGTGATGTACTCCTATGTATGTTACTTCGTTTGTTTGTGGAGTAGAGTGTTGTTTAATGTAATCGGCGGGCCGTTTTGCCTGTTCAGAGTGAACGTAACATGATTGCATTTTAGTTCGTTCACTTTAATTCGCCAATCTGCCATCCATTTTTCGACATCGGGCATTTTGAGCGACTAAGAATAGCTGTGTCATCGGCAATCGTGGATGTTGTTAGACGTGTGCTTGTCGGGATATCTGCTGTGTATAGGACATATAATATTGGCCCTAGCATGCTGCCTTGAGGAACTCTAGCTCCAACAGTGTAATCATCGGATATAGCGGTGTTGCACCTCACGACAAATTTTCTGTCGTGAAGGTAAGACTCTAAAATCTTGTGGGTGCTGTAGGGGAGCATTGTCTTGATCTTGTACATTAGACCTTCTAGCCAGACTCTATCGAATGCTTGAGAGACATCTAATAATATGGCAGTACAGTACTCTCGTTTTTCGAACGCGTTCCGAATTTCGGATGTAATCCGGTTGACCTGCTCAAATGCTCCATGCTTTTCACGAAACCCAAATTGGTGTGACGGGATTCCTTCCTGGATTCTCAGGTATGTGTTTATCCGAGTCATTAGGCATTTTTCAAAGAGTTTAGATAGGCAAGAGAGTAGGCTTATAGGTCTATACGACGTGGGGATAGTGTGGTCTTTCCCCGGCTTTGCTATCATTATTATAATTGACTTTTTCCATCTCACTGGAAAATGGCCAAGTTTTGTGATGGCATTAAATAGCTGGGTGAGAATGCAAACGGCGCAGTATGGGAGCTCAATGATCATTTTGGGAGTTATGAGGTAGCATCCCGGGGATTTTTTCGGATTCAGTTGTCGTTTGATGATAACTATTTCGTTTGAGCGAAACTCAATCGGCTCATGTTGAGGCTGGGGCTCATATGATAGAGTCGGCAAAGTAAACGCATTGGTGGAGGATTTGGTTGGAAGACATTGAGGATCTGGCTGCAGTCGAGAAGAAGACTTCAGGGTTTGACCTAGAGGCTATGAACTGATTATTTTGGGTGCGAGCAGTAAATCCCCTCTGGTGGATGCGACTTTTCAGCTCCTTATAAACTGGGCAACCTCTATAGTTAGCAGTGTGATTTCCACCGCAGTTGACGCACTTTTTCGAGTTGTGGTCATCTTTGCTCGCTGGGCAGTGTGCGGAGTCATGAAGCTCACCACAAACTACACAAACCGGGCGCAGTTTACAGTAAGACCTTGTATGGCCATATTCTTGGCAGTTCGCACATTGTACCGGGCCATTGCGTTTGTGCGGCTCCTCAACTGTAGTTCTGCGGTGCAGCAGGAGCTGAAGATTGCACTTCGTATTTCTTTAGGGGCTTAATTTGTGGTTCGAGCTCAACCTTAAAGAGTGGCTGCGGCTTTTTATCCCTGTTAGGGATAAATTTTATCTTCCTTTTTATCTTCCCTGTTAGGGAAGACTGTCGGAGCGCTAAATCCGTTCTCTTGTAGCGCCTTTGTAATCTCTGCAGGCGATACTTCGGGCTCTATGACCTTAAGTACGACTTGCAAGCCCTTGCTGCCTTTAAGCTGATACGTGTAAAAGTTTTTTTTTGTGTCGGTGAGGTATTTCGATAATACTCTATAATTATCTTCAGAATTCGTTTGAACTTTTGTTTCCTGGATGTTGCCCTTTACGAGTGGTATTATGTGGAAGTTTTCCTTGCCAATGAGCAGTCAAGAAATTCATGAACAACGTTGTCCTCATTCCTAGGATTCCTATGTTCCCGACTGATCCACCGTTCCAGTTCAAGAGATTGCAGTTTCCCATTCTTTTGACCTTCGCAATGACCATAAATAAATCTCAAGGTTAATCTCTGGAGTTTTGTGGTTTGGATTTGGATGAAGATTGTTTTTCACACGGACAATATGTTGCGTGTTCCCGTGTCGGAAAACCAAATAATCTTTATATTTACGCGGAGAATGGAGAAACAAAGAATATTGTTTACCCACAAGTATTACAGAATTAAATTAATTTGAAAATTATTCTTTTTTTTTGACTTATTTCTTATGCGTGCAACCACAATATGCCACAGCAAAACGTGGCAGGGTACTGCTAGATCTCAGACTTGCGTTTTCTGAGACGTTCTTTGACCCCACTACGCCTTTTGCTCATTGCCTGTACTCACTCAGAATTATTTCCGTTTTGTTCAGTTGTTGACTGTATCGTTGGAAGGCATCTCTGCAACGCTGCTTTTTCTGCTTCTGCTTCTTCTTATTCTCGGTCTTGTTCTTCTTCAGTTACTGACTGTATCGTTGGAAGGCATCTCTGCAACGCTTCTTCTTCTGCTTCTACTTCTTTTTATTCTCGGTCTTGTTCTTCTTCAGTTGCTGACTGCTGCTGTTGCAAGTTCTAAGTCCTCCAGGACTTATGTCACGGTCGCCATGTAAAGGGTCGCCAGGTAATCACCCAGATCGCCCAGAAAATGAGGCAATTATATTCGCACGTCTGTGCTCTTTGATTACTGTTTTATTTCTGACTTTAATTCAAAAGATAAAGAATTCTCTAAGTCTAAATACTTAAGTAAATACATACATACATACATCAGCCGGCAGCGGAGCGGCTACATTACATATTTCTTATATACATACACTTAGGTGGTAATAATTAAAAATGATTTTTATATGGATGATCTCATGACAGGAGCAAATTCAATAGAATATGCCACAACCATAGTTCAATTAATATCTAAGGAACTATTGAACTCTGGGTTTAATTTGAGAAAGTGGGTTTCAAATAATTAAAAAACAACATAATTGGCAATTTAATAAAGAAATAAAATACTTAAGAAGCAATAAAGAGATTGATATTAGCAGTAAAATAAAAGGTCTGAACCTGTTTTTAGATACCAATGGAATACTTCGTGGAAGGCTACAAAATGCTAAAGCGGCATTTGAAGTTAAACATCCTATAATTTTAGACAAAGGTCACATTTTGACTTTGATAATAATAGATGCTCATAAAAATATGCTTCATGGAGGTATAAATATATTTTTTTTTGTTTTTGTAGCTTTGCTTTTATATATTGAATCTACTCATAATTTTGAGACTAACAAATAAGTTGACGAATCTTAAAATTAAAATTTAACTAACAGTGTACTAAGACTGCATTCTGGTTGCGCGTCCCTCAGGTCGGTCGCTGGGTGGGTAAGTCATTGCGACAAGGCGTGATTGGTTGCTCAACCGTGTTAAACCTCTCGCCAGGTAGTTAGGGTGCACCGATAGCGTGGTTAAGTACTTTACCTTCTGTTCTGCGATCGCTTCTTTGACTGGTAGAATGTTTAAGTCACGGTGTATGTTTTCGTTGCGAACGTACCACGGTGCCCCGGTAATTGTTCTCAAGATCTTCGACTGAACTCTTTGAACTATGTCAATGTTGCTATTGCTGGCGTTCCCCCATAACTGGGAGCCGTACATCCATATAGGTTTTAGTACCGAGTTGTACAGCAATGAAGGCTGCTGGCTTTTAGCTTTAGGTGTGTTCTTTTGGCTTCAATGTGCCGGCGCCATGTGATGTACTCCTATGTATGTTACTTCGTTTGTTTGTGGAGTAGATTGTTGTTTAATGTAATCGGCGGGCAGTTTTGCCTGTTCAAAGTGAACGTAACACTTTGAACGCGACTAAGAATAGCTGTGTCATCGGCAATCGTGGATGTTGTTAGACGTGTGCTTGTCGGGATATCTGCTGTGTATAGGACATATAATATTGGCCCTAGCATGCTGCCTTGAGGAACTCCAGCTCCAACAGTGTAATCATTGGATATAGCGGTGTTGCACCTCACGACAAATTTCTGTCGTGAAGGTAAGACTCTAAAATCTTGTGGGTGCTGTAGGGGAGCATTGTCTTGATCTTGTACATTAGACCTTCTAGCCAGACTCTATCGAATGCTTGAGAGACATCTAATAATATGGCAGTACAGTACTCTCGTTTTTCGAACGCGTTCCGAATTTCGGATGTAATCCGGTTGACCTGCTCAATTGCTCCATGCTTTTCACGAAACCCAAATTGGTGTGACGGGATTCCTTCCTGGATTCTCAGGTATGTGTTTATCCGAGTCATTAGGCATTTTTCAAAGAGTTTAGATAGGCAAGAGAGTAGGCTTATAGGTCTATACGACGTGGGGATAGTGTGGTCTTTCCCCGGCTTTGCTATCATTATTATAATTGACTTTTTCCATCTCACTGGAAAATGGCCAAGTTTTGTGATGGCATTAAATAGCTGGGTGAGAATGCAAACGGCGCAGTATGGGAGCTCAATGATCATTTTGGGAGTTATGAGGTAGCATCCCGGGGATTTTTTCGGATTCAGTTGTCGTTTGATGATAACTATTTCGTTTGAGCGAAACTCAATCGGCTCATGTTGACTTTTCAGCTCCTTATAAACTGGGCAACCTCTATAGTTAGCAGTGTGATTTCCACCGCAGTTGCCGCACTTTTTCGAGTTGTGGTCATCTTTGCTCGCTGGGCAGTGTGCGGAGTCATGAAGCTCACCACAAAGTACACAAACCGGGCGCAGTTTACAGTAAGACCTTGTATGGCCATATTCTTGGCAGTTCGCACATTGTACTATTGCGTTTGTGCGGCTTCTCAACTGTAATTCTGCGGTGCAGCAGGAACTGAAGATTGCACTTCGTATTTCTTTAGGGGCTTAATTTGTGGTTCGAGCTCAACCTTAAAGAGTGGCTGCGGCTTTTTATCCCTGTTAGGGATAAATTTTATCTTCCTTTTTATCTTCCCTGTTAGGGAAGACTGTCGGAGCGCTAAATCCGTTCTCTTGTAGCGCCTTTGTAATCTCTGCAGGCGATACTTCGGGCTCTATGACCTTAAGTACGACTTGCAAGCCCTTGCTGCTTTTAAGCTGATACGTGTAAAAGTTTTTTTTTGTGTCGGTGAGGTATTTCGATAATACTCTGTAATTATCTTCAGACTTCGTTTGAACTTTTGTTTCCTGGATGTTGCCCTTTACGAGTGGTATTATGTGGAAGTTTTCCTTGCCAATGAGCAGTCAAGAAATTCATGAACAACGTTGTCCTCATTCCTAGGATTCCTATGTTCCCGACTGATCCACCGTTCCAGTTCAAGAGATTGCAGTTTCCCATTCTTTTGACGTTCGCAATGACCATAAATAAAGCTCAAGGTTAATCTCTGGAGTTTTGTGGTTTGGATTTGGATGAAGATTGTTTTTCACACGGACAATATGTTGCGTGTTCCCGTGTCGGAAAACCAAATAATCTTTATATTTACGCGGAGAATGGAGAAACAAAGAATATTGTTTACCCACAAGTATTACAGAATTAAATTAATTTGAAAATTATTCTTTTTTTTTTACTTATTTCTTATGCGTGCAACCACAATATGCCACAGCAAAACGTGGCAGGGTACTGCTAGATCTCAGACTTGCGTTTTCTGAGTCGTTCTTTGACCCCACTACGCCTTTTGCTAATTGCCTGTACTCACTCAGAATTATTTCCGTTTTGTTCAGTTGTTGACTGTATCGTTGGAAGGCATCTCTGCAACGCTGCTTTTTCTGCTTCTGCTTCTTCTTATTCTCGGTCTTGTTCTTCTTCAGTTACTGACTGTATCGTTGGAAGGCATCTCTGCAACGCTTCTTCTTCTGCTTCTACTTCTTTTTATTCTCGGTCTTGTTCTTCTTCAGTTGCTGACTGCTGCTGTTGCAAGTGCTAAGTCCTCCAGGACTTATGTCACGGTCGCCATGTAAAGGGTCGCCAGGTAATCACCCAGATCGCCCAGAAAATGAGGCAATTATATTCGCACGTCTGTGCTCTTTGATTACTGTTTTATTTCTGACTTTAATTCAAAAGATAAAGAATTCTCTAAGTCTAAATACTTAAGTAAATACATACATACATACATCAGCCGGCAGCGGAGCGGCTACATTACATATTTCTTATATACATACACTTAGGTGGTAATAATTAAAAATGATTTTTATATGGATGATCTCATGACAGGAGCAAATTCAATAGAATATGCCACAACCATAGTTCAATTAATATCTAAGGAACTATTGAACTCTGGGTTTAATTTGAGAAAGTGGGTTTCAAATAATTAAAAAACAACATAATTGGCAATTTAATAAAGAAATAAAATACTTAAGAAGCAATAAAGAGATTGATATTAGCAGTAAAATAAAAGGTCTGAACCTGTTTTTAGATACCAATGGAATACTTCGTGGAAGGCTACAAAATGCTAAAGCGGCATTTGAAGTTAAACATCCTATAATTTTAGACAAAGGTCACATTTTGACTTTGATAATAATAGATGCTCATAAAAATATGCTTCATGGAGGTATAAATATATTTTTTTTTGTTTTTGTAGCTTTGCTTTTATATATTGAATCTACTCATAATTTTGAGACTAACAAATAAGTTGACGAATCTTAAAATTAAAATTTAACTAACAGTGTACTAAGACTGCATTCTGGTTGCGCGTCCCTCAGGTCGGTCGCTGGGTGGGTAAGTCATTGCGACAAGGCGTGATTGGTTGCTCAACCGTGTTAAACCTCTCGCCAGGTAGTTAGGGTGCACCGATAGCTTGGTTAAGTACTTTACCTTCTGTTCTGCGATCGCTTCTTTGACTGGTAGAATGTTTAAGTCACGGTGTATGTTTTCGTTGCGAACGTACCACGGTGCCCCGGTAATTGTTCTCAAGATCTTCGACTGAACTCTTTGAACTATGTCAATGTTGCTATTGCTGGCGTTCCCCCATAACTGGGAGCCGTACATCCATATAGGTTTTAGTACCGAGTTGTACAGCAATGAAGGCTGCTGGCTTTTAGCTTTAGGTGTGTTCTTTTGGCTTCAATGTGCCGGCGCCATGTGATGTACTCCTATGTATGTTACTTCGTTTGTTTGTGGAGTAGAGTGTTGTTTAATGTAATCGGCGGGCCGTTTTGCCTGTTCAGAGTGAACGTAACATGATTGCATTTTAGTTCGTTCACTTTAATTCGCCAATCTGCCATCCATTTTTCGACATCGGGCATTTTGAGCGACTAAGAATAGCTGTGTCATCGGCAATCGTGGATGTTGTTAGACGTGTGCTTGTCGGGATATCTGCTGTGTATAGGACATATAATATTGGCCCTAGCATGCTGCCTTGAGGAACTCTAGCTCCAACAGTGTAATCATCGGATATAGCGGTGTTGCACCTCACGACAAATTTTCTGTCGTGAAGGTAAGACTCTAAAATCTTGTGGGTGCTGTAGGGGAGCATTGTCTTGATCTTGTACATTAGACCTTCTAGCCAGACTCTATCGAATGCTTGAGAGACATCTAATAATATGGCAGTACAGTACTCTCGTTTTTCGAACGCGTTCCGAATTTCGGATGTAATCCGGTTGACCTGCTCAAATGCTCCATGCTTTTCACGAAACCCAAATTGGTGTGACGGGATTCCTTCCTGGATTCTCAGGTATGTGTTTATCCGAGTCATTAGGCATTTTTCAAAGAGTTTAGATAGGCAAGAGAGTAGGCTTATAGGTCTATACGACGTGGGGATAGTGTGGTCTTTCCCCGGCTTTGCTATCATTATTATAATTGACTTTTTCCATCTCACTGGAAAATGGCCAAGTTTTGTGATGGCATTAAATAGCTGGGTGAGAATGCAAACGGCGCAGTATGGGAGCTCAATGATCATTTTGGGAGTTATGAGGTAGCATCCCGGGGATTTTTTCGGATTCAGTTGTCGTTTGATGATAACTATTTCGTTTGAGCGAAACTCAATCGGCTCATGTTGAGGCTGGGGCTCATATGATAGAGTCGGCAAAGTAAACGCATTGGTGGAGGATTTGGTTGGAAGACATTGAGGATCTGGCTGCAGTCGAGAAGAAGACTTCAGGGTTTGACCTAGAGGCTATGAACTGATTATTTTGGGTGCGGGCAGTAAATCCCCTCTGGTGGATGCGACTTTTCAGCTCCTTATAAACTGGGCAACCTCTATAGTTAGCAGTGTGATTTCCACCGCAGTTGACGCACTTTTTCGAGTTGTGGTCATCTTTGCTCGCTGGGCAGTGTGCGGAGTCATGAAGCTCACCACAAACTACACAAACCGGGCGCAGTTTACAGTAAGACCTTGTATGGCCATATTCTTGGCAGTTCGCACATTGTACCGGGCCATTGCGTTTGTGCGGCTCCTCAACTGTAGTTCTGCGGTGCAGCAGGAGCTGAAGATTGCACTTCGTATTTCTTTAGGGGCTTAATTTGTGGTTCGAGCTCAACCTTAAAGAGTGGCTGCGGCTTTTTATCCCTGTTAGGGATAAATTTTATCTTCCTTTTTATCTTCCCTGTTAGGGAAGACTGTCGGAGCGCTAAATCCGTTCTCTTGTAGCGCCTTTGTAATCTCTGCAGGCGATACTTCGGGCTCTATGACCTTAAGTACGACTTGCAAGCCCTTGCTGCCTTTAAGCTGATACGTGTAAAAGTTTTTTTTTGTCGGTGAGGTATTTCGATAATACTCTATAATTATCTTCAGACTTCGTTTGAACTTTTGTTTCCTGGATGTTGCCCTTTACGAGTGGTATTATGTGGAAGTTTTCCTTGCCAATGAGCAGTCAAGAAATTCATGAACAACGTTGTCCTCATTCCTAGGATTCCTATGTTCCCGACTGATCCACCGTTCCAGTTCAAGAGATTGCAGTTTCCCATTCTTTTGACGTTCGCAATGACCATAAATAAAGCTCAAGGTTAATCTCTGGAGTTTTGTGGTTTGGATTTGGATGAAGATTGTTTTTCACACGGACAATATGTTGCGTGTTCCCGTGTCGGAAAACCAAATAATCTTTATATTTACGCGGAGAATGGAGAAACAAAGAATATTGTTTACCCACAAGTATTACAGAATTAAATTAATTTGAAAATTATTCTTTTTTTTTTACTTATTTCTTATGCGTGCAACCACAATATGCCACAGCAAAACGTGGCAGGGTACTGCTAGATCTCAGACTTGCGTTTTCTGAGTCGTTCTTTGACCCCACTACGCCTTTTGCTCATTGCCTGTACTCACTCAGAATTATTTCCGTTTTGTTCAGTTGTTGACTGTATCGTTGGAAGGCATCTCTGCAACGCTGCTTTTTCTGCTTCTGCTTCTTCTTATTCTCGGTCTTGTTCTTCTTCAGTTACTGACTGTATCGTTGGAAGGCATCTCTGCAACGCTTCTTCTTCTGCTTCTACTTCTTTTCATTCTCGGTCTTGTTCTTCTTCAGTTGCTGACTGCTGCTGTTGCAAGTTCTAAGTCCTCCAGGACTTATGTCACGGTCGCCATGTAAAGGGTCGCCAGGTAATCACCCAGATCGCCCAGAAAATGAGGCAATTATATTCGCACGTCTGTGCTCTTTGATTACTGTTTTATTTCTGACTTTAATTCAAAAGATAAAGAATTCTCTAAGTCTAAATACTTAAGTAAATACATACATACATAAGTTCAGCCGGCAGCGAAGCGGCTACATTACATATTTCTTATATACATACACTTAGGTGGTAATAATTAAAATGATATTAGCAGTAAAATAAAAGGTCTGAACCCGTTTTTAGATACAAATGGAATACTTCGTGGAAGGCTACAAAATGCTAAAGCGGCATTTGAAGTTAAACATCCTATAATTTTAGACAAAGGTCACATTTCGACATTGATAATAATAGATGCTCATAAAAATATGCTTCATGGAGGTATAAATATATTTTTTTTTGTTTTTGTAGCTTTGCTTTCATATATTGAATCTACTCATAATTTTGAGACTAACAAATAAGTTGACGAATCTTAAAATTAAAATTTAACTAACAGTGTACTAAGACTGCATTCTGGTTGCGCGTCCCTCAGGTCGGTCGCTGGGTGGGTAAGTCATTGCGACAAGGCGTGATTGGTTGCTCAACCGTGTTAAACCTCTCGCCAGGTAGTTAGGGTGCACCGATAGCTTGGTTAAGTACTTTACCTTCTGTTCTGCGACCGCTTCTTTGACTGGTAGAATGCTTAAGACGCGGTGTATGTTTTCGTTGCGAACGTACGGTGTCCCGGTGATTGTTCTCAAGATCTTCGACTGAACTCTTTGAACTATGTCAATGTTGCTATTGCTGGCGTTCCCCCCTAACTGGGAGCCGTACATCCATATAGGTTTTAGTACCGAGTTGTACAGCAATGAAGGCTGCTGGCTTTTAGCTTTAGGTGTGTTCTTTTGGCTTCAATGTGCCGGCGCCATGTGATGTACTCCTATGTATGTTACTTCGTTTGTTTGTGGAGTAGAGTGTTGTTTAATGTAATCGGCGGGCAGTTTTGCCTGTTCAGAGTGAACGTAACATGATTGCATTTTAGTTCGTTCACTTTAATTCGCCAATCTGCCATCCATTTTTCGACATCGGGCATTTTGAGCGACTAAGAATAGCTGTGTCATCGGCAATCGTGGATGTTGTTAGACGTGTGCTTGTCGGGATATCTGCTGTGTATAGGACATATAATATTGGCCCTAGCATGCTGCCTTGAGGAACTCCAGCTCCAACAGTGTAATCATCGGATATAGCGGTGTTGCACCTCACGACAAATTTTCTGTCGTGAAGGTAAGACTCTAAAATCTTGTGGGTGCTGTAGGGGAGCATTGTCTTGATCTTGTACATTAGACCTTCTAGCCAGACTCTATCGAATGCTTGAGAGACATCTAATAATATGGCAGTACAGTACTCTCGTTTTTCGAACGCGTTCCGAATTTCGGATGTAATCCGGTTGACCTGCTCAATTGCTCCATGCTTTTCACGAAACCCAAATTGGTGTGACGGGATTCCTTCCTGGATTCTCAGGTATGTGTTTATCCGAGTCATTAGGCATTTTTCAAAGAGTTTAGATAGGCAAGAGAGTAGGCTTATAGGTCTTTCCCCGGCTTTGCTATCATTATTATAATTGACTTTTTCCATCTCACTGGAAAATGGCCAAGTTTTGTGATGGCATTAAATAGCTGGGTGAGAATGCAAACGGCGCAGTATGGGAGCTCAATGATCATTTTGGGAGTTATGAGGTAGCATCCCGGGGATTTTTTCGGATTCAGTTGTCGTTTGAGGATAACTATTTCGTTTGAGCGAAACTCAATCGGCTCATGTTGAGGCTGGGGCTCATATGATAGAGTCGGCAAAGTAAACGCATTGGTGGAGGATTTGGTTGGAAGACATTGAGGATCTGGCTGCAGTCGAGAAGAAGACTTCAGGGCTTGACCTAGAGGCTATGAACTGATTATTTTGGGTGCGGGCAGTAAATCCCCTCTGGTGGATGCGACTTTTCAGCTCCTTATAAACTGGGCAACCTCTATAGTTAGCAGTGTGATTTCCACCGCAGTTGACGCACTTTTTCGAGTTGTGGTCATCTTTGCTCGCTGGGCAGTGTGCGGAGTCATGAAGCTCACCACAAACTACACAAACCGGGCGCAGTTTACAGTAAGACCTTGTATGGCCATATTCTTGGCAGTTTGCACATTGTACCGGGCCATTGCGTTTGTGCGGCTCCTCAACTGTAGTTCTGCGGTGCAGCAGGAACTGAAGATTGCACTTCGTATTTCTTTAGGGGCTTAATTTGTGGTTCGAGCTCAACCTTAAAGAGTGGCTGCGGCTTTTTATCCCTGTTAGGGATAAATTTTATCTTCCTTTTTATCTTCCCTGTTAGGGAAGACTGTCGGAGCGCTAAATCCGTTCTCTTGTAGCGCCTTTGTAATCTCTGCAGGCGATACTTCGGGCTCTATGACCTTAAGTACGACTTGCAAGCCCTTGCTGCTTTTAAGCTGATACGTGTAAAAGTTTTTTTTTGTGTCGGTGAGGTATTTCGATAATACTCTGTAATTATCTTCAGACTTCGTTTGAACTTTTGTTTCCTGGATGTTGCCCTTTACGAGTGGTATTATGTGGAAGTTTTCCTTGCCAATGAGCAGTCAAGAAATTCATGAACAACGTTGTCCTCATTCCTAGGATTCCTATGTTCCCGACTGATCCACCGTTCCAGTTCAAGAGATTGCAGTTTCCCATTCTTTTGACGTTCGCAATGACCATAAATAAAGCTCAAGGTTAATCTCTGGAGTTTTGTGGTTTGGATTTGGATGAAGATTGTTTTTCACACGGACAATATGTTGCGTGTTCCCGTGTCGGAAAACCAAATAATCTTTATATTTACGCGGAGAATGGAGAAACAAAGAATATTGTTTACCCACAAGTATTACAGAATTAAATTAATTTGAAAATTATTCTTTTTTTTTTACTTATTTCTTATGCGTGCAACCACAATATGCCACAGCAAAACGTGGCAGGGTACTGCTAGATCTCAGACTTGCGTTTTCTGAGTCGTTCTTTGACCCCACTACGCCTTTTGCTCATTGCCTGTACTCACTCAGAATTATTTCCGTTTTGTTCAGTTGTTGACTGTATCGTTGGAAGGCATCTCTGCAACGCTGCTTTTTCTGCTTCTGCTTCTTCTTATTCTCGGTCTTGTTCTTCTTCAGTTACTGACTGTATCGTTGGAAGGCATCTCTGCAACGCTTCTTCTTCTGCTTCTACTTCTTTTTATTCTCGGTCTTGTTCTTCTTCAGTTTCTGACTGCTGCTGTTGCAAGTGCTAAGTCCTCCAGGACTTATGTCACGGTCGCCATGTAAAGGGTCGCCAGGTAATCACCCAGATCGCCCAGAAAATGAGGCAATTATATTCGCACGTCTGTGCTCTTTGATTACTGTTTTATTTCTGACTTTAATTCAAAAGATAAAGAATTCTCTAAGTCTAAATACTTAAGTAAATACATACATACATAAGTTCAGCCGGCAGCGAAGCGGATACATTACATATTTCTTATATACATACACTTAGGTGGTAATAATTAAAAATGATTTTTATATGGATGATCTCATGACAGGAGCAAATTAAATAGAATATGCCACAACCATAGTTCAATTAATATCTAAGGAACTATTGAACTCTGGGTTTAATTTGAGAAAGTGGGTTTCAAATAATTAAAAAACAACATAATTGGCAATTTAATAAAGAAATAAAATACTTAAGAAGCAATAAAGAGATTGATATTAGCAGTAAAATAAATGGTCTGAACCCGTTTTTAGATACCAATGGAATACTTCGTGGAAGGCTACAAAATACTAAAGCGGCATTTGAAGTTAAACATCCTATAATTTTAGACAAAGGTCACATTTCGACTTTGATAATAATAGATGCTCATAAAAATATGCTTCATGGAGGTATAAATATATTTTTTTTTGTTTTTGTAGCTTTGCTTTCATATATTGAATCTACTCATAATTTTGAGACTAACAAATAAGTTGACGAATCTTAAAATTAAAATTTAACTAACAGTGTACTAAGACTGCATTCTGGTTGCGCGTCCCTCAGGTCGGTCGCTGGGTGGGTAAGTCATTGCGACAAGGCGTGATTGGTTGCTCAACCGTGTTAAACCTCTCGCCAGGTAGTTAGGGTGCACCGATAGCTTGGTTAAGTACTTTACCTTCTGTTCTGCGACCGCTTCTTTGACTGGTAGAATGCTTAAGACGCGGTGTATGTTTTCGTTGCGAACGTACGGTGTCCCGGTGATTGTTCTCAAGATCTTCGACTGAACTCTTTGAACTATGTCAATGTTGCTATTGCTGGCGTTCCCCCCTAACTGGGAGCCGTACATCCATATAGGTTTTAGTACCGAGTTGTACAGCAATGAAGGCTGCTGGCTTTTAGCTTTAGGTGTGTTCTTTTGGCTTCAATGTGCCGGCGCCATGTGATGTACTCCTATGTATGTTACTTCGTTTGTTTGTGGAGTAGAGTGTTGTTTAATGTAATCGGCGGGCAGTTTTGCCTGTTCAGAGTGAACGTAACATGATTGCATTTTAGTTCGTTCACTTTAATTCGCCAATCTGCCATCCATTTTTCGACATCGGGCATTTTGAGCGACTAAGAATAGCTGTGTCATCGGCAATCGTGGATGTTGTTAGACGTGTGCTTGTCGGGATATCTGCTGTGTATAGGACATATAATATTGGCCCTAGCATGCTGCCTTGAGGAACTCCAGCTCCAACAGTGTAATCATCGGATATAGCGGTGTTGCACCTCACGACAAATTTTCTGTCGTGAAGGTAAGACTCTAAAATCTTGTGGGTGCTGTAGGGGAGCATTGTCTTGATCTTGTACATTAGACCTTCTAGCCAGACTCTATCGAATGCTTGAGAGACATCTAATAATATGGCAGTACAGTACTCTCGTTTTTCGAACGCGTTCCGAATTTCGGATGTAATCCGGTTGACCTGCTCAATTGCTCCATGCTTTTCACGAAACCCAAATTGGTGTGACGGGATTCCTTCCTGGATTCTCAGGTATGTGTTTATCCGAGTCATTAGGCATTTTTCAAAGAGTTTAGATAGGCAAGAGAGTAGGCTTATAGGTCTTTCCCCGGCTTTGCTATCATTATTATAATTGACTTTTTCCATCTCACTGGAAAATGGCCAAGTTTTGTGATGGCATTAAATAGCTGGGTGAGAATGCAAACGGCGCAGTATGGGAGCTCAATGATCATTTTGGGAGTTATGAGGTAGCATCCCGGGGATTTTTTCGGATTCAGTTGTCGTTTGATGATAACTATTTCGTTTGAGCGAAACTCAATCGGCTCATGTTGAGGCTGGGGCTCATATGATAGAGTCGGCAAAGTAAACGCATTGGTGGAGGATTTGGTTGGAAGACATTGAGGATCTGGCTGCAGTCGAGAAGAAGACTTCAGGGTTTGACCTAGAGGCTATGAACTGATTATTTTGGGTGCGGGCAGTAAATCCCCTCTGGTGGATGCGACTTTTCAGCTCCTTATAAACTGGGCAACCTCTATAGTTAGCAGTGTGATTTCCACCGCAGTTGACGCACTTTTTCGAGTTGTGGTCATCTTTGCTCGCTGGGCAGTGTGCGGAGTCATGAAGCTCACCACAAACTACACAAACCGGGCGCAGTTTACAGTAAGACCTTGTATGGCCATATTCTTGGCAGTTTGCACATTGTACCGGGCCATTGCGTTTGTGCGGCTCCTCAACTGTAGTTCTGCGGTGCAGCAGGAACTGAAGATTGCACTTCGTATTTCTTTAGGGGCTTAATTTGTGGTTCGAGCTCAACCTTAAAGAGTGGCTGCGGCTTTTTATCCCTGTTAGGGATAAATTTTATCTTCCTTTTTATCTTCCCTGTTAGGGAAGACTGTCGGAGCGCTAAATCCGTTCTCTTGTAGCGCCTTTGTAATCTCTGCAGGCGATACTTCGGGCTCTATGACCTTAAGTACGACTTGCAAGCCCTTGCTGCTTTTAAGCTGATACGTGTAAAAGTTTTTTTTTGTGTCGGTGAGGTATTTCGATAATACTCTGTAATTATCTTCAGACTTCGTTTGAACTTTTGTTTCCTGGATGTTGCCCTTTACGAGTGGTATTATGTGGAAGTTTTCCTTGCCAATGAGCAGTCAAGAAATTCATGAACAACGTTGTCCTCATTCCTAGGATTCCTATGTTCCCGACTGATCCACCGTTCCAGTTCAAGAGATTGCAGTTTCCCATTCTTTTGACGTTCGCAATGACCATAAATAAAGCTCAAGGTTAATCTCTGGAGTTTTGTGGTTTGGATTTGGATGAAGATTGTTTTTCACACGGACAATATGTTGCGTGTTCCCGTGTCGGAAAACCAAATAATCTTTATATTTACGCGGAGAATGGAGAAACAAAGAATATTGTTTACCCACAAGTATTACAGAATTAAATTAATTTGAAAATTATTCTTTTTTTTTTACTTATTTCTTATGCGTGCAACCACAATATGCCACAGCAAAACGTGGCAGGGTACTGCTAGATCTCAGACTTGCGTTTTCTGAGTCGTTCTTTGACCCCACTACGCCTTTTGCTCATTGCCTGTACTCACTCAGAATTATTTCCGTTTTGTTCAGTTGTTGACTGTATCGTTGGAAGGCATCTCTGCAACGCTGCTTTTTCTGCTTCTGCTTCTTCTTATTCTCGGTCTTGTTCTTCTTCAGTTACTGACTGTATCGTTGGAAGGCATATCTGCAACGCTTCATATTCTGCTTCTGCTTCTTTTTATTCTTGGTCTTGTTCTTCTTCAGTTGCTGACTGCTGCTGTTGCAAGTTCTAAGTCCTTCAGGACTTGTGTCACGGTCGCCATGTAACGGGTCGCCACGTAATCACCCAGATCGCCCAGAAAATGAGGCAATTATATTCGCACGTCTGTGCTCTTTGATTACTGTTTTATTTCTGACTTTAATTCAAAAGATAAAGAATTCTCTAAGTCTTTTTTTTTTTTTATTATTAATCAATCAATATTTATATTTAAAATCTGTCCAGAGTTATGGACAATAATTAAATTTTATAATGGGACCTTAACTTAATTAAATATTGAGTAATACAATGTTTGCTTATCCTGGGACTGCAGCTCAGTCCCGTTCACCCGAGTGGCAGAGGTCCAGTGGGTGGGTCCGTTTCAGCCTCCTTGTGGTGTAGCTGTTGTCCAGAAGATTGATGGCCTCATTGTTAGGATGTCGGTCCAGCCTTTCCACGTACCTATTGGCGAATCGCTGAACTTCTTCGCTCACATATGGATTCTCTAAGTCTAAATACATAAGTTTGGCGCGCGCTGCGCTGCCAGTTCAGCCGGCAGTGAAGCGGCTACATTACATATTTCTTATATACATATACTTAGGTGGTATGTTGTTTGGCGAGCATGTCACATGAGCATGCACGCTTAGTTTATGTAAATGTATAGAGAGTGAGTCTTATGCACACATATCTTTGGCCCATGCGGTCAGCGTGGGAACGCTGACTTAGCCTAACTCATAAGTGGGCGGTCATATTTCGCGCACTTGAATTGGTTTATTTGTTTTTTTTATGCATGCAGGGTACAGTGTTACCTCGCTACATGTTTCTACATATGTGCATATTACAGTAGTTATCCCCTTTAAAGAAAATATAACATTAGGAGACTCAAAAAATCAAGCAATGGCTCGTTTCATGAACTTAGAAAAAAGATTACTAAAAAATGAAAAACATCGAATTGAATATTCAAAATTTATGAAAGAATATTTTGACTTAGGACATATGGTAGAAGTAAATGATGAAGAAAAATACTACCTTCCTCACCAAGCTGTTATCAGAGAATCCAGTCTCACAACAAAATGAAGAGTAGTTTTTGATGCTTCAGCCAAAACCAGTAATAGCAAAAGCCTAAACGATATTATGTGGGTTGGACCAAAAGTTCAAAAAGATATTTTCGATATTATGATAAATTAGCGTAAGTGGGAATATGTGATATCATCGGACATTGAGAAAATTTACCGACAAATTAAAATAAAACATAACGATCAAAAATTTCAATATATATTGTGGAGGGATGACCCAAAAACAAAAGTAAAATCATGCAAATTAACTACGGTTACTTATGGACTCGCTTCCGCCCCATGTTTAGCAACCAGAGTATTAGCAGATATAGGTAAAAATTGCAAAAATAAAATGATTGGGGAAATAAAATGATTGACAGGAGCAAATTCAATAGAATATGCCACAACCATAGTTCAATTAATATCTAAGGAACTATTGAACTCTGGGTTTAATTTGAGAAAGTGGGTTTTAAATAATTAAAAAACAACATAATTGGCAATTTAATAAAGAAATAAAATACTTAAGAAGCAATAAAGAGATTGATATTAGCAGTAAAATAATAGGTCTGAACCCGTTTTTAGATACCAATGGAATACTTCGTGGAAGGCTACAAAATGCTAAAGCGGCATTTGAAGTTAAACATCCTATAATTTTAGACAAAGGTCGCATTTCGACTTTGATAATAATGGATGCTCATAAAAATATGCTTCATGGAGGTATAAATATATATTTTTTTTTGTTTTTGTAGCTTTGCTTTTATATATTGAATCTACTCATAATTTTGAGACTAACAATAAGTTGACGAATCTTAAAATTAAAATTTGACTAACAGTGTACTAAGACTGCATTCTGGTTGCGCGTCCCTCAGGTCGGTCGCTGGGTGGGTAAGTCATTGCGACAAGGCGTGATTGGTTGCTCAACCGTGTTAAACCTCTCGCCAGGTAGTTAGGGTGCACCGATAGCTTGGTTAAGTACTTTACCTTCTGTTCTGCGATCGCTTCTTTGACTGGTAGAATGTTTAAGTCACGGTGTATGTTTTCGTTGCGAACGTACCACGGTGCCCCGGTAATTGTTCTCAAGATCTTCGACTGAACTCTTTGAACTATGTCAATGTTGCTATTGCTGGCGTTCCCCCATAACTGGGAGCCGTACATCCATATAGGTTTTAGTACCGAGTTGTACAGCAGGACTTTATATTCAAGGCCACCTCTTAGACCGAGCGTTGATAAGCTGCAATGAAGGCTGCTGGATTTTAGCTTTAGGTGTGTTCTTTTGGCCTCAATGTGCCGGCGCCATGTGAGTCTTCTGTCGAGATGTACTCCTAGGTATGTTACATCGATTTCTTGTGGGAGTGGTGTGTTGTTTAATGTTATCGGCGGGCAGTTTTGCCTGTTCAGAGTGAACGTAACGTGCTTGCATTTTAGTTCGTTTACTTTAATTCGAAAATCTGATAGCCATTTTTCAACATCGACCATATGAAGATCTAGCTGCACAGTTGCTTGAATCGGTCATTTTGAGCGGTAAAGAATAGCTGTGTCACCGGCAAACGTGGATGTTGTTAGACGTGTGCTTGTCGGGATGTCTGCTGTGTAGAGGACATATAATATTGGCCCTATTGGTGCTGTAGGGGAGCATTGTCTTGACCTTGTACATTAGACCTTCTAGCCAGACTCTATCAAATGCTTGAGAGACATCTAAAAATATGGCAGTACAGTACTCTCGTTTTTCGAACGCGTCAATCGAACTGCTCAATAGTTTCATTGTTTTTTACGAAACCCAAATTGGTGTGACGGGATTCCTTCCTGAATTCTCAGGTTTGTGTTTATCCGAGTCATTAGGCATTTTTCAAAGAGTTTAGATAGAGAATAGTCTTATAGGTCTATACGACGTGGGGATAGTGTAGTCTTTCCCCGGCTTTGCTATCATTATTATAATTGACTTTTTCCATCTCACTGGAAAATGGCCAAGTTTTCGATGGCATTAAATATCTGGGTGAGAGTGCAAACGGCGCAGTATGGGAGCTCAATGATCATTTTGGGAGTTATGAGGTCGCATCCCGGGTATTTTTTCGGATTCAGTTGTCGTTTGATGATAACTATTTCGTTTGAGCGAAACTCAATCGGCTCATGTTGAGGCTGGGGCTCATATGATAGAGTCGGCAAAGTAAACGCATTGGTGGAGGATTTGGTTGGAAGACATTGAGGATCTGGCTGCAGTCGAGAAGAAGACTTCAGGGTTTGACCTAGAGGCTATGAACTGATTATTTTGGGTGCGGGCAGTAAATCCCCTCTGGTGGATGCGACTTTTCAGCTCCTTATAAACTGGGCAACCTCTATAGTTAGCAGTGTGATTTCCACCGCAGTTGCCGCACTTTTTCGAGTTGTGGTCATCTTTGCTCGCTGGGCAGTGTGCGGAGTCATGAAGCTCACCACAAAGTACACAAACCGGGCGCAGTTTACAGTAAGACCTTGTATGGCCATATTCTTGGCAGTTCGCACATTGTACCGGGCCATTGCGTTTGTGCGGCTCCTCAACTGTAATTCTGCGGTGCAGCAGGAACTGAAGATTGCACTTCGTATTTCTTTAAGGGCTTAATTTGTGGTTCGAGCTCAACCTTAAAGAGTGGCTGCGGCTTTTTATCCCTGTTAAGGATATTGAAGACTGTCTGAGCGCTAAATCCCTTCTCTTGTAGCGCTTTTGTAATCTCTGCAGGCGATACTTCGGGCTCTATGCCCTTAAGTACGACTTGCAAGCCCTTGCTGCTTTTTAGCTGATCGTGTACAAGTTTTTTTTTTGTCGGTGAGGTATTTCGATAATACTCTGTAATTATCTTCAGACTTCGTTTAAACTTTTGTTTCCTGGATGTTGCCCTTTACGAGTGGTATTATGTGGAAGTTTTCCTTGCCAATGAGCTCTATAATTTTGTTGACAAGAACTTTGGAACTTTTTTCTCGTATGTAAATTGGCGGGGGCTTAGGCTTCCTTTTTTCGACTTCGGTAGATTCGGAGTCGTCCTCATAGTCTGCCAAGATTTTAAAACGGTTTGAGTACGTGGGCGTTTCTATGGCAGCTATGTTAGCATTTCCACGGGTTATTTTGCGTTGAGAGTTTAGGGGGCTCAGCTTCCTTTTGATTTGAACGTAGCGATCCATACCAGTCTGCACAGTCGGCTTAACATTTTCTTTGTTTTTGTTCTCTTTTTCGGGCAGCGCAGTATTTCCCCCCCGCCATTCGTAGAGTAAAGACGTGTGTTCGATAATTACCTCTTTCAATCCGTTACCGCTCGTGTGTACACCTTGCAGTCTATTTTATATTTCCAAGTCTATTTTCGGCCACTGCAAAGCGGTGGCTGCTATTGTCGAGAAATCCAACAGCGATAAGCGAGACTTAAAGCGTGGTGTCTATACCCCTCGCTCTGCGCGTTGCGTAAGAGGGAGGTTGTTTACAACTTATTTTGCAGACTTTAATTGAACTAAAAATATCATTTCCTTTATATGTCATAAGTATAAAGTCAAGTGATATAATGGAAGAGTCATCTGCTCGCTCGCAGCCTAGCAATAGGAGCGATAAATTTGAGAAGATGAGAAAAATAGCTGGTGCAGACCCTGCAGACCTCTTCCTCTGCAAACGCATTGGGTAACAATCGATTCACAATTCTGGCTGCTGAAGCAGAACGAATGGAACAGGACCTGGAGGATGTTGACTCTATCAGTGGGGATACAATTCCACCTGGTGGTGACGATCAATCCGCAAAATCCAACAAGATGACTGCTATTTGCGTACCGAACGTAAACGATCCGGTCTTATTGGAAAAGTCTCTTGATCATAGCATTGGCTCCACTAACTACAACATTCGCACTTCCAATTTTGGTGTTTCTAGAATATATGCAGCCAACTCTGACGCTTTTAGGGTAGCTGTAAAAACACTGACATCGCTTAACTGCCAATTTTGGCACCATCAGCTAAAACAAGACAAGGCCTTCAGAGTAGTTCTCAAAGGAATCCATTCAAATGTTTCGAAATCACAGATTGAACAGGGATTTACTGACAACGGCTTTGAGGTCCTTAACATATACTGCCCCAAAAAGACAGATTGGAAGAACATAGAGGTTATGGAAAATGATAATGAAGCCACAATAAATTTTAAAACTAGGCAAAACTTGTTTTATGTCAACCTAAAGCAGGGTGCAAACGTAGCAGATTCCCTAAAAATAACAAATCTTGGGAGATATAGAGTCACTGTCGAGCGTGCTTCCCGCAGAAAGGAACTGCTTCAATGTCAAAGATGTCAAATTTTTGGGCACTCGAAAAATTACTGTGTCCTGGACCCAGTTTGTGGTAAATGTAGTGGGCCTCACGCTACTGGTTCCTTACTTTGTGTGAGCGACACATACTTGTGCGTAAACTGTGGTGGTAACCACCCCACGACAGATTCAAGCTGCCCAGTCAGAATAGAAAAAAATAAAAAACAAAAGCCGAGGCCTAGACTCTTCTTAGACTGAAGCCTTAAGAACGAATATATCGTATGCTGATATAGCTCGACCCAAAGAGAGTCCAGCAAGGACTGGCTCAACTCTGCAGACTGACGCAAGCTCTCCTTCTGACCCTAGGCTCAGCCATAAATTCACAGCGATAGATATTGCCATCCGCGACATCAATTCCAAACTGGACACTCTGTTTAAGCTGATGCAGGAAAATGCAGAGTCCAACAAGGCTTTCAGAGAGCTAGTCCAGGCTCTTATTGCGCGATTGCCGAAATGATTCAACCATCACTAAATATCGGATTGTGGAACGCTCGTGGACTAGTCAGAGTATCTGAAGAGCTTCGATTATTCCTCAGCGCTCATAACATAGACATAATGCTTGCCACAGAAACACACATGCGCGCTGGTCGGCACATCTACTTGCCAGGCTATCTCATATACCATGCTTACCACCCCAGTGGCAACAGCAGAGGTGGCTCTGCAGTTATTATAAAGGATCCCCTAAGTCACATCCCCCTGCCCTTCGTCTCTAGCAACGACAGTCAGATAGCGAGCGTCCAATTACAGACTTCGAAAGGGAATGTCAGATTAGTGGCAATATATCTACCTCCATCAGAAACATGGGTTCAATCAGAATTCGAATCCTTGCTGGTCGGATTTGGAAGTAAGTTCATTGCCGGCGGTGATTATAACGCCAAACATGCATGGTGGGGAAAGTCACGAGCCTATAGAAGGGGTAAGCTGTTGCAAGAAGTCATCGCGAACGGGCATTACCAAGTACTTTCCATATAACTCCCTACTAACACCGACAGCGCTTGATTTTTTCATTATCAATGGATACGCTATAGACAGGCTACAAGTAAGAACAATCCATGAACTATCCTCGGATCACACTCCTATAATGGCCATACTGCACGCAACACCTAAGAGAAAACCACAGCGCTCGCGACTCCTTGCCAGAGGTGCTAATTTAAACACTTTCAAAGTCCACCTAGAACTGTCACTGTCGAGCGTGCTTCCCGCAGAAAGGAACTTCAATGTCAAAGATGTCAAATTTTTGGGCACTCGAAAAATTACTGTGTCCTGGACCCAGTTTGTGGTAAATGTAGTGGGCCTCACGCTACTGGTTCCTTACTTTGTGTGAGCGACACATACTTGTGCGTAAACTGTGGTGGTAACCACCCCACGACAGATTCAAGCTGCCCAGTCAGAATAGAAAAAAATAAAAAACAAAAGCCGAGGCCTAGACTCTTCTTAGACTGAAGCCTTAAGAACGAATATATCGTATGCTGATATAGCTCGACCCAAAGAGAGTCCAGCAAGGACTGGCTCAACTCTGCAGACTGACGCAAGCTCTCCTTCTGACCCTAGGCTCAGCCATAAATTCACAGCGATAGATATTGCCATCCGCGACATCAATTCCAATCTGGACACTCTGTTTAAGCTGATGCAGGAAAATGCAGAGTCCAACAAGGCTTTCAGAGAGCTAGTCCAGGCTCTTATTGCGCGATTGCCGAAATGATTCAACCATCACTAAATATCGGATTGTGGAACGCTCGTGGACTAGTCAGAGTATCTGAAGAGCTTCGATTATTCCTCAGCGCTCATAACATAGACATAATGCTTGCCACAGAAACACACATGCGCGCTGGTCGGCACATCTACTTGCCAGGCTATCTCATATACCATGCTTACCACCCCAGTGGCAACAGCAGAGGTGGCTCTGCAGTTATTATAAAGGATCCCCTAAGTCACATCCCCCTGCCCTTCGTCTCTAGCAACGACAGTCAGATAGCGAGCGTCCAATTACAGACTTCGAAAGGGAATGTCAGATTAGTGGCAATATATCTACCTCCATCAGAAACATGGGTTCAATCAGAATTCGAATCCTTGCTGGTCGGATTTGGAAGTAAGTTCATTGCCGGCGGTGATTATAACGCCAAACATGCATGGTGGGGAAAGTCACGAGCCTATAGAAGGGGTAAGCTGTTGCAAGAAGTCATCGCGAACGGGCATTACCAAGTACTTTCCATATAACTCCCTACTAACACCGACAGCGCTTGATTTTTTCATTATCAATGGATACGCTATAGACAGGCTACAAGTAAGAACAATCCATGAACTATCCTCGGATCACACTCCTATAATGGCCATACTGCACGCAACACCTAAGAGAAAACCACAGCGCTCGCGACTCCTTGCCAGAGGTGCTAATTTAAACACTTTCAAAGTCCACCTAGAACAGCTGAGCGAGGTTAGCATAGAAATCCAGGAACCTTCTGACATTGACAATGCCATCAGCCTTTTCATGCGCATGATAAACCAGGCTGCTGAGATAGCTGCACCCAGCAATCATCAACATACAGAGACATCTATACATCCCCAGCTACCACCCAGAATTGGTGCACTCCTCAATCTAAAGCGAAGAGTAGGAAGAGAATATTCAAGAACGGGAGACGTCCGAATCCATCAGATATATAAATCTAGACACAGATGCTAGTTCTAACTACTCGCTGTGGCGTATCACAAAACGGTATAAGGCTCAGCCCACCCCAAAATCAGGTGGCTGGTGCCGTACGAGCCTAGAGAAAGTTGAAGTGTTTGCTAACAACCTTGAGCAACGCTTCAAGCCTTACGAATACTCGCCTGAAAGTATATGTCGACAAGTTAAAGATTTCCTAGAATCTCCATTCCAAATGAGTCTGCCTGCTAACCCTGTCTCACTGACAGAAGTGAAAGACCTTGTAGGTAAACTCTCGCCAAAGAAAACTCCTGGTGAAGACCTTTTGGACAACAGGACGATCCTCCTTTTACCGGATCAAGCCTTGCTATTCCTGGTGACGTTGTTCAAAAGCATACTAACTGTTGGATACTTTCCGAAAGTTTGGAAATCGGTAAACATACATATGATCCCAAAACCAGGAAAATCGCCAACTGACGTGGACTCATACAGGCCCATTAGTCTTTTACCATCCCTGGGAAAAATCATGGAAAGGCTGATCCTGAACAGGCTACTTACTCTTGAGAATGTCACCAGTGCGATCCCGGAATTCCAGTTCGGCTTTCTTCTTCAACATGGAACTCCTGAGCAATTGCACAGAGTTGTTAACTTTGCCTTAGAAGCCTTTGAGAAGAAGGAGTATGCAGTAGCTGCCTTCCTTGACATTCAGCAGGCTTTTGACAGAGTATGGCACCCTGGGCTCTTGTATAAAGCCAAAAGTCTTCTTACGCCACAGCTGTTCCAGCTCGTGAACAGCTTCCTGGAAGAACGCACATTCCACGTATCTGCTGATGGATACAAGTCGTCCACCAAACCGATCTCGGCTGGTGTTCCCCAAGGTAGCGTCCTCGGCCCTACTTTATACTCTATCTATGCTTCAGATATGCCTACAAAATCTACAATCACTGAAGTGAATGAGCAAGACGTGCTAATTGCGACCTACGCTGATGACACGGCTGTCCTGACCAAAAGCAGTAGTATCTTGGCAGCCACTTTTGCATTGCAGGAGTATCTGGGCGCATTTCACCAATGGGCCACGAACTGGAACACTCGTGTAAACCAGAGCTCGCAAATAACAGTTGACCGTTTTTCGTGTTTCGGTCTGCTCACTAACACAACAAAAAAAGACAATACTCGTGTGCTCTCGCTCTGAACTGAACTTTTTGTTGCTCCTTGTTTTTGTTTTCGGTTAACTGTTCTCTGTTTAGGGGTTGTTTTTATGCTCACTCAACAACAACCTAGAGTGAGCGATTCAACTGAACGCTCACTCATTGAGTGTCAGCTGATGAGCGAAAAAACGAAAAACTCATCGTAAATGGTCTTTTGTTTTTAGTAGAGTTTAAATAACGTTTAGTAACAGCTTTAACATATAGGAATTCCACAGAAAGGTCAACCGTGACCGATAAATTAAATGATAATAAATCCATATTGTATAAACTTTTTTAAACTAAGAAATAGTTAAATTTTTATATATTATTTTATATTTTTATTATACAACCCTCTTAAATAAAAAATGGAGGAAAGTCCCGTGTATTTGTGGACTTCATAAATTGCATCACTGATCATGTGATCGAAACATGTGAAAAAAAAAAGCAGCACAGACTGCATTTTTTGCTAAAAAGCGTTGCTTTTTTTTAAAGTCGCCTGATATTAACTTTTTTGTGAGATAAAATCAGAAACTATTGAAAATACTTAATTCTTTGTTACGTGAGAGCCTGCTAACTTCACACCGCAAACATTGCACTTAGACTTATTGTCTTCTGCATTAAATTGGAAAAAAAATTGGACTTTTTTGTTGTGATCGCGACCCATCTTGACACAAGAATTATTACACTCCAAACGAACCGAATCCACCAAAGCAAGTGTGGTTTGCAACATGAAAATTACAAGTCATTCGCATATACATACACTCATACAAAGGCAAAAGACTTTTATTTTCTTCGCTCGTTGCAAAATGGTCAGTGAATGACCCGAGCAAAAAGGACACGAAAAATTTGTTTTTGGTTGAGCACAGACCGTTCGTTCAAAAGACACAGGTGAACGGTTCTAGTGTGACCTTTTGCGCACCTGGTATGCAAAAAACAGTTTTTTGGTGACTACAAGAAACTGTCAACTGTTATTTGCGAGCTCTGGTGTAAACGCAGACAAATGTGCCAATGTAACGTTTACCAATTGCCGAAGTACCTGCCCAGGAGTCAACCTCAACGATAGTCCAATCAGAGCCCTTCCTGCATACAAGTACCTCGGTGTCGAAAACTCGGTGTCGGTACCAAAACTCTTTCAGGACTAAAGTGGCTCGGATGTCCTGGCTCCTCACACCACGCAATAAGCTCGCAATGGAGCTCCGTGGTTTATGCGAACCAGAGACATCGAACGCGATCTCAACGTGCCTAAAATCGGAGACAAGCTGCAGGAACTTGCTCGGAAATACATGGAACGACAAAATGAGCACCCCAACAGCCTAGCTAAAAAACTTGGTACCGCTGCTATCAGGAGAGCTGATCCAATTAATCGATTCAAGAGAAGACTAAAAAGACACCACCCTCAAGACCTACCAAACCGGATCTTGACCTAGCCATTTCGTCACCCTCGACATAAACATAAATAAAAATAAGTTAAAATAAAAAAACCATTTAATCACTTCTTGTCCTAAGTAACGCTTAGACTAAGTATTGTTAAACATTTGTAAAAAGCGATTAGATTAAGCTGTCAATTTATTAGCAGTGCGCTAATCTTAAGAATAAAATTTCAACATTCAAAACGTTAAAAAAAAAAAAAGGGCAGCACAGCGGCAGAAGTATCAATGTTTGCGCTGCTAGCTGATGACGTCGTCCAACGCGCTGTCGTTACAGTTGCGGTTGTTGTTGTTGTTACGGTTGACGTGCCAGTTACTGCGCTCTTTGGCTGCAGAGACATCGATGGTAGCGAGGGGGAACTAGAACTTTGGAGTAATTCGGGATGAGCTTGCATTACTTTCGGTTGCTTTGAAAGTGAAGTAAGCGTTGTTTCTTTGTACTGAGAGCCGTCTCTCGTCTTGCTCACGTTGACGTTGTGTGCTAACGTCGTTTAGACTCATTGCAATCGAGGATGATTTTGTTCGAGTTTTAAATGTTATGTTTTATATTAATTAATTAATTAATCAATATAAACATTAGCGATTTCATCTCTGAAAGCGTCTTTTTGCGTTGTTGTTGATTTACGAAACCAGTCACTGCCCTTTTTTGATATTATTGAATACTTTTCTTTTCCCAGAGCACAATAAATACACGTCTGCATGCGACGACGATTCGCGAAATCTTCAATTTATCTTAGTTTAATTTAATGTTCAACGCAAACATTGGGTATTTGGGTAAAAAAATGGCATTTTTTTTCCCCGGCAAGCCCACATTTTGGAAGAATATGGGAAACAGGAGTAAAATCGATGAAGTACCATTTAAAACGAGTAATATGTAATAACATATGAAAAAATGTCTACATTTCTTTGCCAGATAGCAGTTTTAAATTCAACCCTTTGTATACATCCAGCGAGGATGTGGACGATAATGAGGTGCTCAGTCCTGGTCATTTTTTAATTGGAAAACCGCAATAGCGGTCTAATTGATGTAGTCGAACACAATGACGAATTGGAATAATTAATAATTTAGATAGATGGAGAATTATTCAGAAAATAAAAAAAAATATTTGGAATAAATGGAAGGATGATTGTTTAAATACTTTACAACAAAGATACAAATGTAAAAGACATTTTTTAAATATAAAAGAAGCTCAAATTGTTATATTAATGACAGTTGATAGATGATAGTTGTCATCCAGCAAGGTGGCCTCTAGGAAGAGTTGAAGAAGCCCATAAAGGAAAAGACGAAAAAGTCAGACTTTTTAAGCTTAGGGTGCAAGACAATTGGGTAACCAGATCATTAAATAAAATTTGTCCCCTAGCTGGTGTAAATGATCAAGATGATGCAGAAGCACGTCAAACTAGAGTTAACCCGCCCAGAGCAAGAAGTAGTTCTAGATTGTCTAAGCTGGGAGTGATGATGGCCTTAATAATTGTTTCATTATTTTGTCAATTGATGAACGCAGCACCGGCAATCAGAAATTCAAAATATAGTATTGAACAACTTTCCAAATCCTCGTTCATATATTTAGATCCAATGGGAGACATAGAAATGGTCTCATCCTCATTGAATTTGGTGATATTTTACGATATGGAAGCATGTTTTGAGATGATCCATAAAGAAAAGAACATAATCACCAAAATGAGATTAGTTTGTGGGTTTGAGGTGATATCTTGATACCTTATTTTTTGGAGGAAAATAATAAACTCTTCATGACTCAAAATAAATCGAGGCAAAGGCGGGCATCGTTTGAATTTATAGGATCTTTATGCCATATTCTGTTTGGAGTAATGGCTGAAAATCATCGGAAGAAAACATGAAAAAAAACTTCATTAGTCGAATCCACAACAATATTTTAAAGAAAATTACGGAAGAAATAAATGCAAACTTCAGAAATATGAATAAAATAATAGAAAATATGACTGTAATATTGCAAGAGTCATAACATGAAAGAAAAACTTCATTAGTCGAATCCATAACAATATTTTAAAGAAAATTACGGAAGAAATAAATGCAAACTTCAGAAATATGAATAAAATAATAAAAAATATGACTTTAATATTGCAAGAGTCATATTACTTATACAAAGAATCTATTACATTCCGTATGGTTACGAAGGAATTAAGTAGTCTGATGGATGAATATGAAAAATACAAGCAGGCAAATACAAGCATAAGCCTGTTAATTGATATTAACCATGAAAGGCTTAACACCAACATTTTGCGTCCAAGTCAGCTTAAAACTGAAATAGCTAAAATTAATATCGTCCTATCCGAAAATGTAATTCTTCCAGGGAAGAATTAATTTTTTAAAAAAAATTATTCAATTATTTTATAAATCTTTCTATCATCGAATTTATTTTGGGTAGAGCTAGAAAAAAGAAGTAGTTGGTTGTTTAAAGTTGAGGAAAATACTAAGTTAAGGCTTCAATGTGGCCAATAACAATCAGCAAGGCATATTAACAATCAGTTCAGAATTTACAGCCCAGACCGATGATAAAATTCTAATTGCACAGCATACTATTAAAACTGAAAGTCAAAAAGCATTAGCTTTGGCTTATATAGGAGAAATAAGGAAATTCCGAGAATTGCTTGGGACCCTCTAAACCCTCCTATTATTAATCATACAGCAGAAATAGCTCACCTGGCTACTGCACCACAAAGCCGAATGTTAAAAAAAAATTGTTCTTTGATTAATCTAATAAAAATAAAGAAGAACGATATTTTAAATATAAGATAAGAAATAACAGAAAAAAAAATTACAATCCACTAAAAAATCGAAGAAAAAATTAACTTTTCAAAAGTAAATCTAAAATGAAAAGAAAAATATATACTAAGGCACTTTTGTCGCTCCTTGCAGGATGTTCAGACATTAGGTTGAACATAACAAATTAAAATTTGAACAATTTTAAAATATTTAAGATATTAAATATCCAAAAATAAATACTCATTTATACAGTCTACTAAATTTTGTTATCGAACCATTATTTACAATTATAATATTTTTCTAATACTGGAGAAATGAAATTTATAAATTGCATAAAAAAACAAAAATACACGTATACATAGTCTGTTAAAGGATATAAAATAAAGAGATTGATTATGTTAAATAATATGTTAATCTAAAACAGTGGTGGGCAAAACTAACACATGTTTAAAATTTGAGTGTGTGCGTAGCAGAGAAAAACAATGAGAGCAGAAAATTCACTGAGCGAAAAAAACGTATTTTTTTATTTAATTTTTAGTTATTCAAAAGTTTGAATGGGTACTAAAATAGTGTATTTTATTTTGAAGAAAGCTTTGCTAGCAACAGTTCTTAAACAAATGAAAAACTACGCTTCCCTATCTTTATTTTCTATGGAGAAAACTTTTTTCAACCCAATTTGTGAGAAAATTTTTCTCAGTGGAAACATTTTGATTTTTAAGTTTTGGCTGTCAAATGAGTCAAAATGAGAGCAAATGAGAGAGCTTCTAAAAAAAATTGAGAATGCTCACACTGTCAGTGTGCCGGCAGCGCTGCGGCAGAATTTCCTACCCTATACTCGCGTGCTATGTAAAATGAGAGTTTGCCCACCACTGATCTAAAACAACATACACCTTTTTGTGGCCCTTTTTAGAATGTTCAAGCATTGAATACGATTGTAAATACAAATTCCAAAGATAGTTTCAAGAGATCGGATCCATGGAAATACGAGATAAACAGCATGGTCTAAAACCGATCCCCTGCAGCCTAAGCAAATACATAAGTAGTGCGCTTATCGCATTTAAGAAAGAGTCTCATAGCAGATATCTTTCTTGTAAGATAAGGGTCTTGTTTCTTTCTTGTAAGGGTCTCCTCTTAACACCTAGTGATAGTTTTGCAAATTATTTTGAGGGCTGCTTTTCTTGTAATGATGCAGAATATCAGTGTAACTGTTTATTAAATAAAAATTATGAATTAGATGAGATTAAAATTATAGATCTAATTTAAATAGTAGAATTTCTTTTCGTAATTTTTGATTGTAGGGACCAAAAATATTTGGATATTTCGCCAATTTGAACAAAGATAATTTTTATCTAAAGTGGTCGGCAAGGCCCTATTCTAGGGTCATAGGACTTTCATCTGCGCAAGCTCTGCCGCACACATACAGTATAAACTAGAGATCTGCATGAATAGCTAAAAACGACATTCAAATGAACAACCTTAAAAATTAATTGAGTAAGATAGAATGCAGAGACAAGAATAAATGAATGAGTGAGTGCGACTGTGTATTTCTCAATCGTACAACATTCGGGGATTGAAAGCAAATGGAATGAGTTTAAGATTGCATTCGATATGCATCTAGAACGCATATTTGCCGGTACTTTTAGACTTTTAGGACTTGCCGGTACTTTTAGAAAATAATTGAAATCGTTGTTGTTTGTTTTATTAATGTTTTTAATGTTGTTTAATAATGAAACAGCTTGTAATATTCATTATTATTTCGTATAATTTATTTTACATATTGCCTAACTAAATTAAATAAGAATGTAAAAATATTTTCAATAGTTATTAAAAAATATTTTTCCAACAAAATTTTGGAGCTAAAAAAATGTTTTAAAACGAACAATACGAAACGAACAAACAAAAACCAATAAAATCACAAGAAAACTAAACCAAAAACGGTTAAAAACCATAAGTATAAAATAACCTTTCGGTCAATTCATTCATTATTGCATAAAGAACAATGCATAAAGTGTTCTAATAACCATTCGAGACATCCGGCTGCATTCGGTATTCCAAAAGCACTCTATATGCCAACTCACACGGCCTCTTGCACTCATTCATTCTAATTCATTCGAATGTATTAGACCTCTAATACAAGTGCATAAAACGTCCTGCTATCTGCCTACCCTTCAGTACCAGTGTTCAGGACTTCACAACTGAGAAACTCTCTAATACTTAAACTGGCTATGGAATTACACACGAATTCATTCAAAGAAATCCTAGGAAAGATATTAGGTTTTTTTTGCATAGAACTCTTAAAGGAGTTATTGGCAGTGGCGGATACAAGGGCTTCTGAAAAAAGGTGCTTCACCTAAATGCGTCCGACTCCTCAGAAAACGCGTGAACGTAGTGAACATCGGAAACCTGCGTGTTACAGCGTGTCGCCAGTCCTTCTTTCCCCCACTTCTTACCTTTTCTATCCCTCCTCCTATTTCTTCGCTCGCGTGATGGGCAAGGAACAAGCAGGGCAAACACTAGGGGATAAAAGAAGGGCGTTCAACGTGACGTATACACGTTGCTAAGTTCAAGTTGCTTTAACTTTAAAGTCACGTCGAAACGACGTTACTAAACAAGGTGGATTGTTTTGATGCGATTTGTATTCTCAAGAATTATCAAGAATCTGCAAACCCTAAATATTCAAAATTCTTCACGAAAATCTCGAACGTTGCCGGAAGATTAGGATTTAACATCAGTACTCCTCGGCTTACGATAAAAAAAATTCATCGTGCGAACTATCCAATGACTAATGTTAAAGAATATTATCGTAGGGCAATATTCATGCCATTATTGAATCACATTGTGAATGATCTTAGTTACCGGCTAGAATTGTGGAAACCTTTTCACTTAAAAAAAAAGACGAAGTTTTAAAGCTCATAGAATCGCTTGGTGAACGTTACACATGTTTTCTGGGAAAATGTGGTGCGAATTTGCAAGGGGAGTACAAAGTGTGGTCAGAACTCTGGACTGGTAAGAAAACATCAATTCCACAATCGGCAGCGGAAGCTATGAGAATACTCGTCCAGATTTTGGCCACACTTCCGGTTAGCAATGCTACGGCAGAACGTAGTTTTTCATCTCTTTTCAACTCGCAGGTTGAAAACATGGTTGCGTACAACTATGGGTGAGGGAAGGCTAACTGGCCCAGCATTGCCTCATACTCATTCCGAAATCAGTATTGACATCGAGAGAGTAATAAAAAAGTTTTCAAAAAGAGGAAAATGGAATACGCCATTTAGATTGAAATTAATTAATTTATTAACTTCAATTTCCTTCAATATTTTCGTACTTCAAATTACAATTTACTTTAATTTTAATTTACTTTTTAATTTTAATTTACTTCAGCTACAGTACATTAAAACGGAGTGAACTGGCGTGAACATCGGAAACCTGCGTGTTACAGCGTGTCGCCAGTCCTTCTTTCCCCCACTACTTCCCTTTTCTATCCCTCCTCCTATTTCTTCGCTCGCGTGATGGGCAAGGAACAAGCAGGGCAAACACTAGAATTTTAGTTATATTTATGTTCCTAAGATATCGAATGAGGTTGTGAATTAGACCTTATGTGCAATGTACAGTGTGTTTTGAATAAAATTATGGTATTACTTTATTGTTTGAAACTGCGTATAATTTTTGATTATTTGCCACCTGCTACTTGAATTATTTAAAAAAAAATTATGATCGCTCTTCGGGCGCAGCCGAAGTTGATATACCCTTGCAGTTAATACCGGATATATATCGCAAACATCGGATTAAATTGGCCGATCCTTATGAGAATATCATAATATAAACGGTGCATTTATTACAATAAAAAATCTAAAACAAAGTACCAAGCTTCCATCTTAAATAATACCAAAGTTGGTATTTTTACCAAATACCATTTCCGATCGTTCAGTTATATACCAGCTATAGGATATAGTCGGCCGATCCTTATGAAATTTGGTAGGTCGTATTATTTTGCAATAAATAGCACTCGTACAAGATATGGCAACTATAAGATATAGTCGGCCGATCGTTATGTTATTTGGTAGGTTGTATTAACTGACCAAAAATAGAATCTGTAAGAAGTTCCATCTTTTTATCTTCAAAAACACGAAAGTTGGGTAATTTCCGATTGTTCAGCTATATGGGAGCTATAGGATATAGTCGTCTGATCCTTATGAAATTTAGCATGTTGTATTATTTTGCATTCGTTCCAAATCCGGATTCTCTAGCTTTAAAAACACCAAAGTTATACCATTTTCGATCAATCAGTTATATGGCAGCTGATCAAGAATATATTGCACGTTGCACACTTTTGGACAAAATTATAATACCCTCTGCAAGGGTATAAATATATGATATAAAACTTATTTATTTTTATTATTTAATTATTGAAAGCTGAAATTCAAATAAATAAGGGCCTGTAAACATGCTTAAAGTAGTAAATGTAGTAAATCTGAAAGTATTTAAAAAATACGCACAAAATATAGATAAACCTGTAAATTGATTTTATTCATGAAGAAATTTGTCTTTAACTTTCGTTAGCACGACCGAACTGGATACTTCACGCGAGTATCGATATTGCGGGAGTCCATCTCCAGCAAAGTTTGTCATAGGCTTTCATATAGGCCAGTTTCCTGTCAGAGTGTGCACGAGAAGCGATGCGATAATATTGGGCGAGAACGAGCGATAAACCACTGAAACCTTTTTCATATGCAATCGCTCGAAATATGACAAAGTGAGATCGAAGCGAGTTGCGAGTTTAAGCTATAAAGCCAGAGAGCAGTTTGCAACCTGCTTTATCGCTTCAACTCGCTCAGAGCGTACGATTGTTTTGTAGAATTCTGTGGTTTAATTACTTCTAATTTAATTTTGGCAAACGCTTCTCCAACCGACTACTCATTTTATTTAATATATAGTCAAAAATCGAAATAGACATCCGTGAATAGTTAAAAAACTTTTCTGGGTGGTCTCGCAAGTCATAATATAAATTGTTAAGCTTCTGCAGATAAGCGGGTGAACTTTTTTTTAACACAAAGCTAAGTGTTGCACTCATCACGACTCATTAAAAATAACTAACAAATAGAACAATATAACTCGCTTCTCGCATCGCTTCGCTTCGCTTCCTGCACCCAATCTGATTTCAGCCTAACGACTTCGACAGCTTCGTCCGCCGCTACTATTACGTATTTGCGATTCTTGATTCGAATTCTTAAACCTGGTAGCTATTTAAATACCGCCGTTTTCGACCACCTTCGAATGGCATCTCACCGTGAACTTCGAGAAGTGCCAATTCGGTAAATTACAACTCACGTTCTTGGGACACAATATCAGTTAGCACGGCTTGAAACAATCCGAAGCAAAAGTGGAAGCTATCCGGAATTTAAAAAAAACGCTTATAGGTAAAGACCTAAAAATTTTTCTAGGTATGATAAACTTCTATCGGCCGTTTTATCCCACGAGCAGTTGAGAACCAACACACTTCAGACGCTGATCCAAGGCAATAAAAACAACGACAGAACCCCCGGTACTGTAATCTACAGCGGTGAACGCCGATTATGCATTTACCGCCTTCAAGAACCAACTTGCACAAGCTACGTTGTTGAATTACATGGCACCAAACTACCAATTAACGCTAACTCCTGATGCATTCGACGACTCCATGGGTGCCGTAGTACATCAGATTATCAATGGACAAACTCAACCATTTGTCTTCTTCTCACCTTCTCACAGCACCTATGATAGAAAGCTGACTGCTTTCTATCAGGCCATTTTGCAGTTCAAGTACGCACTTTAGGGCAGAAACTTCATAATTTTCGCCGATTACAAGCCGCTGATGTACGCCTTTAGCCAAAACAGCGAGAAAGCATCACCACGACGCGCCCGTCAACTGGATTTTATCAGCCAATTCAGCCGATATCCGGCAGATCTCTGCAAAAGAAAACAACGACGATCTTTTCTGACGCATCGACGCCATCAAACACATGAACTTTATCAGATACACCCTTTCATGCCCAGATGCCTACGCCAAATCGTGGTTCAAGCCGTGCGTTCGATGAGTCATCCAGGAGTTAAGGCAACGAAAAAGTTGCTCGGCCAACAATACGTTTGGCTCCGCATGGCGAAGGATATCGCTAAAATCGTACTATCTTTCATCCCGTGTCAGAAAGCTAAAATTCAACGTCACACCAAATCGCCACTGAGAGAGTATGCCGCCAGCCACAACCGTTTCGAACACATCAATATCGACATCGTCGGCCCACTGCCTTCATCTAACGGATAGCTATATTGCCTTACGTTTTGATCGTTACCATCGTTAGATGGCCGCAGCCCTTAGTCGACATCACAGCACAATCTGTAGCCAACGTGCTGATTTTGGGCTGGTTCGCTCAATACGGAATCCCTCACAACGGATTTAGGTCAACAATTTAATCAACATTATTCCAAGAGCTCGCAAAAATTTGTGGTTTTAAAGGACCTACGTTCACCGAGGCTCTTCAAAACCATATCTCAGCTGCCAACCACTAAGCCAGTGAACCATCATACACCGCAAGAATTTGTGCACCCTAATCAAGCCATTGTACCCACGTCTTCGTCAGAGTGAATCGATTTAAAACCTCGTTGAAAGCAAACTACGATGGTCCGTTCGAAGTGTTAACAAAGCACGACAAAAATATTTTACGCTCAAAAGACACACAAAAGACAACCAGATCTCCATCGATCGACTTAAACCAGCATACATCTTCAAAGACAAAACGCCTCCGATACAGGAGCAGACGTCAGCGCCCAAATTGCCAGACGACCGAGCCGTAATCAAGATCAGGACGAAAGGCCGCTACTACTACATCTTTGCAACCTGAGATTTTTGATAATTTTCTAGTTTAAAGTATAAAATAAATATAAATAAATAGTGATAAATAAATACTCGAACATTAGTTCGATTATCATAATACATTATGATAATATTTTTTTCTTACCTTTCCCGGCATACAAGACTAATTTCCATAAATTCCTACCATGGCGACAACTAGAAATATAATTTTAAAGATAACTTATACTTACAGTTTCGAAAAAAAGGAGGAACTACTTCTACACATTTTGATTTAGGCGAAAAAAATTTAGTTCTTGTTGAAATTTATTACAATTTTAATTTTTTATATTGTTTAGTATTCCTCCTAATCTAAAACAGTCTAACTTATATCTAAATTAAATTATATCTTATCTAAACTCCTTTTTAGACTCATTCATATTTATTTGCAATGTATTTTTTTTTATACCCGTTCAAACAACAAAAAAAAATAAAGCACATCTTCCACTTTCCACTTATTAAATCATTGAAATTTGACATATTTTTCTTGATAGAACCACTAACCATACAGCATATAGACAACCCATTTCATACAACGAAAATGGACGCAAAAATTTCTTGCGACAGGCCCCAGAGAGAATTCTTACTCTGTTTCTTACGCTCATCGTTCGTTCATCTTACGCTCATACTCTCATTAAATGCTTTCTGTTTCTCAGTCTCTGAACGGAGCGCGATGAAGGTTGGCCTGCGCTTCGGTTGGTCTTTGTATGTATGCGGTTCACACATTCACATACACGGTTTTTTTTTAATCGTTTATTAACAAAGAAAGACTTAAAACTAAGCTATAACAAAAAAAAAAGTGTATACTAAATCCCTGTCCCCTGCGGTAATGGCGCTAGGCTTTGCTTCGCAGGGCCAGGATTGGCGTGGGTTTTTTTTTAATAGTTTACTAACAAAGAAAGACTTAAAACTAAGCTATAAGAAAAAAAAGTGTCTACTAAATCCCTGTCCCCTGCGGTAATGCCGCTAAGCTTTGCTTCGCAGGGCCAGGATTGGCGTGCTTATGCGCTCCACTACTGTTTGCCTAGGATAGCCTAGCCTCCGCTCGGAGTCGCTCTAGCCGTCTCAGTTCCTTCATCGTGTAGGCGGCGAAGCTGCTCATGCCTGCCTAGAACTGGACGTCCTCCAGTAACCTCCTTCCAATGAGGTCCGCCGTCGCTACTTCCCCTTGGAGTCTCCGCCTGGGGATTGAAAAGCGTGGGCAGTCCAGGACCACATGCTCCGCCGTTTCGTCTACCCCGCATTCAGGGCACCTTGGGTCGTCATCGTGTCCAATTTTGTAAAGGTAACTCCTGAAGCATTCGTGGCCGCTGATAACCTGCGTGAGCCAGAAGTTCACTTCCCCGTTACTTCTTTGGACAGTCTATATATGCTGGTCAAACCTTTGGTGTACGAGAGCATCGTTGCGCTGCGTCCTTGCTTTGGGCCCCTACGTCTTTGCTTCGGGCCCCTACAGTTGAGCATGATCCTTCCTAGTGCGACATTCGCTGCCTTGCGATTTGCTTCTGCGAAGTGCTCCCTGAAGCTAAGGCTCGTGTCCAGCGATACTCCAAGGTACCTGACGGCCCTGGTTGATGTGACCACATGTCCGCCTACATTGATTGAAGGCGACTCCACTCGCTTCCTGCTTGAAATCAGGACAGCCACCGTCTTGTGGTGGGCTAGGCTTAGCCCTGCCTGTTCCAGCCAACCGATGACATTTGCAATTGCAGCATTGCAGTGCTCCTCTACTTCCTGAATCGTCTTGGCGACGGCCACTGTCATCCGCGAATCCGACTAGGTGTGTCGGTTCCGGGAGGTTAAGTCTGAGGACCCCGGCGTACATTACATTCCAAAGGGCTGGGCCTAAAACTGAGCCTTGAGGGACACCGCAGGAGGCCGCATGCTCTCGGATGCCTGATACCAAACACTTTAACAATGTCTTCCAACCAAATCCTCCCACCAATGCGATTACTTTGCAGACTCTATCATATGAGCCCCAGCCTCAACATGAGCCAATTGAGTTTCGCCCAAACGAAATCGTTAACATCATCGAAAGAAAACTGAATCCAAAAAAATCCCCGGGCTGCGACCTCATAACTCCCAAAATGATCATTGAGCTCCCATACTGCGCCGTTTGCACTCTCACCCAGCTATTTAATGCCATCGAAAACTTGGCCATTTTCCAGTGAGATGGGAAAAGTCAATTATAATAATGATAGCAAAGCCGGGGAAAGACCACACTATCCCCACGTCGTATAGACCTATAAGACTATTCTCTTGCCTATCTAAGCTCATTGAAAAATGCCTAATAACTCGGATAAACACATACCTGATAATTCAGGAACGAATCCCGTCACACCAATTTGGGTTTCGTAAAAACCATGGAACAATTGAGCAGTTCGATTGACGCGTTCGAAAAACGAGAGTACTGTACTGCCATATTTTTAGATGTCTCTCAAGCATTTGATAGAGTCTGGCTAGAAGGTCTAATGTACAAGATCAAGACAATGCTCCCCTACAGCACCAATAGGGCCAATATTATATGTCCTCTACACAGCAGACATCCCGACAAGCACACGTCTAACAACATCCACGTTTGCCGGTGACACAGCTATTCTTAGCCGCTCAAAATGACCGATTCAAGCAACTGTGCAGCTAGCTCTTCATATGGTCGATGTTGAAAAATGGCTATCAGATTTTCGAATTAAAGTAAACGAACTAAAATGCAAGCACGCTACGTTCACTCTGAACAGGCAAAACTGCCACAAGAAATCGATGTAACATACCTAGGAGTACATCTCGACAGAAGACTCACATGGCGCCGGCACATTGAGGCCAAAAGAACACACCTAAAGCTAAAAGCAGCCTTCATTGGCTTATCAACGCTCGGTCACCTCTTAGCCTTGAATATAAAGTCCTGCTGTACAACTCGGTACTAAAACCGATATGGATGTACTGCTCCCAGTTATGGGGGAACGCCAGCAATAGCAACATTGACATAGTTCAAAGAGTTCAGTCGAAGATCTTGAGAACAATCACCGGGGCACCGTGGTACGTTCGCAACGAAAACAACCACCGCGACTTAAACATTCTACCAGTCAAAGAAGCGATCGCAGAACAGAAGCTAAAGTACTTAACCAAGCTATCGGTGCACCCTAACTACCTGGCGAGAGGTCTAACAAGGTTGAGCAACCAATCACGCCTTCGTCACAATGACTTCCCACCCAGCGACCGACCTGAGGGACGCGCAACCAGAATGCAGTCTTAGTACACTGTTAGTTAAATTTTAATTTTAAGATTGGTCAACTTATTGTTAGTCTCAAAATTATGAGTAGATTTAATAAATAAAAGCAAAGCTAAAATAAAAAAAAAAATAAATAAATAAAAAAATAATATTTTTGTTCGTCATTTCACCAAATATTTTGTTAGGGTAGCAAGCTTGAAAGGTAAGGAAACGATATCGCACGCACACATACACCCGTGTATTTGTGGCCAAGATGATGACGGAGCTGAGAGAGGGCGCGTAATGGGCGGGAGGAGTAGGGCGCCAGAGGTGTGCGAAGCATTGCTGCACGGCCGTACCGCACAACTTAGGTCCATGCTCCTACAGCCCAGTCGGGGAACAAAAATGTATAGTAGGCACATAAGATAGTTTTAATTAATAAACACGAATATAAGAAAAAAAAAACCCGTGTATGCGAATGTGTGACACGCATACATACAAAGATCAACCGAAGCGCAGGCCAACCTTCATCGCGCTCCGTTCAGAGCCTGAAAAACAGAAAGAATTTAATGAGAGTATGAGCGTAAAATGAACGAACGATGAGCTTAAGAAAGAGAGTAAGAATTCTCTCTAGGGTCTGCTGGGCAGTGATGTCAATTTGTCCTTCTTCCGGACAGATCTGTCCTTTTTTTAACGCTTCATCCGGAAAAAAATGAAAACCATACCTGAAATCTGTCCTTTTTTTATATTATTCATCCAGAAATCGATCTGTTTTTAAATCTAATATCAATTTTTAATATTAATTGCCTATTTTAAATGAATTTTCAATACATTCTGAGATTAAAATAAAGAAAATTTTAAAATATTGAAAATACTTTAAAATGTTGGTCAGAATTGAAGAAGTATCGGGATTTTGCCATGAATTCTTTCTTCAGATTCGGATTGAGTCGCCATAAATTATGTTGTCATAATTATAACTTGCTGAAAATTATATCCAATTAATTAGCACTTATGAGGACAGCAATAATGACGAAGGAAAAGTAATCGAAGATGCCCTAAAACTATTATCTTAATGAAAAATAAAATTACTGTAAACCAATTTGTTGTCCTTTTTTCTATCCTTTTTTAAATATTTTCATCCTGTTTTTACTGTTTTTTTTCTCAATCTGAAGTTTTTTTCGAAAAAATATTGGCATCACTGCTGCTGGGGACTGTCGAAAGAAATTTATGCGTCCATTTTCGTTAAATGAAATGGGTTGTCTAGATGCTGTATGGTTAGTGATAGAACTAACCAATTTAATAGATTTCAGGATAATTTATATATTTACGCTTTAAATTTTTAAATTTTTTTGTTTTTGCCTGAGTTTTTAGAGAAAAACAAATTTTTAAAATTAATTTGGTAATTTAGTCAAATTTTCCAAGAAAATAGTTAATAAAGCCATAAGCTTTATTATGTGACCAATATTGATCTCAGACCCCTCTGTAAGTCCGCTTACAGTACTCTGTAGTAAGTCCCTCTGTAGTACTGCGTTAGGGCAAGGTGGTTGTGCTAAAGTCCGCTTTTTTTTTTTTTTTTTTTTTTTAACGTTGCTTTTATTTCTTGAATCTTCTCTTTGCGAGACTAACAAGAGGTGTATCAAATCTTATATTTTTAACTTAACTAACAGTCATATTGACTGATACGGAGTTAGACGGCCCTAAAAATCGATTGCTGGGTTGGGAGGTCGTTGCGTCTAAGGCGGGATACGCTAGAAACCCGAGTCAATCCCCGAGCGAGAAAATTTGGGTGCGAGGACAGTTTTTCTTTGTATGACTCTTTTTGCTTCTGGATTTCGTCTTTCACTGCGAGGATGCCCAGATCCCGGTGGATGTTTTCGTTGCGAACATACCAAGGTGCCCCTGTGATAGTTCTCAAGATTTTTGATTGTGCGCGCTGTATGATGTCTATGTTGCTGCTGCTCGCGTTCCCCCACAGCTGGGAGCCATACGTCCAGATTGGCTTTAGGACTGAATTGTACAGTAGTAACTTGTAGTCCAGGCACAGTGGCGATCGTGAGTTTATGATCCAGTGGAGGCTGCTGGCTTTCAGTTTTAGATGCATCTTTTTGCATTCGATGTGCTTACGCCAGGTAAGTCGTCTATCAAGGTGAACGCCAAGGTACGTTACGTCGTTAGCTTGAGGGATCTGCATACCGTTTAGTAAAAGCGGAGGGCATGTTTGTCTATTAAGAGTAAACGTTATATGTTTACACTTTTGTTCGTTTATTTTAATGCGCCAGTCGGACAGCCACCTTTCCACTATTGTGAGATGATTAGCCAGTTGGGTTGTTGCCTGCGTTGGGCATCTGGAGCGACTAATAATAGCGGTATCATCGGCGAACGTTGACGTTGTTAGTTGTGCGCTCGTAGGAATATCCGCAGTATACAAAACATATAGACACGGCCCGAGTGCGCTTCCCTGTGGAACTCCAGCTTCGATGGTGTAGTCGCCCGAAGTAGCTGCGTTGCATCTCACTGAGAATACCCTATTGAAGAGGTATGATTCCAGTAGCTTGTGGGTGTATGTTGGCAAATACGTTTTAATTTTGTGCATGAGTCCGATGAGCCAAACTCGGTCGAAAGCTTGAGATACGTCGAGGAAAATAGCGCTGCAGTATTCTCGTTGTTCGAAGGCTGAGCGTATTTCGGATGTTAATCTGTTCACTTGTTCGATGGTTCCATGGTTTCTTCGAAAGCCAAATTGGTGTGCCGGGATGATATTGCAAGCTTCCAGATGTGGTATTATGCGAGTTAACAAGCATTTTTCAAACAGTTTAGACAAACAAGATAGAAGGCTTATTGGTCTGTATGATGACGGAATTGTGTGGTTTTTTCCAGGCTTCGGTATCATTATAATAATGGATTTCTTCCACTTTTTTGGGAAATAGCCAAGATTAATGATTCCATTAAATAGTTTGCAGACGACATCTATAGCGCATTTTGGAAGTTCGATCAGCATCTTTGGGGTCAATAGGTCACCACCGGGAGCCTTTTTTGGTTTTAGCCCTCTTATGACTTTTTCGATTTCGTTCGGCCGGAATGAAGGTGCGGCTGGCTGAGGGGAGGACTCTGGCTGAATTACTGGCAGGAGGAATGAATTTGAGGCTGGGTTTGGTTGGAAGACACTTTGGAGATGTGTGGCGAATGTTTCAGCTCGGTCTTCGTCGCTGCGAGCCCAGCATCCCGAAGAGTTTCTTATCGGGGTGGTCGTTTCAATTGGGGCACTAAAATTTGGGTGGGCCCTCCACAGGGGGTACTTTGTGCTTGTTGGCGAGAGATTCTGGATGTACCTCAGCTGTGCATTTTCTTCCTGTTGGTGAAGAGCCTGGTCGAGTGATCGGGTTGCTTCCTTAAGGCGTTGTTTTGAAGCTGGTGATCTGCTGTTTTGCCAATCACGACGCGTGCGCCTCTTTTCTCGCACGAGCTGTTCGATTTGCTGATTAGATTTGAAGTGTTTGTTTCGGTCTACTTCTTTCCTATGAGGAGTAGAGATTTTAGCTGCCGCAACGAGTACTTCTTCCAGGGCGCTCGTAGTGTAGTCGATGTCCGATTCCATGTTAAAATCCGGGGCGAGTTCTATGTGGGCACTCACGTACTTTTTGTATTTTAGCCAGTTTGTTTTTGTCGTCGTCAGACTGAAGGGGTGTTCGGTTATTTCTGGGCTTTGAAGAAGCGTTAGAAGCACAGGCGAGTGGTCTGATGATAAGTCCGAGACTGCTTTGGCACTTATTAGATTGCGAGGTATGTTTTTTGTCACTGCAAAATCAATAAGGTCTGGGAGCTTTCGTGAGTCTGTTGGCCAGTATGTGGGACTTCCAGGGGAAACGTAGTCCAGTTTATTTTTCACATTTATAATTGCATTGTACAATTGTCTTCCTTTGGGAGTCACTAGACGTGATCCCCAGTGCGTATGTTTGGCGTTGTAGTCTCCTGCGGCTATAAATCGATCCCCAAGTGAATTGTAGAAGTCCATGAATTGTCCTTCCGAGATTGAGAAGCGAGGATGGCAGTAAACGGCAGCAATTGAAAGGATTCCGTTGCTTGACTGAATTTGTATCGATGTGGCCTGCAAGAAGTTTGTTGCAAACCTTTTGTGAAAATGGTGTTTAATTCGTTCTCTGATTAGAACTCCAGTTCCGCCGTGGGCTTTCCCATCTGGATGATCTGTGCGGTAGATTGTGTAGCCTCTTATATGAAAGTTGTATTTGCTTGTAAGATGCGTTTCCACCAGTAGCATAACGTCAATATGGTTTTCGGTCAAGAATTGTGACAATTCTAGCTTATGCCGTGAGACACCATTGGCGTTCCACATTGATATTCGTAGCGCCTGCATAGATTATTTGGACTGTTGTGCTACGAGCAGCTGTATCACCATGTTCTGGTTTTGAACAAGCGTTTGCATGGTCGTTTTCATGAATGACATAAGCTCCATCATACTTTGTTGGAGGGTAAGCATCATAGTTTCCGTTTTGCTGTGTGGCTGTTCTGGGGCCTGTTGAGCGCTTTGAGAGTTAGGCTGAATTGGAATTTCCCTTCCAGATCGTAGAGCATCGGCATAGGAGAAGCCGTTGGTGGTGTTTAGTGGACCGAATGAGGATCTCGCAGCTTTGGCGAAGAAAACGTCTGGCGTGGTTTTTGACGAAACGTACGCATTCTGTGGATTTTGGTTGTGCGTTGCGGTCGCTTGACGCATGCGACTCTTTAACTCCTTATACACAATACATCCTCTATAGTTTGCCGTATGGCTGCCTCCGCAGTTTCCACATTTCTTCACGGTACTGTCCTTGTTTGTAGTGCAGCAAGCGGACTTGTGGGCGTCCCCGCAGACTACACAGACAGCCCGAAGTGTGCAGTAAGACCTTGTGTGTCCATACTCTTGACTATTAGTGCATTGCACTGGACCGTTTCGTTTATGTGGCTCTTCAACAGTGATTTTCCGATGCAAAAGATATTGCAGGTTGTAGATTGGGTGGACTTCGTTCTTCTTCAGCGACCTGCTTTCTGGCTCGAGCTCGACCTTGAAGAGGGGTTGTGGCTTTTTGTCTTTATTTAGAATGTTAATAACATTCTTGGCGGCGAAGCCCTTTTCTTTAAGGGCGGTTTTTATTTCCGCGGCGGTAACATCAGGTTCTATTCCCTTTACTACCACTTGTAGGCCCTTACTGCTTTTCAGCTGGTACGTGTAATAGTTTTTCTGTACAGAGTCCAGATATTTTGAAACTATTCGGAAGTGCTCTTCAGTCTTGGTTTGCACCTTTGTTTCATGGATGTTCCCTTTGATAAGCGGAACAACATGAAAGTTGTCACCGTTCCCGATCAACGACGCAATTTTGTTGACCAGGGCACTCGAGCTTTTTTCCCTAATATAGATTGGAGGGGGCTTGGGTTTTTTTGCGGTGTCTTGGGCTGGTTGGTTTTCCTCAGCCTCCGCCAGTAGGGCAAATCTGTTAGTAGTGGATCTGTCTGGTTCATTATCGTTATTCAGGACACGGTTAATTTTTGTTTTGTTGCCTGCCGGATTACTCTGCGGGCTAAGCTTGCGCTTAATTTGGATGTAGCGATCCATTCCAGTCTGTGTGGCCGTTGCCGCTTTGGCACTTTTCGAGGTTGTTGTTTTTGTACTCGCTGTAGTCGTTGACGTCGTGGTACTTTGAGTTGCAGGGGTTTTCGCTGTTGTTGCAGAAGTTGTAGCGCTGCTTGTTGTTGGTGCGAAATTTGTTTCCGGTATTGGAGGGGGGGTTTTACACTGCGAACTCCATGACGCGGGAGTCGGAGTGAGCAGAGCGGGTGAGCAAGACCGTGCCCTTTGGGTTTCAGCGGTCAGTAAAGCCGGCTTGCTTTGAAGCGCCGATTTTTCCACTTCGGTATCGCGGGTTGAAAAGTAAGAGTAGAAGCCGTTTCTTTGGTTCACTGAACTTCTACGCTCGTTCTTTTGGTCGTTGCTCAATGAGCTCATTGCGTGGTACGTATTTTTTTTTTCAACAATGCACTAGTTTTGGTTTAGCACATTACAACTGTTATAAAAAGCTTGTCTGTCGCTTTTAATAAATTGTATTTCAGTGTCTTTTCGCTTATATTGGCGAAAATATAAGCAAAGTGAAGTTTTCCCGGAGCTCGGACAAAGCACGTCCGCTCAGTTCGGTAGTTCGATTACGATTCTGTCCGCTAAAAAGCTTTTAACGGACCTCAAAATACAAAATGATGGCTTATCAGTTCGCTTAAAGCGAATTGGATGGCTTAAATTTCATCTATTAATTTTTATCAGAGGAAATTTTGTAGTTTGTACTACACTGTTTCACTGTTCGTAGTTTACATTCAAATTTTTCGGAATTTATACGAGAAAATCGAAATAAAAAGCTGTTGGAATTAAGAGCATTTTATTTTTTAAATTTCTTAGCTGAAAAGGATATAATAAATAATAATTATAATATAATTTGTAATGAAATTGATGAAAAAAATATGAAAAAAGCTTCATATGTGATGGCACTCAGCTTAGCAAAGCATTGTCGCCCTTATGTTGACGGGATATTTTTTAAGGAATTAACAAGTGATATCCTTCAATGTTTTTGGGGAAAAGTGCCGGGAGACCTTAAATCTTTGTAAAATTATACCCTCGTCCCTGAGTACAATAACACGCAGGACTGAACATATAAGCCAAATTATACATTCTGAGGCAAAGAATAGACTGGCTAATTCCAAATTTTTTTCTGTGGCTCTTGATGAAAGTACTGACAATAATGGTACATGCCAACTCATTCTTTGTATCAAAACGATTGATGAAGATTTTGAAACCCCAAAAGGTGTCAGTGGAATAGTTTGAGGAAACTCTTTGTACTAGTTGGAGTGGCTTGACTTCAATCCCACAACAAATTTTTGATCCAAAGTCAAAGAGATTGTTTTTAAGTCTATTTCAACTACCATTGAAATCATTTTTAGAACTTTAAATTTTTCGATCAAAATATTTATATAACATTTTCTGGACTCTGTTGCCTCGATGCGCATGTGTTTTTGGAAATAAAGGACGCGCAACTAAAAATTAATAAATTCAGCCTATTTTAGTTGTTGGTATTTATATTGTTGAAGTCATTTTTACTTTTTGTAAAGTTTTTCAATTTTTAATATGTTTTCTGTGTATCTATAAAGCAGACTCGTATTGTGGGAGCACGCTCACATTTTTTAGAAGCTCTCTCATACTCTCGTAAGATGACAGGTGCTTGTAACTTTCTCTCATTTGAGAGACAAAATTCTTACCTATGAGAAATGAAAATTAATTTAGTCGACGTTCAGACCTCCATGAAGCAAGACTACTTTGTTCTTTATTGGCAAATCATAACTGAAAAAAATGTTTTCAGAAATTTGGGAGGAGCAATTTTTCTTTATAGAAAATATGGATGGAGAAGCGCAATGCTTGATTTGTTTGTAGTTTTCTTTCCAATTTTTCGGAATTTATAGGGGAAAATCGAAATAAAAAGCTGTTGGAATTAAAAGCATTTTATTTTTTAAATTTCCTAGCTGAAAAGGATATAATAAATAATAATTATAATATAATTTGTAATGAAATTGATGAAAAAAATATGAAAAAAGCTTCATATGTGATGGCACTCAGCTTAGCAAAGTATTGTCGCCCTTATGTTGACGGAATATTTTTTAAGGAATTAAGAAGATATATCCTTCAATGTTTTTGGGGAAAAGTGCCGGGAGACCTTAAATCTTTGTAAAAATATACCCTCGTCCCTGCGTACAATAACACGCAGGACTGAGCATATAAGCCAAATTATACATTCTGAGGCAAAGAATAGACTGGCTAATTCCAAATTTTTTTCTGTGACTCTTCATGAAAGTACTGACATAAATGGTACATGCAAACTCATTCTTTATATCAAAACGATTGATGAAGATTAAATATTTTCGAGGAGTTTTTTTAGTGTTGTTTTATTGTACGGCAGTGTAACAGGAGAAATATTATTCCAAAGTATCGACGAAAATTTGTTTAAATTCGTAGATAAAGAAAAATTTTCTTCTGTATGCACTGACGGAGCACAAATCATGAAAGGAAACAAGAAAGGACTTGTTGGTATATTAAAAGGTCGTGGACTTGTTTGTCCCACGTTGCACTTAAATTTGGTAAATGTTATGGACATTTCAATTAAAATTATTAATAAAATAAGAGGTGGTCACAATTCATTAACACACAGGTTATTTAAGGATTTTTTAAAAAGTGTTGACGTGAAATATTCTACTATATTTTACTGCACACTGAAGTACGATGGCTCAGACGAGGTCGTAGTTTTGAGCGCCTTTTTAATTTGCCAAAAGAAATTATACATTTTTTTCAATTAAACCCAAAAACTAATACCAATGGACTTCACACTTATTTGAAAAATCCTGATTTTATACAAGACAGCCTTCCTCTGTGATTTAACCGAAATTCTTAATAAACTTAACCTAACTCTGCAAGGGAAAAACAAAACCTTGTTTAGGTGAGGGGCCGTTGTACCGCTCAGCTGAGCATAAGAGCGCACCCTCGCTGAAGAGCGCATCCGTGCTGAAGAGCGCATCCGCGCTCGCCCCTCTGTGCACTCTCTCTCGCACGTCGGCCGTCGTCGATCGTCCGCTTATTTTTCTAGCAAAGTTTTAGTCCCATGTAAGCAGCGAATAAAGCTAAATGCGTTTTGAATTCACCCACGACGCCCCCGACTTCTTTCTTTTTTACCACCACTGGGGTCTTTTTGCGGCAGCATCACCCCCCTACAAAATTTTAATCCTTCGAGCCGGATAATTTTTGGATATTTTCTACCAGCAGTTCCTGGCATTGTTCCGCCAAAAGATTAGTACGACATTTTTCCGTCTCCATCTCTTATTTGTTTTTTGGAATATTTGTTTTTTTTCTTCCCCAATCAGTGTAATTTTTTACACCACATAACTTTTCTGTTTCCCCAGTTATACAGTCCACTTATCAACATATATCCGTACATATATCCGTACATATATCCGTACAAATATCCGTACTTGCATGCATGCCCATATATTTCCAAATATTTTCTGCCTCCAATTTCAGGAAATATATAACCAATAAAATAAAAAAAAAAAAATTTAATTTTCTAAAACCAACAATTATAAACCGCCATTTCACTACAAATCCGTGATTGTGTAGCTTAAATTCTCAACCTAGCCGCCGTAGTAGCCGCGTTGTTTTTTAGTGCTGTACCCCTTTGGGGTACGTACAGGGTGCCGACAGCATACCCGGCTGCGTAACAAATAACTTCCAAAAAAATCAATTAATTATAAATTTATATATTTTTAATTATAACCACCACAATTTATTTAATTATTATTTTCGGTTCGAGCGAAGGGCCAGTTTTGTTTTAAGCCACCTTTCCGACCATTTAATAAGTCGAAAATTATTAATAATTTAATTATCAACCTTCTGTCCGAATAGAGCCGCGGTTTCAATTCTGCCTTTCCGGGTCCGGGATAATTAAATCCAATTAATTAAAGATTAAGAGTTCAACTCCACCCTTCCGTCTTCTTTTGGAACTTTTTTGAACTCTTTTGGAATATGGTACAAAAACTTTTTTTGAAATAATTCTAACACCCTCAAAATCAAAAACTAATTGAAAAAATCATAAAAATTGTGTCAAAACTGATACCTTTTCTTGAAAGTTGTACCGAAAAAATGGCGCCAAAGTCCAAAAACACGACAAAAGTTCAAAAATGTCAGTTTCTTGTGTAAAAATGTTATCCTTTTTCTTTAAATAAATTAAAGATTTATTTTTTTTTCAAAAGCTACAACATTTAACTATTAAAAAACGTCGGAAATTTTAAAATCGGCCTAAAAGTACGCGTTAAGGAATTTTTAAGAGCAAAAAAGTCTCGAAAATCCGTATTTTCTAAATAAATCAAGATTTTGAGGGTGTTAGATTTCAAACACTTTTTTTACTGTATTCGACCTAATAAATAATTCCTACTATGTCTGTTTAAAAGTTTCTCCAATTTTTCTTTTTTTTTGTCGCACTGTGTAATTAAATCCGTCAATAGGTCAAACATTAATTATTATTAATTATTTATTTTCCTTTTTTTCGCGTTAAATCCAAGCAAAATTTAAGTCCACCTTTCCGGCTCCGCAAATTCGAAAATATTTAAGAATTCAATATCTACGTACTAGCCACACTTGTCGAAATATACATATATAGACCGTCATCAATTTATATATCAATGTGCGAAGTCCATCGGGACCAAATTCGGGCACTGTGGGAGAAGGTGGAGAAGAGCTATGAGAGCTGCTCCGATTTCCTAGCCGTGTCCGACGACAATGCGGCCACTTCGACAGTGCTGGAATCAAAGTACAGCTACTGTTACTTCGTCTATTCTAGGTGTATTGCCCAGCTTCGGGAGAAAATAGGGAGGATGGGAGGCTAATCGACCTTGGCCCATGCGTCAAGAAAGTGAGGAAGACAGCCAAGGGCGGGCTGTTACTGGAATTCGCCAAGGAGAGAGAAGGAAGAAGGAGAACTCCACACAGGCCCTTAAAGGCTGCATCGAGGAGGTCCTAGGGAGCAAGGCAGAGGTGCAGGCGTACTCGGAGGAGACCAAGGATTCGCTCGTCGAGCTACGAGGACTCGACGCACTAGCCACTTCGAAGGACATCATTGGGGCTATCGCGCAGCAGGCAGCGGTGGACCAAGGCGCCTTGAAAGTCAAGAAGCTGAGAAGCAGCTATGGCGAGACGCAGTCTTTCCGCGCAGTCTACTAAATTGCCCGCAGCCTCGGTGACTCACTGGATCAGCTCCTCACCAAATTCTGGGAGGTGGAAGATGTGCCCACACAGATCAGTTCGGAATCGGATTCAGTTTGCGAGCACAATTTTGTCCAGACGACGAGAAGAGATGAGTGTATCAAGTACGTTGTGACGCTCCCCTTACGTGACCCCGAACAGAAGGGTTCCGAGCTAGCGGCTTCACGGTCCTTTGCTCTTGCCCAGTTCCTGCGTAATGAGCAGCGCCTGAAGAGGGATCCGCCCCTTAAGGCCCGCTATAACTCGGTAATCCAGGAATACATCGACTTAGGCCACATGACCTAGGTCTCTCCCGCAAGCAGTTCCGCTACCTACTATCTTCCACATCATGCTGTCTTCAAGCCCGAAAGCACGACCATGCGGTTTCACACATTCACATACACGGGTTTTTTTTAATCGTTTATTAACAAAGAAAGACTTAAAACTAAGCTATAACAAAAACAAAAAAGGAAAGCTAACTTCGGGCGGAACCGAAGTTGATATACCCTTGCAGCTAAAACAGGATATATATCGCTAAAATCGGATATAGTTGACCGATTCTTATGGGAATATCATAATATAACCAATAAATTACAAGACAAAATCTAAAAAAATTCCAAACTTCTATCTTGAAGAACCCCAAAGTTGGTATTTTTACCAAATATCATTTCCGATCGTTCAGTTATATGGCAGCTATAAGATATAGTCGGCCGATCCATATGAAACTTAATAAGTCGTATTATTTTTCCAAAAATAGAATTCATAGAAAATCCCAACTTTCTAGCTCGAAAAACACTGAAGTTATGCCATTTCCGATCAATCAGTTATATGGCAGATTTAGGATATAGTCGGCTGATCCTTATAAAATTTGGCATGTTGTGTTATTTTGCCAAAAATAGCAATCGTACCAAATCCGAATTCTCTAGCTTTAAAAACACCGAAGTTATAGCATTTCCGATCAATCAGTTATATGGCAGCTATAAGATATAGTCGGCCGATCCTTATGAAATTTGGTAGGTCGTATTATTTTGCCAAAAGTAGCATTCGTACAAAATCTGAACGCTGTAACTTTAAAAACACCAAAGTTATACCATTTCCGATCAATCAGTTATATGGCAGCTATAGGATATAGTGGGCCGATCCCGGCCGTTCCGACTTATATACTGCGTGCAAAGGAAAGAAGGGTGTGTGCAAAGTTTCAAGACGATAGCTTTAAAACTGAGAGACTAGTTCGCGTAGAAACGGACAGACAGACAGACGGACAGACAGACGGACAGACAGACGGACAGACGGACAGACGGACAGACGGACATGCTCATATCAACTCAGGAGGTGATCCTGATCAAGAATATATATACTTTATAGGGTCGGAGATGTCTCCTTCACTGCGTTGCACACTTTTGGACAAAATTATAATACCCTCTGCAAGGGTATAAAAAAAGTGTATACTAAATCCCTGTCCCCTGCGGTAATGGCGCTAGGCTTTGCTTCGCAGGGCCAGGATTGGCGTGGGTTTTTTTTAAATCGTTTATTAACAAAGAAAGACTTAAAACTAAGCTATAACAAAAAAAAAAGTGTCTACTAAATCCCTGTCCCGTGCGGTAATGCCGCAAAGCTTTGCTTCGCAGGGCCAGGATTGGCGTGCTTATGCGCTCCACTACTGTTTGCCTAGGATAGCCTAGCCTCCGCTCGGAGTCGCTCTAGCCGTCTCAGTTCCTTCATCGTGTAGGCGGCGAAGCTGCTCATGCCTGCCTAGAACTGGACGTCCTCCAGTAACCTCCTTCCAATGAGGTCCGCCGTCGCTACTTCCCCTTGGAGTCTCCGCCTGGGGATTGAAAAGCGTGGGCAGTCCAGGACCACATGCTCCGCCGTTTCGTCTACCCCGCATTCAGGGCACCTTGGGTCGTCATCGTGTCCAATTTTGTAAAAGAAACTCCTGAAGCATTCGTGGCCGCTGATAACCTGCGTGAGCCAGAAGTTCACGTCCCCGTTACGTCTTTGGACATTCTATATGTGCTGGTCAAACCTTTGGTGTAGAGCATCGTTGCGCTGCGTCCTTGCTTTGGGTCCCTACGTCTTTGCTTCAGGCCCCTACAGTTGAGCATGATCCTTCCTAGTGCGACATTCGCTGCCTTGCGATTTGTTTCTGCGAAGTGCTCCCTGAAGCTAAGCCTCGTGTCCAGCGTTACTCCAAGGTACCTGACGGCCCTGGTTGATGTGACCACATGTCCGCCTACATTGATTGAAGCCGACTCCACTCGCTTCCTGCTTGACAGGACAGCCTCCGTCTTGTGGTGGGCTAGGCCTAGCCCTGCCTGTTCCAGCCAACCGATGACATTTGCAATTGCAGCATTGCAGTGCTCCTCTACTTCCTGAATCGTCTTGGCGACGGCCACTGTCATCCGCGAATCCGACTAGGTGTGTCGGTTCCGGGAGGTTAAGTCTGAGGACCCCGGCGTACATTACATTCCAAAGGGCTGGGCCTAAAACTGAGCCTTGAGGGACACCGCAGGAGGGCGCATGCTCTCGGATGCTTGATACCAAACACTTTAACAATGTCTTCCAACCAAATCCTCCCACCAATGCGATTACTTTGCAGACTCTATCATATGAGCCCCAGCCTCAACATGAGCCAATTGAGTTTCGCCCAAACGAAATCGTTAACATCATCGAAAGAAAACTGAATCCAAAAAAATCCCCGGGCTGCGACCTCATAACTCCCAAAATGATCATTGAGCTCCCATACTGCGCCGTTTGCACTCTCACCCAGCTATTTAATGCCATCGAAAACTTGGCCGTTTTCCAGTGAGATGGAAAAAGTCAATTATAATAATGATAGCAAAGCCGGGGAAAGACCACACTATCCCCACGTCGTATAGACCTATAAGACTATTCTCTTGCCTATCTAAGCTCATTGAAAAATGCCTAATAACTCGGATAAATACATACCTGAGAATTCAGGAAGGAATCCCGTCACACCAATTTGGGTTTCGTAAAAACCTTGGAACAATTGAGCAGTTCGATTGACGCGTTCGAAAAACGAGAGTACTGTACTGCCATATTTTTAGATGTCTCTCAAGCATTTGATAGAGTCTGGCTAGAAGGTCTAATGTACAAGATCAAGGCAATGCTCCCCTACAGCATCAATAGGGCCAATATTATATGTCCTCTACACAGCAGACATCCCGACAAGCACACGTCTAACAACATCCACGTTTGCCGGTGACACAGCTATTCTTAGCCGCTCAAAATGACCGATTCAAGCAACTGTGCAGCTAGCTCTTCATATGGTCGATGTTGAAAAATGGCTATCAGATTTTCGAATTAAAGTAAACGAACTAAAATGCAAGCACGTTACGTTCACTCTGAACAGGCAAAACTGCCCGCCGATAACATTAAACAACACACCACTCCCACAAGAAATCAATGTAACATACCTAGGAGTACATCTCGACAGAAGACTCACATGGCGCCGGCACATTGAGGCCAAAAGAACACACCTAAAGCTAAAAGCAGCCTTCATTGGCTTATCAACGCTCGGTCACCTCTTAGCCTTGAATATAAAGTCCTGCTGTACAACTCGGCACTAAAACCGATATGGATGTACTGCTCCCAGTTATGGGGGAACGCCAGCAATAGCAACATTGACATAGTTCAAAGAGTTCAGTCGAAGATCTTGAGAACAATCACCGGGGCACCGTGGTACGTTCGCAACGAAAACAACCACCGCGACTTAAACATTCTACCAGTCAAAGAAGCGATCGCAGAACAGAAGCTAAAGTACTTAACCAAACTATCGGTGCACCCTAACTACCTGGCGAGAGGTCTAACAAGGTTGAGCAACCAATCACGCCTTCGTCACAATGACTTCCCACCCAGCGACCGACCTGAGGGACGCGCAACCAGAATGCAGTCTTAGTACACTGTTAGTTAAATTTTAATTTTAAGATTGGTCAACTTATTGTTAGTCTCAAAATTATGAGTAGATTTAATAAATAAAAGCAAAGCTAAAATAAAAAAAAAAAATAAATAAATAAAAAAATAATATTTTTGTTCGTCATTTCACCAAATATTTTGTTAGGGTAGCAAGCTTGAAAGGTAAGGAAACGATATCGCACGCACACATACACCCGTGTATTTGTGGCCAAGATGATGACGGAGCTGAGAGAGGGCGCGTAATGGGCGGGAGGAGTAGGGCGCCAGAGGTGTGCGAAGCATTGCTGCACGGCCGTACCGCACAACTTAGGTCCATGCTCCTACAGCCCAGTCGGGGAACAAAAATGTATAGTAGGCACATAAGATAGTTTTAATTAATAAACACGAATATAAAAAAAAAAACCCGTGTATGCGAATGTGTGACACGCATACAAAGATCAACCGAAGCGCAGGCCAACCTTCATCGCGCTCCGTTCAGAGCCTGAGAAACAGAAAGAATTTAATGAGAGTATGAGCGTAAAATGAACGAACGATGAGCTTAAGAAAGAGAGTAAGAATTCTCTCTGGGGTCTGCTGGGCAGTGATGTCAATTTGTCCTTCTTCCGGACGGATCTGTCCTGTTTTTAACGCTTCATCCGGAAAAAATTGAAAACCATACCTGAAATCTGTCCATTTTTTATATTATTCATCCGGAAATCTATCTGTTTTTAAATCTAATATCAATTTTTAATCAATTTTTTATCAATTGCCTATTTTAAATGAATTTTCAATACATTCTGAGATTAAAATAAAGAAAATTTTAAAATATTGAAAATACTTTAAAATGTTGGTCAGAATTGAAGAAGTATCGGGATTTTGCCATGAATTCTTTCTTCAGATTCGGATTGAGTCGCCATAAATTATGTTGTCATAATTATAACTTGCTGAAAATTATATCCAATTAATTAGCACTAATGAGGACAGCAATAATGACGAAGGAAAAGTAATCGAAGATGCCCTAAAACTATTATCTTAATAAAAAATAAAATTACTGTAAACCAATTTGTTGTCCTTTTTTCTATCCTTTTTTAAATATTTTCATCCTATTTTTACTGTTTTTTTCTCAATCTGAAGTTTTTTTCGAAAAAAATATTGACATCACTGCTGCTGGGGACTGTCGAAAGAAATTTATGCGTCCATTTTCGTTAAATGAAATGGGTTGTCTAGATGCTGTATGGTTAGTGATAGAACTAACCAATTTAATAGATTTCAGGATAATTTATATATTTACGCTTTAAATTTTTAAATTTTTTTATTTTTGCATAATATAATAGCAAAAATAATTAGAGAAAAACAAATTTTTAAAATTAATTTGGTAATTTAGTCAAATTTTCCAAGAAAATAGTTAATAAAGCCATAAGCTTTATTATGTGACCAATATTGATCTCAGACCCCTCTGTAAGTCAATATAGTACTGCGTTAGGGCAAGGTGGTTGTGCTAAAGTCCGCTAAAAAGCTTTTAACGGACCTCAAAATCAAAATGATGGCTTAACAGTTCGCTTAAAGCGAATTGGATGGCTTAAATTTCGTCTATTAATTTTTATCAGAGGAAATTTTGTAGTTTGTACTACACTGTTTCACTGTTTGTAGTTTACATTCAAATTTTTCGGAATTTATACGAGAAAATCGAAATAAAAAGCTGTTGGAATTAAGAGCATTTTATTTTTTAAATTTCTTAGCTGAAAAGGATATAATAAATAATAATTATAATATAATTTGTAATGAAATTGATGAAAAAAATATGAAAAAAGCTTCATATGTGATGGCACTCAGCTTAGCAAAGCATTGTCGCCCTTATGTTGACGGGATATTTTTTAAGGAATTAACAAGTGATATCCTTCAATGTTTTTGGGGAAAAGTGCCGGGAGACCTTAAATCTTTGTAAAATTATGCCCTCGTCCCTGAGTACAATAACACGCAGGACTGAACATATAAGCCAAATTATACATTCTGAGGCAAAGAATAGACTGGCTAATTCCAAATTTTTTTCTGTGGCTCTTGATGAAAGTACTGACAATAATGGTACATGCCAACTCATTCTTTGTATCAAAACGATTGATGAAGATTTTGAAACCCCAAAAGGTGTCAGTGGAATAGTTTGAGGAAACTCTTTGTACGAGTTGGAGTGGCTTGACTTCAATCCCACAAAAAATGTTTGATCCAAAGTCAAAGAGATTGTTTTTAAGTCTATTTCAACTACCATTGAAATCATTTTTAGAACTTTAAATTTTTCGATCAAAATATTTATATAACATTTTCTGGACTCTGTTGCCTCGATGCGCAGGTGTTTTTGGAAATAAAGGACGCGCAACTAAAAATTAATAAATTCAGCCTATTTTAGTTGTTGGTATTTATATTGTTGAAGTCATTTTTACTTTTTGTAAAGTTTTTCAATTTTTAATATGTTTTCTGTGTATCTATAAAGCAGACTCGTATTGTGGGAGCACGCTCACATTTTTTAGAAGCTCTCTCATACTCTCGTGAGATGACAGGTGCTTGTAACTTTCTCTCATTTGAGAGACAAAATTCTTACCTATGAGAAATGAAAATTAATTTAGTCGACGTTCAGACCTCCATGAAGCAAGACTACTTTGTTCTTTATTGGCAAATCATAACTGAAAAAAATGTTTTCAGAAATTTGGGAGGAGCAATTTTTCTTTATAGAAAATATGGATGGAGAAGCGCAATGCTTGATTTGTTTGTAGTTTTCTTTCCAATTTTTCGGAATTTATAGGGGAAAATCGAAATAAAAAGTTGTTGAAATTAAAAGCATTTTATTTTTGAAATTTCCTAGCTGAAAAGGATATAATAAATAATAATTATAATATAATTTGTAATGAAATTGATGAAAAAAATATGAAAAAAGCTTCATATGTGATGGCACTCAGCTTAGCAAAGCATTGTCGCCCTTATGTTGACGGAATATTTTTTAAGGAATTAACAAGATATATCCTTCAATGTTTTTGGGGAAAAGTGCCGGGAGACCTTAAATCTTTGTAAAAATATACCCTCGTCCCTGCGTACAATAACACGCAGGACTGAGCATATAAGCCAAATTATACATTCTGAGGCAAAGAATAGACTGGCTAATTCCAAATTTTTTTCTGTGACTCTTCATGAAAGTACTGACATAAATGGTACATGCAAACTCATTCTTTATATCAAAACGATTGATGAAGATTAAATATTTTCGAGGAGTTTTTTTAGTGTTGTTTTATTGTACGGCAGTGTAACAGGAGAAATATTATTCCAAAGTATCGACGATAATATGTTTAAATTCGTAGATAAAGAAAAATTTTCTTCTGTATGCACTGACGGAGCACAAATCATGAAAGGAAACAAGAAAGGACTTGTTGGTATATTAAAAGGTCGTGGACTTGTTTGTCCCACGTTGCACTTAAATTTGGTAAATGTTATGGACATTTCAATTAAAATTATTAATAAAATAAGAGGTGGTCACAATTCATTAACACACAGGTTATTTAAGGATTTTTTAAAAAGTGTTGACGTGAAATATTCTACTATATTTTACTGCACACTGAAGTACGATGGCTCAGACGAGGTCGTAGTTTTGAGCGCCTTTTTAATTTGCCAAAAGAAATTATACATTATTTTCAATTAAACCCAAAAACTAATACCAATGGACTTCACACTTATTTGAAAAATCCTGATTTTATACAAGACAGCCTTCCTCTGTGATTTAACCGAAATTCTTAATAAACTTAACCTAACTCTGCAAGGGAAAAACAAAACCTTGTTTAGGTGAGGGGCCGTTGTACCGCTCAGCTGAGCATAAGAGCGCACCCTCGCTGAAGAGCGCATCCGTGCTGAAGAGCGCATCCGCGCTCGCCCCTCTGTGCACTCTCTCTCGCACGTCGGCCGTCGTCGATCGTCCGCTTATTTTTCTAGCAAAGTTTTAGTCCCATGTAAGCAGCGAATAAAGCTAAATGCGTTTTGAATTCACCCACGACGCCCCCGACTTCTTTCTTTTTTACCACCACTGGGATCTTTTTGCGGCAGCATCACCCCCCTACAAAATTGTAATCCTTCGAGCCGGATAATTTTTGGATATTTTCTACCAGCAGTTCCTGGCATTGTTCTGCCAAAAGATTAGTACGACATTTTTCCGTCTCCATCTCTTATTTGTTTTTTGGAATATTTGTTTTTTTTCTTCCCCAATCAGTGTAATTTTTTACACCACATAACTTTTCTGTTTCCCCAGTTATACAGTCCACTTATCAACATATATCCGTACATATATCCGTACATATATCCGTACAAATATCCGTACTTGCATGCATGCCCATATATTTCCAAATATTTTCTGCCTCCAATTTCAGGAAATATATAACCAATAAAATAAAAAAAAAAAAATTTAATTTTCTAAAACCAACAATTATAAACCGCCATTTCACTACAAATCCGTGATTGTGTAGCTTAAATTCTCAACCTAGCCGCCGTAGTAGCCGCGTTGTTTTTTAGTGCTGTACCCCTTTGGGGTACGTACAGGGTGCCGACAGCATACCCGGCTGCGTAACAAATAACTTCCAAAAAAATCAATTAATTATAAATTTATACATTTAGAATTATAACCACTAAAATTTATTTAATTCGTATTTTACGTCCGAGCAAAAGGGCCAGTTTTTTTAATTCACCTTTCCGGCCGCTCAATAATTAAAGTCGAACATTTAATTATCGAAAAATTATAATTAAATAATTTATTTGTCGATCTTTTGTTAGAATCGAGCCGCGGTTTCCATTCCATCATTCCAGCTTCGGGATAATAAACCTCAATTGATTAAAACTTGAGATTTTCAACCCCACCCGTCTGTCTCCATAATAATTAAATCCGAAAATTAGGCAAAAATTAATCATTTATTTTCTCTCTGTGTTAAATCCAAGCCAAGGTCAAGTCCACCTTTCCGGCTTCGCAAATTCGAAAATAGTTAGGAATTAAACATTTACGTACGAGCCATACTGGTCGAAATATTCATATATAGACAGTCATCAATTATTTTTCCGAACGAGCACGAATTTTCCGGTCCTTGTCCACTTTCAGTTCCGTCAGTTTTCCTAACGCTGCTTCTACTCCGCATCTGGCAACATCCGCCTAGAATCGACAAACCTTGGCCCACCTGGTTTTTTTGGCTTCCTCAAGTTTCTCCCACATCCGAATTGTGCCGCATCCGACATTCCTCTCGACATCGGCGCTACTAATTCCCACTTGGCCTTGCAATCGCATTTCGTCCGAGATCTCACCGGTCTCATCACATTAGTGACCGGCTACCGCCTCGTACGAGCCACCTATTGCGCGCGTCAGTCGACAAGCGCTGACCAGCGAATTGGTGTCTGAGAATGCCCACGGAAGACGACCAAAAGCCACGTCCGATCCCAACCATCCGTTTGGACAGATCTCAATCCGCTTCTGCGCGGACGCCTCTTTTAAAGCCTAAGGCGTACAGTGCCATTCCAAGGGCAAAGAGTGACGAATCCGTCAGTACAATCCCCGGTCCTTTACAGAGGCAGACTCGTTCCATCGCAAAAATGGCTCAAAGTGCGGTCGACGTGGCGCTGAAGAAATTCATCGCCACAACACATCGTATTAGCCAATTTGAGGCTAACATAAATACTCCGGGTGCCCCAGAAACGGAAATAGGCTCCCAATACATGTGCGAAGTCCATCGGGACCAAATTCGGGCACTGTGGGAGAAGGTGGAGAAGAGCTATGAGAGCTGCTCCGATTTGCTAGCCGTGTCAGACGACAATGCGGCCACCTCGACAGTGCTGGAATCGAAGTACAGCTACTGTTACTCCGTCTATTCTAGGTGTATTGCCCAGCTTCGGGAGAAAATTGCCTCCCAATCCACTCAGACTTCCGTCAATGTACACACGCCCTCGTCTAACTGCTGCCGGTTACCTCCGGTGGATACCGAGGTCTTCGCCGTTGATTATCTTCGGTGGCCCACCTTCAGCGGCCAATTGTTTACGGCCATTTACATCCAAAACTCGCGGCTCACCCCAGTAAAGAAGTTGTTCCACTTACTGTCCAGAACAAGTGGTGACGCACACGCCATTGTTTCTAAGGCTCCGCTTACCCATGAGGGGTTTGTCGCAGTGTGGCAAAGCATCTCAGACCGCTTTGAGAACCGGCGGCTATTGGTCAATAGCCAATTGAAGATCCTTTTTCAACATCTTGGCTATTTCTCAAGAGACCAGGGTCGCGCTGAAGGAGCTGCAAGCCACCATTCAAAGTTTTCTGACAGCCCTAGCAATGTCCGCCATCAATGTTGAGGCTTGGGACTGTCTCCTGGTATTTATGATTTCCTCAAAGCTCCCCAAAGTCACACTTTCTATGTGGGAGCAATCCGTCCATAATAAGGCCGAAATTCCAACATGGAAGGAATTAGACAACTTCCTGACAGAGCGCCATCGCTCTGGCTCCGGGCAACTTCCGCCAAGGTCGGAAACTCCTACTGCCCCTGCTCGGAGGCTCAATTCATACGAGATTCGAGTGGTTCCGGGCCCCAAGGGTGGCGATCTCTGTTCGAAGGAAAACCACCCTATTCGGTGCGCTCGGACTACATTAAAAGGAAGCAGTTATGTTTGAACTCTTTTGCCCGAGGGCACCAGCAGTGAGACTGCACGAGCGCCCATACCTGCTTCACATGCCACAGCCACCGCTCCAAGTCCGCCTACGCCAGCAAGGACTCGACCCGCACAGACTGCCAGAAGCACAAACGGCTCAGAGGTGCCATTTGGGGTGTAGCTTCCAGGCACGAGCACTGATAGACTCAAGGTCCGAAGCGACTTTCATAAAGCAACGACTGTTCAACCTTGTCAAGCTTCCCTTCAAGACGATTCAAGCCCAAGTTTCCGGCCTTAATCAGACCATTTCCGCGCAGTCTACTAAATTGCCCGCAGCCTCGGTGACTCACTGGATCAGCTCCTTACCAAATTCTGGGAGGTGGAAGATGTGCCCACACAGATCAGTTCGGAATCGGATTCAGTTTGCGAGCACAATTTTGTCCAGACGACGAGAATAAATGAGTGTAGCAAGTACGTTGTGACGCTCCCCTTACGTGACCCCGAACAGAAGGGTTCCGAGCTAGCGGCTTCACGGTCCTTTGCTCTTGCCCAGTTCCTGCGTAATGAGCAGCGCCTGAAGAGGGATCCGCCCCTTAAGGCCCGCTATGACTCGGTAATCCAGGAATACATCGACTTAGGCCACATGACCTAGGTCTCTCCCGCAAGCAGTTCCGCTACCTACTATCTTCCACATCATGCTGTCTTCAAGCCCGAAAGCACGACCACCAAGGTCCGGGTGGTCTTCAATGCTTTGAGCCTGTCCGCATACGGGACCAGTCTGAACGACATTCTTTACGCGGGCCAGGTCTTACAATTCGACCTAACGATTCAAATCCTAAAGTGGCGATACTTTAGGTTTGTCTTCAACGCCGACATCGAGAAGACGTATCGGCAAATTTGGGTAGACCCCAAGCATACTCCGCTCCTACGTATTTTGTTTCGCAATCCCGATGGCGATATCCGCGACTATAAGTTAAAAACGCTCACCTTCGGTGTCAATTGTGCCCCGTACCTAGTGATCCGTGCCCTGCAACAGCTCGCTGACGACAAAGAGTCGAAGTATCCGCAGGCAAGCCACATTATCCGGAATTTCATGTACGTTGATGACGTTCTCGCGGGGGCAGACTCCAAAACCGAAGCCCAAGCTGCGATTCGGGAGCTGAAGGGGGCCCTAGAGTCGGCAGGGTTCCCATTTAGGAAATGGACCTCGAATAGCAAGGCGATACTGGCCGACATTCCCAGCGACCACCTCCTGCATGCTGATTTCCTCGACATCGATGCAGAGAGCACGGCCAAGACACTCGGCGTGTGGTTGAAAGCGACGACTGATGAGTTCTTTTTTGTTCCGCCAGAATTGACTTCCGGCTCATCTTTCACGAAGCACCAAGTCCTCTCCCGAATTGCCGAATTGTTTGATCCAGCAGGTTGGCTCGCTCCTTTCATTGTTCGGGCGAAAATGTTCATGCAGGACATTGGCTTCTGGATCTAGGGTGGGAAGACTCCGTCCCTCAAGATTTCTGTCAGCGATAGGTTGACTTCCTGACGAATTACTCGGGACTCGATCAAATTCGTGTTCCTTGGTGGGTCGCGTTCCGACCACATCTAAAGGTCGAACACCACGGGTTCTGCAACGCTTCACAGAAGGCGTACGGCGCAGCAATTTACGTTCGTGTCGAGTTTGGGTCTACGGTAGTAGTAAACCTGCTGACTGCAAAGACTCGAGTGGCCCCAGTTAAAATGGTGTCGCTCTCTCGGCTAGAGCTGTGCGGTGCGTTGTTGTTGTTTGAGATGGCCACCGCCGTTCTGCCAAAGATGCCAGGGGCCGCGTCTGCCCTATACCGTTGAACGGACTCGACTATTGTCCTCGCGTGGGTGCAGAAGCCAGCGTGTCAGTGGACAACGTTCGTGGCCAACCGGGTGACCAAGATCACCCAGTTCACCGACGTGCAAAAATGGGCACATGTCCGCTCCGAGCAGAACCCTGCGGATCTCGCTAGCCGGGGCGCAGCTCTCCAAGATCTTGCGGGTAACCAGTTGTGGTGGCACGGTCCTGACTGGCTGCAAAGGCCTCGCAGCGATTGGCCCACTCAAGTCAATTATGCCCCCGTGACTGAACTCGAGAAGCGAGTAGTCAAGGTCCATGTCACGAAGGCGCCCCCCGAAGATCTTCTTGAACGTTTTTCTACACTCGACAAGGCATTACAAGGCCTTGCCTATGTTTATCGCTTCATCCAGCGCGCGCGGAACATTCAATCCCCGTTCGAAGAGCACCTAACAGCTAATAAGGTTACGTCGGCTGAACGTCTTCTAGTTTCCGTCATTCAGCGCAGACACTTCGTCTCTGAGATGGGCTGCTTAAGCGAAAAGGATCCAGTATCATCATCCAGTCCGATTCAAAATCTGAACCCCTTCGTGGATTCGCAGGGCCTTATAAGAGCCTGCGGCCGGATTACGTCCTCGGAACTTCTCCAATATGACGAACGGCACCGTATAATCCTTCCGTACGACTGCCATCTGTATCGACTCTTTGTTCGATTTACGCATCACATCACGCTGCACGGTGGCAATCAGCTGATGATTCGCCTGATCCGAGCCAAATTCTGGATTCTAAGGGTGAGGAATTCGGTCAAGTCCGGCGCCTATTCTTATAAAGTATGTGTCATCCACAAGAAAAAAGTTGCAGACGAAACTCATGGGAGAGCTACCCAAGGAACGGACGTCCTTCTCGCACCCTTTTACATACACCGGTGTGGATTATGCCGGTATTTTCGAGATTAAGAATTTTTCAGGTAGGGCCTGTCTCATCACAAAGGGTTATGTGTTGGTGTTTGTGTGCTTCTCCACTAAGGCCATCCATTTAGAGCCTACGTCGGACCTTACGACCGAGAAATTTCTGGCGACTTTCGCTCGGTTCGTGTCCGGAGAGGGTGCTCCCGTCAAGTGCAGTCGGACAACGGGAAGACCTTTGTGGGGGCAGCTGCCCTACTATCTCGCGATTTTCTCCAGAGCCTAAAAGGGGCTATAGTCACCAGCAAAGCTGCTCTGCAAGGGCGTAGGCAGGGGGGTGCAGGGGGGGGCAATTGCCCCCCCCTGATCAACCAAGGAAGCTGATGAAAATAGATAAAAATGAATCAAAATATTTTTGAAAGTGGGAAATTTGAAAGATGGACTATTTTTAAAGTTATTTTAGTGAATCACAGTTCAGTGTGAAAGCGCATTTTATATATACGTATATATATATACCATAGATGGGCAAACCCATGGCTCCTCGAGCTCTCGTGGCCTCCCCCCATTATTTGTAATTTTTGGCGCCAGCAAATCGGGGCAGACGCGATCAAGTCGCGCGGTCAGTGAGGCGTGAAGATTTACAAAAACAATGCTACACAAATTCCGAGGCAGGTAGCGGGCTGGTCAAAGCCCGCTAAATCGTGGAAATGCGAATTACACAACCGAAAGGGAAAGATGAAAAACAAACTAAGTAAAATAAAAGCGGTCATTCAGTATATACATACATTAGTGTGTGGTTGCATCAAAAAGATTGATTAATTGTATATATTTCACGGACGAGTTTTCTATCTTCGTAAATATACTGCATTTGTTAAGCAACATCAAAATGGATATTAGAAAATTCTTTACAGGTAAGTGCATTGAAAACCTTGAATTCGAGAACTTTTATAATTATACGAAGAAATTCTTAAACCATTCATACATGTTTTAAAAGCCATTCAGAGCTGTTTTAAATTTTATTGTGAAATATTTCCAAAATATTCGAGAAGCTGATTGTCTTAATATTTGTACAGCGCCTCAAAAACGAAAATGTGCTAAGAGCGAAGAAAGCAACGAAAGCGATGCAAAAAACATGAGAGCTTTGACTCATCCCACTACTGCTTCTCTGAATGTTCAACCTGCTAGTTTTTCCGCAGCTCCAACTTTTCCGAGGGAATTTGAAAAAATTCAAGATTCGACTCATCTTCCTACTGCTTCCTTCGACGTTCAACCTAGTACTTCTGCAGCTTCAACTTTTTCAAGTTTGGACACATTTCGCTCAGAAGAATATCACTCACAAGATTTAGGGTCATGGATTGGGCTATCCTCGCGTATGTCAACTGCCGAAAAAATGGAAGCCTTAAAAAGATGTTGGACACCACCAAACCATTACGACTTTCGTAACGATGTAGAAGATTCATCCAGAAAATTCAAATTCGAATGGTTAACAACTTATTCACCATGGCTCCAATATTCAAAAAAATTGAAAGGCGCTTTGTGTTTGTACTGCGTCGTTTTTCCGCCGAAAAATGCTCAAGGTGTTCTGGGATCGTTTATACAGAAACCTTTTAAGAATTACAAGAAAATGCATGAATATTGCAAAAATCACTCCATTAATCAATGGCACTTGGGGGCAGCCAAAGAAGCGAAAAGTTTCATGGAAGGTACTCCTGTCATCTTGTCTCTACAAACAGGACACAATAAAAATGTGGAAAAGAATAGAAAAATCATTTCTTCAATCATTTCAACTGTAATATTTTGTGGCACCCACGATATGCCTTTAAGAGGAAAAGACCAGAACGAAGGTGACTTGTGTGATATTTCTATTGTCGTATATAAATAAACTCTTTATTTTATGAAAACATCATATTTATCGCTATTCCGAGTCAAGAATATTTATTTACCTCTGAGATTTAATTACCGAATTCTCCACATCTAAATAACGTTACCCCAAATTCGTGAGCAATTAATACGTTTTTAGATTTAGATCTTACATTTTAATGGAATATGAATGATTTTTTATAGAAAAATGTTGAAACAGAAAAAAAGGCATTTGAGATTAGAACAGGGCCCAATGTAGCTCAGTGGCGAGAGCACCTGACGCGTAATCAGAAGGTCGTGGGCTCGGATCCCACCTTTGGCAACCCGTTTTTTATGATGTTTTCATAATTTCATACCGAGTGATAACAATTTACTTCAATCGTTCTTTATTTTATATAAGTCATGTAATTTTGTTCATTTTCGGGCGTATTCCAAGATTTGCTAAAAATTCAAGTTAAAGCTGGGGATCAAAGTCTCAAGCAACATTTTGATGAAGGAAGGAAGAATGCTTATTACACCTCTCCGGAAATTCAGAACGGAATCATTGATTTGTGTGGGCAAGTCATCAAGGATGAAATCATAAATGATGTGAAACACGCAGCTGCATACAGTGTTATGGGAGATGAAAGTCGTGACATATCCGGAAAAGAACAACTTTCAATCGGTATTCGATTCTACGACCAAAAGAAACAAGTCGTCCGTGAAGAGTTTGCAGGTTTCGTGGAGTTGCATGCTATGGATGCCAAAACAATCGCAGCTGCAATAGAAAAATTCATTTTTGAAGCGGGACTAGACCCTCACAAATTCTACGGACAAGGTTATGATGGTTGTTCGACCATGTCAGGAAAAGATAACGGTGTGCAGGCAATTTTGAGAATAAAATTTCCAAATGCTTTGTATTTTCACTGTGCAAGTCACAAGTTGAATTTGGTTGTGAATGATTTGAATGATGTTCCGGAAATTCGCAATACTACAGCAACTATAAAGGATGTCATCAACTTTTATCGTGATTCTACTATCCGGAGAAAATACGTTCCCAATATTCCTGCTTTTTGCGAAACTCGATGGTCAGAGAAATATAAAAGCATCGCAATATTCAAAGAGAATTTCGTCCACATTGTCAATGGATTAGAACAATTGTCTATCGAAGGAAACTCTTCAACGAGGAAAAGTGCTTTTCAGCTTCACGCTGCCGTCACGCGGACTACCTTCATTGTGTGTCTTTCTTTGATATCGAAGTATTCTGCTTACCTTCAGTCAGTTGTAAACATTTTACAATCAAAGAAGCTCGACTTGTTTGCTTGCAAAGAACAAATTCATAGAATTACTTCTTTAGCGAAAGATCATCGAACGAATGCTGATTCAGGCATCGAAGAACTGTTGTCGGATTCTAAGGCAATTGCAGAGGAACTTGGATTAACACTTCAGAAACCCAGAACTATCAACCGTCAACAAAACCGCTCAAATCATCCTTCATCGAATGACGTTCAATTTTGGAAAATATCAATTCTAATTCAGTACTTGGATTCCCTAATTAATGCATTAGAAAAAAGGTTTCCAGAAGAAAATTTGCCTGCATACTCTCTGTTTTACTTACATCCAGCCAACATGTTAGAAATGAACATTCAAGAGTTCAAGAGCAAAACAAAGGACTTCACTAAATTCTACAATCTTGAAGGTTTCAATGGAGAGGCTGAATTGTGGTACGATTTCTGGAAAAAACAAAAATTGGGCTCTCACGATCTGCAACAAATAGAATTATGTGATCTCGTGAAGGAGGCGGAAATGTTTTATCCAACAACGATGCAAGCCCTTCATATCGCTCTAGCCTTGCCTTGTACAACAAGTTCTATTGAAAGAACTTTTAGTACTTTGAGAAGGGTGAAGACTTGGCTCCGTTCGACTATGGGGGAAAATCGTTTGAATGGTTAGAAAAGGACTCTAAAATGAATTGCTCATTTATTTATTGTATCAATTAATAACATACGTTAACTTACAGGATTATGTATGCTGAGTGTCCACAGGAAAATGGTTCAAGAAAATGAAAAAAATTACGTGGAAAAAGTTTTGGAAAGATTCGCTGAGGATCCACGCCGTTTATCACTTACATAGATGGATAATGTATAAAGATTCTTATATGTTTCAATAAAAAAGTGGAATATTCATTTACATAATTAAATGTGTGAAAAAAAATGTTTGCCCCCCCCTGTGAAAAATTCTGGCTACGCCCTTGCTGCTCTGGCACTTCATTCCTCCGCCAGCTCCCCACATGGGGGGCCTGTGGGAGGCAGCCGACAAGAGTTTCACGACCTTGTTCTACAAGTCGACCGCCACGCGGAAATACACCTTTGAGAAGCTGGCTACTCTGCTGGCGAGGATCGAGGCGTGCCTGAATTCGAAGACCCTGCTGATCTGTTGGCTCTTAGACCCGGGCATTTTCTTGTGGGAGGCCCACTTCTCGCCACGGGTGAACCCGAGATAAAGGGGGATACCACGTCCATTATTAACCGCTGGCAACACCTGAAGGCTTTTCAGCAGCAATTTCGGCTGCGATGGAAGGAAAAGTACCTCAAGGAGCTCCATAAGAGGAATAAGTGGCGAGCCCCTACGAGGGATCTCCGCGTTGGGGATATTGTGGTCACCAAGGAGGATATTGTGGTCACCAATCTTCCATCCAATTAGTGGCGATTAGATAGGATTGACGCGGTGTATCCAGGATCCGATGGCCATGTCCGCGTGATCGACATCCACATCTGCAATGGGGTCCATGCCTTGAAGAAGTGTCGGCGCTTCCTACGCCTTAGTGCCGAGAAGTGGCTCCGGGCGGTTCTTGTGAACCGGTATTGCTCGAGCTGCCTGGCCCACGAGCACCCCGACGGATCGTGTCGGCGTGGGGACGGCTGTAAGACGTGTGGTCAGGATCACCACACGCTGCTGCACCTCGTGGAGAAGCCGCGGGCTCGGCGCCAGTCACGCCAAGAGAAGCACCGGTCACGGCAACTCCTCGGCATTCTTCCGCCACTGGCCGGCAGCCGTCAGGCGCTCCCCGGCTTTCGTCCGCCACTCATCGGATGCCGTCCACCGCTCGTCCGCCCGCGTTATCCTCGCCTAGGCAATCATCGACCCGTGCACGGAAGCTGTTGCAATCCGAGTGATTGCAGGGGGGGAGGGATGTTTAGGTGAGGGGCCATTGTGCCGCTCAGCTGATCATAAGAACGCATTCCAACCTGAAGAGCGCACCCGCGCTGAAGAGGGCACCCGCTGAAGAGCGCATCCGCGCTCGCCCCCCTGTGCACTCTCTCTCGCTCGTCGGCCGTCGTCGATCTTTCGCTTATTTTTCTAGTTATGTTTAGTCCCATGTAAGCAGCGAATAAAGCTGAAAGCTTTTTGAATGCACCCACGACGCCCCCGACTTCTTTCTTTTTCACCACCACTGGGATCTTTTTGCGGCAGCATCGCCCCCCTACAACACTAGTCTTAAAAAAACATCAGAAACATTTTTAAATTTACAAATAGAACTTAAATTAAAATCTCCTAAGTATACAAAAATATTTAAAGGAATTCATAGCACTTTTTTGAAGAGATTTAATGATTTAAAATTAATCCAAAGTTGTATTGAGTTAGACGACAACCTATTTAGATGCAATATAGATCAATTCAACATTCCTTTTCATGCAGAGTTGCATAAATTGCGCAACGATTTTAATGTTCCATTGGACAGTGGTGAAAAGTTTTGGAAGGTCATATATTTAAAAAAGTTCCCACTTTTAAGAGACGAAATTTTGAGACTTTACTCAATGTTTGGTACCACCTACAATTGCGAGGTGGCATTTTCAAGCCTAAAACTCATTTAAAGTCGGTGAAAAAATAAAATATCTGATTTCCATATTGCTGACCTTTTGGGTATAAAGGAGTTTTCTGGATATATTAATATTGATAAAATAATAGAATTTTAAATTTATTTCTTTTTTTATATATGAGCATGTCTGACTTTTTTTTGTCTGTCTGTTTTTTTACAAACTTGTATTTCAGTTTTAAAACTAATGACTTCTTTCCTTTGCACGCAGTATATATATAATTCAGAACGGATGGATTCGGCCGAAAGTTAGCTTTCCTTTCTTTTTTTTTTTTTTTGTATAATTTTGTTTTTTTTTTTAATTTTATTTTTCATATTGTTTTTTATATTAATTTGTTATACCCTTTTATAAGTCTGAATAGAAAAAAGTGACCTATATTGTCGTATATTTACAAAATATTTGATAAACAAAATAAACCAACAAAGTTTTTTCTCTCAGTGCTCTCAGAGAACACCTTGCTCTCTTTTTGTTTTTTGCTGACTCATATTTTAAACATGTGTTAGTTTTGCCCCCCACTGCTCTAAAGTTAAATATATGAGAACGGTGACCATTTAAACATATTCTGTACAAATGGTGCTATTTCTGTTTCGCAGCTGGATAAACCTTTGAAGTAAAAGGTAATGACAAGTAATTTAAACTAAATGGTCATAAACTTACCCTTTTGAACCTATTACTGAGATCGAAACACATGTTTGACGAGCAATAACGTTTATTTTTCCCAGAGTAAATGAATAATAATTAATTCATAACAATAATGTTATAAATCTTTGTTATGAACTGTTATTGAATCTTCGCACATGTTCACCTGCGTTTCAGAAATTGATCTGGTTTTGGCACCATTGAACCATGCAAATGGTACATTTGTCCTTGTATCTGTAATTGCAAAAAATCATTTGTTGAAGAATACGGTTTAACTTCTGATCTAGTGATGGTGTAGTGTGTGGTATATATGTAGTTGTTAAGTGTTGCAATTCATTGTGTTGGTGTGAGTAATTGGTTTTGTGTGTTGTATCTTTAACCTTGCAAGTCGGCAAGCCTCCTTCTCGAATAATATTAGCTCCAAAGGAAAACATGCGAAAACAGTTATTGTATTCAAGGATGTGTTGAAGAAAATGGCTGGAATCGGGATCACTTCCATCGAACAATGTTTTCAGTGGCTATGGTGGTAATGTAATGTAATGTAATGGTGGTATAAGTAATTGACCCAATTAACTTTTCCACTTGCGCAGCACAATCCAGATGTTTCTCTTTTGGACTTTAACGCATTTCAATATCGGCATATAGTCGTAATTGGCCCAATATATAAATTTTCATCATCATAGTAGTTCACAGTGGGATCATATTGGAATGATCTTCGTGTGCACGCGTTGTCCCAATCGTGCATTTTCCCTTATTACATTTCGTCTTTCTTCGGCTAAGTTTTGTAACTACACTCGTTGCTGGCTTGAATATCTTGCGCGGCGTCCGATGTTAGAACGTGGTCCTCTAGGCAATTTGGACTATGGATAGAGAGGTAAATTTAACCTCAAATGCACAATCCACAAAATATTCACAGTTCAACTTACCACCTTAAAGACAAATGGCTGCTTTTGAAATGAAATAAAAATACACGTGACTGATTTCATGTTTTCCAATGCACAATGGGCCCAAACGCCTTTTTTTTGGCAGAAACTCCAGTTCTAGAGTTACTGGCCTCAAATTTTGTACATACGCTTAAACTATTTTTGTCAAATTTCGAATTTTTTTGTTTTTTAAATTTGACCACGCCCACTTCGGGCGGAAATGCCGTTTTTTTGCATAAACTCCAATTTTAGATATACTGGGCTCAAATTTTGCATATATGCTTGAACTATTTTTGTCGAATTTCGAATTTTATTGTTTTGGAAATTTGACCACGCCTATGGCCGCCGCCTACATTAAGAGTTGGCTATACTGGAATTTTTACTTAATTTTTGCATAAACTTAAGTTTTTCATAAAAGAACTAAAACTTTTATTAAATATGGTTCTATTATTTATAATATTTAATTTAAACCTCTAACAGCGTCGTCTTTCCGGTGGCTCTCCCCCGAAACTTCGAGGAGCGCTGCATGAGAGAACTAATAAACACTTGCAACATCTATTGTTTTTTCGAAAACGAGCAAAAACCAGCAAAGAAGACCAATTAAATTTGAATTCCTATATTTTTATAAGTAACTTCACCTGGTTAGTTGCTTGCGCCGATATGCGCTGAAAAAGTAACACTCCATAAAACACAACTACTTTTGTTACACATTCCTGCTAAATAGACACTTACAAAACCTTTGACAACACAGATACAAATATAATGATAACACGAAATAGTTTAATTATTGATTTTTCATACCTTGATCTTTGTTTTCCATATTTAATCTAGTATTTTTACTCAATTTAAGCCAATTGAAACACAATTAAAAGTTGCCTTAAAGTTGCTGCCCATTTGCAAGTTTCAGGGTTGCAATAAATCAGCTGGTTAAATGACCGCGCTAAATTAACAGGGTTGCAATAAAGCTCAAAAAATTATATATTCATATTTATTTGGGATGTCTATTAATTAAAATTTTGTTCATATTCAAAAAATAGTTTCATCATTTTTTCGATTTTATGCCGCACTGGGACCATAGTGCAATGTTAGGAAACGAATAACTTATTTTTTCACAATTTGACAGAAAGTACAATGCCGGTTTGTCACATGAAATCAGCAGAGAACAATGAGTAGCTTTTAAACAATGTTTTACGCGCATGCGCCATCTACTTAAAATATTGGTTTATAGTATAGTATGTTTAACCTTGCGCAGCCTGAGACCTTTCATACAGGCCACAGTCATACAGGAAAACCCGACTTATTTTTATGTAATAGGAAGAGAAGATCTGTCAGTTCTATAAAACATTATTTTTTTTAAAATTATTATTTAATTTTTTGTAAGTATTATTATATATAATAACACAATGCTACAAAATAAAACGAAAGTGAAAAAATTTTTAAAGTGACATAGTAGAAATTGTTGATCTGGTCACATATAACAAAAAACCGTGTTTGACATATTTGTAACACCCTAAAAATCTTGATGTATTTAAAAAAACGTTTTGGGGTACTTTTTTGCGACTAAAAATTCCTAAGCGCGTTATTTTACCCCAGTTCAGAAAATTTCAGTTTCTTGTGTAAAATTATTTCTTTTTGCTTAAAAAATTTTAACATCTATTTTTTTCAAAAGCTGCAACGCAAAACTATTGAAAAACGCCAGAAATTTTAAAATCATTTTAAAATAACTCTGATAATTGTTACAAGCAAACAAAGTAAAATTCTCTCTATAACCGACTGCCTTTTTTAATTTTTGTTGTTTATTCTTCCTTTTGCTTGTTCTCAGTGCGTCTCTCTCGGATATAAGTGAATCTTTTCCCTCGTGATCAGTACTGCCAACTTTTCCGGACAATTAAATGCTAAAGTAACCTTCAAAACCTGCTAAAACCGGCTAGATCAAATTTAAATTGTCTTATAACTAGTATAAAAGTACTAGTACTAGTACTAACTACACGAGAAATTTTTTTTTGCAAGTCATGTCGGTACACTGAAAAAAATTTACTGTAGTACCATTTTCAATGGAAAATGTAATAAAGAAATATTTATGAAATAAAAATTAAAAATTAATAAAATTATAAATAAAATAAATAAACCATTCTGTTTGAGATCTCAACCAAAAGTAATTTCTTGCAGTGAAAAGTTTTCGGCAATACAAAAACGAAGTGCCTTCGTATTAGTACAAAAAACTGAGACACTATACCAGTGATGCCTAAGCACTGCATACGGGAAAGCAGACTCCCTTACCAATGCAAAAAATCACCAATACTTTGGTGGGTGAAGTTTTTTCCCATCCATGTGGGTGCACTGAAAAATAAAATTATAGTAACATTCAAATTTTATTATAGCCATTAAAAAAAACTCTCCTTTTTACAACAGCTTATTATTATACTATGACAAATAATGCAGAGCTTCTTACTTTAAAAAAATGTTCTGTGGTAAATCTTCGCTTCTGGTCGAACATTTTGGCAGAAACAGAAACAAGAATGAATTTCTGGCAGTGAAAAGTTTTCGGCACTCCAACAACAAAATTCATTCGGATTAGCATGATTGAGGAGAATAGGGAAAACACGAGAAATTGTTTTTGTAATTGCCCTTTGCCTACGCTGGGACCAACGAAGCTTATGGCGTGAGTAACGGAACCTTATGGCGTGAGTAGTCTCACACAACTCCTCACACACAACAACTGCAACAACTAAAAATGAGTTTAAAAAATTGTCCCCATACTGTTTTTAGCATCATCTCAGAAACCCCATATAACCCTTTATTTTGAGAATATGTCATGAAAATTTAATATCGCTCCTTACCTTTTTAAAAAAAAATCGAATATAAGTGGGCTAACCCGGTTAACAGCCAATACAAAAAATGGTTTTTAAAATTGTAAAGCTCTAAAAGGATGCGCCCATATGCACGGTACTGGAGTCGATGTAGTACCTTTTCAAGTATGTATGGAATAGACTTCTGCATGAATGTATTCACGGTGTACAGTGTTTTGGTGTTCAGTTGACTTACTGTACAGTGAGGCAAACTTCATGACTGGAACATACACACATAAATATTTCTCGTGTGTACAGCTCTGTTTATGACGTTGTTTCTAAAAAAAAATTACCGTTAAACCAATTTTTATGACTGTCCGAGCACCCACTCATAAGACTCACTCCAGGCACCGCTCAGGCGCCGTATCAGAATGAATCATTTAAGTATAAGCTTTGATTGGTTTTGAATCTAAGCATTTTGTTTGACATTATGCTTAGGGAACATTTTTCCTTATCCCTCGCCATGAAGCTTTTACGTTGCTTAACGAAGTCTTGCATTCACAACGCCCTTAGAAACTGAGGATAGGTTAGAAGAAAATCTACTTTGATACCGACTAAGAACATTTTACTAAAAAATAGATTTCCATTTTCAGGGACTGTGCGATTTTGGTTTGTAAGAGCTGTTCAAGGTAAAGTACGGCGATATCATTGGTGAGGAGAACGCCTACTTGTACCGCACTTGCTTGATCCTGACCGCATTTGCCTCCAAGCCGCCAAGGTCGTGATCCTGACTGTGCCCGGATTCCCCAATAACTTCCGCTAGGCGGTGCCAAAGATGCTGAAGGAGGAGGGCGTTGATGCCTTCTAAAAGGGTTTGGTGGCCCTATGGATGCGACAGATCCCCTATGCCATGATAAACTTCGCTTGCTTCGAGCGCACCTAGGGGGGGAGAGTGAGAATGAGAAAGGAGAAAATGAAAATGAGAGAATGAGAAAAGGGTGATCTTTACCATATGTCTTTATCATGAAAGGTCCCTAATTCTTTTCTAGTAAATACAGCGACTGTCAGCACTTTATCATCACTCGGACTTTTACTCAAACAGGTTCTAGTTAAGCGTTGAAATTACCTGCGGCATTGCTAAGCTTAAAGTTTATCTTTGTTAAAATCTGGCCAATATCAAATGTCCGGTGATGGCTTCGCAAATCATAGGAACGTTTGTTGGTCTGATAGGCTTTCTGCATATGTTTTTGAATGTCACCTCGAATATTGGAAAAGTTGTCTAGTCGATCAAGGGTAGTGGATACCTCATTCATTAATCCCAATTTTTCTAAAAGCTTGTAATCGTTACCATGAGTAAACATGTTTTGTCCAAAAACGGCTGGGGCATTGTGGGGGCATTCCAATAGACTGATGTAGATTATTTCGCAATGCGCTATTAATGCTACTCAAGCACTTATCCCATTCCCTCTGATCAGATCGAATGTAAGATCTTAACGCCGCGTTAATAGATCTATTAACTCGTTCTGCAGTGTTGGACTGAGGAGCATACGCTGCTCTGCACTGGTGGTGGACTCCGTAGTAATTCAAAAACGCAAAGTTATTTCCCTTAAACTGTCTACCATTGTCATCTACCATTCCACAACTACCTGTCGAACTCCAAAGCAATCAAAAATATCCTCTTTAAGGATCTTAACAACAATCTCATATGTAAATTTCTTTACACCCTTCAAGAAGGTAAATTTTGAGAAGTGATCCAAAATTATGACTATTCCTATATTTCCTCTTTTAGTTCTAGGAAAAGGACCGATAAAATTGAGATAAAGTCTTTGAAAAGGTCTCTCGCTTTTAGTTTGCTGTTCCATTGGAATTTTCATTTTCTGTGTGGGATGTTTGCAAGTTTGACATAACTCACATTGGCGGATGTAATCGCGGACACTTCTAACCATTCCTGGCCATGAGAAAGTTCTGCGTATTATCTCTAAGCACTTTGCCATGCCACAACGCGAAGCGGATGAGTGATCATGGGCTGCTCTCATAACTTCTATTCTCAATTGTCTTGGGACTACCAACTTCCAGCACTGATCGTCTGTATTCAGATCGGTCAATTACCTCCTAATCGGGCATGTTATTTGCAACTATTTTGTCGATAAGTTCTTTATATTCCGAAGACTGGAACGCATCGGAAAGAAGATCTATCTCGGGCCATACTTCGATGTCTACATTGGCAACGTTCACGTCTCCTTCGAAAGATCGAGAGATGGCATCGGCTACAACATTTTCACTTCCTTTCTCGGTTTCTAGTCTATGGTCAACTGGTATCCGTGGAGTTTCATGGCCTATCTTTCTAGTCTACCTCTCAAGTCGTTCTTTTTCATTAATCAACTTAAACTAGCATGATCGGTTATTACCTTAAAGGGGTGTCCTTCGATGTACATTCTAAATCTTTCAATGGCGAAAACTACCGCTAAACACTCTCATTCGGTTACCGAATAATTTCATTGAGCCTTGTCAAGCTTTTTGGACATATAACTGATTGGCCGTTCGTATCCGTCTTCGTCACTCTGTGCCATAGATGGATCTATGGATGGATGGTATCCATAGATGTATACTCCATAGATGGATACATCCCACTGAATGATGAAAGGTTTGTCGTAATTGGGACTAATTAATTCTGGGGATGAGCATAATTTGTCTTTAATGGCTTGGAAAGAGTTCTGTTAACGATTTTCCTTTCAATAATTCTGTGATGGGAAAAACTATTGTCGAATACTGTGTTATGAATCTCTGATACCAATCGGTCATACCTAAAAACCGTCGTAATTATTTCGCCATTGCAGGGACAGGATAGTCTGATATGGCACGGACTTAGTCGTTGTTCGGTTGAAGAGTGCCCTCACCTACAACATATCAACCTACAACGTAAGACTCTAATTGATATGGTATAACCTGATCTATTAATATCCACATCGTTTAGGGTGCATTACACAAACCAAAAAGGCATGCCCTTAAACTGGTATAGCGGTCGATTTGGAACAACAAAGACGGTTTTTGGTAGAGATTTTTCTTCTAAAGCAATTTGCCAAAACGCGTCTTTTAAATCGATCTTTGACACGCATCGAACTGCAGGTAATCTACTCAATAAACCTTCTAAGGGGGGCATAGGATATGTGTCCTTTGCGGTAACACTATTCAATTTTCTTGAATCCAGACAAAAACGTATCTTTCCTGGTTTTACTAATAGGACAATCAGTGAAGACCATTCCGATGGAGGTGCTTCTTCAATAATGTCTAACTCTAACATTCGGTCAATTTCGCTACACAAAAGTTTCTCTTTGGCTGGCGAAATAGGATAATAACGCTGCTTAATAGGACGCGTAACCTTTGTGTCGATTACGTGCTCTACCAACTTTGTTAAACCCAATCCGTCACATTCAGATGTAGGAAATAACTCAATGACGTTCTGTAACTTGCGGTTTTCTGTGGGTGATAATGATAGTTTGTTGCTACTCGTTTCTATCGCATGCACTTCGGGAAGATTGGGTTGATAGTTTATAGAAATTCCGAATTGATTCCAAAAGTCACCTCCACATATAATGTCTAATGATATTGAAGGAACAATTAAAAACTCAAAATTGTTGTGAAGGTTGTTATATACCAAGGGTATTACTATTGCACCGCAAATTTCTTGACGTTTTCTGTCTGCTATACATACTCTTCCTTTTTGTTTTTGATATTGCTTTAAATCTACGATTGTTTTTGCTAATTATCCGCCTATGATGCTTTTGTTGGCACCACCAATAACGAATAATAAGGTTGATCGAAAATGTGAAGCTTAACAATTGGACGATTATCTTGAACATTTTGTGAAAGGCTCGATACTGTATACGTTGCAGACTTCTTTAAACTCTTCCAAAATTTGTGCATTTGCCTTGATGATCGTGTATTATGGTATTTAATTGAAAACAATTCCGATCTTCTTAACTCGTATTCTTTAATGCAGTGGTGGGCAAATACTCATTTTACATAGCACGCGAGTATAGGGTAGGAAATTCTGCCGCAGCGCTGACGGCACACTGACAGTGTTAGCACTCTCAATTTTTTTAGAAGCTCTCCCATTTGCTCTCATTTTGACCCATTTGACAGCCCAAACTTAAAAATCAAAATGTTTCCACTGAGAAAAATTTTCTTACAAATTGTCTTGAAAAAAGTTTTCACCATAGAAAATAAAGATAGGAAAGCGTAGTTTTTCATTTTTTTAAGAACTTTTGCTAGCAAAGCTTTCTTTATAATAAATTACACTATTTTAGTTCCCATTCAAACTTTTGAATTAAACTTTTTGAATTAACAAAAAATGACATAAAAAACTAAGTTTTTTTTTCAAATTTTAAACATGTGTGCGTTTTGCCCCCCACTGATCTAATATGATACAGCTTTCTGATTTTATGACTAACTTCTATGTGTAACATTTCTGGTTGGATTTGATAGTATAATTCGATTTTCGCTTGAATTTAGTTGCGAACATCCTTCTTGTGTAAATTGCGGATATCCTGTGGATCGTTTCCCGAATGCGGATTACATTTAACACATTTTGGTCGATAGGTATCTAAAGCTCCACAGCCGTAACAAAACACGCCCCGAGGTTTAAGACAATCTAAATACCTGTGACCTGGATCATCACAATTGCAGCACTTCATAGAAGTCTTTATTGCAAACACCTTCTGGTTATCTGTCTCTAAGTCCGAAACTTTATCTTGTTGGTCCTCTGCAGTGGTGGGCAAATACTCATTTTACATAGCACGCGAGTATAGGGTAGGAAATTCTGCCGCAGCGCTGACGGCACACTGACAGTGTTAGCACTCTCAATTTTTTTAGAAGCTCTCCCATTTGCTCTCATTTTGACCCATTTGACAGCCCAAACTTAAAAATCAAAATGTTTCCACTGAGAAAAATTTTCTTACAAATTGTCTTGAAAAAAGTTTTCACCATAGAAAATAAAGATAGGAAAGCGTAGTTTTTCATTTTTTTAAGAACTTTTGCTAGCAAAGCTTTCTTTATAATAAATTACACTATTTTAGTTCCCATTCAAACTTTTGAATTAAACTTTTTGAATTAACAAAAAATGACATAAAAAACTAAGTTTTTTTTCAAATTTTAAACATGTGTGCGTTTTGCCCCCCACTGATCTAATATGATACAGCTTTCTGATTTTATGACTAACTTCTATGTGTAACATTTCTGGTTGGATTTGATAGTATAATTCGATTTTCGCTTGAATTTAGTTGCGAACATCCTTCTTGTGTAAATTGCGGATATCCTGTGGATCGTTTCCCGAATGCGGATTACATTTAACACATTTTGGTCGATAGGTATCTAAAGCTCCACAGCCGTAACAAAACACGCCCCGAGGTTTAAGACAATCTAAATACCTGTGACCTGGATCATCACAATTGCAGCACTTCATAGAAGTCTTTATTGCAAACACCTTCTGGTTATCTGTCTCTAAGTCCGAAACTTTATCTTGTTGGTCCTCTGACGAGACGGCATTAATTATAAGTCTAAAATTGTTTTGTAAATTTGTAAAGCAAGGGTTTTACCTTTTGTTGCCAAAGAATGTCTCATGTTTGTGACACTCTCGTCTCAACGCTGACAATGATGGGGTATCTACATGCAAAAGTTCATGATATAACTCTGGTCTTAGATTATTTCGAACTTCTGCTACGATTTCTTCATCAGACAATGGTTCTCGTAAGGAATCAGTAATAGCAATCATGGCATCTAAGAATTCATCGATTTTTCTTTTCGACCCTGTTTTCGTCTACGTAAAGTATCTTAAATGTCCCTTTCTGTACGTTGATATTTGTACCTCTCTCTTAAACGAGTGCATAAATCGAACCAGGTGGTTTCCTCATTAGATTTGTTGCAACGCCAATAAAAATTTAAATCTGGTCCAGCAAAAAGTAAATGTCCAAATTTGTAAAGCAATACAAAATTTCCATTTAAACTTTGGCATGTTAAGCAGTTAAGTTGATAAATACTGAGATATCACTAAGCAACCCTGTAAATTTGATATGCCAATTCGAGATAACTCCAGCCGTTTTATCCGACAAGTCTGTAAAAGGTTCCTGAACTACTGGCGAAATATTATTACGTCTGTGAAATTGATTGGATCGTGCTCCACTGTCTAAACTTATACGAGGATGGTTCAAGGGTGCAGGAAAATCCCATTCAGGTTTCGGTTCTTCTGGGTTTTCTCGCGGAATCCCGTTTAACCGCAAGCTATTAAGGGTTGTACGAACTTCTGCGGACAATGCTGCTGCCATGTTTATACGAAATGACTCCATAGAACTTGCTATCAATTGTTGAATGCTTTCTTCACTAATACGTTTGGCATCAGCATTAGCCTGAGTATTTTTTACATCCTGACGCGATGTAGCGCATAGACTCGTTTGGGGGTTCACATTTGCATTCGGTCTTTGGTGAGATCGGGTATTAGGTATGTTTCTAGGAATTGTTCCGGTGGTTGTGCTATTGTTACCGCCAGCTCTGATTGTCCTAGAGTGGGGACCGTTCGATTCTGCATTAGTCGAAATCTGGCTTTCAACCTGATCTCGCTGACGAACACTTCGACAGATCGGACAAGTTTCATTACTATCTAACCACGATAATATGCATTGGTGATGGAATTTGTGCTTACATGCTATCTCCACATATTCTACTTGAATATTTGTATCATTGCATATCCTGCAGCAAGTATGCAGCATATCCTGTAGTATCTCTCTCATTGGATATTCGGGCTACCAAGTTTTCTAGACTGCGTCTTACTGTCATTATTTATGTTTATATTTTGTTTTTGCAAGTGATTTATTTTTCGTTTTTTTTTGGTGTCAGAGACAAGCTACCTCAAAATGGGTTGCCCAAGGATAATGGTGCAACAAGGCAGGGCATTCTCTCTCCCCTCCACAACTTTGGCCACTCCCATTTCTTTAGCACTGTCGATTTCTTTTATTTGGTAACTCTGATTTGGGGAAGCACAGGAACCCTCCCTCTGGCTCTGAGCTAGGACGGCAACAGACAATGCGTGCTCCCGATCAGAACCAGGACGTTACAGTGTTCAAGCACCTCTGGGCACCCGCCACCACTGGAGATGCCCGCCAGTCTAAAGGCCAGTCAGAAGGTTTACTATAAAATGGGTCAATTTTGTTCAGTAGCCTAAGGCCAAAGTTAATCAGTTGACGCAATCGTTGGCAGACCCGGAGCACATACTTTTACTTTCCCACATGAAAATGAATAGCGGCTCCAAAATTAGTATTCCAAAGCCGTTATTTGTTATTCAAAAATATTGGAATAGTATACTATTTCATCAACAATCTAAATCTGTATATTTAACTATATAAATGCTAGTTTCCGCTGGAATCTCTCCAATCTAGTTTGCGCCCGTGTGTTATCTCTCCGTCTTTTATTTGGTAACTCTGGGTTACCAAACTAATCCATTATGATATGAAAAGCTTTTTGCAGCATTGCGGAAATGAAGTGCAAAATGTGATGATGCCGCAATTAGCCGCCACTTTATTTGTGTGTATGATAACTTATTTCAATTTTCCCACTTGCATTTTCCCCAAACCACATGAAAAAATTGTGGATGTAATCGCGCAACTTTTGCGTCGCCGCCTTCCAGCTGGCCTACATTAGCTTCAAGCTCCCGGACCTCCAAAAGGATGCTGCGATTGTGCCAAGCCTGCCGGAAAATCGACAATGATCCCTACACGCTACGGAGGGCTCAGGACGGTCCAGCCTCGCAACAACAAAAGTACCAACACCAGCAACAAAATAATGCACATGAGCAGGTGAAACAATTTTATTTATAAGTTTTATATTTATGTTCTAGCATTGTTAGCATTACGTTGGGAGAACTCGACGGCTACACTTGCCGTTCAATATTCTACCACCAGCTCCAATTCGACGAGACAAAACCCTCGACGGCTGGCTGACAAGGAACAAGGAATTGGTAGGTTTGTCGTTTAAAACCTAACTTTAAAAGATATAAATATACAATTCATTCATAGAGCGTCTGATCGAATGGTGTTTCTATTTTGCTGGAAATCTATTCTAGATTCGGTAGCAAAAGCCATAATGCTCCCTGGAGGTGGGTGCGACTCCCTGGAGGCGCAGCCGAAGCTGCTGTTCGTCCAGCTTTTTTAGCTGTCTCTCCTCCGGCGCTTCCTTAAGGAGCCGACGCCTCTTTGGCGACAAAAACTAATTTATAAAAAAAAAAAGTTGTATTAAGGGGTTACGCCACCCTGACCGCGTGGAAACGGGACGGTTTTTCAGGAATTTCTTATGACTAAACTAGTTGAGATAGGATTTTTCCACTTTTATTTATATTCAATAAAACTAATGAGCTTTATTAATTCTAAAAAAAAACTTGTTTTCAATTCAAAATGGCGGAGATATGAACATCGGCGATGATCGGTTTTTCCAGAGTGCTCCTTGATGGTGGGCATGATTCACGTGTCAATTTTCATCAGAAACAAGTAAACAAAATTTTTTTTTAAAAAGTGATAAATTTGGAACAGAGTGACGTAGCCGTTTTAGAAAAAAAAAAATTACGCAAATGAGAGCACTTCAAAAATTTACTCCATTTTTTTGGCGAAAAATTTTGTACTAAAAATTGCATAAAAAAATTTCTATCCATTGGATCGAAAAAATCCTACGTCACTCTGTGGAAAATCTATGTAAGAGGATGCGTTTAAATTTTCAAGTCAATCGGTTGAAAAGTTTTTGCGTTATCATGCCCACCGTCTTGAAAAAAGTGGTTTCGAGAAAAACGCAAAAGAAGAATAAGAAGTGTATTAGTGCCCTCCTGCCGCGCCGACTTCAAATGAACATAACTTCCATAATTATCAAGATATTGTCTTCGGGGATGTCTTAAAATACGCGTGAGAATATAGTCTTTTAAATTAAGTAAAAAACAAAAAATCGATTTTTTGAAAATTTCAGGGTGGCGTAACCCCTTAATATAAAAAGTTTATATAAATACTTACAGAATTGTTTACGAAGAAAGTGTTATCTCCCATGATGCTTCGCTTTCAAATGACGCTTGCTAATGACACTTTTTGGGGACACCGCGCTTTCAGGGTGAAAAGGGTTGAAAATCGGTTTAACGCCCAGTATTGGTAAATCAGGTTCAGAAATTTTGTGGACTTTATTGCTCAAAATCTGTGCGAGCGATTTAGATGGGAATGGTACCATTCGAATGGGCTAAAAATTTAATTTTTCGCGGTGTACCGTGCATAATGGCTCATCCTCTGTAAAAAAAGCTAGGGTGGGCATTCAAATTCCATAATGGCGGCTGCCGTGTCAGGCATCGCAGAAATATGTGATGCTGTTAATGTCCAGTATTGGTGAATAAGGTTCAGAAATTTTTGGGACTTGATTTCTTTAAATCTGTAAGAGCGATTTAAATGAATAAAATAAGCTTTTCAACGGTATAACGTGCAATGTGGCGCATCTTCTATGAAGGACTTAAAAAGTCTAACAGAGGCCATATAGTATTTTTAAACTAGTTCAATGAACTTTTTTGTGGACTGGTTCCGGTTTATAAGTTGGCGCTCCTCTTATCAGTCAAATTATATGGGGAACTAAATTTCGATTTTCTCAAAATCTGTGGAAGCGATTTGTATGATTTCTTCTCCATACATACTTGGAAAGGTTCTACATCGACTCCACTACCGTGCATTCTCTGAGAGCATCACAATTTTAAAAACAAATAAATTGTTTTTTTGTTTGGAGTAATTTTTATAAGGGCTGTTAGCCGGGTCCACTTTTATTCAATTTGCTCCAAAACGTAACAAGCGATTTTAATGAAATTTTCAGAGCATATTCTCAAAATAATAAGCTGGTGCATTGTGCTTCATGGGGCATCCTCTTGTTTCTGAAAAAATGGCCCTCTCAAAACAGTACGGGGCAATTTTTAAACCCAATTTTAAGCTTTTTAAAGAGTGTGGAACCCGATCAAAGTACGAAAATACAATAGTTTATTTAATTCTTTGAAATTCTAATGTTTATTTGATTAAATTTAGTCGCTAAATACTGAAATAATTGATAAACAAAAAGTTCGTTGCGGTGTTCCAATTCCACCTATCCATTTCGACGCTAATTTGACGGACATTTAAGAATGAAATACATTTAAAACTTTATACCAAAAAATTAAAAAAAATACCAACTTGTCAATAATTTTCTATTTTTTTGGTCACACCAGGCCATAATTCTCCATTGCTTACGGAAATTTCTTTACTTAATATATTTTTAATAGTTCAATATTGTTTTTTTTTAAACATTTATATTAATTGATTAATTACAGTAGACTATGCACTCGATATGAGCAGGGATAGTGAAGTTGCATTAATAACGTCTAACAAAGAGGGTGTCGACCCAACTGGTAGTGATAAACCAGTGCTGAGTTGTGTTGATGATTTGGTTCTTTTACAATCCGAAGCAAGGTTTAAACATTTTCATCTTCATGAAAAACCGCAAAATATGTCAGGTGATCAGAAATTGTTGCTGAAAGGTCAATCTTCTCAGTATGTTAAATTAAATGTCGGTGGTAGTTTGTACTATACAACTGTTGGTACATTGACTAAACATAATGATACAATGCTTAGCGCAATGTTTAGCGGTCGTATGGAAGTATTAACTGATTCAGAAGGTACGTATGTGTCCAAAGAAATAAGTTAACTTAAAATATCACAAAGTTTTTTTTTAGGTTGGATTTTAATCGATCGTTGCGGGAATCATTTCGGAATTATTCTTAACTTTTTACGTGACAGTTCTGTACCACTACCCGAAACCAACAAGGAAATAGCCGAATTACATGCTGAAGCAAAATATTATTGCATTACAGAATTGGCTTTGTCCTGCGAAAGGGCCTTGTATGCACACCAAGAACCAAAGCCAATTTGTCGTATTCCTTTGATAACTTCACAAAAAGAGGAGCAGCTTTTAATAAGTGGGTCTTCGAAACCAGCAGTTATTCTGGTGGTACAGCGTCAAAACAATAAATATTCATACACAAGTACATCAGATGACAACTTACTTAAAAATATCGAGCTTTTTGATAAGCTATCACTGCGGTTTAACGAACGCATTTTGTTTATCAAAGACGTTATTGGTCCAAGCGAAATATGTTGCTGGTCCTTTTACGGTCATGCTAAGAAAGTTGCTGAAGTGTGTTGTACTTCGATAGTGTATGCTACTGATCGAAAGCATACAAAGGTTGAGTTTCCCGAGGCACGTATTTACGAAGAGACACTCCAAGTTTTACTCTATGAAAATAGAAATGCTCCTGACCAAGAACTTATGCAGGCCACATCTTCAGTTCGAGTGGGTAGCGTCGGTGGCACAAGCCTGCAGCAATACACTAGTGACGAAGAAGAAGAACGAACTGGTCTGTCTCGGTTACGAATTAACAAGCGAAACAACCCAGCTTAACTTTTTGTACACGCATCTGGTTATAATTGATCGCGTTGCAAAATTATAGTATCATTGTATAGTTTATAAAATGATAAATCTAAAAAAAATTTGTTCAGTATAATATATAATGTACTCAATATCGATTTTGTGTGCTTTTTACTTCAAAAATTTTAGATCGAGATGATTTTCTGGCGCAGAACTTAGGGTCTGTTGACTTCGAAAACTTGTGTATAGAAACGTGGCAGAGACGCAGATTTAAAGGGTCTGTTTACTACGCAAACAAACGCACTAAAAATGTGTGTCTGCGTGCCGACCACTGATTTAAGGTAATGGGGACTATTGAACAGCCTGAATGCAAATCCAAAGGCTATTAGGAACGGAAACACAATTGGGTTCTCAACAACTTCGTCCAATTCTATGATTTCAAATTTTGACACAGGCGTTGCATCCATAGCCCAAAATATAAAAAAAACATTAAGTCATAGTTCCTAATTTCGCATTGGCAAACCAGGTTTGCCCGGAATTCTAAGAGAACTTTCCAAAAATAGAATAAAATGTGTAAATACGTGTGTTCAATTTCACAGTAGGGAAATGAGTTGCTCTTTAAAAGGACAAACGTACTCGAAATATCTGATTTTAGTTATTAAAATGGATTTTAAAATTGAAGGTATTTACGTTTGTTTGTAGGGGGGCGATGCTGCCGCCAAAGATTTCAGTAAAGATGAAAATGTTGAATTGAAAAGTCGGGGGCGTCTTTCAGTAGGTATTACTCAGTAGGAGATTACTGAACTTAACTTAAAAAGCCTAAACGCTAAACATTCTCCCCCCCTTGCAATCGCTCTGGTTGCAACAGATCCCTCGTCACTGCAGCTAGTGGGCGTACACGGGTCGATGAAGGCCCCCGTGTCGAAGATCCGGGTCCCGGTGTTGACGCTGTTCCGGTTCAGCAGCGACGATAGGGTGGGCGCAGCGACCGCGTCCTGCGAGGGCCCTCGAGGAGAGGCGGAAAATTGCCTAGGCGCGGATGATGCGGGCGGACGAGCGGTGGAGGGCACCCGATGGGTGGCGGACGAATGCAGTGGAGCAATTGACGGCTGCCGGCCAGTGGCGGAAGAATGCCGAAGAGTTATCGAAGAGTGCCGGGAAGTCGGCGGCCGCGGATCGGTTTGGGAATTCCGGAAAATGGCGGACGCAGGGCGAGAAGCACCCGAACCGCGCCGGGAGTTGGCGGATGACGGCCGACGAGAGAGCGAGAGAGCGAGACACCCCGTGTACTGTCTCCCGCGGGCGGTGACCGGTGCTCCTTGGTCACGGGGTGCAGCAGCGTGTGGTGATCCTGACCACACGTCTTACAGCCGTCTCCACGCCGACAGGATCCGTCGGAATGCTCGTGGGCTAGGCAGCTCGAGCAATAGCGGTTCGCGAGAACCGCTCGGAGCCGCTCCTCGGCACTAAGGCGTAGGAAGCGCCGACACTTCTTCAATGGATGGATCCCATTGCAGACTCGGCATCGGTAGGATTGTGTACCTCGAGTACATCTGCTCTCCAGTGACTGGGCGTGGCGATATCGTGCTGAATATGATCTTGGAATCCAGAATTTGGCCCGGATGAGACGGATCATCAGCTGATTGCCACCGTGCAGCGTGATGCGATGCGTAAATTAAAGAAGGACTTGAGACAGAATTGTGCTCGCAACCTGAATCCGATTCCGAACTGATCCGTGTGGGCACCTCTCCCTGATCCAGTGAGTCACCGAGGCTGCGGGCAACTCGTGCGGAAAAAACAGACACGCTGCGGGGGTTGACTGGAAATAATGGGCCGGTCAGCACCCATCCGAAAATGGTCTCCTGACCGAGAAGCGACCCGCAGATGTTAGCCATCGAATTACCGAGGAGAATGGACGTAAGAATGGCAGCTTCTATTAACACATCGACTTGGGAGCTCTCACAGAAGTTGGGGTCCGCCAGGGGAATGTCGGGCAGCCCCTTGAGACGATCCTGCGGAATCGGGTAGGATGGCAGATTTCCTGCCAACTGCGGAAGAGCGTAGGCCGCAGTAGCGGCTCTAATTGTAGCCCGGGTCTAGACGGCGACCGAATGGAGAAATGGCACAATTTCGTAGACTGCGCGGAAATGGTCTGATTAAGGCCGGAAACTTGGGCTTGAATCGTTTTGAAAGAAGGCTTGACGAGGTTGAACAGTCGTTCCGTTATGAAGGTCGCTTCGGACCCTGAGTCTATTAGTGCTCGTGCCTGGACGGTGCACCCCAAATGGCACACGTTGATAAGGGCCGTGCCCAGTAGGACTGCTCCTGACCCGGAAGCGAAACACACCTGCACATTCGACTGATCCTCTGAGCCGTTTGTCCTCTGGCGTATGTGCGGACTTGGAGCGGTAGGCGGCGTAGGCGGACTTGGAGTGGTGGCGAACGGATTGCCGCGGTGCAGGAGGGTGTGGTGTCGGCTGTGGCATGTGAAGCAGGTATGGTCGCTCGTGCAGTCTCGCTGCTGGTGCCGTCGGGCAAAACAGTTTAAACATAACTGCTTCCTCCTTATGTAGTCAGAGCGCCCATTTACGTCCATTTCCAGGAACCGCGGACATAAGCGAATGGGGTGGTCTCCCTCGAACATAGATCGCAACCCTTGGGGCCCGGAACCACTCGAGTCTCGTATGAATTGAGCCTTCGAGCTGGGGCAGTAGGAGTTCCCGACCTTGGCGGAAGTTACCCGGAGCCACTAGGCCTGACGTCGTCGATTGCTTCCAGAGTGCGATGGCGCTCTGTCAGGAAGTTGTCTAATTCCTTCCATGTTGGAATTTCGGCCTTATTATGGACGGATTGCTCCCACATGGAAAGTGTGACTTTGGGGAGCTTTGACGAAATCATAAACACCAAGAGGCAGTCCCAAGCCTCAACATTAATGGCGGACATTGCTAGGGCTGTCAGACAACTCTGAATGGTGGCTTGGAGCTCCTTCAGCGCGACCCCGGACTCTTGAGAAATAGCCTGGATGTTGAAAAGCATTTTCAACTGGCTTTTGACCAATAGCCGCCGGTTCTCAAAGCGGTCTGTGAGGCTTTGCCAAGCGGCGACAAACCCCCTCATGGGTAAGCGGAGCCTTGGAAACAATGGCGTGGGCGTCACCACTTGTTTTGGGCAACAAGTGGAACAACCTCTCTACCGGGGTGAGCCGCGAGTTTTGGATGTAAATGGCCGTAAACAAGTCTCGGAAGGTGGGCCACCGAAGATAATCACCCGCGAAGACCTCGGTATCCACCGGAGGTAAACGGCAGCGTGTAGACGCGGGCGTGTGTACATTGACGGAAGCCGGAGTGGTATGGGAAGGCAATTTTCTCCCGAAGCTAGGCAATACATCTCGAATAGACGGAGTAACAGAAGCTGTACTTCGATTCCAGCACTGTCGAGATGGCCGCATTGTCGTCGGACTCGGCTAGCAAAACGGAGCAGCTCTCATAGCTTTTCTCCACCTTCTCCCACAGTGCCCGAATTTGGTCCCGATGGACTTTGCACATGTATTGGGAGCCTATTTCCGTTTCTGGGGCGCCCGGAGTATTTATGTTGGCCTCAAATTGGCTAACTCGATGTGTTGTGGCGATGAATTTCTTCAGCGCCACGTCGACCGCACCTTGAGCCATTTTTGCGATGGAACGAGTCTGCCTCTGTAAAGGACCGGGGATTGTACTGACGGATTCGTCACTCTTTGCCCTTGGAATGGCACTGTACGCCTTAGGCTTTAAAAGAGGCGTCCGCGCAGAAGCGGATTGAGATCTGTCCAAACGGATGGTTGGGATCGGACGTGGCTTTTGGTCGTCTTCCGTGGGCATTCTCAGACACCAATTCGCTGGTCAGCGCTTGTCGACTGACGCGCGCAATAGGTGGCCGCGTACGAGGCGGTAGCCGGTCACACTAACGTGATGAGACCGGTGAGATCTCGGACGAAATGCGATTACAAGGCCAAGTGGGAATTAGTAGCGCCGATGTCGAGAGGAATGTCGGATGCGGCACAATTCGGATGTGGGAGAAACTTGAGGAAGCCAAAAAAACCAGGTGGGCCAAGGTTTGTTGCGATTCTAGGCGGATGTTGCCAGATGCGGAGTAGAAGCAGCGTTAGGAAAACTGACGGAACTGAAAGTGACAAGGACCGGAAAATTCGTGCTCGTTCGAAAAATAATTGATGACTGTCTATATATGAATATTTCGACCAGTATGGCTCGATACGTAAAATGTTTATATTCCTAACTATTTTCGAATTTGCAAAGCTGGAAAGGTGGACTTGACCTTGGCTTGGATTTAACACAGAGAGAAAAAAAAAATGATTAATTTTTGCCTAATTTTCGGATTTAATTATTATGGAGACAGACGGGTGGGGTTGAAAATCTCAAGTTTTAATCAATTGAGGTTTATTATCCCGAAGCTGGAATGATGGAATTGAAACCGCGGCTCGATTCTAACAGAAAGCAGATCGACAAATAAATTATTTAATTATAATTTTTTCGATAATTAAATGTTCGACTTTAATTATTGAGCGGCCGGAAAGGTGAATTAAAAAAACCTGGCCCTTTTGCTCGGACGTAAAATACGAATTAAATAAATTTTAGTGGTTATAATTCTAAATGTATAAATTTATAATTTTTTTTTGTTTTAATTTATTTCGTAATATATTTCCTGAAATTGGAGGCAGAAAAAGAGAAAGCGCATGCACAAGTAGGGCAAGGGCATGTGGGGCATATGATGGCACAGTGGAACGTCGATAAGTGGACTGTATATGTTAAATTTTATTGGTTATATATTTCCTGAAATTGGAGGCAGAAAATATTTGGAGATATATGGACATGCATGCAGGTACGGATATACGTAAGGGCATGTGGGCATATGTTGGCACAGTGGAGCGTCGATAAGTGGACTGTATAACTGGGGGAACAGAGAAGTTATGTGGTGAAAAAAATGACACTGATTGGGGAAGAAAAGAAACAAATATTACGACAGCGGCGTACTGTTCGGTGAATTTGGAAATTTCCGGAACTAATTCACACCGGCTGGCCAATATAAATTATGCCTTCTTTTTGTCACCACACAATTTCACTGTTCACTTGCGAATTTTTCGCGGATTATTTGCACAAAAACAAAATATGTATGTGTGTATGGATGCTCATATGCCTCGGCCGTTGGCAAGCGAATGGATAACGGAGAGGCCGAAAACGGCGAGGAATATGGGCAGCACACAAACGGAGACGAATCGAAACATTTTCAGAATTTGCAGACGAAGAGTAGAAAATCTCAAACTACCGTTGTGTCGGAAAACTCGGACTTGGAGTTGACACGGAGGGAAAAACAATCTTGCAGCAGTGTGAACGAAATTTAATGTTCGGATCACTGCTGAAGACCGGCAGAGAGACGGAGACGGAAAAATGTACTTATCTGTTGGAGGAACAATGCTGAGAACTGCTGGTAGAATATATCCAAATATTGAAAATATCCAGAATATCCGGCTCGAAGGACCAATGTTTGTAGGGGAGCGATGCTGCCGCCAAAGATTCCAGTAAAGATGAAAATGTTGGATTGAAAAGTCGGGGGCGTCTTTCAGTAGGTATAACGCGGTCAGCTTTATTGCGCTGCTTACAAGAGATTACTGAACTTAACTTAGAAAGCCTAAACGCTAAACGTAAATATAAACCAGAGCGGACGATCGACGACGGCCGACGAGAGAGGAAGAATGCATAGAGGGGCGAGCGCGGATACGCTCTTCAGCACGGATGAGCGTTTAAGCGCGGGTGCGCTCTTAAGTTCAGCTGAGCGGCACAACGGCCCCTCACCTAAACAACGTTAATAAGTTCTACTGAGGTTAATTTTATTTATTTATTATTTGTTTTTGTGTATTGTGAACGTAATTTTGCCTGTTTAAGTAGATTTTAAGATATGGCCCCTGGAGAGAACAAGGGCTCTCCAACAAAGAAATTAAGAAATGCCTGCGTCAACATACTCGGATATACTCAGTCACGCATATTGACAAATAAGGATTTAATGAATATAATTCTATTAGGTTTGGACCCCTTTATAACCGGTTATAGAAAACTGCCAATGAGAGATATATCCAAATTTTTATCTTCAAAGTTTGATTTTTTAAAAGAAATTTATTAAACTTTTGCATCAAAATTTTAATTCATTTAAACACTACTTTTAATAATTTAAATAAATGGTTTATTCTTTTATACGATTGTGTAGCACTTGCCATAGCAGAAAGCGACACCTATGCGCCGCATTAGACAGGAAGGTGCGCCATCTGTGGGAGATAATGGGTTATATAGAATAAGGAGGCGCCTGGATTAATTAAATCCAGGAGTTCGCCATTTGTGGACTCCAGGAGGCGGCCGCCTTAAATCCCGCGTCGGTCTGGCTAGAGAGATTTGGGGAGAGCATTCCCTAACCAGCCTTACATAAGAGCAGACGGTTATATCAACTAGTGGAAGACAAAAGAAAAAAAACCCAATCTTGGCAAGTCTTTTGTTTGTTGGATTCGAGATTCGAGTCCTAGTGTCAGCGAGTTCGCTTGTGAGACAAACGAGCGAACGGACGAGAGGGAAGATTGGTGTTTAGTTCATCGCGACGAGGGGCTCCGAGCGGGAGTAAACCGGCGGTTGCACCGACAAGGCCATCGAAGACGAGGGGAATTGGTCCATATATTTTTTTTTGTGTTGTTCACTGATTGTTGGTGGAAAATTCTATTAACAATGGTGCGTCAGAAGTTATAAGTATTTGACCACCAAGTTCTTCCCCAGTCCAATAAAGTGAGGTATATTCTTAGCCCCTCCAGCAAAAGATAAGAAAATGTGCCCTAATTGTTTTAGTCCCCGACACCACAGCGAAAATTGTTAAACTAGCAATGAATAAATTTATTTAAAACATATATTTATTTAAATAATAATATTAATAATACTTTTAAGTTCTGTGGAAAAAAAAGAGAAAAAATTTTGGTTGATGCTAAACTTTTGGTAGATAATTTTTAAACATTATGTAAACATTTAAAAACATGCCTTATTAAATTTTATGTAAAATAAGTAGGTTTATAAAGAAAATTTTTTTGTGAAGTGTCCCCCACTTCCCCTTTCATCACCGACGAAAGCGCTTTCGACGAGGGATGCTAAAGAGTTGCCTCTTCTTTTATCGTGAGTAAACCTATTGAATGTATTATTTTTTTAGGTCATGATCTCCCGGAAACAAAAACCGTATATACATATGTATTCAATCAGAAGACCAAAATTTAGTTTTTCCCTTTTTTCCTAAAATTTTGTGTTGTTTTAATTCTTTAATGTTAATTCGCCCTAAATGTCTTTTTAATTTTAATTTAATTTTCTGAGTTAGTTCGGTAAATAGGTGTAAGTTTCAAATTTATATTATACGTCGTCATTTGAGTTATGCGTTCTAGGTTAGTTTGTGAGATGTTCATTATTAGTCTAGTCCAATAAATAATTATAATGTTCTAAATTCGGTATTTTAAGCCGCAGCGGCAGTTTAGAGATGTAGGAGAAACCAAAAGACAAAGGGGTCACTCGCATGGAGCGGGGCTGAGTGACCTAAGATAGGGTGGGCAAATTTGAGTCGCCCCCATAACACCTGGGTGACTCCGGGTTAGCAGAGGTAGGATAGCAGCTCTCTAGCCATAGGGGATTTCGGGGGTCATTATGACTCGTCGCGAGCACGCAAATTTAAAATCTAGATCCATACATGTGGAGGGCACCGCTGGGAACTGGCAAATAACACCCCCCTTGCCGACGAGCCGAAGCCGGATGTCATAGCGTGCGTTGGCTCCCAGCCGTAACACTAGCCTTTCCCCATAAATGGTTACCACCGTAGCAATCGTTACAATTATAATCATTTAGTAAATCTGATTAAGGATCTTATTTTTGGCGCCCAACTTTAAGGCCACAATTTCGTTGTGACCCAAGCTCCCCGCTCCCTTGTTTCAAATAGAAGGATCAAAAGCCAGGTGGTGGGCTATGTAATCAGCCATAGCCACGGTTGCCGCCAGTGGTGATCAAAACAGATAATTGCCTTCAACAGTAGAGGTCAGTCGCATAGGACCACAGATCAATAAATCTGGATGATTGTTATCTGTCCACGGAAGACCTTAACTTAGGAGGTAGAAACTATATTCACCATAAAAATCCAGAAAAATACACCGAGCTGGACTTATTCAAACGCATAGGAAATGCAAGCGTAAATTTTCCATGGAAAAGACGCTTGACCACGGTTGATTAAGGCAGTTGGGGAGTTATATTTTCATCCTTAGAGAGCATTTTCGCTACATTCGCAGAGTATGCAGCGCCGGTCATTGTTCAGAAAAGAGCACTGCAGATCGCGATTGTCATATTAGCGAATATGCTCAGCTGCGAACATAGGGAGGTGCTAACCGCAGGAATGCAGAAAGATGGGCCTATGCTAATGAGGCAATTATTACATTTCCCTCGTTTGTCTGACCGCTGTTTGACACTTGTTGTCGTATGATCGCAAAATTGCGATAAGCAGCAGTTCAATTTTTTTTGTTATTTTTCATATTCCTTTTCCTCAGCCTAATCTCGACAAAAAAAATAATAATCTTGGGTTTCGCCTATATCACTTAAATCTTGCTTGCTTGCTGGCACTATTTAATAATATACATATAAAGAAAAATTTTGGTGATCTTGGAACAAATTGCATATTTGTTTTGTATTTTTCATATTTTTGCATATCTGCCATATTTATACTTTTCCATAGTACAAGTGGTTTAAGTCACTTTATAGAATTATTTAAATATTTTTTATATAATACATATTTTTTATTTAGTTATTAGTTTAAAGCAGTGGTGGGCAAACTCTCATTTTACATAGCACGCGAGTATAGGGTAGGAAATTCTGCCGCAGCGCTGCCGGCACACTGACAGTGTGAGCATTCTCAATTTTTTTTAGAAGCTCTCTCATTTGCTCTCATTTTTATTCATTTGACAGCCCAAACTAAAAATCAAAATTTTTCCACTGAGATAAATTTTTTCAGAAATTGGGTTGGAAAAAGTTTTCTTCATGGAGAATATATTTAGGGAAGCGTAGTTTTTCATTTGCTTAAGAAATGTTGCTAGCAAAGCTTTTTTTTCAATAAAATACTCAATTTTAGTGCCCATTCCAACTTTTGAATTAACGAAAATTGAAATAAAAAAATACGTTTTTTTCGCTCAGTGAATTTTCTGCTCTTATTGTTTTTCTCTGCTACGCACACACTCAAATTTTAAACATGTGTTAGTTTTGCCCACCACTGGTTTAAAGTATTAGAGTTTTAGGTAACGCACGTAAAGTAAACGAGTTGTAGCCAGACAAGGGGAGCACAACAGGAAGTACGGATACCAAGGGAAAAGAGTTCAACGACCTCAAAGCGATAAGCTTTGCATGTAAGGTGTAATACTAAGCTTGTGAGAAGGAAGAAGAAATAGGGAAGAATTTACATAACCCGAGGTCATTGACTCTGGTGCTGTGATAATTAGTCACACACACTTGTTGGTGTTAATATTTATATTTATTATTTTTGGCAAATACTTATCTATCTTAATTTGATTATATATTATTTATTTTAGTTATTTTATTTCTCTAGTGTTATTGATTTTATACAGTTAAGTTTTAATAGTTTCTGTTTGGTGTCAAGAGTGGTTCGAAATTTATCTTAAGCGTTTGTCAAAGTAGTATAAGTTGTCCGAATGAGTGTTGTCCAAATGGATTCATCAATAATAGAAAGAGAGGGGCCAAGTACCTCGAAATGTGTCCTGTGCGACAAGTCCCTGACAAGCGCACCATTAGCCAAAGCTAATTGTCGGCATGAGTTTCACAAAACTTGTCTCCAGGCTCATGCCAAATCTAAGGGTTCGTGCCCTAAATGCAAATCGGCAAAGGAATCTGCACTACCTCAAAGCACACAGCCTGTAGCTCCGGAGCCAGCAACAAACATTGCTCAGACCATTGAAACCGTAGTCTCCCAGCAGTTACGAGGGTTGCAAAATGAATTGCTCACGCAGTTAGCGGATCAGATGCGCCAATTGATTGAGATGAATGTCGCGGCGCACCTACAGCATAATCGGCCAACCGAGTTTGGCCAGAACTCAGAAACTAGATCCGTGTCGTTCCGCCAACCAGATGAAGGGCCAACTGTGAGTCGACCAATGTCTGCTTTTTCAAACTCCGACTTAGCGAGTCGTCCAGATAAAGTTGGACATATAATTACTAGTTGAAAGCTGCGCTTTAATGGATGCCCAGAGGGGTTATCTGTTAATAATTTTATTTATCGAGTGGAGGCCCTAACGCATCAGACATTGGAGGGTAATTTTTCGGTACTGTGCAGCAATGCCAGTTTATTGTTCGACGGGAAAGCCCGCGAGTTCTACTGGCGTTTCCATAGGCCAGCTGATCATTTGAGATGGGATGAGCTGACGAAAGCATTGAGGAAACAATTTCGTGATACCCGGACCGATGTAGATCTGAGGGAAGCAATCCGAGACAGAAAGCAAAAGGACAGGGAAAATTTTGATGCGTTCTTCGACGGGATAGTCCAACTGACTGACTGTTTAGAGACTTCTATGACGGAAAAAGAACTTATCGAAATCCTACGGAGGAACTTGCGTCCCGAAATTAGGCATGAGCTGCTGAACATTTCCATCGACTCCGTGCAGAGATTGCGGGATGTGTGTAGGCGAAGAGAGAGTTTCCTAGAAGATGTCAAGAGAAGCTACGGTTATCAAAAACCGGCTCCCTTCCGGAAACACGTTTCCGAGTTAGTGGAGGAGATGGCTCCAGATGAGGCGACTGAGTTCTCGGATTCAGAGGCGGTAAATGAGGTAGATGCTCTAGCGTTAGTAGGTTGGAACTGCAGAAAGGAAGGGCACCGCTACCACGACTGCGAGGCTAAACGCAAGATATTTTGCTATGGGTGTGGCACTCCAAACACTTATAAACCTTCTTGTAATAAGTGTCAAAAAAACGGGAAGGTGAACACACGACAAAATACGCAGTCGTGTGTTCCACGTTGAAGCGGCGAAAACTCAGAGAAGCATAGAATCTAGTGTCCAATCTGTCCGAGTCCGTAGTTCCGAATGTAACGAACTTATTTCTGTGCTTCCGCACGCCACAGTATGCCGCGACTAGCTCACAGAGATTTGCGGATCCGTTCCACCGAATTTATAATTCGACGTGATTGCCCTAGCCCAGAAATAACACAATAGCTTTACTTTTAGTTCCGTCTCTTTATTGATTGACCCTTCGGTTACACTGATGTCTCATTCGGGTTCCCGGGAATGGGCCTCACTCCGGATGCTCGTGATCCTTGATTCCTCCGCCGCCCGGGTGGTCCGCTCCGTTGTTGTTGTCGCCTTGTGGCCGGGGGTTCCTCCTTGATTATCTGTCGTCGCCTTCCACCTCTCTGACTTGGTTCGGTCTGGGTTTTTGACAGTGCCCTGACTGGCCTCCCTTAAATTGCCGGGAATACCGCGCCTACGCGCCGTACCACCGGTTAGGGAGTTGGCGGGCTGTGTCCTCAGCTACGCCAGGGAAACGCCGTGATTTTCGCACCGGCGAGCCTGAATCGGGAGTTGGCTACTAACTGTCGCCTCCGCTACGCCAGGGAAACGACGTGATTTTCGCACCGGCGAGCCTGAATCGGGAGTTGGCTACTAACAGTCGCCTCCGCTACGCCAGGGAAACGCCGTGATTTTCGCACCGGCGAGCCTGAATCGGGAGTTGGCTACTAACTGTCGCCTCCGCTACGCCAGGGAAACGCCGTGATTTTCGCACCGGCGAGCCTGAATCGGGAGTTGGCTACTAACGGTCGCCTCCGCTACGCCAGGGAAACGCCGTGATTTTCGCACCGGCGAGCCTGAATCGGGAGTTGCCGAAGTCCTGTCAGTCCCGACGAGGTCGGAAGTCGCCCGTCCCGGACCGTGAGTCGTGCTTCTCTTTCTGGCCGGGTGACCACCCGCGTACGCGTCAATGGCCCCGGACCAAGAGTTGCTCGGTGGGTGATCGGTGTCTCCCCCGATCGCTTTCCTGAACGGGCGCGAGTTCCCGAGTCGGCCTATCCGTGCCTTGCAGAACTACGCCTGTTGGTTGCGAGTTGGGAAACCCTCCTCGTTTCCTTGAAAGGCTTGCCTACTCTGACTGTGAATGGCCCAAACTCGACTCTGATGCCCTCCAACTGTCGAGGAAACCGTCCGACCACGATCCTCTCCTGTTTCGTCTTTCGCGTCTTTGGAGCAAACCGGGCTTGGGCTCCTGAGTGGGCCTGTCCTTGCCGTGGCAGGACCACGCCTGTTGGTTGTGAGTCGGGAGTCCCTCCTCACTTCCTTGCAAGGCTTGCCTGCCGGAGCCAGGAACTAGTCCAACTCGTCACCTGTCGCCTCGGTTTTTCCCACAGACCTGTCCCGGAGCCTTCCGTGTCTTGTCTTGTTCGTGTCCTTACGCTTGGTTGTTGGACTCTCCAAAGGCGGTCCTTCAAATTATTTCAAATTATTTCAAAACTCAAGCAAACCCGAATCCTTTTTAGAAACGCTCTAACACTTGAATGGGGGACTCTCCATAGGCGGTCCTCCAACTCAACGCTACAAGCTTCCTAAAAAGACTCGTCTCGAGCTGCTCCAGAGGGCCTCCTTATATACGGATCGGGGCGCCCGTTAATCCTCCTGGCTCCAACGATCCCGCCACTTTCCCGTTGACGGTCTGCCGTTACTCCTGTTTTCCGTCTCATGCCACTTTCCCGTTGGCCGGTGGCCGTCCGTGCGGCCGTTGCCCCCTTTCTCTCGGCCGCTGACCCCTGTTGTTGCTATGCGATGTGCCCTGTTGCTTCTTTCTCCTTTGCTGCTACTAGTCCCCTCGCACCGTCGGAGCGCAGCTGCGCGGTGTGCTCAGTTCCTCGCCGTGGCCTCGGGAACCGCTACGTTCCACGTTGACTCCGTCTTCCCACTCGCCGATGAAACTCTGCCCTTCCCGGCGCCCGTTGTCGCTCCGGGAACCGTTACGTTCCACGTTGATTCCGCCTTCCCACTGGGTGGCAAAACCTTGTATTTCCAACTTGTCTGCTGCTGCTCCGGGAACCGTTACGTTCCACGTCGATTCCGTCTTCCCACTGGGTGACGAAACCTTGTCTTTCCAATTTGTCTGCTGCTGCTCCAGGAACCGTTACGTTCCACGTCGATTCCGTCTTCCCACTGGGTGCCGAAATCTTGTCTTCCCATTTGTCTGCTGCTGCTGCGGGAACCGTTACGTTCCACGTCGATTCCGTCTTCCCACTGGGTGCCGAAATCTTGTCTTCCCATTTGTCTGCTGCTGCTGCGGGAACCGTTACGTTCCACGTCGATTCCGTCCTCCCACCGGGTGCCGAACCCTTCCTCCCCGCTCGCATTGGTCCTTGGCCTACCTTCTGCGGCCCCTTCCTGATTGGTGATGCTCATGCCCTGTCGCCGCTGGTTATCTGTCTTAGCGTGTGAGGAGACTAATTCTCTGGTGTAACGAACTTATTTCTGTGCTTCCGCTCGCCACAGTATGCCGCGACTAGCTCACAGAGATTTGCGGATCCGAACTACGGACTCGGACAGATTGGACACTAGATTCAATGCTTCTCTGAGTTTTCGCCGCTTCAACGTGGAACACACGACTGCGTATTTTGTCGTGTGTTCACCTTCCCGTTTTTTTGACACTTATTACAAGAAGGTTTATAAGTGTTTGGAGTGCCACACCCATAGCAAAATATCTTGCGTTTAGCCTCGCAGTCGTGGTAGCGGTGCCCTTCCTTTCTGCAGTTCCAACCTACTAACGCTAGAGCATCTACCTCATTTACCGCCTCTGAATCCGAGAACTCAGTCGCCTCATCTGGAGCCATCTCCTCCACTAACTCGATAACGTGTTTCCGGAAGGGAGCCGGTTTTTGATAACCGTAGCTTCTCTTGACATCTTCTAGGAAACTCTCTCTTCGCCTACACACATCCCGCAATCTCTGCACGGAGTCGATGGAAATGTTCAGCAGCTCATGCCTAATTTCGGGACGCAAGTTCCTCCGTAGGATTTCGATAAGTTCTTTTTCCGTCATAGAAGTCTCTAAACAGTCAGTCAGTTGGACTATTCCGTCGAAGAACGCATCAAAATTTTCCCTGTCCTTTTGCTTTCTGTCTCGGATTGCTTCCCTCAGATCTACATCGGTCCGGGTATCACGAAATTGTTTCCTCAATGCTTTCGTCAGCTCATCCCATCTCAAATGATCAGCTGTCCTATGGAAACGCCAGTAGAACTCGCGGGCTTTCCCGTCGAACAATAAACCGCGTTAGGGCCTCCACTCGATAAAGAAAATTATTAACAGATAACCCCTCTGGGCATCCATTAAAGCTCAGCTTTCAACTAGTAATTATATGTCCAACTTTATCTGGACGACTCGCTAAGTCGGAGTTTGAAAAAGCAGACATTGGTCGACTCACAGTTGGCCCTTCATCTGGTTGGCGGAACGACACGGATCTAGTTTCTGAGTTCTGGCCAAACTCGGTTGGCCGATTATGCTGTAGGTGCGCCGCGACATTCATCTCAATCAATTGGCGCATCTGATCCGCTAACTGCGTGAGCAATTCATTTTGCAACCCTCGTAACTGCTGGGAGACTACGGTTTCAATGGTCTGAGCAATGTTTGTTGCTGGCTCCGGAGCTACAGGCTGTGTGCTTTGAGGTAGTGCAGATTCCTTTGCCGATTTGCATTTAGGGCACGAACCCTTAGATTTGGCATGAGCCTGGAGACAAGTTTTGTGAAACTCATGCCGACAATTAGCTTTGGCTAATGGTGCGCTTGTCAGGGACTTGTCGCACAGGACACATTTCGAGGTACTTGGCCCCTCTCTTTCTATTATTGATGAATCCATTTGGACAACACTCATTCGGACAACTTATACTACTTTGACAAACGCTTAAGATAAATTTCGAACCACTCTTGACACCAAACAGAAACTATTAAAACTTAACTGTATAAAATCAATAACACTAGAGAAATAAAATAACTAAAATAAATAATATATAATCAAATTAAGATAGATAAGTATTTGCCAAAAATAATAAATATAAATATTAACACCAACAAGTGTGTGTGACTAATTATCACAGCACCAGAGTCAATGACCTCGGGTTATGTAAATTCTTCCCTATTTCTTCTTCCTTCTCACAAGCTTAGTATTACACCTTACATGCAAAGCTTATCGCTTTGAGGTCGTTGAACTCTTTTCCCTTGGTATCCGTACTTCCTGTTGTGCTCCCCTTGTCTGGCTACAACTTGTTACTTTACGTGCGTTACCTAAAACTCTAATACTTTAAACTAATAACTAAATAAAAAATATGTATTATATAAAAAATATTTAAATAATTCTATAAAGTGACTTAAACCACTTGTACTATGGAAACGTATAAATATGGCAGATATGCAAAAATATGAAAAATACAAAACAAATATGCAATTTTTTCCAAGATCACCAAAATTTTTCTTTATATGTATATTATTAAATAGTGCCAGCAAGCAAGCAAGATTTAAGTGATATAGGCGAAACCCAAGATTATTATTTTTTTTTTCGAGATTAGGCTGAGGAAAAGGAATATGAAAAATAACAAAAAAATTGAACTGCTGCTTATCGCAATTTTGCGATCATACGACAACAAGTGTCAAACAGCGGTCAGACAAACGAGGGAAATGTAATAATTGCCTCATTAGCATAGGCCCATCTTTCTGCATTCCTGCGGTTAGCACCTCCCTATGTTCGCAGCTGAGCATATTCGCTAATATGACAATCGCGATCTGCAGTGCTCTTTTCTGAACAATGACCGGCGCTGCATACTCTGCGAATGTAGCGAAAATGCTCTCTAAGGATGAAAATATAACTCCCCAACTGCCTTAATCAACCGTGGTCAAGCGTCTTTTCCATGGAAAATTTACGCTTGCATTTCCTATGCGTTTGAATAAGTCCAGCTCGGTGTATTTTTCTGGATTTTTATGGTGAATATAGTTTCTACCTCCTAAGTTAAGGTCTTCCGTGGACAGATAACAATCATCCAGATTTATTGATCTGTGGTCCTATGCGACTGACCTCTACTGTTGAAGGCAATTATCTGTTTTGATCACCACTGGCGGCAACCGTGGCTATGGCTGATTACATAGCCCACCACCTGGCTTTTGATCCTTCTATTTGAAACAAGGGAGCGGGGAGCTTGGGTCACAACGAAATTGTGGCCTTAAAGTTGGGCGCCAAAAATAAGATCCTTAATCAGATTTACTAAATGATTATAATTGTAACGATTGCTACGGTGGTAACCATTTATGGGGAAAGGCTAGTGTTACGGCTGGGAGCCAGCGCACGCTATGACATCCGGCTTCGGCTCGTCGGCAAGGGGGGTGTTATTTGCCAGTTCCCAGCGGTGCCCTCCACATGTATGGATCTAGATTTTAAATTTGCGTGCTCGCGACGAGTCATAATGACCCCCGAAATCCCCTATGGCTAGAGAGCTGCTATCCTACCTCTGCTAACCCGGAGTCACCCAGGTGTTATGGGGGCGACTCAAATTTGCCCACCCTATCTTAGGTCACTCAGCCCCGCTCCATGCGAGTGACCCCTTTGTCTTTTGGTTTCTCCTACATCTCTAAACTGCCGCTGCGGCTTAAAATACCGAATTTAGAACATTATAATTATTTATTGGACTAGACTAATAATGAACATCTCACAAACTAACCTAGAACGCATAACTCAAATGACGACGTATAATATAAATTTGAAACTTACACCTATTTACCGAACTAACTCAGAAAATTAAATTAAAATTAAAAAGACATTTAGGGCGAATTAACATTAAAGAATTAAAACAACACAAAATTTTAGGAAAAAAGGGAAAAACTAAATTTTGGTCTTCTGATTGAATACATATGTATATACGGTTTTTGTTTCCGGGAGATCATGACCTAAAAAAATAATACATTCAATAGGTTTACTCACGATAAAAGAAGAGGCAACTCTTTAGCATCCCTCGTCGAAAGCGCTTTCGTCGGTGATGAAAGGGGAAGTGGGGGACACTTCACAAGAAATTTTTCTTTATAAACCTACTTATTTTACATAAAATTTAATAAGGCATGTTTTTAAATGTTTACATAATGTTTAAAAATTATCTACCAAAAGTTTAGCATCAACCAAAATTTTTTTCTCTTTTTTTTCCACAGAACTTAAAAGTATTATTAATATTATTATTTAAATAAATATATGTTTTAAATAAATTTATTCATTGCTAGTTTAACAATTTTCGCTGTGGTGTCGGGGACTAAAACAATTAGGGCACATTTTCTTATCTTTTGCTTTATCTTTCGCTGTGGTGTCGGGGACTAAAACAATTAGGGCACATTTTCTTATCTTTTGCTGGTGGGGCTAAGAATATACCTCACTCTATTGGACTGGGGAAGAACTTGGTGGTCAAATACTTATAACTTCTGACGCACCATTGTTAATAGAATTTTCCACCAACAATCAGTGAACAACACAAAAAAAAATATATGGACCAATTCCCCTCGTCTTCGATGGCCTTGTCGGTGCAACCGCCGGTTTACTCCCGCTCGCGATGAACTAAACACCAATCTTCCCTCTCGTCCGTTCGCTCGTTTGTCTCACAAGCGAACTCGCTGACACTAGGACTCGAATCTCGAATCCAACAAACAAAAGACTTGCCAAGATTGGGTTTTTTTTCTTTTGTCTTCCACTAGTTGATATAACCGTCTGCTCTTATGTAATGCTGGTTAGGGAATGCTCTCCCCAAATCTCTCTAGCCAGACCGACGCGGGATTTAAGGCGGGCAGCCTCCTGGAGTCCACAAATGGCGAACTCCTGGATTTAATTAATCCAGGCGCCTCCTTATTCTATATAACTCATTATCTCCCACAGATGGCGCACCTTCCTGTCTAATGCGGCGCATAGGTGTCGCTTTCTGCTATGGCAAGTGCTACACAATCGTATAAAAGAATAAAACATTTATTTAAATTATTAAAAGTAGTGTTTAAATGAATTAAAATTTTGATGCAAAAGTTTAAAAAATTTCTTTTAAAAAATCAAACGTTGAAGATAAAAATTTGGATATATCTCTCATTGGCAGTTTTCTATGACCGGTTATAAAGGGGTCCAAACCTAATAGAATTATATTCATTAAATCCTTATTTGTCAATATGCGTGACTGATTATATCCGAGTATGTTGACGCAGGCATTTCTTAATTTCTTTGTTGGAGAGCCCTTGTTCTCTCCAGGGGCCATATCTTAAAATCTACTTAAACAGGCAAAATTACGTTCACAATACACAAAAACAAATAATAAATAAATAAAATTAACCTCAGTAGAACTTATTAACGTTGTTTAGGTGAGGGGTCGTTGTGCCGCTCAGCTGAACTTAAGAGCGCATCCGCGCTGAAAAGCGCACCCGCGCTTAAACGCTCATCCGTGCTGAAGAGCGCATCCGCGCTCGCCCCTCCATGCATTCTTCCTCTCTCGTCGGCCGTCGTCGATCGTCCGCTCTGGTTTTACGTTTAGCGTTTAGGCTTTCTAAGTTAAGTTCAGTAATCTCTTGTAAGCAGCGCAATAAAGCTGACCGCGTTATACCTACTGAAAGACGCCCCCGACTTTTCAATCCAACATTTTCGTCTTTACTGGAATCTTTGGCGGCAGCATCGCCCCCCTACAAACATTGGTCCTTCGAGCCGGATATTCTGGATATTTTCAATATTTGGATATATTCTACCAGCAGTTCTCAGCATTGTTCCTCCAACAGATAAGTACATTTTTCCCATATTCTGCCCATATTCCTCGCCGTTTTCGGCCTCTCCGTTATCCATTCGCTTGCCAACGGCCGAGGCATATGAGCATCCATACACACATACATATTTTGTTTTTGTGCAAATAATCCGCGAAAAATTCGCAAGTGAACAGTGAAATTGTGTGGTGACAAAAAGAAGGCATAATTTATATTGGCCAGCCGGTGTGAATTAGTTCCGGAAATTTCCAAATTCACCGAATAGTACGCCGCTGTCGTAATATTTGTTTCTTTTCTTCCCCAATCAGTGTCATTTTTTTCACCACATAACTTCTCTGTTCCCCCAGTTATACAGTCCACTTATCGACGCTCCACTGTGCCAACATATGCCCACATGCCCTTACGTATATCCGTACCTGCATGCATGTCCACATATCTCCAAATATTTTCTGCCTCCAATTTCAGGAAATATATAACCAATAAAATTTAACATATACAGTCCACTTATCGACGTTCCACTGTGCCATCATATGCCCCACATGCCCTTGCCCTACTTGCATGCGCGCCCTCCAATTTCAGGAAATATATTACGAAATAAATTAAAACAAAAAAAAATTAATTAATTATAAATTTATACATTTAGAATTATAACCACTAAAATTTATTTAATTCGTATTTTACGTCCGAGCAAAAGGGCCAGTTTTTTTAATTCACCTTTCCGGCCGCTCAATAATTAAAGTCGAACATTTAATTATCGAAAAATTATAATTAAATAATTTATTTGTCGATCTTTTGTTAGAATCGAGCCGCGGTTTCAATTCCATCATTCCAGCTTCGGGATAATAAACCTCAATTGATTAAAACTTGAGATTTTCAACCCCACCCGTCTGTCTCCATAATAATTAAATCCGAAAATTAGGCAAAAATTAATTATTTATTTTCTCTCTGTGTTAAATCCAAGCCAAGGTCAAGTCCACCTTTCCGGCTTCGCAAATTCGAAAATAGTTAGGAATTAAACATTTACGTACGAGCCATACTGGTCGAAATATTTATATATATCAATTATTTTTCCGAACGAGCACGAATTTTCCGGTCCTTGTCCACTTTCAGTTCCGTCAGTTTTCCTAACGCTGCTTCTACTCCGCATCTGGCAACATCCGCCTAGAATCGACAAACCTTGGCCCACCTGGTTTTTTTGGCTTCCTCAAGTTTCTCCCACATCCGAATTGTGCCGCATCCGACATTCCTCTCGACATCGGCGCTACTAATTCCCACTTGGCCTTGCAATCGCATTTCGTCCGAGATCTCACCGGTCTCATCACATTAGTGACCGGCTACCGCCTCGTACGAGCCACCTATTGCGCACGTCAGTCGACAAGCGCTGACCAGCGAATTGGTGTCTGAGAATGCCCACGGAAGACGACCAAAAGCCACGTCCGATCCCAACCATCCGTTTGGACAGATCTCAATCCGCTTCTGCGCGGACGCCTCTTTTAAAGCCTAAGGCGTACAGTGCCATTCCAAGGGCAAAGAGTGACGAATCCGTCAGTACAATCCCCGGTCCTTTACAGAGGCAGACTCGTTCCATCGCAAAAATGGCTCAAAGTGCGGTCGACGTGGCGCTGAAGAAATTCATCGCCACAACACATCGTATTAGCCAATTTGAGGCTAACATAAATACTCCGGGCGCCCCAGAAACGGAAATAGGCTCCCAATACATGTGCAAAGTCCATCGGGACCAAATTCGGGCACTGTGGGAGAAGGTGGAGAAAAGCTATGAGAGCTGCTCCGATTTGCTAGCCGAGTCCGACGACAATGCGGCCATATCGACAGTGCTGGAATCGAAGTACAGCTTCTGTTACTCCGTCTATTCGAGATGTATTGCCTAGCTTCGAGAGAAAATTGCTTCCCATACCACTCCGGCTTCCGTCAATGTACACACGCCCGCGTCTACACGCTGCCGGTTACCTCCGGTGGATACCGAGGTCTTCGCGGGTGATTATCTTCGGTGGCCCACCTTCCGAGACTTGTTTACGGCCATTTACATCCAAAACTCGCGGCTCACCCCGGTAGAGAGGTTGTTCCACTTGTTGTCCAAAACAAGTGGTGACGCCCACGCCATTGTTTCCAAGGCTCCGCTTACCCATGAGGGGTTTGACGCCGCTTGGCAAAGCCTCTCAGACTGTTTTGAGAACCGGCGGCTATTGGTCAAAAGCCAGTTGAAAATGCTTTTCAACATCCAGGCTATTTCTCAAGAGTCCGGGGTCGCGCTGAAGGAGCTCCAAGCCACCATTCAGAGTTGTCTGACAGCCCTAGCAATGTCCGCCATCAATGTTGAGGCTTGGGACTGCCTCTTGGTGTTTATGATTTCGTCAAAGCTCCCCAAAGTCACACTTTCCATGTGGGAGCAATCCGTCCATAATAAGGCCGAAATTCCAACATGGAAGGAATTAGACAACTTCCTGACAGAGCGCCATCGAACTCTGGAAGCAATCGACGACGTCAGGCCTAGTGGCTCCGGGCAACTTCCGCCAAGGTCGGGAACTCCTACTGCCCCAGCGACCCTTTGAAACGTTGCCGAGGCCGAGTGCAACCCAAAAGGCATCACTTTCCATTGATATAGACCCTTCCCTGGAACGGTGAAGGCGGTGAATTTTCTGCTGCTTTCCTCCAGGGGGATCTGCCAATACCCATCCTTCAAATCGAGACTGCTGAAGAACCTTGCTTCTCTCAGCTGCTCCAAAATGAAATTTATGCGAGGCATCGGGTACGCATCTTTTATTGATTTCGCGTTAATTTGTCGGAAATCGACGCACATCCTCCATTGCCCCGTTTTCTTCTTCACCATTACGATGGGTGAACTGTACGCGCTAATTGAGGGCTCGATGCATCCCTTTTCCAGCAATTCCTCCACCTTTGAGTTTATCTCCCCCTGAATCTTCGGATTTTTGGGGTAATACCGTTGTTTTATGGGAACGTCGTCCTTCATCGTGATCCTGTGCTGCGTTATGTTCGAACAGCCCTTCTGGCCTGCGAACGCCTCCAGTTCTCTTTCGATGAATCTTTTGACATGTTCCTCTTCCCATTTTCCTGGGCATCCGGCTACCGCTATGGACAGTCTATCCTCCAGACAGCCGGCCCATCTTCTCCTTTTTGGGTATCGAAATCCGGTGGCCTGCGCACGTCAAGGTTGTGCCAAACTCGCTGAGGAAATCCCATCCTAGCACCAGATTGTCCTCCATGCCTGGCATCACCAGCAGGTTTAGGGTCTTTGTGCGATCGCCGAAACTTATCCTGGCTTGGAGCACGACGCGTGTCTCCGTATGGCTTCCGTTAGCCAACTTCACTCGTCTCCTTGTTGCGATTCGTTGCCCGGTGACCTCCGGCCTCTCCGCTAGCTCTTCGGAGATAAAACTCGCCGTTGCTCCTGTGTCCAGCATGGCCTTTATCTCCGTGCCCTCGACCTCGATGGTTGCCGTCAGCTGCTGCTTCTCCTCGGATAGTCCTCCTATTAATTTTGAGAGGCAGCACCGTGCGATCCCGGCTCTCCTCCCTGTTGCTGAGACCGCTGCGCGTTTCCCGCCCTCTGGCAGCATTCTGTGCTTCTTCTTGGGTTCCTGCACCCGCTAGCCCAATGGCCCATGCCACCGCATCTGTTGCATGCCTGGGCTGGGTTCTCGACCGGACCCTGCCTTGGCTCTACTGCTTACTGCTGATTAGGCTGTTGCGGAGCCGACCTCTGCTGGGTCTCATGCTGCCCTCTTGGCATCCAATTTTGGTTCGTGCTGTTTTGTCGCTCCGGTGGGCCTCGGCGCGATTCCTCTCTTTGCCACCTTGGTGCCCATTGTGTGTTTTGGACGGCCTGGTGGTGGAACTCGTCCCGTTGCCCTTTTTGGGTCCATTGGTCCCTCTGGTATCTTGCCGCCTCACTATGCTGCCACCTCTCGTTTACGGGCGGCTGACTGTGGCTCCACCTTTGTTCTGTGGCCACCTGTCTGTTGAAGGCTTCTTCCTCCTGCGCTAATTCCTCGAACTCCTCTGCTAGGCCCATCACCTCCTCTAAAGACGCGCAGGCGTATGGCCTTATGAACATCTTCATCCTTGGCATGCAGTTTTCGACGAGCCTCTCGATTACTTCTTTTGTGGTTTTCCCTAATGGTTTCATTAGTGACTGAAGGTCCACCATGTATTCTTTGAAAGGCTCTCCGCGACGCTGCTTCCGTTGGCGAACTTGGTCCGCCAACTTTTCGAAGTATCCTTTCGGCAGGAAAAAATTCTCGAAGCTTGCCTTGAACCTCGCCCATGTTGGCCATTCTTCGTCGTTCATGATGAACCATCTTTGGGCCCTGCCCTGCAATAGTTCTGGCATGGCTCTGGGGATGGTGTTTATGTCTAATCCGTATGTCTTTGCGGACCATGTTACTCGGTCCAGGAACTCTAACGGGTCCCCTGTGCCGTCGAAACGAAACGACCAGTCTCGTACCTGTTTGGCTACTTTGGCGTAATCTACCGGGGCCGGAACATACTTTCTCGATTGCGGCTCTATGCTCCTTCCCATTCTTGGATCTGGTACTGCCAGGCTCTCTATAAACTTTTCGGTTTCGCTGGCTGCTCTCTGCCTGGGGGTTGATCTTTGTCCATACCTTTCCTCTATGTCGTGTGTTAACGCCAGTACTTCCTCTTCCTTGGTTTCGTCGACCCACCTCGCCACTGAGGATCTCATCGCTTCCACAGTCCCGTCTGCTGGTAGGCCGAGTTCTCTACACACTTCGCTCAGCTCCTCCTTTCTCAATGTGTATATCCAATTCTTTTTTCCCATCTTTCTGCTATGTTAATTTCTAGGCTAAATGCAATCACGAAGTTTGGGCGCCAGGTGTAACGAACTTATTTCTGTGCTTCCGCTCGCCACAGTATGCCACGACTAGCTCACAGAGATTTGCGGATCCGTTCCACCGAATTTATAATTCGACGTGATTGCCCTAGCCCAGAAATAACACAATAGCTTTACTTTTAGTTCCGTCTCTTTATTGATTGACCCTTCGGTTACACTGATGTCTCATTCGGGTTCCCGGGAATGGGCCTCACTCCGGATGCTCGTGATCCTTGATTCCTCCGCCGCCCGGGTGGTCCGCTCCGTTGTTGTTGTCGCCTTGTGGCCGGGGGTTCCTCCTTGATTATCTGTCGACGCCTTCCACCTCTCTGACTTGGTTCGGTCTGGGTTTTTGGCAGTGCCCTGACTGGCCTCCCTTAAATTGCCGGGAATACCGCGCCTACGCGCCGTACCACCGGTTAGGGAGTTGGCGGGCTGTGTCCTCAGCTACGCCAGGGAAACGCCGTGATTTTCGCACCGGCGAGCCTGAATCGGGAGTTGGCTACTAACTGTCGCCTCCGCTACGCCAGGGAAACGACGTGATTTTCGCACTGGCGAGCCTGAATCGGGAGTTGGCTACTAACAGTCGCCTCCGCTACGCCAGGGAAACGCCGTGATTTTCGCACCGGCGAGCCTGAATCGGGAGTTGGCTACTAACGGTTGCCTCCGCTACGCCAGGGAAACGCCGTGATTTTCGCACCGGCGAGCCTGAATCGGGAGTTGCCGAAGTCCTGTCAGTCCCGACGAGGTCGGAAGTCGCCCGTCCCGGACCGTGAGTCGTGCTTCTCTTTCTGGCCGGGTGACCACCCGCGTACGCGTCAATGGCCCCGGACCAAGAGTTGCTCGGTGGGTGATCGGTGTCTCCCCGATCGCTTTCCTGAACGGGCGCGAGTTCCCGAGTCGGCCTATCCGTGCCTTGCAGAACTACGCCTGTTGGTTGCGAGTCGGGAAACCCTCCTCGTTTCCTTGCAAAGCTTGCCTACTCTGACTGTGAATGGCCCAAACTCGACTCTGATGCCCTCCAACTGTCGAGGAAACCGTCCGACCACGATCCTCTCCTGTTTCGTCTTTCGCGTCTTTGGAGCAAACCGGGCTTGGGCTCCTGAGTGGGCCTGTCCTTGCCGTGGCAGGACCACGCCTGTTGGTTGTGAGTCGGGAGTCCCTCCTCACTTCCTTGCAAGGCTTGCCTGCCGGAGCCAGGAACTAGTCCAACTCGTCACCTGTCGCCTCGGTTTTTCCCACAGACCTGTCCCGGAGCCTTCCGTCTCTTGTCTTGTTCGTGTCCTTACGCTTGGTTGTTGGACTCTCCAAAGGCGGTCCTTCAAACTCAAGCAAACCCGAATCCTTTTTAGAAACGCTCTAACACTTGAATGGGGGACTCTCCATAGGCGGTCCTCCAACTCAACGCTACAAGCTTCCTAAAAAGACTCGTCTCGAGCTGCTCCAGAGGGCCTCCTTATATACGGATCGGGGCGCCCGTTAATCCTCCTGGCTCCAACGATCCCGCCACTTTCCCGTTGGCGGTCTGCCGTTACTCCTGTTTTCCGTCTCATGCCACTTTCCCGTTGGCCGGTGGCCGTCCGTGCGGCCGTTGCCCCCTTTCTCTCGGCCGCTGACCCCTGTTGTTGCTATGCGATGTGCCCTGTTGCTTCTTTCTCCTTTGCTGCTACTAGTCCCCTCGCACCGTCGGAGCGCAGCTGTGCTCACTTTCTCGCCGTGGCCTCGGGAACCGCTACGTTCCACGTTGACTCCGTCTTCCCACTCGCCGATGAAACTCTGCCCTTCCCGGCGCCCGTTGTCGCTCCGGGAACCGTTACGTTCCACGTTGATTCCGCCTTCCCACTGGGTGGCAAAACCTTGTATTTCCAACTTGTCTGCTGCTGCTCCGGGAACCGTTACGTTCCACGTCGATTCCGTCTTCCCACTGGGTGACGAAACCTTGTCTTTCCAATTTGTCTGCTGCTGCTCCAGGAACCGTTACGTTCCACGTCGATTTCGTCTTCTCACTGGGTGCCGAAATCTTGTCTTCCCATTTGTCTGCTGCTGCTGCGGGAACCGTTACGTTCCACGTCGATTCCGTCTTCCCACTGGGTGCCGAAATCTTGTCTTCCCATTTGTCTGCTGCTGCTGCGGGAACCGTTACGTTCCACGTCGATTCCGTCCTCCCACCGGGTGCCGAACCCTTCCTCCCCGCTCGCATTGGTCCTTGGCCTACCTTCTGCGGCCCCTTCCTGATTGGTGATGCTCATGCCCTGTCGCCGCTGGTTATCTGTCTTAGCGTGTGAGGAGACTAATTCTCCTCACACGAAATTGTCTGATTCGTCCGAGTCCACAGTTTCAAAACTCTCAAATACGTCCGAGCTCGATGCCTCAAAATTGGTCAAATTCCGAGTCCGAGTCAAATTTGGAAAGTCAAATTTTCTGGCCCCAGAGGGTAAAGCTTAATATTCTCCCAGAGATCTCTCCAGTTAGGAAAAGCACGCCAACGCGAAATGCCAAGCGGATGAAGGAGTTTTGGAAGGCTACCAAAACCATTAACGCCATTAGACATAAACAGTCGGATCGTAGACCGTATGCCGAGGTACGCTTGTTAGACCAAACCGTACTTGGTCTATTGGATGCAGGGGCTTCCGTCAGTGTCGTAGGGGGAAAGTTGGCGGAGCACATCATAAAAAAACGCATACCGTTTAAGCGTAGTTTTGGGCCGATTTCCACGGCGGACGGTCATAAGCAAGAGGTGGTAGGGCGTCTCAGTATTCCAATAGAGTACGAGAATATAACAAAAGAATTGCAACTCTTCATAATCCCGTCGCAGAGTCAGGATCTTTATTTGGGAATAGATTTTTGGACCACCTTCGACCTTTTACCACCTAGTATGAAAGTAGCTGAGTTAGCGACTGATGGACACATTTTAACCGAGACCCAAAAATTGGCGCTCGGGCACAAGGTGCCTTACTAACTTAAAAAATAAAAAAAATAAGCTTTTACTTAAATATAAAAAAACCTGCAGTAGTGTTATAGGAATTATATTGACCGCTGCCGGATACAATTTACTCAGGATCCAAAGCAGTTTTATAATTTTGTAAACACTAAGCGTAAACACGTATCTTTTTCACCCCTGCTTATGTTTGAAAATTCCTCTTCGGATCAGGCCATTGTCGATCTATTCGCAGAATTTTTTCAAACAACTTATTCTCCTCCTAAATTGACTGATCAGCCTTACGCATATAACATTCAAGCAGCGAATCTTATTTTCTGTCCGTTTTTTTCTGAGAACAACTTATTATCTGGTCTTTTAAGGGTCAAACCCATTTATTCGCCAGGCCCCGATGGAGTACCAGGCTGTGTGCTAAAATACTGTGCCAGGGCTCTGTGCAAACCTCTTCTTAGACTTTTCAACTTATCTTTGGAAACCTCGATTTTTCCCCTTAAGTGGAAGGAATCATTCATAATTCCCATACATAAAAAAGGGAAAAAGTCTGAGGCTGCCAACTACAGAGGCATCTCTAAGTTGTCGGCAATTCCAAAGTTATTTGAAAAATTAATTACCCCTCATTTGCAACACCTTTGCTCTTCGATTATCACTCCTTGTCAGCATGGCTTTATTAAGCGTCGCTCCACCACCACAAACTTATTGGAGTTGACATCCTTTGTCATAGATGGCTTTTGTAAGGGATATCAAACCGATGTAATTTACACAGACTTCAGCAAAGCATTCGATTCAGTTAATCACTCACTCTTGTTGAGTAAACTGAATATGCTGGGTTTTCCTAAAGACCTCTTAACGTGGATATCCAGCTACCTAGATGGAAGGACACAAAGAGTCTTATTTAAAAACATACAGTCCCGTCTGGTCCGTGCTACATCCGGCGTCCCTCAAGGAAGTCATCTTGGCCCGTTATTATTTACGCTTTTTATAAACGACTTGCCCCCTGCTTTAACGAACTCTCTAGTTCTTATGTATGCAGATGATGTAAAGCTTTGTCTTCAGTACAAATCCATCTCTGCCCAATGCAGTCTTCAGTTTGACCTTGATAACTTTCAAAAATAGTGCTTAGCTAATGATCTAATACTTAATGGATCTAAATGCAAACATATGTCTTTTTATCGTTCTTGCCCTCTGCAAGCTACCTTTTCTATTAATGGGGTTGCCTTTGAAAAATTGACCCAGGTTAATGATCTCGGCATCCTATTAGACATCAAACCTAAATTTGCCGACCATATTTCCTTAATGGTTAATAAGGCTAAAGAAGTCCTTGGTTTTATCAAAAGGTGGTCAAAAGAATTTAATGACCCCTATATAACCAAAACACTATTCATTTCTTTGGTCCGTCCTATACTGGAGTACGGTTCATGTGTCTGGAGTCCCCAATATGGATTTATTGTAGCAATTAAATCCAGGAGTTCGCCATGTGTGGAGGCTGCCCGCCTTAAATCCCGCGTCGGTCTGGCTAGAGAGATTTGGGGAGAGCATTTCCTAACCAGCCTTACATAAGAGCAGACGGTTATATCAACTAGTGGAAGACAAAAGAAAAAAAACCCAATCTTTGCAAGTCTTTTGTTTGTTGGATTCGAGATTCGAGTCCTAGTGTCAGCTTCGTAAAACCTGAGTGAGTGTGAAAATGGAAAAAAAAAAAAAATAATTACAGGTCAGTTTTTTTTATGGTACGTTTATGTTGGGTCTGTTACTAGGTGGCCGGCCAGAGCGGAAACACCAGCAGACACATTGGAGGCCTGAAGAAAAAAAAGAGGACTCCGGGCGTTTCGGTGGGACCGACGGCGCAGATCAGCATCTCCGGGCATATAGCAGCGACCGCCCGCGAGTTCGCTTGTGAGACAAACGAGCGAACGGACGAGAGGGAAGATGGAAGGGAAGATCGGAAGGCTCCGAGCGGGAGTAAACCGGCGGTTGCACCGGCGACAAGGCCATCGAAGACAAGGGGAATTGGTCCATATATTTTTTTTGTGTTGTTCAGTGATGGTTGGTGGAAAGTTCTATTAACACTGGTGCGTCAGAAGTCATAAGTATTTGACCACCAAATTCTTCCCCAGTCCAATAGAGTGAGGTATATTCTTATCCCCACCAGCAAAAGATAAGAAAATGTGCCCTAATTCTTTTAGTCCCCGACACAACAGCGAAAGATAAAGCAAAAGATAAGAAAATATGCCCTAATTGTTTTAGTCTCCGACACCACAGCGAAAATTGTTAAACTAGCAATGAATAAATTTATTTAAAACATATATTTATTTAAATAATAATAATAATAATACTTTTAAGTTCTGTGGAAAAAAAGAGAAGAGAAAAAAATTTTGGTTGATGCTAAACTTTTGGTAGATAATTTTTAAACATTATGTAAACATTTAAAAACATGCCTTATTAAATTTTATGTAAAATAAGTAGGTTTATAAAGAAAATTTTTTTGTGAAGTGTCCCCCACTTCCCCTTTCATCACCGACGAAAGCGCTTTCGACGAGGGATGCTAAAGAGTTGCCTCTTCTTTTATCGTGAGTAAACCTATTGAATGTATTATTTTTTTAGGTCATGATCTCCCGGAAACAAAAACCGTATATACATATGTATTTATATATTTATATTTATATATATATTTATGTATACATATTATATGTATACATATGTAATGTATATACATTACCATGACTCGTCGCGAGCACGCAAATTTAAAATCTAGATCCATACATGTGGAGGGCACCGCTGGGAACTGGCAAATAACACCCCCCTTGCCGACGAGCCGAAGCCGGATGTCATAGCGTGCGCTGGCTCCCAGCCGTAACACCAGCCTTTCCCCATAAATGGTTACCACCGTAGCAATCGTTACAATTGTAAAAACTAAAGAAGCTTATTTTTTTGTTTTTCGTCAACATTTTAGAAGGACCCCATCCATGGTGGGGAGCTGGCTGGGGTAAAAGGGAGGAGTTACATTTTCACACATGTATATAAAAGATAATTTAAATAAGCAATTCAACTATACTGGAAGTATTTTTTGGCATCATCGCCAAATCAGCCCTACTATGGTGCTATGTGAGCTATAGAAAATAATCGTCCGATGCAGGCAATTTTTTTACTGTATTTAATGTAAATTTTTTGATTTTTGAAAAAATATATGATGAAATGGTGTCGTTTCTTCTAGGCATCAGTATTATTATAATGATGGATTTCTTCAACCTTTAGAACCTTTTTAGAAAATAGCCAATAATAATGATCCCATTGAATAAAGACGATTTCAATAACGCATTGGAAGTTCGAGTTGCATCTTTGTATGGTCAGTATGACTTCACCGGGAGCCTTTTTTTTACCTTTAGTGTATTTGTATAACTAAACGAAAGTGTAGTTGGCAAAGGGATAGTTTCTGGCTGAATTAGTAACAGGACAAATGAATTGAAGGCAGTATTTGGGTGCCACACACTTTGACGATTTGCGCACAGAGAGCTGATCACCTATCGATTTGTAGACCAGTGCTTTGAATCCAGCTTTAGCTGGAGAAGCAGCTTCCGAGACTAGAGCTTTGAATGCTGCAGTTTTCTCCCCAGACTTCTGCAGTTGGAGCAGTAGCTCTCCTTTTTTTTTTTTTTCCTTATTACTCCTCTCTACAAGGGCTCTTCACCTAATTTTATTTTTGCCGCTGTTTTTGCTTTTATTGTGTCCCAGCTGATGTTCTTCGGGGCATTTCTTCTTCAAACTGCGCCAGTCTGGTTGGTTCCATTAAAGTCCTCACGTTCCCTTGTCCAATTCGTGTCCGTTTCGATATGCGGATGGTCGTCAACGGGTTGGGGGGGTGGTTGGTTTCTTCTCTTCTCTTCTTGTATTAGTTTCGTTAATCAATTGTTTTTCGGTTGATCTGGTGATTAGCCAGGTGCAACCTATCCCAGAGGTGGAGCTGCCACCTGTCGATATCTGGGATATACCGTTTTTCTACCTTACATGTTTAGTAGCATCGGAAAAGAGACCACTAAACGTAATGAAGCCGAAAAACTTTGAAGGTCATGATTGCCATGAGTGGGGTTCGAACCCACGACCCATCGCTTAGCGCGCAGCTACACTACCCACTAGGCTATGGGCCCCTTTGTGGGTCCTCCTAATTCTCGATACTGCTTCGCCTAGTTTTTGCAGCTTCTTGTCCTGCTTCACCCGTCGCAGGATATCAGCGGAGCTTGTTTCGCCCTTAGCCTTAATGACCAGTGCGTCCGGCCTTGGCTTCTCCTTGGGCTCTGAGTTAGTCGCCCGCTGCTTCTTTGGCTGTTTTTTTAGGGCCTACCAACTTCCATTCTTGGGCGCCCTTGCTCGCCTGAGTTGCAGGTTCCACGGCCTGCCCTGCAGGCCTCGTTTGTTCCTCGTTTGTGACGCCGCCTGCGAAGTCTCCCTCTTGCTCGTCTTGTTGTTGGGGGGTCTGGGCCTGTTCCCTTCCTTCTGGGTTCCGCTACCGGTCGAAATAGGGGCGATGTTTGTGACGCCTGGTGGGATTTAGGCGCTTCCTTGTGTCCCTGTTCGTCTGTCTGAGCGTCCACTCGCTCGTAGAGAGCTCGGATGCTCTCTGTGGCCTCCCCCATTGGCTGGTGGATGGACCTCATTTTTCCGTCCTCCAGCAACTCCACTAGCTGCGCGATCTCCTTCTCGAGGTCCTGCAGTATTGCTGCGTTTCCTGTCTTCTGAATTTTGCTTCTGTTCTGGTCTACTCGGATCCCTGAAATAGGAGGGTACCATCCAGCTTGCTGCTGGGTGATCTTGTTATTTTGCAGCTTTTCGCGAAAGCTGCCTCTCCATCTGAATTTTGTTTGTTAAGTTGCTCATTTTAGTGGGTCCCAACTCCTGAGCCGTTTTCCGTAGGAGTTCTGCAGTCGCGTTATCGTGCAGTCGTGGCTATCTTTGCGGGCAGTGAGGTCCATGCTAGGGTTGACTCTAGCTCTTACGAGGTGTAGAGTTCAGAGCCAGATCCGCGTTGGTCAGGTATGGTTCATCAGAGCCTGCACGGCCACCTTAGTGGCGGCACCTAGGGAGCGTTTTCTGGAGACTTGCCAAATTTTAGCGGGACGGGGGCCCTTAATGAGCAATTCCGTGCACTTAAAACTTAATTTCTTGGTCTAAATTTGTGAAGCGAATCTCCAAGAAGAAAAATTCCTATCAATAACCTAACTGCTAATTTATTGGGTACCTCTAACTCTTATGTGGTAAAAGTCGATACATTGTCAAAGCCAAATATTTTATCATCGGCTACTTGTCTACCCACTGATGCTGTTCCAGTACCAAGGGACATGATGAGCTTTCAAGCGATCAGTGTACCGAGTACAAAACTTGAGCCTCCTATCGTCTTGGAGCTTCCATCGTTGGAAAACCTACATTCTGCTCGTGCTGAACTGTCTCCAAGGCCTCTGACTGGTGTGGCGTCTGAAGTTAAATCTTCTGGACTTACGCTGAGGGTGGTTGCTACTGTCAGAAGTCATCTGTGAAACCATCTTTAGGTAGCCCCTAAAGAAATGAAGTTTTAAGTTTACCTTTAAACATAAGCGTTCTATATCTTTTTTTAAAATAGTCCTACCGGATTCCTAAATTGAAAAATCACTTGATCCTGTAGCTTGTCCTGAGCACAGTATCATTCATGAATTCCTAGCCAAATTGAATTGAGCCATTCCTAGGCTCAAAAAAATTGAGCCAATTTTTTTAATAAGAGTGCTTCTGATTTTGATTTTGATTTTGATGCTATGGCTCTTACTAAAACTTGGCTTAATTCCTCTGCCTCCGATTATGAAATTTTTGTTCCCAGATTCACTGTGTTTCGATTGGATCGTCCATCTTTTGCAGGTGGTGTCCTCATTGCAGTTAGTAATGAGTACCCTGCTGAACTTGTTCCTTTCTCGAATAAGTTCGGAGTAGAGTTCATTGCGGTGAAAATTTTAACTGGCTTGTCTCATATTTACTTGACCTGTTCCTACATTCCTCCCATGGTAGAATTGTACATATATTGTATAATTTCCTAGCACATTTCAATGCATAATCATCGATAATCTCGGTAAAATCTAATTCTGGTAGTAATTCATGTTCAATACTGAGCAGAGATAACCATGATAGACGCTCTTGAGTCATGGTGGTGCGTAATCTGTTTTTTATTATTTTCATCTTTGAGAAGGAACGTTAGAGACCATTAACACCAAGTAAGTTCATAATGCAATTTGGACGTTAGGAAACGCAGTCCCAAAGTTACTTTCCGCCAAAATCCTGTAATAGAACATCTCTTTTGATTCGTATGACTGCCGCTGATCTTCGCAGGTATCAATCAGGGATACGAACTGGATCAATTCACTTGCCAACGAAGATTCCAAGTCATCATTATAAATTTTCACTAAATTTTCTGCAGCACACTGTAAGTCGGAGCTGTTAAACTTCTCTAAGCGATTCAAAAAACCGAATATGCTGCAAACTGATTCATACGCACTAACCCTATCTGTTAGGGCTGCATCAAGCTGATCTATAACAGGCCTTCACATTAGGCGCTTTTTGCTGAGTATAGTCGTGACGAATAAACACAGAGATATTGTTTTGAGTTCCGTTTTCCATTCCCAAAATCTGAAGCCAACGTTTTCTTCGTGAGAACTATACTTAGAATCACAATATTTTTATTCCTGAGGAATAAAGTGGAACTTCAAACGCAACATAAAACATGCTTTTTCAATTGGATGTGGTAAATTTTCATATATTCCAAATTAGAAATTAATTTTTTTGAATTTGTGGGGTCCCATTCATATAACCTCGTACTTAACCCGCTATATTATGAATTGTAATGTAAACTTTCGTAATGATCCTTTGAGCTCTTATTCCTTTGTCAATATGAAAAGTAAATCAAATCTTTCTCTTTTCCTCCTTCCCTATCTTATAAAATTTTTTCACATTCTTCTGATTTCGGTATTGCTAATCTCTCTTCGACATTTTTTCAATCAACTTATTCGTCCGATTCATATAACCTCAATTCTTCTTATCCGTATAAATTAACACATATAAATAACATTTATTTGTCAAACTCATTTGTGTTTGAAACTCTCTCAACAATAGATATCTTATTCTCTACTGGTCCTGACAATGTTCCTAGCTGGGTTCAAAGGTATTGTTGTGATATCCTTTGCTATCCTCTCACTATCTTATTCAATTTATCCTTTGAGCTTGCTATTTGTTAACGATTTACCTAGTGTAGTAAACTATGCTTCTATATTTATGTATGCTGATGATGTCAAGTCTTTTTTTTTTCTCGGACCAATTCCTAAAAAGACACTTGAAATTAGATCTTAACGAAGTCTTCTTGTAATGTTTAAACAATCTCCTCTTACTTAACTGCTCAAAGTGTAAGGTTATGAAGTTCAATCGCAGTGTGCCTCACATCGTCTCGTACTTACTTGGTAATAACGTTTTAGATCGTGTTTCCTTAATTAACGATCTTGGAGTCCTTTTTGATAATAAGTTGTGGTTAAATTAACATATATCATTGATAGTATATAAAGCAGTGGTGTCCAAAACTGCCTTACGGCAGAGCATGAAACAACACATATGAACGAAATCAGACGCACACATAGAACGAAAAAGTCGGTGTGTTTCAAGAAGTTCACTGAGAGAAAAGAAATGTGTAGTCCCCCCTATGGCATAATCGGAAATGTCGCTCAAAATTGTATTTCCTGTCCCCAATCAAAACCTTTTTGCAAATTACGCACTGCAACTCGCATTTAAAATTTCGTGCACACAAAATGGTCTCAAAATTCTCAGTCATTTTTTCGATAAAAATAAGCATTACCCGCTCGCCTCGCTTTCTCGCTAATAAGTGCAGTCCAGCTAAATCTCAGTGTAGGCAAGAGACCTGCCTCGTGAGAAGGCAATATCTCCATCTCTATTACACACGCATAAGAATTCTATTTGTATGGAGTAGTATGGAGAAAAGTTTTCGGCACTCCAACAACAAAATTCATTCGGATTAGTACCATTAAGGAGAATAGGGAAAATTATTATTGTAATTGCCCTTTGCCTATGCTGGGACCAACGACCCTTATGGAGTGAGCAACGAATCTTATGGCGTGAGCAGTCGCACACAACTCGGTATGCATGAGCATTTGCAAAAACAAATGAGCAGCGAGAGCAATGGGATGAGCACCACTGATATAAAGTCAGGGGTGTGCTAGCTTTTATCAAACATTAGGTTAGGTTAGGTTGAGGCGGCGATGCGGGGCCAGTGACTGACCCCCCATCCACTTGAGCCGCTGGGGCTCCTTGTGATGCCGCACAGGCAAAGGTCCTACAAGAGGACCTCTCCCTTCCTATATACTGATGTGCCCATGAGTTTTCTTTCCTTCCTGCGGCAGCTCGCGGTCCCATCTAGATTTACGGATGAAAGCTACCAGTCTGCGTTGAGCGATCTCCGCGAGATCTGTTAGGTCCGTGAGTATTGCTGCGCCCAAGTATTTGAGTCGGCTTCGCCCCAGTGCAGGGCATTGACATAGGAGGTGTGCGACTGTCTCTTCCTCTTCTACATTCCCACAGCTCCTACAGTAGTCATAATATGACCGCTAGCACCGCACCGCTAGCATATGGCACCGCTAGCATATGGCACCGCTAGTCTAGCCGCGTGTGCTTCTATTAGCCAATGTCCCGTAATGGCCTTGATTGCCAGACTACAATCCTGCCTATTAAGGGAGATAAGCATCATTGACCTCTCCCTAGAGCGGATGGGATGCGTGAGTTCCTGCAGTTTTGATCCCTGCATTTTAGCCTACACGTAGCTAAGGGGATACCTACTGGTTCCTTCTCTGGGAGGAGAGGATTGGTAGTACCTGCTCTTGCTAGTTCGTCTGCGGCGCAATAACCCTCGTGGTCCCTATGTCCGGGCACCCATATGAGGTGGATGTCATGCTACTCTGCCATCTCGTTAAGAGATCTGCGACAGTCATTTACTGTCCTGGAGTTGGATGAGAATCCGTCAAGGGCTTTGAGTGCCGCTTGGCTGTATCTGAGAAGATACAGATTGTTTCTTGATTGCCAGTATGTGCTGGGGATCTTAGTGCTTCCCCGATAGCTATTACTTCTGCTTGGAACACACTACAGTGGTCGGGGAGTCTGAAGGACTCATTTAGACACAGCCGTTCGCAATGGAATCCGCCTCCCACCTGGCCATTCAATTTTGAACCGTCTGTGTAAATATGGAGGGAACCGGCTGGTCCCGGAATTTGTGTGGCCCATTCCTCCCTTGTTGGAATGGATACCTTGTATTTTAAGGTGGGATGATAAACAGGTATGCAGTAGTCTGTAGCCCCGTTGGAGTGCAGTGGTGTAGATCTAACTTGGTCTCGCGTAGAATAATTGCCGATAGCGTGGCTATCTTGACACCCATTATCTCTACCGGTAATAAGTCGAGTATGAAGTCTAGGGTATCCGTCGGTGTAGTACGTAGGCTGCCTGTGATACAGACCTTCGCCATCCGTTACGTTTTCCTAAGTTTCTCTCTAATTGTGGAGTTTGTGAGAGCAGGCCACAGACCACCACCCCGTAGAAAAGGATGGTGAAGCGGACGAGCTCGGTTTTGGACGGGTTTACATCTAGTCCATTTCTAACTGCCCACGTTGCGAGGACCCTAAATTTTTCCGTCATGCGGTCACATAGAGTCTGGGGAAATTTCCCAGAGAAGGCAATTGCGACATCATCCGCGTAAGCAATAACTTTGCAACCACCACCTTCTAGAGATTGCAGTAGGCTATTAACTGCCACGTTCCACAATAGGGGTGAGAGTACGCCTCCTTGCGGAGTGCCTCTTCTGACGTATCTATGAATAGATTCTCCTTCTAGTGACGCCTCAACAGTCCTGTTTACCAGGATCTTCTCTATAAGGCGCACGGATTGATTGTCTATTCCTAGTCCCGTCAGTGCATTGATTATCGGGCTTGGTAGGATATTGTTGAACGCAACTTCTATGTCTAGAAAAGCAATAAGTGCGGATTCCTTGTCACTAAGTGCCTTTTCGACAAAGGTAGTGATCTCATGGAGTGCCGTTTCCGTGGATCGGCCCTTCCTATACGCATGCTGTGATCCCGAGATATCATCTGGGTTGATAGTAAGATTAATATGGAGGCTGATTAGTCTCTCCATTGTCTTGAGAAGGAAGGACGACAGGCTAATTGGTCTGAAGTCCTTAGGGGTGCAGTGCGATGGTTTTCCCGCCTTGGGTAAAAATACGACTTTCGTCCGCAACCACATTGCGGGTACGATGCCTCTCTGAAAATTGCTGAGAAAGCTTTCTTAACCAAAGACCTCAGATTGGGACCGGCTTTAATTAGTTGAGCCGGGACAATGCCATCTGGGCCTGGGGATTTGAAAGGCTTGAAGCTATTTATCGCCCAGTTCAGACGTTATCAAAAGTTAGTCAAAAGAATTTTATGATCCTTTCACAACTAAAACTTTATATGTATCTTTGGTCCGTCCTATCTTGGAATACTGTTCGTGCGTTTGGAGTCCGCAATACTTTGTTCATCAATAAAGGATTGAATCTATCCAAAAGCAGTTTCTGTTATTTTCATTAAAAATTTTCAACTGTCACTACTGATACTGTTTGATACTGGGATACAAGTAGTAGAAAAGGTAATCGCAACCGACGTTACCACCGCGGAAATAAAAATCTCCCTTAAAGAAAAGAGCTTCGCCATCTAAACATTGTTAATAAAGACTAAACAGACTAAGAAAAAAGGGCTAAATATTCTAAAGAAAGACAAAAAACAACAACCCCTCTTCAAGGTCGAGCTTGATCCAAAAAGCAGGTCACTGAAGAAGAACTAAGGCCACCCATTCTACAAGCTGCAATATCTTTTGTATTGGAAAATCACTGTTGAAGAGCCACATAAACGCAACGGTCCAGTGCAATGCACTAATTGCCAAGAGTATGGACACACTAGGTCACTTCGGGCTGTCTGTGTAGTCTGCGGGGACGTCCACAAGTCCGTTCACTGCACTACAAACAAAGACAGTACCGTAAAGAAATGTGGAAACTGCGGAGGTAACCATACGGCAAACTATAGAGGATGTATGGTTTACAAGGATTTAAAGAGTCGCATGCGTCAAGCGACACCAACGCGCAACCAAAATCCAAAGAATGCGTACATTGCGTCAAAAACTACGCCAGACGTCTTCTTCGCCAAAGCTTTGAGATCCTCATTCGGTCCACTAAACACCACCAACGGCTTCTCCTATGCCGATGCTCTACGATCTGGAAGGGAAATTCCAATTCAGCCTAACTCTCAAAGCGCTCAACAGGCCCCAGAGCAGCCACACAGCAAAACGGAAACTATGATGCTTACCCTCCAACAAAGTATGATGGAGCTTATGTCATTCATGAAAACGACCATGCAAACGCTTGTTCAAAACCAGAACATGGTGATACAGCTTCTCGTAGCACAACAGTCTAAATAATCTATGCAGGCTCTACGAATATCAAAGTGGAACACCAATGGTGTCTCATGGCATAAACTAGAATTGTTACAATTCTTGACCGAAAACCATATTGACGTTATGCTACTGGTGGAAACGCACCTTACAAGCAAATAAAACTTATAATTGAGGCTACACAATCAACAAATAAGAGGCTACACAATCTACCGCACAGATCATCCACATGGAAAAGCCCACGGCGGAACTGGAGTTCTAATCAGAGAACGCCATTTTCCATTTTCGAGAACGAGAAAAACCATTTTCACAAAAGGTTTGCAACCATTTTCACAAAAGGTTTGCAACCATTTTCACAAAAGGTTTGCAACAAACTTCTTGCAGGCCACATCGATACGAATTCAGTCAAGCAACGAAATCCTTTCAATCTGCCGTTTACTGCCCTCCTCGTTTCTCAATCTCGGAAGGACAATTTATGGACTTCTACAATTCACTTGGGGATCGTTGTATAGCCGCAGGAGACTACAACGCCAAACATACGCACTGGGGATCACGTCTAGTGACTCCCAAAGGAAGGCAATTGTACAATGCAATTATAAATGTGAAAAATAAACTGGACTATGTTTCCCCTGGAAGTCCCACATACTGGACAACAGACTCACGCAAGCTCCCAGACCTTATTGATTTTGCGGTGACAAAAAACATACCTCTCAATCTAATAAGTGCCAAAGCAGTCTCAGACTTATCATCAGATCACTCGACTGTGCTTCTAACGACTACATTACGAGTGCCCTGGAAGAAGTACTTGTTGCGGCAGCTAAAATCTCTCATGGGAAAGAAGTAGACCGAAACAAATTCAAATCTAATCAGCAAATGGAACACCTCGTGCGAGAAAAGAGGCGCATTCATCGTGATTGGCAAAACAGCAGAACACCAGCTTCAAAACAACGCCTTAAGGAAGCAACCCGATCACTCGACCAGGCTCTTCACCAACAGGAAGAAAGTGCACAGCTGAGGTACATCCAGAATCTTTCGTCAACAACTACCCTCTGTGAAGGGCCCACCCAAATTTTAGACCCCCAATTGAAACGTCCACCCCGATAAGAAACTCTTTCGGATGCTGGGCTCGAAGCAACAAAGACCAAGCTGAAACATTCTCTACACATCTCCAAAGTGTCAGCCAAACCATGCCTATAATTCATTCCTCCTGCCAGTAATTCAGCCACAGGCTACGCCTCAGCCAACTGCACCTTCATTCCGGCCAAACGGAATTGAAAAAGGCATTAAAGAGGGCTAAAACCAAAAAAAGTGGAAGAAATCCATTATAATAATGATACCGAAGCCTGGAAAAGACCACACAATTTCTTCATCATACAGACCATAAGCCTTCTATCTTGTTTGTCTAAATTGCTTGAAAAATGCTTGTTATCCCGGCACACCAATTTGGTTTCCGAAGAAATCAGGGAACCATCGAGCAAGTGAACAGATTAACATCCGAAATACGCTTAGCCTTCAAACATGGAGAATACTGTAGCGCTATTTTTCACGACGTATCTCAAGCTTTCGACTCATGCACAAAATTAAAACGTATTTGCCAACATACACCCACAAGCTACTGTAATCATACCTCTACAATAGGGTATTCTCAGTGAGATGCAACGCAGCTACTTAGGGCGACTACATCATCGAAGCTTGAATTCCACAAGGAAGTGGACTCGGCCCGTGTCTATATGTTTTGTATGTTGCGGATATTCCTACGAACGCACAACTAACAACGTCAACGTTCGCCGACGATACCGCTATCCTTAGTCGCTCCAGATGCCCAACGCAGCCAACCACCCAACTGGCTAATCATCGAATAATAATGGAAAGGTGGCTGTTCGACGTGCGCATTAAAATAAACGAAAAAACATATAACGTTTACTCTTAATAGACAAACATGCCCTCCGCTTTCACTAAACGGTATGCAGATCCCTCAAGCCAACGAAGTAACGTACCTTGGCGTCAACCTTGATAGAAGACTAACCTGGCATAAGCACATCAAATGCAAGAAGATGCACCTAAAACTGAAAGCCAGCAGCCTCCACTGGATCATAAACTCATGATCGCCACTGTGCCTGGACTACAAGTCTCCTGGACTACTACTCTACAATTCAGTCCTAAAGCCAATAAGGACGTATGGCTTCCAGCTGTGGAGGAACGCGAGCAGCAGCAACATAGACATCATACAGCGCGCACAATCAAAAACCTTAAGAACTAACACTGGAGCACCTTGGTATTTTCGCAACGAAAACATCCACCGGGATCTGGGCATTCTCGCAGTGAACGACGAAATCCAGAAGCAAAAATATTCCAACAGAGGATTGACTTGGATTTCTAACGGATCCCGCCTGCGACGCAACGACCTCCTAACCCAGCAATCGATTTTTAGGGCCGTCTAAATCTGTATTAGTCAATTTGACTGTTAGTTAAATTAAAAGTGTAAGATTGGATTCACCTCTTGTTAGTCTCGCAAAGAGAAGATTCAAGAAATAAAAGTAACAACAAAAAAAAAAAAAAGTATATAACATTCTTATAGCATGTGACATTAACAGCTGGCAACAATGCTGGCGATCGCCTACCAATAATAGAAAAGGATGTACGATCTTTAAACACGTTTCACAATCGAACCTAATGATCCTAAACGATTGCTTAACCCATTTCTCTACTTACCATAAATTGAGACATTTGGACCTAACAATAATTACCCCAGTCCTCGCCAGTCAGACCATATGGAAAACCTATCATGACCTCTACAGAAGTGATAATTTTCCCATCTATATAACCATCCATCATTTTCATAATGATAACGCAAGTAATAGCTCTATTATTCCCAAATGCAAGCTTGAAGCCGCAAATTGGCCCCTTTTTACTTCACTCACAGAAGCCTTCCACAACAAAAGGACAATAAGCAACCAAACAAATCAAGAAGAAACACAGGGATCCCTCAATCAAAACCAATATTTAATAAAAATAAAACCGTCCCTTGGTGGAACAGTTCCCTAGAAAATGTAAAAACCAATAAAAATCAATCGTGCTACTTGCTAAGAAGATCAATAACACTCGAGAACATCATACAATTTAAGTAAAACAAAGCCCTGTTTAAAAGGGAGCTAAAACAACTCAAGCCCCTCAAAAGTCGGGACAAAGTTATAAACCGGGGTTTTGGAGTTATAAACCAGGAATCCATAGCCCAAGTCCTGGTCAAAATCGTCTTCGGACTCGAAATTTAAAACAAATAAAGATTACATTTTTATTACATCCATTTACATTTTTATCCATCCAATTTAACCCCAAACCCATCATAATGTTAATAGAAGCTAAAATTACATTCATGGAGTTTAAAGAAGCACTAAATACCCTGAAAGGAATGACCCCCTGTCTTGATCGCATTTCATATTCCATAATCAAAATTTGAGTCAGCCATTAACCAACCGTTTAATAAATCTATACAACAACATCCTACAAAGCCATCCCTTTTAGAAATTTAAAAACAGTACCAGTACCATAACCAATCCATAAACCCAATACTATTAAAACATCTGTAACTTCGTATACCGATAAAATGCTAGATAAAATCGTAGCAAACCGACTCAGGCGGCTTACAATAAACAGCAAGCTCCTCGATAGTCGACAGTCCGGTTTTCGGAAGGGTATGTCTGTATCTGAATGCTAACTTTGTTAGGCTATCAGATTACCGCAGCCCTATCAATCAGAAGTCACCTCTCAGTTATTAGTCTCGACTTCGAAAAAAATAACGATAAAATGAATAAACTTCAGCAAAATGGCGCAAATTGTGAACTTCGTAAAAAATTTCCTAACGAATCGAAAAACCAAAGTTAATGTGGGCAACCCTTTTTCTGAAGTAATTCTCTAATAGCATACAAGAAACTATGCCGCACCATTAAAGTCTATAGGGCAGTGGTGCTCATCCCATTGCTCTCGCTGCTCATTTGTTTTTGCAAATTCTCATGCATACCGAGTTGTGTGCGACTGCTCACGCCATAAGATTCGTTGCTCACTCCATAAGGGTCGTTGGTCCCAGCATAGGCAAAGGGCAATTACAATAATAATTTTCCCTATTCTCCTTAATGGTACTAATCCGAATGAATTTTGTTGTTGGAGTGCCGAAAACTTTTCTCCATACTACTCCATACAAATAGAATTCTTATGCGTGTGTAATAGAGATGGAGATATTGCCTTCTCACGAGGCAGGTCTCTTGCCTACACTGAGATTTAGCTGGACTGCACTTATTAGCGAGAAAGCGAGGCGAGCGGGTAATGCTTATTTTTATCGAAAAAATGACTGAGAATTTTGAGACCATTTTGTGTGCACGAAATTTTAAATGCGAGTTGCAGTGCGTAATTTGCAAAAAGGTTTTGATTGGGGACAGGAAATACAATTTTGAGCGACACTTCCGATTATGCCATAGGGGGGACTACACATTTCTTTTCTCTCAGTGAACTTCTTGAAACACACCGACTTTTTCGTTCTATGTGTGCGTGTGATTTCGTTCATATGGGTTGTTTCATGCTCATGCTCTAGAAGGCCTCCGCGAAGATTCGGATGAGTCGCCGACAGCTGTGGTAAGAGACGCGAAGAGAGCTTTCTCTTCCAGGAACACCTTTCTCCTGGCTGCCTCCACTAGAATTGCGAAGGTCATGGCAGCTGGTCGTCAATCAGCTGGCGGTCAGTGTTGGGAAACGCATTGACAGTGCCGGTAAAGGAGGCGCTAGCTCTGGGTGGAGGCCAGCAGGGCTGCGGAACGACGCAATGACGCGACTGTAGGAGACCGCTAGGGGGCACCTGCGACTCCCAGCATACCTTTTAGGGTTGCTACACCAGGTCCTTTGATGAACCTAGTGCGGAAGGGGCTTGAAAATACTGGCCTGCCATGGGGAGATGAAGGTCATAGAACTGACCAACTGCCAACCTCTCCGCTACTGCGGCTCACCCACAAAACTGGTCGAGCAGGAGCGGTATAACTCCCATCGCTTCCGCCAGGAAGAAATTCTAGTCGCACCGATGCAATGCAGAGCAAAAACCCCCATTCGCAGGAAGCCCCTCTATCGAAGCTAGCGTTTCAACTGAGCCGGAGAAAAACCCTCATGGCGTCTGTCTCACATTGGCCGCCTGCGAGATCTGTGTCTGACAAAAGTGGTCGGCAGCCTTAGACCCCTGGCAGTAGTATCCAAAGTGCTGTGCTAGTCAGCAGCCACAAAGTGCTGGAAACGGTGACGATGCAGGTCGGTGGAATGGCCATAGCCTCTCATAAAATACCTGGGCGTGATGATCGGCGCCCGGGTCTCCTATCGCGAACACCTGGAGTACATCCAGGGGAAGGCTGCAGCCACTACCAAGGGCATCGCAAGGATCCTTCAGAACACCAGAGGACCAAGGCAGAACAGGAGAAGGCTCCTCGTGAGCGTTGCCTCGGCGCGAATTTTGTACGCAGCACCTATCTGGGCTAAGACGATGAATACGCTCAGCTACAGGAGAGGGGTAGATGTAGCGTACAGGCTGAGAGCTATCTATAAGGGTAGCATCCGGCTTCAGGAAGGTCTCCGATGACGCCATCCTGGTCCATCCCGCAGTGCAGGAGCTCTATCGTCGAGGATGCCAAGCATTTGGAGTGGGAGATTTTGGGCCTGCGAAGCAATGCCTAGCAGCCGTCCCGCCCGTACTCAAGCCCTAAACTATCTAGTGAAGGCATTTAATAATGACATCACCCTTGCAAAGTCGTTATTTCCAATTCATCCAACACGGTCCAACTAATTGCTCTGTCTGGTCGTCCAAACCAGTACCAGTGGAATACCAGTCCAAACCTCATCGAGTAAAGACGTGCTATCGGCAGGACAAATGGCGAGTACCAGCAGTTCCAAGAACAAATTTCTACCAATTTTGGTAAAACAAACGAGTGCCTAAACAAAATTTTGCGAAAATCCAAAAACAAAAATTACATCGCAACTGTTACATATATCACATATACATATCGGATATATTTAACGTGCTTAAATCATAAAAGTTTACTAACATTGAAAAAATAACCATCATGAGGAACAATGCGCACCAAAAATCGGGACTTATAACCGTCTCGTTTGCAACATCGACCCTACCCGAAACCTTAATGATAGGACACGAGAGAGTCTGTATTCAACCACATATTCGACGCCCACTGAAACGCCGAACCGCCTGAAATTTGAACGCCCGATCAAAGCCTGTAGAAGCCCCAATACCTAAACCAATTGTTTCCACAGAGGGCACCGAAAGCGACAAACTAAAGTTTTGCATTAACTGCAAATATGACAACAACAACCAGTTCAACCACAGACCACTAGATAAATCATGCGCAGCCTTTATTAAACAAAAAGAAATCACCACAATAAAAACCCTACAATAAGTCGACCACAAAACTGCTACAAGAATATATAACATGCGCCAAATCCACCAATCTCTCCGTACTCTAGAATAGCGTTCGCCTATCAATCACAGAAATGTGATCTACAATCACAGAAAATGAAGCAATGGATTTCCAATGAAATGGATACTGGAATTGCAACACACGACACTACGACCCTCCCAAAAAATATGATGACGGAATCCGACCGTAAGCTTAGAAATAAAAGTAACAACAAGACAAACCTAACATCAAAACAACCTCTCAAAGCGAAAGATAAATCAGACAATCAAAAACTAGCTGAAAAAGAACTATAGGTAGATATTTACCTTTTTAATATTACAATTGTACTAATACTTCAATGGAACTGTAACGGATACAAAAACTATTTCGACCAACTTTTATTACCAACTAAACGTTATACCCCAAAGGCCATCTACCTGCAAGAAACCCATTTACATACCCTTGATAACATTCGCATCCCTATCAATTTTACTTTTTTACATTTCCACTTTAAACAATACACTTTTAAACAATTCTAACGGTGGAGTATTAATTCAAATCTACAATTACTGCAGGAACAAATTAATCTAAACAGCGATTTTGAATCTGTCGGAGTTGGGATTTACTCCAAACATAAGATTTACTCTAATATCCCCAAACAAGAATTTTTAACTAAGAAACTTAGTAAAAATTTTTGTATGGAAATCCTATTGAAAATAACATTCTAGCAGGTACGAAACGCCAATAAGCAACCAAACAAATCAAGAAGAAACACAGGTATCCCTCAATCAAATCCAATATTTAATAAAAATAAAACCGTCCCTTGGTAGAACAGTTCCCTAGAAAATGTAAAAACCAATAAAAATCAATCGGGGTATTTGCTAAGAAGATCAATAACACTCGAGAACATCATACAATTTAAGTAAAACAAAGCCCTGTTTAAAAGGAAGCTAAAACAAGCAAAACGCATATCACTGCAAAAGTTCACTGTAGAAATCAACCCCAACTCAAGCCCCTCTAAAGTCGGGGCAAACATGAACACTTTAAAATTTCAGTCAATCAGTCACTCTTATTGTGTAAACTGAATATGCTAGGATTTTCTACAGACCTCTTAACGTGGATCTCCAGCTATTATGATGGAAGAAGACAAAGAGTCTTATTTAAAAATGTACATTCGCGCTTGGTCCGTTCTACATCTGGGGTACCTCAAGGAAGTAATCTTGGCCCGTTACTGTTTACTCATTTTCTTAACGACTTGTTCCCTGCTTTAACGAACTCTCTAGTACTCATGTATGCAGATGTTGGCACTTGTTTATGTGTCTGGAGTCCCCCAATATGAAGAACATTAAGACCGCATAGCAGACTCCTTCTAATAAATTTACCAAGCTTAACAAATCGTAGAACAATGCTTGGTAGTTTTTCTACGTAACCTAATCAATGGGGATGTAGATAGCCAGCATGTACTAAAATGCTTAAATTTTTACATTCCTACTAATAAATAGTTTCTCGAGCGCCTTTCGGTCGTCTGGGCCTCTAAGCTTTATGATGAATACAGGAATGATAGCTGATACTCTAATTGATGCACAAGCCATTTCCAAAATTCTGAAAGACCGCGAAAAAAAAGGCCACAGGTACAGACACAGCTGGCTAAAAAGTCATTCACCGAATTGACGAAAGGCTAGACTATTATTAAAGTCATTGACAATAGATCCAAAGGTGGTCCGAATATAAGGGCCTCTGTCGAAAGGTCGTGAACGAACTGCAAGGGCGCTTCATACAGGAGATGTTGCTAAACGGAAGACACCCGCCAGAATGGTACCTAGTTACCAAGTTAGCATCCAGTTGATGTGAGCATGCCAGAATGTGAGATCCGTATGCCTCTAGAAGCGCAAGTTAGCCTCGCTGGGAGAGGTGCACCTGGGGGCTGAGATGGAGACGGTGGATTGGGAGTAAAGGAGAAGTCGGCCACCTACGTGGAGAGACTGGTGCTTCCAACGACGGAAGGCGAAACTTACTGTATCAGAGATCTCGGATATGTCTGTAACGATCCACTGATAATCCTCCACCACAGTAAGGCAGTATCCGCTACACTTCACTTTGCCGAGAGTGGAACTGATGAAGCACTCAGGAGACATGTTTTTTGGGTTGGAAGCGTCAGAGTATAAGCTTTGCAAACCAATATGGGACGTAATAGGCGGGCCTGTATGCTCGAAAAAAAAACCCCTTAACCCCTTTTTGCTACCTAATTTCAGCAACGAGCCGCAGCAATAAAGTACCTAAGAGAGCCTCTGAGGATGTGCTCGGCGTATATGAGCCATGACCAGGCTCAATTGAATGCGGCAGGTGTCCTTGGCCACCACTCCGCTCCATCGTCGTTCCAGCCTAGCCTAACCTAACTAATTAATGTGAACTGTGGCAGCCTGTCACTGCGAACTTTGCTGAGAACGGAGAGCATTCGGGCTCTCATTGAGTCAGTTGCTTATATTCTCTTGTAGAGTGCGGATAGCACCGAAGGAATAGTTAATATTGTTTGTATATCTAAGATAGTTTATAATTATTGGGCTGTTTTAGGTCATTACATGAACAAACACCTTTATTTTTTTTTTTTTTTTTTTTACCGGTCTTTCAGAATTTGGAAATGGCTTGTGCATCAATAAGAGCATCAGCTAGCATTCCTGTATTCATCATAAAGCTTAGAGGCCCAGACGACCGAGGGGCGCTCAATAAACGATTTGTTAGAATATATTAAGCAATTTTTTTTTATTATTAAGCTAGGAGGAGTTAGTAAGGAAATTTAAAATTCTATATTTTAAGTTTGAGGGACAGGAAAGAGATGTTATGGCGTAGAGACCATTGTAGTTCGAACATAATACCCTAAAAGGGTCATGCAGTGCATATGTCGAACTACAACGGCTAAGGAACAGAGGACTAAAGTTTCGAGTCCTTCTATTAGGAATGTTAAATTTTAAGCGTGTTAGTAAATGCTGGCTATCTACATCCCCGTTAATAAGGTTATGCAGAAAGACTACACCGAGCATTGTCCTACGATTTGTTAAGCTAGGTAAGTTTATGAGTAAGAGTCTACTATTATAAGATGGAAGGTGAAGATTTGCATCCCAGTTTAGACCTCTAAGGTCTAAATGAATAGAGTTTTAGTTATATAGGGGTCATTAAATTCTTTTGACCACCTTTTGATAAAACCAAGGACTCCTTTAGCCTTATTAACCATTAAGGAAATATGGTCGGCAAATTTAAGTTTGATGTCTAATAGGATGCCGAGATCATTAACCTGGGTCAATTTTTCTAAGGCAATCCCATTAATAGAATAAGTAGCTTGCAGAGGGCAAGAACGATAAAAAGACATATGTTTGCATTTAGATCCATTAAGTATTAGATCATTAGCTAAGCACCATTTTTGAAAGTTATCAAGGTCAGACTGAAGACTGCATTGGGCAGAGATGGATTTGTACTGAAGACAAAGCTTTACATCATCTGCATACATGAGAACTAGAGAGTTCGTTAAAGCAGGGGGCAAGTCGTTTATAAAAAGCGTAAATAATAACGGGCCAAGATGACTTCCTTGAGGGACGCCGGATGTAGCACGGACCAGACGGGACTGTATGTTTTTAAATAAGACTCTTTGTGTCCTTCCATCTAGGTAGCTGGAGATCCACGTTAAGAGGTCTTTAGGAAAACCCAGCATATTCAGTTTACTCAACAAGAGTGAGTGATTAACTGAATCGAATGCTTTGCTGAAGTCTGTGTAAATTACATCGGTTTGATATCCCTTACAAAAGCCATCTATGACAAAGGATGTCAACTCCAATAAGTTTGTGGTGGTGGAGCGACGCTTAATAAAGCCATGCTGACAAGGAGTGATAATCGAAGAGCAAAGGTGTTGCAAATGAGCGGTAATTAATTTTTCAAATAACTTTGGAATTGCCGACAACTTAGAGATGCCTCTGTAGTTGGCAGCCTCGGACTTTTTCCCTTTTTTATGTAGGGGCATTATGAATGATTCCTTCCACTTAAGGGGAAAGATCGAGGTTTCCAAAGATAAGTTGAAAAGCCTTAGAAGAGGTTTGCACAGAGCCCTGGCATAGTATTTTAGCACACAGCCTGGTACTCCATCGGGGCCTGGCGAATAAATGGGTTTGACCCTTAAAAGACCAGATAATAAGTTGTTCTCAGAAAAAAACGGACAGAAAATAAGATTTGCTGCTTGAATGTTATATGCGTAAGGCTGATCAGTCAATTTAGGAGGAGAATAAGTTGTTTGAAAAAATTCTGCGAATAGATCGGCAATGGCCTGATCCGAAGTCGCAGAAGAATTTTCAAACGTAAGCAGGGGTGAAAAAGATACGTGTTTACGCTTAGTGTTTACAAAATTATAAAACTGCTTTGGATCCTGAGTAAATTGAATCCGGCAGCGGTCAATATAATTCCTATAACATTCAGCGTTATGCACGGTAAAATTCGACCAAGCTAGTAGGTATCTTGCGAAATCCACACTACTGCAGGTTTTTTTATATTTAAGTAAAAGCTTATTTTTTTTATTTTTTAAGTTAGTAAGGCACCTTGTAAACCAAGGAGGATTTGCTGAAGCGGACGGATATTTCCAAGGCGCACATGAGTCAAAAAATTTATTTAAAGTAAAATAAAATCTTTCTAAAGTGACATTAAGATCAGTGCACGCCAGAATATCAGACCAGTCAAATGTTTCTATAAGGCTATTAAGTTTCTGAAAATCAGCTTTACGGAAACAGCGAATCTTATTTACCACGCTCGGAGACATCTGATCGATACCAGGAGTGGTTTCGATTGAGACCTCCAGCGTGGGGTGATATGGATCCTCTGCGGTTGAAAGGGGAAAAGCTCTGGAGAGAGCAGTACCATCCGGATCAGATACAAAACATAAGTCTAAAAGCCGACCTAGCGAATTTCTAACATGATTGATCTGACCTAGGGACATGTCAAACATGCCCACGGTGAAGTCATGGTAAGTTGAAAGTGACAAAGATGGTGAGTTGTCGACGTTGGACCACTTTAATTCTGGGATATTAAAGTCGCCCACCGCTACGAGTTGGTCACGATCCGTCATAAGATTAGAGACGTATCGAATGGCGGACAAATGCTGCCAATATGTAGGCGGTTCGGACATAGGAGGTATATATGAACAAGTAATGTATAAAGCTTTAACGGACATAGTGATTTTAACGCAAATAAATTCTATGTCACCAAACTCATGGGATTTCACCTCTTCAGAAGCAAGAGTAGAGTCTACAGAAATGAGGACTCCACCTCCTCTTCGCTGAGATCGATCCCGTCTAAAAGTGGTGTACTTACTTGGAAAAACTTCGCAGCTAAAGATCTCCGGATTTAACCAGGTTTCTGTAAATGCTATTATATGGGATGCAAAAAAAGAACTATCAGAATATAGCTTGGGGAGTTTGCTACGTAGCCCCCTAGTATTCTGATAGGTAAGAGTTAGTGAGGAAACTAGTTTTTGGGTTAGTGGCCAAAGAAGAGGTGGAGGGTTGGTCAGTGGTTTCGATATTGGGAAGTCTCACTCCCACTGGTTTTTGAACTTTTTTCTTCACGGAACTAGGCTGATGTTCTTGGACGAAAAGATTCTCTGGCCAAAAACTGGGAGAGCAAATCGTCTTGAACATCAGCGCGGGCACACGAATCTTGAAAGAAGACGTGCGCCTTGTATAATTATATTTAAATTTTTGAATGTCCTCCACCTTTATATCGGCTTTTGTTTTGGCTTTGATATAAGCCGAGATATCAATCTCTGAAGTATCAGGGGCGAGCCGAGAAACAAATATATGTTTCGATGGAGGAATCACCTGTAAGGGTTTTGGTGTCGCAGGTACTAGAACTGCAGCATCAGTCGGTGCCGGTGGTCCGGACTGTGGAATACCCTTTTGGGTGACCCTAATGGGGGTTTCGTTCCCTAGGACTTGTGGCATCACTTGAAGGGATGCCATAGCGGACATATCAGACAATTGCTCATTATCCCTGAGAAATTCTGACGAATTTTTCTCAGTTCTAGCCCTTGGGGTGGCCAGAGATATAAGCGGCTGCATTAATGTCGGCTGAGCAGGCTGAGGCTGATTTAAATCCATTTTTGGTCTGTCTCATGAACGACCTCATTTCGCCTTGCACAGCACGACAATTTTCACAACAATAATGTATCCCAGACCTACGGGAAATGGCATCCGAAACTGATGCAGTGAAACCGGCACACTTGGCATGTACGACGTTCTCACATAGCCAGCAATGGATGGCAGGCTGGGATGAGGAAATTGTCTTTTTACAAGACTTAATGGCACAGACAAGTTTAAATTCCATTTTATTTTTATTTATTTTTTTTTTTATTTAATAAAACAAAAATTAATATTTAAAAAAGTTTAAAAACACAATACCTTGAACCACTGTGCCAAATAGGAAGCCAAAGCGGGAGCTTTGAATAGTGCAAAAGAGAAATGCAGAAATAAAGATAAGCCGGGGAAGAAGCAGAGCTGAGCTATGCTTGGAATTGAAATTATTCAATTTATTAATTCGACTCCAAATATACCACAGCACTCGCGAAGCGATACGGTTTAGGCTTTAAGATTGTTAAGATTCACAAGGTTTAATTCACAAGTATGTAAACACCGGTTTACCAATATTTATAATAAAACGCAGTGCGCACAAAAAAACACGACCGTTCGCTTAAGAGAAAGAGAGGGAAGCTACGACAAGAGATACGACTACGACTTTACAAGAGATACTTTCGTGGAAATGCGTCGGTATTATATAAGAAAATGTATGTTGCACTACACTTAAGTATAATATTTTTATATTGCAATGAAAAATATCTTAGAAAAAAAAAAGGGATTATAAAACATTCGAAATGTTTGCCACATATTGAGCTGTTGACACTTATTGTTACAGAGTAAAACATACCTGCGATAGCTTATTCCTTGCATACGATTTTTTTCCATATAGGCGTAGTTTTGTTTCGAATTCTTGCAGTTTTTTTGTCAATTAATTATTGTTTACGCTTATGTAAGGTTGATGGATTTATTTTGAATTCAAACATTGTCGGTGCACATATAACAAAGTATTTAAATTTGTTTTTCGGAATGAATGGAATGAATTATTATAGAATTTCAGATTTATTTAGGTTTGAAATTGTTTAAGTGAAAATTGTGTGGCTTACGTTTTCAGATGCATTACTTGGTTTTATGACTATTTATACCGTATTTAAGCAATGATAGTTTTGGAGAGATATGAGATTGTATGTCACAACAAGCATTAAGGTATATTTTTTCTGAGACATATGTATGTTGTTTCTTAAAGTTAAACAACAGTTTTGTCTCAGTTTTTCGTACTAATACAAAGGCACTTTGTTTTTGTATTACCGAAAACTTTTCACTGCAAAAAATTACTTTTGTTTGAGATCTCAAAAAGAATGGTTAACATCTGAGCTATGAATTTCTTTTATTTATAACTTTATTACAGTTTTAAATTTTTATTTCATAAATATTTTTGTATTAATTTTTTCCATTGAAAATTGTACTATAATTTTTTTCAGTATACCGACATGACTTGCAAAAAAAATTTCTAGCTTTAATGTATTGGTAATTTTTTGCATTGGTATTCGAGTTTGCTCTGCCGTATGCTGAGCTTGGGCACCCCTGGTTTAATTCATAATGGGCTACGCAATGACATAAAAAAAATGAGAAGGTCAAAGCTTACATGGATTCTGGACTATTCATTACTAAAATAGCTGAAAAAACCAACAGGAGTCGATACGTTATTAACTTGTTTTTTTAGATGAGTCTAACTTAGTGATGCGGACAAGCGGACATGCGGACACTTATCCACTTAGTCAATATTAAAGAAAAATGCAATTTCAAGGCAAATCTATCAGCTATGCATCGTGTAATTAATAATTCTCCGCATCTGGAAAGACAAAAAATCTAAGCTAGGGGTTAAATCTCTGTTATGTCAGCCGGAACTTTTCTTTTCTAATTTGACACTCGAGGGGTAAAGGCAAAGACCGCAAGGGCTAACAGTAAACAAAGTTAACGAACTCTACGGATCTGCAAACTGTATCCGATATTTTCTGGGATACTTTGGAGTCTTCAGACAAAATATTTTTTTCTCACCAACATTCTAATTTTTAATACCCGTCGATTGACATCTGATCCGACAATCCGTTCAAAAGTTTCTTCTTTTTAACTGATAAAATGTTTTCCAGTTTGTACATCCGTCTGTGGGTTTGTTTGTTTGTTTCCTCTACAAAACAATCTTAAAAAAATGAAATGGGACAATCCCATTCCATCCCATCTTACAATACGTTGCTGGCTATGTGAAAACGATGCACACGCCAAGTGTGCCGGGTTCACTGCCTCAGCTTCGAATGCCATTTCCCGTAGGTCTGGTTTCTATTATTGTTGTGATAATTGTTGTGCTGTCCAGGACGAAATAAGGTCGTTCATGAGACACTAAAAACGTATTTAAAGAGTTTATCACTGGCTTTCGAAAAACCAATGAGTAGCATTGTGGGATTGACACTCAGTTTAGCGGCCTTCAGCTACTAAATGAGTCCCCTAAGTGTAAGAAATCCGCCGTTAGTGATCAGCCTCAGCCTGCTCAGCCGGCATTAACCGTGCCACAGAACCAAATTAGTGCCACTCAACAGGGTAAACTAGAGTGCGGACCACCGTTAGCGACTGATGCTGCAGTTTTTGTACCTGCAAAACCAAAAACCTTACAGGTGATTTCTCCTTCGAAACATATATTTGTTTCAGGGCTTGCCCCTGATACTTCGGAGATTGATATCTCGCCTTATATCAAAGCCAAAACAAAAGCCGATATAAAGGTGGAGGACATACATAAATATAAATATACTCATAGAAGGCGCACGTCTTCTTTAAAGATTCGGGTGCCCGCGCTGATGTTCAAGACGATTTGTTCACCCAATTTTTAGCCAGATAACATTTTCGTCCAAGAACATCAGCCTAGGACTGTGAAGTTCAAAGTTTTAAAACCAGAGGGAGTAATACTTCCTCATATCGGAACCACGGACCAACCGTTCCACCTCTTCTTTGTCCACTAACCCAAAAAGCTAGTATCGTCACTAACACTTACCTATCAGAATACTAGGGGGATACGTAGCAACCTCCCTAGACTATATTCTAATAGTTCTCTCTTTGCATCCCATATGATAGCCTTTACAGAAACTTGGTTAAAGCCAGATTTCTTTGGCTCCAAAGTTTGTCCAAGGTCACCACTTTTAAACGTGATCGACCTCTTCGAAGGGGGGGGTTTCTTCTTTTAAAAGTTTCTTCTTTTTAACTGATAAAATGTTTTCCAGTTTGTACATCCGTCTGTGGCTTTGTTTGTTTGTTTCCTCTACAAAACAATCTTAAAAAAAATGAAATGGGACAATCCCATTCCATCCCATCTTACAATACGTTGCTGGCTATGTGAAAACGATGCACACGCCAAGTGTGCCGGGTTCACTGCCTCAGCTTCGAATGCCATTTCCCGTAGGTCTGGTTTCTATTATTGTTGTGATAATTGTTGTGCTGTCCAGGACGAAATAAGGTCGTTCATGAGACACTAAAAACGTATTTAAAGAGTTTATCACTGGCTTTCGAAAAACCAATGAGTAGCATTGTGGGATTGACACTCAGTTTAGCGGCCTTCAGCTACTAAATGAGTCCCCTAAGTGTAAGAAATCCGCCGTTAGTGATCAGCCTCAGCCTGCTCAGCCGGCATTAACCGTGCCACAGAACCAAATTAGTGCCACTCAACAGGGTAAACTAGAGTGCGGACCACCGTTAGCGACTGATGCTGCAGTTTTTGTACCTGCAAAACCAAAAACCTTACAGGTGATTTCTCCTTCGAAACATATATTTGTTTCAGGGCTTGCCCCTGATACTTCGGAGATTGATATCTCGCCTTATATCAAAGCCAAAACAAAAGCCGATATAAAGGTGGAGGACATACATAAATATAAATATACTCATAGAAGGCGCACGTCTTCTTTAAAGATTCGGGTGCCCGCGCTGATGTTCAAGACGATTTGTTCACCCAATTTTTAGCCAGATAACATTTTCGTCCAAGAACATCAGCCTAGGACTGTGAAGTTCAAAGTTTTAAAACCAGAGGGAGTAATACTTCCTCATATCGGAACCACGGACCAACCGTTCCACCTCTTCTTTGTCCACTAACCCAAAAAGCTAGTATCGTCACTAACACTTACCTATCAGAATACTAGGGGGATACGTAACAACCTCCCTAGACTATATTCTAATAGTTCTCTCTTTGCATCCCATATGATAGCCTTTACAGAAACTTGGTTAAAGCCAGAGATCTTTGGCTCCAAAGTTTGTCCAAGGTCACCACTTTTAAACGTGATCGACCTCTTCGAAGGGGGGGGTGGAGTTTTTATTTCCAACTTCCAACTTCCTTCTGAAAAGGTAAAATCTCAAGAGTTGGGAGAGTCTCAAGAGTTCTCCGCTAAATCTTTATACATTCATATATATATGCTCGGTATGTTCGTATATACCGTCTTCGTCTGAACCGCCCACTTACTGGCATCATTTCTCCGCTATTCTTTACTATCTTTACTATCTTAGAATTAAAGAGGTCTTAAATCGATAACTCACCATCTTTATCACGCACCATGACTTCACCGCGGGCATGTTTAATATATCCCTAGGCCAAATTAACCATGTTAGTAATTCGTTTGGTTGGCAATTAGAGTTTTGTTTTTGTATCTGATCCTGATGGTACCACTCTTTCTAGAGCTTTTCCTTTTTCAACCCAAGAGAATCCATGCATCCATGCTGCACTGATATAAATGACATCCTAGGGAAATTTAACCATATCCGAACGCTTCAACAAATCTTCTTTGGCTTACAAGGTGCCCCACAAACTTAAAAAATACTAAAAAAAACTAAAAAAAGCAAGAGTAGTTGCTCTCTATACAATTTTTCTAGGTTCGAATCCTTCTTAGGACTTCGATGATTTTCTTTTTTTTTAAATATCTTTAAGCTCTATCTTTAATTGTAGTATTAAAAAAATTAAGACTTAGACGGTAAATAAAATTCCAAGGGAGTACTTCCGTCATTTTGTCATCCGAAACGTCAGTCACTATTTTCTCCATTCTGATAATTTCTCATAATAAAATTAATGAAAACATAAATATTTTTACAACAATAGTAATTGAATAAAATTATAACAATAGAATAAAATTAAAAGAAATAATAATAAAGTAAATAAAAAAAAACTATTTGCTTACCTAGTTTTGGCCAGTGAACATTTTCGTCGAAGAACATCAGCCTAGTACTGTAAAACAAAAGCTTGTAGCTCTGGGTGACTCTAATATACCACAAATAAAGTGGTCAGGTGTAGATAACTCACAATCTTTATCACTTGTCAGGCACCATAACCTCACCGCGGGCATGTTTGACATGTCCCTGGGTCAATTTAACCATGGTAACCATTCGTTACTTTGGCTATTAGACTTATGTTATGCTATTGGCTCTTTCCTCACGAAAGATCTGCCTCACGAGCTAAAAAATACTAAAAACAGGCCCACCTAAAAACGCATATAACTTTCAATCAGCAAATCTTATTTTCTGTTTGTCTTTTTCCGAGAATAGCTTATTATCATATCTTCTAAGGGTTAAGCCGTCCAGGCCTCGATGGAGTACCAGACTGTTTGCTATAAAACTGTGCCAGGGCTCTATGCAAACCACTACATAGACTTTTCATCTTATTTTTGGACTGTTCTGTCCCACTAACTGAAAGGAATCTTTCATAATTCCCTTAATTCCCTACATAAAAAATTAAAAAAGTCCGATGCTGCCAACTACAAAGGCATCTCTAAATAGGGAATTCCAAATGTATTTGAAAAATAATTACTCCTCATTTGTAACACCTTTGTTCTTTGATCATTTCTCCATGTCTTGATAAGGCGTCGCTCCACCACCAAATGTATTTGAAAAATAATTATTCCTCATTTGTAACACCTTTGTTCTTTGATCATTTCTCCATGTCTTCATAAGGCGTCGCTCCACCACCATATATGGCTATCGAAAAGGATTTCAAACTTACGTTATTTAAACAAGCTTTAGTAAAGCATTCGAATCAGTCAATCACTCTTTCCTCAAAGATTCTTATTTAAAAATTTACATTACCGCTTGGTCCATGATACATTTGGGCTCCCTCAAGGAAGTAATTTTGGCCTGTTACTGTTTACTCTTTTTATTAACGATTTGCCCCCTGCTTTAACGAATTCACTAGTTATCATGTATGCAGATGATGTTAAGCTGTGTCTTCAATGCAAATCTGATTCTGCCGCAATTCATAACAATCTCAAAAATTTTAAAAAAATTGTGTTTTTTTGGCAACGGCCATACCATCGATACAGTGTGCAGCAGACTAAAAAGTATATAACTCCTCTAAGCATTACCAGATTATGCTGCTTTTTGATTTTTAGGTTCATTTTTAGGTTTAGGTTTTAAAATTTGACACCAATTTTGGCACCAATGGTGACATTTTCCAAAAACACAAAAGAACTGCCGCTTGCATCAGATTTCTATTTCGGGAGCTGGAGTGGGCGACGCAAAACGTTAAAACAAACTTGATCTGCGCGTGTATCATACAATCTCAAGTTTCAAATCGGATAGCTCTATCTGTTTTAGTCTTCGAAATCCACCCGTTTAAAATTTCAGCCGTTTGTATGGGAAAAGGTTTTTATGGTACTATATGTCAGTTAACCGCGCTACGTCAATGTCCGATTATATGCTGAAATAGCGTCGGGCCGAATGCCCATATATAGCCGGCGAACACTGCATATTCGCGTGGCCGCTATGAGATACATTTTTGTTAGCTTTTAGTTTCAGTTTGTATCTGAGCTTCACCCAATATCCAATAAATTAATACTCCGGCACAGCCGTTAGATTCAATTCATTTACTAATAGGGATGTCGAATTTTTTTAAAATATCGTATCGATAATATTTTCTGTTTTAAAAAAATATCAAAATGATATTTAATATATTGCTACAAAACATCGATATATCGATGTTTTTGATATTTTTTAGTTTCCCAAAAAGTTATTTAGAATATAAAATAATAGAAATAAAACACAGAAATTATTATTGCTGTTTAATTTTCTTATCTTTAGTTTTTTAAATTCATAAACATAACATTTGAAAAACATAAAGAAAAATATAACATAAAGAAAAATAATGATATTGTATTTCATTATAAAGTCTTTGCCTGAGATTCGAGTTCTATTCATAAACATAACATAAAATTTATCTTAAATTAAATTCAAAGTTCTTATATAAAGAAAAATAAAGAGATTGTATTCCATTATAAAGTCGTGGTCTTGGTCTTGTATAAAGTTAGTGCCAATATTTGGCATTAATAGACTTAAAAAAACCCTTTGCGTTATGTGATTATCAGTCATTCGACTCCTTGTATCACAAACGACGCATTTTATATCCGAAGCCAGTCTCTCCGAAGGCACTGAAATATCAGATAATATCAAAAAAAAACTATCGCACACTCGATATTTGGGGGAAAAAATATTACGATATAAATATATTATTTTTCCCAAAAAATATCGATATATTGATATTTCGATATATTATCAACAACCCTATTTACTAAATTAGACAAGTAACTAACTTACTAAATTAGCGCAGGCTTGGTTATTTATTTTTTTTTCCGTTTTGTTTTTTCACTCTATTTTCGATACGGGAGTACGATACGGCCGTTCATGCAGTGTGTGGCACTTTGTTGTTTTTATTTTTCTTTGTTTGTCATAGCCCAGCGGACTTCTCTTCTTGTCTCTACTTGTCAAGGCAATAGCGCAGATCGACGAGCTCGCATACATAACTAAAGCGGCGGCTCAGGCCCCGCGGCCCCCTCACCAGCCCAATTGCCTCTGTGAGCATGCAATTCGAGCATGAATTAATTCTTTTGGGCGATTTTATAGCTACAGCTCCACATGAGCAATCCCTTCCACCAGTATAGAAACACAAGGCAATTCTCAGGTGACTCTGAGTCCGAGATCGAAGGGCCGGCCAGATTTTTAACACCAAAATGCGCAAACGCTACATCCGCGAATATGGCTTTCAACATGCAAAAAATGACGGCCACTGTACAGGCCGTTCACCATGCCGTTCAAGAAGCCAATCTTGAAGTAGGGGAAGCCAAAGTAGGGAAAACGAACTGCGCGTGGCTATATATTGTATAGTATACAACAGCTGACCGAACAGGTCAACGCAGTGCAATCGCTCACGCCCAAGCGGAAGCTTCCCAAGTCAAAGTCTATGAACCCATAAAAATTGGGGACAACGCCAAAAGTGACGAGACCCTAGATCTCATCAAGTGCCTGCCCGAATTTACGAGAGCACAGGACGCATATGTCGCCTGGCGGCAAGCAACAGCACCCGCATATTATATCTTTAGGAATTATGTAAATAGCTTATTATTATTATATTATAAGCTATATATATATAAGCTAGGTTATTATCATTAGGAGTAAAATAAGAGGAAATGGGTACTCTCAGGAAGGCGAATCTGACCCCATTACAATTTTATGACGAGGTCGTTAAAAAACTCACCTTGCTCACAAACAAAGCCGTACGAAGCCTCGGCGGCAAAAGTTTTGTGTGACAAATTCCGCACTCCGGGATGATGCACTCCGACTTGTCTCGGGACTCAAACGCAGCCTTACGGATGTCCTTTTTTCGGCAAAGCCAAAAGATATGCCATCAGCTCTCGCTTTGGCGCAAGAAGTGGAATCTAACCACGAGAGATACTCCTTCGCGGCTTCGTTTTCCAGAAGCCAGGAGGACAAGGATCCTCACACACAGTGGGGGCACCCCCGAACCCATGGACATTGGCCCATCACTGTCCAAGATGCTTAAGCCATATTAAGCCCCGGCACCTCCTATACCTCCTTCAAGCGTGGCTCAAGAAATTGAGGACGACGCCATTCCAGATAATGATTCATTACGTCATTATTTTGTAGGGGAAAATCCCTGCTACCCGTCATCTGACGAAGAGTAGCGGGGGTAGAAATAAAGCTTTTAATAGACACGGGCGCAGCAAAAAATTGCATCCGTTCATACGACGGGTTGAAAGGCGTCCGCCCAGTAGATTCGCCATTTTCGATACATTCTATCCATGGCATTACCACGATCACGAAAAAATTCTTCATATCCTTAATCAACATGAAGGCCACGTTCTTCATCTTACCAGATTTGTCCTTTTTTGATGCCATCATCGGTCTTGACCTGTTAAAACAGGCAAAGGCATTGCTTTGCCTAGCTTCTGGCCACCTTAAGTGGACATATGCACAACCTTCAGTCAGAAAAGTATTTTCAAAAATTCTAAGCGACCAGAAAAATGCCTTCGTGAACTCAAATAAGGCATTACCTTACATCACGTCGGTGGTGGCCGCCATCAGGACAGGAGCTCATTTATACCAGTACCCATTGGGCGCCGATTTTGTCAATGACGAAGATCCCCCTTCAATAACCCAATATGGGTAGTAGATAAAAAGGGTACCGACGAAACTGGAAACCGTAAAATACGGATGGTGTTAGACTTTCGAAAATTAAACGAAAGGACAGTACCAGATCGCTATCCCATGCCAAATATCTCTATGATACTTGGCAATTTAGGCAATTTAGGGAATTTAGGCAAGGCCAAATACTTCACAACAATCGATTTGAAGTGTGGCTATCATCATATTACACTGGCAGAGCGTAACCGTGAAAAACTTTCTTTTACGTAAATGGTGGAGAATACGAGTCTCGCCGACTGCCATTCGGGTTGAGGAATGCTGCCAGCATCTTCCAAAGAACCATAGACGATATACTGCCAGATCAGATTGGAAAATTTTGCTATGTCTATGTCGATGTCGATGATGTTATCGTTTTCTCATAAGACGAAAACGCCCACATACGGTACGTAGACTGGGTTCTAAAGAACCTCCACGACGCCAACATGTCAAGGCCATCAAGGAATTCCTAGAGCCTAAAAACGTGTTTGAAGTAAGGTTATTCATGGGCTTGGCTGGCTATTATTAAAGATTTTAGGTCAATAGCTTAGCCCATTTCGAGCATTTTAATAGGGAAACATGGAAATGTCAGCAGATACAGATCCAGAAACATCCAGGTACAGTTTACGAAGCCGCAACGGCTAGCCTTCGAAAAGCTTCGTAACATCCTGGCCTCTGAGGATGTAATCCTTAGATACCCCGATTACAAAAAAGCATTTGATCTAAAAGGCGTACGGCATTGGCGCAGTGCTTTTCCAAGAGGGACGACCCATTACTATGATCTCTAGAACCTTAAAGAACAGAGAGTTTAACTACGCTACCAACGAAAGGAAGCTGTTAGCCATAGTTTGGGCTCTAGAAAAGCTGCGTCACTACTTATATACTATTTTACTACTATATTACTCACTACTTTGTCTGCATTTAGCTTTCTTTGAGTTCGGACGTTTACTTTTTCGCTCATGTCGACTCTCGTTTGCACCGAGTGCAGTGCAGAAGTTACTACTACCCAACTTCGTGGGTGTGAGGCCGTTCGGTGCGCGTCGATCTGCCGCCGTGCCTATCACACCGCTTGTGTTGATTTGCCCTCGGAGGCTATAAAACTACTTATTAACATTCCGAACTTAATGTGGAAATAATTGGAAATGATTCGCATTCCAAAATAGATGAGCTAAATCATAAAGTTTTAGATCTGGAGTCCCGTTTCGAAAGCCGTAATGTTAAAGTTGACCATGCCCTGGTGAATGGAGCGGCTGTGCCCGTTGGACGCGCCTCTTTGGCTGGGGTGCATGTTGTTGCTCCCCCTTCTATGCCTACCAGCACTGGGAGCAAAAAGGCTACATTGGGACAGGCCCCAACGGCATCTAAGGGGGCTGTCCCGAGGAAAAAGCGGATCAACCCCAACAGGCGCATTGTAGGACAAGCACCCAGTTGCGCTCAACTTCAAGTGCTTTCCACCTTCAAATACCTTCATGTTGGTAAATTCGCGACGTCTACCCAACCGGATGCACTGTGAAAGTTTGTCGCTGATAAGCTGAACGTGGAGCCCAATGATTTAGCCTGTACTAGGCTGACCAAAAAGGATGCTGACATCAACGCCCTCAAGTTCGTCAATATCAAATTGGGAGTTCCGGACCAAAATTTCCCTACAGTCTTCAATGACGATTTTTGGCCCATGTCGGTAAAAGTCAGCTGGTTTGTTCATAGAGAGCCTGCTAAGGTTATTGACCTCCCGGCGATTCTACTTGTACCGCAATCGCAATCTTCAATAAACCCCCAGTAAGCGACGCCGCTGGCGTCGTTTCTTCTTATTCTTCTCAAGCTGCAGTTCGTAAGCGACGCCGCTGGCGTCGTTTCTTCTTATCTTCTCAAGCTGCAGTTCGTCACCCCGGTTGCTCTCTGCTGCGCTACCAACAACAATCGGCGTGGGCGTTTATGGTAACGGTTGACGCTGCCTTCAATTCCTCCAATAATTTGTTTCGTTTGCTGATCGATATTCTTCAACAACAACAACTTTTTTCAAGGCGAGTTGTTTATTTCGTATTTTCACTTGTTGATGCCCAGCAACAACAAGACGATGGTAATCGATGCGTTGGCAGCGCATCGCTCATCTTATCTCTTTTCGCGGGGCCACTCGCTGGTGCTTTCTTTTCGCCGATGGAAGATGTTTATTTACGTTTTGGACGTGGGGGTGGATCTTTGCTGCGTTTGGATGTGCCTGACTATGAACGCTCAATGTTTTCACCTGGCACTGGATTTGCCTTGCAACTGGACTGGACTGATGAGTCTAATGGAAATTTCTATGTGTCCTCGTCAGCTATTTTGCAGGCTATGCGTATTGGATATGCCTCCACATGCACCAGTACCAGAAGTGCACTTTCATCATTACCGCCTTGCTGTCCAAGGTTTAAACTGTAGCTACTCGTCGTCCTCGGACCCCAATAAAAGCCTAAAAATTCTATTCCAAAATATATCGGGAATGAGAACCAAGACCCGGATGGTATTCCTCAATTCTTCTGCCTGCGATTTTGATGTAATCATCCTTGCGGAAACATTGCGGCTCAATGACAAATTTAGCTCCTCTGAGTTCTTCGAGCCTAACTTGTACCATGTATTTCGAAAAGACCGAGATGCATTCAGTACCCAGTGTGGGCGAGGTGGTGGTGTGATCATCGCTATCCGTCGATCTCTTCAGGCTACACTACTGCATATTGGCCGACCCTCAACTGGATAAGCTTGCGGTTTCAATCCAGGCGTCCATGGCCCGTTCGTCATCATTGCATCATACATCCCTCCGAATGGCGCATTTAATATATATCATGCGCATATGGAAAACATCACTAGTGTCTGTGCTAGAACGTCCGACCCTACCGCTTTGATGGTAGCTGGCGATTTTAACCTAAGCTCCATTGTCTGGTCGAGGGACCCGGAATCTCCCTGCATGCTACCTAGCAACGCTCTCCAGAGTCATGAAATTGTAGATGATATTTTTAGTCTGGGCCTCTCCCAAGTAAATAATATTTTTAATGATTTATCCAAAATTCTTGATCTTATATCTATATATATAAAAATGCTCTGTTCGTATCTACGTAATTTATAGACTTGAAAAGTTCTGAACCGTTTAAGCCCAAATTTTTACCCAACATGCGTTGAGGTTCCAGCTCGGTTTATGTCTACTTTTGATGTTGATAGCTTATCTGCGTTTGCGAATATATCTGTTTTTTTCGCGTTTCCCCGTGCCCCTACTTTTCTTTTTAGGCAGACAGCTAAGAAGAAAATCCTACGTGCAATATTTCCAGAGCATCTGGCATGGGAAAATTGCGGGATTGGCGTGGAGCTGTCCAACCATTTGGGAATGCGTTAATATTGCTCGCAGGGGATTTCAGAAAAACGTTGCCTGTGATTTCCCGATCGACACCAGCTGACGAGAAAAATGCTTGCCTGAAATATTCTATATTGTGGCAACATGTACGTACATTACAGTTGAAGACGAATATGCGTGTCCAGTTACAGAACGATGACTCAGCCGACGTATTCTCACGACAGCTAATGGAAATTGGGAACGGAAAGCTGCCAGTCAATGAGACGTCGAAAAAAATATCATTGCCCGAGTAATTTAGTAATTTAGTTACATCGAAGGAAGGACTTATCCAAAAAAAGTTCCCCGATATGAGAATAAATTATAGGAATCACAATTGGCTCAGTGGACGAGCGATTCTCGCTGTCAAGAACAAAGATGTGTACCAGCTCAATCATGTAATCCAATCCAGGATAGAAACTGACGAAATTACATATAAGTCGATAGACACGGTTGTGGAGGCAGAGGAAGCAGTTAATTACCCTACGGGAATATGAATCAGCCGAAACTCTGCAACGGTACGCGACTCACAGTCAAGAAATTGATGAACAACGTTGTAGAAGCAACGATCATAAGTGGTCCTTTTAAAGGTGAAGATGTCCTCATTCCTAGGATTTGTAACGAACAGTGAGGTGGCATCTCTGGATATATCGGACGCGAGGAAGGGGTTGCACGCTGTGTCCGGCCAGATCTCGCCGGCTAGTGGGTGGGTTCTGAAACACCCCCTTATCTCCCCTCGATGCTGCCTCGGGAATCATAAATTAAATCGATAATGATGCGTGCACGACCTCACGAACAGCGTGGGTCAAACCTGAGCTCCTCAGAACAGAACATATTAGGATCCTTCGGAGATCCCCAAGAAGGTACATGGCATAGGTTGGCGGCAGGGCGGTGGCGACCCAAACGAGGCGAAAGATGTTTTCTTACTCCATTATAAACTTCATTGTTTTATTCCTTAACAAAAGACCTTAAAATTCTAGATGACATCCTTATCCTAGCTTTCTAACTATACCAATACTTCAATATATGATCTTTCCGACTATGCTTAACAATATCTTAACGCTAAAGATTTGCGAACTTAAATGTATTTTTGATTTGGCAGGATTTGCGGACTCGCGATCAATAACATGCTATCGTATTTTAGGTTGCTAAGAGAGCGGTACTATAAGGATCACGCGTGTGGTTGATCGTCTAACCGGTGAAGCCTCTTGGGCTGGAACTCGGAGAACGGAAAAAAATATTGATCAGAGAATTCCGCATCACTTCAGCTGGCTTGGCAAAGAAAGAGGATTACTCACTTTTCGTATCCGCGTCGAGTCGTTGAAGCGCTTCCACCACTCGAGGCTGTAAAAGATAATATACAATTCGGGAGGGCCTTTGCCTAACCCGTCAATAATGCCAACGACAAAACATGCAGCCAGCAGCAGTGCTCTAGCTGAAATCTCCGGACACTATTTCCTCTCTTCGCTCTCGACACCGTTAGGCCATCAGCCGGACGTATCTCTCCACTCCCTCGATCAATAAAGCGCCTCTTGAAAGCGCCGCAAGCGCTCTGTCCCTGCTTCCTATCCTATGGCTGAAGGCTAGTGAAGGCGCAGCCAGCGCTCCGCTCCCGCTACTGCTCCTATAGGAATTCGCCTATTTCGCGGCGACTCCTCCGTTCGACGGCGTACTCCTTAACAGCGCCGCCAGCACTCCGTCCTTGTCTTTACTCCTCCAGGATGGCGCCTGTTATACGGCTGCTCCTGTGATCGACGGGGTGCCGCTTATAAGCGCCACCAGCACTCCGTCCTCCTTCACTACTCCAGGATGGCGTTTACTCCACTACGACTCCTGTGAGGTTAGGGCCGAACCCTATCCGAATTTCCGGCGGAGCGCCCCTTAAAGCGTCGCGAACGCTCCAACTGCTTCCTCTCGGGTCGAGTTTCACTGTATTTCCAGCTCCTACTTGGTTTTGGATGACTCCCCTCAGCCCCGCCTCGTGGGCGGCCTGACTGAGAGATTCGCGCCGCAACTGTGACCCGCTCTTCTCTTCTTCTTCTGGCCAAGCGTTGCTCGCCCTACGCCTCTCTGCCACCAGGGGTCTAGCTCGCACGCTGGTACCCCTGACCTAGCTAAACGAAAACACCTACGTCAGGCTCGCATAACCATGACCAGTCTTAAAACTCACCTAGCTTCTACGATCACGCCCTGCCTTGACCGAGCAGTACGTACACCGCCAAATTGCCAAATTCTGTATGCCTGCTGGTCCTGCACCAGCACGATGGTTTCTCAGCGGGTAAATCTACGCTGCAGTTGCTCGAAAATTTCCGGATGCTTCTCCTAGTTTGCCCGAACTTGCTTGTTTCGTGGTTAAACTCTAAAAGAACGACGCTCCCACGCGGTTTCCTAACCTTAGCTTTGAGCGCGTTACCAGATCGATCAGACCCTCCACGAAACGCTGAATAGGGTCCTATTACGCGATCGGGCTGCCAGAAAGGCTGAAACACCGCACCCCCCCCATGCTGCCAACCCGTTTGCACTATCGCCGACGTTACAAAATGCCCCCTTCTCAAGAGCTAGAACAGGGTCTCAAACGATCCTGTTTAGCTAAACCACGGAGGCGAGAACTACTGCTTCAAGTCTTTGGCATGATAGGTACCTATCGCTCGCCCTTGCAAGTCCTCCAGTTCGTAAGTAGCTCTTCCTGTTCTCCTCCGAATTCTAGCTTTAATATACCTATTCTTACTCTCTACCTTAGCTTTACTACACTCTTCACTGAGCTCTCTTCCTACCTGTCCTTGTTCACACCTGACGGAACGCGCTGAGATGGACGATCCGGCGCATCCGCTCTTCCGTTCTTTAGGCATTTCGGACACGATGGCTTGTAGACATTTGGTGCTCCGCACCCAAAACAGAAAACTTTCCGCTTGCCCGCGCAGTCGTGGTACCTGTGACCCTCTTTCCTGCAATTCCAGCAGATAAGAGCCACTGCCTCCACTTCACCCGCTTCATCACCTGAGAATTCTTGGGCCTCTTCCCATTCCAAGTCGCTTCCTACTTCCGCTACCGATTTGTTGTAACTTCTGTGTGAGCTTCTGTCTTCCCGTCTCTGGGTTTCCCCATACGGCTTCTTCCCCCATCCTGGCTTGGATGTGCCGCAGTCACGTCGCACCTCCTCTAAGAATCGTTCCCGGCGCCGACAAATCTCCCGTAAGGGGCTTATCGAACGTATCGACACATTCAACAGCTCGTGGCCGATCTCGGACCTGAGATTCCTCCTTACCATCTCCACTAGCGTGGCATCGCTTAATGGAATGCTCAGACCATCCATCAACTGTCCTACCGCCTCATAAAACGTGTCAAAATCTTCTCTGTCGCGCTGCTTCCGATCTCTTATTGCCTCTCTTATGTCCTCATCCGACCTATCGTCCCTAAAGTGTTTCCTAAGCGCGTCGCATAGGTCATTCCACCTCATTACTCTATTCAACTTGCGAAAACGCCAGTAAAATTCTCCCGCTTTCCCATCAAATAACAAACTAGCATTTCCGCATAGTGCTGAAAAGTTACTGTCCAGCGTCTTGTGCGTCAAAGCTTCAACCCGATAGATGAAATTATCGATGGTCATGCCGTCGGGATGTCCGCTAAAACGAATCTTCCAACTATTCAGGATCTGTCCCACTTTCTCTGGTCTATACCCAAAGTTGTGGTCAGCCTGTTGCCTCACGCCATTTCCTAAGTAGTCGCCCTGATCCCGGGTCTCTCTTTCATCACCGTAGACCCCACTAGGCTGCTCGTCGCTTCCAGTTCTCTCTTCTCCTTCCCTCTCTGCTTGCGCCCTTTGGCGGAACAGTCTGTCCATTTGCGCTGACAGTTGTTCCAGCAGCGTCGCCTCCATGGCGCTGACTGAATGGGACACAATCGAACTCAACTCCGCTGTGCTTCCTGCCGACTCTGCTTGAGAGCTCGCTTGGCTGGCCCCACAAGGTGAATCTGCTCTGCGAGTCAGCTGACTCGTGCTCGCGCCAGTCGTATCGCTGGCCGCCTGTGCTTTCTCGAAACACACTACTTTGCACGTCGGACATGACACCTTCGATTTGGCGTGTGTTGTTATACACGCTTTGTGGAACTCATGTCCGCACTTGGTTCTGGCTCTGCCGGTTGCCATCTCTTTATTACATAATGTGCAGACGGGCACCTTCACAGGTGTCGCTGGCCCTTTCTCTGCCTCTGCCGGGTTCATCCTTTCTTTCTTTCTTGCCTAACCTTAAAAAATGCTCGCTTCCCAAATACCGAAACTCTAAAACTGAACTTCGCCTTCTTTTTTAGCCTGCCTACCGCCATGCACGCTGCCTAACGTTCTTCTTCTTTTCGCAATTGCTTCTCACCTAATTCCGTTCTGGAATTCCGCTCGTAGAAAACTCCCCTTTCCAGCTCTTTGCAGCCCGTCCTGCTAACTCCCAGGCCTGCGATCTATAAGCTGAAACCCTTTGGACGTGGTCATTTCGTGCCTGTTACGAATGAACTCCGAGCGTCCTTCTGCTCTCCTAGGGGATGACGGGATTTAGCTGCCAATTTACAGCCTTGGTCAGATATCAGTCCGCTAACTGATACTGCTGTTCCAAACGACTGTGGCACTGTCTCTCCCGTCCCTTCGTCATTGTAGCAGCCTGCTACCCGAAACTCGTGGTCAGCTGGGTCCTCCCTTGCTAAAGTCCTGCGAGAATCCGTCCTGCTAAACTCTACTCGAAACTATCGCTGTGGTTGCGAGGCACTGTGGTCTACTCTCTCCTCTGAGTGTAGAATTCCGAGCGGTACCCGCGCCACTGCTGAGGGTTTTGGTCTGGTTACTGCCATGCTACTGTAACCAGCCGAAGAAACTTGTCCGCGAAACATGGCTGCGTCTAACCACGCTAAAACCATGGCCCCACGTTGGGCGCCAGATAAATTTATGATTAAGATAATTATTACTGTAACGAACAGTGAGGTGGCATCTCTGGATATATCGGACGCGAGGAAGGGGTTGCACGCTGTGTCCGGCAAGATCTCGCCGGCTAGTGGGTGGGTTCTGAAACACCCCCTTCTCTCCCCTCGATGCTGCCTCGGGAATCATAAATTAAATCGATAATGATGCGTGCACGACCTCACGAACAGCGTGGGTCAAACCTGAGCTCCTCAGAACAGAACATATTAGGATCCTTCGGAGATCCCCAAGAAGGTACATGGCATAGGTTGGCGGCAGGGCGGTGGCGACCCAAACGAGGCGAAAGATGTTTTCTTACTCCATTATAAACTTCATTGTTTTATTCCTTAACAAAAGACCTTAAAATTCTAGATGACATCCTTATCCTAGCTTTCTAACTATACCAATACTTCAATATATGATCTTTCCGACTATGCTTAACAATATCTTAACGCTAAAGATTTGCGAACTTAAATGTATTTTTGATTTGGCAGGATTTGCGGACTCGCGATCAATAACATGCTATCGTATTTTAGGTTGCTAAACCGGTGAAGCCTCTTGGGCTGGAACTCGGAGAACGGAAAAAAATATTGATCGGAGAATTCCGCATCACTTCAGCTGGCTTGGCAAAGAAAGAGGATTACTCACTTTTCGTATCCGCGACGAGTCGTTGAAGCGCTTCCACCACTCGAGGCTGGAAAAGATAATATACAATTCGGGAGGGCCTTTGCCTAACCCGTCAATAATGCCAACGACAAAACATGCAGCCAGCAGCAGTGCTCTAGCTGAAATCTCCGGACACTATTTCCTCTCTTCGCTCTCGACACCGTTAGGCCATCAGCCGGACGTATCTCTCCACTCCCTCGATCAATAAAGCGCCTCTTGAAAGCGCCGCAAGCGCTCTGTCCCTGCTTCCTATCCTATGGCTGAAGGCTAGTCCACGCCTGCTCCTCCGAATAACGGAACGCTCCTTTAAAGCGAAGCCAGCGCTCTACTCCCGCTACTGCTCCTATAGGAATTCGCCTATCTCGCGGCGACTCCTCCGTTCGACGGCGTACTCCTTAACAGCGCCGCCAGCACTCCGTCCTTGTCTTTACTCCTCCAGGCGCCTGTTATACGGCTGCTCCTGTGATCGACGGGGTGCCGCTTATAAGCGCCGCCAGCACTCCGTCCTCCTTCACTACTCCAGGATGGCGTTTACTCCACTACGACTTCTGTGAGGTTAGGGCCGAACCCTATCCGAATTTCCAGCGGAGCGCCCCTTAAAGCGTCGCGAACGCTCCAACTGCTTCCTCTCGGGTCGAGTTTCACTGTATTTCCAGCTCCTACTTGGTTTTGGATGACTCCCCTCAGCCCCGCCTCGTGGGCGGCCTGACTGAGAGATTCGCGCCGCAACTGTGACCCGCTCTTCTCTTCTCTGTATGCCTGCTGGTCCTGCACCAGCACGATGATTCCTCAGCGGGTAAATCTACGCTGCAGTTGCTCGAAAATTTCCGGATGCTTCTCCTAGTTTGCCCGAACTTGCTTGTTTCGTGGTTAAACTCTAAAAGAACGACGCTCCCACGCGGTTTCCTAACCTTAGCTTTGAGCGCGTTACCAGATCGATCAGACCCTCCACGAAACGCTGAATAGGGTCCTATTACGTGATCGGGCTGCCAGAAAGGCTGAAACACCGCACCCCCCCCCCAGGCTGCCAACCCGTTCGCACTATCGCCGACGTTACAGATTCCTATGTTCCCGACTGATCCACCGTTCCAGTTCAAGAGATTGCAGTTTCCCATTCTTTTGACGTTCGCAATGACCATAAATAAAGCTCAAGGTTAATCTCTGGAGTTTTGTGGTTTGGATTTGGATGAAGATTGTTTTTCACACGGACAATTATATGTTGCGTGTTCCCGTGTCGGAAAACCAAATAATCTTTATATTTACGCGGAGAATGAAGAAACAAAGAATATTGTAACCCACAAGTATTACAGAAATAAACTAATTTGAAAATTATTCTTTTTTGTTTGACTTATTTCTTATGCGTGCAACCACAATATGCCACACCGAAACGTGGCAGGGTACTGCTAGATCTCAGACTTGCGTTTTCTGAGTCGTTCTTTGACCCCACTTTTGCTCAGAATTATTTCCGTTTTGTTCAGTTGTTGACTGTATCGTTGGAAAGCATCTCTGCAACGCTGCTTTTTCTGCTTCTGCTTCTTCTTATTCTCGGTCTTGTTCTTCTTCAGTTACTGACTGTATCGTTGGAAGGCATCTCTGCAACGCTTCTTCTTCTGCTTCTACTTCTTTTTATTCTCGGTCTTGTTCTTCTTCAGTTGCTGACTGCTGCTGTTGCAAGTTCTAAGTCCTCCAGGACTTGTGTCACGGTCGCCATGTAAAGGGTCGCCAGGTAATCACCCAGATCGCCCAGAAAATGAGGCAATTATATTCGCACGTCTGTGCTCTTTGATTACTGTTTTATTTCTGACTTTAATTCAAAAGATAAAGAATTCTCTAAGTCTAAATACTTAAGTAAATACATACATACATAAGTTCAGCCGGCAGCGGAGCGGCTACATTACATATTTCTTATATACATACACTTAGGTGGTAATAATTAAAAAAGATTTTTATATGGATGATCTCATGACACGAGCAAATTCAATAGAATATGCCACAACCATAGTTCAATTAATATCTAAGGAACTATTGAACTCTGGGTTTAGTTTGAGAAAGTGGGTTTCAAATAATTAAAAAACAACATAATTGGCAATTTAATAAAGAAATAAAATACTTAAGAAGCAATAAAGAGATTGATATTAGCAGTAAAATAAAAGGTCTGAACCCGTTTTTAGATACCAATGGAATACTTCGTGGAAGGCTACAAAATGCTAAAGCGGCATTTGAAGTTAAACATCCTATAATTTTAGACAAAGGTCACATTTTGACTTTGATAATAATAGATGCTCATAAAAATATGCTTCATGGAGGTATAAATATATTTTTTTTTGTTTTGTAGCTTTGCTTTTATATATTGAATCTACTCATAATTTTGAGACTAACAAATAAGTTGACGAATCTTAAAATTAAAATTTAACTAACAGTGTACTAAGACTGAATTCTGGTTGCGCGTCCCTCAGGTCGGTCGCTGGGTGGGTAAGTCATTGCGACAAGGCGTGATTGGTTGCTCAACCGTGTTAAACCTCTCGCCAGGTAGTTAGGGTGCACCGATAGCTTAGTTAAGTACTTTACCTTCTGTTCTGCGACCGCTTCTTTGACTGGTAGAATGCTTAAGACGCGGTGTATGTTTTCGTTGCGAACGTACGGTGTCCCGGTGATTGTTCTCAAGATCTTCGACTGAACTCTTTGAACTATGTCAATGTTGCTATTGCTGGCGTTCCCCCCTAACTGGGAGCCGTACATCCATATAGGTTTTAGTACCGAGTTGTACAGCAATGAAGGCTGCTGGCTTTTAGCTTTAGGTGTGTTCTTTTGGCTTCAATGTGCCGGCGCCATGTGATGTACTCCTAGGTATGTTACTTCGTTTGTTTGTGGAGTAGAGTGTTGTTTAATATAATCGGCGGGCAGTTTTGCCTGTTCAGAGTGAACGTAACATGATTGCATTTTAGTTCGTTCACTTTAATTCGCCAATCTGCCATCCATTTTTCGACTTCGGGCATTTTGAGCGACTAAGAATAGCTGTGTCATCGGCAATCGTGGATGTTGTTAGACGTGTGCTTGTCGGGATATCTGCTGTGTATAGGACATATAATATTGGCCCTAGCATGCTGCCTTGAGGAACTCCAGCTCCAACAGTATAATCATCGGATATAGCGGTGTTGCACCTCACGACAAATTTTCTGTCGTGAAGGTAAGACTCTAAAATCTTGTGGGTGCTGTAGGGGAGCATTGTCTTGATCTTGTACATTAGACCTTCTAGCGAGACTCTATCGAATGCTTGAGAGACATCTAATAATATGGCAGTACAGTACTCTCGTTTTTCGAACGCGTTCCGAATTTCGGATGTAATCCGGTTGACCTGCTCAATTGCTCCATGCTTTTCACGAAACCCAAATTGGTGTGACGGGATTCCTTCCTGGATTCTCAGGTATGTGTTTATCCGAGTCATTAGGCATTTTTCAAAGAGTTTAGATAGGCAAGAGAGTAGGCTTATAGGTCTATACGACGTGGGGATAGTGTGGTCTTTCCCCGGCTTTGCTATCATTATTATAATTGACTTTTTCCATCTCACTGGAAAATGGCCAAGTTTTGTGATGGCATTAAATAGCTGGGTGAGAATGCAAACGGCGCAGTATGGGAGCTCAATGATCATTTTGGGAGTTATGAGGTCGCACCCCGGGATTTTTTCGGATTCAGTTGTCGTTTGATGATAAAGATTTCGTTTGGGCGAAACTCAATCGGCTCATGTTGAGGCTGGGGCTCATATGATAGAGTCGGCAAAGTAAACGCATTGGTGGCAGGATTTGGTTGGAAGACATTGAGGATCTGGCTGCAGTCGAGAAGAAGACTTCAGGGTTTGACCTGGAGGCTATGAACTGATTATTTTGGGTGCGGGCAGTAAATCCCCTCTGGTGGATGCAACTTTTCAGCTCCTTATAAACTGCCCCTATAGTTAGCAGTGTGATTTCCACCGCAGTTGCCGCACTTTTTCGAGTTGTGGTCATCTTTCTCGCTGGGCAGTGTGCGGAGTCATGAAGCTACACAAACCGGGCGCAGTTTACAGTAAGACCTTGTATGAACTGAACTGAAGATTGCACTTCGTATTTCTTTAGGGGCTTAATTTGTGGTTCGAGCTCATCCTTAAAAAGTGGCTGCGGCTTTTTATCCCTGTTAGGAATATTGAAGACTGTCTGAGCGCTAAATCCCTTCTCTTGTAGCGCCTTTGTAATCTCTGCAGGCGATACTTCGGGCTCTATGACCTTAAGTACGACTTGCAAGCCCTTGCTGCTTTTTAGCTGATACGTGTAAAAGTTCTTTTTTTGGTGGTGAGGTATTTCGATAATACTCTGTAATTATCTTCAGACTTCGTTTGAACTTTTGTTTCCTGGATGTTGCCCTTTACGAGTGGTATTATGTGGAAGTTTTCCTTGCCAATGAGCTCTATAATTTTGTTGACAAGAACTTTGGAACTTTTTTCTCGTATGTAAATTGGCGGGGGCTTAGGCTTTCTTTCTTCGACTTCTGTAGATTCGGCGTCATCCTCATAGTCTGCCAAGATTTTAAAACGGTTTGAGTACGTGGGCGTTTCTATGGCAGCTATGTTAGCATTTCCACGGGTTATTTTGCGTTGAGAGTTTATTGGGCTCAGCTTCCTTTTGATTTGAATGTAGCGATCCATACCAGTCTGCACAGTCGGCTTAACATTTTCTTTGTTTTTGGTCTTTTTTTTCGGGCGGCACAGCAGTTCCCCCCGCCATTCGTAGGATAAAGACGTGTGTTCGATAATTACCTCTTTCAATTCGTTACCGCTCGTGTGTACACCTGGGAGTCTATTTTCTATTTTCAAGTCTATTATAATAACGCCAAACATGCATGGTGGGGAAACTCACGAGCCTATAGAAGGGGTAAGCTGTTGCAAGAAGTCATTGCGAACGGGCATTACCAAGTACTTTCCACGGGTGAACCCACTTTTTACTCATATAACTCCCTACTAACACCGACAGCGCTTGATTTTTTCATTATCAATGGATACGCTATAGACAGGCTACAAGTAAAAACAATCCATGAACTATCCTCGGATCACACTCCTATAATGGTCATACTGCACGCAACACCTAAGAGAAAACCACAGCGCTCGCGACTCCTTGCCAGAGGTGCTAATTTAAACACTTTCAAAGTCCACTTAGAACAGCTGAGCGAGGTTAGCATAGAAATCCAGGAACCTTCTGACATTGACAATGCCATCAGCCTTTTCATGCGCATGATAAGCCAGGCTGCTGAGATAGCTGCACCCAGCAATCATCAACATACAGAGACATCTATACATCCCCAGCTACCACCCAGAATTGGTGCACTCCTCAATCTAAAGCGAAGAGTAAGAAGAGAATATTCAAGAACGGGAGACGTCCGAATCCATCAGATATATAAATCTAGACACAGATGCTAGTTCTAACTACTCGCTGTGGCGTATCACAAAACGGTATAAGGCTCAGCCAACCCCAAAATCAGGTGGCTGGTGCCGTACGAGCCTAGAGAAAGTTGAAGTGTTTGCAAACAACCTTGAGCAACGCTTCAAGCATTACGAATACTCGCCTGAAAGTATATGTCGACAAGTTAAAGAGTTCCTAGAATCTCCATTCCAAATGAGTCTGCCTGCTAACCCTGTCTCACTGACAGAAGTGAAACCCTTGTAGGTAAACTCTCGCCAAAGAAAACTCCTGGTGAAGACCTTTTGGACAACAGGACGATCCGACTATTACCGGATCAAGCCTTGCTATTCCTGGTGACGTTGTTCAAAAGCATACTAACTGTTGGATACTTTCCGAAAGTTTGGAAATCGGCAAACATACATATGATCCCAAAACCATCCCTGGGAAAAATCATGGAAAGGCTGATCCTGAACAGGCTACTTACTCTTGAGAATGTCACCAGTGCGATCCCGGAATTCCAGTTCGGCTTTCGTCTTCAACATGGAACTCCTGAGCAATTGCACAGAGTTGTTAACTTTGCCTTAGAAGCCTTTGAGAAGAAGGAGTATGCAGTAGCTGCCTTCCTTGACATTCAGCAGGCCTTTGACAGAGTATGGCACCCTGGGCTCTTGTATAAAGCCAAAAGTCTTCTTACGCCACAGCTGTTCCAGCTCGTGAACAGCTTCCTGGAAGAACGCACATTTCACGTATCTGCTGATGGATACAAGTCGTCCACCAAACCGATCTCTGCTGGTGTTCCCCAAGGTAGCGTCCTCGGCCCTACTCTATACTCTATCTATGCTTCAGATATGCCTACAAAAACTACAATCACTGAAGTGAATGAGCAAGACGTGCTAATTGCGATCTACGCTGATGACACGGCTGTCCTGACCAAAAGCAGTAGTATCTTGGCAGCCACTTTTGCATTGCAGGAGTATCTGGGCGCATTTCACCAATGGGCCACGAACTGGAACATTCGTGTTAACGCAGACAAATGTGCCAATGTAACGTTTACCAATTGCTGAAGTACCTGCCCAGGAGTCAACCTCAACGATAGTCCAATCAGAGCCCTTCCTGCATACAAGTACCTCGGTGTCACCTTGGACAAAAAACTCACTTTCGGCAGGCACATTACCTGTATCCAAAACTCTTTCAGGACTAAAGTGGCTCGGATGTCCTGGCTCCTCACACCACGCAATAAGCTCGCACTTGGATGTAAGGTACAGATTTACAAGTCTATAAGTTAACTGAAGTTAACCAAGTAGCGGCAATGTCCGATTGTTTAAGAGTTCACTCTGGCCAAACTGCTGACACAGCGTCTGGCCGGATGCCCATACATAGCGGCAAGCACTGCACATTTGCGTGGCCGCTATGAAATACTTTTTGTTAGCTTTAAGTTTCAGTTTGTGTCAGAGTCTCGTTCAATAAAGAGCATTATCTAAACCAATCTTCGGCATTGCCGTTAAACTGTAAACTCACTTTTGTTAAATTGGACACTGCGCCTCAAGGGCCGTGACAACGGGTCAAGGGCTCCCATCATAACTTCTATCCTGAAGAGGATTTCCCTCGGCAACCACCAGGGATAATAAGCGAAGCTCGCTACCTATAAGGAAAGACAAACCCTCTCCCGGCAACCGCCAGGAATAATCAACCCAACATATCTCCAACGTTTGAGCCATCGCTGACTGCTGCGTGGGATAACCTATCATTACACATTAACACACTAACACATTTATATTTACTGGCGCCCAACGTAAAAAACCATGGAAGTGAGCTCATTTATGTACACAATACTCTCTAGGTCTTCATGAATATTTTTGCATAAAAAAATTGTAAAAAAAGACAAGAACAGTGAAATATTGTGCCTTAATTTAACAAAAACTGCAGCCCCATCAACTTCCTCAACTTAATTAATCTTCATTAATTGGCTGACGGTTTAGCATTAGCATTTTTTATCTATTATAAAATATTAAAACCATTTTTTTCTGTAAGCCAATTATTGTCCCAATATTGTTTGCATTTCTGTTTTTTGTGAATAAATAAATGAATATTTCTATATAACACAAAAAGTGCGGAATAAAAATTCCTAACCAAGACCAAAAAATCGCTGGCAGAAAATTCTAAATTTCAATCGGAAATAATTTATATAATCGCGTGTATTACACAAGAATTCTTGGTATTAGCCGCGCAGTTTCGGTTATTTATTTTTCTTTTCCGTTTTGTTTCCCCACTCCATTTTCGAAAACCCGATACGGCCGCATATGCAATGTGTGGCACTTTGTTGTTTTTATTTCTTTTTTCTCTGTTTATCATAAGCGGAGACTACTTGACACAGCAATAGCGCTACTTGACGAGCCCGCACACATAGCTAAAGCGGCCCCTTTACCAGCCCAATCGCCTCTATCGGCACATAATTCATATATAAATATTTTTTTTTCTTTCGGGCGTTTTTATAGCTCAGCTCCACATGAGCAATCCGTTTTAACAATAAAGAAACACAAGACAACTCTCTAGTGATTGTGGGTCCGAGACCGAAGGGCCGGCCAGATTTTCCACCGCTAAAAGCGCTAACGCTAGCGCTCCCAAACTCGCGAACATGGCTTTCAACATGGAACAGATGACAGCCACCATACAGGCGGCCGTTCAACATGCTGTTCAAGAAGCCAATATCGAACACCAGCGTAGAGAAAATGAAGTGCGCCTGGCTCTTCAAGAAGCCAACGCTGAAAACCAGGCAAACCGCCTGGCAATTCACCGTCTGACCGAACGGGTCGACGCAAAAGAAATCGCCCTGGCCCAATCGGAGGTTCACAAAATAAGAAAATATGAACCTATAGAGATTAGGAACGACATCAAGTGTGACGAGCCCCTAGACGCCGTAAAGTCCCTGCCCGAATTTTCGGGAGCACAGGACGCATACGTCTCCTGGAGACAAGCGGCCGTAGCCGCATATTATATTTTCAGAAATTACGAAAATAGCTCGCGCCATTATCAGACATTTATTATTATTAGGAATAAAATAAGGGGCCCTGCCGATGCCGTACTGTCTTCGTTTGGCACTGTACTAAATTTCTACGCGATTATAAATCGACTCGACTTTACGTACAATGATAAGCTACAATGATAAGGAAAAACCCGTACTACGTCAAACAACACAAGGCGCAAGTACACTCTGCCCCACACAGTGGAGGCGCCCCTGAACCCATGGACATCGATCCGTCGCTGTCCAAGATGCTTAAGGCATCCCAAGACCCGGCATACCAAAACAGGATGCCGGCTGAGTCCGATCGATCTGCCCCACACAAAAGGCAGAGGGTTAATCACGTCGCGCAGGGCGCGAAACCGAAAGCAAATATACCGCCGCAGCTTCAAGCGCGGCTCTGGAAATTAACGACGACGCTATTAAATATAACGATTCAGACGTCATTAATTTTTTAGGGGAAAATCCCTGCTACCCGTCATCAGACGAAGAGTACCAGGTGTAGAAATAAAGCTTTTAATAGACACGGGCGCGTCAAAAAATTTCATCCGTCCATACGAAGGGTTGAAAGGCGTCCGCCCAGTAGATTCGCCATTCTCGGTACATTCCATCCATGGCGTTACCACAAAAACAAAAAAAATGCTTCCCTGTTCAACTTGAAGGCTATGTTCTTTATCCTACCAGATTTGTCCTCATTTGATGCCATCATAGGCCTTGATCTGCTGAAACAATCAGGAGCATCACTTAACCTAGCTTCCGGTCACCTCAGATGGGGCTCCGAGACGGAAAAGCTAGAGTTCCAACCATGTCCCAATGTAAATTTCACTGAGGTGGACTGCTCCAGCGCACCACCTTTGGTCAGAAAAGCATTTTCAAAAATGCTAAACGACAGGAAAAACGCCTTCGCTAACCCAAATGAGGCGTTACCTTACAACTCGTCTGTGGTAGCCACCATTGGGACAGTTGATGAGAAGCCCATTTATGCCAGACCCTATCCGTATCCGATGGGAGCGGCAGATTTCGTCAATGACGAAATCCAAGACCTCCTGAAAAACGTCATAATCCAGAAGTCGAGATCCCCCTACAATAACCCAATATGGGTAGTAGTTCGAAAATTAAACGAGAGGACAATACCGGATCGCTACCCTATGCCAATTATCCCTATGATACTAGGGAATTTAGGCAAAGCCAAATACTTCACAACGCTCGATTTGAAATCTGGCTACCACCAAATTATTCTGGCAGAACGTGACCGTGAGAAAACTTCCTTTTCCGTAAACGGGGGAAAATACGACTTTCGCCGACTGCCATTCGGGTTAAGGAATGCTGCCAGCATCTTCCAAAGAACAATCGACGACGTACTGCGAGAACAGATTGGCAAATTTTGCTACGTCTATGTCGATGATGTTATCGTCTTCTCAGGAGACAAAAACATCCACATACGACACGTGGATTGGGTTCTAAAGAGCCTACACGACGCTAACATGAGAGTGTCAGCGCAGAAATTGGTCTTCTTCAAAAAAAGCGTTAAATTTTTGGGGTTTGTAGTCACCAGCGAGGGGACCACGACAGACCCGGAAAAGGTCAGGGCCATTAAAGAATCCCCTCAAGAATCATTCATGGGCTTGGCTGGCTATTATAGGTGCTTCATTAAAGACTTTGCATCAATAGCTAAGCCCATTTCGAACATTATAAAAGGGGAGCTTGGAAATGTCAGCTGACATAGATCCAGAATCATCCAGATACAGTTTACCGAGCCGCAACGCCAAGCTTTTGAAAAGCTGCGTAACATCCTGGCCTCTGAGGATGTCATCCTCAAGTACCCCGATTATAAAAAGGCGTTTGATCTAACGACAGATGCCTCAGCGTATGGCATTGGCGCGGTGCTTTCACAAGAGGGGCGTCCCATCACTATGATCTCTAGGACCTTAAAGGACAGAGAAGTTAACTACGCTACTAACGAAAGGGAGCTGTTAGCCATAGTTTAGGCGCTAGAGAACCTGCGCCACTACCTTTATGGGGTCAAAGATTTAAACATCTACACTGACCACCAACCACTGACCTACGCGGTATCGGATTCCAATCCGAATACAAAAATTAAAAGATGGAAAGAATGCATCGCCGAGTGTGGTGCCAAAGTCCACTACGTGCCTGGCAAGGCCAACCTAGTTGCGGATGCCCTCTCGAGACAACAACTTAACGTCGCAGAAGAAAAAGAGGCATTTTCAAGCGCGGCCACAATTCACAGTGAGCTGTCGCTAACCCACATAATACAATCCACGGACAAGCCCCTCAATTGCTTTCAAAACCAGATAATTCTGGGGGAAACACGATAATTTTGACGCTCTCCGTCAAAGCGGAGCTTCGTTCTCTTTGGAAACAAGAGACGGCATATCATCGACTTCACTTGCGAGGAGTCATCGCTGGAGGAGCTCGCAACCATAATAGTTCCTAAAGGCGTAAACGCCATTCATTGCGATCTGCATACGCTAGCAGTGATACAGGACAAACTAATTCGACGATTCCCTGCCACCAAATTCTGACACTGCAAAAACCGAGTAACGGACATTTTTTCAGTTGACGAAAGGCGGGAAATTCTTACTGTCGAGCACAACAGAGCTCACAGATCTGCCCAAGAGAACGTGAAGCAGGTACTCTCCGAGTACTACTTCCCGAAAATGGCCAAGCTAGCGAACGAAATAGTCATTTCGTGCAAGACTTGCGCCAAGGCTAAATACGACAGACATCCGAAGAAACAAGAGATTGGCGAAACTCCAATCCCATCTCAAGTAGGGGAAATGCTACTCCCCTTTGAGGTCGAGGGCGGCCTCAATCTTGAAGGGGGAGTAGTTAACTGAAGTTAACCAAGCAGCGGCAATGTCCGATTATTTAAGAGTTCGCTCTGGCCAAACTGCTGACACAGCGTCTGGCCGGATGCCCATACATAGCGGCAAACACTGCACATTTGCGTGGCCGCTATGAAATACTTTTTGTTAGCTTTAAGTTTCAGTTTGTGTCAGAGTCTCGTTCAATAAAGAGCATTGGGATAACCTATCATTACACATTAACACACTAACACATTTATATTTTATTATACTAGCGCCAAGTCTTTTCTACGGACTCCAGGTTTATGGTATCGCTGCAAAAAGCAACCTGAACCAAATCCGGGTTTTGCAAGCAAAAACTCTTCGAAGGATCTCTGGAGCTCCGTGGTTTATGCGAACCAGAGACATCGAACGAGATCTCAACGTGCCTTAAATCGGAGACAAGCTGCAGGAACTTGCTCGGAAATACATGGAACGACTTAATGAGCACCCCAACAGCCTAGCTAAAAAACTTGGTACCGCTGCTATCAGGAGCGCTGATCCAAGTAATCGAGTCAAGAGAAGACTAAAAAGACACCACCCTCAAGACTTACCAAACCGGATCTTGACCTAGCCATTTCGTCACCCCCGACATAAACATAAATAAAAATAAGTTGAAATAAAAAACCATTTAATCACTTCTTGTCCTAAGTAACGCTTAGACTAAGTATTGTTAAAAATTTCTTTTCGCGTTGTTGTTGATTTACGAAACCAGTCACTGCACTTTTTTGATATTATTGAATACTTTTCTTTTCCCGGAGCACAATAAATACACGTCTGCATGCGACGACGATTCGCGAAATCTTCAATTTATCTTAATTTAATTTAATGTTCAACGCAAACATTGGGTATTTGGGTAAAAAAATGGCATTTTTTTTCCTCGGCAAGCCCCCATTTTGGAAGAATATGGGAAACAGGAGTAAAATCGATGAAGTACCATTTAAAACGAGTAATATGTAATAACATATGAAGAAATGTCTACATTGCTTTGCCAGATAGAAGCAGTTATAAATTCAACCCTTTGTATACATCCAGCGATGATGTGGACGATAATGAGGTGCTCACTCCTGGTCATTTTTTAATTGGAAGACCGCAATAGCGGTCTAATAGATGTAGTCGAACCCAATGACGAATTGGAATAATTAATAATTTAGATAGATGGAGATTTATTCAAAAAATAAAAAAGATTTTTGGAATAAATAGAAGGATGATTGTTTAAATACTTTACAACAAAGATACAAATGTAAAAGACATTTTTTAAATATAAAAGAAGCTCAAATTGTTATATTAATGACAGTTGATAGATGATAGTTGTCATCCAGCAAGGTGGCCTCTAATAAGGGTTGAAGAAGCCCATAAAGGAAAAGACGAAAAAGTCAGACTTTTTAAGCTTAGGGTGCAAGACAATTGGGTAACCAGATCATTAAATAAAATTTTTCCCCTAGCTGGTGTAAATGATCAAGATGATGCAGAAGCACGTCAAACTAGAGCTAACCCGCCCAGAGCAAGAAGTAGTGCTAGATTGTCTAAGCTGGGAGTGATGATGGCCTTAATAATTGTTTCATTATGCTGTCAGTTGATGAACGCAGCACCGGCAATCAGAAATCAGAACTTTCCAAATCCTCGTTCATATATTTAGATCCGATGGGAGACATAGAAGTGGTCTCATCCTTATTGAATTTGGTGATATTTTACGATATGGAAGCATGTTTTGAGATGATCCATAAAGGGAAGAACATAATCACCAAAATGAGATTAGTTTGTGGGTTTGAGGTGATATCTTGATACCTTATTTTTTGGAGGAAAATAATAAACTCTTCATGACTCAAAATAAATCGAGGCAAAGGCGGGCATCGTTTGAATTTATAGGATCTTTATGCCATATTATGTTTGGAGTAATGGCTGAAAATCATCGGAAGAAAACATGAAAAAAAAACTTCATTAGTCGAATCCATAACAATATTTAAAAGAAAATTACGGAAGAAATAAATGCAAACTTCAGAAATATAAATAAAATAATAGAAAATATGACTTTAATATTGCAAGAGTCATATTACGTATACAAAGAATCTATTACATTCCGTATGGTTACGAAGGAATTAAGTATTCTGATCGATGAATATGAAAAATAAAAGCAGGCAAATACAAGCATAAGCCTGTTAATTGATATTAACCATGAAAGGCTTAATGCTTCCATGCTCCGGAATATGAATCAGCCGAAACTCTGCAACGGTACGCGACTCGCAGTCAAGAACTTGATGAACAACGTTGTAGAAGCAACGATCATAAGTGGTCCTTTTAAAGGTGAAGATGTCCTCATTCCTAGGATTCCTATGTTCCCGATTGATACACCGTTCCAGTTCAAGAGATGGCAGTTTCCCATTCGTTTGGCGTTCGCAATGACCATAAATAAAGCTCAAGGTCAATCTCTGGAGTTGTGTGATTTGGATTTGGATGCAGATTGTTTTTCACAAGGACAATTATATGTTGCGTGTTCCCGTGTCGGAAAACCAAATAATCTTTATATTTACGCGGAGAATGGAGAAACAAAGAATATTGTATACCCACAAGTATTACAGAATTAAATGAATTTGAAAATTATTCTTTTTTGTTTGACTTATTTCTTACGCGTGCAACCACAATATGCCACAGCGAAACGTGGCAGGGTACTGCTAGTTTTTGAATAATTTGGTTAATAGTAAAGTAGAATTATGCAATGTACCATTAAGTCCTTGTGATATGAACAACAAGCCTTTAGTAATTCATATTGAGTTTTATAGTTTTTTGCCTTCTGCTTCACCCATTCCATATTATCATCTGACTGATACTAACTTTTCACTTATTAATGCATTAATGATTGGGTTCCTCTTTTTTTGGATGGCTCAATCGATGAATGTTATACTAAGTTTTTGGTTGCCCTTTTTAATATTATTGATACTTATGCCCCTGTGAGGTTACGAAGATCCCATAGGCTTCCTTGGTATACAAAAGGTTTAAAAAACTTAAAGAATAGAAGGGATAAGCATTACAAAAGATTTATAATGACAGGGGAGTCTCGAGCAGGAGAGCTGTACTGGCAATTTAAGCGGGAATTTGATTTCCTTAATAAGGTCCCCTACAATAAGTATATATCCGATGTCGAAGCTAGCCTTCGATAAAATCCTAAAGCTTTTTGGCGGTTTGTTAACAACAAAAAGTCAAAATCAGACATACCTTCATCCATATGTTATGGTAATTTAGCAGCCGACTCGGATCAAGGCGTTTCTGATCTTTTTGCAAAATACTTTGTCTTTAACTTGGAGCCGAAGGTTCTTTGGAGTGATAATGAAACTCCTCTTAGCCTTTTCTCAATGTGAGTAACATGGACGTTTTGGACTGTGACCTACTTGAAGCCACAGGACATTTAACCGAGTCGCTCACACCTGACGTGGATGGTATCTCCCCATTCTTTCTTAAGAGGAGTATCGCTTCCCTTTCTACTCCCCTTCAACTCCTGTTCTCCTTGTCGCTCTCGTCTGGTAGATTCCCCCACCGGTGGAAAATTACCTCTATAACGCCTATTCACAAAGGTGGCAGTAGGTGTGATGTTACCAACTATCGACCTATAGCCAAAATTTGCAATGTCGCTAAGATACTGGAGCGGATAGTAACTAAAAAATTGACTTTTCTGGCTCGTAATTTTATATTCCCCAACCAGTTGTAAAACCAACAAGGCCCACTAAAGGGCCCGACAATAAATAACTTGAATTCTATGGTTTTACTGTTAAACCCTTGAAGGTTTACTGTTAAAATTAGTTTCCTAGGATAAGCAAACATTGTACTACTCAATATTTCATTAAGTTAAGGTCCCATTATAAAATTTAATTATTGTCCATAACTCCGGACAGATTTTAAATAAAACTACTGATTGATTGATAATAAAAAAAAATAAAAAAGATGCTGTCTTTCTGGCCAAATTATATAAATTAGGTATTCATTCCTGCCTATTAAGTTGGTTTGAGTCTTATCTGGCTGACCGACCTTGCCACGTTTCTATTGGAGACGCTATCTCAAGTCCATTTGTCACCTCCTCTGGTCTTCCACAAGGCAGCTCCTTGGACCTCTTCTTTTTATCATTTTCATTAATGACATCTCATCATGCTTTCGTCATTCTCACTTTTTAATGTATGCGGATGACCTTAAAATCTATAAAGCCATTAGCTGCATTAGTGATAGTTACTTGTTATTGGAGGATATATTCAGACCATGAGTACATGGTCCTCCCGTAATCTTCTTCCATTAAACTTATCTAAGTGTATGTATACCCGCTACAGTAGGCGGTCACTTGAAATCTGCACGGGTTTTTCCATTAGTAATTATAATTTAGCAGCTAAAGAGGAGGTGTTTGACCTTGGTGTCTTATTCGACAGCAAATTTAAATTTTCTGGTCACTTAGACTATATTCTGCCTAAAGCGTATGCTATGCTGGGCTTTGTTAAGAGGCACGTGAACCAATTCAAAAGTCCATACTCGATGTGGCATAACATTGACTTCACTTGCGAAGAGTCATTGCTTAAAGAACTCGCGCTCGTCATAGTTCCTAAAGGCGTTAACGCCATTCATTGCGATTGGCACACGCTAGCAATGATACAAGACAAATTGGTTCGGCAATTTCCTGCCACCAATTTTTGGCACTGCAAAATCCGAGTAACGGACATTTTTGCAACTGCTGAGAGGCGAGAAATTCTCATTGTCGAGCACAACAGACCTCACAGATCTGTCCAAGAGAACGTGAGCAGGTACTCTCCGCCCCTCCATAGTATCTCAAACGGACAAGTGGAACGCTTCCACAGCACTCTGGTAAAGCTTTCTATATGCCTTAAAATCGATAAAAACATTAGCGATACCGTAGAGCTGATCCTACTGACTACGGCCAGGTATATCAAATCTATCCATTCAGTCATCGACGAGAGACCGGCCGCCGTGGTTCAAGCACATTCGAATGACCCACAATACGAAATACAGGACAAGATTAAGTTTGGTGAAGTGCGGGTCGAAGAAAGCGGTCGTACCGCGCTGACGCTCCCGAGCGCCGCATCCAAACACTGCATAATCATAGAAGGACTCACCTGGTGGGCTACCCAATTTCAACAAAAATTACAGCACATCCAAATTACAGGTTCACAGCCATATCCCTGATTTTCCTTTTGGCCTCAACATCGGCACGCGTCACGGACTATTCTAAAGCCAAATACATTCCCATCGTTGATGGCCAAATTCTAGTATGGGAGGAATTCGCTTTTGTCAAACACTCAGCGAATCTATCGGAATATAGGAGTGTCATAGAAGAAACTAATGGAATGGTCAACATGTACCCTCAGTCCCACATGCAGAAGCTCTTGATTGTTGATGTCGCCCATCTACGCGACCCGCTCGACTCGTTGAGCATCCATCATAGAGTAGCCTAGAGACCGCGTTGAAAGTAGTGGCGGGAACGCCGGACGCGGAAGACTTTGAAAAAATTAAATTTAGGGAATTTCAACTAATAAATGCAAACAATAGGCAGGTCAATATCAACAATTAAATACAAAATCAAATTAATAAAATTTCCGCATTCATCAACCAACTTCTGAGGTTAGCTAAAAAGTCCCCAGTTGATACTGGGCACCTATTCGACATGCTTTTAACTCGAAATAGGATGATCAAAATGGAGCTGCAGCCAATGATTGGTCAATCATGACACAGCCTAGAAGAGGGCTCCAGGAGTTGCCAGCTCGCCTTCCCTGACTGTCACTATGGAACGTACTGTTCTCAGTCTTCCGTACCTTCACCGATTAAGTGAAGAACTGCGGCCCAGGTAAAGAAGATGATTGCCCAAATAGGGTCGGCCGAGGGCGGCCACATTCCTGAAGAATAAATAAATTCGAAGAAGAAGTAGTTAACTGAAGATAACCGCGCATCGGCAATGTCTAATTATCAAAGATCTCACTCTGGGCAAACTGCTGACACAGCGTCTGGCCAGATGCCCATACATAGCCGGCGAACACTGCTTATTTGCGTGGCCGCTATGAGATACATTTTTGTTAACTTTAAGTTTCTGTTTGTATTTGAGCTTCACTCTATAAAGAAGGCATAAATTTAATACTCCGGCACGAGGATAATACGCCGTTAAGCCGTAATAGGCGTTTAATATGCCGTTAAAGTCAATTCATTTACTAAATTGGATACCGTGCCTTATGAGCAGTAACAACGGAGTTAGTAACTCCCACCATAACTTCCTGATAAGAAGGAAGAACCTGCTCGGCCATCGCCAAGGATCACAGTCATCTCCCACACCTGTGACGTCACCGCCATCAAACGTATATTAATTACTAACTGGCGCTCAACGTAAAAAATCATGTAAGTGAGTAGTTATCAAAATTATGTAGTTATCAAAAAAACTCTCTACGCCTGCATTAGATTAAAAAAAAAAAAAGTAAAATGTTCCTTACACTGCCGGATAAAATCTGCAGCCCTACTTTCAATTCACATAAATTAGTTCTCATTAATTGCTTGACGGTATTAACTAATTAAATTTTATGTGGCTATTTTATTATTATATAATTTTATATACACCATTTTCGGGATATTTACTTTCCAACATTTTTTCCATTTCTTTTTTTTTTTGAATAAATAAATAAATACCTTTGTTTGCTCCAAAATGGCAAACTGCGACAATGCCTGTTTCAGGCCAGCAACTAAGGTCCCAGTAGAAACGCATCAACCGAATTCAATGGAAGTTCATTTATTACTAGTTTCTATCTGCTCCTTCTGTTCTTTCATTCGAAACTGCGACGCAGCGAGTAACAAGAACGAGTACTAAACAGAGCGATAATATCGTTAGGCGGTACAATTCAAATACTTCTCATAAGTATGGGCGTAAGGAACACACGTAGATATCTTGCAGCTCGGGCTCGTTGGGGGTTATTTTATTTGCTCGTAGCTTGCTTTGCCCCGTCTCATAGCTAAGTAGCCCAAGTTGCGAGTTCTACGTATTTCCCTCAAATATTATTTTTATAAACAAGTTACGACTAAACATTGGCCGCGTTGAATGGCCGAAGGGCTTCAATTGATAGGTAATGGTGCTAGTCTGTGGACAGCACGTTTTTAGATTCCCTTCCATCAGCACCTGTAATCGTTTCAGTGATGATGCCCAAAAGCCATGTCTGAGGTGGCAGGTTGTCCTCCTGAATTGCCACAACGGTCCCAGCAGTTAAATTTGGCGACTCCTTATTCCATTTCACGCGTTGTTGTAAGCTCAACAAGTAGTCGCGTGACCAATCCTGCCAAAAGCGTTGTTTTATCGCAGACACCAGATGCCAGCGCTGAAGAAATGATAAATTCGGTTCCACATTTTCCTGAGCGGATGCTGGAGGCAAGGTCGCCAAGCTGGTCCCGACGAGGAGGTGCTTAGGGGTTATAGCTTCACCATCATTTGGGCTTGAGCCGTCAGCGATAATCGGCCGCGAATTTAGCACTGCTTCAACTTCTACGATCACCGTCTGTAGCTCGTCTTCTTTTAGTAACGCGTTACCCACAGCTCGGAGAAACAAGTGTTTAGCCGATTTAACGGCCGCCTCCCAAAGCCCTCCAAAATGTGGGGCTCTGGGAGGGATGAAGATAAATTCGAATCGACGAGGTGCTCCAAATGCTGTCAGAGCGTCCTTATGGGTTTCCAATTTGCTCATTAGGTCATGTATGATGAGAGACGAGCCCGAGAAATTCGTGGCGTTATCGCAATACAATTTCTCGATGGGTCCACATCTTCCGACAAATTTAGATAAGCACATAATGAATGTATTAGCGGTGAGATCTTTTACAAGTTCTAGATGAACGGCTTTTGACAGGAAGCAAATGAATATCGTTATATACATCTTGATTGAAGGCTTGCCACGAATTCCTAGCGATACTCGAATCGGCCCAAATAAGTCGACTCCACTAATTGCAAACGGCCTTGTTCCTATCAAAGAGTCGGCTGGTAATTTACCCATTATTTGTGAAGCTAATTTTGGCTTGTATCGAAAGCAATGTACACATTGTCGTACGACCGCGCTAGCATTTATGAGCCATATTGTTTGGCGAATAAGATTAACCAATGCTCTGGGTCCTGCATGGCAGTTGGTTCTATGCAGATGTTGAATGTATAAACTCACGAACCTGTTGCCCTTTGGCATAAGAAGCGGAAACTTTACGCTGTAGCTTAACTGTGCATTGAACAATCGAACTCCTACTCGCAACAAAGACACCTCAAGCTTTCCGATTGATTCAGTCACAACGAATGGACTTAATTTTTGAAGTGAGTCTGGCAATTAACTGATTTTTGTTATTTTATGAGTTCACTTTTATATGCATTTTGCTGGATGACGCTTACAACAAGTAAAAAAGCCGAGCCGAGCTCAACCGAGGTAGGCTTTAGCGAAGACCACGAGCGAGATTTTGTTGCGTTCACGAATCGTGGGAAGTACGCAACAATGCGCATTACTTTAAGAAATGAAGATGAATTTTCGACAATTTTTTCTATCGGATTCGGCTCGAGTAGTGTTGTAACGTGGCTAGTAGTTATATTCCAAATCTCTAACTCTTCGTTAGTGTGGATTTGCTGAATTTTTGTATTTTGAGGCCAAAGCCTTTGATCTTAAGTCAAGAAGTGGGGACCATCAAACCAAAATGAATTTTTTAATTCATTAACTGTACAACCCCGAGATGGAAAGTCTGCTGGATTGCTGTCAGTGGGTACATGGCGCCAACTAGCCGATGAGGTCATCTCTTGAATCTCACTGACGCAGTTGGCAACAAAGGCCAAGTTTTTAGTTTTGAAGGATGTGTTTGCAGCCAATACAAGACGATTTCTGAATTGGACCACATTACAACTCGTTCAACTGGAGAGTCGATCAGTGGCCGAACTTCTTCCCACAAGTTGGCTAGCAAGTGCGCCGCGCAAAGCTCCAGTCGTGGTACCGACTTTGTTTTCAGAGGGGCCACTCTAGATTTTGCAGTAAGCAATTTAACTTTTACACCATGTGGATGTTCGACACGGATGTACAGGCAACATCCGTATGCCTCAGTTGAGGCATCCGCAAAGCCATGTATTTGACATACGGTATTTTTTGTCGTACCTACATGCCTTGAAATTGTCAATATATCCAACTCTTCCAAACCAATTGTGATCGATTGTCATTTCTGCTGAAGGCTGTCAGGAATTGGATCATCCCACTCTATCTCAAGCAGCCAAATCTGTTGTATAACAATTTTGGCCTTTGTGACAACAGGACAGATAAGGCCAAGAGGGTCATATAGGCGAGCAGTAAGGGACAACATAGATCTTTTTGTCGGCGCATGGATTTTACACATCTCTCGCGAAGAAAACTTAAAGATGTTTTGGGTTCCAAACGAGGCCTAACGCCTTTGTATCTTCGTGCTCCCCGACAGATACATCTGTAGACTGATTAATCTATTAGCTGCTCACAGTTGGTTGCCCACTTCGAAAGAACAAGCCCGGCCGAGCCTAAGATTTCAACTACTTCGTTTCGCATCGACGTAAGTTCTTTGATTGTATCCGCGCCTGACAAAAGATCGTCAACATAGAAGCTATTCGATACAACCAAAAAAAATGGATCGCTATCTATGAGACTGGTGAATAAACCAATAAAGTTCTTATACTCTGAGTAGAATCCGGAAAACTTGGGTAAATTCATTCAACGTAAATTTTTATTGTGGGAACTTATTTTATTAAGGGTCGAGTTACGTAATGGTGGTCTTTGATTTTGTACATTAGCTGACATATGTATAAAGAAATTTTGTGGCTACACACTTATCCTCAAGCTCAGCTCGCGAGGATAATACCGGATTAATGGACTCAAAATGTCCAATCTGCACTCTAATTCGCTTCCTCGAATGGATACGATTTGTTGTTGCATAAACTCTCCCATGCGGTCTATGTCACCCTTAACACTTTCAAGACGCGAGAGTAATGAATTAGCACGATCGTTGCCATCATTGACATCATGTACACTTGAACTTTGCTGACGACTTAAACGTCATTTCGGAGCCATGATGCAATTTTACGCTAAAATGTCAATATAAGTGAATCTTTGCCACCCACTAATTTAATTGAAATTGAATTCTCAAGTAGAAAGCACAGCTATCTAGTGTTTGTTATAACTGTACCCGAATTGTATTGTTTGTTATAACTGTACCCGAGCAGAGAGATAAATTGAACAACTCGAATCCACAAAACTCGGGCTAAGCGCAATTAAGGTGCTGCAACGATTTTCAAAGCTCCCTCTGATCGATGAAGTGTATTTTTGCAGTATGTGTGTGTGATGTGTGCGATGGTATGTGCATGGGAAGAGAGAAAGAACAGCACCAAGCAACTAAAGAACCAACCTGTAATCTTGACACGTGTTTGCCTCAAAACATACGCCTTGGCTGATATTTTGCAGGCTTATGTATGTATGTAGTTCATTTACCAAAATGCTATCAATTTGTTACTTAGCGATTAGCGAAATCCACCGGCGTGTCCAGTACAAGCCCAAACTTAGATTCCACGGTGAATGTATATATGTAAAGCTGATTTGCTATATGAACGATGAATTCCAGCGGCGTGTCGAGTACAAGCCCAAACTGAGACTGCGGATGTACGTCTAGCTGATCTGCTATGTATATATGATGATACGTCCTTCTAAGTCCACCCGGGGGCGCCAAAAATGTTTGCTCCAAAATGGCAAACTGCGAAAATGCCTATTTCAGGCCAGCAACTAAGGTCCCAGTAGAAACGCATCAACCGAATTCAATGGAAGTTCATTTATTACTAGTCTCTATCTGCTCCTTCTGTTCTTTCATTCGAAACTGCAACGCAGCGAGTAACAAGAACGAGTACTAAACAGAGCGATAATATCATTAGGCGGTACAATTCAAATATTTCTCATAAGTATGGGCGTAAGGAACACACGTAGATATCTTGCAGCTCGGGCTCGTTGGGGGTTATTTTATTTGCTCGTAGCTTGCTTTGCCCCGTCTCATAGCTAAGTAGCCCAAGTTGCGAGTTCTACGTATTTCCCTCAAATATTATTTTTATAAACAAGTTACGACTAAAAAACCTTTATATAACACAAAAGGTTGCGGAATTAAAAAATTCTTAACCAGGGCAAAAGAATCGCTAGCTCAAAATTTAATTTCCAACCCAAAATAATTCATATAATTGTATGTGTCAGGGCCTGGGTCGTTTGCTGCTCTTCCTCTGGATTTTTTCTTGTTGCTGATGCGCAGTGAGTCGCGATCAAGCACCTTTTCGATCTCTCAGAAAACTGAACTTTGATTTCATTTTTTTCCTCTTCCCTTGGCACGCGCCAAGGAATATTTCATCATCCAATTGTCCATTCCTTTTTGATTTCTCTTTCTCTGAGAGAACCGACACCCGACCGCACCACACTCGGCTGAGACGACAATCTATCTCTTTCGCAATCCTCGCTCTCAGCAATTATGCAAGTAAAAGGAACCACAAAAATAACTCTTTTCTTAGTTTCTTTTGTTCTATATTTTTTTCTCTTTCTTAACGATTTACAGCTTAATTAACATTTTCTTAATCTTATAAATCTCCGACACGTCCAGAACGAATGACTTTCACACGTCCTCGTGCGCTTACTGTAACACTAGGATGGTACCATTCTTGCTTCATTTATCGTTTCATATTTTTCATCTCTCAACGTCATCCTAATCAAAACAAATTGTCTGCGCACACAACTTCATAAATTTCGTCATAAATTCGCCTGAGCCCTCGCTTGCTTACAATCTATTTTAGTTTCATCATTTATTCATCAATAAGCCCATGGGCAATTCATGGCTTACTGTACCTCGCTAATTGCATCCTGCTAGGAACGTTTATCTATCTCTACCGATGTCAACATACTTTTTATCGTGCTCATGACCCTTTCTACTTGTCCATTGGCCCTACTTGCACCTGTTGCTATCAAATGTAATTATATTTTGTGCATTCAACAGAACTCACGAAATTTTCCACAAGCAAAACTCCTACCTTGATCTGCTATGATACGGTTAGGTACCCCAAAAACTGATATTGTTAATTTTATTGCATTAATGCAGTTTTCTGCATCTAAATACAAAGAATGATACAAAAGAACAAATTTGTACTATTTGTACTATTACATATTCCTTGGTGTCATTTTTACCACTCAGTTTTTCACTAATATCGATATGCACAGTATGCCAAGGTATTTTAACTTTCGGAATTGGATGCAATTCCATTTGAATTTTCTCAGTTCTCTATGAATTTTCGTACATACTTGGACATATGCTCCAACCAATACTGCTCGTATACTTTTTCTAACGTTTTCTGCCACCCTAAATGCATGATTGCTTAATGGACATCATTTACTACAAACCACCTAAAGGCTCCTGGGATTACAGGGCTCTTGGGATAAAAAATTCACGTGCCTCATGCGATTTCCCTTGCGGTACTCTACAGTGAAGTCAAATGATTGTAAATATGCCCATCAACGGTGTAGTCTCGGCGTTAATTCTACTTTGGTTCGACTTGCTCTCAATGAATTGCAATCTGTAAATACCACAAACTTTCGACCGGGAAGGTAATGGCGAAAACATTTTAAAGCGTTGTATACTGCAAGGGTATCTAGTTCATAGGAATGATACCTCGATTCTGGGGAAGATGTACATGTACGATGTAAAATATTTGATCACTCTAGGCTTGCCGTTTATTTTGTGCATGAGAATGGCACCATAGCCACTTGCATCATGGGTTAGTACTGATCATGGGTTAGTACTGAGATAATCTTCTGACGTATATCTTCATGCTCTGATTTCCAAACGAAGCTACCATTTCTAGAAGTCAATTGAAACAACGGTTTCATCTGTTCAGAGAACTGCGGGACAAATTTACGGAAATACGATGCTAAACATATAAATTATGTCAATTGTGATACATTATTTGGATGATATAGTCCAGGCAGAGCTTTTATTTTTCGCGGATTTGGTTCAATACTACCGTCCTTGACCAAGTAGCCAAGATATTCTATTTCAGTCTTCAGAAAAAGCACTTTTTTATATTAAATGAAAATCCTGCATCCAATAGAGCCCCTAGCACGACTGTCAATCTTTCTAATGCTTCTTCTTTTGACCCCGCTACTATCACTACATCATCAATCAACAATTGCATAGAAGTACGCCAAGTCACCTAGTGCTCGCGCTATAGCTCGCTGAAAAATCGAAGAGGCATTCTTTATCCCAAATGGCATAAATAGGAACTCATACTGGCCCTTAGGAGTTACAAATGCGGTTGGCTCTATGGATCCTGCGTCTATTGGAATCTGATAAAATCCACTAGCCATATCTAGCAAAAGATTTCCCCCACGCAATCTATTTACTTGATCTGATATCAGTGGAAAAGGATATTTGTCAGCCACTGTATTAATTTATGTATGAATTTAGCTCTCTATAATCTACGCACAAACGGACACTGCCATCTTTCTTTTTCACTAACAAAATTGGACTTGCAAATGGAGAATTACTAGGACGTATTACGTTTGCCGCCAACATTTCTTTGATTTTATCTGTAACTAATTCCTTTTTATCTACGCCAAGTCGATATGAGCGTCTGTTCACAGTCTTGTTGGCATCCAATAAACGAATTTTTAATTCTCCAGTTTTTGTCGTCTGACTTGGGTGGGAGTTGCCTTTAACATACGGCGGCGAAGGGGCGACCCGCCTTTAGTACACAAGCCAAAAGTATGCGTGTATGTATGTATGTTTTATTCTGGTGGAAGTAAAAGTTATAGAAAAAGGATGATCCTAATAAAGATATCTTACCGCAGTATAACCTCCCACACTCCATGGCTTTTCGACAACAAATTTACCACGAGCACGCCATAGTTATCCAATCTCTCCATGAGGGCACAATACCAAATTTCAATATTAAATCTAAATACTAAACAATCGATAATCGATCCGCGACATCCCCACCTCCGTGAAGATCCCCTTCACTCCAAATCCAAAGTCGCCAACTTTGAAGCGGGGCGAATTATCCAGCGAGTCCGATCTCTATCGATGATTCTAACGCGGGATCTTCTGACCTCACCATCCGATCCAGCAAAAGCTTCCTCCACGACGCCTTTCCGCCAGTCTCGACGCGGAACGGCTGGATCGCAAACGAAGACGATGTCTCCTCGTTGAATCGGCTTCTCTCTGCGGCACCACTTCTCTCCCCGTGTCAGCGTGGGTAGGTACTCCATGACCCACATTTTCCAGAAATGTTTCCTCAACCTCCTTGCCACGCGGCACTGCTTCCGCGTAGCTCCTTCCTTAATGAGGCCTCTATCCAGGCCTGGGGTACCCGGTGGGCAAGCTGCTTCCTTGAGTAGATCGTTTGGCGTAAGAGGGGCTTCCTGGTCCGCTTTTACTGGCAGATGGGTGAGCGGACGAGAATTAACAATATTCTCCGCTCTATCAGGAAACTCTCCAGTACGTGCTCCTTCGGCGCCACTTCTTTCACTGTGTGACGCAGCACCCTCTTCACGCAGTGCCCCATTCGCTCCCAGCCTCCACCCTCTGACGGGTTCGCTGAGCAATTAATGATCCATTCAATAGCTTTACTTGACAGCTCCGACTGGATCCTCTCGGGTTTGAAGATCTCCGCAAATCTCTTGGCCTCCTTGTCCGCTCCAACGAAGATTTTGCCGTATTCGCTGCGCAGTCTATGTACAGGCCCTCTATGTGCCAGTTCCAAATGAATCGCCCTGGTCGTCAGGCACGTAAACAAGGCCACCCACCGTTTGTCTTGGTGCCGAGCAACGGTCACTAGCAGTGGTCCAATGTAGTCGAGGCTCGTGCTCTTAAACGGCCAGCCATTGGCCTCCAAACGAGCTTCTGGCAGGGGTCCCATAATCGGCGGCATCGGCCGTGCTCTGTGCAGCTTACACTCGCTGCATCCCGAGATCACACTGCGAAGCACTCTCCGCAGCCTCGTAATCCAGAACCTGGTCCGGATTTCCGTCATCGTAGCATCCACGTTTTGATGCTTCATTCTCACATGGGCATCGCGCACAATCATCTCCGGAAGACCGTGGGTGGGAGAGGATCACTGGCTTCCTGGCGCTGTACGGTATACATAGCGCCGCATCAATCTTGCCATACGCTCGCAGGACTCCATTGCCACCTAGGTATGGCGCCAGTCCACATATGTCGCTTCCTTTAGCGACATCCAGGCCATTCTCTGCGGCCTGCATCTCGTCGGGGAACGCTTCACGTTGTGCTATACGGACTAACAAGTCCTCAGCTGCTTCACACTCAGCTACAGTGAGGCCGTAGTTCTCAAGCTCATCTCGTTGTCCACGGCATCGACGTGTCAGCCTTAGGACCCAGGCCGTATTCCTCAACAATCGCCTGTAACTTGAGAATCTTTGTAACGATATGAACGTGTCACTCGTGCCAACGAGCACAAACTCACTCGGCATCTCCTCTTCATCTTCTGCATCCGCTTCATCGGCAGGTACTTTTCCCGGCCAGCTGCCCACTGATCTCCTCAGGAATGCCGGTCCTTTTAACCAGCGTGACTCCTCGTTGCGTTGCGCCCGAGTCGCATCATCCGCCACGTTGTCGGCGGACGGTAGCCATCTCCAATGGGCCACCTTCGTCCAGAATCTCGGTTCCCTACGAACTGCTTGTAGCGCCTGTGCGTGCTGCCAATCCAACGCAGCACTGTCTTCGAGTCCGTCCATAGCACAATCTCTGCAATGGGCACACAATGGTCCTGCCTGACTGTGTCCATCAATCTTGTTCCTAGCACTGCTGTCTGCAGTTCCAACCGTGGAACCGTCATGGTTCGCATAGGTGCACACTTCGTCTTTGCGCACACGAACCTCACTTGCACGTCGCCGTCCTCATACGTGATCCTCTAGTAGACCACTGCCGCGAATGGCGACTGACTCGCATCCACAAACATGTGCATCTCGATATTCTTCACCAGCCCAGATCCAAAATAGTGACGTGGGTTCCGAAAATGTTCCACATTATCCATTTCCTTACGCCAATCCATAAAGGCGTTGTACATCTCAGCCAGTAGTGGCTCGTCCCTTGGGATCCTCCTTCTCCAGACCTCTCACAACAATAGCTTCGCTGTTAACATCAGGCAACACAGAAATCCTAAGGGGTCAAACGTTGACATGACCATACTCAAGAATTCCCGTTTTTTGGGAATTCTCTTCCCATTGGACAAGATGGGGGCCACTTTGTGGTACTTCACTTGAAACCTGAAGTCGTCCGTGGCTGGCTGCCACCGCATTCCCAAAATCTTTTGCTCGGCCTCGGCCTGAAAGATCTCCTTAATGTCACTGCAGACTACGACAGCACCTACCCTTAAATGGAAGAGGATAGATGCCAAGGCCTTACAGTGTTGCGGCCCCTTGCTCAACGCAGAATTCAGCGATACTTCTCCAACTCGTGCCGCTGCATCGAATACCAATCGTATCTTCCCTGGCTCTTTGGGATTCCCCAAAGGATTCCTCGCTTCCCATAGCGATCTCCTGTCGATCTCCGTTCCAGACGCCGAGCGTATCCCTTGACGACATAATCCTTCATAATCCATGAATATTCTTGGGCGAACTGCCCGTCTCGCTTTATTTTCTTCTCAATATTAATCAACCTATTGTACGCCATATCATAACTACGTGGCAGCACATTAGTAGACTCTCTTGTGGCCATGCCTCCGAACCATTGAATATTTAGCTGACGACGTACTCCTTGTACGCCTAGCTCTGCAACCAGAACAGAAACCTCGTCGACACAGCTCAAATTCCTTTCCGAGGAGCATCCACGCTGCTCCTTCATTTAATCGGATGCCTTCCCTCGGTACGACTGCATGTCGGGCCCGGTTTTAGCTTCTCCAATAGCCACCTCGCTGAAGCGGTCGTCTGAAGCCTTCATTGCGGGCACATCTCGAATGCTGTTGAGCTGGCTGCGTATTAGTTTCTCCGGTCGGCCCTATCTGAAACGCAGCTGCTCCATCACTGCATTCGCATTGCTGGGGTGAATCAACAACGACTTCACCGTCTCACGCGCGTCATCCTTTAACGCCTTCAGTAGCCTTTGGTTGTTCTCCAAGTCCGTACAACCATATGCTTGCGTCGTTTCCGTAAACGCGCAATAGAAAATGGGCCAATCCTCTGGCTTCCCTCCGAACGTAGGCAGCTCAGGAAGCTTTCGTGGCGCGCAGCTTGTATTTCCTCCAATACCCGTCGCCCAAGCACCGTATCCAGGAAAAGGCGCTCGTACCGACGTTCCGCCGGCTACTTCATTATGTAGCCCGAAACCATGCGCTCTAACCGTAGTGCAAAAGCGCAAAATGGGGATGCGTGAGTATTCCTTGTGGTACAGTTCTGCGAAACTGTACACAGTCCCGTTTGAGATCCGCTCCAAGATGGCAGTCTCCTTGACGCCGTATGAAAAACACTTGTTGGGTTAGGTACGGTCAGGCCGATTGCAAATGGCGGCTGACCTCACTCGACATAACGGGGTCAGTGCGCTCCATGTTAGTGCTGCGAGCGCGTTCCAACTCTTTCTCCAGCTCGGCGATCCTCTCCATGAGATCGGCCACCTTCGGTTTCTTGACGGCTCCAGATGCTGTCGGATGAGCAGATGACACCGGGGCTCCACTGCTTCGGCCGCCATCTTGCGACGTCCCTGCACTCGGTTGCGGGACCAATACGCTGCCATCTAGTTGCGTCACAAAATCCTGTCCCTCGTTTAGTCGAGGACTCCTTCTGGGCGAACGCTGTATCATGTCGTCCAGGCACTTTGCGCTGTCTGCGCAAGATCGACCCTCTCACCAGGGTGCAATTCAAAATCAATTTCGCCAGTCGGCTGACTGCGAATAAAAGCTGTTGTCGTCTGACTCGGGTGCCAGTTGCTTTTAACATACGGCGGCGAAGGGGCGACCCGCCTTTCGTACACAAGCCAAAAGTTTGTGTGTATGTATGTATGTTTCATTCTGGTGGGAGTACAAGTTATAGGAAAAGGATGATCCTAATAAAGATATCTTACCGCAGTATAACCTCCCACACCCCATGGCTTTTCGACAACAAATTCACCACGAGAACGCCATAGTTATATATCTAGTGTGCCCAATCTCTTCATGAGGGCACAATACCAAATTTCAATATTAAATACTAAATACTAAACTATCGATAATCGATCCGCGACACCAGTCGTAACACGAATGCTTGGTATTCCATTGATAAAATGTTCAGTGTATGGATCAATAATGTTTTTTAACTTTAACATATCAGTTATCACATAATTTTTTTTTTAAAAAGCTTATTATAATTTATAATAGTTTTATGAGATATTGAATTAACTTGTTTAATTTTAAAAATATTGAGTTTATCAGCTTGCATCGTTATGCCAAAGCCAAGTGCCAAGATTTCACGACCAATCATTATGTCATGTTTCAAATAATCGTCTTCAACTACTGTTTAAGCAATGAACACAATTTTAAATACAAATTCCAAATTCGGATTGCTTCCTTAAGGCGTTGTTTTGAAGCTGGTTGTTCAAGCATTGCACACTATTATATATACAAACTATATATACAAATTCTTAAGTTAGAGTTTCAAGGAATCGGACCCATGAAAATGCGAGATAAACAGCATGGGTTGAAACCGATCCCCTGCAGCCTAACACAAATACATAAGTGGTGCGCTTATCGCACTTGAGAAGGGTCGCATAGCAGATCAGCATGCAGTGCGTTGACAAGTACATACATACCTAGTTTTAAATATATTTAAGATTTTCATGTATCTTACTTATAAGAGAATTTTAGAAAATAAAAACCGTTTCTCAGTTTACGTTGGGCCGTCGATGCGATCAGTCGTGTGTCTCTTCCAAAGCAAACTTCTAAGCAAGGCAAACTCAAGTGGCAAATATTCTAACTTACATACAATTCTATAATTAGATTTGTTATCAGTTAGTGCATCAGCAGTGACAATCTTCTTGCTTACATTAGAAGCTTAAAACGAACAATGCGCGATCCACCAGACATATGGAAGGAAAAACCTTCTCCAACTAGCAAATTCCTAATCATATCTAGAACCGATGATTCAACCTTTAAAGGAGTCTCACCTTTCAACATAAAAAAAGTTATAGATATAACATGCGGAGGCGTAGTCGTCAGTTGCAGGAAACTACGAGACGGAAACCTTCTCCTACAAACGAAAGACAATAGACAAGCCGAAAAACTCCTAAAACTAACAACCATATTGGACATACCCGTAGCAGTTTCAGAACACAGAACCCTGAACTACTCAAAGGGTATAATATACTCAAATGATCTGCGAGGAATTGATGAAGAAGAGATCCTTGAAAACCTAAAGAGCCAAAAAGTGTCAGCCGTAAGAAAAATTATGAAGACCTTCACAGTAGAGCCGACAGAAACTGGACTTATAACTCTAACATTTGACAAGCTAGACCTCCCCGATCACATTTACATAGGATACGAAAGGGTCCAAGTTCGGCCTTATATACCACCCCCAATCCGTTGCAACAACTGCCTACGGCTAGGTCACCTCCAAAAATTCTGTAAGAACACAGAGACCTGCTTTATGTGCAGCCAACCTTCCCATATCGACATCACAATTGGAGAAAAATGCGAACGTGGACCTTGCTGCATCAACTGCACTGAAAAAAAGATGCCGGATAATAAACACCATCCCAGAGACAGAATGTGCCCAGTATTTCTCTCCCATAAGGAAGTGCAAGCCATCAAAACCCTCCAAAAAGTGGACAACAGAACGGCCTGGTCAATCTACAGGAAGAGACACCATCATGATGGGTCTCTATACGCATCGGTTGCAAGCTCAATGCAGCACAACACCTCCCAACAACAAAGATTGACACAGAACACGCCCCCGACAACAGCATCAACCTCTCACCACCCACCATCATCAGAAGACACTGGCAGACCCATTATAGGATACGACGACAAGGAAGATGAATCAATGCTAACGGACTCGAGTATTGAAATTAACAGAAAGGATAGTACAAACAGTAAAGTAAATATTCTCCCTAAAAATATAAGCAACAGAACTAAAAGAAATCTTATCAATAAAGAAAAAACAAACAGCACAATTATAACAAGGTCAAAGCTTAAAATATTGCAGAATTAACTAAATACTAAAGACTACAGATTAAATAAAATTAATATAAATTAATATAAATAGATTAGATAGAAATAGAATAGATATAATATAAACAGATTAATATAAATAAATCTAGACGTAAATATGACACTTAAGTTATTACAATGGAACATTAATGGCTACACAAACAATTATAATGAACTGCTAATCCTAATCAAACTACACAATCCCAAAGTTATCTCCCTTCAGGAAACACACATAACCCTCTCCCAACAATTCCCCATCCCTGTCAATTTCAAAATGTACAACACAACGTCAATTATAGCAAAAGGTGGAGTCGCCTTATTGATCCACAAAGATATCCAACATAAACCAATTCCGGTAGGACAAAATTTTGATGCCATAGCTTTAGAAATCTACTCCAAGCAAAAAGTTAACATCCTATCCACTTATATTCCACCTTCTCAAAAATTCACCACTTCAGACTTAGAAAACACTATTCCACAGTCATCAACACCTTCGCTGATCACTGGTGATTTTAACGGTTGGAATACTCTGTGGGGCTCCCCCAAGAGCAATCGCAGGGGTAGGATTCTCGGTGAATACATTTTAAAAAACAATTATATAATTCTAAACAATGGCCAGCCTACCCATTTCTCCACCCACAACTCTTACACCCACATCGATCTTGCCTTATGCTCTCCAAGCCTTAAAATTCACTGTGAGTTCAAAATAATGGACTCACCCCAGGGTAGCGACCATTTCCCTATAACAATCAACATATTTAACAAAGAAAAAAAGATATTTAATTACACAAGCAAATTTCTAACCAAAAAAGCAAATTGGGAAAAATTTGAAAATCTTACAAATTGTCTCCATAGCCAGATCCCTGTTTCAACAAACACAAACAAAGAACACTGCAACATAAACAAAATAATACTAAATAGTGCTTACAATAGCATCCCCCAATCCCATCCTCCAAAAACTCAATACAATGTCCCATGGTGGAACAAAAAATTAAATATCTTGAAAACTAAAAAAAACCGAGCATGGAGATTGTTTAATAGGGAAATGAATCAAGAAAACCTAATACAATATAAAAAAGCCAACGCCCAGTTCAGAAGAGAAATTCGCCTCAGTAAGAAAGAAAGTTTGCACGCACTGACCTCCACCATTTCAAGCCAATCCAAAGCGGAATTAGTCTGGAATAACATCAGGCAATTCTGCGGAATTCACAAATCAACACACATTCATTGTATCCAAAACAGCAATAAAAACTCAACGGTCACAAATTCAAAAGACATAGCTACAGCCTTTTCCAAACACTGGTCATCTAATTCAGAGGACCAAAACTTCCCCCAGTCATTTAGAGACGCCAAAAATAACACATACAGATCAGACACCAACTATCTACCCAACAAAACAGCCGACTTTATGGAACAAGACATTACGGACCTTGAATTTAATGCTGCTTTGAACAGTCTAAAGGGGAACACCCCAGGAAACGATAAAATAAACTATATAATGATAAAGCACATCGGAAAACCAGTTAAAAAAAGATTAATAAACTTTTTCAACTCAATCTTAAGTTCTTTTATCCCTCAGGCTTTTAAAATTAGCACCGTAGTCCCAATTCACAAAGCAGGCAAAGACAAAACGACAATAGAATCATACAGACCAATCTCCCTTAACCCATGCATTGCAAAAACGCTTGATAAAATAATTTCCAAACGACTGTGGTGGTTTGTTACCTCTAACAAACTTCTCAACAGCCGTCAAGTTGGATTCAAAAGAGGGAAGTCTGTGACAGACTGTCTACTATATGTAGACGCTATCATCAGCAGGACCCTTTCAGAAAAAAAACACGCCTCGGTCATAGCACTTGACTTCGAAAAAGCTTTCGAGAAGGTAGGACTTCACACCATAAAAAGCCAACTGAACCAATGGGGTTGCGGACCCAAGTTAACAAAATATGTAACACAATTCATGACAAGCCGTAAAATCATAGTCAGAGTAAACCACAGTCAATCGCTAATCCAGCCACTCCACAACGGGATACCCCAGGGCTCCCCATTGTCGGTAATATTATTCCTTATAGCATTCAATAGCTTATCAGACACCATTTCCAGGCACAAAAATTTAAACTTCATTGCATATGCTGATGACTATAACATAATAATAGATCTCAAAAAAGAAAAGAACTTGCAAATCGACTTGAACCGCCTCTTTGAAGACATTAATAACTGGTGTAATACATCAGGAGCTTCATTGTCTATCACAAAATGCAAACATATGCATATTTGCAGAAAACAATGCTGCACTTGCCAAGTATCCACACAAACACATGTTATTGAATCAGTAAAAGAACTAAAAATATTAGGAGTATCCTTCGACTCAAAATATAGTTGGAAACCACACATCAATAATTTAACTAAATCTCTAACTAAATCGTCAAATATAATAAAATTCCTAGCAAACGATAAGTACAATTGTCAACCAACAACCCTAGTCCAAATCGTGAAAAGCTTATCCTTATCAAAAATAGATTTCGGCCTGCCACTATACGGACTAGCACCAAAAACACAAATAAAACCGATCAAATCTATACTCAACAACGCCCTTCGAACCGCGTTAGGAGCCTTCCGCTCAACACCTATTTATAATATCTACGTCGAATCCAATATTACCCCTCTTGAAACTAGAATACAGCACCTTCAAGCCAAATTAACAAAAACTATAATTCAATCAACAGACACTCCGCTGAAACCAATCCTTGACAAAATCCTAAAAAACAAAATAACAAAATACAGAAACTCAGCCATACAAAAGAGTATCATCTCCTGTAGCAACCTTGGCCTCCCGATCAACCCAATAAAACCCACGCCAAAGTCAAATCCGCCATGGAATCTAAGTCCTGAATCAATAGACATAGCCTTAAGCAAATACAGAAAAGACCAAACAAATTTGTCTGTATTCATAAAAGAATTTTCAGACATAAAATCAAAAATGAACAACTTCACATTTATTTATACTGACGGATCCCTTTACAACCATATACCTGCATACGCCATAACCACCGAAACCACTGTCCTTAAAATGGCCATACTTCCGACCTACTTCTCAGTCTTTACTGCAGAAATAATCGCTATATTAGAAGCCATCGAGATTAGCCGCACAATAAAAGGAAAAATCTGCATCTGCTCCGACTCACTGTCTGCCTTAAATTCAATAAAAAACATTGACAACAACTCACATTACCCCACATTAATTAGAGAATCTATTACAAAGCTCTATCCAAAAATAAAAATCCTGTGGATTCCAAGCCACGTGGGAATCATAGGAAATGAATTTGCTGATAACGCCGCTAAATACGCAACTACAGCACCTTTGGTCACGACAAAAAATCTCAACCAGACCGATATAAACAAATACATAAAATCGAAGCTATCTAACAATTCACTAAACCTATTACAAAACACATCAAGCTGGTACCAAACTATTATCATAAATTATACCAACATCAATGATTACTCCAAAAACAAGGAAATCACCAGTCTACCAAGACGAGATCAAACTAAATTCATTAGACTACGTCTAGGGCATACAAGACTCACCCATCAGTATAGAATGCTGCAATCGACATCTAACACCTGCCAGTTTTGCAACCAAGTTGCAATGACTTTGAACCACATACTTAATGAATGCGTAGCATTTAATCCTGCCCGAAACCCCTTCCCAAATGGTAACCTCCATTCTGCCATTGCAAATCCTACAACCAGCAACATCCTGAGAATCCTAAATTTTCTTAAAAAAACAAAGACAATCAATCTTATCTAATAATTAAGCGTCCAACAACACAATAGAAATAAGAAAACTAATTTTCGAATTATATAGAATTGTGCAAAAACTTGAATTCCACATAGACTAATACAGACATTAGGATTAAGTAAATAACAAAAAATGTAACTACGAAAAACAAAAAATAAAATAAATGAGCCAGCCGAAAGCCTTAGTAGCTATGGCTGCAACGCCCCCCCCCTGTAGCTTTAGTTTTAACTTTAAGCTAACAGATTGTAAATAAATAAATAAATAAAAACCGTTTCTAAACGGAATTCATTGGAGTACGACCTTATTATTTTGGGGCTCCTTTTAACAACTACATTAAACAAGGCCTCAAAAGCCTCAACAAATTGGTACGTCACTCCAGTCCTGTCTCGTCTTCCTCTTACGGCATTCCAGCATTTTGTTTCCGGAAATTCCACAGTAATGGCACTTCATTGGTGTGTGTGCCTTTAATCTCTTCCTGTCGGGGCCGCTCGAATGATCTGTAGCCAGATGCTCACTTTGCTTGCTGTATGCATACGCATTCAACAGCTGCTGCAGTTGATTTCTGTTTGTTATGTTGGTGGTGAACAATAGACGCTGCAATCTAGTGTCGAATTGCGACGTGTGTGCCAGCACAAAAGAGACAGCTATCTTCTCGATGTCTATCGACTTCCATTTTGTCAAAAGAGACATCACTAATCGGCTACCATACTTTGACATGCACTCTCCTGTTTTCGGCCGTCCGTTGAGAATGTTTAACAAGATGGCGGCCGGCGTCTCAGAGTTGTCGTAGCGGAGAACAAACAGTTCTTGAAGTTTTGGCCAGGTTATGCCAGCATAGCTGATCTATTCCATCCATTTGAAAGCGATCCCTTCTAGTGCTCCACTCAGCGACATGACTAGCGCACTGCCCTCCAGGGGATGCTCCGGGAAAATCATAATGGCTGTTTTGCGAAAATCATATCGGCCACGCGCTGGCGTCAGCTTCAGCTGCGTCCGGATTGAATTTTGGCAGTCTGATCAATTTTTCACTTGTCTTCGTTGTAGCAGTCTGCTGCATTGTTTTTAATATCTCGTTAAATCGTAGATTTTCTGCTTCAAGCAGGGATCGCCATTCACTATCACCCTGGGCCTGAGCCGATCACACTTCTGATGTCAAGGGGCTGTTTGCTGTTCTTCTTCTTTTGGTTTTTTTTCGTGGTCTTTCAAAATTTTGAAATGGCTTGTGAATCAAAGAGCATCAGCTAGCATTCCTGTATTCATCATAAAGCTTAAAGGCCCAGACGACTGAGGGGCGCTCGAGATACGATTAATTAGTATATATTAAGCTAATTTTAATTTATAAAGCTAGGAGGAGTTAGTAAGGAAATTTAAAATTCTATATTTAAAATTTGAAGGATAGGAAAGGGATCTTATAGCGTAGAGACCATTGTAGTTCGAACAAAAGGTTCTGCAGAAAAACTACACCGAGCATTGTCCTACGATTTGTTAAGCTGGGTAAGTTTATAAGTAAGAGTCTACTATTATAAGATGGAAGGTGAAGATTTGCATCCCAGTTTAAACCTTTAAGTAAAAAAGTTAAGAAATTCTTTTGTACGGATTCTTTGCGGTCTGATGTACTCCGTACTCCATGATGTACTCCAGACGCATGAACCGTTCTCCAGAAAAATGTTTTGGTTATATACGCGTCATAAAATTGTTTTTACCACCTTTTAATAAAACCAAGGACTCCTTTAGCCTTATTAACCATTCAGGAAATATGGTCAGCAAATTAAAGGACGCCGAGATCATTAACCTGGGTTAATTTTTCTAAGGCAATCCCATAGAGAGAATACGTAGCCTGCAGAGTTCAGGAACGATAGAAAGATGAGCTTGCATTTTGATCCATTAATTATTAAATCATCAGCTAAACACCATTTTTGAAAATTATCGAGGTCAGACTGAAGACTGCATTGGGCAGAGATGGATTTGTACTGAAGACAAAGCTTTACATCATCTGCATAAATAAGAACTAGAGAGTTCGTTAAAGCAGGGGGCAAGTCATTTATAAAAAAGTAAATAATAACGGGCCAAGATGGCTTCCTTGAGGGACGCCAGATGTAGCACCAGACCAGACCAGACCAGACGGGAACGTATGTTTTTAAATAAGACTCTTTGTGTCCTTCCATCTAAGTAGCTGGATTTCTACGTTAAGAGGTCTGAAGAAAATCCCAGCATATTCACTTTACTCAGCAAGAGTGAGTGATTGACTGAATCAAATGCTTTGCTACAGTCTGTGAAAATTACATCGGTTTGATATCCCTTACGAACCATCTATGACAAAGGATGTCAACTCTAATAGGTTCGTGGTGGTGGAGCGACGCTTAATAAAGCCATGCTGACAAGAAGAGACGATCGAAGAGCAAAGGTGTTGCAAATGAGGAGTAATTAATTTTTCAAATAACTTCGGAATTGCCGACTATTTAGAGATGCATCAGTAATTGGCTGCATCGGACTTTTTCCCTTTTTTATGTAAGGGAATTATGATTCCTTCCATTTAAGGGGAAAATCGAGGTTTCCAAAGATAAATTGATGTCTTAAAAAAGGTTTGCACAGAGCCCTGTCACAGTATTTTAGCACTCAGCCTGGTACTCCATCGGGGCCTGGCGAATAAATGGGTTTGACCCTTAGAAGATCAGAAAGCTATTCTCGGATAAAAACGGACCGAAAATAAGATTTGCTGATTGAATGCTGTATGCGTAAGGCTGATCTGTTAATTTAGGTGGACAAACAATACGTTGTTTGAAAAAGTTCTGCGAATAGACCGGCAATTGCCGGATATATTTACAGATATATTTTCAAACGTAAGCAGAGATGGGAAAGCTACATGGTAAGGCTTTTTTTTGTTTTTTATTTTTTTTAACGTTGCTTTTATTTCGATTGCTGGGTTGGGAGGTCGTTGGGAGGCTGAGCGTATTTCGGATGTTAATCTGTTCACTTGTTCGATGGTTCCGTGGTTTCTTCGGAAGCCAAATTGGAGTGCTGGGATAACATTGCAAGCTTCCAGATGTGGTATTATGTGAGTTAACAAGCATTTTTCAAGCAATTTAGACAAACAAGATAGAAGGCTTATGGTCTGTATGATGAAGAAATTGTGTGGTCTTTTCCAGGCTTCGGTATCATTATTATGATGGATTTCTTCCACTTTTTCGGGAAATAGCCAAGATTAATGATTCCATTATATAGTTTGCAGACGACCTCTATAGCGCATTTTGGAAGTTCGATCAGCATCTTTGGGACCAATAGGCCGGAATGAAGGTGCTGCTGGCTGAGGGGAGGACTCTGGCTGAATTATTGGCAGGAGGAATGAATTTGAGGCTGGGTTTCGCTGGAAGACATTTTGGAGATGTGGCGAATGTTTCAGCTTGGTCTTCGTCACTGCGAGCCCAGCATCCCAAAGAGTTTCTTATCGGGGGTGGTCGTTTCAATTGGGGCGCTAAGATTTGGGTGGGCCCTCCACAGGGGGTACTTTGTGCTTGTTGGCGATAGATTCTGAATGTACCTCAGCTGTGCATTTTCTTCCTGTTGGTGAAGAGCCTGGTCGAGTGATCGGATTGCTTTCTTAAGGCGTTGTTTTGAAGCTGGTTGTTCAAGCATTGCACACTATTATATATACAAACTATATATACAAATTCTTAAGTTAGAGTTTCCAGGGATCGGACCCATGAAATAAGAGACAAACAGCATGGTCTAAAACCGATCCCCTGCAGCCTAGCACAAACACATACATAAGTGGTGTGCTTATCGCACTTGAGAAAGGGTCGCATAGCATGTCAGCGTGCAATGCGTTGATAAGTACATAGTTTTAAATAGATTTAAGATTTTCATGTATCCTAATTATTAAAGAACTTTACCAAATAAAATCAGGTTTCTAAACGGAATTCATTGGAGTGCGACCTTCTTATTTTGGGGCTCCTCTTTACACTGGTGATCTGCTGTTTTGCCAATCACGACGGGTGCGCCTCTTTTCTCGCACGAGCTGTTCGATTTGCTGATTAGATTTGAAGTATTTGTTTCGGTCAAAAATCTCTACTCTACTCTACTCACGGTAAAGAAGTATTCCACTCACGTACTTTTTGTATTTTAGCCTGTTTGTTTTTGGCGTCATCAGGCTGAAGGGGTGTTCGGTTATTTCTGGGCTTTGAAGACGCGTTAGATGCACAGGCGAGTGGTCTGATGATAAGTCGGAGACGGCTTTGGCACTTATTAGATTGCGAGGTATGTTTTTTGTCACTTCAAAATCAATAAGGTCTGGGAGCTTTCGTGAGTCTGATGGCCAGTATGTGAAACTTCCAGGGGAAACGTAGTCCAGTTTATTTTTCACATTTATAATTGCATTGTACAATTGTCTTCCTTTGGGAGTCACTAGACGTGATCCCCAGTGCGTATGTTTGGCGTTGTGGTCTCCTGCGGCTATAAAACGATCCCCGAGTGAATTGTAGAAGTCGAAGTAATTGTAGAAGTAAATTATCCTTTCAAGATTAAGAAACGAGGAGGGCAGTAAACGGCAGCGATTGAAAGGATTCCGTTGCTTCACTGAATTTGTATCGATGTGGCCTGCAAGAAGTTTGTTGCAAACCTTTTGTGAAAATGGTGTTTAATGCGTTCTCTGATTAGAACTCTAGTTCCGCCGTGGGCTTTCCCATCTGGATGATCTGTGCGGTAGATTGTTTAGTTTATGTAGTTTATGCCATGAGACACCATTGGTGTTCCACATTGATATTCGTAGCGCCTGCATAGATTATTTAGACTGTTGTGCTACGAGCAGCTGAATCATCATGTTCTAGTTTTGAACAAGCATGGTCGTTTTCATGAATGACATAAGCTCCATCATACTTTGTTGGAGGGTAAGCATCATAGTTTACGTTTAGCTGTGTGGCTGTTCTGGGGCCTGTTGAGCGCTTTGAGAGTTAGGCTGAATTGGAATTTACCTTTCAGATCGTAGAGCATCGGCATAGGAGAAGCCGTTGGTGGTGTTTAGTGGACCGAATGAGGATCTCGCAGCTTTGGCGAAGAACACGTCTGGCGTAGTTTTTGACGCAATGTACGAATTCTGTGGATTTTGGTTGCGCGTTGCGGTCGCTTGACGCATGCGACTCTTTATCTCCTTATATACCATACATCCTCTATAGTTTGCCGTTTGGTTGCCTCCGCAGTTTTCACATTTCTTCACGGTACTGTCCTTGTTTGTAGTGCAGTAAGCGGATTTGTGGGCGTCCCCGCAGCCTACACAGACAGCTCGAAGTGTGCAGTAAGACCTTGTGTGTCCATACTCTTGACAATTAGTGCATTGCACTGGACCGTTGCGTTTATTGTTCTCCGATGCAAAAGATATTGCAGCTTGTAGATTGGGTGGACTTCGTTCTTCTTCAGCGACCTGCTTTCTGCCTCGAGCTCCACCTTGAAGAGCGGTTGTGGCTTTTTATCTTTATTTAGAATGTTAATAAAATTCTTGGCGGCGAAGCCCTTTTCTTTAAGGGCGGTTTTTATTTCCGTGGTGGTAACATCGGGTTCGATTCCCTTTACTACCACTTGTAGGCCCTTACTGCTTTTCAGCTGGTACGTGTAATAATTTTTCTGTGCAGTGTCCAGATATTTGGACACGATTCGGAAGTGCTCTTCGGTCTTGGTTTGCACCTTTGTTTCATGGATGTTCCCTTTGGTAAGCGGAACAACATGAAAGTTGTCACCGTTCCCGATCAACGACACAATTTTGTTGACCAGGGCACTCAAGCTTTTCACCGTAATATAGATTGGAGGGGGTTTGGGTTTTTTTGCGGTGTCTTGGGCTGGTTGGTTTTCCTCAACCTCCGCCGATAGGGCAAATCTGTTAGTAGTGGATCTGTCCGGTTCGTTATCGATCTTCAGGACACGGTTAATTTTTGTGTTATTGCCTGCAATATTACTCTGCGGGTTAAGCTTGCGCTTAATTTGGATGAAGCGATCCATTCCAGTCTGTGTGGCCTTGGCCGCTTTGGCACTTTCCGAAGTTTTTGTTTTTGTACTCGCTGTAGTCGTTGACGTCGCGGTACTTTGAGTTGCAGTGGTTTTCGCTGTGAATGCAGAAATTGTAGCACTGCTAGTTGTTGGTGCGAGATTTGTTTACGATATCGGAAGGGGGGTTTTACCCTGCGAACTCCATGACGCGGGAGTCGGAGTGAGCAGAGCGGGTGAGCAAGACCGTGCCCTTTGGGTTTCAGCGGTCAGTAAAGCCGGGTTGCTCTTAATCGCCGATTTTTCCACTTCGGTATAGCGGGTTGAAAAGTAAGAGTAGAAGCCGTTTCATTGGTTCACTGAACTTCTACGCTCGTTTTTTTAATCGTTGCTCAATGAGCTCATTGGGTGGCACTTATTTTTTTAAAACTGTAACAGAGGCAGGCGGATAAAGGAACTAGGTGGCAACGCTTAGGATGTTATCGATAGTGGTAAAATCGGCAGGAGTTGGCAGCCCTGCAAACGGGTACGATCGGGTAGGATCGAAGGAGAAAGGAAAAAGGGGAAAAGATAGAGAGGGTGTGATATTTTTCATTTTGAGCCGGCATAGAAGGAGCAAGTGGAAAAGCGAAACGTTTTAAAAGAGGGAGGAAAAGAGGTATTCGACCCCCCCGAAACAACTAATAATTCCTGAGCGCGAGTTTTTAAAAGTGTGGAGGTGAGTGTTGAGGCCGAGAGATTAAGCGGAGGTTTTAATGGAATTTTGCATAGGGACCTTGCAGGGTTTTTGCATTTTGCATCAAGAACCTTGCGGGTAGAGATGAGATTTCAGGGAACCTACCCACTAGCCGACGAGATCTAGGCCGGCAAACGCGTGCAGCTCATCTCTCACTCGAGACCGTCGATAGCAAGGTTTCCGCGGCATTTATGTTCGTTACAAAACAATGCACTAGTTTTTGGTTTAGCACATCACAACTGTTATAAAAAGCTTGTCTATTGCTTTTAATTAATTGTAGTTCAGCGTCTTTTCGCTTATATTGGGTTACCCCAGTTTTTTTTTTTTTTGATTAGCTGTATTTGTGGTGCATTTTTCCCGGAGCTCGGGCAAAGCACGTCCGCTCAGTTCGGTAGTTCGATTGGTATTCAATGTTTACGCTTTGTGTTAACAAAGGATCCTGGATAAAACTGCTTCGGATCCTGAGTAAATTGTATCCGGCAGTGGACAATATAATTCCTGTAATATTCAGGGTTATGCACGGTAAAACTCGACCGAGCTAGTAGATATCTTGAGAAATCAATACTACTGCAGGTTTTTTATATTTTAGTAAGAGCCTATTTTTAGTATTTTTTAGGTAAGTGGGTCACCTTTTATACCAAGAAGGTTTTTTTGAAGCGGACGGATATATTCATGGCACACAGGAGTCAAAAAATGTATTTAAAGTACAATAAAATGTTTCTAAGGTGACATTAAGATCGGTGCATGCCAGAAAATCGGACCAATTATATGTATCGTCAAGGATATCGAGTTTCTGAAAATCAGCTTTACGGAAGCAGCGAATCTTATTTGCCTTATTTTCTTGAACATCAGCGGGGTCACCCGAATCTTGAAAGAAGACGTGCGCCTTATTTATGTATATGTATATACATATATACATATGTCCTCCACCTTTATATCGGCTTTAGTTTTGTCTTTGATATAAGCCAAGATATCAATCACTGAAGTATCAGGGGCAAGTCGAGAAACAAATATATGTTTTGATGGAGGAATCCCCTGTAAGGGTTTTGGTGTCGCAGGAACGAGAATTGCAGCATCAGTCGGTGCCGGTGGTCCGGACTGTGGAATACCCTTTTGGGTATATCTGACGGGGGTTTCATTTATTAGGACCTGTGGTATCACTTGAAGGGATACCACAAAGGACATATCAGACAATTGCTCATTTTCCTTGAGAAATTCGGAGGGCGAATTGTTCTCAGTTCTAGCCCTTGGGATGGCCAAACATATGAGCGGCTGAGTAGGCTGAGGCGGATCACAAGAGGAGCTGGGATGAGGAGATTTTCTTATTGCAAGACTTAATCGAACGGACCAGCTTAAATTCCTTATTAATAATTAAAAATTTATAAAAATGTAGAAAATGTTAAAAAACACTATACCCTGAACCACTGTGCCAAACAGGAGCTGAAGCGGGAGCTTTAGAGAGAGCAAAGAAAAATTACAGAAAAAGAGATAAAACCTCTATTGCACAGGAACGAAAGAAACAAAAGAAGAGGAAGACACAGAGCTGAACTATGCTTCGAATTGTAATTAAATAAAATATTGATTCGCCTCCAAATATATCACACCACTCGCGAAGCGATTCGATTTAAGTTAAAGCAGAAGTTGCTCAAAATTTTATATCAAATATTTATGTAAACACCGGTTTAATAAATTTTCAAAAACGCAGAGCGCAAAAAAAAACACGACCGTTCGCTTAAAAGAAGAAAAGAGAATGTGAATGTGAAGAAAGAATAGAATTTTAAATTTCCTTACTAACTAATCAGCTTAATAAATTAAAAATAGCCACGCCTGAGCCTATAGGCCCCGGACATCAGCAGCAGATTAATATCGAGAGGGGCAATCCACCACTTTCGCATGCGAAGGAGCTTTAGTGTAGCCAACCGGCGACGACCAGCTGATGCAGGGGTTAAGGATCATTAATATATATTATAACTAGCAACCCCGGCAAACGTTGTTTTGCCCCTTTTTGTTTTCTAGAAGTGCTAGTTGTTTTTTTTATTTATTTATTTTTTTTAATAAATAATTTCCAGTATATTCAGTATTTTCACGTACATGAACTTTTCCATCGCCAATATCTAACTGTTGTTTAGCGAAAGTTTCAGCGGATGGATCTCGACGAATTTGAAAGCGCATATTCTTCGTTAGTCGTACTTTTTCAGTCGAGATGATTTTAAGCAAGCATTAATTTAATCAGCTTACGTTAAAAGTGGAATAACGGGAAGAGTTTGTCTGGAATCACCTGAAAGTAGTAACAAAGAGCCGCCAAATAGTTTAAAAAACAATTTATATCCCTCAATGTCCAATCCAATGCCTCAAGCGAATGTTTTCGTGCCAAATAATTCATCCAAAATAATTATTTAACATTGTTTCAGCACTATGCCCATAAGTAGACGATTGTTTTTTATGTTGCCCACTTCTCTGCCTCCATCTAACAAAGTTGCTGCAATGCCAGAAGATGCAAAGGCTAATGAGACGCCATTTTTTGATCGTATCAGCTCGGCAAGAAGTAGCGAAATAAGGAATGTTTTGACAATTCCATCGGGTGCTTAAAAAACATTCTTGTACTGCCTCATCTGCGAGCAGGATAGTTGTCAGAATTTTGACGAATCATCAAACAATATGCATAATAATTCATTGAGCTAACTTTTTTTGTAGTTTCTTCACCTGAAGCAGACACTGCAAGTCTTAAAGAATTGCTCGCTACCAGACAGTATTAACTGGGTTATAAGAACATTTTTCGGTGGGAGAGTAGAGTTCCGTATTAGCAAATATTTTTGAGTGGGATAAATACCTTAAATGTCGGATTAAATCCTAGTTCTTCGATAATATTTGTCCCAAATGACGTCCTTTGGAAACAAAAATGGTATTTTTGAGTGTTTTTGAGCAAAAAAGTGGCGAAATTCTTGTGTTTCGCCAGAAAGCAATGATTGTATTCATGTGGCGGAGTCAACAACGGCAATTTCACTTTACTATAAATTTCACTTTACCATTACCATTAAGAATAATCCAGCCGTTTCTTCGGAAAACTTTAATGTACCACAATACTCACAAACACGTCTATAAATGGATTTGTTTTTATTATTGAAGTTGTCGTAAATTTGAAGTTTATAGTTTATAGTTGAATTGTATTTTGTAGTTGTTAGTCTCTAAATTTACTCTAAGATAGCTTAAAGCGGAAAAAAAAAATGGAAAGTAATAAACAGAAACTTAAATCCACGACTCTTAATGACGGTTAGAGAAACGTCTGGAAGCTGGGTCAGTTCCTTTAGTAAAGAGACAATGAGACTCATTAAATGAGACAATTTTTAAGGCAAGACCAGATCGAGCAATTAGATGAGGAAGATGAATTTGGAGCCGAGTTAGAAGAATTAGGGATGACAATTAAGGCAAGTGTGTTGTCTTTATTAAATGCCTTTACTATAGCTGAAGAGCCCCCACCAGCTACTGCAATTTCTGCAGCCCCAACTCGAGCTCGACTTCCCAGTTTGGCTGGGTTCTATTATCCATAGGAGATGACACAAAAATTGCAAACTCAATGATCATTCACTTATTTTTGAGTAGAGTAGATCTAGTGACCAGAAAAAAATGGGAAGAGTCACTGGATTATGAGGAATGGCCGCTGTTTTCGAAAAAATATTTCGAAAAAATATTAAATCGTAGGTACCAGCACCTGTCCGCTGAAGAGACTGGCAAGCCAAAACAGGAGAAAACTGAGTTCGGGAAGCAGCACAGCAGAAGTTCGTTGGCTTGTTCCGCTTCCAACAAACAAGCTTGCAGTTATTGCAACGCACAAGACCATAGTCTTTCCCAGTGTAGTCCGTTCGCTCGCCTTGCTGTAATGCAACGGTTTGAGTTTGTCAAGTCAGCCTCATTATGTTTAAATTGTCTGCGAAAAGGTCACACGGTTGAAGTGTAAATTGACAATATCATTCATGATAATCATCCCAGTGGCAGAGGGCACGGAGGAGCGGCAATTATAATCAAATCTAGCATTGACTACAGCGAGATCGCAAGAATCAAAGAAGAATGGATCCAGTGCGCCAAAATCAGTGTCTCCACCCCCAGGGGGTAAATATGATCGGTTCCGCTTATATTCCTCCTAGACAGAGAGTGTCCGATAACCAATTTGATTTACTGCTGAATGACATGGGCGACAAATTCATACTTGCAGGTGATTTCAATGCCAAGCACCCATGGTGGGGCTCGAGGGTGACTAACTCTAAAGGATCTACACTATTCAGGTGTATTCAGCGTAGAGCCTTCAACTGTCATTCAACCGGAGAGCCTACGTACTGGCTCACTGACCGCCAAAAACGGCCGGACCTCCTGGACTTTGCTATATCCCACGGAATTCATCCGGACTTCATTGCCTGCTCGTCAAATGCAGATCTCCTTTCGGATCACAGCGCGGTGGAGCTCCACATTAGGGGGTATGTTGAAAAGAAGGCCATGGACTTGTGCTTTTGAAGAATACCTACATAAGGTTGAGCCCGGCGACCCCGAGCACAACTTGTGGCAACTGACAAGTCACATCAAGCGTCCAAAGAAAAGGTTGGCTCAGGTTAGGAAACCCGACGGTGAGTGGTGCCGCTCCGATCATGAGAGGGCGGACGCATTTGCTGCTTATTTGGAAGACGCCTTCACTCCATTCAATAGATGCTCGGAGGTGGACCAAGCTGAGACTGAGAGGTTTCTGTCTCTACCCTGCACGGATTTCTGTCAATTGGAGCCCGTCTCGGAAGAGGAAGTTCAAGAGGAGGTCTCTGGCCTTAACACCAAAAAATCCCCGGGTGCGGATGGCCTTGAAGCACTTGCCATTAAACTTCTTCCCCCATTAGCTATCCAAAGGATCCATCAATTTGAATTCAGGCGTTGTCACGCCACCCCGGAGCAATGCCACAGGATTGTACAAAAGATTCTAAACAGCCTGGAGGAGAAGAAATATTGTTGCGCAGTTTTCCGTGACGTCAAGCAGGCATTTGACAGGGTCTGGCATCCAGGACTACTAATGAAAATAAAAAGGAGCGTACCCCACGAGCATTACGCCTTTCTCAAGTCATACCTGAATGACAGGTCATTTAGGGTTAGATGTGGAGACGCAAGACGCCCATTAAGGCAGGTGTACCGCAGGTACGCGACTGTCCACAGATTAGCATTGGAGGCACTGCCACACCACATAACTCAACCCCTAAATACTTGGGAATGACGTTGGATAGGCGTCTTACATGGAGGACCCACCTACTGCGCAAACGAAAGCAATTACAAGAAAAGCTGCGGCGGCTTTACTGGTTGATTGGACTTAAGTCAACCCTGAAGCTGAGGGTAAAACTACTAATATATAAGTCAATAGTGAAGCCAGTTTGGACGTATGGTATCCAACTGTGGGGCACAGCGAGTCCAAGCAATATGAAAGTCATTCAGCTGGCACAGAACAGAGCTTTCAGGACGCTGTCTGGGGCTCATCCTTACCATGACAATTTGACTATTCATGCTCAACTGGGCATCCCTACAGTCAGCGCTGAAGTTAGAAGATTCGCCGCTAAATACAAGGACAGACTAACACGACATCCAAACACATGTGCCACCAATTTGCTGGAGAGCAGCACACCCTCGGAAGACTCAAGAGGAAGCATCCACTGGATTTACTAAATTAACTTTTTAGATTCATAGATTGCATTTATCAAACTCCTATTGTCAAGGTTAACTTAAAAAATTTAATTATTGTCCCTAACTGAGGACAGATTGTAAATAAAACTTTCAAATGTTACAAAAAAAAAAAAAAAACATATTGGCCCGAGCATTACTTGACTTAGGGTCACAAATGAACTTCATTACTGAAGAACTGTATCGAAGGAATCGTGTATCAACATGCTTGGAATTGGTCAAACTAATTACCAGGCTAAGAAAAAGATACACACTGTGATGAAGTCAACAATTAATGGTAGTGAGTTTCCGTTCGACTTTTGGATTTTGAGAACTATCTCGTGTTATCACCCTGACCAGTCAGTGAATGTGAAAGATTGGGACATACCAAAGAACTTGCCGTTAGCAGAACCATATTTCTATAAACCTTAGCGGATAGACATGTTAATTTATAGAGCCTGCGTCTATATTCGTTGCAGGAGGTATTAAAGTTTCATTGTTGACAGCAAAGTCCAAAGTAGCGCCGCTCAAGACAAAGACGCTCGCCCGTTTTGAGTTATGTGCCGCTCACCTTCTCGCAGATATCTTCCGCAAGATAAAGCCTCTAATAAAAGTTCCGAACGAAAGAAGTGTATTTTGGTCGGATTCAGAAGTAACTCTTCACATTTATTCTTTCAAGCCGGATACTTCCTGGATTTTCTTCTACCAGCAGTTCTCGGCATTGTTCCGCCAAAAGATAAGTACATCTTTCCATCCCCGTCTCTCTGCCGGTCTTCAGCAGTGGTCCGAACATTAAATTTCGTTCACACTGCTGCAAGATTTTTTCCCTCCGTGTCAACTCCAAGTTCGAGTTTTCCGACACAACAGCAGTTTAATATTTTCTACTCTTCTTCGTCTTCAAATTCTGGACATTTTTCCATCCGTCTCCGTTTTGTGTGCTGCCCAGATTCCTCGCCGTTTTCGGCCTCTCCGTATCCATTCGCGTGCCAACGGTCGAGGCATATGAGCATCCATTTTGTGCAATTAATCCGCGAACAATTAGCAAGTGAACAGTGAAATTGTGTGGTGACAAAAAGAAGGCATAATTAATATTGACCAGCCGGTGTTAATTAGTTCCGGAAATTTCCAAATTCACCGAACAGTCCGCCGCTGTCGTAATATTTGTTTCTTTTCTTCCCCAATCAGTGTCATTTTTTACACCACATAACTTTTCTGTTCCCCCAGTTATACAGTCCACTTATCGACGCTCCACTGTGCCAACATATGCGCACATGCCCTTGCCCTACTTGCATGCATGTCCATATATTTCCAAATATTTTCTGCCTCCAATTTCAGGAAATATATAACCGATAAAATTTAAAAACAATTTTTTAATTTCCTAAACCCAACAATTATATACCGCCATTTCACTACTAATCCGTGATTGTGTCGCGTCAATTCTCGAGCTGGCCGCCTTAGAAGCCGTGTTGAGTTTTTTTTTGGTGCTGGTTTTTTTCCTTTGGGGTACGTACAGGGTGCCGACGGCATAACCGGCTGCGTAACAACTAACTTCAAAAAAAGGAAATCAATTAATTATAAACTTATACATTTATAATTATATCCGCCACAATTTATTTAATTCTTACTTTCCGTTCGAGCAAAGGGCCAGGTTTTTTTAATTCACCTTTCCGGCCACTCAAAATTAAAGTCGAAAATTTAATTATCGGAAAATTATTAATAATTTAATTATCAACCTTCTGTCCGAATAGAGCCGCGGTTTCAATTCTGCCTTTCCGGCTTCGGGATAAATAAATCCAATTAATTAAAGATTGAGATTTTCAACACCACCCTTCTGGCTCCATAATAATTAAATCCGACAATTAGCCAAAAATTAATTATTTATTTTTTTGTGTTAAGTCCAAGCCAAGGTCAAGTCCACCTTTCCGGCTCCGCAAATTCGAAAAAAGTTAGGAATTCTGGTTTTTTTGGCTTCCTTAAGTTTCTTCCACATTCGAATTGTGCCGCATCCGACGTTCCTTTTGACATCGGCGCTACTAATTCCGACTTGTGCCTTGTAATCGCATTTCATCCACGATCTCACCGGTCTTATCACATTAGTGTGACCGGCCACCGCTTCGTACGAGGCACCTAGCCTAAGGCGTACAGTGACATTCCAAAGGCAAAGAGTGACGAATCCGTGAACACAATCCCCGGTCCTTCACAGAGGCAGATTCGTTTCGTTGCAAAAATGGCTGAAAGTGCGGTCGACGTGGCGCTGAAGAAGTTCGGCTGCCGGTTACCTCCGGTGGATACCGAGGTCTTCTTGGGTGATTATCTTCGGTGGCCCACCTTCAGACTTGTTTACGGCCATTTACATCCAAAACTCGCGGCTCACCCCGGTAGAGAGGTTGTTCCACTTGTTGTCCAAAACAAGTGGTGACGCCCACGCCATTGTTTCCAAGGCTCCGCTTACCCATGAAGGGTTTGACGCCGCTTGGCAAAGCCTCACAGACCGCTTTGAGAACCGGCGGCTATTGGTCAACAGCCAGTTGAAAATCCTTTTCAACATCCAGGCTATTTCTCAAGAGTCCGGGGTCGCGCTGAAGGAGCTGCAAGCCACCATTCAAAGTTGTCTGACAGCCCTAGCAATGTCCGCCATCAATGTTGAGGCTTGGGACTGCCTCCTGGTATTTATGATTTCGTCAAAGCTCCCCAAAATCATACTTTCTATGTGTGATGCAATCCGTCCATAATAAGGCCGAAATTCCAACATGGAAGGAATTAGACAAATTCCTGACAAAGCGCCATCGCACTCTAGAGGCAATCGACGACGTCAGGCCTAGCGGTTTCTAGAAATGGATGTAAATGGGCGCTGTGACTACATTGAAAGGAAGCAGTTATGTTTGAACTGTTTTTTGCTTCACATGCCACAACAGACACCACACCCTCTTGCACCGCGGCAATCCATTCGCCACCGCTCCAAGTCCGCCTACGCCGCTTACCGCTCCAAGTCCGCCTACGTCAGCAAACGGCTCGTAGGATCAGTCGAATGTGCAGGTGTGTTTCGCCTACGTCCGCCTACGTCAGAAAACGGCTCAGAGGATCAGTCGAATGTGCAGGTGTGTTTCGCTTCCGGGTCAGGAGCCGTCCTACTGGGCACGGCTCTTATCAACGTGTGCCATTTGGGGTACACCGTCCAGGCACGAGCACTGATAGACTCAGGGTCCGTTGCGACCTTCATAACGGAACGACTGTTCAACCTTGTCAAGTTTCCCTTCAAGACGATGATACACCAACGGGCCACAATTCTGGATTCCAAGGTCATATTCAGCACGATGTCGCCACGCCCACGCAACGCCCAGTCACTGGAGAGCAGATGTACTCGAGGTATACAATCCTACCGATGCCAAGTCTCCAATGGGATTCATCCATTGAAGAAGTGTCGGCGCTTCCTACGCTCTAGTGCCGAGAAGCGGCTCGTGAGCCGGTATTGCTTGAGCTGCCTGGCCCACGAGCACTCCGACGAATCCAGTCGTCGTGGGGACGGCTGTAAGACGTGTGGTCAGGATCACTACACGCTGCTGCACCCCGTGACCGAGAAGCACTGGTCACGGAGCGCGGGAGACAGTACACGGGGTGTCTCGCTCTCTCGTCGGCCGTCTTCCGCCAACTCCCGGCGCGGTTCGGTTACTTCTCGGCTTTCGCCACTTTCTGGCATTCACAAGCCGATCCACGGCCATCGACTTCCCGGCGCTCGTCGGCATCTCCTCGGCATTCTTCCGCCACTGGCCGGTGGTCGTCAAGCGCTCCACTGCTTTCGTCCGCCACTCATCGGGTGCCGTCCACCGCTCGTCCGCCCGCGTCATCCGCGCCTAGGCAAGTCTCCGCCTCTCCTCGAAGGCCCCCGCAGGACGCGGTCGCTGCGCCCACCCTACCGTCGCTGCTGAAACGGAACAGCGTCAACACCGGGACCCGGATCTTCGACACGGGGGCCTTCATGTACCCGTGTAGCTAGCGACGAAGGATCTGTTGCAACCCGAGCGATTGCAAGGGGGGTGGAATGTTTAGGTGAGGGGCCGTTGTGCCGCTCAGCTACTTAAGAGCGCATCCCCGCTGAAAAGCGCACCCGCGCTGAGGCACTCGTGCTGAAAAGCTCATCCGTGCTGAAGAGCGCATCCGCGCTCGCCCCTCTATGTATTCTCCCTCTCTCGTCGGCCGTCGTTGATCGTCCGCTCTGGTTTCTATTTACGTTTAGCGTTTATTCCTTCTAAGCTAAGTTTAGTACCATGTAAGCAGCGAATAAAGCTGATTTCGTTTAACCTCACGACGCCCCCGATTTCTTTCATTTTTTCTTACTGGAATCTTTGGCGGCAGCAACGCCCCCCTACAAACATTTGTTTTTTTTTTTTTTTGTAACGCTCGTATCGAATAGAGTCGCTGAAATTCAAGAGTGGTCTTGTACGGATGGAAGCGAAAAATAATGCGGTCTGATTAACCGCAATCGGTTTATAACCGCAAAGATTATAAAGTACATAGATAGGACATCTCATACAAAGAAAAATTTTCTATGGCGGGTTCCAGCGCTGGAACCCGCTGGAACGAGCGGGTTCCATTGCGCGACAAGTTAAGTTTAAGAAATTTTTCGCGCAACAACGATTGAGGGATAGCCTAGTGGTAGAGTGCTTGGCTGATGTGCAGAGTAAAATGACTTCAAAACAGGCACGGGAAGCCAATTTTTTTTTTTGAATCTATTTATATTTTATTTTTATTGTTTTAAACTTTTTGTCAAAATTTATAATTAAATCAAGAAAAATTCAAAATTTTAAAATCCCTTTAAAATCGCCTCAGTTTGTAGTGGAACCTGCTGTAAAAATCCTTATAAGTGCGGGTTCTACGGCATATTGGCAGGCCGAGTCGTGGAATCCGCTGTAAAATGAAAATATTTGAGAAATATTAATATTTGTTTTGTTTCAAAAGTTTCAGTGTTATGATTATTTATATATATACATGTATGTATGAACACAGCAAAAAATGTATATATTTTTTTTTTTATTAATATTTTTTTTTTCCTTTTCATATTTACTTTATTATTATTATTATACCCTTGCAGACGGTATTATAATTTTGTCCAAAAGTGTGCAACGCAGTGAAGAGACATCTCCGACCCTATAAAGTATATATATTCTTGATCAGGATCACCTCCTGAGTTGATATGAGCATGTCCGTCTGTCTGTCTGTCCGTCTGTCTGTTTCTACGCAAACTAGTCTCTCAGTTTTAAAGCTATCGTCTTGAAACTTTGCACACACCCTTTTTTTCTTTGCACGCAGTATATATAAGTCAGAACGGCCGGGATCGGCCGACTAAATCCTATAACTGCCATATAACTGATTGATCGGAAATGGTATAACTTTGGTGTTTTTAGAGTTACAGAGTTCACATTTTGTACGGAAGCTATTTTTGGCAAAGTAATACGATCTACCAAATTTCATAAGGATCGGCCGACTATATCCTATAGCTGCCATATAACTAAACGATCGGAGATGGAATTTGGTAAAAATACCAACTTTGGTATTTTTGAAGATGGAAGCTTGGTACTTTGTTTTAGATTTTTTATTGTAATAAATTGGTTATATTATGATATTCTCAAAAGGATCGGCCAATTCAATCCGATTTTTGCGATATATATCTGGTTTAAACTGCAAGGGTATATCAACTTCGGCTCCGCCCGAAGTTAGCTTTCCTTTCTTGTTTTTAATTGCATTCAATTACTGTAAATGGATTTGTATTTTTATTGAAGTCGAAAAATTGTGAATTATAGTTATAGCTGAATTGTATTTGTTAGTTGCTAGTCTGTAAATTTACTCTTAGATAGCTTAGGGCGGAGCGGGAGCGAAAGCTCATATTCGCTCTTGTGCGAATTCGCCCCGCTTCGCCGCAATAGATAAGTTAGGCTTAAGATTAGAGAAAGATTAGAAAATATACTCGAATTTATAACGTGGAAGAGGCAAGACCTTTCGTTTTCGTTTTCGCCAGGTTTTTTTTAAATATTAGCAGCCATCCTTTCTTTTGTTTGAGATAAAAAAATCTCAGTGAACTTTTTGGCGCCCCCGGGTGGACTTAGTGCGAAATATTTAAATAAACAAAAACAAACAAAGTGACAGTGACACTGTGTAATTACACACAAAAACAAAAAAAAAAATACCTACAAGTTAAAGAGCTGCTCGCGACGCGTCCGTGAAGTGGAAAACAAAAAAACCAAAAATCACCGCGTCGTGAAACCCTCAAGCCTCCAGGATCATCACCGCAGGATCTTCGCCACTCATCGGAACCAATCTCCTTCCATGCCGTGCACCTGCATCGATTGCAAAAGGAAAGTGGCAGCGGGATTAAAGGATCCCAAGGCAGAACCCCAGGTATTTGTGCGAAAAATTGAAAGTTGAGAAGAGACTAATCAAATCTTCGTCTTGTGCTGAAATATTGCACCCTCCTTTCAATTCTTGGCACATACGTGCTTGAAATTAGTAGAGCTTAAAAATTTGCGTTGACAATTTGATTAACAAACTGCCTGTGGCTAAAATTGACAAAAAACATACATAAATACATATCCACATCACTGTCGCCCCCCCTTTACCCCTCGTTCGTTTTTCGCCAAACAAATATATGCAGCGGTAAAATTTTCGTTTTCGCTCTAACCGTTGACCGCTGCTATATATGTATGTATGTATATGCATTAGTTTGGCGCATTTTATTTTACCGGAACGCCAAGTGACGCGCTACCCTATAATTGTGTGGTATACACCTTTTTCGGTGTCATTGGCAACCAACTATTTTTTTGGATACTCAGTGCCTCGACTATCAACATTATTCGACTATCAATTAATTAATTAATTATTTCTCGTTTTCGCCATATTAATAATTTATTTCTCGTTTTCGCTAGATATTAAATTAAATATCTTTTTTCGTTCGTTTTCGTTTTGTTTTTGAAATTAAATTATTAATTAAATAATTGAAAAATAAAAAATTTTTATATTAGTCAAAAAATTTATTGTACTAATTATTTAATAAACTAAAATTCTTTTATTTAAAAATAAAAAATAAAAAACAAAAAATTTTAAATTTTTTTATCGTCGTCTGTTTATTAAAAAATAAATAAATTTTAAAATGGAAAGTAAAAACCAGAAAGTAAAAGCCACGACTCTTGATGATTTAAGAAGAAGATTAGATGTCAGGGTAAAAAGCATTCGCCGGTTAGAGGACCGTTTGGAAGCTGGGTCAATTCCTTTAGTGAAGACCGAGCTAGAGTGCAGGTTTCAGGTTTTAAATGAGACCACATTTAAGGCGAATGAGTTGCAACTCATCCAGATCAAGCAATTAGATGAGGAAGATGAATTTGAAGCCGAGTTCGAAGAATTAGAGATAACAACTAAGGCAAGGGTGATGTCATTATTAAATGCCTTCACGTTAGCTGAAGAGTCCCCACCAGCTACTGCAAGTTCTGCACCGGTTGCAGCCCCAACTCGAGCTCGACTTCCCAGTTTGGCATTGCCAAAATTCAGTGGAAACTATTCGGAGTTTAAAAATTTCATGAGTCTCTTTGAGACATTTGTAGACAAGGATGTGAACATTCCTGTTATCGAGAAATTTAACCATTTAATTTCTTGCCTCTCTGGTGAAGCCTTATGAACTATCAAGGCATTCCAAGTCACCGAGAGTAATTATGACAAAGCTATTGCTAGTCTGAAAAGAGTTTACGATAACGAATGTCTCATCTTTGCTAACCAAATAAGCAAATTATTCAGCCTTCCGAAAGTTTCCCAGCCGTCTGCGTCTTCGTTGAGAGGTCTCATCGACACAGTGTCATCGATCTATGGGTCACTATTATCCATAGGAGATGACACTAAAATTACAAACTCAATGATCATTTACTTAGTTTTGAGTAGAGTAGATCCAGTGACCAGAGAAAAATGGGAAGAGTCACTGGATTATGAGAAATTGCCGCTGTGGTCCGATTTCGAAAAAATATTAAATCGTAGGTACCAGCACCTGTCCGCTGAAGAGACTGGCAAGCCAAAACAGGAGAAAACTGGCTTGTTCCGCTTCCAACAAACAAGCTTGCAGTTATTGCAACGCACAAGACCATAGTCTTTCCCAGTGTAGTCCGTTCGCTCGCCTTGCTGTAATGCAACGGTTTGAGTTTGTCAAGTCAGCCTCATTATGTTTAAATTGTCTGCGAAAAGGTCACACGGTTGCGAAGTGTAAATCGACCGGAAATAACTTGGCGTTACCACCACCAAATGAACATCCTCCTCCAGCGCTACATCTTGATGGCCCTTCTACGTCACATGCTTTGCATTCGTCATCTCTAGAAACGGTTTTGTTAGCGACGTCGATCGTAAGCGTTAGAACTAAAAATGGCGAGCATATATTGGCCCGAGCACTACTGGACTCTGGGTCACAAATGAACTTCATTACTGAAGAACTTGCTCAACGCTTACAGATCCGTAGGGAGGAATCGTGTATCAACTTGCTTGGAATTGGTCAAGCTAATTCCCAGGTTAAGAAAAAGATACACACTGTGGTGAAGTCAACGATTAATGGTAGTGAGTTTCCGTTCGACTTTTGGATTTTGAGAACTATCTCGGGTTATCACCCTGACCAGTCAGTGAACGTGAAAGATGGGGACATACCAAAGAACTTGCCGCTAGCAGACCCATATTTCTACAAACCTCAGCGGATAGATATGTTAATTGGAGCTGAGTCATTTTTCGAATTGTTGTCCGTTGGCCAAATAAAACAAGGGCCAAACCATCCCATCCTCCAAAAAACTCTCCTTGGATGGATAGTATCGGGAAAATATAAGGCAAATAACTCAAATCCTCAACAGCCTGTCTCTAGCCTGAATTGCCAAGAAGAACTACTCGAGTCGATAGATGGCAATTTGAAAAAATTCTGGTCGTTGGAAGAAGTACCAACTTCCAAAAAGCTTTTGTCACCTGAACAAGAGTTATGTGAGGGACATTATCAGAAAAATACAGTTGCGCTGCCTTCAGGTCGATTTGAAGTCAGGCTTCCATTTAAATCGGATCCAAGCGTTTTGGGAAACTCGTTCGAGGTAGCCAAACGCCGTTTTTTGTCGCTCGAGAAAAGATTATCTCGAGATCCGAATTTAAAGAAAATGTATGTGGAATTTATGGAAGAATACGAATCCTTAGGTCATATGTCTCCTACAAGCAATGATGTTCTTGCTTCTCCACACTACGTCATACCCCATCAGTGTGTCTTACGGCCTCAAAGCACATCGACCAAATTACGAGTCGTGTTTGATGCGTCTTGTAAGACATCAACACATAAGTGTCTTAACGATCTGTTGATGGTTGGTCCTACCATCCAGGAAGAGTTGTATTCAATTCTTCTTAGGTTCCGGCTGAACAGATTCGCTCTGATAGCCGACATAAAAAAGATGTATCGCCAAGTAATGGTAAATGAAGCCGATAGGCGATACCAGTTGATAGTGTGGAGGAAAGACCCATCAGAGTCCTTGAAACTGTGCAAGCTCAACACCGTTACATATGGCACTGCGCCAGCCCCATTCCTAGCCATAAGATGTTTGAAGAGGTTGAGTGAATCTGTGAAAAATACATTCCCTCGAGCTGCCGAAGTTATTGGGTCCGACTTTTACGTCGACGACATGTTAACGGGTGCATTGAGGAGCTAAAGACAATTAAGTCTGAAGTAACTCAGGTTCTTCAAAACGCTGGGTCTGAATTGAGCAAGTGGTTTTCAAACTCGCCTGAAGTTACTGCATCCGAGAGCACGGTTAAGCCAATAACACTTTCGGACTCAGAACTGACTAAAGCATTAGGAATCGCTTGGATTCCTAAAGAAGATGTATTTAAATTTGAAATTGATGCTTCAGTCATGGGTCAAAGGGCGACCAAGCGGAACATCCTGTCGGTGACGTCGAAGCTGTTTGACCCCCTTGGCTTATTAAGCCCTAACCTTATAAAAGGAAAGATTCTATTGCAGGAACTTTGGCTAAATAAGCTAGATTGGGATGAGTCAATTCCACAGCACTTAGAAACAGCGTGGAACAAAATACAAATTTCCTTGTCGCAATTAGAGGACATCTCGATACCGAGATTCGTGTGTACCGAGCCGATGTCACCGATTCAAATTCATGCCTTTTCTGACGCATCGATGAGAGCCTATGGAGCCTGCGTCTATATTCGTTGCGAATCTTCAGAAGGTATTAAAGTTTCATTGTTGACGGCAAAGTCCAAAGAAGCGCCGCTCAAGACAAAGACGCTCCCCCGTCTTAAGTTATGTGCCGCTCACCTTCTCGCAGATCTCTGCCGCAAGATAAAGCCTCTAATAAAAGTTCCGATCGAACGAAGTGTATTTTGGTCGGATTCAGAAGTAACTCATCATTGGATTCGTTCCCATCCATCGTCGTTGTCAACGTTCGTATCAAATAGAGTAGCTTAAATTCAAGAGTGGTCAGAGGATAGCACGTGGCGGCATGTACCAACTAAACAGAACCCGGCAGATATAGTGTCCAGAGGTGGAGACGTAAAGGAGACTGTAGAATCGATCTGGTTTACAGGTCCATCGTTTTTAAAGGAACCGGAAGATAAGTGGCCGACGAGCCCACGCTTTGATCTGTCACCAGAACTTCTACAGATGGAAGCGAAAAAGAATGCGGTCGGATTAACCGCAATCGTATCTACCTCAGATTTATTGGAAGTGATAGAAAGTTATTCCTCTCACCTAAAACTGCTGCGAGTGTTCGTTTATATGTTCCGCTTTATAAGGAAATCGAAGAAATTAGTAGTGAATTCTGATATTGTTCCCTCACCTGTCGAATATAATGAAGCATTTAAAAAATAGTCGAAATAGTCCAAGAGCACGAGTATCAAGATGAAATAGAAAAGATCCGAAAAAATTTAAGTGTTAGCCCTAGCCTACAAAAGCTAAATCCCTTTCTACACGAATCTTCAGAGGCTGGGCTTACCTTTTCGTTGTTGCGGGTTGGGGGGAGACTAGCTAATACTCCTATATCGTACGATGCCAAGCTTCCAGTATTGTTGACAAAACGCTCTCAATTTGTTCAGAGCTACGTGGGTCCACGAGCACTTGTAAGTCTTTTGCGACAGCGCATATGGATCGTAAATGCGCAGGAAGTCTGCAGTCAGACAGTACGGTCATGCATACGCTGCTTTAAATGCAAGCCTCGTCTCATGACTCAAATCATGGGTGATTTACCCTTAGATAGAATTCGTGCTCTCCGCCCATTCTCCATATGTGGTGTTGATTTTTGTGGCCATATTGATACAACATTGAAAATTCGTGGTAGGCCACCCTATAAGTCCTACATTGCCTTATTTGTTTGTTTTGCGTCCAAGGCAGTTCATTTAGAAGTAGTTTCCGACCTTTCAACTGATTCCTTTTTATTGGCTTTTCAAAGGTTCGTTGGGCGCCGAGGATGTCCGCAGATCGTGCACTGCGACAACGCGACGAACTTCGTCGGAGCGAGTCGCCACTTCGCAGACCTTCGTCGGAGAATCGAGGACAAGGTCGACGCGGTCACGCAATACGCATCAAAAAGCGGATGCGTATTTGCGTTCATACCGCCGCGGGCTCCGCACATGGGCGGACTATGGGAGGCAGGTGTGAAGTCTGCAAAACACCTACTCCTACGAGCGGTAGGGAACGCCAGACTGACCGCGGAGGAGCTGCAGACCGTCCTCGTTGGAGTCGAGGCCGTCCTGAACTCACGACCCCTGGGGGCTCTGAGTCAGGACCCAAGCGACGGCGAGGCGCTTACTCCCGGGCATCTGTTGACAGGCGGGCCGCTCATCGCCCCACCAGCACCGCGGACCCCGAACCAGCAGGGTCTAACGTGCTTGCGGCGATGGCGGCTTGTCTCGTCAATCAAGCAAATGTTTTGGCAGCGATGGTCCCGGGAGTACGTCTTGGGCCTACAGGCGCGGTCAAAGTGGCAGACCAAGGAGGACGACATCCGGACGGGCGAGCTGGTTCTGATCGCAGAGGATCACCAGCCGCCACAACAGTGGCTCACGGGACGAGTAGGAGCAACACACGCTGGCGCGGACGGAAGGGTCAGGGTCGCCGTCGTCCGAACTAGCTCTGGAGCGGAGTATAGGAGAGCGGTCCACAAGCTGGCGCGGCTGCCAGTTAGTTGAAGCCTGATGGAGGCATTCAACGGGGCCGGTGTAAATGGATTTGTATTTTTATTGAAGTCGAAAAATTGTGAATTATAGTTATAGCTGAATTGTATTTGTTAGTTGCTAGTCTGTAAATTTACTCTTAGATAGCTTAGGGCGGAGCGGGAGCGAAAGCTCATATTCGCTCTTGTGCGAATTCGCCCCGCTTCGCCGCAATACATAAGTTATGCTTAAGATTAGAGAAAGATTAGAAAATATACTCGAATTTATAACGTGGAAGAGGCAAGACCTTTCGTTTTCGTTTTTGCCAGGTTTTTTTTAAATATTAGCAGCCATCCTTTCTTTTGTTTGAGATAAAACAATCTCAGTGAACAATTACAATTTTTGTAAAAATAAGTGACGGACGTGTCGGATGACAAAATTCGAGAGGGACTCCCTTGAAATTTTATTAGCCGGTCATAATATTAAATTTTTTTTTCATTAAAACTACAATTAAAGAAAAATAAATAAAAAAGTTATAAAAGAAAGAAAAAGTTAGAAGTCCTTACTAGGATTTGAACACAAAAATATTGTACAAGAAGTAACTACTCTATGCATTACGCTACCAACCCGTCTTAACCTGCAGCGACTAAAAATACTATTTGTTCTACTGACTACCACATCGGCGCATAGAAAACAGAATCAAGAAATTGAAAATGAAAATTGGAAGCCAAAAAATGTTTACGCCGTCTTGCGAGCAGTCACACATACATACAAAGGCGTACCCTTTATTTTACGCATACATGTAACGAGTTCTAAAAATAGAATCGTATGTATGTGAAAAAAGTTGACCGTTTTGAGCCCTGATGTCCCATCCATGTACTTTATAATCTTTGATCGTACGACACCAAGTTTCCAGTATTGTTGACAAAACGCTCTCAATTTGTTCAGAGCTACGTCCGATACTTGCACGAGTCGAATTTACATGTGGGTCCACGAGCACTGTGAGTCTTTTGCGACACCGCATATGGATCGTAAATGCGCAGGAAGTCTGCAGTCAGACAGTAGGGTCATGCATACGCTGCTTTAAATGCAAGCCTCGTGTGATGACTCAAATCATGGGTGATATACACTTAGACAGAATTCGGGCTCTCCGCCCATTCTCCATATGTGGTGTTGATTTTTGTGGCCCTATTGATACGACATTGAAAATTCGTGGTAGGCCACCCTATAAGTCCTACATTGCCCTATTTGTGTGTTTTGCGTCCAAGGCAGTTCATTTAGAAGTAGTTTCCGACCTTTCAACTGATTCCTTTTTCGTTGATTTTCAAAGGTTCGTTGGGCGCCGAGGATGTCCGCAGATCGTGCATTGCGACAACACGACGAACTTCGTCGAAGCGAGTCGCCACTTCGCAGACCTTCGTCGAAGAATCGAGGACGAGTTCGACGCGGTCACGCAATACGCATCAAAAAGCGGATGCGTGTTTGCGTTCATACCGCCGCGGGCTCCGCACATGGGCGGACTATGGGAGGCAGGTGTGAAGTCTGCAAAACACCTACTCCTACGAGCGATAGGGAATGCCTGTCTAACCGCGGAGGAGCTGCAGACCGTCCTCGTTGGAGTTGAGGCCGTCCTGAACTCACGACCCCTGGGGGCTCTGAGTCAGAACCCAAGCGACAGCGATGGTCGTCTTGGGAGTACGTCTTGGGCCTACAGGCGCGGTCGAAGTGGCAGAACAAGGAGGACGACATCCGGACGGATGAGCTGGTCCTGATCGTAGAGGATCACCAGCCTCCACAACAGTGGCTCATGTAACGTCGGCGATAGGTCGAACGGGTTGGCAGCCTGGGGGGGTGCGGTGTTTCAGCCTTTCTGGCAGCCCGATCGCGTAATAGGACCCTATTTAGCGTTTCGTGGAGGGTCTGATCGATCTGGTAACGCGCTCAAAGCTGAGGTTAGGAAACCGCGTGGGAGCGGCGTTCTTTTAGAATTTAACCACGAAACAAGCAAGTTCGGGCAAGCTAGGAGAAGCATCCGGAAATTTTCGAGCAACTGCAGCGTAGTTTTACCCGCTGAGGAACCATCGGGCTGGTGCAGGACCAGCAGGCCTACAGAAAGAGGGCCACAAGCGGTAATTTGGCGGTGTACGTACTGCTCAGTCAAGGCAGGGCGCGATCGTAGAAGCTAGGTGAGTTTTAAGACCGGTCATGGTTATGCGAGTCTGACGTAGGTGTTTTCGTTTAGCTAGGTCAGGGGTACCAGCGTGCGAGCTAGACCCCTGGTGGCAGAGAGGCGTAGGGCGAGCAACGCTTGGCCAGAAGAAGAAGAGAAGAGCGGGTCACAGTTGCGGCGCGAATCTCTCAGTCAGGCCGCCCACGAGGCGGGGCTGAGGGGAGTCATCCAAAACCAAATAGGAGCTGGAAATACAGTGAGACTCGACCCGAGTGGAAGCAGTTGGAGCGTTCGCGACGCTTTAAGGGGCGCTCCGCCGGAAATTCGGATAGGGTTCGGCCCTAACCTCACAGGAGTCGTCGTGGAGTAGGCGCCATCCTGGAGTAGTGAAGGAGGACGGAGTGCTGGCGGCGCTTATAAGCGGCACCCCGTCGATCACAGGAGCAGCCGAGGAGTAGGCGCCATCCTGGAGTAGTGGAGGAGGACGGAGTGCTGGCGGCGCTTATAAGCGGCACCCCGTCGATCACAGGAGCAGCCGTGCAACAGGCGCCATCCTGGAGGAGTAAAGACAAGGACGGAGTGCTGGCGGCGCTGTTAAGGAGCACGCCGTCGAACGGAGGAGTCGCCGCGAAATAGGCGAATTCCTATAGGAGCAGTAGCGGGAGCGGAGCGCTGGCTGCGCTTTAAAGGAGCGTTCCGTTATTCGGAGGAGCAGGCGTGGACTAGCCTTCAGCCATAGGATAGGAAGCAGGGACACGGCGCCTGCGGCGCTTTCAAGAGGCGCTCTATTGATCGAGGGAGTGGAGAGACTCGTCCGGCTGATGGCCTAGCGGCGTCGAGAGCGGAAGAGAGGAAATAGTGTCCGGAGATTTCAGCTAGAGCACTGCTGCTGGCTGCATGTTTTTTTGTTGGCATTGTTCACGGGTTAGGCAAAGGCCCTCCCGAATTGCATATTATCTTTTCCAGCCTCGAGTGGTGGAAGCGCTTCAACGACTCGTCGCGGATACGAAAAGTGAATAATCCTCGTTCTTTGCCAAGCCAGCTGAAGTGATGCGGAATTCTCCGATCAATATTTTTTCCTCGTTTTCCGAGTTCCAGCCCAAGAGGCTTCACCGGTTAGACGATCAACCACACGCGTGGTCCTTATAGTAGCGCTCTCTTAGCAACTTAAAATCCGATGTCATGATATTGAACGCGAGTCCGCAAATCCTGCCAAATCGAATATACATTTAAGTTCGCAAATCTTTAGCAATAAGATATTATTAAGCATAGTCAGAAAGATCATATATTGAAGTATTGGAATAGTTAGGAAGCTAGGATAAGGATGTCATCTAGAATTTTAAGGTCTTTTGTTAAGGAATAAAACAATGAAGTTTATAATGGAGTAAGAAAACATATTTCGCCTCGTTTGGGTCGCCACCGCCCTGCCGCCAACCTATGCCATGTACCTTCTTAGGGATCTCCGAAGGATCCTAATATGCTCTTTTCTGAGGAGCTCAGGTTTGACCCACGCTGTTCGTGAGGTCGTGCACGCATCATTATCGATTTAATTTATGATTCCCGAGGCAGCATCGAGGGGAGAGAAGGGGGTGTTTCAGAACCCACCCACTAGCCGGCGAGATCTGGCCGGACACGGCGTGCAACCCCTTCCTCTCGTCCGATATATCCAGAGATGCCACCTCACTGTTCGTTACAGTTATAATTATCTTAATCATAAATTTATCTGGCGCCCAACTCAGTGGCCATGGTTTTAGCATGGTTAGACGCAGCCATGTTTTGCGGACAAGTTTTTTCGGCTGGTTACAGTAGCATGGCAGTAACCAGACCAAAACCCTCAACAGTGGCGCGGGTACCGCTCGGAATTCTACACTCAGAGGAGAGAGTAGACCACAGTGCCTCGCAACCACAGCGATAGTTTCGAGTAGAGTTTAGCAGGACGGATTCTCGCAGGACTTTAGGAAGGGATAAAACCCAGCTGACCACGAGTTTCGGATAGCAGGCTGCTACAATGACGAAGGGACGGGAGAGACAGTGCCACAGTCGTTTGGAACAGCAGTATCAGTTAGCGGACTGATATCTGACCAAGCCTGTAAATTGGCAGCTAAATCCCGTCATCCCCTAGGAGAGCAGAAGGACGCTCGGAGTTCATTCGTAACAGGCACGAAATGACCACGTCCAAAGGGTTTCAGCTTATAGATCGCAGGCCTGGAAGTTAGCAGGACGGGCGACAAAGAGCTGGAAAGGGGAGTTTTCTACGAGCGAAATTCCAGAACGGAATTAGGTGAGAAGCAATGGCGAAAAGAAGAAGAACGTTAGGCAGCGTGCATGGCGGTAGGCAGGCTAAAAACGAAGGCGAAGTTCAGTTTTAGAGTTTCGGTATTTGTGAAGCGAGCATTTTTTAGGTTAGGCGAGAAAGAAAGAAAGGATGAACCCGGCAGAGGCAGAGAAGGGGGCAGCGACACCTGTACCATCGATGTACCAGCGATGTGTCAGGCTCCGGTTCTGCACAGTCCGGATTTTACGAAGCCGTTCTACATTCACTGCGATGCGAGCAGTTACGGGATTGGTGGCGTCCTGGTTCAGAAGACGGAAGGGGATAAGGGTGACGAGTATCCAATCGCTTTTGTCTCAAAGAAGTTGAGCAAGGCCCAAAGGAATTACTCCGTCACGGAACAGGAATGCCTGGCCGCGATTATTTGTATTAAACGGTTCAGACCTTACGTAGAAAGGCATAAGTTCACGGTCATCCCAGATCACGCGTCGCTAGGATGGCTCATGGCACAGCCGGATTTGAGATCTCGGTTGGGGCGATGGGCGGCGAAATTGCAGGGCTACAAGTTCCATATTGAGCATCGAAAGGGCAAACTTCACGTGGTCCCGGATGCGCTGTCTAGGGCATATGAAGGAGCGTCAGATGAGGAAGTAGTTGCGGAGGTAGGAATGGATTATGAATCCCCACATTTCGAGGCGGAGGAGTACAAGACCCTTCGGGAGACGGTCGAAGCCAATGGCGAGACGGTACCAGATCTGAAGGTCATGGATGGCAAGGTCTTCCGACGGACGAAGCAAGTCCGGGGTTTAGAGCTAGCGGAGAATTTCGCATGGAAGTTATGGGTGCCAAAGGGAATGATTCCCGAGATATTAAGAGAGGCCCATGACAGTCCCACAGCAGCGCACGGAGGTGTCCGTAAGACGCTAGGAAGAGTTCGTCAAATGTACTACTGGCCAGGCTTAGCCAATGAGGTGAAGGAGTACGTAGGCAAGTGCGAGGTCTGTAAGATGAACAAGGTACCTAATCAGGTGATGAGGCCAGCGATGGGAAGGCCAGCGGAGACACAGAGATTCTTTCAGCGAATATATGTGGATTTCCTGGGGCCGTATCCGAGATCCAAGGGTGGAAATATTGGGATATTCATCGCTTTAGACCATTACACCAAATTCGTGTTCCTCAAGGCAGTGAAGAAGCTCTCGGCGGATGTAGTGGTGAAATACATGAAGCAGGAGTTGTTCCACACGTATGGTGTTCCGGAGACTGTGTTCTCAGATAACGGAACGCAATTCAAAGGAGAGGTATTTAGGACGCTAATGCGGGAGAATAGGGTGACGCAGGTTTTCACAGCGGGTCCATTCGCCGCAGGCCAATGCGTCGGAAAGGGTAAATAGGTCTGTCATTGCAGCCATAAGGTCGTATGTAAATGCAGACCAGAGAAATTGGGACGAGCATCTCAGCGAGATCTGCTGTGCTTTGAGGACCTCGATCCATTCCGGCACGGGTGAGTCCCCATATTACTTGGTGTTTGGGCAGCAGTTTGTAGGATCGGGAGGAACGTACAAGCTCATGAGAGAGCTAGGTATCATGGAGGACAGAGAAATCAGGCTGTACAAGGAGGACTCGTTGGAGGTGGCACGCGCTCAAGCGCAGAAGGCCTTAGCGAGGCAGACGGAGAAGAATGAAAGGCTTTACAATGTATTTGTGAAGCGAGCATTTTTTAGGTTAGGCAAGAAAGAAAGAAAGGATGAACCCGGCAGAGGCAGAGAAAGGGGCAGCGACACCTGTGAAGGTGCCCGTCTGCACATTATGTAATAAAGAGATGGCAACCGGCAGAGCCAGAACCAAGTGCGGACACGAGTTCCACAAAGCGTGTATAACAACACACGCCAAATCGAAGGTGTCATGTCCGACGTGCAAGGTAGTGTGTTTCGAGAAAGCACAGGCGGCCAGCGATACGACTGGCGCGAGCACGAGTCAGCTGACTCGCAGAGCAGATTTACCCTGTGGGACCAGCCAAGCGAGCTCTCAAGCAGAGTCGGCAGGAAGCACAGCGGAGTTGAGTTCGATTGTGTCCCAATCAATCAGCGCCATGCAGGCGACGCTGCTGGAACAACTGTCAGCGCAAATGGACAGACTGTTGCACCAAAGGGCGCAAGCAGAGAGGGAAGGAGAAGAGAGAACTGGAAGCTACGAGCAGCCTAGCGGGGTCTACGGTGATGAAAGAGAGACCCGGGATCAGGGCGACTACTTAGGAAATGGCGTGAGGCAACAGGCTGACCACAACTTTGGGTATAGACCAGAGAAAGTGGGACAGATCCTGAATAGTTGGAAGATTCGTTTTAGCGGACATCCCGACGGCATGACCATCGATAATTTCATCTATCGGGTTGAAGCTTTGACGCACCAGACGCTGGATAGTAACTTTTCAGCACTATGCGGAAATGCGAGTTTGTTATTTGATGGGAAAGCGGGAGAATTTTACTGGCGTTTTCACAAGTTGAATAGAGGAATGAGGTGGAGTGACCTATGCGACGCGCTCAGGAAACACTTTAGGGACGATAGGTCGGATGAGGACATAAGAGAGGCAATAAGAGATCGGAAGCAGCGCGACAGAGAAGATTTTGACACGTTTTATGATGCGGTAGAACAGTTGATGGATGGTCTGAGCATTCCATTAAGCGATGCCACGCTAGTGGAGATGGTAAGGAGGAATCTCAGGTCCGAGATCCGCTACGAGCTGTTGAATGTGTCGATACGTTCGATAAGCCACTTACGGGAGATTTGTCGGCGCCGGGAACGATTCTTAGAGGAGGTGCGACGTGACTGCGTCACATCCAAGCCAGGATGAGGGAAGAAGCCGTATGGGGAAACCCAGAGACGGGAAGACAGAAGCTCACACAGAAGTTACAACAAATCGGTAGCGGAAGTAGGAAGCGACTTGGAATGGGAAGAGGCCCAAGAATTCTCAGGTGATGAAGCGGGTGAAGTGGAGGCAGTGGCTCTTATCTGCTGGAATTGCAGGAAAGAGGGTCACAGGTACCACGACTGCGCGGGCAAGCGGAAAGTTTTCTGTTTTGGGTGCGGAGCACCAAATGTCTACAAGCCATCGTATCCGAAATGCCTAAAGAACGGAAGAGCGAATGCGCCGGATCGCCCATCTCAGCGCGTTCTCAGTCAAGTAGGAAGAGAGCTCAGTGAAGAGTGTAGTAAAGCTAAGGTAGAGAGTAAGAATAGGTCAAGGAACACTAATAGGTTAAGGCAGTATTGGCAGTCAATGAAGACGGTTGAAACGATAAGGTATAAGGTCTCAGATAAACGTCCTTTCGCCGAAGTCAGATTGTTAGGTGAGGAAGTACTAGCACTATTGGATACGGGTGCGGCAGTTAGCTGTATCGGAGGGAGTTTTGCGAGGAAAGTCATAAGAAGCGGGGTCAACTTCAAGCGCAAAGGAACGATCGTAAGCACGGCCGATGGGCAACGACAGCAGGTGGTAAGCCATTTGACGACTGAGGTAGGGTTCAAAGATCGATGCAAGACGCACATGTTCTACCTGGTTCCCCTCTGAGCCAGGATTTGTATTTGGGTATCGATTTCTGGAGGAGTTTCGAGCTGTTGCCATCGGAGTTCCGAGTCGGCGAAATCTCCGTTAGTCAGGAGTTGTCTGAAGCCCAGAAAGTTAGTCTAAAGGCAGTGGTAGAGCTATTTCCACCATTCGCCAAGTTAGGATTGGTCAAGACGCATTTGATCAGCCACAGTATCGATGTCGGGGACACGAAAGCGGTCAAGCAGAGGCACTATCCGGTCTCTCCAGCGGTAGAGAAACTGCTCTACGGGGAGGTCGATAGGATGATAAGATTGGGAGTGATCGAGGAGTCGCAAAGTGCCTGGTCGTCGCCGGTGGTATTGGTACAGAAGCCAGGAAAGGTTCGGCTATGTCTGGACTGCAGGAAAGTGAATAGTTTCACCCAGGGCGACGCTTATCCACTTCCACAGATTGATGCGATCCTGAGTAGACTTCCCAGAGCGATGTTCATCTCTAGTCTGGATCTGAAGGATGCGTACTGGCAAATCCCGCTGGATCCGGCCTCACGCGACAAGACCGCGTTTACGATTCCAGGGAAGCCATTGTACCAGTTTAAAGTTATGCCTTTCGGGCTAATGAATGCATCGCAGACTATGACTCGACTCATGGACAAAGTGATTCCGGCCTCGTTGCGTAATGAGGTGTTCGTATATTTGGATGACCTGCTGGTCGTCTCCGACACCTTTGAGTCGCATCTGGTGGTTCTGACGACGGTGGCTGGGCACATTCAGAAAGCAGGGCTAACTCTGAACATCGAGAAGAGCCACTTTTGCATGCGTTCGGTTAAGTATTTGGGCCATGTGATCGGGGAAGGCGTCATAAGGACAGACCCCGAGAAGATAGAGGCGATGATAAATTACCCGCTTCCGCGGACGCTAAAGGCGTTACGGAGTTTTCTGGGCATGACGGGATGGTATAGCAAATTCATAAGCAATTATGCAGACATAGCGGCACCATTGACGGATCTGGTGAGGCCTAGTGTCGTTTCACGATGTCGCAGGCTGGCCTAGAGGCTTTCACAAAGCTGAGGGAAGCGATGTGTCAGGCTCCGGTTCTGCACAGTCCGGATTTTACGAAGCCGTTCTACATTCACTGCGATGCGAGCAGTTACGGGATTGGTGGCGTCCTGGTTCAGAAGACGGAAGGGGATAAGGGTGACGAGTATCCAATCGCGTTTGTCTCAAAGAAGTTGAGCAAGGCCCAAAGGAATTACTCCGTCACGGAACAGGAATGCCTGGCCGCGATTATTTGTATTAAACGGTTCAGACCTTACGTAGAAAGGCATAAGTTCACGGTCATCCCAGATCACGCGTCGCTAGGATGGCTCATGGCACAGCCGGATTTGAGATCTCGGTTGGGGCGATGGGCGGCGAAATTGCAGGGCTACAAGTTCCATATTGAGCATCGAAAGGGCAAACTTCACGTGGTCCCGGATGCGCTGTCTAGGGCATATGAAGGAGCGTCAGATGAGGAAGTAGTTGCGGAGGTAGGAATGGATTATGAATCCCCACATTTCGAGGCGGAGGAGTACAAGACCCTTCGGGAGACGGTCGAAGCCAATGGCGAGACGGTACCAGATCTGAAGGTCATGGATGGCAAGGTCTTCCGACGGACGAAGCAAGTCCGGGGTTTAGAGCTAGCGGAGAATTTCGCATGGAAGTTATGGGTGCCAAAGGGAATGATTCCCGAGATATTAAGAGAGGCCCATGACAGTCCCACAGCAGCGCACGGAGGTGTCCGTAAGACGCTAGGAAGAGTTCGTCAAATGTACTACTGGCCAGGCTTAGCCAATGAGGTGAAGGAGTACGTAGGCAAGTGCGAGGTCTGTAAGATGAACAAGGTACCTAATCAGGTGATGAGGCCAGCGATGGGAAGGCCAGCGGAGACACAGAGATTCTTTCAGCGAATATATGTGGATTTCCTGGGGCCGTATCCGAGATCCAAGGGTGGAAATATTGGGATATTCATCGCTTTAGACCATTACACCAAATTCGTGTTCCTCAAGGCAGTGAAGAAGCTCTCGGCGGATGTAGTGGTGAAATACATGAAGCAGGAGTTGTTCCACACGTATGGTGTTCCGGAGACTGTGTTCTCAGATAACGGAACGCAATTCAAAGGAGAGGTATTTAGGACGCTAATGCGGGAGAATAGGGTGACGCAGGTTTTCACAGCGGTCCATTCGCCGCAGGCCAATGCGTCGGAAAGGGTAAATAGGTCTGTCATTGCAGCCATAAGGTCGTATGTAAATGCAGACCAGAGAAATTGGGACGAGCATCTCAGCGAGATCTGCTGTGCTTTGAGGACCTCGATCCATTCCGGCACGGGTGAGTCCCCATATTACTTGGTGTTTGGGCAGCAGTTTGTAGGATCGGGAGGAACGTACAAGCTCATGAGAGAGCTAGGTATCATGGAGGGCAGAGAAATCAGGCTGTCCAAGGAGGACTCGTTGGAGGTGGCACGCGCTCAAGCGCAGAAGGCCTTAGCGAGGCAGACGGAGAAGAATGAAAGGCTTTACAATGTGCGTTCCAGAGAGGTTTCATATCGAGAGGGCCAAGAGATCTTCAGGAGGAATTTCAAGCAGAGTAACTTCGCTGTAGGATATAATGCCAAGCTTGGGCCTAGGTATATTAAAGCTAGAGTTCGGAGGAGAACAGGAAGAGCTACTTACGAGCTGGAGGACATGCAAGGGCGAGCGATAGGTACCTATCATGCCAAAGACTTGAAGCAGTAGTTCTCGCCTCCGTGGTTTAGCTAAACAGGATCGTTTGAGACCCTGTTCTAGCTCTTGAGAAGGGGGCATTTTGTAACGTCGGCGATAGGTCGAACGGGTTGGCAGCCTGGGGGGGTGCGGTGTTTCAGCCTTTCTGGCAGCCCGATCGCGTAATAGGACCCTATTTAGCGTTTCGTGGAGGGTCTGATCGATCTGGTAACGCGCTCAAAGCTGAGGTTAAGAAACCGCGTGGGAGCGGCGTTCTTTTAGAATTTAACCACGAAACAAGCAAGTTCGGGCAAGCTAGGAGAAGCATCCGGAAATTTTCGAGCAACTGCAGCGTAGTTTTACCCGCTGAGGAACCATCGGGCTGGTGCAGGACCAGCAGGCATACAGAAAGAGGGCCACAAGCGGTAATTTGGCGGTGTACGTACTGCTCAGTCAAGGCAGGGCGCGATCGTAGAAGCTAGGTGAGGTTTAAGACCGGTCATGGTTATGCGAGTCTGACGTAGGTGTTTTCGTTTAGCTAGGTCAGGGGTACCAGCGTGCGAGCTAGACCCCTGGTGGCAGAGAGGCGTAGGGCGAGCAACGCTTGGCCAGAAGAAGAAGAGAAGAGCGGGTCACAGTTGCGGCGCGAATCTCTCAGTCAGGCCGCCCACGAGGCGGGGCTGAGGGGAGTCATCCAAAACCAAATAGGAGCTGGAAATACAGTGAGACTCGACCCGAGTGGAAGCAGTTGGAGCGTTCGCGACGCTTTAAGGGGCGCTCCGCCGGAAATTCGGATAGGGTTCGGCCCTAACCTCACAGGAGTCGTCGTGGAGTAGGCGCCATCCTGGAGTAGTGAAGGAGGACGGAGTGCTGGCGGCGCTTATAAGCGGCACCCCGTCGATCACAGGAGCAGCCGTGCAACAGGCGCCATCCTGGAGGAGTAAAGACAAGGACGGAGTGCTGGCGGCGCTGTTAAGGAGCACGCCGTCGAACGGAGGAGTCGCCGCGAAATAGGCGAATTCCTATAGGAGCAGTAGCGGGAGCGGAGCGCTGGCTGCGCTTTAAAGGAGCGTTCCGTTATTCGGAGGAGCAGGCGTGGACTAGCCTTCAGCCATAGGATAGGAAGCAGGGACACGGCGCCTGCGGCGCTTTCAAGAGGCGCTCTATTGATCGAGGGAGTGGAGAGACTCGTCCGGCTGATGGCCTAGCGGCGTCGAGAGCGGAAGAGAGGAAATAGTGTCCGGAGATTTCAGCTAGAGCACTGCTGCTGGCTGCATGTTTTTTTGTTGGCATTGTTCACGGGTTAGGCAAAGGCCCTCCCGAATTGCATATTATCTTTTCCAGCCTCGAGTGGTGGAAGCGCTTCAACGACTCGTCGCGGATACGAAAAGTGAATAATCCTCGTTCTTTGCCAAGCCAGCTGAAGTGATGCGGAATTCTCCGATCAATATTTTTTCCTCGTTTTCCGAGTTCCAGCCCAAGAGGCTTCACCGGTTAGACGATCAACCACACGCGTGGTCCTTATAGTAGCGCTCTCTTAGCAACTTAAAATCCGATGTCATGATATTGAACGCGAGTCCGCAAATCCTGCCAAATCGAATATACATTTAAGTTCGCAAATCTTTAGCAATAAGATATTATTAAGCATAGTCAGAAAGATCATATATTGAAGTATTGGAATAGTTAGGAAGCTAGAATAAGGATGTCATCTAGAATTTTAAGGTCTTTTGTTAAGGAATAAAACAATGAAGTTTATAATGGAGTAAGAAAACATATTTTGCCTCGTTTGGGTCGCCACCGCCCTGCCGCCAACCTATGCCATGTACCTTCTTAGGGATCTCCGAAGGATCCTAATATGCTCTGTTCTGAGGAGCTCAGGTTTGACCCACGCTGTTCGTGAGGTCGTGCACGCATCATTATCGATTTAATTTATGATTCCCGAGGCAGCATCGAGGGGAGAGAAGGGGGTGTTTCAGAACCCACCCACTAGCCGGCGAGATCTGGCCGGACACGGCGTGCAACCCCTTCCTCTCGTCCGATATATCCAGAGATGCCACCTCACTGTTCGTTACACTCACAGGAAAAGTAGGAGCAAAGAAACGCCGGCGCGGACGGCAGGGTCAGGGTCGCCGTCGTCAGAACTAGCTCTGGAGCGGAATATAGGAGATGGAGGCCTTCAACGGGGCCGGTGTTAATGGACTTGTTTTTATTATAGAAGTTGTCGTAAAGTATAGTTTATAGTTGATTTGTATTTTGTAGTTGTTAGTCTCTAAATTTATTCTAAGATAGCTTAAAGCGGAGCGGGAGCGAAAGCTCATATTCGCTCGCGAATTCGCCCCGCTTCGCCGCAATAGATAAGTTAGGCTTAATATTAGAGAAAAATATTATCGAAATTATAACGTTGAAGAGGACAGATCGGTTTTTTCGTTTTCGTTGTTTCGACAAATTTAAGTATTCAGCAGCCACCCTTGTTATTATTTTTTTAAAAGTGTGAGATAAAACAAGCTCATTAAAAAAACGTCCATTTGCCAATGCAAACGCTAGAATGCAAGCTGTAATTCTTGCTGCAATCGTATCGAAACGCTGCTCGATTCAAATCAGCACTTGATAAATATCTTGCTTGGCGAAGAAAATTATATATTTGTTGATCTCTGTTTTGCGCTTTTCGTGTGGCACGAAGTCGAGTATTTCGTATTCTTCTTGCATTACGGCTTTGTCGGGAAAGATTCGATCGTCATTACTATAAGTGCAGCCAATTCGGAGGAGTATAATTCCCGCTGTCGAAAATATATCGACAGCGATCGATATCAAAATATATATAGGAACAAAATATCCTATGTCCGTCTCTGGCTCCAAGCTACATCCCTACCAATTTTCACTCAAATATATTCTGCCGTTCTTGAGTTATAAGTGATGTAACATAACACGACTTTCTTTTATATACATATATAAATATGTCCCTATTTTGTAAAAGTACTTCGCTGAGGATAAAGTACTGAGGTACTTTATAAAATACCACCAATCCCCTGGAAAGATACCTGAGGCAGTATCTAGCTATTACATATGTAGGTTTTAAGTAATATAAGTTAACACAAAACGAATTCGCAACTGGCCACGCAGTTGGCCACGCGCATCCGGCATTGCAGCAGCAAGCAAAAGTGAAAGGGCAATTTCCCGGCTTCGGTCTATAGCTCCCAAAAGGTGCTGGCTGCAGAAGACAACGGCAAAGCTCCGACATTGGCAGAGGCAGCGACAAAGCTATTGGGTATAAATATGCATAAAACATAATTTAGTTCCAATTTTCGAACTAATAAACACGGACCAAGTGTCCAACAAAATTATTTTTTTTTTTAAATAATAAACCCAAGTGGGTAACTGGCGCCCAACGTTTAAGGGTCCTGTCCGAGGAAATATCCTTGGAATCGAATCAAAGTAACACTCGTAAGTGCATCCCATAGGCTGCCCTGGTAACATCGGAAAAAAGTCGCACCAAAGGAAAGGCAACATAAGGCTGGACGACCCGCCAAGAAAAGGACTCACTTACATCAGACTGCAGGCTATCGCCGTAGACAATTGGACGGGAGTGTCAGGAATAGGTACCCCAGTAGCAAGGAGCAAAAAGGACTACTACCAACTGGCCGGTTAAGGATGTATTTTATTTTACTGGAAGCTAACTTTTAATTACAAACCACAAACAAAATAAGAAATCACAAAAGTGAAAAAACCCAAAATAAATTTTTTAAACAAAAATTAAAAAGCTAAAACAAAGCAAACACACAAAACAAACCCAATCTAAAAATATTACTAACCTAAGAATTTATATTTTTCGCACAACATTACACACCTCGACACATACAAAAAATATTTTTTAAGTTACAAAAATGGCTAATACAAATAATCTGATTAGGCCCGCGATGCTCAACAATAATGGAGTCCCTGAAGTAAACCAAGTCCCAGCAAACTTAGCTAACATACAAGCCCAAATACAAAAAATTTTTTTTTTTTTCAAACGTTGCTTTTATTTCTTGAATCTTCTCTTTGAGAGACTAACAAGAGGTGTATCAAATCTTATATTTTTAACTTAACTAACAGTCATATTAACTGATACGGAGTTAGACGGCCCTAAAAATCGATTGCTGGGTTGGGAGGTCGTTGCGTCTAAGGCGGGATACGCTAGAAACTCGAGTCAGTCCCCGAGCGAGAAAATTTGGGTGCGAAGACAGTTTTTCTTTGTATGACTCTTTTTGCTTCTGGATTTCGTATTTCACTGCGAGGATGCCCAGATCCCGGTGGATGTTTTCGTTGCGAACATACCAAGGTGCCCCTGTGATGGTTCTCAAGATTTTTGATTGTGCGCGCTGTATGATGTCTATGTTGCTGCTGCTCGCGTTCCCCCACAGCTGGGAGCCATACGTCCAGATTGACTTTAGGACTGAATTGTACAGTAGTAACTTGTAATCCAGGCACAGTGGCGATCGTGAGTTTATGATCCAGTGGAGGCTGCTGGCTTTCAGTCTTAGATGCATCTTTTTGCATTCGATGTGCTTACGCCAGGTAAGTCGTCTATCAAGGTGAACGCCAAGGTACGTTACGTCGTTAGCTTGAGGAATCTGCATACCGTTTAGTAAAAGCGGAGAGCATGTTTGTCTATTAAGAGTAAACGTTATATGTTTACACTTTTGTTCGTTTATTTTAATGCGCCAGTCGGACAGCCACCTTTCCACTATTGTGAGATGATTAGCCAGTTGGGTTGTTGCCTGCGTTGGGCATCTGGAGCGACTAAGGATAGCGGTATCATCGGCGAACGTTGACGTTGTTAGTCAACGCTCGTAGGAATATCCGCAGTATACAAAACATATAGACACGGCCCGAGTGCGCTTCCCTGTGGAACTCCAGCTTCGATGGTGTAGTCGCCCGAAGTAGCTGCTTTGCATCTCACTGAGAATACCCTATTGTAGAGGTATGATTCCAGTAGCTTGTGGGTGTATGTTGGCAAATACGTTTTAATTTTGTGCATGAGTCCGATCAGCCAAACTCGGTCGAAATCTTGAGATACGTCGAGGAAAATAGCGCTGCAGTATTCTTGCTGTTCGAAGGCTGAGCGTATTTCGGATGTTAATCCGTTCACTTGTTCGATGGTTCCATGGTTTCTTCGAAAGCCGTGTGCCGGGATAATGTTGCAAGCTTCCAGATGTGGTATTATGCGAGTTAACAAGCATTTTTCAAACAATTTAGACAAACAAGATAGAAGGCTTATGGTCTATATGATGACGGAATTGTGTGGTCTTTTCCAGGCTTCGGTATCATTATAATAATGGATTTCTTCCACTTTTTTGGGAAATAGCCAAGATTAATGATTCCATTAAATATTTTGCAGACGACCTCTATAGCGCATTTTGGAAGTTCGATCAGCATCTTTGGGGTCAATAGGTCACCACCGGGAGCCTTTTTTGGTTTTAGCCCTCTTATGACTTTTTCGATTTCGTTTGGCCGGAATGAAGGTGCGGCTGGCTGAGGGGAGGACTCTGGCTGAATTACTGGCAGGAGGAATGAATTTGAGGCTGGGTTTGGCTGGAAGACACTTTGGAGATGTGTGGCGAATGTTTCAACTCGGTCTTCGTCGCTGCGAGCCCAGCATCCCGAAGAGTTTCTTATCGGGGTGGTCGTTTCAATTGGGGCACTAAGATTTGGGTGGGCCCTCCACAGGGGGTACTTTGTGCTTGTTGGCGAAAGATTCTGGATGTACCTCAGCTGTGCATTTTCTTCCTGTTGGTGAAGAGCCTGGTCGAGTGATCGGGTTGCTTCCTTAAGGCGTTGTTTTGAAGCTGGTGATCTGCTGTTTTGCCAATCACGACGCGTGCGCCTCTTTTCTCGCACGAGCTGTTCGATTTGCTGATTAGATTTGAAGTGTTTGTTTCGGTCTACTTCTTTCCTATGAGGAGTAGAGATTTTAGCTGCCGCAACGAGTACTTCTTCCAGGGCGCTCGTAGTGTAGTCGATGTCCGATTCCATGTTAAAATCCGGGGCGAGTTCTATGTGGGCACTCACGTACTTTTTGTATTTTAGCCAGTTCGTTTTTGTCGTCGTCAGGCTGAAGGGGTGTTCGGTTATTTCTGGGGTTTGAAGAAGCGTTAAAAGCACAGGCGAGTGGTCTGATGATAAGTTCGAGACTGCTTTGGCACTTAATAGATTGCGAGGTATGTTTTTTGTCATTTCAAAATCAATAAGGTCTGGGAGCTTTCGTGAGTCTGTTGGCCAGTATGTGGGACTTCCAGGGGAAACGTAGTCCAGTTTATTTTTCACATTTATAATTGCATTGTACAATTGTCTTCCTATGGGAGTCACTAGACGTGATCCCCAGTGCGTATATTTGGCGTTGTAGTCTACTGCGGCTATAAAACGATCCCCAAGTGAATTGTAGAAGTCGAAGTAATTGTAGAAGTAAATTGTCCTTTCAAGATTGAGAAACGAGGAGGGCAGTAAACGGCAGCGATTGAAAAGATTCCGTTGCTTGACTGAATTTGTATCGATGTGGCCTGCAAGAAGTTTGTTGCAAACCTTTTGTGAAAATGGTGTTTAATTCGTTCTCTGATTAGAACTCCAGTTCCGCCGTGGGCTTTCCCATCTGGATGATCTGTGCGGTAGATTGTGTAGCCTCTTATATGAAAGTTGTATTTGCTTGTAAGATGCGTTTCCACCAGTAGCATAACGTCAATATGGTTTTCGGTCAAGAATTGTGACAATTCTAGTTTATGCCGTGAGACACCATTGGCGTTCCACATTGATATTCGTAGCGCCTGCATAGATTATTTGGACTGTTGTGCTACGAGCAGCTGTATCACCATGTTCTGGTTTTGAACAAGCGTTTGCATGGTCGTTTTCATGAATGACATAAGCTCCATCATACTTTGTTGGAGGGTAAGCATCATAGTTTCCGTTTTGCTGTATGGCTGAATTGGAATTTCCCTTCCAGATCGTAGAGCATCGGCATAGGAGAAGCCGTTGGTGTTAGTGGTGTTGGTGTTTAGTGGACCGAATAAGGATCTCGCTGCTTTGGCGAAAAAGAGGTCTGGCGTGGTTTTTGACGCAATGTACGCATTCTGTGGATTTTGGTTGCGCGTTGCGGTCGCTTGACGCATGCGACTCTTTAACTCCTTATACACCATACATCCTCTATAGTTTGCCGTATGGTTGCCTCCGCAGTTTCCACATTTCTTCACGGTACTTTCTTTGTTTGTAGTGCAGCAAGCGGACTTGTGGGCGTCCCCGCATACTACACAGACAGCCCGAAGTGTGCAGTAAGACCTTGTGTGTCCATACTCTTGAAAATTAGTGCATTGCACTGGGCCGTTGCGTTTATGTGGCTCTTCAACAGTGATTTTCCGATGCAAAAGATATTGCAGGTTGTAGATTGGGTGGACTTTTCTATAAGGGCGGTTTTTATTTCCGCGGCGGTAACATCAGGTTCTATTCCCTTTACTACCACTTGTAGGCCCTTACTGCTTTTCAGCTGGTACGTGTAATAGTTTTTCTGTACAGTGTCCAGATATTTGGACACGATTCGAAAGTGCTCTTCAGTCTTGGTTTGCACCTTTGTTTCATGGATGTTCCCTTTGATAAGCGGAACAACATGAAAGTTGTCTAATTATCGTCACTTGCAACCGGGTAAAAGAAGAAGCATTCACGCGTGGTAATGTAAGTGAAAATTAATGTGATTTATGAATTTATAACACATGTTCTAAGATATATAAACATAAATGTATATGTATATATATCTTAGAACATGTGTTATAAGTTCATAAATTAACATTATTTTTCATTACAGGAACATCGAATGTGTTGGGCAATGTGGACAAAAACGAACAAAGCTCCATTTCAAGTCCCAAACGCAAAGAAAAAATTTCCATAGCTTGGCAATTTTTTAAAAAGGGCACAAATCAAACAGCGGCTTGTACGCAATGTGGAAAGACCTTTAAAAAATCTGGAAATACCAGCAATTTGATGCAGCATTTAAGGGAAACATTTCAGTTTCACCATGCATGAACCAATTTCTGGAAAGTTCTAAGCAATACTCCAATGCCTATGCTCGAAAAATCGCTATAGACAAAGCCGTAATGAGAATGATAGCATTGGACGTGCAACCTTTCTGCATTGTAACGATCGCGGGCTTGTAGAATTAATGAAGTGCGTGGATCCGTTGTAAATGTTGCCAAGTAAGACCCATTTGCACAACGTTATATTAAAAAATGAGTATGAGGCGTCAAAAGAAAAACTCAAAAAATCATTACAGCAGGTAGATCACGTTGGGATTACCACGAACTGCTGGATATCGAAAGCCAATGAGGGCTATTTAACTGTAACGGTCCACTTTATCTTGCCATCTTGGGAACTTTTGTCAGCCGTGTTGTCCACACAAAAATTAATACGACGGTTTAAAAAACTTGGCTTTCTTTCCCAAACACATGCGGACGAAGCAGCTAAGGCCCTCGAAATTGAACTATACAATAAAATGTCAAAATTAACCCACGATGCGCCAGGGCAGACTCTATTATAGCTCTGCGATAATTCTTAAAGGTTTCCAACTCTCCGGAGGATTGCAACCCATTAACTTTTTATAAGGTATTTTAAATTGAAACTCTAGATATTTTATATAAAATAATGTCACCGAACATCGATGTTTTTGCAGCTCTACCACTTATCACTTATCTTGAACAAAATTTAATGAATGGAAATGGGAAGAGAATCAATTGATATTTTCGCCAAGTGTTACAGAGACAAGGCGCTCGATTTATTAGAGGTCTTAACGGCGACCTGCCTAGACTGCTAGGTACCAAAGAGTCAGCAGATCTTTCATCTGCACTCCAACTATGCGAAAGACTACAAAATCAGAAATTTAGAACCAATTACGCCAATAATTATCAAAACAATTCAAGGAAATTTGAAGGACCTACTAGAGGTCCTGCCTTACAAAAAAAATTCAAAAATACACAAAAATACAGCAACCATCCAATGCAGCTAGACAACCATTTATCCCACATATAGCTCACGATCCACAGACCCCAAAAACGACACACTATTTTCCACAACAGCAAATGCAATTTAATGGACATCATCAACAATATTCTGCTTACCCAGCAATACAACCACCACGTCCACTGGCTCCAAAGCCACAGCCAAAGCCAGGACCTATAGATATAGATAAATGTTTACAGACGAGACAAGTAAATTATATGAACAGACCAAATAATGGACTGCAGGGAAAACGTCCACCACCTCAAATGACTAGCGGACTGGTAGATAAAAGACAAAGAAATAAGCACTTAAGCACTGAACAAGAACACCCAATAGAAAATACCGACCAATTAACGGAAACTGACGAGATAACATCCGAATACTATGCGGAATTTCCAGATTTCGAACAAGAAACAGAGGAAACCGAATATACTGGCCTTCATTTTTTAGAGTAGAATCCTCTTCATTACCTTACTTTCAATGTAAAATCGGTAATGGAGAGATGATCAAAATTTTAATAGACACCGGCTCTAATAAAAATTACATTCAACCGCGACTAGTAAAAAAACCAATCAAAAATAATAAATCTTTTTATTTATCTATCTATTTATTTATTTATAATCTTTAGCTCCATAGCCGGAGATGTTCAAATCCCACACCACACAATTGCCAACAAATTTGATTTAAAAGAGACATATGTTAAATTCTTTTTACTACCCTTGTTACAATCATTCGATGCTATTATAGGAAACGATACACTTCGCGAATGTTATATTTCAATTTAAAAACAACGTAGTATTTGTCAAAATAAAACAGAAAGCTTCTCCCGGAGTCAACAAATTAGATATTTGATTAGAACATACAACAGAAACGCAAAAGGAAAATTTAAAAATTATTTTCTTAAAATTTCCAAACCTTTTTGGCGACCCAGACGAGAAACTGACATACACTACCAAAGTAAAAGCTACTGTAAGAAGTACGAATAAAAGTCCAACATACTCGAGGCACTACCCATACCCAGAAGCTCTTAGGCCAGAAGTTGAGAAGCAAATACAAGCGCTGCTCGAAAACGGCATAAAAAGACGTTCAAGATCCCCGTATAATTCTCCAATATGGATTGTACCGAAAAAAATGGATGCCTCCGGACAGAAAAATCATAGAATGGTAATCGACTATAGGAAGCTTAACTTGGTCACAATTCCAGACAGATACCCTATACCAGACATTAACAATGTACTGGCACAGTTAGGAAAAAATAAATTTTTTTCTGTTTTAGACCTTAAAAGTGGATTTCACCAAATCCCAATCAGACAATCAGACATAGAAAAAACTGAATTTTCAGTAAATCAAGGCAAATATGAGTTTACCAGATTCCCGTTTGGACTCAAAAATGCCCCTTCTATTTTCCAACGAGCGCTTGATGACATTCTTAGAGATCATATAGGAGTTAAGTGTTTCGTCTACATTGACGATATTATTATCTTCAGTAAAAGCGAAGAAAATCATCTAAATGACATAGAAATTATATTCAAAATTCTTGAGGACGCAAACATGAGAATTCAGTTGTCGAATCCCCGAACCAAAGACACTTAAAGATCTTCGTTCCTTTTAAGGACTGTCAGGGTTCTACCGTCGCTTCATTAAAGATTATGCAAAGCTTGCAAAGCCCCTAACAGCCCTTTTAAGAGGGGAAGAGGGCCGGGGCCGTATCTCAAAAAATGCCTCAAGCAAAACACTAATTGTACTTGACAAAGACGCAAGGGAAGCATTTAGAAAATTAAAACAAACTCTTGCCTCCAAAGAGGTATTGTTATCAAATTCAGACTACAATGAAGAATTTCAATTAACTACCGATGCTTCAGACTATGCTATTGGTGCCGTATTGGCCCAAGAAGACAAACCTATAATGTTTATTTATAGAACTCTAAGTAAAGCAGAAGAAAGCTATGCTCCTAACAAAAAGGAGATGCTTGATATAATCTGGTCAATTCAGACTCTTTGAAATCTGTACGGTCCGACCAAAGTGAAAATATTCACAGACCATGAATCTCTCACTCACCCAACTAACCCGAAAAGCCGTAACGACCAGATGAAGAGATGGAAAGCTATTCTAGAGGAGTACAACCATGAACTTATTCACAAACCCGGCAAGGCAAACATTGTTGCCGATGCTCTGAGTAGACCTCCCATTCAAACGCGAGGGGAAATAAACACATTAACAAGCACTATTCACAGCAGCTCTAGTTCTCCTGAAAGACTAATACCAATGGCAGAAGAACCAGTAAATGTTTTTAAAAATCAAATTCTATTATATTTAGGAAAGACACCTCCTATAAATTCGAACTTGTTTTTCCCACATAACTTAGACACATTATTACAGAAGCAATCTTCAATGCAGAAATGCTATCAAAAATTTTAAAGGATAGACTCAACCCGTCTATCATTAACTGTATTCATACAGACGAAAAAACTTAAGGTCAACTTCAAGAAATCTACCCACTTTTTAAAAATTATAAAACCAGATTCTCAAGCAGACTAGTTAGGGATTTAAATGACTAAACTGATAAGGAAAATGCAATTATAACCAGAGCATAGAAGAGCACATAGAAATATCAATGAAAACAAACAACAATTACTAAACAAAGTTTACTTTCCTCAGATAAGGGCTAAAATAATAAAAATTGTAAAATAATACCAAATTTGTAAAGAACAGAAATACGAAAGACACCCCAACAAACCAGAGTTACAAAAAACACCAATGCCACAATACCCAGGTCAAATTCTTCACGTCGATTTTTACCTTACTTGCAAACAAGTTGTTTTGACTTCAATAGATAAATTTTCACAAGCTAGGATAGTCAAATCTCGAGCAACTCAGGACATAAAGGAACCTTTAAAAGAATTATTAATCAATTTTGATATCCCAGAAATCACCCGATGCCAGCCATTCTCCAAACAGAGATGACCATTGGAAAGATAGAAGAGAAGCTATCACTAGAATAATCAGAATAATCATAATAAGTTCCATAATAATCACGGGACTTCCACGGGAATAGCAATTCGCTTCTTGATAAAAAGGGTCAAAGTACTTCACATCAACAAAGTGTCTTCCGATAACGAGACCAATGACCGCAACGAGCGTGAACACTCGATTTTAAAGGTGGAGGAGTTAACACAAAACGAATACGCAACCGAAGTTAGCCACGCGCATCCGCCATTGCAGCAGCAAGCAAAAGTGAAAGGGCAATTTCCCGGCTTCGGTCAATAGCTCCCAAAAGGCGCTGGCTGCAGCGTCTGATCCACTTCCGCTGCAGCGAAGACAACGGCAAAGCTCCGACATTGGCAGAGGCAGCGACAAAGCTATTGGGTATAAATATGCCAATTTTTGTAAACATAGTTTAGTTCCAATTTTTGTACTAATAAACACGGACCAAGTGTCTAACAAAATTATATTTTTTTAAAAATAATAAACCCAAGTGTGTAACTTATACAGTTAAGGTCAATTTCGAGTCTTGCAGCAATAGAGTTTAAATTAAAACGGCAACAACATTTTCTGCATCTGCATAATGGGGAAATCTAAACGGGATACCGTGTAGTAAAAGTGGAAGGCATGTTTGTCTAGTAAAAGTAAACGTTATATTTTTACACTTTTGTTCGTTTATATTAATATTCCAGTCAAAAAACCACCTTTGCACTACTACATAAGTTGATTAGCAAATATGTTTGTTTCTCGAATTGGTCATCTGGTGCGTCTAAGGATCACGGTATCTTGGGCGAACGTTCACGATGTTAGTAGTTCGTTCTTTAGAATATCCACAGTATACAGGACATATGTATAGGCAAGGTCCAAGTGCGCTTGGAACTCCAGCTTCGATGATGTAGTTTCCCGAAGTTTCTGTGTTGCATCTTACTGAGAATAAGCTATTATGGAGGTACGACTCAAGTAGATTGAGGGTGTATGGTTGAGATACAGCTTAATATACATCGATAAAAATAGCGGTATAGTATCCTTGATGTTCCAAGGCTGAGCGCATTTCTTATGCTATTCTGATCACTGTACAGAATTTTGGAAATAGCTTATGCATCAATTAAAGCATAATCAGATTTATAACGTAATCAAAATACAACTACAATGTTTAAACTACAATATTTCAAATTAAAAGCTACCACTTACCTCAAAAAATATTATCCAACTTAGTTTTTTTAATATTTCTACAATTGGGGTAGCCCTCTAAGCCCCAATTGTAGAAATATTAAAAAGTAAGGAGTTAGTAAGGAAATTTAAAATTCTATATTTTAAATTTGTGAGACAGGAAAGAGATGTTATAGAGTAGAGACTACTGTAGTTCGAGCATAATACCTTAAAAGGGTCATGCAGTGCATATGTCGAACTACAACGGCTAAGGAACAGAGGACTAAAATTTCGAGTCCTTCTATTAGGAATTTTAAATTTTAAGCGTGTTAGAAAATGCTGTCTATCTACATCCCTGTTATTAAGGTTATACAGAAAGACTACACCGAGCATTGTCCTACGATAAGCTAGGTAAGTTTATAAGCAAAAGTCTGCTACTGTAGGATGGAAGCTGAAGATTGCATACCAGTATACCCCTCTAAGTGCAAATATTAAAAAATTCTTTTGTACGGATTCTATGCGGTCCTTATGTACTCAATATTAGGGACTCCGAAACATGAACCGTATCGGACGGACCAAAGAAAGATAACTCTAAGCAATTTATTCAGGTAGCTTTTGCTCCGTCCTTTGTCTAAGGCAGGGGTGCCCAGCCCCATTGCTCTTGGTGCTCCTTTGTTGTTGGAATTGCTCTTTTTATGGGAAATGAAATTTCATATACGTGTGTTGCTCCTAGCATAGGCAAGGCCCAAACACAACAACAATTTTTCGTTTTTTCCTCTCTCTCTGTTCGTTGCCTTCGTTGCCGAGCTAAGCAACAACAATTGTATAGTCTCTCAGTTGTTCGTAAAAATACGAAGGCACTTCGTTTTTGTATTGCCAAAAACTTTTCCCTGCAAAAAATTACTTTTGGTTGAGATCTCAAAAAGAATGGTTGACATCGGAACTATAAATTTCTTTTATTTATAATTTAATTAAAGTTTTTAATTTTTATTTCATGAATATTTGTTTATTACTTTTTTCCATAGAAAATGGTACAATAATTTTTTTCAGTATAACGACATGACTTGTAAAAAAATTTCTCTCTCCAATTTTCTCGATGTATTGATGACTTTTTGCATTGGTATTGGAGTTTGCTCTGCCGTATGTTAAGCTTGGGCACCCCTGGTCTAAGGGGTTCTGTTACTCTCGCTTAATTACGAATTACCACCATAAATTACAAATTAAATAAAAACAAAATAGACCCGCAAAAATATATGTCGTTTAGTTGAAACATTGCATGAACAGTATTTGGTGAAAAAATAGCATATCAATGGCTAATAAGCAATCAAGTAAGAGTAGGAGTAAGAGTCTACTATTATAAGATGGAAGGTTAAGATTTGCTTCCCAGTTTAGACCTCTAAGTGAAAAAGTTAGGAAATTCATTTGTACGGATTCTATGCGGTCCGGATGTACTCCCTTTTGGGGACTCCAGATACATGAACCGTACTCCAGTATAGGACGGATCAAAGAAATAAATAATGTTTTGGTTATGTATGGGTCAGTAATTTCTTTTGACCACCTTTTAATAAAATCAACGACTCCTTTAGCCCTATTAACCATTAAGGAAATATGGTCGGCAAATTTAAGTTTAATGTCTAATAGGACGCCGAGATCATTAACCTGGGTTAATTTCTTTCAGGCAATCCTATTAATAGAATAAGGATTCTATGCGGTCCTGATGTACTCCCTTTTGGGGACTCCAGATACATGAACCGTACCTTAGTATAGGACGGATCAAAGAAATAAATAAAGTTTTGGTTATGTATGGGTCAGTAAATTCTTTTGACCACCTTTTAATAAAACCAAGGCAAGTATTAGATCATTACCTAAGCACCATTTTTGAAAGTTATCAAGGTCAGACTGCATTGGACAGAGATGGATTTGTACTGAAGACAAAGCTTTACATCATCTGCATAAATAGGAACTAGAGAGTTCGTTAAAGCAGGGGGCAACTCTTTTATAAAAAGCGTAAATAATAGTGGGCCAAGATGACTTCCTTGAGGGACGCCAGATGTAGCACGGACCAGACGGGACTGTATGTTTTTAAATAAGACTCTTTGTGTCCTTCCATCTAAGTAGCTGGAGATCCACGTTAAGAGGTCTATAGAAAAAGCCAGCATATTCACTTTCACTTTACTCAAGAGTGAGTGATTAACTGAATCAAATGCTATGCTGAAGTCTGTGTAAATTACATCGGTTTGATATCCCTTACAAAAGCCATCTATGACAAAGGATGTCAATTCCATTAAATTTGTGATGGTGGAGCGACCCTTAATAAAGCGATGCTGACAGGGAGAGATAATCGAAGAGCATAGGTGTTGCACATAAGGGGTAATTAATTTTTAAAATAACTTTGGAATTGCCGACAACTTAGAGATGCCTCTGTAATTGGCAGCCTCACGCTTTTTCCCTGTTTTATGTAGGGGAATTATGAATGATTCCTTCCACTTAAGGGGAAAAATCGAGGTTTCCAAAGATAAGTTGAAAAGTCTTAGAAGAGGTTTGCACAGAGCCCTGGCACATTATTTTATCACACAGCCTGGACTCCGTCGGGGCCTGGCGAATAAGTGAGTTTGACCCTTAAAAGACCATATAATAAGTTTTTCTCAGAAAAAAACGGACAGAAAATAAGATTTGCTGCTTGAATGTTATATGCGTAAGGCTGATCTGTCAATTTAGGCGGAGAATAAGTTGTTTGAAAAAATTCTGCGAATAGATCGGCAATGTCCTGATAAGAGGAATTTTCAAACGTAAGCAGGGGTGAAAAAGATACGTGTTTACGCTTAGTGTTTAAAAAATTATAAAACTGCTTCGGATCCTGAGTAAATTGTATCCGACAGCGGTCAATATATTTCCTATAACATTCAGCGTTATGCACGGTAAAATTCGACCGAGCTAGTAATCAACACTACTAGGCTTAGGTTTTTTTTATATTTTAGTAAGAGCCTATTTTTATAATTTTTTAGGTTAGTGAGGCACCTTGTAAACCAAGAAGCGGACGGATATTTCCATGGCACACATGAGTCAAAAAATGTATTTAAAGTACAGTAAAAATTTTTCGAAGATCGGTGACATTAAGATCGGTGCATGCCAGAAAAACGGACCAATCATATACATCGATAAAGCTATCAAGTTTCTGAAAATCAGCTTTACGGAAGCAGCGAATCTTATTTGACATGGCACTCAGGAGTAAAAAAAATGTATTTAAAGTACAATAAAATTTTTTAAGGTGACATTAAGATCGTTGAAAAAAATCGGACCAATCATATGTATCGATAAGGCTATTAAGTTTCTGAAAATCTGCTTTACGGAAGCAGCGAATCTTATTTGCCACGCATGGAGACATCTGATCGATACCAAACTGGGTTTCGATTGAGATCTCCAGCATGGGGTGATATGGATCCTCTGGGGTTAAAAGGGGAAAAGCTCTGGAGAGAGCGGTACCATCAGGATCAGATACAAAACATAAGTCTAAAAGCCGACCTAACGAATTTCTAACATGGTTAATCTGACCAAGGGACATGTCAAACATACCCGCGGTGAAGTCATGGTGCGTAATAAGTGACAAAGATGGTGAGTTATCGTCGTTGGACCACTTTAATTCTGGGATATTAAAGTCGCCCACCGCTAGAAGTTGGTCACGATCAGTCATAAGAATATTAACGTATCGAATAGCGGACAAATGCTGCCAATATGCAGGAGGTTCAGACGAAGGCGGTATATGTAAACATGTAATATAAAAAGCTTTCACGGACAGAGAGATTTTAATGCAAATAAATTCTATGTCACCAAATTCTTAGGATTTCACCTCTTCAGAAGCAAGAGTAGAGTCTACCGAAATGAGGACTACCGAATTTAGACGGGATCGACCTCAGCGAAGAGGGGGTGGCTCTTCGCTGAGGTCGATCCCGTCTAAAAGTGGTGTACTTACTTGGAAAAACTTCGAAGCTAAAGATCTCCGGCTTTAAACAAGTTTCTGTAAAGGCTATAATATGGGATGCAAAGGAAGGACTATCAGAATATAGTTTAGGGAGTTTGCTACGTAGCCCCCTAGTATTTGGATAGGTAAGTGTTAGTGACGATACTAGTGTTTTGGGTTAGTGGACAAAGAAGAGGTGGAAGGTTGGTCAGTGTTTCCGATATGGGGAATTTTCACTCCCACTGGTTTTAAATCTTTTAACTTTGCAGTACTATGCTGATGTTCTTGGACGAAAATGTTCTCTGGCCAAAAACTAGGTGAACAAATCGTCATGAACATCAGCGGGGGCACCCTTATCTTGAAAGATGACGTACGCCTTAAATATGTATATTTAAATTTATGTAAGTCGTCCACCTTTATATCGGCTTTAGTTTTGGCTCAGTATCAGGGGCAAGCCGAGAAACAAATATATGTTTCGATGGAGGAATCACCTGTAAGGGTTTTGGTGTCGCAGGTACGAGAACTGCAGAATCAGTCGGTTCCGGTGGTCCGTACTTTGGAATACCTTTTTGGGTGACTCTGACGGGGGTTTCATTTACTAGGACCTGTGGTATCACTTGAAGGGATACCACAGACGACATATCAGACAATTGCTCATTTTCCTTGAGAAATTCGGAGGGCGAATTGTTCTCAGTTCTAGCCCTTGGGGTGGCCAAATATATTAGCGGGTGCGTTATTAACGGCTGAGTAGTCTGAGGCGGATCACAAACAGCGGATTTCTTACGCTTAGGAGACTCAGTTAGTACCTGAAGCCTGATAAACTGAGTGTCAAGCGCACAGAGTTGGTCATTGACTTTACGGAAACCCATGATGAAGTCTTTAAATCCATTGTTGGTCTGTCTCATGAACGACCTCATTTCGCCTTGGACAGCACGACAATTTTCACAACAATAATGTATACCAGACCTACGGGAAAGGTTTCCAAAAGTAGATTCTGTACTAAGTTAAAGCTTTCTATCTTCAAAAACACGAAATTTGGGTCGTTTGCGATCGGTCAGTTATATGGCAGCTATAGGATATAGTCGGCCGATCCCGGCCGTTCCGACTTACATATGTATATACTTCGTGCAAAGGAAAGAAGGGTGTGTGCAAAGTTTCAAGCTTTGATAGCTTTAAAACTGAGAGACTAGTTCGCGTAGATCCTGATCAAGAATGTATATACTTTATAGGGTCGGAGATGTCTCCTTCACTGCGTTGCACACTTTTGGCAAAAATTATAATACCCCCTGCAAGGGTATAAAAAACGTATATAAACAATTTCTGGTTTCTATTTAATTGATTTTCTGATTTTTGACATCACATGAGTTCTCTCAAATTTCCAACTCTCCTATTCCGTAGAAAGTAGAAATGAAATTCAGGAATCATCTCTGATCCCATAAAGTATATATATTCTTCATTAGCATCTGGCGTCAAATCGCCAGGCTCTCTTTCTCTCTTTTATTCTGACTCAAGCTCGCACATGTGGACAGCCTCCGGATTCGGCCAATGGATGGCATGCCGGCGAATGCTACACGTACGGATGCAAGATCACATACAATTGCGGAACAGGGTACGAGCTGGTGGGAAAACACAAGCGTTATTGCCAGTCGGATGGATCGTGGACCCCCAAGGAGCTGCTCACCTGTGTCTGTAAGTATCCAATGCTATTAGAGCGATGTAGTGCCTAGTAACCGAACCTCTGACCTCTGACCTTTGAAGCAGATAGCGCAAATGTAACCGCCACCCAAGCGCCGTTGTCCTAGACGAGGCGACCTGTTGAGTTACCAACTAATTAAAGCTGGCAGATCCGAAATCGCGAATCAGAATCCAAACAGAAAAACAAACTGAAACTGAGAAACTATTAAGCGTAATTTTGGTCAGGGCTCAAGGCTGTCCTGTTAACCACAAACACTCTCTCCTTATCTATCTATACATCTATCTGATTGATTGATTGATCTAGCGTTACTAACAGATTGTTCAAATTTTATGCAATACCTTGTTGTTGTTGTTGTTGGCCAATTAATGTTGAATGAATAAATAAAGGTTACCGCAAATCTTAAGCAAAAACAAAAAACAAACATTTGAAAAAGAAACTCGAAGGTGGAAGTTTTTATTTTGTGGATCGATTGCCAGCTCTTTCAAAGATTTGTGGTAACTTTTAGCCCCCCTTCCCAGCCTCCCAATGCTAACGCGCTTCTCTTCCCCTTCCCTGCTGCCCAGTGGTCACCTCGGTGGTGTGTCCCACTCCGGAGAACCCCAAGAATGGTAAGGCTACCTACACTACCCTGGCCTACAATTCGGTGGTGAGCTACGAATGCCGCTACAGCTATACCCTCGTGGGCGAGAGCTCCAGTCGATGTGGTGCAGATCAAAAGTGGAGTGGCACGTTGCCCACCTGCAAGGATGAGTATCTAACAAAAAAATTAATTTTGGAACAAAATAAAATACATATTTTATTAAATATGAATAAAATATAAATTAATAATTTTATAATAATATTAACAAAAAATATTATTAATAAGTCTTTTTTTAATAAAAATTGAACTTGTATATACGTTTAAATAAAAATTAAAAAATTAATTGCGGTCATCCTGGAGTGCTATACAATGGATGGATTGAGAACATTGAGGCCGGCACTGGCCTGGGGGCTAGTATCATTTTTAGATGCCAGCCGGAAATGACGATCAACGGCTTGGGATCGAGTGTCTGTCAGATTAACGGTCGCTGGCGGAACGCACTTCCCGAGTGCCTGGCTCCTTGTGTGGTACCCACCATTTCGGCATCGTCATCCCCATCGAGATAACTACGGATGAGAACGTGACAACTATCATCACGCCTACTACCACGACGACCCAGTCACCTACTCAGACGCAGACTATCGGGGGCGGCGGGGTAGAAAAGGTGAAACATGGCACGGCCTTGGAGGTGAAGTGCGATGAAAACTACGAGTTTCCTGTCTCAGTGCTAAGTCCACCCACCTGCAGCAACGGCACCTGGAGCATCATACCTCGCTGCGTCCCAGCCAGATGAAGGAGCATGCCTCGGCCCCCGAAACATGGAATGGTAATGGCGCCCAAGACGGAGCACGGGATGAAGGCGCGCTTCAAATGCAAGGACGGCTTTAAACTGGTCAGTCCCGAGGGAAAGGATGTGACTGATCCTCATGACTATGTCCTTACCTGCTCATTCGGCAACTGGACGGGGGAAACGCCCAAGTGCGACGAGGCCTTTTGATCCTTCCCTGGATATATCAAAAACGGAAAGGTGCTTCTAGTGGGCAACATGGGGTTATATGACTGTTTTGGAACCTAACGGAAAGTTTCTTTGAGCTGAGGTGCCGGATTTAAGATAAAGTGAATTTCCTGTTGGCTCAAGGCGCGTCGTTCTCTCAGTCAAAGCAAGGTAAAACGAAGACCATGTGCTTCCTATATTTTAAATATCAGTCTGCTTCCTAGACTAAATTCAAGAAGATGTCCAGCTAGACTGCTAAACGTTTAGAGGTTCTAAGTTACTTCTTTATTTTTTATTTTAAAGAAAGGATCTTTGGATTAGCGCGAGCTTCTTTTATGATATGTTCTGCGACGAAAAAATCGGATGACGCCTGGATTGCAGGTGCAATAGAAAATTTTCACCAGTTGTCGGAGGAAATTAGCTTGAAAGTAAGGCTAAATCTAAATCTTATTATAATTTTGGTCAAAAGTTTGAAACGCAGTGAAGGAGACATCTCCGACCTTATAAAGTTTATGTATTCTTGATCTGGATCACCACCTGTGTTAATATGAGCATGTCCGTCTGTCTGTCTGTTTCTACGCGAACTAGTCTCTCAGTTTTAAAGCTATCGTCTTGAAACTTTGCACACACCCTTCTTTCCTTTGCACGCAGTATATTAGTCGGAACGGCCGACTATATCCTATTGCTGCCATATAACTGAACGATCGGAAATGACCCAACTTTCGTGTTTTTGAAGATAGAAAGATGGAAGTATAGATTCCATTTTGGTCAGTTGATCCAACCTACCGACTAAATCTTATAGCTGCCATATAACTGAACGATCGGAAATGGTATTTGGTAGAAATACCAACTTTGGTATTTTTGAAGATAGAAGCTTGGTACTTTTGTTTTAGATTTTTTAATGTAACTAATTGGTTTTATTATAATATTCTCATAAGGATCGGCCAATTATCCGGTTTTAACTGCAAGGGTATATCAACTTCGGCTCCGCCCGAAGTTAGCTTTCCTTTTTATACCCTTGCAGAGGGTATTATAATTTTGTCCAAAAGTGTGCAACGCAGTGAAGGAGACATCTCCGACCCTATAAAGTATATATATTCTTGATCAGGATCACTTCCTGAGTTGATATGAGCATGTCCGTCTGTCCGTCTGTCTGTCCGTCTGTCTTTCCGTCTGTCTGTCCGTTTCTACGCGAACTAGTCTCTCAGTTTTTAGGCTATCGTCTTGAAACTTTGCACACACCCTTCTTTCCTTTGCACGCAGTATATAAGTCGGAACGGGCGGGATCGGCCGACTATATCCTATAGCTGCCATATAACTGATTGATCGGAAATGCTATAACTTCGGTGTTTTTAAAGCTAGAGAATTCGGATTCGGCACGAATGCTATTTTTGGCAAAATAATAAAACATGCCGAATTTCATAAGGATCAGCCGACTATATCTTATAGCTGCCATATAACTGATTGATCGGAAATGGCATAACTTCAGTGTTTTTCGAGCTAGAAAGTTGGGATTTTCTATGAATTCTATTTTTGAAAAAAAATAATACGACTTATCAAGTTTCATATGGATCGCCCGACTATATCTTTTAGCGTCACCGACTATCTCTCTTCGAGTGCAGACGTCGTTGTCTTCCGAACTATCAGTGGTTTCTTGCAATTTGCTTCTTTCACTCTCTCGCCTATTTTTCGGCCTACAATCTTCCCTTCGCGCACGTCGTTCTAGCAACTTTTTTTTCAAGTGCACACCAAAATAATTACCATGGCCCCCGGGCCACCAAATCTTGGTGATAACCGCTTTGCCAGCCTTAGCGCTAGCCCCAAAGCAAAAAAAAAAAAGACCATATCCTAAACTTCCCGTCGATTTCCCTGAACTTCCCTTAACCCAGCAATAAAAACCCACGATTTATAGTCGTTGCATCCAAATCCACTAAACCGCTATCCGAATTCTTTTGTTTCGCAGTCCACCGCTCTCTTAAGCTTATAAGCAAAGAAATCTCCTCTATATCAACCTTACGTGATGGTAATCTGCTTCTCCTGGTTAACTCCCGTGAAGTCGCCGATAAGTTTACCAAAGTTTCTGCTTTGCCTGGTATAACTGATGTTGAAATCAAACTTCACCAATCCCTTAATTATGCTAAAGGCACAATTTATGCCCCTTATGCTTGATCAATGTTCCCGAAACAGAAATTGTCCCGCCTCCTCTCCAACATGCCCAAAATATCAATACCAGAGAGAACTTCTCTGCATAAAATCAAGCAAGAAATGCAGCTTCCGTGAAGCCCGTATTATTCTACAACAACAAACAAATAAGAACAACGCATCGACTACCTTCGCTTCTGTCGCCAGCTCAGAAAGCTCGTCTATTACAACTGCCCCAACCCCGAACATGATAACCACGAAAACAGACAAAAGTACCACAACTCCGAAGCCTGATAGTGAGATCAACTCGACCTCTCTTACCAACATGCCAACCTCTTCTAATTCAAACTCATACAAGCCTTCTCTCTCTACTATACCCAATACTCAATACCCGAGCTCTTTTATTCGCTCGCTCTCCAATGATATTAAAGCTCTTACTTAAGAAGCAAACAATATAATTGTACCTAAATCCCCAACTATATCTACGTCCCAAGTATCTTATCCGATTTCTGATTCTGATTCTATGGATCCACCGGATTCATAGTTCTTTTTTTTCCCTTTACATTAATCATCACCACTATAATACTAATTTTAGTATTATTTTATTTTTTAAATTTAATCTATGCCAATTAAAATCTTGCAATGGAATATAAACGGAATATTTAACAACTACCACGAACTTTCTATTCTAATAAAAGAACAATCGCCCGACATTTTATGTTTACAAGAAACAAACCTGCCATTTAACATTATGAATTTTGTCTGTCCCAAAGGCTACGTTGGTTATTTCCACAATTTACCGCAGAATATCAGTGCTAAGCAAGGTATCGGTATTCTTATTAAACAAAACCTCCCCCACAAAAACCGCAACATCAACTCCAACATCCTCTGCTCTGTTTTGGAGCTCAATGTAAGCATTGACATACAGATTGACATTGACAGATCGTCAATGTTTACATTTCTCCTAATCAAAGCTTTTCTACATTCGACGTATCTGCTATTCTTGACACAGTTAGACAACCATACATCGTTTTAGGGGACTTTAACTCGTGGTCTCCTTTTTGGGGCTCTCCTCAATCAAACACCAGAGGCAAAAAAAATCGAAAAACTAATAGCGGAACAAGATCTAATTGCCCTAAACGATGGATCTCCCACACATTTATCCACCCATAACACCCTAACCCATGTAGACCTTTCCTTGATCACCCCGCAAATAGCACATAGGTGCAGTTGGTCGACCTTGGCCAACCTTTTCGGAAGTGATCATTTCCCCATATCAATTATTTTTTCCATCAATTTCAGTCCTGACCACACCCCTCCCCTACCTAAATATGAAATAGATTTAGCTAATTGGGATGTATATAGATCAAAGTGCGAACAGACAGCAACTAGTTGGAAGACCGGTTGCTTAAGCCACCAAGTTGTCCAATTAACCAAAGGCATTAGGTCTGCAGCTAACTGCAGTATCCCTCAAACCAAACGTGTCGTGCGTAAGGCAACAGTTCCGTGGTGGAATTATACACTTCAGAAGCTTCGAAATGAAAAGCAACACTTGTTCGCGGTTTACAAGGCCAGTATGTCAGACGCCAATCTAAAAAATTATAAAAGAGTCAATGCAGTTTTTAAAAAATCTGTACTTGTGGCTAAACGGAAATGTCTAGAAAATTTCACCTCCAGGATATCCCCTCTTTCTTCTTCAAAAAAAGTTTGGCTGGCTGGTGTGCCACCACAACCATTTCGATTCTTGAAGTGTCATTCAGGTGTCGTAACAGATTCTCAGGGTATCGCCGAAGAGTTCGGGCATCTCTGGTCTAACTACTCGGCAGATAGTAACTTTTCAGACGAATACATACACCAAAAAGATGCCTATTTATCCCTGACCTATCTTCCGACAACACTGACACCCCCTGCCAAAACATTAGATAAACGCTTTACTCTAGGTGAAATTGATAATGCCTTAGCAGGGTCAAAGGGTAAAACCCCTGGTGCAGACAGGATTTCCTATCCTATGCTTAGAGAAATGCCACATTCCCTCAAAACTAGACTTTTAGAAATATATAATCAAATCCTAAACTCCGGAACATACCCACACAGTTGGAGATCAGCCACTGTCATCCCAATACCAAAACCCAATAAACCTCCTGCCGAAATTAACAGTTACCGCCCCATCTCCCTCCTATCCTGTTTAAGTAAAACAATAGATAAAATTATAGCCCGCAGACTTATGTGGTTCATCACCCGCAATAACCTAATCTCACATAACCAAGTAGCTTTCAAACAAAAACATAGTACTATGGACGCCTTATTGCGTATTCAACACTTCGCGTCGAACGCCCTTTCCACAAAAAATCACGTCTCTATATTGGCGACGGATTTCGAAAGAGCCTTCGATCGTGTAGGGATTCATGCCGTACTCAGTCAGCTTGAGCGCTGGGGTGTTGGTCCAAAACTTTATAACCTTATAAAGGATTTCATGACCAATAGATCCTTCAGAGATCGCGTTAACAACAACACCTCTAACACCCACAGCCTCTATAACGGCATCCCGCAAGACTCCCCTCTTTCAGTTGTTTTTTTTTATTATTGCTTTCGAAAAACTTAATTGTATAATACGTAGATATAAGGATATTCAAGTCTCAATATATGCAGATGACGCAATTCTGTTTACCAAACTTAAAAATGTAAATACTGTTAGAGATAAATTTGTAGATATATTAAGAGACATAGATTCCTGGGGAGCCTCCCTAGCCATAGAAAAATGTAAAATACTTCATATTTGCCGTAAGCACAGATGCTCTCTCTCTGAAATTAACTTAAAAAACAAAATAATTTAAAATGTAAAAAGTTTAACCATTTTGGGCTTATCCTTCGATACCAAACTCCTTTTTGATCAACACTGTATTAAATTAAGAAAACAGCTCGAGACTAGATTGAATATTATAAAATTTTTGTCATCCAAATATACTAACATTCACATCAATACACTGTTAGGGATTACTCGTGCCCTGATGCTCTCTAAAATAGATTACGGCCTACCAGTTTACGGATGGTGTGCAAAATCGCACCTAAGCAAGCTGCAGGCTCCATACCACGGTACAATTCGACGTGCTCTTAACGATCAGAATTCCAGACCCGCTTCCGATCGCTACAAGAAAAACTTGGCTCAAAATCATGGCTCTACACCGATGGATCTAAAACAGACGAATCAACTACCTTTGCTGTTGTCGACAGCGAAGGCAAAATAATCTCAGGAGGAATGCTACCTCAGTACAACTCCATCTTTACAGCCGAAGCCTTCGCCATACTACAAGCCTGCCTCTTCGCCAAGAAACACTTTGGACAATTTGTTATCTGTACCGATAGCCTCTCCACCTTATCTTCTTTAAGGAACTGGGGCACACCGATCCCACAATCGAGGAGATAAAAAAGCTTTCCACCACCAACAAGATAACTCTCTTATGGACCCCCAGCCACCAAGGAATCGTTGGCAATGAACTAGCAGATCAGGCTGCTCAGGACATGAGACTAAAACCGTCTCCTCTGTTCAGTCCTTTCAACAGCAAGGACATAAGAAACCTAATCCGTCATCACCTTAAGGACAAACAAATTGAAGAATGGGAACTTTATAACCACCGATATTTTTCCATCAACAATACTTTTACAAAAATTTCTCTGCCTGCCTACCTTGGAAAGCGGGTATGCTCAACTTTCATTCGCCCTGCATCGGACACACTCGTGCAACACACGAACATATTCTTACAGGAACACCACGTCCCTCTTGCCTTTGTGGCGAACGCCTTGAAATAGACCATCTTCTTAACTCATGCCGTCTTCTAGAGAGCGTCAGGGCTCACATTTTCAAACAACATAAACCATCCGACAGTTTAAATGTAGTTTCTCAAGAAAACATAACAAACCTTTATACATTTGTAATCAAATCCAACCTTAATATTTAAGTATTGTAAATAATTAACTAAGTCTCGAGTCGTAGGCCATAGCAGCTAGTACTCTTTTAAGAAACCCATTAGATTTAGTATTATATACTAGATTTAATTTTGTTAAATAAATAAATAAATATAAAGATATTTGGCAGCTAAAAGTAGCTGCCATATAACTGAACGATCGGAAATGGTATTTGGTAAAAATACCAACTTTGGGGTTCTTCAAGATAGAAGTTTGGGATTTTTTTTTAGATTATGTCTTTTTAATGTATTGGTTATATTATGATATTCCCATAAGAATCGGTCAACTATATCCGATTTTAGCGATATATATCCTGTTTTAGCTGCAAGGGTATATCAACTTCGGCTCCGCCCGAAGTTAGCTTTCCTTTCTTGTTTGTTTTCATTCTCCTTGCTCCCCTAATGTTGTGAAGCTTTGAGTCGCGCCTGTAAATATTACAGCCATCCCTCAATTTTTGAATGAGTCGCAATTGCTTGTCATTATTAGATTAGATATAAACAGGTGTCAAGAACACTCAAATTCAAGTAGTGGCATCTCTGTACCATCGGGTGAAAAAGGGGGTTGCACGCGGTTGCCAGCTAGGTCTCGTCGGCCAATAGTGGGTCTCGTCGGCTAATAATAGAGAGTAGCCCCCTCTCTCTCTCTGATGCTTACCTCAAAGATCATAAATTATATTACTAATAGAAAGCGTGCGCGGCCTCTCAAACTGCAGAGGCCTAGCATAGTCCCATTTAATTAGATGCTAGGTTAAACAAACGAAAATAAGAAACTTAAGATAGTGGTTTGGGCGCGAGAAAATTAGGGAATTATCGAATATTACTTCATTTCATATATCTTTTTCTTTACTCTTCAAATAAAAATTAAAAATTACACCCTAAGCTCTTTTACACCGCTTTGTGGTGAAAGGCTATCTGCGCCTGGCGCACACGGTATCGCCACGTAACTGCGCGATTTTTTTCAATAAACTCGGTTTGGCGATGCACTAATTTCATTTCAGGATCGAGCTTTTGCTCGATCGTTCACTTGATGGACCCCCTTCGGCCGTGAATCGGACGATGCGGTAGATCAATGACCGGAATATTCCGTGTCGCTTCAATTCGCTTTTTACAAAACTACTAGGACTCACTCACCCCTTTCATACGACGAGCTGGTTGAAGCGCTTCCACGTGCTCGAGGCTGGAAAGGAATAATATTCCGGGAAAGCTTTCGCCAACCCGGTCACAAAACAAAATATTTACTCAGCTAGCCAATAGAAGCATTTATTTGGAACGGAACCCTCCGCTCCATCTTTCCATATTTTCGGCTCTCGCCTCTTCGCCGACTGCTCCGGCCAGACTCTCTTGCAGGAACCCTATCCCTAACCCTATTGATCCCTCTCGGTCACGCCTCTTGGGCGGTTTCGCGCCGTGCACCGTCTCGATTTGCGCCGTAGATCAAACCGCTGGGAACCTCGCTCGACTCCAATTTCTCTCTTTACGAACGACCTGTACTCCTTGTACCAGGCCCTCTGATCTAAAGAGCCAAAAGAATATATCAGACCCAATCGACCCTAACCTAACACACTCACCGCCACTACGATTCGCGACCTGCCTCACTTTAGCGCCGACCCTTTGGCGCGTCTGCCAACAAGCCGCGGCATCGGTTTCGCTGTTGTTCCCTGTCGCTGAAACCTGGTGATCTTAGAATGGGCTTGTTTTCCGTCTTGCTTGTGCACTTTTCACGTAAATCTTTCTGCTTCTTTATTGGATGAACTTCCTTGGACCGCGCCAGAAATGCAAGGAAAATGCTATTTCCACGCGGAATCCTAAGACTAGTTTCCAGCTTCCAGTAACTGTTTTACACCGATTGCCCGACCCCCGGACATTGGCAACGCCTTACGCCTTGCTACGGTCCTACTACGGCAAAAGATAGGTTGCCATCTCCCCTCCCCGAGGTTACCACCTACGCCGTTCCAACGCCGACGTTACAAAATGTCCCCTTCGCAAGAGCTAGAACAGAGTCTCACACGATCCTGTTTAGCTAAACCACGGAGGTGTGGACTATTATTTTAAATCTTTTGCGTGGTAAGTGCCTATTGCTCTTCCCTGCATGGCCTCTAGCTCGTAGATTGAATTACCCGTTCTCTTACGAACTCTCTCCTTAACGTATCTTGGGCCAAGCTTGGCATTGTAACCCGCCGCAAAATTGCTTTGTTTGAAGTTGTCCTTCTCGATAAGACACCTCTCTGGACCGTGCATTGTACCGCCTTTCATTCTTCTCCGTTCGCTTCTCTAAGGCCTTCTGAGCCTGGGCCCGTATCAAATCCAACGAATCCTCCCGGGATAACCGAATCTCTCTATCCTCCATGAGGATCCTCCACGATCCCCCTGATCCCACAAACTGTTGCCCAAACACTAAATAATACGGAGTTGCGCCCGTACCGGAATAGACTGAAGTGCTCAAAGCGCAGATCTCGCTGAAGTGTTCATCCCAATTCCTTTGGCCTTCTCTCACGTAGAACCTTATGGCTGCGATGATGGACCTATTCACCCTTTCGGATGCATTAGCCTGCGGCGAATGGACAGCCGTAAAAATCTGCGCCACCCGATTCTCCCGCATTAGCGTTCTAAACGCTTCGCCCTTGATTTGTGTCGCATTGTCCCAGAACACCGTCTCCGGAACTCCAAATGTGTGGAACAATTCCTGTCTCATGTACTTCACTACTACATCGGCCTATAGCTTTTTAACCGCCTTGAGGAAAACGAATTTAGTGTAGTGGTCTAGTACGATAAATATCCCGATGCTCCACTCTTGGATCTCGGATACGGCCCTAAAAAGTTCACATAAATTCTCTGGAAGAATCTCTGCGTTTCTGCCGGCCTTCCCATGGCGGGTCTCATTATTTGGTTGGGTACATTGCACGTTTTGCAAACCTCACAGTTGCCTACGTAGTCCTTCACGTCATTAACTAATCTCGGCCAGTAGTACATCCGTCGAATCCTCTCCAGCGTTTTATGAATCCCTCCATGGGCTGCTGTGGGACTATCGTGTGCCTCCTTCATTACCTCCGGAATCATCTCCTTTGACACCCATAACTTACACGCGAAACTCTCACCTAGCCCTACTTCCTGATCTTGTTTCGCCCGCCGGAAGACCTTCCCTTCCATGACTTTCAAATCGGGCACCGTTTCCTTGTTAGCTTCGATCGTGATTCTTAGAGTCTTATACTCATCCGTCTGGAAAAATAGAGATTCATAGTCCATTCCTAAGCCGGCGACTACCTCCTCCTCTGCTTCTCCTTCATACGCCCTAGACAACGCGTCAGGAACGACATGAAGTTTGCCTTTCCGATGTTCTATTTGAAATTTATACGTCTGTAGCTTCGACGCCCATCGTCCCAGTCGAGACCTTAAGTCTGGTTGTGCCATGAGCCACCCTAACGATGCGTGATCTGTAATCACCGTAAATCTGTGTCGCTCTACGTAAGGTCTGAACCGCTTAATACAAACAATAGCGGCCAGGCATTCCTGTTCCGTGACGGAATAGTTCCTTTGGGCCTGGCTCAATTTCTTCGAAACGAAGGCAATTGGTTACTCGTCCCCTTTCTCTCCTTCCGTCTTCTGAACCAACACTCCGCCGATCCCATAACTGCTTGCGTCGCAGTGGATGTAGAACGGTTTCCCAAAATCCGGACTATGCAAAACCGGAGCCTGACCCATTGCGTTTTTAAGTTTTGAGAACGCCTCCAAACCAGCCTGCGTCATCGTAAAACGGCATTTGGGTCTCACCAAATCGGTTAAAGGTGCTGCTATATCCGCGTAGTTACTCTACCATGGCAGATATCTTTTCGGGATCTAATTGTTCTCATGCAGAAATGGCTCTTTTCAATATTCAGCGTTAGCCCTGCTTGCTTTATGTGCTTCGCAACCGTCGTCGGGACCACTAGATGCAATTCGAAAGTGCAGGTACAACGAGCAGGTCGTCCAAATACACGAATACCTCGTTCCGTAGCGCGGCCGGAATCACTTTGTCCATGAGTCGCGTCATGGTTTGAGAAGCATTCATGAGCCCGAAAGGCATGACCCTAAACTGGTATAGAGGCTTCCCTGGAATAGTAAATGCGGTCTTATCGCGTGAAGCTGGTCCTTCAAATACAGACTCGAGATGAACATAGCTTTAGGAAGTCTGCTTAAGATGGCGTCGATCTGTGGTAGTGGATAGGCATCGCCTTGGGTGAAGCTATTCACTTTCCTACAGTCCAAACATATACGGACTTTGCCTGGCTTCTGCACTAGCACCACCGGCCAAGCACTTTGTGATTCCTTGATCACCCCTAGCTTTATCATCCTCTCGACCTCTCCGTGGAGTAGCTTCTCTACAGCCGGCGACACCGGATAATGCCACTGCTTTACCGCTTTTGTCTCCTCAATGTCAATGCTATGGCTAATCAAATGGGTCTTAGGAAGGATGGAAATAGCTCTATCACCGCCTGTAAACTCGTTTGCTGGGTTTCGGACAACTCCTGCCTAACCGAAATCTCGCCGACCCGGAACTCCGAGGCAAAAGTTCGAAACTCTTCCAAAAATCAATACCTAGATACAGATCTTGGCTTAACGGAGGAACCAGATAAAAGGTATGAGTTTTGCTTAGCCCTTTGAATTCCACCTCCGTTGTCAGCTGTTCCACAACCTGTTGTCGTTGACCATCAACCGTGTTTCCTTTCCGCTGGAAGGCAGACTTGCTCTTTATGAACCTTTCTGCGAAACTCCCTCCGATACAACTGGCCGCTGCCCCTGTGTCAAGCAGACCCAGGACTACTTCTCCTAACAATGTAACTTCTGCAGGTGGACGCTTGTCTGAAGTCTTATACCTCATTGCTTCTATTTTTCTTAACGAATCCCAATGTTGCCTTAACCTGTTAATGTTTCTAGACCTAATCGTCTATCTTAGCCTTACTATGCTCTCCTTCGCGATGCTCGGTGTCGCTCTCTTTCTTCTCTCCTACTTGTCCTTGTTTGAGCCTAACGGAATGCGCTGGGGTGGACGGTCCGGTGCATTCGCTTTCCCTTTTTTTGACATTTCGGACAAGATGGCTTATACACATTAGGTGACCCGCATCCAAAACAGAAGACCTTTCGCTTTCCCGCGTAGTCGTGATACCTGTGACCCTCCTTCCTGCAATTCCAGCAGATGAGAGCCACAGCCTCCACTTCGTCTGCTTCTTCCTCCGTGATCTCCTGGGCCTCTTCCCATTGCGCACGTAATCGCTGCCTAATTTCGCTACAGCTTTGCCGGACGCATAGCCCCTATGCGAGCCTTTGTCTTCTCGTCTCTGGGTTTCCCCATAAGCCTTCTTTATCCAACCTGGCTTTGACGCGCTGCTATCTAAAACTTCAGTTTTCTCTCCCGACTTATGTATCTACTAATTAGCTGCTAGGTTAAGCAAGTGAAAATGATAAACTTAAGATAGTGGTGTGGGCGTGATAAACTCCAAAGGGATAATTCTTAAAACTAGCTTAAATTAGGAAATTATAAAATTGTACTTCATTTAATTATCTTTCTTGTTGCGCTTTAAATAAAAATTACACCCTAAGTTCTTTTACACCGCTCCGAAGTGAAAGGCTATCTGCGCCTGGCGCACGCGGTATCGCTACGTATCTGCGCGTTTTTCTACAATTAACTCGGCCGATTTTATTTCCGGGCAAACATTGCATAGGCACGGTTCGGCGATGCCCTTATTTCATTTCAGGGTCGGACTTTTTCTCTATCGGATCGCTCGCGGTTTCTAGGTGAGGGCAATCATTCACTTGGTGGACCTCCTTCGGCCGGGAATCGGACGATGCGGTAGATCAATGACCGGAATATTCCGTGTCGCTTCAATTGGCTTTGTACAAAACTACTAGGATTTACTCACCCCTTTCATCCACTACGAGCTGGTTGAAGCGCTTACACGTGCTCGAGGCTGGAAAGGAATAATATTCCGGGAAAGCTCCCGGTCACAAAACAAAATATCTACTGAGCCAGCCAATAGAAACATTTATTTGGAACGGAACCCTCCGCTCACCAACTCCTTACGTCTCTACGGGGCAACACGAGGCCACCAGATGGACCGACTTCGCTCCCTTCTCAGCGGCGGAGCGTCCCTTATAAGCGCCGCGAACGCTCCGAGTCTAGCTCTCGAGTTTGGCTGCCTTGGAACACACCTAGCTGCTTCTCCAGCGAAACCTTCTCCGTCTTTTCGGCTCTCGCCTCTCCGCCGACTGCTCCGGCCAGACTCTCTTGCAGGAACCCTATCCTCTCGGCGATCCCTCTCGGCCACGCCTCGTGTGCGGTTTCGCGCCGCGCACCGTCTCGATTTGTGCCGTAGATCAAACCGCTGGGAACCTCGCTCGACTCCAACTTCTCTCTTTACGAACGACCTGTACTCCTTGTACCAGGCCCTCTGATCTAAAGAGCCAAAAGAATATATCAGACCCAATCGACCCTGACCTAACCTAACACACTCACCGCCACTACGATTCGCGACCTGCCTCACTTTAGCGCCGACCCTTTGGCGCGTCTGCCAACAAGCCGCGGCATCGGTTTCGCTGTTGTTCCCTGTCGCTGAAACCTGGTGATCTTAGAATGGGCTTGTTTTCCGTCTTGCTTGTGCACTTTTCACGTAAATCTTTCTGCTTCTTTATTGGATGAACTTCCTTGGACCGCGCCAGAAATGCAAGGAAAATGCTATTTCCACGCGGAATCCTAAGACTAGTTTCCAGCTTCCAGTAACTGTTTTACACCGATTGCCCGACCCCCGGACATTGGCAACGCCTTACGCCTTGCTACGGTCCTACTACGGCAAAAGATAGGTTGCCATCTCCCCTCCCCGAGGTTACCACCTACGCCGTTCCAACGCCGACGTTACAAAATGTCCCCTTCGCAAGAGCTAGAACAGAGTCTCACACGATCCTGTTTAGCTAAACCACGGAGGTGTGGACTATTATTTTAAATCTTTTGCGTGGTAAGTGCCTATTGCTCTTCCCTGCATGGCCTCTAGCTCGTAGATTGAATTACCCGTTCTCTTACGAACTCTCTCCTTAACGTATCTTGGGCCAAGCTTGGCATTGTAACCCGCCGCAAAATTGCTTTGTTTGAAGTTGTCCTTCTCGATAAGACACCTCTCTGGACCGTGCATTGTACCGCCTTTCATTCTTCTCCGTTCGCTTCTCTAAGGCCTTCTGAGCCTGGGCCCGTATCAAATCCAACGAATCCTCCCGGGATAACCGAATCTCTCTATCCTCCATGAGGATCCTCCACGATCCCCCTGATCCCACAAACTGTTGCCCAAACACTAAATAATACGGAGTTGCGCCCGTACCGGAATAGACTGAAGTGCTCAAAGCGCAGATCTCGCTGAGGTGTTCATCCCAATTCCTTTGGCCTTCTCTCACGTAGAACCTTATGGCTGCGATGATGGACCTATTCACCCTTTCGGATGCATTAGCCTGCGGCGAATGGACCGCCGTAAAAATCTGCGCCACCCGATTCTCCCGCATTAGCGTTTAAACGCTTCGCCCTTGATTTGTGTCGCATTGTCCCAGAACACCGTCTCCGGAACTCCAAATGTGTGGAACAATTTAACCGCCTTGAGGAAAACGAATTTAGTGTAGTGGTCTAGTACGATAAATATCCCAATGCTCCACTCTTGGATCTCGGATACGGCCCTAAAAAGTTCACATAAATTCTCTGGAAGAATCTCTGCGTTTCTGCCGGCCTTCCCATGGCGGGTCTCATTATTTGGTTGGGTACATTGCACGTTTTGCAAACCTCACAGTTGCCTACGTAGTCCTTCACGTCATTAACTAATCTCGGCCAGTAGTACATCCGTCGAATCCTCTCCAGCGTTTTATGAATCCCTCCATGGGCTGCTGTGGGACTATCGTGTGCCTCCTTCATTACGTCCGGAATCATCTCCTTTGACACCCATAACTTACACGCGAAACTCTTACCTAGCCCTACTTCCTGATCTTGTTTCGCCCGCCGGAAGACCTTCCCTTCCATGACTTTCAAATCGGGCACCGTTTCCTTGTTAGCTTCGATCGTGATTCTTAGAGTCTTATACTCATCCGTCTGGAAAAATGGAGATTCATAGTCCATTCCTAAGCCGGCGACTACCTCCTCCTCTGCTTCTCCTTCATACGCCCTAGACAACGCGTCAGGAACGACATGAAGTTTGCCTTTCCGATGTTCTATTTGAAATTTATACGTCTGTAGCTTCGACGCCCATCGTCCCAGTCGAGACCTTAAGTCTGGTTGTGCCATGAGCCACCCTAACGATGCGTGATCTGTAATCACCGTAAATCTGTGTCGCTCTACGTAAGGTCTGAACCGCTTAATACAAACAATAGCGGCCAGGCATTCCTGTTCCGTGACGGAATAGTTCCTTTGGGCCTGGCTCAATTTCTTCGAAACGAAGGCAATTGGTTACTCGTCCCCTTTCTCTCCTTCCGTCTTCTGAACCAACACTCCGCCGATCCCATAACTGCTTGCGTCGCAGTGGATGTAGAACGGTTTCCCAAAATCCGGACTATGCAAAACCGGAGCCTGACACATTGCGTTTTTAAGTTTTGAGAACGCCTCCAAACCAGCCTGCGTCATCGTAAAACGGCATTTGGGTCTCACCAAATCGGTTAAAGGTGCTGCTATATCCGCGTAGTTACTTATAAACTTGCTATACCATCCGGTCATGCCTAGAAAACTGCGTAACGCCTTCAATGTCCACGGAACCGGGTAATCTACCATGGCAGATATCTTTTCGGGATCTAATTGTTCTCATGCAGAAATGGCTCTTTTCAATATTCAGCGTTAGCCCTGCTTGCTTTATGTGCTTCGCAACCGTCGTCGGGACCGCTAGATGCAATTCGAAAGTATCGGATACAACGAGCAGGTCGTCCAAATACACGAATACCTCGTTCCGTAGCGCGGCCGGAATCACTTTGTCCATGAGTCGCGTCATGGTTTGAGAAGCATTCATGAGCCCGAAAGGCATGACCCTAAACTGGTATAGAGGCTTCCCTGGAATAGTAAATGCGGTCTTATCGCGTGAAGCTGGTCCTTCAAATACAGACTCGAGATGAACATAGCTTTAGGAAGTCTGCTTAAGATGGCGTCGATCTGTGGTAGTGGATAGGCATCGCCTTGGGTGAAGCTATTCACTTTCCTACAGTCCAAACATATACGGACTTTGCCTGGCTTCTGCACTAGCACCACCGGCCAAGCACTTTGTGATTCCTTGATCACCCCTAGCTTTATCATCCTCTCGACCTCTCCGTGGAGTAGCTTCTCTACAGCCGGCGACACCGGATAATGCCTCTGCTTTACCGCTTTTGTCTCCTCAATGTCAATGCTATGGCTAATCAAATGGGTCTTAGGAAGGATGGAAATAGCTCTATCACCGCCTGTAAACTCGTTTGCTGGGTTTCGGACAACTCCTGCCTAACCGAAATCTCGCCGACCCGGAACTCCGAGGGCAAAAGTTCGAAACTCTTCCAAAAATCAATACCTAGATACAGATCTTGGCTTAACGGAGGAACCAGATAAAAGGTATGAGTTTTGCTTAGCCCTTTGAATTCCACCTCCGTTGTCAGCTGTTCCACAACCTGTTGTCGTTGACCATCAGCCGTGTTTCCTTTCCGCTGGAAGGCAGACTTGCTCTTTATGAACCTTTCTGCGAAACTCCCTCCGATACAACTGGCCGCTGCCCCTGTGTCAAGCAGACCCAGGACTACTTCTCCTAACAATGTAACTTCTGCAGGTGGACGCTTGTCTGAAGTCTTATACCTCATTGCTTCTATTTTTCTTAACAAATCCCAATGTTGCCTTAACCTGTTAATGTTTCTAGACCTAATCGTCTATCTTAGCCTTACTATGCTCTCCTTCGCGATGCTCGGTGTCGCTCTCTTTCTTCTCTCCTACTTGTCCTTGTTTGAGCCTAACGGAATGCGCTGGGGTGGACGGTCCGGTGCATTCGCTTTCCCTTTTTTTTGACATTTCGGACAAGATGGCTTATACACATTAGGTGACCCGCATCCAAAACAGAAGACCTTTCGCTTTCCCGCGTAGTCGTGATACCTGTGACCCTCCTTCCTGCAATTCCAGCAGATGAGAGCCACAGCCTCCACTTCGTCTGCTTCTTCCTCCGTGATCTCCTGGGCCTCTTCCCATTGCGCACGTAATCGCTGCCTAATTTCGCTACAGCTTTGCCGGACGCATAGCCCCTATGCGAGCCTTTGTCTTCTCGTCTCTGGGTTTCCCCATAAGCCTTCTTTATCCAACCTGGCTTTGACGCGCTGCTATCTAAAACTTCAGTTTTCTCTCCCGACTTATGTATCTACTAATTAGCTGCTAGGTTAAGCAAGTGAAAATGATAAACTTAAGATAGTGGTGTGGGCGTGATAAACTCCAAAGGGATAATTCTTAAAACTAGCTTAAATTAGGAAATTATAAAATTGTACTTCATTTAATTATCTTTCTTGTTGCGCTTTAAATAAAAATTACACCCTAAGTTCTTTTACACCGCTCCGAAGTGAAAGGCTATCTGCGCCTGGCGCACGCGGTATCGCTACGTATCTGCGCGTTTTTCTACAATTAACTCGGCCGACTTTATTTCCGGGCAAACATTGCATATGCACGGTTCGGCGATGCCCTTATTTCATTTCAGGGTCGGACTTTTTCTCTATCGGATCGCTCGCGGTTTCAAGGTGAGGGCAATCATTCACTTGGTGGACCTCCTTCGGCCGGGAATCGGACGATGCGGTAGATCAATGACCGGAATATTCCGTGTCGCTTCAATTGGCTTTGTACAAAACTACTAGGATTTACTCACCCCTTTCATCCACTACGAGCTGGTTGAAGCGCTTACACGTGCTCGAGGCTGGAAAGGAATAATATTCCGGGAAAGCTCCCGGTCACAAAACAAAATATCTACTGAGCCAGCCAATAGAAACATTTATTTGGAACGGAACCCTCCGCTCACCAACTCCTTACGTCTCTACGGGGCAACACGAGGCCACCAGATGGACCGACTTCGCTCCCTTCTCAGAGGCAGAGCGTCCCTTATAAGCGCCGCGAACGCTCCGAGTCTAGCTCTCGAGTTTGGCTGCATCGGAACACACCTAGCGGCTTCTCCAGCGAAACCTTTTCCGTCTTTTCGGCTCTCGCCTCTCCGACGACTGCTCCGGCCAGGCTCTCTTGCAGGAACCCTATCCTCTCGGCGATCCCTCTCGGCCACGCCTCGTGTGCGGTTTCGCGCCGCGCACCGTCTCGATTTGTGCCGTAGATCGAACCGCTGGGAACCTCGCTCGACTCAAACTTCTTCCTTCACGACTCCTTGTACCAGGCCCTCTGATCTAAAGAGCCAAAAGAATATATCAGACCCAATCGACCCTGACTTAACCCAACACACTCACCGCAACTACGATTCGCGACCTGCCTCACTTTAGCGCCGACCCTTTGGCGCGTCTGCCAACAAGCCGCGGCATCGGTTTCGCTGTTGTTCCCTGTCGCTGAAACCTGGTGATCTTCGAGTGGGCTTGTTTTCCGTCTTGCTTGTGCGCTTTTGACGTAAATCTTTCTGCTTCGCTTATGTCCTCATCCGTTTTATTGTCCCTGAAATTATTTCTAAGCGCGTCGCACAACTCGCCCCATCTCATCCCTCTATTCAACTTATGGAAACACCAGTAAAATTCTCCCGCTTTACCGTCGAATAGCAAGCTCGCATTCCCGCACGGAGCTGAGAAATTACTATCCAGTGTTTGGTGGGTCATTGCTTCTATCTGATAGATGAAATTATCGACATTCAACCCCTCTGGATGTCCGCTAAACCAAATCTTCCAGTTGTTTATAATGTGGCCCACTTTATCTGGTCTGAACGCTAGGCTTTGTTCTGCCTGTTGTCTTACCCCGTTCCTAAAGCTGTAACTTTGATCTTGAATCGCCCCTTCATTATGGTAAATCCCATTGGGTTGTTCGTGGACTCCAGCTCTCACTTCTTCATCCCTTTCTGGACGCTCGCTTTTGTGGAATAGTCTGTCCACCTGTGCCGACAGCTGTTCCAGTAATGTCGCCTGTATGGCGCTCACTGCTTGGGACACAATTGCATGCAGCTCCGCTGTGCTTCCTAAAGATTCTGCCTGAGAGCCTGCTTGGCTAGTCCCGCAGGGTGAGTCTGGCCGGCGAGTCTGCTGGCTCGTACTCGCAGCGGTCGTGTCACTTGCCGCTTAGACTTTCTCAAAGCACACTACCTTGCACGTCGGACATGACGCCTTCGACATGGCATGTGTTGTTATGCATGTCTTCTGGAACTCATGCCCGCACTTAGTCCTGGCTCTGCCAGTACCCACTTCTAACAAATGATCTCTCTTCGACTACTACAACTCTGATTACTATTAATATAAAACCGAACTTCGCCATCTTTTAATTTGCCTACGTAGCTCCTACGACTGAATTTCAAGCGTCCATTTTCTCTACTAGGGGACGACGGGTCCGAACTGCCAATCTCCAGGCGTGGTCAGACATCAGTCTTGTGAACAACTCACCAGTCATAACTCGTGGTCAGGTTGGTCCTTTCCCTCCTGAATTCCTACGCGAGATACTGAACTGCTAAGCTCTACTCCAAACTATTGCTGCGACTGCTGTGGCACCGTGGTCTACCCTTTCTCTAAGTGTAGAATTCCATGCGGCATGGTTACTACCATGCTACTATAACCAGCCGAAATGATTTGACCGCAAATCATGGCTGCGTTTAGCCATACTGAAAACATGGCCCCATGTTGGGCGTCAAAAAAATGTATGATAATTATTACTGTACCGAACAGTCAAATTCAAGAGGTGGGAGAAAAAAGGGTTTACACGCGGTTGCCAGCTAGGTCTCTTCGCTCTCCCTGATGCTTACCTCAAAGATCATAAATTACATCACTAATGAAGAGCGTGCGTTGGTTCTTGAACTGCGAAGGCCTAACATAGTCCCCTCAGAACAGATTTTATGTGGATCCTCAAGATCCCCGAGAACGCAAAGGGTGGGGGTGGTTCAGCGGCAAGGCGGTGGCGAATTAAGCGAGGCGAAATATTTTTTTTTTTTTTATTATAGCTTTGCTTTTATTTATTGAATCTACTCTTAATTTTGAGACTAACAATAAGTTGGCGAATCTTAACATTAAAATTTAACTAACAGTAAAACTAAAACTGCATTCGGGTTGCGCGTCCCTCAAGTCGGTCGCTGGGTGGGTAAGTCATTGCGACGAAGGCGTGATTGGTTGCTCAACCTTGTTAGACCTCTCGCCAGGTGGTTAGGGTGCACCGATAGCTTGGTGAAGTACTTTACCTTCTGTTCTGCGATCGCTTCTTTGACTGGTAGAATGTTTAAGTCGCGGTGTATGTTTTCGTTGCGAACGTACCACGGTGCCCCGGTGATTGTTCTCAAGATCTTCGACTGAACTCTTTGTATTATGTCAATGTTGCTATTGCTGGCGTTCCCCCATAACTGGGAGCCGTACATCCATATAGGTTTTAGTACCGAGTTGTACAGCAGGACTTTATATTCAAGGCTAAGAGGTGACCGAGCGTTGATAAGCCAATGAAGGCCGCTGGCTTTTAGCTTTAGGTGTGTTCTTTTGGCTTCAATGTGCCGGCGCCATGTGAGTCTTCTATCGAGATGTACTCCAAGGTATGTTACTTCGTTTGCTTGTGGGAGTAGAGTGTTGTTTAGTGTTATCGGCGGGCAGTTTTGCCTGTTCAGAGTGAACGTAACATGCTTGCATTTTAGTTCGTTCACTTTAATTCGCCAATCTGACAGCCATTTTTCGACATCGACCATATGATGAGCTAGCTGCGCAGTTGCTTGAATCGGGCATTTTGAGCGGCTAAGAATAGCTGTGTCATCGGCAAACGTGGATGTTGTTGGACATTAGACCTTCCAGCCAGACTCTATCGAATGCTTGAGAGACATCTAAAAATATAGCAGTACAGTACTCTCGTTTTTCAAACGCGTTCCGAATTTCGGATGTTATCCGGTTGACCTGCTCAATTGTTCCATGCTTTTCACGAAACCCAAATTGGTGTGACGGGATTCCTCCCTGGATTCTCAGGTATGTGTTTATCCGAGTCATTAGGCATTTTTCAAAGAGTTTAGATAGGCAAGAGAGTAGGCTTATAGGTCTATACGACGTGGGGATAGTGTGGTCTTTTCCCGGCTTTGCTATCATTATTATAATTGACTTTTTCCATCTCACTGGAAAGTGGCCAAGTTTTGCGATGGCATTAAATAGCTGAGTGAGAGTGCAAACGGCGCAGTATGGGAGCTCAATGATCATTTTGGGAGTTATGAGGTCGCAGCCTGGTGATTTTTTCGGATTCAATTGTCGTTTGATGATGTTAACGATTTCGTTTGGGCGAAACTCAATCGGCTCATGTTGAGGCTGGGGCTCATCTGATAGAGTCGGCAAAGTAAACGCATTGGTGGCAGGATTTGGTTGGAAGACATTTTTAAGGTGTTTGGCAAACGTGCTGGCTCTGTCTGCGTCGCTGCGCGCCCACCCGCCTGTGGAATTTCTAATAGGCATCACGGTTTCTTTCGCTGAGCTCAGAGTTGGGTGAGCTCTCCATAGTGAGTGTTTCGTACTGTTAGTTGACAGTTGCTCTATGTAGCGGTGGTGGACATACGTTTCTTCTTGCTGTAGAGCTTGATCAAGTTGACGTGAGGCATGTTTAAAGCGTTGCTTAGCAGATGGCGATCTGTGACATTGCCATTCTCGACGTAAGCGTCGCTTTTCGAGGACGAGCTGTTCGATTTGTAGATTTGTCTTCTTTTGAATTCGTTGTGTGTTCGTAGATTTAGGTGTTGAAGCTCGAGCTGCAGAGACGAGTACAGACTCCAGCGAATTAACAAAGCTGTCTACGTTGGCTTCGTCGCTGAGGTGAGGACTTAGCTCAATGTGTGAGCTGATGTACTTCCTGTACTTAACCCAATTGGTTTTATGTGAGGTCAGATTTGATGATTGATCCCATGTTCCTGGGTGTTGGAGTAGAATAAACAGGACAGGCGAGTGATCAGATGAAGGATCCGAAAGGCAATCGGCCGATATCAAATTTTTAGGAATGTTTTTGGTAATCGAAAAATCAATTAAATCGGGAAGTTTCTTTGGGTCAGCCGGCCAGTATGTTGGTGTGCCAGAAGAAGCATAGTCTAGCTTGTTCTTAGCTTTGATAATTGCATTATAGAGCTGCTTTCCTTTTGGGGTCACGAGGCGAGATCCCCAGTGTGTGTGCTTGGCATTGTAGTCTCCTGCCGCTATGAAGTGGTCTCCGAGTGAGTTGAAGAACTGCATAAACTCATCTTCGGCTATGGTGAAGCGTGGGGGGCAGTATACGGCAGCTAGAGTTAATTGCTTGCCAGTATTTAGGTGTATATTTATTGATGTGGCCTGTAGGTAGTTTTTTGCAAATTTCGTATGATAATGGTGCTTGATACGGCTTCTGATTTAAATTCCAGTCCCGCCGTGTGCTTTACCGTCTGGATGATTTGTTCCATAGAATGAATATCCTCGTAGTTGAAAATTGTATCTGTTCGTAAGATGTGTTTCTGAAAGCAGCATTACGTCGATTTGATTGTCTAGTAGGAATTGCGCTAACTCGAGTTTGTGCTGCGAAACGCCGTTAGCGTTCCATGTAGATATTCGTAGGGAAGTCATTATTTGGATTGTTGTGAAACCAGCATTTGTATTAATAGATTTTGGTTTCGCATTAGATCTTGCATAGTTGTACGCATAAACGACATGAACTCCGTAAGGCTTTGTTGTAGACTGCATATCATAGCTTCAAAGTTACTTTTTGGCTGCTCCGGCGGTTGATGCTGCTGAGCCGTGTTCGGTTCTTGGTGTGCTGATTCTGCCAGTCCTGATTTTAAAGCGCTTGCGTATGTGTCATTTTTGTCAGAGTTTATGGGTCCTAGTGAGGATCTGGCTGCAGTCGAGAAGAAGACTTCAGGGTTTGACCTGGAGGCTATGAACTGATTATTTTGGGTGCGGGCAGTAAGTCCCCTCTGGTGGATGCGTCTTTTCAGCTCCTTATAAACTGGGCAGCCTCTGTAGTTAGCAGTGTGATTTCCACCGCAGTTGCCGCACTTTTTCGAGTTTTGGTCATCTTTGCTCGCTGGGCAGTGTGCGGAGTCATGAAGCTCACCACAAACTACACAGACTGGGCGCAGTTTACAGTAAGACCTTGTATGGCCATATTCTTGGCAGTTCGCACATTGTACCGGGCCATTGCGTTTGTGCGGCTCCTCAACTGTAATTCTGCGGTGAAGCAGGTACTGAAGATTGTATATAGGGTGAACTTCGTATTTCTTTAGGGGCTTAATTTGTGGTTCAAGCTCAACCTTAAAGAGTGGCTGCGGCTTTCTATCCCTGTTAGAGATATTGAACACTGTCTTAGCGCTAAATCCCTTCTCTTGTAGCGCCTTTGTTATCTCTGCAGGCGATACTTCGGGCTCTATGCCCTTAAGTACGACTTGCAAGCCCTTGCTGCTTTTTAGCTGATACGTATAAAAGTTCTTTTTTTGTCGGTTAGGTATTTCGATAATACTCTGTAGTTATCTTCAGACTTCGTTTGAACTTTTGTTTCCTGGATGTTGCTCTTTACGAGTGGTATTATGTGGAAGTTGTCCTTGCCAATGAGCTCAATAATTTTGTTGACAAGAACGTTGGAACTTTTTTCTCGTATGTATATTGGCGGGGGCTTAGGCTTCCTTTTTTCGACTTCGGTAGATTCGGCTTCATCTTCGTAGTCTGCCAAGATTTTAAAACGGTTTGAGTTCGTGAGCGTTTCTATTGCGGCTGTGTTAGCATTGCCACGGGTTATTTTGCGTTGAGAGTTTAGGGGGCTCAGCTTCCTTTTGATTTGGATGTAGCGATCCATACCAGTCTGCACAGCCGGCTTAATATTTTCTTTGTTTTTATTCTCTTTTTCGGGAAGCACAGCGGCAGAAGTATCAATGTTTGCGCTGCTAGCTGATGACGTTGTTAAACGCGCTGTCGTTACAGTAGCGGTTGTTGTTATTGTTACGGTTGACGTTGTCAAAGAGGTTGCGGTGCTAGTTACTGCGCTCTTTGTCTGCAGAGACATCGATGGTAACGAGGGGGAGCAAGATCGCGCTCTCACGCTCTCTACGTTTAAGAATTCGGTCAAGTTTGGGGTAATTGACCGTGTTTGGGATGAGCTTGCATTACTTTCGGTCGCTTTGAAAGTGAAGTAAGCGTTGTTTCTTTGTACTGAGGGCCGTCTCTCGTCTTGCTCACGTTGACGTTGTGTGCTAACGTCGTTTAGACTCATTGCAATCGAGGTTGATATTGTTCGAGTTTTAAATGTTATGTTTTATATTAATTAATTAATTAATCAATATAAACATTAGCGATTTCATCGCTGAAAGCGTCTTTTCGCGTTGTTGTTGATTTACGAAACCAGTCACTGCACTTTTTTGATATTATTGAATACTTTTTTGTTTTGGTTTTCTTTCCGGAGCACAATAACTACACGTCTGTATGCGACGACGATGCGCGGTGGAATTCCGGTGGAATACAACGAAAATGGACGCAAAAATTTCTTGCGACAGGCCCCAGCAGGCCCCAGAGAGGATTTCTTACGCTCTCTTACGCTCATCGTTCGTTCATCTTACGCTCATTCTCTCATAAAATGTTTTCGGTTTTTCAGTCTCTAAACGGAGCGCGATGAAGAAGGTTGGCCTGCGCTTCGGTTGATCTTTGTATGTATGCGTGTCACACATTCACATACACGGGTGTATGTGTGCGTGCGATTTCGTTTCGAAGCCAGCGCACAAAATTTTGATTTTTCTTACTTTTCAGGCATGCTACCCTAACAATATTCGGGTATTCGTTATGTGATGAAATGACGAAAGAAATGATATTATTTTTTATATTATATTTTTTATTATTTCAGCATACATTTTTAATTTATTTAGGAATAAGATTAAGTGTTAGTAGTAAAATGTTTTCTGTATATATATTTTTACGAATCATTAAAAATCAATATACTGAGAAAGAGTCAGAGTATATTTCAGTCGGAGTCACTTAAAATCCCGATCGCTTTTAAGTTTTTGTTGTTTTTCATGTGGATTTTGCCTGCATACCCTACTGATGGATGAGTTTTAGGGGAGGGTGAAGACACGAAAACAGCTGATGGACTTGTTTACCTTTTTTGTTTACAATTTTTCAGGCACTTGTTATTAATTTGGGTTATTGTGAGATTTAATTAAATTATTGTCATTAATTTAATAATTTCCTTATATATTTTGGTACTTTAAAAAAGTCGCCGCTCGAATTTGTTACAGATATATATACATATATATAAATATATATATATATATATATTTACGTACTTATGTATATATGAATATATATATATATATTTATTTATATATATGTATTTATGTCGGTATCCAGGGAACACCACGAGGAGGTCATTGCGATTGCGATGGAGTCTTCAATGAAGACTTTCGAGTCGACTTGAGATACCAAAACTAATTGGCTATCTCCTTGTTCCCCACCTAACATAACCTACTCCTAACCTAATAATAAAATGAGACAATTACAAAATAAAAAATTATTGTTTGAGTATTTTTATTTTCTTTGAACCTGCTGCTGATGCAGCTTTTCCTTTGAAATACATTTTTTCTGTTAGCCATTTGCTGTTTTTCCTCAATAATATTAAAACAAATCAGTCAAGCATTTTCATCCTGTGTTCATAACAGGGATGGGTAACCGAAAACCAATTAGAATATATGCTGGATTTTTCAGTGGAGGATATGCAAGATTGAATAATTGTTTTCTTTATTCTGTTCATCTGTGGCTTTTTTTCAAATATTTTCTTAAAAACAGAATAATGTATTTCAATCAAAGATTGAGATCAATCAAAGCAATAGTGAATTGTCACATAAATTTAATGTGGGTACGGCATTGCCTCTAAGCCTACTTTTCCCAATATATTTACTTTCAAAATGTCTGTTACAAATTAGCGCAGTTCGTCTATTAAAAGTGTCATCCAATTGGCACAATTCAACCCATTTCTTAAGATTCCTATCATCCGATGGAAAAGAAAACAAGCTAATTCGAATGGAGTGTGACGAATCCCTGTAACTCCCCTGGCAGGATGCAATAATGCACTTGCGTCCATTTTTCCTAACATTAAGCCGATTCATTTCAAAAATGTTTAAACCGAATATTTAAATAAATTATTTAAGGTTTAAATAACTAGATTTATACTTGCAATTGATGATGATGTAGCCACGGACCCTCGGAAAGTTTACGTTTAGTAAAAATATTTCCGAAAAATATATAAACACACCGATACTAATCACTTTTTTGACAAAAATCAGCACTTAATTAAGTCCTCACGAAAAACGCTCCTCACAGAACAAAAATAGAATGCCGATTAAACCATTTTCCTCTTCTTCATCAAATGGCAATATTTTAGGCGGGTAAATTAGGCGGGGGGTAAGCCAAGTGGCAACCAAAAATAACTAGAATCAAAACAAACCCGAAAAAAAATAGTTTTGGCGCGCAAGTTAACTCTTTCATTGCCAAGAACTCCAAAGGCATACCACAGGGAAATGACGGTAAATGTAAATACGGTAGTGACATTTTTATATGCATGTATATATTTTAAATTACACTGCACATCATACAATAAGATATGCACTATAGATCATAAAACCATATAAGAATCCATATAAAAGCATAAAACCAATGTAAATATACATATATATTTTTTATATATATATGTATGTATATATATCTGTAACAAATTCGAGCGGCGACTTTTTTAAAGTACCAAAATATATAAGGAAATTATTAAATTAATGACAATAATTTAATTAAATCTCACAATAACCCAAATTAATAACAAGTGCCTGAAAAATTGTAAACAAAAAAGGTAAACAAGTCCATCAGCTGTTTTCGTGTCTTCACCCTCCCCTAAAACTCATCCATCAGTAGGGTATGCAGGCAAAATCCACATGAAGAACAACAAAAACTTAAAAGCGATCGGGATTTTAAGTGACTCAGACTGAAATATACTCTGACTCTTTCTCAGTATATTGATTTTTAATGATTCGTAAAAATATATATACAGAAAACATTTTACTACTAACACTTAATCTTATTCCTAAATAAATTAAAAATGTATGCTGAAATAATAAAAAATATAATATAAAAAATAATATCATCCTCATAATCAATAATATCATCCTCATAATAGAAATCCTCTCTGGGGCCTGCTGGGGCCTGTCGCAAGAAATTTTTGCGTCCATTTTCGTTGTATGAAATGGGTTGTCTATATGCTGTATGGTTAGTGGTTAAACAAACGAAAATGAGAAACTTAAGATAGTGGTTTGGGCGCGAGAAACTCCAACGTGATAATTCTAAAAGCTAGCTTAAATTAGGGAATTATCGAATATTACTTTATTTCATATATCTTTTTCTTTGCTCTTCAAATAAAAATTAAAAATTACACCCTAAGCTCTTTTACACCGCTTCGTGGTGAAAGGCTATCTGCGCCTGGCGCACACGGTATCGCCACGTAACTGCGCGATTTTTTTCAATAAACAATTGGCGATGCACTAATTTCATTTCAGGATCGAGCTTTTGCTCGATCGTTCATTTGATGGACCCCCTTCGGCCGTGAATCGGACGATGCGGTAGATCAATGACCGGAATATTCCGTGTCGCTTCAATTGGCTTTGTACAAAACTACTAGGACTCACTCACCCCTTTCATACGACGAGCTGGTTGAAGCGCTTCCACGTGCTCGAGGCTGGAAAGGAATAATATTCCGGGAAAGCTTTCGCCAACCCGGTCACAAAACAAAATATTTACTCAGCTAGCCAATAGAAGCATTTATTTGGAACGGAACCCTCCGCTCCATCTTTTCGGCTCTCGCCTCTTCGCCGACTGCTCCGGCCAGACTCTCTTGCAGGAACCCTATCCCTAACCCTATTGATCCCTCTCGGTCACGCCTCGTGAACGGTTTCGCGCCGTGCACCGTCTCGATTTGCGCCGTAGATCAAACCGCTGGGAACCTCGCTCGACTTCAATTTCTCTCTTTACGAACGACCTGTACTCCTTGTACCAGGCCCTCTGATCTAAACAGCCAAAAGAATATATCAGACCCAATCGACCCTGACCTAACCTAACACACTCACCGCCACTACGATTCGCGACCTGCCTCACTTTAGCGCCGACCCTTTGGCGCGTCTGCCAACAAGCTGTGGCTTTGGTTTCGCTGTTGTTTCCTATCGCTGAAACCTGGTGATCTCCGAATAGGCTTGTTTTCCACCTTGCTTGTGCGCTTTTCACGTAAATCTTTCTGCTTCTTTATTGGATGAACTTCCTTGGACCGCGCCATAAATGCAAAGAAAATGCTATTTCCACGCGGATTCCTAAGACTAGTTTCCAGCTTCCAGTAACTGTTTTACACCGATTGCCCGACCCCCGGATATTGGCAACGCCTTACGCCTTGCTACGGTCCTACTACGGCAAAAGATAGGTTGCCATCTCCCCTCCCCGGGGTTGCCACTTCCGCCGTTCCAACTCCGAAGTTACATAGGGAAGGATAGGGAAATTTAAAATCTACTGAAAACGCTCCCCAACTTAGGATTTTTTGAGTTTACACCAGTGCACTATAAGAAATTTATAGCTGTTTCTACTAAAAATCATTTTTGAAAGATAAAAAATTTAAATAACTTTAACTGCATATCAATCACAATACATCAATTTTTAATGCTGCATACCAGAAATTTCCATAGATGGCGCTACTGCGAAGAAATTAACTGTTAAAGACAGCTGTTTATTTCAATTTTGCTGATTTCAGAAACCCACTTTACACACAAATCATTCCTGACTTTACACGGCTACGATATCATTCAAGCTAATCATCCCAGTGGCAGAGGGCACGGAGGAGCGGCAATTATAATCAAATCTAGCATTGACTACAGCGAGATCGCAAGAATAAAAGAAGAATGGATCCAGTGCGCCAAAATCAGTGTCTCCACCCTTGGGGGGAAAATTATGATCGGTTCCGCTTATATTCTTGCTAGACAGAGAGTGTCCGATAACCAATTTGATTTACTGCTGAATGACATGGGCGACAAATTCATACTTGCAGGTGATTTCAATGCCAAGCACCCATGGTGGGGCTCGAGGGTGACTAACTCTAAAGGATCTACGCTATTCAGGTGTATTCAGCGTAGAGCCTTCAACTGTCATTCAACCGGAGAGCCTACGTACTGGCTCACTGACCGCCAAAAACGGCCGGACCTCCTGGACTTTGCTATATCCCACGGAATTCATCCGGACTTCATTGCCTGCTCGTCAAATGCAGATCTCCATTCGGATCACAGCGCGGTGGAGCTCCACATTAATACCCAAAATCCTTCAAAGGCACATACATTTGTGGTCTCCAGAAATAGCTCTACTGCTCAATGAAAAGCGACGGCTCAGAAGGATCTGGTTCCGAACTAGGTATCCGAGCTCTCAATCGTGCGACCAAAAGACTCACGAGGCTGCTCCAGAGGTTGCGGACTTGTGCTTTTGAAGAATACCTACGTAAGGTTGAGCCCGGCGACCCCGAGCACAACTTGTGGCAACTGACAAGTCACATCAAGCGTCCAAAGAAAAGGGTGGCTCAGGTTAGGAAACCCGACGGTGAGTGGTGCCGCTCCGATCATGAGAGGGCGGACGCATTTGCTGCTCATTTGGAAGATGCCTTCACTCCATTCAATAGATGCTCGGAGGTGGACCAAGCTGAGACTGAGAGGTTTCTGTCTCTACCCTGCACGGATTTCTGTCAATTGGAGCCAGTCTCGGAAGAGGAAGTTCAAGAGGAGGTCTCTGGCCTTAACACCAAAAAATCCCCGGGTGCGGATGGCCTTGAAGCACTTGCCATTAAACTTCTTCCCCCATTAGCTATCCAAAGGCTTACGAGCATATTCAACGCGTGCTTAGAGATCGGCCACTTCCCCTCTGACTGGAAAAAGGCGGAGGTCATCCTCATTCCGAAGCCAGGAAAGCCTGAAGCTGATCTTGCCTCATAAAGGCCGATAAGCTTTTTATCAGTACTATCCAAGTTACTTGAGAGAGTATTTCTGCGCAGATTTCAGACCGTATTAGACGAGGCTGGCTTGATTCCAGACCATCAATTTGAATTCAGGCGTTGCCACGCCACCCCGGAGCAATGCCACAGGATTGTACAAAAGATTCTAAACAGCCTGGAGGAGAAGAAATATTGTTGCGCAGTTTTCCGTGACGTCAAGCAGGCATTTGACATGGTCTGGCATCCAGGACTACTAATGAAAATAAAAAGGAGCGTACCCCACGAGCATTATGCCTTCCTCAAGTCATACCTGAATGACAGGTCATTTAGGGTTAGATGTGGAGACGCAAGATCAGATTATAGGCCCATTAAGGCAGGTGTACCGCAGGGCAGTGTACTTGGCCCCATTCTGTATACCATATACACAGCCGAGGAGAGGCGACTGTCCTGGAGTCAGTCTCGGAGGCACTCCAATTCCAGCAAGCCCTACATCCACCCAAATATCTGGGTATGACCCTGGAGAGAAGGCTCACCTGGAGAACCCACCTGCAGCGCAAACGGACGCAAATCGGGATCAAGCTGCGTCAGCTCAACTGGCTCATTGGAAGGAGGTCCAGGCTGAAGATAAGAGTCAAGCTCCTTATATATAAGGCCATTATAAAGCCAGTCTAGACCTTTGGTATCCAGCTATGGGGGAGGCGTGTCTAAGCAACCGAAGGATCATCCAGATCACCCAAAACAAGGACCTAAAAACTTTAATTGGAGCTCATCCGTTCCACGACAATGCGACAATCCACGCCCATCTGAGAGTCCCTTATGTGAGCGAAGAAGTTCAGCGATTCGCCAATAGGTACGTGGAAAGGCTGGACCGACACCCTGAGGCCATCAATCTTCTGGACAACAGCTACACCACAAGGAGGCTGAAACGGACCCACCCACTGGACCCCTGCCACTCGGGCGAACGGTACTGAGCTGCAGTTGTAAAACCAACAAGGCCCACTAAAGGGCCCGACAATAAATAACTTGAATTCTATCGCTAAGGCTTAGTGTTAAAATTAGTCTCCTAGGATAAGCAAACATTGTACTACTCAATATTTCATTAAATTAAGGTCCCATTATAAAATTTAATTATTGTCCATAACTCCGGACAAATTTTAAATATAACTATTGATTGATTGATAATAAAAAAAAAATAAAATTTTAACGCTTACATGAGCTTGCCATTTTAGATCTTCAGGTCTTTTAAAAAAGTGAACATAAGGAACAACATCAAAATTTTTGAATTGAAAAGTTTAAGTAAAATAAAGTAAAAATAAGTAAAGTTTTTAAAAACTTAAAAGCTAAAGTGTGGTTCTTATTATGAGTTTGTGTATGTTAAATGTCCAAAAAACTTGTGTTGTCCTTTGAATAGAGTGACAATGTAAGTAGTCTAGTAAACGAATTTTTAGAATTAAATCTCATTTTTAAAAAGAGATTTAATCTAAGTCAAGCCGAGTACATCAATGTATATATGTTTATGGTGTATATAGTTTAATTTCCTTTATATGAGTGAAATAAGAAAGTGTTTTTTTATGGCAACCTCAAAACCTTTAATGTGAATCTGTTAGCTGTGAGACTAGTGCAAAACCAATTCAAATTTAAAAACAATTATGACTGGTCATTAAGGGTTTTCAATGCCGTAATCTGCACCAAAATAAAAGGCCGAATTTATGTAATTTTAAAACGTTACTAGCTGACCCGGCAAACGTTGTTTTGCCACCAGATGACTTTATAATTCTTTTTGTATTTATTTATTTATTTATTAACAACTAGGAGTACCCTGCCACGTTTCGATGTGGCATATTGTGGTTGCACGCATGAGAAATAAGTCAAATAAAAAAGAATAATTTTCCAATTAATTTAATCCTGTAATACTTGTGGGTATACAATATTCTCATCAGTGGGTATTGCAATGCGTCATTTGATCGATGAGTTTCCGATATTTGTTGCAGTTGCGCAGTATCGCGACGTGTAAGCACAATATCACGTTTTTCCAATTGATCACCAACAATCAGGATGGCAACTTCGTCTACTGTTGGAGCATTACATGTGCGTTCGTGTGTTCCAGATGGTCGTTTATCTGCTTTGATGACAACTTTATAGTCATCATTTGGCATGCGCTCTAAAGCACTCTTAAACAACCTGACCAACGCATGATGTTTATGAAGCAGACACTGCAAGTCTTGAAGAATTGCTCGCTTCATTCCTGCATTGATCCCTAGGCGTCGATCAAGTTGTTCTTCGATGTTGCCCATGTATTTGCCAATATACTTGTAAAAATTTAATCTGTGTATCTTCGAAAGGTAGTAATGATCCAATTCGATGGTGAATCTGTCCTTGTATCTACAAAATAAAAACCAGACAGTATTAACTGGGTTATAAACACTTTTTCTGTAGGAGAGTAGTATAATACATACCAATAGATAAACTAAGTTATTCTTTAACTACATTCTATGTAAGTACAAAAATAAATACCTTAAATGTCGGATTAAAACATCCTTCTTCGATAATGTCTGCCCCAAATGACGTCATTTGGAAACAACTATTGTATTTTCGAGTATTTGCAAGAAAGTGGCGTGATTCTTGTGTTTCGCCGCAAAGCAATGAATACAATGGCTCATGTGGCGGAGTCAACACTGGCAATTTCACTTTACCATTAATGCAGCATAATCCAGGCGTTTCTCCGGAAAACTTCAATGCACCACAATACTCGCAAACAACGTCCATTTGCCCAATGCAAACGCTAGGATGCAAGCTGTAATGATTGCTGCAATCATATCGAAACGCAGCTCGATTCAAATCAGCTAAATATCTTGTTCTGCGTCGCAAATTAAAATCTATTTGTTGACTTCTGTTGTTCGCTCGACGATTCTGCATTGCCAACCGAGCTGTTTGACGGGCTGCTTCACTTTGCTCTCGTGATCTAGGGTACTGCCTAGCACGAAGTCGAGCCATACTATTGCGGCGCTGTTCACGTGCAATTTCTTGTTCTTCTTCAGTCCTTTCATTTGCAGTATTTTGTATTCTTCTTGCATTACGGCTTTGTCGGGAAAGATTCGATCGTCTTGGTCGCGGCACTATTAATTAAACATCCGAATCAAATCGATTGCTGCAGAACGCGACTGCCTAACTCTCAATCGTGTTCGCTCAAACCTAGCTGCTGACATTTTGACATTTGACATTTTCTTGTGCATCTTTCGATTGTGATTCACGTAACTGCGCCATGCTTACACGCGCCTTTTCATTACCTTTATACATCTAAATAAATGTATAAATACATAATATCGTACATAAAAATATGATTCGTTACGCTCACAGCCTACTTACTTTTATTCATTACTATAAGTGGAGTATAGTTCGGTGGAGTATAATTCGCGCTGTCGAACGGGACAAAAAGTATCCTATGTCCGTCTTCTGGCTCTAAGCTACCTCCCTACCAATTTTCACTCAAATCTGTTCTTCCGTTCTTGATTTATAAGTGGTGTAACATATAACACGACTTTCTTTTATATATATAGATGATCCGTTATTCTAGATTATTATAACTAAAGGTAAAGATAAATTAGCTAAGCCATAATTTTGGATTAATTACATCTAGGGATAGTTCAGGGGATAATAAATGGGACAATGAGTTGTAATTTTTACAAATAACGCAAAAGGGATCGTGTTCAGCGAAATTAGACCTAGAAATTGGTAACCAAAGTGGTCGGAAGGATCTAGTTACTCTATTACGAACAGAGAATATTAATTTTTCAAGAAGTAATTGTGAGTCCACCTGTCAAAGATAAGCACATGAAGTAGCATAGCCCCAGCACAAGTACGGCGCTCTTTAAAAAGAGGTAGGCTTAATAGTTCTAACCGGCAATAATACGACAGAAGGCAAGTGACAGTATCCCAGCTTAAACTTTGTAATGCAAATAACAGAAACTTCTTTTGGACAGATGCAATCCTCCTTTGATGAAAAAAGTATTGCGGACTCCATACGCTCGAACAGTATTCCAAGATAGGACAAACCAACGATAGATATAGAGTTTTAGTTGTGAAAGGGTCATCAAATTCTTTAGACCAACGTTTGATAAAAGCTAGCACACCTCTGGCTTTATAAACTGTTGTGTTAAACTGTTGTGTATAAACATATCATTGCGTTCGTTGAACGACACCTTATTGTCAAAAAGGACTCTAAGATCGTCAATTAGGGAAACACGATCTAAGACGTTATTTGCAAGTGAGTGAAACGAGATCGCACACTGCGATTGAACGTCATAACCTTACACTTAGAGCAGTTAAGTAAAAGAAGATTGTTTCAACACCACAAGAACACTTCGTTAAGGTCTGAGAAAGAAAGATAACTTGACATCATCAGCATACATAAATGTAGTAGCATAGTTTACAACACTAGGTCAATCGTTAACAAAAAAGAACAAACAGAAGAGGTCCTAAAAGACTACCTTGTGGAACACTAGATTAAACGTTTATAATCTGTGATGTAATGTTTTTAAACAAAACAAAACACGCTGCGAGCGGTGCGATAGATAGGAGGTCAACCACTGTACAATTTTTGGAGAAAATACCATAAGATACAGCTTATGAAGGAGGAGATGATGGTTCACAGAATGGAACGCTTTGCTAAAATCAGTGTATACGACATCAATTTGCATGCGGCTCAGAAAATCTTTGTGAATGATCGAAGCGAATTCAAGAAGGTTAGTTGTGGTAGAGCGATGCTTGAAAAAAACCATGCTGTGACGTAGAAATAATGCTTTTACAAAAAGGTTGCAGTTGGAACGTAGCTAGTTTCTCAAGCAGTTTGGGAATCGCAGATAGCTTAGCAATACCTCGGTAGTTCTCGATAAGTGCTTTTGAGCCTTTCTTATGAAGCGGAATAATAAATGATTCATTCCAGCTCTTGGGAAGACATGCAAGATCCAAGTACCTTAGTAGATAGCTAGGAACATTTTTAGGACCAGCAGAGAATGTGATATCTATTATTGAGAGAGCTTTGAACGTATCCTAAATTCGAAATTTTGACAAATAAATGTTGATTGTTGTTCGAAAAAATGACGCAAAGAGATTAGCAATACCTACCTCAGAAGAATGTGAAATATTTTTTTATGATAGGAGGAGGAAAAAGATTTGATTCACGTTGCATATTGACAAAAGAATAGAAGGAGCTCGGATCATTACGAATGTTTACCTTACAATTCATAATATACCGCTTATAAAGTTGATTGTTGAGAATAATAAACTGGTTGCGAATACAGAAAGTTAGACTGATCCTGAATGAGAAACTTTTAGTAAGCACTAGATTTCCTGTTCTTAAGAAGAGAAAGGTGTTTATTAACGCATTATGAATTATTTCAATTTTGTTTGCAAAGGGCCAAAAAAAAAAAATTAAAGAAAATTTCTTTCTGAAGCATTTGAAACGAGGTTGATGGTAAGATGGTGAAAGTGTTCAGGAAGCGATAGCGACGAGGACCGAATGACTGTCACAGAGGATGACACATTGGAAAATATAAGGTCCAGACATCTCGACGCATTTCCGCAAAAGTATCGTAAGCCGCTTTTTTTCGAAATTGAGATTTTAATGCGAAATTGTTAGGCACCTAATGTCTCACTACCCTGTAAAATATTATAACTGAAAACACTATAGTTCCGATAAAAATTAAGTTTCAATAATATCGTATGTTACAGTGTTTTTCAATGTGCGCGAAATTATCATATGTCCATAAAAATGTTGTGCATAGAAATACTTCAAACGCACAAAAACAAAGAAATACAATAACAAATGTTTCTAATCGCTTAAACATCTTATGATTTTGCTTATTGTTTGTAAGAGATTAAATCAAAAAAAGCTTCTCCTTTAAAATTGGAATTTTCAACATACGATACTTTTGCGGAAATGCATCGATCTGTAGTAAATGTTATGAATTAGGTAAAGTTGGAGCAGAGCACGATCAGTTAAGCCATCGATAAAGGTGTTATGACAACTGGAAAGCAGGGAATTGTCTTCCTCAGACGGTATCCAGGAAATAAGGGGAAGGTTGAAATCTTCCATGATTAGGATTAAATCAGAGTCCTTGACCAACGGAAAAACAGACTTAATTGCCTCACGGCGGTGAAAATAGTCAATATCTTCAACCATGGGAGGAATGTAGGAATAGGTCAGGAAAATATGAGACGATCCAGTTGAAATTTTCACCGCAATGAATTATGAATTTTCCTTTCAATTCCGAACTCATTCGAGAAAGGAATAAGTTCAGCAGGGTACCCATTAGTGACAGCAATGAGGACACCATCTGCAAAAATTAGACGATCCAATCGAATCACAGTGAATTTGGAAGCCACGTTTCAGTAAGCGCGATACCATCAAAATAAAAAGAAGCACTTATTGTAAAATATTGGCTCAGCTTACCATAGGTTCGAACGTTTTGATAGCAACAGGAAAATACTTTGTTATTGTTTTTGTTGTTTTTGAAGCAGTTTCTGCAGGGCTTGATTTTTTCAGGGCTTTTGCTAGGAATTCATTAATGATACTGTGCTCAGTCCAAGCTACATGATCAAGTGCTTTTTCAAGGTAGGAATCCAGTAGGACTATTTTAAAAGAAGATATAGAACGCTTATGCTTAAAGTTAAACTTAACAAGAAAGGAAAGCTTTCGAGCGGAGCCGAAGTTTATATACCCTTGCAGTTAAAACCGGATATATATCGCAAACATCTGATATAGTTGGCCGATCCTTATGAGAATATCATAATAAAACAAAATTATTACAATAAAATATCTCAAAAAAATTCCCAAGCTTCTATCCAAAATCCTAAAGTTGGTATTTCTACCAAATAACATTTCCGATCGTTCAGTTATATGGCAGCTATTAGATATATCGATATGAAATTTGGTAGGTCGGATTAACTAACCAAAAATATATTCTGTACTAAGTTCCAGCTTTCTATCTTCAAAAATACGAAAGTTGGGTCATTTCCGATCGTTCAGTTATATGGCAGCTATAGGATATAGTCGGCCAATCCATATGAAATTTGGTAGGTCGTATTATTATATATATCAGTTATATGGCAGCTATAAGATATAGTCGGCCGATCCCGACCGTTCCGACTTATATACTGCAAAGGGAAAGGAAAGAAGGGTTTGTGCAAAGTTTCAAGTCGATAGCTTTAAAACTGAGAGACTAGTTTGCGTAGAAATAGACAGACGGACATACGGACATGCTCATATCAACTCAGGAGGTGATCCTGATCAAGAATATATATACTTTATAGGGTCGGAGATGTCTCCTTCACTGCGTTGCACACTTTTGGACAAAATTATAATACCCTCTGCAAGGGTATAAAATTAGCTATGGAATTTATGAATTAAATGGCCTGTGCTCAGGCCAAGCTACAGGATCAAGTGCTTTTTCAAGGTAGGAATCCGGTAGAACTATTTTAAAAGAAGATATAGAACGCTAAGCTACCTTAAGATGGTTCAACAGGTGACTCCTTACATCATTAACAGTAACATCCAGAGTAAGGCGAGAGACAAATATAACCCTACAGGGAGCAACCGCCCTCAGCGTAAGTCCAGAAGATCTAACTTCAGGCGCCACATCATTCAGAGGGCTTGGAGACATCAAAGCAAGAGCAGAGGGTAGGTTGTCCAACGATGGAGGCTCCAAGATGATAGGAGGCTCGAGGTTTGTACTCGGTACACTGATCGCTTTTTGCAAGGGATAAATATTAGAGTGCCCTAAAGGAAAGCTCATCAAGCAGCATGGGATGTAGGGGTACCTAATAATTTGGCAGTCAGCAGGTTGTTATTCGGAATTTTTCGTCTGGGAGATTCGCTTAACAACTTTAGACCAAGGAATTGGGTTTCAAGTGCAAGGAATTACTCATTAAGGGCCGAGAATTGCTTGCGAACACCAAGGAAACCATTTCTAGTCTGCTTCATAAAAGTTCGCATCTCTGACTCGATTTCGCTGCAAGCGATGCAACGTCAGGCCAATTTTCTTATTGATAAGATCACTTATCCGTCCATTGTGTCCACCTCCAGCACATTTAATGTGTGAGAAGTTGTTGCAGAGCCAACAAGACAGGTATGCGTCACCAGGTATTTTTTACTACGTATTTTTTGTAAGTCCATCTTTAGCTAACACAAACGAACTGGATGGTTTACCCACTCAAGAGCATGCCACGTATAATTGTCCGTGTGAAAAACATGGTGTTCTTAAATCTAAGCCACAAATAGACTTCGTTTGACCTTGGGATTTGTATATAGTCATTGCAAATGACAATTTAATCGGAAACTGAATACGTTTGAATTGAATTGGCGCACCTGTAAGCATAATTGGAATCCGTGGTATTAGTATATTTTCACCTTTCCATTTAAAATGCTGGCTTCGATCACGTTTTTCATTCATTTTTGAATGACTAATCGCGTACCGTGTAAAAAGTTACTTCATGAGAATCGGTATAGCCGTTTCGGAGGAGTATTGTAACAAAAACTGTGCCACGAAAATTTTATATATAAGATAAATGTTTATTTCTGCATGCAGACGAAGCCGGAAGATCAGCATATAGACCAGCTTAGATAGTGGATTGCAGTGCTAGCGTAATAAATAACGTTGATCTAAATAATATTGATTTGAAATTCGTAAATATAATGCTAATAATAAGCTTCAGAATATAATTTATTTTATAAATAATTTCAGAATATATTTATTATTTATAAAACAATATACAAACAATAAATATTAATGATTAAAAAAATAATTTTTTCATTTTTTTTTTTGTTTATTTATTTATTTAGAAGGTGTCTAACAAAACAATAAGTAAATTATATAAAGAATGTTAAGTTAACAGAAATAGTTTTTTGAATTTATCTATCGGGAAGATTGAGAATATGGTATCTTTTCAGTCTTCTTACTGTTAAGCTTTTGTCCACTAGATTTAGGGCTAAATTATTTTCGTTATTGTGGAGTCAGCACACTGTCATTGTCAGCACACTAATGGGACGATATGATGTCAATTCTGATTTTGTTTTGAGTGGCTTTAGGATCATAATGATCTCTGCGCATTTCCATTGATTTGGGAAGTGTTCTAGTCTGAGAATTGCGTTAAATATGAGAGTGAGAAATCGAATGCACTTTGGTGGTAAAGTTTTGAGGGTGATGCCGTCTATTTTGTCATGGCCTGGTGCTTTTTTGTTGTTCAAGCATTTGATTTCCGTAAAAACTTCTTCATACTTGATGCTTTTAATAGGGAAGCTCATTTGATAGGGTGATTCAAGAAAATTTTCTACTTCATTCTCTGTTATTGGATTATTGATATCGTTTAGCTGAAACACGGCATGCAGATGTTGTGCAAATGCTTCCGCTTGTTCGTTGTCAGACCTGCACCAAGTTCCATTGCTATTACGAATGTTTACGTTTCTTTTAGTTGGTCTCTTTAGGTATTTGGTCGCCCTCCATAGGTTGTATTCGTTGTTGCAGGAATTAGGGTCTAAGTTTCTCAGATACGCAGCTAGAGATTCATTGCTCAGTTGATTCAGCTCAGATGCAGCCTTGTTATATAATCTTTTGTCAGCAAAGTAGTGAGTTTCTTGCCAGCGTTTTCGCAGATTCCTTTAATTTTGTATTTTTTGTCGAAGTTCGGTTGAAAGGTACAATTGATTTGGTTGTTGAAGATTAGGAACATGATTCGTGTTTCTGTAGCTCGCTTTGTGAATTGATTTTGTGAAGACAACAGCGTTGTCTATCTCCTCTCCTGTTTTTAACGAAACGTCCAGGCTTATTGCTGAATCAAAATAGCTTTTAAATGCGTTAATGTCTGTATAAGGTGTAATGACTTTATAGGGCTTATCCAGCCAATGGGCTATTGTACTGTAAGTTGCTATTATTGGAGAATGGTCTGAGTTAAGGTCGAAGCTTTCCATTACCCTCATATGTGATTGTGGACTTCGAGAGAACATTTCGAAATCAATAAAATCTGGAATTTTCCGATTATCTGTTGGCCAGTATGTAGGCTTACCAGTTGACAATGTGGTAATATTATTGTTTCGTATGCATTTGATCCTTTCGGGCTTGTCAATCTGGATCCCCACAATGGATGTTTAGCATTGAAGTCGCCTCCCACAATGAACTTTGATCCCAGTCCTTCGAAAAAGTTTTTAAACGTCTAAATACGTCTCTAATCTTATGACGGATCGTGACCAACTCGTAGCGGTGGGCGACTTTAATATGCCAGAATTAAAGTGGTCCAACGTCGACAACTCACCATCTTTGTCACTTTCAACTTACCATGACTTCACCGCGGGCATGTTTGACATGTCCCTAGGTCAGATCAATCATGTTAGAAATTCGCTAGGTCGGCTTTTAGACTTATGTTTTGTATCTGATCCGGATGGTACTGCTCTCTCCAGAGCTTTTCCCCTTTCAACCCCAGAGGATCCATATCACCCCACGCTGAAGGTCTCAATCGAAACCACTCCTGGTATCGATCAGATGTCTCCGAGCGTGGTAAATAAGATTCGCTGTTTCCGTTAAGCTGATTTTCATAAACTTAATAGCCTTATAGAAACATTTGACTGGTCTGATATTCTGGCGTGCACTGATCTTAATGTCACTTTAGAAAAATTTTATTTTACTTTAAATAAATTTTTTGACTCATGTGTGCCTTGGAAATATCCGTCCGCTTCAGCAAATCCTCCTTGGTTTACAAGGTGCCTTACTAACTTAAAAAACAAAAAAAATAAGCTTTTACTTAAATATAAAAAAACCTGCAGTTGTGTGGATTTCGCAAGATACCTACTAGCTCGGTCGAATTTTACCGTGCATAACGCTGAATGTTATATGTAGGAATTATATTGACCGCTGCCGGATTCAATTTACTCAGGATCCAAAGCAGTTTTATAATTTTGTAAACACTAAGCGTAAACACGTATCTTTTTCACCCCTGCTTACGTTTGAAAATTCTTCTGCGACTTCTGATCAGGCCATTGCCGATCTATTCGCAGAATTTTTTCAAACAACTTATTCTCCTCCTAAACTGACTGATCAGCCTTACGCATATAACATTCAAGCAGCAAATCTTATTTTCTGTCCGTTTTTTTCTGAGAATAACTTATTATCTGGTCTTTTAAGGGTAAAACACATTTATTCGCCAGGCCCCGACGGAGTACCAGGCTATGTGCTAAAATACTGCGCCAGGGCTCTGTGCAAACCTCTTCTAAGACTTTTCAACTTATCTTTGGAAACCTCGATTTTTCCCCTTATGTGGAAGGAATCATTTATAATTCCCCTACATAAAAAAGGGAAAAAGTCCGAGGCTGCCAACTACAGAGGCATCTCTAAGTTGTCGGCAATTCCAAAGTTATTTAAAAAATTAATTACCCCTCATTTGCAACACCTTTGCTCTTCGATTATCACTCCTTGTCAGCATGGCTTTATTAAGCGTCGCTCCACCACCACAAACTTATTGGAGTTGACATCCTTTGTCATAGATGGCTTTTGTAAGGGATATCAAACCGATGTAATTTACACAGACTTCAGCAAAGCATTCGATTCAGTTAATCACTCACTCTTGTTGAGTAAACTGAATATGCTGGGTTTTCCTAAAGACCTCTTAACGTGGATCTCCAGCTACCTAGATGGAAGGACACAAAGAGTCTTATTTAAAAACGTACAGTCCCGTCTGGTCCGTGCTACATCCGGCGTCCCTCAAGGAAGTCATCTTGGCCCGTTATTATTTACGCTTTTTATAAACGACTTGCCCCCTGCTTTAACGAACTCTCTAGTTCTCATGTATGCAGATGATGTAAAGCTTTGTCTTCAGTACAAATCCATCTCTGCCCAATGCAGTCTTCAGTCTGACCTTGATAACTTTCAAAAATGGTGCTTAGCTAATGATCTAATACTTAATGGATCTAAATGCAAACATATGTCTTTTTATCGTTCTTGCCCTCTGCAAGCTACTTATTCTATTAATGGGATTGCCTTAGAAAAATTGACCCAGGTTAATGATCTCGGCATCCTATTAGACATCAAACTTAAATTTGCCGACCATATTTCCTTAATGGTTAATAAGGCTAAAGGAGTCCTTGGTTTTATCAAAAGGTGGTCAAAAGAATTTGACCCCTATATAACTAAAACACTATTCATTTTTTTGGTCCGTCCTATACTGGAGTACGGTTCATGTGTCTGGAGTCCCCAATATGGAGTACATCAGGACCGCATAGAATCCGTACAAAAGAATTTCCTAACTTTTTCACTTAGAGGTCTAAACTGGGATGCAAATCTTCACCTTCCATCTTATAAAAGAGTAGACTCTTACTCATAAACTTACCTAGCTTAACAAATCGTAGGACAATGCTCGGTGTAGTCTTTCTGCATAACCTTATTAACGGGGATGTAGATAGCCAGCATTTACTAACACGCTTAAAATTTAACATTCCTAACAGAAGGACTCGAAACTTTAGTCCTCTGTTCCTTAGCCGTTGTAGTTCGACATATGCACTGCATGACCCTTTTAGGGTATTATGTTCGAACTACAATGGTCTCTACGCCATAACATCTCTTTCCTGTCCCTCAAACTTAAAATATAGAGTTTTAAATTTCCTTACTAACTCCTCCTAGCTTAATAATAAAAAAAATAGCTTAATATATTCTAACAAATCGTTTATTGAGCGCCCCTCGGTCGTCTGGGCCTCTAAGCTTTATGATGAATACAGGAATGCTAGCTGATGCTCTTATTGATGCACAAGCCATTTCCAAATTCTGAAAGGTAAAAAAAAAAACAAAAAAAAAAAAGAAAAGTCCAGCTCTTTTATTGAGAATCTTGGTGGGAGATAAATCGCTGTTACTGATAAATCAGCATGCATACATTTTATCTCAATTGTCGCAGCCTGCATAGCATTTTCCCTAGTACTGTCCATGATTTTAAATTTAAGGCCGTGCTTGACAATAATTGCGGCACCTCTATGAGCTCTATCTGACGGATGGTCAGCTATTACTGCGTCGTATCCAATAACTCTAAAAACGGATTTGCTAGTGAAGTGTGTTTCTGAGATAAGCATGACGTCGATGGCATTTGTTTTTAAAAATAAAGTTATTTCATTTAAATGGTTGGAAAGCTCATGGGCATTCCATATTCCTATGTAAAGATTTACTTGCATAGCTTATTAACAAGTAACATTATCATGTTAAGTAAATTTTTTGTAAGCTGGAATTGATTCTCTAGAAGCTGTTCTATTCTCTCTAGAGACGTGTTCGTGATATTTCCTGCAACAACTAGAGTAAGACTGGAAGTCTTTGGGTTGATGTGCCAAATTGCTGAACGCAGCAAACGCAGATGTACCAAGATCATTTTTATTATTGTTATCTTTGATGTTTTTCAGGTGGTTGCTTCCGCTTACAAATTTTTTTGATATAAGTTCCTGATAGACTTTGCACCCTTTGTAGCTAGCAGCATGATCTTCTTTGCAGTTGGTACATGGTTCATCTTTATCTTTTTGGCAAATGTTGCTGGGATGGTTAGAAGAGCAGTTCACGCACCTGTGAGTTTTGGCACTCACAGCACTATTTATAAAAAAATAAAATGTTAAATTAAGTAACGACAAGAAAATGAAATAAAATAAAGTAAATTTAAAAAAATATGTTTCATATGTATATTTAGGTATGGATACACAAAGAGCCATAAGCGAAACATATGAAAGGGACCCATACTTCAGTAAAATAGTTTAGCAGTTTGTATATATGACCCCTGTTATTGTATACGAGCTAGAAAACCTTTATATAGACACATTTAACTGTTATGCCTCACCATTGTTTCACTGCACAGCAACCCAAAAAAGGAATAGTACTACCAACCATTCCGGGTGTGAAGTAAGATATGAATAGATGACCATAAAATTTTAGGTAGAGCAATACTCATTGTGGAGATCCGTATCGGCAGCGAAGAGCGACGGCGGAGATCTCTCTCCAAAGAAGTAAGAAGAAGAAAAGAATTAATGTTCACCATTCGATCGGAGGCGGTTGACGAGTAACGCCCGCTGTGACGGGACGAATAAAAGAAATTGAAATACCGAATTGAAACTATTATTTAAGTTGGGGATTTGGAGTCTTTACACTGGCGACGAGGAGAAAAACTGGAGTATAAATACTACCGGCCAAGTTAAAGGAAAAAAAAACTAAATAAAGAAGTAACGGGAGAAAAATGGCGCGTGCCTCGCCGGTACATATATATATGTAGGTGGCGCAAAAAGGAAAACGGTAAGAAAAGAAAAAGGTGGTCAGCACAAGCCGATTAAATTCCGGCGGCTGCACAGATATTCCATGTAAAATAGGGGGCGATGCAGTCACTATGATAATTGATTCGGGCTCGAAGTAAAATCTAATAAGTCAGTCGGATTGGCGACAATTGTGCGAGAAAAGGGCAGTAATGCTTAACTCGCGCCCGGAATCAGCCAACCAGTTTCGCGCATATGCTTCTGATCATCTGCTTAAAGTGCTACAAGTTTTTGAAGCCCCGATTTCGGTGCTAAGCGATCCTGAACTGATTGCTACTTTTTACGTCATTGAAAATAGTAGACAATCACTGTTGAGCAATCAAACTCAAGATTCTAAAACTGGGTTTAGGCCGAGCCTTTTCCCAAATGGCGTGATGTGTCGGTCAAGCTGTCCATTGATAAGTCAATAGTCCCGGTGAAGCAACCGATGAGGCGAGTGCCAACAGCGTTGGAAAGTAAAGTCACCGATAAATTGGAGGAAGCATTAAATTTGGACATCATCGAACCAGTATTGGGCCCGAGCGCTTGGATTTCGCCAGTCGTGATTGCGTTTAAGGACGACGGGGAAATCCGGGTATGCTTGGACATGAGACGCGCAAACAAGGCAATACAACGAGAAAACAACCCGTTGCCAACGTTTGAAACGTTTATGACTAAGCTGAAAGGTGCTAAGTATTTTTCGCGACTCGATTTAAAGAGCGCTTACCACCAGCTGGAGCTGACCGAGTCCAGCCGAGAAATTACTACATTCATAACGCACCGCGGGTTATTTCGATATAAGCGGCTGATGTTTGGCGTGAATTCAGCCCCAGAAATATTTCAACGGTTAATGGAGCAAATGTTGGCCCCTTGTCAGAATGCTTTGAATTACATTGATGACGTGATCATATTTGGCAAAAATATTGAGGAGCACGACAAATCACTCGCAAAGGTCAAGGAAATATTTCGAGCTAATAACGTAGCGCTAAATGAGAAGAAATGCGTATTTCGAGTACAGAAATTGAAGTTTCTAGGTCATATCCTCTCGGACAAGGGGATCGAAGTTGACCCCGAGAAAGTAAAGGTGATTACAACGTTTAGAGCGCCCAAAAATAAAGAAGAAGTACGCAGTTTCCTCGGTTTAGTCACATACATTGGGAAATTTGTATCTGATCTGGCGGATAATACAGAGCCTTTGAGGAAATTACTGAAAAGCCATGAAACTTTCTGTTGGAGCAAACCAAAGGAAGAAGCATTCCAAAATCTCAAAGCTAAGATTTCCACAGTTCCAATGCTGTCATATTTTAACCTGCAGGATAAAACGTGTTTGATCGCAGATGCCAGCCCAGTGGCCTTGGGAGCAGTGTTAGTGCAATTTGATAAATCGAATACTGCACGCATAATATCGTTTGCCAGTAAGAGTTTGTCGTCGGTGGAAAAAAGATATTCACAAACAGAAAAAGAAAGCCTGGCATTGGTGTGGGCGGTGGAAAAATTTTATTAGTATTTAGCGGGATTAAAGTTTGATCTGATAACTGACCACAAGCCACTTGAATCAATCTTTAAACCACTTCGCGACCCCCGGCCAGGATTGAAAGGTGGTTGCTGCGATTACAATCTTACCGATTCCGTGTGGTATATAAGGCAGGAAAGGAGAATATTGCCGACTCACTATCAAGACTTTGCGAAGTAACCGATGCAGACCCTTATGACTGGGCTGGTGAGGAACACATATTTCGCGTGGTGTCGACCTCAATTCCTAGATCGCTCTCCATATCGAAGGTCACAGAGATGAGCACTCAGGATGAGGAAATAATAAACGTGATGACATGCCTTGGTCAGGATTCATGGAACTCAAATATGTCTAGCTCGTACTATCCATTTCGTTTAGAACTCTCGATTGTGGGAAACATTCTATTGCGGGGCACAAGACTAGTAATTCCGCGGAAGTTACGTGGACCGGTACTTGAACTCGCTCATGAAGGGCATCCCGGGATAAGCGCTATGAAACGGAGGCTTCGTTCCAACGTTTGGTGGCCGTGTATGGACAAGGACACAGAACAGTATGTTAAGGAGTACCGCGATTGCCTGTTAGTATTAATGCCATTAAATCCGGCCCCCATGAAAAGACATCCGTTTCCGAATGGACCTTGGAGATGCGTAGCGACCGATCTTTTGGGCCCTTTACCAAATGGTGAGAATGTACTCGTATTAATAGACTATTACTCGCGGTATATGGAATTCAAACTTATTAAGTCGATATCATCGAAAACCATTATTGAGGAAATGGAAGAGATCTTTTCCAGATTGGGATTCCCGGAAACATTAACAACTGATAATGGGAGGCAATTTGTCAGCGTCGAATTTAAAAATTTTTGTGAAAGCAGCGGCATTCGGCTAATGCCAACTCCCCCATACTGGCCCCAGGCCAACGGCGAAGTAGAAAACTTGAACAGATCTCTGGGGAAACGCCTAAAGATAGCTCATGCCAATAACGACAACTACAAAAAAGAAAAGGGAAAGAGTTAGCCGACAACGCTAGGAAAGCGGGAGTGATCGATATAAAAGTAGGTGATAAGGTCCTCCTAAAAAACGTAATATTCCCGCATAAGCTGACGCCAACATTCCATACGACCACATATGAAGTAACTAACCGAGAGGGAAATGTTGTCCAAATTTCTGGTGGTGGTAAGTCGTATACTTGGAATGTAAGCCACTTGAAAAAGATCATCGGCGCAGACCCATCGAAATCGTCTAACTCGGTGAGCCCCGATGTTGAGATATCTCCCGCAGCTATTCCTTTACAGCCGGTTGCCCAAACTCTGACGCCACAGGAAACTCCGGCATCAAAGGACCTCCGCTGTGACGGGACGAATAAAAGAAATTGAAATACCGAATTGAAACTATTATTTAAGTTGGGGATTTGGAGTCTTTACACTCATGATGGTATCTAAGATATAATTCATATCCATAATATAAGGGAATGAATTATCAAAATATTAAAGCAGACTTTGACAAATCGCAATACCTAATATATTTAATACGTCAGTAATAATTGAAATTGGTGAAGTACCAGAATCAAAAGAAATTACACAGTGCGACAAAAAAAGAAAAGTTGGAGGAACTTTTGAAGAGACCTAGTAGGAATTGTTCATTAGGTCGAGTATAGTATAAAACCATGTTTCAAATTTTTCCTACACCCTCAAATCTTGATTTATTTCGAAAAAACGGTTTTTCGAAAGTGTTTTGCTCTTAAAAATTTCTGAACGCGTAATTTTAGTCCGATTTTCAATTTAATATGTGTTAATATGTGTTAAGAATGATACCATTTCTTGGAAGTTGTACCGAAAAAATGGCGTCAAAGTTTAAAAAACGTGACAAAAATTCAAAAAGGTCAGTTTCTTTTGTAAAATTTGTATCCTTTCTGTTTAAATAAATTGAAGATGTATTTTTTTTTTCAAAAGCTACAACATTTAACTATTGAAAAACATAAAAAAATTGAAAATCGACCTAAAATTACGCGTTCAGGAATTTTTAGTAGCAAAACACTTTCGAAAAACCGTTTTTTCGAAATAAATCAAGATTTGAGGGTGTAGGAAAAATTTCAAACATGGTTTTATACTATACTCGACCTAATGAACAATTCCTACTAGGTCTCTTCAAAAGTTCCAAATCACTGTCGCACTGTGTTATTAATATTGACCAAGAGAATTTTGAAGAGGAAGAAATAAATAAGATCACATCCCAACTATATTTATGTCGGATTAAAGAGTTAAAGCATAGTTAAAGAAAAATTGATTACAATGTCACACTTAAATACTGATTTTATCAACACTGCATCAAAGGTTATACCAGTATTTGATGGTAAAGCAGAAAACTTAACAAATTTTTTTCATTGCATTGGAATTTATAGAATCAATAAAAAGCGAACACGAAAAATAATCTATTTCAATAATAAAAACAAAGCTAAAAGATGTCGCCAGAAACCTAGTCGGAAATGAAAGAAATATATCAGAAGTCTTTTCCGGACTAAAAGGCAATGTCAAAGGCGAAACTGTAGAAGTATTATCAGCTAAACTGATGAATCTACAGCAACGCAATAAAACTGTTACCAATATACATCAGAGGTTGAGCAAAGGACAGAAGCTCTAGAAGTGCGTACATAACGCACGGCTTAGCCCTTGAGTTAGCCAGAAGTTATTTTACACAGTCTCCAATGATATAGTTAAGGCAACGACAAAGAACCGATCAATTGATAAGACAAAACTTAAGAACTGGTGTTTTTAGTAGACACGGGTCCATCCATATCAATAGTCAATGAATATTCTGATGTCTATCATGACATAAACGTTAACTTTATAATAGATATAAAAGATATAAAAAAAAGTCAGGAGGTTACCAAATCAAAAGGGTTACCCTCTATTGAGATACAGACAACTAAATATGTATATAATCCAACACGAGTTTCATATTGTGGATTTACATTTTGCTATTCCATGCGATGGCGTATTAGAAATCGACTTCATAGAGAAATACAACATACAATCAGACCCGATAACCGAATAACATACAGTTCTGGCAAAAACTCAATACTTCTGCCAGCAAAATCCCAAGTTATTAGAAAAATTCAATAAAATTCCCAAGAAGACAATGTATTGATTCCAGAAACTAAGAAATTAAACATAGTATTTACGGCATGTACCAATGCAACAAGTTTGTACAAAAGCTTTGTTGATCGCAAGCCGACTCTCTCTCGGTCACTTGACTCAACGGGCTTTCTTTCCAGTAAAGGCTTTACTCGTTGAAAATGACGTTATATATCGTAAACTTTTTTCGAGTTTAATTTGGTGGAATCCTGACAAAAGGTCAAGACACGAAAAATATTTGGCTCGCCCTAGTTGATCTAAAACAGTGGGGGGCAAATACTCATTTTACATAGCACACTTGTATAGGACAGGAAATTCTGGCCTGGAAAAGAAAGCCCGTTGAGTCAAGTGACCGAGAGAGAGTCGGCTTGCGATCAACAAAGCTTTTGTACAAACTTAAGCCAAATAAATCGTTTCACGCGATTACCTTTCGGTTTAAAAATTTGTTTTTACTCTTAATTTTGAGACTAACAATAAGTTGACGAATCTTAACATTAAAATTTAACTAACAGTATACTAAGACTGCATTATGGTTGCGTGTCCCTCATGTCGGTCGCTGGGTGGATAAGTCATTGCGGCGAAGGCGTGGTTGGTTGCTCAACCTTGTCAGACCTCTCGACAGGTGGTTAGGGTGCACCGATAGCTTGGTTAAGTACTTTACCTTCTGTTCTGCGATCACTTCTTTGACTGGTAGAATGTTTGCGTCGCGGTGTATTCCCCCATAAGTGGGAGGCTATCCATATAGGTTTTAATACCGAGTTGTACAGCAGGACTTTATATTCAAGGCTAAGAGGAGACCGAGCGTTGATAAGCCAATGAAGGCTGCTGGCTTTTAGCTTTAGGTGTGTTCTTTTGGCTTCAATGTGCCGGCGCCATGTAAGTCTTCTGTCGAAATGTACTCCTGGGTATGTTACTTCGTTTGCTTGTCGGAGTAGAGTGTTGTTTAATGTAATCGGCGGGCAGTTTTGCCTGTTCAGAGTGAACGTAACGTACTTGCATTTTAGTTCGTTCACTTTAATTCGCCAATCTGAAAGCCTTTTTTCAACATCGACCATATGAAGAGCTAGCTGCGCAGTTGCTTGAATCGGGCATTTTGAGCGGCTAATTTTTTTTATTTATTCATTATTAACAATTATCTGTTATTTCTATATTATTATAACTAAGAGTAAGGATAAGGATAAGAGTAAGGATAAATTAAGTTAAAAGATATTCCATAATTTTGGATTTAATTACATCTAGGGATAGTTCAGGGGACAATAAGTGGGACAATGAGTTATAGTTTTTACAAATAACGCGGAATGGATCGTGTTCCGCAAAATTAGACCTAGAAATCGGTAACCAAAGGGGTCGGAAGGATCTAGTTACTCTATTAGGCACAGAAAACATTAATTTTTCAAGAAGTACTTGTGAGTCAACCTGTCCAAGAATAAGCACATGAAGTAGCATAACCCCAGCACAAGTACGGCGTTTTTTAAAGGAGGTAGGTTTAGTAGTTTTAACCGGCAATTATACGACGGGAGGGAAGTGGCAGTATCCCAGTTTAAGCTTTTTAACGCAAATAGCAGAAACTGCTTTTGGACTGATTCAATCCTCCTTTGGTGAACAAAGTATTGCGGACTCAAAACGCTAGAACAGTATTCCAAGATAGGTCGAACCAACGATACGTATAGAGTTTTAGTTGTGAAAGGATCATCAAATTCTTTAGACCAACGTTTGATAAAAGCTAGCACACCTCTGGCTTTATTAACTGTTAGTGATATGTGGTCGTTGAAGGACAACTTATTGTCAAAAATTACTCCAAGATCGTTAATTAGGAAAACACGATCTAAGACGTTATTCCCAAGAGAGTACGAAACGATGTGAGGCACACTGCGATTGAACGTCATAAACTTACACTTAGAGCAGTTAAGCAAAAGGAGATTGTTTGAGCACCACAAGAAGACTTCGTTAAGGTCTAGTTGCAGGTGTCTATGAAGGAAATGGTCTGAGAAAGAAAGACATAACTTGACATCATCAGCATACATAAATGTAGTAGCATAGTTTACAACACTAGGTAAATCGTTGACAAAAAGAACAAACAGAAGAGGTCCTAAGTGACTACCTTGTGGGACACCAGATGAAACATTTATAATCTGTGATGAACTGTTTTTAAACAAAACACGCTGCGTGCGGTTAGATAGATAAGAGGTCAACCACTGTACTATATGTGGAGAAAACCCCAAAAGACACAGCTTATGAAGGAGGAGATGGTGGTTCACAGAGTCAAACGCTTTACTAAAGTCAGTGTACACCACATCAGTTTGCATGCGGCTCAGAAAACCTCTGTGGATAAACGAAGTGAATTCAAGAAGGTTAGTTGTGGTAGAGCGATGCTTGACAAAACCATGCTGTGAAGTGGAAATAATGCTTTTACAAAAATGTTGCAGTTGGAAAGTTACCAGTTTCTCAAGCAGTTTGGGAATCGCAGATAGCTTAGCAATCCCCCGGTAGTTCTCAATAAGTGTTTTAGAGCCTTTCTTATGAAGCGGAATAATAAAAGATTCATTCCATCTCTTGGGAAGACATGCCAGCTCCAAGGATAAGTTGAATAAGATAGTGAGAGGATAGCAAAGGATATCAGAACAGTACCTTAGAACACAGCTAGGAACATTGTCAGGACCAGCAGAGAAAGATATATCTATTGTTGAAAGAGCTTCGAACAGATCCTGAATTCGAAATTTTGAAAAGTAAATGTTGTTTATATGTGGTAATTTATAAGGATAAGAAGAGTTGTGGTTATACGAATCGGACGAATAGGTGGTTTGAAAAAATGACGCAAAGAGCAATTGGCAATACCTTGCTCAGAATAATGTGAAATATTTTTATATGATAGGGAAGGAGGAAAAAGATTTGATTTACGTTTCATATTGACAAAAGAGTAGAAGGAGCTTGGATCATTTCGAAAGTTTACCTTACAATTCCTGATATACTGCTTATAGAGTTGATCGTTGAGAATAATGAACTGGTGCGAACATAAAGAAAGTTTGACTGGTGGCACATCGACCCTGACTTAAGAAACTTTTTGTAAGCTCTGGATTTCCTGTTCTTAAGACGAGAAAGGTGTTTATTATACCAGGGTGGTTTAGTAGACAATGATACTGGGACTTCCGGAACAAATTTGTTCAAGGCATTATGAAAACGAATCAGTAGCTACCAGAGAACTGCAAAAATCACTATTTTCTTGATTTAATCATACGCGAACTTTTTCAATCAACTCAACTCACTGAACAAAACACAGTGAGGAGTAATAATCAACTCATTTTGCCGTACGCATCATTCCGATCATCTTGAGTCTTCGGTTCAAAATTTCTCACTCAATTCAACTCACTGAACCAAAAACAGCGATGAGTGAAAATCAACTCATTTTGCAACTCCGATCAAAAAAATGAGCATGTGTTGACGAGGATCATTTGGATCAATTTGAGTTTGGCTGGAAACGTTATTACAGAAAAGAGGAACCGTCTTTGCCCAAAATCTGTCGACATCATAATATTTTTAAACTCATATTATAAAGCATTTGACCATTGATTCTTTTTTTCGTTTCTTTAATATAATTTCTTAATTTAGGTTTAATATAAATTTAAAATCAAAATGTAACCAACGTACCAATGAATATGTTCCTTATTTGTTTTAAAATAAAATTAAATCAAATGAATAAAAAAATTTTCATTGTGTTGTATTTCACCTTCTTCTTCGCACATTTCATCTGTGCAAAAAATGTTTCGTTTGATGCGCGCATGAGTAAAATCATACGAGTTGATTTTTGTGAGTTGAGTGCTATTCTTGTTCAAAAAAATGATAGTTGAAGCGAATGAGTAGCGCCCGAAATCATTATGCTGAACACGAGCCGAACAATTTGGAGTGAAACAAAAAATCGCTCGCACCCGAAAGGATTTAAAATCTACAACGAAAATGTGAGCGCAAGCAAGTGTGATCGGCTGAACCGAACAGTGTGATTATTCGGCTGTTGAGCGCGTACGAATTTTTTTCATTCACCCGAAGCCGTTCTCTGGTAGCTACTTCAATTGTGTTTATAGTTGAAAGAAAATTCCAATCGATTTCAGCTAAATGATTCCGAAGGGCCATAAAATCAGTCTTTCTGAAGCATTTGAAACGAGGTTTAGCATTAAAGCAAGCATCATTGTGAGGCACATCAATTAATAAGAATAGCATAAGAATAGCTGTGTCATCGGCAAACGTGGATGTTGTTAGACATTTGCTTGTCGGGATGTCTGCTGTGTAGAGGATTTAAGAGAGGATTAATATAGGGAACTTGAGGAACTCCAGCTTCAAAAGTGTAATTATCAGATATAGCAGAGTTACCCCTCACGACAAATTTTCTGTCGTAAAGGTAAGACTCTAAAATCTTGTAGGTGCTGTAGGGGAGCATTGTCTTGATCTTGTACACTAGACCTTTTAGCCAGACTTTATCAAATGCTTGAGAGACATCTAAAAATATGGCAGTACAGTACTCTCGTTTTTCGAACGCGTTCCTAATTTCGGATGTTATCCGGTTGACCTGCTCAATTGTTCCATGGTTTTCACGAAACCCATATTGGTGTGACGGGATTCCTTCCTGGATTCTCAGGTATGTGTTTATCCGAGTCATTAGGCATTTTTCAATGAGTTTAGATAGGCAAGAGAGTAGTCTTATAGGTCTATACGACGTGGGGATAGTGGGGTTTTTCCTCGGCTTTGCTATCATTATTATAATTGACTTTTTCCATCTTACTGGAAAGTGGCCAAGTTTTGCGATGGCATTAAATAGCTGGGTGAGAGTGCAAACGGCGCAGTATGGGGGGAGCTCAATGATCATTTTGGGAGTTATGAGGTCGCAGCACGGGGGTTTTTTCGGATTCAGTTGTCTTTTGATGACGTTAACGATTTCGTGATTGGGTGAGCTCTCCAGTTGTTTTGTACTGTTAGTTGACAATTGCTCTATGTCGCGGCGGTGGATATACGATTCTTCTTGCTGTAGAGCTTGATCAAGTTAACGTGAGGCATGTTTAAAGCATTGCTTAGCAGATGACGATCTGTGAAATTGCCATTCTCGACGTAAGCGTCGCTTTTCGAGGACGAGCTGTTCGATTTGTAGATTTGTCTTCTTTTGAATGCATTGTGTGGGTATAGTTTGTGGTGTTGAAACTCGAGCTGCAGAGACGAGTACAGACTCCAGTGAATTAACAAAACTGTCTACGTTGGCTTCGTCGCTGAGGTGAGGACTCAGCTCAATGTGTGAGCTGATATACCTCCTGTACTTAACCCAATTGATTTTATATGAGGTCAGTTTTGAAGATTGATGCCATGTTCCTGGGTGTCGGAGTAGCGTAAAAAGGACAAGCGAGTGATCAGATGAAAGATCCGAAAGGCGTTCGGCGCTTATCAAATTTAAGGAATTTTTTTGGTAATCGAAAGTCTATTAAATCGGGAAGTTTCTTTGGGTCTGCCAGCCAATATGTTGGTGTGCCAGAAGAAACATAGTCTAGCTTGTTCTTAGCTTTGACAATTGCATTATATAGCTGCTTTCTTTTTGGGGTCACGAGACGAGATCCCCAGTGTGTGTGCTTGGCATTGAATTCTCGTGCTATGAAGTGGTCTCCGCGTGAGTTGAAAAACTGCATAAATTCATTTTCGGCTATGGTGAAGCGTGGGGGGTAGTATAGGGCGGCTAGAGTTAATTGCTTGCCAGTATTTAGGTGTATATTTATAGATGTGGCCTGTAGGTAGATTTTAGCAAATTTCGTATGATAATGGTGCTGAATACGGCTTCTAATTAAAATTCTAGTCCCGCCGTGTGCTTTACCATCTGGATGATTTGTTCCATAGAATGAATATCCTCGTAGTTGGAAATTGTATCTGTTTGTAAGATGTGTTTCTGAAAGCAGCATTAGGTCGATTTTATTGACTAGTAGGAATTGGGCTAGCTCGAGTTTATGCTGCGAAACGCCATTAGCATTCCACGTAGATATTCGTAGGGAAGTCATTATTTGGATTGTTGTGAAACCAGCATTTGTACTAATAGATTTTGGTATCGCATTAGATCTCGCATAGTTGTACGCATAAACGACATAAACTCCGTAAGGCTTTGTTGTAGACTGCATATCATAGCTTCAAAGTTACTTTTTGGCTGCTCCGGCGGTTGTTGCTGCTGAGCCGTGTTCGGTTCTTGGTGTGCTGATTGCGGCAGTGAGCTTTTTGAGGCTAGGGAAGCCAGTCCTGATTTTAAAGCGCTTGCGTATGTGACATTTTTGTCAGAGTTTATGGGTCCTAGTGAGGATCTGGCTGCAGTCGAGAAGAAGACTTCAGGGTTTGATCTGGAGGCTATGAACTGATTATTTTGGGTGCGGGCCTGTAAATCCCCTCTGGTGGATGCGACTTTTCAGCTCCTTATAAACTGGGCAACCTCTATAGTTAGCAGTGTGATTTCCACCGCAGTTGCCGCACTTTTTCGAGTTTTGGTCATCTTTGCTCGCTGGGCAGTGTGTGCATGAAGCTCACCACAAACTACACAGACTGGGCGCAGTTTACAGTAAGACCTTGTATGGCCATATTCTTGGCAGTTCCCACATAGTACCCGGCCATTGCGTTTGTGCGGCTCCTCAACTGTAATTCTGCGGTGCAGCAGGAACTGAAGATTGTATATAGGGCACTTCGTAATTCTTTAGGGGCTTAATTTGTGGTTCGAGCTCAACCTTAAAGAGTTGCTGCAGCTTTCTATCCTTGTTGAGGATATTAAAGACTGTCTTAGCGCTAAATCCTCTAAATCCTTGTTATCTCTGCAGGCGATACTTCGGACTCTATGCCCTTAATTACGACTTGCAGGCCCTTGCTGCTTTTTAGCTGATACGTGTAAAAGTTATTTTTTTGTCGGTGAGGTATTTCGATAATAAGATAATAATACCGCAATGTAAATTGGCGGGGGCTTAGGGTTCCTTTTTTCGACTTCTGTTGATTCGGCGTCATCCTCATAGTCTGCTGTCGTTACAGTTGCGGTTGTTGTTGTTACTGTTGACGTTGTCAAAGAAGTTTCGATGCTAGTTACTTTGCTCTTTGGCTGCAGAGACATCGATGGTAGCGAATGGGAGCAAGAACGCGCTCTTTCGCTCTCTACGATTAAGAATTCGGCCAAGTTTGGGGTAATTGACTGTGTTTGGGATGAGCTTGCATTACTTTCCGTTGCTTTGGAAGTGAAGTAAGCGTTGTTTCTTTGTACTGAGAGCTGTCTCTCGTCTTGCTCACGTTGACGTTGTGTGCGAACGTCGTTTAGACTCATTGCAATCGAGGTTGAGTTTGTTCGAGTTTTAAATGTTATGTTTTATATTAATTAATTAATTAATCAATATAAACATTAGCGATTTCATCGCTGAAACAAGTCACGTCTGCATGCGACGACGATTCGATTCGATTCCAATATAAAAATAGCGCCTAATTTATTTCAGAGGATGATGACTATTGAATTTTCTGGTTACTCCATAGTTATAGGTTGTTCGGAAAAACATATGCTTAAAAACTTAACAGATGTTTTTGAGAAATGCCGGAAATTTAATACAATCTAAAGTTGCATCCAGAAAAATGCTCAGTTTTACGCATGAGGTGACTTTTCTCGACCATAAATGCACAGATAAAGGAATACTTCCAGATAAAAAGAAATATGACGTCATTATGAATTACCCAGCGCCACACAAGCGCTGCGGACAGCGCTAGACGTTATGTAGCTTTTTGCAATTAAAATATACGATTCATTGAAAACTTTGCCGAATATTCCCGGCACATAACAAAATTATGCAAAAATAATGTTCCCTTTGAATGGACAGTTGAATGCCAAGAATAGTTGCAAACCAAACTAATAGAACCAACATTGTTACAATACACCATTTTTAATAATTTTACTGTTTTGAATTCTTTTTATACCTTTTCTTTTTTTTTTGGTCAAAAGTGTGCAACGCAGTGACGCAGTGCAACGCGGTCGGGCATCTCAGACCCTATAAAGTATATATATTCTTGATCATGATCACCTCCTGAGTTGATATAACCATGTCCGTCTATGCAAACTAGTCTCTCAGTTTTAAAGCTATCGTCTTGAAACTTTGCACACACCCTTCTTTCCTTTGCACGCAGTATATAAGTGGGAATATATCCTATAGCTGCCATATAACTGATTGATCGGAAAAGGTATAACTTTGGTGTTTTTAAAGTGAGAGAGGTTAAATTTTGCACGAGAGCTATTTTTAGCAAAATAATACGACATGCCAAATTTTATAAGGATCGGCCGACTATATCCTATAGCTGCCATATAACTGAACAATCGTAAATTACCCAATTTTTGTGTTTTTGATGATAGAAAGGTGGAACTTCGTACAGATTATATTTTTGGTCAGTTGATCCAACCTACCAAATTTCAAACGATCGGAAATGGTATTTGGTAAAAATGCCAACTTTGGTATTTTTGAAGATGGAAGCATGGTACTTTGTTTTAGATTTTTTATTGTAATAAATTGGTTATATTACGATATTCTCATAAGGATCGGCCAATTTGTTCCGATGTTTGCGATATATATCCGGTTTTAACTGCAAAGGTATATCCGGCTCCGCCCGAAGTTAGCTTTCCTCATTTGTTTTAATTTTTTTTTAGTTTTTAAATTCTGTATAATTACGGATGCAAGCAAACAAGCATGTGTAGCGGTTTTAACTCAAAACCATGATGGACTTCAACTTTCCATTGCTTATGCATCTAGATCAGTGGGAGGCAAAACGCACACATTCACTGAGCAAAAAAAAACTAGTTTGGATGTCATTTTTCGTTTATATAAAAGTTTGAATGGGCACTAAAATAGTGTATTTTATTTTAAAGAAAGCTTTAAAAGCTATTTTAAAGAAAAATGAAAAATTCTATATCTTTATTTTCTATGGAGAAAACTTTTTGCAACTCCATTTTTGAGAAAACTTTTCTCAGTGGAAACAGTTTTTTTTTAAGTTTGGGCTGTCAAATGAGTCAAAATGAGACCAAATGGGAAAGCTTTTTAAAAAATTGAGAGTGCTTACACTGCCAGTGTGCCGGCAGCGCTGTGACAGAATTTCCGACCCTATGCACGCGTGCTATGGAACATTAGATTTTGCCCCCCACTGATCAAGACTTCTCTCATTTCCTCTTAAGCGAACGGCCCTTCCTTTCCGTGCGCACTGCGTTGTTGAAAATTATTGCCGTAAACCGGTGTTTAATATTATTTAAAGACAAGAATAACATCACATACATACATACACAACCATACTTACAACCGCTTGCGTGATTCATAAACGTCGCTATTCATCACGTCGCTACTATGCTAGAATACTGGATTTGAAAAGTAAAACAGAACAAAAATGGAAAGTGAAAATTATGGCAGTTCCTGTGTTTTATAAATTTATTTAATATTGTACATACATACTTGTATGTAAAATAAATAAATCATTTCTTTTAAGCGAACGGTCGCGATTTTTTTTTGTGCACACTGCGATTATGATAAAAATAGCTGTAAACCGATGTTTACTTACTTGAGAATCGAATTTTGAGAAATTTCAGTTTAACTTAAACCGTATCGCTTCGCGGGTGCTGTGATATATTTGGAGGCGAATCAATAATTTATTAATTCTGCTCTGCTTCCTCCTCTTCTTTTTTTTTTCTTTCGTGTGAAATAGAGGTATTTTCCTCATTTCTGCCATTTCCTTTTGCACTCTCCAAAGCTCCTGCCTCGGCTCCTATTTGGCACAGTGGACACTGTGGGCCCACTGTGGTGCAAGGTATAGTGTTTTTTAACTTTTTATACATTTTTTTGTATATTCTTAATATGGAATTTAAACTAGTCTGTTCGATGAAGTCTTGTAACAAGACGATCCCTACTATCCATTGCTGGCTATGTGAAAACGTCGGACACGAAAAGTGTGCCGGGTTCACTGCCTCAGTTTCGAATGCCATTTCCCGTAGGTCTGGTTTATATTATAGTTGTGATAATGTCGTGCTGTCCAAGGCGAAGTGAGGTGGTTCTTGAGACGGAGGAAACTAGCCCAAGGGCTAGAACTGAGAACAATTTGCCGTCCGAATTCTTTAGTACAAATGAGCAATTGTCTGACATGTCCTAATTGGCAACCCTTCAGGCGATACCACAGGTCCAAGTAAATGAAACCCCAGTTAGAGTCACCCAATAGGGTATTCCACCGTCCGGTCCATTGGCACCGACTTATTATGCAGTTGTCGTACCTGCGACACCAACACCCTTACAGGTGATTCCTCCATCGAAACATATATTTGTTTCTCGTCTTGCCCCTGATTCTTCGGATATTTATATCTCGGCCTATGTATATTAAAGCCAAAACAACAGCCTATATAAAAGCGGAGGACATAGATACTTAAATATTTAAATATATAGGATATATAGGATTATATAAAGAAGATTCGGGTCCCCGCGCTGATGTTCAAGACGATTTGTTCCCCGAAGAACATTTTCATCCAAGAACATCAGCCTAGTACTGTAAAGAAAAAAGTTTTAAAATCAGTGGGAGTGAAACTTCCCAATATCAGAAATACGGAACAGCATTCCACATTTTCATCGTCCATTAATCTAAAAAATTAGTTACGTCACTAACACTTACCTAACACTAACACCTATCAGAATACTAGGGGGCTACGTTGCATCCCATATTATAGCTTTTACAGAAACTTGGTTATATATAAACTTATAACCGGCTTTACATTATTTGTAATTTACATTATTTTTTTTAGATTTATTACATTAGTAATTTACATTACTAAAAGAAGATTTGTTGCAAACTTATATATTTTTATGTTTGATCGCGTTGTTTAAAACTTGAAGAAATATTATTCACCCAGCAAAAACTTCACCGTTGACGAGGAGCTTATACGCTTATGCGTTGACACTCTTGCCCAACTAGTCTCCACCGTTAAACAAAAAATATGCACTCAATCAAGCCTGAACCTCCGGTAATTGGTCATATCGTCGAGCATGGTCCTCGCTTATATTTACCCTGATGGTACCCCGAGTGTCCACTAGAGGTCTGCAGGAATACATTGCCTCAGCCATAGAATACATCCGAATGGAATAGAATGAATGAGTGCAAGAGACACAACGAATTGAGTGAGAGGGAGTGGGAGAGTGAGAGAGCATTCTAACTCATGGGCATTCCCTTGCTTTGAAACAGAGTGAATTGGGGTGGGAAGGTAAAAAGAGTGCTTTTGGAATGAGGAATACAGCCGAATGTCTCGAATGGTTTTTAACACACTCTATGCATTCATTTATTTTCTTCTGTTGAGCAAAACGCTTCCCTAATACTTCTTTCATAATGAGGGAATTGACCGAAAGGTGAATTATAATGAAAGTGTTTTTTTACTTATGGTTTTTAACTGTTATTATTTATTTATAACTGTTATTATTTATCTTAGTGTTTTTTGTTTAGTTTTCCCAAATTAAACTATTTTACAAAATTTTTTTAGCGGCAAAATTTTGTTGGAAAAGTATTTATTAATAAATACTGAAAATATTTTCACATTTTTATAATTAAAATATGTAAAATAAAATATACAACATAATAATGAATATTTCTGAAAAAAACAATGACTTGCTTTCACTTTTCAATTATTTTATTATCAGCGTCTAAAAAACATGCAAATATGCATAGTTCAGTCTTCGATAAGCTCTTGTCGTGTGAGGTTGTCTTTAACGAGCTCGGAAATCGTTTACTATCTACCATACGCATAGAAATTCGCCGCGAACTTCTTATCAGCCATTAAATTTACCTCATTCATTATTAAGCGCCGCAAACTGTTGACTGGCGATGCCTTAGCATCTGCCGAAACCAAAATGACAAAACAAAGAAAAAAAAATATCCAAGGGAAAACCCCAATCCAAATCAACATACGAATTATTATCGCCCTCTTCAAACCATAGAAGACGATAACATTGATGCTATTGAAACTGATACAATAGATCAAGTGAATATCAAACCACCTCCCATTACCGTAATTAAACAAAACCCAAATCAAGTTCATGACATCATGTCCAAGCTAAAAATTGAAAAATATTACATAAAAAATATCTCTATTGGTTATAAAATATTCCTGGAAACAATGGATCACTTTGAGCTGGCCACAGCAAAGCTTAAGGAACTTAATTGGGAGTTCTATACATACGACACTAAAACAACTAAACCATATAAAGCTGTCCTGTCTGGAATGGATAGACTCCCAGCAAAAACCGCTATGTCCATGCTTATTGAACTAGGCTTGAAATGCACAAACGTTAAAATTGTTGAAAAAAAGACCAAATATAACTATGATCTCCTACTGTACATTGTTTATTTTATAAACAAAAGCATCACAGTAAAAGAACTACGAAACAATTACATATACATCAATCACATGAAAGTACGATGGGACTATAAAGTCAAAATTGACAACAAAATAACACAATGTTACAACTGTCAATTATTTGGTCACGGTTCAAATAATTGTTCAGTTAAAACTTCTTGTGCCCACTGTGCCGGACCTCACCCTACGGTTTCTTGTGAGAACCCAAGTAACAATAAATGTGCCAACTGTAAGGGCAATCATCCATCCACTGATAAGACCTGCCCATGCCGTTTGTCTTATCTCAATTTGATCTCCAAGCGTTCGGCGAAGCGCATAAGAAAAACCAATATTGAACCAGATAATCCAATACGGAGTAATTGCGATTCTCACTTAAATCCAGAACTTCGAAGTCAGCGCTCTTCAACAAATAATAATATAGGATTCTCTCAACACACCTTCGGCAGTTATAGAGATGCGCTCAAAGGCAAGGCAACTTTACCAAATGCAACTGAAACTGGCCTCTTTACGCCAGAAGAAGTAAACTCTTTATTAATAGACTTAATAAATAATCTCAGCACATGCTCCAATAAAGGAGAACAATTCCAAGTTATATCAAATTTAGCCATTAAATATGTGTATTCAAACAAGTAACTCTCCTGATACTTTAAATATTATGGCGTGGAACGCCCGCTCTATAAAGCATAAGCGTGTAGAATTTATTAAGTTTTTACAAGATAATAATATTCATGTAGCTACAATAAGTGAAACATGGCTTACTCAAACCGACAGATTTAACATACCAAACTATACTGTGTATAGACGAGACAGAAAAGAAAATAGAGGTGGCGGGGTTGCCATTGTCGTTAGCAATAAAATAGAACACGAGCAAATTACCAATTTAAAAACGCACCTAATTGAAAATATGGGAATTAAAATCAAAACAGCCCCTAACAATAACAATCTAAAACTTTATGCCATATACTTTCCTGGGTACACAGCAAAATGTCTGACTGCTTTATGTAATGTAGCTGGAGACCGAAATCACTTAAAGACACAATATAGATCAGACTTACTAAAAATTTCCAAATTGCAGGGGAATTTTATCGCCTGTGGTGATTATAACTCATGTCATAGAATATGGAACTGCGACAGAGCAAATTGCTGGGGTAACATTTTAAATGAAATATCAGATTTAGGCAAATTTAACGTGCTTTTTCCCTTCCATCCAACTTATATTCCTAGATGTCATAAGGCTAAGGCATCCACAATAGATCTTTGTATTACCAAAACTCCAAATCAAGTTTCAAATCCAACAGTCTTTCAGAACCTATCCTCTGATCATTTGCCTATAATCTTAAAATATTCAATAAATTTCTTACAAAATGAGAAACACCAACCGATAATTATTAAAGCAAACTGGACTAAGTTTAAGGAATCCATCAATGACAGATTGCTAGATATAGGAATAAGTAAATATAAATCTTGTTGTTCGATCTCAGACATTGACTTCCTAGTCAACTCGTTCACAAATATTGTCAACGATGGTTTTCGTGAAGCAGTTCCCCATAAAAGACAAACATTTACAAATTACAAGATACCTCATCATATACGCGAGTTATTTAAAATTAGAAACACAATTCAAAGACAATGGATTAGGTCAAGACAGCCGATACTTAAAGCTAGATGTGATCATCTTAACTATGTTATTCAACAAAAGTTATTTGCTCATAATAACACAGAGTGGAACAGTAAACTGCAAAAGATAGGAAAATGTAGTTAGCCCTTTTGGAAGATAACAAAAGCTTTAAAACAGAGAAAACAATTTATACCCTGTCTCTGCCTTGTCGACTCAAGCTATGAGACTGGAACTGAAAAAGCAAACGTACTCGCAGACATTTTTGAACAGAAACATAAATTAACCACTTCCTTCTCAAATCCAGAAACTGTTAAGGTAGTTCAATATTCTATTCAGTCAATTGCAAATTATGATATTAATACCTCTCAAGTATTAAAAACTACAAACTCTGAAATTGCCAGCATAATCAAAGCACTAGTAACACGTAAATCACCACTCACCTAACACGTAAACAATATTCGCTATTTAGGAATACATTTTGATAAAAAACTCACTTTTAGTACACATGTTGGGGTCACAATAGATAAAATAAACCAAACAATACGAATATTATACCCTATAATAAATAGAAAATCTAAATTATCAATTGAAAACAAGTTAATCATTTTTAAGGTAATATTCAGGCCAGCCTTGATGTATGGACACTCCATTTGGGGAAAAGGTGCACAAACACATATTAAAAAAATACAAACGTGCCAAAATAAACTTCTAAAACTATTACTTAATCTTCCATATTACACAAGCACTAAATACGTGCATGAAATGTCTGGAGTCAAAACGGTACAACAATATATTTCACAATAAACTCTCTTAGTCAGTAAAAGTAGTATAATTAGTAAATAAGTGTCAGATCAAGGTTTTTAATCCAATTTTTCCTTGAAATAATTATATGTTATAAATAACCAAACGAATAAAATATTATAATATATTTCAGTTGAAAAGCATATGCTATAACTCTGTAAAAAAAAAATTTTTAACATTAGCTTTAATGAAATTCATAAATTTTTAGGAAATAAAGCACACAGAATAAATAAAAAAAAAAAAAACAAGAAAGGAAAGCTTACTTCGGGCGGAGCGGAAGTTGATATACCCTTGCAGCTAAAACAGGATATATATCGCTAAAATCGGATATAGTTGACCGATTCTTATGGGAATAACATAATATAACCAATATTTACAAGACAAAATCTAAAAAAAAACTTCTATCTTGAAGAACCCCAAAGTTGGTATTTTTACCAAATACCATTTCCGATCGTTCAGTTATATGGCAGCTATAAGATATAGTCGGCCGATCCATATGAAACTTGATAAGTCGTATTATTTTTCCAAAAATAGAATTCATAGAAAATCCCAACTTTCTAGCTCGAAAAACACTGAAGTTATGCCATTTCCGATCAATCAGTTATATGGCAGATATAGGATATAGTCGGCTGATCCTTATAAAATTTGGCATGTTGTATTATTTTGCCAAAAATAGCAATCGTACCAAATCCGAATTCTCTAGCTTTAAAAATACCGAAGTTATAGCATTTCCGATCAATCAGTTATATGGCAGCTATAAGATATAGTCGGCCGATCCTTATGAAATTTGGTAGGTCGTATTATTTTGCCAATTTTCGTACAAAATCTGAACTCTGTAACTCTAAAAACACCAAAGTTATACCATTTCCGATCAATCAGTTATATGGCAGCTATAAGATATAGTCGGCCGATCCCGGCCGTTCCGACTTATATACTGCGTGCAAAGAAAAGAAGGGTGTGTGCAAAGTTTCAAGACGATAGCTTTAAAACTGAGAGACTAGTTTGCGTAGAAACAGACAGACGGACAGACAGACGGACAGACGGACAGACGGACATGCTTATATCAACTCAGGAGGTGATCCTGATCAAGAATATATATACTTTATAGGGTCGGAGATGTCTCCTTCACTGCGTTGCACACTTTTGACCAAAATTATAATACCCTCTGCAAGGGTATAAAAATAAAAAATAAATATGCATAGTTGTATCGTACATTCTAGAATGCATCCGAAACAATTCGAATGCGAACTGTAACTCTAACTCATTCAATTCGGTTTTCAACCCCCGAATGTTGTGCGAGTGAGACCTATACAGTCGCACTCACGCATTCATTAATTTTCGTCTCAGCATTCTATCTCACTCAATTCATTTTCAAGGTTGTGCATTTGAATGTCGTTTTTTAGCTACTTATGCAGACCTCTAGTATCCACTGTTTGACGCGCTCGGAGCATTTTCCTGAAGTGAGTATCTGCCCGTTTTTATATGAGATATCCCGTACAGTTTTAACATTTCCCCAAATTCTTTAGATACAAAATGTCTGCCATTGTCCGTGTAGATAATCTCCGGCACACCAAATTGAGTGAAAATGCTTCCTCAGGAATCCTGCAACCGCCACGTTGCTTTTTGAGTAGGGTTCAGCCAAACAATCTTTGTAAAGTTATCCCCCACTATAAACTTCAAGTTCCGCGCCTGGATCGGGAGTATTTTCCAGGATGTTCAGATACAATCTTACCTGCAATGTTAACACCATCTGAATATCGCAGCTCATACTCCCTCTCAAAGTTGGATCTACAGAGGCATCTCTAAATTGTCGGCTTGTTGTTGTGTAAACTGGATCTTCTGGGTTTTCCTACAGACCTTTTAACGTAAATCTCCAGCTACTTAGATGGAAGAACACAAAATCAAGGAAGTCATCTTGGCTCTTTACTGTTTACTCTTTTTATTAACGACTGCTTGTGTCACTTCATGTGTCTGGAGTCCCCAAATATGGAGTACATTAAGGCCGCATAGCAGACTCCTACTAATAAACTTACCAAGCGTAACAAATCGAAGGACAATACTGGGTGTAGTTTTTCTACATAACCTAATCAATGGGGTTATAGAAGCCAGCATGTACTAACACGTTTAAATTTTAACTTTTCTAATAGAAGGACTAGAAACTTAAGTCGTGTTCCTATTCTTTAGACATTATAGTTCGACATATGCACAGCACGACCCTTCTAGGGTCTTATGTTCGAACTACAATGGTCTCTACTCTATAAAATCTCTTTCCTGTTCTTCAAATTTAAAATATAGTAATTTAAATTTCTATACTAACTCCTCTCAGCTTAACAAATAATTAATAGCTTAATAAATACTAATAAAAAGTTTCTCGAGAGCCCCTTGGAAAAATACCCGGAAAATGCCGGAAAAATACCCGATTTTAATATAGTATCTGTATATCTAGTATAGTATATGGACACCCCAAGTTGACGGTTTATAGATATGTTTCTGGAATTTCAAATATTTCTGCTTTTTCGAATTTGTACCGAACATAAATAATCCTGATTCGAATGATGGAAATAAAGTAAACTTCTTGTGCAAATAGTTTCAATAGACCCAATAAAATCCTATAGAATATTACAAACCCGAAAAAAAAATAAAACAATAAAAAAAACCTGCACGGTACAGGTGATGCTTGGCTGTTTTCACTACCGCCACTCAAAGTACTCCAAAATAGGGAAAACGTGGAAGAGAAAATAGGCAGTCAAGCGCCTTCCTCCTCCCGAGATAGGTGTATGTAATGATAAGGAATTAATTCATGGTAGGTCCTGCGGGTGGGTTCCGAACAGTCTCCTCGTGTGGTAGCTTGTGTCAAGAAGAGCGATGGCCACGTGGTTCGGGTGGTTTTGCATATATCTGCTGCTGGTTCTCTTCGCTTTGTGGAGGAAGCCGTCGAAATAATGGAGTGCATAACAGACCTCTTAAATAAGATTCAATTTCGACTGAGAAAATGGTGTTCAAATGTTCCCGCTGTGCTGGAGGGGATACCTGATGGGAACGAGGATTCTTTTTTGGAATTCGATGATGGAAGGTACTTTACCAAAACCTTAAGATCGCTTAAAATCCTACCACAGATTATCTACTGTTTTCATTCGAGTCTCTTTAGCCCAGCGCGAGCCCGACTAGACGCTCAAATTTGTCTCCTTGTCAAGAGTATGGAACCACCCGGTCATAGTGCACACTTCGGGCTGTCTGTGTAGTCTGCGGGGACTACAAACCAAGAAGTCTGTAAACAAGGACAGTACCGTGAAGAAATGTGGAAACTGCGGAGGCAACGATACGGCAAACTATAGAGGATGTATGGCGTTCAAGGAGTTAAAGAGTCGCATGCGTCAAGCGACCACAAACATACCTCGCAATCAAATAAGTGCCAAAGCAGTCTCAGACTTATCATCAGACCACTCGCCTGTGCTTCTAACGACTACACTACGAGCGCCCTGGAAGAAGTACTCGTTGCGGCAGCTAAAATCTCTACTCCTCATGGGAAAGAAGTAGACCGAAAGAAACAGCGAACAGCTCGTGCGAGAAAAGAGGCGCAGGCGTCGTGATTGGCAAATCAGCATAACACCAGCTTCAAAACAACGCCTTAAGGAAGCAACCCGATCACTCGACTAGGCTCTTCACCAACAGGAAGAAAATGCACAGCTGAGGTACATCCAGAATCTTTCGCCAACAAGCACAAAGTACCCCCTGTGGAGGGCCCACCGAAATCTTAGCGCCCCAATTGAAACGACCACCCCGATAAGAAACTCTTCGGGATTCCGTGCTCGCAGCGACGAAGACCGAGCTGAAACATTCGCCACACATCTCCAAAGTTTCTTCCAGCCAAACCCAGCCTCAAATTCATTCCTCCTGCCAGTAATTCAGCCAGAGTCCTCCCCTCAGCCAGCTGCACCTTTATTCCGGCCGAACGAAATCGAAAAAGTCATAAGAGGGCTAAAATCAAAAAAGGCTCCCGGTGGCTCCCTATTGACGCCAAAGATGCTGAGCGAACTTCCAAAATGGGATCATTAATCTTGGCTATTTCCCAAAAAAAGTGGAATAAATCCATCATTATAATGATACCGAAGCCTGGAAAAGACCACGCAAATCAGTCATCATACAGACCAATAAGCCTTGTATCTTGTTTGTCTAAATTTTTAGAAATGCTTGTTGAATTGCATATAACCGCATCAGGAAGCTTGCAATATTATCCCGGCACATCAATTTGGCTTCCGAAGAAACCATATAACCATCGAACACGTGAACAGATTTACATCCGAAATACGCTCAGCCTTCGTACAGCGAGAATACTATAGCGCTATTTTCCTTGACGTATCTCAAGCTTTCGACCGAGTTTGGCTTATTGGACTCATGCACAAAATTAAAACGTATTTGCCAATATACACCCACAAGCTACTGGAATCACACCTCTACAAAAGGGTATTCTCAGTGAGATGCAACGCAGCTACTTCGGGCGACTACATCATCGAAGCTGGAGTTCCACAAGGATGTGCACTCGGCCCGTGTCTATATGTTTTTTTTCATACTGCGGATATTCCTACGAACGCACAACTAACAACGTCAACGTTCGCCGATGATACCGCTATCCTTAGTCGCTCCAGATGCCCAACGCAGGCAACAACCCAACGGGCTAATCATCTTATAACAATGAAAAGGTGGCTGTCCGACTGGCGCAATAAAATAAACGAAGAAAAGTGTAAACATATAACGTTTACTCTTAATAGACAAACATGCCCTCCGCTTTCACTAAACGGTATGCAGATCCCTCAAGCCAACGAAGTAACGTGCCTTGGCGTCCACCTTGATAGACGACTTACACATCGAATGCCAGAAGATGCACCTAAAACGCTTTCAGTTTTAGCTGGATCATAAACTTACGATCGCCACTGTGCCTGACTACAAATTAATACTGTATAATTTAGTCCTAAAGCCAATCCGAACGTATGGCTCCCAGCTGTGGGGAAACGCGAGCAGCAGCAACATAGACATCATACAGCGCGCACAATCTTGAGAACTATCACTGGGGCACCTTGGCAACGAAAACATCCACCGGGATCTGGGCATCCTCGCAGTGAAAGACGAAATCCAGAAGCAAAAAGAGTCATACAAAGAAAAACTGTCTTCGCACCAAAATTCTCTTGCTCGGGGATTGACTCGGGTTTCTAGCGTATCCCGCCTGAGACTCAACGACCTCCCAACCCAACAATCGATTTTTAGGGCCGTCTAACTCTGTATCAGTCAATATGACTGTTAAAAAATAAAATTATCTCCTGTATCGTGTTTCTATTACCCAATGGGATTCGTCAGTCCCATTAATTCGTCAGACCGGTAATAAAATTACCCGGTCTTAATAAAATGTACCTGAGCACCAGAATCTAAAAGAGCCCCACAAGGGATCAACACCAGAACGGCTTCCCAACGAACACTAAGCATTACAATATCCAAATTTCCTGAGTTAGCATCCTGATTAGGCGGGGAAGATACTTCGGGAATCAAAGACATGGATGCCACGTGGTTAGGCGGAGAATCTTGGGCAAGCAGAGAGACGCAAAATGGGGCGGCAGTGAGACGATGCTAGCAACGAGTGGAACGCTTGGCCAACACGTCCTCCGAAGACAACAATATCTTAGTGGCCAGGCGGTTGAACTTTCAGACCAATGGGTTGCCGATTTCCTCATAATTTTCTCGTCCAATGCATCATGAAAGCTAGCGAATTCGGCAGAGAAGGTTTTTTTTTCAATGCCGGTTGGGAGGGAGGGTGCGGAAGGAGCTGCGAATGAGGAGTGCGAATCATCATTCAGAACAGCAAGAAATGCACGAGCGCGCAACTCTTTTTTTTTTTCGAAACAAACTGTTTTCTCTTCTCTTTTCTTGCTAGTGCATCCCGATCGGGAGTTTCTCGACTGGTGTACCCGATCGGTTTCTTCAAAGATGCGCACTAACCACCCTTTTTTCTTTTTCCTTCCCTTTTTTCTTATTCTCTCTCTTGTTTGTTTGTGCCTCTATCAATTTTTTTCCTTCTTCTTCTTTTTTTACCCTTTATAAACTTTTTATGTATTTTTTTGGCTTATGCCCATTCTGCGGTCTCCTCCTCCTGGCCCTTCAACTAGCTGATATGCGCCCTCTTCTCTTTTGTGCGCCCTCGCCCTCTCGGCGGCATGCCGTAAAAGGCGGACGGTTATACCGTGGCGCTAATTTCGCCGCGAATGGTGCTTTGGATGGTGTCTTTCGCCTTGGACAAATGGTGTTCCTTTGCCCACACCGTCTCGCCGTCCTTTGGATTCCACCTGCGCCTCCTCAGCTTATAGTGCTGCGCCTGGTTCTGGGCTGCTCGCTCGATGTTGCTCCGCACCAACTTGAACAACTCTTGCACCTTAGACGCGTTCTCCGACGCCGTGGCTTGTCCGGCTCCTACCAGATAAACCGGCGCAGGAGTGCAGCAAGTGTGGCAGCATAGGTCATTGGGCAAGAGGGTGCAGGAACCCAAGGTTGCTCTGCAAGATGTTCGGCGCGACGGAAGTAAGGAGCACAGAATTCTGCCAGAGAGCGAGAAATGCGCAGCAGTCTGAGCCACATAGAGGAGAACAGGGATCGCACGGTGCTGCCTCTCAAAACTAATCGAAGGACTGTCAAGAGACAAGCACCATTTGCCAGCAATCGTCGAGGTCGGAGGCACAGAAGTAAAGGCCATGGTGGACACAGGAGCAACGGCAAGCTTTATGTCGGATAAACTAGCGGACACCCCGGACAGCGGACAGCATCGTGACAAGAAGGTAGGTGAAGTTATCCAATGGAAGCCACGTGCCGTATTCCACACAAGCACAAGCTTCGGTAACAAGACAAGGACCCAGAACTTGCTGGTGATGCCAGGCATGGAAGACAGTCAGGTGGTAGGATGGGATTCCCTCAGCGAGTTTGGCGCAACAGTGACATGCGAAGGCCACTGCTTTACGATACCCAAAAGGAAGAGATGGGGCGGCTGTCTGGAGGATAGGCTGTCCATAGAAGTTGGGCTAACGAGCCTGATCCCACTACGCTCACCTTCGCCGACACAAATGGTACCGTTCAAGTAGCCGCTGCGTATGTCAACCGGAACCATGAAGAAATATGACTTTTTCGCTGCGCAAGGAGCAGATGCGCATGGTGCCGCTTTGCAGGGCGCATCCAACATCGCCCAGATAGCCGCACGCTCAACCGGTGCCGTGAATAAACAAGACAAGCTACTGCCGATACCTTCTCTTGCTGAACGTGTCAGTGAAAATATTTTAGTACAAAATAATACTCTAATGCAGTGGTGGGCAAAACTAACACATGTTTAAAATTTGAGTGTGTGCGTAGCAGAGAAAAACAATGAGAGCAGAGAATTCACTGAGCGAAAAAAACGTATTTTTTTATTTCAATTTTCGTTAATTCAAAAGTTGGAATGGGCACTAAAATTGAGTATTTTATTGAAAAAAAGCTTTGCTAGCAACATTTCTTAAGCAAATGAAAAACTACGCTTCCCTAAATATATTCTCCATGAAGAAAACTTTTTCCAACCCAATTTCTGAAAAAATTTATCTCAGTGGAAAAATTTTGATTTTTAGTTTGGGCTGTCAAATGAATAAAAATGAGAGCAAATGAGAGAGCTTCTAAAAAAAATTGAGAATGCTCACACTGTCAGTGTGCCGGCAGCGCTGCGGCAGAATTTCCTACCCTATACTCGCGTGCTATGTAAAATGAGAGTTTGCCCACCACTGCTCTAATGCTACAAATGCTCAAGCAAAAGCGACAGGCGATCAAAGCTACATCGAACAGAAATACAATATACTAGCTCAACAAAGTGGAGGGGCTCTACTAATATCATCCTTTGGGCCTACGGAGACTTGTAGCTGTCAGCACGGCAAATACTGTCACCTGAGCTATCAACAAGAATATGCTCCGGGCCGCCGACTCCAAAAATGCCTTAAAGGAAAAGAACTAGAACTGGTGAAAGATAAGCTCTATAAAACCTCTATTACAAGAAACTAGACACTCTCCTCGATTACGGCCTGGCAGTACGAAATATTTGTGCTACCATGGAAGCATGCAAACTAAATGACCACCTAAACAACCTCTTGCTGTTGAGAGAGTTCATCAAAAAGATGACCAGCCATTACAAACTGACTTGGGCTATGCACCCTAAAGACCCTAGAGCTGCATCGATAAAGGCATTTAGCGACTGGCTCTATACAATCGCCGAAGCAGCATCCACTGTGACACCATCAATGACACCATCAATATACTCCAGGTCCAGCAACGTACACACCCATGTCCAGCATAGCATGGACGCTCACACAGCTTGGAATACAATCCACCAACGTATAACGCTTTGCGAAGAGAAGACCCATTGTCTGCAACAGTGCACTCCACCGAATGCGAGGTATTCCAAAAGCTACCATATAAAAAAAAAAACAGGAAATTGTGCGAGAATTCAGGCTTTGCTTTAAATCTTAAAGATCCATGGTCGCATTTGCTTCGCAATTAAACTGTGTGAGATCAGGGGATGCGAATCAAGACACCACAAAGGTCGTGCAAATTTCAACATCGTCTATTCACACCAAACTAATCCATCCGGATTAGTAGAATCTGTCATTCCAAGAACACTTTGCTCTAACGATGATGAAGAAGCTTTTAAAATCATAAAGGAAACTTGCGTAAAAATCGAAGGACGATACGAAATTGGCCTTCTTTGATGACGTAAAGACACCGTACTTCCTAAGAGCTATACAAACGCGCTTAAGCGACTCAATTGCCTTAAAGTTGAAAGAGAGCCAGATCTACGAGAGAAAATTTAGGACCAAATTGACAATCTACTAAATAAAAGATACGCCGTCGAGTTGTCGAAAAATAAGGAAGTTTACCACAATTATACCCGGTACCTTCCAATTTTCATAGCTCATAACCCGAACAAACAAAATAAGATTCGACTGGTTTGGGATGCCGCAGCAACATGTCTTGGTACTTCCTTAGCGAATTCATGCTTACTGGTCCGGATTTTTTACATCCACTGTCTGACGTTTTTATGGCATTAAGAGTTGGCAAGATAGCAGTCTGCGGAGATTTAGCAGAGATGCTCAACCAGATAACAATAAAAGTGACATCCATGCATAGTGCTTCCTGTGGATCGACGAGCGAACGCAAAGTTCAAACGTGTACGTAATGTAAGCAATGACGTTTATAATATCTTGCGCCTTTTGTATAGCTCATTACGTCCGGGATAAAAATGCGGAGGACTACAAGATCCAGTACCCGAGACCCTATGAAGCCATCACCCAAGCTCATTATGTCTACGATTATATAGACAGCCTGAACGACGAGGAGGGAGCCATCAAAGTGTCGAAGACGGTCAAAGAAATACATTCAATGGCTGCTTTCGAAATTGGACTTCCCACTCACCCGAAGTCCTAAACGCATTAAATGGAGAATCAGCCACAACACAGCCCACAAAGGATTCAGGAGACGGTGAAATGGTCTTGGGTATGTTTTGGGATCCAACAAGCGATACATTAAAATATGTTTTCAGATTCGCAAAACTAAAGAGATACGCCCCACTAAAAGAGAAGCTCTGCACGTTCTGATGTCAATTTATGATTCGCTAGGGTTTTTGTCCTGTTCACCATCAATGGCAGTCGGGGATCGGATAGGATGACAAATTACCGGAACATTCACAGATTTGTTGGACCAAATGGTTGAAAAGGAATGTTAGCGTCTACACTACAGCTAAAACTAAATATATTAGCTCAATAACAATATAAGGCCATAACGTGGCGCCACTACAAATCCTGGGCAGCAACAGTATTGGGTATTGATATAACGGGTATTGGCAGGTACCTCTGGAGGAAGAAACCAGTAAGTACCCCGCCTTTACTGTATTAGGAAAAGGGCTATACCATTGAAAGTGTCCACTTAGCCTCGGCAACTATCCAGAGGGCCCTTGACCAGCTCATTGGCCCGGATAGGGCTCCATACGCTTTCGCATATCAGAACGACATCATCATGATCGGACGCACCAGGGAGAAACACATGGAGAACCTAAAGGAGGTGTTCAAGAAGGCGGCGAACCTGAGAATAAATGCGGAAAAGCGTAATTTCTTCAGAAGGAGCTGGTATACCTGGGGTACCGAATAACGACCCAGGGGATCGGCATGGATCCAAGACAAGTCGCCTAGATTATGGAGCTACATCCCCCGACCAACGTAACGGGAGTACGTCAGTTTATCGGAATAACGTCATGCTATAGACGTTTTGACCCATACTTCGTAGGAGCTGCAGGAAGGGTAAGCATAACGTGGTCAGAGACGCACTTTCCCATCAGCCAGTAATCGAAAAACACAGCAATAGTAAATGTAAAGTGCGAGTGGAAAAGTTCAATGAGAGACAGGACAATAGCCAAAGTGGCCGAAAGATACTTTTGGCCAGGGATGCAGAGACATACGAAGGTATGTCAGGAGATGCGAGACGTGCATGCCTCCTTCGTTCAGTGGCGCAGATCAAGACAAGTACAAGAGAGACGCCTAAGCCCATGAATTCTACAAGAGCGAGAGCGAGAAGCTAAACTCACACAATAAATGCATTTCGCTATAAACAAGTACTTTGGGTACAGCTTATCCTCCCAAAAAGCTCCTGGTCAATAAAAACAACATTATCCGGAGCGCATCTGAGAGAGAGAGAGATAGAGCTATGCTATAGAAAGAGTAATGTAGAAAAAGAGTAATAACCGACAACAGATAACAAATTTATGTTAAGCTGTACCTTTAGCCATATATACATTTAATGACACATACAAACATATTATGGTTCTGGGGGCCTTTCACGTTGGGCAACTAAGTCCTAGCGTTTTAGTAAGTCTCTTATGTTTTAATGACCAGTTCAGCTTTAGTATTTATTTTGATTTCGGATCGAAGGGTATATCTTCTTCCAAAGATGTGTCTATGAAAGTTTATTTCGATTATTTTTAAAAGAACGAAAAAAAGACAAGCAGAGTCATCGGCAAAGCACGAGCGGACTTGGAGATCAATCTATTATCTAAAGCTGTTTCATGCGGAACTGAGGAGAATTAATAAGTGAGGAGTTTTTCATTGGCGTTGCTGCGGTAACTTACTAACACTTACGTATTCATTAGCTATTAATCAAGAAAATTAATTATTAATAATTATTAATAAATTAATTAATTACAATTAAATTAATTACAGAGTACAAGTTTAAAAATAAAATTAATTGAACCAGCTCGTCCGCACACCAACGCAGTATAAATAAACAGATATTCTTATGACTGACATCGTATAATCATTTCCCTTTTGATAGTAAAAATAAACTAGTTCTTTTAGAATCTTATGAGTTTTTTATGTGATGTATTTGGTGATAAGTGCTTTTCAAAAAGTTTTTCGTGTTGACTGGGTTTGTGTATATTAAATTATTATGAAATATACAGATTTTCTGGCAAAGGTATAATTTAATTTATCTTCCCTTTTTTTTTTAGATCTTAAAAAGCTTCATTAATACACAATTATAATACATAATTATTTTGAAAAACTTAAAAAAAAACGGAAGACCTAAAAATACTTTTTGATTCCTAATTTATTAAAAAATTTAAATTGATTCATTGATTACTTTTATCTTTTACTCGTTAAGTACAACAGCGTGTTGGGTTCGCCCAAATGAACGCCCATCTTCAACCCCTTAGTTAATACATATACATACATATGTCTATGTCGATACAAACATGTTTGGACAGACAAACCACCTGTTTCAAATTTTCAAAAACACCTTCCCCGCAGTAACAAATGACATCTTTCTGTAACACTAGTTCAGATTATATTTTTTGACCAATTGAACCCACATTCCAAATTTTATAAGGATGGGCCGTCGTTATCCCTGGTGAACGATATAACTGAACGATCGGAAATGGTATTGGGTATTTTGTAAAAATACCAACTTTGGTATTTTTAAAGATAGAAGCTTGGGGCTTTATTTCTTTATATTCTGTATTGTAAATAGGTAATTGGTTTTATTATGAAATTTCAATAAGGATCAGTATTCCTTTCTCGTTAAATGTAACTTTTTTCGAAATCCTCAAAATAAGACAATAAAAATTTGTTTTCAGTATCTCTTTTTTTATGATTAACAGACGATCTCCGGTATATACTTTTATAAAGTGAATTCAATAGAGTTTCACACTTTGTCATTAATCAATGTGTGCTTTGTCAACCCATAAATCTGTAAAACCTGATACACAAAGTTTGTGTCACAAACCCCGAAAACGAAAGACTAAATTTTTGAGATCCAAAATTAAGGCTCTTTAAATTAAGAGTTATCGTTTCAAAAAGTAAATGGGAAATATGAATTAAACAGTTAATTCACTTCAAAAAGTAAACATCTGAAGCCTGTCTGTAAGTCTCAAAATCAATAAAAGTGACCTCTAAAGATAGAAAAGATGGAGAGAGTGAAAAAAGAACACCGGGTATCATATAGTCAAGAATCTTGACTATACTTTCATTCTTTTTAGTTATAAAAGCTTTCAAAACGCTATTAAACAACAAAACTTATTAATAGATTTTTTATCATTCTTTTGGCTTATATCTGAAAGTTCACTAGCATTCAAATTAAATACTTTGTCATTAATTTATGGAATTGAAGGTCAAATTTTCCAGACACTTCAGTTATAAAATTATTCTCATTTTTCAAACTTTTTCGATGCTCACTAATAAATAAATACGCTATTCAGCTGGTACAATGCTTTGATCTAAATCTGGCTTAGTGTCATCAGGATCCAAACTTAAACATTCCGCAAAATAATGCTCCATTGAAGAATATACATGTTCAAGCACGCCTGATAAGTCATGGCTCTCATCTGCATAGGCCTGAAAGAAGTTAGTTGGTTGAAATTAAAAAAAAATACTTTTTAAATAAGTAAGCTATTATACCTGATAACGATACAATATATTGGCGTCAGTTAATGACTTAGCTAATTTAACTCCGTGAACATAGGGAGCGGAAGAATCTGCTAATCCGTGAATTAAGAAAAATGAGTTCGACTTTATAAGACGCGCCCGCTGAGTTGCATCTGCTTCCACATATCCTTTGTAATTTTCAGAAGGTAATCCCAATATACGCTCAGTAAATGCAGAATCTAGTAAAAAATTATTAAATTTTTATTATTTTAAAATTTTTTAGCCTTACTAAAATAAAGCCAATCTGCAATTGGAGAAATTGCAATGCCACATTTAAAAACATCCTGCTGTGTACCAAGAACCATTGATGTAACATAACCTCCATATCCCCAACCCCATATTCCTACTCGCGTTTCATCTAGAAAACCAATAGTATCGAGCAAATACCTTAAAATAGAAAAAATTCGATAATGAATTAAAAGTTGTCGTATTTAAGTTTATATCTCATTTCTTACCTTAATACAGATATTTGATCAACAACTTCTGCCCCGCCTAAATGGCGGTATAACGATTTCTTGCTATGTCCTTTGGCACCTCTTACATCTAAACGTACATATATAATATCGTTTCTTGATGACATGTAGGTTCCCCAGTCTATTTTAAACTTCTCTGAAACAGATTCTGAACCAGGGCGACCATTTCTAAAATAAATTTTTTGTAGCTTATGTAAATGAATATTCATCTTCAACATGTATGTACATACATATGTATAAATTTGATAACTTTAGAGTTGGTTAAGAATGGGGAAAGTTTTTCCAGAGATAGTTGAAAATTGTACATAAAGTCTAATGTGATAAGTGATAGGAGACAAACTGCATTTTGCAACAAGATGAATCTGACCCCCAGTGGCAGTATTGAAATCTATTATTTAATAACACAGGCCAACAATTTCGAATTTTATTTTCATCACGTATAAACTTTGCTGCTTCATAACCTTTCGGCTTCCCTGAACCAAAGTCCAAAACAAACATAGATTTCATCACAGTTTCCGCGGTACACCTAAGAGAAGAAATTGATCAAATTTTACTGTATATTTACTGCCTTAAGTAGGCCCAACTACACGGCCTACACACCATCATTTTTTAGTACATATCATTTTAGAAATGTATGTATACCAACTCAAATTAAACAAGAAAGGAAAGCTAACTTCGGGCGGAGCCGAAGTTGATATACCCTTGCAGTTAAAACCGGATATATATCGCAAACATCGGATTAAATTGGCCGATCCTTATTACAAAAATAGCATTCGTACCAAATCCGAATTCTCTAGCTTAAAAAACACCGAAGTTATAGCATTTCCGATCAATCAGTTATATGGCAGCTATAAGATATAGTCGGCCGATTCCGGCCGTTCCGACTTATATACTGCGTGCAAAGGAAAAAAGGGTGTGTGCAAAGTTTCAAGACGATAGCTTTAAAACTGAGAGACTAGTTCGCTTAGAAACAGACAGACAGACAGACGGACAGACGGACATGCTCATATCAACTCAGGAGGTGATCCTGATCAAGAATATATATACTTTATAGGGTCGGAGATGTCTCCTTCACTGCGTTGCACACTTTTGGACAAAATTATAATACCCTCTGCAAGGGTATAAAAATGGCATCTAACAGTTACATCTTGGATTACGCATCCACAGTTTAAATCTCCGATTTTAAACATTTATTTTTGTACTTTTAGGATTTTTTCCCAAACATTTTCCTATGGAGAATTATTTTTTTATTAAAACCAGTAGATTATACCATGGATTTAAGGAAACGCTGGAAAAAATTGTATTAAATTTATTATAGTTAGTTTAACAATATTTTCGTCGATTTAATTGGTTTTTTTTTAATCTCTCTTTTTCAAATAGCTACATTTAAATGGCTAGTAGCCTTTATTGGAGACCGAGGTCTTAGGTGCTATGACAAAAATTAATTCAGATAATTTTTGAAAAAAGTTAAAGACTTTTTAGTATGGCCGGTAGTATGTCCGTAGGGGGGATAAAGTTGTTGTTTTGCCCAAGAGCAAAAGTATGCAACAAAAAATTGTTGCTGAGAAGCCATACTTTAAAGCAGTGGTGGGCAAACTCTCATTTTACATAGCACGCGAGTATAGGGTAGGAAATTCTGCCACAGCGCTGCCGGCACACTGACAGTGTGAGCATTCTCAATTTTTTTTAGAAGCTCTCTCATTTTGACTCATTTGACAGCCCAAACTTAAAAATCAAAATGTTTCCACTGAGAAAAATTTTCTCACAAATTGGGTTGAAAAAAGTTTTCTCTATAGAAAATAAAGATAGGGAAGCGTAGTTTTTCATTTGTTTAAGAAATGTTGCTAGCAAAGCTTTTTTTAAAATAAAATACTCAATTTTAGTGCCCATTCCAACTTTTGAATTAACGAAAAATGAAATAAAAAAATAAGTTTTTTTCGCTCAGTGAATTCTCTGCTCTCATTGTTTTTCTCTGCTACGCACACACTCAAATTTTAAACATGTGTTAGTTTTGCCCACCACTGCTTTAAAGCAAAGATCGGCACCAATACATTGATGTGATTGTAATGCATTAGTATTATTTATAAACAATAGAAAGTAGGCTGCGAGCATGACGTTTCATACGTTTTATACTGTGTGTGAGCGGCAGAGCTCGGGAAAAGAAATTTCCTATGCCCCTGGAATGGGGTCCTGCCGACCACTGCTTTAAACATTCCCTTCAATACCAGAAATCACGAAGAAGAAAATTTCTTAACATTAAATAGAGACACGCTGAGAAAAAGGAGGAGGCATAGTAAAAAAAACGCACATACAGTCGGTTATAGAGAGAGAGAGCGAATTTTACTTTGTTTTCTTGTATCAATTATTAGAGATCTTTGTCACAAGACAAAAAGTGACTGGGACAGTCATACTTTTAATTTGGAGTCCAAAGTTTGGACGTAGAAAACAGATCACTTTTTTAAGACTTTAAGATTTATCTCAATAAATATTATTATATGTAAGTACGTAATAATAGTTATAACAAAAAATATAGTTTTAATGGGTATAATAATTTTTAGAATATACATATGTACATACATATTTGTTGTGTTTATAGACCTTATAAACAAAACAAAGATGTTGGAAGTAATTTTAAATGATTTGATCAAGATGTTTGTTAAATTAACTATTTTATTTCAATAAAAATACTATGTTATTATACCCTTGCAGAGGGTATGCTAATTTTGTCCAAAAGTGTGCACCGCAGTAAAAGAGACATCTTCGACCCTATAAAGTATATGTATTCTTGATCAGGAACACTTTCTTAGTTGATATGAGCATATCCGTCTGTCTGTCTGTCAGTTTCTAAGCGAACTAGTCTCTCAGTTTTGAAGCTATCGACTTGAAAACTTGAATTTTTGCACACACCCTTCTTTCGTTTGCACGCACTACATAGGTCGGAAGGGCCGGAATCGGCCGACTATATCCTATAGCTCCATATAACTGATTGACGGGAAATGCTATAACTTTGGTGTTTTTAGAGTTAGAGAGTTTTTTGCACGATTGCTGTTTTTGGGAAAATAATACAACATACCAAATTTCATAGAGATTGACCGACTATATCCTATAGCTTCCATATAACTTAGCAATCAAAAATGACTCAACTTTCGTGTTTTTGAAGATATAAAGTTGGAACTGCGTACAGGTTCTATTTTTGGTCAGTTGATCCGAGGTACCACATATTTTTTTTTTTTTTTTTTCTTTATTACTCCTCTCGGGAGCTTAAGGCCTCTACAAGGGCTCTCCACCTAACTTTATTTGCCGCTGTTTGCTTTATTGTGTCCCAGCTGATGTTCTTCTGGGATATTTCTAGGAGTGCTGTACGGCGCCAGGTCATCTTTGGGCGACCCACTCTTCTGCTTCCCTGTGGGTTCCATTCCAGCGCCATTCTCACGATGCTTTCTGGTTCCTTCCTCAGAGCGTGGCCAATCCATTTCCATTTCCATTTCTTTATTTGCTCCTGGATTGAGACCTCTCCTGTGCAGTGCCATAAGTCCTCATTGGATATTCTATCTGGCCAGAATACCCCAAGTATTATTCTTAGGCATTTATTGATGTAAGCCTGCAGCTTCATCAGTATTCTTTGAGTGGTCAGCCATGTCTCCGATCCGTATAGCAGTATGGATTTTACACACGAGTTGAATATGCGCAGCTTTGTTTTTCTATTTATCTGCTGGTTTCTCCATACTCGGTGTAGTCTTCCAAATGCAGACCTCGCTTTGCGCAGTCGGTTCTCCACATCACTTTCCACTCCACCATTTGATGTTATGATAGTACCGAGGTAGGTGAAGCTGTCGACGAAGTCGATGGTATTATCTCCAATTGTGATGTTGTTTGTGTTGGAGTTGTTGATCCGCATAGCTTTCGTTTTCGATGCGTTGATCTTTAAGCCTACTGCGCTGGCTCGGATCTCGAGGTCCCTAGCTTTGGCTTGAATGTCTTCGAATTTGTGAGCCAAGAGACATATGTCATCCGCGTAACCCAAGTCTTCTAGGTGTCGGGTGAAGTTCCAGGTGATTCCGCGTCTGTTCATGCATACTTCTCTCATAATTTCGTCGACTACCAAGTTGAACAGAAGTGGTGATAAAGGACATCCTTGCTTGACGCCTGTGTTCGTCTGGAAGGGTGCACTGATTTTCCCGTTGTGCAGTACCGCCAGCTCAGCATCATCATACATAGCTTTCACTATGTTTATGATTTTCACTGGCACCCCCTTTCTTGCAAGTGCCCTCCATATCGCTGCTCTGTCTACCGAATCGAATGCCTTCTGGAAATCTATGAACAGGAGGTACAGCGGCGAGCGCCATTCCACAGTTTGTTCGGTTATTGCGCGTAGTGTGTTTGCCTGGTCTACGCAGCTCCTGTGTGGTCTGAAACCTCCTTGTTCATCTCGTATTGTTGGCTCTATTTTTTCCTGAAGACGTTCATTTAGTAGAGTGGCTAGTACCTTGTAGCTTGTGTTCAACAGGGTAATGCCTCGCCAGTTGTTGCAGTCACTGAGGTCTCCTTTCTTCGGTAGCTTAATGATGATTCCTTTTTTCCAGGATGTTGGGATCCGCTCACTTTCCCATATATTATTGAAATGTGGATGCAGTGTTTCGGCCATTAGTTGCGTGTTAAACTGGAGAAGTTCGGCCGGTATGCCGTCATCTCCAGCCGCTTTGTTGTGTTTTAATTTCCTGATTGCATCCTTTATTTCTCTAATTGATGGTGCCGTGGGTGATATTCTGAGGTTATTGCTCGGTACAATACTCCTGCAGTTATCTTGCGTGCTGCTCGGTTGTTCTGTGCAGCTGATCTCCCTAAAGTGCTGTCGCCATCTCTGGAGTTGTGCCTCATCATCAGCAAGGAGTCTTCCGTCTGGGTCCCGCACTGGTTGGGTTCGCCTATGGCAGCTTCCGGTCAGTTGACTAATTATCTGGTACAGTGAGCGCATGTTGTTCGAGTTGGCTGCGCTTTCTGCATTTTCAGCGAGCCTGTCCAGTAATTTTCTCTTGTCGTTTCTAGCTGATATTTTCACCATCTTGCACAGCTCTTTGTGTTCGTCGCGAGCTCTGCAGTCATGGTCTGCTTTCGACTTTAGGCTGTTCCGTTTGCTGATAAGCTCCCAAGTGTGCGCTGATATCCAGTCCGTGCGCCTGCGTTGTCGGGTGCCAAGCATCTCCTCCGCGGTGCTCCTCAGTATACTGCATGTTTGTTCCCATGAGGGATTCAACGGTTGTGCTGTCATCTGTTCGCGCAGCGTTATTGCCATTCTGGTGGATAGGTTGGAGTCCCTCAGCCGTTGTACGTTAAGGGGAGGTGGTCTTCTTGTGGTCCTGTTGACAGTGTTGCTATTTCGTCTGAGCTTGATTAAAAGCTCTCCGCTTATCAGCTCGTGGTGATTGTTTCCAATCCGTTGTTGTTGGGGCCGATTTTCGCATTGAAGTCTCCCATAAGAATTTTTATGTCACCTCTTTCGATCCTGGTGAGTGAGGATGTGAGGGCGTTGTAGAAGTCGTCTTTGATGTCATCGCTGGCGTCTTCTGTTGGGGCATAGCACTGCACGATGGTGATGTGTCTAGCATTGCATCGGAATCTGGCAATGATGATTCTGTCGGATACTGGGCTCCAGGAAATTAGTGCCTGTTTGTATTGTTTTGACACATATATCCCGACTCCGCTCCTGCCTCCATCATTGGTCCCGCTGTGCATCACTAGATTGCCGCTTGATGTTGTTGTTGTCTCGCTACCTCTCCATCTCATCTCACTGATGCCTGCGATTGCGATCTGCATTTTCTCCATTTCTCCTTCAAACTGCGCCAGTCTGGTTGGTTCCATCAAAGTCCTCACGTTCCATTGTCCAATTCGTGTCCGTTTCGATATGCGAATGGTCGTCAACGGGTTGGGGGGGTGGTTTGTTTCTTTTCTTCTTGTATTGGTTTCGTTAATCAGTTTTCTTCAGTTGATCCGGTGATTAGCCGGGTGCAACCTATCCCAGAGGTGGGGCTGCCACCTGACGATATCTGGGAGTACCGTTTTTCGACCTCACATGTTTAGTAGCATCAGGGAAGAGACCACTAAGCATAATGAAGCCGAAAAACTTTGGAGGTCATGATTGCCATGAGTGGGGTTCGAACCCACGACCCACCGCTTAGCGAGTAGCTACACTACCCACTAGGCTATGGGCTGGGGCCTGGGGGGGCTGGGGCCCCCCCCAGGTACCACATATACGATCGGAAAATGAACGATCGGAAGTGGTATTTGCTATTTGGTAAAATCTGGTGTTTTAGAAGATAGAAGCTTAGGCCTTTTTTATATTTTTTATTGTAATAAGTTGGTTATATTATGATATTTTCGTAAGGATCTGCCAATTATATCCGATTTTTGCGATATATATCTGGATTTAACTGCAAGGGTATATCAACTTCGGCTCCGCCCGAAGTTTGGTTCTTAAAAAAAAATTTTCTGGCTTTTTACCGTTATTAGCTTATCAACCAAGCATTGTAACTGTACTCGAACGAATGACCAGACCATCAGGACAGTACAATTTTTTCGCAGACCGCAGAACATCATACGCCAAACGAAATATATTTGCATTCTGGAACGACTTTTAGAACTTACTATCTCCATAAATAGTGTTATCAATAATATTGCTGTATTTCTCTGCCCGAGTTCTGCCGCACTAGCACAGTATAAACGTATGATACATCATGCTCGTAGCCTACTTTCTGCTATTCGTTGTTAATACTTATGCAATAAAACAGTGGTCGGCACGACCCTATCCCGGAGGCATAAGAAATTTCCTGCCCGAGCTCTGCCACACTCACACAGTATAAATGTGTGAAACGTCATGCTCACAGCCAACTTTCTGCTATTCGTTACTAATACTAATGCGTTAAAATCATATTAATGTTTTGGGGTGCCGACCACTGCAATAAAATCATATCAATATATATATGATCCTAAAGCCACTCAAAACAGAAACAGAATTGATATCATACCGTCCCATTAGTGTGCTGACAATATTCTCGAAAGTATTTGAAAGAATACTATTGAAGAGAATGTTGTTAATTTTGGACGAACTTTCCATCATTCCCGAATATCAATTTGGATTCAGGAGAGGTCACGGGACCCCAGAGCAACGTCACAGGGTCATTAATCCGCATTCGAAAACAAAAAGTACTGCACTGCTGCATTTCTTGATGTACAACAAGCGTTTGATCGAGTCTGGCCCAATGGTTTTTTGTACAAGATAAAGAACTGGCTCCCTGCTCCATAATACTTATTAATAAAGTCATATCTGACTAATAGATGCTTTTACGTGCAGCAGAAAAACACCTCATCAGCACTAAATCGCATTAACTCATGCGTCCCACAAGGACCCGTACTGGGGCCAATTCTGTACACCCTATACACGGCTGAATTGCCAGGTACAAACGCATGCACTGTTGCAACATATGCTGATGATACAGCCGTTTTGGCCACAAGCATATCCAAAAATGAAGCATCCAAACTCCTGCAGCGTGAGCTAAGCCTAATTGAAGACTGGTTTCTTCGATGGAAAATTAGAATTAACTCCCTAAAATCAGTCCAAATCACTTTTTCATTAAGACCAGGCAGCTGCCCAAATGTTGCACTTAATGGCTCACCAATTTTACAAACTACATGCGTAAAGTATCTCGGGTTGCATCTCGACTGCAGATTAACATGGAAAAATCATATCAAAGCAAAATGTCAACAGCTCAGACTTAAAAAACTAAAAATGTCCTGGTTGTTAAGACGAAAATCAGAAACTACTCTGGAAAACAAAATCCGCCTCTACAAAGCCATACTAAAGCCCGTCTGGACCTACGTGATACAGCTCTGGGGAACTGCTAGCAACTCGAATATTGAAATTCTTCAGCGTTACCAATCCAAAACTTTGAGACAAATTGTCTATGTTTCGACAGGAAGAAAGACTCCAGACTCTTCATCAGGCAACTTAGCCAGCACGTCAGCCAAGTTAGGGAAAGACTACTTCCTCCTTCCTTAACAGCATTTCTGGCCTTCGGCGATGAACCCGAATTTTTGCTGCATTATGCCAATAGCTTTAACTCTAGAGTCACCTTCGAAAAGTAGATCATCCACATAAAAGTCGCGACGCAGAATTTCGTCCCCGTTTGGAAACAGTAATTGCTTATCTTCTGCCAACTTATGCATTGCCCGAACTGATAAAAATGGGGCCGGCTTCGTTTCATAGGTGACAGTATCCAGCTTATAAACCTGCAACTCATGCAACTCAACTGCAGATAGCTTTCCTCAGGAATGGCCACCCGTGATGGCCACCCGATGGCATCGGAACCTTAAAGGAATGTTAAAATAACTTTGGCAAAATAACTGGGCCAGACATCAACACATCATACAGTGAATATCCAGATGTAGTGACAGCAAATCCATCGAAAACAATCTTGAGTTTAGTTGTTAAACTGTCCTCCTTTTAAACGGAATCTCCCTCAATTTTTGAGAAAATCGAGTATTACCCAGACCATTACGAGTATCCAACGCTTAAGGTAGGGAGAGGAAAAAGAGGCAAGGCTTGAAAGCTCTGACTGAACCTTAGGTTCGGCTGCATGGTGGAGATTCCGTTGGCAAGGGTGGATTATCCAATTCCTCCAGCTTCCCGTGGATGGCCCTGAAGTCATCGTACATGGCGACTTACTGGCCATGATGCACGTGTAGCATGGCATCATCCACCTTGGACGCCTAGTCCTGTAGAATAACCCACTGTGCGCTCATGCTATATGTACGAAGCCTATGCGCGGGGGAATGCACTTGCGTTGAAGAATGGGGGCAAGTCGTTAATATAAAAAAAAACAGTAACGGGCCAAGATGACTTCCTTGAGAGACGCCAGATGTAGCACGGACCAAGCGGGAATGTACATTTTTTAAATAAGAATCTTTGTGGTCTTCCATCTAAGTAGCTCAAGATCCACGTTAGGAGGTCTGTAGGAATCCCAAAAGATTCAGTTTAGTCAACAAGAGTGAATCAGTGACTGAATAGAATTCTTTACTGTACTGTGTAAATAACATCAGTTTAAAATTCCTTTCGAAAGCCATCCATGACAAAGGATGTCAACTCCAGTAAGTTAATGGTGGTGGAGAGGCGCCTGAGATGAAATGATGAGTTGGAGCGGATCCCGCCGAGTCAATACCACCGGGAAACCCGAGTCAATCCCCGAGCGAGGAAATTTGGTTGCGAAAACAGTTTTCTTTGTACGACTCTTTTTGCTTCTGAATTTCGTCTTTCACTACCCAGATCCGGTTAGATCCCAAATCCAGATTACTAGTCTATCAAGGTGCATGCCAAGGTACTTACTTCGTTAGCTTGAGGGATCTGCATACCGTTTAGTGAAAGTGGAGGGCATGTTTTTCTATTAAGAGTAAACGTTACACGTTAACACTTTAGTTCATTTATTTTAATGTGCCAGTCGGACATCCACCTTTCCACTACTATTAGATGATTAGCCAGTTGGGCTGTTGCAACAATATAGGCAAACAATATAGAAGGCTTATTGGTCTGTATGATGACGGAATCGTGTGGTCTTTTCCAGGCTTCGGTATCATTATAATGATGGATTTATTCCACTTTTTTGGGAAATAGCCAAGATTAATGACCCCCATAATGACGACCCCCCATTTTAGAAGTTTGATCAGCATCTTTGGCGTCAATAGGTCACCACCGGGAGCCTCTTTTGGTTTTAGCCCTCTTATGACTTTGGGACTTCCAGGGGAAACATAGTCCAGTTTATTTTTCACATGTATAATTGCATTGTACAATTGCCTTCCTTTGTAGTCTCCTGCGGCGATAAAGCGATCCCCAAGTAAATTGTACAAGACCATAAATTGTCCATCCGAAATTGAGAAACGAGGTCAGTAAACGGCAGCGATTGAAAGGATTCCGTTGCTTGACTGAATTTGTATCGATGTGGCCTGCAAGAAGTTTGTTGCAACCTTTTTTGAAAAAAGTGATTAGAACTCCAGTTTCGCCGTGCGCTTTCCCATCTGGATGATTTGTGCGGTAGATTGTATAGCCTCTTATTTGAAACCACCAGTAGCATAACGTCAATATGGTTTTCGGTCAAGAATTGTGACAATTCTAGTTTATGCCGTGAGACACCATTGGCGTTCCACATTAATATTCGTAGAGCCTGCATAGATTATTTAGACTGTTGTGCTACGAGCAGCAGTATTACCATGTTCTGGTTTTGAACAAGTGTTTGCATGGTCGTCTTCATGAATGACATAAGGTCCATAATACTTTGTTAGAGGGTAAGCATCATAGTTTCCGTTTTGCTGTGTGGCTGTTCTGGGGCCTGTTAAACGCTTTGAGAGTTAGTGTGAATTGGAATTTCCCTTCCAGGTGAAGAGCATCGGCATAGAAGAAGCCGTTGGTGGTTTTAAGTGGTAGATTGTGTGGACTTCGTTCTTCTTCAGCGACCGGCTTTCTGGCTCCAGATCGACTTTAAAAAAGGGTGGTGGCTTTTTGTCTTTATTTAGAATGTTAATAACATTCTTTGTGGCGAAGCCCTTTTCTTTAAGGGCGGTTTTTTATTTCCGAAGCGGTAACATTGGGTTCCATTCCCTTTACTAAGTACCACTTGTAGGCCCCTGCTGCTTTTCAGCTGGTATGGACGTCCAAAGGAATGTGCCCTTCAGTCTTTGTTTGTACCTTTGTGTCATGGATGATCCCCTTGAAGCGGGGCAACATGAAAGTTGTCACCGTTCCCGACCAACGCCGCAATTCGACGGCAATTCCGGATCGACGGCAGTCGAGCTTTTTTCAACAACTAAAACAACTAGTTTGTGTTTTATCTCATTACAACTGTTATACAGTTTGTATAGTTTGTAAGTTTGTATATAGCTTTTAATAGATTGTGGTTCAACGTATTTTCACTTATATTGGGTAATATAGTATTTTGTTTGGATAACTTCGATTATTTTGCAGTTTTCCCGGATCTCGAGCAAAGCACGTCTGATCAGTTCAATTGATTGTTGCAATCGCTGCAAATGAGTAATTCATTTTTTAAATATCTTTGAAATTCCCGACAATTAAGATATGCCCTTGTAGTTGGCAGCATCGGACTTTTTCCCTTTCTTATGTTAGTGAGTTATAAAAGATTCCTTCCACTCAAGGGGAAAATCGAGATTTCCAAAGATAAGTTGGAAAGTCTATGTAGCGGTTTGCACAGAGCCCTGGCCACAGTATTTTAGCACAATAAACGGGTGACCCTTAGAGAATCTCATAATAAGCTATTCTCGGAGAAAGTCAGACAGAAAATACGATTTGATTATTGAAATGATTGTTGCATAATGCTGAGCTGCCATTTTGGGCGGAGAGTAAGTTGTTTAAAAAAATGTTGCGAATAGATCGGCAATGGCCTGATCAGAGATCGAAGATAAATTTTTAAACGTATGCAAATACAACTGCAACGAACAGAAACGCGCAGATTCAGAGTTAAGAAAAAAAGAATTTATTAACATCGGCAAAAAGTTAATAGAGCAATTACATCAGGCCAATTTCTTCGCTAGCATTCCAGTACAACCCTTATGTTTAATATTTTGCTCATTCCAAAGTGATTATTGGTACTTTGAAAAAAGAATGCCCGTATTATTATGCATACAAATTTAAAAATGAGCCAGTTGGGATGTGTTGTTCATCAGGAAATTAAAACACCGCCATAACCATTGCGCGGTTTACTTCTCGGTACAGATCCAGATTCTACCCTGTTCCATATCATCACAAATATGAATCGTGAACTACAGTACGATACTGTAGAAATGACAGACATTGTTAGTCGCAATGTTCCACTACTTAATGACGAAATTTTTTATGCACCAGGTGGAATTGGCAAAACATTCCTTATTTCGCTACTTCTTGCCGAGTTACGATTAAAAAATAGCATCGCATTGGCCATTGCATCTTCTGGCATTGCAGCAACTTTATTAGATGGAGGCAAAACAGCTCTTTCAGCACTGAAGCTGCATTGAACATTCAAAATAATCCAGATGCAGTGTGCAACATAAAAAATCAATCGTCTATGGGCATAGTGCTGAAACAATTAAAAATAATTATTTGGGATGAATGCACTATGGCACGTAAACTTTCGCTTGAGGCATTGGATTGGACATTTAGGCATTGGCGGCTCTTTCTTTTCAGACAAATTCTTCCCGTTATTCCACGTTTAAGAAACGCTAATTAAATTAATGCTTGCTTAAAATCATCGCGACTGTGGAGTAATGGTGAAAAAGTACAACTGACGAAGAATATTCGTATTTGCCCATAGTCTGCGACCTTGCGTTGGTTAAGCACCAGTCCGCGCCATTCAACCATCAACGTTTGCCGCCTTCTTGTTGGCTTCAGCCAGGTGCTCCTTGAAGCACAGCCTCATGTAGTTCAACACACCCAGGTAGTTTATTGCCCTCCACGATTACATTTTATGCCAGCCGACATGTATTGTGGCCGTCTCCACACGCTTCCTGCTGGAACTTAGCAAGGCCTTTGGTGCTCAAGGTTCCAGCCTGCTAGGTCTCCGCGTACTGGAGGGTCTTGGCGAACACCAATGTTATTTGTAAAGTATTCGGCAATCCAACAACATATTTGTATTAGAACAATTGAGGAAAATAAGGAAAAGACGCAATATTTTTATTGTAATTACCCTTTGCCTATTCTGGGACTCACATACGTATATGACTTGCATTTCCCATATGAAAGAGCATTTCCAACAACAATGGAGCAACGAGAGCAATGGGAGGGGCACCCCTGATTTATAATAATAAATTATTATGCACTGATCTTAACGTCACTTTAGAAAAATTTTAATGTACTTTTAATCAGTGGTGGGCAAACTCTCATTTTACATAGCACGCGAGTATAGGGTAGGAAATTCTGACGCAGCGCTGCCGGCGGCACACTGACAGTGTGAGCATTCTCAATTTTTTTTAGAAGCTCTCTCATTTGCTCTCATTTTGACTCATTTGACAGCCCAAACTTAAAACTGAGTTTCTCAGTTTCCACTGAGAAAAATTTTCTCACGAATTGGGGTGAAAAAAGTTTTCTCCATAGAAAATAAAGAAAGGGAAGCGTAGTTTTTAATTTTTTAAAGAAATGTTGCTAGAAAAGATGTCTTTAAAATAAAATACACTATTTTAGTTCCCATTCAAATTTTTGAATAGAAAAAAAAAAATTAGTTTTTTTCGCTTAAGGGGCCCATCCACAGGCGAGCATGTTCGTCGAACATGCTACTTGAATGTTCGCCTACTTGAATTTCATTTTCCCACTAACTAGAGCAAACATTCGTGCGAACATCATTTTTCGATAAATTTTCAAACTATCAACATGTCATTATTACGCAATTGCTTGTTTTTATATGCATCGCTTTTGGCGTGCAATAGCGCAGGCTCATTTTTTAGGCTATCAATAAAATCTAGCAGGAATGTGTTGTTCATTTTGCTCTACCAAAACGTTTTTCCAACTAACGTTCGTGCCAACATTGCCATCTATTTACGAGCATGTTGTTGCCAACGTTGTCAAAATAGAACGATTTCTATCTCATTCGAACATTTTGACGAACACAAAATTTGACAACGAACACTACCATCCACAGGAAAAATTTCGTCGAGCACAACATGTTCGACGAACATGCTCGCCTGTGGATGGGCCCCTTTAGTGAATTCTCTGCTCTCATTGGTTTTCTCTGCTACGCACACACTCCAATTTTAAACATGTGTTAGTTTTGCCCACCACTGCTTTAAATACATTTTTTGACTCATGTGTGCCATGGAAATATCCGTCCGCTCCAAAAAATCCTCCTTGGTTTACAAGGTGCCTCACCAACCTAAAAAATTATAAAAATAATTTTGTAAACACTAAGCGTAAACACGTATCTTTTTCACCCCTGCTTACGAACATGCTCGCCTGTGGATGGGCCCCTTTAGTGAATTCTCTGCTCTCATTGGTTTTCTCTGCTACGCACACACTCCAATTTTAAACATGTGTTAGTTTTGCCCACCACTGCTTTAAATACATTTTTTGACTCATGTGTGCCATGGAAATATCCGTCCGCTCCAAAAAATCCTCCTTGGTTTACAAGGTGCCTCACCAACCTAAAAAATTATAAAAATAATTTTGTAAACACTAAGCGTAAACACGTATCTTTTTCACCCCTGCTTACGTTTGAAAATTCCTCTGCGACTTCTGATCAGGCCATTGCCGATCTATTCGCAGAATTTTTTCAAACAACTTATTCTCCGCCTAGATTGACAGATCAGCCTTATGATTATAACATTCAAGCAGCAAATCTTATTTTCTGTCCGTTTTTTTCTGAGAAAAACTTATTATATGGTCTTTTAAGGGTCAAACCCATTTATTCGCCAGGCCCCGACGGAGTCCAGGCTGTGTGATAAAATAATGTGCCAGGGCTCTGTGCAAACCTTTTCTAAGACTTTTCAACTTATCTTTGGAAACCTTGATTTTTCCCCTTAAATGGAAGGAATCATTCATAATTCCCCTACATAAAAAAGGGAAAGAGTCTGAGGCTGCCAACTACAGAGGCATCTCTCATTTGCAACACCTATGCTCTTCGTTTATCTCTCCCTGTCAGCATGGCTTTATTAAGCGTCGCTCCACCACCACAAATTTACTGGAGTAGACATCCTTTGCCATAGATGGCTTTTGTAAGGGATATCAAACCGATGTAATTTACACAGACTTCAGCAAAGCATTTGATTCAGTTAATCACTCACTCTTGTTGAGTAAACTGAATATGCTGGGTTTTCCTATAGACCTCTTAACGTGGATCTTCAGCTATTTAGATGGAAGGACACAAAGAGTCTTATTTAAAAACAAACAGTCCCGTCTGGTCCGTGCTACATCTGGCGTCCCTCAAGGAAGCCATCTTGGCCTGCTATTATTAACGCTTTTTATAAATGACTTGCCCCCTGCTTTAACGAACTCTATAGTTCTTATGTATGCAGATGATGTAAAGCTTTGTCTTCAGTACAAATCCATCTCTGCCCAATGCAGTCTTCAGTCTGACTTTGATAACTTTCAAGAATAACTTTCAAGAAATGCAAGCATATGTCTTTTTATCGTTCTTGCCCTCTGCAAGCTACGTATTCCATTAATGGGATTGCCTTAGAAAAATTGACCCAGATTAATGATCTCAGCATCCTATTAGACATAAAACTTAAATTTGCTTGTCAGCTAACACAAATATTACAGCCTTTAAATATAACTGCAATGGGTAACGAACTATCAGGCTGGATGTTGAACTCCCGCTATGGCCCGCACGTTCGATGGTGCCGGCTCTGGTTCGTCGGTGGCGTGTTGTTAGGGTGTTTGGCCAATCACGGGTGCCTTATCAGGACTTATTATTATTTAATTTAAATAAAAGTGCGAAATAAAATGACGAAATAAGCTACCGGATGAGGTATGACCGACAACTGTACAAATTGAAACAAGAAAGGATAGAAAAGAAGAAGAAAAATTCGTGAGATCGGTCAATATACCACTCCTTGATGTTCTAGGAGCTAACGATGCCTTCCCTTCCTTGATCATGGTTTTCCGTGTTAATTAAAAATTTCCCACTATCCCTTTGTTGGCAAGCGATACTGAGGCGGGTTTAGGAAATCAGAAAATTAGAATTTTACGCAAATATAATAAAATAGTTTATTAATACTAAAATGGACATGAAAAAATTTTCTAAGTTTTACTTTGTTTCTTTACATCTAAGATTTTGAGCAACATCAAGCAATGAGGAAAAATTATATAAATATTTAAATATGTGGTATAAAAATGGCTTAGATATATAAAAATCGGTTTTCAAAAAACAAAACAAAATATAATTTATCATCAATTCGAGGGTATAGATGGTAAAAATGGTAAAAAGTGAAAACTTGTCATAGAAATACAAAAAATATCAATTGGGATATAATGTAGAATTATTGAGGTTTTAAGCAAACTCTTTTTCTGCGTCCACCGCCGAAAGCTTTCGCTGGTTGCTGCGCTGTGAAAAATAATTATCGCACAAAACAAGAAAAAATATACCAAAATATAATAATTCATTACATAAAATAATATTATTTTCCTAAAGAGGAAACATTTTTTTCTCTTTTTAATTCTGTTTCACTCACTTTTCACCCAAATTTACAATTATTCCCTAATTTTCAATTATTTTCTCTTCTTTTACAATAAAAATTAACTTAAAAATAAGCTCAATACAATATTACATGACTTCTTATGCAATCCCTCTCAGTTCTCTCACTAGAGTTCATTGAACCCTCTGGGGAACAATTGGGAGCTATGCTCCATCGCACCTTCACTACCGAGATGATCCACAGCGTGCTATCACCTATTTCGCTTTAGTGACAAAACTGCAACGGGGCTCCCGCACCGACTCCGTACGTCTCGCTTACTCCTTCATCCCAACGTGGAATGAGGCTGAACTTGAAGCTTTTTTTTCTCTTTCTCTTCTGTCTCGTTCACCAATATCGCACTAATAACACATGAGAGGGAAGGGATTTTTATGTTTTAAATTTTAAATCTAGCTTATAACTACTTAGTTATTAAATAGCCCCGGTATCACCAAGCTAACAAATTTTCTGAGCTAGGTGGGGGTGAGGTTAGGTTTACTTAGGGGTCACATATTCACAACTAACCCTCTAGCAAAAAATTCCCTTTTTATGCTGACATCTGAGTCTGAATCTGACGTCTGAGTCTCGATATGAAAAAAAGAACCTTGAGCCGAGTGATACGAGGAACCCAGGGCCAGCTATTCTGGAGTTTTTTTGATCTTTTTTGCAGAGTGTACCCGGTTATAAATTTCTCCACCCATTTCTCTCGCTGAGTAAGAGCGCTGCCACTAACAGTCCCTAAGCCTACCCGTTTTCTTCACGACCGTTTTAGAGCCAGTCGCTTCAAAACCGCATGAGCAATCCATCCGATACAAGCTTTTACAGAATCCCCCCCGACCAAAATCAGGCTTGGGGGTGCTTTCAAACTTCTCAACCCACAAGGCTGACCACTTGTAGCTAAGCCTGGTGAATATCTTTCCCATGGTACCGGCCGACAAGCTTTCCACTTAAATTCTCTAGTTCATATATTGAGCTTCCTATCTTCCTTCTCACTCTAGCCTTTACAAATAGGGGAGCTAGCTTAGAATTGTAACCTGTCTAAAAACAGCTCTGTTTAAAGTTCCTCCGATATACTTCCTGCCCAACCTTGTAAGATACTTCACGCGCCCTAAGGTTGTAATATCGTTCATTCCTCTCATATTGTTTTCCCAATGTTTCAGCCGCTTTCTTTCTGATTATCTCTAGAGAGTCCTAACGGCTAAAAGTAGCTGCTTTGTCCTCTAGCATCGCCAACTTCCTCAATAAGGAGTACGTTGCACCAGATGTAATCATCTGCTGCCCAAAAACCAAATAGTATGGTGTGGATCCCAGACCGGAATGAGTTGCTGACCTCAGCGCATAGCTGATTTTACTAAGATTTTCATCCCATCCCAGTTTGGTCGCTGCGAATGCATGCACGAATGCCAGCAATCACAGAGCAATCACGATTTACCCCCTCCGAAGCATTAGCGAAGTAGGAGCGTGCACCGCCGTTAAAGTGTGCGTGATACGATGACTCCTAAGCATACTTTGAAATTTCTCGGATATAAACTGCGAAACAATGCTCTCAGAAACACCAAATGTGTGAAAAAGATCCTCTTCTAAGTAATTTAGAACTACGTCCGCTGTGAGTTTCTTTACGGCTCTAACGAAAACGAATTTGGAATAATGGTCAAGCACAATGAAAATCCCTATAAAAAATCAATGTTGTTTAGGTGAGGGGCCGTGGTGCCGCTTATCTGAAGAGCGCATCCGCGCTGAAGAGCGTACCCGCGCTAAAGAGCGCACCCGCGCTTAAGAGCGCATCCACACTCGCCCCTCTGTGCCCTCTCTCTCGCTCGTTGGTTGTCGTCAATCGTCTCTTTTTTGTACTAGTTTTTAAGTTGGCAATTCGATGTACGCAGCCAATAAAGCTGAAAGCGTTTTTACCTGAACTGAAGACGCCCCCGAGTTATTATTTTCAACCCCTATTTCTGGAATCTTTTGCGGCACCAGCGCCACCCTACACATTTTGGTCCTTCGAGCCGGATTATCTGGATATTCAGGATATTTTGGATTTTTGTTGGATATTTGGATATCGTCCACCAGCAGTCCAGGCATTGTTCCGCCAAAAGATAAGTACGAAATTTTTTCCGTCTCCGTCTCTCTGCCGGTCTTCAGCAGTGGTCCGAACATTAAATTTTGTTCACACTGCTGCAAGATTTGTCATTTTTTCTTTCTCTACCGTGTCAACTCCAAGTCCAAGACAAAAAACAAACCCTACAAAATGTTCCATCTATCTCCGTTTTGTGTGCCTCGCCATATTCCTCGCCGTTTTTTTGGCCTTTCCGTTATCCGTTCGCTCGCCAACGGTCGAGGCATATGTGCATGCATACTCACATACATTGTGTTTGGTGCAATTAATCCGCAAAAAAAAAAAAAAAAAAGTGAACAGTGAAAGTGTGTGGTGGAAAAAAAAAGGGCATAATTAATATTGGCCAGCCGGTGTGAAGTGGTTCCGGGAATCTCCAAGTTCACCGAACAGTCCGCCGCTGTCGTAATATTGGTTTTTCTTCCCCAATTTTTTACACCACATAACTTTTTCGTTCCCGCAGTTACATATTATCGACGCTCCACTGCGCCAACATATGCCCACATGCCCGTACATATATCCGTACCTGCATGCATGTCCACATATTTCCAAATATTTTCTGCCTCCAATTTCAGGAAATATATAACCGATAAAATTTAACCTATACAGTCCACTTATCGACGTTACACTGTGCCATCATATGCCCTTGCCCTACACTCCTGCCCATATTTATACGACACCTCGACAATTTTAGTTTCGACCCTCGTAGGAGAATGGGAAAGCAAAAGAAAGCCAAAATGAGTATGCAGAACAAAAGCTGTATTAATTCTGCCTTAATTCTGATCTTCTTATCTCTGGTTGCATCTTGCGTTTTCAAGTAGCGATAACAAAAGCTCAAAAGCCCCATTTTTGCTATGCCTGCAAGTGTAACAAAATTATACGACACTTTTCAATTTTGTTCGATTAGAGCGACAAGTGTGATTTAAATTACTTTGTATAATATTTCTAAGATAAATTAAATTCATTTTGAATAAAATGCCGGCTGGACGTTTATTGTCTGAGGGCGAGAAAGGAAGAATTAAAGCCTACAACGATGCAGGCTTTAATGTGAGCGAAATTTCTAGAAAAATTGGCCGAACACGTTGTGTTATAACCAATTTTCTAAGAAATCCGGAAGAATATGGTGTGAAACGCAGTTCTGGGAGAAAACCAAAACTGGATGACCGCGATAAACGTCGCATAATTTTGGAAGCGAGCAATTCTTTTGCTTCGTGCTCCACCATTGCCGCAGGTTGCACTAAGCCTGTGTCCAGGATGACTGTTTGGCGGGCGCTGAAAACATCCGAAGTAATTGTTAGAGGAATATTGAAAAAGGCCCCGTCCTTAAAGCCGCGCCACAAAACAGCGCGACTTCAATTTGCTGAAAACAACCTTCAGAGAAACTGGGCCTCGGTATGCAATTTTAGCTTAATTTTGTTTACACAGATTTTTTCATAATTTCTCATTTAGATAATTTTTTCTGATGAGAATAAATTTAATCTTGACGGCCCAGATGGTTTTCGGCACTATTGGAGAGATTTGAGAAAGGATCCACTTATTTTTTCCAAACGAAATTTTGGAGGCGGATCCGCAATGGTTTGGGGAGCCTTTAATGCGTCGGGAACGCTTGATCTCTGCTTCACAAGCTGCAGGATGAATAGTGGAGACTATAAAAGAGTATTGGAAGAGCGTCTTCTGCCATATTTGGAAACAAATATGGACAGAAACCTTGTTTTCATGCAGGATAACGCATCAATTCACAGGAGCAGAGAGACGCTGGGCTTCCTAAATGTTCACAATGTAAATGTTTTGGAATGGCCAGCGTGCTCTCCGGATCTAAACCCCATTGAAAACATATGGGGACTCTTAGCCAGGCGAGTGTACGCCAATAACACCCAGTTTGAGAGCGTTGAAAGCCTTAAGGAAGAAATTTTGGCTCAATGGGCTCTTTTAGATGTAAATTTATTAAAAAATTTGATAAATTCAATGCCTAAAAGGCTTTTTGAGGTAGGAAAGGCTCAAGGTGGCCAAATTAATTATTAAATAACAGTTTAAACATTAAAACATTACTTAAATCAAACAAAATTGAAAAGTGTCGTATAATTTTGTTACACTTGCAGGCATAGCAAAAATGGGGCTTTTGAGCTTTTGTTATCGCAAGATGCAACCAGAGATAAGAAGATCAGAATTAAGGCAGAATTAATACAGCTTTTGTTCTGCATACTCATTTTGGCTTTCTTTTGCTTTCCCATTCTCCTACGAGGGTCGAAACTAAAATTGTCGAGGTGTCGTATAAATATGGGCAGGAGTGTACTTGCGTGCATGCCCATATATTTCTCAATATTTTCTGCCTCCAATTTCAGGAAATATATAACAAACAAATTAAAAAAAAATCAATTAATTATAAATTTATTTATTTATAATTATAACTACTAAAATTTACTTAATTCTTATTTTCCGTCCGAGCAAAGGGCCAGGATTTTTTAATTAATCTTTTTTAATTAATCTTTCCGGCCACTCAATGACTAAAATCGAAAATTTATTTATCGAAAAAAATTATAATTAAATAATTTAATTGTCAATCTTCTCTCTGAACCGAGCCGCGGTTTCAATTCCACCGTTCCAGCTTCGTGTTGTTTAACCTCCATTTATTAAAAATTGAAATTTCTATTGAGCGGCAGAATTCGAAGCCACCAAAATCATAAAACCGTGTGTATGCTTCGGAACTTTAGTTGTGACTGAAAATGTATGCGAAGGAAAAAATGAAAAAGTTGGTATACATAATTTCTTATTCCCTACTTCTTAGGACTATACAAGCGTGCATAGCATCATCCTAATAATGTACCGGGTACTTTATTTTCTACAATTTCCACCCCATCCGTCTGTCTCTATAATAATTAAATCCGACAATTAGGCAAAAATTAATTATTTATTTTCTCTCTGTGTTAAATCCAAGCCAAGGTCAAGTCCACCTTTCCGGCTCCGCAAATTCGAAAATAGTAAGGAATTAAATATTTACGTACGAGCCATACTGGTCGAAATATACATATATAGACAGTCATCAATTATTTTTCCGAACGAGCACGAATTTTCCGGTCCTTGTCCATTTTCCGTTGCGTCATTCTTCCCAACGTTGCTTTTACTCCGCATCTGGCAACATCCGCCTAGAATCTCGACAAACCTTGGCCCACATCCGAATTGTCCCGCATCCGACGTTCCTCTCGACATCGGCGCTACTAATTCCCACTTGGCCTTGCAATCGCATTTCGTCTGAGATCTCACCGGTCTCATCACATAAGTGACCGACTACCGCTTCGAACGAGCCACCTATTGCGCACGTCAGTCGACAAGCGCTGACCAGCGATTTGGTGTCTGAGAATGCCCACGGGAGACGACCAAAAGCCACGTCCGATCCAAACCATCCGTTTGGACAGATCTCAATCCGCTTCTCCGCGGACGCCTCTTTTAAAGCCTAAGGCGTACAGTGACATTCCAAGAGCAAAGAGTGACGAATCCGTCAGGACAATCCCCGGTCCTTTACAGAGGCAGACTCGTTCCGTCGCAAAAATGGCTCAAAGTGCGGTCGACGTGGCGCTGAAGAAGTTCATCGCCACAACAGATCGAGTTAGACAATTTGAGGCCAACATAAATACTTCGGGCGCCAGAGAAAAGGACGTGGGCTCCCAATACATGTGCGAAGTCCATCGGGACCAAATTCGGGCACTGTGGGAGAAGGTGGAGAAAAGCTATGAGAGCTGCTCCGATTTGCTAGCCGAGTCCGGCGACAATGCGGCTATCTCGACAGTGCTGGAATCGAAGTACAGCTACTGTTACTCCGTCTACTCGAGATGTATTGCCCAGCTTCGGGAGAAAATTGTTTTCCATACCACTCCGGCTTCCGTCAATGTACACACGCCCGTGTCTACAGGCTGCCGGTTACCTCCGGTGGATACCGAGGTCATTTAGGCCCACCTTCCGAGACTTGTTTACGGCCATTTACATCCACAACTCGCGGCTTACCCCGGTAGAAAAGTTGTTCCACTTGTTGTCCAAAACAAGTGGTGACGCCCACGCCCTTGTGTCCAAGGCTCCGCTTACCCATGAGGGGTTTGACGCCGCTTGGCAAGGCCTCACAGACCGCTTTGAGAACCGGCGGTTATTGGTCAACAGCCAGTTGAAAATCCTTTTCAACATTCAGGCTATTTCTCAAGAGTCCGGGGTCGCGCTGGAGGAGCTGCAAGCCACCATTCAAAGTTGTCTGACAGCCCTAGCAATGTCCGCCATCAATGTTGAGGCTTGGGACTGCCTCCTGGTATTTATGATTTCGTCAAAGCTCCCCAAAATCACACTTTCTATGTGTGATGCAATCCGTCCATAATAAGGCCGAAATTCCAACATGGAAGGAATTAGACAACTTTCTGACAGAGCGCCATCGCACTCTGGAAGCAATCGACGACGTCAGGCCTAGTGGCTCCGGGCAACTTCCGCCAAGGTCGGGAACTCCTACTGCCCCAGCTCGAAGAGACTGGAATTCATACGAGACTGGAGTGGTTCCGGGCCCCAAGGGTTGCGATCTCTGTTCGAGGGTGAACCACGCCTTTCGCTTATGTCCGCGGTTCCTGGAAATGGACGTAAATGGGCGCTCTGACTACATAAGGAGGAAGCAGTTATGTTTAAACTGTTTTGCCCGAGGGCATCAGCAACGAGACTGCACGAGCGCCCATACCTGTTTCACATGTCACAGCCGACACCACACCCTCCGGCACCGCGGCAATCCGTTCGCCACCGCTCCAAGTCCGCCTACGACAGCAAGGGCTCGACCCGCACAGACTGCCAGAATTACAAAATGCTCAGAGGATCAGTTGGATGTGCTTCGCTTCCATTTTTGAATGGGTGCTGACAGGCCCATTATCTCCAACCAATCCCCGCAGCGAGTCCGTTTTTTCCACACGAGTGGCCCCCAGCCTCGGTGACTCACTGGATCAGCTCCTCACCAAATTCTGGGAGGTGGAAGATGTGCCCACACAGATAAGTTCGGAATCGGATTCAGTTTGCGAAAACAATTTTGTCCAGACGACGAGAAGAGACGAGTGTGGCAATTACGTTGTGACGCTCCCCTTATGCGACCCCGGGCAGAAGGGTTCCTATCTAGCGGCTTTACGGTCCTTTGCCCTTGCTCAGTTCCTGCGTAATGAGCAGCGCCTGAAGAGGGACCCGCCCCTTAAGGCCCGCTATGACTCGGTAATTCAGGAGTACATAGACTTAGGCCACATGACCGAGGTCTCTCCGGCGAGCAATTCCGCTACCTACTATCTTCCACATCATGCCGTCTTCAAGCCCGAAAGCACGACCACCAAGGTGCGAGTGGTCTTCAATGCTTCGAGCCCGTCCGCAAACGGGACCAGTCTGAACGACATTCTTTACGCGGGCCCGGTCTTACAATCCGACCTGACGATTCGAATCCTAAAGTGGCGATACTTTAGGTTTGTCTTCAACGCCGACATCGAGAAGATGTATCGGCAAATTTGGGTAGACCCCAAGCATACTCCGCTCCAACGTATTTTGTTTCGCAATCCCGATGGGGATATCCGCGACTACGAGTTGAAAACGGTCACCTTCGGTGTCAATTGTGCCCCGTTCCTGGCGATCCGTGTACTGCGACAGCTCGCTGACGACGAAGAGTCGAAGTATCCGCAGGCAAGCCAAATCATCCGGCAGTTTATGTACGTTGATGACGTTCTCGCGGGGGCCGACTCCAAACCTGAAGCCAAAGCTGCGATTCGGGAGCTGAAAGGGGCCCTAGAGTCAGCAGGGTTCCCACTTAGGAAATGGACGTCGAATAGCAAGGCAATCCTGGCCGACATTCCGAGCGACCACCGTCTCCATGCTGATTTTCTCGACATCGATGCAGAGAGCACGGCCAAGACTCTCGGCGTGCGGTGGAAGGCGACGACTGATGAGTTCTTTTTTGTCCCGCCAGAATTGACTTCCGGCTCGGTTTTCACGAAGCGCCAAGTCCTCTACCAAATTGCCAAATTGTTCGATCCAGCAGGCTGGCTCGCTCCTTTCATTTTTCGGGCAAAAATGTTCATGCAAGACATTTGGCTTCTGGATCTAGGGTCCCACCCTAGGCGCCCTCCGTCAAGATTTCTGTCAGCGATGGGTTGACTTCCTAAAGAATTACTCGGTGTTCGATCAGATTCGTGTTCCTCGATGGGTCGCGTTCCGACCACACCTAAAGGTCGAACACCACGGGTTCTACGACGCTTCACAGAAGGCATACGGCGCAGCAATTTACGTTCGTGTCGAGGTTGGGTCCACGGTAATAGTGACCCTGCTGACTGCAAAGACTCGAGTGGCCTCAGTTAAGACGGTGTCGCTCCCTCGACTAGAACTGTGCGGTGCCTTGTTGTTGTCCGAGATGGCCAGCACCGTTCTGCCACAAATGACAGGGGCCGCGTCTGCCCTATACTGTTGGACCGACTCGACTATTGTCCTCGCGTGGCTGCATAAGCCAGCGTGCCAGTGGACAACGTTCGTGGCCAACCGGGTGACCAAGATCACCCAGTTCGCCGACGTGCAGAAATGGGCACATGTCCGCTCCGAGCAGAACCCTGCGGATCTCGCTAGCCGGGGCGTAGCTCTCCAAGATCTTGCAGATAACCAGTTGTGGTGGCACGGTCCTGACTGGCTGCAGAGGCCTCGCAGCGACTGGCCCACTCAAGGCAATGATGCCCCCGTGACTGAACTCGAGAAGCGAGCAGTCAAGGTCCATGTCGCGAAGGCACCCCCCGAAGATCTCCTTGAGCGTTTTTCCACACTCGATAAGGCATTACGAGTCCTTGTCTATGTTAATCGCTTCATCCAGCGCGCGCGGAAGATTCGACCCTGGTTTGAAGAGCATCTGACCGCTAATGAGATTACGTCGGCTGGACGTCTTCTAGTTTCCGTCACTCAGCGCAGACACTTCGTCTCTGATATGGGCTGCTTAAGCGAAAAGAGTCCAATATCGGCATCCAGTCCGATTTAAAATATGAACCCCTTCGTGGATTCGCAAGGCCTTATGAGAGCCTGCGGCCGGGTCACGTCCTCTGAGCTTCTCCAATATGACGAACGGCACCCTATTATCCTTCCGTACGACTGTCATCTGTCTCGACTCCTGGTTTATTTTACACATCGCATCACGCTGCACGGTGGCAGTCAGCTGATGATCCGTCTGATCCGGGCCAAATTCTGGATTCCAAGGGTGAGGAATTTGGTCAAATCCGTCGTCTATTCTTGTAAGGTATGTGTCATTCACAAGAAGAAGTTGCAGTCGCAACTCATGGGAGAGCTACCCAAGGAACGGACGTCCTTCTCGCGCCCATTCACGTACACCGGTGTGGATTATGCCGGACCCTTCGAGATAAAAAACTATACGGGGAGGGCCTGTCTCATCACAAAGGGTTATGTGTTGGTGTTTGTGTGCTTCTCCACTAAGGTCATTTAGAGCCTACGTCGGACCTTACGACCGAGAAATTTCTGGCGGCTTTCGCACGGTTCGTGTCCCGGAGAGGATGCCCCCGTCAAGTGCAGTCCGACAACGGGAAGACCTTTGTGGGAGCAGCGGCTCTACTATCCCGCGATTTTCTCCAGAGCCTAAAAGGGGCTGTGACCGGTGCCTATAGTCACCAGCAGCCTCTCTGGCATTTCATTCCTCCGGGAGCTCCCCACATGGGGGGCCTTTGGGTAGCAGGGGCAAGAGCTTCAAGACCTCGTTCTACAAGTCCACCGCCACGCGGAAATACACCTTTTAGGAGCTGGCTACTCTCCTGGCGAAGATCGAGGCGTGCCTGAATTCGCGGCCACTCGCGCCAATGTCCGAAGACCCCGCTGACCTGCTGGGTCTGACACCCGGGCATTTTCTTGTGGGAGGCCCACTTCTCGCCACCGTCGAGCCCGAGATAAAGGGGGACACCAAATCCATCATCAATCGCTGGCAACACCTCAAGGCGCTTCAGCAGCAATTTCGGCTCCGATGGAAGGAGGAATACCTCAAGGAGCTCCATAAGAGGAACAAGTGGCGAGCCCCTACGAGGGACCTCCGGGTTGGGGACATGGCTGATGGCCATGTCCGCGTGATCGACATCCGCACCGCGCGAGGGCTCGTAAAGCGGCCCGTTGCTAAAGTCGTGCTTCTTCCGTTGGACGCGTCCGCCGCCCCCAGTAATTAACATTTCTTCCGCTCCGATGTTTAGTTTTTTCTCTTTAATGCTCTCTATAAAAAAAAAGTTTATACATTGTACAAGATGTAACCGAGTGTTACGAAAATAACCACTTGTCTGGGTTAATTGGAGTAAGCGCTAAGATTATGTTCTAAGTACGTTCTTAATATTTCATAATGGTTAATTAAACGTAACAAAATGTTACAACAAACGAACTACAAAAGCTCCAACGAAAGCTTCCAAAGCGAAACAAACAAAAAGAAATCAGTAAAGAAAAGAAAAGTAAAGAAAATAGTAATCGTGCGTCTTTTGCAACTAAATAGAAAATCCTACTAAGAAAACTAAATGTATTCAATAAATTAAAGCGCCAACATTTACGTTGCGCCACATCATGAAACATGGTCAACATAGAATTCAACAAAAACAAAAAATATGAATCCCAATACGAGTGAAACAAAAATTGTTTCCAAAACAAAGTACAGATCGGAGCCTGCTGCAGGACTCTCTCTCTCTAGACATCTCTAACACCTAACAAAAAAGCGCTGTTTGCGCAGATGCAACTGCTGCTGTTTCTGGCGATAGTCCGGCACGTTCCGGAGCATGAATACGGCTGCGAAGAGCACGTAAAGGGACGAGAGCATGATGAGCACGGGGAAGGAGAAGACGATGTGCGCCATCCGGACCTTGCGTCTTTCAATCGGTGGTGCGTAGACGAAGCCACCATTCCAGTTCTTGTACTCGCACCTTTCTCCAACATAGTCGTCTTTGCAGAGGCACGAGTGCAGGACCGTGCTGTTGACCATCGGATGGTAGAAGCAGCGTCCTCCGTTCAGGCAAAAGTTGGCCTTGTATTCCTCGCTACACGGCAGTAGCAGAACCTCGGTGGCGTTCTTCCTCTTGTCTCCATCTTCGTCTACGGGTGGTAAGGTGGTTGGGTTTACGGCGAACGTACTCGATGTGCTCTGGTCGGGTGGCGGCTCTCCAGTGTGCGTCACTGTGGTGGATGGCGTAGTCGTAATCTCAGAGGTGGCGGGTGTGCTGCTGTCAGCGGCTGACCAGGTTTCAGAGCTGGAGCTGAGGATTTCGGAAGCCAAACTGGACTCGGTAGACGTCTCTACCGACTGAGCCCTAAACGGATCTATGTTCGGGTCCAGGTCTGTGTTGGCTTCCATGGCAGCCTCCTGGGCTGCTGCCTCCAGCTGTTGTTGCTCCTGGAGTTGTTGCAGCTCCCACTGGCTGGCAAAGGCCATCTCCTGCTGCTGCAGCTCGTGGGCGTGCTCGTGGAGCTGATTGTGCTGATGCTGCACAATATTAAGCCTATGCTCTCGTAGTAGTAATATCCGGCTCGAACAACAATCTGTGACGGCGACAATTGTTGAGAGCACGAAAATTACTTTGATTATTTGAATAATTGGGATTGGCATCATTGGAAAACGCTGGCTAGCGTCGAAAAGTGGGTGGACCGATTATTCACAAAATAGGAAAGTTATATATTATTGGAGAGTATAGAACGAACGAACGATCTAGGGATCGAGCGGCGTGCTGGCCGCAAATGCAATTTGGCGTCGCAACAGAAACAACAGTCGCAACAGTTCCTGTCCATTGTGCTGTCCCGTAGCTCTGCCGGTAGTTCCGAACCTTCATTTACACCGGTTCTGATCATGTTATTTGTTCCTTCACAATATTTCCGTCAGCCATAGTCAACACGATGTCGCCACGTCCATGCAACACCCACGCATCGCTGGAGAGCAGATGTACTCGAGGTATTCAGTCCTACCGGTGCCGAGTCTGCAATGGAATCCACGCCTTGAAGAAGTGTCGGCGCTTCCTACGCCTTAGCGCCGAGAAGCGGCTCCGAGCGGTTCTCGTGAACCGGTATTGCTCGAGCTGCCTGGCCCACGAGCACTCCGACGGATCCTGTCGGCGGGGTGACGGTTGTAAGACGTGTGGTCAGGATCACCACACGCTGCTGCACCTCGTGGAGAAGTCGCGGGCTCGGTGCAAGGCACGCCAAGAGGGGCACCGGTCACGGAGCGCGGGATTTAGGACACGGAGTGTCTCGTCTGGCGCCCGGCCGTCATCCGCCAACTCCCGGCGCGGTTCGGGTGCTCCTCGACCTGGGTCCGCCACTTTCCGGCAATCCCAACCCGATCCACGGCCACCGACGTCCCGGCACTCGGCGATACATCCTCGGCATTCTTCCGCCACTCCTCGGTTGCCGACCACCGCTCATCCGCCCGCGTCATCCGCACCTAGGCAAGGTTCCGCCTCTCGTCGAGGGCCCCCGCTGGACGCGGTCGCTGCACCCACCCTCTCGTCGCTGCTGCAGCGGAACAGCGTCAATGTGCTGCCGACTGCACTAGTGCGGATAGACACCGGGACCCGGAGCTTCGACACGGGGGCCCTCATCGACCCATGCACGCCCACGAGCTGCATCGACGCCTCGCTCACTGCGTGTTTCCGGCTGCCCACTACCAGCGTGGGGGACCGACGACCGACCGACGACCGATGATAGCGTTCGGCTGGAGGTCATGTTTAAGATTGAGCCTCACGTGCGAGTTCGTACGCCGTCCCGGGAGCTGAGCGAGGCGGTGCGTGCCCACTTCCGAGGCGTGATACTGGCGGATGAGCGATTCCATCTGCCAGCGACGATCTCCGTCGTCCTGGGCGCAGATATGTACCCACGGATTATCCAACCGGGCTTCCTGAAGATCCAGGACGGACTGCCAGTGGCCCAGAGCACCGTGTTTGGATGGGTCGTGTAACCCGAGCGATTGCAAGGGGGCGGAATATTTAGGCAAGGGGCTGTGGTGCCGCTTATCTGAAGAGCGCATCCGCGCTGATGAGCGTATCCGCGCTAAAGAGCGCACCCGCGCGGAAGAGCGCATCCACACTCGCCCCTCTGTGCACTCTCTCTCGCTCGTTGGTTGTCATCGATCGTCTCTTTTTTGTACTAGTTTTTAAGTTGGCAATTCGATGTACGCAGCCAATAAAGCTGAACGCGTTTTTACCTGAACTGAAGACGCCCCCGACTTATTATTTTCAACCCCTATTTCTGGAATCTTTTGCGGCACCAGCGCCCTCCTACACAAATGTAGAGACGCTGGAAAAAACCTCTGCGTCTCGACTGCCTTTCCCATAGGTGGCCTCAACGCCCTATTCGGTGCTTTAGTCATCCTACAACTTTCACAGGCTGAAATGTAGTCCTTCACGTCATTCACCATTCCTGGCCAGAAATAATATCGCCGAATTCTCTCCAAAGTCTTGTGAACACCACTGTGAGACGCCAATGCACAGTGGTTGCTCCCATAGGCCAAAAATAAAAAAAATGATAACGCAAAAATTTACGAAAAGTAAAAAAATCGCCTCTAAAATGTCCAAGCTTCTTAGTGGCAAACCCAATTTTTATAGAAATGTAACGACATTTTTTAAAAATATATTTGAAGATGTGAACAGTTGCTCATTTGTAAAGCGCAGCTGCGCGCATCGTGAATATTTCACAACTAAACCGAACTTTGAAGTATTTTAAAGGTATTTTCTATAAAATGAGATATAATTTGATATATTAATAATACTTATTGTTATTATTATATTATTGTGAACTAATACATGTTTTTTGCCTATATTTTGAGCGTCCTTTTCATGTTTAGCTGAAGTTTTAGTAGTGATCCCACAAAATTCCACAATTGGTTTATATACCAATGTGTTTGTCGGTATCCAAAGGTAACAAATGTGTAAAAATTTTCTGCCAAAATTTGCCTATTTGCCTAATATCGTAAAAATACTAACACCATATTATCTTTTTCAGGGTCAGTTTTGCCGTTTATTTACTTGTTATGCTGTTGCTCTGTCTTCGTTTTTTGATTCTTGTGTTTACCTTTCCAAAACTATTTGTTCATTTACTAATAGTTTTTATTTTTTTTTTTTTTTTTTTTATAATTTAGTTTTTCTTTTATTTTTATGTCATTTTGTATTGTGTTATTTTTTAAAGATTGTGTTTCAATTAGTGTCCAGTGGCGAATTTTTGTATATACATAGAATTAAGAAAAAGTTGTGATACCTGTCATTCCCTTTAGTGAAACTGATTTATTAATACTAGTGAATGTTTTCTTAGACTTTGTTTTAAATTTCAGCTGTAACTTTTGGTAAATTTTCGACTTATTTCCTTTTTTTGTTCCATCAAATTTTGTGTTTTGTTGTTTTCGTGCATACTTTGTGTTTTGTTCTGTTCATCATATTCGTCCATCGGATAAAGTTGGCCGATCCTTATGAGAATATCCTAATAAAACCAATTAATTACAATAAAAAATCTAGAACAAATTACCAAGCTTCCATCTTCGAAAATACTACGGTTGATATTTCTACAAAATACCATTTCCGATCGTTCAGTTATATGGCAGCTATAAGATATAGTCTGCCGATCGTTAAGAAATTTTGTAGGTTGGATCAACTAACCAAAAATAGAATCTGTACGAAGTTCCAACTTTCTATCTTTAAAAACACGAAAGTTGGGTCAATTCCGTTTTTTCAGTTATATGGAAACTATAGGATATAGTCGGCCGATCCTTACGATATTTGGTATGTCGTGTTATTTTGCCAAGAATAGAATTCAGACAAAATTGGAACTCTCTAACTCTAATAACACCGAAGCTATAGCATTTCCGATTAATCAGTTATATGGCAGCTATATGTATGATATAGCTGTCCGATCTGGCTGATTTTAACATATTATTTTAGAATAAAATTAAAAATGTTTTGTGCCAAGTTTCAAGTCCCTACCTCAACTAGAAGTATTTGTGGCCGCGGCTCCATACAAGGCCAACCACTGTGCAATGGATCGTCATGCGATTTCTTTAGCACCTTCTGAATCAAAGCCTTCGGTAGTTCGCCTTTCGAATGTATTTTCGCAGAATTTTAGATCATTCTGCGAAATCAGCCACTTCAAGGATGCGTAATCCTTGATGACGGTAAATTCTAGTCCTTCGACATAAGCCCGGAATTTTTGTATGCTTACTAAAGCCGCAAGGCACTCCTGCTCTGTAACTGTGTAATTCCTTTGTGCTTCATTTAATTTCTTTGATACAAAAGCTATAGGTAATTCATCCCCAGTAATATACTTTTGCACTAGGACCCCTCCTACTCCAGTTTTACTAGCATCACAGTTTATGAAAAAGGGTCTCTCAAAGTCTGGTGTCTGTAATACCTGCGCACTTCCTAACATAGCCTTCAACTTTTCAAATGCCTCTTTAAAAGATCAATCAAAGGAGCCGATACTGACGCAAAATTGTTTATAAATTTCCTGTACCAACCGGCTAATCCCAAAAAGCTTCTTAACGCTTTGAGTGACGTTGGTAACGGAAAATTTGAAATCGCCGAGATTCTGTCGAGGTCCGTTCGAATACCACACTCACCTATTATGTAGCCCAAATATTTTACGGTTCGCCTACAGAATTTGCTCTTCTCCACATTCAAGGTTAAGTAAGCTTCTTGGATCCGTTTAGCTACAGTATCCACAACTTCCAAACGCTTCTCTAACGTATCTGAGATAACCAATAAATCGTCCAGATTTACAAAAACTTCGTTTCTAAGTGATGCAGGTATTGCCTTGTCCATTAACCTCGTCATAGTTTGTGGAGCGTTGCAGAAGCCAAAAGGCATACTTTTATAATGATACAAAGGCCGCCCTGGTATAGTAAATGCAGTTTTCGCTTTCGATAGAGGATCCAAAGGGATTTGCCAAAACGCGTCTTTTAAGTCAAGGCTACTTATAAAATTTGCCTTAGGTAACCGGCTAAGTATGCCATCGATCTGGGGAAGCGGATATGCATCCTTTTCCGTTACTGCGTTAACCTTTCTGCTATCGAGACACACTTTTACTTTGCCTGGCTTTTGGACCAGTACCACTGGCGAAGACCACGGACTGTCGGACTCCTCAATAACACCAAGTTTTAGCATCCTGTCAACCTCGGCATATAGCAATTTTTCAATGGCCGGCAATACTGGGAAATGCCGTTGCTTAATGGGCTTCGCTGACCCCGTGTCTATTGTATGCATTAAAATGGAGGCCCGACCCAGTCCCGATAACGCAAATGATGGAAAGCTTTCAATAACTTTGGGCTGGCTAAAATGAAATCATAAAAGCTTTCAAACGATTCCTTATCTCTCTGTTTTCTGTCTCTGATATCTACACGGATATCTACATCGGTCCTTGAATCCCGGAATTGCTTCCTTAAGGCTGCACAAAGCTCCTGCCATCTCACCACTCCTACTATCTTATGATGACGCCAAAAAAAATCAGAGGCCTTTCCTTCAAATAGCATATTTGCATTCCCGCATAAAAGTGAGAAATTCTCCTCTAATGTCTGATGTGTCAGAGCCTCGACTCTGTAGATAAAACTATCTACCCCTATAGTGTCGCCCGATCCCGAAAACCTTAATTTCCAGTTTGATAAAATGTGACCCCCTTTGTCGGGTCTTTGTGCTAAATCCGAGCTTAGGGATCTGGAGCTATTGGGTCTCTGTGGAACTGTATACTGAAGAACAGTGTGTTAATTCCAAAAACTTGCTCTAGGGAGGAATTCCTACTTGTATTAGGATTTACCGTTGCCCTTTGTTGGTCTATATTGCTCATTTGCGCTTCTACATTTGTCTGTATTAGATTTGCCATCCTCTCCGTGAGCTGAGTTAGTTTTGCATTGCCTTTACGCTCCTGGCTGGTTGAAACTGACAAGTCCACCTCGCTTCCACTGCGCGAAATTGTTTCGAGCCTTGTACGCTGTCTGGTTTGAATTGCTGACGTCGGAGGTTGTGCAATTCGTTGATCGATACAGATCGAATCACAAATCGGACAAGTTCTCTTGACAGCCAAATGTGTTCTTAAGCACGCTTTATGGAAGACATGGTGACACTTGGTTTTATAGCTATCGGCTGCCCTAATCTCAGAGCTACATAATCTACACTCAGAACTAGGAGGAGGTCCCTCTTTTTGAGGCGATCGATCCAGACCCATAAATGTCTAAGTATATTGATTACTTATTATTATTATTATTATTATTTTCTTTTACTAATAATGAGTGAGGTAATACTAAGAGGATAAATATTAAAATATATAATAAAAAAAAATTTTTTTTTTCCAAATTAAAAGTAGTTAGGATTTCCACCACGCACTTAGCAACGCTGCCTATTAACGACCGTCTTCACAAAAATGTTGATAAAAAATAAAAAAAGCAGACTAGAATCATGCAATGATTTGTGGACATGAGGCCTTATGTGTAAATATGAATCTTCATGTTCTCCATGGAAATCCATTGCTTGATTTTACTTAAGGGGACCCCCCCCCATTCTCGATTTTAAATTTTGACGATTTTCAATGGGCTGGCAATTGAACATAAATTATTTTTTAGGGTTGTAACTGTGCATACATATATTAACACTTAAAAATGAAGAAAACCATTTTACAGAATTTTTTTTGTTGTGTTTTTGTTGTTATTTTTTGTGATCAAAGAAAAGCCCTTCTTTTCGGCGGCGCATGTGATATCCGCTCACTGGATCATCTGAATGCAAAAATTCCAACGGGGTTAGAAAGAGTACATGTGTGGCTCTGGTATGAACTAGGATTATTTTTTAAAAATTGACTTTTTTTAGCCACAAATCAAGCTGAAAAGTAAAGAAGATCTTCACCGATTTGATTTATCCTAGTTATTACCAGAGCTAAATAACGTATAGAATAACGTGTTAAAATTTGGAACCGATTGGAGTTTTTAAGTAACCTCATGCGCCAGTCGTAAAAACACTGTTTCGAGAAAAACGCGTCTAAAGTTTTGAGACGGCTCTCGCCATCGCCTGTGGCTTCCACCATAAATCGGCTATATCTTCATAAGTTTTTGAAATTTTTACTTGAAAATGGGGGAAAAAATAAAGAAAAAATGGAGGGGGGGAGGGGAGGGGAGGGGTCCCCTTAAGGAAATGGTTCTCATCAGAACTTATTCCGTGGTCACGAGCTCCACTTTAAAGTAGAGTCAACGAGCATTCCAAGCGCCTTACTTAGCTCTTGAAGGATAACCAAAAGATTAAGGATGAAAAGAGGAAAAGAAAGCTAAAATAAAATTAATGGGGAGCTTATACTGAGGCTAAGTGGTCAATCTAGACTTAATATCCTTTCCAAATATCCTTCCAAAATCTAGCTTCACCATTGGGCGCCAAAATAATTAATATGATCTTACTAATAATTATTCATTACTGTAATGGGTAACGAACTATCAGGCTGGATGTTGAACTCCCGCTATGGCCCGCACGTTCGATGGTTCCGGCTCTGGCTCGTCGGTGGCGTGGTGTTAGGGTGTTTGGCCAATCACGGGTGCCTTATCAGGACTTATTATTATTTAATTTAAATAAAAGTGCGAAATAAAATGACGAAATAAGCTACCGGATGAGGTATGACCGACAACTGTACAAATCAGTGTTTGAAAAGCTACGCTACTCCCGTAGTTTTTCGTTTTGCTCTTGCTACCGCTCTAACTTTTTCGAGAGCGGGAGCAGAGCCGTAGCAAGAAAAAGAAAATTGTCGGCTCTGCTCTGCTCCGAGCTACGAAAAGTTCAAAGCTATAGCTATAGCAATAGCAGAAAAAAATATTCTGTGCTCCTCGTAGCCGTAGCCGTAGCCAAAAATCTAGAGCGAGAGCAGAGCAGAGTCAAAAATATATTTTCATGTGCTACTGCTCTAGCTTAGTTTTCTTTTTGTTTTTGATCCCCTTTCCACTTTCTTTACCTCCTTTCTTCCTTACCCATTTTCCTTACCCTTGTAAGAATGATACGAAGAAAACAGATTTGTCACTTGTAATTTGGAATTCAATGTGCTAATATGTCTCTGACCAATAAATCGTTCAATATTTTCAAATATTTTGAGGAGGGTGACAACGGGCTCGTTAAATGCAAAACATGTTTTCGAATGTTAAAAAAAGATCGTGCCTTTAATTTAAAGAAACATTTAATGTTGCATGACATTCGACCTGAACAAAAAGAAAATGATTCTAGTGGCATGCAGCCAAAAAAATAGTTAAACATCAGCAAATTAAAGTTCAAATCAATAAAAAACAATTAATCCGGTCCTACATTGGTCTAGTCACCGAGAATAGCGTCCCATTTAATGTGCTAAATTCAGACAATATGCGTAACATAATTGATCCCATATGTCAAGGTATAAAAGAAAAAAGTGGGAAAAACTTTTCATTAAATTGAACAAAGTGCAAATCTGTTCTTCGACAGGTAGCAGAAAAAATTCGACAAGAAAAACATAACGAATGTAAAAATCGGATTCTATCATTAAAAATTGATAGTGCAACGCGACTTGATCGGAATATATTCGATGTCAGTGCTCAATTCATTAGTTCAGATGAAATAAAATCGCGAGTTCTTGGAATGGTGAAACTCAGAGGAGCTGGGTCAAGTTCAGCCAAAAATCTTGCCAAGGAGATTCTATCTGTATTAGACAAATACGGAATATCTCTAAGCCAAATCGTGTCAATTACTTTAGATAACGGGGCAAATATGATAAAGACGACGAAAATTTTATCTGAAATGAACTTGAGCGAAGATGACATGGAAGATGCCGGTATTCAAGAGAACGTCGAGTACATTAAGCAAATCGAGCTTTTTGGAAAAACTGAAACTGCGCTTGTAGGTGATATACAAATATGTCGCTGTGCAGCACACACTGGACACGCTTTGTGCACTCGACGTGACAAAAAATGCCAATATTAGAGAATATTTGTTAATGTGCCGAAATCTTACGAAATACATTCGGAAGCAATCAAATGGTTACCGTGACTTGTTTGAACCGAAAAATTTTAAATTACCTCAATTGGATTGTCCAACTAGATGGGGATCAACATACAACATGGTTGACCAACTCAGTAAGGCGAAAAGTATTTTAAGCCTTATTGAAACTGTCGAGAACAAATCAAGAGATGACGATTTTATAGTTAATGAAATGTTATGGGAATTTATGGAGTCGTATGTGACTATTATGGCTCCACTACAAAAGACCATAGTGCAGTTTCAAGAGGAGCAACTTCACTATGGCAAGTCCACCTCGCTTCCACTGCGCGAAATTGTTTCGAGCCTTGTACGCTGTCTGGTTTGAATTGCTGACGTCGGAGGTTGTGCAATTCGTTGATCGATACAGATCGAATCACAAATCGGACAAGTTCTCTTGACAGCCAAATGTGTTCTTAAGCACGCTTTATGGAAGACATGGTGACACTTGGTTTTATAGCTATCGGCTGCCCTAATCTCAGAGCTACATAATCTACACTCAGAACTAGGAGGAGGTCCCTCTTTTTGAGGCGATCGATCCAGACCCATAAATGTCTAAGTATATTGATTACTTATTATTATTATTATTTTCTTTTACTAATAATGAGTGAGGTAATACTAAGAGGATAAATATTAAAATATATAATAAAAAAAATTATTTTTTTTCCAAATTAAAAGTAGTTAGGATTTCCTCCACGCACTTAGCAACGCTGCCTATTAACGACCGTCTTCACAAAAATGTTGATAAAAAATAAAGAAAGCAGACTAGAATCATGCAATGATTTGTGGACATGAGGCCTTATGTGTAAATATGAATCTTCATGTTCTCCATGGAAATCCATTGCTTGATTTTACTTAAGGGGACCCCCCCCCATTCTCGATTTTAAATTTTGACGATTTTCAATGGGCTGGCAATTGAACATAAATTATTTTTTAGGGTTGTAACTGTGCATACATATATTAACACTTAAAAATGAAGAAAACCATTTTACAGATTTTTTTTTGTTCTGTTTTTGTTGTTATTTTTTGTGATCAAAGAAAAGCCCTTCTTTTCGGCGGCGCATGTGATATCCGCTCACTGGATCATCTGAATCCAAAAATTCCAACGGGGTTAGAAAGAGTACATGTGTGGCTCTGGTATGAACTAGGATTATTTTTTAAAAATTGACTTTTTTTAGCCACAAATCAAGCTGAAAAGTAAAGAAGATCTTCACCGATTTGATTTATCCTAGTTATTACCAGAGCTAAATAACGTATAGAATAACGTGTTAAAATTTGGAACCGATTGGAGTCTTTAAGTAACCTCATGCGCCAGTCGTAAAAACACTGTTTCGAGAAAAACGCGTCTAAAGTTTTGAGACGGCTCTCGCCATCGCCTGTGGCTTCCACCATAAATCGGCTATATCTTCATAAGTTTTTGAAATTTTTACTTGAAAATGGGGGAAAAAATAAAGAAAAAATGGGGGGGTGGGGAGGGGAGGGGTCCCCTTAAGGAAATGGTTCTCATCAGAACTTTTTCCGTGGTCACGAGCTCCACTTTAAAGTAGAGTCAACGAGCATTCCAAGCGCCTTACTTAGCTCTTGAAGGATAACCAAAAGATTAAGGATGAAAAGAGGAAAAGAAAGCTAAAATAAAATTAATGGGGAGCTTATACTGAGGCTAAGTGGTCAATCTAGACTTAATATCCTTTCCAAATATCCTTCCAAAATCTAGCTTCACCATTGGGCGCCAAAATAATTAATATGATCTTACTAATAATTATTCATTACTGTAATGGGTAACGAACTATCAGGCTGGATGTTGAACTCCCGCTATGGCCCGCACGTTCGATGGTTCCGGCTCTGGCTCGTCGGTGGCGTGGTGTTAGGGTGTTTGGCCAATCACGGGTGCCTTATCAGGACTTATTATTATTTAATTTAAATAAAAGTGCGAAATAAAATGACGAAATAAGCTACCGGATGAGGTATGACCGACAACTGTACAAATCAGTGTTTGAAAAGCTACGCTACTCCCGTAGTTTTTCGTTTTGCTCTTGCTACCGCTCTAACTTTTTCGAGAGCGGGAGCAGAGCCGTAGCAAGAAAAAGAAAATTGTCGGCTCTGCTCTGCTCCGAGCTACGAAAAGTTCAAAGCTATAGCTATAGCAATAGCAGAAAAAAATATTCTGTGCTCCTCGTAGCCGTAGCCGTAGCCAAAAATCTAGAGCGAGAGCAGAGCAGAGTCAAAAATATTTTTTCATGTGCTACTGCTCTAGCTTAGTTTTCTTTTTGTTTTTGATCCCCTTTCCACTTTCTTTACCTCCTTTCTTCCTTACCCATTTTCTTTACCCTTGTAAGAATGATACGAAGAAAACAGATTTGTCACTTGTAATTTGGAATTCAATGTGCTAATATGTCTCTGACCAATAAATCGTTCAATATTTTCAAATATTTTGAGGAGGGTGACAACGGGCTCGTTAAATGCAAAACATGTTTTCGAATGTTAAAAAAAGATCGTGCCTTTAATTTAAAGAAACATTTAATGTTGCATGACATTCGACCTGAACAAAAAGAAAATGATTCTAGTGGCATGCAGCCAAAAAAAATAGTTAAACATCAGCAAATTAAAGTTCAAATCAATAAAAAACAATTAATCCGGTCCTACATTGGTCTAGTCACCGAGAATAGCGTCCCATTTAATGTGCTAAATTCAGACAATATGCGTAACATAATTGATCCCATATGTCAAGGTATAAAAGAAAAAAGTGGGAAAAACTTTTCATTAAATGGAACAAAGTGCAAATCTGTTCTTCGACAGGTAGCAGAAAAAATTCGACAAGAAAAACATAACGAATGTAAAAATCGGATTCTATCATTAAAAATTGATAGTGCAACGCGACTTGATCGGAATATATTCGATGTCAGTGCTCAATTCATTAGTTCAGATGAAATAAAATCGCGAGTTCTTGGAATGGTGAAACTCAGAGGAGCTGGGTCAAGTTCAGCCAAAAATCTTGCCAAGGAGATTCTATCTGTATTAGACAAATACGGAATATCTCTAAGCCAAATCGTGTCAATTACTTCAGATAACGGGGCAAATATGATAAAGACGACGAAAATTTTATCTGAAATGAACTTGAGCGAAGATGACATGGAAGATGCCGGTATTCAAGAGAACGTCGAGTACATTAAGCAAATCGAGCTTTTTGGAAAAACTGAAACTGCGCTTGTAGGTGATATACAAATATGTCGCTGTGCAGCACACACTGGACACGCTTTGTGCACTCAACGTGACAAAAAATGCCAATATTAGAGAATATTTGTTAATGTGCCGAAATCTTACGAAATACATTCGGAAGCAATCAAATGGTTACCGTGACTTGTTTGAACCGAAAAATTTTAAATTACCTCAATTGGATTGTCCAACTAGATGGGGATCAACATACAACATGGTTGACCAACTCAGTAAGGCGAAAAGTATTTTAAGCCTTATTGAAACTGTCGAGAACAAATCAAGAGATGACGATTTTATAGTTAATGAAATGTTATGGGAATTTATGGAGTCGTATGTGACTATTATGGCTCCACTGCAAAAGACCATAGTGCAGTTTCAAGAGGAGCAACTTCACTATGGCAAGTCCACCTCGCTTCCACTGCGCGAAATTGTTTCGAGCCTTGTACGCTGTCTGGTTTGAATTGCTGACGTCGGAGGTTGTGCAATTCGTTGATCGATACAGATCGAATCACAAATCGGACAAGTTCTCTTGACAGCCAAATGTGTTCTTAAGCACGCTTTATGGAAGACATGGTGACACTTGGTTTTATAGCTATCGGCTGCCCTAATCTCAGAGCTACATAATCTACACTCAGAACTAGGAGGAGGTCCCTCTTTTTGAGGCGATCGATCCAGACCCATAAATGTCTAAGTATATTGATTACTTATTATTATTATTATTATTATTTTCTTTTACTAATAATGAGTGAGGTAATACTAAGAGGATAAATATTAAAAGATATAATAAAAAAAAATTTTTTTTTTCCAAATTAAAAGTAGTTAGGATTTCCACCACGCACTTAGCAACGCTGCCTATTAACGACCGTCTTCACAAAAATGTTGATAAAAAATAAAAAAAAGCAGACTAGAATCATGCAATGATTTGTGGACATGAGGCCTTATGTGTAAATATGAATCTTCATGTTCTCCATGGAAATCCATTGCTTGATTTTACTTAAGGGGACCCCCCCCATTCTCGATTTTAAATTTTGACGATTTTCAATGGGCTGGCAATTGAACATAAATTATTTTTTAGGGTTGTAACTGTGCATACATATATTAACACTTAAAAATGAAGAAAACCATTTTACAGAATTTTTTTTGTTGTGTTTTTGTTGTTATTTTTTGTGATCAAAGAAAAGCCCTTCTTTTCGGCGGCGCATGTGATATCCGCTCACTGGATCATCTGAATCCAAAAATTCCAACGGGGTTAGAAAGAGTACATGTGTGGCTCTGGTATGAACTAGGATTATTTTTTAAAAATTGACTTTTTTTAGCCACAAATCAAGCTGAAAAGTAAAGAAGATCTTCACCGATTTGATTTATCCTAGTTATTACCAGAGCTAAATAACGTATAGAATAACGTGTTAAAATTTGGAACCGATTGGAGTTTTTAAGTAACCTCATGCGCCAGTCGTAAAAACACTGTTTCGAGAAAAACGCGTCTAAAGTTTTGAGACGGCTCTCGCCATCGCCTGTGGCTTCCACCATAAATCGGCTATATCTTCATAAGTTTTTGAAATTTTTACTTGAAAATGGGGGAAAAAATAAAGAAAAAATGGAGGGGGGGAGGGGAGGGGAGGGGTCCCCTTAAGGAAATGGTTCTCATCAGAACTTATTCCGTGGTCACGAGCTCCACTTTAAAGTAGAGTCAACGAGCATTCCAAGCGCCTTACTTAGCTCTTGAAGGATAACCAAAAGATTAAGGATGAAAAGAGGAAAAGAAAGCTAAAATAAAATTAATGGGGAGCTTATACTGAGGCTAAGTGGTCAATCTAGACTTAATATCCTTTCCAAATATCCTTCCAAAATCTAGCTTCACCATTGGGCGCCAAAATAATTAATATGATCTTACTAATAATTATTCATTACTGTAATGGGTAACGAACTATCAGGCTGGATGTTGAACTCCCGCTATGGCCCGCACGTTCGATGGTTCCGGCTCTGGCTCGTCGGTGGCGTGGTGTTAGGGTGTTTGGCCAATCACGGGTGCCTTATCAGGACTTATTATTATTTAATTTAAATAAAAGTGCGAAATAAAATGACGAAATAAGCTACCGGATGAGGTATGACCGACAACTGTACAAATCAGTGTTTGAAAAGCTACGCTACTCCCGTAGTTTTTCGTTTTGCTCTTGCTACCGCTCTAACTTTTTTCGAGAGCGGGAGCAGAGCCGTAGCAAGAAAAAGAAAATTGTCGGCTCTGCTCTGCTCCGAGCTACGAAAAGTTCAAAGCTATAGCTATAGCAATAGCAGAAAAAAATATTCTGTGCTCCTCGTAGCCGTAGCCGTAGCCAAAAATCTAGAGCGAGAGCAGAGCAGAGTCAAAAATATTTTTTCATGTGCTACTGCTCTAGCTTAGTTTTCTTTTTGTTTTTGATCCCCTTTCCACTTTCTTTACCTCCTTTCTTCCTTACCCATTTTCTTTACCCTTGTAAGAATGATACGAAGAAAACAGATTTGTCACTTGTAATTTGGAATTCAATGTGCTAATATGTCTCTGACCAATAAATCGTTCAATATTTTCAAATATTTTGAGGAGGGTGACAACGGGCTCGTTAAATGCAAAACATGTTTTCGAATGTTAAAAAAGATCGTGCCTTTAATTTAAAGAAACATTTAATGTTGCATGACATTCGACCTGAACAAAAAGAAAATGATTCTAGTGGCATGCAGCCAAAAAAAATAGTTAAACATCAGCAAATTAAAGTTCAAATCAATAAAAAACAATTAATCCGGTCCTACATTGGTCTAGTCACCGAGAATAGCGTCCCATTTAATGTGCTAAATTCAGACAATATGCGTAACATAATTGATCCCATATGTCAAGGTATAAAAGAAAAAAGTGGGAAAAACTTTTCATTAAATGGAACAAAGTGCAAATCTGTTCTTCGACAGGTAGCAGAAAAAATTCGACAAGAAAAACATAACGAATGTAAAAATCGGATTCTATCATTAAAAATTGATAGTGCAACGCGACTTGATCGGAATATATTCGATGTCAGTGCTCAATTCATTAGTTCAGATGAAATAAAATCGCGAGTTCTTGGAATGGTGAAACTCAGAGGAGCTGGGTCAAGTTCAGCCAAAAATCTTGCCAAGGAGATTCTATCTGTATTAGACAAATACGGAATATCTCTAAGCCAAATCGTGTCAATTACTTCAGATAACGGGGCAAATATGATAAAGACGACGAAAATTTTATCTGAAATGAACTTGAGCGAAGATGACATGGAAGATGCCGGTATTCAAGAGAACGTCGAGTACATTAAGCAAATCGAGCTTTTTGGAAAAACTGAAACTGCGCTTGTAGGTGATATACAAATATGTCGCTGTGCAGCACACACTGGACACGCTTTGTGCACTCAACGTGACAAAAAATGCCAATATTAGAGAATATTTGTTAATGTGCCGAAATCTTACGAAATACATTCGGAAGCAATCAAATGGTTACCGTGACTTGTTTGAACCGAAAAATTTTAAATTACCTCAATTGGATTGTCCAACTAGATGGGGATCAACATACAACATAGTTGACCAACTCAGTAAGGCGAAAAGTATTTTAAGCCTTATTCAAACTGTCGAGAACAAATCAAGAGATGACGATTTTATAGTTAATGAAATGTTATGGGAATTTATGGAGTCGTATGTGACTATTATGGCTCCACTACAAAAGACCATAGTGCAGTTTTTAAGAGGAGCAACTTCACTATGGCAAGTCCACCTCGCTTCCACTGCGCGAAATTGTTTCGAGCCTTGTACGCTGTCTGGTTTGAATTGCTGACGTCGGAGGTTGTGCAATTCGTTGATCGATACAGATCGAATCACAAATCGGACAAGTTCTCTTGACAGCCAAATGTGTTCTTAAGCACGCTTTATGGAAGACATGGTGACACTTGGTTTTATAGCTATCGGCTGCCCTAATCTCAGAGCTACATAATCTACACTCAGAACTAGGAGGAGGTCCCTCTTTTTGAGGCGATCGATCCAGACCCATAAATGTCTAAGTATATTGATTACTTATTATTATTATTATTATTATTTTCTTTTACTAATAATGAGTGAGGTAATACTAAAAGGATAAATATTAAAATATATAATAAAAAAAAATTTTTTTTTTCCAAATTAAAAGTAGTTAGGATTTCCACCACGCACTTAGCAACGCTGCCTATTAACGACCGTCTTCACAAAAATGTTGATAAAAAATAAAGAAAGCAGACTAGAATCATGCAATGATTTGTGGACATGAGGCCTTATGTGTAAATATGAATCTTCATGTTCTCCATGGAAATCCATTGCTTGATTTTACTTAAGGGGACCCCCCCCCCATTCTCGATTTTAAATTTTGACGATTTTCAATGGGCTGGCAATTGAACATAAATTATTTTTTAGGGTTTTAACTGTGCATACATATATTAACACTTAAAAATGGAGAAAACCATTTTACAGAATTTTTTTTGTTGTGTTTTTGTTGTTGTTTTTTGTGATCAAAGAAAAGCCCTTCTTTTCGGCGGCGCATGTGATATCCGCTCACTGGATCATATGAATCCAAAAATTCCAACGGGGTTAGAAAGAGTACATGTGTGGCTCTGGTATGAACTAGGATTATTTTTTAAAAATTGACTTCTTTTAGCCACAAATCAAGCTGAAAAGTAAAGAAGATCTTCACCGATTTGATTTATCCTAGTTATTACCAGAGCTAAATAACGTATAGAATAACGTGTTAAAATTTGGAACCGATTGGAGTTTTTAAGTAACCTCATGCGCCAGTCGTAAAAACACTGTTTCGAGAAAAACGCGTCTAAAGTTTTGAGACGGCTCTCGCCATCGCCTGTGGCTTCCACCATAAATCGGCTATATCTTCATAAGTTTTTGAAATTTTTACTTGAAAATGGGGGAAAAAATAAAGAAAAAATGGGGGGGGGAGGGGAGGGGTCCCCTTAAGGAAATGGTTCTCATCAGAACTTTTTCCGTGGTCACGAGCTCCACTTTAAAGTAGAGTCAACGAGCATTCCAAGCGCCTTACTTAGCTCTTGAAGGATAACCAAAAGATTAAGGATGAAAAGAGGAAAAGAAAGCTAAAATAAAATTAATGGGGAGCTTATACTGAGGCTAAGTGGTCAATCTAGACTTAATATCCTTTCCAAATATCCTTCCAAAATCTACCTTCACCATTGTACTACAAATCTGTACTACAAATAGAAACAAGAAAGGATAGAAAAGAAGAAGAAAAATTCGTGAGATCGGTCAATATACCACTCCTTGATGTTCTAGGAGCTAACGATGCCTTCCCTTCCTTGATCATGGTTTTCCGTGTTAATTAAAAATTTCCCACTATCCCTTTGTTGGCAAGCGATACTGAGGCGGGTTTAGGAAATCAGAAAATTAGAATTTTACGCAAATATAATAAAATAGTTTATTAATACTAAAATGGACATGAAAAAATTTTCTAAGTTTTACTTTGTTTCTTTACATCTAAGATTTTGAGCAACATCAAGTAATGAGGAAAAATTATATAAATATTTAAATATGTGGTATAAAAATGGCTTAGATATATAAAAATCGGTTTTCAAAAAACAAAACAAAATATAATTTATCATCAATTAGAGGGTATAGATGGTAAAAATGGTAAAAAGTGAAAATTTGTCATAGAAATACAAAAAATATCAATTGGGATATAATGTAGAATTATTGAGGTTTTAAGCAAACTCTTTTTCTGCGTCCACCGCCGAAAGCTTTCGCTGGTTGCTGCTCTGTCAAAATTATAATTTCTGTCAAAAAAATAATTAGCGCACAAAACAAGAAAAAATATACCAAAATATAATAATTCATTACATAAAATAATATTATTTTCCTAAAGAGGAAACATTTTTTTCTCCTTTTAATTCTGTTTCACTCACTTTTCACCCAAATTTACAATTATTCCCTAATTTTCAATTATTTTCTCTTCTTTTACAATAAAACTTAACCTAAAAATAAGCTCAATACAATTATTACATGACTTCTTATGCAATCTCTCTCAGTTCTCTCACTAGAGATCATTGAACCCTCTGGGGAAAATTTGGGAGCTATGGTCCATCGCACCTTCACTACCGAGATGATCCACAGCGTGCTATCACCTATTTCGCTTTAGTGACAAAACTACAACGGGGCTCCCGCACCGACTCCGTCCGTCTCGCTTACTCCTTCATCCCAACGTGGAATGAGCCTGAACTTGAAGCTTTTTTTTCTCGTTCTCTTCTGTCTCGTTCACCAATATCGCACTAATAACACATGATTATATTGTAGCTGGTGCGGAGGGAAGGGATTTCTATTAAGGGATTTTTATGTTTTAAATTTTAAATCGGTCTTTAACCGCTTATAACTACTTAGTTATTAAATAGTCCCGGTATCACCAAGCTAAAAAATTTTCTGAGCTAGGTGGGGGTGAGGTTAGGTTTACTTAGGGGTCACATATTCACAACCAACCCTCTAGAAAAAAATTCCCTTTTTATGCTGACTTAATGGTCAGCATCTAGCATCTAGCTTCCAGCATCTAGAAGTCTGCATCCAGCTTTCTTTGAGTTCGGACGTTTACTTTTTCGCTTATGTCGCCTCTCGTTTGCACCGAGTGCAGTGCAGAAGTTACTGCTACCCAACTTCGTGGGTGTGAGGCCATTCGGTGCGCGTCGATCTGCCGCCGTGCCTATCACACCGCTTGTGTTTATTTGCCCTCGGAGGCTATAAAACTACTTATTAACATTCCGAACTTAATGTGGCAATGTGATAGCTGCGTCATTGGAAATGATTCGCGATCCAAAATAGATGAGTTAAATCATAAAGTTCTAGATCTGGAGTCCCGTTTCGAAAGCCTTAATGCCAAAGTTGACCATGCCCTGGTGTATGGAGCGGCTGTGCCTGTTGGACGCGGCTCTTCGGCTGGGGTGCATGTTGTTGCTGCCCCTTCTATGCCTACCAGCACTGGGAGCAAAATGGCTACACTGGGACAGGCCCCAACGGCATCTAAGGGGGCTGTCCCGAGGAAGAAGCGAATCAACCCCAACAGGCACAATGTGGGACAAGCACCCAGTTGCGCTCAACTTCAAGTGCTTCCCACCATGAAATACCTTCATGTCGGTAAATTCACTACGTCTACCCAACCGGATGCACTGTGCAAGTTTGTCGCTGATAAGCTGAACGTGGAGCCCAATGATTTAGCCTGTGCTAGGCTGATCAAAAAGGATGCTGACATCAACGCCCTCAAGTTCGTCAATTTCAAATTGGGAATTCCGGAGCAAAATTTCCCCACAGTCTTCAATGACGATTTTTGGCCCATGTCGGTAAAAGTCAGCTGGTTTGATCATAGAGATCAAAGCAGCCTGCTAAGGTTATTGACCTCCCGGCTATTCTACCTGTACCGCAATCGCAATCTTCAAAAAACCCCCAGTAAGCGACGCCGCTGGCGTCGTTTCTTCTTATTCTTCTCAAGCTGCAGTTCGTCACCCCGATTGCTCTCTGCTGCGCTACCAACAAAAATCGGCGTGGGCGTTTATGGTAACGGTTGACGCTGCCTTCAATTCCTCCAATAATTTGCTTCGTTTGCTGATCGATATTCTTCAACAACAACAACTTTTTTCAAGGCGAGTTGTTTATTTCATATCTTCACTTGTGGATGCCCAGCAACAACAAGACGATGGTAATCGATGCGTTGGCAGCGCATCGCTCATCTTTTCGCGGGGCCACTCGCTGGTGCTTTCTTTTCGCCGATGAAAGATGTTTATTGACGTTTTGGACGTGTGGGTGGATCTTTGCTGCGTTTGGATGTTCCTGACTATGAATGCTCAATGTTTTCACCTGGCACTGGATTTGCCTTGCAACTGGACTCTCGCAGGTCTACTGATGAGACTAAAGGAAATTTCTATGTGTCCTCGTCGGCTATTTTGCAGGCTATGCGTATTGGATATGCCTCCACATGCACCAGTACCAGGAGTGCACTTTCATCTTTACCGCCTTGCCGTCCAATTCCCAGTTTGGACTGTAGCCATTCGTCGTCCTCGGACCCCAATAAAAGCCTAAAAGTTCTTTTCCAAAATATATCGGGAATGAGAACCAAGACCCGGATGGTATTCCTCAATTCCTTTGCCTGCGATTTTGATGTAATCATCCTTGTGGAAACGTGGCTCAATGACAAATTTAGCTCATCTGAGTTCTTTGAGCCTAACTTGTACCATGTATTTCGATAAGACCGAGATGCATTCAGTACCCAGTGTGGGCGAGGTGGTGGTGTGATCATCGCTATCCGTCGATTTCATCAGGCTTCACTACTGCGCCTTACGCTGGCCGACCCTCTACTGGATCAGCTTGCGGTTTCAATCCAGGGCGTCCATGGCCCGTTAGTCATCATTGCATCATACATCCCTCCGAATAGCGCATTTAGTATATATCATGCGCATATGGAAAACATTACTAGTGTCTGTGCTAGAACGTCGGACCCTACCGCTTTGATGGCAGCTGGCGATTTTAACCTAAGCTCCATTGTTTGGTCTAGGGACCCGGAATCTCCCTGCATGCTACCTAGCAACGTTCACCAGAGTAGTGAAATTGTAGTTTTAGATGATATTTTTAGGCTGGGCCTCTTCCAAGTAAATAATATTTTTAATGATTTATCCAAAATTCTTGATCTTATATTTTTAAATAATTTGGTTAATAGTAAAGTAGAATTATGTAATGTACCATTGAGTCCTTGTGATATGCACCACAAGCCTTTAGTAATTCATATTGAGTTTTATAGTTTTTTGCCTTCTGCTTCATACATTCCATATTATCATCTGAATGATACTAACTTATCACTTATTAATGCATCTATTTCAGCCTTTGATTGGGTTTCCCTTTTTTCGGATGGCTCAATCGATGATTGTTATACTAAGTTTTTGGTTGCCCTTTTTAATATTATTGATACTTATGCCCCTGTGAGGGTATGAAGATCCTATAGGCTTCCTTGGTATACAAATGGTTTAAAAAACTTAAAGAATAGAAGGGATAAGCATTACAAAAGATTTATAATGACAGGGGAGTCTCAAGCAGGAGAGCTGTACTGGCAATTTAAGCGGGAATTTGATTTCCTTAATAAGTTCCTCTACAATCAGTATATATCCGATGTCGAAGCTAGCCTTCCATCCAATCCTAAAGCTTTTTGGCGGTTTGTTAACAACAAAAAGTCAAAATCAGACATACCTTCATCCATATGTTATGGTAATTTAGCAGCCGACTCGGATCAGGGCGTTTCTGATCTATTTGCAAAATACTTTGCTTCTAACTTGGAGCCGAAGGTTCCTTGGAGTGATTATGAAACTCTTCTTAGTATTGAGCCTTTTCTCAATGTGAGTAACATGGACGTTTTGGACTGTGACTTAGTTGAAGCCACAGGACATTTAACCGAGTCGCTCACACCTGACGTGGATGGTATCTCCCCATTCTTTCTTAAGAGGAGTATCGCTTCCCTTTCTACTCCCCTTCAACTCCTGTTCTCTTTGTCACTCTCATCTGGTAGATTCCCCCACCGTTGGAAGATTACCTTTATAACGCCTATTCACAAAGGTGGCAGTAGGTGTGATGTATGTACCAACTATCGACCTATGGCCAAAATTTGCAACGTCGCTAAGATACTGGAGCGGATAGTAACTAAAAAATTGACTTCTCTGGCTCGTAATTTTATATCCCCCAACCAGCATAGTTTTTTGCCTGAAAGGTCCACTACAACTAATTTAGCGATCTTCTCTAAGCACTGCTTTGAAGCTTTTGAAACCCGATTTCAGGTTGATGCCATTTACACTGACTTCTCCTAAGCCTTCGACAAAGTGTGTCATGCTGCCCTTCTGGCCAAATTATATAAATTAGGTATTCATTCCTGCCTATTAAGTTGGTTTGAGTCTTATCTGGCTGACCGACCTTGCCACGTTTCTATTGGAGACGCTATCTCAAGTCCATTTGTCACCTCCTCTGATCTTCCACAAGGCAGCTCTCTTGGACCTCTTACATTTATCATTTTCATTAATGACATGTTTCATGTTATGTTGTTTTCATCTCGTCATGTTTTCGTCATTCCCACTTTTTAATGTATGCGGATGACCTTAAAATCTATAAAGCCATTAGCTGCATTAGTGGTAGTTACTTGTTACAGGAGGATATATCCAGAGTTTACTCTTGGTGCTCCCGTAATCTTTTTCCATTAAACTTATCTAAGTGTATGTATACCCGCTACAGTAGGCGGTTTCTTAAAATCTGCACGGGTTATTCCATTAGTAATTATAATTTGGCAGCTAAAGAGGAGGTTTTAGACCTTGGTGTCTTGTTCGACAGCAAATTTAAATTTTCTGGTCACTTAGACTATATTCTGCCTAAAGCGTATGCTATGCTGGGCTTTGTTAAGAGACACGTGAACCAATTCAAAAGTCCATACTCGAGCCTCAGCGTATATGCTGCATTTATTCGTTCGAGGCTGGAATATGCCTCAATCATTTGGAATCCGGATTGTAAAGTTCGTTCCAACAAAATTGAGCGACTCCAGAAAAAATTTTTAAAATTTGCTCTTCTGCCTCTAAGGTTTCAGGATCCTGTTCCTTCATACCAGAGCCGCTGCCTTCTTCTGAATGCTTGCACGTTGGAGGATCGGCGTAAACTGACAGCTTTAACTTTTTTAAACAATTTAGTCGTTGATAACATTGATTGTCCTTTTTTATTTGGGCTCATTAATTTTAGTGTTCCTCAAAGGGATCTTCGTACCTTTGCCCCCTTTCGGGTCAAGTGTCATAGGGCCAATTATTTTTTAAATGAGCCGATTGAGCGGGCTCTTTATTGTTTTAATTCTTTGCCGCCTAGCCTCCGAATTGAGTGGGGCTCTGATAAGGTTGTGCTTAAACGCATATTAATAAGGCACTTCTTAAGTTTTTATTAGTATTGTAGTATTATTTATTAGTTTGTAAGTTGTTATTATGTAGCCATGTAAGGATTTATCCGTTGGCAGAAATAAATAAATAAATAAATTAATTAAATTTTCTTTAAAAAAACCCAGAAACTGGAGTCTCCTTGCGCCGAGGACCTCCCTGCAACCGCACCAGGGGTTTCGCCAAATTCCGTCGCGACTTCGATGGTTGTGAACCGCGGACTGATCTGGTCCCAGAGCTTTGCCTCTTTCGCTTAGGTGTTCTGCACTTGGGAGCGATGTTGTTGCAGGCCTAGCCAAAATAAATTACGCGGACTTAGAAATCTCCTCTCTTGTATTAACTATTGTTCCCCCAAACGCTTACCTCCAGAGTCAGTTCAAACTGACTAAATTCCCAATTTTCACACTTTATCTGCTTCAAACTTTTTATAAATTCAAGTTCCACCACTTTAAACTGCACTGGTCTGAGTCTCGATATGAAAAGAAAGAACCTCCAGCTAAGTGATACGGGGTTATTCGGGAGTTGCGGAGAAGGCTTAAATTACATATATCATTTAAAAGCAATTGATTTTAGTTATAATTTCAATAGCAGTATCAGCCTATCAATAGCAGTTTCAAAAATTTTTTTTTGAATCTTCTTATCGGCCTCACCGAGGGTCTTTGCGTAGCTGCTTTACGAAAGTCTCAGGGAGTTGCTCTCTATCCCAGGAAGGCAGAGGCTGTGATAGTGGAACGTTTTTTGTGGTAGATGTGCGTTTGCGAATGCAAACGTGTGTTCGTTGGAGCTCACAGACAAGAATTATGCCACAGTCTGATCTTTCAAGCTCATGTAAATGAAACGAAAGAATGAATCTGAGTCTTTGGATTTAATCCCATTGTGGGAGTCCATTGCAACCTTCTTCGAGCAGAGATGCCGGACACTTCAGACGCCCAAGCCCTATGGTAAGACGACGTGGTCAGCTCTCTTCTCTCGAGGTTTCTAATAGAGGTCTGCAGGAATACATTCTTATTGCCTCAGCCATAGAATACATCCGAATGGAATAGAATTAATGAATGCCAGAGACACAACGAATTTAGTGAGAGGGAGTGAGAGAGTAAGAGAGAATTCTAACTCATCGGCATTCTCTTGCTTTGAAACCGAGTGAGTTGGGGTGGGAAGTATAAGGAATTCCTTTGGATTAAGGAATGCTGCCGAATCCCTCGAATGGTTTTTAACACACTCTATGTATTCGTTTATTTTATTCTGTTGAGCAAAACGCTTCTATTAATACCTCTTTGATAATAAGGGAGTTGGCCGAAGGGTAAATTATAATGGAAATGTTTTTTTTCGCGCCTTTATGAATAATTCTTTTATACTTATAGTTTTTAATCGTTATTATTATTTTCGTAGTGCTTTTTGTTTAGTTTTTTTTAAATTATATTATTTTACAAAATTTTTGTAGCGGCAAAATTGCGGTGGAAAAATTTTTCTAGAACAGAATAGAATGCATTCGAAACAATTCAAATGCGATCTGTAACTCTAACTCATTCAATTCGGTTTTCATCCCCCGTATGTTGTGCGAGTGAAACCTACACAGTCGCACTCACTCATTCATTAATTTTCGTCGCAGCATTCTATCTCACTCAATTCATTTTCATGGTTGTCCATTTGAATGTCGTTTTTTAGCTATTCATGCAGACCTCTAGTTTTTAATTACAGCAGCGCCGTTTCTTGATCCGCGTCCACACCCGGTAATTCTCTCGCAGCTAAGGATCGCTTTGGTGATATATTGCTGCTTGCCATGCTGATGGTTATTCCAAGGAAGAGGGTTTAAGCATGCTGGAGCAAGCCTCTGCACTCCTGACAAAAGGCGAGTTTTGTCTGTGGAAAAGGTGCTCCAAAATCCCAATTCTAGTTTCCCCCCATCAAGATAGAAATAAAAACTCATCTTCCAACAGGAGGAGTACTATGTCGGTTCATGCAGCCGCTGGAACCCAAAACTACCCGTAATGTCATTCTATTGCTATCGCTATTATAGAACCGTTGCTAACGATCGATCACTTTGCGTCAAGCGGAAGCGCTGTATCGCTCTCTCACGGTATCTTTTTTTAGCCAAGCATGATCAAGCGTTGAGCTACGTTTCTGTTTACTTCGCTCGGTATTCAACTATACAGCATCATATTTCGTACGTCATTCTACAAATCGAATCGTATGAACTAAATGGACATATAATGTAATTTTTTCTGTGTTATTTTTGCGTCTGTGAACTACTCAAAAAATACAACTATTGAAATGACTTAATAACCTAATAAACAGCTCACAACAAAAATTTGAAACTGGTTTTTTTTAGATATGTCAAAGTATTTGAATATTAAATATACATTTATTAAATATGTATATGGTCAACTTTTTTTTTAGCTTTGGGTACAGAGGGTACTATAATTTGGGTAAAAAAGGTTCAACGCAGTGGGAAGGATATGGTCGGGAGATCTTATTGATAAATCCCCGACCCTATAAAGAACATATATTTTCGCACACATCTAGTTTATGAAACAAATTTGCCACGCCCACTTCCGCTCCCAAACAGAAATCTCGTTGTAGCGCCAGTTCATTAATGTTTTTAGGAAATGTTTTAACGCCAAACTATTCCTTGGCTAAAAAATTTGATTAAAATATGGATTCTGGAGCTGAAGCTAGCGATGCGGATGCTTCCAACAGGGAGAAGAAGAATAAGTAGTTTAAGAAGAAGGCATCCATTTTTTACACAGAACAAAGAACGCGCGTGTTGTGCTTGCCGTTTTGAATGAGGATTTACGGCTCCCTCCACTACCGGCTTTGGAGAAAATCTTCTCTACCAAATTCGATGACCTTCATGATGCATTGGAAGAGCAAAATCATGCCAAAGTGACGGGATGGCCTCTTGTAATAATAATCGGATGGCGTCCATAAAAATCAAACGCAGAGTTCTCCAGTCGGACTCCAAAACGAAGCAAACCATCATCTACAAACTGAGCAAGTGAGGCTAGCTGGCTTGAGAGCCAAAAGAGCCAAAGCCAATATAGTGATAGGGCAATGATCCTTAAAAACACGAAGAAATGGAGGCCTATGGAACCCAAGCTGGAAACCCAATTGCTCAGTAGCAAAATCACCTCTAGACAGTTGATCGGCTGTTGTGAATGCAGTAGGGACATAACGCCATTTTATTGCCATGGAGAGCTCCTGTATGGAAAGGACGCGACTTGAAACAAACACGTTAAATTGAGCAGGCTCGGACAACCGAGGAGTCACACCAACAATAATAATCTTCGTTATAGAAGATAATGGATATAATGGCGCCTTAGGATGCACTGCAGAAGGTATCATCTGGGGCGACTCTTACACAGCGGTACATCTTGCAAATGTCTCCCGTTAAAGCGACTATGTGAGACTTAACTGTAGCAGGATGTGACAGAGCTTAGGATGAACTACGGGGCCTGACATCAGGACATCATTGAGTGAATATCCAGACGATGTAGCAGCCGAACCGTCGAACACAATCCTCAGCTTAGTAGTGAAGCTGTTTTCCCTCAGGACGCAGTGATGGGAAAGAAAATACTGGTACTTACGGGCTAGCTCCAATCAGCAAACCCTCTGAGGGAGTTCGGATCTGCCAGAACCACATTGGCAGGAACTCCATGTCTCCAGTTGGAGACATCTTTATTCAGGCCAGATTGACGCTTTGCGATGTGAGTTGCCACAACTGCCTCAGGGTATACCTAATATGTGGATACGCGAGACTTCAGACAAACATTACCAGATGCTCTATTCCTAGTGAATTCATCGTCTCCCAGCCCAGTCCCCGCTACAGAGCATTTGGATTAATGAAGCTGGCTGGCCAGCTATGATGTAATGAGATAACTTGTGAGTCGGAAAAAAGTTGCGCTCGGCACGGAAGTAAGGCTCCTGATCGGCCACGGACAAGAATGTTGGCGGTTGGCAAGAACACTACTTCAGCGTGGCGATCCTGGGTTAGAAAAGCGTAATGTTGCGGAGTCTGAGAGGTCGCAGCCCCAGCTCCATTGGCAGGATCCTAGACGGAAGCGGAAATGGAAGTAGATCTGAGTAATTTCTGGCAAGGATGCAACATGGCATGATGACGGTGATTAAACGTTGGGCAACGTGTGATTAAACGTTGTAGAGAATGTACATTAGGGTTGTAAATAATAAAAATGATATATTTATAAAGTGATTTTTTGTTTATCCAAATATGGGAATTCCGATATTTTAATACTCTTGCAGAGGGTATTATAATTATATAATTTATATTATAATTATATATAATTATATATTATAATTTTGGTCAAAAGTGTGCAACTCAATGAAGGAGACATCTCCGACCCTACAAAGTATATATATTCATGATCAGGATCACCTCCTGAGTTGATATGAGCATGTCCGTCTGTCTGTTTCTACGCAAACTAGTCTCTCAGTTTTATATCTATCGTCTTGAAACTTTGCACACACCCTTCTTTCCTTTGCACGCAGTATATAAGTCGGAACGGCCGGGATCGGCCGACTATATCCTATAGCTGCCATATAACTGATTGATCGGAAATGGTATAACTTCGGTGTTTTTAAAGCTAGAGAATTCGAATTTGGTCGAATTATTCGAATTCGAATTATTTCGAAAATAATACAACATGCCAAATTTTATAAGGATCAGCCGACTATATCCTATAGCTGCCATATAACTGAACAATCGGAAATTACCCAACTTTCGTGTTTTTGAAGATAGAAAGTTGGAACTTCGTACAGATTCTATTTTTGGTAAGTTAATCCAACCAAATTGCATAACGATCGGCCGACTATATCATATAGCTGCCATATAACTGAACGATCGAAAATGGTATTTGGTAAAAATACCAACTTTGGTATTTTTGAAAATGGAAGCTTGGTACTTTGTTTTAGATTTTTTATTGTAATAAATTGGTTAGGATCGTCAATTGGTTAAATTGGTTAGGACTATAAAGGATCGTCCTTCGTCTCCCCCCGAAGTTAGCTTTCCTTTCTTGTTTTTTATCTTTGGCCACTCTTAATTCCAAAGAGTCATCGAGTAAACAAAATCAAACTAATACAAACAAACAATTCAAAGTATACGGACATAAAAAATTGTACAGCGAAGTAAAAACTCTGTGAAAAGGGATTAAAAGAAGCGGTAATTTAAGCACCCTGTCTTTGCACCTTAAGGGGAGGGTAAGGTCAAATCATGCGAAAAAAGCCATGTTTTTGTGATTTTTTTCCTGACGACACAGTTAAAATTTATTTATTCAACCAACGGTATATTAAAGTATGATATTAGAAGAATGTTTTATCCAATTTTTACAACAAAATATTTAAACATATGGCAATGGTAGCAATTTTCCGGACGTGCCGCCAAAAAAATTGAATTGCGGTGCCCCTCATAACTCGGTGCTGGATCATTTGTAATCAAAAAATAAAAGTTCATTCGTTAGATAATAGTTCGCCCCAGGTAACGCTGTGAAGGTTTTTTGGAAAATTTCAATTTTTTAATTTTTTCGAAGACTTCGAAGTGAAAAACTCAATTTTTTGGGAAAAAATCGGTTAATTTGTCATTGCAAAATCAAAATTATGAACAAAAAAAAAAAAAACTCGACAGCATTACCTCGTAAAATATGTACAGAAATAGTGTTTAAAATTTCAAAAGGATCGGTGCAGTAGTTTTGAAGTTATGAGGGGCACCGTCTTTGAAAACGTGAGTTGTGGGAAAAACGCTTTAAAGTTTTAAACAAAATCCAGTGTAAAACGTTTATAAGCAACTTCGTCAATAACTAATAACTTCGTCAATTTAATTGACTTGAAATTTTGACACAATATTCTTCAAATATTATGCATTTAATTTAAAAAATAAAAAAAAAATGACAAAAAAAAAATTTAATACCTTACCCTCCCCTTAAAAACAAACATGGTGAAACGAAACTTCTACCTGCTTTCGGTTTTCGACAATGATTCTCGCAGCTTCTACGTCATATTTTCGGAGCAGCGGGACGCGACAGAGAGACAATTAGAGAGATGTAGATGGAGGGAAGGGAGAGAAAAAAAATCGGTGTCGAAAACCAAATGAATGGAAGCGACGTCAGAATACCCTTTTTTTTATGTTGAAATATTTTTATATATTTAAGATTATATTTAATTAATTTTTCTTATCTAATCATATGGTATGATGAAATTTATTAATAATTGGCTTTAGGCAAAGCCAAAATGTTCATGTTTGATTATTTTCCTTGTGCGATTCTAATTACAAGGCATTGCGTTGGTCGACTATACCCTGGCACGCGCCAGAATTATCGGTTGTCAATTTGCGGTTTCGTATTGCCTCTCCCCTTCTCTTTGCATTTGATGTTCAATTTGCATAAAAGTTACACGGGTGTTTGTTGCATTTAAAATTAAATTTTTTAAAAAACATAATACCTGGTGATAATAACTAATTCTGGTGAGTAGTGCATATAATAAACTTATTTATTAAGTTCCGAGCGGCCGTTCAATATATGTAAACATTTACATATATTTATTAAACGGCATTAGCCGTTCGGAAAAGTGTTAAATGTTTATATATGTACATATATTTATTAAACGGCATTAGCCGCTAAAAAATGATACTAATATATTTTCGTCGAGGACCTGATAGTCCAGTACTATATTGACGGAGTTAGTGGGAAGTCTTCTTCCGTTCTTCCGATTGAAGGCGTTCCCAAATTTTTATGGAGTTTTGATCGGTACGTATTTTAAATACAAATAATGTAAGCAATATCTAATTTCTATTTATTTTATTTGCAGATAGTATATCTAAGGTGATCCGGGGAACTCGCCGGAGAAAGTGTTGGGGCACGCTTTGACGTGCATAAAAAATAATAATAATAAAAAACCAAAAAAAATAAATTATAATTAGTAATTAGTAATAATAAATAAATAATAAAAATAATTTATTATAATAATAATAAAAATAATAATAATTTTTAATTTTTTTGATTTCGTTTTTATTGAATAGAAAAGGGAGCGGAGGGGGTGGGGTGAAATTCCTTACAGATTCCTCACGGTATACACCAGGGATTCCTTGGGGTATTTCCTCAAAGATTCCTCAGAGTATACCCCAGGGATTCCCTGGGGTATTTAGTTCGAAATGCTCTTCGAATAACTGCAGGAATCCTGCAGTATTCCATGAGTTGTTCGAATTCCTCGATGCGAGGAACTCTTCTATGGAAATTCCTCGATGGTTTGTATGAAACATACCCCGAGGATTCCTTGGGGGCAATACTATTAAGCTTTAAGCTTTCCCCAAGCTGGGAATGCGTGAGAAAGCAATCCACTTGAAGTGTGGAAGTCCCATTAAGCGACTATGCCGGGCCTTTACAAGCTGGCCATGAAGTATCTGGTTACCCCAGGTAGTTCGGCGCCTTCATAGCGGCTGGCGCTCGCCATCAAATGTGTTGTGAGCGACGCAAGAATCAGGATGAGGGACGTACACATAACGAAAACGTCATAAAATTAGGTCATAAAATAATAATACTATTATGTATTTTTAAAAAGGAAATTTTTTTTTATTTTGGGTCACAATATCAAATGTGATATTTTAAATATTATAATTTTTTTGTATACAAAAATATTATGAATACGATATTACATATTTAAAATTTTCGATGGCCCTAATGTGCTTCCGTGAGCTTAGGGGGACCAGGCGTCCGTATAAATACGTACATGTCCGTATTTTCAGCTCTGTGTCCGTTAGTCCGTATTTTTTGTAAAATGTCCGTATTTTTACCGTTTTTGACGAAAAAACAGGTTGCACCTGCAATTTTTCCGAAATGAATTTCTAGACTTAAACATTCGAAAACGCCGGCGCTCACATTTGACGCGCAATCAGTTTAGCACGCGTTATACGGTAAAATTCCCTAGAAATATGGGACGAAAACTTGAAAGTATAATCTTGGTTCAATTCTATTTCAAAAAATGTTCCTGTCAACAGTTTCACATATTTGAAGAAGAACACTGCTTTGTTGAAACAAATCGGTAAAAGTAATGACAAATACGCATAAATTTTGTTTTACTCTAGGTGACAGTGCCATTTTTTAAAACATTTCAAAACTGATACTTTTAAGTTCTAGTGTAATCTACTCGACTCGGCGAATTGTAATATTATTGCTCAATCTGTTTCCTTGCAATAAAAAATCTTGAAGTTCTGCAAAGAATATACTAAGTATAATTTCAATGTAAAATCTATATATCTTCCTATCTTCCCAACTTCATTAGCGTTTAAGGTACTTAAGACGAGAAAAGTGACCGTATTTTCCAATTCAGCTATCTGGTCACCCTACGTGAGCTAAGTGCTCAGACTTGAGGCAAACAAAGCAGAGGGCAAGACGCCGGACTTCAATCTATCGTTTCTCACCTGGCAAGGTGAGGAACCTTGAGAAAGAAGGCACATCATGTTCCAGGATATAGCACAAGGAATACAGAGGCCCGAACGGAGCATGCATTATTAAATCAGCTCATCTGATTCGCTGGCAGATGCGGAGCTAAGGCCGAATCCACAGTCTCAAGGCTACGGAATCCACAGTCTCAAGAGGGCCAGCCACTGAATCGATCAGATAACTCCCAAAGAGTTGCAACGTATCTCGGCTTGACTATCCTTAGCTGCGGGATCTCGTTGATGTGAGCCTCGAATAATAACTTTCGATTACTAAAACGTTTGTAGGGGGGCCCATAGCCTAGTGGGTAGTGTAGATGCGCGCTAAGCGATGGGTCGTGGGTTCGAACCCCACTCATGGCAATCATGATCTCCAAAGTTTTTCGGCTTCATTATGTTTAGTGGTCTCTTTTCCGATGCTACTAAACATGTGAGGTCGAAAAAACGGTATATCTCAGATACCGACAGGTGGCAGCCCCACCTCTGGGATAGGTTGCACCTGGCTACCAGATCAACCGAAAAACAATTGATTAACGAAACTAATACAAGAAGAGAAGAGAAGAAACCAACCACCCCCCCAACCCGTTGACGACCATATCGCATATCGAAACGGACACGAATTGGACAAGGGAACGTGAGGACTTTAATGGAACCAACCAGACTGGCGCAGTTTGAAGAAGAAATGCCCCGAAGAACATCAGCTGGGACACAATAAAAGCAAAAACAGCGGCAAAAATAAAGTTAGGTGGAGAGCCCTTGTAGAGGCCCTAAGCTCTCGAGAGGAGTAATAAGGAAAAAAAAAAAAACTAAAACGTTTGTGCAAAAGATCAAGGGCAGCGTCAGTAATATCCAGCGCTCTCACGGTCTCCGCCCTTGTCTTAAACTTTCTCACTCCGTCAACCATCATATAAGACTGAATAGCGATGCATATTCGGTTCGGCGCCCAATAAAGCAATGAAGCGCTTGAGAAGAAATTAAGTGGTCCCATGCGGTTTAAGTATGCTGCACTTATGAAGGGGTATCTAGATTTTGGTCTCACGTTATTGGTTCTGACCGCCTCGAGGAGCTGTTGCCTGCTCCTTTTGCCTAATAACTGCGTTCCGAATGAGAACAGTCCTACGAAGAAACTCAGGGTTGTATTCGACGGTTCTACTGCCTCAGGCTACTTCATCAACGATGTGTTAATGGCTGCCTCGGTCATACAATACAAGCTTCTACAGCTGTTTTGATCTCATGTGGTGTATGTGTGGCTCTCGACGATAGTTTCCGGCAATGCATCCTGTGTAGGGATTTTATTCAGGATAGGATATCAGTATTTAACTGGGCACAGCCACTAATGGAATAAAGTCTTCTTTATACTTAGCAGTCCGTGCCATGCATAAGTTAAGAAAGGATGAAGAGTCCTAGTTTTCTAGTTCTTTCTCACAGCTCTGTGAAAGAAGCCGTCGAAATAATGAATGGAATAATAACGACAGATCTCTTAAATAAAGGGCATATTCACTTGAGGAAATGGTGTTTGAATGTTTCCACTATTCTGGAGGGTATACCTGATGGGGACAAGGAGTCCTAATTTGAATTCGATGATAGAAATTTTCGACCAAATTTTTAGGACTCGCTTGGGATCCTGCCACGGAATCATCTTTTGTTTTCTTTCGAGTCTCTTTAGTCCAACTAGACTTTCGATTATGACTTCTGTAGCGCGTTTCTAGAACCTGATGGGATTGGTCGGTCCTTTCGTCACAAGGGTAAAAATAAATTTTAAAAGGTTATGTCGAGATACGTTTTCATGGAACTAGAGCCAACCTAATCCTTTTTATTTGACTGGTTGAAAATCTGTGAATGTATCTCTGAGAACCGGCGCATAGGATTTCCTCGGTTGTCCGTTCTCACTCAAGGGGCTGTGGAAGCTCACGGGCTCTGTAATGTGACCATCGATGCTTATTGGGCATCGTCCCAATCCTTATCGTTTCAAAGGAGCAGAGCCAACTATTGTGTTCAAAGTCTCGCGTCGTTTACATAAAGACTTTGACTGGAGCTGGAGTTTGGAGTTTAAGCTGGAGCTTTCGAATGCTGAGCTGTTGGCCAGACTTATGACTGATGTGGCTTACTTAACGGTTTATAATGGAGCATATTGTTGTTAGTGTGATTCTTCTGTTGCACTCACTTTTTTTGTTTTGTTTTTTTTTTTAACGTTTTGAATGTTAAAATTTTATTTTTAAGCCTAGTACTCTGACGACGAAAATCCGCTGTCACACGTGTGACACTCTGACGACGAAAATTATGGCTATCAAATTGAATGGCGTTGCCGGATCTGAATTTGGGGGTGTAAAAAGAATTCATTTATTTATTTTGATAGCCAAAAATGGAGCGAAAGTTGAGAGAAAAAAATTGTCGGACCGAAAAATTTTTTAGCCCGCGAGGTAAAGTGAAACTAATTAGTGCGGTCAAGGCGAAGCCCATAATATGGTATTTGACCCACAAGTGACATTTTAATTCCATAAAATGGCATTGAAATGATTTGTGATTGATTATGATTTTGATTTTGACCCAGTTTTCTTTTTCTTTATCAGCTCCTCAGCGGCGAAATACATAAAAAAAACACCAAAATCCAATCAGTTTAAATTCATTTTTGCTTATTTGTTTTTTGTTTACAAACAACAGCTGTTCAGTATTACCCTTTTCCTTAATTTTTTTGGTCACACTAGATGGGTAGCCAAATAAAGAGCGATTTCGCTAGCACACGTGTGACAGCGGATTTTCGTCGTCAGAGTCGTCGGATTTTCGTGCTTTAGACTGCTACCCAATTGGCAGCTTAATCTAATCTGTTTTTAACAATACTTCGTCTAAGCGTTACTTAGGGCAAGAAGTGATTTCATGGTTTTTTAATTTATTTTATTATTTTTTTTTTTTTTTGTGTTTATGTTGCGGATGACGAAATGGCTAGGTCGAGATCCGGTCTGCTAGGTCTTGAGGGTGGTGTCTTATCAGTCTTCTCTTGACCAGATTACTTGGATCAGCGCTTCTGATAGCAGCGGTACCAAGTTTTTTGGCTAGGCTGTTGGGGTGCTCATTTAGACGTTCCAAGTATTTCCGAGCATGTTCCTGCAGCTTGTCTCCGATTTTGGGCACTTTTAAATCTCGTTCGATGTCTCTGGTTCGCACAAAACATGGAGCTCCAGAGATCCTTCGAAGAGGGATGCTTTTGTTGCCTGTCTATAGCGTATCCATTGATAATGAAAAAATCAAGGGCTGTCGGTTTTAACAGGGGGTTATATGAGTAAAAAGTGGGTTCACCCGTGGAAAGTACTTAGTAATTGTAGGACATATGGACAATAGTCATGTGCCATAGATGCGGTTGTTTTGAAACATTAAGCGAAATATTGGATTCATATGTCCCAACCATTTTTATCAACTGATATATATGCACTTATGTGCTCATCAAAAGTTCTGTGACTTCTTTCGACTGTTAAAACTGTCTGGTGGTGGTGTGCAGTTGATGTTATGTTATTTATTTGTAAATACTTGCATAACCATTTATTATAGAATTTTTTTATTCTGTTCCCATGTCCGCAATAAACGACTTCATTGGACCGTACTTTAGAATAAAATTCTCATAAATCGCGTTTGCTTCTTTGTTATCATTTTTGTTTGGAATTGGAATCGCGACTAGATATAGTCAGATCACAGACCTGGGTTGTGAACCAATAGTGTCTACTATATCCCTGTCGAAAGCATTTATTGGCGGATCAGTTATTGTTAAAGGGGTTTTTTTTTCTTGACACTTTTGATTTTACAGATTTTAGACATGGACATAATTTACCATACATAATTTGTAAAAAAAATTCGCACACATAATAACAACAATGATTATCAGTAATATGTTGTTAATTCTTAATTTACGTTACTTGATTCAACTTTATTTATTTCGATTTTTCGATTTTTGGTCGTAATCGAACTACCGAACTGAGCGGACGTGCTTTGTCCGAGCTCCGGGAAAACTTCACTTCGCTTATATTTTCGCCAATATAAGCGAAAAGACACTGAAATACAATTTATTAAAAGCGACAGACAAGCTTTTTATAACAGTTGTAATGTGCTAAACCAAAACTAGTGCATTGTTGAAAAAAAATACGTACCACGCAATGAGCTCATTGAGCAACGACCAAAAGAACGAGCGTAGAAGTTCAGTGAACCAAAGAAACGGCTTCTACTCTTACTTTTCAACCCGCGATACCGAAGTGGAAAAATCGGCGCTTCAAAGCAACCCGGCTTTACTGACCGCTGAAACCCAAAGGGCACGGTCTTGCTCACCCGCGCTGCTCACTCCGACTCCCGCGTCATGGAGTTCGCAGTGTAAAACCCCCCTCCAATACCGGAAACAAATTTCGCACCAACAACAAGCAGCGCTACAACTTCTGCAACAACAGCGAAAACCCCTGCAATTCAAAGTACCACGACGTCAACGACAACAGCGAGTACAAAAACAACAACCTCGGAAAGTGCCAAAGCGGCAACGGCCACACAGACTGGAATGGATCGCTACATCCAAATTAAGCGCAAGCTTAGCCCGCAGAGTAATCCGGCAGGCAACAAAACAAAAATTAACCGTGTCCTGAATAACGATAATGAACCAGACAGATCCACTACTAACAGATTTGCCCTACTGGCGGAGGCTGAGGAAAACCAACCAGCCCAAGACACAGCAAAAAAACCCAAGCCCCCTCCAATCTATATTAGGGAAAAAGCTCGAGTGCCCTGGTCAACAAAATTGCGTCGTTGATCGGGAACGGTGACAACTTTCATGTTGTTCCGCTTATCAAAGGGAACATCCATGAAACAAAGGTGCAAACCAAGACTGAAGAGCACTTCCGAATAGTGTCAAAATATCTGGACACTGTACCGAAAAACTATTACACGTACCAGCTGAAAAGCAGTAAGGGCCTACAAGTGGTAGTAAAGGGAATAGAACCTGATGTTACCGCCGCGGAAATAAAAACCGCCCTTAAAGAAAAGGGCTTCGCCGCCAAGAATGTTATTAACATTCTAAATAAAGATAAAAAGCCACAACCCCTCTTCAAGGTCGAGCTCGAGCCAGAAAGCAGGTCGCTGAAGAAGAACGAAGTCCACGAAATCTACAACCAGCAATATCTTTTGCATCGGAAAATCACTGTTGAAGAGCCACATAAACGTAACGGTCCAGTGCAATGCACTAATTGTCAAGAGTATGGACACACAAGGTCTTACTGCACACTTCGGGCTGTCTGTGTAGTCTGCGGGGACGCCCACAAGTCCGCTTGCTGCACTACAAACAAGGACAGTACCGTGAAGAAATGTGGAAACTGCGGAGGCAGCCATACGGCAAACTATAGAGGATGTATTGTGTATAAGGAGTTAAAGAGTCGCATGCGTCAAGCGACCGCAACGCGCAACCAAAATCCACAGAATGCGTACGTTTCGTCAAAAACCACGCCAGACGTCTTCTTCGCCAAAGCTGCGAGATCCTCATTCGGTCCACTAAACACCACCAACGGCTTCTCCTATGCCGATGCTCTACGATCTGGAAGGGAAATTCCAATTCAGCCTAACTCTCAAAGCGCTCAACAGGCCCCAGAACAGCCACACAGCAAAACGGAAACTATGATGCTTACCCTCCAACAAAGTATGATGGAGCTTATGTCATTCATGAAAACGACCATGCAAACGCTTGTTCAAAACCAGAACATGGTGATACAGCTGCTCGTAGCACAACAGTCCAAATAATCTATGCAGGCGCTACGAATATCAATGTGGAACGCCAATGGTGTCTCACGGCATAAACTAGAATTGTCACAATTCTTGACCGAAAACCATATTGACGTTATGCTACTGGTGGAAACGCATCTTACAAGCAAATACAACTTTCATATAAGAGGCTACACAATCTACCGCACAGATCATCCAGATGGGAAAGCCCACGGCGGAACTGGAGTTCTAATCAGAGAACGAATTAAACACCATTTTCACAAAAGGTTTGCAACAAACTTCTTGCAGGCCACATCGATACAAATTCAGTCAAGCAACGGAATCCTTTTAATTGCTGCCGTTTACTGCCCTCCTCGCTTCTCAATCTCGGAAGGACAATTTATGGACTTCTACAATTCACTTGGGGATCGATTTATAGCCGCAGGAGACTACAACGCCAAACATACGCACTGGGGATCACGTCTAGTGACTCCCAAAGGAAGACAATTGTACAATGCAATTATAAATGTGAAAAATAAACTGGACTACGTTTCCCCTGGAAGTCCCACATACTGGCCAACAGACTCACGAAAGCTCCCAGACCTTATTGATTTTGCAGTGACAAAAAACATACCTCGCAATCTAATAAGTGCCAAAGCAGTCTCGGACTTATCATCAGACCACTCGCCTGTGCTTCTAACGCTTCTTCAAAGCCCAGAAATAACCGAACACCCCTTCAGTCTGACGACGACAAAAACAAACTGGCTAAAATACAAAAAGTACGTGAGTGCCCACATAGAACTCGCCCCGGATTTTAACATGGAATCGGACATCGACTACACTACGAGCGCCCTGGAAGAAGTACTCGTTGCGGCAGCTAAAATCTCTACTCCTCATAGGAAAGAAGTAGACCGAAACAAACACTTCAAATCTAATCAGCAAATCGAACAGCTCGTGCGAGAAAAGAGGCGCACGCGTCGTGATTGGCAAAACAGCAGATCACCAGCTTCAAAACAACGCCTTAAGGAAGCAACCCGATCACTCGACCAGGCTCTTCACCAACAGGAAGAAAATGCACAGCTGAGGTACATCCAGAATCTCTCGCCAACAAGCACAAAGTACCCCCTGTGGAGGGCCCACCCAAATCTTAGTGCCCCAATTGAAACGACCACCCCGATAAGAAACTCTTCGGGATGCTGGGCTCGCAGCGACGAAGACCGAGTTGAAACATTCGCCACACATCTCCAAAGTGTCTTCCAGCCAAACCCAGCCTCAAATTCATTGCTCCTGCCAGTAATTCAGCCAGAGTCCTCCCCTGAGCCAGCCGCACCTTCATTCCGGCCAAACGAAATCGAAAAAGTCATAAGAGGGCTAAAACCAAAAAAGGCTCCCGGTGGTGACCTATTGACCCCAAAGATGCTGATCGAACTTCCAAAATGCGCTATAGAGGTCGTCTGCAAAATATTTAATGGAATCATTAATCTTGGCTATTTCCCAAAAAAGTGGAAGAAATCCATTATTATAATGATACCGAAGCCTGGAAAAGACCACACAATTCCGTCATCATACAGACCAATAAGCCTTCTATCTTGTTTGTCTAAACTGTTTGAAAAATGCTTGCTAACTCGCATAATACCACATCTGGAAGCTTGCAATATCATCCCGGCACACCAATTTGGCTTTCGAAGAAACCATGGAACCATCGAACAAGTGAACAGATTAACATCCGAAATACGCTCAGCCTTCGAACAACGAGAATACTGCAGCGCTATTTTCCTCGACGTATCTCAAGCTTTCGACCGAGTTTGGCTCATCGGACTCATGCACAAAATTAAAACGTATTTGCCAACATACACCCACAAGCTACTGGAATCATACCTCTTCAATAGGGTATTCTCAGTGAGATGCAACGCAGCTACTTCGGGCGACTACACCATCGAAGCTGGAGTTCCACAGGGAAGCGCACTCGGGCCGTGTCTATACGTTTTGTATACTGCGGATATTCCTACGAGCGCACAACTAACAACGTCAACGTTCGCCGATGATACCGCTATTCTTAGTCGCTCCAGATGCCCAACGCAGGCAACAACCCAACTGGCTAATCATCTCACAATAGTGGAAAGGTGGCTGTCCGACTGGCGCATTAAAATAAACGAACAAAAGTGTAAACATATAACGTTTACTCTTAATAGACAAACATGCCCTCCGCTTTTACTAAACGGTATGCAGATCCCTCAAGCTAACGACGTAACGTACCTTGGCGTTCACCTTGATAGACGACTTACCTGGCGTAAGCACATCGAATGCAAAAAGATGCATCTAAAACTGAAAGCCAGCAGCCTCCACTGGATCATAAACTCACGATCGCCACTGTGCCTGGACTACAAGTTACTACTGTACAATTCAGTCCTAAAGCCAATCTGGACGTATGGCTCCCAGCTGTGGGGGAACGCGAGCAGCAGCAACATAGACATCATACAGCGCGCACAATCAAAAATCTTGAGAACTATCACAGGGGCACCTTGGTATGTTCGCAACGAAAACATCCACCGGGATCTGGGCATCCTCGCAGTGAAAGACGAAATCAAGAAGCAAAAAGAGTCATACAAAGAAAAACTGTCTTCGCACCCAAATTTTCTCGCTCGGGGATTGACTCGGGTTTCTAGCGTATCCCGCCTTAGACGCAACGACCTCCCAACCCAGCAATCGATTTTTAGGGCCGTCTAACTCCGTATCAGTCAATATGACTGTTAGTTAAGTTAAAAATATAAGATTTGATACACCTCTTGTTAGTCTCGCAAAGAGAAGATTCAAGAAATAAAAGCAACGTTAAAAAAAAAAAAAAAAAAAAAAACTTTATTTATAACGTTAGCAGGGGAATCCCCTGACTTATCGTCTAATAATCCCATTTTGGAATTGTGTTCCGAATTATGATGTGTTTCAATTGGAAAATCTTTCTAAGATTTACTTATTGCATTACTATTCATAAATTGTAACGAACAGATATACCGCAGATACCTTGCACCTTATACCTTGCCGGCGATTGCCGGCCTAGACCTCGTGGGCTAGTGGGTGGGTTCCCTACAAACACGTCTCTCTCCGCAGGGTTCCTGTTGTTCATCATAGGATTCGAATTTAATCGAATGCGTGCTTAGCCTATCGAAAAGCGCAGGCCTAACTGTATTTTCTCACTGAAATCTCCTTGGGCTAGTTCCTACCCACTACGGCATCTTGAAATGGTCGGGTGATAGCATGTCGGTTGCGAATCAGACTTGGCTAAATCTTCTTAGTACATTATAAAAGTTTTATTGTCTAAATTCAACATAATATTCCATTACTTTCTAAACTTGCAAACTAAAGAACACTTAACTCCATTCAATGTCTCTCAAACCTAAAATGTTGACCTTAAGCTAGAATCAAAAATCTTAATCGCCTAATCGTGACAATTTTTAATTCAAAAAATAATAATGCAAAGTGCGAGATACGGGTTTCTTTACATCGGTCTACGGCCGATCCCGTAAGCGAACATTGGAGCGCGAACTCTAAAGGTTTCAAGGCTTCAGCCACTAAGTTGAAAATAATAGACGGATTCACTTGCTTAGCCTAACTGGAAGTGCCGCAGTAGGGTTAACACGAGGGTCAGACTCGAGGTTTGGGAATGTCCAAGGTGCAGATGGCTAGGAATGGGCCTTAATCTTATGCCAGTTTATCACTCACCACTTTTCCAATAGTAGCGATGTTGAAAGCGCTTTCAGCATGCCATCTTTAGGAGAGTTATTCGAGACTTAACGGTTGCCAAATGCCTCCCAAATTCATTAAAAGAACTTTAAAATAACGAGAGAATCCATGCATGGACGCCTGCCTTGGGAACACTGTTCTCTCATTGGGGTATTAAAACGATCGCGAATCTAGGCAAAAGTCTATTAAAGCCTCTGGCTGACTTCACTGACCTACACTCATCTTCGCACTTCACTTTCGCGCTTTGCTGCGAACGCCACTTGCCCGGAAAAAATATTCTTCTCAATTTCACATAAAGTCGTTTTTTAATTGTAATGCAACGCAGTACATAAATAATGCAACGCAGTGCATCAAGTAAAATAATAAAAAACTATTTATTGTTGTTGTGCGCTCTTTGTAGCGCTGTCGGTTCTATATATCCTTGGTCGGGCTTGATGCGCCCGACTGGACGGGTAGTGGCTGCACGCTCCGATCCATCTTTATTGAATAAATTCTTGCCCTTTCGGATTTGCTGGCGGCTACTCCGATCCATCTTTATTGAATAAATTCTTGCTTCTTACTGTGAAGCAGTGAGCAGCGCTTACATCATTTTTTTTTCGCTTATTATGTACAGAAACGGGAACGTTGCTAGCTTACGTTGCTAGTTCCACCATCGACTTGCTCATGAGGGTATCATTGTTAAGGAGCTTGTTTCGCAGCTTGGAGGGATATCAATCAGAGAGGTTGTGCCTCCGCCTAGCCCACGTGCTTTACTGTCTCCATTTATCGTCAAGTTTGGCTTGCTTCGCGTTGATGTGCGTCTTTGGAATTTCTCACTAGACTTTGATGAACGGTATCAGTAACATCAGCCATCATAACGCACTTTCACGATATGAATTTGCATTTAGGTCTCGTAGCTTTGTTGGCTAAAATTAGTTCCATAAAATGTTACCTAAGCGTGTTTATATGCTTTACTACCAAAGCCCTGCGCTGGAGCTGGTCAAGTATCTAACTACCGGCTTTTTTCTGGTCGCCCTGACGGGATTTATTTGCAACAGACGAAAGCCCAGGCAGCTTTGTTCGGGCAATGAAATACACTTCGTGGAAAGAACGAAACCGATTGTTTCTTAGCAGCAACATCTATCATCCCTTCAGAATTTTTGTTTGGCTGAGACGATTGACTGACGGTTTATTCCTCTACGTTCCAGAGGAAATAGCAAAGCATCACCTCTACCGTGAAGTTAGTCCTACGATTCTTAGTTTTGATAAGCTCCGGACATTACTATGTCAGATTGCAAGGTGGCCCTGCGTCAACGTTCATTGGAGCCAGAATTTTAGGGCCTCACGGCCCTAAATTTACGATGCGTCTCGATGCTTGGCAGCGTGTATCCGTCATGCAGCAGGTCTTTTGGTCTCGTTAGAAAGAGAAATACCTGACTCTGCTTCAGGAGCGTGCTAAATGGCCTACTGCCCTTCAAGAATGTTGTTGAAAGCCAGTTTTCAACCTGGAGAGTATATATATATATTGTATATTTATTCCCTAAGCAGCTACGCTAAATGTGCTGCTAAACATAAACATCGTTATCTTTTGTCGGGTATTACTCTTTCTGCCCTATCCCACGGTCTATCTCGCTCACGCTCAGCGGATTATGTTGTTGTAATGACTGGGAGCTTTTTATGGTAGATAAACTGCACCCAAGCTACATGTATATTGCGAAATGCATTTATTGTGTAAGCCATTTGCTTCTTGCTCTCAGTCTTGTGGAATGCGTGGGTTTTTGGGTTTCACTTGTACTTGTCTTGAGGGTGGCCACTGAACGGAGCGGGAGCGAACCTTAAATAAAGTTCATTTTGATTTGGAATTGCCGAGTTATTTTTATTACCTAATTAGGGGGTGTCAAAGCTTGGCGACAAACAACTGATAGGTCTGATAGGAAATGTCTGATAGGTGTCTTCAGCAATATTTTTATCATATCTGAAATTGGAAACCATTTTAATTTAATTTTTACGCCTTCATTCAAGTATTCTATGTCATTTAGGTGGTTCTTATGGCCAAAATATGAAAGCGATATACACCGCCCGCTAAAGGAGGAATAAGGGAAAATTTGAAAAATAAATAAAAAACTCTGATGTAAAGTCAGTTTTTACAGCAATGAGAACGACAACGAACGTACCTGGATAGACTAGGTAATAAGAAACGAAAATTTTCTGATCTGTAACTGATGAATTAATCCAGGTTTCAGTGAGTGCTGTTGCGTCAAAGTGAAAAGGGGACACGTTGTGTAAAGTTTGGTTAATTTTTTAAGAATATTTAGAAAATTGGGTAACAATTAGAAAAACAAAAAAGGCTGTCAGCAGCGATTGCTCTCAAAGTAACCCCAGACAGCAAAAGGCTGGCAAGTACTCTAAAGAAGACGAACTAGCAAGAATCATGTCAGCCGGAGGGTCAAATGGAACAACAGGAATCATACTAATAGAGCCCAGTAGATATGAGAGTAGCCATTGAGGACGTGGAAATGTTAGAGGGAGTGTCGTCTTCATACGTTGAGGGAGATCAGAGTTGTTATTGTTTTTGCAATTCGGCAAGTTTTGAAGGAGTACCCAACCATTTTAATGTCACTGAGCTATTATATAAAATTTTCGTAACAACAGTTAAGAAACAGTTTTAAGTTAAGAAATTGTGAATCATTTTTCGTTGAGCAACACAAATTTTTTCCGAGTTTCGAGAAATTTATTCCTGGTTTCCCGAAATAATTTTCAATTCGATTTCCGAGTAAAAAAGGCACGTTAGGCCAATGTTCTTAGAAATAACATTGTTAATGGGTTGCATATAAAAAAATATACTAGTAACCCTGGCAAACGTTGTTTTGCCCCTTTTTGTTTTCTAGAAGGGATAGTTGTTTTTTTTTCATTTATTTTGGTTAAATATTTTCCAGTATTTCCAGTACATCCAGTATTTTCACGTACAGCAACTTTCCCATCGCCAATATCTAACCGTTGTTTAAAAAAAGTTTTGGCGGATGGATCCCGAAGCATTTGAACGCACATATTTTTCGTCAGTTGTACTTTTTCAATATTACGCTACAGTCGCAATTATTTTAAGCAAGCATTAATTTAATTAGCGTATCTTGAACGTGGAATAACGGGAAGAGTTTGTCAGAAATACCCCGAAAGGAGTAACAAAGAGTCGTCAAATAGTTTATCATTTTTTTTTATATCCCTAAATGTCCAATCCAATGCCTCAAGCGAAAGTTTACGTGCCATAGTGCATTCATCCCAAATAATTATTTTTAATTGTTTCAGCACTATGCCCATAGACGATTGATTTTTTATGTTGCACACTGCATCTGGATTATTTTGAATGTTCAATGGCAGCTTCAGTGCTGAAAGAGCTGTTTCTCCTCCATCTAATGAAGTTCTGGCAATACCAGAAGATGCAATGGCCAATGCGATGCTATTTTTTAATCGTAACTGGGTAAGAAGTAGCGAAATATGGAATGTTTTGCCAATTCCACCTGGTGCATACAAAAAAATAAAATCCTCCTTGTCCTGCCTCATCTGCGAGCATAATGCGGTCGTAAATAATTTTTAGTTCGTCATTAAGTAGTGGGACATTGCGACTAACAATGCCTGTCATTTCTACAGTATCGTACTGTGGTGATATGGAACAAGGTAGAATCTGGATCTGTACCGAGAAGTAAACCGCTCAATGGTTCAGGTGGTGTTTCAATTGCGGGTAGTTGTACTTTTCCTGATGAACAACACATCCCAACTGGCTCATTTTTAAATTTGGGTGCATAACAATACGGGCATTCTTTTACCAAAGTACCAATTATCACTTTGGAATGAGCAGACTATTCGAAGAGCCATGCTCTTCGTGCTCTTCTATCTCGCTCGGCTCTAGAATTGACCGTTTGACGACTCAAATTGGCCCATTGTATTTTCGGCATGTATGTCGGCAGGGCCAAAAACATTTTCCGCATCTGCATAATGGGGAGATCTATACGGGATATATTTTTACACTTTTGTTCGATTATTTTAATATTCAAGTCAGACAACCACCTTTCTACTACTACATAAGTTGATCAGCACATTTTTGTTGCTCGAATTGGGCATCTGGTGCGTCAAAGGATCACGGTATCTTAGGCAAACGTTGATGATGTTAGTAGTTCGTTCTTTGGAATATCCGCAGTATACAGGACATATGTATAGGCAAGGTCCGAGTGCGCTTGGAACTCCAGCTTCGATGATGTTGTGACCCGAAGTTTCTATGATGCATCTTACTGAGAATACGCAGTTGTGGAGGTACGACTCAAGTAGCTTAAGGGGGTGTATGGTTGAGATACAGCTTAAGATATATCGATAAAAATAGTGCTATAGTATTCTTGATGTGCGAAGGCTGAGCGTATTTCTGATGTTATTCTGTTCACTGTTCAAAATTTTGGAAATATCTTATGCATCAATAAGAGCATCAGCTAGCATTCCTATATTCATCATAAAGATTAGAGCCCCAGACGAACGAGGGGCGCTCGAGAAACGATAGGAGGATAGGAGGATAGGACGACCCTTATTAAGCTAGGAGGAGTTAGTCTGGAAATTTAAAATTCTATATTTTAAATTTGAAGGACAGGAAAGAGATGTTATGAAGTAGTTTAAACATAAGACCCTAAAAGGGTCGTGCATATGTCGAACTACAATAGCTATGGAAAAGAATACTAAAGTTTCTAGTCCTTCTATTGAAAATTTTGGAAATTTCAAATTTGTGCGAATTCGACCGCAAAAATTTTTTTCACACGTTTAATTATGTAAATGAATATTCCACTTTTTTTTATAAAAAAAAAATATTAAAATATTAATAATAAAATTATTTAAAAAAAAATAATTTGTATAAAAAAAAAAAATTAAAAAATAAAATTAAAATAAAACAAGAAAGGAAAGCTAACTTCGGGCGAAGCCGAAGTTGATATACCCTTGCAGTTAAAACCGGTTATATATCGCAAACATCGGATTAAATTTGCCAATCCTTATGAGGATATCATAATATAACCAATTTATTACAATAAAAAATCTTAAACAAAGTACCAAGATTCCATCCTCAAAAATACCAATGTTGGTATTTTTACCAAAGACCATTTCCGATCGTTCAGTTATATGGCAGCTATAGGATATAGTCGGCCGATCGTTATGCAATTTGGTAGGTTATATTAACTGACCAAAAATAGAATCTGTACAAAGTTCCAACTTTCCATCTTTAAAAACACGAATGTTGGGTAATTTCCGATTGTTCAGTTATATGACAGCTATAGGATGTAGTCGGCTGATGCCTTCAGCATGCCTGAAATTCAGCATGTTGTATTAATTTCCCAAAAATAGCATTCGTACAAAATGTGAACTCTGTAACTCCAAAAACACCGAAGTTATACCATTTCGGATCAATCAGTAATATGGCAGCTATAGTCGATATAGTCAGCCGACCCTTATGAAATTTGGTAGGTCGTATTATTTTGCCAAACATGCTAAATCTGAACTCTCTAACTTTAAAAACACCGAAGTTATAGCATTTCCGATCAATCAGTTATATGGCAGCTACAGGATATAGTCGGCCGTTCCGACTTATATACTGCGTGCAAAGGAAAGAAGGGTGTGTGCAAAGTTTCAAGACGATAGCTTTAAAACTGAGAGACTAGTTCACGTAGAAACAGACAGACAGACGGACAGACGGACATGCTCATATCAACTCAGGAGGTGATCCAGATCAAGAATATATACTTTATGGGGTCGGAGATGTCTCCTTCACTGCGTTGCACACTTTTGACCAAAATTATAATACCCTCTGCAAGGGTATAAAAAAAATTTTATAAAAAAATAATATATATGTCAGAGCCAAGGGTAAGTTGGTCGGCGGCAAGGGTATATTATCCATGTTGATGCTTTTGATGTTTGACACAGCTGCACAGCGAGTTCCGATCGGTTCCAATACCCAAGCTAAATTAAATATTGCGTACGCGCTCACGTCATAAACTCACTCCAGTCGAGCGTATACAGCCATCTCTGTCTTACTCAAGACTCTTGGTATCTTACCATCGAACCTCACTCAGCAGCAGAGCGTCTCTGCCTCTGCTGCCGTGCTTTCGCTCAGTATCAACGGGTAAAGCAGAAACAGGAAATTCCCCGGATTCCCAATTACCAGAATCACACTGCGACACGGCCTTCCTGACCTATCACACGTCCTCGTGTGCTTCATCCACCACTTATCCATCCACTTAAATTTAGTATCTCTTAGTTTTAATATCATTATTTTCTCTTACAATTTACAAACTTACAGAGCCGCTACCACAAACATTAACTGACAATTTTTCTTATCTAGGAAACACAATTTCCTTTTGTTTACTAACATAAAACATTTTCAACTTCATGATCTTATTCATATCATTTAATTCTAATCAGAATTTTCCAATAATTCAGATTTTACAAAACTTAGATTTGTCTCTTGATTTCTCAATTTAATTTGGTGTACACACTTACACCCAATCACCTTGACCCCCGCCATAACACTTCTCATCCCTGTGAGACAGCTGTTATGGTGCGGTCTTCAATTCCCTTCTTCGAACACAGGCGCACGTTTACTAACGCCTTCTATTAGTTCGTTCCCCTCCTGGGAATCGCCATCGCTTAGGCCATCGAATTCTTCGTTTAATTCGTTAATTGTTTGTCTGTTTGGTAGCGCTCTTAGCCATTCATGCGAATATTTATACGTTCGCTTATTTACTAAAGATTTTAGTTCATATCGATCGCCGTCTAAAACTTTGATCACCTCAAATAGACCTTTAAATTTGGGGTCGAGCTTTGTCTGATGCCGTTCTTCGTTTTTCAACAAAACGTGATCACCTACGTTATGCTTCATAATCTTTGCCTTATTTTTGTCAAATCTTTGTTTGTCATATCTTGCATTATTTTCCATGTTTTCCTTGGCTTGAATTCTAATCTGTTCTCTATCTACATCATTGTCTTCTTCGTTCATTGACAATAAACCAAAAGGCCTAGCTTCTTTTCCTATTAATAGCTCTAAAGCGCTAAACTTGGTGACTCGATTTGCAGTACAATTCATGGCCAGTTGTACTTCAGCCAATGCCTCCTGCCATGATCTTTGACTCGTTTCAACTGCTGTCAACATTGTCTTAAGGGTGCTCATCACGCGTTCGACCAGTCCGTTTGCCCTACTAGCTGAACAGAAATTGCGAAACCTGAGCTAGCAAAACAACGACCTTGATCCGCTATTATTCTAGTTGGCAATCCAAATAGCGCCACAACCGATTTCACAGCTTTAATACAGCTTTCGGTGTCTATATTCAGTGTGTGGTAAAAATAAACAAACTTGGTGAATGCGTCTATTAAAACAATAACGTATTCCTTTAAGTCGTTTTTGCCACTCATTTTACCCGTTATATCGATGTGCACTGTGTGCCATGGTATCTCTATCTTAGGAATTGGATGCAATTCTGCCTGGACCTTTCCATTTGGGGGTTTTGCTAGTTTGCACGTGATACAATTTTCCACAAATCTACGTACATACTTGGTCATGTTCTCGAACCAGTAATATCCATATGCCTTATCTAATGTTTTTTTCCCATCCCAAATGCATAACAGATTCGTGTACGTGGTTGATCACTGCCCACCTAAACGCCCTTGGAATTACTGGCAAGCACCTTGTTTTACCATTCCTTTGTATTTTCCTATGCAATATACCCTTTCTTAATTCAATCGTTTTATTTAAATTTTCCGGTAACTCGTTATTGCGTAACTTGGATGAAATATTGATTATTTCAGGGTCGCGCTGCTGTTCGGACACCAACCAATTGTCGGGCACTTCAGTAAGATTAATACGCTTCTCAATTATTTTATCCACACACTTATTTCCTTCTGACAGTGGATTTCGGGAAAAGAAATCAACATGCGCCATCCGCTCCCCCTTTCTATATTCAATATCGAACTCAAATGACTGTAAAAACCCCCACAATCTATGCACTCTTGGTGTTGATTCCATTTTAGTACGACTGGCCTTTAAAGAGTTACAATCAGTGTAAACGACGAATTTACGACCTTGTAAATAATGCCTAAAATACTTCGTAGCATTGACAGCTGCTAAAGTCTCTAGTTCGTACGAGTGGTATTTTGCTTTGCCGGAGAAGTACATTTGCTAAAATACTCCACTACATAGGATTTTTTTTCGATTTTATGTAACAATATCGCCCCGTAACCAATGGAGCTGGCATCTGTATGCAATTCTATTGGATATTGTGGATCAAATATAGTTAATACTGGGGCCTGTGTCAATACACCTATTATTTTCGGAAAATTTTGGAATGAATTGTCGGAAGTAAGAAGCTAAACCAATGAACTGTCGTAATTGAGTAACAGTTTCCGGAGGTGGCAACCCTATCAATGCCTGGATCTTTCGTGCATTTGGCCGAATTTCTCCATTCGTTATTTCATACCCAAGGTACTCGATTTTAGTTTTAAGAAACGAACATTTCGTTATATTAAATGAAAATCCGGCTTTGCTTAAGGTGTCCAAAACTATCTCTAGTCGTTCTAACGCTTCATCTTTTGTTTTAGCTACTCCCACAACATCGTCAATGTAAACAATTGCGAATGTGTATGCCAACGGACCCAAGGCTTTTATTATTGCACGCTGAAACACAGAAGGTGCGTTCTTCAAACCAAAGGGCATGGTTAAGAATTCGTACTGTCCATCGGGTGTAACGAAGGCCGTTCGCTCAATTGAGCCTGGGTGTACAGGGATTTGGTAAAATCCACTTGCCATATCTATACACGAAAAGTACCATGCACCACGAAGACGAGCTATTTGATCCGAAATAAGAGGCAAAGGATATTTATCGGCAATTGTATTGTCGTTTAAAACGCGGTAATCTACACAAAGACGATCTGTGCCATTTTTCTTCTTAACCAGCATCATGGGACTAGCGAATGGTGAACAGCTGGGACGAATAATTTTTGATGTAAGCAATTCTTCAATTTTGCACCGAACGTGCTTCCTCTTATCTTCGCTAAGCCTATAAGGTTGGCGTTGCACAGTCTTTTGTGGAATTCCACGAGTCATTGGAATTCCGTCAATAAACCTATCAGAGTGACATCTCAACATATTGTTTAATATCGTCTTATCAGAATCGTTTAAATTGGTATCAGAATTTCTGATTTCTTCATACTTCACTAGACTCAGAACATTTACTCTTTTTGTCTTATAAAAGCAAAATTTTTCTGCATCAATTGATACACCAAAGCCCAGGCCCAAAACTTCACGGCCAATCAACACGTCATGCTTCAAATATTTGTCCATAACTACATGTAATAAAACTTCAAAACAATATTGTTCAATATTAATATTACTCAGAACTTGCGATGTGCTACAAATTGAATCGTTACTTATGCCATTTAGAGTTACAATATTGTGAAATCGTTTTCCGGCGAATTTATCCGCAACGCTCTCCTTGACCAGTGAACATTCGGCTCCAGAATCGAAACAATATGGAATAGACTCACCAGATAAGGTAATTGTCCCACTTGGTGGAGCTACTGTACAAAGGTCAACTCGCTTCTCGTAGCTCTTGCTGTTTCCACCAGTACGATTTTTAGGGCATACAGAAGCCACATGTCCGTTTTCACCGCACTTAAAACATTTAATTTTTGATCGATCCTTCAATCCGGCCGTGCTGCTCACGCTATAACTCCTTTCTGTTGGGGCTGATGCTTTCTCCATTCGAGAGCGGCATTCTGCATATTTGTGGCCAGCTTTTCCACAAAAATGGCACTTAACCTGCGACTGCATCCTTGTTTTCTTCTTATCCGGACCCGTCGAATATCCGTCCTCCTCGTTGTTGCGCTTCTTGAAAGCATAAGCCTGTAGCTGCTGCTGCAGCTCATTACGAGTCGTCACATTCGTTGTAAACAGCCAACGCAACAAATTATTATCAATTTGAGCCATGTGAGCCAACGCTACTGACACCGCAATCTCCTCCAAATTCTTTGCCTTCCATTTATAGAGCAATAGGGTGACAATGCGACTGCCGTACTCAGCAAAACTTTCTCCAGTTTTGGGACGTCCATTCAAAATGTTCATCAGTATGGCAGAAGTTGTCTCGATTCCCACGAAACGTTGGATGAAGAGTTCCTTAAACTGCGGCCATGTGATGCCAGCAACACATATTTGGGACAGCCATTGCGATGCACTGCCTTCTAATGCTTTGCTTAATGCAATCACAAGCGCACTGCCTTCGAGAGCATTATCCGCAAAAATTAAGTCCACTGTAGTACACCAAGCCGATGCATCTGCTCCAGCGGCGTCAGGGCAAAACTTAGGTAGAGTGACGTGGAGTGCTCTCCCGTCTATTGCCGGTGCTCTTGGTGCCTGCATGGATTTTATTATTTCCATTAAATTGCGATTTTGCTCTTCCAAGGCTGCCCTATGTATATACGCTAGAACTGTCCTCTTTTGGCGGAGCCGATCCCACTTCTGATGTCGGAGCCAAGGGTAAGTTGGTCGGCGGCAAGGGTATATTATCCATGTTGATGCTTTTGATGTTTGACACAGCTGCACAGCGAGTTCCGATCGGTTCCAATACCCAAGCTTAATTAAATATTGCATACGCGCTCACGTCATAAACTCACTCCAGTCGAGCGTATACAGCCATCTCTGTCTTACTCAAGACTCTTGGTATCTTACCATCGAACCTCACTCAGCAGCAGAGCGTCTCTGCCTCTGCTGCCGTGCTTTCGCTCAGTATCAACGGGTAAAGCAGAAACAGGAAATTCCCCGGATTCCCAATTACCAGAATCACACTGCGACACGGCCTTCCTCCACCACTTATCCATCCACTTAAATTTAGTATCTCTTAGTTTTAATATCATTATTTTCTCTTACAATTTACAAACTTACAGAGCCGCTACCACAAACATTAACTGACAATTTTTCTTATCTAGGAAACACAATTTCCTTTTGTTTACTAACATAAAACATTTTCAACTTCATGATCTTATTCATATCATTTAATTCTAATCAGAATTTTCCAATAATTCAGATTTTACAAAACTTAGATTTGTCTCTTGATTTCTCAATTTAATTTGGTGTACACACTTACACCCAATCACCTTGACCCCCGCCATAACACTTCTCATCCCTGTGAGACAGCTGTTATGGTGCGGTCTTCAATTCCCTTCTTCGAACACAGGCGCACGTTTACTAACGCCTTCTATTAGTTCGTTCCCCTCCTGGGAATCGCCATCGCTTAGGCCATCGAATTCTTCGTTTAATTCGTTAATTGTTTGTCTGTTTGGTAGCGCTCTTAGCCATTCATGCGAATATTTATACGTTCGCTTATTTACTAAAGATTTTAGTTCATATCGATCGCCGTCTAAGACTTTGATCACCTCAAATAGACCTTTAAATTTGGGGTCGAGCTTTGTCTGATGCCGTTCTTCGTTTTTCAACAAAACGTGATCACCTACGTTATGCTTCATAATCTTTGCCTTATTTTTGTCAAATCTTTGTTTGTCATATCTTGCATTATTTTCCATGTTTTCCTTGGCTTGAATTCTAATCTGTTCTCTATCTACATCATTGTCTTCTTCGTTCATTGACAATAAACCAAAAGGCCTAGCTTCTTTTCCTATTAATAGCTCTAAAGCGCTAAACTTGGTGACTCGATTTGCAGTACAATTCATGGCCAGTTGTACTTCAGCCAATGCCTCCTGCCATGATCTTTGACTCGTTTCAACTGCTGTCAACATTGTCTTAAGGGTGCTCATCACGCGTTCGACCAGTCCGTTTGCCCTACTAGCTGAACAGAAATTGCGAAAGCCTGAGCTAGCAAAACAACGACCTTGATCCGCTATTATTCTAGTTGGCAATCCAAATAGCGCCACAACCGATTTCACAGCTTTAATACAGCTTTCGGTGTCTATATTCAGTGTGTGGTAAAAATAAACAAACTTGGTGAATGCGTCTATTAAAACAATAACGTATTCCTTTAAGTCGTTTTTGCCACTCATTTTACCCGTTATATCGATGTGCACTGTGTGCCATGGTATCTCTATCTTAGGAATTGGATGCAATTCTGCCTGGACCTTTCCATTTGGGGGTTTTGCTAGTTTGCACGTGATACAATTTTCCACAAATCTACGTACATACTTGGTCATGTTCTCGAACCAGTAATATCCATATGCCTTATCTAATGTTTTTTCCCATCCCAAATGCATAACAGATTCGTGTACGTGGTTGATCACTGCCCACCTAAACGCCCTTGGAATTACTGGCAAGCACCTTGTTTTACCATTCCTTTGTATTTTCCTATGCAATATACCCTTTCTTAATTCAATCGTTTTATTTAAATTTTCCGGTAACTCGTTATTGCGTAACTTGGATGAAATATTGATTATTTCAGGGTCGCGCTGCTGTTCGGACACCAACCAATTGTCGGGCACTTCAGTAAGATTAATACGCTTCTCAATTATTTTATCCACACACTTATTTCCTTCTGACAGTGGATTTCGGGAAAAGAAATCAACATGCGCCATCCGCTCCCCCTTTCTATATTCAATATCGAACTCAAATGACTGTAAAAACCCCCACAATCTATGCACTCTTGGTGTTGATTCCATTTTAGTACGACTGGCCTTTAAAGAGTTACAATCAGTGTAAACGACGAATTTACGACCTTGTAAATAATGCCTAAAATACTTCGTAGCATTGACAGCTGCTAAAGTCTCTAGTTCGTACGAGTGGTATTTTGCTTCTGCCGGAGAAGTACATTTGCTAAAATACTCCACTACATAGGATTTTTTTTCGATTTTATGTAACAATATCGCCCCGTAACCAATGGAGCTGGCATCTGTATGCAATTCTATTGGATATTGTGGATCAAATATAGTTAATACTGGGGCCTGTGTCAATACACCTATTATTTTCGGAAAATTTTGGAATGAATTGTCGGAAGTAAGAAGCTAAACCAATGAACTGTCGTAATTGAGTAACAGTTTCCGGAGGTGGCAACCCTATCAATGCCTGGATCTTTCGTGCATTTGGCCGAATTTCTCCATTCGTTATTTCATACCCAAGGTACTCGATTTTAGTTTTAAGAAACGAACATTTCGTTATATTAAATGAAAATCCGGCTTTGCTTAAGGTGTCCAAAACTATCTCTAGTCGTTCTAACGCTTCATCTTTTGTTTTAGCTACTCCCACAACATCGTCAATGTAAACAATTGCGAATGTGTATGCCAACGGACCCAAGGCTTTTATTATTGCACGCTGAAACACAGAAGGTGCGTTCTTCAAACCAAAGGGCATGGTTAAGAATTCGTACTGTCCATCGGGTGTAACGAAGGCCGTTCGCTCAATTGAGTCTGGGTGTACAGGGATTTGGTAAAATCCACTTGCCATATCTATACACGAAAAGTACCATGCACCACGAAGACGAGCTATTTGATCCGAAATAAGAGGCAAAGGATATTTATCGGCAATTGTATTGTCGTTTAAAACGCGGTAATCTACACAAAGACGATCTGTGCCATTTTTCTTCTTAACCAGCATCATGGGACTAGCGAATGGTGAACAGCTGGGACGAATAATTTTTGATGTAAGCAATTCTTCAATTTTGCACCGAACGTGCTTCCTCTTATCTTCGCTAAGCCTATAAGGTTGGCGTTGCACAGTCTTTTGTGGAATTCCACGAGTCATTGGAATTCCGTCAATAAACCTATCAGAGTGACATCTCAACATATTGTTTAATATCGTCTTATCAGAATCGTTTAAATTGGTATCAGAATTTCTGATTTCTTCATACTTCACTAGACTCAGAACATTTACTCTTTTTGTCTTATAAAAGCAAAATTTTTCTGCATCAATTGATACACCAAAGCCCAGGCCCAAAACTTCACGGCCAATCAACACGTCATGCTTCAAATATTTGTCCATAACTACATGTAATAAAACTTCAAAACAATATTGTTCAATATTAATATTACTCAGAACTTGCGATGTGCTACAAATTGAATCGTTACTTATGCCATTTAGAGTTACAATATTGTGAAATCGTTTTCCGGCGAATTTATCCGCAACGCTCTCCTTGACCAGTGAACATTCGGCTCCAGAATCGAAACAATATGGAATAGACTCACCAGATAAGGTAATTGTCCCATTTGGTGGAGCTACTGTACAAAGGTCAACTCGCTTCTCGTAGCTCTTGCTGTTTCCACCAGTACGATTTTTAGGGCATACAGAAGCCACATGTCCGTTTTCACCGCACTTAAAACATTTAATTTTTGATCGATCCTTCAATCCGGCCGTGCTGCTCACGCTATAACTCCTTTCTGTTGGGGCTGATGCTTTCTCCATTCGAGAGCGGCATTCTGCATATTTGTGGCCAGCTTTTCCACAAAAATGGCACTTAACCTGCGACTGCATCCTTGTTTTCTTCTTATCCGGACCCGTCGAATATCCGTCCTCCTCGTTGTTGCGCTTCTTGAAAGCATAAGCCTGTAGCTGCTGCTGCAGCTCATTACGAGTCGTCACATTCGTTGTAAACAGCCAACGCAACAAATTATTATCAATTTGAGCCATGTGAGCCAACGCTACTGACACCGCAATCTCCTCCAAATTCTTTGCCTTCCATTTATAGAGCAATAGGGTGACAATGCGACTGCCGTACTCAGCAAAACTTTCTCCAGTTTTGGGACGTCCATTCAAAATGTTCATCAGTATGGCAGAAGTTGTCTCGATTCCCACGAAACGTTGGATGAAGAGTTCCTTAAACTGCGGCCATGTGATGCCAGCAACACATATTTGGGACAGCCATTGCGATGCACTGCCTTCTAATGCTTTGCTTAATGCAATCACAAGCGCACTGCCTTCGAGAGCATTATCCGCAAAAATTAAGTCCACTGTAGTACACCAAGCCGATGCATCTGCTCCAGCGGCGTCAGGGCAAAACTTAGGTAGAGTGACGTGGAGTGCTCTCCCGTCTATTGCCGGTGCTCTTGGTGCCTGCATGGATTTTATTATTTCCATTAAATTGCGATTTTGCTCTTCCAAGGCTGCCCTATGTATATACGCTAGAACTGTCCTCTTTTGGCGGAGCCGATCCCACTTCTGATGTCGGAGCCAAGGGTAAGTTGGTCGGCGGCAAGGGTATATTATCCATGTTGATGCTTTTGATGTTTGACACAGCTGCACAGCGAGTTCCGGTCGGTTCCAATACCCAAGCTTAATTAAATATTGCATACGCGCTCACGTCATAAACTCACTCCAGTCGAGCGTATACAGCCATCTCTGTCTTACTCAAGACTCTTGGTATCTTACCATCGAACCTCACTCAGCAGCAGAGCGTCTCTGCCTCTGCTGCCGTGCTTTCGCTCAGTATCAACGGGTAAAGCAGAAACAGGGAATTCCCCGGATTCCCAATTACCAGAATCACACTGCGACATATATTAAAATAGTCAACATTGTCTTGGTTGACGTGAAGTAATCAACCTTTCAAATTTGCCACTTTCAAAAATATTTTGATTCATTTTTATCGATTTTCTTCAACTTCCTCGGTTGATCAGGGGGTGGGCAAGTGCCGCCCCCAAAACGTCTCTGATCAACAGAGAGAGCCTGATATCAGCATTACAAAATTAGGCTTCGGAAATTCGAGCACTCAAACGGAGTAATTTTAACGTGTTAAGTTAAAACATTTACATATAATATAATACAAGAATGTATTTTTATTAAAGGAACAACATATTAAAGTCAACAATGCTGGAGGAATACAAGCAGTTTGATGTGTCTCTTATCAAAATTTTTACGGAGACCCAATTGAAAATATTAAAGAAAGGAAGAAAACGATCCCAATTTAACTCTATGGACATTTCTGCTGCAATTTGTTTGCATACAGCAGGGCCACGTGCATATAACCATTTATACAAAAAAGGTTATCCTTTGCCGAGTCGAGCCACGCTGTATAGGTGGTTAGCAGAAGTCCCAATTAAAACGGGTAACCTGGATATTGTCATTGACCTTAGGGACCTAATTGACCTAATGACCCATTGATCTAATGAAGAAATGCTTGATGTGGATAAGCTATGCGTTTTATCTTTCGAAGAGATGAAAATTTCTGCTAATTTTGAGTATGACAGCTCAGCCGATGTGGTGTATAAGCCAAGTAACTACATACGTACAAATGGCAATAGTTTGTGGGTTGAAGAAGTCATGGAAACAGCCAGTTCTCTTTGACTTTGATACTCGGATGGATGCGGATAGCCTAAATGGTATTGTGAAGAAACTCCAGAAAAGAGGTTATCCAGTGGGAGCCATCGTTTCTGATTTGGGACCTGGAAACCAAAAGTTATGGAGACAGCTGGGAATATCGGAAAGTGAGTTTGAAATAAATATTTAATACAACAAAGAGATTTTACTTAACTAACATTTTTTTTAGGAAAAACCTGGTTTAGTCATCCAGCGGATGGTCAATTAAAAATATATGTATTTTCGGATACACCACATTTAATCAAGTTATGCATGTGATACCGCGGATTTATTTAATGACTTGAATGATTAGTTCGATGTTTTCAACTCTAAATTGTCCACATCAAACTCCATCGAAACTCGACAAACGAATAGCAGTTTTGACCAGAGTAAGTGAAATTATGCGCAAGGATATTGTTGGCAAAGCACATATGCTGCCATTTAAAAAGGGAATTTTGGTCAACCATGCTTCGCTTGACGGTCTACTTTTATATTTGACAAACAAATACACTTTGGAAAATACCATATTCTTACAAGTCGCCGTAATAAAGACATTTTGGAAAAGCCATGCGAGCACGAGGTGGACAGTTTGACCATCCAACTGACCATCCGTAAGTTTCTCGGGGAGGGCTCATCAAACCATCTGTCGAATTCACTAAAAAACTTAAATAACTTGAATATACAAGTGACTTGTATATTTGTAAGTCACATTAAGGAACAATTTACATTATCAAAAAATGTCAAGAAGACTTTATTATTAGCCGCTAAAAATGTTAATATTAATTTAAATATAAAAGAATTTTATTTTAAGATTAGAATTTACTTTAGAATTAATAATTTAAATAAAAGATTATTTCTACAAAAACCAAAATAGCGCCTAATATGTAATTCAAAATTATTAAAAATTAAATTAGAACTCAAATCAAACTCTTATTTTATAACTGGCAACTTTAATCCCCTTGTATCTTGTAAGGGTTAATGCACAAATTCATAGTCGTCTCGCTCACACTACTATGATTATAGAGGGTGATATACCCTTTCAATCGCACTCATTGTTATGATTATAGAGGGATTATAGAGGGACTGATTTTGCTGACAAGACTACCTTGTATAATTGTATAATCCCTTCAGTACCATTCCTCAAGGATTACTCAAGGAAACCTTGAGGTAAAGGAATTGCCCCCCAAGGAATCCTCGGGGTATATTTCATACAAACCATCAAGGAATTTCCATAGAAGAGTTCCTCGCATCGAGAAATTCGAACACCTCAAGGAATACTCAGGGAATTGTGCAGGATTCCTGCAGTTATTTTTCCGAAGCATCCCCTGGTCAGTGCGCTAGTCATGTCGCTGAGCACTAGAAGGGAGCGCTTCAAATGACTGGCACAGATCAGCTATGCTGGCATAACCTGGCCAAAATTTCAAGATCTGTTTTGTTCTCCGCTACGACAACTCTGAGACGCCGGCCGCCATCTTGTTAAACATTCTCAACGGACAGCCGAAAACAATCGAGTGCTTGTCAGGGTATGGTAGCCGATTAGTGACGTCTCTTTTGACCAAATGGAAGTCGATAGACATCGAGGAGATAGCTGGCGCACACGTCGCAAATCGATACTAGATTGCAGCGTCTATTGTTCACCACCAACATAACAAACAGAAATGAACTGCAGTAGCAGTTGAATGCGTATGCATACAGCAAAGTGAGTATCTGGCTACAGATCATTCGAGCGGCCCCGACAGGAAGAGATTCATGGCACACACACCAATGAGGTGCCATTACTTTGGAATTTCCGGAAACAAAATGCTGGAATGCCGTAAGAGTAAGACGAGACTGGGCTGGAGTGACGTGCTTTAAATGTGGAATCGTCGGTCATATTGCATCCGCATGTACGAAGGGATCAGTACAGTGTCTGTACAGTGTTGGAGCCCAAAGGAATTTTATACCAATTTGTTGAGGGTTTCCAATCTTTTTTGACTCGGTTGCCGAGGGCACCTTAATAAAGGCAAATCTATCAGACAAATTTGCCGGAAAAAGACTTAACAATTCAGTCATTCTAAAAGGAATACGTGCAAATACTGTACACTATAACTTATAAATTCACAAATTTGTCAATTTAGTTTGGAAATCATGTTTAATGTAGTTGAAGACGATTATTTGAAACATGACATAATGATTGGTCGTGAAATCTTGGCACTTGGCTTTGGCATAACGATGAATGATGAAAAATTTAATATTTTTAAAACTAAACAAGTTAATTCAATATCTGTAAAACTATTATAAATTATGATACGCTTTTTGATAAAAGTGATAAGTGATAATGATAATGAATTTGAAGAACATTATTGATGTTCACTCCTATGCAATTGTTGATTGAAGATGTAGTGATACTAGCGAGGTCAAAAGAAGAAGCATTAGAAAATTGACAGTCGTGCTAGGGGCTCTATCGGATGCAGGATTTTCATTATACCCTTGCAGAGGGTATTATAATTTTGTCCAAAAGTGTGCAACGCAGTAAAGGAGACATCTCCGACCCTATAAAGTATATATATTCATGATCAGGATCACCTCCTGAGTTGATATGAGCATGTCCGTCTGTCTGTTTCTACGCAAACTAGTCTCTCAGTTTTATCGTCTTCATCTATCGTCTTGAAACTTTGCACACACCCTTCTTTCCTTTGCACGCAGTATATAAGTCGGAACGGCCGGGATCGGCCGACTATATCCTATAGCTGCCATATAACTGATTGATCGGAAATGGTATAACTTTGGTGTTTTTAGAGTTACAGAGTTTATATTTTGTACGAATGCTACTTTTGCAAAATAATACAACATGAATTTCAAAGGGATCAGCCGACTATATCCTATAGCTGTCATATAACTGAACAATCGAAAATTACCCAACTTTCGGGTTTTTGAAGATTAAAAGCTGGAACTAAGGAGCAATATCCCATAGAGCTGCATACAGATGCAAGTGCAAGTGGCTATGGTGCCATTCTCATGCACAAAATAAACGGTAAGCCTAGAGTGATCAAATATTTTACATCGTACATGTACATCGTCCCCAGAATCGAGGTATCATTCCTAGATACCCTCGCAGTATACAATGCTTTAAAAAGTCTCCGCCGTTACCTTCCCGGTCGAAAGTTTGTAGTATTTACAGATGGCAATTCATTGAGAGCAAGTCGAACCAAAGTAGAATTAACGCCGAGACTACACCTTTGATGGGCATATTTACATTCATTTGACTTCACTGTAGAGTACTGCAAGGGAAATCGCATGGCGCAAGTGGCTTTTTATCCAGAAATCCGATTGTTATTGAAGGTGAGACAATAAATAGGATACCTGAAGTTCGCATCGACTTGACAGAGGTGACAGCCCAGTTAGCCCAGTTCAATGATAGAAAGATGCACGAAGAGCTTAACGAAGACGTTTGAGTTAAGGACAGGAATTCTATATAGGAAAATTCTGAGAAATGGAAAGACACGCTGTCTACCTGTAATCCCAAGAGCCTTTAGGTGGTTTGTAGTAAATGATGTCCATGAATATATATCAATCTTAAAGCTTTAACCGTATCGCTTCGCGAGTGCTGTGGTATATTTGGAGTCGAATTAATAATTTGTCTAAATTCTATTCCAAGCATAGCTCAGCTTTGCTTCTTCCCCGTCTTATCTGTATTTCTGCATTTCTTCTTTGCACTCTACAAAGCTCCCGCTTCGGCTTCCTATTTGGCACAGTGGTTCAAGGTATAGTGTTTTTTAACTTTTTATATATAAATAGTCGAGGCTGGCTTAATTCCAGACCATCAATTTGGTTTCAGGAGTTGTCACGCCACCCCGGAGCAATGCCACAGGATTGTACAAAAGATTCTAAACAGCCTGGAGGAGAAGAAATATTGTTTCGCAGTTTTCCTTGACGTCAAGCAGGCATTTGATAGGGTCTGGCATCCAGGACTACTAATGAAAATAAAAAGGAGCGTACCCCATGAGCATTACGCCTTCCTCAAGTCATACCTGAATGACAGGTCATTTAGGGTTAGATGTGGAGACGCAAGATTAGATTATAGGCCCATTAAGGCAGGTGTACCGCAGAGTAGTGTCCTTGGTCCAATTCTCTACACACTATACATAGCAGATATGCCTGTTATAGATGAAGGAGGTTTGCTAGCCGCAACATATGCAGACGACACAGCTTTCCTAGCTTCGGCAAGCTTACCACAGGATGCCTCTGACTGTCTCCAGCGTCAGCTCGATGCCCTTGACCCGTGGCTTCAAAGATGGAACATTGCGATTAATCATGATAAGTCCGCCCAAACTACATTTACCTTGAAGAGAGGCGACTGTCCACAGATTAGCATTGGAGGCACTGCCATACCACCTAACTCAACCCCTAAATACTTGGGAATGACGTTGGATAGGCGTCTAACATGGAGGACCCATCTACTGCGCAAACGAAAGCAATTACAAGAAAAGCTGCGGCGGCTTTACTGTTTGATTGGACTTAAGTCAACCCTGAAGCTGAGGGTAAAACTAATAATATATAAGTCAATGGTGAAGCCAGTTTGGACGTATGGTATCCAACTGTGGGGCACAGCGAGTCCAAGCAATACGAAAGTCATTCAGCTGGCACAGAACAGAGCTCTCAGGACGCTGTCTGGGGCTCATCCTTACCATGACAATTTGACTATTCATGCTCAACTGGGCATCCCTACAGTCAGCGCTGAAGTAGAAGATTCGTAGCTAGAAGATTCGCCGCTAAATACAAGGACAGACTAACATGACATCCAAACACATGTGCCACCAATTTGCTGGACAGCAGCACCACCATCAGAAGCCTCAAGTGGAAGCATACACTGGATTTACTAAATTAACTTTTTAGATTCATAGCTTGTATTTATCAAACTCCTATTGTCAAGGTTAACTTAAAAAATTTAATTATTGTCCCTAACTGAGGACAGATTGTAAATAAAACTTTCAAATGTTACAAAAAAAAAAAAAAAAATTTTATATACAAATTTGTTTTATTTATTAAAAATATGGAATTTAAACTTGTCTGCGCTATTAAGTCTTGTAACAAGACAATTTCCTCATCCCAACCTGCCATCCATTGCTGGCTATGTGAGAACATCGTACACGCCAAGTGCGCCGGGTTCACTGCATCAGTTTCGGATGCCATTTCTCGTAGGTCTGGTGTAGTATGCACATATATTGAATACCCACTGTACCAAGAGTACTTAAAGGGTGCGCACTGTAACACTTTGTTGCAATGTTTACACAATCCAAAGTTCCGGTCATAAACTCTAAGTGGCCGAAATATGAATCGATCGTTATTGCATAGCCCGCACACAGTGCTAGTGTCAGCATAATCGCACCCAAACCGTCTCTCTGCCGCCGCCTGCGAGCAGCGCTGCTACGAGACTTAGCCTTACTTAGACTTAAGAAATATTGTAAAAGAACAGAATCATTTTGAACGTTGGAGCGGCACCTCAGCTGCTCCTTCCAAATAAAGACCAACTAAAACCAATCCCCCTGGAGTTATCCTATCACATGGCGACCGTGACAGGACTGGAAGGACATCAAGGGATTAAAAGGATGTACCCAGGAGGATACCTATAATCAGAAAATCATTGGAAAATTACTGGAAAATTACTGAAAAATGACTGGAGAATTACTGGAATATTACTGAAAATTACTGAAAAATTACTGGAGAATTACTGGAATATTACTGGAAAATGAAAAATAAATCGACAAAAATCTGAGTGAGTAGAGTAAAAGCAATGGGCAATCGCGGAGGAGTCGCGAAAAAAAAAAAAAAAAAAGAGTAGCACACCTAAAGTGGCTACTCTACGAAAGAAGAATTATTAAACAAGAATAAAAGCCCAAAAATTGCCACCACTCACTCAGTGTCGATTAAGAAAATTAATGAAAAAATAATAACAAAACCTCCACCACCAAAGCAATTACCAAAACTAAAAAAGACGTGCCCGAAGGATTGCCCTGGACCACTGGACAGCCCTCACTGCAACCAAACCTGTGCGAGGACCGGCACCGGTAACGCCTGAGTCCAAAAGGCCCCGGACAGCAGCAGCAGCAAATAGAGTGCGGGAATACGCCACCTCCTGCGCCACCGAGGGAACGTCAGCGTAGCCAAACCGGCGACGACCGGCTGACGTGGAAAAAAAAAAGGAAATCAACTGAGGAGAAATTTTTTTTTACCCATGCACTGCGTTGCATAATTTTTTTTTGATTGCACTGCGATGCATATTTTTTTTTATACTATAATATTTTTTTTGAAAAATTGAGCGGAACCTCTTTTGCCCAATTTGAAAGTATGGCCCGTATAGCTGTACAAATAATAGGTAGGACAAAATGTTAGATAAGAAAAAAAGACAAAATTTAGAAAAAATTTTTTTAAATTAAAGGAAAAAATACGACAAATCCCAAAAATTTATGTAAAATTTTAATGAAAGAAAAAAAATAAATTCAAAAATAGCATAAATTCCTAAAATTTATGAAACATTTTAATACCCTTTTAATGAGAAGTAATAGCATAAGTAAAACAGATCAAATAAATGATTCTGACTATTACTTCCCAGAAAAATTAAGTTACATTGCAAAACATGACTCAGAGAAAAATATAATTGAAATTGGAAAAACAAAAACATATAAACTATCTAAAATGGGTTTAGTAGACACGAAAGTCGTAGATTCCACGGCAAATGTCGTTAATAAAATTGAACCAGGAAAAATCGATCTTCAAACAATTACAATATTGTTAATGATAATCGTCATTATAATGTTAGCAAGCGTTTTGCTAAAATTATATAAATTACACAACAAATGTTTAAAGAAAAAATTCCAGAGTCAAGCAAATGACCTGGACAAAATCTAAATAAAAAACCAAAAAAAACAAACAAAATTATTATACACAAATGTAAACACCTACAATCTAAGACAATGAAATAAAAGAAAATAAATATTAAAATATATTACGTAATTATCTCTACAAAAGTATGGCTAAACTAAAGGCATGGATTGGAAAAAATTTTACGAGGAGTTATCAATAATTAAAACAAATTTTGACAAATCGTACAAGTCCCTAACTCAAAATAGATAAATCCATCACAATGGCACAATCAAATATTGATTTTATTAATACAGCATCTAAGCTTATACCAGTTTTTTATGGTAAGGCTGAAAATTTAACAAGTTTCATTGATGCTTTACAAATAATACAATCAATAAAAGGCGAGCACGAAGAATTAGCTATTTCCATCATTAAAACAAAGCTAAAAGGTGTCGCCAGGAATCTAATCGGTAATGAAACAACAATTACTGAGGTGATTGCTAGACTAAGAAGCAACGTCAAAGGCGAAACTGTTGAGGTATTATCAGTAAAGCTGATGAATCTACAGCAGCGCAATAAAACTGCTAACCAGTACACACAAGAAATTGAGCAGATGACGAAAGCTTTAGAAGGTGCATATATATCAGATGGTTTATCTTTAGAGCTAGCCAGGAATTATTCCATGCAGCATGCAGTCAAAGCAATGACTAAAAACTGCACAATCGATAAGGTAAAACTTATCATGCAAGCTGGAACATTCAGTACGATGAATGAAGCCGTTTCCAAATTCGTTAATAGTTGCACTGAAGCAACTGGGCAGTCAAACACTGTCCTATATTATAAGAATTATCCACAGCGCGGCTCAAATCGCGGACGTGGCAGTTATAGAGGTAGTTTTCGTGGTAATCACTATAACTACAATCACAATAACTACAACAACGGTAATTCTAACAATAATTATCAGAATAACAATAGAGGGCGAGGCTCATATAGAGGAAACTATAGAGGCAGTGGTAACTCGAACGGAGGCCACAATAACAATAACCAAGGCAATGTAAGAATGGCGCAAAATAATAGCCAAAACACTTCGGAAAACTCCCAAAACCCTTTAAATATTCAACAATAAATGAAGTAAGAGTTCACACTATTAATCTCAGCGAAAATATATTTGTAGCTACATTTTTTAATGTAGCTACTGGGAATGAACTAATATTTTTAATAGACACAGGTGCAGACATTTCTATTTTAAAAGAAACTTCGGATAATTTCCAAAACATCCAAAATGATTACATCATAGACATAAAAGGCATAAGTAAAGAAATAATAAAATCCAAAGGTTTGGTTTCTATAGAGATACAAACCACAAAATACATAATTCCACACGATTTTCATATCCTCAATTCAAATTTCCCAATTCCATGCGATGGAATAATAGGCATCGACTTTATCAAAAAATACAACTGTCAATTAGACTTCAAGCCATCTGAAGATTGGCTTATAATTAGACCCAATAATTTAAAATTCCCAATTAAAGTACCAATAGCTCATAGTTCTGGCAATAATTCAATACTTCTGCCAGCAAGATCCCAAGTTATTCGGAAAATTGAACTTAATTCAACAGCAGACAGTGTATTAATTCCAAATCAGGAAATTCAACATGGTATTTACATTGCAAATACCATAGCAACGTCCAATAATGCCTTCATAAGATTATTGAACACAACAAATAACGACCAAGTAGTGAGTACGGATAATATAATATATGAATCACTTTCGAACTACGATGTAGTCAACACAAATCCAGAAAATAGAAAAAAATTCGTACTATCACAACTATCAAAAAACTTCCCTCCACAGTTCAAGTCTCAGCTTACTAGCCTATGCACCCAGTATAGCGATATATTCGGATTGGAAACCGAATCAATAACCACAAATAATTTTTATAAACAAAAACTGAGATTAAAAGATGATGAACCAGTTTATATAAAAAACTATCGAAGCCCACATAGTCAAGTGAATGAAATACAAAAACAAGTAGAAAAATTAATCTCAGACGGGATTGTCGAACCGTCAGTATCCGCATATAATAGCCCATTGTTACTTGTTCCTAAGAAATCATCCCCCGGTTCAAATGCAAAGAAATGGCGATTAGTAATTGACTATCGCCAGATTAATAAAAAATTACTATCTGATAAATTCCCATTACCTAGAATTGATGATATTTTAGATCAACTAGGTCGAGCAAAATACTTTTCATGTCTTGACTTAATGTCAGGATTCCATCAAATTGAACTAGAAAAAGGTTCAAGAGATATAACGTCTTTTTCAACGAACAACGGCTCATATCGCTTCACGCGATTACCCTTCGGATTAAAAATAGCTCCTAATTCGTTTCAGAGAATGATGACTATTGCGTTCTCTGGTCTAGAACCTTCTCAAGCGTTCCTTTATATGGATGACTTAATAGTAATCGGTTGTTCCGAAAAACATATGCTTAAAAACTTAACAGATGTTTTTGAGAAATGTAGGAAATTCAACCTAAAGCTACATCCAGAAAAGTGTTCATTTTTTATGCATGAAGTGACTTTTCTAGGTCATAAATGCACTGATAAAGGAATACTTCCAGATGACAAGAAATACGATGTCATTATGAACTACCCAGTTCCGCACGACGCGGACAGTGCTAGACGTTTTGTAGCATTCTGTAACTATTATAGACGCTTTATAAAAAATTTCGCCGATTATTCACGGCACATAACAAGATTATGTAAAAAGAATGTTCCTTTTAAATGGACGGATGAGTGTGAAAATGCATTCCAATACTTAAAAACAAAACTTATGGAACCTACCTTGCTACAATACCCAGATTTCACTAAAGAATTTTGCATAATAACAGATGCAAGTAAGCAAGCATGTGGAGCGGTTTTAACTCAAAATCATAATGGTCTCCAACTTCCCATTGCATACGCATCAAGAGCATTTACAAAAGGTGAAAGTAACAAATGTACTACTGAGCAGGAATTAGCTGCAATTCACTGGGCGATATTATATTTTAGACCATATATATATGGAACACATTTCTTAATAAGAACAGACCATAGACCTTTAATGTACCTTTTCTCAATGACCAACCCCAGTTCTAAACTGACACGTATGAGGCTCGAACTAGAAGAATACGACTTTACAGTCGAATATTTAAAGGGAAAAGATAATCATGTAGCCGATGCGTTATCAAGAATAACCATCAAAGATCTACAAAATATAACTGGAAATGTATTAAAAGTCACTACTAGATATCAAAGTAGACAAAAATTCCGCGCGGAAAATCAAGAACAAGAATTGCCAAGGCAATCTTTAAATAAAGCTTCTAAGCCCAACGTATACGACGTCATAAACAATGATGAAGTACGTAAAGTAGTGACCTTGCAGATAAAAAATATGTTATGTTTATTTAAACAAGGCAGAAAAATTACTGCAAGATATGATGTTAGCGATTTATATACTAATGGAGTTATTGATTTAGATCAATTTTTCCAAAGGCTTGAAATGCAAGCCGGTATACATAGAATCAGCCAACTCAAAGTGGCACCGTGGGAAAATATCTTTGAATATACTTCAATAGATAAATTTAAATTAATGGGCAATAAAATATTGAAAACATTAAGAGTAGCGCTACTCAACCCGGTGACCCAAATAACAAATTTAAAAGAAAAAGAAGCAATTTTGTCTACATTTCATGATGATCCAATTCAAGGAGGTCATACTGGCATATCAAAAACTTTGGCCAAAGTAAAAAGACACTATTACTGGAAAAGCATGTCTAAAGATATAACTGAGTACGTAAGAAAATGTCAAAAATGTCAGAAATCAAAAATAACTAAACACACAAAGACCCCTTTAACCATTACAGACACACCAATAAATGCTTTCGACAGAGTGATAGTGGACACTATTGGTCCACTGCCAAAATCAGAAAATGGCAATGAGTATGCAGTCACTTTAATATGTGATTTAACTAAGTATTTAGTTGCTATACCTGTTCCGAATAAAAATGCCAATACTGTCGCTAAAGCAATATTTGAATCTTTTATCCTGAAGTACGGTCCAATGAAGACGTTCATTACGGACATGGGAACAGAATATAAGAATTCGATTATAGACGACTTGTGCAAATATTTAAATGTTAAAAATATTACATCCTCAGCACACCACCACCAGACAGTTGGAACAATAGAAAGAAGTCATAGAACTTTCAATGAATACATACGATCTTACATATCGGTTGATAAAACTGATTGGGACGTATGGCTTCAATACTTTGTCTTCTGTTTCAACACGACCCCCTCTATGGCACATACATATTGTCCATATGAGCTAGTATTCGGTAAAACAAGTAATTTGCCAAAACATTTTAATAGCATAGATAGTGTAGAAGCACTATATAATATAGATGACTATGCTAAGGAGAGTAAGTATAGATTAGAAGTAGCCTATAAAAGAGCTAGAGTTATGTTAGAAGCAAATAAGAATAGAAATAAACTACTATACGATAATAAAGTAAGGGATATAGATATATCAGTAGGTGACAAAGTTTTATTAAAAAACGAGACAGGTCATAAGTTAGATCCTAAATATACAGGTCCGTATATAGTAACGGAAATAGGAGATAGAGATAACATAGTAATAGCAAATAATAAACATAAAAAACAAAAAGTTCATAAGGATAGATTAAAAATCTTTATTTCATAAATTGCACTTAGTATAGCCATGCAAAAACACACATACATAGATAAATAAATACACATATTCTTTTAATAATTTCATTTTCTATGATTCTAACCACATAAAACAAAACAAAAAAAAAAGATGTATTAATTAGAAATTTTTATTATAAAAATAACTTCATTATATTACGTTATTTTTCAAAAGGAGGGAGATGTAGTATGCACATATATTGAATACCCACTGTACCAAGAGTACTTAAAGGGTGCGCACTGTAACACTTTGTTGCAATGTTTACACAATCCAAAGTTCCGGTCATAAACTCTAAGTGGCCGAAATATGAATCGATCGTTATTGCATAGCCCGCACACAGTGCTAGTGTCAGCATAATCGCACCCAAACCGTCTCTCTGCCGCCGCCTGCGAGCAGCGCTGCTACGAGACTTAGCCTTACTTAGACTTAAGAAATATTGTAAAAGAACAGAATCATTTTGAACGTTGGAGCGGCACCTCAGCTGCTCCTTCCAAATAAAGACCAACTAAAACCAATCCCCCTGGAGTTATCCTATCACACTGGGATACATTATTGTTGTGAAAATTGTCGTGCTGTGCAAGGCGAAATGAGGTCGTTCATGAGACAGACCAAAAATGGATTTAAAGAGCTGATCACTGGTTTTCGTAAATTCAATGACCAGCTCTGTGCGCTTGACACTCAGTTTAGTGGCCTTCAGCTGCTAAATGAGTCCCCTAAGCGTAAGAAATCCGCTGTTTCTGATCCGCCTCAGCCTGCTCAGCCGACATTAATGCAGCCGCTTTTATCTGTGGCCACCCCAAGGGCTAGAACTGAGAAAAATTCGTCCGAATTTCTCAGGGATAATGAGCAATTGTCTGATATGTCCGCCATGGCATCCCTTCAAGTGATGCCACAGATCCTAGTGAACGAAACCCCCATTAGAGTTACCCAAAAGGGTATTCCACAGTCTGGACCACCGGCACCGACTGATGCTGCAGTTCTCGTACCTGCGACACCAAAACCCTTACAGGTGATCCCTCCATCGAAACTTATATTTGTTTCTCGGCTTGCCCCTGATACTTCTGAGATTGATATCTTGGCTTATATCAAAGCCAAAACTAAAGCCGATATAAAGGTGGAGGACAAACAAAAATTTAAATATACATATTTAAGGCGCACGTCATCTTTCAAGAGGCGATTTGTTCACCCAGTTTTTGGCCAGAGAACATCTTCGTCCAAGAACATAGGCCTAGTACTTCAAAGCTAAAAGTTTTAAAACCAGTGGGAATGAAAATTCCCCATATCGGAACCACCGAACAACCTTCCACTTCTTCTTTGCCCACTAACCCAAAAAACTAGTATCGTCACTAACACTTACCTATCAGAATACTAGGGTGCTATGCAGCAAACTCCCCAAGCTATATTCTGAAAGTTCTTTCTTGGCATTCCATATAATAGCATTTACAGAAACCTGGTTAAATCCGGAGATCTTTAGCTCCGCAGTTTTTCCAAGTAAGTACACCAATTTTATACGGGATCGACCTCAGCGAAGAGGGGGTGGAGTCCTCATTTTGGTAGACTTTACTCTTGCTTCTGAAGAGGTGAAATCACAAGGGTTTGGTGACATAGAATTTATTTGCATTAAAATCCTCTTTCCGTAAAATCTTTATACATTACATGTTCATATATACCGCCTTCGTCCGAACCGCCCACATATTGGCAATATTGGCAGATTTTTCAAGATATCTACTAGCTCGGTCAAATGTTACCGTGCATAACGCTGAATGTTACAGGAATTATATTATCCGCTGCCGAATACAGGTTCCGGTAGAGGTGGTGGTTGTAAGTTTCGTCGCATTGAAAAATAAGAATTTTTATGTGTTTGTTTCACCTTGAATGGTAGTGGTTCCGCTTGAATTTTGCTTTTGTTTATGCCTGAGTTTTTGTCTCTGATCTTCCCTATTCTTTATACACCTGGCACAATTAGTAGCAAACAACAAACTTTCATAAACAAACTCATCTTCCTGGGCCAGCGCCAAAGCTGAAGGCAATCAACTGGTCTGCCAGAGTAAACCACAACATCACTCAGTGACTTTTTCGTTCCAGACATAAATACACGTAGTGCATCCATTTTGTATTTACCATTGATTTACTCATTGATTTCAACCCGAAATGATTTCGATTTCTTTATAAATTTTTACTAAGGCTGTTTGGATTTGAATATTATTATTGAGTTCTTTAGATATTGTAACGATGTGGTAATATATTCAATAGAACGAATGTTAAATATTAATATATAAGAAAATGTTTTTTAATTCCTAAGTTTAGTGAACTTTTTATTGTCGGTAAATTATAAAGTTTTAATTGGTCTGGTATCGCTCTCTTTGGTTTGGTTGACTATTGATAAATATTTATTTATTTATCTGTCGAATTTTTATTTATCGAAGATTGTGCTTATGGGGTGTGTTGTGACTGCGCCGAATAGAATACGGGAGTCAATGATTACCAGAAGTCTGCTATGGGGACTTTGCTGTTGCCGTTTTATAAAAACACAGGGTTTGTTTCAAGTATGTCACTGAATTTAATTTGAATTGATTTTAGAGATCAAACACTGTTTGCAGTATAACAAAATGTGTGGTTTTTTGTCGTAATAATTGGAAGAAGCTTAGAGATGTCCCGCTTTCCAAAGGGACCGGGGTCTCGAGATCGATAGACATCAAGCAGGTATCGATAGTAGGGTTGTGGTATGCACTAACATTACGTAATGAACATTACGACAACGAAATTGACCGTACATGCCGCCCCGCAATGCTGGGTCGAGCATTAAGACATCCTTCTAATGGTAACTGAAAGAAACAGGTGAAATGTTTGCTGTGGTATGGATGTGAGATCAAATGCGTGTATCACTATTGTTCAAGATTAGCTTCCTCGACTTTGGCTTCCGTGTAATTCGGGATGGGTAATCTGCAGATCTTGGATACTGATCGCTTATATGTACCCGAACCTGTATAGATTGTTGCAACTCGTACCATCCCATCGGCTCCAGGGTGTAATTCTATAACACGACCTAGTTTCCAATCGGTTGGACCTGTCCTGTCGTCCTTGATAACAACTAGGTCATTGACCTGTAGGTTTTCTTCCTCTTGTCTCCACTTAGGGCGTGCCTGAAGGTGAGACAACCAATCTGAGCTCCACCTTTTCCAGAACTGGCGTAGGATCCGTTGTCCCTCCATGAACTGTGTGTTGAGCGACTTGTCCTTGTCACTGGGGGTAGGAAGCGATTGCATGGAGTCTCCGATGAGAAAATGAGCTGGAGTCAATACTTGCAGATCGTTAATATCCGCGGTAAACGGGCATAATGGCCGAGAGTTAAGACAGGCCTCGATCTGGATAAGAACGGTTGATAATTTTTCATAAGTCATTGGGTATCCTTTGAAGGAACGATGAAGATGAGACTTTACGGCTTTGACGTTAGCCTCCCAAAGTCCTCCGAAGTTTGGGCTGTGTAGGGGGTTAAGGTGCCACTGAATATAGCGCTTTGTGAGTTCTGGGACGACTGTCTTGTTGATTTCCTGCCGGAACTCGTTAGACCACAACTGTAGGGATTTATCTGCTGCTATAAAATTTGTGCCGCAGTCACTGTACATATGCCGCACAAAACCGCGGCGTTCAATGAAGAGCCCAGAGAAAATGTTGTGCTGTGAGTCCTGTCACCAGCTCCAAATGGATAGCTTTACTGGCGAGGCAAATGAATACTGCAATATAGGCCTTGTATGTAGTGTGTCCTCTGAATCTCGAGGCCTTGACATCGACAGATCCTGTATAATCCACACCTGTAGCTTCGAACGCTCTTTTCGGCGGATTAACACGATGGTATGGATGCTGAAAGCAAGCCACACACTGTCGGAGAACTCCTTTTACCGCTTGTTTGCCATTAATGATCCAAAACTGCTGATGGATGATCGCACGGGTCAGTTGCACTCCCCCATGCATGGTGTTCAGATGGGCGTTCATCGTTCCTCTGTGGTGAGTTGGCGTTCAGACGGCACGCTATCTAGTTCGAAGAAACTTTGCACCAGATGATCAAGCGTCGTGGTGTTACAACGGACAGTGATGGAGTGTGTCATGGCTTTCCTCACTGGTCCAAAAACAATCCAACCAAGAAGAGTGTTTTGTGCGATTGGTTCCTCATGAGTTCCTCATCGAATTTCTGGGAGCATCAATTGTGGAATAAGATCAACGCCCACAAGCACGTCAATACGACCGGAGCGGGCAAAATTGGGATCGGCGAGTTGCAATCCTTTAAGGTGTTGGAATGAGCGAGGGTCGACATCCGATTTTGGAAGGTGCCTTGTAAGTGTACGGAGAATAAATGCAGTGGATACAAACGATGTGAACTGGGAACCTGAAATCGAGCTTAGGACAAAATTGGTACTATGTCGACAACGATTGTGAGAGGAGTCGCCGATCCCTGTTATTTCCGCAGATATACTTTCACTTCCCTCTCTTTCTCTTAAGCGAACGGTCGTGTTTTTTTGTGCGCACTGCGTTTTATTATAAATATTGGTAAACCGGTGTTTACATACTTGTGAATTAAACCTTGTGAATCTTAACAATCTTAAAGCCTAAACCGTATCGCTTCGCGAGTGCTGTGGTATATTTGGAGTCGAATTAATAAATTGAATAATTTCAATTCCAAGCATAGCTCAGCTCTGCTTCTTCCCCGGCTTATCTTTATTTCTGCATTTCTCTTTTGCACTATTTAAAGCTCCCGCTTTGGCTTCCTATTTGGCACAGTGGTTCAAGGTATTGTGTTTTTTAAACTTTTTAAATAATAATTTTTGTTTTATAATAAATAAAAGTAAAATGGAATTTAAACTTGTCTGTGCCATTAAGTCTTGTAACAAGACAATTTCCTCATCCCAGCCTGCCATCCATTGCTGGCTATGTGAGAACGTCGTACATGCCAAGTGTGCCGGTTTCACTGCATCAGTTTCGGATGCCATTTCCCGTAGGTCTGGGATACATTATTGTTGTGAAAATTGTCGTGCTGTGCAAGGCGAAATGAGGTCGTTCATGAGACAGACCAAAAATGGATTTAAAGAGCTGATCACTGGTTTTCGTAAAATCAATGACCAGCTCTGTGCGCTGGACACTCAGTTTAGTGGCCTTCAGCTGCTAAACGAGTCCCCTAAGCGCAAGAAATCCGCTGTTTCTGATCCGCCTCAGCCTGCTCAGCCGACATTAATGCAGCCGCTTATATCTCTGGCCACCCCAAGGGCCAGAACTGAGAAAAAATTCGTCAGAATTTCTCAGGGATAATGAGCAATTGTCTGATATGTCCGCCATGGCATCCCTTCAAGTGATGCCACAAGTCCTAGGGAACGAAACCCCCATTAGGGTCACCCAAAAGGGTATTCCACAGTCCGGACCACCGGCACCGACTGATGCTGCAGTTCTAGTACCTGCGGCACCAAAACCCTTACAGGTGATTCCTCCATCGAAACATATATTTGTTTCTCGGCTCGCCCCTGATACTTCAGAGATTGATATCTCGGCTTATATCAAAGCCAAAACAAAAGCCGATATAAAGGTGGAGGACATACAAAAATTTAAGTATTATTATACAAGGCGCACGTCTTCTTTCAAGATTCGTGTGCCCGCGCTGATGTTCAAGACGATTTGCTCTCCCAGTTTTTGGCCAGAGAATCTTTTCGTCCAAGAACATCAGCCTAGTTCCGTGAAGAAAAAAGTTCAAAAACCAGTGGGAGTGAGACTTCCCAATATCGAAACCACTGACCAACCCTCCACCTCTTCTTTGGCCACTAACCCAAAAAACTAGTTTCCTCACTAACTCTTACCTATCAGAATACTAGGGGGCTACGTAGCAAACTCCCCAAGCTATATTCTGATAGTTCTTTCTTTGCATCCCATATTATAGCCTTTACAGAAACTTGGTTAAATCCGGAGATCTTTAGCTCCGAAGTTTTTCCAAGTAAGTACACCACTTTTAGACGGGATCGATCTCAGCGAAGAGGAGGTGGAGTCCTCATTTCTGTAGACTCTACTCTTGCTTCTGAAGAGGTGAAATCCCATGAGTTTGGTGACATAGAATTTATTTGCGTTAAAATCACTATGTCCGTTAAAGCTTTATACATTACTTGTTCATATATACCTCCTATGTCTGAACCGCCTACATATTGGCAGCATTTGTCCGCCATTCGATACGTCTCTAACCTTATGACGGATCGTGACCAACTCGTAGCGGTGGGCGACTTTAATATCCCAGAATTAAAGTGGTCCAACGTCGACAACTCACCATCTTTGTCACTTTCAACTTACCATGACTTCACCGTGGGCATGTTTGACATGTCCCTAGGTCAGATCAATCATGTTAGAAATTCGCTAGGTCGGCTTTTAGACTTATGTTTTGTATCTGATCCGGATGGTACTGCTCTCTCCAGAGCTTTCCCCTTTCAACCCCAGAGGATCCATATCACCCCACGCTGGAGGTCTCAATCGAAACCACTCCTGGTATCGATCAGAGGTCTCCGTGCGTGGTAAATAAGATTCGCTGTTTCCGTAAAGCTGATTTTCAGAAACTTAATAGCCTTATAGAAACATTTGACTGGTCTGATATTCTGGCGTGCACTGATCTTAATGTCACTTTAGAAAAATTTTATTTTACTTTAAATAAATTTTTTGACTCATGTGTGCCTTGGAAATATCCGTCCGCCTCAGCAAATCCTCCTTGGTTTACAAGGTGCCTTACTAACTTAAAAAACAAAAAAAATAAGCTTTTACTTAAATATAAAAAAACCTGCAGTAGTGTGGATTTCGCAAGATACCTACTAGCTCGGTCGAATTTTACCGTGCATAACGCTGAATGTTATAGGAATTATATTGACCGCTGCCGGATTCAATTTACTCAGGATCCAAAGCAGTTTTATAATTTTGTAAACACTAAGCGTAAACACGTATCTTTTTCACCCCCTGCTTACGTTTGAAAATTCTTCTGCGACTTCGGATCAGGCCATTGCCGATCTATTCGCAGAATTTTTTCAAACAACTTATTCTCCTCCTAAACTGACTGATCAGCCTTACGCATATAACATTCAAGCAGCAAATCTTATTTTCTGTCCGTTTTTTTCTGAGAATAACTTATTATCTGGTCTTTTAAGGGTAAAACCCATTTATTCGCCAGGCCCCGACGGAGTACCAGGCTGTGTGCTAAAATACTGCGCCAGGGCTCTGTGCAAACCTCTTCTAAGACTTTTCAACTTATCTTTGGAAACCTCGATTTTTCCCCTTATGTGGAAGGAATCATTTATAATTCCCCTACATAAAAAAGGGAAAAAGTCCGAGGCTGCCAACTACAGAGGCATCTCTAAGTTGTCGGCAATTCCAAAGTTATTTGAAAAATTAATTACCCCTCATTTGCAACACCTTTGCTCTTCGATTATCACTCCTTGTCAGCATGGCTTTATTAAGCGTCGCTCCACCACCACAAACTTATTGGAGTTGACATCCTTTGTCATAGATGGCTTTTGTAAGGGATATCAAACCGATGTAATTTACACAGACTTCAGCAAAGCATTCGATTCAGTTAATCACTCACTCTTGTTGAGTAAACTGAATATGCTGGGTTTTCCTAAAGACCTCTTAACGTGGATCTCCAGCTACCTAGATGGAAGGACACAAAGAGTCTTATTTAAAAACATACAGTCCCGTCTGGTCCGTGCTACATCCGGCGTCCCTCAAGGAAGTCATCTTGGCCCGTTATTATTTACGCTTTTTATAAACGACTTGCCCCCTGCTTTAACGAACTCTCTAGTTCTCATGTATGCAGATGATGTAAAGCTTTGTCTTCAGTACAAATCCATCTCTGCCCAATGCAGTCTTCAGTCTGACCTTGATAACTTTCAAAAATGGTGCTTAGCTAATGATCTAATACTTAATGGATCTAAATGCAAACATATGTCTTTTTATCGTTCTTGCCCTCTGCAAGCTACTTATTCTATTAATGGGATTGCCTTAGAAAAATTGACCCAGGTTAATGATCTCGGCATCCTATTAGACATCAAACTTAAATTTGCCGACCATATTTCCTTAATGGTTAATAAGGCTAAAGGAGTCCTTGGTTTTATCAAAAGGTGGTCAAAAGAATTTAATGACCCCTATATAACTAAAACTCTATTCATTTCTTTGGTCCGTCCTATACTGGAGTACGGTTCATGTGTCTGGAGTCCCCAATATGGAGTACATCAGGACCGCATAGAATCCGTACAAAAGAATTTCCTAACTTTTTCACTTAGAGGTCTAAACTGGGATGCAAATCTTCACCTTCCATCTTATAAGAGTAGACTCTTACTCATAAACTTACCTAGCTTAACAAATCGTAGGACAATGCTCGGTGTAGTCTTTCTGCATAACCTTATTAACGGGGATGTAGATAGCCAGCATTTACTAACACGCTTAAAATTTAACATTCCTAATAGAAGGACTCGAAACTTTAGTCCTCTGTTCCTTAGCCGTTGTAGTTCGACATATGCACTGCATGACCCTTTTAGGGTATTATGTTCGAACTACAATGGTCTCTACGCCATAACATCTCTTTCCTGTCCCTCAAACTTAAAATATAGAATTTTAAATTTCCTTAATAACTCCTCCTAGCTTAATAATAAAAAAAAATAGCTTAATATATTCTAACAAATCGTTTATTGAGCGCCCCTCGGTCGTCTGGGCCTCTAAGCTTTATGATGAATACAGGAATGCTAGCTGATGCTCTTATTGATGCACAAGCCATTTCCAAATTCTGAAAGACCGGTAAAAAAAAAAAAAAAAAAAAATAGGGGTGCGTGAGAGACCCAGCGTCTGTACTAAGCTTTCGGTGATAAGTGTTCCTTCCGAGCCATGGTCAATCAACGCTCTGGCTAAAACAGATTGTCCCGTTTGGTCGTTGACAATTCGGATTAGGGCCGTGGCGAGAATCGTGGTGGATGGATTTTGATAGGTGGCAACTGCGCTGAGGAGTTGCGTCTCGTTCGAAGCCGTTAAGCCGGGGGCTAGGCTGTGTTGTTGAGACAAAACAGATGAGCGGGATGCTACGCTCTGTTGGGTGCCCTGCGCCCTATGGACACCGTTCGTTGGCTGTCGCGATAGGGCAGAGTTGGTAGGCTGGGTTGCTATGTTCGGAAAATGAAGTAGCGTATGGTGGCGTTGGCCGCACTGTAAGCAATTGCGAGTGCTGCTGCAGTGACTTAGCGCGTGGCCTGTGCTGAGACAATTGAGGCATGCTTTTATGCGATCGACGATCGTCTTACGAGCAAAGCAATCCTTCGCGAGAAAACTGGGGCATCTCCGGAGAACATGGTTTCTTTGGCAGAGAGTGCACTGGGGTGCTCCCATTTCCGTAGTCACATGAAAACTGTGGCGGTTAGTGGAATTGAAGTTGGATCGGTTAGGCGCACGTGGATGGGAAGATTGTCCTGGTGCTGAACGAGTTCCAAGTGGTTGATTTCGATTTTCGATTAGGTCGATGCTAACTAAGCGCTCCAGCAGGAAAGTCTCCAACATCGAAAAGGTTGGAATCGCTGTGGAGCTCCCCAATGAGTGCTCCCACGCTTGCGTAGTGCTGCTTGGTAGTTCGGTTAACAGATGATGCACTAGCCAGTGATCGCAGGAATCAATGTTTATTTTTAAACGTCGAAGATCACTAATGCAAACATTAGCCAGGGTTAGCACGCGCCTGATACCTTCTGCCGCTTCCTTAGGAACCGACTCAAGACCATACAGTGCCGCCATGGTGTGCATAAAGTGGAGACGTGGATTGTTGTAGCGCTTGACGAGGAGATCCCAGGCTACCGTATACCCAGAATCCGTTAATGCCATGTGACTGACATCCTGGTCCCGTCCTTCGGGCAAGGCCTGCTTGAGAAAGTGAAACTTCTGGATGTTAGAGAGAGTGTTGTTGTCATGGATGAGTTGTAGGAAACAATCGTAAAACGAGGGCCAATCCGTAAAGCTTCCCGAAAAGCGTGGAACTGGAAGCTTCGGAAGCGGAATGTTGGATGATAAAATTGGAGTGACGGACTCGATTGGTGTGACGGACTCGATTGGTGGGGAACCTTGGGCTATCACTGAGAACTTGTTGTCGTATTCTTCCGAGATGTTGCAGAAGATGCGCTGGTGCTCTTCAACAAACCGCTCGTGTAGGTTGTCTGAGAAATATAAATGTTGACTGGGACACAGCTGATCGACCAATTGTTGGTGATTCGCATCAAACAGGGTGGATAAATCCTTTAACGTGCTAAGTCGCTAAACAAAATAATGTTTGGATTTTCGGGATTGGCTATCCTTCTTGAAGTTACGCTCGAGTTGCGTCAACCTGTTCCATAAATCTTCCTGTCTCGCGTGCAAACCAGCAAACTGGTCGGATGGGGAAGGATTGGCTTGTGTGCCTGTCTTTTCATCGTCGATACCCATAGTTTTATTGAATTTACAACAGCACGCTTGAAATCACAGCCCTCACATACAAACACTCACCGGCTTCCAGTCAGTCTGTGTAGCAGTTTCCAGTTTCAATTCGTCGTTCCTTTGGTCCGTTCTTCATCTCGCAGCAATCTTTCCTTCCTTTGTCCGTTATTCGTCGCGCAGCGATCCCTTGTTCTTCGGTCCGTTATTCGTGGAAAGCGTGGTTCCACGTGGCATAGGTTAATAGCCGTTTGTTTCAGATTGACGCTATTCCAATTGAACCACTTGGGCACTTTTAATTCGGTGAAAAATTTCATCTCTTGTTTTGACGGGTGTTGCATGAACGATGTCAATGGGCTTTCTATTTGTATCTGAGTGTATAGTACGGTTATACTCAAATGTAGCTATGAGGATTAGTTCGTGTGTTTCTTTGATACCTTTTTTGAAGCTTGGAACCTTGGAACTTCTGACAATAGGAACCTTGCAATTTCTGACAGTGTACTATGAAACTGCTCCACCTTCCCCATTGGAACAATGGAACAATAATTATTTCCTTTACTTTGTTTAAAATATTATACCTATTACCTATTAGCTCTCCGCTATCGAGAGCTTTAGCTTCGCTATGTCTAGTCGTGACGCACTCTCTTTTCACTATATAAAGTCACTGCTTACCACCATAAACTGGTCTATCATAATTTGATCATCCAGTTTCATCTGCCTGCAGAATAAATAACTTATAACGTGCAATTATTTAATTCGACTTTTATTTTAAACCGGATTGTCATTGAAAAACCTCAATGACCAAACAGATGCCACATCAGCCGGTTTCAGAATAATCTAGTTTTTTTGTTTATCAATTAATGGGCGTTCTGTGGATTTAATTGTTTAAGTAAGGGATTCCTCACTATGGGCGGTTGCAATGTTCGATTGAGCAACACGGAAGAAAATTTTTCCGAGAAGGTGCATTGGTCGCATATTTTCTCTATCTTGCTCCGGTCTGTAAATATGTTAAACATTTTTACCCGGTAAACAATTGCTAGAAGCTTACGTAATTTATCTCCTTTTCCTTTAGAGATCTGGATATTATGGCAAATTTATGCCACCATAGGACAGAACTGCTCCTAATCCTGAAGCAGTGGCATCCTTTGGCAGATCGAACGGCATGCCGAATTAATAATGACTTGTTCGGAAGCTAGTATATTTCCTAGCTTCATAAGCCCATGATGGGACATCAGGGCCCAAAATGGTAATCTTTTTGGTGAGATGAGGCTTGTTGGTAAGGGGGGAACGAACATACATACGATTCTATTTTTAGAACTCGTTACATGTATGCGTAAAATAAAGGGTACGCCTTTGTATGTAAGTGTGACTGCTCGCACGACGGCGTAAAATATTTTGGCTTCCAAATTTCAACTTCTCAACGTGTTTGTTCACAATGCGCCGATGTGGTAGTAGAACAAATAGGAATTTTTTTTTCAGTACCGACCAAGGTAGGGTGGTAGCCTAACGCATAGAGTAGTTCCTAGATTTGAATCCTCCTTAGAACTTCGACGTTTTTTCCTTTATTTTTTTTTTTTTTTTTTTTTTAACGTTGCTTTTATTTCTTGAATCTTCTCTTTGCGAGACTAACAAGAGGTGTATCAAATCTTATATTTTTAACTTAACTAACAGTCATATTGACTGATACGGAGTTAGACGGCCCTAAAAATCGATTGCTGGGTTGGGAGGTCGTTGCGTCTAAGGCGGGATACGCTAGAAACCCGAGTCAATCCCCGAGCGAGAAAATTTGGGTGCGAGGACAGTTTTTCTTTGTATGACTCTTTTTGCTTCTGGATTTCGTCTTTCACTGCGAGGATGCCCAGATCCCGGTGGATGTTTTCGTTGCGAACATACCAAGGTGCCCCTGTGATAGTTCTCAAGATTTTTGATTGTGCGCGCTGTATGATGTCTATGTTGCTGCTGCTCGCGTTCCCCCACAGCTGGGAGCCATACGTCCAGATTGGCTTTAGGACTGAATTGTACAGTAGTAACTTGTAGTCCAGGCACAGTGGCGATCGTGAGTTTATGATCCAGTGGAGGCTGCTGGCTTTCAGTTTTAGATGCATCTTTTTGCATTCGATGTGCTTACGCCAGGTAAGTCGTCTATCAAGGTGAACGCCAAGGTACGTTACGTCGTTAGCTTGAGGGATCTGCATACCGTTTAGTAAAAGCGGAGGGCATGTTTGTCTATTAAGAGTAAACGTTATATGTTTACACTTTTGTTCGTTTATTTTAATGCGCCAGTCGGACAGCCACCTTTCCACTATTGTGAGATGATTAGCCAGTTGGGTTGTTGCCTGCGTTGGGCATCTGAAGCGACTAAGAATAGCGGTATCATCGGCGAACGTTGACGTTGTTAGTTGTGCGCTCGTAGGAATATCCGCAGTATACAAAACATATAGACACGGCCCGAGTGCGCTTCCCTGTGGAACTCCAGCTTCGATGGTGTAGTCGCCCGAAGTAGCTGCGTTGCATCTCACTGAGAATACCCTATTGAAGAGGTATGATTCCAGTAGCTTGTGGGTGTATGTTGGCAAATACGTTTTAATTTTGTGCATGAGTCCGATGAGCCAAACTCGGTCGAAAGCTTGAGATACGTCGAGGAAAATAGCGCTGCAGTATTCTCGTTGTTCGAAGGCTGAGCGTATTTCGGATGTTAATCTGTTCACTTGTTCGATGGTTCCATGGTTTCTTCGAAAGCCAAATTGGTGTGCCGGGATGATATTGCAAGCTTCCAGATGTGGTATTATGCGAGTTAGCAAGCATTTTTCAAACAGTTTAGACAAACAAGATAGAAGGCTTATTGGTCTGTATGATGACGGAATTGTGTGGTCTTTTCCAGGCTTCGGTATCATTATAATAATGGATTTCTTCCACTTTTTTGGGAAATAGCCAAGATTAATGATTCCATTAAATATTTTGCAGACGACCTCTATAGCGCATTTTGGAAGTTCGATCAGCATCTTTGGGGTCAATAGGTCACCACCGGGAGCCTTTTTTGGTTTTAGCCCTCTTATGACTTTTTCGATTTCGTTTGGCCGGAATGAAGGTGCGGCTGGCTCAGGGGAGGACTCTGGCTGAATTACTGGCAGGAGGAATGAATTTGAGGCTGGGTTTGGCTGGAAGACACTTTGGAGATGTGTTGCGAATGTTTCAACTCGGTCTTCGTCGCTGCGAGCCCAGCATCCCGAAGAGTTTCTTATCGGGGTGGTCGTTTCAATTGGGGCACTAAGATTTGGGTGGGCCCTCCACAGGGGGTACTTTGTGCTTGTTGGCGAGAGATTCTGGATGTACCTCAGCTGTGCATTTTCTTCCTGTTGGTGAAGAGCCTGGTCGAGTGATCGGGTTGCTTCCTTAAGGCGTTGTTTTGAAGCTGGTGATCTGCTGTTTTGCCAATCACGACGCGTGCGCCTCTTTTCTCGCACGAGCTGTTCGATTTGCTGATTAGATTTGAAGTGTTTGTTTCGGTCTACTTCTTTCCTATGAGGAGTAGAGATTTTAGCTGCCGCAACGAGTACTTCTTCCAGGGCGCTCGTAGTGTAGTCGATGTCCGATTCCATGTTAAAATCCGGGGCGAGTTCTATGTGGGCACTCACGTACTTTTTGTATTTTAGCCAGTTTGTTTTTGTCGTCGTCAGACTGAAGGGGTGTTCGGTTATTTCTGGGCTTTGAAGAAGCGTTAGAAGCACAGGCGAGTGGTCTGATGATAAGTCCGAGACTGCTTTGGCACTTATTAGGTTGCGAGGTATGTTTTTTGTCACTGCAAAATCAATAAGGTCTGGGAGCTTTCGTGAGTCTGTTGGCCAGTATGTGGGACTTCCAGGGGAAACGTAGTCCATTTTATTTTTCACATTTATAATTGCATTGTACAATTGTCTTCCTTTGGGAGTCACTAGACGTGATCCCCAGTGCGTATGTTTGGCGTTGTAGTCTCCTGCGGCTATAAATCGATCCCCAAGTGAATTGTAGAAGTCCATGAATTGTCCTTCCGAGATTGAGAAGCGAGGAGGGCAGTAAACGGCAGCAATTGAAAGGATTCCGTTGCTTGACTGAATTTGTATCGATGTGGCCTGCAAGAAGTTTGTTGCAAACCTTTTGTGAAAATGGTGTTTAATTCGTTCTCTGATTAGAACTCCAGTTCCGCCGTGGGCTTTCCCATCTGGATGATCTGTGCGGTAGATTGTGTAGCCTCTTATATGAAAGTTGTATTTGCTTGTAAGATGCGTTTCCACCAGTAGCATAACGTCAATATGGTTTTCGGTCAAGAATTGTGACAATTCTAGTTTATGCCGTGAGACACCATTGGCGTTCCACATTGATAATCGTAGCGCCTGCATAGATTATTTGGACTGTTGTGCTACGAGCAGCTGTATCACCATGTTCTGGTTTTGAACAAGCGTTTGCATGGTCGTTTTCATGAATGACATAAGCTCCATCATACTTTGTTGGAGGGTAAGCATCATAGTTTCCGTTTTGCTGTGTGGCTGTTCTGGGGCCTGTTGAGCGCTTTGAGAGTTAGTCTGAATTGGAATTTCCCTTCCAGATCGTAGAGCATCGGCATAGGAGAAGCCGTTGGTGGTGTTTAGTGGACCGAATGAGGATCTCGCAGCTTTGGCGAAGAAAACGTCTGGCGTGGTTTTTGACGAAACGTACGCATTCTGTGGATTTTGGTTGCGCGTTGCGGTCGCTTGACGCATGCGACTCTTTAACTCCTTATACACAATACATCCTCTATAGTTTGCTGCCTCCGCAGTTTCCACATTTCTTCACGGTACTGTCCTTGTTTGTAGTGCAGCAAGCGGACTTGTGGGCGTCCCCGCAGACTACACAGACAGCCCGAAGTGTGCAGTAAGACCTTGTGTGGCCATACTCTTGACAATTAGTGCATTGCACTGGACCGTTTCGTTTATGTGGCTCTTCAACAGTGATTTTCCGATGCAAAAGATATTGCAGGTTGTAGATTGGGTGGACTTCGTTCTTCTTCAGCGACCTGCTTTCTGGCTCGAGCTCGACCTTGAAGAGGGGTTGTGGCTTTTTATCTTTATTTAGAATGTTAATAACATTCTTGGCGGCGAAGCCCTTTTCTTTAAGGGCGGTTTTTATTTCCGCGGCGGTAACATCAGGTTCTATTCCCTTTACTACCACTTGTAGGCCTTACTGCTTTTCAGCTGGTACGTGTAATAGTTTTTCTGTACAGTGTCCAGATATTTTGAAACTATTCGGAAGTGCTCTTCAGTCTTGGTTTGCACCTTTGTTTCATGGATGTTCCCTTTGATAAGCGGAACAACATGAAAGTTGTCACCGTTCCCGATCAACGACGCAATTTTGTTGACCAGGGCAGTCGAGCTTTTTTCCCTAATATAGATTGGAGGGGGCTTGGGTTTTTTTGCGGTGTCTTGGGCTGGTTGGTTTTCCTCAGCCTCCGCCAGTAGGGCAAATCTGTTAGTAGTGGATCTGTCTGGTTCATTATCGTTATTCAGGACACGGTTAATTTTTGTTTTGTTGCCTGCCGGATTACTCTGCGGGCTAAGCTTGCGCTTAATTTGGATGTAGCGATCCATTCCAGTCTGTGTGGCCGTTGCCACTTTGGCACTTTCCGAGGTTGTTGTTTTTGTACTCGCTGTTGTCGTTGACGTCGTGGTACTTTGAGTTGCAGGGGTTTTCGCTGTTGTTGCAGAAGTTGTAGCGCTGCTTGTTGTTGGTGCGAAATTTGTTTCCGGTATTGGAGGGGGGTTTTACACTGCGAACTCCATGACGCGGGAGTCGGAGTGAGCAGAGCGGGTGAGCAAGACCGTGCCCTTTGGGTTTCAGCGGTCAGTAAAGCCGGGTTGCTTTGAAGCGCCGATTTTTCCACTTCGGTATCGCGGGTTGAAAAGTAAGAGTAGAAGCCGTTTCTTTGGTTCACTGAACTTCTACGCTCGTTCTTTTGGTCGTTGCTCAATGAGCTCATTGCGTGGTACGTATTTTTTTTTCAACAATGCACTAGTTTTGGTTTAGCACATTACAACTGTTATAAAAAGCTTGTCTGTCGCTTTTAATAAATTGTATTTCAGTGTCTTTTTGCTTATATTGGCGAAAATATAAGCAAAGTGAAGTTTTCCCGGAGCTCGGACAAAGCACGTCCGCTCAGTTCGGTAGTTCGATTACGATTGATTTTAAGATCTTTAAGCTCTATCTTTAATTGTAGTATTAAAGAAAAAAATTAAATATTATGAATAATATTATGACGTAAATAAAATTTCAAGGAAGTCCGCCCGTCATTTTGTCATCTGACAGTCAGTCACTATTTTCCACATTCCGCTAATATCTCATATTATAATAAAATGAATAACAACAAAACTATTTTTACAACAATAGTAATAGAATGAAATTAAAAATAATAATAATAAAGTTAATATAAAAAGTAAAAAAAATGTATATAAAGTATATATATTCTTGATCAGGATCACCTCCTGAGTGTCTGTCCGTTTCTCAAACTCGAACTAGTCTTTCAGTTTTAAAGCTAATGACTTGACTTTGCACACACCCTTCTTACCTTAACACGCAGTATACAAGTCGGAACGGCCGGGTTCGGATGACAATATTCTATAGCTGCCATATAACTGATTGATCGAAAATGTTGCACATTTGCAAGGGAAAGAAAGATAACAAGAAAGGAAAGCTAACTTCGGGCGGTATCGAAGTTGATACACCCTTGCAGTTAAAACCAGATATATATCGCAAACATCGGATATAGTTGGCCGATCCTTATGAGAATGTCATAATAAAACCAATGAATTATGATAAAAAATCTAAAACAAAGTACCAAGCTTCTATCTTCAAAAATACCGAAGTTGGTATTTCTACCAAATACCATTCCCGATCGTTCAGTTATATGGCAGCTATAAGACATGGTCGACCGATCGTTATGAAATTTGGTAGGTTGGATTAACTAACCAAAAATATAATCTGTACTATGTTCCAGCTTTCTATCTTCAAAAACCCGAAAGTTGAGTCATTTCCGATCGTTCAGTTATATGGCAGCTATACGATATAGTCGGCTGATCCTTATGAAATTTGGTATGTCTTATTGTCTTGCCAAAAATAGCTCTCGTGTAAAATTTGAACTAACTCAAAAAACACTAAAGTTATACCATTTTCGTTCAAAGGAAAGAAGGGTGTGTGCAAAGTTTCAAGTCGATAGCTTTAAAACTGAGAGAATAGTTTGCGTAGAAACAGACAGACGGAAGACGGACATGCTCATATCAACTCAGGAGGTGATCCTGATGAAGCATATATGTATATACTTTATAGGGTCGGAGATGTCTCCTTCACTGCGTTGCACACTTTTGACCAAATTTATAATACCCTCTGCAAGGGTATAACAGAAAGTATATGTATTGAGCCTAATTTGAACTCGTTTCACTTCGCCAAGCACTCTATTCTACTCGGCTATCCCTCAATCTCAAATTTCTTAATGTTAACTTGTCGCGCTATGGAACCCTTAGGAACACTTTTGTTTCTATGAGATGTCCCATCTATATTACAGTATAATGTGTTTGGTCATTAATATTTTTCAATGACGATAAATAAAAAGTCCGAATGTATTTAATTTTGAAACGTTATAAAATGTTTATTCTGCATGCAGATGAAGCTGGATGATCAATATAAATAACTTGCTTATGGTGCTTGCAGGGACAAATTAATTATAAATCTTTAGATGCATGGTGGAACTTTTTGAATAAACGAATATTTTTTAATACTAAATATTATTCAGAAACCATAGACAGATATCTTTTCTTTTTATTGTTTACTACAAATTTTCATTAAATTGTATAATTTTTTAATATATGTGTTAAGTTATCGAGCGTTTTCAGGTAGCAATTAGTGGTTCCTAACACTTCCTAACCCTTTTTAGTAAAATACAACGCCGAAGTTACGAAACCGATAGATTAAGCTCGGCTGTTGAATATCTGATAAGTCAGAGAGTAACCATGGGCTTAAACTTTCTTTTCTACGTTGACACTCGAGAGAAGCGAAGGAATTGCATTGCTGTCCTTGCATTTACCGACTTATATATGTTAACGGTCGAACGAAACAGCGAACAAAAAACAGCGAGAATTCATCGCGCGGCGAAAAGAGTCATAAATTGCGAGCGGACGGAAAGCGATAAGAAGGTGGCCAAAAGGCGGTCGAACCGATTGACTTCACGGGTGTTTCTCGATGTCAATAAATTATCTAGATTTTCCGGCAGATGTATGACCCGAAAATATGTGTAAATAATAATTGTGAGAAGTATTTTTCAATAGACGCATCATTTTCTTATGTCTATAAACATTTTAATTTTTTGTTTCCATTTAATTATAAGTCACATAAAAATAATAATTGCTTTAAGAAGGTAAAAAAAACGATTTAAAAAAAAAATACTACATACACTTCAACAATAACCGGAAAAGCAGCATCCCGAAGCTCTTCTCTCCAGCTGGGTGGGAGAAGTAATTGAACTTGGGCACGCCCTCCATGTGGCAATGGAATTTCAAACGAACGCTGGGTTGGCAATGCAAGTTTTTGGAGCCTTTCCATATAAAAAGGCCGTGTGTCGTATAGAATTTTAATAAGGCTATGCGTTTTTTGCATATGCACTCCTGATACGGGCAGACCTGGGCCTTGGCATTCTAATATGTAGAAATCAATTCCATAGCTAGTTGCAGCACCTAATGATGGTGTAATAAACGCATCAAAATGTGAACAATTTGTATAATAGTAACGACTACTCCAAAGGGCCTCTCCTAAATCACATGTTATGCATTGTGGCTGGATTCTAATAATTATAAATATATATAAATAAATTCTAATTTTATTTTTTGGATTCTTACTTTCTTGTATCATCGTTTACAGGATCCTTGACAGAATATAAGTGTCGCTGACCAGGTTTTTTGTCTTGAGTGGCTAAATAGTAAACAATATGATTTACGGTATCCCAGCACAATATTTTTATCACCTGTGGAAATTTAAATTCATTTAATTAATATATTTATATTTATTAACCTTATTATATATTAATTATTCATATATTTCAGGTATGTTTTAGTATTCTATTTTATCAATGTATCATTTTTTTTCGTAAAAGTAACATGTTCTGGATTTATCTTTTACATTTGAGAAAACGAAAGCTTTTGTTCAATTAAAATGAAACCGATACTGCTTTTTAATCCGTACAGCTAAGTCCCACTGAGTCCATCCAAATAGAAAAATGGAATTTTTTAAAAATGTTTACCACTGAGCACATCCAACCTATTTGATAAGAACCATAGCTCGCAAATAACTTTTAACCGATTCGTGCGGTCTTATAACAAGTGTTGTTCTCGGAGTCTTTAAATCAAAAAGCCTTTGAGCAGCCGTTTGCTTTGATCGTATAAAAATTTTGGTTTCTATCAAATGAGGAGCCATATTTTCTGTTCCCTATTGCTCTGCTCCTTCAAAGACCGTTTGGGAAGACGATTCAAAAAGTCTTTTGTGCGTGTATGTAAAAAGTTAATGGGTTTTGCTTCACATTCCTTTGTGATTCACTTTTTACTTGGCTGCCATTTGGATGTGCAGACAAAATAATTAAAACGAAAATGGGACGTGAAATATACAAAATGAGGTTTTTGACAAAATGTATCTTCGTTTACCATTAAATTTTTGGTAAACAAACGTTATTAGTATTATCATTTGTACACAAATGTAAGGACAATTTGGCCAAACTTGAGTGCTCTGGGACTTGTAGTCTTGGCCAGCCGAGAACATTTTTAGATTTTCAATTTATTTTAAGCAAACGTCGGAGTTCAATAAATATCCAAAGCTTCGTTTTGGATTTGGAATTGGTTTTTGGATAATTCGTTATTAGTTGTTAAGCTGAACTCTAAAAAAAATAAATTACAAAAAAATTTACATAATAAAATTAATTTTTTCATTTACACATTGTATCACTCCCCTCTAAAAAAATATAGTGTTGAAAAGACTTTTTGCGTAGACTTTTTCGGTCAATCATATCTCTCCAGTAAGCGATGTTCTACTGAACAGTAGGAGAGCATTTTACGAACCTCTCAACGTAAAACACTCAACCGAAAATCAAATCAAAGTAAGCTTCCTGCTTTGAGAAAGAGTGAATGTGCATATTTTTATACCCTTGCAGAGGGTATTTTGTCCAAAAGTCTGCAACGCAGTGAAGGAGACATCTCCGACCCTATAAAGTATATATATTCATGATCAGGATCACCTCCTGAGTTGATATGAGCATGTCCGTCTGTCTGTTTCTACGCAAACTAGTCTCTCAGTTTTAAATCTATCGTCTTGAAACTTTGCACACACCCTTCTTTCCTTTGCACGCAGTATATAAGTCGGAACGGCCGGGATCGGCCGACTATATCCTATAGCTGCCATATAACTGATTGATCGGAAATGGTATAACTTCGGTGTTTTTAAAGCTAGAGAATTCGAATTTGGTACGAATGCTATTTTTGGCAAAATACAACATGCCAAATTTCATAAGGATCAGCCGACTATATCCTATAGCTGCCATATAACTGAACAATCGGAACTTACCCAACTTTCGTGTTTTTGAAGATAGAAAGTTGGAACTTCGTACAGATTCTATTTTTGGTCAGTTAATATAACCTACCAAATTGCATAACGATCGGCCGACTATATCTTATAGCTGCCATATAACTGAACGATCGGAAATGGTCTTTGGTAAAAATACCAACTTTGGTATTTTTGAAGATGGAAGCTTGGTACTTATATAAAGTACTTAACTATAAAGGATCGTCCAACTTTATCCGATGTTTGCGATATATATCCGGTTTTAGCTGCAAGGGTATATCAACTTCGGCTCCGCCCGAAGTTAGCTTTCCTTTCTTGTTTACTAGTAACATTGGACTAGAGCAGTGGTGGGCAAAACTAACACATGTTTAAAATTTGAGTGTGTGCGTAGCAGAGAAAAACAATGAGAGCAGAGAATTCACTGAGCGAAAAAAACTTATTTTTTTATTTAATTTTTCGTTATTCGAAAGTTTGAATGGGACTAAAATAGTGTATTTTATTTTAAAGACATCTTTTCTCGCAACATTTCTTAAAAAAATGAAAAAATCTACGCTTCCCTATCTTTATTTTCTATGAAGAAAACTTTTTTCAACTCAATTTGTGAGAAAATTTGTCGCAGTGGAAACATTTTGATTTTTAAGTTTGGGCTGTCAAATGAGTCAAAATGAGAGCAAATGAGAGAGCTTCTAAAAAAAATTGAGAATGCTCACACTGTCAGTGTGCCGGCAGCGCTGCGGCAGAATTTCCTACCCTATACTCGCGTGCTATGTAAAATGAGAGTTTGCCCACCACTGGACTAGAGACTACATTGGACTACATTCTAGCATTTGCTGAATCTTCTCTCTCACTATTTCTTTCTCACCCTCGCTAAGACGATATGGTCGTCTCTGTACCGTTTTGTTTACGTCTACTAAACGTATTTCTAAGGAACCTGTAGTTACTCGTCTGTTTGGAATGCCATCAATAAGAAATTTGGAATATTTGACCAATATGTCGTTTAATATTAACTTATCACTATTACTTAACTCCACATTAACATTACTTTTATGATCCATCGCATTTACATTTTTATCATTGTTTACAGATAATACGGTTTGAGTTCTGTAGATATCGAATCTATCTCTTTCTAAATTTACTCCAAAACCAAGCTCAAAAATGTCTTGTCCAATTATCATATCATATTTAAGGCACTTATTATCTACTACGTGAATAACAATTCAAAATTAAATTCAGAGATTTGTATGGTGGACAGAATTTGCATATTGCTCTTGACAACGTTGTCGCCTATGCCTTTCAAAACAACCATGTTATGGATTCTTTTACCAGCCAGCTTCGCGCCGACTGTTTCTTTTACCAAAGAGCATTCTGATCCTGAATCAAAGAAAAATGGAAACTTCTCACCAAATTGAATTGCTGTCCCGTTAGGCTGATGAACTGCGCACATGTCTACTCTTCTTTCGATGCTGCTTCGGCTCGCTGTTGCTGTTCCCCTCGTACACACTGATGCGATATGTCCAACGCCGCCACACTTGAAACAAGTTACTGTTGATCTCTCTCTTATCGTTGTTCTGTTGTTGCTATGTCCTGGTCTAGTCTCGTTTCGCTCGTCTGTTCTCCTCTTGCGACATTCCATTGCCTTATGTCCAAGTTTCCCGCAATTATGGCATCTAATCGGCGTCTGCATTTTGAACCTCTTCTTTTCGGGTCCCTCTGATCCAGAAAATTCTACATTTCTGCTGAACGTGTGCGCCTTGAGTTGTTGTTGCAGTTCAGCACGCGTTTTTATGTTTGTGGTGAACGCTACACGCTGCAGTCTAGGGTCAATTTGGGATGCATGAGCCAAGACTAGGGATATGGCAATCTCCTCATGGGTCATTGATTTCCACTTGGTCAATAATGATGTAATTAGTCGACTGGAATACACCGAGAGGCATTCATTTGCATTGGGACGACCCTTGAGCATGTTGAGCAATACTGCTGCCGGCGTCTCGTTGCCTTCGTAGCGTTCCATGAACAATTCTCGGAATTGCGACCAGCTCATTCAAGGAAAACAAATTTGCGACAGCCACTGCGATGCACTACCGATCAGCGATTTGCTTAGCGTCATCACCAAGGATGCACCTTCTTGTGGATGTTCACTTAGAATCATATCCGCCGTTTTGCACCATGCTGCCGCGTCGGCTTCTGCAGCTTCGGGGTTGAATGTCGGTAACATCGCGGATGCGGCGCGCGTGTCAGGCTGCGGCGTTGCTTTTAGTAGTTCAGTTATCACTCTATTTTGTGATTCTAATAGCCTGCGCCAGCTATTTTCCGAGTTATCTTGTAGGGGCGGTGATCCCACTTCTGATGTCGAGAAATGGCATCGTTTTCCTCTGTCATCTTGAATTTTTAACGCGCAGCGAGTCGCAATGATCTTTTGTACGTCCGTTCACTTCAGAGGGCTATTCTTGATTGCCTTCCCTCCTGTCATCGTTAAATTGTCCGCGAAGGGCCTGACACAGACCTGGCCAGTTAAGTACTGTGACACCTTTGTGATATCGCCAGAACCATTCGCGAGCACTACTCTCGAACAAATTACTGGCATATTTGGCCGTTAAATTTAAATCCCCCTCTAAAGTTTGGATCGTCAGAGCCTCTACACGATAGATAAAGTCTTCTTATTTGGCTTACCCGATCGAGTCGTACTTCAAAATTATTTAGATGAGGCAACTGAGTTGGTAATCCTATGAAAGGTTCTGATCTTGTTTCCGGCGGATTCTGTAATGGCAAACCCGATTGTGCCGCCGTTGGCCTACTAGATGGAGATTCATTTGCTGATCCAGCTAAACTACTATCCCGAAGGCAACCTGAAAGTGCTTGTATTATCTTGTTAGTCTGATCGGTCAAGCTAGAAGCTACCATCTGAGTTTGTTCTATCATGGCTGCTTTTATTGCTTCGGAAAGAGTTGAAGGTACCGTTTCAGCCGTATTGGTGGGTTCTTGCGATTTGATCCTTTGACTGTTGTACGGCAGCCATACGTTTTGTTTGGAGTCGAGTCTGTAGGGATTGAGATGTTGAAGCCATGAGGGTGCTTTTAGTAGATAATCGATCTGAACTAAGGTTTTCAACAGACGCTGAATTAGATTGGGTTAGTTCTTGCTTACAGACGGGATACCTTTTTGACTTTCCTACTTTGGAATTGTAACACGGTGAAAGATATGTCCACAAGATGTAGGTAATAATTGCGCTTGGTAAACTATTATTTCGGAGCAAATAAAACAATGTTTTCCTGTATCACTCGTATGAGAAAAATTCTCCGTGCTATGGGATAACACCATTTCGGTGTTTTTTAAATATAATTTGGTTACCTAATAATATTAGAATTTAAGTTTGCTTCTAACCTATTATGTGGAATATATTGCCATCAACATCAAAAGAATGAATTTATAAAAATAAAAATAAAAGAATATAGGAATTTAAGAGTTAAAAATTTAAAAAAAAATCTGGCAGTCATACATTCTGCTTCTTGTAGGCTCTCTGCGGCTTGTAGGAAATAATTTGTATTTTTATCTTTATATGGCGAAAGTGTTGCAAGATCCTAATTATTTTTATACTCGTTAACCTCGTAAAACTTAGGCGGTCCATCTTCCGAATCATTGGACATCTTCCAGAAGAATTTTCAAGGCTTTGCATATAAGGATTGAACCATGGGCATGTAGTATATTGGAAAAGTGTCTGCATCAGACAAAAGCTATATTCCAAGTCCGTATACTCTTTGAGCCACAAGAGGGGAATAGGTTAAAGAGGATATTCTGTTGGAAAGGCGCCTGCATCAGACAAAGATATATTCCAAATCAGATTTATCTCTCAACCACAACGGAGAACAGCACAGGATGGAAATTTTAAGGGATGACTGCAGCTTTAAATCCGCCAATTCAATTACGCTTAAACTTTACCATCTCTGCCTAAACACCGGAAATAGGTTAAGACGCGTTGACGTCGAAGTTATATCCAATTAAAGATGTAACGCATCCAGGTAGTCGAAGCTTAACCACAGTATCTAGTTATCGGAGTTAAACACTTGGCCTTAAAGTCTATGAGAATTTCTTGGATCCGAAATGGCATCCGAGACTAACTAATACGTACGAGGGTATATGTCGGATGGAATGACATATGTAGGTATCTTAATTTTTTGCACATTTATTTTCTTGGGCAGCTTTAAATGGCTGTCCCAACGTTGGGTGCCATTTTAAATAATATGGTAACATGTAACCATGTAAGCGGGCAGATGATAGTGTAGCTTCAAGGAGGTTGCACGCGCTGGTTCCGGCTTTTTGGTCGGTAGAAGGGAGTGGATTCCTAGGGTCCTTGTGCTACTTGCTCGCAGTTATCAATCGATTATTTAAAAGAAATTCGGCTGCGGGGAGGTTAGTACGTTTTGAAGGAAATAGCGGGAAGTGGGATAAAAAGGATTCTTGCATTGCTTTCGACATTCAAAGTAATTAAGGCCGTTGTCACTGCGCTGGTGGAGTTGCAGCATATGACGTAAAGCTGGCCGGATGTTTTGCCACAGCTGTTGCCCACCCTTCCATGATCACCAGTTCCGCGAAATAATTATTGGTGATCCCAAACAAATCGGCTATCTAATTTCACCTGCCATCTTCATCCTGCATGACTCCCACAGATAATAGATTAGCAATTCATTTTTAAACGTTATAAAATTTATTCATAGTTATAAGGTTGCATAAGGCAAAAAAAGGAAATTTAAATTAAGTATATAATTAAATGTAGTTAGTAGATATGTTATAATCGAAAAAAATTATCTTAGAATCTATATCTTTATTAGTCGGCATAAGAAATATAAGTCGAATTAATATGAAATAATAATATATATGGCTATACAAAAATAATATTAAGAACCATGGTTATTAAGAGAATCTTGTCTCCCATAGCGGTTATATTCTAATATTATTTCCTAAATTTATTCCTTAGAATGCCTCAAAATTAACTTATTTATTTCCAATTTAAATTTTATTGCAAGGGATTTTTAAAAGCATTAAAAATAATATTCCAAGATTCCATTAATTTCTATTAAATATTAATTAGTTAATTTAAGATCAAAAATAAATATATTTTTCTTTTCTTGTGAAATGTGAAGCTTTTGGTACACTGAGAAAAATCGGCATAACCACAACAATTTTTAATTTGGGGTAATGTTTTCTTTTTTCTTTTAATTCACTTACATTTAGTTTATTTTTCCACGTCCAAAAGATATTTTGTCGGGGTGAGCGATGAATCAATAATTTTGAGTTTAAAGGTTATGTTTATGTATGTGAGGCGATGAGTGCATATGCTGGCCATTGGCGGGTTTTAGTTAATGTGGGAAAATGATTGGCCCATGCACCTTACAAAGAAAATTTCATTTCTCACGCCAATTTAAATTAATCCATCTGATCCCGCGGTGTGGCGCTGCGAGCCCTTCTTAGGGGTAGAACTGGCTAGTTGGGGACTTATGAACTTATTCCCAATGTAAGAACAATAAAAAATTGGTTATTACCAACTGGGTGCCAATTTGAAAAAAAAAAATAAGTCGAATTGAAAAAAAACACCTTGAATACCTTGAATTGGCACCACAAAAAAATGTAATCCCCTTTTACTGCACTGAGCGCTGCTTACTTCCCTCGGCGTTTAAGTTTTGGAAACTTATGTGGAAATTTCCCACCACGTCTCTTATTTCTTTTTTCCGGGGTTAAATATATACTTTGAGTTTAACCGCGAGCGATGCGCTTATCTTAGCAGCCACAAGAGAAAAAGAACTTGGCCGCTGCTTATTCTATGCTTAGACCGAAACTTAAATGATAAATTCTAGGTAGATAATTGATTATCAATAGATAAGAAACTTTAAGTTTAACCAAGCCTTTTGTTTTGTTATTTTTGGTTATTCCAAGCTTAACTAAATGGGGTTTACTTTTAGGCATGTCTCCTTCACTGCGTTGCACAATTTTGGACAAAATTATAATACCCTCTGCAAGGGTCAAATTGTACATGGTAGTCCCGTCGGCACCAAAAAAGTGGAATATTTATAAGAGAAGACGACTAATTAATGACGCTGTCCCTCACAAAGAGGAGCCTTAATCAAAAATTTTAAAATTAGGCTACTCGGAGTCAGGCACAGAGAGCAAGCTTTCTGTGTTAAAAAACATATTTATATGGTTAAAGTAAATTTTTTGAAATAGGGTTTATTATTATTTATATTTAATTATTATTATACTAATAATAATAATTATAGTATTTATAAAAAATTAATTAATAAAAATGTATTATTTATGTACGTCAGCAACTTGAAGAATATAAGGAACAAGAAAAATCCTGGGGTAAATTTTTTACCGGTGGAAAATAAAGAAATTTCAGAAGTCGATAAGCTATGCGTTTTGTCCTTCTCTGAAATGAAGGTGGCATAAGCTAATATGACAGCACAGCAGATGTTGTATACGAACCAAGCAACTATGTGCAACATGCCAGATAAAATGCCATGGAAACAGCCAGTTTTCTTTGATTTGAACTCTCGAATGGACGTGGATACTTTACATTCCATTATAACCTTACACCTTACATTATAACCATAACTTTACAAACATGGCTATCCCGAAGTGGCTATTTTTTCTGATTTGGGCCCTGGATTGGGCCTGAAATCAAAGATTGAAGAAGCTGATAATCATATTAACGTTGATTCGCGCGCTAATCATAAGATAAAATTGGCCACACAACTATTTTTCTATAGAGCTGCCATGGGTGTTAAAATATGTTATGCGTTGTGTAACGACATAGATAACGCATGCGAAACCGCTGATCTTTTTCAGCTTCTCAATGACTGGCTCAAAGTATTCAACTCAAAATTGTTTACGTCAAATTCCATTGAAACGACTAAACATTATGGAAAAGAAATTTCAATCTCGATCCAAAAAGCGTGTTTGGGTACAATTTATGAGCTGATGCGCAGGAATGTAATTTAGTAAAACCCATAACGGCCTTTCCAAAAAAATAATTTTATTTAATAATGCGTACCTTGACGGCTTGTATGAATATTTATAAGAAAAAAAAGATATTCTTATATCTTAACAAGTCATCTCTAACAAGACATCGTTGATAATAGCTTTCATGCGATTCATTCCAAAGGTGGGCAATATGAATATGAATATGGGACCCATATATGGTGTAGTGCACCCAGTGCAATGCAGTTTAAGTATAGGTTAAGAAAGTATATAACACGTATGAAAAAACTAAAATAATAATAATAAATTAACTGAATAATACTAATTGCCAAATGTTTAGCTCTATATTTCAGAAAATGTTCGATCGTGATTGTACCTTTTATGTGTATTCTCTGATGTGTTTTGTGATTTATGTTTCCCTTTAATTCTTATTCATAGTTTTTTTTACTTAGTAATTTTTATTTTGCCAAGAATATTGAAATGTTGTCAACACCGATACTAGTTTGAACCTATACTTAAGATCACAATCAGATCAAAGTTCACACACAGTACACACCGATCGTGAAGATTTTAAATCAGACATTGACGCATACCACCTGATAGATGACGGTGTTGACGGATGATGCCATTGAGTACATAGCAGGCTATGCTATTAAAAAATGCGTCTCTCCAGTGGAGAGGACCTCCAGAACACCTTTGATAAATATTGCAAAATCTTCAAAGATGGCCTTGACAAGCTAATACAAAGCACGAAAGCACAAAGTCGTAAGGAAAACGCTAATGATTGGGTCGTAGTGGCATCAGTCGTCAGTGGCAGTAGCAATCCCGCCGCACAAGCCGGCATACCTTAATCTACAAGCATACATATGTAGGTGCAGAACGCTCTGCGTGTGTGTTCGTCACTGAACCACAGTCATGTTCAAATGCCCCGGAAAAATATTCCAAAATTTGATGGAGACGGATGATACAATCATCCGTCAGCAAATATGAGAGCTAAGTCGCTGACGGTGCCAAATCATTACAGGAGCTCTACATAACAACCCTAGAAACCCTGGCATCATTGAAGGGACTAGGCATCAACGTATCCACATAGATGCGTTCCTGGTTGTCTTGCTTACTGATAAACTCGATATTTCTCGATGTCTTGCTTACTGATAAACTCGATATTACCAACAGGGGCCTATTTGACCCGACAAATTAATTTTATTTCGTTGCTTTTTTTTGTTTATAAATATAATCTATATCTATAGATATAATGTTTTTTCTTATCATTTGTTCAAATATCTAGTGGACTATTGTCCAGCTATTGCCTAACAGTAAGAAGACTGAAAAGATACCATATTTTCGATCTTCCCGATAGATAAATTCAAAATACTGTAAATATGTAAGATATAATAGTAGGGTTCATTGGAAAACTTCTATTCCTGTTAGCTTAACATTCTTTATAAAATTTACTTATTGTTTTTTAATAGACAGATTGTAAATAAATAAATAAACGAAAAAAAAAAATTGTTGGAATACCACCCCTATTCAACATACAAAAATAGCATGCATAAATACTAAATGAGGTATTATATTTAGAGACCTAATTTGGTCCTTCCTTTAGCAAATGTGCATGTGCGTTGGTGTTGCGGATATAAGAAAATAAAATAAATGAAACATAGAGTTTAAAATAACTAACTTCAAAAGGAAAATAAGTTATTCTTCCAACAGGTTATGGGCCCAGTCCATGCCTAGTAAATAAAATCATCTTGCTAAACGAATCCTACCGTGCAATATTGAGCCGTTCGATGGCGAAAAATATTCCATATGGAAGTTCAGAATTCGGGCTCTTTAGCTGAATTAGATGCCAAATGAAGTAGATAACGTTTGGGAGAAAGCGGAACGTTGTGCGAAAAGTACATTGATAGAGTACTTAAGGGACTCGAATTTCGCAACTAGCCATATATCCGCGCGTCAAATTTTTAAAAATTTGGATGCGGTATATTTTTTTTTTCTTCAAACGTTGCTTTTATTTCTTGAATCTTTTTTTTTTAAGACTAACAAGAGGTGTATCAAATCTTATATTTTTAACTTGACTGATAGTTTAGTCATATTGATTGATACAGAGTGAGACGGCCTTAAAAATCGATTCCTGGGTTGGGAGGTCGTTGCGTCGCAGGCGGGATCCGCTAGAAACCCGAGTCAATCCCCGAGCGAGTAAATTTGGGTGCGAAGACAGTTTTTCTTTGTAAGACTCTTTTTGCTTTTGGATTTTGTCTTTTACTACGAGAATGCCCAAATCCCGGTGGATGTTTTCATGGTGCCCCAGTGATAGTTCTCAAGATTTGGATCTAGTTCTCCCACAGCTGGGATTGGCTTTAGGACTTAGTTGTAGAGTAGTAACTTATAGTCCAGGCACAGTGGCGATCATGAGTTTATGATCCAGTGGAGGCTACTGGCTTTCAGTTTTAGGTGCATCTTCTTGCATTCCATGTGCTTACGCCAGGTTAGTCGTCTATCAAGATGGACATCAAGGTACGTTTCTTAGTTTGCTTAAGATCTTATGCGCCAGTCGGACAGGCATTTTTCCACTATTATAAGATGATTAGCCAGTTGGGTTGTTGCTTGCTTTGGGCATTTGGAGCGACTAAGGATAGCGGTATCGTCGGCAAACATTTATGGTGTTAGTTGTGCGTTCGTAGAAATATCCGCAGTATACAAAACATATAGAGACGGGCCAAGTGCACTTCCTTATGGAACTCCAGCTTCGATGATATAGTCGCCCGAAGTAGCTCCATCTCACTGAGAATACCCTATTATAGAGGTATGATTAAAGTAGCTTTTGGGTGTATGTTGGAAAATCCGTATGATTTTGTGAATGAGTCCAATAAGCCAAACATGGTCAAATGCTTGAGATACGTCGAGAAAAATAGCGCTACAGTATTGTCGCTGTTCGAAAGCTGAGCGTATTTCGAATGTTAATCTGTTCACTTGCTCGATAGTTCCGTGGTTTCTTCGGAAGCCAAATTGGTGTGTCGGGATAATATTGGAAGCTTTTAAATGTGGTATTATGCGAGTTAACAGGCATTTTTCAAACAATTTAGACATGATAGAAGGTTTGTTGGTCTGTATGATGACGGAATTGTGTAGTCTTTTCCAGGCTTCGGTATCATTATAATGATGGATTTTTTCCACTTTTTTGCGAAATAGCCAAGATTAATGATCCCATTAAATAGTTTGAAGACGACCTCTATAGCACATTTTGGTACTTTGTGCTTGTTGGCGAAAGATTCTGGATGTACCTCAGCTGTGCATTTTCTCCCTGTTGGTGAAGAGCTTTGTCGAGTGATCGGGTTGCTTCCTTAAGGCGTTGCTTTGAAGCTGGTGATCTGCTGTTTTGCCAATCACGACGCATGCGCCTCTTTTCTCGCACGAGCTGTTCGATTTGCTGATTGGATTTGTAGTATTGGTTAGGGTCTATTTCATTATCAAAAATCACATTTTTGGCAAAATCAATAAGGTCTGAGAGCTTGCGTGGGTCTGTTGGACAGTATGTGGGACTTCCAGGGGGAAACATAGTCCAGTTTATTTTTCACATTTATAATTGCATTGTACAATTGCCCTCCTTTGGGAGTCACTAGACGTGATCCCCAGTGCGTATGTTTGGCGTTGTAGTCTCCTGCAGCTATAAAACTATCCCCAAGTGAGGTGTAGAAGTCCATAAATTTTCCTTCCGAGATTGAGATTCGAGGAGGGCAGTAAACGCCAGCGATTGAAAGGCTTCCATTACTTGGCTGAATTTGTATCGATGTGACCTGAAAGAAGTTTGTTGCAAATTTCTGTCAATTTTCTTGTCTGTTGCAATTTTCTCTCTTGCTCTAAAGCGAACGGTTGTGTTTTTTTTTCGAGCGCACTGCGTTTATGATAAATATTGATAAACCGGTGTTTACTTGCTTGTGAATCACATTTTTTTGAGAAATTTAATTTTTAACTTAAACCGTATCACTTCGCGTCTGCTGTAGCATATTTGGAGGCGAATTAATAATTTGTTAAATCTCTTATCTCTATTTCTGCATTTTTCCTTTGCACTCTCCAAAGCTCCCTCTTCGGCTTCCTATTTGGCACAGTGGTTCAAGGTATAGTGTTTTTTAACTTTTTATAAATTTTTTTATATTGTAAATTATTAATATGGAATTTAAACTGGTCTGTTCTATGAAGTCTTGTAACAAGACAATCTCCTCATCCCAGCCTACCATCCATTGCTGGCTATGTGAAAACGTCGTACACGCCAAGTGTGCCAAGAAACTGACTCAGTTTCGGATTCCATTTCCCATGGTCGTGATGTCTAAGACGAAATGAGGTCGGTCATGAGACAGACTAAGAATGGATTTAAAAAGTTGATCACTGGTTTTCTAAAATCAATGACCAACTCTGTGCGCTTGAAACTCAGTTTAGCGGCCTTCAGCTACTAACTGAGTCCCTTAAGCGTAAGAAATCCGCTGTTTGTGATCCGCCTCAGCCGTCAATAATGTAGCCGCTCATGTCTTTGGCCACCCCAAGGCCTAGAACTGAGAACCTCGCCCTCCGAATTTCTCAAGGAAAATGAGCAATTGTCTGATATGTCCTCTGTGGCATCTCTTCAAGTGATACCACAGGTCCTTGTAAATGAAGCCCCCGTCAGAGTCACCCAAAAGGGTAATCCACAATCTGGACCACCGGCACCGACCATCGAAACATATATTTGTTTCTCGGCTTGCCCCTGATACTTCAGAGATTGATATCTCGGCTTGTATCAAAGCCAAAACTAAAGCCGATATAAAGGTGGAGGACATAGCGAAATTTAATTATAATTATGTAAGGCGCACGTCTTCTTTCAAGATTCGTGTGCCTGAGCTGATGTTCAAGGCGATTTGTTCATCCAGTTTTTGGCCAGAGAACATCTTCGTCGAAAAACATCAGCCTAGTTCCGTGAAAAAAAGTTTTAAAATCAGTGGGAGTGAAACTTCCCCACATTAGAGCCACTGACCAACTTTCCACCTCTTCTTCGTCCAATAACCCAAAAAACTAGTATCGTCACTAACACTTACATATCAGAATACTAGGGGCCTAAGTAGCAAACTCCCCAAACTATATTCTGATAGTTCTTTCTTTGCATCCCATATTATAGCCTTTACAGAAACTTGGTTAAAGCCGGAGATCTTTAGCTCCGAAGTTTTTCCAAGTAAGAACACCACTTTTAGGTGGGATCGACCTCAGCGAGTCCTCATTTCGGTAGACTCCACTCTTGCTTCTGAAGAGGTGAAATCACAAGAGTTTGGGGACATAGAATTTATTTGCATTAAAATCACTCTGTTCGTAAATTCATATATACCGCCTTGTTCATATATACCGCCACATGTTCATATATGCCGCCTTCGTCCGAACCGCCCACATATTGGCAGCATTTATCCGCTATTCGACCCGTTTTTAATCTTATGACTGATCGTGACCAGCTCGTAGCTGTGGTCGACTTAAATATCCCAGAATTAAAGTGGTCATACGTCGATAACTCACCATCTTATCACTTATCATGCACCATGACTTCACCGCGGGCATGTTTGACATGTCCCTAGGTCAAATTAACCATGTTAGAAATTCGTTAGGTTAAAAGCCGACCTATGACTTTAGACTTGGACTTTTGACTATTACTTAGACTTTCAACCCCAGAGGATCCATATCACCCCTCGCTGGAGGTCACAATCGAAACCATTCCTGGTATCGATCAGATGTCTCCATGAATGGCAAATAGAACTCGCTGCTTTCGTAAAGCTGATTTTCAGAAACTTAATAGCCTTATCGATACATATGATCCATTATTCTGGCATGCACCGATCTTAATGTCACCTTAGAAAATTTTTACTGAAATATAAAAAATCCTGCAATAGTATTGATTTCCCAAGATATCTACTAGCCCGGTCAAATTTTACCGCGCATGACGCTGAATATTACAGGAATTATATTTGGAGCTTGCGGATAAAATTTATTCAGGATCCGAAGCAGTTTTATAATTTTGTAAACACAAAGCGTAAACATGTATCTCTTCCAACTCTGGTTACGTTTGAAAATTTATCTGCGACCTCTGATCAGGCCATTGACGATCTATTCGTAGAGTTTCTTCAATCAACTTATTCTTCGCCTAAATTGACAGATCAGCCTTACGCATACAACATTCATTTAAATCTTACTTTCTGTCCGTTTTTCTCCGAGAATAGCTTATTATCTTCTAAGGGTTCAACCTGTTTATTCGCCAGGCCTCGATGGAGTACCAGGCTGTGTGCTAAAATACTGTGCCAGGGCTCTGTGCTTAGATGGAAGGCCACAAATAGTCTTATTTAAAAACATACATTCCCGTCTGTTCCGTGCTACATCTGGCGTCCATCACACAAGTCATCTTGACCCGTTGTTATCTGCCCAATGCAGTCTTCAGTCTGAAGAAAATGGTGTTTGATACGTTCTCTGATTAAAACCCCGGTTCCACCATGGGCTTTTCCATCTGGATCTGTGCAGTATATAGCCTATATAGCCATAGTGTCGTATATACAGCTCAATGAATGCCATAAGCTCCATCATACTTTGTTGGAGGGTAAGCAACATAGTTTCCGTATTGTTATGAGTGTGTTCTGCGGTTTGTTGAGCGCTTTACGAGTTAGGCTGAATTGGATTTTCCATTTCAGATTGTAGAGCATCGGCATAGGAGAAACCGTTGGTGGTGTTTAGGGGACCGAATGAGGACCTCGAAGCTTTGTCGAAGAAGACGTCTGGCGTAGCTTGACGCATGCGACTCTTCAACTCCTTGTACACCAAACATCCTCTATAGTTTGCCGTATGGTTGCCTCCGCAGTTTCTACATTTCTTCACGGTACTGTCCTTTTTTGTAGAGAATGAGAAGAGTTGTGGGCGCCCCCGCAGACTACACAGACAGCCAGAAGTGCGCAGTATGAGCTAGTGCGTCTATACTCTTGGCAATTAGTGAATTGCACTGGACCATTGCATTTATGTGGCTCTTCAACAGTGATTCTTCGACACAAAAGATACTGAGCGAAGATTCTTCAGCGACCTGCTTTCTGGCTCAAGCTCGACCTTTAAGAGGGGTTGGGGCTTTTTGTCTTTATTTAGAATGTCTATATGTTAATTACTTGGCGGCGAAGGCCTTTTCTCTAAGAGCGGTTTTTATTTCTGCGGTGGTAATATCGGGTTCGATTCCCTTTACTACCACTTGTAGGCCCTTGCTGCTTTTCAGCTTGTACGTGAAAAAGACCGTGAAAAAAAAATTTGACGCTAAAAAAATTTTGTCAAATAATTTATTTTGAAAAAAAACAAAAAACGCACAAGAAAACTAAACAAAAAGTAAGAAAATAATAATAGCGGTTAAAAACCATAAGAATAAAAGAATTATGGAAACATTCGCAAAAAAAAAACTATTATTATAATTCACCTTTCAGTCATCTTACTCATTAAAAATTAAAAGAATTCATAATAATTTATAAGAATAAGAACTCATAAGAATTAAAAAAAGCGTTTTGCGAAACAAAACGAATGTATAGAGTGTGTTAAAAACCATTCGAAACATTCGGTTGCATTCCTCATTCTAAAAGCAATCTATTTGCTTCCCACCCTATCTGACTCGGTTTGAAAGCAAGATAATGCCCATTAGTTAGAATGCTCTCGTACCACCTCACTCCCACTTACTCAATGCGTTGTGTCTCTTGCACTCATTCATTCTATTCCATTCGAATGTATTCTAAGGCAAAGGTAATTAGAATGTATTCGTGCAGCCCTCTAGTTGAAAAGTAAGAGTAAAAGACGTTTCTTTGGTTCACTGAACTTCTCGCTCGTTCTTTTGATCGTTGCTCAATGAGCTCATTGCATGGCTCTTATTTATTTAAAAAAACTATACACTAGTTTGTTTTTTAACCCATCATAACTGTTACATAAAGCTTGTCTATTGCTTTTAATAGATTGTGGTACAGCGCCTTTTCGCTTATATTGGGTTACCCCAGATATTTTGTTTGCTTAACTGCGATTATTTTGTCTTCCCTCGGAGCTCGGGCACCTGCATTGCAAAATCGTCGTACTTGTGCTGGGGTTATGCTACTTCATATGCTTCTTCTTGGACAGGTGGACCCAAAATTGCTTTTGAAAAAAGAATGTTTTCAGTTCCTAATAGGGTAAGGAGCTCCGAAAGGACCGAATTTCACGATCTTTTTTGAGTTATTTGTAAAAATTACAAGTAACTTTCCTGAATTTCACCTGAATCTCCTGAATTTTTCCTATATGTAATTAAATGTAACATTTTGGAATCTTTATTAGCTTTATTTATCCTTATTATACCCTTGCAGAGGGTATTTGTCCAAAAGTGTGCAACACAGTGAAGGAGACATCTCCGACCCTATAAAGTATATATATATTATTGACTATATATTATTGATCAGGATCACCTCCTGAGTTGATATGAGCATGTCCGTCTGTCCGTCTGTCTGTCTGTCTGTCCGTCTGTCTGTCCGTTTCTACGTGAACTAGTCTCTCAGTTTTTAAGCTATTGACTTGAAACTTTGCACAAACCCTTCTATCCTTTTGCACGCAGTATATAAGACGGAGTGGCCGGGATCGGCCGACTATATCCTATAGCTGCCATATAACTTATTTATCGGAAGTGGTATAAAAATACGGTGTTTTTAGAGTTAGAGAATTCGAATTTGGTACAAATGCTATGTTTGGCACAATAATACAACATTCGAACTTTCATAAGGATCGTCCGTCTATATCCTATAGCTGCCATATAACTGAACGATCGGAAATGGTATTTGGTAGAAATACCAACTTTGGTATTTTTGAAGATTGAAGCTTTGTACTTTGTTTTAGATTTTTTATTATAATTACAGTATAATCCGGTTATAGCGACTTTCAAGGGACCGAAAAACCAATAACCAAAAGGAGCAAAAAAGTAATTTTGTTGTTTATTTTATTTTTGACATGTCCGTAATAGGTTTCTAAAATAAAAAAAAAAATGAATTTTTTTTATCAAAACAAAAAATTTAATAAATTTAATTCAATATTGCACTTTGACTAGAGAGTAGTAAGAGTGTAAGAATCTTTGTGTCGCTGCAACGCACACAGGCAAGGGTGCCGATCATCCGTAAATACATACTTTTCTTAAAGCGTCGTTTGATTTCTTTCGGTGTACGTATTTATTTTTCGGAACTTCACAATATCCAGTTGAATTGTGAAAAATTTCGTCGGTATAATCGGATTGTGCTAAAAGCGGAAACGTTCTAAACGGAGTTCCTTTCATAAAAGTTTGTATGTGGACCAAATAAACCATCGAGTTTTCGTCGCAATAACCGGACGGCCGCTATAAGCGGAGTCGTTATAGCCAGATTCCACTGTAATTGGTTTTATTATGATATTATTATAAGGATCGGCTAGCCATATCCGATGTTTGAGATATATATCCGGTTTTAACTGCAAGGGTATATCAACTTCGGCTCCGCCTGAAGTTAGCTTTCCTTTCTTGTTTTTAATTATAATAATATACCAAAACAGATAATTTTTAATCATAATTATTATTGGAATGTTGCCCTTAATGGTAATCCTGTGCTGTATGAATCGGCGGATAAGAACCTTTTATTTTGGAATTCTCCGCAGAAAACCCACTCTAGCACCAAACTGCCTCCCGAGCTTGGTATTACCAGCAAATGCATACACCTTACTAACAACTTCGAGATGAAGAAAGCCATTTGTACAGTGTCTATCATGGTCTTAAGTCCTGCTCATCCAACCTCCACAACTGCTGTCCTTAAAGCCCTCCTATACGTTTTGAAAGGCAGCACTGTTTTTCTGTTTGTGGCCAGTGGGATTCTGTGTCGTTTTTCCTGCTAAACGCCTTATCTTTTAGTGTATCCTTATCTTCATTTAGAGATGCACATGCTCATGCGCGTCATGCAGTTTTCTACGAGCCCTTCTATCATTTTCTTTGTGGTCTAGGAATTCTCGAAACCTCTTACAGAGCGTGGCTCCACATTCCTTCTACTATCGACTGCTGGTACTTTCCACTTCTGTTACTATTCACTGCTGGTACATTCCTCTGCTGTTTCTGTCCACTGTTGGTACTATACCCTGCTGGTACTATCCACTCCTGGTACTATCCACTGCTACTCCGCTGCCTCTCTTGGCTGGCTGACTTTTACCTTACGCTTTAGCTAGCCTCTGATTTATCCCAGGCGTACGACGGCCAGGATATGCAGGTTTGGTAATCATAATAATCATAATCATATGAGTTGATAACGTACGGCTGGAATAGCGGATAGATAACATTAGAACAGTGGTCGGCACGGCCCTATTCCGGGGGCATAGTAAATTTCTCTGCCCGAGCTCTGCCACACACACACAGTATAAATGTGTGACACGTCATGCTCACAGCCTACTTTCTGCTATTCGTTACTAACACTAATGCGTTAACATCATTACAATGTATTGGGGTGCCGACCACTGCATTAGAAAGATAACGAGGTAGAATCGTTGGGCTCTCTTAGTAAAATTTAAAATAGATGTTTTCAAGTTTGAATGAGATGAAAGTGAGATGATACAGTAGAGACCATTGTAGTAAGAACATAAGACCATAAGAGGTTCGTGTCGTGCATTGTAGAAAGGATGAAGATGTCATTTTCTTTTGATCCTTTTTTATTTTATCTGGAGCAGCAAAGGTGCAGTTACCAACATTCAGATTTTTCACATTTTTATATTTTTCCTTAGGTTCTAAGTAAGCTTAAGTCCCGTAGCTGCGCTGCCCACAGTTAGACAGAGGGACGGCTATGTACTATATGTACATATATAATTATGCTTCCTTAAGCTGGTGCGCGAGGGTATATGCATACACTTGACTTTGGTTAAACATGCAAGCAACAGATCTTAGCTTATAGTATATTTTACCTTAAAGGATAATTCTAATTCATTTTTGGTTATATAGTTTTTTTATATACAATATTCGTATGTAGAGAAGAAATATTTTTATCTAAGAATCTGATCATGCTTAATACAATTATAAAATAAACATTCACGTTTATGGGTCGTGTTGAAACTAAAAACGAAATATTGGAGCCACACGTCTCATCAGTTTCATCAACCGATATATGGAACCAACCGAATTTGGAAAGTGGTGGTATGCAATAGATATTATATTTTCAATTTTAAGTTGTTTGCACAAATTATTTGTAATTGAATTCTTCTATTTTGAACCCATGTCCGTAATGATCGTCTTCATTGGACCGTACTTCAGAATAAATGGTTAAAAAATTGCTTTAGCGACAATGTTCGCGTTGTTATTTGAAACTGGTATGGCAACTAAATTTTTATTAAAGTCACATATTAGAGTGACTGCATGTTCATTGCCATTTTCTGACTTTGGTAGTAGACCAATAGTGTCCACTATCACTCTGTCGAAAGCATTTATAGGCATATCAGTTATTATTAATGGTATTGTGCTAGTTATTATAGGTTTTGGGCATTTCTGACATTGTAAGTAGTCACTTATAAATCGAGTCATACAATCAAAAAATAATGTCTTTTAAACATGGCCAAGGTTTTTGCAATGCCTGTATGACCTCCTTCTATTGTACCGTCAAGGAATTTAGACAGTAAGGGTAAGTAGCGCTATTTTTAATGAATTTAATATCTTATTGCCCATTTATTTAAAATAATCTATTGAAATATGTTCAAAGATATTTTCCCACGGAGCCATTTTGAGTTGGGTAATTTTGTTTATACTGGCTTGCATTTCAAGCCTTTGGAAAAATAGACTTACCTCTTAGACTCCATTGATTTATAAAACGCTACGTTATATCACTAACCATACAGCATGTAGACAGCCCATTTCATACAACGAAAATGGACGCAAAAATTTCTTGCGACAGGCCCCAGAGAGGATTTCTTACGCTCATCGTTCGATCATCTTACGCTCATACTCTCATTAAATGCTTTCTGTTTCTCAGTCTCTGAACGGAGCGCGATAAAGAAGGTTGGCCTGCGCTTCAGTTGATCTTTGTATGTATGCGTGTCACACATTCACATACACGGGTGTATGGGGTTGGAGATCGTTCAGTGCGGACGAACCGCGGCGGAGCTCCTTGCAATTTTAGTTTTACCCGGCCGTGCTGCAAGATTAAAGTGCAAAAAAGACGTCAGGTGGATATCGCGAGGCGCAAACTATGCTCACCTGCTGAAGGTGTAAAGTTCTTAGAACGCTGGTGGCACCTGCTCCGATCCTGACTCCTAGGACATGGGCGAAAAGGGGTAAGCAGTGCCTCTCTTGGCTTTTTTCCGCTACTCTCTTCCTGTGGCTTGCTCATTTTCTGTTCTTTTTCCCCAGGAAAATCTGCGTCAAACACTCCGTGCTGGTAGAGGTTGTGGATCTCTATAGGAGCTGATCTCCAGTGGTGGGCAACGAATGTCCGCGACTTAAATTAAAACGGAATGGAAGAATTTAACGAAACTACTCCAGGTGGCACCCACAATAGTGGAAATCCACCCGCGGGAACTCCCGCGGTCAGGGCAAGGATTATGGAGGCCCTACCTTCATTCCAAAAAAAACTGCTCCACCGGCGGCACACTTGGCCGGTGACCCAGCATTAGCTACAAGTGAGACCCTAGAGGAGCTCCAGGCGTTCGGGCGGGGTAACAAAATAAAGAGAACTCCCCCCAAGCAGACGGCAAGCGAACATACCCCGAAGAGGCATCGGGACGAGCTGTCTCCGCCTGTAAATTCCCAACCGGGAAAAAAATCAAAATTACCGCAAACCCACATTGTGAGATGGGTGCGATCCTGAAAGACCTTTTGGCTAAGGTGAACGACCAAAAGGTAAGAAGCATAAACCAGGCCATGAAGAACTCTTTCGCGAGGTTGAAGGAGTTGCAGGAGCTGCAGAGGGATCAGACCCTCACTCCCCCGATCCAGGAAGAAAAGCCTAGGTGCGGTTGAAGCGGGGAAGCACTTAACTGCAGCAGTTCACGGGTCGAGGGAGCTACCCAGACCACACCGGAGCGAACCCCGTATAGCCAAGTTGCTAGGACGAAGCGCCCACGGGAAATGCCACCACCTAATAGGGCAATTCAAAATGGGAAAAAAGATGCCAACCTAAGCCAGCCCAAGAAGAGCCGTCCCGACGTGCTCATCATAACGGGGAACGCAGGATCCACTTAAGGCGATGTCCTAAAACTGGTCACCAGACGGCAAGATAGCAAACTAAACGACGGCAGCCAAAACGTGAAAAAGATACGGCGCACAGCAAAAGGAGATCTCCTGTTGGAACTGGCAGCGAAGGAGGCAAACGCTCTCAAGATGCGGCAGACATTTTCCCAGGTGCTGGGCAAGGCAGCGAGCGTTCGAGCGGTCACATGCGAGACCACCATCGAGATCCGCGACCTGGATGATCTAACCACGAAGGAGGAGATAGTGGCAGCTATCAAAGCTTGTACGAACGGTCAGGAGGTGGCCATCAGGGTGAAGTCCCTCCGCCCAGGCTACTCGGGCACCCAGGTGGCCCTTTTGGAAGTGGAGTCGATCCTGGCATCGAAGATCCTGTCCGAAGGCAGGATCAGGATAGGATGGACCATGTGCAGGGTCAGGGAGCGCACGGCTCATCGCCGCTGCTTCAGATGCCTTTGTTTTGGGCACTTCGCCGCTTTCTGCAAAGAGCGGACAGATAGAAGCGACTGGTGCTTCAGATGCGGAAAGCCAGGCCACAAAGTGGCTTTCTGCACAAACGCGGCTGAGTGCTTCCTCTCTCGGTAAACCTGATGCAACGAAGCAAAACAGAGAATGAGGTTCATTCAGATCAACCTCAACCACTGCGAAGTAGCCCATAGCCTACTGGAGCAGGTTTTAAGAGAGAAACGGGCAGATATAGCCCTAATAAGTGAGCCGTATAAGAAAGGCGAGACGCAAAATTACATCCTGGACTCCTCCAAGTCAGCAGCTATCTGGGCGCCAGGCAGACAACCCGAAAGCTTACAAGCCGGAGAAGGGTTCATTCGGGCCAGAGTGGCCGCGTTCTGGCTTTACAGCTGCTACCTCCCCCCGCGCCTAACACTGCAACAGTTCACCTACACCCTCGAAGAGATAGCTCAGGACGCGAGGCACAGATCCCAGGTGGTGATCGCAGGCGATTTTAACGCCTGGGCGGAAGAATGGGGCTCATCGCGCACCAACGCCAGGGGCCGCAACCTCCCCGCCCTGCTGAACACCGGCTCCCAAAACACGTTCAGCAAGGCGGGGTATGGATCAATCGTGGACCTTACCTTCTGCAGCAGCGGCCTGTTTCGGAGGACAAGGTGGTCCCTCAGCGATGACTATACTGCGAGCGACCACAAATATATAGTCTGTGACATCAAGGACAGAGCGCAAGCACCGACAACAGCGAAACCATCTAGGTTCAATCCGGCTACGTTGCAACCCCAATTATTCGCGCAGGAACTGAGGATCCCAGATCCTTCGGGCGACGCTGAGCGCGACGTCCAAAACCCCATGTCTGCGGTTCTCCAGGCCTGCCGAGTCAGCATGAGGTGTAGCCGTGGGCATTCAAGGCACCATGAACCGGTGCCCTGGTGGTCCCCGGAGATAGCCCATGCGCGCCGAGAGTGTCTCCGTTCCAGAAGGCTGCATCAAAGAGCCAGAGGAAGGCCGGTCTTCGAGCAAAAAAGAGAGGACTTCGCGGCAAAGAGGAGGATCTTGAAAAAATTGATAAGGGAGGCGAAAACGAAATGCTTCCTTGAGATGTGCGATGCTGCAGAGCAAGATCCGTGGGGATCGGCCTACCGGACGGTATTCAAGAAAGCGAAGCAGGCAAAGCCGATCGCTCCAAAAGAAGCCGCCACAATGAGAGCCATTGTAGAGCACCTCTTCCCGACGCAGACACACCCTGTGCCGAGTGGAGCAAGTGAACCTGTAGGCTCTACGCCGGTTCAGGAAATAGACCCCCAGGAAAAAGTGGAAATCTATATAAATCTAAATCTATATAAAGCTATACAAGTCGTAAAAGCTCCCGGTCCAGACGGAGTCCCAGACAGCGCGATTAAACTGGCGATGACTGCGAGCCCTTACCAGTTCGCCAGCGTCTTCAACGCATGTTTAAGTGAGGGCGTATTCCTTAAAAGGTGGAAAATACAAAGCCTTGTCTTGCTCCCAAAGCCAGGCAAGCCGCTGGAGATCCCGTCGTTTGCCTCATCGACCACGCCGGCAAAGCCCTAGAGCACTGCATATGCCGGAGGCTCCAGGAGGCAGTAATCCGCGCGGGAGATCTCTCCCCATTACAATAAGGGTTCAGGGAGCACCGCTCCACGGTCGACGCTATCTCCCTGGTCAGGAGGATAGCAGCCAAGGCAATCGAGGGGACCAGATGGGCGGGCGGAAGCAAGGAGTACTGCCTGATCGCCACTCTGGCATCAAAAACGCTTTAATACTGCCAGGTGGAATGCCATAGTGGAGGCGCTGCGCAATCTCCGTGTGCCCACTGGCATGGTGGAGGTCATAAGGTCGTACCTCAGCGACCGTACTTTTAGGTACGAGACGACCTCAGGCACCAGAGAACACGCGGTCACCTGCGGCGTCCCTCAAGGCTCAGTCTTAGGCCCAGCCCTGTGGAACGTGATGTACGACGGGGTCCTCAGACTAGAGCTCCCGGAACGGACACACCTTGTCGGATTCGCGGATGACATCGCGGTAGTGGTCGTCGCCAAGACCATCCAGGAAGCTGAGGAGTACTGCAATGCTGCAATTGTAAAGGTCATCGGCTGGCTCGAACAGGCGGGGCTAAGCCTTGCCCACCAAGCCGGAGGATGCAGCTCTCGTCATCGCAGGCATGGTACACCAGGCCCTAGTAGCGCTAATCGGGCAAGCTCCAGCAGCGACACGACGCCGGCAAAAAGAGAGCTCGAGAGCTACGAGCATACATAGGTGGCAACAACGCTGGGACGAGTCGACCAAGGGACGCTGGACCTACCAACTAGTCCCCGACCTTAAGAAATGGCTCAAAAGAAGTCACGGGGAGGTTAACTTCTGGCTCACTCAAGTGATCAGCGGCCACGGATGCTTCAGGAGCTATTTTCACCAATTTGGACACGACGACGACCCAAGGTGCCCTGAATGCGGGGTGGACGAGACGGCGGAACATGTGGTCCTGGATGCCCACGTTTTTCAGTCCCCAGGCGGAGACTCCTAGGGGAAATATCGACGGTGGACCTCATTGGAAGGAGGTTGCTGGAGGACGCCCAGTTCTGGGCAGGCATGAGCAGCTTTGCCGCCTTAACGATGAAGGAGCTGAGACGGCTTGAAAGGAACCAAGCGGAGGCTAGGCTAGCCTAGACAAACAAAAGTAGTTGGGCGCTTAGGTATGCCAATCCTGGCCCTGCGAAGCAAAGCCTAGCGGCATTACCGCAGGGTACAGGGACTTAGGAGACACCTCATTGTTAGAGCTTAGTTTTAAGTTTTTTGTTAATAAACGATTTAAAAAAAAAAAAAAAAAAACGGGTGTATGTGTGCTTGCGATTTCGTTTCGAAGCCAGCGCACAACATTTCGATTTTTCTTACTTTTCTTACTTTTCGCTTACTTAAAACGCCGATCGCTTTTAAGTTTTTATTGTTCTTCATGTGGATTGTGTCTTTTAATTTGACTTTTTTCAGTCTAAATGGAGTTTTTATAATTGAATTTTTATTTAATGGAAGAAATTTTCTTATTTAGTCAACTTTAATGTAAATCTAAAAATACAAATTTTAAAAAGGGTACCAACCTATTTTTATTTTTCGTTTATTTATTTATTTACAATCTGTCTATTAAAAAAAAACAATAAGTAAATTTTATAAAGAATGTTAAGTTAACAGGAATAGCAGTTTTCCAATGAACCCTACTATTATATATTACACATTTACAGTATTTTGAATTTATCTATCGGGAAGATCGAGAATATGGTATCTTTTCAGTCTTCTTACTGTATTTCTTACTAATTTTATTTATTTCTTCTTTTATGGTTGGGATGTTGAGATCTTTATGAATGTTTGCATTAGTTACGTAGAATGGAGCATTGACAATTTGTCTCAGCGTTTTGGATTGGTAACGTTTAAGAATTTCAATATTCGAGTTCAATATTTCGACCTAATAGGGCAATTCAAAATGGGAAAAAAGATGCCAACCTAAGCCAGCCCAAGAAGAGCCGTCCCGACGTGCTCATCATAACGGGGAACGCAGGATCCACTTAAGGCGATGTCCTAAAACTGGTCACCAGACGGCAAGATAGCAAACTAAACGACGTCAGCCAAAACGTGAAAAAGATACGGCGCACAGCAAAAGGAGATCTCCTGTTGGAACTGGCAGCGAAGGATGCAAACGCTCTCAAGATGCGGCAGACATTTTCCCAGGTGCTGGGCAAGGCAGCGAGCGTTCGAGCGGTCACATGCGAGACCACCATCGAGATCCGCGACCTGGATGATCTAACCACGAAGGAGGAGATAGTGGCAGCTATCAAAGCTTGTACGAACGGTCAGGAGGTGGCCATCAGGGTGAAGTCCCTCCGCCCAGGCTACTCGGGCACCCAGGTGGCCCTTTTGGAAGTGGAGTCGATCCTGGCATCGAAGATCCTGTCCGAAGGCAGGATCAGGATAGGATGGACCATGTGCAGGGTCAGGGAGCGCACGGCTCATCGCCGCTGCTTCAGATGCCTTTGTTTTGGGCACTTCGCCGCTTTCTGCAAAGAGCGGACAGATAGAAGCGACTGGTGCTTCAGATGCGGAAAGCCAGGCCACAAAGTGGCTTTCTGCACAAACGCGGCTGAGTGCTTCCTCTCTCGGTAAACCTGATGCAACGAAGCAAAACAGAGAATGAGGTTCATTCAGATCAACCTCAACCACTGCGAAGTAGCCCATAGCCTACTGGAGCAGGTTTTAAGAGAGAAACGGGCAGATATAGCCCTAATAAGTGAGCCGTATAAGAAAGGCGAGACGCAAAATTACATCCTGGACTCCTCCAAGTCAGCAGCTATCTGGGCGCCAGGCAGACAACCCGAAAGCTTACAAGCCGGAGAAGGGTTCATTCGGGCCAGAGTGGCCGCGTTCTGGCTTTACAGCTGCTACCTCCCCCCGCGCCTAACACTGCAACAGTTCACCTACACCCTCGAAGAGATAGCTCAGGACGCAATGCACAGATCCCAGGTGGTGATCGCAGGCGATTTTAACGCCTGGGCGGAAGAATGGGGCTCATCGCGCACCAACGCCAGGGGCCGCAACCTCCCCGCCCTGCTGAACACCGGCTCCCAAAACACGTTCAGCAAGGCGGGGTATGGATCAATCGTGGACCTTACCTTCTGCAGCAGCGGCCTGTTTCGGAGGACAAGGTGGTCCCTCAGCGATGACTATACTGCGAGCGACCACAAATATATAGTCTGTGACATCAAGGACAGAGCGCAAGCACCGACAACAGCGAAACCATCTAGGTTCAATCCGGCTACGTTGCAACCCCAATTATTCGCGCAGGAACTGAGGATCCCAGATCCTTCGGGCGACGCTGAGCGCGACGTCCAAAACCCCATGTCTGCGGTTCTCCAGGCCTGCCGAGTCAGCATGAGGTGTAGCCGTGGGCATTCAAGGCACCATGAACCGGTGCCCTGGTGGTCCCCGGAGATAGCCCATGCGCGCCGAGAGTGTCTCCGTTCCAGAAGGCTGCATCAAAGAGCCAGAGGAAGGCCGGTCTTCGAGCAAAAAAGAGGGACTTCGCGGCAAAGAGGAGGATCTTGAAAAAATTGATAAGGGAGGCGAAAACGAAATGCTTCCTTGAGATGTGCGATGCTGCAGAGCAAGATCCGTGGGGATCGGCCTACCGGACGGTATTCAAGAAAGCGAAGCAGGCAAAGCCGATCGCTCCAAAAGAAGCCGCCACAATGAGAGCCATTGTAGAGCACCTCTTCCCGACGCAGACACACCCTGTGCCGAGTGGAGCAAGTGAACCTGTAGGCTCTACGCCGGTTCAGGAAATAGACCCCCAGGAAAAAGTGGAAATCTATATAAATCTAAATCTATATAAAGCTATACAAGTCGTAAAAGCTCCCGGTCCAGACGGAGTCCCAGACAGCGCGATTAAACTGGCGATGACTGCGAGCCCTTACCAGTTCGCCAGCGTCTTCAACGCATGTTTAAGTGAGGGCGTATTCCTTAAAAGGTGGAAAATACAAAGCCTTGTCTTGCTCCCAAAGCCAGGCAAGCCGCTGGAGATCCCGTCGTTTGCCTCATCGACCACGCCGGCAAAGCCCTAGAGCACTGCATATGCCGGAGGCTCCAGGAGGCAGTAATCCGCGCGGGAGATCTCTCCCCATTACAATAAGGGTTCAGGGAGCACCGCTCCACGGTCGACGCTATCTCCCTGGTCAGGAGGATAGCAGCCAAGGCAATCGAGGGGACCAGATGGGCGGGCGGAAGCAAGGAGTACTGCCTGATCGCCACTCTGGCATCAAAAACGCTTTAATACTGCCAGGTGGAATGCCATAGTGGAGGCGCTGCGCAATCTCCGTGTGCCCACTGGCATGGTGGAGGTCATAAGGTCGTACCTCAGCGACCGTACTTTTAGGTACGAGACGACCTCAGGCACCAGAGAACACGCGGTCACCTGCGGCGTCCCTCAAGGCTCAGTCTTAGGCCCAGCCCTGTGGAACGTGATGTACGACGGGGTCCTCAGACTAGAGCTCCCGGAACGGACACACCTTGTCGGATTCGCGGATGACATCGCGGTAGTGGTCGTCGCCAAGACCATCCAGGAAGCTGAGGAGTACTGCAATGCTGCAATTGTAAAGGTCATCGGCTGGCTCGAACAGGCGGGGCTAAGCCTTGCCCACCAAGCCGGAGGATGCAGCTCTCGTCATCGCAGGCATGGTACACCAGGCCCTAGTAGCGCTAATCGGGCAAGCTCCAGCAGCGACACGACGCCGGCAAAAAGAGAGCTCGAGAGCTACGAGCATACATAGGTGGCAACAACGCTGGGACGAGTCGACCAAGGGACGCTGGACCTACCAACTAGTCCCCGACCTTAAGAAATGGCTCAAAAGAAGTCACGGGGAGGTTAACTTCTGGCTCACTCAAGTGATCAGCGGCCACGGATGCTTCAGGAGCTATTTTCACAAATTTGGACACGACGACGACCCAAGGTGCCCTGAATGCGGGGTGGACGAGACGGCGGAACATGTGGTCCTGGATGCCCACGTTTTTCAGTCCCCAGGCGGAGACTCCTAGGGGAAATATCGACGGTGGACCTCATTGGAAGGAGGTTGCTGGAGGACGCCCAGTTCTGGGCAGGCATGAGCAGCTTTGCCGCCTTAACGATGAAGGAGCTGAGACGGCTTGAAAGGAACCAAGCGGAGGCTAGGCTAGCCTAGACAAACAAAAGTAGTTGGGCGCTTAGGCATGCCAATCCTGGCCCTGCGAAGCAAAGCCTAGCGGCATTACCGCAGGGATACAGGAACTTAGGAGACACCTCATTGTTAGAGCTTAGTTTTAAGTTATTTTTTGTTAATAAACGATTTAAAAAAAAAAACAAAAAAAAACGGGTGTATGTGTGCTTGCGATTTCGTTTCGAAGCCAGCGCACAACATTTCGATTTTTCTTACTTTTCTTACTTTTCGCTTACTTAAAACGCCGATCGATTTTAAGTTTTTATTGTTCTTCATGTGGATTGTGTCTTTTAATTTGACTTTTTTCAGTCTAAATGGAGTTTTTTTAATTGAATTTTTATTTAATGGAAGAAATTTTCTTATTTAGTCAACTTTAATGTAAATCTAAAAATACAAATTTTAAAAAGGGTACCAACCTATTTTTATTTTTCGTTTATTTATTTATTTACAATCTGTCTATTAAAAAAAAACAATAAGTAAATTTTATAAAGAATGTTAAGTTAACAGGAATAGCAGTTTTCCAATGAACCCTACTATTATATGTTACACATTTACAGTATTTTGAATTTATCTATCGGGAAGATCGAGAATATGGTATCTTTTCAGTCTTCTTACTGTATTTCTTACTAATTTTATTTATTTCTTCTTTTATGGTTGGGATGTTGAGATCTTTATGAATGTTTGCATTAGTTACGTAGAATGGAGCATTGACAATTTGTCTCAGCGTTTTGGATTGGTAACGTTTAAGAATTTCAATATTCGAGTTGCTAGCAGTTCCCCAGAGCTGTGTCGCATAGGTCCAGACGGGCTTTAGTATGGCTTTGTAGAGGCGGATTTTGTTTTCCAGAGTGGTTTGTGATTTTCGTCTTAACAACCAGGACATTTTTAGTGTTTTGAGTCTGAGCTGTTGACATTTTTCATTGATATGATTTTTCCATGTTAATCTGCAGTCGAGATGCAACCCGAGATACTTTACACATGTAGTTTGTGGAATTGGTGAGCCGTTAAGTGAAACATTTGGGCAGCTGCCTGGTCTTAATGAAAAGGTGATTTGGACTGATTTCAGGGAGTTGATTCTTATTTTCCATCGAAGAAACCAGTCTTCAATTAGACTTACCCACGCTGCAGGAGTTCGGATGCTTCATTTTTGGATATGCTTGTGGCCAAAACGGCTGTTTCATCAGCATATGTTGCAACAGTGCATGTGTTTGTACCTGGCATGTCAGCCGTGCATAGGGTGTACAGAATTGGCCCCAGTACGCTTCCTTGTGGGACGCCTGCGTTAATGCGATTTAGTGCTGATGAGTCGTTTTTCTGCTGCACGTAAAATAATCTATTAGTCAGATATGACTTTATTAATAAGAAGTATGGAGCAGGTAGCCAGTTCTTTATCTTGTACAATAAGCCATTGTGCCAGACTCGATCGAACGCTTGTTGTACATCAAGAAATTCAGCAGTGCAGTATTTTTTGTTTTCGAATGCGGATACTATTTCATTATTGACCCTGTGACATTGCTCTGGTGTCCCGTGACCTCTCCTGAATCCAAATTGATATTCGGGAATGATGGAAAGTTCGTCCAAAATTGGCAACATTCTCTTCAATAGTATTTTTTTGCAAATACTTTCGAGAATATTGTCAGCAGACTAATGGGACGGTATGATGTCAGTTCTGTTTCTGTTTTAAATGGCTTTAGGATCATAATGATCTCTGCGCATTTCCATTGACTTGGGAAGTGTTCTAGTCTGAGAATTGCGTTAAATATGAGAGTGAGAAATCGGATGCATTTTGGTGGTAAAGTTTTGAGGGTGATGCCGTCTATTTTGTCAGGGCCTGGTGCTTTTTTGTTGTTCAAGCATTTGATTTCTGTCAGGACTTCTTCATACTTGATGCTTTTAATAGGCAAGCTCATTTGACAGGGTGACTCAAGAAAGTTTTCTACTTCATTCTTTGTTATTGGATTATTGATGTCGTTTGCCTGAAACACGGTATGCAGATGTTGTGCAAATGCTTCCGCTTGTTCGTTGTCAGACCTGCACCAAGTTCCATTGCTATTACGAATGTTTTCGTTTCTTTTAGTTGGTCTCTTTAGGTATTTGGTCGCCGTCCATAGGTTGTATTCGTTGTTGCAGGAATTAGGGTCTAAGTTTCTCAGATACGCAGCTAGAGATTCATTGCGTAAGTTCGACAGCAGTTCATTAAGCTCAGATGCAGCCTTGTTATATAATCTTTTGTCACCAGGATAGTGGGTTTCTTGGCAGATTCCTTTTATTTTGTATTTTTTGTCGAAGTTTGGTTGAAAGGTACAATTGATTTGGTTGTTGAAGATTGGGAGCATGATTCGTGTTTCTGAAGCTCGCTTTGTGAATTGAATTAGTGAAAAGCTCTACAGCGTTGTCTATCTCCTCTCCTGTTTTTAACGAAATGTCCAGGGTTATAGCTGAATCTAAATAGCTTTTAAATTCGTTAATGTCTGTATAGGCTGTAATGACTTTATAGGGCTTATCCAGCAAATGGGCTATTTACTGTAAGTCGCTATTATTGGAGAATGGTCTGAGTTAAGGTCGAAGCTTTCCATTACCCTCATATGTGATTGTGGAATTCCAGAGAACAATACGAAATCAATCAAGTCTGAAATTTTTTGATTATCTGTTGGCCAGTATGTAGGTTTACCAACTTATTACAAAAATTTTCTTTGATATAATTTGTTGTAAACATCCATTCAAAGTAGAGAAATGGAAATTTGTTTTAAAATTTTTTAATCATACATTTATTAAATGAAAGGAACATTCATAGCCAGTTCCAAAAAAACTGTTTAATATTTTTGTTGCTGTCCGGTCCCCTAAAAATCATCCATCGGTAGGGTATGCAGTCACAATCCACATGAAGAACAACAAAAACTTAAAAGCGATCGGCGTTTTAAGGGATGTTGACTGAAATATACCCTGTTCCTATCTCAGTATATTGATTTTTATTGATTCGTAAGAATATATATATGCAAAACTTTTTACTGCCAACACTTAATCTTATTCCTAAATAAATTTAAAATGTATGCTGAAATAATAAAAAATAGAATATAAAAAATAATATAATTTTTTTCGTCATTTCACCAAATAACGAACACCCGAATTTTGTTAGGGTAGCAAGCCTGAAAAGTAAGAAAAATCAAAATGTTGTGCGCTGGCTTCGAAACGAAATCACACCCGTGTATGTGAATGTGTGACACGCATACATACAAAGATTAACCGAAGCGCAGGCCGACCTTCTTCATCGCGCTCCGTTCAGAGACTGAGAAACAGAAAGCATTTAATGAGAGTATGAGCGTAAGATGAACGAACGATGAGCGTAAGAAATCCTCTCTGGGGCCTGTCGCAAGAAATTTTTGCGTCCATTTTCGTTGATTGAAATAGGTTGTCTATATGCTGTGTGGTTAGTGGTTGGATCAACTGACCAAAAATAGAATCTGTACGAAGTTCCAACTTTCTATCTTCAAATACGCAAAAATTGGGTAATTTTCGATTGTTCAGTTATATGGGAGCTATAAGATATAGTCGGTCAATCCCGACCGTTTCGACTTAAATACTGCGTACAAAGGAAAGAAGCGTTTGTGGAAAATTTTAGGACGATAGCTTTAAAACTGAGAGACTAGTTTGCGTAGAAACAGACAGACGGACAGACGGACATGCTCATATCAACTCAGGAGGTGATTCTGATCAAGAATATATATACTTTATGGGGTCGGAGATGACTCCTTCACTACGTTGCACACTTTTGACCAAAATTATAATACCCTCTGCAAGGGTATAAAAATGAGAACAGAATGAAAATGAATACATTTAATTTAAATATATGAGAAAATTTGATCAATTTCTTCTCTTGGGTATAGCGTGGACACTGCGGGTGCTGGAACCTATGTTTGTTGTGGACTTTGGTTCAGTGGATGAAAAAAAAGAAAGCTAACTTCGTAGAAAGAAAGGGTGGAGCCGAAGTTGATATATTATACCTTGCAGTTAAAACCGGATATATATTGCAAAAATCTAATATTGTTAGTCGATCCTTAAGAGAATATCATAATATAACTAATTTATTACAATAAAAAATTTAAAAAAAAAGTCCCAAACTTCTATCTTCAAGAACACCAAAGTTTGTATTTTTTACCAAATACCATTTCCGATCGTTCAGTAGTATGGCAGATATTTGGTAGGCGGGATCAAATGAGCCAAAATAGAATCTGTACAAAGTTTCAACTTTCTGTCTACAAAAACACGAAAGTTGGTTCATTTTCGATTTTTCAGTTATATGGCAGCTACAGGATACAGTCGGCCGATCCCTATCAATCGGACAATCATTCGTACAAAAATCGTACTCTCTAACTCAAACTCAAACAGATGTTAAGGCATTTCCGATAAATCAGTTAGTTAACAGTTAGTAACTAACTTAAACTAAGGTTAAAATTCTTAAACTTAGGTTCAAATTCAAAGCTTAAATGAGGTCTCTGTTTTTTCTTACCTCATAACGCCCGTGGGAAATTACAGAAATTCTTCGTTGAGAGATGGTTACATGTTTTATATGAGTAAAATGATCGTGACCCGATTCTTGTACACTAGCTAGCAATAAAAAACTATTACCATCTGATGAAAAAACTGGGTGGGGAAAAATATCCAACCATTCATCTTCCGCAGCTCGTTCCGAATGTACCTAAAAAAAAGTTCAATAAATAGAAATAAATGGTTAAAATATTTAGATTATTTATATAAAATGAATTCGTAATCGCTTAAATGTAAGAAAATTTAAACAATTGCGAGGAATAACCCAAAAAAAGTTATTTTCTTTGTCACAAAAGCAAAGCAGAGCAGTTTTTGAATCAGTCTATATACATATATATAATTAATTCGTATTCGCTCAAAGGTAAACAAATTTAAATAATTGAGAGGAAAATCATAAAAAAAATGTATTTTCTTTGTCACAAAAGCTAAACAAATTTTTTATTTTTTTTTACAGCTTTGCTTTTATTTATTGAATCTACTCTTAATTTTGAGACTAACAATAAGTTGACGAAAAATATGGCAGTACAGTACTCTCGTTTTTCGAACGCGTTCCTAATTTCGGATGTTATCCGGTTGACCTGCTCAATTGTTCCATGGTTTTCACGAAACCCATATTGGTGTGACGGGATTCCTTCCTGGATTCTCAGGTATGTGTTTATCCGAGTCATTAGGCATTTTTCAATGAGTTTAGATAGGCAAGAGAGTAGTCTTATAGGTCTATACGACGTGGGGATAGTGTGGTTTTTCCTCGGCTTTGCTATCATTATTATAATTGACTTTTTGCATCTTACTGGAAAGTGGCCAAGTTTTGCGATGGCATTAAATAGCTGGGTGAGAGTGCAAACGGCGCAGTATGGGGGGAGCTCAATGATCATTTTGGGAGTTATGAGGTCGCAGCCCGAGGATTTTTTCGGATTCAGTTGTCTTTTGATGACGTTAACGAATTCGTTTGGGCGAAACTCAATTGGCTCATGTTGAGGCTGGGGCTCATATGATAGAGTCGGCAAAGTAAACGCATTGGTGGGAGAATTTGGTTGGAAGACATTTTTAAGGTGTTTGGAAAACGGGCTGGCTCTGTCTGCGTCGCTGTGCACCCACCCGCCTGTGGAATTTCTAATAGGCATCACGGTTACTTTCGCTGAGCTCAGAGTTGGGTGAGCTCTCCAGTTGTTTTGTACTGTTAGTTGACAATTGCTCTATGTCGCGGCGGTGGACATACGATTCTTCTTGCTGTAGAGCTTGATCAAGTTGACGTGAGGCATGTTTAAAGCGTTGCTTAGCAGATGACGATCTGTGAAATTGACATTCTCGACGTAAGCGTCGCTTTTCGAGGACGAGCTGTTCGATTTGTAGATGTGTCTTCTTTTGAATGCATTGTGTGTCTATAGTTTGTGGTGTTGAAACTCGAGCTGCAGAGACGAGTACAGACTCCAGGGAATTAACAAAACTGTCTACGTTGGCTTCGTCGCTGGGGTGAGGACTCAGCTCAATGTGTGAGCTGATATACTTCCTGTACTTAACCCAATTGATTTTATATGAGGTCAGTTTTGATGATTGATGCCATGTTCCTGGGTGTCGGAGTAGAGTAAAAAGGACAGGCGAGTGATCAGATGAAAGATCCGAACGGCCTTCGGCGCTTATCAGATTTTTAGGAATATTTTTGGTAATCGCAAAGTGAATTAAATCGGAAAGTTTCTTTGGGTCTGCCGGCCAGTATGTTGGTGTGCCAAAAGAAACATAGTATATGCTGCGAAACGCCATTAGCATTCCACGTAGATATTCGTAGGGAAGTCATTATTTGGATTATTGTGAAACCAGCATTTGTACTAATAAATTTTGATTTCGCATTAGATCTTGCATAGTTGTACGCATAAACGACATAAACTCCGTAAGGCTTTGTTGTAGACTGCATATCATAGCTTCAAAGTTACTTTTTGGCTGCTCCGGCGGTTGATGCTGCTGAGCCGTGTTCGGTTCTTGGTGTGCTGATTGCGGCAGTGAGCTTTTTTAGGCTGGGGTAACCAGTCCTGATTTTAAAGCGCTTGCGTATGTGACATTTTTGGCAGAGTTTATGGGTCCTAGTGAGGATCTGGCTGCAGTCGAGAAGAAGACTTCAAGGTTTGACCTGGAGGCTATGAACTGATTATTTTGGGTGCGGGCCTGTAAATCCCCTCTGGTGGATGCGACTTTTCAGCTCCTTATAAACTGGGCAACCTCTATAGTTAGCAGTGTGATTTCCACCGCAGTTGGCTTCAACACTTTCTGGCTTCAACTCAAACGAAGCGTTAATGTTTAATTTTAATAAACATGTATTTCAAATCACTGGGCTTCATTTATTATATATATATGTATTTCAAATTGTCTATTCATATATTCAATACATATCGAATTTACAATAGAAGCTTTATTGATGTCTCCTTTTTATGTCCATAACATTTATACGTACTATTTTAAATATATATGCTTTGTTTCATATTTTAAATTTTCAACCACAACGAGATAAGTAATCCTTAAAAGTATTGATAAATAAAATGGGATAATACGTAATTTTCAGTTTTAGTAATAAATAAAATGTAACAAATTCCACCCTTAAAGTAAAATTTGGGTCGACGTATCACTACGACAAATCACAAAGACAGGAGCTTTTTGAATATGAGTGAGAAAAGCACAAGCTAGAGAAGTCGAAGCTTTCAGCGGGGACTTAATTCTATAAAAGTTACATTACTGAAGATCTCAACATAAAATTTTAAGTGAACAATATAGTTTATTGAACTTAGAACTAAATATAACTTAGATTTAAAGAAGTATTTTTTTACCATTTTTGCAAAATACCACTTTTTATTTAATTTTTTCTAAATTTACCAGTTATTGTTCCCTGTTTGATGCCGACCTCCTTTCTTACTTGTTTACTTATAACTTAAGGACTAATTATCGAATGAATGAAAATATCGGGCGAAGCCGAGATTTTATATCCCAGCAGTAAATATCGAATATATATCTTAAAAATTGGATTTAGCAGGCTGAACTTCTTTTTTCGTAAAACCAATTTATAAGAATACAAAAAAGTAAAAAAATTCGCATGCTTCAATCTTCCAAAATACCAACGTTGGGTCATTTCCGATAGCTAAGCTATATAAGCATATCGTAATAAATTTTGGTAAGTCGTATAAATTTGAAAAAAAATTAAATCCCAAGAAAATATTAACTTTCTAACTCTTCAAACACCAAAGGTATAGCATTTCCGATCAATCAGTTATATGGCAGCTATAGGATATAGTCGTCCGATTTAGGCTGTGTGCAAAGGGAAGTTTCAAGTTACTAGTTCAGGGGAGGTGATCATGAAAATAAAATATATATATGTTTTATGAGGTCGGAGATGTCTTTTTCAATGCGTTCCATACTTTTGACCAAAATCATAATACCCTCTGCATTTTAAAATTCAAATTCAAATCAAAATCAGTAGGTGGGCGAAGGACCGTACTACGTCATTAAAAAAAAATCTTGAAAATACAGGGAAAAATACTCGCTACCCAGTGCAAGTTAGAGAGCATTTCAAAGGACTGTGTTATTCATATATGTATCTTATATTTGAACATATCGTGAAAATTTGCTTAAATTTCAATGAGTTAAAAAATACTTTTTTTGTGTTAATAAACACTGCTAGATGGGGAAAGAGTTAGAGTATTTTAGTCAATGTCCAAGTTCAATTGTGCTTTATTGACAAGCTTACACTTATAACTAAACTAGCTGACCCGGAAAACGTTGTTTTGCCACCAGATGACTTTATAATTTCTGTACAAAATTTGCTCAGTTCTAGACTTATGTTTTATAAAGTCTTCTGGAGCGCTGTGGGAATATAAAAATAACAAAAGGAAAACATTATTTTTAAGTTATTTAGTAATAAAACTTATTAAAAACTTCAACTTTTGTCTGAACACACGTGCTGTAATGTCATGGAAATGTATTGCATTTTGGCCAGGCAATAGCAAAGATGTAATCTCTAGCCATTTTGGAATACATGTAAACGTGATAAATAAACATGGTCGTCCATATTCGCGCACGAAAGTCAGATCATCCTTTATAATTCTTGCATATGACGTAGTCTGCCTATGTACCATGATGGTAAAATGACATGGTTACCAATTTCGGCGACGTTGGCGTTGTTGCTGATAGTCTCCCGCAAATAAATGTACTCTTCCGCGCGCAGCTTTAGTTGATGAATGTAATATCCGATACGGGATCTCATTGTCTTATGTTTATGCAATATCCGTCCTGTCCCTTCCAGAATATTAGCGGATATTGGAGAGCGTCATATGAACGAAGTGTGTCCACAATGAGCTGAAGATTAATATTTCTTCTACGAATCACAATTTTTCGTGCAGATGTACAATCGCCAACCATGATTGTCGTGATTATCGCTTTGTAATTGGTGCATATATGATTTGTATTTCAGCAATTCATTGTGATCGTTCAATAGAGCATCTAGCTTGCTGACGATACGTATGGCATAAAATGATTTAGGGGTTATTATAATCACAACGTGCATTCACGCCATTAGCAAGTGCGCTTCCGGAATCCTCGCCACCCATAAAGTAGATTTGTAAGAATTTATGTGGTTCGTTTCGGCATTGGCAGTAGTGAGCCCAGTAGTGAACTTGGCCTCTGATTTTAAATGTAGAATTTTAATGTTGACCATTTACATTAGTATTTCGAACTATTTCTGTTTCTCCGAAAGATGTGATTTGAAAGCATGAATTGAATGTTTGAATTAACTTCAGGAACACGTTAGAATCTGGATCCGTGCCGATAAGTAAGCCGTTCAATGGTTCAGGTGGTGTTTCCATTTTTGGTAGTTGCACTTTTCCTGACGCGCTGACCAGCTGGTTCATTTTTGAATTTCACAGCATGACAATGCGGACATTCCTTGTCCATAGCACCAATTACCACTTTTGAGTGAGCATAATACTCAATATCATGCTCGTACTGGAATGCTAGAAGCAGGAATGAATCAGATATAAATGCTCGATATACCTTTTGTCGTTGTGGGTCATTTGTTCTGCGTCTTTTGACTGTGAAACGGCGTGATTATCGTTGTTCTAATCTTCTAACTTCATTGCGTTCAGCTCGTGTATCTTCTGGCTCTTCTTGATGCAATTGCGCTATTCTAACACGTACATCAGTATTATGTTGCTCAGTCAGTATTATTTGTTCTTCGGTTTTTTCGGATTTTCGGTTTTCTTGACATTGCTCACTGTTCAAAACACTTATAAATAGAATTAATGTATTTACTTAGTGATGAAGGATTTTTTCCCCATTTTAAATTGAGTTAAATGCTTTGGTAGCGTGAGTTTGTCAGTGTGATGAGGTAGTATCACTTTATAAGCGATTTTTGGGCAGGATTTAAGAGGGTGAAAAATAGATGTCGGATTCTCAGACCTACTTAATACGTTCACATTTCATTAGAATGTGAAAACACAGCATTTAAATTTGACTTACCAGGTCCACTGAACCCACCAGAATTTGGCGAAGATGCGTACGCCAGATCTTCACTGATTTGTAATGGTGATCGCGGCCTTTTTGCAGTTTTCTGGGAAGTCTCAGCTTTCTGTGCATTGTTTTGGACATTTTCAACATTACTCTCAATAAATTATATAGTCTCAGCATCCTCTAAAGCAGTATTAAGAGCATCCATTATAGCAATTTCTTCGTCCTCGTCGTCACTTGATCTTAACACTTCCTCATCCGATGGAACTGTGTCAAATATTTTGAGCAACTGTTCATCTGTCAAGTCTTGTACCGAACCTGGTTTGCCATTTTCTATAATATTTCTTATTCTATTAAGTAAAATTACTCCATAAACAGAAACAGACGCATAAATAGCAATTAATTGTGAAATTATCAGCTGGCAACAAAAGTTGTTTTGGATCCCCAAACATGCCTCAGGGCACGTATCGCTATTTCGCTGTCACAACGCATCCTTTTTATATATTTGCAAATCTTTTAATTAATTTTAAAAATAAATAAACTTACCTTTCAAGAAAAAAATTATGAACTGGAATGGTTTTATATATTTACTACTATTTGAACTGCAACACACAACAAACCGCAGACAAAATTTTACGCGCGAAAAAAAAAAAGTCGCGTGTATTCCGAAAGATAAGTCCCTTTAAATGCTTCGGAGACCTATCAGAGCAGAGACTCATATTTTGTGTGCTTTTTATCAACCGCCAAAAATTATTTAAACGATTGAAAAGCTGTTAGTTTATTTTTTATGGGCAAAAACGTATTACGTGCCTTCAGGCAACCTTATGTCTTAGAGGGTTAACTTTGAGCGGAGCCGAAGTTGATATAGCTATCACTAGAATTAATCAAAGAGCTAAACATCAACAATACAAAAACCGTGGAACTCTTGAAAACCACATCGCATACAGCCGATTTTTTAATAAGTTCCATAATAATCACGGGACTTCCACGGGAATAGCAATTCGCTTCTTGATAAAAAGGGTCAAAGTACTGCACATCAACAAAGTTGCTTCCGATAACGAGATTAATGACCGCAACGAGCGTGGAAACTCCATTTTAAAGGTGGAGGAATTAACACAAAACGAATTCGCAACCGAAGTTGGCCACGCTCATCCGGCATTGCAGCAGCAAGCAAAAGTGCAGGGGCAAAGCTCCCAAAAGGTGCTGGCTGCAGTGTCTGATACATTTCCCGCTGCAGGGAAGACAACGGAAGACAAAGCTCCGACGTTGGCAGAGGCAGCGACAAAGCTATTGGGTATAAATGTGCCAACTGTTACGGAACTTTAGTGAGAAACACACTTATTGTTCCAACTTTTTATACCCGGGTCTCATTTCTTCCTCTCACACTTTAAGACACCTTTAAAGTTCATTGGTATTGGTATTTATTTATTTTTGTCTGCACATAAATTACTTATATTTGGAATTCACTTTGTTATATTTAAATCTTATTTAATATATTTAAAAAATATTACTTTTGCCTATACATATAAAGTTGTTATGATCCTTTAGATAATAGGGATTTTCAAATAAGAAATGCCATGGTTTTTAATATGATATTGGATTATTAGAGAAGAGTTCAGGCGGTCTACTGAATTCCTGCAGAAAAGTAGAAAACACGTTGGATCTATTTCTAATTGGCGTTGTTAGGCGTTAAAAAAATAGGACTAATAAAAGGAAGAACGGAATAAGAAATACCTTATTTGTCAAATATTGGTTTATAATTCTTAGTGTCTATAGCTACGCCTACTTCAACCCGTTATGTTATACCAAAGATTATAAAGTACATAGATGGGACATCTCATAAAAAGAAAAATTTTCTTTGGCGGGTTCCAGCGCTAAGAAATTTTTCGCGCGACAACAAGTGAGTGATAGCCTAGTGGTAGAGTCCTTGGCTGATGTGCAGAGTAAAATGAGTTCAAATCAAGAAAAATACAAAATTTTAAAATCACCTTAAAATCGCCTCAGTTCGTAGTGGAACCCGCTGTAAAAATCTTTATAAGTGCGGGTTCTACGACATATTGGCAGGCCGATGTATGTGAAAGTATGAAAGTATACATCGTATGCAGTATACAGTATACAAGTATACAAAAGTACAATGAAAGTATGAAACATTCAAATCGAACCAGTGTGAGAGCAAAGAGATCAAAAATTTCACCTACTATCTTTACTCTTCAGCTCGGATTTTACTATGGATTCTTGCGTTTTCTTTAATACCAACATTAAGTACCGTTAGATCAACTTGGAGGGTAGCTTAGATTTTGTTACTGGGCGGTTGTTTAAATTTTTAAAAAGTTTTATGGTTATTTTTATATTTTCTATATTTTTATATATAGATATTTTTATATTTTATTTTTTTACTTTTCATATTTACTTTATTATTATTATTTTTAATTGCATTCTATTAAAATTTTTGTAAAAATAAGTGACGAACGTGTCGGATACCAAAATTCCGGAGGGACTCCCTTGAAATTTTATTAGCCGGACATAATATTAATTTTTTTTTCTTTAAAACTCTTTAAAAAAATGTTAGAAGTCCATACTAGGATTTGAACACAAAAATATTGTACATGGGGAGTAACTACTCTATGCATTTACGCTACCACCCCGTCTCAACCTGCAGCGACTAAAAATGCTATTTGTTCTACTGACTACCACATCGGCGCATTGAAAACAGAAACAAGAAATGGAAAATGAAAATTGAAAGCCAAAAAATTTAAACGCCGTCTTGCGAGAAGTCACACATACATACACCCTTTTTTTTACGCATACATGTAAGGAGTTCTAAAAATAGAATCGTATGTATGTGCGTTCCCCCCTCACCAACAAGCTCGACGAAAAAAGTTGACCGTTTTTGGCCCTGATGTCCCATCTATGTACTTTATAATCTTTGGTTATACTAATAACACAACACAATAACATTCTAAAAACCTATTGTTAATCCGTTATGGGTTATTGTTTACTTGGTGCCGCATTGTCTTACCCTCGTGGTCTTCTTGCGGAGGGAGTCTCGATACACGTCTTTATCATTTCATGTTAAGAAAACTAAAAGTTGCCGATTTCGTTTTTTACCTGAGTTATAAGAAACCTAAATTATTTTTAAATTATTTGGTCTAAGATCTGTTCGCTCTGATGCTATTTAAGAACTAGTGTAACATATAATTCAAATGTAAAGATGTGAGGAGGTTTATAAAAAGTGTGCTTTAATATTACGCGTATATCAGGTAGTATATTATACACTGCCGTGCACTTGAATAGGGACAAGAAAATGTTTATATTTCATTTAATTTTTCTCCTAATCTATTATAGCTATCGGCATGTGCTTTGCTGATTTTTAAAGAATAGAACATATGCTAAATATGGAAATAAGAGAGGTACCAAAATTGGTAAAAGCTAAAAATGGTAAAAGCTTGGATTCGGCAGTAAAACGTGGAACTTATGGAGTGTCCCCAATATTTTTCGGATCTCAATGTAATTGAGAATGTGTGGGGATGGATGATAAAAAAATTATATGAATCTGGGAGACAATACGAAGACATATAAGCATTAACGGATGCCATTAACACATCCTGGAGTCAAATATCCTTAGATTACATAAAGGCACTATATGACTCTATTTCTAATAGGATTTATGAAATTATATCCAACAATGGTGGCCACACACATTATTAAAATAGTTTAATTTGACAAATTTTTAATAAACAAGCCTTAAAATAAATAAAAAGTTTTATATAATTCCTTAAACACCAATTTTTAATTGGTGATAGTCCCTATTCAAGTGCATGCAAAAATGTACAGCTTTCTAGGAATGGTTAAAGCAAATCCGAAAAAAAAAATTATAAAGGTGGTTTAAATTATAAAATGGTTGGGACCTCTCTCTTATTTCCATAGTTAGCCTATGTTCTATTCTTCAGAAATCAACAAGGCATATGCCAATAGCTATAGTAGATTAAGAGAAAAATGTAGCGATAATGATATAAGATATATAATGATATATATGAATATAATATAAAAATAATATTTAGGCATTATGTGAATATGTAAATACATTTAATGTGACAACTTTACTATACGACACAACACTTTCAATAACATGATAATATTGATAATATATGTTCCTGTATTATAACAAAATAAATTTTTATACCCTTGCAGAGGGTATTATAATTTTGGTCAAAAGTGTGCAACGCAGTGAAGGAGACATCTCCGACCCTATAAAGTATATATATTCTTTATATATATAATATATATATATTCTTGATCAGGATCACCTCCTGAGTTAATATGAGCATGTCCGTCTGTCCATCTGTCTGTCTGTTTCTACGCGAACTAGTCTCTCAGTTTTAAAGCTATCGTCTTGAAACTTTGCACACACCCTTCTTTCCTTTGCACGCAGTATATAAGTCGGAACGGCCGGGATCGGCCGACTATATCTTATAGCTGCCATATAACTGATTGATCGGGAATGGTATAACTTTGGTGTTTTTAGAGTTACAGAGTTCAGATTTTGTACGAATGCTATTTTTGGCAAAATAATACGACCTACATTTTATAAGGATCGGCCGACTATATCTTATAGCTGCCATATAACTGATTGATCGGAAATGCTATAACTTCGGTGTTTTTAAAGCTAGAGAATTCGGATTTGGTACGATTGCTATTTTTGGCAAAATAATACAACATGCCAAATTTTATAAGGATCAGCCGACTATATCCTATATCTGCGATATAACTGATTGATCGGAAATGGCATAACTTCAGTGTTTTTCGAGCTAGAAAGTTGGGATTTTCTATGAATTTTATTTTTCGAAAAATAATACTACTTATTAAGTTTCATATGGATCGGCCGACTGTATCTTATAGCTGCCATATAACTGAACGATCGGAAATGGTATTTGGTAAAAATACTAACTTTGGGGTTCTTCAAGATAGAAGTTTGGGATTTTTTTTTAGATTTTGTCTTGTAATTTTTTGGTTATATTATGATATTCCCATAAGAATCGGTCAATTATATCCGATTTTAGCGATATATATTCTGTTTTAGCTGCAAGGGTATATCAACTTCGGCTCCGCCCGAAGTTAGCTTTCCTTTCTTGTTTTGTTTAATAATATTTCTTACTTCTATACATTTCCAATTATCCATTTTTGAGCATGTTGCGATCACACTGTAGTTTTGTGAACGTCCCATATAGACTACTGAAACTTTTTCATTGGAGTCTGATACCCAGCCGGCTGATGTGAGATAATATTCCCTAATATAAAAAAGAAATGTAAGTTCTTTTGGAACATTTGATTTTAAAATTGAAAAAATAATTATTTTGCATACTTACTGTCCTATAATAGATTCAGGCGGTATAATAGGAAATTCCTGGATATTTTTTATATTAGTAATGTCAACTGCCCATAACTGTACTTCTGGATTTACGGTTCCTGGCGTGGGATATCGAACATTTTTTGTTTCAGGGAAAGAACTTCCAGAAACCATTCCGCTTCCATATAAGGCTCCTGATGAAAGCCATGGATATGACATCATACCAACAAGAGTATCATTAAAGGTAGCAAACATGAAATATGTACCATCAGAAGAAGACCAAATAGCTTCCGGCGTGTCAAATATTTCTTCTAAAAAAAAACCAATAATTAGAATGTAGCTTATTTCAGAGATATAAATATTAATAGTCAACAACTATAAATTCCAATCGTCTATTTTTGAATAAATATTTTAACATGAAGTAAAGTAACGCTACTTTAAGTGAAAAGGACTGATTTCGATGAACAGGTTTTGGTTGTTTTAAGCACGGCAGATAAAATTTCTTTCCTTGAGTCTTGAGGAAATTGGATTGCTTTGACGCTGCCACTTCAGCATTAAGAACTGAGAAGTAGGGTGGTATTAGGCCCCGGCAAATATCGATCCAAGTCGGTTTAGAAAGGTACCTTGTAGCACCTGAGCGAGTGTATGGACTTCAGCATTCGTTAGGGAGCCGAGTCAGATACTCACTATACTGGGTAGCGGTGCTTTATTTGAGTTTAATAACTCCCTTACTGCGGTAAGATTTTCCCCGCGGTGGAAGCGCCAGCGCAAACAGTGGTAATTACTGATTGTTTAGTCATATGGCAGTTAAAGTCGGCCGACTTTTATGAAATTTCGTCTATAAGATAAAAATACTGATAATACTAATACAAAAATAAATTTTTTTTTTTATTTATTTACAATCTGTCTATTGAAACAATAAGTAAATGTTATAAAGAACGTTAGGTTAACAGAAATAGTTTTCCAATGAGCCCTACTATTATATATTACATATTTACAGTTTTTTGAATTTATCTATCGGGAAGATCGAGAATATGGTAGTTTTTTAGTCTTCTTACTGTTTTATTTAGGGCTAAATTATTTTCGTGATTGTGGAGTCTGTCGATGTATTTCTTACTAATTTTATTTATTTCTTGTTTTATAGTTGCTATGTTGAGATCTTTATGAATGTTTGCAGAATGGAGCATTGACAATTTGTCTCAAAGTTTTGGATTGGTAACGATTGGTAACTATTTCATTAATGACCCTGTGACATTGCTCTGGTGTCCTATGATCTCTCCTGAATCCAAATTGATGTTCGGGAATGATGGAAAGTTCGTCCAAAATTGGCAACATTCTCTTCAATAGTATTTTTTCAAATACTTTTGAGAATATTTTCAGCACACTAATGGGACGATATGATGTCAATTCTGTTTCTGATTTGTGTGGCTTTAGGATCATAATGATCTCTGCGCATTTCCATTGACTTGGGAAGTGTTCTAGTCTGAGAATTGCGTTAAATATGAGAGTGAGAAATCGAATGCATTTTGGTAGTAAAGTTTTGATGGTGATGCCGTCTATTTTGTCTTGGCCTGGTGCTTTTTTGTTGTTCAAGCATTTGATTTCCGTCAAAACTTCTTCATACTTGATGCTTTTAATAGGGAAGCTTATTTGACAGGGTGACTCAAGAAAATTTTCTACTTCATTCTTAGATTATTGGATTATTGATATCGTTTGGCTGAAACACGGAATGCAGATGTTGTGCAAATGCTTCCGCTTGTTCGTTGTCAGACCTGCACCAAGTTCCATTGCTATTACGAATGTTTACGTTTCTTTTAGTTGGTCTCTTTAGGTATTTGGTCGCCCTCCATAGGTTGTATTCGTTGTTGCAGGAATTAGGGTCTAAGTATCTCAGATACGCAGCTAGAGATTCATTGCTCAGTTGACTCATCTCAGATGCAGCCTTGTTATATAATCTTTTGTCAGCAAAGTAGTGAGTTTCTTGCCAGCGTTTTCGCCATTACCCTCATATGTGATTGTGGACTTCCAGAGAACATTTCGAAATCAATAAAATCTGGAATTTTTCGATTATCTGTTGGCCACTATGTAGGCTTACCATGGTCAGCTCTTACTGTGTCGTAACCAATAACTCTAAAAACGGATTTGCTAGTGAAGTGTGTTTCTGAGATAAGCATGACGTCGATGGCATTTGTTTTTAAAAATAAAGTTATTTCATTTAAATGGTTGGAAAGCTCATTGGCATTCCATATTCCTATGTAAAGATTTACTTGCATAGCTTATTAACAAGTAACATTAACATGTTAAGTAAACACGTACGTACCTGTGAGTTTTGGCACAATATGACTTCGTGTGTCCAAATTCCTGGCATAGGTAGCACTGAACGATCTCTTTAGTTTTACGGGGAGGTTCTATGTTAACAACTGCGTTACCAATAGATTTTACTTGGTAAATGTCTAAATTCTTATTGTTGGGCTCAATGTCTAAGAAGAACAAATTCAATGGCTCTTTGGTTACACGACTTTTGATATTGCTTATGTTTCTTACAACGTGACCTTTGGACTCTACATCTTGTTTAATTAAATCGATATCCGTTGAGAAGTGCAAATTTTCAATAACAACTTTAAATGCCCTTTCTTGTTTAAGCTGGTATGTGAGGAATTTGACAAGGTCTGAAGCAAGAGTATTAACAAGTTTCTTGTATTCTTCAATGGACTTTACCATTATTCTCACATGACCATAGCGTAATACTTAATAAAATAAGAACGGTTTTTTAATTTTAGACTCGAGATAAGCTAGCATTTCTTTAATATCGTTGACTTCAGATAGAAATTTAGGTGGTGGCTTGGCAGATTCATCTGAGGTGTCTTCAGTTATCATGTCCAGTGCTTCATTTTCGTATTGATTTCCGTTATTTGGCGTGCTGTCGCTTAGGACGGCGAATTGCTTGGAGATGGTGCTGTGCGCAGGTTCCAGAGCGAGTTTTTTCTTAAGTAATGTCGGGGAGATTTGGTTTTGCCTCTTGATTGCCTTAAGCCCATAACCCATTGTATATGGGTATAACCCATTGCCAGCTCCAATCCGTTGTGTCGTCTTCGTCGTTGTTCATGTTAACAGCAGGACTTTATGCTTGTGCCAACAATTCTTTTTGAATTGCAACACGTTTTCACACGAAGCTTTATTTTTTATTTTTTTATTTTTTTTTTATTTTTCCACACGTCAGAAACGTTTCGACCAAGCGCCGGTGTGGCCAGGTTGATTCAGAAATAATATAATACAGAAAATACTAATACTGACATTTTCAATCAACTGGTGAAGGCCAGCTAAAGGACATAATCAGTCAATCCCTTTTTTTCCCGGTCTTTCCCGGTCTTCATATAATACATGAAAAAAAATAACGATGTAAAATTGAAATAATAGTTCGCGTAGAAATTAACAGAGGATCTGACGGACCTGCATGAGTATATGTACATACGTTATAGGGTCGAGGATGTCCCCTTCACTGGAATATTTCAATATTCGATCTTTTTACAAAGTTATAGCACTGAAAACGAATGCGTTTCAATGGCTCACAGATCATTTTTTAATTTACCAGCGAATTTTTCTGGAACAATTTTTTTTTCGTCTAAATAACGAATAAACCGATCACCTTGTAATTTCAGGATATAAGGACTTATGTAACACATATGTAAATTGCTATGGACGGAACTAAAGGAATCAGAAAAGCTTTTATAAGTAAGTTTTTTAATATTTTTCGAAAGTTTTAATTCACACCTGAGTAGAGACTGCTTACAAATAAAGATGCTTTTACATTTTTTCGTTTTAGTAATTTGGCTAGCCAAGAGGGGTCCGTTTGTTAGGAATCATACTTCAATGTATGCTAAAAAGTTCAAAGTTCTAGATTGAGCGCCAGAGTTAAAATATGAAAGAGACCGCTCAATCGGTTCATTTAAAAGACAATAGGCTCTGTGATACTTGAGCAGGAAGGGGGCAAAGGTACGAAGATCCCTTTGAAGAACATTAAAATTAATAAGTCCCAGTAAAAAAGGGCAATCAATGTTATTAGAGACTACATTATTGAAAAAAGTCAAAGTTGCCAGTGTACGCCGTTCCTCCAACGTGAAAACACTGAGAAGAAGGCTGCGGCTCTGGTATGAAGGTAGAAGATTATGAAACCTTACGCGCAGAAAGGTATTTTTAAAGTCTGGAGTTTCTCTATTCTGTTCGAATGAACTTTACAAGCCGGATTCCAAATGATTAAAGCATATTCCAGCCTAGACCGAACCAATGCAGCGTATACGCTGAGGCTCGAGTGTGGACTTGTAAATTGGTTCACGTGCCTCTTCACAAAGCCCAGCTTAGCATATGCTTTAAGCAGTATATGGTCTAAGTGACTAGAAAATTTAAATTTGCTATCGAATACGACATCTATGTAGATCTAACACACTAACACTAACACGTCAAACTATAATTATTGATAGAATAAGTCGTGGAGATATCAAGAGTCCGCTGTACTGTAACGAGTAAACAAACACTCCGATTAGTTTAATGGGAGAAGATTACGGGAGCAGCCTGAGTAGACTCTGGATATATCCTCCTGTAACAAGTAACTATCACTAATGCAACTAATGGCCTTATAAATTTTAAGGTTATCCGCATACATCAAGAAATAGGCATGACGAAAGCATGAAGAGATGTCGTTAGTGAAGATAATAAATAGGAGAGGTCCCAGAGAGCTGCCTTGTGGAAGACCAAAGGAGGTGACAAATGGAATTGAGATAGCGTCTTCATTAGAAACAAGTTCGGTCTGCCAGATGAGACACCAACCAACTTAATAAGGAGGAATGAATACCTAATCTATATAACTTTGCCAGAAGGGCAGCATAACAAACTTTATCAAAGGCTTTGAGGCCTGAAATCAGTTTTCAAAAGCATCAATGCAGTGCTTAAACAAGTTCGGTAAATCAGTTGTAGTGCACCTTCCAGGCAAGAAACCATGCTGCCACCTTTTTTAATAAACGTGAAAGAAGTAATCTTTCACCGATAAGAGAATCTTTCAGATGAGAGCGATAAGGAGATCCGCAGTTGAAGGGGAGTAAAAAGGGAAGCTATACTTTTCTTAAGAAAGAATGGGGAGATACCATCCAAGTCAGGTGTGTGTGACTCGGTAAAATGTCGTGTTGCTTCTATGTCACAGTCCTATATATCCATGGTACTCACAGAAAAGGCTCAATGGCAAGGAGAGTTTAATTATCACTCCAAGGAACCTACGGCTCCAAGTTAGAGCAAAGTATTTTGCAAAAAGTTCCAAAACGCCCTGATCCGGGTGGGCTACTAAATTACCATAAAATATGGATGAATATATGTCTGATGTTTACTTTTTGCTATTTTTTTTTGTTTATTAACCGGCAAAAAACTTTTGAATTGAATCGAAGGCTAGCTTTGACATCAATTATATACTGGTTGTAAAATAACTTATTAGGTAATTTAAATTCCCGATTAAGTTACCGGTACAGCGCTCCTGCTCGAGTCTCCCCTGTCTTTATAAATCGTTTGTAATGCTTATCCCTATATATTTTAAGTTTTTTTAAACCTTTTTTATACCAAGGAAGCCTATAGGATCTTCGTACCCTCACAGGGCCATAATTATCATTAAATATTCAAAAGGGCAACCAAAACTTAGTATAACAATTATTAATTGTGCCATCCGAAAAAAGGGAAACCCAATCAAAAGCTAAAATAGAGACATTAATAAGTGTTCAAGCATTGAACACTATTTTAGATACAAATCCAAAGATAGAGTTTCAAGGGATCGGACCCATAGAAATAAGAGATAAACAGCCTGGTCTAAAACCGATCCCCTGCAGCCTAACACACGTGATTGGTGCTCTTATCGCACTTAAGAAAGGTTCGCATAGCAGGTCAGCATGTAATGCGTTGATTAGTAGTTTTAAATGGATTTAAGATTTTGATGTACCTTTCTTGTAAGAGAATTATTCAAAATAAAAACAGTTTTCCAAAAGGAACTCATTGGAGAAAAACCCGTTATTTGGGGCTCCTCTTAACATTTGGTCCTTCGAACCGGATCCTCCGTTTTTACCCCCCAAGTGGTACGGGACACAGAAAATGAGTTTCCAAAAGGAACTCGTTGGAGTAACACCCTTTATTTGCGGCTCCTCTTAACATTTGGTTCCATCGAGGCACCCTGACACCCTGATGAACCAAATGAACCACCCTGACACCCTTCCCCCTGTGTTAAGAGACTCAGGTGGCTGTAGAAAAATACAAATTCTCAGCCCAGGGTAGCTAAAAATATAAGGCTGCGATATGGGTTAAAAAGATCCCATTAAAAATCGTAGTCCTCTGTTGTAAAATAAAAAGTCGAGTTCATGGGAACAACGGCAGCCAAAGTCTTTGGCTTTTATACGGCGAGACCAACGTCTGCGACAGGACCACCTTGTAGAACAACAACATCAGCCTTTGAAAAACAACCAGCTACACCATCAGCACATCCTTTTTCATAGAGGTCTGCATGAATAGCTAAATATTCATTATTGTGTTGTATATTTTATTTTACATATTTTACTTATAAGAATGTAAAAATATTTTCAATATTTATTAATAAATAATTTTCCAGCACAATTTTTGCCGCTAACAAAATTTTGTAAAATAATTTAATTTGGAAAAACTTATGAAGACCATAGGTAAAAAAAACACTTTCATTATAATTCACCTTTCGGTCAGCGTTTTGCTCAACAGAAGAAAATAAATGAATGCATAGAGTGTGTTAAAAACCATTCGAGACATTCGGTTGCATTCCTCATTCCAAAAGCATTCATTTTACTTCCCACCCCAATTCACTCTGTTTCAAAGCAAGGGAATGCCCATGAGTTAGAATGCTCTCTCACTCCCTCTCACTCAATTCGTTGTGTCTCTTGCACTTATTCATTCTATTCCATTCGGATGTATTCTATGGCTGAGGCAATAAGAATGTATTCCTGCAGACCTCTAGTTTGTAAGGGCACTAACCATACAGCATATAGACAAGCCATTTCATACAACGAAAATGGACGGAAAAATTTCTTGCGACAGGCCCCAGCAGGCCCCAGAGAGAATTCTTACTTTGTTTCTTACGCTCATCGTTCGTTTATCTTACGCTCAAACTCTCATTAAATGCTTTCTGTTTGTCAGTAGGGTTGTCGAATTTAAAAAAAACAAGAAAGGAAAGCTAACTTCGGGCGGAGCCGAAGTTGATATACCCTTGCAGCTAAAACAGAATATATATCGCTAAAATCGGATATAGTTGACCGATTCTTATGGGAATATCATAATATAACCAAAAAATTACAAGACAAAATCTAAAAAAAATTCAAAACTTCTATCTTGAAGAACCCCAAAGTTGGTATTTTTACCAAATACCATTTCCGATCGTTCAATTATATGACAGCTATAAGATATAGTCGGCCGATCCATATGAAACTTGATAAGTCATATTATTTTTCCAAAAAAAGAATTCATAGAAAATCCCAACTTTCTAGCTCGAAAAACACTGAAGTTATGCCATTTCCGATCAATCAGTTATATGGCAGCTATAGGATATAGTCGGCCGATCCCGGCCGTTCCGACTTATATACTGCGTGCAAAGGAAAGAAGGGTGTGTGCAAAGTTTCAAGACGATAGCTTTAAAACTGAGAGACTAGTTTGCGTAGAAACAGACAGACGGACAGACGGACATGCTCATATCAACTCAGGAGGTGACCCTGATCAAGAATATATATACTTTATAGGGTCGGAGATGTCTCCTTCACTGCGTTGCACACTTTTGGACAAAATTATAATACCCTCTGCAAGGGTATAAATATCGTATCGATGATATTTTTTTTATAAAAAAATATGATGATAATATTTAAAATATCACTGGAAAATATCGATATATTTGATATTTTTGAATAAATTGTTTTCCTTCACAATTAGGGGATTTCCTTAACTGTTGAATCTCTAACTTAAAAGACAAGTTTCTTAAATGATTATTTAATTATATTTTTATATATTTTATAAACTTAACTTATATTTTATGATATACAAAGTTAAAACCAACGTTTGGAATTTAGGGATTTTAAAAATACCCTTTGCTTGATGTGTGTGTCCGTCATTCTGCTCCTAGCGTCGCACACAACACATTTGATTTCACATTCATATTGAGTTTTTTTAACTTTTCACGTACGATTCTTAGTAAAGAAGTTGAATCCGCGTTGCTTTAAAATTCAGAGTGGTCAAGAAAATATATCCAAAAATGTCAAAAACAAACATCGTTATTTCGATACTTAGGCAAACAAATATTACGATATAAATATATCATTATTAAAAAAAATATCGATATATTGATATTTTGATATATTATCAACAAACCAGAGGGAGTGAAGCTTCCCCGTATCGGAACCACGGAGCAAACTTCCACCTCTTCTTTGTCCACTAACCCAAAAAACTAGTATCGTCCCTAACACTTACCTATCAGAATACTAGGGTGCTACGCAGCAAACTCCCCAAGCTATATTCTGAAAGTTCTTTCTTGGCATCCCATATTATAGCCATACTATGGACGCATACAAACAAAGATCACCCGAAGCGCAGGCCAACCTTCTTCATCGCGCTCCGTTCAGAGACTGAGAAACAGAAAGCATTTAATGAGAGTCTGATCCAGTGCTGCCAATTTTGATTTTTTCCCGTCAAAACTGGCTTTTTTTGAAGGCGAACTGCGGGAAAAATTTGTGAATTGCGGTAATTTTAAACAGCGGGAATTTTGGGTTTTTAGTTGGCTTTTTCACGATTTTTTTTTTTTTGGTATTAACTTAAGTACAAAATATGAAAAAGTGGCAGCTTTACAATAGTTTTTTTACAAACAAACCAGAAAATGTGCTTTCTTGATATATGCAAATGTCATCACTCGATTTGTGTTTCCATCTCTATACATATAAAAAGTGCGCGTAAATTCTTAGCTGAAGTTCTAAAATGCCAAAAGAATATAAGCAAAAATATCTGCGCATGAAGACATTGACAAAATTATGGAAATAGTAACATAAGGAATTGAGGGGCCCATAGCCTAGTGGGTAGTGTAGCTGCGCGCTAAGCGATGGGTCGTGGGATCGAACCCCACTCATGGCAATCATGACCTCCAAATTGAGGGGCCCATAGCCTAGTGGGTAGTGTAGCTGCGCGCTAAGCGATGGGTCGTGGGTTCGAACCCCACTCATGGCAATCATGATCTCCAAAGTTTTTCGGCTTCATTATGTTTAGTGGTCTCTTTTCCGATTCTACTAAACATGTGAGGTCGAAAAAACGGTATATCCCAGATACCGACAGGTGGCAGCCCCACCTCTGGGATAGGTTGCACCTGGCTAATCACCAGATCAACCGAAAAACAATTGATTAACGAAACTAATACAAGAAGAGAAGAGAAGAAACCAACCACCCCCCCAACCCGTTGACGACCATATCGCATATCGAAACGGACACGAATTGGACAAGGGAACGTGAGGACTTTAATGGAACCAACCAGACTGGCGCAGTTTGAAGAAGAAATGCCCCGAAGAACATCAGCTGGGACACAATAAAAGCAAAAACAGCGGCAAAAATAAAGTTAGGTGGAGAGCCCTTGTAGAGGCCCTAAGCTCTCGAGAGGAGTAATAAGGAAAAAAAAAACTAAAACGTTTGTGCAAAAGATCAAGGGCAGCGTCAGTAATATCCAGCGCTCTCACGGTCTCCGCCCTTGTCTTAAACTTTCTCACTCCGTCAACCATCATATAAGACTGAATAGCGATGCATATTCGGTTCGGCGCCCAATAAAGCAATGAAGCGCTTGAGAAGAAATTAAGTGGTCCCATGCGGTTTAAGTATGCTGCACTTATGAAGGGGTATCTAGATTTTGGTCTCACGTTATTGGTTCTGACCGCCTCGAGGAGCTGTTGCCTGCTCCTTTTGCCTAATAACTGCGTTCCGAATGAGAACAGTCCTACGAAGAAACTCAGGGTTGTATTCGACGGTTCTACTGCCTCAGGCTACTTCATCAACGATGTGTTAATGGCTGCCTCGGTCATACAATACAAGCTTCTACAGCTGTTTTGATCTCATGTGGTGTATGTGTGGCTCTCGACGATAGTTTCCGGCAATGCATCCTGTGTAGGGATTTTATTCAGGATAGGATATCAGTATTTAACTGGGCACAGCCACTAATGGAATAAAGTCTTCTTTATACTTAGCAGTCCGTGCCATGCATAAGTTAAGAAAGGATGAAGAGTCCTAGTTTTCTAGTTCTTTCTCACAGCTCTGTGAAAGAAGCCGTCGAAATAATGAATGGAATAATAACGACAGATCTCTTAAATAAAGGGCATATTCACTTGAGGAAATGGTGTTTGAATGTTTCCACTATTCTGGAGGGTATACCTGATGGGGACAAGGAGTCCTAATTTGAATTCGATGATAGAAATTTTCGACCAAATTTTTAGGACTCGCTTGGGATCCTGCCACGGAATCATCTTTTGTTTTCTTTCGAGTCTCTTTAGTCCAACTAGACTTTTGATTATGACTTCTGTAGCGCGTTTCTAGAACCTGATGGGATTGGTCGGTCCTTTCGTCACAAGGGTAAAAATAAATTTTAAAAGGTTATGTCGAGATACGTTTTCATGGAACTAGAGCCAACCTAATCCTTTTTATTTGACTGGTTGAAAATCTGTGAATGTATCTCTGAGAACCGGCGCATAGGATTTCCTCGGTTGTCCGTTCTCACTCAAGGGGCTGTGGAAGCTCACGGGCTCTGTAATGTGACCATCGATGCTTATTGGGCATCGTCCCAATCCTTATCGTTTCAAAGGAGCAGAGCCAACTATTGTGTTCAAAGTCTCGCGTCGTTTACATAAAGACTTTGACTGGAGCTGGAGTTTGGAGTTTAAGCTGGAGCTTTCGAATGCTGAGCTGTTGGCCAGACTTATGACTGATGTGGCTTACTTAACGGTTTATAATGGAGCATATTGTTGTTAGTGTGATTCTTCTGTTGCACTCACTTTTTTTGTTTTGTTTTTTTTTTTAACGTTTTGAATGTTAAAATTTTATTTTTAAGCCTAGTACTCTGACGACGAAAATCCGCTGTCACACGTGTGACACTCTGACGACGAAAATTATGGCTATCAAATTGAATGGCGTTGCCGGATCTGAATTTGGGGGTGTAAAAGAATTCATTTATTTATTTTGATAGCCAAAAATGGAGCGAAAGTTGAGAGAAAAAAATTGTCGGACCGAAAAATTTTTTTAGCCCGCGAGGTAAAGTGAAACTAATTAGTGCGGTCAAGGCGAAGCCCATAATATGGTATTTGACCCACAAGTGACATTTTAATTCCATAAAATGGCATTGAAATGATTTGTGATTGATTATGATTTTGATTTTGACCCAGTTTTCTTTTTCTTTATCAGCTCCTCAGCGGCGAAATACATAAAAAAAACACCAAAATCCAATCAGTTTAAATTCATTTTTGCTTATTTGTTTTTTGTTTACAAACAACAGCTGTTCAGCATTACCCTTTTCCTTAATTTTTTTGGTCACACTAGATGGGTAGCCAAATAAAGAGCGATTTCGCTAGCACACGTGTGACAGCGGATTTTCGTCGTCAGAGTCGTCGGATTTTCGTGCTTTAGACTGCTACCCAATTGGCAGCTTAATCTAATCTGTTTTTAACAATACTTCGTCTAAGCGTTACTTAGGGCAAGAAGTGATTTCATGGTTTTTTAATTTATTTTATTATTTTTTTTTTTTTTGTGTTTATGTTGCGGATGACGAAATGGCTAGGTCGAGATCCGGTCTGCTAGGTCTTGAGGGTGGTGTCTTATCAGTCTTCTCTTGACCAGATTACTTGGATCAGCGCTTCTGATAGCAGCGGTACCAAGTTTTTTGGCTAGGCTGTTGGGGTGCTCATTTAGACGTTCCAAGTATTTCCGAGCATGTTCCTGCAGCTTGTCTCCGATTTTGGGCACTTTTAAATCTCGTTCGATGTCTCTGGTTCGCACAAAACATGGAGCTCCAGAGATCCTTCGAAGAGGGATGCTTTTGTTGCCTGTCTATAGCGTATCCATTGATAATGAAAAAATCAAGGGCTGTCGGTTTTAACAGGGGGTTATATGAGTAAAAAGTGGGTTCACCCGTGGAAAGTACTTAGTAATTGTAGGACATATGGACAATAGTCATGTGCCATAGATGCGGTTGTTTTGAAACTGTTTGGTCATTGAGCGTTTTCAATGCCGTAAATAAAAGACGATTTTGTATTTAAATTGAACGTTATAAATGTTTATTTCTGCCTGCAGATGAAGCCGGATGATCATCTGATAGACCAGCTTATGGTGCAAGCAGAGACGAAAGTAAAGTACAGAAAGAGGGCGGCCCGACAAGTCACTTCGAGCTAAAGCTCCCGAAAGTGGAGAGGGCGGCCCGACCTAGACATTGCCGAGCTAAAACTCCCTATAGAAAGCCCGTTGAGTCGAGCGGCCGAGAGAGAGTCGGCTTGCGATCAACAAAGCTAATGTACAAACTTAAGCCTAATAAATAAACATCATTACAACAAACATTACGTTAACATATTTAACATTAAATTACACCGCTGCTGCCTGACCCGACATTCCCCCCTCCGTTGGGGCCTGTCCTCCAACTACATTCGTAAGGGGCAAGGTACAGCTTAATCAGCTCCCAGCGAAGCACTCCAACCCGAAGAGGGATCCGCTCCATAGCTCTGCCCAGCGGCCACATCCATAGCCTCCAAAGTCCTGCATCGCTGCTCCAGAAACTCTGCCAGCGACTCCCAAGTAGGTATGGCGTCGGAACTTGAAGAATTTAGACTCTCCTCCCACTTCACCTGGGTAGCTGGGTCCAACCGTTGAAGAAGCACCTGAACAATGATGCAGCCGGCTATCTCATTCGTCGAACCCAAATTCTTCAAAGTTCTCATATGGGCATTGAATTTGTCGGATAACCCTCGAAGACCTGTTATTGAATCACCTTCCACTAGAGTGAGGCCAAGAATCTCGTTCACGTGAGCCTGAAATATTAAACGACGGCTATTAAATCGTTTCTCCAACAAATTCAGCGCGACATCATAATTCTCATCGGAGACTTCCAAGGAGCGAACTGCTTCGAAAGCGGACTCCCGAAGGCAAGATCGCAACCTTTGCAGCTTTTCCACCTTACTGATGCTCGGATTACCGCCAACGATTGTACAGAATATCGAGTAAAACTCAGGCCATTCAGAGTATCCACCGCTGAAGGTAGGAAGAGGCAAGGGAGGCAAAGCTTGAAACCTTTGACCTGACCCTGAGTCACCCTGCATGGTGGACATTCCGTTAGCTAGGGTGGAGTGGGCAGCAATTCGGGAAGAGCGAAGGGTCGTCTCGTGCTCAATTTCGGCCTGCATTGTCACTACCAGCTCCGAGACAGTCCATCGGAGCTCACTACTGATTTGCGAAATGTCCAAATCCTCAAGCTCCCCGTGGATGGCCTTGAAGTCGCTGAACATGGCAACTATCTGACCATGACGCACGTTGAGAATGGCATCGTCCACCTTGGAAACAGGCTGAAGAGCTCTTTGGACCCTCTGCAAGTCCTGGAGAATACCCAGGGCCTTGCACTTTAGAATAGCACTACGGGTTGGAGTGGGTGCTCCTGTGTCTGCGCCGCTGGAGTTCATGGTGGATTTATTAAGTTCCGACGAACCCGAAGTAAATAATTCCGGCGCCAAATTTTATCGCTCCAAATTTATTTGCTCGCGACGAACACGACTTGTCCCACTGTGCGCTCAGAACCGTAGCGGAATTGTGGAACGTATATATATATGAAGTCTATGCGCGGGCGAATGCACTTGCTTTGTGGAACGTAAATATGTATGTGTGCCAATAATAAACAATTTACCGGGCCACAACTGAACTGCCGTTAGGTTTATGTTTTATTCTTAATTTGAATTTGTTTATTATTTTATATAAACCTGATTGCTTATTAGCACCACAACCGTTCATGTAAATTTTAATCTGCACCACATGTTTTCGCGGGGATAGCTTGGTTTAGTTTTAGTTTCTATAGCTTTAGTAAATTATAGTTAATAATTTAGTTAATTATATTAACTATATCACGTCGGGGTCACCAATGTTTGGTCATTGAGCGTTTTCAATGCCGTAAATAAAAGACGATTTTGTATTTAAATTGAACGTTATAAATGTTTATTTCTGCCTGCAGATGAAGCCGGATGATCATCTGATAGACCAGCTTATGGTGCAAGCAGAGACGAAAGTAAAGTACAGAGAGAGGGCGGCCCGACAAGTCACTTCGAGCTAAAGCTCCCGAAAGTGGAGAGGGCGGCCCGACCTAGACATTGCCGAGCTAAAACTCCCTATAGAAAGCCCGTTGAGTCGAGCGGCCGAGAGAGAGTCGGCTTGCGATCAACAAAGCTAATGTACAAACTTAAGCCTAATAAATAAACATCATTACAACAAACATTACGTTAACATATTTAACATTAAATTACACCGCTGCTGCCTGACCCGACAGAAACATTAAGCGAAATATTGGATTCATATGTCCCAACCATTTTTATCAACTGATATATATGCACTTATGTGCTCATCAAAAGTTCTGTGACTTCTTTCGACTGTTAAAACTGTCTGGTGGTGGTGTGCAGTTGATGTTATGTTATTTATTTGTAAATACTTGCATAACCATTTATTATACAATTTTTTTATTCTGTTCCCATGTCCGCAATAAACGACTTCATTGGACCGTACTTTAGAATAAAATTCTCATAAATCGCGTTTGCTTCTTTGTTATCATTTTTGTTTGGAATTGGAATCGCGACTAGATATAGTCAGATCACAGACCTGGGTTGTGAACCAATAGTGTCTACTATATCCCTGTCGAAAGCATTTATTGGCGGATCAGTTATTGTTAAAGGGGTTTTTTTTTCTTGACACTTTTGATTTTACAGATTTTAGACATAGACATAATTTACCATACATAATTTGTAAAAAAAATTCGCACACATAATAACAACAATGATTAACAGTAATATGTTGTTAATTCTTAATTTACGTTACTTGATTCAACTTTATTTATTTCGATTTTTCGATTTTTGGTCGTAATCGAACTACCGAACTGAGCGGACGTGCTTTGTCCGAGCTCCGGGAAAACTTCACTTCGCTTATATTTTCGCCAATATAAGCGAAAAGACACTGAAATACAATTTATTAAAAGCGACAGACAAGCTTTTTATAACAGTTGTAATGTGCTAAACCAAAACTAGTGCATTGTTGAAAAAAAAATACGTACCACGCAATGAGCTCATTGAGCAACGACCAAAAGAACGAGCGTAGAAGTTCAGTGAACCAAAGAAACGGCTTCTACTCTTACTTTTCAACCCGCGATATCGAAGTGGAAAAATCGGCGCTTCAAAGCAACCCGGCTTTACTGACCGCTGAAACCCAAAGGGCACGGTCTTGCTCACCCGCTCTGCTCACTCCGACTCCCGCGTCATGGAGTTCGCAGTGTAAAACCCCCTCCAATACCGGAAACAAATTTCGCACCAACAACAAGCAGCGCTACAACTTCTGCAACAACAGCGAAAACCCCTGCAACTCAAAGTACCACGACGTCAACGACAACAGCGAGTACAAAAACAACAACCTCGGAAAGTGCCAAAGCGGCAACGGCCACACAGACTGGAATGGATCGCTACATCCAAATTAACGCAAGCTTAGCCCGCAGAGTAATCCGGCAGGCAACAAAACAAAAATTAACCGTGTCCTGAATAACGATAATGAACCAGACAGATCCACTACTAACAGATTTGCCCTACTGGCGGAGGCTGAGGAAAACCAACCAGCCCAAGACACCGCAAAAAACCCAAGCCCCCCTCCAATCTATATTAGGGAAAAAAGCTCGAGTGCCCTGGTCAACAAAATTGCGTCGTTGATCGGGAACGGTGACAACTTTCATGTTGTTCCGCTTATCAAAGGGAACATCCATGAAACAAAGGTGCAAACCAAGACTGAAGAGCACTTCCGAATAGTGTCAAAATATCTGGACACTGTACAGAAAAACTATTACACGTACCAGCTGAAAAGCAGTAAGGGCCTACAAGTGGTAGTAAAGGGAATAGAACCTGATTTTACCGCCGCGGAAATAAAAACCGCCCTTAAAGAAAAGGGCTTCGCCGCCAAGAATGTTATTAACATTCTAAATAAAGATAAAAAGCCACAACCCCTCTTCAAGGTCGAGCTCGAGCCAGAAAGCAGGTCGCTGAAGAAGAACGAAGTCCACCCAATCTACAACCTGCAATATCTTTTGCATCGGAAAATCACTGTTGAAGAGCCACATAAACGAAACGGTCCAGTGCAATGCACTAATAGTCAAGAGTATGGACACACAAGGTCTTACTGCACACTTCGGGCTGTCTGTGTAGTCTGCGGGGACGCCCACAAGTCCGCTTGCTGCACTACAAACAAGGACAGTACCGTGAAGAAATGTGGAAACTGCGGAGGCAGCAAACTATAGAGGATGTATTGTGTATAAGGAGTTAAAGAGTCGCATGCGTCAAGCGACCGCAACGCGCAACAAAAATCCAAAGCTGCGAGATCCTCATTCGGTCCACTACACACCACCAACGGCTTCTCCTATGCCGATGCTCTACGATCAGGAAGGGTAATTCCGATTCAGACTAACTCTCAAAGCGCTCAACAGGCCCCAGAACAGCCACACAGCAAAACGGAAACTATGATGCTTACCCTCCAACAAAGTATGATGGAGCTTATGTCATTCATGAAAACGACCATGCAAACGCTTGTTCAAAACCAGAACATGGTGATACAGCTGCTCGTAGCACAACAGTCCAAATAATCTATGCAGGCGCTACGAATATCAATGTGGAACGCCAATGGTGTCTCACGGCATAAACTAGAATTGTCACAATTCTTGACCGAAAACCATATTGACGTTATGCTACTAGTGGAAATGCATCTTACAAGCAAATACAACTTTCATATAAGAGGCTACACAATCTACCGCACAGATCATCCAGATGGGAAAGCCCACGGCGGAACTGGAGTTCTAATCAGAGAACGAATTAAACACCATTTTCACAAAAGGTTTGCAACAAACTTCTTGCAGGCCACATCGATACAAATTCAGTCAAGCAACGGAGTCCTTTCAATTGCTGCCGTTTACTGCCCTCCTCGCTTCTCAATCTCGGAAGGACAATTCATGGACTTCTACAATTCACTTGGGGATCGATTTATAGCCGCAGGAGACTACAACGCCAAACATACGCACTGAGGATCACGTCTAGTGACTCCCAAAGGAAGACAATTGTACAATGCAATTATAAATGTGAAAAATAAACTGGACTACGTTTCCCCTGGAAGTCCCACATACTGGCCAACAGACTCACGAAAGCTCCCAGACCTTATTGATTTTGCAGTGACAAAAAACATACCTCGCAATCTAATAAGTGCCAAAGCAGTCTCGGACTTATCATCAGACCACTCGCCTGTGCTTCTAACGCTTCTTCAAAGCCCAGAAATAACCGAACACCCCTTCAGTCTGACGACGACAAAAACAAACTGGCTAAAATACAAAAAGTACGTGAGTGCCCACATAGAACTCGCCCCGGATTTTAACATGGAATCGGACATCGACTACACTACGAGCGCCCTGGAAGAAGTACTCGTTGCGGCAGCTAAAATCTCTACTCCTCATAGGAAAGAAGTAGACCGAAACAAACACTTCAAATCTAATCAGCAAATCGAACAGCTCGTGCAAGAAAAGAGGCGCACGCGTCGTGATTGGCAAAACAGCAGATCACCAGCTTCAAAACAACGCCTTAAGGAAGCAACCCGATCACTCGACCAGGCTCTTCACCAACAGGAAGAAAATGCACAGCTGAGGTACATCCAGAATCTCTCGCCAACAAGCACAAAGTACCCCTGTGGAGGGCCCACCCAAATCTGAGTGCCCCAATTGAAACGACCACCCCGATAAGAAACTCTTCGGGATGCTGGGCTCGCAGCGACGAAGACCGAGTTGAAACATTCGCAACACATCTCCAAAGTGTCTTCCAGCCAAACCCAGCCTCAAATTCATTCCTCCTGCCAGTAATTCAGCCAGAGTCCTCCCCTGAGCCAGCCGCACCTTCATTCCGGCCAAACGAAATCGAAAAAGTCATAAGAGGGCTAAAACCAAAAAAGGCTCCCGGTGGTGACCTATTGACCCCAAAGATGCTGATCGAACTTCCAAAATGCGCTATAGAGGTCGTCTGCAAAATATTTAATGGAATCATTAATCTTGGCTATTTCCCAAAAAAGTGGAAGAAATCCATTATTATAATGATACCGAAGCCTGGAAAAGACCACACAATTCCGTCATCATACAGACCAATAAGCCTTCTATCTTGTTTGTCTAAACTGTTTGAAAAATGCTTGTTAACTCGCATAATACCACATCTGGAAGCTTGCAATATCATCGCGGCACACCAATTTGGCTTTCGAAGAAACCATGGAACCATCGAACAAGTGAACAGATTAACATCCGAAATACGCTCAGCCTTCGAACAACGAGAATACTGCAGCGCCTTTTTCCTCGACGTATCTCAAGCTTTCGACCGAGTTTGGCTCATCGGACTCATGCACAAAATTAAAACGTATTTGCCAACATACACCCACAAGCTACTGGAATCATACCTCTTCAATAGGGTATTCTCAGTGAGATGCAACGCAGCTACTTCGGGCGACTACACCATCGAAGCTGGAGTTCCACAGGGAAGCGCACTCGGGCCGTGTCTATACGTTTTGTATACTGCGGATATTCCTACGAGCGCACAACTAACAACGTCAACGTTCGCCGATGATACCGCTATTCTTAGTCGCTCCAGATGCCCAACGCAGGCAACAACCCAACTGGCTAATCATCTCACAATAGTGGAAAGGTGGCTGTCCGACTGGCGCATTAAAATAAACGAACAAAAGTGTAAACATATAACGTTTACTCTTAATAGACAAACATGCCCTCCGCTTTTACTAAACGGTATGCAGATCCCTCAAGCTAACGACGTAACGTACCTTGGCGTTCACCTTGATAGACGACTTACCTGGCGTAAGCACATCGAATGCAAAAAGATGCATCTAAAACTGAAAGCCAGCAGCCTCCACTGGATCATAAACTCACGATCGCCACTGTGCCTGGACTACAAGTTACTACTGTACAATTCAGTCCTAAAGCCAATCTGGACGTATGGCTCCCAGCTGTGGGGGAACGCGAGCAGCAGCAACATAGACATCATACAGCGCGCACAATCAAAAATCTTGAGAACTATCACAGGGGCACCTTGGTATGTTCGCAACGAAAACATCCACCGGGATCTGGGCATCCTCGCAGTGAAAGACGAAATCAAGAAGCAAAAAGAGTCATACAAAGAAAAACTGTCTTCGCACCCAAATTTTCTCGCTCGGGGATTGACTCGGGTTTCTAGCGTATCCCGCCTTAGGCGCAACGACCTCCCAACCCAGCAATCGATTTTTAGGGCCGTCTAACTCCGTATCAGTTAATATGACTGTTAGTTAAGTTAAAAATATAAGATTTGATACACCTCTTGTTAGTCTCGCAAAGAGAAGATTCAAGAAATAAAAGCAACGTTAAAAAAAAAAAAAAAAAAAAAACTTTATTTATAACGTTAGCAGGGGAATCCCCTGACTTATCGTCTAATGATCCCATTTTGGAATTGTGTTCCGAATTATGATGTGTTTCAATTGGAAAATCTTTCTAAGATTTACTTATTGCATTACTATTCATAAATTGTAACGAACAGATATACCGCGGATACCTTGCACCTTATACCTTGCCGGCGATTGCCGGCCTAGACCTCGTGGGCTAGTGGGTGGGTTCCCTACAAACTCGTCTCTCTCCGCAGGGTTCCTGTTGTTCATCATAGGATTCGAATTTAATCGAATGCGTGCTTAGCCTATCGAAAAGCGCAGGCCTAACTGTATTTTCTCACTGAAATCTCCTTGGGCTAGTTCCTACCCACTACGACATCTTGAAATGGTCGGGTGATAGCATGTCGGTTGCGAATCAGACTTGGCTAAATCTTCTTTTTTTTTTTTTTTTTTTTTTTTTTTTTACCGGTCTTTCAGAATTTGGAAATGGCTTGTGCATCAATAAGAGCATCAGCTAGCATTCCTGTATTCATCATAAAGCTTAGAGGCCCAGACGACCGAGGGGCGCTCAATAAACGATTTGTTAGAATATATTAAGCTATTTTTTTTATTATTAAGCTAGGAGGAGTTATTAAGGAAATTTAAAATTCTATATTTTAAGTTTGAGGGACAGGAAAGAGATGTTATGGCGTAGAGACCATTGTAGTTCGAACATAATACCCTAAAAGGGTCATGCAGTGCATATGTCGAACTACAACGGCTAAGGAACAGAGGACTAAAGTTTCGAGTCCTTCTATTAGGAATGTTAAATTTTAAGCGTGTTAGTAAATGCTGGCTATCTACATCCCCGTTAATAAGGTTATGCAGAAAGACTACACCGAGCATTGTCCTACGATTTGTTAAGCTAGGTAAGTTTATGAGTAAGAGTCTACTCTTATAAGATGGAAGGTGAAGATTTGCATCCCAGTTTAGACCTCTAAGTGAAAAAGTTAGGAAATTCTTTTGTACGGATTCTATGCGGTCCTGATGTACTCCATATTGGGGACTCCAGACACATGAACCGTACTCCAGTATAGGACGGACCAAAGAAATGAATAGAGTTTTAGTTATATAGGGGTCATTAAATTCTTTTGACCACCTTTTGATAAAACCAAGGACTCCTTTAGCCTTATTAACCATTAAGGAAATATGGTCGGCAAATTTAAGTTTGATGTCTAATAGGATGCCGAGATCATTAACCTGGGTCAATTTTTCTAAGGCAATCCCATTAATAGAATAAGTAGCTTGCAGAGGGCAAGAACGATAAAAAGACATATGTTTGCATTTAGATCCATTAAGTATTAGATCATTAGCTAAGCACCATTTTTGAAAGTTATCAAGGTCAGACTGAAGACTGCATTGGGCAGAGATGGATTTGTACTGAAGACAAAGCTTTACATCATCTGCATACATGAGAACTAGAGAGTTCGTTAAAGCAGGGGGCAAGTCGTTTATAAAAAGCGTAAATAATAACGGGCCAAGATGACTTCCTTGAGGGACGCCGGATGTAGCACGGACCAGACGGGACTGTATGTTTTTAAATAAGACTCTTTGTGTCCTTCCATCTAGGTAGCTGGAGATCCACGTTAAGAGGTCTTTAGGAAAACCCAGCATATTCAGTTTACTCAACAAGAGTGAGTGATTAACTGAATCGAATGCTTTGCTGAAGTCTGTGTAAATTACATCGGTTTGATATCCCTTACAAAAGCCATCTATGACAAAGGATGTCAACTCCAATAAGTTTGTGGTGGTGGAGCGACGCTTAATAAAGCCATGCTGACAAGGAGTGATAATCGAAGAGCAAAGGTGTTGCAAATGAGGGGTAATTAATTTTTCAAATAACTTTGGAATTGCCGACAACTTAGAGATGCCTCTGTAGTTGGCAGCCTCGGACTTTTTCCCTTTTTTATGTAGGGGAATTATAAATGATTCCTTCCACATAAGGGGAAAAATCGAGGTTTCCAAAGATAAGTTGAAAAGTCTTAGAAGAGGTTTGCACAGAGCCCTGGCGCAGTATTTTAGCACACAGCCTGGTACTCCGTCGGGGCCTGGCGAATAAATGGGTTTTACCCTTAAAAGACCAGATAATAAGTTATTCTCAGAAAAAAACGGACAGAAAATAAGATTTGCTGCTTGAATGTTATATGCGTAAGGCTGATCAGTCAGTTTAGGAGGAGAATAAGTTGTTTGAAAAAATTCTGCGAATAGATCGGCAATGGCCTGATCCGAAGTCGCAGAAGAATTTTCAAACGTAAGCAGGAGTGAAAAAGATACGTGTTTACGCTTAGTGTTTACAAAATTATAAAACTGCTTTGGATCCTGAGTAAATTGAATCCGGCAGCGGTCAATATAATTCCTATAACATTCAGCGTTATGCACGGTAAAATTCGACCGAGCTAGTAGGTATCTTGCGAAATCCACACTACTGCAGGTTTTTTTTATATTTAAGTAAAAGCTTATTTTTTTGTTTTTAAGTTAGTAAGGCACCTTGTAAACCAAGGAGGATTTGCTGAGGCGGACGGATATTTCCAAGGCACACATGAGTCAAAAAATTTATTTAAAGTAAAATAAAATTTTTCTAAAGTGACATTAAGATCAGTGCACGCCAGAATATCAGACCAGTCAAATGTTTCTATAAGGCTATTAAGTTTCTGAAAATCAGCTTTACGGAAACAGCGAATCTTATTTACCACGCTCGGAGACCTCTGATCGATACCAGGAGTGGTTTCGATTGAGACCTCCAGCGTGGGGTGATATGGATCCTCTGGGGTTGAAAGGGGGAAAGCTCTGGAGAGAGCAGTACCATCCGGATCAGATACAAAACATAAGTCTAAAAGCCGACCTAGCGAATTTCTAACATGATTGATCTGACCTAGGGACATGTCAAACATGCCCGCGGTGAAGTCATGGTAAGTTGAAAGTGACAAAGATGGTGAGTTGTCGACGTTGGACCACTTTAATTCTGGGATATTAAAGTCGCCCACCGCTACGAGTTGGTCACGATCCGTCATAAGGTTAGAGACGTATCGAATGGCGGACAAATGCTGCCAATATGTAGGCGGTTCAGACATAGGAGGTATATATGAACAAGTAATGTATTAGTAAAGCTTTAACGGACATAGTGATTTTAACGCAAATAAATTCTATGTCACCAAACTCATGGGATTTCACCTCTTCAGAAGCAAGAGTAGAGTCTACAGAAATGAGGACTCCACCTCCTCTTCGCTGAGATCGATCCCGTCTAAAAGTGGTGTACTTACTTGGAAAAACTTCGGAGCTAAAGATCTCCGGATTTAACCAAGTTTCTGTAAAGGCTATAATATGGGATGCAAAGAAAGAACTATCAGAATATAGCTTGGGGAGTTTGCTACGTAGCCCCCTAGTATTCTGATAGGTAAGAGTTAGTGAGGAAACTAGTTTTTTGGGTTAGTGGCCAAAGAAGAGGTGGAGGGTTGGTCAGTGGTTTCGATATTGGGAAGTCTCACTCCCACTGGTTTTTGAACTTTTTCTTCACGGAACTAGGCTGATGTTCTTGGACGAAAAGATTCTCTGGCCAAAAACTGGGAGAGCAAATCGTCTTGAACATCAGCGCGGGCACACGAATCTTGAAAGAAGACGTGCGCCTTGTATAATAATACTTAAATTTTTGTATGTCCTCCACCTTTATATCGGCTTTTGTTTTGGCTTTGATATAAGCCGAGATATCAATCTCTGAAGTATCAGGGGCGAGCCGAGAAACAAATATATGTTTCGATGGAGGAATCACCTGTAAGGGTTTTGGTGCCGCAGGTACTAGAACTGCAGCATCAGTCGGTGCCGGTGGTCCGGACTGTGGAATACCCTTTTGGGTGACCCTAATGGGGGTTTCGTTCCCTAGGACTTGTGGCATCACTTGAAGGGATGCCATGGCGGACATATCAGACAATTGCTCATTATCCCTGAGAAATTCTGACGAATTTTTCTCAGTTCTGGCCCTTGGGGTGGCCAGAGATATAAGCGGCTGCATTAATGTCGGCTGAGCAGGCTGAGGCGGATCAGAAACAGCGGATTTCTTGCGCTTAGGGGACTCGTTTAGCAGCTGAAGGCCACTAAACTGAGTGTCCAGCGCACAGAGCTGGTCATTGATTTTACGAAAACCAGTGATCAGCTCTTTAAATCCATTTTTGGTCTGTCTCATGAACGACCTCATTTCGCCTTGCACAGCACGACAATTTTCACAACAATAATGTATCCCAGACCTACGGGAAATGGCATCCGAAACTGATGCAGTGAAACCGGCACACTTGGCATGTACGACGTTCTCACATAGCCAGCAATGGATGGCAGGCTGGGATGAGGAAATTGTCTTGTTACAAGACTTAATGGCACAGACAAGTTTAAATTCCATTTTACTTTTATTTATTATAAAACAAAAATTATTATTTAAAAAGTTTAAAAACACAATACCTTGAACCACTGTGCCAAATAGGAAGCCAAAGCGGGAGCTTTAAATAGTGCAAAAGAGAAATGCAGAAATAAAGATAAGCCGGGGAAGAAGCAGAGCTGAGCTATGCTTGGAATTGAAATTATTCAATTTATTAATTCGACTCCAAATATACCACAGCACTCGCGAAGCGATACGGTTTAGGCTTTAAGATTGTTAAGATTCACAAGGTTTAATTCACAAGTATGTAAACACCGGTTTACCAATATTTATAATAAAACGCAGTGCGCACAAAAAAACACGACCGTTCGCTTAAGAGAAAGAGAGGGAAGTAATGTACTTCTTAGTACATTATAAAAGTTTTATTGTCTAAATTCAACATAATATTCCATTACTTTCTAAACTTGCAAACTAAAGAACACTTAACTCCATTCAATGTCTCTCAAACCTAAAATGTTGACCTTAAGCTAGAATCAAAAATCTTAATCGCCTAATCGTGACAATTTTTAATTCAAAAATAATAATGCAAAGTGCGAGATACGGGTTTCTTTACATCGGTCTACGGCCGATCCCGTAAGCGAACATTGGAGCGCGAACTCTAAAGGTTTCAAGGCTTCAGCCACTAAGTTGAAAATAATAGACGGATTCACTTGCTTAGCCTAACTGGAAGTGCCGCAGTAGGGTTAACACGAGGGTCAGACTCGAGGTTTGGGAATGTCCAAGGTGCAGATGGCTAGGAATGGACCTTAATCTTATGCCAGTTTATCACTCACCACTTTTCCAATAGTAGCGATGTTGAAAGCGCTTTCAGCATGCCATCTTTAGGAGAGTTATTCGAGACTTAACGGTTGCCAAATGCCTCCCAAATTCATTAAAAGAACTTTAAAATAACGAGAGAATCCATGCATGGACGCCTGCCTTGGGAACACTGTTCTCTCATTGGGGTATTAAAACGATCGCGAATCTAGGCAAAAGTCTATTAAAGCCTCTGGCTGACTTCACTGACCTACACTCATCTTCGCACTTCACTTTCGCGCTTTGCTGCGAACGCCACTTGCCCGGAAAAAATATTCTTCTCAATTTCACATAAAGTCGTTTTTTAATTGTAATGCAACGCAGTACATAAATAATGCAACGCAGTGCATCAAGTAAAATAATAAAAAACTATTTATTGTTGTTGTGCGCTCTTTGTAGCGCTGTCGGTTCTATATATCCTTGGTCGGGCTTGATGCGCCCGACTGGACGGGTAGTGGCTGCACAGGTCACAAGATCATCCTCAGGTCCTCAGAGCTGCTGATGTCCTGGGTCATTTGGACTGGGCTGGGCCGGTGTCTGTCTTTGCACTGCTGTGTTGTTTTATGGAAGTAAATTTGCACGCTGGGGCATCTAGTGGTCCAAGGCTGTCGTTAGGGCACACTTCAGTATATTTCGGCAACGGCTTGCTGATGGCGGCTTTTTAGTGTGATTTATAGTTTGTAGTTTCGGTTGTTTTTTTATTTTCGTTCTAGTCCCCTCTCCAAATGTTGTTTATAATGTTTTTGTTGTTGTTGTTGTTGTTGTTTATGAGGTTGTTATTGTTGTTGATATGTTGCTGCTCCTCCTGATGCTGGTATTACTGAGTGGTGTTGGTGGCTGCATTAGGATTTTGAATATTTGCTTGCTGTTAATAATTCTTTAATTTTCTCATGATCGAGGGGAAAAAAAATTGAAGTGATTTGCTGCTGCTAATACAATTTTCCAAAACAATTTTCGTCCTGTTGTGTTCTTTTGGTCCTTGGTCCTGTCACGGTCGCCATGTTGTGTTTCCTGGCAGGATCGCCATGTAGTGTTATTTAGAATATATAGTCCAGTTGTTTTTTGATAAAGCTCCGATCCATCTTTATTGAATAAATTCTTGCCCTTTCGGATTTGCTGGCGGCTACTCCGATCCATCTTTATTGAATAAATTCTTGCTTCTTACTGTGAAGCAGTGAGCAGCGCTTACATCATTTTGTTTTCGCTTATTATGTACAGAAACGGGAACGTTGCTAGCTTACGTTGCTAGTTCCACCATCGACTTGCTCATGAGGGTATCATTGTTAAGGAGCTTGTTTCGCAGCTTGGAGGGATATCAATCAGAGAGGTTGTGCCTCCGCCTAGCCCACGTGCTTCACTGTCTCCATTTATCGTCAAGTTTGGCTTGCTTCGCGTTGATGTGCGTCTTTGGAATTTCTCACTAGACTTTGATGAACGGTATCAGTAACATCAGCCATCATAACGCACTTTCACGATATGAATTTGCATTTAGGTCTCGTAGCTTTGTTGGCTAAAATTAGTTCCATAAAATGTTACCTAAGCGTGTTTATATGCTTTACTACTAAAGCCCTGCGCTGGAGCTGGTCAAGTATCTAACTACCGGCTTTTTTCTGGTCGCCCTGACGGGATTTATTTGCAACAGACGAAAGCCCAGGCAGCTTTGTTCGGGCAATGAAATACACTTCGTGGAAAGAACGAAACCGATTGTTTCTTAGCAGCAACATCTATCATCCCTTCAGAATTTTTGTTTGGCTGAGACGATTGACTGACGGTTTATTCCTCTACGTTCCAGAGGAAATAGCAAAGCATCACCTCTACCGTGAAGTTAGTCCTACGATTCTTAGCTTTGATAAGCTCCGGACATTACTATGTCAGATTGCAAGGTGGCCCTGCGTCAACGTTCATTGGAGCCAGAATTTTAGGGCCTTACGGCCCTAAATTTACGATGCGTCTCGATGCTTGGCAGCGTGTATCCGTCATGCAGCAGGTCTTTTGGTCTCGTTGGAAAGAGAAATACCTGACTCTGCTTCAGGAGCGTGCTAAATGGCCTACTGCCCTTCAAGAATATTGTTGAAAGCCAGTTTTCAACCTGGAGAGTATATATATATATTGTATATTTATTCCCTAAGCAGCTACGCTAAATGTGCTGCTAAACATAAACATCGTTATCTTTTGTCGGGTATTACTCTTTCTGCCCTATCCCAAATACCACTGTGGTACCTGGGGGGGCCCATAGCCTAGTGGGTAGTGTAGCTACTCGCTAAGCGGTGGGTCGTGGGTTCGAACCCCACTCATGGCAATCATGACCTCCAAAGTTTTTCGGCTTCATTATGTTTAGTAGTCTCTTTTCCGATGCTACTAAACATGTGAGGTCGAAAAACGGTATATCCCAGATATCGACAGGTGGCAGCCCCACCTCTGGGATAGGTTGCACCTGGCTAATCACCAGATCAACCGAAAAACAATTGATTAACGAAACTAATAAAAGAAGAGAAGAGAAGAAACCAACCACCCCCCCAACCCGTTGACGACCATTCGCATATCGAAACGGACACGAATTGGACAAGGGAACGTGAGGACTTTAATGGAACCAACCAGACTGGCGCAGTTTGAAGAAGAAATGCCCTGAAGAACATCAGCTGGGACACAATAAAAGCAAAAAAAAAAAAAAAAAAAAAACCAGCGTCAAAAATAAAGTTAGGTGGAGAGCCCTTGTAGAGGCCCTAAGCTCCCGAGAGGAGTAATAAGGAAAAAAAAAAAAACATAAGAAATTAACTTAATTTAATAAATTGTTCTTTTTTGAAATTTGTTCGCTTTTTTTATACATTGGTTTTTATCTTTTTTTTTCATTTTTTAATAATTTTTTTAAGCTTTTTTCTTTACTCTTCCCGTCAAAAACAGCTTTTTTTGCTGGTCAAAAGTTGGCAGCACTGGTCTGATCGTAAGATGCACGAACAATGAGCGTAAGAAAAAGAGTAAGAACTTCTTTCAGGGGCCTGCTGGGGCCTGTCGCCAGAAATTTTTGCGTTCATATTCGTTGTATAAAATGGGTTGTCTATATGCTGTATGGTTAGTAGTAAGGGTCTGCCTATTTCTTTTTTATTTTTACACAGCCTTACAAAAAAAAATAAATGTTTTATTTGAAAGACAGCCTCACAAAAAAAATAAATAAAGTGAATAAATAATAATAATAAACTAATAAAAAAAAATAAATAGATTCCAAACAAGCAAAAGTAAAAAAGACTACGTTACACAATTTATCAAATCATCAAAAACACAGCGGACACGAGAACACTACGGTATACAGCACCACGAAGGCTTCCCTTCTTTGGTCCAAATCCTTGATCCTTGGGATCATCACCGGCCTTCCATCAACTCCCCTTTACCGATCTGCACTCTCACATTTTGAATTACACGTTTTCACTTCCCCCTTTTGTATTTTCTCACTCATATTTAATTTTAATTGATAATTTAATTTAATATTTATTGTTTCATCTTTTATGTTTTATGATATGACTCTTAAATATTAAACATGTGGGCCACCCGGGAAGGATGACCAATTTCCTTCTGAGTAGAAATTTTCGCCTTCGAGTGGGTCCAGTTGGTTGACGAGCTCCAAGTCTTCTTTGAATGGTAGTTAGAGCTCCGTAGAAAATTAGGTGTCCTCCTCTTGTTTCCGTTCTCTTTCCTTTTTTTTTGTGCCTCTTTGATTCCTGCTTTCCTTTCAATCACAGCGGTTGGATCCCGCCCGGTTCGTCCTGACTTCTTTCTCGAGTCCATTTAATTTGCTGCGATGTGCCATCTTTAGCCCCGTCATGCCATCGCTTGCTGCAATGGGACACCTAACAAGTTATTGCTCGCTTTTTTCTGCTGCTTCGTTGTCACTCTCGGTATACTGATTTCGTCTTTTTGATTGCCGGCCCGTGGTCCGTGGTTACACAGGATATGCAGGTATAACAGGATATGCCTGGCAGCCGGACATGGGGCACAGAAGCCTCCCTATCTTTCAGGACACACACACGCAGGATCGCGCATTTTCGTCGCCTGACCGGAAAGGGACGCAACTCTCTCCGCTGTCGCTAGCCCATATGCACTGATACACCTCGTGCTTTACCGCTCTATTAACTACTAAAACTACTATTAACTACTTAACTACCCTTCCTTGAATTCGTCCGACTAGCACATATGTCTTGGCGTAGGGGGAGATTTAATCTCCTCACCATATGTACATGCCATAATTTAAAAATCGGTATTAAACTAAAAAAAATCGTATCCGCACTTGAATTTTTCATGCTGTTGCATTAATAACAATACCTGTGCTTTTGGGTTGATGCATGTTGCCGAAGAAGTATGCACCTTTCGTGGCACCTTTCGAATTGCCTCTTGAAAATTGCTGCACAGCGATTAAGCTTATATGTTATTTTTTGAATATTCTTTTACTTTTATTATACTTCTGCATAGGGTATCATAATTTTGGTCAAACGGGTGCATCGCAGTGAAGGAGACATATCCGACCCTATAGAGTATATATGTATATTCTCGATCAGAATCACCTCCTGAGTAGATATAAGCATGTCTGTCTATCCGTCTGTCTGTCTCTACGCGAACTAGTCTCTCAATTTTTTCTCTTAGTCTCCCAGTTTAAAAGCTAATGACTTGAAACTTTTCACACACCCTTTTTTCATTTGAACGCAGTATATATCGGATCAAGCAAGGCGAAGATTCGTCGAATGGGCCCAAAACGAGTATCGGGTCATGCAGCAGTACGGCGTTTAATGTGGATGTTTAAATAATGTACTTATAGTACATTAGTACTTATGTGTGTAGATGATGTTAAGCTTCGTCTTCAGTACCAATCGATCTCTGCCCAATGCAGTCGTCATACTGATCTTGTAAACTTTCAAAAAGGGTGATTAGCAAATGATTTAATACTTAATGAATAAAAATGCAAGCATATGTCTTTTTATCGTTCTTGCCCTCTGCAAGCTACGTATTCCTTTAATGGGATTGCCTTAGAAAAATTAACCCAGGTTAATGATCTCGGCATCCTATTAGACATAAAACATAAATTTGCCGACCATATTTCCTTAATGGTTAATAAGGCTAAAGGAGTCTGTCGGGTCAGGCAGCAGCCCACCGGTGTAATTTTAATGTTTAAATATGTTAGCGTAATGTTTGGTAATGTTTATTTATTAGGCTTAAGTTTATACAAAAGCTAGTTGATCGCAAGCCGACTCTCTCTCGGCCGCTCGACTCAACGGACTTTCATAGAGAGTTTTAGCTCGGCAATGTCTAGGTCGGGCCGCCCTCTCCACTTTAGAGAGCTTTAGCTCGAAGTGACTTGTCGGGCCGCCCTCTCTCTGTATATTACTTGAGTCCCTGCATGCACCATAAGCTGGTCTATCTGCTGATCATCCGGCTTCATCTGCATGCAGGAAAAAACATTTATAACGTTTTAAATTAATTAAATTTTGCTTTTTATGTCAATGACCAAACAACGAGATTGCCATTGTTCCCGATTATATAAGATTTTTGTTTAGCGATAAAGCGCACTTCTGGTTGACGTCAACAAACAAATCTGTCGCATTTGGAGTGAAGTATAAAAAAGTGTATGTCAAAACACCGTTACACCCAGAAAAGCTGACATTCGCCGTGTTAGTGCCGATATTGGGCATGTGAATCGAATATGCATTCCACAAGAGCGAACACGAGAACGCTAACGGCTCAATAAATGCATTGGCTAATCTACCGGAAAGCTCCCGTTCAAGTGAGACAACTAATTCAGGAGCGCAGCTGAGAGAGAGCGAGGCAGAGCTTGGGATACTCCATGAAGAATATCACCTGACAACAGATAACAAATGTTTATGTTTCACAGCACATTTATGGCTGCACCTGCACCTCGCTGCATCTAACAATCTCCTTAAACTTTCTTATGGATCGAGACTTACTCTACCATTATTGCTCGACTGCAGTTTTATCCAGGCCGGTCTATTCCCTCTAATATATACTGTTGGTAACAGCGTCCCTCGTTCGAAAAAATTGTCTTTGTAACCTTATCAAGAATATTAGCAAGGAAAGGATCGAAAGTGGTAGTCTGGATTAAGGCATTCGGTTTTTTTTCTTATTATTTAATGGTATTAAAAACAAGAAAGAAAAGCTATCTTCGGGCGGAGACGAAATTTATATACCCTTGCAGTTAAAACCAGATAGATATCGCAAACATCGGATGTAGTTGGCCGATCCTTCATAATCATAATATCATTAAAACTAATTTGTTACAATACAAAATCGAAAAAAAGTCCCAAACTTCTATCTTAAAATAAAAAAATAAAAAAGTTGGTATTTCTAGGCCGCTATAAGATGTAGTCGGCCGATCGTTATGAAATTTTGTAGGTGGGATCAACTGAGGCAAAATAGAACCTGTATGAAGTTTTAACTTTCTGTTTTCAAAACATGAAATTTGGGTCATTTACGATTTTTTAGTTATATGGCAGCTGTAGGATTAGTCGGAAGTTCCGACTTATGTACTGCGTGCAAAGGAAAGAAGAGTGTATGAAAAGTTTCAAGTAAATAGCTCTTAAACTAAGAGACTGAGAGAGAAAACTGAGAGACTAGTTCGCGAAGAAATAGACAGACAGATGACCATGCTCATAGCAACTCAGGAGGTGATCCTGATCAAGAATATATATACTTTATAGGGTCGGAGATGTCTACTTCACTGCGTTGCACATTTTCACTTTTGATTATAATACCCTCTGCAAGGGTTTAAAGATAAGTCAATAGCACATACAGCAAAGCTTTTTCCTTTGTTCTTTAAGGAACTGGTTGGTATCTTGTAGTTGAGACAATTGGAGTGAATCCATCTTTGTTGTGAGGGGTTCTATGGGTGCTTCAGGCATGCTTTTTTTGCATTTGGTATTTTTGTGTCTAAGGCAGTCGTTAGTCTTGGATTGTTTACTATTCCCCAATACATTGGGGCACCCCAATACATTGATATGATTTTGACGCATTAGTATTAGTAACGAATACACATATACAAATATACTATATCCTATATCCTATTCTATGTCCTATAGCTGCCATATAACCAAAGATTATAAAGTACATAGATGGGACATCTCATACAAAGAAAAATTTTCTATGGCGGGTTCCAGCGCTGGAACCCGCTGGAACGAGCGGGTTCCATTGCGCGACTAGTTAAGTTTGAGAAATTTTTCGCGCGACAACGATTGAGGGATAGCCTAGTGGTAGAGTGCTTGGCTGATGTGCAGAGTAAAATGAGTTCAAATCAGGCACGGGAAGCCAATTTTTTTTTATTTTTTAAATCTATTTATATTATATTTTTATTGTTTTAAACTTTTTGTCAAAATTTATAATCCAATCAAGAATAATAAAAAATTTTAAAATCACCCTAAAATCACCTTAAAATCGCCTCATTTCGTAGTGGAACCCGCTGTAAAAATCTTAATAAGTGCGGGTTCTACGGCATATTGGCAGGCCGAGTCGTGGAACCCGCTGTAAAATGAAAATATTAGAGAGCGACTGGCAGATGAGAGAGAGAAAGAGAGAATTATATTTTTAGAACGTATCATTTTTGGAACGATGAAAGTTTGAAACGTTCAATTCGAACCAGTGTGAGAGCAAAGAGATCAGAAATATCTTCTACTATCTTTACTCTTCAGCTCTGCTTGGTATGGATTCTCGCGCTTACTTTAAATCCAACTTTAAGTATTGCAAAATCAACTCCTAGGGTAGTCTAGGTGGAAAGCGCGCGCTTCTTACCCTTGGGGTTCAGGGTTCGATTTCGGTTATAAAGAAAGTGAATTTTATTTTTATGATTATTTTTGTAATATTCACTTTTATTATTTTTCATTATTAATTTTTTTATATTTACTTTATTATTATTCTTTTTAATTTCATAATATTACTATTGTTTTAAAAATAATTATGTTGTTATTAATTTAATTATAAGAAATTAGCGGAATGGGGAAAATAGTGACGGACGTGGTGGATGACAAAATGGCGGACGGACTCCCTTGGAACTTTATTTACCGGACATAATTTTTAATTTTTTTTCTTTAATACTACATTTTTCTAGACCCCACGCGCAATGTTTTCGTATTAAAACTAATAAAAAAACTCTAATATTTTAATTTTGTGGTCCTTACAATCTCCGTCAAAGTATACTGGTGTCGATTTTTTACATGCGTCTATAATTTTTTCACTTTTTTTATATATATTTCATTTTGGGATTTTCATTTTACACAATTTGTCGAAAGAGCTGAAAGATAATTAAAAAAAAGAAAAACATCAAAGTCCCTAGGAGGATTCGAACCTACAAAAATTGTAAAGAGAGCAACTACTCTACGCATTAGGCTACCACCTTGACTCGATCGGAGCGGAACAAACAGAAACGATGAGAAATTGAAAATGAAACTTGGAAACCAAAACAATTTTACGCCGTCGTGCGAGCAGTCACACATACATACAAAGACGCAAACATTTTTTGATGCATACATGTAAAGAGTTCTAAAAATAGAATCGTATGTATGTGGGTTCCCCCCTCACCAACAAGCTCGACGAAAAAAGTTGACCGTTTTGGGCCCTGATGTCCCATCTATGTACTTTATAATCTTTGATATAACTGAACTATCGGAAATGACCCAACTTTTGTGTTTTTGAAAAAAGAAAGCTGGAACTTAGGAACGTACAGTTTCTATTTTTGGTTAGTTAATCCGACCCACCAAATTTCATAGCGATCGGCCGGCTATATCTTATAGCTGCCACGATCGGAAATGGTATTTGGTAGAAATACCAACTTTGGTATTTTTGAAGATAGAAGCTTGGGACTTTTTTTTAGATACTATATCCGATTTTTGCGATATATATCCGGTTTTAATTGAAAAGGAATATCAACTTCGGCTCCGCACAAAGTTAGCTTTCCTTTCTTGTTTAATAGAAAACTAGGGACCCCGTCAAACGTTGTTTTGCCCTTTTTTGTTTTCTATAAGGGCTAGCTGTTTTTTCTTCATTTATTTTGGTTAAAAAATATTTTTCAGTATTACAAGTACATCCAGTATTTTCACGTACAGCAAAATTCCCCTCGCCAATATCTAACAGTTGTTTAGAGAAAGGATGGATCCTGAAGCATTTGATCGCGCATATTCTTGGTCAGTTCTTTTTCAACATTATATTTTGATTATTTTTTGAAGTGCTGAATGAGCTGTTATGCCTCCATCTAATAAGGTTGCTGCAACGCCAGAAGATGCAATGGCCAATGCGTTGCCATTTTTTTTAATCGTAACTCGGCAGGAAGAAGCGAAATAAGGAATGTTCACTTTGAAACTTTCACTTTGAATGTTCACAATAATCACTTTGGAATAAGCAGAATTTTTAACATCAGGCTCTTACTGGAATGCTAGTCGAAGAAATTGTCCAGATGTGAATCCTCGATAAACTTGTTGCCGTTGTTAGTTAATTCTTCTTCTAACTATTAATCTGTGCGCTTCTCTTCTTTGAAAAGTGGTCTTTGTTGATTATGTTCATCTCGTGCATCTTTCGATTGTGATTCACGTAACTGCGCCATGCTTACACGCGCCTTTTCATTACCTTTATAAATTTGTTCTCCTGATCTCGTATTCTTCTATCTCGCGCAGCTCTAGAATTGACTGTTTGATGACTAAAATTGGCCCAATTGCGTTTTCTTGGCATTGGTGACTGTAGATAAGTAATCGGCGGACCCCTATTTCAGGGGCATATGACACACACATAAATGTACAATACGTTACGCTCTCAGCCTACTTATTGTTATTCATTATTATAAAAGCAGACATTTCGGAGGAGTATAATTCCAGTTGTCGAACGGGATAAAAAGTATCCTATGTCCGTCTCCTGGCTCTGAGCTACCTCCCTACCAATTTTCAGCCAAATCTGTTCTGCCGTTCTTGAGTTATAAGTGGTGTAACTAACACGACTTTCTTTTATATATATAGATGTGATTAAATAGACGAACATTTTAATTTATAAAAACAATTACCTTGGTATAGCCAATCGGGGACACCATTGTAGATTTTGTTTTCATTTCCAGTTGAAGTTATTCTTATATCACTCTCTATAAGTGGAGATTGACGGATGAATATATCGTTTTCTATAACAAATATAATTGCGGTTGTATTTCCAAGCCAAGCGGCATATTGCAGTCGAGTTCTTTGAACTTTTAAGGAGTTTTTCACTTTCACGGGCATATGATGATCGTTTTCCACATCATAAATTGTATAGAAGGCCGTAAATGATTTTAAAAAAGTCTAAAAAAAAATGTTTATGCATATTAATTTACGCTAAAGTAATATTTACTTACTTTTTTAACATTATGTTTAAATAAAACATACTTGAGATCTTTGGAGCATAAATATCCATGAACATTTAATTGGCGAAGAGTATGATTAGTTACTAAGACATTTATTAAATTGGTAGTTGTATCCAAGGTTGCTAACCCACCATCGTCTGACTGAAATACATATTTTCGAGTTGTAACCCAAGAAGGTGGCAATCTTGTTGGCATTAAATCTCCTTGTAAGTATTCATCTAGTATCATCCGGCGTCCTGACCAATATAGTAGCTCATCGACATATCTAAAAAATATGTATTTCTAGAACTTAATACATTCTTGAAAGTTTGAAATTATACCCCAATAAGTATATAGCAGTAATAATACCAGCTATAACAAAACTAATTACAATTAAGGAAAAGATTATACTTCTCCAATTGTGACCTTCGTCTAAATCAAGATCATGGTCTTTTTGTTTCGGATCTTGCACCTGTAAAGTTTCATCTGGTGGAAGTCTCCAAGAGCCCCCTGCACCACTTCCGCGATCTGAAGTGACATTAGCATGCATGTTTTTTCCCACGATGTAACAAAGGAAAATATTGATCTTTATACGAGGCAGTGTCTGTAATTAAAAAATAAAATTTATAAAATATTTATTTTAATACTCTTTTTCAAAATTTAAACATTCTTAAAATAAACAATTTATCTTAATTTTCATCAAATTACATTTCAAGGGAAGTTAAAAGTATCATAAAAGTATGATTGTTAAACTTCTCTACGAAAATAGACATGGATTGTAAGTTTAAGGGTCTAATTTGAAGCCATAAAACTATTGGAATTATAGTGACCTTAACAAGATTTATTTCACGTTTACCAATATTTATATAGGCGTAAGATTATCCACACCGTCACCGAAACATTAACAAACCATAGCCGGTTTTTTTATGTGCCCGAGAGTTAAGTTGTTCAAATGTAACAACGGTGAGAATATTCTTTATGAAATGAATAAAATTTTACTATTTACCTTACTATTTACTATTATTCTATTTACTATTTACTTCTAAAACTATTTACCTTATTATTCTAAGGTTAAACAAAAATAATTATTTTTTATTTATAGTAGAATTATTTGAATGAGTTAAATAATAAAACAAGAAAGGAAAGCTAACTTCGGGCGGAGCCGAACTCATGGGATGAACCCATGCAGTTAAAACCAGATATATATCGCAAACATCGGATATAGTTGGCCGATTCCTATGAGAATATCATAATAAAACCAATCAATTTCAATAAAAAATCTAAAAAACCTCCCAAGCTTTTATCTTCAATAACACCAAAGTTGGTATTTTTACCAAATACCGATTGCGATCGTTCAGTTATGAGGAAGCTATAAGATATAGTGGGAGCAACTGAACAAAAAATCCGTACAACCTTACATGTTCCTATCTTCAAAAATACAAAAGTTGGGTCATTTCCGATTGTTCAGTAATATGGCAGCTATAGGATATAGTCGGCCGTTGATAGTTGATATATCCTTGCAGTTAAGATATATTGGGAATACCAAAAGTCACACTTATACACATACACATTGTGTGTGTGGGGAAAGGGATGAACAATGAAGATCTCAGAGAGACCCAAAGTTCTCTCTTTTTGTTCTCTCTCTCTCTCTCTGCCTAAGAACGTTTTTATACCCTTGCAGAGGGTATTATAATTTTGTCCAAAAGTGTGCAACACAGGGAAGGAGACATCTCCGACCCTATAAAGTATATATATTCTTGATCAGGATCACTTCTTGAGTTGATATGAGCATGTCCTTCTGTCTGTCCGTTTCTACGCGAACTAGTCTCTCAGTTTTTAAGCTATCGTCTTGATACTTTGCACACACCCTTCTTTTCTTTGCACGCAGTATATAAGTCGGAACGGCCGGGATCGGCCGACTATATCTTATAGCTGCCATATAACTGATTGATTGGAAAGGGTATAGCTTTGGTGTTTTTAGAGAGATTCAGATTTTGTACGAATGCTACTTTTGGCAAAATAATACGACCTACCAAATTTCATAAGGATCGGCCGACTATATCTTATAGCTGCCATATAACTGATTGATCGGAAATGCTATAACTTCGGTGTTTTTAATTTAATTCGGATTCGGCACGAATGCTATTTTTGGCAAAATAATAAAACATGCCGAATTTTATAAGGATCAGCCGACTATATCCTTTAGCTGCCATATAACTGATTGATCGGAAATGGCATAACTTCAGTGTTTTTCGAGCTAGAAAGTTGGGATTTTCTATGAATTCTATTTTTGAAAAAAAAATAATACGACTTATCAAGTTTCATATGGATCGGCCGACTATATCTTATAGCTGCCATATAACTGAACGATCGGAAATGGTATTTGGAAAAAATACCAACTTTGGGGTTCTTCAAGATAGAAGTTTGGGATTTTTTTTTAGATTTTGTCTTGTAATTTATTGGTTATATTATGATATTCCCATAAGATTCGGTCAACTATATCCGATTTTAGCGATATATGTATATCCTGTTTTAGCTGCAAGGGTATATCAACTTCGGCTCCGTCCGAAGTAAGCTTTCCTTTCTTGTTATATATAAATTTTTTTTATTTATTAAAAAATATGGAATTTAAACTTGTCTGTGCTATTAAGGGGGGACATCTGAGTAACAGGCAAAAAAAAAAGCAGATTTTCTGGAATTTTTTTTGGCCAAATCAAAACAGCTAATCGAAAATTTGTAAATGAGGTTTTATTATATTATATTTAAAGTACACAATAAAATTTTTTTTTAATAAATCGAAAACAAAATGGCGGCCCTGCAGCCCTTATTCGAAAGCCCTATTTTTTTAAAGGGGGTCCATGGCCGAACACCTAACGTCCTTAACTTTTGATCTAGAACAAAAAATTAAGTTTGGTTAGTTACTGTATCTCAACGGCTATCGACACACGTAGGATTTTTTCGATATATTGATTTTTTGCAAAATAGTGAGTGATTGAAAAAAATTTTAAATTTTCACGAACAAAAAACGTCACAAAATTGTTGATAAAAAAAAAAGTAAACAAAATAAAAAAAAATAAAAATCCTACGTGTGTAGATAGCCATAGGTATTCTGAATATACTGTTAAAATTTTAGGTCGATAGGTTAAGAGTTATTCGAGTTATGTGTTCGGCCAAGTCAAAAAAAGCGGTTTCGAGAAAAACGCGTTTAACATTTTTAAGTACTGTGGGATATACCTGTGAGGCATCGCCGCAGAATGAAAAATTTCGACACTTAGACACTTTTGCCGGACTCTATCTTTTGATATGTCATTTTTAAAACCCTAAAGAATTATTTAGGCGAAAAATAAAAATTTCGATTTTTTTCAAAATTCTACTCAGATGTCCCCCCTTAAGTCTTCTAGCAAGACAATTTCCTCATCCTAGCCTGCCATCCATTGCTGGCTATGTGAAAACGTCGTACACGCCAAGTGTGCCGGGTTCACTGAATCAGTTTCGTATGCCATTTCTCGTAGGTCAGGGATGCATTATTGTTGTGAAAATTGTCGTGCTGTGCAAGGCGAAATGAGGTCGTTCATGAGACAGACCAAAAATGGATTTAAAGAGCTGATCACTGGTTTTCGTAAAATCAATGACCAGCTCTGTGCGCTTGACACTCAGTTCAGTGGCCTTCAGCTGCTGAATGACTTCCCTAAGCGTAAGAAATCCGCTGTATCTGATCCGCCTCAGCCTGCTCAGCCGACATTAATGCAGCCGCTTATATCTCTGGCCTTATATCTAGGGCTAGAACTGAGAAAAATTCTTCACAATTTCTCAGGAATAATGAGCAATTGTCTGATATGTCCGCCATGGCATCCCTTTAAGTGATGCCACAGGTCCTAGTGAACGAAACCCCTATTAGAGTCACCCAAAAGGGTACCCTTCTGTCCGAACCACCGGCACCGACTGATGCTGCAGTTCTCGCGCCTGCGCCACCAAAACCCTTACAGGTGATTCCTCCATCGAAACATATATTTGTTTCCCGGCTTGCCCCTGATACTTCAAAGATTGATATCTTGGCTTATATCAAAGCCAAAACAAAAGCTGATATAAAGGTGGAGGACATAGCTAAATTTAAATATAATTATATACGGCGCACGTCTTCTTTCAAGATTCGTGTGCCCGCGCTGATGTTCAAGACGATTTGTTCACCCAGTTTTCGGCCAGGGAAAATCTTCGTCCAAGAACATCTGCCTAGTACTGCAAAGTTAAAAGATTTAAAACCAGAGGGAGTGAAGCTTCCCCGTATCGGAACCACGGAGCAAACTTCCACCTCTTCTTTGTCCACTAACCCAACAAACTAGTATCGTCACTAACACTTACCTATCAGAATACTAGGGGGCTACGTAGCAAACTCCCCAAGCTATATTCTGATAGTTCTTTCTTGATAGGCATCCCATATTGTAGCCTTCCTAGAAACTTGGTTAAAGCCGGAGATCTTTAGCTCCGAAGTTTTTCCAAGTAAGTACACCACTTTTAGACGGGATCGACCTCAGCGAAGGGGAGTTGGAGTCCTCATCTCGGTAGACTCTACTCTTGCTTCTGAAGAGGTGAAATCCCAAGAGTTTGGTGACATAGAATTTATTTGCGTTGAAATCACTATGTCCGTGAAATCTTTATACATTACATGTTCATATATACCGCCTATGTCTGAACCGCCCACATATTGGCAGAATTTGTCCGCTATTCGATACGTCTTTATTCTTATGTCGGATCGGGGCGACTTTAATATCCCAGAATTAAAGTGGTCCAACGTTGATAACTCACCATCTTTGTCACTTATAACTTACCATGACTTTACCGCGGGCATGTTTGACATGTCCCTAGGTCAGATCAATCATGTTAAAAATTCGCTAGGTCGGCTTTTAGACTTATGTTTTGTATCTGATCCTGATGGTCTCTTCAGAGCTTTTCCCCTTTCAACCCCAAAAGATCCATATCACTCCACGCTGGAGGTCTCAATCGAAACCACTCCTGGTTTCGATCAGATGTCTCCACGCGTGGTAAATAAGATTCGCTGTTTCCGTAAATCTGATTACAACAGCTTCAACAAATCCTCCTTGGTTTACAAGGTGCCAACTAATCTAAAAAATAAAAAAAAATAAGCTTTTACTTAAATATAAAAAAACCTGCAGTAGTATTGATTTTTCAAGATATCTACTATTAATTAGATTAATTAACAATTTACTTAGGATCCAAAGCAGTTTTATCATTTTGTAAACACTAAGCGTAAACACGTATCTTTTTCTTTTAAACACGTTTGAAAATTCCTCTGCGACTTCTGATCAGGCCATTGCCGATATATTCGCAGAATTTTGTCAAACAACTTATTCTTCGCCTAAATTGACTGATCAGCCTTAAGCAGCCTTCGACTGCGAGCGACTTCTGAGAATGAACAGTTTCTTCTGCTTCTGCTTCTGAAAAAATCAGAAGTCGCAGTAGAAGCAAAAGCAGAAAACGATCGCCGACGAAAAGCGAATCAGCAGCAGCAGACGCCGTGTGAAAAATTTTGATTTTGCTTTGGTGCTGCTTTTGCGAAGCAAAGCAAGTCGAAACAGCAGCGACTGCTCGACTTTTGCAAATAGCCAGCAGCAGCAGTCGCCGTTTGAAAATTTTTGCCTTAAGCATATAACATTCAAGCAGCAAATCTTATTTTCTGTCCGTTTTTTTCTGAGAACAACTTATTATCCGGTCTTTTAAGGGTCAAACCCATTTATTCGCCAGGCCCCGACGGAGTACCAGGCTGTGTGCTAAAACACTGCGCCAGGGCTCTGTGCAAACCTCTTCTAAGACTTTTCAGTTTATCTTTGGAAACCTCGATTTTTCCCCTTAAGTGGAAGGAATCATTTATAATTCCCCTACATAAAAAAGGGAAAAAGTCCGAGGCTGCCAACTACAGAGGCATCTCTAAATTGTCGGCAATTCCAAAGTTATTTGAAAAATTAATTACTCCTCATTTGCAACACTTTTGCTCTTCGATCATCTCTGCTTGTCAGCATGGCTTCATTAAGCGTCGCTCCACCACCACGAATTTATTGGAGTTGTCATCCTTTGTCATAGATGAATTTCGTAAGGGATATCAAACCGATGTTATTTACACAGACTTCAGCAAAGCATTTAATTCAGTCAATGACTGACTCTTGTTGAGTAAACTGAATATGCTGGTATTTTCTACAGACCTCTTAACGTGAATCTCCAACTATTTAGATGGAAGGACACAAAGAGTCTTATTTAAAAACATACAGTCCCGTCTGGTCCGTGCTACATCCGGCGTCCCTCAAGGAAGTCATCTTGGCCCGCTATTATTCACGCTTTTTATAAATGACTTGCCCCCTGCTTTAGCGAACTCTCTAGTTCTTATGTATGCAGATGATGTAAAGCTTTGTCCTCAGTACAAATCCATCTCTGCCCAATGCAGTCTTCAGTCTGACCTTGATAACTTTCAAAAATGGTGCTTAGCTAATGATCTAATACTTAATGGATCTAAATGCAAGCATATGTCTTTTTATCGTTCTTGCCCTCTGCAAGCTACCTATTCCATTAATGGGATTGCCTTAGAAAAATTAACCCAGGTTAATGATCTCGGCATCCCATTAGACATCAAACTTAAATTTGCCGACCATATTTCCTTAATGGTTAATAAGGCTAAAGGAGTCCTTGGTTTTATCAAAAGGTGGTCAAAAGAATTTAATGACCCCTATATAACTAAAACACTATTCATTTCTTTGGTCCGTCCTATACTGGAGTACGGTTCATGTGTCTGGAGTCCCCAATATGGAGTACATAAGGACCGCATAGAATCCGTACAAAAGAATTTCCTAACTTTTTCACTTAGAGTTCTAAACTGGGATGCAAATCTTCACCTTCCATCTTATAAGAGTAGACTCTTACTCATAAACTTACCTAGCTTAACAAATCGTAGGACAATGCTCGGTGTAGTCTTTCTGCATAACCTTATTAACGGGGATGTAGATAGCCAGCATTTACTAACACGCTTAAAATTTAACATTCCTAATAGAAGGACTCGAAACTTTAGTCCTCTGTTCCTTAGCCGTTGTAGTTCGACATATGCACTGCATGACCCTTTTAGGGTATTATGTTCGAACTTCAATGGTCTCTACGCCATAACATCTCTTTCCTGTCCCTCAAACTTAAAATATAGAATTTTAAATTTCCTTACTAACTCCTCCTAGCTTAATAAATTACAAATAGCTTAATATATTCTAACAAATCATTTCTTGAGCGCCCCTCGGTCGTCTGGGCCTCTAAGCTTTATGATGAATACAGGAATGCCATCTGATGCTCTTATTGATGCACAAGCCATTTTCAAATTCTGAAAATATAAAAGAACCTAGAGCTGCGCAACTGCGCCGGTAGAGCCTCGGGCAGAAGCGCCGACGCAGTGCTGTATAAACACATAGTGCTGTGGGAAACTGCAATCTTTTGAACTGGAACGGTGTATCAGTCGGGAACATAGGAATCCAAGCAATGAGGACATCTTCACCTTTAAAAGGACCACTTATGATCGTTGGTTCTACAACGTTGTTCATCAAGTTCTTGACTGCGAGTCGCGTACCGTTGCAGAGTTTGGGCTGATTCATATTCCGGAGCATGATAATCGGCACACCTATTTTTAATTTCAATATGTGTGGTGGCATTCCATGCAGATCTAGTGAGTTTAAAAACTCCGTAGGGTAATTAACTGCTTCCTCTGCCTCCACAACGGTGTCTATCGACTTATATGTAATTTCGTCAGTTTCTATGCTGGATTGGATTACATGATTGAGCTGGTAGACATCTTTGTTCTTGGCAGCGACAATCGCTCGTCCACTGAGCCAATCGTGATTCCTATAATTTATTTGGATATCTCGGAACACTTTTTGGATAAGTCCTTCCTTCGAAGTAACTAAATTACAGAAATTCTCGGGCAATGCTATTTTTCTCAACGTCTCATTGACTGGCAGCTTTCGGTTCCCAATGTCCAGTAGCTGTCCTGACAATACGTCGGCTGAGTCATCGTTCTGTAACTGGGCATTCGTCTTCAACTGTAATATACGTACATGTTGCCACAATATAGAATATTTCAGGCAAGCATTTATCTCGTCAGCTGGTGTCGATCGGGAAATCACAGGCAACGTTTGTCTGAAATCTCCTGCGAGCAATATTAACGCATTCCAAAATGGTTGGACAGCTCCACGCAAATCCCGCAATGATCGATCGAGAGCCTCCAGCGATTTTTTACATCTTTGCAATACTTTTCCCATGCCAGATGCTCTGGAAATATTGCACGTAGGAGTCTCGATGATTTGCACGTTCAATGGCAACTTCAGCGCTGAATGAGCAGTCCTCCCACCAGGTAACAATGTCGCAGCGATTCCAGATGAAGCAAGAGCTAAAGCTATGTCCTAAAGCCAAAGCTAAGCTTTGTGCATCCGCATTGCTCTCAGCCGCTCAGTCTCTCGAACAGGGGCGGATACAGGTATCTGTCTGGGGGGGCGATCATAATTTTTTTTTTTATAATTCAAGTAGCAGGTGGCAAATTTAAGTGATTTTCCACATTTAAAATCATCTACAGCTTGGTATTGTGGGCAAAATGTTTTGGATCATTGTCCTGTTGAAACAAAAAATCATTTCCCAGTCGTAATTTCTCAGCGCTTTGAAATAAATTGGGTTTTAAAATGTTGATATACTTCTTGAATGTTGATATACTTCGTGTTTTACGGTTGGGGCAAGGTTTGGGTATTCCTGAATTTTACGCCCTTTTATCCCAAATATAAAACATTTTCAGTGATAAAAGCAAATTTTGTATATTTGGGATAAAATCGCGTCACCTGGTATGGCGAAAAAGGTTGAAACCCTATATATCCAAAATATTGGCCCAACCGTAAAACACGGTGGTGGTGGTACAATGGTTCGGGTATGTATAGCGGCTAGTAGAGTCGGTAATCTGGAATTTGTTGAATTCAGAAAGGATCACAAGAAGTACATCAACATATCAACATCAACATACATATGTATATCAACATTTTAAAACCCAAATTATTTCAAAGCGCTGAAAAATTAGGACTGGGAAATGATTTTTTGTTTCACATTTTGCCCACAATACCAAGCTGTAGATGCTTTAAAATGTGGAAAATCACTTAAATTTGCCACCTCAATCCCTAAATCTAAATCCTATTAATCATCTATGGGACCTATTGGAGCTCGGGACTCGCCAAAACACCATAACAGCCAAGGATATGCTCAAATGGGGCATTCAGGAAGAATGTAGTAAAATAACGGAAAAGGATACGGCGAAATTAGTCCACTCAATGACAAATTGGTTGGCTGAAGTTATTAATAGGATATAAAATAAGGTTATAAAAGGATATCCAACTTGGTACTAATGTTTAAAAAAAAGGTTATTTTTCGATATTTTATACTTTTTCTGACTAAAAATCCGACTATTTTTTTTATTTTTTCTATATTATCTAAAGTTTAAGAGCTAGGAACTAGGCAGTTACATACCATTAAAGCTAATAAAATGTACTACTTTTTAGAAACAAAAGGAATTTTCTATGTATACTATTAGCACTTTTTTTCGAAGCCAAGGTAAGCGAGCATGTTTGTACGCATAGTTTTTCTGGCGAGTGTAAGTAAAGCACCTTTTTTCAGAAGCTGGGGGGGGGGGCGATCGCCCCTATCGCCCCCCCTTGTATCCGCCAATGCTCTCGAATGGAGGCCCGCTCTTCGTCAGTCATATTCGAAATGTTACTTCTTTTTGTTTCTGTATTGCGAGTATGACGACCCAAATTCGACTTCTTGGGTGGCATGACTTCGTTTCTAACTGACATTTTAACATTTGACATTTTCTTCTTAGCTGGCTGCCTAAATAGAAAAGTAGGGGCACGGGGAAACGCGAAAAAAAACTTATATATTCGCAAACGCAGATAAGCTATCAACATCAAAAGTAGACAAAAACCAAGCTGGAACCTCAACGCATGTTGTGTAAAAATTTGGGCTTAAACGGTTCAGAACATTTCAAGTCTATAAAGGAAGTAGATACGAACAGAGCATTTTTATGTATATAGATCAGTGGTGGGCAAACTCTCATTTTACATAGCACGCGAGTATAGGGTAGGAAATTCTGCCGCAGCGCTGCCGGCACACTGACAGTGTGAGCATTCTCAATTTTTTTAGAAGCTCTCTCATTTGCTCTCATTTTGACTCATTTGACAGCCCAAACTTAAAAATCAAAATGTTTCCACTGAGAAAAATTGTCTCATAAATTGGGTTGAAAAAAGTTTTCTCCATAGAAAATAAAGATAGGGAAGCGTAGTTTTTCATTTTTTTAAGAAATGTTGCTAGAAAAGATGTCTTTAAAACAGTGGTGGGCAAAACTAACACATGTTTAAAATTTTAGTGTGTGCGTAGCAGAGAAAAACAATGAGAGCAGAGAATTCACTGAGCGAAAAAAACTTATTTTTTTATTTCATTTTTCGTTAATTCAAAAGTTGGAATGGGCACTAAAATTGAGTATTTTATTTTAAAAAAAGCTTTGCTAGCAACATTTCTTAAACAAATGAAAAACTACGCTTCCCTATCTTTATTTTCTATAGAGAAAACTTTTTTCAACCCAATTTGTGAGAAAATTTTTCTCAGTGGAAACATTTTGATTTTTAAGTTTGGGCTGTCAAATGAGTAAAAATGAGAGCAAATGAGAGAGCTTCTAAAAAAAATTGAGAATGCTCACACTGTCAGTGTGCCGGCAGCGCTGCGGCAGAATTTCCTACCCTATACTCGCGTGCTATGTAAAATGAGAGTTTGCCCACCACTGCTTTAAAATAAAATACACTATTATAGTTCCCATTCAAACTTTTGAATAACGAAAAATTAAAACAAAAAAGTTTTTTTCGCTCAGTGAATTCTCTGCTCTCATTGTTTTTCTCTGCTACGCACACACTCAAATTTTAAACATGTGTTAGTTTTGCCCACCACTGATATAGATAGATAGAGAAGGAATCATCTCCTACCTCATAAAGTATTTATTTGATGAGCATTTACAGCCGAGTCAATGTAGCCACATGTTCGTATGAACGCGTGGATTTCAGATACTCTACCAGATAGAACTATAGGTTTTGGCATGGCGACTTCTATAATTCCCTTCTTTAATAATAACTTTGGACGAAGTTTTTCTCAAAACTTTGCCACGCCCACTCCCACTCCTAAAACTGATATCTCCTTTTAGAGCCTGTTTATTAAAGTTTTTTTCAAACATTTTTTTATGCCAAACTGTTGCAATTAGACACTATTCTTATTCATACTTGCAAATTAAATAACATCCAAATCGGATAATTTTTCATGGAGTTACTTTTTATTCTGTTTCCTTACTGAATCGGTAGTAGTGACATAGGGGTAGTAGGGCAGCTTCGGTTGTTTTTTTCCAAGCGCATGATACCAATTTTCTGAGAATCTTGCATACTTAAAAGGGGCAAAACGCACACACGTTTAAAATTTGAGTGCGTAGTAGCAAAAAAAAAGTAGTAGCAAGCATTCACTAAGCGAAAAAAATGTAGTATTTTATTTCATTTATATAATTTTGTAAATTAAAAAGTTGGAATGCCACTAAAATAGTTTATTTTATTTTAAAGAAAACTTTTATATGGAAAAAACTTGTTCCAATAAAATTGATGATGGTTGATGGTTGTTTAGGTGAGGGGCCGTTGTGCCGTAACCTTAAGAGCGCACCCGCGCTGAAGAGCGCACCCGCACTGAAGAGCGCACCCGCGCTGAAGAGCGCACCCGCACTGAAGAGCGCACCCGCGCTGAAGAGCGCATCCGCGCTCGCCCCTCTTTGCGCTCTCGCTCCTTCGTCGGCCGTCGTTGATCGTATTCTTGCTATTACCTTTGCCTGTTTTCTTTTCTAAGTTAAGTTTTAATCCTCTGTAAACAGCCCAATAAAGCTGAACGTGTTTCTTTTTAAATTCACTGAAGACGCCCCCGACTTCTCATTTCATCCTTACTTCTGGAAACTTTTGCGGCAGCAACGCCCCCCTACACATTTGGTCCTTTGAGCCGGATATTCAGGATATTTTGGATCCCTTTTGGATATTTTCTACCAGCAGTCCAGGCCTTGATAAGTACATTTTTCCGTCTCCGTCTCTCTGCCGTTCTTCAGCAGTGATCCGAACATTAAATTTCGTTGACACTGCTGCAAGATTGTTTTTCCCTCCGTGTCAACTCCAAGTCCGAGTTTTGCGACACAACGGCAGTTTGAGATTTTCTACTCTTCTTCGTCTTTTGTTTTTACATATTTTGTTTTTGTGCAATTAATCCGCCAAAATTCGCAAGTGAAGAGTGAAATTGTGTGGTGACAAAAAGAAGGCATAATTAATATTGGCCAGCCGGTGTGAATTAGTTCCGGAAATTTCCAAATTCACCGAACAGTCCGTCGCTGTCGTAATATTTGTTTCTTTTCTTCCCCAATCAGTGTCATTTTTTACACCACATAACTTTTCTGTTCCCCCAGTTATACAGTCCACTTATCAACGCTCCACTGTGCCAACATATGCCCACATGCCCTTACATATGTACATATATCCCCACCTGCATGCATGTCCATATATTTCCAAATATTTTCTGACTCCAATTTCAGGAAATCTATAACCGATGAAAATTAACATATACATTCCACTTATCGACGTTCCACTGTACCATCACATGCTCCACATGCCCTTGCCCTACTCGCATGCATGTCCATATATTTCCAAATATTTTCTGCCTCCAATTTCAGGAAATATATAACCGATAAAATTAAAAAACAATTTTTTAATTTCCTAAACCCAACAATTATATACCGCCATTTCACTACAGATCCGTGATTGTGTCGCGTCAATTCTCGAGCTGGCCGCCTTAGAAGCCGTGTTGTTTTTTTTTTGGTGCTGGTTTTTTTTGTCCCCATTTTGGGTACGTACAGGGTGCCGACGGCATAACCGGCTGCGTAACAAATAAATAAAAAAAAAAAAATAAATCAATTATAAATTTATGTATTTATAATTATAACTACTAAAATTTATTTAATTCTTATTTTCCGTTCGAGCAAAGGGCCAGGTTTTTTAATTCACCTTTCCGGCCACTCAATAATTAAAGTCGAAAATTTAAGTATCGAAAAATTATAATTAAATAATTTAATTGTCGATCTTCTGTCTGAATCGAGCCGCGGTTCCAATGCCACCGTTCCACTTCGTGATAATAAACCACAATTGATTAAAACTTGAGATTTTCAACTCCACCCTTCTGGCTCCATAATAATTAAATCCGCCAATTAGGAAAAAATTAATTATTTATTTTTTTTGTGTTAAATCCAAGCCAAGGTCAAGTGCACCATTCCGGCTCCGCAAATGCGAAAATAGTTAGGAATTCAATATTTACGTACATATATACATATAGACATAGACATATCAATTTTTTCATCAATTTTTTCCCGAACGAGCACGAATTTTCCGGTACTTGTCCATTTTCCGTTCCGTCATTTTTCTAACGCTGCTTCTACTCCGCATCAGGCAACATCAGCCTAGAATCTCAACAAACCTCGTCCCATCTGGTTTTTTTGGCTTCCTGAAGTTTCTCCCACATCCGAATTGTGCCGCATCCGACGTTCCTTTTGACATCGGCGCTAATTCCCACTTGGCCTTGTAATCGCATTTCGTCCGCGATCTCACCGGTCTCAGCACATTAGTGGGACCGGCCACCGCTTCGTACGAGGCACCTATTGCGCAAGTCAGTCGACAAGCACTGACCACGAATTGGAGTCTGACAATGCCCACGGGAGACGACCAAAAGCCACGTCCGATCCCAACCATCCGTTTGGACAGATCTCAATCCGCTTCTCCGCGGACGCCCCTTTTAAAGCCTAAGGCGTACAGTGCCATTCCAAGGGCAAAGAGTGACAAATCCGTCAACACAATCCCCGGTCCTTCACATGGACAGACTTATTCCGTTGCAAAAATGGCTCAAAGTGCGGTCGACGTGGCGCTGAAAAAGTTCTTCGGCACAACAGATCGAATTAGCCAATTTGAGTCTAACATAAATACTCCGGGCGCCAGAGCGCCAGAGAAACGGAAGTGGGCTCCTAATGCATGTGCGAAGTCCATCGGGACCAAATTCGGGCACTGTGGGAGAAGGTGGAGAAAAGCTATGAGAGCTGCTCCGACTTACTAGCCGTGTCAGACGACAATGCGGTCACCTCGACAGTGCTGGAATCGAAGTACAGCTACTGTTACTCCGTTTATTCGAGATGTATTGCCCAGCTTCGGGAGAAAATTGCTTCCCATACCACTCCGGTTTCCATCAATGTACACACGCCCGCGGATGTAAATGTTCCCTCTCTTTCTCTTAAGCGAACGGTCGTGTTTTTTTTGTGCGCACTGCGTTTTATTATAAATATTGGTAAACCGGTGTTTACATACTTGTGAATTAAACCTTGTGAATCTTAACTATCTTAAAGCCTAAATCGTATCGCTTCGCGAGTGCTGTGGTAATTTGGAGTCGAATTAATAAATTGAATAATTTCAATTCCAAGCATAGCTCAGCTCTGCTTCTTCCCCGGCTTATCTTTATTTCTGCATTTCTCTTTTGCACTATTCAAAGCTCCCGCTTTGGCTTCCTATTTGGCACAGTGGTTCAAGGTATTGTGTTTTTAAACTTTTTAAATAATAATTTTTGTTTTATTAAATTAAGTCTTGTAACAAGACAATTTCCTCATCCCAGCCTGCCATCCATTGCTGGCTATGTGAGAACGTCGTACATGCCAAGTGTGCCGGTTTCACTGCATCAGTTTCGGATGCCACTTCCCGTAGGTCTGGGATACATTATTGTTGTGAAAATTGTCGTGCTGTGCAAGGCGAAATGAGGTCGTTCATGAGACAGACCAAAAATGGATTTAAAGAGCTGATCACTGGTTTTCGTAAAATCAATGACCAGCTCTGTGCGCTGGACACTCAGTTTAGTGGCCTTCAGCTGCTAAACGAGTCCCCTAAGCGCAAGAAATCCGCTGTTTCTGATCCGCCTCAGCCTGCTCAGCCGACATTAATGCAGCCGCTTATATCTCTGGCCACCCCAAGGGCTAGAACTGAGAAAAATTCGTCAGAATTTCTCAGGGATAATGAGCAATTGTCTGATATGTCCGCCATGGCATCCCTTCAAGTGATGCCACAAGTCCTAGGGAACGAAACCCCCATTAGGGTCACTCAAAAGGGTATTCCACAGTCCGGACCACCGGCACCGACTGATGCTGCAGTTCTAGGACCTGTGACACCAAAACCCTTACAGGTGATTCCTCCATCGAAACGTATATTTGTTTCTCGGCTCGCCCCTGATACTTCAGAGATTGATATCTCGGCTTATATCAAAGCCAAAACAAAAGCCGATATAAAGGTGGAGGACATACAAAAATTTAAATATAATTATACAAGGCGCACGTCTTCTTTCAAGATTCGTGTGCCCGCGCTGATGCTTAAGACGATTTGCTCTCCCAGTTTTTGGCCAGAGAATCTTTTCGTCCAAGAACATCAGCCTAGTTCCGTGAAGAAAAAAGTTCAAAAACCAGTGGGAGTGAGACTTCCCAATATCGAAACCACTGACCAACCCTCCACCTCTTCTTTGGCCACTAACCCAAAAAACTAGTTTCCTCACTAACTCTTACCTATCAGAATACTAGGGGGCTACGTAGCAAACTCTCCAAGCTATATTCTGATAGTTCTTTCTTTGCATCCCATATAATAGCATTTACAGAAACCTGGTTAAATCCGGAGATCTTTAGCTCCGAAGTTTTTCCAAGTAAGTACACCACTTTTAGACGGGATCGATCCCAGCGAAGAGGAGGTGGAGTCCTCATTTCTGTAGACTCTACTCTTGCTTCTGAAGAGGTGAAATCCCATAAGTTTGGTGACATAGAATTTATTTGCGTTAAAATCAGTATGTCCGTTAAAGCTTTATACATTACTTGTTCATATATACCTCCTATGTCTGAACCGCCTACATATTGGCAGCATTTGTCCGCCATTCGATACGTCTCTAATCTTATGACGGATCGTGACCAACTCGTAGCGGTGGGCGACTTTAATATCCCAGAATTAAAGTGGTCCAACATTGACAACTCACCATCTTTGTCACTTATAACTTACCATGACTTTACCGCGGGCATGTTTGACATGTCCCTAGGTCAGATCAATCATGTTAAAAATTCGCTAGGTCGGCTTTTAGACTTATGCTTTGTATCTGATCCGGATGGTACTGCTCTCTCCAGAGCTTTCCCCCTTTCAACCCCAGAGGATCCATATCACCCCACGCTGGAGGTCTCAATCGAAACCACTCCTGGTATCGATCAGAGGTCTCCGAGCGTGGTAAATAAGATTCGCTGTTTCCGTAAAGCTGATTTTCAGAAACTTAATAGCCTTATAGAAACATTTGACTGGTCTGATATTCTGGCGTGCACTGATCTTAATGTCACTTTAGAAAAATTTTATTTTACTTTAAATAAATTTTTTGACTCATGTGTGCCTTGGAAATATCCGTCCGCCTCAGCAAATCCTCCTTGGTTTACAAGGTGCCTTACTAACTTAAAAAAAAAAAATAAGCTTTTACTTAAATGTAAAAAAACCTTCAGTAGTGTGGATTTCGCAAGATACCTACTAGCTCGGTCGAATTTTACCGTGCATAACGCTGAATGTTATAGGAATTATATTGACCGCTGCCGGATTCAATTTACTCAGGATCCAAAGCAGTTTTATAATTTTGTAAACACTAAGCGTAAACACGTATCTTTTTCACCCCTGCTTACGTTTGAAAATTCTTCTGCGACTTCGGATCAGGCCATTGCCGATCTATTCGCAGAATTTTTTCAAACAACTTATTCTCCTCCTAAACTGACTGATCAGCCTTACGCATATAACATTCAAGCAGCAAATCTTATTTTCTGTCCGTTTTTTTCTGAGAATAACTTATTATCTGGTCTTTTAAGGGTAAAACCCATTTATTCGCCATGCCCCGACGGAGTACCAGGCTGTGTGCTAAAATACTGCGCCAGGGCTCTGTGCAAACCTCTTCTAAGACTTTTCAACTTATCTTTGGAAACCTCGATTTTTCCCCTTATGTGGAAGGAATCATTTATAATTCCCCTACATAAAAAAGGGAAAAAGTCCGAGGCTGCCAACTACAGAGGCATCTCTAAGTTGTCGGCAATTCCAAAGTTATTTGAAAAATTAATTACCCCTCATTTGCAACACCTTTGCTCTTCGATTATCACTCCTTGTCAGCATGGCTTTATTAAGCGTCGCTCCACCACCACAAACTTATTGGAGTTGACATCCTTTGTCATAGATGGCTTTTGTAAGGGATATCAAACCGATGTAATTTACACAGACTTCAGCAAAGCATTCGATTCAGTTAATCACTCACTCTTGTTGAGTAAACTGAATATGCTGGGTTTTCCTAAAGACCTCTTAACGTGGATCTCCAGCTACCTAGATGGAAGGACACAAAGAGTCTTATTTAAAAACATACAGTCCCGTCTGGTCCGTGCTACATCCGGCGTCCCTCAAGGAAGTCATCTTGGCCCGTTATTATTTACGCTTTTTATAAACGACTTGCCCCCTGCTTTAACGAACTCTCTAGTTCTCATGTATGCAGATGATGTAAAGCTTTGTCTTCAGTACAAATCCATCTCTGCCCAATGCAGTCTTCAGTCTGACCTTGATAACTTTCAAAAATGGTGCTTAGCTAATGATCTAATACTTAATGGATCTAAATGCAAACATATGTCTTTTTATCGTTCTTGCCCTCTGCAAGCTACTTATTCTATTAATGGGATTGCCTTAGAAAAATTGACCCAGGTTAATGATCTCGGCATCCTATTAGACATCAAACTTAAATTTGCCGACCATATTTCCTTAATGGTTAATAAGGCTAAAGGAGTCCTTGGTTTTATCAAAAGGTGGTCAAAAGAATTTAATGACCCCTATATAACTAAAACACTATTCATTTCTTTGGTCCGTCCTATACTGGAGTACGGTTCATGTGTCTGGAGTCCCCAATATGGAGTACATAAGGACCGCATAGAATCCGTACAAAAGAATTTCCTAACTTTTTCACTTAGAGTTCTAAACTGGGATGCAAATCTTCACCTTCCATCTTATAAGAGTAGACTCTTACTCATAAACTTACCTAGCTTAACAAATCGTAGGACAATGCTCGGTGTAGTCTTTCTGCATAACCTTATTAACGGGGATGTAGATAGCCAGCATTTACTAACACGCTTAAAATTTAACATTCCTAATAGAAGGACTCGAAACTTTAGTCCTCTGTTCCTTAGCCGTTGTAGTTCGACATATGCACTGCATGACCCTTTTAGGGTATTATGTTCGAACTTCAATGGTCTCTACGCCATAACATCTCTTTCCTGTCCCTCAAACTTAAAATATAGAATTTTAAATTTCCTTACTAACTCCTCCTAGCTTAATAATAAAAAAAATAGCTTAATATATTCTAACAAATCGTTTATTGAGCGCCCCTCGGTCGTCTGGGCCTCTAAGCTTTATGATGAATACAGGAATGCTAGCTGATGCTCTTCTTGATGCACAAGCCATTTCCAAATTCTGAAAGACCGGTACAAAACAAAAAAAAAAAAAAAAAAAAAAAAAAATGTAAGGTGCAGATTTACAAGTCTATACTAGCGCCAAGTCTTTTCTACGGACTCCAGGTTTATGGCATCGCTGCAAAAACCAACCTGAACAAAATCCGGGTTTTGCAAGCGAAAACTCTTCGAAGGATCTCTGGAGCTCCGTGGTTAATGCGAACCAGAGACATCGAACGAGATCTCAACGTGCCTAAAACCGGAGACAAGCTCCAGGAACTTGCTCGGAAATACATGGAACGTCTAAGTGAGCACCCCAACAGCCTAGCTAAAAAACTTGGTACCGCTGCTATCAGGAGCGCTGATCCAATTAATCGAGTCAAGAGAAGACTAAAAAGACACCACCCTCAAGACCTACCAAACCGGATCTTGACCTGGCCATTTCATCCCCCTCGACATAATCATAAATAAAAATAAGTTAAAATAAAAAAAAACCATTAAATCACCTCTTGCCCTAAGCAACGCTTAGACTAAGTATTTAAAAAAAAAAATTGTAAAAAACGATTAGATTAAGCTGTCAATTTGGTAGAAGTGCGCTAATCTTAAGAATAAAATTTAAACATTCAAAATGTTAAAAAAAAAAAATAAATAAAAAAAAAAAACACACGCCCGCGCCTACAGGCTGCCGATTACTTCTGGTGGATACCGAGGTCTTTGCGGGGTATTATCTTCGGTGGCCCACCTTCAGACACTTGTTTACGGCCATTTACATCCAAAACTCGCGGCTCACCCCGGTAGAGAGGTTGTTCCACTTACTGTACAAAACAAGTGGTGACGCCCACGCCATTGTTTCTAAGGCTCCGCTTATCCATGAGGGGTTTGACGCCGCTTGGCAAAGCCTCACAGACCGCTTTGAGAACCGGCGGCTATTGGTCAACAGCCAGTTGAAAATCCTTTTCAACATCCAGGCTATTTCTCAAGAGTCCGGGGTCGCGCTGAAGGAGGTTCAAGCCACCATTCAGAGTTGTCTGACAGCCCTAGCAATGTCCGCCATCAATGTTGAGGCTTGGGACTGCCTCCTGGTGTTTATGATTTCGTGAAAGCTCCCCAAGGTCACACTTTCTATGTGGGAGCAATCCGTACATAATAATAAGGCCGAAATTCCAACATAGAAGGAATTAGACAACTTCCTGACAGAGCGCCATCGCACTCTAGAGGCAATCGACGACGTCAGGCCTAGTGGCTCCGGGCAACTTTCGCCAAGGTCGGGAATTCTTATTGCCCCTGCTCGGAGGCTACGAGCATACGAGACTCGAGTGGTTCCAGGCCCCAAGGGTTACGATATCTGTTCGAGGGAGAACCACCCCATTCGCTTATGTCCGCGGTTCCTAGAAATGGACGAAAATGGGCGCTCGGACTACATTAAAAGGAGGCAGTTATGTTTGAACTGTTTTGCCCGAGGCCACCTGCAACGAGACTGCCCGAGCGCCCATACCTGCTTCACATGCTACAGCAGACACCACACCCTCTTGCACCGCGGCAATCTATTCGCCACCGCTCCAAGTTTTTGGGTAGTTAAAACGTACACATTTTTTGCATCGCATTGGGCGTGGTAATGAGGTCTGGAGTGGAACTGGAATAGCAATATAAATGTCTGCAACCCTAAAAAAAAATTAACTAATTAACTGTCTAAAAATTAACTATATAAATAGTCGGATAACTATATGGGGTCGGAGATGATTCCTTCTCCATGTTACATACATTCAAACGAATGGAATATGCATTCAACGAGTACAGGGTACAAAAAATTGTCTGGGTTCTAATTAAAAAATGTTCTAGGTTTTGTTTCAATTACATTGTTTTTATCAAAACATTTGCCAAAAGTCATTTAATTGGGGTGAAAGGGCAAATCTTTTGATTCACCAAATCGTAGAGTCGTCGAGACAATAGACCAAATGTGTATCTCCAATCACCTCCAGATTTTTTTTGCGGAAGTGAGGGAACGGCTAGTGCACCATCTAGAATTCCTGCATTCATCATTCCTGCTACCGTACAAAACCGAGATATTAAGTATATCGAAAAATTAGAAAATCATGAGAAAAAATTGCCAAGAAAATTTAAAATATAGGTTTTTAAGTTTGAAGGAGAAGAAATTGAGATGAGTGAGACCATTGTAGTTCGAACATAAAACATTAAGAGTGTCGTATTAATTAATTATTAGTTTTTAGTTTTAGTTTTATTAATTATTAGTTTTAGGATTAATTTTAGTCCTTATCTTCGACACCCAGCAGTGTTCTACGATTTATTAAGGGGGTAAGTTTATCGTATCGAAACAGAATCTTAGTCTGTTACGATACGAAGAAAGATGAAGATTTTCATCCCAGTAAGAGTCTGCTACGATAAGAATAATAATGAAAACTTATGTTTTATGTCAAGACCCTCAAGGGCCAATTTTATGAAATTCTTTTGTACCGACTATATGCGGTCTTGATGTACTTCATATTGGGGACTCCAGCCACATGAACCTTACTCGAGTATCGGACGGTACTAAAGAAATAATTAAACTTTCATTAATAAAGGGGTCGTTAAATTATTTTGACCCTTTTTTAATAAAACCAAGGACACCTTCAGCCTTTTTAACCATTGGTAAAATATGGTCGGCAAATTTTAGTTTTGAATCTAATAGGACGCCAGATCATTAACCTGAGTTCATTTTGCCAAATAACGATTAAAATACATATGTTTGCATTTTGATCAATTAAGTATTGAATAATTTGCCAATCACAATTTTTAAAAATTTCCGAGACCCGACTAAAGTTTGCATTGAGCAGAAGCGGATTTTTATTAAAGACCAAGCTTAACATCGTCTGTGTACATAGGTACTAAAGGTACGAGATATTTCTAAAGTTGGCAGTGGACGATTTCTTGAAGTGGACGGATATTTTTACGGTACACATGAGTCAAAAAATGTTTTAAAGTGACATTTATATCGAACATGCCAGAATATCGGACCAATCAAATGTATCGTTTACGTTATTAAGTTTGTAAAAATCAGCCTACAGCGAACCTTATTTGCTACGCATGGAAACTTCTGATCGATAACAGAAATGGTTTTGATTAAAACCTCAAAAGTGGGGTGATATAAATCCTCTGGGGTTGAAAGGGGTAAAGCTCTGGAAAGAGTGGTGCCATCAGGATCAGATACAAAACATAAGTCTCATAGCCGCCATAACAAATTTCTACCATGTTTAATTTGACCTAGGGACATGCGCGCGGTGAAGTCGTGGTGCGTGATAAATGATAAAGATGGTGAGTTATGGGATATTAAAGTCACCCAAAGCTAGAGCTGGTAAAAATTGCCCATAAGATAAAAAACGGGAAAAATAGCGCACAAATGATGCCAGTATGTGACTGTTCGTACGAAGGAGATATATGAACAGGTAATAAATAAATTCACCGGAAAAATTGCACACACCCTTCTTTCCTTTGCACGCAGTATATAAGTCGGAACGGCCGGGATCAGCCGACTATATCCTATGGCTGCCATATAACTGAACAATCGGAAATGGTATAACTTAGGTGTTTTTAGAGTTAGAGAGTTCAGATTTCGTACGAATGCTATTTTTCGCATAATACGATGTGCCGAATTTCATAAGGTTCGGCCGACTACATCCTGTAGCTAACATAAATGAACAATCGTAAATAGACAGTGGATACAATAAGCCGGCATACCTTAGAGTACACGCAGAGGTGCAGATTGCCCTTATGGACAGGGTTAGCCCATCGCTGTAACGCAGTGATTTTCAAATGCACCGGATAAATATTCGTCATCCGTCTGCTACTTAGTATCTTAGTGCATTACTTAGTGCATTAGCCTAGGACGGCGAAGAGGCTATAGGCTGGCCGCTAAAAGACTGCGATTCCAGAAAATGCAGCAGGCTGTGATGCCTCCTTCCACAACTGAAACAATTAACAGCGGGGCACTCACATTACGTGGGACTATCCACCGCATAAATTTGTAACAATATTTGTAACAATAAAAGATGATCTGCTGTTATTTGCACCTCGACACCTGAGCGCCTAGGCGCATATAGCCATGACCACGTCCATAGCCTCTGTTCGTACGAAGGAGATATATGAACAGGTATTAATTAAATTCACCGGAAAAATTGCACACACCCTTCTTTCCTTTGCACGCAGTATATAAGCCGGAACGGCCGGGATCAGCCGACTATATCCTATGGCTGCCATATAACTGAACAATCGGAAATGGTATAACTTAGGTGTTTTTAGAGTTAGAGAGTTCAGATTTCCTACGAATGCTATTTTTCGCATAATACGATGTGCCGAATTTCATAAGGTTCGGCCGACTACATCCTGTAGCTAACATAAATGAACAATCGGAAATAGACAGTGGATACAATAAGCCGGCATACCTTAAAGTACACGCAGAGGTGCAGATTGCCCTTATGGACAGGGTTAGCCCATCGCTGTAACGCAGTGATTTTCACATGCACCGGATAAATATTCGTCATCCGTCTGCTACTTAGTATCTTAGTGCATTACTTAGTGCATTAGCCTAGTACGGCGAAGAGGCTATAGGCTGGCCGCTAAAAGACTGCGATTCCAGAAAATGCAGCAGGCTGTGATGCCTCCTTCCACAACTGAAACAATTAACAGCGGGGCACTCACATTACGTGGGACTATCCACCGCATAAATTTGTAACTATATTTGTAACAATAAAAGATGATCTGCTGTTATTTGCACCTCGACACCTGAGCGCCTAGGCGTATATAGCCATGGCCACGTCCATAGCCTCCAGCTTCCTTCATCACTGCTCCAAAAATTCACCCATCGACTCCCAAGTAGGGATGGCATCTGAACTTGAGGAGTTTTGTCTTTCCTTCCATTTAGCCTGGGTAGATGGGTCCTACCTTGCAGCTGGCGATATGATCGCCAATGATTTGGCGTACCCTCGAAGCGCTGCTATTGAGCCACTTTTCAACAGACTGAGGCCCAGAATCGGAGGTCACTACTAATCTGCAAAATGTCCCAATCCTCAAGCTCACCGTGGATGGCCTTGAAGTCACTGAACATGGCGACTATCTGGCCATGTCGCACATGGAGCATAGCATCATCCATCTTGGAAACAGGCTGAAGAGCTCCTTGGATCCTCTGTAAGGCCTTGCACTTTAAAACATAAACAAACTGTTTGCTTATTAGCCACTGATGTGCTGATATGCCGCGTAGGAAAATTGTTTCTTTTACACCACATATGGTTTTTTGGGTCTAATTTGACTTTAGTTATTTGTTAAATATATTAACTGTCACGTCGGTGTCACCAATTTTTGGTCATTGATATTTTTCAAAGACGATAACTAAAAAGTCCGAATGTATTCAATTTTAAAACGGTTTAAAAATTTTTATTTGTCCACAAATGAAATTGAGGAATATACAAAGAATGCCAATTTAGGGTGCGAGCGCAAAGAGATAACGAACCCGACTTAGATAATAGGCTGAGCGGATGCTCGCCAGCTTGAGATGCTGGCGGACATTCGAAGAAGGAGTCGGACATTATTAATAAATTTTTAATTAATGATCGACGTCTGCGAAGGGAAGGTGGAGTCTTCATTTTGGCAGACTCTCAACTTGCTTCTGAAGAGGTAACATTCCAAGAGTTTGGTGAACATTAAAATCATTTTGTCCGCTAAATCTTTATACATTACATGTTTATATATACCGCCTTCGTCTGAACCGCCTAGATAATGGCATATCATTTGTCCGCTATTCAATACGTTTTTAATCTTATGTACGGATGTGACCAGCTTCTACTTATGTGGTCTAATGGTATCTAATGGTACTAACATGACCACTGCACCACTGCCAATGACGAAATGTTAACGCTGATTCGTCAGTGGGGTCTGACAGCATGGGAGTGTAAGGGCGCGAGTTGAGAATTGTCTCTACTTCAACGATTACTATATTGATTCCATTATAATTGCTTCAAATGTTAAGGAAGCATAGAGGTGATTGTTACTAGAAGATTGGTACCGTTTTGCGGACTTTGCCGCAGCTTCCCGTTGACCACAAAATGATGGCGCTCGTGGGGTAATGAATTTATAGTCGATTTGCCTTTTGTTGCAGTTCTGGACTATGCTTTCCTTAGCATCCCTGGGAAATACGGCTCTTTCTAACTCTATTCATTTGTTGTTGGCCCCAATAAAATTCGTTGCATTATCGCAATGGATCGTCTGGCATTTTCTTCGATGTCACAGGAAGTGGCAACTCTAAATAAACAGCCCTTGTGGAGAAACAACAGAAAACTGCGATGTAAGCCTTGTTCGGTCGTTCAGAATCTTGTGATGAATCCCTGCGTGACTCTTTCGGCTGGTAAATTTCCCATGATTTGGTTCATTGGTTTTGGCTTGACTCTGCTGCATCGTACGCAGTTGTGGATAATGCTCTTTGCCATTGTTTTGCCATTGACGATTCAGTATTGTTGACGAGCTATGGCACGAAAAGCTTAGGCATCACAGTGTTTTAGGTAGTTCTATCATGATCATTTCCACCATCGTGTCATTGTAGGAAAGCAATACATGTTGCATCATAAGTTAGATTAGAATGCTCTTCTGCATCCTACAAAGATTAAGCCATCGCATTCGATGATGGGGGCCAACGATGCAAGAGAACTCGTTTAATGTACAGTTTTGTATCGTTTTAACTGTTTGCATTCTGCGTCAAATTCAATCTGCTGAATCGTAAGCAGGATAATTATGCGTGCTAGGCTCAATTCGCATAGACATAAAGCTTTTGTTGGCGCTCTGTTCGGAGCACATAAGCAACAATCCATTGCAGTTTGTGGAACGAGTTTCTGTGCTGGCAGTTGTATAATTCTCCTCCGAATGCGCCCTTTGCGGCAGCCATGCTGCCGAATTTTGAATTCTGCTCCAAAATGATCGAAATGATGGTTGGCATGTTATCCCAGTTCTCCTCAAATCCATGCAAGAATATAGGACTATAGAATCAAATATTATTATGTGTTAGATTTCTGGCAGTAGATCCTCTGCACAATACATCAGCTGCATTTTAACGGATGATACGTGGCGACAAACGTGTTGTAAGTGGAAGCCACTGCATTTATCCAACCTAAAACGATGGATGATTCTGTCCAAAAGTAGCCATCAACTTTGTCTAAAGACAAACGTTAATCATGTTTGACTCTATGCCTGAGCTTAGCCCTTAGAACTGCTGCGCACAGCTTTAGTCTGGGCATTGCTTTGATTGCTTTGCCCTGGATGCCACTCTGGACTTAGAAAACAAAAGCCTTACCGAGGTATTTGTACGTTTCTCGTACGTATATTTTTCTGAGGCGTCCAAGAAGGTGTGTAGTTCCTGTGTGACTGGAACCTTTCCATCAATTAAGATGCTCAATTTGTTCAATGCTTGAAGGTCAGAGCGTTTTGCTATTCTGACTGGATATATAACGAGAGTTCGTCGCCCTAATCCATTTTTAATTCCCACAGGTGTTGCATGAAGATTTTTGCTTTTACTACATCTGGCGCGAAAAAACCCTATCGGGTCGAAGATTTGTGATAGCGCAGAGCAGACCACTGGTTTTGTTATAATAAGAGCTTCACCTTTTTGTGTTCTTCCCCAATATTGGTTTTTGTTGGGCATCCATATGACCCCAAGGGTTTCGTCACTGTATTGGTTCAGTGTCTCACCTAATTTCACGTCGCTCACAGTGTCTTCCTCAGGTACTTCCGCAGTAAGTCTGCATTAAGTAAGTTTTAAGTCGGTAGGATCTGAGATCTTCCGATGGATTGTTTCGCCAAATAATTAGTTGATTAAATTGATCATCCGGGTTGATCCATACATGACGGTACAACCTTTTTATGTCAGTCGTGAATATAAATTTATGGGTTCGGAAAGGCTACAACAACAAGAGCAACATAAATTCAACAACAACATTAATTCAATGGAACGTTCCCTGTGACTTGCAAAACTGGGAAGGGTTGTAGTCTGAACATTACATTAATAGGTACCAAAGATAAATTATAATTGCGTCCGGTAGTTCTTTCAGCATTTTTCCACAAATTTTCTTTTTCTCCATGTGGAGCTTGATTTTTTTTAGTATGAGTAGGTGCGTGCATGAGTGTTGGTTCTTCAAAAGAGTTATTTGGAGGCGGCTCTGAATCGTTCGAGTTCTCTGAGTCTTAAAGGAAATAAACATTTTAGGCGTAAAGCCGGTATCGCTAATACCAGACACCGCCATAACCGATTTGATATATGACCGCTGTGACCTTGAGCAACTAGTGCATTAGCCTAGGACGGCGAAGAGGCTATAGGCTGACCGCTAAAAGACTGCGATTCCAGAAAATGTAGCAGACTGTGATGCCACCTTCCACAACTGCAACAATTAACAGCGTGGCACTCACATTACGTGGGACTATCCACCGCATAAATTTGTAACAATATTTGTAACAATAAAAGATGATCTGCTGTTATTTGCACCTCGACACCTGAGCGCCTAGGCGTATATAGCCATGGCCACGTCCATAGCCTCCAGCTTCCTTCATCACTGCTCCAAAAATTCACCCATCGACTCCCAAGTAGGGATAGCATCTGAACTTGAGGAGTTTTGTCTTTCCTTCCATTTAGCCTGGGTAGATGCGTCCTACCTTGCAGCTGGCGATATGATTTGGCTTACCCTCGAAGCGCTGCTATTGAGCCACTTTTCAACAGACTGAGGCCCAGAATCGGAGGTCACTACTAATCTGCAAAATGTCCCAATCCTCAAGCTCACCGTGGATGGCCTTGAAGTCACTGAACATGGCGACTATCTGGCCATGTCGCACATGGAGCATAGCATCATCCATCTTGGAAACAGGCTGAAGAGCTCCTTGGATCCTCTGTAAGTCCTTACCCAGGGCCTTGCACTTTAAAACATAAACAAACTGTTTGCTTATTAGCCACTGATGTGCTGATATGCCGCGTAGGAAAATTGTTTCTTTTACACCACATATGGTTTTGTGGGTCTACTTTGACTTTAGTTATTTCTTAAATATATCAACTGTCACGTCGGTGTCACCAATTTTTGGTCATTGATATTTTTCAAAGACGATAACTAAAAAGTCCGAATGTATTCAATTTTAAAACGGTTTAAAAATTTTTATTTGTCCACAAATGAAATTGAGGAATATACAAAGAATGCCAATTTATGGTGTGAGCGCAAAGAGATAACGAACCCGACTTAGATAATAGGCTGAGCGGATGCTCGCCAGCTTGAGATGCTGGCGGACATTAGAAGAAGGAGTCGGACATTATTAATTAATTATTAATTAATGATCGACGTCTGCGAAGGGAAGGTGGAGTCTTCATTTTGGCAGACTCTCAACTTGCTTCTGAAGAGGTAACATTCCAAGAGTTTGGTGAACATTAAAATCATTTTGTCCGCTAAATCTTTATACATTACATGTTCATATATACCGCCTTCGTCTGAACCGCCTAGATAATGGCATCATTTGTCCGCTATTCAATACGTTTTTAATCTTATGTACGGTTCTTCTACCTTCTTCTTCTACTTATGTGGTCTAATGGTATCTTATGGTACTAACATGACCACTGCACCACTGCCAATGACGAAATGTTAACGCTGATTCGTCAGTGGGGTCTGACAGCATGGGAGTGTAAGGGCGCGAGTTGAGAATTGTCTCTACTTCAACGATTACTATATTGATTCGATTATAATTGCTTCAAATGTTAAGGAAGCATAGAGGTGATTGGTACTAGAAGATTGGTACCGTTTTGCGGACTTTGCCGCAGCTTCCCGTGGACCACAAAATGATGGCGCTCGTGGGGAAATGAATTTATAGTCGATATGCCTTTTGTTGCAGTTCTGGACTATGCTTTCCTTAGCATCCCTGGAAAATACGGCTCTTTCTAACTCTATTCATTTGTTGTTGGCCCCAATAAAATTCGTAGCATTATCGCAATGGATCGTCTGGCATTTTCTTCGATGTCACAGGAAGTGACAACTCTAAATAAACAGCCCTTGTGGAGAAACAACAGAAAACTGCGATGTAAGCCTTGTTCGGTCGTTCAGAATCTTGTGATGAATCCCTGCGTGACCCTTTCGGCTGGTAAATTTCCCATGATTTGGTTCATTGGTTTTGGCTTGACTCTGCTGCATCGTACGCAGTTGTGGATAATGCTCTTTGCCATTGTTTTGTCATTGACGATTCAGTATTGTTGACGAGCTATGGCACGAAAAGCTTAGGCATCACAGTGTTTTAGGAAGTTCTATCATGATCATTTCCACGATCGTGTCATTGTAGGAAAAGCAATACATGTTGCATCATAAGTTAGATTAGAATGCTCTTCTGCATCCTACAAAGATTAAGCCATCGCATTCGATGATGGGGGCCAACGATGCAAGAGAACTCGTTTTATGTACAGTTTTGTATGGTTTTAACTGTTTGCATTCTGCGTCAAATTCAATCTGCTGAATCGTAAGCAGGATTATTATGCGTGCTAGGCTCAATTGGCATAGACATAAAGCTTTTGTTGGCGCTCTGTTCGGAGCACATAAGCAACAATCCATTGCAGTTTGTGGAACGAGTTTCTGTGCTGGCAGTTGTATAATTCTCCTCCGAATGCGCCCTTTGCGGCAGCCATGCTGCCGAATTTTGAATTCTGCTCCAAAATGATCGAAATGATGGTTGGCATGTTATCCCAGTTCTCCTTAGATCCATGCAAGAATATTTTTTTTTTTTTTTTTTTTTTTTTTACCGGTCTTTCAGAATTTGGAAATGGCTTGTGCATCAATAAGAGCATCAGCTAGCATTCCTGTATTCATCATAAAGCTTAGAGGCCCAGACGACCGAGGGGCGCTCAATAAACGATTTGTTAGAATATATTAAGCTATTTTTTTTATTATTAAGCTAGGAGGAGTTATTAAGGAAATTTAAAATTCTATATTTTAAGTTTGAGGGACAGGAAAGAGATGTTATGGCGTAGAGACCATTGTAGTTCGAACATAATACCCTAAAAGGGTCATGCAGTGCATATGTCGAACTACAACGGCTAAGGAACAGAGGACTAAAGTTTCGAGTCCTTCTATTAGGAATGTTAAATTTTAAGCGTGTTAGTAAATGCTGGCTATCTACATCCCCGTTAATAAGGTTATGCAGAAAGACTACACCGAGCATTGTCCTACGATTTTTTAAGCTAGGTAAGTTTATGAGTAAGAGTCTACTCTTATAAGATGGAAGGTGAAGATTTGCATCCCAGTTTAGACCTCTAAGTGAAAAAGTTAGGAAATTCTTTTGTACGGATTCTATGCGGTCCTGATGTACTCCATATTGGGGACTCCAGACACATGAACCGTACTCCAGTATAGGACGGACCAAAGAAATGAATAGAGTTTTAGTTATATAGGGGTCATTAAATTCTTTTGACCACCTTTTGATAAAACCAAGGACTCCTTTAGCCTTATTAACCATTAAGGAAATATGGTCGGCAAATTTAAGTTTGATGTCTAATAGGATGCCGAGATCATTAACCTGGGTCAATTTTTCTAAGGCAATCCCATTAATAGAATAAGTAGCTTGCAGAGGGCAAGAACGATAAAAAGACATATGTTTGCATTTAGATCCATTAAGTATTAGATCATTAGCTAAGCACCATTTTTGAAAGTTATCAAGGTCAGACTGAAGACTGCATTGGGCAGAGATGGATTTGTACTGAAGACAAAGCTTTACATCATCTGCATACATGAGAACTAGAGAGTTCGTTAAAGCAGGGGGCAAGTCGTTTATAAAAAGCGTAAATAATAACGGGCCAAGATGACTTCCTTGAGGGACGCCGGATGTAGCACGGACCAGACGGGACTGTATGTTTTTAAATAAGACTCTTTGTGTCCTTCCATCTAGGTAGCTGGAGATCCACGTTAAGAGGTCTTTAGGAAAACCCAGCATATTCAGTTTACTCAACAAGAGTGAGTGATTAACTGAATCGAATGCTTTGCTGAAGTCTGTGTAAATTACATCGGTTTGATATCCCTTACAAAAGCCATCTATGACAAAGGATGTCAACTCCAATAAGTTTGTGGTGGTGGAGCGACGCTAAATAAAGCCATGCTGACAAGGAGTGATAATCGAAGAGCAAAGGTGTTGCAAATGAGGGGTAATTAATTTTTCAAATAACTTTGGAATTGCCGACAACTTAGAGATGCCTCTGTAGTTGGCAGCCTCGGACTTTTTCCCTTTTTTATGTAGGGGAATTATAAATGATTCCTTCCACATAAGGGGAAAAATCGAGGTTTCCAAAGATAAGTTGAAAAGTCTTAGAAGAGGTTTGCACAGAGCCCTGGCGCAGTATTTTAGCACACAGCCTGGTACTCCGTCGGGGCCTGGCGAATAAATGGGTTTTACCCTTAAAAGACCAGATAATAAGTTATTCTCAGAAAAAAACGGACAGAAAATAAGATTTGCTGCTTGAATGTTATATGCGTAAGGCTGATCAGTCAGTTTAGAAGGAGAATAAGTTGTTTGAAAAAATTCTGCGAATAGATCGGCAATGGCCTGATCCGAAGTCGCAGAAGAATTTTCAAACGTAAGCAGGGGTGAAAAAGATACGTGTTTACGCTTAGTGTTTACAAAATTATAAAACTGCTTTGGATCCTGAGTAAATTGAATCCGGCAGCGGTCAATATAATTCCTATAACATTCAGCGTTTTGCACGGTAAAATTCGACCGAGCTAGTAGGTATCTTGCGAAATCCACACTACTGAAGGTTTTTTTACATTTAAGTAAAAGCTTATTTTTTTGTTTTTTAAGTTAGTAAGGCACCTTGTAAACCAAGGAGGATTTGCTGAGGCGGACGGATATTTCCAAGGCACACATGAGTCAAAAAATTTATTTAAAGTAAAATAAAATTTTTCTAAAGTGACATTAAGATCAGTGCACGCCAGAATATCAGACCAGTCAAATGTTTCTATAAGGCTATTAAGTTTCTGAAAATCAGCTTTACGGAAACAGCGAATCTTATTTACCACGCTCGGAGACCTCTGATCGATACCAGGAGTGGTTTCGATTGAGACCTCCAGCGTGGGGTGATATGGATCCTCTGGGGTTGAAAGGGGGAAAGCTCTGGAGAGAGCAGTACCATCCGGATCAGATACAAAACATAAGTCTAAAAGCCGACCTAGCGAATTTCTAACATGATTGATCTGACCTAGGGACATGTCAAACATGCCCGCGGTGAAGTCATGGTAAGTTGAAAGTGACAAAGATGGTGAGTTGTCGACGTTGGACCACTTTAATTCTGGGATATTAAAGTCGCCCACCGCTACGAGTTGGTCACGATCCGTCATAAGGTTAGAGACGTATCGAATGGCGGACAAATGCTGCCAATATGTAGGCGGTTCAGACATAGGAGGTATATATGAACAAGTAATGTATAAAGCTTTAACGGACATAGTGATTTTAACGCAAATAAATTCTATGTCACCAAACTCATGGGATTTCACCTCTTCAGAAGCAAGAGTAGAGTCTACAGAAATGAGGACTCCACCTCCTCTTCGCTGAGATCGATCCCGTCTAAAAGTGGTGTACTTACTTGGAAAAACTTCGGAGCTAAAGATCTCCGGATTTAACCAGGTTTCTGTAAATGCTATTATATGGGATGCAAAGAAAGAACTATCAGAATATAGCTTGGGGAGTTTGCTACGTAGCCCCCTAGTATTCTGATAGGTAAGAGTTAGTGAGGAAACTAGTTTTTTGGGTTAGTGGCCAAAGAAGAGGTGGAGGGTTGGTCAGTGGTTTCGATATTGGGAAGTCTCACTCCCACTGGTTTTTGAACTTTTTCTTCACGGAACTAGGCTGATGTTCTTGGACGAAAAGATTCTATGGCCAAAAACTGGGAGAGCAAATCGTCTTGAACATCAGCGCGGGCACACGAATCTTGAAAGAAGACGTGCGCCTTGTATAATAATACTTAAATTTTTGTATGTCCTCCACCTTTATATCGGCTTTTGTTTTGGCTTTGATATAAGCCGAGATATCAATCTCTGAAGTATCAGGGGCGAGCCGAGAAACAAATATATGTTTCGATGGAGGAATCACCTGTAAGGGTTTTGGTGCCGCAGGTACTAGAACTGCAGCATCAGTCGGTGCCGGTGGTCCGGACTGTGGAATACCCTTTTGGGTGACCCTAATGGGGGTTTCGTTCCCTAGGACTTGTGGCATCACTTGAAGGGATGCCATGGCGGACATATCAGACAATTGCTCATTATCCCTGAGAAATTCTGACGAATTTTTCTCAGTTCTGGCCCTTGGGGTGGCCAGAGATATAAGCGGCTGCATTAATGTCGGCTGAGCAGGCTGAGGCGGATCAGAAACAGCGGATTTCTTGCGCTTAGGGGACTCGTTTAGCAGCTGAAGGCCACTAAACTGAGTGTCCAGCGCACAGAGCTGGTCATTGATTTTACGAAAACCAGTGATCAGCTCTTTAAATCCATTTTTGGTCTGTCTCATGAACGACCTCATTTCGCCTTGCACAGCACGACAATTTTCACAACAATAATGTATCCCAGACCTACGGGAAATGGCATCCGAAACTGATGCAGTGAAACCGGCACACTTGGCATGTACGACGTTCTCACATAGCCAGCAATGGATGGCAGGCTGGGATGAGGAAATTGTCTTGTTACAAGACTTAATGGCACAGACAAGTTTAAATTCCATTTTACTTTTATTTATTATAAAACAAAAATTATTATTTAAAAAGTTTAAAAACACAATACCTTGAACCACTGTGCCAAATAGGAAGCCAAAGCGGGAGCTTTAAATAGTGCAAAAGAGAAATGCAGAAATAAAGATAAGCCGGGGAAGAAGCAGAGCTGAGCTATGCTTGGAATTGAAATTATTCAATTTATTAATTCGACTCCAAATATACCACAGCACTCGCGAAGCGATACGGTTTAGGCTTTAAGATTGTTAAGATTCACAAGGTTTAATTCACAAGTATGTAAACACCGGTTTACCAATATTTATAATAAAACGCAGTGAGCACAAAAAAACACGACCGTTCGCTTAAAAGAAAGAGAGGGAAGTGATGAATGAATATAGGACTATAGAATCAAATATTATTATGTGTTAGATTTCTGGCAGTAGATCCTCTGCACAATACATCAGCTGCATTTTAACGGATGATACGGACAAACGTGTTGTAAGTGGAAGCCGCTGCATTTATCCAACCTAAAACGATGGATGATTCTGTTCAAAAGTAGCCATCAACTTTGTCTAAAGACAAACGTTAATCATGTTTGACTCTATGCCTGAGCTCTGCCCTTAGAACTGCTGCGCACAGCTTTAGTCTGGGCATTGCTTTGATTGCTTTGCCCTGGATGCCACTCTGGACTTAGAAAACAAAAGCCTTACGTAGGTATTTGTACGTTTCTCGTACGTATATTTTTCTGAGGCGTCCAAGAAGGTGTGTAGTTCCTGTGTGACTGGAACCTTTCCATCAATTAAGATGCTCAATTTGTTCAATGCTTGAAGGTCAGAGCGTTTTGCTATTCTGACTGGATATATAACGAGAGTTCGTCGCCCTAATCCATTTTTAATTCCCACAGGTGTTGCATGAAGATTTTTGCTTTTACTACATCTGGCGCGAAAAAACCCTATCGGGTCGAAGATTTGTGATAGCGCAGAGCAGACCACTGGTTTTGTTATAATAAGAGCTTCACCTTTTTGTGTTCTTCCCCAATATTGGTTTTTGTTGGGCATCCATATGACCCCAAGGGTTTCGTCACTGTATTGGTTCAGTGTCTCACCTAATTTCACGTCGCTCACAGTGTCTTCCTCAGGTACTTCCGCAGTAAGTCTGCATTAAGTAAGTTTTAAGTCGGTAGGATCTGAGGTCTTCCGATGGATTGTTTCGCCAAATAATTAGTTGATTAAATTGATCATCCGGGTTGATCCATACATGACGGTACAACCTTTTTATGTCAGTCGTGAATATAAATTTATGGGTTCGGAAAGGCTACAACAACAAGAGCAACATAAATTCAACAACAACATTAATTCAATGGAACGTTCCCTGTGACTTGCAAAACTGGGAAGGGTTGTAGTCTGAACATTACATTAGTAGGTACCAAAGATAAATTATAATTGCGTCCGGTAGTTCTTTCAGCATTTTTCCACAAATTTTCTTTTTCTCCATGTGGAGCTTGATTTTTTTTAGTATGAGTAGGTGCGTGCATGAGTGTTGGTTCTTCAAAAGAGTTATTTGGAGGCGGCTCTGAATCGTTCGAGTTCTCTGAGTCTTAAAGGAAATAAACATTTTAGGCGTAAAGCCGGTATCTCTAATACCAGACACTGCCATAACCGATTTGATATATGACCGCTGTGACCTTGAGCAACTAGTGCATTAGCCTAGGACGGCGAAGACGCTATAGGCTGACCGCTAAAAGACTGCGATTCCAGAAAATGTAGCAGACTGTGATGCCTCCTTCCACAACTGCAACAATTAACAGCGTGGCACTCACATTACGTGGGACTATCCACCGCATAAATTTGTAACAATATTTGTAACAATAAAAGATGATCTGCTGTTATTTGCACCTCGACACCTGAGCGCCTAGGCGTATATAGCCATGGCCACGTCCATAGCCTCCAGCTTCCTTCATCACTGCTCCAAAAATTCACCCATCGACTCCCAAGTAGGGATGGCATCTGAACTTGAGGAGTTTTGTCTTTCCTTCCATTTAGCCTGGGTAGATGCGTCCTACCTTGCAGCTGGCGATATGATTTGGCGTGCCCTCGAAGCGCTGCTATTGAGCCACTTTTCAACAGACTGAGGCCCAGAATCGGAGGTCACTACTAATCTGCAAAATGTCCCAATCCTCAAGCTCACCGTGGATGGCCTTGAAGTCACTGAACATGGCGACTATCTGGCCATGTCGCACATGGAGCATAGCATCATCCATCTTGGAAACAGGCTGAAGAGCTCCTTGGATCCTCTGTAAGTCCTTACCCAGGGCCTTGCACTTTAAAACATAAACAAACTGTTTGCTTATTAGCCACTGATGTGCTGATATGCGGCGTAGGAAAATTGTTTCTTTTACACCACATATGGTTTTGTGGGTCTACTTTGACTTTAGTTATTTCTTAAATATATTAACTGTCACGTCGGTGTCACCAATTTTTGGTCATTGATATTTTTCAAAGACGATAACTAAAAAGTCCGAATGTATTCAATTTTAAAACGGTTTAAAAATTTTTATTTGTCCACAAATGAAATTGAGGAATATACAAAGAATGCCAATTTAGGGTGCGAGCGCAAAGAGATAACGAACCCGACTTAGATAATAGGCTGAGCGGATGCTCGCCAGCTTGAGATGCTGGCGGACAAATTGAGCATCTTAATTGATGGAAAGGTTCCAGTCACACAGGAACTACACACCTTCTTGGACGCCTCAGAAAAATATACGTACGAGAAACGTACAAATACCTCGGTAAGGCTTTTGTTTTCTAAGTCCAGAGTGGCATCCAGGGCAAAGCAATCAAAGCAATGCCCAGACTAAAGCTGTGCGCAGCAGTTCTAAGGGCAGAGCTCAGGCGTCGGATTAGAAGAAGGAGTCGGACATTATTAATAAATTATTAATTAATGATCGACGTCTGCGAAGGGAAGGTGGAGTCTTCATTTTGGCAGACTCTCAACTTGCTTCTGAAGAGGTAACATTCCAAGAGTTTGGTGAACATTAAAATCATTTTGTCCGCTAAATCTTTATACATTACATGTTCATATATACCGCCTTCGTCTGAACCGCCTTGATAATGGCATCATTTGTCCGCTATTCAATACGTTTTTAATCTTATGTACGGTTCTTCTACCTTCTTCTTCTACTTATGTGGTCTAATGGTATCTTATGGTACTAACATGACCACTGCACCACTGCCAATGACGAAATGTTAACGCTGATTCGTCAGTGGGGTCTGACAGCATGGGAGTGTAAGGGCGCGAGTTGAGAATTGTCTCTACTTCAACGATTACTATATTGATTCGATTATAATTGCTTCAAATGTTAAGGAAGCATAGAGGTGATTGGTACTAGAAGATTGGTATCGTTTTGCGGACTTTGCCGCAGCTTCCCGTGGACCACAAAATGATGGCGCTCGTGGGGAAATGAATTTATAGTCGATATGCCTTTTGTTGCAGTTCTGGACTATGCTTTCCTTAGCATCCCTGGAAAATACGGCTCTTTCTAACTCTATTCATTTGTTGTTGGACCCAATAAAATTCGTAGCATTATCGCAATGGATCGTCTGGCATTTTCTTCGATGTCACAGGAAGTGACAACTCTAAATAAACAGCCCTTGTGGAGAAACAACAGAAAACTGCGATGTAAGCCTTGTTCGGTCGTTCAGAATCTTGTGATGAATCCCTGCGTGACCCTTTCGGCTGGTAAATTTCCCATGATTTGGTTCATTGGTTTTGGCTTGACTCTGCTGCATCGTACGCAGTTGTGGATAATGCTCTTTGCCATTGTTTTGTCATTGACGATTCAGTATTGTTGACGAGCTATGGCACGAAAAGCTTAGGCATCACAGTGTTTTAGGAAGTTCTATCATGATCATTTCCACGATCGTGTCATTGTAGGAAAGCAATACATGTTGCATCATAAGTTAGATTAGAATGCTCTTCTGCATCCTACAAAGATTAAGCCATCGCATTCGATGATGGGGGCCAACGATGCAAGAGAACTCGTTTTATGTACAGTTTTGTATGGTTTTAACTGTTTGAATTCTGCGTCAAATTCAATCTGCTGAATCGTAAGCAGGATTATTATGCGTGCTAGGCTCAATTGGCATAGACATAAAGCTTTTGTTGGCGCTCTGTTCGGAGCACATAAGCATCAATCCATTGCAGTTTGTGGAACGAGTTTCTGTGCTGGCAGTTGTATAATTCTCCTCCGAATGCGCCCTTTGCGGCAGCCATGCTGCCGAATTTTGAATTCTGCTCCAAAATGATCGAAATGATGGTTGGCATGTTATCCCAGTTCTCCTTAGATCCATGCAAGAATATTTTTTTTTTTTTTTTTTTTTTTTTTTACCGGTCTTTCAGAATTTGGAAATGGCTTGTGCATCAATAAGAGCATCAGCTAGCATTCCTGTATTCATCATAAAGCTTAGAGGCCCAGACGACCGAGGGGCGCTCAATAAACGATTTGTTAGAATATATTAAGCTATTTTTTTTATTATTAAGCTAGGAGGAGTTATTAAGGAAATTTAAAATTCTATATTTTAAGTTTGAGGGACAGGAAAGAGATGTTATGGCGTAGAGACCATTGTAGTTCGAACATAATACCCTAAAAGGGTCATGCAGTGCATATGTCGAACTACAACGGCTAAGGAACAGAGGACTAAAGTTTCGAGTCCTTCTATTAGGAATGTTAAATTTTAAGCGTGTTAGTAAATGCTGGCTATCTACATCCCCGTTAATAAGGTTATGCAGAAAGACTACACCGAGCATTGTCCTACGATTTTTTAAGCTAGGTAAGTTTATGAGTAAGAGTCTACTCTTATAAGATGGAAGGTGAAGATTTGCATCCCAGTTTAGACCTCTAAGTGAAAAAGTTAGGAAATTCTTTTGTACGGATTCTATGCGGTCCTGATGTACTCCATATTGGGGACTCCAGACACATGAACCGTACTCCAGTATAGGACGGACCAAAGAAATGAATAGAGTTTTAGTTATATAGGGGTCATTAAATTCTTTTGACCACCTTTTGATAAAACCAAGGACTCCTTTAGCCTTATTAACCATTAAGGAAATATGGTCGGCAAATTTAAGTTTGATGTCTAATAGGATGCCGAGATCATTAACCTGGGTCAATTTTTCTAAGGCAATCCCATTAATAGAATAAGTAGCTTGCAGAGGGCAAGAACGATAAAAAGACATATGTTTGCATTTAGATCCATTAAGTATTAGATCATTAGCTAAGCACCATTTTTGAAAGTTATCAAGGTCAGACTGAAGACTGCATTGGGCAGAGATGGATTTGTACTGAAGACAAAGCTTTACATCATCTGCATACATGAGAACTAGAGAGTTCGTTAAAGCAGGGGGCAAGTCGTTTATAAAAAGCGTAAATAATAACGGGCCAAGATGACTTCCTTGAGGGACGCCGGATGTAGCACGGACCAGACGGGACTGTATGTTTTTAAATAAGACTCTTTGTGTCCTTCCATCTAGGTAGCTGGAGATCCACGTTAAGAGGTCTTTAGGAAAACCCAGCATATTCAGTTTACTCAACAAGAGTGAGTGATTAACTGAATCGAATGCTTTGCTGAAGTCTGTGTAAATTACATCGGTTTGATATCCCTTACAAAAGCCATCTATGACAAAGGATGTCAACTCCAATAAGTTTGTGGTGGTGGAGCGACGCTAAATAAAGCCATGCTGACAAGGAGTGATAATCGAAGAGCAAAGGTGTTGCAAATGAGGGGTAATTAATTTTTCAAATAACTTTGGAATTGCCGACAACTTAGAGATGCCTCTGTAGTTGGCAGCCTCGGACTTTTTCCCTTTTTTATGTAGGGGAATTATAAATGATTCCTTCCACATAAGGGGAAAAATCGAGGTTTCCAAAGATAAGTTGAAAAGTCTTAGAAGAGGTTTGCACAGAGCCCTGGCGCAGTATTTTAGCACACAGCCTGGTACTCCGTCGGGGCCTGGCGAATAAATGGGTTTTACCCTTAAAAGACCAGATAATAAGTTATTCTCAGAAAAAAACGGACAGAAAATAAGATTTGCTGCTTGAATGTTATATGCGTAAGGCTGATCAGTCAGTTTAGGAGGAGAATAAGTTGTTTGAAAAAATTCTGCGAATAGATCGGCAATGGCCTGATCCGAAGTCGCAGAAGAATTTTCAAACGTAAGCGGGGGTGAAAAAGATACGTGTTTACGCTTAGTGTTTACAAAATTATAAAACTGCTTTGGATCCTGAGTAAATTGAATCCGGCAGCGGTCAATATAATTCCTATAACATTCAGCGTTTTGCACGGTAAAATTCGACCGAGCTAGTAGGTATCTTGCGAAATCCACACTACTGAAGGTTTTTTTACATTTAAGTAAAAGCTTATTTTTTTTGTTTTTTAAGTTAGTAAGGCACCTTGTAAACCAAGGAGGATTTGCTGAGGCGGACGGATATTTCCAAGGCACACATGAGTCAAAAAATTTATTTAAAGTAAAATAAAATTTTTCTAAAGTGACATTAAGATCAGTGCACGCCAGAATATCAGACCAGTCAAATGTTTCTATAAGGCTATTAAGTTTCTGAAAATCAGCTTTACGGAAACAGCGAATCTTATTTACCACGCTCGGAGACCTCTGATCGATACCAGGAGTGGTTTCGATTGAGACCTCCAGCGTGGGGTGATATGGATCCTCTGGGGTTGAAAGGGGGAAAGCTCTGGAGAGAGCAGTACCATCCGGATCAGATACAAAACATAAGTCTAAAAGCCGACCTAGCGAATTTCTAACATGATTGATCTGACCTAGGGACATGTCAAACATGCCCGCGGTGAAGTCATGGTAAGTTGAAAGTGACAAAGATGGTGAGTTGTCGACGTTGGACCACTTTAATTCTGGGATATTAAAGTCGCCCACCGCTACGAGTTGGTCACGATCCGTCATAAGGTTAGAGACGTATCGAATGGCGGACAAATGCTGCCAATATGTAGGCGGTTCAGACATAGGAGGTATATATGAACAAGTAATGTATAAAGCTTTAACGGACATAGTGATTTTAACGCAAATAAATTCTATGTCACCAAACTCATGGGATTTCACCTCTTCAGAAGCAAGAGTAGAGTCTACAGAAATGAGGACTCCACCTCCTCTTCGCTGAGATCGATCCCGTCTAAAAGTGGTGTACTTACTTGGAAAAACTTCGGAGCTAAAGATCTCCGGATTTAACCAGGTTTCTGTAAATGCTATTATATGGGATGCAAAGAAAGAACTATCAGAATATAGCTTGGGGAGTTTGCTACGTAGCCCCCTAGTATTCTGATAGGTAAGAGTTAGTGAGGAAACTAGTTTTTTGGGTTAGTGGCCAAAGAAGAGGTGGAGGGTTGGTCAGTGGTTTCGATATTGGGAAGTCTCACTCCCACTGGTTTTTGAACTTTTTTCTTCACGGAACTAGGCTGATGTTCTTGGACGAAAAGATTCTCTGGCCAAAAACTGGGAGAGCAAATCGTCTTGAACATCAGCGCGGGCACACGAATCTTGAAAGAAGACGTGCGCCTTGTATAATAATACTTAAATTTTTGTATGTCCTCCACCTTTATATCGGCTTTTGTTTTGGCTTTGATATAAGCCGAGATATCAATCTCTGAAGTATCAGGGGCGAGCCGAGAAACAAATATATGTTTCGATGGAGGAATCACCTGTAAGGGTTTTGGTGCCGCAGGTACTAGAACTGCAGCATCAGTCGGTGCCGGTGGTCCGGACTGTGGAATACCCTTTTGGGTGACCCTAATGGGGGTTTCGTTCCCTAGGACTTGTGGCATCACTTGAAGGGATGCCATGGCGGACATATCAGACAATTGCTCATTATCCCTGAGAAATTCTGACGAATTTTTCTCAGTTCTGGCCCTTGGGGTGGCCAGAGATATAAGCGGCTGCATTAATGTCGGCTGAGCAGGCTGAGGCGGATCAGAAACAGCGGATTTCTTGCGCTTAGGGGACTCGTTTAGCAGCTGAAGGCCACTAAACTGAGTGTCCAGCGCACAGAGCTGGTCATTGATTTTACGAAAACCAGTGATCAGCTCTTTAAATCCATTTTTGGTCTGTCTCATGAACGACCTCATTTCGCCTTGCACAGCACGACAATTTTCACAACAATAATGTATCCCAGACCTACGGGAAATGGCATCCGAAACTGATGCAGTGAAACCGGCACACTTGGCATGTACGACGTTCTCACATAGCCAGCAATGGATGGCAGGCTGGGATGAGGAAATTGTCTTGTTACAAGACTTAATGGCACAGACAAGTTTAAATTCCATTTTACTTTTATTTATTATAAAACAAAAATTATTATTTAAAAAGTTTAAAAACACAATACCTTGAACCACTGTGCCAAATAGGAAGCCAAAGCGGGAGCTTTAAATAGTGCAAAAGAGAAATGCAGAAATAAAGATAAGCCGGGGAAGAAGCAGAGCTGAGCTATGCTTGGAATTGAAATTATTCAATTTATTAATTCGACTCCAAATATACCACAGCACTCGCGAAGCGATACGGTTTAGGCTTTAAGATTGTTAAGATTCACAAGGTTTAATTCACAAGTATGTAAACACCGGTTTACCAATATTTATAATAAAACGCAGTGAGCACAAAAAAACACGACCGTTCGCTTAAAAGAAAGAGAGGGAAGTGATGAATGAATATAGGACTATAGAATCAAATATTATTATGTGTTAGATTTCTGGCAGTAGATCCTCTGCACAATACATCAGCTGCATTTTAACGGATGATACGGACAAACGTGTTGTAAGTGGAAGCCGCTGCATTTATCCAACCTAAAACGATGGATGATTCTGTTCAAAAGTAGCCATCAACTTTGTCTAAAGACAAACGTTAATCATGTTTGACTCTATGCCTGAGCTCTGCCCTTAGAACTGCTGCGCACAGCTTTAGTCTGGGCATTGCTTTGATTGCTTTGCCCTGGATGCCACTCTGGACTTAGAAAACAAAAGCCTTACGTAGGTATTTGTACGTTTCTCGTACGTATATTTTTCTGAGGCGTCCAAGAAGGTGTGTAGTTCCTGTGTGACTGGAACCTTTCCATCAATTAAGATGCTCAATTTGTTCAATGCTTGAAGGTCAGAGCGTTTTGCTATTCTGACTGGATATATAACGAGAGTTCGTCGCCCTAATCCATTTTTAATTCCCACAGGTGTTGCATGAAGATTTTTGCTTTTACTACATCTGGCGCGAAAAAACCCTATCGGGTCGAAGATTTGTGATAGCGCAGAGCAGACCACTGGTTTTGTTATAATAAGAGCTTCACCTTTTTGTGTTCTTCCCCAATATTGGTTTTTGTTGGGCATCCATATGACCCCAAGGGTTTCGTCACTGTATTGGTTCAGTGTCTCACCTAATTTCACGTCGCTCACAGTGTCTTCCTCAGGTACTTCCGCAGTAAGTCTGCATTAAGTAAGTTTTAAGTCGGTAGGATCTGAGGTCTTCCGATGGATTGTTTCGCCAAATAATTAGTTGATTAAATTGATCATCCGGGTTGATCCATACATGACGGTACAACCTTTTTATGTCAGTCGTGAATATAAATTTATGGGTTCGGAAAGGCTACAACAACAAGAGCAACATAAATTCAACAACAACATTAATTCAATGGAACGTTCCCTGTGACTTGCAAAACTGGGAAGGGTTGTAGTCTGAACATTACATTAGTAGGTACCAAAGATAAATTATAATTGCGTCCGGTAGTTCTTTCAGCATTTTTCCACAAATTTTCTTTTTCTCCATGTGGAGCTTGATTTTTTTTAGTATGAGTAGGTGCGTGCATGAGTGTTGGTTCTTCAAAAGAGTTATTTGGAGGCGGCTCTGAATCGTTCGAGTTCTCTGAGTCTTAAAGGAAATAAACATTTTAGGCGTAAAGCCGGTATCTCTAATACCAGACACTGCCATAACCGATTTGATATATGACCGCTGTGACCTTGAGCAACTAGTGCATTAGCCTAGGACGGCGAAGACGCTATAGGCTGACCGCTAAAAGACTGCGATTCCAGAAAATGTAGCAGACTGTGATGCCTCCTTCCACAACTGCAACAATTAACAGCGTGGCACTCACATTACGTGGGACTATCCACCGCATAAATTTGTAACAATATTTGTAACAATAAAAGATGATCTGCTGTTATTTGCACCTCGACACCTGAGCGCCTAGGCGTATATAGCCATGGCCACGTCCATAGCCTCCAGCTTCCTTCATCACTGCTCCAAAAATTCACCCATCGACTCCCAAGTAGGGATGGCATCTGAACTTGAGGAGTTTTGTCTTTCCTTCCATTTAGCCTGGGTAGATGCGTCCTACCTTGCAGCTGGCGATATGATTTGGCGTACCCTCGAAGCGCTGCTATTGAGCCACTTTTCAACAGACTGAGGCCCAGAATCGGAGGTCACTACTAATCTGCAAAATGTCCCAATCCTCAAGCTCACCGTGGATGGCCTTGAAGTCACTGAACATGGCGACTATCTGGCCATGTCGCACATGGAGCATAGCATCATCCATCTTGGAAACAGGCTGAAGAGCTCCTTGGATCCTCTGTAAGTCCTTACCCAGGGCCTTGCACTTTAAAACATAAACAAACTGTTTGCTTATTAGCCACTGATGTGCTGATATGCGGCGTAGGAAAATTGTTTCTTTTACACCACATATGGTTTTGTGGGTCTACTTTGACTTTAGTTATTTCTTAAATATATTAACTGTCACGTCGGTGTCACCAATTTTTGGTCATTGATATTTTTCAAAGACGATAACTAAAAAGTCCGAATGTATTCAATTTTAAAACGGTTTAAAAATTTTTATTTGTCCACAAATGAAATTGAGGAATATACAAAGAATGCCAATTTAGGGTGCGAGCGCAAAGAGATAACGAACCCGACTTAGATAATAGGCTGAGCGGATGCTCGCCAGCTTGAGATGCTGGCGGACAAATTGAGCATCTTAATTGATGGAAAGGTTCCAGTCACACAGGAACTACACACCTTCTTGGACGCCTCAGAAAAATATACGTACGAGAAACGTACAAATACCTCGGTAAGGCTTTTGTTTTCTAAGTCCAGAGTGGCATCCAGGGCAAAGCAATCAAAGCAATGCCCAGACTAAAGCTGTGCGCAGCAGTTCTAAGGGCAGAGCTCAGGCGTCGGATTAGAAGAAGGAGTCGGACATTATTAATAAATTATTAATTAATGATCGACGTCTGCGAAGGGAAGGTGGAGTCTTCATTTTGGCAGACTCTCAACTTGCTTCTGAAGAGGTAACATTCCAAGAGTTTGGTGAACATTAAAATCATTTTGTCCGCTAAATCTTTATACATTACATGTTCATATATACCGCCTTCGTCTGAACCGCCTTGATAATGGCATCATTTGTCCGCTATTCAATACGTTTTTAATCTTATGTACGGTTCTTCTACCTTCTTCTTCTACTTATGTGGTCTAATGGTATCTTATGGTACTAACATGACCACTGCACCACTGCCAATGACGAAATGTTAACGCTGATTCGTCAGTGGGGTCTGACAGCATGGGAGTGTAAGGGCGCGAGTTGAGAATTGTCTCTACTTCAACGATTACTATATTGATTCGATTATAATTGCTTCAAATGTTAAGGAAGCATAGAGGTGATTGGTACTAGAAGATTGGTATCGTTTTGCGGACTTTGCCGCAGCTTCCCGTGGACCACAAAATGATGGCGCTCGTGGGGAAATGAATTTATAGTCGATATGCCTTTTGTTGCAGTTCTGGACTATGCTTTCCTTAGCATCCCTGGAAAATACGGCTCTTTCTAACTCTATTCATTTGTTGTTGGACCCAATAAAATTCGTAGCATTATCGCAATGGATCGTCTGGCATTTTCTTCGATGTCACAGGAAGTGACAACTCTAAATAAACAGCCCTTGTGGAGAAACAACAGAAAACTGCGATGTAAGCCTTGTTCGGTCGTTCAGAATCTTGTGATGAATCCCTGCGTGACCCTTTCGGCTGGTAAATTTCCCATGATTTGGTTCATTGGTTTTGGCTTGACTCTGCTGCATCGTACGCAGTTGTGGATAATGCTCTTTGCCATTGTTTTGTCATTGACGATTCAGTATTGTTGACGAGCTATGGCACGAAAAGCTTAGGCATCACAGTGTTTTAGGAAGTTCTATCATGATCATTTCCACGATCGTGTCATTGTAGGAAAGCAATACATGTTGCATCATAAGTTAGATTAGAATGCTCTTCTGCATCCTACAAAGATTAAGCCATCGCATTCGATGATGGGGGCCAACGATGCAAGAGAACTCGTTTTATGTACAGTTTTGTATGGTTTTAACTGTTTGAATTCTGCGTCAAATTCAATCTGCTGAATCGTAAGCAGGATTATTATGCGTGCTAGGCTCAATTGGCATAGACATAAAGCTTTTGTTGGCGCTCTGTTCGGAGCACATAAGCATCAATCCATTGCAGTTTGTGGAACGAGTTTCTGTGCTGGCAGTTGTATAATTCTCCTCCGAATGCGCCCTTTGCGGCAGCCATGCTGCCGAATTTTGAATTCTGCTCCAAAATGATCGAAATGATGGTTGGCATGTTATCCCAGTTCTCCTTAGATCCATGCAAGAATATAGGACTATAGAATCAAATATTATTATGTGTTAGATTTCTGGCAGTAGATCCTCTGCACAATACATCAGCTGCATTTTAACGGATGATACGTGGCGACAAACGTGTTGTAAGTGGAAGCCGCTGCATTTATCCAACCTAAAACGATGGATGATTCTGTTCAAAAGTAGCCATCAACTTTGTCTAAAGACAAACGTTAATCATGTTTGACTCTATGCCTGAGCTCTGCCCTTAGAACTGCTGCGCACAGCTTTAGTCTGGGCATTGCTTTGATTGCTTTGCCCTGGATGCCACTCTGGACTTAGAAAACAAAAGCCTTACCGAGGTATTTGTACGTTTCTCGTACGTATATTTTTCTGAGGCGTCCAAGAAGGTGTGTAGTTCCTGTGTGACTGGAACCTTTCCATCAATTAAGATGCTCAATTTGTTCAATGCTTGAAGGTCAGAGCGTTTTGCTATTCTGACTGGATATATAACGAGAGTTCGTCGCCCTAATCCATTTTTAATTCCCACAGGTGTTGCATGAAGATTTTTGCTTTTACTACATCTGGCGCGAAAAAACCCTATCGGGTCGAAGATTTGTGATAGCGCAGAGCAGACCACTGGTTTTGTTATAATAAGAGCTTCACCTTTTTGTGTTCTTCCCCAATATTGGTTTTTGTTGGGCATCCATATGACCCCAAGGGTTTCGTCACTGTATTGGTTCAGTGTCTCACCTAATTTCACGTCGCTCACAGTGTCTTCCTCAGGTACTTCCGCAGTAAGTCTGCATTAAGTAAGTTTTAAGTCGGTAGGATCTGAGGTCTTCCGATGGATTGTTTCGCCAAATAATTAGTTGATTAAATTGATCATCCGGATTGATCCATACATGACGGTACAACCTTTTTATGTCAGTCGTGAATATAAATTTATGGGTTCGGAAAGGCTACAACAACAAGAGCAACATAAATTCAACAACAACATTAATTCAATGGAACGTTCCCTGTGACTTGCAAAACTGGGAAGGGTTGTAGTCTGAACATTACATTAATAGGTACCAAAGATAAATTATAATTGCGTCCGGTAGTTCTTTCAGCATTTTTCCACAAATTTTCTTTTTCTCCATGCGGAGCTTGATTTTTTTAGTATAAGTAGGTGCGTGCATGAGTGTTGGTTCTTCAAAAGAGTTATTTGGAGGCGGCTCTGAATCGTTCGAGTTCTCTGAGTCTTAAAGGAAATAAACATTTTAGGCGTAAAGCCGGTATCGCTAATACCAGACACCGCCATAACCGATTTGATATATGACCGCTGTGACCTTGAGCAACTAGTGCATTAGCCTAGGACGGCGAAGAGGCTATAGGCTGGCCGATAAAAGACTGCGATTCCAGAAAATGCAGCAGGCTGTGATGCCTTCGTCCACAACTGCAACAATTAACAGCGGGGCACTCACATTACGTGGGACTATCCACCGCATAAATTTGTAACAATATTTGTAACAATAAAAGATGATCTGCTGTTATTTGCACCTCGACACCTGAGCGCCTAGACGTATATAGCCATGGCCACGTCCATAGCCTCCAGCTTCCTTCCTTCCAGCTTCCTTTGCAGCTGGCGATATGATTTGGCGTACCCTCGAAGCGCTGCTATTGAGCCACTTTTCAACAGACTGAGGCCCAGAATCGGAGGTCACTACTAATCTGCAAAATGTCCCAATCCTCAAGCTCACCGTGGATGGCCTTGAAGTCACTGAACATGGCGACTATTTGGCCATGTCGCACATGGAGCATAACATCATCCATCTTGGAAACAGGCTGAAGAGCTCCTTGGATCTTCTGTAAGTCCTTACCCAGGGCCTTGCACTTTAATGATGTGCTGATATGCCGCGTAGGAAAATTGTTTCTTTTACACCACATATGGTTTTGTGGGTCTAATTTGACTTTAGTTATTTGTTAAATATATTAACTGTCACGTCGGTGTCACCAATTTTTGGTCATTGATATTTTTCAAAGACGATAACTAAAAAGTCCGAATGTATTCAATTTTAAAACGGTTTAAAAATTTTTATTTGTCCACAAATGAAATTGAGGAATATACAAAGAATGACAATTTAGGGTGCGAGCGCAAAGAGATAACGAACGAGAGTGCGAACCCGACTTAGATAATAGGCTGAGCGGATGCTCGCCAGCTTGAGATGCTGGCGGACATTAGAAGAAGGAGTCGGACATTATTAATAAATTATTAATTAATGATCGACGTCTGCGAAGGGAAGGTGGAGTCTTCATTTTGGCAGACTCTCAACTTGCTTCTGAAGAGGTAACATTCCAAGAGTTTGGTGAACATTAAAATCATTTTGTCCGCTAAATCTTTATACATTACATGTTCATATATACCGCCTTCGTCTGAACCGCCTAGATAATGGCATATCATTTGTCCGCTATTCAATACGTTTTTAATCTTATGTACGGATATGACCAGCTTCTACTTATGTGGTCTAATGGTATCTAATGGTACTAACATGACCACTGCACCACTGCCAATGACGAAATGTTAACGCTGATTCGTCAGTGGGGTCTGACAGCATGGGAGTGTAAGGGCGCGAGTTGAGAATTGTCTCTACTTCAACGATTACTATATTGATTCGATTACAATTGCTTCAAATGTTAAGGAAGCATAGAGGTGATTGGTACTAGAAGATTGGTACCGTTTTGCGGGCTTTGCCGCAGCTTCCCGTGGACCACAAAATGATGGCGCTCGTGGGGAAATGAATTTATAGTCGATATGCCTTTTGTTGCAGTTCTGGACTATGCTTTCCTTAGCATCCCTGGAAAATACGGCTCTTTCTAACTCTATTCATTTGTTGTTGGCCCCAATAAAGTTCGTAGCATTATCGCAATGGATCGTCTGGCATTTTCTTCGATGTCACAGGAAGTGACAACTCTAAATAAACAGCCCTTGTGGAGAAACAACAGAAAACTGCGATGTAAGCCTTGTTCGGTCGTTCAGAATCTTGTGATGAATCCCTGCGTGACCCTTTCGGCTGGTAAATTTCCCATGATTTGGTTCATTGGTTTTGGCTTGACTCTGCTGCATCGTACGCAGTTGTGGATAATGCTCTTTGCCATTGTTTTGTCATTGACGATTCAGTATTGTTGACGAGCTATGGCACGAAAAGCTTAGGCATCACAGTGTTTTAGGTAGTTCTATCATGATCATTTCCACGATTGTGTCATTGTAGGAAAGCAATACATGTTGCATCATAAGTTAGATTAGAATGCTCTTCTGCATCCTACAAAGATTAAGCCATCGCATTCAATGATGGGGGCCAACGATGCAAGAGAACTCGTTTTATGTACAGTTTTGTATCGTTTTAACTGTTTGCATTCTGCGTCAAATTCAATCTGCTGAATCGTAAGCAGGATAATTATGCGTGCTAGGCTCAATTCGCATGACATAAAGCTTTTGTTGGCGCTCTGTTCGGAGCACATAAGCAACAATCCATTGCAGTTTGTGGAACGAGTTTCTGTGCTGGCAGTTGTATAATTCTCCTCCGAATGCGCCCTTTGCGGCAGCCATGCTGCCGAATTTTAAATTCTGCTCCAAAATTATCGAAATGATGGTTGGCATGTTATCCCAGTTCTCCTTAGATCCATGCAAGAATATAGGACTATAGAATCAAATATTATTATGTGTTAGATTTCTGGCAGTAGATCCTCTGCACAATACATCAGCTGCATTTTAACGGATGATACGTGGCGACAAACGTGTTGTAAGTGGAAGCCGCTGCATTTATCCAACCTAAAACGATGGATGATTCTGTCTAAAAGTAGCCATCAACTTTGTCTAAAGACAAACGTTAATCATGTTTGACTCTATGCCTGAGCTCTGCCCTTAGAACTGCTGCGCACAGCTTTAGTCTGGGCATTGCTTTGATTGCTTTGCCCTGGATGCCACTCTGGACTTAGAAAACAAAAGCCTTACCGAGGTATTTGTACGTTTCTCGTACGTATATTTTTCTGAGGCGTCCAAGAAGGTGTGTAGTTCCTGTGTGACTGGAACCTTTCCATCAATTAAGATGCTCAATTTGTTCAATGCTTGAAGGTCAGAGCGTTTTGCTATTCTGACTGGATATATAACGAGAGTTCGTCGCCCTAATCCATTTTTAATTCCCACAGGTGTTGCATGAAGATTTTTGCTTTTACTACATCTGGCGCGAAAAAACCCTATCGGGTCGAAGATTTGTGATAGCGCAGAGCAGACCACTGGTTTTGTTATAATAAGAGCTTCACTTTTTTGTGTTCTTCCCCAATATTGGTTTTTGTTGGGCATCCATATGACCCCAAGGGTTTCGTCACTGTATTGGTTCATTGTCTCACCTAATTTCACGTCGCTCACAGTGTCTTCCTCAGGTACTTCCGCAGTAAGTCTGCATTAAGTAAGTTTTAAGTCGGTAGGATCTGAGGTCTTCCGATGGATTGTTTCGCCAAATAATTAGTTGATTAAATTGATCATCCGGATTGATCCATACATGACGGTACAACCTTTTTATGTCAGTCGTGAATATAAATTTATGGGTTCGGAAAGGCTACAACAACAAGAGCAACATAAATTCAACAACAACATTAATTCAATGGAACGTTCCCTGTGACTTGCAAAACTGGGAAGGGTTGTAGTCTGAACATTACATTAATAGGTACCAAAGATAAATTATAATTGCGTCCAGTAGTTCTTTCAGCATTTTTCCACAAATTTTCTTTTTCTCCATGCGGAGCTTGATTTTTTTTAGTATAAGTAGGTGCGTGCATGAGTGTTGGTTCTTCAAAAGAGTTATTTGGAGGCGGCTCTGAATCGTTCGAGTTCTCTGAGTCTTAAAGGAAATAAACATTTTAGGCGTAAAGCCGGTATCGCTAATACCAGACACCGCCATAACCGATTTGATATATGACCGCTGTGACCTTGAGCAACTAGTGCATTAGCCTAGGACGGCGAAGAGGCTATAGGCTGGCCGATAAAAGACTGCGATTCCAGAAAATGCAGCAGGCTGTGATGCCTCCTTCCACAACTGCAACAATTAACAGCGGGGCATTCACATTACGTGGGACTATCCACCGCATAAATTTGTAACAATATTTGTAACAATAAAAGATGATCTGCTGTTATTTGCACCTCGACACCTGAGCGCCTAGACGTATATAGCCATGGCCACGTCCATAGCCTCCAGCTTCCTTCCTTCCAGCTTCCTTTGCAGCTGGCGATATGATTTGGCGTACCCTCGAAGCGCTGCTATTGAGCCACTTTTCAACAGACTGAGGCCCAGAATCGGAGGTCACTACTAATCTGCAAAATGTCCCAATCCTTAAGCTCACCGTGGATGGCCTTGAAGTCACTGAACATGGCGACTATCTGGCCATGTCGCACATGGAGCATAGCATCATCCATCTTGGAAACAGGCTGAAGAGCTCCTTGGATCCTCTGTAAGTCCTTACCCAGGGCCTTGCACTTTAAAACATAAACAAACTGTTTGCTTATTAGCCACTGATGTGCTGATATGCCGCGTAGGAAAATTGTTTCTTTTACACCACATATGGTTTTGTGGGTCTAATTTGACTTTAGTTATTTGTTAAATATATTAACTGTCACGTCGGTGTCACCAATTTTTGGTCATTGATATTTTTCAAAGACGATAACTAAAAAGTCCGAATGTTTTCAATTTTAAAACGGTTTAAAAATTTTTATTTGTCCACAAATGAAATTGAGGAATATACAAAGAATGCCAATTTAGGGTGCGAGCGCAAAGAGATAACGAACCCGACTTAGATAATAGGCTGAGCGGATGCTCGCCAGCTTGAGATGCTGGCGGACATTCGAAGAAGGAGTCGGACATTATTAATAAATTTTTAATTAATGATCGACGTCTGAGAAGGGAAGGTGGAGTCTTCATTTTGGCAGACTCTCAACTTGCTTCTGAAGAGGTAACATCCCAAGAGTTTGGTGAACATTAAAATCATTTTGTCCGCTAAATCTTTATACATTACATGTTCATATATACCGCCTTCGTCTGAACCGCCTAGATAATGGCATCATTTTTCCGCTATTCAATACGTTTTTAATCTTATGTACGGTTCTTCTACCTTCTTCTTCTACTTATGTGGTCTAATGGTATCTTATGGTACTAACATGACCACTGCACCACTGCCAATGACGAAATGTTAACGCTGATTCGTCAGTGGGGTCTGACAGCATGGGAGTGTAAGGGCGCGAGTTGAGAATTGTCTCTACTTCAACGATTACTATATTGATTCGATTACAATTGCTTCAAATGTTAAGGAAGCATAGAGGTGATTGGTACTAGAAGATTGGTACCGTTTTGCGGGCTTTGCCGCAGCTTCCCGTGGACCACAAAATGATGGCGCTCGTGGGGAAATGAATTTATAGTCGATATGCCTTTTGTTGCAGTTCTGGACTATGCTTTCCTTAGCATCCCTGGAAAATACGGCTCTTTCTAACTCTATTCATTTGTTGTTGGCCCCAATAAAATTCGTAGCATTATCGCAATGGATCGTCTGGCATTTTCTTCGATGTCACAGGAAGTGACAACTCTAAATAAACAGCCCTTGTGGAGAAACAACAGAAAACTGCGATGTAAGCCTTGTTCGGTCGTTCAGAATCTTGTGATGAATCCCTGCGTGACCCTTTCGGCTGGTAAATTTCCCATGATTTGTCCACAAATGAAATTGAGGAATATACAAAGAATGCCAATTTAGGGTGCGAGCGCAAAGAGATAACGAACCCGACATATATAATAGGCTGAGCGGATGCTCGCCAGCTTGAGATGCTGGCGGACATTAGAAGAAGGAGTCGGACATTATTAATAAATTATTAATTAATGATCGACGTCTGAGAAGGGAAGGTGGAGTCTTCATTTTGGCAGACTCTCAACTTGCTTCTGAAGAGGTAACATCCCAAGAGTTTGGTGAACATTAAAATCATTTTGTCCGCTAAATCTTTATACATTACATGTTCATATATACCGCCTTCGTCTGAACCGCCTAGATAATGGCATCATTTTTCCGCTATTCAATACGTTTTTAATCTTATGTACGGTTCTTCTACCTTCTTCTTCTACTTATGTGGTCTAATGGTATCTTATGGTACTAACATGACCACTGCACCACTGCCAATGACGAAATGTTAACGCTGATTCGTCAGTGGGGTCTGACAGCATGGGAGTGTAAGGGCGCGAGTTGAGAATTGTCTCTACTTCAACGATTACTATATTGATTCGATTACAATTGCTTCAAATGTTAAGGAAGCATAGAGGTGATTGGTACTAGAAGATTGGTACCGTTTTGCGGGCTTTGCCGCAGCTTCCCGTGGACCACAAAATGAAGGCGCTCGTGGGGAAATGAATTTATAGTCGATATGCCTTTTGTTGCAGTTCTGGACTATGCTTTCCTTAGCATCCCTGGAAAATACGGCTCTTTCTAACTCTATTCATTTGTTGTTGGCCCCAATAAAATTCGTAGCATTATCGCAATGGATCGTCTGGCATTTTCTTCGATGTCACAGGAAGTGACAACTCTAAATAAACAGCCCTTGTGGAGAAACAACAGAAAACTGCGATGTAAGCCTTGTTCGGTCGTTCAGAATCTTGTGATGAATCCCTGCGTGACCCTTTCGGCTGGTAAATTTCCCATGATTTGGTTCATTGGTTTTGGCTTGACTCTGCTGCATCGTACGCAGTTGTGGATAATGCTCTTTGCCATTGTTTTGTCATTGACGATTCAGTATTGTTGACGAGCTATGGCACGAAAAGCTTAGGCATCACAGTGTTTTAGGTAGTTCTATCATGATCATTTCCACGATCGTGTCATTGTAGGAAAGCAATACATGTTGCATCATAAGTTAGATGAGAATGCTCTTCTGCATCCTACAAAGATTAAGCCATCGCATTCAATGATGGGGGCCAACGATGCAAGAGAACTCGTTTTATGTACAGTTTTGTATCGTTTTAACTGTTTGCATTCTGCGTCAAATTCATTCTGCTGAATCGTAAGCAGGATTATTATGCGTGCTAGGCTCAATTCGCATAGACATAAAGCTTTTGTTGGCGCTCTGTTCGGAGCACATAAGCAACAATCCATTGCAGTTTGTGGAACGAGTTTCTGTGCTGGCAGTTGTTTAATTCTCCTCCGAATGCGCCCTTTGCGGCAGCCATGCTGCCGAATTTTGAATTCTGCTCCAAAATGATCGAAATGATGGTTGGCATGTTATCCCAGTTCTCCTTAGATCCATGCAAGAATATAGGACTTTAGAATCAAATATTATTATGTGTTAGATTTCTGGCAGTAGATCCTCTGCACAATACATCAGCTGCATTTTAACGGATGATACGTGGCGACAAACGTGTTGTAAGTGGAAACCGCTGCATTTATCCAACCTAAAACGATGGATGATTCTGTCCAAAAGTAGCCATCAACTTTGTCTAAAGACAAACGTTAATCATGTTTGACTCTATGCCTGAGCTCTGCCCTTAGAACTGCTGCGCACAGCTTTAGTCTGGGCATTGCTTTGATTGCTTTGCCCTGGATGCCACTCTGGACAAAAGCCTTACCGAGGTATTTGTACGTTTCTCGTACGTATATTTCTCTGAGGCGTCCAAGAAGGTGTGTAGTTCCTGTGTGACTGGAACCTTTCCATCAATTAAGATGCTCAATTTGTTCAATGCTTGAAGGTCAGAGCGATAGTTTTGCTATTCTGACTGGAGATATAACGAGAGTTCGTCGCCCCAATCCATTTTTAATGTCCACAGGTGTTGCATGAAGATTTTTGCTTTTACTACATCTGGCGCGAAAAAACCCTATCGGGTCGAAGATTTGTGATAGCGCAGAGCAGACCACTGGTTTTGTTATAATAAGAGCTTCACTTTTTTGTGTTCTTCCCCAATATTGGTTTTTGTTGGGCATCCATATGACCCCAAGGGTTTTGTCACTGTTTTGGTTCAGTGTCTCACCTAATTTCACGTCGCTCACAGTGTCTTCCTCAGGTATTTCCGCAGTAAGTCTGCATTGTTGGACCATTTTCGAAGCTTGAAGCCGTGTGGACGTAATATTTTCTTGAGTTCCCTTTGGAGTTGCACTGGTTCTGTGACTGAATAGAAATCATTTTGTGTCCTATCGATCCTAACGGGTAGTTTTCATGTGACCAGATTTCTAGATGATTTAGGAATTTTGTTACCAGGAATGAGGCTGTCTTCGTGCCCTAGGTGACTGTTTTAAGTCGGTAGGATCTGAGGTCTTCCGATGGATTGTTTCGCCAAATAATTAGTTGATTAAATTGATTATCCGGGTTGATCCATACATGATGGTACAACCTTTTTATGTCCGTCGTGAATATATATTTATGGGTTCGGAAAGGCTACAACAACAAGAGCAACATAAATTCAACAACAACATTAATTCGATGGAACGTTCCCTGTGACTTGCAAAACTGGGAAGGGTTGTAGTCTGAACATTACATTAATAGGTACCAAAGATAAATTATAATTGCGTCCGGTAGTTCTTTCAGCATTTTTCCACAAATTTTCTTTTTCTCCATGCGGAGCTTGATTTTTTTAGTATAAGTAGGTGCGTGCATGAGTGTTGGTTCTTCAAAAGAGTTATTTGGAGGCGGCTCTGAATCGTTCGAGTTCTCTGAGTCTTAAAGGAAATAAACATTTTAGGCGTAAAGCCGGTATCGCTAATACCAGACACCGCCATAACCGATTTGATATATGACCGCTGTGACCTTGAGCAACTAGTGCATTAGCCTAGGACGGCGAAGAGGCTATAGGCTGGCCGATAAAAGACTGCGATTCCAGAAAATGCAGCAGGCTGTGATGCCTCCTTCCACAACTGCAACAATTAACAGCGGGGCACTCACATTACGTGGGACTATCCACCGCATAAATTTGTAACTATATTTGTAACAATAAAAGATGATCTGCTGTTATTTGCACCTCGACACCTGAGCGCCTAGACGTATATAGCCATGGCCACGTCCATAGCCTCCAGCTTCTTTCCTTCCAGCTTCCTTTGCAGCTGGCGATATGATTTGGCGTACCCTCGAAGCGCTGCTATTGAGCCACTTTTCAACAGACTGAGGCCCAGTATCGGAGGTCACTACTAATCTGCAAAATGTCCCAATCCTCAAGCTCACCGTGGATGGCCTTGAAGTGACTGAACATGGCGACTATTTGGCCATGTCGCACATGGAGCATAACATCATCCATCTTGGAAACAGGCTGAAGAGCTCCTTGGATCTTCTGTAAGTCCTTACCCAGGGCCTTGCACTTTAATGATGTGCTGATATGCCGCGTAGGAAAATTGTTTCTTTTACACCACATATGGTTTTGTGGGTCTAATTTGACTTTAGTTATTTGTTAAATATATTAACTGTCACGTCGGTGTCACCAATTTTTGGTCATTGATATTTTTCAAAGACGATAACTAAAAAGTCCGAATGTATTCAATTTTAAAACGGTTTAAAAATTTTTATTTGTCCACAAATGAAATTGAGGAATATACAAAGAATGCCAATTAAGGGTGCGAGCGCAAAGAGATAACGAACCCGACATAGATAATAGGCTGAGCGGATGCTCGCCAGCTTGAGATGCTGGCGGACATTAGAAGAAGGGAGTCGGACATTATTAATAAATTATTAATTAATGATCGACGTCTGAGAAGGGAAGGTGGAGTCTTCATTTTGGCAGACTCTCAACTTGCTTCTGAAGAGGTAACATCCCAAGAGTTTGGTGAACATTAAAATCATTTTGTCCGCTAAATCTTTATACATTACATGTTCATATATACCGCCTTCGTCTGAACCGCCTAGATAATGGCATCATTTTTCCGCTATTCAATACGTTTTTAATCTTATGTACGGTTCTTCTACCTTCTTCTTCTACTTATGTGGTCTAATGGTATCTTATGGTACTAACATGACCACTGCACCACTGCCAATGACGAAATGTTAACGCTGATTCGTCAGTGGGGTCTGACAGCATGGGAGTGTAAGGGCGCGAGTTGAGAATTGTCTCTACTTCAACGATTACTATATTGATTCGATTACAATTGCTTCAAATGTTAAGGAAGCATAGAGGTGATTGGTACTAGAAGATTGGTACCGTTTTGCGGGCTTTGCCGCAGCTTCCCGTGGACCACAAAATGATGGCGCTCGTGGGGAAATGAATTTATAGTCGATATGTCTTTTGTTGCAGTTCTGGACTATGCTTTCCTTAGCATCCCTGGGAAATACGGCTCTTTCTAACTCTATTCATTTGTTGTTGGCCCCAATAAAATTTGTAGCATTATCGCAATGGATCGTCTGGCATTTTCTTCGATGTCACAGGAAGTGGCAACTATAAATAAACAGCCCTTGTGGAGAAACAACAGAAAACTGCGATGTAAGCCTTGTTCGGTCGTTCAGAATCTTGTGATGAATCCCTGCGTGACCCTTTCGGCTGGTAAATTTCCCATGATTTGGTTCATTGGTTTTGGCTTGACTCTGCTGCATCGTACGCAGTTGTGGATAATGCTCTTTGCCATTGTTTTGTCATTGACGATTCAGTATTGTTGACGAGCTATGGCACGAAAAGCTTAGGCATCACAGTGTTTTAGGTAGTTCTATCATGATCATTTCCACGATTGTGTCATTGTAGGAAAGCAATACATGTTGCATCATAAGTTAGATTAGAATGCTCTTCTGCATCCTACAAAGATTAAGCCATCGCATTCAATGATGGGGGCCAACGATGCAAGAGAACTCGTTTTATGTACAGTTTTGTATCGTTTTAACTGTTTGCATTCTGCGTCAAATTCAATCTGCTGAATCGTAAGCAGGATAATTATGCGTGCTAGGCTCAATTCGCATAGACATAAAGCTTTTGTTGGCGCTCTGTTCGGAGCACATAAGCAACAATCCATTGCAGTTTGTGGAACGAGTTTCTGTGCTGGCAGTTGTATAATTCTCCTCCGAATGCGCCCTTTGCGGCAGCCATGCTGCCGAATTTTGAATTCTGCTCCAAAATGATCGAAATGATGGTTGGCATGTTATCCCAGTTCTCCTTAGATCCATGCAAGAATATAGGACTATAGAATCAAATATTATTGTGTTAGATTTCTGGCAGTAGATCCTCTGCACAATACATCAGCTGCATTTTAACGGATGATACGTGGCGACAAACGTGTTGTAAGTGGAAGCCGCTGCATTTATCCAACCTAAAACGATGGATGATTCTGTCCAAAAGTAGCCATCAACTTTGTCTAAAGACAAACGTTAATCATGTTTGACTCTATGCCTGAGCTCTGCCCTTAGAACTGCTGCGCACAGCTTTAGTCTGGGCATTGCTTTGATTGCTTTGCCCTGGATGCCACTCTGGACTTAGAAAACAAAAGCCTTACCGAGGTATTTGTACGTTTCTCGTACGTATATTTTTCTGAGGCGTCCAAGAAGGTGTGTAGTTCCTGTGTGACTGGAACCTTTCCATCAATTAAGATGCTCAATTTGTTCAATGCTTGAAGGTCAGAGCGATAGTTTTGCTATTCTGACTGGAGATATAACGAGAGTTCGTCGCCCCAATCCATTTTTAATTCCCACAGGTGTTGCACGAAGATTTTTGCTTTTACTACATCTGGCGCGAAAAAACCCTATCGGGTCGAAGATCGGGTTGTGATAGCGCAGAGCAGACCACTGGTTTTGTTATAATAAGAGCTTCACTTTTTTGTGTTCTTCCCCAATATTGGTTTTTGTTGGGCATCCATATGACCCCAAGGGTTTCGTCACTGTATTGGTTCAGTGTCTCACCTAATTTCACGTCGCTCACAGTGCCTTCCTCAGGTACTTCCGCAGTAAGTCTGCATTGTTGGACCATTTTCGAAGCTTGAAGCCGTGTGGACGTAATATTTTCTTGAGTTCCCTTTGGAGTTGCACTGGTTCTGTGACTGAATAGAAATCATTTTGTGTGCTATCGATCCTAACGGGTAGTTTTCATGTGACCGGATTTCTAGATGATTTAGTAATTTTGTTACCAGGAATGAGGCTGTCTTCGTGCCCTAGGTGACTGTTTTAAGTCGGTAGGATCTGAGGTCTTCCGATGGATTGTTTCGCCAAATAATTAGTTGATTAAATTGATTATCCGGGTTGATCCATACATGATGGTACAACCTTTTTATGTCCGTCGTGAATATATATTTATGGGTTCGGAAAGGCTACAACAACAAGAGCAACATAAATTCAACAACAACATTAATTCGATGGAACGTTCCCTGTGACTTGCAAAACTGGGAAGGGTTGTAGTCTGAACATTACATTAATAGGTACCAAAGATAAATTATAATTGCGTCCGGTAGTTCTTTCAGCATTTTTCCACAAATTTTCTTTTTCTCCATGCGGAGCTTGATTTTTTTTAGTATAAGTAGGTGCGTGCATGAGTGTTGGTTCTTCAAAAGAGTTATTTGGAGGCGGCTCTGAATCGTTCGAGTTCTCTGAGTCTTAAAGGAAATAAACATTTTAGGCGTAAAGCCGGTATCGCTAATACCAGACACCGCCATAACCGATTTGATATATGACCGCTGTGACCTTGAGCAACTAGTGCATTAGCCTAGGACGGCGAAGAGGCTATAGGCTGGCCGATAAAAGACTGCGATTCCAGAAAATGCAGCAGGCTGTGATGCCTCCTTCCACAACTGCAACAATTAACAGCGGGGCACTCACATTACGTGGGACTATCCACCGCATAAATTTGTAACTATATTTGTAACAATAAAAGATGATCTGCTGTTATTTGCACTTCGACACCTGAGCGCCTAGACGTATATAGCCATGGCCACGTCCATAGCCTCCAGCTTCCTTCCTTCCAGCTTCCTTTGCAGCTGGCGATATGATTTGGCGTACCCTCGAAGCGCTGCTATTGAGCCACTTTTCAACAGACTGAGGCCCAGTATCGGAGGTCACTACTAATCTGCAAAATGTCCCAATCCTCAAGCTCACCGTGGATGGCCTTGAAGTGACTGAACATGGCGACTATTTGGCCATGTCGCACATGGAGCATAACATCATCCATCTTGGAAACAGGCTGAAGAGCTCCTTGGATCTTCTGTAAGTCCTTACCCAGGGCCTTGCACTTTAATGATGTGCTGATATGCCGCGTAGGAAAATTGTTTCTTTTACACCACATATGGTTTTGTGGGTCTAATTTGACTTTAGTTATTTGTTAAATATATTAACTGTCACGTCGGTGTCACCAATTTTTGGTCATTGATATTTTTCAAAGACGATAACTAAAAAGTCCGAATGTATTCAATTTTAAAACGGTTTAAAAATTTTTATTTGTCCACAAATGAAATTGAGGAATATACAAAGAATGCCAATTAAGGGTGCGAGCGCAAAGAGATAACGAACCCGACATAGATAATAGGCTGAGCGGATGCTCGCCAGCTTGAGATGCTGGCGGACATTAGAAGAAGGAGTCGGACATTATTAATAAATTATTAATTAATGATCGACGTCTGAGAAGGGAAGGTGGAGTCTTCATTTTGGCAGACTCTCAACTTGCTTCTGAAGAGGTAACATCCCAAGAGTTTGGTGAACATTAAAATCATTTTGTCCGCTAAATCTTTATACATTACATGTTCATATATACCGCCTTCGTCTGAACCGCCTAGATAATGGCATCATTTTTCCGCTATTCAATACGTTTTTAATCTTATGTACGGTTCTTCTACCTTCTTCTTCTACTTATGTGGTCTAATGGTATCTTATGGTACTAACATGACCACTGCACCACTGCCAATGACGAAATGTTAACGCTGATTCGTCAGTGGGGTCTGACAGCATGGGAGTGTAAGGGCGCGAGTTGAGAATTGTCTCTACTTCAACGATTACTATATTGATTCGATTACAATTGCTTCAAATGTTAAGGAAGCATAGAGGTGATTGGTACTAGAAGATTGGTACCGTTTTGCGGACCAAAAATCATTTGCACAAAATGATGGCGCTCGTGGGGAAATGAATTTATAGTCGATATGTCTTTTGTTGCAGTTCTGGACTATGCTTTCCTTAGCATCCCTGGGAAATACGGCTCTTTCTAACTCTATTCATTTGTTGTTGGCCCCAATAAAATTTGTAGCATTATCGCAATGGATCGTCTGGCATTTTCTTCGATGTCACAGGAAGTGGCAACTATAAATAAACAGCCCTTGTGGAGAAACAACAGAAAACTGCGATGTAAGCCTTGTTCGGTCGTTCAGAATCTTGTGATGAATCCCTGCGTGACCCTTTCGGCTGGTAAATTTCCCATGATTTGGTTCATTGGTTTTGGCTTGACTCTGCTGCATCGTACGCAGTTGTGGATAATGCTCTTTGCCATTGTTTTGTCATTGACGATTCAGTATTGTTGACGAGCTATGGCACGAAAAGCTTAGGCATCACAGTGTTTTAGGTAGTTCTATCATGATCATTTCCACGATTGTGTCATTGTAGGAAAGCAATACATGTTGCATCATAAGTTAGATTAGAATGCTCTTCTGCATCCTACAAAGATTAAGCCATCGCATTCAATGATGGGGGCCAACGATGCAAGAGAACTCGTTTTATGTACAGTTTTGTATCGTTTTAACTGTTTGCATTCTGCGTCAAATTCAATCTGCTGAATCGTAAGCAGGATAATTATGCGTGCTAGGCTCAATTCGCATGACATAAAGCTTTTGTTGGCGCTCTGTTCGGAGCACATAAGCAACAATCCATTGCAGTTTGTGGAACGAGTTTCTGTGCTGGCAGTTGTATAATTCTCCTCCGAATGCGCCCTTTGCGGCAGCCATGCTGCCGAATTTTAAATTCTGCTCCAAAATTATCGAAATGATGGTTGGCATGTTATCCCAGTTCTCCTTAGATCCATGCAGGAATATAGGACTATAGAATCAAATATTATTATGTGTTAGATTTCTGGCAGTAGATCCTCTGCACAATACATCAGCTGCATTTTAACGGATGATACGTGGCGACAAACGTGTTGTAAGTGGAAGCCGCTGCATTTATCCAACCTAAAACGATGGATGATTCTGTCCAAAAGTAGCCATCAACTTTGTCTAAAGACAAACGTTAATCATGTTTGACTCTATGCCTGAGCTCTGCCCTTAGAACTGCTGCGCACAGCTTTAGTCTGGGCATTGCTTTGATTGCTTTGCCCTGGATGCCACTCTGGACTTAGAAAACAAAAGCCTTACCGAGGTATTTGTACGTTTCTCGTACGTATATTTTTCTGAGGCGTCCAAGAAGGTGTGTAGTTCCTGTGTGACTGGAACCTTTCCATCAATTAAGATGCTCAATTTGTTCAATGCTTGAAGGTCAGAGCGATAGTTTTGCTATTCTGACTGGAGATATAACGAGAGTTCGTCGCCCCAATCCATTTTTAATTCCCACAGGTGTTGCACGAAGATTTTTGCTTTTACTACATCTGGCGCGAAAAAACCCTATCGGGTCGAAGATCGGGTTGTGATAGCGCAGAGCAGACCACTGGTTTTGTTATAATAAGAGCTTCACCATTTTGTGTTCTTCCCCAATATTGGTTTTTGTTGGGCATCCATATGACCCCAAGGGTTTCGTCACTGTATTGGTTCAGTGTCTCACCTAATTTCTCGTCGCTCACAGTGTCTTCCTCAGGTACTTCCGCAGTAAGTCTGCATTGTTGGACCATTTTCGAAGCTTGAAGCCGCGTGGACGTAATATTTTCTTGAGTTCCCTTTGGAGTTGCACTGGTTCTGTGACTGAATAGAAATCATTTTGTGTCCTATCGATCCTAAGGGGTAGTTTTCATGTGACCGGATTTCTAGATGATTTAGGAATTTTGTTATCAGGAATGAGGCTGTCTTCGTGCCCTAGGTGACTGTTTTAAGTCGGTAGGATCTGAGGTCTTCCGATGGATTGTTTCGCCAAATAATTAGTTGATTAAATTGGTCATCCGGGTTGATCCATACATGACGGTACAACCTTTTTATGTCAGTCGTGAATATAAATTTATGGGTTCGGAACAGTAGCAGACAGAAGCTCGCTCTGAACTTTAGGACCCGTTTGTAACATGTCATTCATGGATTTTCCACTTGACGCAAGACGCATCAAATACTACTCGCAATATCTTCTTAGCTTCTCAGTCTTCAATATGCAATGATGAGGAATAAAATAATGATCCTTGGGTATATGTCTTTATTGCATCAGTTTCATCTATCCCAAAACTTCGTACTTTTCCATGAAATTAGAATAACCTTTCCGAACCAGTCAAGCGTCGCTCAAGTGCTAGAAATCGTTTTATAGCAATGTCTTTTGGCTCTTTTGACTATAGCAATGTGTTTGGAAAAAGGCAGATTTAGAATAAACCTTCCGCCGGATGCTCTTTTCAGGTTTTCTACAAAGTATTTCTCACAATGTGTTTCTGTCGGGGATCGATGTTTCGTTTGATTGTCCAGGTCATCCAATTTCCAAAACCTTTCAATCTATGTTTCAGTTTCTTTCCCATTACTGATTTGACAGGACATGAGCGATTGAGTTCTGGACTTTAATCTTCCTGCGACAATGCATCCAAGTTTTTAAGTGTGAGCATGGGACCATCTCTTCCAATTTTTTGTTGATTTTGTTGAGTGTTTGGTTTCTATTAGTAGATCGATTCTCCCAGGTTTGCCGAACTGGAGTTCTGCTAATTGAGATTAGGTACTCATTGGGTATTTCCAACTCGCAATGAGAGAGTGGTTGAGCTGGTTGGTCAGTTGTACAGGAGGACAAAGGCTTCTAGGTTTGTCGAACTGGGGATCTGCAAATGCAGATTGGATATTTCCAACATGCAATGAGAGAGTGGTTGAGCTGATTGGTCAGTTGTACAGGAGGACATAGGCTTCTATGCCATGAAAATTCCCTACAATCCACATGAATTCCCTTACTACATTTTTTGTTTTTTTTTTACCCAATTTAGTCTTTTAGATACTGTTATAGCGCGGAACTCATCCCATTTATATAACGAGTGAGTTGCTTTGGAAAAATAGCACGATGCTTGCCTGCCTGTTGTACCGGACGCACAGGCCATATTCTTTGCCCCCATTTTAGGTAAAGGCGTTGTTATTCCAGTTGTTCTCCTCTGTGTCTGTTCTCATAATCACATCGAGCCGATAAGACCTCCCTGCTCGCATCCTCGACGTTGAACACTGAGTATATCCTCAAGCCAGATAGCAGATCGTTGAAGAAAAATGAACCAAAGAGTCACTGCCTTAGAAGAGTCAAAGGATTGGGGTAGAAAGTCCACCTTAGCACAACATACATATAAAGCGCTCAACAGCGATATTTACTACTATTTTGTTGGTATACAATTAAAAATGTGCAATTTTAATGGGGTCTTATTAGAAGACCGAGTCTTCTTCGGTTCGAAGTTAGTAAAAAAATACCTCCAAAAATACTTAGGGCTACCACACCGGTCGCAGGCCTTCCTATAGGTAAGCAGTGAATAAAGTGAAAGGGCTCTTAGTAGGACTTTCCCCCGTTACCCCCGTTAGAGTCACCCAAAAGGGTATTCCACAGTCCGGACCACCGATACTGACTGATGTTGCAGTTCTAGTACCTGCGACAAAACCCTTACGGGTGATTCTTCCATCGAAACATATATTTGTTTTTCGGCTTGCCCATGATAATTTGGGGATTGATATCTCGGCCTATATCAAAGCCAAAACAAAAGCCGATATAAAGAAGGAGGACATACATAAATATAAATATACTTATAGAAGGCGCACGTCTTCTTTCAAGATTCGGGTGCCCGCGCTGATGTTCAAGACAATTTGTTGACCCAGTTTTTGGCCAGAGAACATTTTCGTCCAAGAACATCAGCCTAGTACAGTAAAGTTCAAAGTTTTAAAACCAGAGGGAGTGAAGCTTCCCCGTATCGGAACCACGGAGCAAACTTCCACCTCTTCTTTGTACACTAACCCAAAAAACTAGAATCGTCACTAACACTTACCTATCAGAATACTAGGGGGCTACGTAGAAGTTTCCCAAAACTATATTCTGATAGTTATCTTTTTGCATCCCATATTGTAGCCTTTACAGAAACTTGGTTAAAGCCGGAGCTCTTTAGCTCCGAAGTTTTTCCAAGTAAGTGCACCACTTTTAAACAGGATCGACCTCAGCGAAGTGGGGGTCCTCATTTCGGTAGACTCCACTCTTGCTTCTGAACAGGTGAAATCACAAGAGTTTGGTGACATAGAATTTATTTGCATTAAAATCATTTTGTCCCTCAATCTTTATACACTACATGTTCATATATACCCCCTTTGTCCGAACCGCCCACATATTGGCATCGTTTGTCCGCTATTCAATCAGTTTTTATACCCTTGCAGAGGGTATTAGATTTTTGGTCAAAAGTGTGCAACGCAGAGAAGGAGACATCTCCGACCCTATAAAGTATATATATTCTTGATCAGGATCACCTCCTGAGTTGATATAAGCATGTCCGTCTGTCTGTCTGTTTCTACGCGAACTAGTCTCTCAGTTTTAAAGCTATCGTCTTGAAACTTTGCACACACCCTTCTTTCCTTTGCACGCAGTGTATAAGTCGGAACGGCCGGGATCGGCCGGCTATATCTTATAGCTGCCATATAACTGATTGATCGGAAATGGTATAACTTTGGTGTTTTTAGAGTTACAGAGTTCACATTTTATACGAATGCTATTTTTGGCAAAATAATACAACATGCCAAATTTTATAAGGATCAGCCGACTATATCCTATATCTGCCATATAACTGATTGATCGGAAATAGCATAACTTCACTGTTTTTCGAGCTAGAAAGTTGGGATTTTCTATGAATTCAATTTTTGGAAAAATAATACGACTTATAAAGTTTCATATGGATTGGCCGACTATATCTTATAGCTGCCATATAACTGAACGATCGGAAATGGTATTTGGTAAAAATACCAACTTAGATTTTGTCTTGTAATTTTTAGTATTTTGGTTATATTATTTGGTTATATTTATTATTATTGGTTATATTATGATATTCCCATAAGAATCGGTCAACTATATCCGATTTTAGCGATATATATCCTGTTTTAGCTGCAAGGGTATATCAACTTCGGCTTCGCCCGAAGTTAGCTGTCCTTTCTTGTTAATCTTATGACTGATCGTGACCTTCTTGTAGCTGTGGGTGACTTTAATATCACAGAATTAAAGTGGTCCAACTACGGGAATGTCCCAAGGTCAAATTAACCTTGGTTAATTACCAAGGTTATTAAAGTTAAAAGTTTAATATTATTTCTAATTAAAGTAAGAAATTCGTTAGGTCGGCGTTTAGACTTGTGTTTTGTATCTGATCCTTATGGTACCGCTCTCCAGAGCTTTCCCCCTTTCAACCCTGGTCTGCTTATGCTTGGTCTGATATCTAAATGTCACCTAAAAAAAATTTTACCGTACTTTAAATAAATTTATTGACTCAAGTGTGCCGTGGAAGTATCCGTCAGCTTCAACAAATCTTCCATGGTTTACGAGGTGCCTCACGAACCTAAAAAATACTAAAAATTGGCTCTTACTTAAATATAAAAAAACCTACAGTAGTATAGCTTTTTCCAGATATCTACTAGCTCGGTCAAATTTTATCGTGGATAAAGCTGAATGATACAGGAATTATATTCACCGCTGCCAAATACAACTTACTTAGGATCCAAAACCATTTTATAACTTTGTAAAAACTAAGCGTAAAAATATATCTTTTCCACCTCTGCTTACGTTTGAAAATTCATCTCCGACCTTTGATCAGGCCATTGCCGATATATTCGCAGAATTTTTTCAAACAACCTATTCTCCTCCTAAATTGACTGATCAGCCTTACGCATATAACATTCAAGCAGCAAATCTTATTTTCTGTCCGTTTTTTTCTGAGAACAACTTATAATCTGGTCTTTTAAGGGTAAAACCCATTTATTCGCCATGCCCCGACGGAGTACCAGGCTGTGTGCTAAGATACTGCGCCAGTGCTCTGTGCAAACCTCTTCTAAGACTTTTCAACTTATCTTTGGAAACCTCGATTTTTCCCCTTAAGTGGAAGGAATCTTTCATAATTCCCTTACAAAAAAATCGAAAAAGTCCGATGCTGCCAACTACAGGCATCTCTAAATTGTCGGCAATTCCAAAGTTATTTGAAAAATTAATTACTCCTCATTTGCAACACCTTTGCTCTTCGATCATGCTTGTCAGTATGGCTTCATTAAGCGTCGCTCCACCACCACGAATTTATTGGAGTTGTCATCCTTTGTCATAGATGAATTTCGTAAGGGATATCAAACCGATGTTGTTTACACAGACTTCAGCAAAGCATTTAATTCAGTCAATGACTGACTCTTGTTGAGTAAACTGAATATGCTGGTATTTTCTACAGACCTCTTAACGTGGATCTCGAGCTACTTAGATGGAAGAACCCAAAGAGTCTTATTAAAAAATGTACATTCCCGATTGGTCCGTGCTACATCCGGCGTCCCTCAAGGAAGTCATCTCGGACCGTTATTATTGACTCTTTTTATTAATGACTTGCCCCCGACTTTAGTACTTATGTGTGTAGATGATGTTAAGCTTCGTCTTCAGTACCAATCGCCCAATGCCCAATGCCCAATGCAGTCGTCATACTGATCTTGTAAACTTTCAAAAAGGGTGATTAGCAAATGATTTAATACTTAATGAATAAAAATGCAAGCATATGTCTTTTTATCGTTCTTGCCCTCTGCAAGCTACGTATTCCTTGAATGGAATTGCCTTAGAAAAATTAACGCAGGTTAATGATCTCGGCATCCTATTAGACATAAAACGTAAATTTGCCGACCATATTTCCTTAATGGTTAATAAGGCTAAATGAGTCCTTGGTTTTATTAAAAGGTGGTCAAAAGAATTTAATGACCCCTATATAACCAAAACATTATTCATTTCTTTGGTCCGTCCTATACTAGGGTACGGTTCATGTGTCTGGAGTCCCCAATATGGAGTACATCAGGACCGCATAGAATCCGTACAAAAGAATTTCCTAACTTTTTCACTTAGAGGTCTAAACTGGGATGCAAATCTTCACCTTCCATCTTATAATAGTAGACTCTTACTCGTAAACTTACCTAGCTTAACAAATCGTAGGACAATGCTCGGTGTAGTCTTTCTGCATAACCTTATTAACGGGGGTGTAGATAGCCAGCATTTACTAAAACGATTAAAACATTTCTTATAGAAGGACTTTAAACTTTAGTCCTCTGTTCCTTAGCCGTTGTATATCGACATATGCACTGTATGACCCTTTTAGGGTATTATGTTTGAACTACAATGGTCTCTACTCTATAACATCTCTTTGCTGTCCCCCAAAATTAAAATATACAATTTTAAATTTCCTTACTAACTCCTCCTAGCTTAATAAATTACAAATAGCTTAATATATTCTAACAAATCGTTTCTTGAGCGCCCGTCGGTCGTCTGGGCCTCTAAGTTTTATGATGAATACAGGAATGCTAGCTGATGCTCTTATTGATGCACAAGGCATTTCCAAATTCTAAAAGACCGCGAAAAAAAAAAACAAATACAAAAAAACTGATTGCTTATTAGCCATTGATATGTTATTATACCCTTGCAGAGGGTATTATAATTTTGGTCAAAAGTGTGCAACGCAGTGAAGGAGACATCTCCGACCCTATAAAGTATATATATTCTTGATCAGGATCACCTCCTGAGTTGATATAAGCATGTCCGTCTGTCCGTCTGTCTGTCCGTCTGTCTGTTTCTACGCAAACTAGTCTCTCAGTTTTAAAGCTATCGTCTTGAAACTTTGCACACACCCTTCTTTCCTTTGCACGCAGTATATAAGTCGGAATGGCCGGGATCGGCCGACTATATCTTATAGCTGCCATATAACTGATTGATCGGAAATGGTATAACTTTGGTGTTTTTAGAGTTACAGAGTTCAGATTTTGTACGAATGCTATTTTTGGCAAAATAATACGACCTACCAAATTTCATATGGATTGGCCGACTATATCTTATAGCTGCCATATAACTGAACGATCGGAAATGGTATTTGGTAAAAATACCAACTTAGATTTTGTCTTGTAATTTTTAGTATTTTGGTTATATTATTTGGTTATATTTATTATTATTGGTTATATTATGATATTCCCATAAGAATCGGTCAACTATATCCGATTTTAGCGATATATATCCTGTTTTAGCTGCAAGGGTATATCAACTTCGGCTCCGCCCGAAGTTAGCTGTCCTTTCTTGTTAATCTTATGACTGATCGTGACCTTCTTGTAGCTGTGGGTGACTTTAATATCACAGAATTAAAGTGGTCCAACTACGGGAATGTCCCAAGGTCAAATTAACCTTGGTTAATTACCAAGGTTATTAAAGTTAAAAGTTTAATATTATTTCTAATTAAAGTAAGAAATTCGTTAGGTCGGCGTTTAGACTTGTGTTTTGTATCTGATCCTTATGGTACCGCTCTCCAGAGCTTTCCCCCTTTCAACCCTGGTCTGCTTATGCTTGGTCTGATATCTAAATGTCACCTAAAAAAAATTTTACCGTACTTTAAATAATATTATTGACTCAAGTGTGCCGTGGAAGTATCCGTCAGCTTCAACAAATCTTCCATGGTTTACGAGGTGCCTCACGAACCTAAAAAATACTAAAAATTGGCTCTTACTTAAATATAAAAAAACCTACAGTAGTATAGCTTTTTCCAGATATCTACTAGCTCGGTCAAATTTTATCGTGGATAAAGCTGAATGATACAGGAATTATATTCACCGCTGCCAAATACAACTTAATTAGGATCCAAAACCATTTTATAACTTTGTAAAAACTAAGCGTAAAAATATATCTTTTCCACCTCTGCTTACGTTTGAAAATTCATCTCCGACCTTTGATCAGGCCATTGCCGATATATTCGCAGAATTTTTTCAAACAACCTATTCTCCTCCTAAATTGACTGATCAGCCTTACGCATATAACATTCAAGCAGCAAATCTTATTTTCTGTCCGTTTTTTTCTGAGAACAACTTATAATCTGGTCTTTTAAGGGTAAAACCCATTTATTCGCCATGCCCCGACGGAGTACCAGGCTGTGTGCTAAGATACTGCGCCAGTGCTCTGTGCAAACCTCTTCTAAGACTTTTCAACTTATCTTTGGAAATCTCGATTTTTCCCCTTAAGTGGAAGGAATCTTTCATAATTCCCTTACAAAAAAAATCGAAAAAGTCCGATGCTGCCAACTACAGGCATCTCTAAATTGTCGGCAATTCCAAAGTTATTTGAAAAATTAATTACTCCTCATTTGCAACACCTTTGCTCTTCGATCATGCTTGTCAGTATGGCTTCATTAAGCGTCGCTCCACCACCACGAATTTATTGGAGTTGTCATCCTTTGTCATAGATGAATTTCGTAAGGGATATCAAACCGATGTTGTTTACACAGACTTCAGCAAAGCATTTAATTCAGTCAATGACTGACTCTTGTTGAGTAAACTGAATATGCTGGTATTTTCTACAGACCTCTTAACGTGGATCTCGAGCTACTTAGATGGAAGAACCCAAAGAGTCTTATTAAAAAATGTACATTCCCGATTGGTCCGTGCTACATCCGGCGTCCCTCAAGGAAGTCATCTCGGACCGTTATTATTGACTCTTTTTATTAATGACTTGCCCCCGACTTTAGTACTTATGTGTGTAGATGATGTTAAGCTTCGTCTTCAGTACCAATCGCCCAATGCCCAATGCCCAATGCAGTCGTCATACTGATCTTGTAAACTTTCAAAAAGGGTGATTAGCAAATGATTTAATACTTAATGAATAAAAATGCAAGCATATGTCTTTTTATCGTTCTTGCCCTCTGCAAGCTACGTATTCCTTGAATGGAATTGCCTTAGAAAAATTAACGCAGGTTAATGATCTCGGCATCCTATTAGACATAAAACGTAAATTTGCCGACCATATTTCCTTAATGGTTAATAAGGCTAAATGAGTCCTTGGTTTTATTAAAAGGTGGTCAAAAGAATTTAATGACCCCTATATAACCAAAACATTATTCATTTCTTTGGTCCGTCCTATACTAGGGTACGGTTCATGTGTCTGGAGTCCCCAATATGGAGTACATCAGGACCGCATAGAATCCGTACAAAAGAATTTCCTAACTTTTTCACTTAGAGGTCTAAACTGGGATGCAAATCTTCACCTTCCATCTTATAATAGTAGACTCTTACTCGTAAACTTACCTAGCTTAACAAATCGTAGGACAATGCTCGGTGTAGTCTTTCTGCATAACCTTATTAACGGGGGTGTAGATAGCCAGCATTTACTAAAACGATTAAAACATTTCTTATAGAAGGACTTTAAACTTTAGTCCTCTGTTCCTTAGCCGTTGTATATCGACATATGCACTGTATGACCCTTTTAGGGTATTATGTTTGAACTACAATGGTCTCTACTCTATAACATCTCTTTGCTGTCCCCCAAAATTAAAATATACAATTTTAAATTTCCTTACTAACTCCTCCTAGCTTAATAAATTACAAATAGCTTAATATATTCTAACAAATCGTTTCTTGAGCGCCCGTCGGTCGTCTGGGCCTCTAAGTTTTATGATGAATACAGGAATGCTAGCTGATGCTCTTATTGATGCACAAGGCATTTCCAAATTCTAAAAGACCGCGAAAAAAAAAAACAAATACAAAAAAACTGATTGCTTATTAGCCATTGATATGTTATTATACCCTTGCAGAGGGTATTATAATTTTGGTCAAAAGTGTGCAACGCAGTGAAGGAGACATCTCCGACCCTATAAAGTATATATATTCTTGATCAGGATCACCTCCTGAGTTGATATAAGCATGTCCGTCTGTCCGTCTGTCTGTCCGTCTGTCTGTTTCTACGCAAACTAGTCTCTCAGTTTTAAAGCTATCGTCTTGAAACTTTGCACACACCCTTCTTTCCTTTGCACGCAGTATATAAGTCGGAATGGCCGGGATCGGCCGACTATATCTTATAGCTGCCATATAACTGATTGATCGGAAATGGTATAACTTTGGTGTTTTTAGAGTTACAGAGTTCAGATTTTGTACGAATGCTATTTTTGGCAAAATAATACGACCTACCAAATTTCATAAGGATCGGCCGACTATATCTTATAGCTGCCATATAACTGATTGATCGGAAATGCTATAACTTCGGTATTTTTAAAGCTAGAGAATTCGGATTTGGTACGATTGCTATTTTTGGCAAAATAATACAACATGCCAAATTTTATAAGGATCAGCCGACTATATCCTATATCTGCCATATAACTGATTGATCGGAAATAGCATAACTTCAGTGTTTTTTGAGCTAGAAAGTTGGGATTTTCTATGAATTCTATTTTTGGAAAAATAATACGACTTATCAAGTTTCATATGGATTGGCCGACTATATCTTGTAGCTGCCATATAACTGAACGATCGGAAATGGTATTTGGTAAAAATACCAACTTTGGGATTCTTCAAGATAGAAGTTTGGGATTTTTTTTTAGATTTTGTCTTGTAATTTATTGGTTATATTATGATATTCCCATAAGATTCGGTCAACTATATCCGATTTTAGCGATATATATCCTGGTTTAGCTGCAAGGGTATATCAACTTCGGCTCCGCCCGAAGTTAGCTTTCCTTTCTTGTTTGTTTTGATTGACAGTGTTTTCACTCATTCTATAGTTGTACAGCTGTTAATGAGTACAGCAAAATTGGTGTGCGGTAGTCAACGCACTGTACAGTGTTTTGGTGTTCAAAACACTCTCACTCTACAGTGAGAGAAACTTCATGACTGGAACATACACACATAAATATTTCTCGTTTGTATGTAGGTCCGATTAAAAAATTTATTTGTATTTTCGTTTCAAATTTATTTATTATAAAATTATGTATTTATAAACTATTAATATTTTTTAATAGTTATAATTTAATAGTTTTTAATAGTTATAAATAATTTTAATAGTTTTAATAAAAATTAAAACTTATTTTAATAATTAAGTTATGTTATTAAATAGTCTATATTTAAATTATTAATGTTGTAATGAACGAACATGGCAATTCAGTGATGGAAATTTTTGAATTTGAAAATTTTTCTGAATGTACGATAAAATGTTAGTGCTTTGAATAGAATAGGTTCTGTACACGTCAAATATTTGTACACGTCAACACTCAAACTGTACAGCGTGTTGGAAAAGGCACAAATTTAGTGCTCACTAACAAAAAGTACAACGATATACTGTACTCACTCGAAGTGAGTACACTTAAAATGTTGCACTATTTTATTCCGACCTATAGATTACACTGTACAGTACAGAATGAGTGCAGTGTTTTAAAAACACTACACTACTGTATAGATCTGTTATGTCAAAAATGAGTACATTCATGCAGAAGTCTAGTTCGAACTTCGTACAGATTCTATTTTTGGTCAGTTAATCCGACTACCAAGTTTCATAACGATCGGCCGACTATATCTTATAGCGGCCATATAACTGAACGCTTGGAAACGATTAATATTTTTGAATATAGAAGCTTGTGGTTTTTTTTACATTTTGTATTGTATCTAGCTGACCCGGCAAACGTTGTTTTGCCACCAGATGACTTTATAATTTCTGTACAAAATGTACTCAGTTTTAGATTTATCTTAAATATAACATTTTCGTGTCGTGTTTTCGTGTCATAGGTAATCGAACTACCGAACTGAGCGGACGTGCTTTGTCCGAGCTCCGGGAAAACTTCACTTCACAATTTATAAAAAGCGACAGACAAGCTTTTTATAACAGTTGTAATGTGCTAAACCAAAACTAGTGCATTGTTGAAAAAAAAAATACGTACGACGCAATGAGCTCATTGAGCAACGACCAAAAGAACGAGCGTAGAAGTTCAGTGAACCAAAGAAACGGCTTCTACTCTTACTTTTCAAGCCGCGATACCGAAGTGGAAAAATCGGCGCTTCAAAGCAACCCGGCTTTACTGACCGCTGAAAACCAAAGGGCACGGTCTTGCTCACCCGCTCTGCTCACTCCGACTCCCGCGTCATGGAGTTCGCAGTGTAAAACCCCCTCTCCAATACCGGAAACAAATTTCGCACCAACAACAAGCAGCGCTACAACTTCTGCAACAACAGCGAAAACCCCTGCAACTCAAAGTACCACGACGTCAACGACAACAGCGAGTACAAAAACAACAACCTCGGAAAGTGCCAAAGCGGCAACGGCCACACAGACTGGAATGGATCGCAACATCCAAATTAAGCGCAAGCTTAGCCCGCAGAGTAATCCGGCAGGCAACAAAACAAAAATTAACCGTGTCCTGAATAACGATAATGAACCAGACAGATCCACTACTAACAGATTTGCCCTACTGGCGGAGGCTGAGGAAAACCAACCAGCCCAAGACACAGCAAAAAAACCCAAGCCCCCTCCAATCTATATTAGGGAAAAAAGCTCGAGTGCCCTGGTCAACAAAATTGCGTCGTTGATCGGGAACGGTGACAACTTTCATGTTGTTCCGCTTATCAAAGGGAACATCCATGAAACAAAGGTGCAAACCAAGACTGAAGAGCACTTCCGAATAGTTTCAAAATATCTGGACACTGTACAGAAAAACTATTACACGTACCAGCTGAAAAGCAGTAAGGCCTACAAGTGGTAGTAAAGGGAATAGAACCTGATGTTACCGCCGCGGAAATAAAAACCGCCCTTAAAGAAAAGGGCTTCGCCGCCAAGAATGTTATTAACATTCTAAATAAAGATAAAAAGCCACAACCCCTCTTCAAGGTCGAGCTCGAGCCAGAAAGCAGGTCGCTGAAGAAGAACGAAGTCCACCCAATCTACAACCTGCAATATCTTTTGCATCGGAAAATCACTGTTGAAGAGCCACATAAACGAAACGGTCCAGTGCAATGCACTAATTGTCAAGAGTATGGACACACAAGGTCTTACTGCACACTTCGGGCTGTCTGTGTAGTCTGCAGGGACGCCCACAAGTCCGCTTGCTGCACTACAAACAAGGACAGTACCGTGAAGAAATGTGGAAACTGCGGAGGCAGCCATACGGCAAACTATAGAGGATGTATTGTGTATAAGGAGTTAAAGAGTCGCATGCGTCAAGCGACCGCAAAGCGCAACCAAAATCCACAGAATGCGTACGTTTCGTCAAAAACCACGCCAGACGTTTTCTTCGCTAAAGCTGCGAGATCCTCATTCGGTCCACTAAACACCACCAACGGCTTCTCCTATGCCGATGCTCTACGATCTGGAAGGGAAATTTCAATTCAGCCTAACTCTCAAAGCGCTCAACAGGCCCCAGAACAGCCACACAGCAAAACGGAAACTATGATGCTTACCCTCCAACAAAGTATGATGGAGCTTATGTCATTCATGAAAACGACCATGCAAACGCTTGTTCAAAACCAGAACATGGTGATACAGCTGCTCGTAGCACAACAGTCCAAATAATCTATGCAGGCGCTACGAATATCAATGTGGAACGCCAATGGTTTCTAGCATAAACTAGAATTGTCACAATTCTTGACCGAAAACCATATTGACGTTATGCTACTGGTGGAAACGCATCTTACAAGCAAATACAACTTTCATATAAGAGGCTACACAATCTACCGCACAGATCATCCAGATGGGAAAGCCCACGGCGGAACTGGAGTTCTAATTAGAGAACGAATTAAACACCATTTTCACAAAAGGTTTGCAACAAACTTCTTGCAGGCCACATCGATACAAATTCAGTCAAGGAACGGAATCCTTTCAATTGCTGCCGTTTACTGCCCTCCTCGCTTCTCAATCTCGGAAGGACAATTCATGGACTTTTACAATTCACTTGGGGATCGATTTATAGCCGCAGGAGACTACAACGCCAAACATACGCACTGGGGATCACGTCTAGTGACTCCCAAAGGAAGACAATTGTACAATGCAATTATAAATGTGAAAAATAAACTGGACTACGTTTCCCCTGGAAGTCCCACATACTGGCCAACAGACTCACGAAAGCTCCCAGACCTTATTGATTTTGCAGTGACAAAAAACATACCTCGCAATCTAATAAGTGCCAAAGCAATCTCGGACTTATCAGACCACTCGCCTGTGCTTCTAACGCTTCTTCAAAGCCCAGAAATAACCGAACACCCCTTCAGTCTGACGACGACAAAAACAAACTGGCTAAAATACAAAAAGTACGTGAGTGCCCACATAGAACTCGCCCCGGATTTTAACATGGAATCGGACATCGACTACACTACGAGCGCCCTGGAAGAAGTACTCGTTGCGGCAGCTAAAATCTCTACTCCTCATAGGAAAGAAGTAGACCGAAACAAACACTTCAAATCTAATCAGCAAATCGAACAGCTCGTGCGAGAAAAGAGGCGCACGCGTCGTGATTGGCAAAACAGCAGATCACCAGCTTCAAAACAACGCCTTAAGGAAGCAACCCGATCACTCGACCAGGCTCTTCACCAACAGGAAGAAAATGCACAGCTGAGGTACATCCAGAATCTCTCGCCAACAAGCACAAAGTACCCCCTGTGGAGGGCCCACCCAAATCTTAGTGCCCCAATTGAAACGACCACCCCGATAAGAAATTCTTCGGGATGCTGGGCTCGCAGCGACGAAGACCGAGCTGAAACATTCGCCACACATCTCCAAAGTGTCTTCCAACCAAACCCAGCCTCAAATTCATTCCTCCTGCCAGTAATTCAGCCAGAGTCCTCCCCTCAGCCAGCCGCACCTTCATTCCGGCCGAACGAAATCGAAAAAGTCATAAGAGGGCTAAAACCAAAAAAGGCTCCCGGTGGTGACCTATTGACCCCAAAGATGCTGATCGAACTTCCAAAATGCGCTATAGAGGTCGTCTGCAAACTATTTAATGGAATCATTTATCTTGGCTATTTCCCAAAAAAGTGGAAGAAATCCATTATTATAATGATACCGAAGCCTGGAAAAGACCACACAATTCCGTCATCATACAGACCAATAAGCCTTCTATCTTGTTTGTCTAAACTGTTTGAAAAATGCATGTTAACTCGCATAATACCACATCTGGAAGCTTGCAATATCATCGCGGCACACCAATTTGGCTTTCGAAGAAACCATGGAACCATCGAACAAGTGAACAGATTAACATCCGAAATACGCTCAGCCTTCGAACAACGAGAATACTGCAGCGCCTTTTTCCTCGACGTATCTCAAGCTTTCGACCGAGTTTGGCTCATCGGACTCATGCACAAAATTAAAACGTATTTGCCAACATACACCCACAAGCTACTGGAATCATACCTCTTCAATAGGGTATTCTCAGTGAGATGCAACGCAGCTACTTCGGGCGACTACACCATCGAAGCTGGAGTTCCACAGGGAAGCGCACTCGGGCCGTGTCTATATGTTTTGTATACTGCGGATATTCCTAAGAGCGCACAACTAACAACGTCAACGTTCGCCGATGATACCGCTATTCTTAGTCGCTCCAGATGCCCAACGCAGGCAACAACCCAACTGGCTAATCATCTCACAATAGTGGAAAGGTGGCTGTCCGACTGGCGCATTAAAATAAACGAACAAAAGTGTAAACATATAACGTTTACTCTTAATAGACAAACATGCCCTCCGCTTTTACTAAACGGTATGCAGATCCCTCAAGCTAACGACGTAACGTACCTTGGCGTTCACCTTGATAGACGACTTACCTGGCGTAAGCACATCGAATGCAAAAAGATGCATCTAAAACTGAAAGCCAGCAGCCTCCACTGGATCATAAACTCACGATCGCCACTGTGCCTGGACTACAAGTTACTACTGTACAATTCAGTCCTAAAGCCAATCTGGACGTATGGCTCCCAGCTGTGGGGGAACGCGAGCAGCAGCAACATAGACATCATACAGCGCGCACAATCAAAAATCTTGAGAACTATCACAGGGGCACCTTGGTATGTTCGCAACGAAAACATCCACCGGGATCTGGGCATCCTCGCAGTGAAAGACGAAATCAAGAAGCAAAAAGAGTCATACAAAGAAAAACTGTCTTCGCACCCAAATTTTCTCGCTCGGGGATTGACTCGGGTTTCTAGCGTATCCCGCCTTAGACGCAACGACCTCCCAACCCAGCAATCGATTTTTAGGGCCGTCTAACTCCGTATCAGTCAATATGACTGTTAGTTAAGTTAAAAATATAAGATTTGATACACCTCTTGTTAGTCTCGCAAAGAGAAGATTCAAGAAATAAAAGCAACGTTAAAAAAAAAAAAAAAAAAAAATTTTCGTGTCACAGTTTTTGTTACTATACTCTTCCGAATCGGCTATACCGATTCGCATGAAATTTTGTGAGCGTATTGAGTAGGTCTGAGAATCCGCCAACATCTATTTTTCATCCACTTAAATCTTGTTCGACATACCAAATTGGTTATATAATAATATTCTTATTAGGATCGGCCAACTATATCCAATATTGGGTTATATATCTGCATGTTTTTAACTGCAAGGGTATATCAACTTCCGTCCGAAGCTAGGATCAAGAAGTACCGATCAAGAAGCTAGCTTTCCTTTCTTGATTTTGGATGATCCAGTTATAAGTTAAGCATCTGAACCAGAGCGAATAAATAATTACATTGCGTGTTATGAATGTATGCTTTTGAACGGTTTTGACGGCGAATTTGCATCGTTTTTTGCTACAACCGCGCATGCAGCGTTTTTTCCGCTTACCGCTCGTGAAATTTGCTCATATTCTACGCTGATGACGTCACATGGGATGTATGTGTTAAATTTTTGCCTTGTTTACATGTTTAATTACTATGTATATTTTGGCTTTTAATACAATGTAATTATAATAATATACATACATATATAATACGAGAAGCAGTTTTTAACTTACAATTACCTATTTTTGCGAATAAAAAAAACGAGAATAAATTCGCCACGGTTTGAACACACTTGCGATTTTGGCGCGAAAACATCACGCGCCGCTGCGATTTATTCGTTCTGGTGTGAGAGATGCTTTAGCTATTCGCGGCAAAAACTCTTTTTCTTGGAGAAGCCTACGCCTCTTCTGTGTACGTGGACGTAATCAACTCCAATGTAGAGCTTTTGGAGAAGGCTACGCCTCTTCTGTGGACGTGGACGTATGCAACTCCAATGTAGAGCAATGAATAGAGATTTTAAGACCTCTTACAATCAAAACTTCGAAATTCTGCACCCGCCGCGCCTTAGTCATCCGGAACACTAAAATCTCAAGTATGTACATATGTATGTACATAATATGTCATCGCTACCGTGTTATTTATAATCATTAACTTATGAACATACATAACATACATACATGTATATAACTGTATTATGTATTTGACTTACGTTTCATGAATAACGAGGTATGCACCATTAAATATTGGGTTATCCTGCTATTTTTCATTTCATATGCAGTTTAAAAAAAAATTTCTCCAATTACAAACGCGAAAGAGCCGCCGACTTCATTTGATTGTGATGTTTGCATGTTTAATGATACTTGTTCCATCGCTGATTTTAATTTCACCAACGTTGTAAAAATTTATTATTATTACATATTAATTGTTCATGTATACTGGAGATAATAAGCATGTATGTACATGCATACATAAACAATTTATCATAAAAAAAAGGTTATTTTTCTTTTTTATTATAATTATTAATTTTATTTGTTAAATAAAAAAATACATATACAAATAGTACATACATAAAGTATCTAACGACTTTAAATAGGAATTATATTTTATATATTTACATATGTACATACATATGTATATACATACATATGTAAATCTATAAAAAAAACAATTGCCGCATACCTTTGTCTGGTATGTGCATTTGTATGTACATATGTATGTAAAACGTATTTAACCTTAACATGTTTTAGGATGGTTGTCCAAAACGAAACCAGAAACTTGTTTATCTTTTTGGAAATGAATTAGGAAGGAGTTCAAGGGATTGAACTTTTTTTAGGTGTAATATCTAAGACCGATGAAAAGTAAAAACATTTGTATACATTTACGAATACTTCAAATGTATACGATTTAGGAATACTTTGTTAGTTTAAAAATTACAACCGGCATCTATAAAACTAAGATTTATTTACGCTACACTTGCACTAATTTCTCTTATATTAGTTATCCTTCAAGTCAGACTTAACTGTCAATGGAGGCATGCGCATTAAACTTTTTTCTGGTTGAAGCGGTGCTTTGAAGAAATTCTACATTCATACATACATACATATGTATAATTTATGTACATATGTTAATAAGTATTTATGTATGTAAATATGTATGTTTTATGACAGTATTCGGAAAAAAGTATATTGACATGTTTGCAATGTAACGATTTTCAGGTGACTGCGAGCTTGACTGGTTAGTTTGTACTATGTGTTGCGACACTGAAATTTCCTCTCTTTTTGCACCCTGAAACTGTTTAAGGCAAATTAGCTTTCCCAAGTTTAGATGACAACATGGCTGTAGTACCATTCGATCTGGAACATGCCGGGAAACAAGGCGTCCTAATTCAGCGAAGGCCGTGAAACGACCTGGAAGAAGCCGAGAGTTCGAACAGGACTTTAGCAGAAGACTCCCATCTCTTTCCTCCATGAAATCCACGCCTCTTTTCTACGTGAAACTTTTGCCTCTCTCCCTAATGAAATTCCTGCTTCATTAAACCCTTGGAGAGGGTATTATAGATTTGGTCAAAAGTGTGCAACGCAGTGAAGGAGGCATCTCCGACCCTATAAAGTATATATATTCTTGATCAGGATCACCTCCTGAGTTGATATGAGCATGTCCGTCTTCCGTCTGTCTGTTTCTACGCAAACTATTCTCTCAGTTTTAAAGCTATCGACTTGAAACTTTGCACACACCCTTCTTTCCTTTGCACGCAGTATATAAGTCGGCTGCCACATCCTATAGCTGCCACATAACTGATTGAACGAAAATGGTATAACTTTAGTGTTTTTTGAGTTAGTTCAAATTTTACACGAGAGCTATTTTTGGCAAAACAATAAGACATACAAAATTTCATAAGGATCAGCCGACTATATCGTATAGCTGCCATATAACTGAACGATCGGAAATGACGCAACTTTCGGGTTTTTGAAGATAGAAAGCTGGAACATAGTACAGATTATATTTTTGGTTAGTTAATCCAACCTACCAAATTTCATAACGATCGGTCGACTATGTCTTATAGCTGCCATATAACTGAACGATCGGGAATGGTATTTGGTAGAAATACCAACTTCGGTATTTTTGAAGATAGAAGCTTGGTACTTTGTTTTAGATTTTTTATTATAATTCATTGGTTTTATTATGACATTCTCATAAGGATCGGCCAACTATATCCAATGTTTGCGATATATATCTGGTTTTAACTGCAAGGGTGTATCAACTTCGACACAGCCCGAAGTTAGCTTTCCTTTCTTGTTATACCCTTGCAGAGGGTACTATAATTTTGGTCAAAAGTGTGCAACATTTTCGATCAATCAGTTATATGGCAGCTATAGAATATTGTCATCCGACCCCGGCATCCGACATCTCCGACCCTATAAAGTATATATATGCTTCATCAGGATCACCTCCTGAGTTGATATGAGCATGTCCGTCTTCCGTCTCTCTGTTTCTACGCAAACTATTCTCTCAGTTTTAAAGCTATCGACTTAAAACTTTGCACACACCCTTCTTTGCTTTACACGTAGTGTATATTAGTCGGAGAGGCCGGGATCGGCTGACTATATCCTATAGCTGCCATATAACTGATTGCGGAAATGGCGTAACTTTGGTGTTTTTTGAGTTTGAGAATTCGGATTTTGTATGAATGACAAAAATAAATAAAATAAGTTTGGCAAAATAATACGACCTACCAAATTTCATGACGATAGGCCGACTATATCTTAAAGCTGCCATATATGGTAACTGATCGATCGAAAATGGTATTTGGTAAAAATACCAACTTTGGTGTTTCTGAAGATAGAAGCTCGGGACTTTTTTTTAGATTTTGTAATGTAATAAATTGGTTATATTATGATATTTTCATAAGGATTGTAACAAAGGCAGGCTGATAGTGGAACTAGGTGGTAACGCTCAAAAAATATCGTTAGGGGTAAAAAGCGTCAGGAGTTGGCAGCCATGCAAACGGTTATTCGACTCCAGAGATAACGGTTCAGATAACGGAGGTGAACGGTTCAGATAACGGTGGATAACTGTCCCGGGGACCATCGCGGAGCACGAGTCTCTGAAACGGCAAAAATATATTAATTCGCAGCAGGAGAAGTGCCCTTTTGTCCGGACAAGTGGTGTTCGTAGCGAAGCACGGACGGGAAGTGAGAAGGTGAGTGAAAGTCCGAGAGGTCAGCCAGAGGTGTTAATAGAGTTTTACCTAGGGATAGAAGATAACGGAGCCATAGCAAACACTGTGGTGTGCGTCACGAGCAGTGAAGTTTTGACTAGCTGGCGAGGGCGAGGAGAAGAAAGGCGCTGAACGATCCCAGCGCAGGTGGCCGCGAGGGATACGCAGCACTTGCGGCAGCCAAGAGAAGCGAGGAGGGACGAAGGAACCTCATTAAGGATCGCGCCTAACCTTAATTTTTGACGCAGATCAGGGCATAGACCCGTCGAAGGCCAGCCCAAAGTAACGTAACGGTGGCATGCTGGAAGTGCTTTAAGCATCGCGAAGTTTGGAAAAGGTGACAAACAGGCATAATATTAAGGTCCGTTCGTTGGCATCCGTGCCTTGGACATTCCCCAAACTCGGGTATGACCTTCGTTATAACCCTACTGCGGTAGCTCCAGTCAGGCTGACCAAGTAAATCCATCCATTGTTTCCAACTCAAAGCCCTGAAGCCCTGTCTTCCTTATTGCTCGCCCCCCAATGTTCGCTAACAGAATCGGCCGTGGACCGATGTGAAGAAACCGTATTTCGCACTCTGTATTATTTTTTTTCGATTTCTATATAGTTATGGCTATTAAGATCTTCGATTTACTCTCTAGTTTAAGGCCGACATTTTATATTTTAAGAGATTTTTAATGGAAATTACTAGTCCTTAGCTCGTAAATCCAGAAGTCAACTTAGATATCATGTGGAACTTAGATAATAAAACTTTTATGATGAGTTAAGAAAATTCAGCCTAGTCTGATTTGCTACCGCCATGCTATCACCCGACCGTTTCAGGATGCCGTAGTGGGCAGGACTTTGGCCCGAGGAGTCTTCAGTAAGGGAATACAGTTATGCCTACGCTTTTCTTTAGGCTAAATACGCATTCGAATGAATTCAAATCCTATGATGAAAAGCAGAAACCCTGCGGGGAGAGTCGAGTTTATAAGGAACCCACCCACTAGCGGACGAGGTCTAGGCCGTGCGCCTCATCTCTTACCCGATACTATCGAGGGCAAGGTTTCCGCGGTATATCTGTCCGTTACAGTTATAAATATTTTTTATAATTCATCATAGTTGTCCTGGGGCCCAAATTAGTGGCCATGTGTTTTTTATATGGCTAAAAACAACCATGTTTTGCAAAAACAACGTTTTTCGGCTGGTTATAATGGCATGGATTTAACCATGACCAAAACACCCAGGAGGTGAACAGTACAGAACAGTACTGAACAGACTAGGAGTAGTTTGGTGAAATCGGAGTTGCGCTTTGGAATTTAGGTGATAAGAGCGAACGAGCGAACATCTAAACACGCGAACGACCACAGTTATCTTTTAGCAACTAACAGACGTGAAAGCTGCCAGGATAGGTGTTCGGAGACGCAGGCTCAAACAGACACTGAGTTCTGACCACGCCTAAAGGAAGCCGTCCCCCGAAGAAGGAGACGGACGCGTGAAGTTTAGCGGCAGGAGTAGCAGCTAACCACGACCGAAACATCGACCTCGCAGCGCCTGGGAATCAGCAGGGCTAGCGAAGGGAGAGATTAGGGGGTTTTTTTATTTTCCTGAACGAAGTGGATGGAACCTAGGAATGGGAAGAAGAAAAAAAAACAATAGGGCGGCGCATCTGTGGATGGAGAGGTTGTTTCAGCAAAGAGCACAGACTGAGAGGGAGCGAGTTGCCCCTTAGCAAGGCCACGATAGTAGAGGTTGTGAGGCGAAATCTGTCACAATTCACTAAATGTCACAAATCGATCGATCAGTCAATTGAGATAAGTCTGCAGGCGTCGCGAAAGGATCCCATGGGGATCTGGATATTGAAGCAGTGGCTCTCATTTGTTGGAATTGCCGGAAGAAGGGGCATAGGTATCACTACTGTGCTGGGAAACGTAAGGTGTTTTGTTTCGGATGCGGAGCGCCTAATACCTATAAACCGTCTTGCGCAAACTATTGGGGTGGGTGAATGTGCAAGACCGTCCGACTCAACGTGTTCAGGTTGGGCAAAGCAAGGATAAGTAGGAGATCCAGAGAAACTATTGTTAAAAAAATTATAATTAGACAGAAATATAGATAAATTTGTAAAAGTTAAGAAACTAGATACTTAGACGAAAATATCTAGGAATACAAACAGATTAAAACTACATTGGCAGTCGTTAAAAAGGATCAAGCAATAGGGTACAAGGACACGCATAAGCGACCGTTTGCGGAAGTTTGTGTGTTAGTGGAAAAGTCCTAGGGCTGCTGGACACGGGAGTTGCGATTAACTGCTTGGGAGGCAGTTTGGCAGAAAGATTTATCCAAAGTGGAGCGGATTTCAAGCGAAAGGGATCATTTGCAAAAACAGTCGACGGACAGACAACAAGTGATAGGCCAAGTGCCAACAAAAATAAAATAGTAGTAGAGCGATTTCCGTCTTTTGCCAAGTTAGGATTGGGCAAAACACAGCTGATCAGTCACAGCATCGACGCATAACCCCGTCTCGCCAGCAGTGGAGAAGTTGCTGTATGGGGAGGATGACTGAAGTTAGGAGTAATCGGGGAGGCCGAGAGCGCTTGGTCGTCGGTTGGTGGTCAGTGGTTTAAGTCCACAAACCAGGCAATATCAGACTATGTTTGTATTGCAGAAAATTGGATAGTTTCACGCAGGGAGATACATATCCGCTACCGCAAATCGATGCAATTCTTAGCAGGCTTCCTACAGCAGTTGACATCTCTAGTTTGGATCTAAAGAACGCCTATTGGCAGATTCCTTTGGTTCCAGCGTCACGGGACAAAACGGCTTTCACCGTACCAGGTAAGCCTTTGTACCAGTTTACAGTGATGTCTTTTGGACTGTCGAAGGCATCGCAGACGATGACGCGACTCATGGACAAGGTTATCCCGGCTTCACTGCGGAATGAAGTTTAGCGTCTATTTGGACGATCTACTAGTAGTGTCAGATTCTTTCGAGTCACTTTTGGCAGTCCTAACGACGGTAGCAGAGCATATCCGACAGACAGGCCTAACGTTAAAAGTACGATCGGTTAGGTACCTTGGTCACGTGATCGGGAAGGGAGTCATCAAGACCGACCCGGAAAAGACGAGCAGCGGTTAAACGGGGTAAACACGCTCTCAAGGTGTTCGGCGAACGCGTTGGCCCGGTCCACCTGTGACCTACACCAGCTGCCGTCTGTTCGCTGGTCTGGTGGAATCCTCTTCAGTGGCCTTCTAATGCCTTTCGTGACGCGCCACAGGTTGTTTTGTGAGTCACCCGGTTCCAGTTATTCAACCAACCCTTTTGTTCCTTTCTCAGATTTGCCAGGAATTCTGAGAGCCATTTAGAGGCTCTATTAAAGGCAGTCTTGTCTCTCGGGTTTCTGGAGAGGGGCCGCTTTTCCAGCTTGAGAGCCGTGACATCCGGGTTCCACAAGTATTTGTCCCTGTTAGATGTTCTCGGGCGGTTGGAGAGCCTTGGAGCTGCTTCCACTGCCGCAGACTGGATTTTTGCGGTTAGCTCCTCGACGGCCGCTTCTATCTGGTCGGGAAATTCCAGTGTTGTGTTTGTGTTCGTGGCAGGGCTCATTCAGGAGCGGAACTTGCCAATGTCCGTCATCTTATAGATCAGCTTCTTTCGGGCTGACCTTAGGATGGCTGCCGAATACAACGAGACGGCAAAAGCGCTGTCGTCTGAGATAAGATCAGTGACTTCACGTACCTGAATTCCGGCCGAGTCCAATCCTCCAGTGATGGCGAAGTCCAGGACGTCTAATTCTAGAGCAGTGGGTGTAAGCGTAGCAGAAAAAAACAATGAGAGCAGAGCATTCACTCACCGAAAAAAACCTAGTTTCTAACACTGCATAATGTAGAAAAGGAGTGGTAAGATGGGTTACCGGACAGCTGGGGCTCGGACTCACCTGCCGAGCGAACCATAATACTCCTTGGATAGGAAACTAGGAGGCCTCCGCGAGGATTCAGATGAGCCGCTAACCGCCGAGGTAAGAGGCGCGAATAGAGCTTTCTCTTCCAGGAACTCTCTTTGCGACATCTTTCTCCGAGGTGGAAGGAGCTAAACAAACGTGGCTGCCCCCAGCAGAATTACGCAGGTCATGGCAGCTGATCGCCAATCAGCTGGCGGCCAGTGTTGGGGAACGCCCTAACAGTGTCTGCCGGGAGAGGGCGCTAGCTCTGGGCCAAGGGCACCAGGGCTACGGAACGACGCAATGTCGCAATGATGCGACCGCCGAAGTCAGCTTGGGGGCGCCAGCGACTCAAGGCGAAGCAGAAGGGTAGCATACTTTCAGGGCTGCTACCTTAGGTCCTTTGACCAACTGAATGTGGAAGGGGCTAGAAAATTCTGGCCTGCCATGTGGTGATGAAGGTCTTGGAGCCGACCATCTGCCCCTCCCCTCCCTGCCCAACCCCTCCGCTACTGCGTTTCACCTACAAAAGGTGACCGAGGTACACCGAGCAGGAGCGGTATAACTCCCATCGCTCCCGCCAGGAGGAAATTCCAGACGCACCGATGTAACGCAGTGCAAAAACCCCAACCGCAGCTCTATCCATAACACCCTTCCAGCACCCTTTGGAAGGACCAGCAGACCCTTCCGACGGAGGTCTGGTTCCAAGACCAGGCCGTTCAGACCGACAGCACCCCGAACAGCACGGGACCCTGGAGTCCACACCGTCAAAAAACTGCGAGGGACACGGGGGCCAAAGTAGCAAAGGCCAACACGGCGGCAAGGCCCAAAAAAGCATTGGCAAACCCGGCTGACGGTATAGGAAACGACGGCGAATCGAGCACGAGGAGGCCAGAATGGACGAAGGCCAAGACTAAAAATCCCGAGCGGAGACGAGCCAGACCCGATGCCTTAGTGATCCAAGCAGCAGGCCTGACGTACAGCCAGATCCTAAGCATGGTCACGCGCAGGGAGGACGGGAAGTTAGACGACCTCGGCCCATACGTCAAGAAAGTGAGGAAGACAGCCAAGGGCGGGCTGTTACTGGAACTGGCGAGAAAGAAGGAGAGCTCAACTCAGGCCCTCAAAGGCTGCATCGAGGCGGATGGGGCACATCGCAAGCGCTAGCAAGAGCTCGAAGGAGCGGCTGTTGCTTCCGGTGCGGACACTGACCATAGGGCGGCCACCTGCTAAAAAGACCCTCGATGCTTCTCGTGTGAAGATAAGGGCCGGAAGGATGAGAGGCATCAGACTGGAAGCAGAAGTTGCCCCATATCAGCGAAAGGATGTGGACCTAGGACGTCAGGATGCTAGTGCTTTAGCTGAACCTGAACCACTGCAGGGCGGCTCAAGATGTGCTATCGCAGACCGCGAGGGAGACGAAGACGGACGTAGCGCTCCTAAGCGAGCCCCATAGGACTGGCTCAGACAACCGCTGGGCAGTTGACTTATCGGGGAAGGCTGCCATCTGGAGCTGCGGCGCAACCGGCGCGACAATGCACACAGTGCACAGTGCGGAGGGATTCGTCAGGGCTCGGATAGGTGGGGCATGGCTTTACAGCTGCTACATGGCACCCAGCCTAACCAGCAATGAATTTGAGCGCATAAAGGACTGCCTGGGAAATGACACCAGAGGCCGATTTCAACGCCTAGGAAGGCCTGGGAACGACATCAACGCGTAGGCGCAGGACTGGGGCTGCCCGAGGACAAATGCGAGATGCGAGTGGTCAGAGAAACTTTTGCCTCACTCGATCTCGTACTGCTGAACGAACGAAACCAGCACACCTTCAGCAGAGCCGGAGCAGGATCCATCATAGATCTGACGTTCGCAAGCCCCCCGCTAGCGACTGGCGCTAACTGGAGGATAAGCGGCAACTTTACGGCCAGTGACGAAGCAATATTGTGCTCAATTTGTAATCCTCAAGAACGACCGAGGGAACCGAACCCACGAGGCTACAGAGTTGGTACGCTCCATGTGAGGAACTTCACCGAGGCAGCGCGCGACATCGGCAACGTCTTACCAAGCGGAGTCAACTAAATGGCTGACACCCTGGCAGCTAAGCTCGAGGCAGCGTGCATGGCGAGCATGCAGCTGAGAAGCCGCTACAGTAGAAACCACGTTTACTGGTGGAGCGACGAAATCGGCTTGCGAGGTTGATGCAGCGAGCGACAACTTTGAGGAGCGGCACCTAGCCTTCAAGGACCGTCGTAAAGCACTGAAGATGACCATCCGAGATAGCAAAAGGAGGCCAAGGAGAGGTCGCTCACAGCATGGCAGGATTGCTGAGACGCGTCGACGAAGGGACGATGGACACACCCCCTCATTCCTAACCTTAGAAGATGGGTGCTTTGAAGCACCAGGGCTTGAGTGGACATTGCTGTTTCCGGCAATACCTGAAGCGTTTTGGCCACGCGGATGAGGACTGGCGCCCGGAGTGCGGGAGATCGATAGTCGAGGATAGTCCAGGCACGTTGTCTTTGAGTGCCGTCCGTTTGCACGAGAGAAAAAAAAATACAACCAGGAAATCTTGTAGAGGTAATGCTGGAGAACCAGATGGTCTGGGACGCAGTAGCATCTTTTGCTGCAGCGTTAATGCAAAGGCTCAGGAGCATCGAGCAGGAGAGGCGGTAGGGTGCAGAGTTGGGGCCTGTGGGGGGCGAAGCAAAGCCTAGTGGCCGTCCCGCCCGTTCTCAAGCCCCCACTATCTATCATCCATGAACAACATAAGAAAATTATTCTCAGTGGGAATATTTTGATTTTTACGTTTGGGCTATCAAATGAGGCAAAATGGTAGCAAATGAGAGAGCTTCTAAAAAATTGGAGAGTGCTCACACTGTCAGTATACCGGCAGCGGTGCGGAAGAATGTCCGACCCTATGCACGCGTGCTTTTGAAAATGAGAGTTTGCACACCAGTGTTCTAGAGCCACACCAGGGGTGCTTGGCATTTCCCGTAATCCAGGAGCATCCCGAAGTCCACGTCGCTGACATTGTGGGGGTGCAGTAGGCAGCAGCATTGGTGATGTCTCAATTGGTGGTGGCGACTTGAATTTGGGTACATTTGGGTACATTGCATTCCAGTCCTCTCTAATGGCTTGCAGGGTCTCGTATTTTATGCTGTTGCGGATGAGGATAGCTGCGCCACCACACCAAGCACACCAAAATTTATTATAGATAAAGACGTTTGGGAACTGTACCAAACCAAATTCAAAGAAAACTTCGACTTTCTTATTACAAACTATCTAAGTCTATTCGCAGCCAGAAAGACAAACCAATCAAATCGTCAGGCAATATTGCAATCCGCCAGTCCATACTATTCTCACATCCCAGAAAGGTCCCTTGGTGAAGACAAGCACTACACGTCCTAAGGCAACAAAAACAATACTCATGGCATACATATAAACAAACTTGAACCTCCGAAGGCCTGATCACATACAAAAAAATAAAAGCTTTATTTAAATATAAATCAAAAAAAATTTAAAAGGGACTCTTTTGAAAGATGTACATCTAATATATTATATTTTCCTTATCAACATCTAAATGGACCTGGTCTGACTTAAATCGCGTAATTGGCAAGGCCCCAAATAACTTGACAGTAATCAAAAATAAAAACGGGACAGGCCGAAGGACTTAGTATCTAGCGCCTTACTAACATTAAATTTAGTGTTAAACAAGAAAGGAAAGCTAACTTCGGGCGGAGCCGAAGTTGATATACCCTTGCAGCTAAAACAGGATATATATCGCTAAAATTGGATATAGTTGACCGATTCTTATGGGAATATCTATATTATGATATTCAATAAATTATCAATAAATTACAAGACAAAATCTAAAAAAAAAATCCCAAACTTCTATCTTGAAGAACCCCAAAGTTGGTATTTTTACCAAATACCATTTCCGATCGTTCAGTTATATGGCAGCTATAAGATATAGTCGTCCAATCCATATGAAACTTGATAAGTCGTATTTCCAAAAATAGAATTCATAGAAAATCCCAACTTTCTAGCTCGAAAAACACTGAAGTTATGCTATTTCCGATCAATCAGTTATATGGCAGATATAGGATATAGTCGGCTGATCCTTATAAAATTTGGCATGTCGTATTATTTTGCCAAAAATAGCATTCGTATACAATCTGAACTCTGTAACTCTAAAAACAGCAAACAGTTATACCATTTCCGATCAATCAGTTATATGACAGCTATAAGATATAGTCGGACAGACAGACGGACATGCTTATATCAACTCAGGAGGTGATCCTGATCAAGAATATATATACTTTATAGGGTCGGAGATGTCTCCTTCACTGCGTTGCACACTTTTGACCAAAATTATAATACCCTCTGCAAGGGTATAATAATAAATTTAATATGTTAAAATAACTAATATTAAACTTCATATATAATATAAGTGTTGGAATATATAAAAACTTACCACATCCAATTGAAAAAGCATTATGTTGCGTTTTTATGTTGCGTTTGAAGTTTCACTTTATTCCTTAGGAATAAAAATATTGTGATTCTAAGTATAGTTCTCACGAAGAAAACGTGGACTGTATCTCTGTCTTTATTCGTCACGACTATACTCAGCAAAAAGCGCCCAATGTGAAGGCCTGTTATAGATCAGCTTTATGCAGCCCTGACATATAGGGTTAGTGCGTATGAATCAGTTTGCAGCAGATTCGGTTTCTTGAAACGCTTAGAGAAGTTGAACAGCTCCGACTTTCAGTCGGGTGCAGAAAATTTAGTGGAAATTTATAATGATGACTTGGAATCTTCGTTGGCAAGTGAATTGATCCAGTTCGTATCCCAGATTGATACCTGCGGAGGGAAGCGGCAGTCCAACGAATCAAAAGAGATGTTCTATTACAGGACTTTAGCGGAAAGTAACATTGGGACTGCGTTTCCTAACGTCCAAATTGCACTACAAATTTACTTCGTGTTAATGGTCTCTAACTGTAGTGGTGAACGTTCCTTCTCAAAGATGAAAATAATAAAAAACAGATTAAGCACAATTATGACTCAAGAGCGTCTATCATGGTTATCTCTGCTCAGTATTGAACATGAATTACTACGAGAATTAGATTTTACCGAGATTATCGAGGATTTTGCATCGAAATGTCCTAGAAAAGTTTCTTAAGCTTAACTTAATTAAATCTTGATGACGTGCCAAAAAACAATCACTAATTATTATTAGTATTCTGAGATTTGTACAGCAGTAAAATTCTGAAGATATCTTTAACAAACATCAAATGATATATATAGATATGGATATAATCTGTTGATTCATTATATGTATGCCTTGTATGGTTTATAAATCAACCATTTCCACCGTTGAAGAACCGAGAATAAATCTCTTTATAAAAGTCAATGCTTTTATTATTTTAGATTTGTAAGGGTTAGGGGGCCTCCACATTATTTGAGCCCCGGGGCCCCCACACTTGTTAATCCGGATCTGCTCACGACGCCATTATCTTTATGCAAGAATACTGTCACTCTTAGCCACAAGTTTTAACCACAAAAGAATTCCTCAATGAAATTGACACTTGGGGAAAAACCTCCTTGCTGTAAATCAGTGTTTGGCAAAACTAACACATGTTTAAAATTTGAGTGTGTGCGTAGCAGAGAAAAACAATGAGAGCAGAGAATTCACTGAGCGAAAAAAACTTATTTTTTTATTTAATTTTTCGTTGTTTAAAAGTTTGAATGGGAACTTAAATAGTGTATTTTATTTTAAAGACATCTTTTCTAGCAACATTTCTTAAAAAAATGAAAAACTACGCTTCCCTATCTTTATTTTCTATGGAGAAAACTTTTTTCAGCCCAATTTGTGAGAAAATTTTTCTCAGTGGAAACATTTTGTGTAGTTTGATGTGTAAGCCCAAACTTAAAGGCTGTCAAATGAGTCAAAATGAGAGCAAATGAGAGAGCTTCTAAAAAAAATTGAGAATGCTCACACTGTCAGTGTGCCGGCAGCGCTGCGGTAGAATTTCCTACTCTATACTCGCGTGCTATGTAAAATGAGAGTTTGCCCACCACTGCTGTAAATAAATATAAAGTCTTTCACATATGTAAAAAAATACGGTGCATTTACCCACTCGTATCATGTACTAACATAACAATAGAACATGTATCATTTTTTAAAACTCCAGGCCTGACATTCGATAGGCAACTTACTTTTAATTGACATTGAAATGGATGATTGGTGATTGATGATTAACAATAGACTAAAATACCTTAAAACCTTTAATTAAAACCCTTAACATCCAAGCGATCCTCTATTCACCCCACCACACTTAATCAAGCAACGACAGCTCTTATGCTGTGCACAATAGAGTACGGCCTCCCCATTTACGGGTAGTGTAATTCAGCGAATGTAAAGTTAATCTTTCCTCCTTATCATGCTGCTGTCAGACATAGTATCGGCGCACTCTCAACTACTCCCACAAAATGTTTTTGTCCGAGTCAGAATCGCCTGAAATAAAAACCCGAGTTGCGCAAACGATTTTTAAGCCCATTCCAAAAATCATGTGCACAACAAACACGATTTTTCTGAAGTAGCCTATAAGCATAAAAGAAGATTTAAAGTGCAGTCTACAATTCGTAAATGCATACAGTTTAACAAGAAACACAAAAATTTAACCCTGACAAAAAACATATCCAGGTTCCGGCCTCGAGGACAAGAAGGGAATGAGCTATTTTCATCAGGTCAAAAACTGGTCACAGTGATCTCACCCATAATCATCTTTTCACCGGTGAAAGGAAACCAAACTGCCTCCACTGCGGCGGCGAACTAACAGTCAATCACCTGCTGGACACATGCCGACATTAATTTAATGTTCAGAACAGAATTTTCACCAAAATCTATTCTGCTGTTCTTGAGTTATAAGTGGTGTAACTAACACGACTGATGTATAGTAATTAAGAATTAAAAACAAATAATAAAAATATTCCTTAATTACGAACACCATATGCTAGAAATAAATCAAACCAATATATTAAATACATACCAAGAATTTATAAAATATGAAAATTTATGTGGGTCTGTACCAGATATAGCATAGCCATTTAAACAATTAAAACATGAAATAAACGAAATTATCCCGTTGCATCAGTGGGGGCAAAACGCACACATGTTTAAAATTTTAGTGCATGCGTAACAGAGAAAAACAATGAGAGTAGAGCATTCACTGACCGAAAAAACGTATTTTTTTATTTCATTTTTCGTTAATTTAAAAGTTTGAATGGGTACTAAAATAGTGTATTTTATTTTAAAAAAGCTTTGCTAGCAACAGTTCTAAAACAAATGAAAAACTATGCTTCCGTATCTTTATTTTCTATAGAAAAAACTTTTTCCAAGCCAATTTCTGAGAACATTTTTCTCAGTAGAAACATTTTGATTTTTAAGTTTGGGCTGTCAAATGAGAGCAAATGATAGAGCTTCTAAAAAATTTGAGAGTGCTTACACAGTCAGTGAATTTCCTTCCAGAATTTCCTATCCTATGCACGCGTGCTATGGAAAATGAGATTTTTCTGCTTTAAATAGACATAAACGAGGTCTAATAAACATTGTGGGTTTAGCCACTAACCAAACAGCATATAGACAACCCATTTCATACAACGAAAATGGACGCAAAAATTTCTTGCGACAGGCCCCAGTAGGCCCCAGAGAGGATTTCTCACGCTCATCGTTCGTTCATCTTACGCTCATACTCTCATTAAATGCTTTCTGTTTCTCAGTCTCTGAACGGAGCGTGATGAAGAAGGTTGGCCTGCGTTTCGGTTGATCTTTGTATGTATGCGAGTCCCACATTCACATACACGGGTGTATGTGTGCGTGCGATTTCGTTTCGAAGCCAGCGCACAACATTTTGATTTTTCATACTTTTCAGGCTTGCTACCCTAACAAAATTTGGGTATTCGTTAGTTGGTGAAATGACGAAAGAAATTATATTATTTTTTTAATTTTATTTTTTATTATTTCAGCATACATTTTAAATTTATTTAGGAATAAGATTAAGTGTTGGCAGTAAAATATTTTCCATATATATATTTTTACGAATCATTAAAAATGATGTTTAAGATTGCTTTGAACCTAACGTATAGTTTTTAGTGTGTGTTAAAAAATCAAAAATTTCATCAAAAACAAAAAATTAAAAACCACGTTTATATACACAATTTCGCGGCTAATCGTGGACAAAACCAACACGATGGGCTGGCAAGAAGCCCTCCACTCCATCAAAATCAAGCCGCCTTCTATCTATCTTGAAGATGATCTTGAAGATGAAGTTTTAGACAACGGCACAGAAGCGGTCGATGATGAAGAGGTACTTATGTCTTCTAAGTCCCCCAAGAAGAAGGAAATCAAGCCACCACCGATTTTTATCCCAGATGTCTCTAACATTGCTGCTCTAATTTCCTGCATCGAGGACATCGTTGGCAAAAAGAAGGACTTCTCCTCCAAAGCCGCCAGAGACAATCAGGTGAGGATTATGATGCCGGATAAGAAGTCGTACTCTGCCCTCAAATCCCAGCTTGATAGCGCCGGGAAAAGATATTACACATTCCAGCCCAAGGAAGACAGACCCTACAGAATTGTAGTAAAGGGACTCCACCACACCACCGATATAGACGAGATTAAGGAAGACTTTCGTCGTCAAGGACATGCAGTCCGTGATGTGCACAATGCCATAGGGCAAATCACCAAGAATCCATTACCTATATTTTTTCTTAATCTAGAGCCGTCTAGCAACAACAAAGAGGTATTTAACGTGAATAGAATTTGCCACTCTGTGGTTAAGGTGGAACCCCCCTTAACCACCCTTTACAGCGATACTGTAAATTGCAGCATCGTTGTGTCAAATGTGGTGAACAACACAGCACAAGTGAGTGCAGGAAAAATCGAAAAGAGGCGGCAAAATGCGTGCACTGCCATGGACCCCATCCTGCCTCCTACAAAGGCTGCCCAGTATATAAGAAAGCCAAGGCCAGCATGGCCCCTAAAGATCCACGTCCAGCTCAACCACTACTAATCCACATCCAGGACTACTAATGAAAATAATGAGCGTAATGAGCGTACCCCATGAGCATTACGCCTTCCTCAAGTCATACCTGAATGACAGGTCATTTAGGGTTAGATGTGGAGACGCAAGGTCAGATTATAGGCCCATTAAGGCAGGTGTACCGCAGAGTAGTGTCCTTGGTCCAATTATACACACTATACACAGCAGATATGCCTGTTATAGATGAAGGAGGTTTGCTAGCCGCAACATATGCAGACGACACAGCTTTCCTAGCTTCGGCAAGCTTGCCACAGGATGCCTCTGACTGTCTCCAGCGTCAGCTCGATGCCCTTGACCCGTGGCTTCAAAGATGGAATATTGCAATTAATTATGATAAGTCCGCCCAAACTACATTTACCTTGAAGAGAGGCGACTGTCCACAGATTAGCATTGGAGGCACTGCCATACCACCTAACTCAACCCCTAAATATTTGGGAATGACGTTGGATAGGCGTCTAACATGGAGGACCCATCTACTGCGCAAACGAAAGCAAGTACAAGAAAAGCTGCGGCGGCTTTACTGGTTGATTGGACTTAAGTCAACCCTGAAGCTGAGGGTAAAACTACTAATATATAAGTCAATAGTGAAGCCAGTTTGGACGTATGGTATCCAACTGTGGGGCACAGCGAGTCCAAGCAACACGAAAGGTACTCAGCTGGCACAGAACAAAGCTGTCAGGACGCTGTCTGGGGCTCATCCTTACCATGACAATTTGACTATTCATGCTCAACTGGGCATCCCTACAGTCAGCGCTGAAGTTAGAAGATTCGCCGCTAAATACAAGGACAGACTAACACGACATCCAAACACATGTGCCACCAATTTGCTGGACAGCAGCACCACCATCAGAAGCCTCAAGTGGAAGCATCCACTGGATTTACTAAATTAACTTTTTTAGATTCATAGCTTGTATTTATCAAACTCCTATTGTCAAGGTTAACTTAAAAAATTTAATTATTGTCCCTAACTGAGGACAGATTGTAAATAAAACATTCAAATGTTACAAAAAAAAAAAAAAATTTTTTGGAATAAGTTGGTACCCTTTTTCATATTTTTATACCCTTGCAGAGGGTATTATAATTTTGGTCAAAAGTGTGCAACGCAGTGAAGGAGACATCTCCGACCCTATAAAGTATATATATTCTTGATCAGGATCACCTCCTGAGTTGATATGAGCATGTCCGTCTGTCTGTCTGTCCGTCTGTCCGTCTGTCTGTCTGTTTCTACGCGAACTAGTCTCTCAGTTTTAAAGCTATCGTCTTGAAACTTGGCACACACCCTTCTTTCCTTTGCACGCAGTATATAAGTCGGAACGGCCGGGATCGGCCGACTATATCTTATAGCTGCCATATAACTGATTGATCGGAAATGGTATAACTTTGGTGTTTTTAGAGTTACAGAGTTCAGATTTTGTACGAATGCTACTTTTGGCAAAATCATACGACCTACCAAATTTCATAAGGATCAGCCGACTATATCCTATAGCTGCCATATAACTGAACAATCGGAAATTAACAAACTTTGGTGTTTTTGAAGATAAAAAGCTGGAACTTCGTACAGATTCTATTTTGGGTCAGTTATATCTTATAGCTGCCATATAACTGAACGATCGGAAATGGTATTTGGTAAAAATACCAAATTTGGTATTTTTGAAGATGGAAGCTTGGTACTTTGTTTAAGATTTTTTATTGTAATAAATTGGTTATTTTATGATATTCTCATAAGGATCGGCCAATAATCCGATGTTTGCGATATATATCCGGTTTTAACTGCAAGGGTATATCAACTTCGGCTCCGCACGAAGTTAGCTTTCCTTTCTTGTTATTTTTAAATTTACATTAAAGTTGACTAAATAAGAACATTTCTTCACTTAAATAAAAATTGAAGCCATTGAATTAACTACCCTTGCAGTTAAAACCGGATATATATCGCCAACATTGGATTAAATTGGCCGATTCTTATGAGAATATCATAATATAACCAATTTATTACAATAAAAAATCTTAAACAAAGTACCAAGCTTCCATCTTCAAAAATACCAAAGTTGGTATTTTTACCAAATACCATTTCCGATCGTTCAGTTATATGGCAGCTATAAGATATAGTCGGCCGATCGTTATGCAATTTGGTAGGTTGTATAAACTGACCAAAAAAAGAATATGTACGAAGTTCCAACTTTCTATCTTCAAAAACACGAAAGTTGGGTAATTTCCGATTGTTCAGTTATATGGCAGCTATAGGATATAGTCGGCTGATCCTTATGAAATTTGGCATGTTGTATTATTTTGTAGCATTATTTTGAATCCAAAAATAGCATTCGTGCCAAATCCGAATTCTGTAGCTTTAAAAACACCGAAGTAATAGCATTTCCGATCAATCAGTTATATGGCAGCTATAAGATATAGTTCTTTCCGATCCTTATGAAATTTGGTAGGTCGTATTATTTTACCAAAAGTAGCATTCGTACAAAATCTGAACTCTGTAACTTTAAAAATACCATGGCCGTTATAGGATATAGTCGGCTGATCCCGGCCGTTCCGACTTATATACTACGTGCAAAGGAAAGAAGGGTGTGAGCAAAGTTTAAAGACGATAGCTTTAAAACTGAGAGACTAGTTCGCGTAGAAACAGACAGACAGACGAACAGACGGACATGCTCATATTAACTCAGGAGGTGATCCTGATCAAGAATATATATACTTTATAGGGTCGGAGATGTCTCCTTCACTGCGTTGCACACTTTTGGACACAATTATAATACCCTCTGCAAGGGTATAAAAATCCATAAAAACAGACTGAAAAAAGTCAAAGTTAGTTTTGTGTCTGCTCCGTTAAAAATAATCCATCAGTAAGGTTATGCAGGCACAATCCTCATGAAGAGCAACAAAAACTTAAAAGCGATCGGCGTTTTAAGGGATGTCGACTGAAATATACCCTGTTCCTATCTCAGTATATTGATTTTTATTGATTCGTAAAAATATGTACATATATATATGCAACACATTTTACTGCCAAAACTTAATCTTATTCCTAAATAAATTTAAAATGTATGCTGAAATAATAAAAAATATAATAAAAAAAACAAGAAAGGAAAGCTAACTTCGGGCGGAGCCGAAGTTGATATACCCTTGCAGCTAAAACAGGATATATATCGCTAAAATCGGATATAGTTGACCGATTCTTATGGGAATATCATAATATAACCAATAAATTACAAGACAAAATCTAAAAAAAAATACCAAACTTCTATCTTGAAGAAGTTGGTATTTTTACCAAATACCATTTCCGATCATTCAGTTATATGGCAGCTATAAGATATAGTCGGCCAATCCATATGAAACTTTATAAGTCGTATTATTTTTCCAAAAATTGAATTCATAGAAAATCCCAACTTTCTAGCTCGAAAAACAGTGAAGTTATGCTATTTCCGATCAATCAGTTATATGGCAGATATAGGATATAGTCGGCTGATCCTTATAAAATTTGGCATGTTGTATTATTTTGCCAAAAATAGCATTCGTATAAAATCTGAACTCTGTAACTCTAAAAACACCAAAGTTATACCATTTCCGATCAATCAGTTATATGGCAGCTATAAGATATAGTCGGCCGATCCCGGCCGTTCCGACTTATACACTGCGTGCAAAGGAAAGAAGGGTGTGTGCAAAGTTTCAAGACGATAGCTTTAAAACTGAGAGACTAGTTCGCGTAGAAACAGACAGACAGACAGACGGACAGACGGACATGCTTATATCAACTCAGGAGGTGTTCCTGATCAAGAATATATATACTTTATAGGGTCGGAGATGTCTCCTTCTCTGCGTTGCACACTTTTGACCAAAAATCTAATACCCTCTGCAAGGGTATAAAAACTGATTGAATAGCGGACAAACGATGCCAATATGTGGGCGGTTCGGACAAAGGGGGTATATATGAACATGTATTAGAAAGATTTAGGGACAAAATGATTTTAATGCAAATAAATTCGATGTCACCAAACTCTTGTGATTTCACCTGTTCAGAAGCAAGAGTGGAGTCTACCGAAATGAGGACCCCCACTTCGCTGAGGTCGATCCTGTCTAAAAGTGGTGCACTTACTTGGAAAAACTTCGGAGCTAAAGAGCTCCGGCTTTAACCAAGTTTCTGTAAAGGCTACAATATGGGATGCAAAAAGATAACTATCAGAATATAGTTTTGGGAAACTTCTACGTAGCCCCCTAGTATTCTGATAGGTAAGTGTTAGTGACGATTCTAGTTTTTTGGGTTAGTGTACAAAGAAGAGGTGGAAGTTTGCTCCGTGGTTCCGATACGGGGAAGCTTCACTCCCTCTGGTTTTAAAACTTTGAACTTTACTTTACTAGGCTGATGTTCTTGGACGAAAATGTTCTCTGGCCAAAAACTGGGTCAACAAATTGTCTTGAACATCAGCGCGGGCACCCGAATCTTGAAAGAAGACGTGCGCCTTCTATAAGTATATTTATATTTATGTATGTCCTCCTTCTTTATATCGGCTTTTGTTTTGGCTTTGATATAGGCCGATATATCAACCTCCAAATTATCATGGGCAAGCCGAAAAACAAATATATGTTTCGATGGAAGAATCACCCGTAAGGGTTTTGTCGCAGGTACTAGAACTGCAACATCAGTCAGTGTCGGTGGTCCGGACTGTGGAATACCCTTTTGGGTGACTCTAACGGGGGTAACGGGGGAAAGTCCTACTAAGAGCCCTTTCACTTTATTCACTGCTTACCTATAGGAAGGCCTGCGACCGGTGTGGTAGCCCTAAGTATTTTTGGAGGTATTTTTTTACTAACTTCGAACCGAAGAAGACTCGGTCTTCTAATAAGACCCCATTAAAATTGCACATTTTTAATTGTATACCAACAAAATAGTAGTAAATATCGCTGTTGAGCGCTTTATATGTATGTTGTGCTAAAGTGGACTTTCTACCCCAATCCTTTGACTCTTCTAAGGCAGTGACTCTTTGGTTCATTTTTCTTCAACGATCTGCTATCTGGCTTGAGGTTATATTCAGTGTTCAACATCGAGGATGCGAGCAGGGAGGTCTTATCGGCTCGATGTGATTATGAGAACAGACACAGAGGAGAACAACTGGAATAACAACGCCTTTACCTAAAATGGGGGCAAAGAATATGGCCTGTGCGTCCGGTACAACCGGCAGGCAAGCATCGTGCTATTTTTGCAAAGCAACTCACTCGTTATATAAATGTAGTAAGGGAATTCATGTGGATTGTAGGGAATATTCATGGCATAGAAGCCTATGTCCTCCTGTACAACTGACCAATCAGCTCAACCACTCTCTCATTGCATGTTGGAAATATCCAATCTGCATTTGCAGATCCCCAGTTCGACAAACCTAGAAGCCTTTGTCCTCCTGTACAACTGACCAACCAGCTCAACCACTCTCTCATTGCGAGTTGGAAATACCCAATGAGTACCTAATTTCAATTAGCAGAACTCCAGTTCGGCAAACCTGGGAGAATCGATCTACTAATAGAAACCAAACACTCAACAAAATCAACAAAAAATTGGAAGAGATGGTCCCATGCTCACATTAAAAAACTTGGATGCATTGTCGCAGGAAGATTAAAGTCCAGAACTCAATCGCTCATGTCCTGTCAAATCAGTAATGGGAAAGAAACTGAAACATAGATTGAAAGGTTTTGGAAATTGGATGACCTGGACAATCAAACGAAACATCGATCCCCGACAGAAACACATTGTGAGAAATACTTTGTAGAAAACCTGAAAAGAGCATCCGGCGGAAGGTTTATTCTAAATCTGCCTTTTTCCAAACACATTGCTATAGTCAAAAGAGCCAAAAGACATTGCTATAAAACGATTTCTGGCACTTGTGCGACGCTTGACTGGTTCGGAAAGGTTATTCTAATTTCATGGAAAAGTACGAAGTTTTGGGATAGATGAAACTGATGCAATAAAGACATATACCCAAGGATCATTATTTTATTCCTCATCATTGCATATTGAAGACTGAGAAGCTAAGAAGATATTGCGAGTAGTATTTGATGCGTCTTGCGTCAAGTGGAAAATCCATGAATGACATGTTACAAACGGGTCCTAAAGTTCAGAGCGAGCTTCTGTCTGCTACTGTTCCGAACCCATAAATTTATATTCACGACTGACATAAAAAGGTTGTACCGTCATGTATGGATCAACCCGGATGACCAATTTAATCAACTAATTATTTGGCGAAACAATCCATCGGAAGACCTCAGATCCTACCGACTTAAAACAGTCACCTAGGGCACGAAGACAGCCTCATTCCTGATAACAAAATTCCTAAATCATCTAGAAATCCGGTCACATGAAAACTACCCGTTAGGATCGATAGGACACAAAATGATTTCTATTCAGTCACAGAACCAGTGCAACTCCAAAGGGAACTCAAGAAAATATTACGTCCACGCGGCTTCAAGCTTCGAAAATGGTCCAACAATGCAGACTTACTGCGGAAGTACCTGAGGAAGACACTGTGAGCGACGAGAAATTAGGTGAGACACTGAACCAATACAGTGACGAAACCCTTGGGGTCATATGGATGCCCAACAAAAACCAATATTGGGGAAGAACACAAAATGGTGAAGCTCTTATTATAACAAAACCAGTGGTCTGCTCTGCGCTATCACAACCCGATCTTCGACCCGATAGGGTTCTTTCGCGCCAGATGTAGTAAAAGCAAAAATCTTAGTGCAACACCTGTGGAAATTAAAAATGGATTGGGGCGACGAACTCTCGTTATATCTCCAGTCAGAATAGCAAAACTATCGCTCTGACCTTCAAGCATTGAACAAATTGAGCATCTTAATTGATGGAAAGGTTCCAGTCACACAGGAACTACACACCTTCTTGGACGCCTCAGAAAAATATACGTACGAGAAACGTACAAATACCTCGGTAAGGCTTTTGTTTTCTAAGTCCAGAGTGGCATCCAGGGCAAAGCAATCAAAGCAATGCCCAGACTAAAGCTGTGCGCAGCAGTTCTAAGGGCAGAGCTCAGGCATAGAGTCAAACATGATTAACGTTTGTCTTTAGACAAAGTTGATGGCTACTTTTGGACAGAATCATCCATCGTTTTAGGTTGGATAAATGCAGCGGCTTCCACTTACAACACATTTGTCGCCACGTATCATCCGTTAAAATGCAGCTGATGTATTGTGCAGAGGATCTACTGCCAGAAATCTAACACATAAGAATATTTGATTCTATAGTCCTATATTCTTGCATGGATCTAAGGAGAACTGGGATAACATGCCAACCATCATTTCGATCATTTTGGAGCAGAATTCAAAATTCGGCAGCATGGCTGCCGCAAAGGGCGCATTCGGAGGAGAATTATACAACTGCCAGCACAGAAACTCGTTCCACAAACTGCAATGGATTGTTGCTTATGTGCTCCGAACAGAGCGCCAACAAAAGCTTTATGTCTATGCGAATTGAGCCTAGCACGCATAATTATCCTGCTTACGATTCAGCAGATTGAATTTGACGCAGAATGCAAACAGTTAAAACGATACAAAACTGTACATAAAACGAGTTCTCTTGCATCGTTGGCCCCCATCATTGAATGTGATGGCTTAATCTTTGTAGGATGCAGAAGAGCATTCTAATCTAACTTATGATGCAACATGTATTGCTTTCCTACAATGACACAATCGTGGAAATGATCATGATAGAACTACCTAAAACACTGTGATGCCTAAGCTTTTCGTGCCATAGCTCGTCAACAATACTGAATCGTCAATGACAAAACAATGGCAAAGAGCATTATCCACAACTGCGTACGATGCAGCAGAGTCAAGCCAAAACCAATGAACCAAATCATGGGAAATTTACCAGCCGAAAGGGTCACGCAGGGATTCATCACAAGATTCTGAACGACCGAACAAGGCTTACATCGCAGTTTTCTGTTGTTTCTCCACAAGGGCTGTTTATTTAGAGTTGTCACTTCCTGTGACATCGAAGAAAATGCCAGACGATCCATTGCGATAATGCTACGAATTTTATTGGGTCCAACAACAAATGAATAGAGTTAGAAAGAGCCGTATTTTCCAGGGATGCTAAGGAAAGCATAGTCCAGAACTGCAACAAAAGGCATATCGACTATAAATTCATTTCCCCACGAGCGCCATCATTTTGTGGTCCACGGGAAGCTGCGGCAAAGCCCGCAAAACGGTACCAATCTTCTAGTACCAATCACCTCTATGCTTCCTTAACATTTGAAGCAATTGTAATCGAATCAATATAGTAATCGTTGAAGTAGAGACAATTCTCAACTCGCGCCCTTACACTCCCATGCTGTCAGACCCCACTGACGAATCAGCCTTAACATTTCGTCATTGGCAGTGGTGCAGTGGTCATGTTAGTACCATTAGATACCATTAGACCACATAAGTAGAAGCTGGTCACAACCGTACATAAGATTAAAAACGTATGATAATAATTAATTATTTTCTTTGATATAATTTGTTGTAAACATCCATTAAAAGTAGAGAAATGGAAATTTGTTTTAAAATTTTTAAATCATACATTTATTAAATGAAAGGAAAATTCATAGCAAGTATTCCAAAAAAAAAAATTTTAATATTTTTGTTGCTGTCCGGTCCCCTAAAAATCATCCATCGGATGATTTTATCCACCAATGAATCATCCACCATTTTGTGCGCTGGCTTCGAAACGAAATCGCACGCCCACATACACCCGTGTATGTGAATGTGTGACACGCATACATACAAAGATCAACCGAAGCGCAGGCCAACCTTCTTCATCGCGCTCCGTTCAGAGACTGAGAAACAGAAAGCATTTAATGAGAGAATGAGCGTAAGATGAACGAACGATGAGCGTAAGAAATCCTCTCTGGGGCCTGCTGGGGCCTGTCGCAAAAAATTTTTGCGTCCATTTTCGTTGTATGAAATGGGTTGTCTTTATGCTGTATGGTTAGTGGTTCAGATCACAAATATGTATTTATTTGGTATACTAACAGGAGAAGATAAAAACGATTTAGATACGCAGCTGAATTATATGACAGAAAACATAATAGAAAAGAAGAAGAAAATGAGGCCGCTTGGACATGCAGTCAAACAAAAAATACTTTTATATTAGTCCATATTCAAACATCATTTAAAGAAGTTAACAGAATACAGAATCATTAAATATACTGATAAGGCAGATCGCCAAATTGACATAAGCGATAAATTTGATATTTTATGATTAATAATAATATTGTGTATTATATTGAAAATACTTCAAATCCTTTGACGAATGTAATGGAAAACAAGAAAGGAAAGCTAACTTCGGGCGGAGCCGAAGTTGATATACCCTTGCAGTTAAACTGGAAACTGGACAAAGTACCCAGCTTCCATCTTCAAAAATACCAAAGTTTGTATTTTTACCAAATACCATTTCCGATCGTTCAGTTATATGGCAGCTATAAGATATAGTCGGCCGATCGTTATGCATTTTGGTAGGTTTTATTAAGTGACCAAAAATAGAATCTGTACGAAGTTCCAAATTTCTATCTTTAAAAACACGAAAGTTGGGTAATTTCCGATTGTTCAGTTATATGGCAGCTATAGGATATAGTCGGCTGATCCTTATGAAATTCGGCATGTTGTATTATTTTGCCAAAAATAGCATTCGTGCCGAATCCGAATTCTCTAGCTTTAAAAACACCGAAGTTATAGCATTTCCGATCAATCAGTTATATGGCAGCTATAAGATATAGTCGGCCGATCCGTATGAAAATTGGTGGGTCGTATTATTTTGCCAAAAGTAGCATTCGTACAAAATCTGAACTCTGTAACTCTAAAAACACCAGTTATACCATTTCCGATCAATCAGTTATATGGCAGCTATAGGATATAGTCGGCCGATCCCGCCCGTTCCGACTTATATACTGCGTGCAAAGGAAAGAAGGGTGTGTGCAAAGTTTCAAGACGATAGCTTTAAAACTGAGAGACTAGTTCGCGTAGAAACGGACAGACAGACGGACAGACAGACGGACAGACGGACATGCTCATATCAACTCAGGAGGTGATCCTGATCAAGAATATATATACTTTATAGGGTCGGAGATGTCTCCTTCACTGCGTTGCACACTTTTGGACAAAATTATAATACCCTCTGCAAGGGTATAAAAATATATAGTAACAGATCAATGCATTTGAAAGATTTTAGCAAACATCGAAGTTATTAAGTACATTGAGCCAAATATTTTAATAACATATAATTTTAGTACAAAGTACAGCTGACAGCGTGTATCGTTCCTCGGTCGGGGCCAGACAGGGCTATCGGGGAAGGAGGAGCACTTAAACCTGGTTCAACTGGGGGGAAATGTCCGCTCAGGTAGCATATAATTAATTTATCTGTTGCTTTTATCGCTATTGTTGCTCGCAAGCCGACCCTTTCTTAGCCGCTCAGCTTCAACAGGCCTTACCTTTAGCATCTTAAGATAGCGAAATTTCGCTTATCCTATTATCTAAAGCGGGTGCTAACTCTCGTTTTCACTCTTAAGCAGTCGTTTTTTTTACTCTTGAATTATACAAGTTGAGACGTCGATCTAACAGCAGTCGTTGAAGTTAATTCGTAACTTTCTCTTCAGCTCCCAGAAATCTAGTTCGGCCAATTCCCAATGCAATGACCCCATGCCAACAGTCCTTCCAGTTCCTCTAGCCGAACGGTTAAAATTGCATCTGAAGTGGTCTTCACGTGTTGAAAGACCTTTCTAAAACATGACAAGAGCGCTTTGATGTAAAAACATCATCCTGCTTGGAACAACAATGTTAAGTTACCCAGCGTTTTTTGTAACTGCAAAATATGTCAAAAATAACGTTTAATAATAAGTCCGCAACCTTATATATTTTTGTGTTTATTTACGTATATAACCGAATTAAAATAATAGTCGCAAATAATAGTTGCTTGTAGAAGGACGGCGAGAAAATAACAAGTAACTAGCGCGGCTCAACGTTTTACACTTCTGCGGTTCAAGACGGACCGCACAAGACGGAGAAGGAGCAAGACGGAGGGCGAGTAATAGGAAGTAATAGTGCCGTTCGGAAATGCAGAAATTCATTGTGACTTCATATAATGACGCTGCTCTTAAATACGCCAAGCTTGGTTAGAGCTGCCCAAATTTTTAAACCCAGCAAGTCCTCCTTGAAAGCAGTGGAGAGATTTCTCTCCACATGAGACGTGAACGTTCAGCTTAACGAATCGGAAGGCATCGTCGCGGATTTCAAGAGCAAGCACAAAGTGCTGTCTCAGTTGGATGTATATTGAACCTATTGAACGTATGATTTTCTGCTACTATCTCGTTAAAAAAGGGGTGAAATTGTAGATCACCATATCGAGGCTTACGAGCTTATTATGATAAAAAAAACACGCAATACGAAGCAAAACAAATACAGACAGGATAGAAGAATTAGCGAACAATTAAAATTTTTGTATGAGAAGGATATCACTAATTCAGAATCAATCAGATGGAATCCGCTGCTAGTATTGGTCATATTTTCCGCCCATAATCACTGGTATGGTCACTTTAAGATGTTAGGAAAGGGATTTCTTAGCGGAGATCAATCGAGTTTTTTCCAAATCATTGTTCTAATATTATTTTGAATATAAAAATAATAACAAGCTTTTACTTGTATAGCAATGGTCGGCAGGAAATTTCTCTGCCCGAGCTTATACACAGTATAAATGTGAAACGTCATGTTACGTCAGCCTACTTGCTGCTATTCGTTCCTAATACTAATGCGCTAAGATCATATCAATTTTTTATGTACCGAACACTGTTCTATAGTATAATTGTTAAATTAAATTCATTGAATTTAATTCAAGTTTTAAGGAAATTTATAAATACGAAAGGAAAGAAAATAAAAATTTGCTATGGATATATACATGAAATAAAAATTCCATTAATTCGTTTATGTTTTCTTTAAAGTGCTTTTGTCTATGTTAACTGTCGAGCACTGCCAAACGAGATTTTTATGTGCGGATGTGCTCTTGTTTTGGTGATTTTTGGGTTTTTCATTGCCCAAAAGACAGTGTTTATTCTTATAAAATTGTTATAGATATTATATTATAGATATTATAGTATTGTTATAAATTATAGTATTAAGTGTTGGTGACTACAGGCTGCAAGTCAAGCAAGAGCTCGCTTGTTGTATGCTCTGAACGCCTAAACAAAAATGTATCAACTATCTTGAGATCTGGAAGCTTTTTGAATATTAGCTGCAACTCGCTTTTTTATTTTCTGGAATTCCAGAAATAAAAAAGCGGCGGTTCAAGATCGACCAGTTCACCGTTCTAAAGATCCATGGAAGCTACGTTGTCGTTTTTGAACACGCGAAATCGCATCAGGGACTACAGTAAATTTCCCATTCCTGTGTTTTATTTAAAATCTAAGCTCTTGCAGCTTAAATGCGCATCTGGCCAACCTCGAACTTAAATCACCTTGCGACATTAGCCACTTCAGCGGTGCACAATCCCTAATGAACGTAAAATCAAGACCCTCCTTAAGATAAAAATCTTTTTACTCACCAAAGTTGCTAATCATTCCTGTTCCGCAACGACGTAGTTTCGCTGGGCCCTATTTAAGTTTTTGGGCACTATCGGTATTTTGCCTCCTTCGTTTCCTGGAGTAATACCCCACCAACTCCTGTTTTACTGGAGTTGCAGTGTATACAAAATGGCCGAAAAAAAGTCTGGGAAAAGATTCAAAAGCCCTGTTCCGTTACGGGTTCATAATTAATTTCCTCTTCCATTGCTATTAATAATAAGGCTATTAGTTAAGGCCTATACACTTTAGGGCCTTAACGTTGTTGACAACGGGAAATGGGTTATGGCGGAAATCTTTTCGGAGTCCTATAAACATGATGGTGGGTCCACTGAGCGCCTGGAAAAATGTTTATGGTCAGTTCGTAAAAAAAATCGAATATGCTCGGCTAAGTTAGGCGAAACCCTTATATGGCTGTCAAAGCTATCTAATATCATCAATAGGTCTGCGATATATACGAAAGTACAATTACTTTATCCATAAGTCTAGACATTTTCTGCGCCGCATTGCGCCAGAAAGCAGCTTTCAGATATAAAGTGCTTATGCACATAGCTTTTGGAAGTCATACCGTCTATCTGAGGCAGCGGATAAGTATCCTTCTCCGGGACTGAGTTTATTTTGCGGCTATCCAGACATAGCCCAACCTTCCCTGGTTTTTTGCATTACCACGACTGGAAAAGACCAGGCAGGCCTCCATTACCCCTATCTACATGGTAGCTACGGTGTTTAGCAACCCTTACATTTTTTCCGCAAAGATTCATAATTTTCTTTAAATTTCCTTATTTTTCCTTTTCCTTAATTTTTAAGAACCTTAATTTTTAAGAACCTTATTTTCTATGCCAGTACTGCAGGCTCTGTAGGCTCTTCGTTCACCTAATTCTCTACAATTTCAGCAATAAAGACTTTATAGCCGCAGCAATAGAGAGCCCAAATGGTCTTTTAGGTTATGATCGGCGTACATGGGCCAGAACCAGCTGGTTGATTTCTCTCCATCATTGCGGCACACTCAGCAGGGCTTTACTTTCCTTTCCCACCGCGTTCTCATTCTAAAAGCTTCTCTCTCTTCATTTTCTCTTCATTTGGATAACCCATTAATTTCTTATTAAATTGCACTGAAAACTTATAATTATATCATTGAACATAGTGTTTCAAATTAAATCTTACTTATCTCCGACACGGCCTTTCTGACTATAACACGACCTCGTGTTGCTCAGCATAGTACACAACTTATCATAACACTTCATTACCAATCTCCTATATTACTTATGTTTTCTTATGATTACAAAAGCTTACTTGTTCTTTAAGACAAATTTAATTGCACCTTTTGTGCCTTCAAGCGTTAGTTTGACGGGATAACACTTCTCAAATTCTCCAGAGTACAAGTTCTCTTCCGTACACACCCAACCACTTGGATATCCATCAGAGATTAGCTTAGCAGGATAACTTTCTTCTCTTTTTAAATCTTTTAGGGTACACGCTCCCCTCTGCTCAAGCTCAATCATTTGGTTGCCAATTCTCTCATCATCAAAACATTATTTTAGCAGGCTTCTCATATACAAATCTCTTTCTTTCACGCACTACTTTCTTGCCGTCGTCAAGATCTTCCGCTAATTCCAAAGTCTCTCGATTTTTAGGCACACTATCATGTGGATATTTATACACTCGTCTAGTTGTCAATGATTTTAACAAGTATCGGTCACCATCTAGCCATCCACCAATTACACAATTTCGAATGGTCCCTTAAATTTTGGATCCAACTTCGTTTGGTACCGCTCTTTGTTTTTCTATAGTACATGATCGCCAATTTTATGCCTTACTACCTGAGCATGCTTTTTATCCACTCTTGCCTTATCATACTGAGCATTCTTACTCATACCTTCCTTAGCTTCCTTTCTAGCCTTATTCAGATCTACTCGCTCTTCCTCATTTACAGTGAACATTCCCAAGGTCCTCGCTTCTTTGCCAATCATCAACTCTAATGCACTATGGTTAGTTACTGTTAAAATTTATTGCCAATTGTACTTCGCCCAATGCTTCTTGCCATTATTGTTCACTCGTCTCTACAGCCGTTAGCATGCCCTTTAGCACACTCATGACGCACTCCACCTGACCATTTGCTCTACTGGCACCCGTTGCTACTACATGGAGGTCAAATTTATTATTGAAGCAACATTTTCGAACTTCGCTACATGTAAAGCATATGCCTTGATCCGCTATAATTCTGTTAGGAACCCCAAATATTGATATTGCAGACTTTACTGACTGTATGAAGTTCACCGTGTCCAAGTTCCAGGTAGGCAAACTTGGTGAAGGCATAAATTTCGACTATGACGTATTCCTTCTCGTCCTTTTTTCCACTGAATTTCCCTCTCTACCTTGGGAGTGGGATGTAACTCCGATTGTATTTTACCTGACACTGATTTTAAAAATTTACATGTCACACAATTTTCTACAAATTTTCGTACATATTTTGACATTCCATCAAACCAATATTGCTCGTAAATCTTATCTAGAGTTTTTTGCCACCCCAAGTGCACTATAGCCTCGTAAACATGATTAACAACTGACCACCTAAATGCCATGGGTACGACTGGCAAGCATCGTGTCTTCCCATTTCGTCGAATTTTACGATGCAGCAGACTATTCCTGATTTCATAAGAATTTGCTATTTCTTTCTGCATTTCATCACTATTTAAATCGGTCATGATTTGCGATATGTCTTGATGACGCTTCTGTTCGGATATAAGCCAGTTGTGGGTTATAGTTGCCAAGTCAACTCGTACCTCCACTACCTTACTCAAACTTCCCTGCTCTACTAAGTGACGGGATTTCTAGACAAGCAGTTAACATGAGTCATTTGGCTCCCTTTCTTTTATTCCACCTGGAATTCGTATGACTGAAAAAATGACCACCAACGATGAACCCGCGGTGTCAATGGCGCATTCTTTTGACTTGCTCTAACAAGAATTACAATCCGTAGATACTGTAAACTTTCTGCCGCTTAAAAAATGTCGGAAATTGCTGATCGCGTTGTACAGCGCTGATGTCTCGAATTCATACGAGTGATATTTTTATTCGGGTATTGCGGTGCATTTACTTTAGTACTTAACTACACGTCGCTGGCCATCTACCATGTGTAATAGCATAGCGCCGTACCCATTGGCGCTAGCATCCGTATGCAGCTCTATTGGTAAGTTGGGATCGAATATAATCAACACGGGGTCACTAGTTAGCACCTTAATAATTTTTTTGCGAATTTCCTCATACTTTTCTTTCCAGTCAAATTCGTGTATTTTTAATGTTTAATGAGGCTTCTGAGAAATGTGCGACAAATTTCCTTAATTAAGATGCTAAACCTATGAACTGTCTAGTTTGTGTGACTGATTCTGGTTTAGGCAGTTGGATTAGTGCCATTAGTGCTCCATCACTCCATTCGTATTTCCTCCAATACTCGTCGCCTAAGCACCGTATCCAGGAGAAGGCGCTCGTACTGATGTTTCGACGGACCATGCACTGGAACCGTAGTGCCGGTAGTGCAAAAGGGCGATGCATGTGTACTCCTTGTGGTACAGTTCTGCGAAACTGTACACAGTCCCGTTTGAGATCCGCTCAAAGATGGCAGTCTCCCTGACGCCGCATGAGAACCACTTATTGGGTTAGGTACGGTCAGGCCGATTACAAAAGGCGGTTGACCTACCCCAACCTCAACCGACATAACGGGGTCAGTGCGCTCCATGTTAGTGCTGCGAGCGCGTTCCAACTCCTTCTCCAGCTCGGCGATCCTCTCCATGAGGTCGGCCACCTTCGGTTTCTTGACGGCTCCAGATGCTGCCGGCTGAGCATATGACTCCGGGGCTCCACTGCTTCGGCCGCCGTCTTGCGACGTCCCTGCACTCGGTTGCGGGACCAATACGCTTCCATCGATATCGTGCGTCACGATATCCTGTCTCTCGTTTAGTCGAGGACTCCTTTTGGGCGAATGCTGCATCATGACGTCCATGCACTTTGCGCTGTCTGCGCAAGATCGACCCTCTCAACAGGGTGCTATTCCAAATCCAGAAATCGCCCGTCGCCTGACTGCGAATAAAAGCTTCTGTCGTCACTCGGGTGCGAGTTGCCTTTAAACATACGGCGGCGATGGGGCAACCCGCGTTCAGTACACAAGCCAAAAGTGTCTGAGTGTATATATGTATGTATGTTTTATTCTGGTGGAAGTACAAGTTATAGAAAAGATGCTATTAATAATAATAAACCTTACCGCAGTATAACATTCCACACTCCATGGCTTTCGACGACAAATTCACCATATTTACGCCATATTTATTTATCTAGTGTGCCCAATCTCTTCATGAGATCATCTCTTCTTCAAATTTCAATATTAAATACTAAAGACTGATTATCGATAATCGATCCGCGACAACGGACGAAGCGTATTTTAGGCCGAAGGGCATGGAGAAATATTTACCGCCTCGCAGGCGATCTATTTGGTCTGATATTAATAGCAAGGGGTATCTATCTGACACGGTATTTGCGTTGAGCATTTGCGTTAGTCTGATGTACTGCGCACATGTCTCTTTATTAAATTATGCACTAAAAACTTTTAATTAAATCATTGAACATAGTGTTTCAAACTAAATCTAATCTATCTCCGACATATACAATACAATATACATAAAATTTAACTATAAACAAGGCCCTAAGAGTTTTAACTGGAGCTCATCCTTTCCACGACAATGCGACAATCCACGCCCAACTGAAAGTCCCATATGTGAGCGAAGAAGTTCAGCGATTCGCCAATAGGTAAGTGGAAAGGCTGGACCGACATCCTAACCCTGAGGCCACCAATCTTTTTGACAACAGCTACACCACAAGGAGGCTGAAACGGACCCACCCACTGGACCTCTGCCACTCGGGCGAACAGGACTGAGCTGCAGTTGTAAAACCAACAAGGCCCACTAAAGGGCCCGACAATAAATAACTTGAATTCTATCGCTAAGGTTTACTGTTAAAATTAGTTTCCTAGGATAAGCAAACATTGTACTACTCAATATTTCATTAAGTTAAGGTCCCATTATAAAATTTAATTATTGTCCATAACTCCGTCTGAATTTAAATATAACTATTAATTGATTGATATTAAAAAAAAAAAAAATATTTAACTATAGTATAATTTTTTAGCTAAATGAATAAAGCTAAATGCATTTCTGTTTTCTAGTATGGAATATATATAATATATATATATATATATATATATATATATCCACTTATTACCACATTTCTTATTAAAAATACGTATTTGAACGCAACGTGAAAATTCGTTTCTATTATTTTTTTCATCACTGTATATGTATACTTTTTATACATTTTTTTATATTGTTAATTATTAATATGCTGCAGTTCTCGCACCTGCGACACCAAAACCCTTATAGGTGATTTCTCCATCGAAACATATATTTCTCGGCCTATATCAATGCCAAAACAAAAGCCTATATAAAGGTGGAGGACATACATAAATTTAAATATACATATATAAGTATAAGTATAAATATAAGTATAATATAGATATATATATAAGGCGCACGTCTTCTTTCAAGATTCGGGTGCCCCCTCTGATGTTCAAGACGATTTGTTCACCCAGTTTTTGGCCAGAGAACATTTTCGTCCACGAACATTAGCCTAGTACTGTAAAGTTCAAAGTTTTAAAACCAGTGGGAGTGAAACTTCCCTATATCGAAACCACGGACCAACCTTCCACCTCTTCTTTGTCCAAAAACCCAAAAACTTATTGGGTTAGTGGTAAGTAAGTATTTTTCCAAGTAAGTACACCACTTTTAGACGGGATCGACCTCTGCCAAAGGGGGTGTGGAGTCCACATTTCGGTAGACTCCACTCTTGCTTCTAAAGAGGTGAAATCACAAGAGTTTGGTGACTTAGAATTTATTTGCATTAAAATCATTTTGTCCGCAAAATCTTTATACATGTTCATGTTTATATATACCGCCTTCGTCCGAACCGCCCACATATGGGCATCATTTGTCCGCTATTCAATCCGTTTTTAATCTTATGACTGATCGCGACCAGATCGTAGCTTTCAGGCTTATGTTTTGTATCTGATCCCCATGGTACCGCTCTCTCCAGAGCTCTTCCCCTTTCAACACCAGAGGATCCATATCACCCCACGCTGGAGGTCTTAATCGAAACCATTCCTGGTATCCATGCGTGGACGTCTCCATGCGTGGCAAATAACATTCGCTGCTTCCGTAAAGCTGATTTTCACAAACTTAATAGCCTTATCGATACATATATTTGGTCCGATATTCTGGCATGCACCGATTTTAATGTCACCTTAGAAAAATTTAACCGTATTTTAAATACATTTTTTGACTCATGTGTGACATGGAAATATTCGTCCGCTTCAACGAATCCTCTTTACTTTAAATACTTTAAATACATTTTTTGACTCATGTCTGACATGGAAATATTCGTCCGCTTCAACGAATCCTCCTTGGTTTACAAGGTACCTCACGAACATAAAAATAAAAACTAAAAATAGGCTCTTAGTGTAATATAAAAAAAAAGCCTACAGTAGTATTGAATTCTGAAGATATCTAATAGCTCGGTCATATTTTACCGCGCATAACGCTGAATGTTACAGGAATTTTATTTGCCGCTGCCGGATACAATTTACTCAGGATCCAAGCGTAAACATGTAACTTTTCCACCTCTGTTTACGTTTGAAAATTTATCTGCGACCTCGGATCAGGCAATTGCCGATCTATTCGCAGAATTTTTTCAAACAACTTATTCTCCACCTAAATTAACAGATCAGCCTTACGCATACAACATTCAATCAGTAAATCTTATGTTCTGTCCGTTTTTCTCCGAGTATAGCTTATTATCTGATCTTTTAAGGGTCAAACACATTTATTCGCCCCAATGGAGTACCAAACTGTGTGCTAAAATACTGTGCCAGGGCTCTGTGCAAACCTCTTTATAGATTTTTCAACTTATCTTTGGAAACCACGATTTTTTCGTTTAAATGGATGGAATCTTCTCCTAATTCCCTTACATAAAAAAGGGGAAAATTCGGATGCTGCCTACTGCAGAGGTATCTCTTAATTGTCGGCAATTCCAAAGTTATTTTAAAAATTAATTACTCCTCATTTGCATCACCTTTGCTCTTCGATCATTTCTACATGTCAGAGACATCCTTCCACTCCAGCGCCCGTTAATGCTCATCGCTAATAAATAATCGGAGAAGCTACTCTAGCTCGTTTTTGCCTCCAACAAAGTTGGTTGCGTAGCAAGTGGTCAGTTGCAGGATCCCAAGTGAGACCCAGAGAAAATTGCCGCCACATCGAACCTTATTCATTATCATTAGATCGTTAAGATTATCGATCTTCTTCAGGCACCGTCAGCAAAATCGGAGCACAACTTTCTTAACCGAAATTGGCCTTTGGCGAGAATCCTGGATTTTTGCTGGCTTATGCTAATAGCTTCATCTATAGATTCGCCTCCGGAAAGTATGATCACATGATCATACTGCTCATCCTCTGCCAACTGATGCATTCCCGATCTGATAAAAATGAGGCAGGCTATCAAGCTTGAAAACCTGCAACTTATCCTGGGTGGAATCCCGCCAAAGAATGTACTGCAGATAGCTCCTTTAATTGAGGACTGTGGCAGAGCATTCTTTCGAGAGAGAGAAATCTTCGAACGGTTTGAGAGTAAGATTCTCCCAGCAACTTAGAACTGCATTTCAACGGCCGCAACAGTGCAACAGCCGAGCAACATGTTGCACGAAATGTCCATCGCAATCGAACTCCTCCTTTGTCCGCTTCACAATAGGGTTACAGCCGTATTTGATGTCCCAAAAACGACGGAGCAGACAATTTAACCGATCATTCAGCATAGATGAGCTCTTCAGAACATTCTTGTGGGCAGTGAAAACGAGTGACCTTCTCTGGACTTGTGAACCGCTCCCAGCCGGTTTTCTGCCGAAACGGCACTCTAGCTCCGTTTTTTCCGACCAAAAAATTCAGGATCAGCCAAAGAAAGATTTCCCGGACAGGGACGGATACAGGTATCTGTCTGGGGGGGGGGCGATCATAATTTTTTTTTTATAATTCAAGTAGCAGGTGGCAAATTTAAGTGATTTTCCACATTTAAAATCATCTACAGCTTGGTATTGTGGGCAAAATGTTTTGGATCATTGTCCTGTTGAAACAAAAAATCATTTCCCAGTCGTAATTTCTCAGCGCTTTGAAATAAATTGGGTTTTAAAATGTTGATATACTTCTTGTATGTTGATATACTTCGTGTTTTACGGTTGGGGCAAGGTTTGGGTATTCCTGAATTTTACGCCCTTTTATCCCAAATATAAAACATTTTCAGTGATAAAAGCAAATTTTGTATATTTGGGATAAAATCGCGTCACCTGGTATGGCGAAAAAAGGTTGAAACCCTATATATCCAAAATATTGGCCCAACCGTAAAACACGGTGGTGGTGGTACAATGGTTCGGGTATGTATAGCGGCTAGTAGAGTCGGTAATCTGGAATTTGTTGAATTCAGAAAGGATCACAAGAAGTACATCAACATATCAACATCAACATACATATGTATATCAACATTTTAAAACCCAATTTATTTCAAAGCGCTGAAAAATTAGGACTGGGAAATGATTTTTTGTTTCACATTTTGCCCACAATACCAAGCTGTAGATGCTTTAAAATGTGGAAAATCACTTAAATTTGCCACCTCAATCCCTAAATCTAAATCCTATTAATCATCTATGGGACCTATTGGAGCTCAGGACTCGCCAAAACACCATAACAGCCAAGGATATGCTCAAATGGGGCATTCAGGAAGAATGTAGTAAAATAACGGAAAAGGATACGGCGAAATTAGTCCACTCAATGACAAATTGGTTGGCTGAAGTTATTAATAGGATATAAAATAAGGTTATAAAAGGATATCCAACTTGGGCGATCGCCCCTATCGCCCCCCCCTTGTATCCGCCAATGTTCCCGGAATATTCCAACTGGAGACATGCAAACTGAAGCTAGGCTGCAGGTCCGTGATATTGGCTCTATGACAGCGTTTATTCGGAGCAGTGGTTCCACAGGAGAACATCAATAGAAAATACGTCTGTCGCAAAGCCGGTATTACCAATACCAGACACCGCCATAACAGATTTGATATATGACCGCTGTGACCTTGAGCATCTAGTGCATTAGCAGTAGACGGCGAAGAGGCTATAGGCTGAACGCTAGAAGACTGCGATTCCAGAAAATGCAGCAGGCTGTGATGCCTCCTTCCACCGGTCTTTCAGAATTTGGAAATGGCATCAATAAGAGCATCAGCTAGCATTCCTGTATTCATCATAAAGCTTAGAGGCCCAGACGACCGAGGGGCGCTCAAGAAACGATTTGTTAGAATATATTAAGCTATTTGTTTATTATTAAGCTAGGAGGAGTTAGTAAGGAAATTTAAAATTCTATATTTTAAATTTTAGGGACAGGAAAGAGATGTTATAGAGTAGAGACCATAGTAGTTCGAACATTATACCCTAAAAGGGTCATGCAGTGCATATGTCGAACTACAACGGCTAAGGAACAGAGGACTAAAGTTTCGAGTCCTTCTATTAGGAATGTTAAATTTTAAGCGTTTTAGTAAATGCTGGCTATCTACATCCCCGTTAATAAGGTTATGCAGAAAGACTACACCGAGCATTGTTAAGCTAGGTAAGTTTATGAGTAAGAGTCTACTATTATAAGATGGAAGGTGAAGATTTGCATCGCAGTTTAGACCTCTAAGTGAAAAAGTTAGGAAATTCTTTTGTACGGATTCTATGCGGTCCTGATGTACTCCATATTGGGGACTCCAGACACATGAACCGTACCCTAGTATAGGACGGACCAAAGAAATGAATAATGTTTTGGTTATATAGGGGTCATTAAATTCTTTTGACCACCTTTTAACAAAACCAATGTTTGGTCATTGAGCGTTTTCAATGCCCTAAATAAAAAGACGAATTTAATTTCAGTATGACGTTATAAAATGTTTATTTCTGCTTGCAGATGAAGCCGGATGATCATCTGACAGACCAGCTTATGGTGCATGCAGAGACTAAAGTAAATACAGAGAGAGGGCGGCCCGACAAGTCACTTCGAGCTAAAGCTCTCGAAAGTGGAGAGGGCGGCCCGACCTAGACATTGCCGAGCTAAAACTCTCTATGAAAGTCCGTTGAGTCGAGCGGCCGAGAGAGAGTCGGCTTGCGATCAACTAGCTTTTGTATAAACTTAAGCCTAATAAATAAACATTACCAAACATTACGCTAACATATTTAAACATTAAAATTACACCGGTGGGCTGCTGCCTGACCCGACTTTCCCCCCTCCGTTGGGGCCTGTCCTCCAACTACATTCGTAAGGGGCGAGGTACAGCTTAATCCGCTCCCAGAGAAGCACTCCAACCCGAAGAGGGATCAGCTCCATAGCTCTGGCCATCGGCCACATCCATAGCCTCCAAAGTCCTGCATCGCTGCTCCAGAAACTCTGCCAGCGACTCCCAAGTAGGAATGGCGTCGGAACTTGAAGAATTTAGACTCTCCTCCCACTTAACCTGGGTAGTTGGGTCCAACTTTAAAGATGCACCTGGACAATGATGCAGCCGGCTATCTCATTTGTCGAACCCAAATTCTTCAGAGTTCTCATATGGGCATTGAATTTGTCGGATAACCCTCGAAGACGTGTTATTGAATCGCCTCCCACTAGAGTAAGGCCAAGAATCTCGTTCACATGAGCCTGAAATATTAAACGATGGCTATTTAATCGTTTCTCTAACAAATTCAGCGCGACATCGTAATTCTCATCGGAGACCTCCAAGGAGCGAACTGCTTCGAAAGCGGACTCCCGAAGGCAAGATCGCAACCTTTGCAGCTTTTCCACCTTACTGATGCTCGGATTACTGCCGACGATTGTAGAGAAAATCGAGTAAAACTCTGGCCATTCAGAGTATCCACAGCTGAAGGTAGGAAGAGGCAAGGTAGGCAAAGCTTGAAACCTTTGACCTGACCCTGAGTCAACCTGCATGGTGGACATTCCTTTAGCTAGGGTGGAGTGGGCTGCAATTCGGGAAGAGCGAAGGGTCGTCTCGTGCTCAATTTCGGCCTGCATTGTCACTACCAGCTCCGAGACAGTCCATCGGAGCTCACTACTGATCTGCGAAATGTCCAAATCCTCAAGCTCCCCGTGGATGGCCTTGAAGTCGCTGAACATGGCAACTATCTGACCATGACGCACGTTGAGCATGGCATCGTCCACCTTGGAAACAGGCTGAAGAGCTCTTTGGATCTTCTGCAAGTCCTGGAGAATACCCAGGGCCTTGCACTTTAGAATAGCACTACGGGTTGGAGTGGGTGCTCCTGTGTCTGCGCCGCTGGAGTTCATGGTTGATTTATTAAGTTCCGACCAACCCGAAGTAAATAATTCCGGCGCCAAATTTTATCGCTCCAAGTTGATTTGCTCGCGACGAACACGACTTGTCCCACTGTGCGCTCAGAACCGTAGCGGAATTGTGGAACGTATATATATATGAAGTCTATGCGCGGGCGAATGCACTTGCTTTGTGGAACGTAAATATGTATATGTGCCAATAATAAATAATTTACCGGCCACAACTGAACTGCCGTTAGGTTTATGTTTTATTCTTAATTTGAATTTGTTTATTATTTTATATAAACCTGATTACTTATTAGCACCAAAACCGTTCATGTAATTTTAATCTGCACCACATATGTTTTCGCGGGAATAGCTTGGTTTAGTTTTAGTTTCTATAGCTTTAGTAAATTATAGTTAATAATTTAATTAATTAATTTAACTATATCACGTCGGGGTCACCAATTTTTGGTCATTGAGCGTTTTCAATGCCCTAAATAAAAAGACGAATTCAATTTCAGTACGACGTTATAAAATGTTTATTTCTGCCTGCAAATGAAGCCGGATGATCATCTGAGAGACCAGCTTATGGTGCATGCAGAGACTAAAGTAAATACAGAGAGAGGGCGGCCCGACAAGTCACTTCGAGCTAAAGCTCTCGAAAGTGGAGAGGGCGGCCCGACCTAGACATTGCCGAGCTAAAACTCTCTATGAAAGTCCGTTGAGTCGAGCGGCCGAGAGAGAGTCGACTTGCGATCAACTAGCTTTTGTATAAACTTAAGCCTAATAAATAAACATTACCAAACATTACGCTAACATATTTAAACATTAAAATTACACCGGTGGGCTGCTGCCTGACCCGACAGACTCCTTTAGCCTTATTAACCATTAAGAAAATATGGTTGGCAAATTTATGTTTTATGTCTAATAGGATGCCGAGATCATTAACCTGGGTTAATTTTTCTAAGGCAATCCCATTAAAGGAATACGTAGCTTGCAGAGGGCAAGAACGATAAAAAGACATATGCTTGCATTTTTATTCATTAAGTATTAAATCGTATTAATACTTAATTATTAAATATTAAGTATTAAGTATTAAATATTAAATATTAAAATAATTAAGTATTTGCTAATCACCCTTTTTGAAAGTTTACAAGATCAGTATGACGACTGCATTGGGCAGAGATCGATTGGTACTGAAGACGAAGCTTAACATCATCTACACACATAAGTACTAAAGTTCGGGGGCAAGTCAATAATAACGGTCCGAGATGACTTCCTTGAGGGACGCCAGATGTAGCACGGACCAATCGGGAATGTACATTTTTTAATAAGACTCTTTGGGTTATTCCATCTAAGTAGCTCGAGATCCACGTTAAGAGGTCTTTAGGAAAACCCAGCATATTCAGTTTACTCAACAAGAGTGAGTGATTAACTGAATCGAATGCTTTACTGAAGTCTGTGTAAATTACATCGGTTTGATATCCCTTACAAAAGCCATCTATGACAAAGGATGTCAACTCCAATAAGTTTGTGGTGGTGGAGCGACGCTTAATAAAGCCATGCTGACAAGGAGTGATAATCGAAGAGCAAAGGTGTTGCAAATGAGGGGTGATTAATTTTTCAAATAACTTTGGAATTGCCGACAACTTAGAGATGCCTCTGTAGTTGGCAGCCTCGGACTTTTTCCCTTTTTTATGTAGGGGAATTATAAATGATTCCTTCCACTTAAGGGGAAAAATCGAGGTTTCCAAAGATAAGTTGAAAAGTCTTAGAAGAGGTTTCACAGAGCCCTGGCGCAGTATTTTAGCACACAGCCTTGTACTCCGTCGGGGCCTGGCGAATAAATGGGTTTTACCCTTAAAAGACCAGATAATAAGTTGTTCTCAGAAAAAAACGGACAGAAAATAAGATTTGCTGCTTGAATGTTATATGCGTAAGGCTGATCAGTCAATTTAGGAGGAGAATAAGTTGTTTGAAAAAATTCTGCGAATAGATCGGCAATGGCCTGATCCGAAGTCGCAGAAGAATTTTCAAACGTAAGCAGGGGTGAAAAAGATACGTGTTTACGCTTAGTGTTTACAAAATTATAAAACTGCTTTGGATCCTGAGTAAATTGAATCCGGCAGCGGTCAATATAATTCCTATAGACCTAGTAGGTATCTTGCGAAATCAACACTACTGCAGGTCTTTTTATATTTGCTTATTTTTTTTATTTTTTAAGTTAGTAAGGCACCTTGTAAACCAAGGAGGATTTGTTGAAGCGGACGGATATTTCCAAGGCACACATGAGTCAAAAAATTTATTTAAAGTAAAATAAAATTTTTCTAAAGTGACATTAAGATCAGTGCACGCCAGAATATCAGACCAGTCAAATGTTTCTATAAGGCTATTAAGTTTCTGAAAATCAGCTTTACGGAAACAGCGAATCTTATTTACCACGCTCGGAGACATCTGATCGATACCAGGAGTAGTTTCGATTGAGACCTCCAGCGTGGGGTGATATGGATCCTCTGGGGTTGAAAGGGGAAACGCTCTGGAGAGAGCAGTACCATCAGGATCAGATACAAAACATAAGTCTAAGAGCCGACTTAGCGAATTTCTAACATGATTCATCTGACCTAGGGACATGTCAAACATGCCCGCGGTGAAGTCATGGTAAGTTATAAGTGACAAAGATGGTGAGTTGTCGACGTTGGACCACTTTAATTCTGGGATATTAAAGTCGCCCACCGCTACGAGTTGGTCACGATCCGTCATAAGATTAGAGACGTATCGAATGGCGGACAAATGCTGCCAATATGTAGGCGATTCAGACATAGGAGGTATATATGAACATGTAATGTATAAAGCTTTAACGGACATAGTGATTTTAACGCAAATAAATTCTATGTCACCAAACTCATGGGATTTCACCTCTTCAGAAGCAAGGGTAGAGTCTACCGAAATGAGGACTCCACCTCCTCATCGCTGAGATCGATCCCGTCTAAAAGTGGTGTACTTACTTGGAAAAACTTCGGAGCTAAAGATCTCCGGATTTAACCAGGTTTCTGTAAATGCTATTATATGGGATACAAAGAAAGAACTATCAGAATATAGCTTGGAGAGTTTGCTACGTAGCCCCCTAGTATTCTGATAGGTAAGAGTTAGTGAGGAAACTAGTTTTTTGGGTTAGTGGCCAAAGAAGAGGTGGAGGGTTGGTCAGTGGTTTCGATATTGGGAAGTCTCACTCCCACTGGTTTTTGAACTTTTTTCTTCACGGAACTAGGCTGATGTTCTTGGATGAAAAGATCCTCTGGCCAAAAACTGGGAGAGCAAATCGTCTTGAACATCAGCGCGGGCACACGAATCTTGAAAGAAGACGTGCGCCTTGTATAATTATATTTAAATTTATGTATGTCCTCCACCTTTATATCGGCTTTTGTTTTGGCTTTGATATAAGCCGAGATATCAATCTCTGAAGTATCAGGGGCGAGCCGAGAAACAAATATATGTTTCGATGGAGGAATCACCTGTAAGGGTTTTGGTGTCGCAGGTCCTAGAACTGCAGCATCAGTCGGTGCCGGTGGTCCGGACTGTGGAATACCCTTTTGAGTGACCCTAATGGGGGTTTCGTTCCCTAGGACTTGTGGCATCACTTGAAGGGATGCCATGGCGGACATATCAGACAATTGCTCATTATCCCTGAGAAATTCTGACGAATTTTTCTCAGTTCTAGCCCTTGGGGTGGCCAGAGATATAAGCGGCTGCATTAATGTCGGCTGAGCAGGCTGAGGCGGATCAGAAACAGCGGATTTCTTGCGCTTAGGGGACTCGTTTAGCAGCTGAAGGCCACTAAACTGAGTGTCCAGCGCACAGATCTGGTCATTGATTTTACGAAAACCAGTGATCAGCTCTTTAAATCCATTTTTGGTCTGTCTCACGACGACCTCATTTCGCCTCATTGAACGACAATTTTCACAACAATAATGTATCCAAGACCTACGGGAAATGGCATCCGAAGCAGTGAAACCGGCACACTTGGCATGTACGACGTTCTCACATAGCCAGCAATGGAAGGCAGGCTGGGATGAGGAAATTGTCTTGTTACAAGACTTAATGGCACAGACAAGTTTAAATTCCATTTTTTTTTATTTTTTTTGTTTATTTATTAAAACAAAAATTAATATTTAAAAAGTTAAAAAAAAACAATACCTTGAACCACTGTGCCAAATAGGAAGCCGAAGCGAGAGCTTTGAATAGTGCAAAAGAGAAATGCAGAAATAGAGATAAGCCGGGGAAGAAGCAGAGCTGAGCTATGACAAATTATTAATTCGACTCCAAATATACCACAGCACTCGCGAAGCGATACGGTTTAGGCTTTAAGATTGTTAAGATTCACAAGATTTAATTCACAAGTATGTAAAGACCGGTTTACCAATATTTATAATAAAACGCAGTGCGCACAAAAAAACACGACCGTTCGCTTAAGAGAAAGAGAAGGAAGTGACTGCGACAATTAGCAGCGGGGCACTCACATTACGTGGGAATATCCACCGCATAAATTACAGGCAGAGGGAAGCAAATTTTTAACAATAAAAGATGATCTGTTGTTATTTGTACCTCGACACCTGTGCGCCTGGGCGTATGCAGCCATGGCCACGTCCACAGCCTCCAGGGTCCTTCATCACTGCTCCGAAAATTCGCTCATCGACTCCCAAGGGATGGCATCTGAACTTGAGGAGTTTTGTCTTTCCTTCCATTTAGCCTGGGTAGATGGGTCCTACCTTGCAGCTGGCGATCTGATTTGGCGTACCCTCGAAGCGCTGCTATTGAGCCACTTTTCAACAGACTGAGGCCCAGAATCGGAGGTCACTACTAATCTGCAAAATGTCCCAGTCCTCAAGCTCACCGTGGATGGCCTTGAAGTCACTGAAAAAGGCGACTATCTGGCCATGTCGCACATGGAGCATGGCATCATCCACCTTGGAAACAGGGTGAAGATCTCCTTGGATCCTCTGTAAGTCCTTACCCAGGGCCTTGCACTTTAAAACAGTACTACGGGCTGGAGTGGGTGCTTCTTTGACTGCGCCGATGGAGGAATTATATATATATAAAGTTATGTGCGAGCGAATGCACTTGCGTTTTGGAATGTAAGTATGTATATTCACTTGCGAACTGCCGTTTATAGTTGTGTCTTTATGTATAATATATTATATATTATAATTCGTTTATTATTATAAACAAACTGTTTGTTTAATAGCCACTGATGTGCTGATATGCCGCTTATGAAAATTGTTTACAAAACAAACACTGTTTATGAAATGTTTGTTTTACACCACATATGGTTTTGCACCACATATGGACTTTAGTAATTTACTAAATATATTAACTGTCACGTCGGGGTCACCAATGTTTGGTCATTGATATTTTTCAAAGACGATAAATAAAAATTCAAAATGTATTTAATTTTAAAACGTTATAAAAATCTTTATTTGGCCGCATATGAAATTGAGAAATATAAAGAGAACGCCAATTAAGGGTGCGAGCGCAAAGAGATAACAAACGAGAGTGCACACGACTTAGATAATAGGCGGAGCGGATGCTCGCCAGCTTGAGAAGAAGTCGGCTTGGACCAACAATGCGTACATTATTAATAAATTAATTATCAATGATCGACCTCTGCGAAGGGAAGGTGGAGTCTTCATTTTGGCAGACTGTAACCTACCAAATTGCATAACGGTCGGCCGACTATATCTTATAGCTGCCATATAACTGAACGATCGGAAATGGTATTTGGTAAAAAAACCAACTTTGGTATTTTTGAAGATGGAAGCTTGGTACTTTGTTTTACATTTTTTATTGTAATAAATTGGTTATATTATGATATTCTCATAAGGATCGGCCAATTTAATCCGATGTTTGCGATATATATCCGGTTTTAACTGCAAGGGTATATCAACTTCGGCTCCGCCCGAAGTTAGCTTTTCTTGTTTTTATATAATATAATATTTTTTAAAATTGCGCGGAACCTTTTCTGCCCGATTAGTCGTGTAGCAAAATACTAGGTAGAAATTTTGTTAATTTAAATGCGCAGTAATGCGATAAGTAAATTTTTAATAGAAGATCATAATCATTTTAATAACACACTTTATACATGTAAGAGAGTCGAAGATGTAACAGCAGCAGTATAACAGTATGAATATCAGCAGTATGGCAGCAGTATGAATATCAGCAGTATGGCAGCAGTATGAATATCAGCAGTATGGCAGCAGTATGAAGATCAGCAGTATGGCAACTTGAAGGGAAAAGAGGGAGCATCGAAAAAGCAGACACAGCAGAAAGAACGACGGAAAGCAGCAGCAGACATTATTCTAATTTTAAAATATAAGGAATCAGAACTTGTAACATTTAATACACAGAACTATCTCTAATAAAAACTGAGTGGAGTTAAAACTCTCCTCACATTTGGGGGCTCGTCTTAACCAGAAAATTACAAAGTGACGCCGTCCCGAAAAGTCTTAAAAAGTGAAGGAGGTGGATCACAAAAGGGAATGAGAACAAATGAGTGAAAAGTCCAGACAGCAGGAGACTTCTAGAATACCAATTGCGAAAGGAAAAAAGCCGTACTACACTAGGTCAGTTGCCGCAGCAGACAAAAATCGGAAAATGAGTGAGCCGGAGAGAAACGTTGAAGCAAGTGGAGAAAAAAATATGAGTGAAACAAAGAGCTACGTGCAGAGTCTCGTCGAAGCAAGTGTGACTAAAACACAAAGCAACGTACAGAATCCCGTGGAATCGAGTGGAGGAACAAATGTCGCAGCTGAGGCAAATGCAAGCTGTTCGATCGCCGAGAACACAAAAACGCTGCAGGATCTGGTTCAGCTTATGGCATTAAAAATGGGAGCAGATGAACAAAATAGCCGTTGCTCAGTTACAGCGGAAAGTTTCGCGAAAATAATTCCGGAGTTTGACGGAGAATCCATGCCGGTCAAGAATTGGTTTGACAATTTCGAACTGAATGCTGAAGCTTACGATTTGAACTTAAAGCAGATGTATGTACAGGCACGTGCCAAAATGACAAAAACAGCCAAATTGTTTTTGGATTCGACTTCCGTACACCAATACACAGAGATGCGGATGTTGCTGCAGGCAGAGTTTAGTCGTCAATACGTATGCAGTACGGATCTTCATGAGCAGCTTCGTGATCGCAAGAAACGCAAGCAGGAATCATTTCACGAATATATTCTTCAGATGAGGAAGATTGCAGCACTTGGCAGCATCGATGCAAGTTCTGCAATCCGCTACATAGTAGACGGCCTGAACTTAAGGAGTGACTTCAAATACACCCTGTACAATTGCAAGTCTTTCAAAGAGCTGCAGGAGCAATATGAAGTATTTGAACGCGTCAACGAAAAGAGCTTCAAGCCGTTCCAGCTGAACGATGCATAATGGACGCCGAATCAGAAAAAACAGTACGAGTTCAACGACCGAAAGAGCTACTGTTTTAATTGTGGATCAGCTGATCATCTTCGCAAGGATTGCAAAGCTGCCACGAAATGCTTCAGTTGCAACAAAGAAGGACACATGTCTAGAGATTGCCCTAGGTCAGCTGCTGGGGTCCAAGTTGTGCGCAGCGGAAGACGGATGAAAAAGGTCATCATCAACGACGTCGAAGTGGAGTGCCTAGTGGATACTGGAGCCGATGTATCTATATTAAGAAAGTTCATCTTTAACAAAATCCCGAATGTCCTCTTGGAGAGATGTACATCGACGCTCCGTGGACTAGGAAAGAAGATCACGTACCCAGAGGGATGCTTTTTGGCTGAGGTTGCAGTAGATCACGAGATAACCCAACACAAGTTCGTTGTTGTAGAGGATGAAAATATGGAGTATGACGCATTGCTTGGATTCGATTTTGTTTCAAAGTTTAATCTTTCGCTGTCGCCAGAGGGATACAAGTTTTCTTCCCCGCATGGGGAGAAAGCTTGTGAGGAACCGAATGAGATGAGTATTTATAGTATTATTAATACAAATAATGAAATTGATGTTCCTACGCAGTATAAAAAGGAAGTATCGATGCTGATCAAGAACTACAAGGCAGTAAATTCAGTAGCAGAGGTTCCAGTCAAGCTGCGAATTGTTCCAGATGGTGAGATTATCCCATTTCGTCAGTCTCCGAGTCGATTTGCGATCGCCCAACAACAGGATGTCGAAGAGCAGATCGTAGAATGGCTATCTGCTGGTATTATACGGCCATCTATATCAAACTTTGCTAGCCGTCTGGTGCTGGTAAACAAAAAGGATGGCACACGCCGGGTTTGCGTTGATTTTCGTAAGCTGAACTCGATGGTATTGAGAGATTGCTTTCCCGTCCCTGTTATAGAGGAAGTGCTTGAAAAGCTGCAAAAAGCGCGATACTTTACCGTGATGGACTTGGAGAATGGTTTCTTCCACGTAGCCATTGAGGAAACACCGTTTGGATTTCGGAATATGCCAGCTGTATTTATTCGCTACGTTAATTACGTATTTCAGGAGCTGATGAACAAGGACATACTTGATTTATATATGGATGATATAATAATTCACGCCGAGACTGCAGAGCAATGTTTGCAAAAGATGGCACTCGTCTTCAAAAGAGCTGGGGCGTTTGGCCTGAAGATCAAGTGGCGAAAATGTCACTTCTTGCAGAGAAGAATTTACTTCTTGGGCCACAACATTGAAGACGGAAACCTGTGGCCTGGACAAGAGAAGACTGCAGCGGTCAGCAAATTTTCGGTGCCGAAAAACGTCAGAGCAGTCCAAGCTTTTCTAGGGCTGACGGAATTTTTCAGAAAATTTATTCAGAATTATTCGCAAATTGCACGCCCGTTGACTAACCTGCTGCGCAAAGATGTTCGTTTCCAAATGGCTGAGCCTCAGATGAACGCGTTCCAGAGTTTGAAGGATGCGTTGACAAAGGAACCTGTTTTGAAACTGTACACCAGAGGAGCTAAAACTGAGTTACACACAGACGCATCAAAAGATGGATTTGCAGCGGTATTAATGCAGTGGTTCAATGACAAACTCCACCCTATCCAGTATTGGAGCAAGAAGACAACAGGAGCTGAGTCCCGCCAGCACAGTTATATCCTGGAAGCCAAAGCCGTGTATCTAGCGGTACAAAAATTCAGACATTATCTGCTGGGATCGCCGTTTAAGCTGATAACGGATTGTGCCGCTTTTAAACAAACTCTACAGAAGGCAGATATACCAAGAGCAGTCACGCTGTTGTTTATCTACAAGATTTCGTTTTTACAGTGGAACATCGTCCTGGAGAACGATTAAAGCATGTTGACTGCCTAAGTCGCTATCCTGATCGGGTTATGCTTGACTCCTTAGAGATCACAGCACGCATCAAAAACGCTCAAAGAAAAGATGAGATGCTGAAAGCAATTGTGGAAATTCTCAAAAGCCGCCCATATGAGGGGTACAAGATAAAAGCTTCACTTGTCTATAAGGAGGTGAATGGTAATGATCTCCTCGTAGTCCCGAAAGCGATGGAAAAAGAAGTAATTGTTGACGCCCATAATGCAGGCCACTTTGCACTACAAAAAACTCTACATACTATTCAACAATCCTATTGGATTCCTCATTTGGAGCAAAAAGTTCAGCAGGTGGTGAAAAATTGTGTAAGATGCATAATTTTCAACAAGAAACTTGGCAAGAAAGAAGGCTTTTTAAACTGCATCGATAAAGGTGATTAACCCCTTCACACGCTGCATGTTGATCATCTGGGTCCCATGGATGCCACGGGAAAGCAATATAAATACATATTTGCGATGGTGGACTCATTCACAAAGTTTATATGGCTTTTTCCTACGAAGACTGCAAGCTGCGAGGAAACGCTGAAAAAGGTCAAGACCTGGTCCGAAATTTTTGGCAACCCAGTGCGGATGGTTTCGGATAGAGGTTCTGCTTTCACAGCCAACTTGTTTGCAGATTACATGAAGGAAAACGGTATTGAACACGTTTTAAGCACAACTGGAGTTCCCCGCGGAAATGGTCAGATCGAAAGGGTGAATCGCACGATATTGTCGATTATTTCTAAGATTTCGGCAGATGATCCAGCCAAGTGGTTTAAGGCAGTACCTGAGGTGCAGAGAGCTGTTAACTCCCACGTACATGCTTCTACTAAGAAGTCACCATTTGAGCTAATGTTTGGTGTGAAGATGAACAATAATCCAACCAATCGTATTCTACAGCTTCTAGATGAGGAGATGTATTCAAACTTCGACGAGCAACGGCAGCAACTTAGAAAAGATGCAAAGATCGAAGGATCATTTGACCAGATGACGAAAGCCTTAGAAGGTGCATATATAACAGATGGTTTACGTTTAATTAGACCCAATAATATAAAATTTCCAATTAATGTACCAATAGCTCATAGTTCTGGCAAAAATGCTGCTGCCAGCAAGATCCCAAGTTATTCAGAAAAATTTACGTTGCAAATACCATAGCAACATCCAATAATGCCTTTATAAGACTATTAAACACAACAAATACCGACCAAGTAGTCAGTACAGATAACCTAACATATGAATCACTTTCGAACTACGATGTAGTCAACACAAATCCAGACAATAGAAAAAAATCCCTACTGTCACAACTATCAAAAAACTTCCCTCTACAGTTCAAGTCACAGCTTTCTAGCTTATGACTGGGTGCATGACTGGATAGCGATATATTTGGATTAGAAACCGAATCAATAACCACAAATAATTTTTAAAAACAGAAACTGAGATTAAAAAATGATGAATCAGTCAATATAAAGAACTATCGAAGCCCTGACTATGTAGGTGAACGAAATACAAAAGCAAGTAGGAAAATTAATCTCTGACGGGATTGTCGAACCGTCAGTATCCGAATATAATATCCCATTGTTACTTGTTCCTAAGAAGTCATCCCCCGGGTCAAATGTAAAGAAATGACGATTAGTAATTGACTACCGCCAGATTAATAAAAAATTACTATCTGATAAATTCCCATTACCTAGAATTGATGATATTTTAGATCAACTAGGTCGAGCAAAATACTTTTCATGTCTTAACTTAATGTCAGTATTCCACCAAATTGAACTAGAAAAAGGTTCAAGAGATATAACGTCTTTTTCAACGAGCAACGGCTCATATCGCTTCACGCGATTACCCTTCGGATTAAAAATAGCTCCTCATTCGTTTCAGAGAATGATGACTATTGCGTTCTCTGGTCTAGAACCTTCTCAAGCATTCCTTTATATGGATGACTTAATAGTAATTGGTTGTTCCGAAAAACATATGCTTAAGAACTTAACAGATGTTTTTGAGAAAGTAGGAAATACAACCTAATGTTACATCCAGAACAATGTTCATTTTTTATGCATGAAGTGACTTTTCTAGGTCATAAATGCACTGATAAAGGAATTCTTCCAGATGACAAGAAATACGATGTCATTATGAACTACCCAGTTTCGCATGACTCGGACAGTGCTAAACGTTTCGTAGCATTCTGTAACTATTATAGACGTTTTATACAAAATTTCGCCGACTACTCACGGCACATAACAAGATTATGTAAAAAGAATGTTCCTTTTAGCTGTCAAACTCCATATAAAAAAAACGGTGTGAAAAAAGGAAGAAGAAGAAATTTTTGCCTCCTAGATTTTGCCGGTACTCTGACGACGAAAATTATGGCTATCAAATTGAATGGCGTTGCCGAATCAAAAAAAATAAACTGCTGATTTTGGGGTGTAAAAATAATTCATTTGATTTCTTTTGATAGCCAAAACATGGAGCGAAAATTGAGAGAAAAAAATTGTCGGACCGAAAAATTTTCGCCCCGCGAGGATAAAGTCAAGCTAATTAGTGCGGTCAAGGCAAAGCCCATAATATGGGATTTGACCCACAAGGGGCATTTTAATTCCATATAATGGCATTGAAATGATTTGTGATTGATTTTGACCCAGTTTTCTTTTTCTTAATCAGCTCCTTAGCGGCGAAATGCATAAAGAAAACACCAAAATCCACTCGGTTTGAATTCATTTTTGCTTATTTGTTTTGTGTTTACAAACAACAGCTGTTCAGTATTACACTTTTCCTTAATTTTTTTGGTCACACTAGCTCGGTAGCCAAATAAAGAGCGATTTCGCTAGCACACGTGTGACAGCAGATTTTCGTCGTCAGAGTACTAGGCTTTAAAAACAAAACTTATGGAACCTACCTTTCACTAAAGAATATCACTAAAGAATTTGTATAATAACAGATGCAAGTAAGCAAGCATGTGGAGCGGTTTTAACTCAAAACCATAATGGCCTCCAACTTCCCATTGCATACGCATCAAGAGCATTTACAAAAGGTGAAAGTAAAAAATGTACTAATGAGCAGGAATTAGCTGCAATTCATTGGGCGATATTACATTTCAGACCATATATATATGGAAAACATTTCTTAATAAGAACAGACCATAGACCTTTAATATACCTTTTCTCAATGACCAATCCCAGTTCTAAACTGACACGTATGAGGCTCGAACTAGAAGAATACGACTTTACAGTCGAATATTTAAAGCAGGGACCGTAATCATTATAAGTAATATTTTAAAAATTACTTTTTAATGATTACTTATCGATTTTTAATTCTTTAAATCATGGGTGCCCAGCCCCATTGCTTTCGGAGCTCCTTTGTTGTTGGAATTGCTCGTTATATGGGAAATGAAATTTCATATACGTGTGTGGCTCGTAGCATAGGCAAGGGCTAAATACAAAAACAATTTTTCGTTTTTTCGAGTTAAGCAAAAACAATTGTATAGTGTCTCAGTTTTTCGTACTAATACGAAGGCACTTTGTTTTTGTATTACCGAAAACTTTTCCCTGCAAAAAATTACTTTTTTGCAAATTCTGCAAATTTTTCCATTCGTCTCTGTTTTGTGTGCTGCCCATATTCCTCGCCGTTTTCGGCCTCTCCGTTATCCATTCGCTTGCCAACGGTCGAGGCATACGTGCACCCACATACATATACACACATAAATATTTTGTTTTTGTGCAATTAATCCGCGAAAAATTCGCAAGTGAAAAGTGAAATTGTGTGGTGACAAAAAGAAGGCATAATTAATATTAGCCAGCCGGTGTGAATTAGTTCCGGAAATTTCCAAATTCACCGAACAGTCCGCCGCTGTCGTAATATTTGTTTCTTTCCCAATCAGTGTCATTTTTTACACCACATTACTTCTCTGTTCCTCCATTTATACAGTCCACTTATCAACGCTCTACTGTGCCAATATATGCCCACATGCCCTTACATATATCCGTACCTGCATGCATGTCCATATATTTCCAAATATTTTCTGACTCCAATATACAGTCCACTTACCGACGTTCCACTGTGCCATCATACGTGGGCTCCCAATACATGTGCGAAGTCCATCGGGACCAAATTCGGGCACTGTGGGAGAAGGTGGAGAAAAGCTATGAGAGCTGCTCCGATTTGCTAGCCGAGTCCGGCGACAATGCGGCAATCTCGACAGTGCTGGAATCGAAGTACAGCTACTGCTACTCCGTCTATTCGAGGTGTATTGCCCAGCTTCGAGAGAAAATGGCTTCCCATACTACTCCGGCTTCCGTCAATGTACACACGCCCGCTTCTACAGGCTGCCGGTTACCTCCGGTGGATACCGAGGTCTTTGCGGGTGAATATCTTCGGTGGCCCACCTTCAGAGACTTGTTTACGGCCATTTACATCCAAAACTCGCGGCTCACCCCGGTAGAAAAGTTGTTCCACTTACTGTCCAAAACAAGTGGTGACGCCCGCGCCATTGTTTTTAAGGCTCTGCTTACCCATGAGGGGTTTGACGCCGCTTGGCAAAGCCTCACAGACCGCTTTGAGAACCGGCGGCTATTGGTCAACAGCCAGTTGAAAATCCTTTTCAACATCCAGGCTATTTCTCAAGAGTCCGGGGTCGCGCTGAAGGAGCTGCAAGCCACCATTCAGAGTTGTCTGACAGCCCTAGCAATGTCCGCTATCAATGTTGAGGTTGGGAACTGCTTCCTGGTGTTTATGATTTCGTCAAAGCTCCCCAAAGTCAATCCGTCCTTTGGGGACGGATCCGTGGGAGCAATCCGTCCGTAAGGCAAAAATTCCAACATGGAAGGATTAGACAACTTCCTGACAGAGCGTCATCGTACTCTTGAGGCAATCGACGACGTCAGGCCTAGTGGCTCCGGGCAACTTCCGCCGAGGTCGGGAGTTCCTATTGCCCCTGCTCGGAGGCTCAATTCATACGAGACTCGAGTGGTTCCGGGCCCCAAGGGTTGCGATCTCTGTTCGAGGGAAAACCACCCCATTCGCTTATGTCCGCGGTTCCTGGAAATGGACGTAAATGGCCGCTCGGACTGCATTAAAAGGAAGCAATTATGTTTGAACTGTTTTGCGCGAGGGCACCAGCAACGAGACTGCACGAGCGCCCATACCTGCTTCACATGCCACAGCCGACACCACACCCTCCTGCACCGCGGCAATCCGTTCGCCACCGCTCCAAGCCCGCTTACGCCGCCTACCGCTCCAAGTCCGCCTACGCCAGCAAACGGCTCAGAGGATCAGTCGAATGTGCAGGTGTGTTTCGCTTCCGGGGCAGGAGCAGTCCTACTGGGCACGGCCCTTATCAACGTGTGCCATTTGGGGTGCACCGTCCAGGAACGAGCACTAATAGACTCAGGGTCCGAAGCTAGGGAACGACTGTTCAACCTCGTCAAGCCTCCTTTCAAGACGATTGAAGCCCAAGTTTCCGGCCTTAATCAGACCATTTCCGCGCAGTCTACGAAATTGTGCCATTTCTCCATTCGGTCGCCGTCTAGACCCGGGCTACAATTAGAGACTGCGGCCTACGTTCTTCCGCAGTTGGCAGGAAATTTGCCATCCTACCCGATTCCGCAGGATCGTCTCAAGGGGCTGCCCGACATTCCCCTGGCGGACCCCAATTTCTTTGAGAGCTCCCAAGTCGATGTGTTAATAGGAGCTGACATTCTTCCGTCCATTCTCCTCGGTAATTCCAAGGCTAACATCTGCGGGTCGCTTCTCGGTCAGGAGACCATTTTCGGATGGGTTCTAACCGGCCCATTATCTCCAGTCAACACCCGCAGCATGTCTGTTTTTTCCGCACGAGTTGCCCGCAGCCTCGGTGACTCACTGGATCAGGGAGAGGTGCCCACACGGATCAGTTCGGAATCGGATTCAGGTTGCGAGCACTATTCTGTCTCGAGTCCTTCTTTAACTTACGCATCGCATCACGCTGCACGGTGGCAATCAGCTGATGATCCGTCTGATCCGGGCCAAATTCTGGATTCCAAGATCATATTCAGCACAATGTCGCCACGCCCACGCAACGCCCAGTCACTGGAGAGCAGATGTACTCGAGGTACACAATCCTACCGATGCCGAGTCTGTAATGGGATCCATCCATTGAAGAAGTGTCGGCGCTTCCTACGCCTAAGTGCCGAGGAGCGGCTCCGAGCGGCTCTCGCGAACCGCTATTGCTCGAGCTGCCTGGCCCACGAGTATTCCGACGGATCCTGTCGGCGTGGAGTCGGCTGTAAGATCACCACACGCTGCTGCACCCCGTGACCAAGGAGCACCGGTCACCGCCCGCGGGAGACAGTACACGGGGTGCCTCGCTCTCTCGTCGGCCGTCATCCGCCAACTCCCGGCGCGGTTCGGGTGCTTCTCGCCCTGCGTCCGCCATTTTCCGGCATTCCCAAACCGATCCACGGCCGCCGACTTCCCGGCACTCTTCGATAACTCCTCGGCATTCTTCCGCCACTGGCCGGCAGCCGTCAAGTGCTCCACTGCATTCGTCCGCCACCCATCGGGTGCCGTCCACCGCTCGTCCGCCCGCGTCATCCGCGCCTAGGCAATTTTCCGCCTCTCCTCGAGGGCCCTCGCAGGACGCGCTCGCCGCGCCCACCATATCGTCGCTGCTGAACCGGAACAGCGTCAACACCGGGACCCGGATCTTCGACACGGGGGCCTTCATCGACCCGTGTACGCCCTCTAGTGACGCATAGCTAGCGACGAGGGTTCTGTTGCAACCCGAGCGATTGCAAGGGGGGAGAATGTTTAGGTGAGGGGCCAGCTGAACTTAAGAGCGCATCCGCGCTGAAAAGCGCACCCGCGCTTAAAAGCTCATCCGTGCTGAAGAGCGCATCCGCGCTCGCCCCTCTATGCATTCTTCCTCTCTCGTCGGCCGTCATCGATCGTCCGCTCTGGTTTATATTTACGTTTAGCGTTTAGGCTTTCTAAGTTAAGTTCAGTAATCTCTTGTAAGCAGCACAATAAAGCTGACCGCGTTAAATTCACCGAAAGACGCCCCCGACTTTTTAATTCAAAATTTCAACTTTTCTGGAATCTTTGCCGGCAGCAGCGCCCTCCTACAAACAAAAGGGAAAAGATAATCATGTAGCTGATGCGTTATCAAGGATAACCATCAAAGATCTACAAAGTATAACTCGAAATATATTGAAAGTCACTACTAGATTTCAAAGTAGACAAAAACTCCGCGCGGAAAATCAAGAACAAGAATTTCCAATGCAATCTTTAAATAAAGCTTCTAAGCCCAACGTATACGACGTCATAAACAATGATGAAATACGTAAAGTAGCCCCTTGCAGATACGAAAAGATACGTTATGTTTATTTAAACAAGGCAGAAAAATTACTGCATGATATGATGTTAGCGATTTGTATACTAATGGAGTTATTGACTTAGATCAATTTTTTCAAAGGCTTGAAATGCAAGCCGGTTTACAAAAAATCAGCCAACTCAAAGTGGCACCGTGGGAAAATATCTTTGAACATACTTCAATAGATAATTTCAAATTAATGGGCAATAAAATCTTGAAAACATTAAGAGTAGCGCCACTCAACCCGGTTACCCAAATAACAAATTTAAAAGAAAAAGAAGCAATTTTGTCTACATTTCATGATGATCCAATTCAAGGAGGTCATACTGGCATATCAAAAACTTTGGCCAAAGGAAAAAGAAACCATTACTGGAAAAGCATGTCTAAAGATATAACTGAGTACGTAAGAAAATGTCAAAAATGCCAGAAAGCGAAAATAACTAAACACACAAAGACCGCTTTAACAATTACAGACACACCAATAAATGCTTTCGACAGAGTGATTGTGGACACTATTGGTCCACTGCCAAAATCAAAAAATGGCAATGAGTATGGAGTCACTTTAATATGTGATTTAACTAAGTATTAAGTCGCCATACCTATTCCGAATACAAATGCTAATACTCTCGCTAAAGCAATATTTGAATCTTTTTTACTGAAGTACGGTCCAATGAAGACGTTCATTACGGAGATGGGAACAGAATATAAGAAATCAATTATAGACGATTTGTGCAAATATTTAAATATTGCAAATATTAAATCCACAGCACACCACCACCAGACAGTTGGAACAATAGAAAGAAGTCATAGAACTTTCAATGACTACGATCTTACATACGATATTACATATTGGTTGATAAAACTGATTGGGACGTATGGCTTCAATATTTTGTCTTCTGTTTCAACACGACCCTCCCTCTATGGCACATACTTATTGTCCATGCGAGCTTATAAAACAAGTCATTTACCGAAACATTTTAATAGCATAGATAGTGTAGAAGCACTATATAATATAGATGACTATGCTAAGGAGAGTAAGTATAGATTAGAAGTAGCTTATAAAAGAGCTATATTTATGTTAGAAGCAAATAAGAATATAAATAAACTACTATACAATCAGAAAGTAAAGGATATAGATATATCAGTAGGTGACAAAGTTTTATAAAAAAACGAGACCGGTCATAAGTAAGATTCTAAATATACAGGTCCGTATATAGTAATGGAAATAGGAGATAGAGATAACATAGTAATAAAAAAAATTAAAAAATAAGAAAAAAACCGTTCATAAGGATAGATTAAAAATCTTTATTTCATAAATTGCACTTAGTATGGACAAAGACACACATACATAGATAAATAAATACACATATTCATAACATAATACAAAAAACATAATACAAATACACAAAAAAAAATTTTTTTTTATAAAAATAACTTAATATTACGTTATTATTCAAAAGAAGGGAGATGCACATATGCACATATATTGACTACCCACTGTACCGAAAGTACTTAAACGGTACACACTGTAACACTTTGTTGCAGTGTTTACATAATTCAAAGTCCCGATCATAAACCCTGAGTGGCCGAAATATGAACCGATCGCTATGGCTTAGCCTGCACACAGAAAGTGTTAGCGCCTCCACTTGAGAGCGCATAGCAACGGATATTCCTTTATACATAAGTATAGGTACATAGCCGTCTCTCTGCGAGCAGCGCAGCTACGAGACTTAGCCTTAATTAGACTTAAAAATATTGCAAAAGAACAGAGACACTTCGGTCGTTGGAGCGGCACCATTGCAGCTCCAACTAAATAAAACAAACCCAAATATAATCTAAAAAGGAACTACAGGATTATTGTATTTCACAACTCTAAATAAACAGCCTTTGTGGAGAATAAACAGAAAACTGCGACGTAAGCCTTGTTCGGTCGTTCGGAATCTTGTGATGAATCCCTGCGTGACCCTTTCGGCTGGTAAATTTCCCATGATTTGGTTCATTGGTTTTGGCTTGACTCTGCTGCATCGTACGCAGTTGTGGATAATGCTCTTTGCCATTGTTTTGTCATTGACGACCCAGTATTGTTGACGAGCTATGGCACGAAAAGCTCAGGCATCACAGAGTTTTCAGGTAGTTCTATCATGATCATTTCCACGATCGTGTCATTGTAGGAACGCAATACATGTTGCATCATAAGTTAGATTAGAATGCTCTTCTGCATCCTACAAAGATGAAGCCATCGCATTCAATGATGGGGGCCAACGATGCAAGAGAACTCGTTTTATGTACAGTTTTGTATCGTTTTAACTGTTTGCATTCTGCGTCAAATTCAATCTGCTGAATCGTAAGCAGGATAATTATGCGTGCTAGGCTCAATTCGCATAGACATAAAGCTTTTGTTGGCGCTCTTTTCGGAGCACATATTCAACAATCCATTGCAGTTTGTGGAACGAGTTTCTGTGCTGGCAGTTGTATAATTCTCCTCCGAATGCGCCCTTTGCGGCTGCCATGCTGCCGAATTTTGAATTCTGCTCCAAAATGATCGAAACGATCGGTTGGCATGTTAGCCCAGTTCTCCTTAGATCCATGCAAGAATATAGAACCATAGAATCAAATATTCTTATGTGTTAGATTTCTGGCAGTAGATCCTCTGCACAATACATCAGCTGCATTTTAACGGATGATACGTGGCGCCATTTAGCCTTGAATCTTCGCTATCCGATTCGCCACAAACGTGTTGTAAGTGGAAGCCGCTGCATTTATCCAACCTAAAACGATGGATGAGTCTGTCCAAAAGTAGCCATCAACTTTGTCTAAAGACAAACGTTAATCATGTGTGACTCTATGCCTGAGCTCTGCCCTTAGAACTGCTGCGCACAGCTTTAGTCTGGCCATTGCTTTGATTGCTTTGCCCTGGATGCCACTCTGGACTTAGAAAACAATAGCCTTACCGAGGTATTTGTACGTTTTTCTGAGGCGTCCAAGAAGGTGTGTAGTTCCTGTGTGACTGGAACCTTTCCATCAATTAAGATGCTCAATTTGTTCAATGCTTGAAGGTCAGAGCGATAGTTTTGCTATTCTTACTGGAGATGTAACGAGAGTTCGTCGTCCCAATCCATTTTTAATTCCCACAGGTGTTGCATGAAGATTTTTGCTTTTACTACATCTGGCGCGAAAAAACCCTATCGGGTCGAAGGTTTGTGATAGCGCAGAGCAGACCACTGGTTTTGTTATAATAAGAGCTTCACTTTTTTGTGTTCTTTCCCAATATTGGTTTTTGTTGGGCATCCATATGACCCCAAGGGTTTTGTCACTGTATTGGTTCAGTGTCTCACCTAATTTCACGTCGCTCACAGTGTCTTCCTCAGGTACTTCCGCAGTAAGTCTGCATTGTTGGACCATTTTCGAAGCTTGAAGCTGTGTCGACGTAATATTTTGTTGAGTTCCCTTTGGAGATGCACTGGTTCTATGACTGAATAGAAATCATTTTGTGTCCTATCGATCCTAACGGGTAGTTTTCATGTGACCGGATTTCTAGATGATTTAGGAATTTCGTTACCAGGAATGAGGCTGTCTTCGTGCCCTAGGTGACTGTTTTAAGTCGGTAGGATCTGAGGTCTTCCGATGGATTGTTTCGCCAAATAATTAGTATATTAAATTGATCATCCGGGTTGATCCATACTTGACGGTACAACCTTTTTATGTCCTTCGTGAATATAAATTTATGGGTTCGGAACAGTAGCAGACAGAAGCTCGCTCTGAACTTTAGGACCCGTTTGTAACATGTCATTCATGGATTTTCCACTTGACGTTTGGCAAGACGCATCAAATACTACTCGCAGTTCTTCAATATCTTCTTAGCTTCTCAGTCTTCAATATGCAATGATTGAATATGTGCTTGAATATGTGCTCCGAAAAGAGCGCCAACAAAAGCTTTATGTCTATGCGAATTGAGCCTAGCACGCATAATTATCCTGCTTACGATTCAGCAGATTGAATTTGACGCATAATTTGAGGAATAAAACAATGATCCTTGGGTTTATGGCTTGATTGCATCAGTTTCATCTATCCCAAAACTTCGTACTTTTCCATGAAATTAGAATAACCTTTTGGAACGTTTCCAGTCAAGCGTCGCTCAAGTGCTAGAAATCGTTTTATAGCAATGTCTTTTGGCTCTTTTGACTATAGCAATGTGTTTGGCAAAAGGCAGATTTAGAATAAACCTTCCGCCTGCTGCTCTTTTCAGGTTTTCTACAAAGTATTTCTCACAATGTGTGTACGCCAAGATATGTTACTACATTTGCTATCGGAACCATTGTGTTGTTAAGAATAAGTGGAGGGCAGTATTGCCTGTTAAGAGTGAACGTTACGTGTTTGCATTTTTGTTCGTTAACTTTGATTCGCCAGTCGGATAGCCATTTCTCCACTGCCACCAGGTGTATAGCAAGTTGCGCCGTTGCTTGCTTGGGGCATCTCGAGCGGCTTAGGATCTCTGTGTCATCTGCAAAAGTGGATGTGGTTAGATTTTTGCTCGTTGGGATGTCCGCAGTGTAGATGAGGTAGAGTGTTGGTCCAAGCACGCTGCCTTGAGGAACCCTGTTGTATAGGTATGACTTCAGAAGTTTGTGAGTTGGGAGCTGTGTGTTGGGAGTTGTGAGTTTCTAACCATACTCTGTCGAAAGCTTGTGATACGTCCAGAAATATCGCAGTGCAGTACTCCCTTTGTTCGAATGTATTTCAGATTTCTGAATTTATGCGGTTGACTTTCTCAATGGTTCCGTGTTTTCCTCGAAAACCGAATTGATGAATCGGGATTTTTTTGTGTGTTCTGAGATATGGGGTAATGTGTGCCAAGAAGCATTTTTCAAAGAGTTTTGATAGACACGATAGTAAACTAATTGGTCTATATGATGAAGCGATTGTGCGGTCTTTGCCAGGTTTTGGTATCATTATAATGATCGACTTTTTCCATCTCTCTGGAAAGTGTCCGTGTCTCGTTATTGCATTGAAGTGCTGGCAAATAGCTCGAACAGCACAGAAAGGAAGTTCAATAATCATTTTTGGTGATATTAGGTCGCATCCTGGAGATTTTTTTTAAGTTGAGTTGTTCGTTTATGATTTTGAGTAACTGAAAATAGCAACTCAAACAGCGATGTTTGCTACTATTTTGTTGGTATACAATTAAAAATGTGCAATTTTAATGGGTCCGAAGATAGTAAAAAAAATACCTCCAAAAATACTTAGGGCTACCACACCGGTCGCAGGCCTTCCTATAGGTGAGCAGTGAATAAAGTGAAAGGGATCTTAGTCGGACTTTCCCCCGTTACCCACGTTAGAGTCACCCAAAAGGGTATTCCACTGTGCGGACCACCGGCACTGACTGATGTTGCAGGTTTAGTACCTGCGACAAAACCCTTACGGGTGATTCTTCCATCGAAACATATATTTGTTTCTCGGCTTGCCCCTGATAATTCAGAGATTGATATGTCGGCCAAAACAAAAGCCGATATAAAGATGGAGGACATACATAAATAAAAAATTTAAAGAATATAGATATGCCTTATCTTAATGTCACCTTAGAAAAATTTTACCGTACTTTAAATACATTTTTTGACTCAAGTGTGCCGTGGAAATATCCGTCAGCTTCAACAAATCTTCCATGGTTTACGAGGTGCCTCACGAACCTAAAAAATACTAAAACTTGGCTCTTACTTAAATATAAAAAAACCTACAGTAGTATAGCTTTTTCCAGATATCTACTAGCTCAGTCAAATTTTACCGTGGATAAAGCTGAATGATACAGGAATTATATTCACCGCTGCCAAATACAATTTACTCAGGATCCAAAACAATTTTATAACTTTGTAAAAACTAAGCGTAAAAATATATCTTTTCCACCTCTGCTTACGTTTGAAAATTCATCTCCAACCTTTGATCAGGCCCTTGCCGATATATTCGCAGAATTTCTTCAATCTTATTCTCTTATTCTCCGCCTAAATTGACAGATCAGCCTTACGTATACAACATTCAATCAGCAAATCTTATTTTCTGTCCGTTATTCTCCGAGAATAGCTTATAATCTGATCTTCTTAGGGTCACCCCTTTTTATTCGCCAGGCCCCGCTGGAGTACGCGGCTTTGTGCTAAAATGCTGTGCCAGGACTCTGTGCAAGCCTCTTTATAGACTTTTCAACTTATCTTTGGAAACCTCGATTTTTCCCCTTAAGTGGAAGGAATCTTTCATAATTCCCTTACAAAAAAAAGGCGAAAAAGTCCGATGCTGCCAACTTCAGAGGCATCTCTAAATTGTCGGCAATTCCAAAGTTATTTGAAAAATTAATTACTCCTCATTTGCAACACCTTTGCTCTTCGATCATCTCTGCTTGTCAGCATGGCTTCATTAAGCGTCGCTCCACCACCACGAATTTATTGGAGTTGTCATCCTTTGTCATAGATAAATTTCGTAAAGGATATCAAACCGATGTTATTTACACAGACTTCAGCAAAGCATTTAATTTAGTCAATGACTGACTCTTGTTGAGTAAACTGAATATGCTGGTATTTTCTACAGACCTCTTAACGAGGATCTCGAGCTACTTAGATGGAAGAACCCAAAGAGTCTTATTAAAAAATGTACATTTCCGATTGGTCCGTGCTACATCTGGCGTCCCTCAAGGAAGTCATCTCGGACCCTTATTATTGACTTGCCCCCGAACTTTCAATTCGGGGGGGGGGAGGCTCAATTCGCATAGACATAAAGCTTTTGTTGGCGCTCTTTTCGGAGCACATATTCAACAATCCATTGCAGTTTGTGGAACGAGTTTCTGTGCTGGCAGTTGTATAATTCTCCTCCGAATGCGCCCTTTGCGGCTGCCATGCTGCCGAATTTTGAATTCTGCTCCAAAATGATCGAAACGATCGGTTGGCATGTTATCCCAGTTCTCCTTAGATCCATGCAAGAATATAGGACCATAGAATCAAATATTCTTATGTGTTAGATTTCTGGCAGTAGATCCTCTGCACAATACATCAGCTGCATTTTAACGGATGATACGTGGCGCCATTTAGCCTTGAATCTTCGCTATCCGATTCGCCACAAACGTGTTGTAAGTGGAAGCCGCTGCATTTATCCAACCTAAAACGATGGATGAGTCTGTCCAAAAGTAGCCATCAACTTTGTCTAAAGACAAACGTTAATCATGTGTGACTCTATGCCTGAGCTCTGCCCTTAGAACTGCTGCGCACAGCTTTAGTCTGGCCATTGCTTTGATTGCTTTGCCCTGGATGCCACTCTGGACTTAGAAAACAATAGCCTTACCGAGGTATTTGTACGTTTCTCGTACGTATATTTTTCTGAGGCGTCCAAGAAGGTGTGTAGTTCCTGTGTGACTGGAACCTTTCCATCAATTAAGATGCTCAATTTGTTCAATGCTTGAAGGTCAGAGCGATAGTTTTGCTATTCTTACTGGAGATATAACGAGAGTTCGTCGTCCCAATCCATTTTTAATTCCCACAGGTGTTGCATGAATTTTTGCTTTTACTACATCTGGCGCGAAAAAACCCTATCGGGTCGAAGGTTTGTGAAAGCGCAGAGCAGACCACTGGTTTTGTTATAATAAGAGCTTCACTTTTTTGTGTTCTTTCCCAATATTGGTTTTTGTTGGGCATCCATATGACCCCAAGGGTTTTGTCACTGTATTGGTTCAGTGTCTCACCTAATTTCACGTCGCTCACAGTGTCTTCCTCAGGTACTTCCGCAGTAAGTCTGCATTGTTGGACCATTTTCGAAGCTTGAAGCTGTGTGGACGTAATATTTTGTTGAGTTCCCTTTGGAGATGCACTGGTTCTATGACTGAATAGAAATCATTTTGTGTCCTATCGATCCTAACGGGTAGTTTTCATGTGACCGGATTTCTAGATGATTTAGGAATTTTGTTACCAGGAATGAGGCTGTCTTCGTGCCCTAGGTGACTGTTTTAAGTCGGTAGGATCTGAGGTCTTCCGATGGATTGTTTCGCCAAATAATTAGTATATTAAATTGATCATCCGGGTTGATCCATACTTGACGGTACAACCTTTTTATGTCCGTCGTGAATATAAATTTATGGGTTCGGAACAGTAGCAGACAGAAGCTCGCTCTGAACTTTAGGACCCGTTTGTAACATGTCATTCATGGATTTTCCACTTGACGTTTGGCAAGACGCATCAAATACTACTCGCAGTTCTTCAATATCTTCTTAGCTTCTCAGTCTTCAATATGCAATGATTGAATATGTGCTTGAATATGTGCTCCGAAAAGAGCGCCAACAAAAGCTTTATGTCTATGCGAATTGAGCCTAGCACGCATAATTATCCTGCTTACGATTCAGCAGATTGAATTTGACGCATAATTTGAGGAATAAAACAATGATCCTTGGGTATATGGCTTGATTGCATCAGTTTCATCTATCCCAAAACTTCGTACTTTTCCATGAAATTAGAATAACCTTTCGGAACGTTTCCAGTCAAGCGTCGCTCAAGTGCTAGAAATCGTTTTATAGCAATGTCTTTTGGCTCTTTTGACTATAGCAATGTGTTTGGCAAAAGGCAGATTTAGAATAAACCTTCCGCCTGCTGCTCTTTTCAGGTTTTCTACAAAGTATTTCTCACAATGTGTGTACGCCAAGATATGTTACTACATTTGCTATCGGAACCATTGTGTTGTTAAGAATAAGTGGAGGGCAGTATTGCCTGTTAAGAGTGAACGTTACGTGTTTGCATTTTTGTTCGTTAACTTTGATTCGCCAGTCGGATAGCCATTTCTCCACTGCCACCAGGTGTATAGCAAGTTGCGCCGTTGCTTGCTTGGGGCATCTCGAGCGGCTTAGGATCTCTGTGTCATCTGCAAAAGTGGATGTGGTTAGATTTTTGCTCGTTGGGATGTCCGCAGTGTAGATGAGGTAGAGTGTTGGTCCAAGCACGCTGCCTTGAGGAACCCTGTTGTATAGGTATGACTTCAGAAGTTTGTGAGTTGGGAGCTGTGTGTTGGGAGTTGTGAGTTTCTAACCATACTCTGTCGAAAGCTTGTGATACGTCCAGAAATATCGCAGTGCAGTACTCCCTTTGTTCGAATGTATTTCAGATTTCTGAATTTATGCGGTTGACTTTCTCAATGGTTCCGTGTTTTCCTCGAAAACCGAATTGATGAATCGGGATTTTTTTGTGTGTTCTGAGATATGGAGTAATGTGTGCCAAGAAGCATTTTTCAAAGAGTTTTGAAAGACACGATAGTAAACTAATTGGTCTATATGATGAAGCGATTGTGCGGTCTTTGCCAGGTTTTGGTATCATTATAATGATCGACTTTTTCCATCTCTCTGGAAAGTGTCCGTGTCTCGTTATTGCATTGAAGTGCTGGCAAATAGCTCGAACAGCACAGAAAGGAAGTTCAATAATCATTTTTGGTGATATTAGGTCGCATCCTGGAGATTTTTTTGGGTTGAGTTGTTCGTTTATGATTTTGAGTAACTGAAAATAGCAACTCAAACAGCGATGTTTGCTACTATTTTGTTGGTATACAATTAAAAATGTGCAATTTTAATGGGTCCGAAGATAGTAAAAAAAATACCTCCAAAAATACTTAGGGCTACCACACCGGTCGCAGGCCTTCCTATAGGTGAGCAGTGAATAAAGTGAAAGGGATCTTAGTCGGACTTTCCCCCGTTACCCACGTTAGAGTCACCCAAAAGGGTATTCCACTGTGCGGACCACCGGCACTGACTGATGTTGCAGGTTTAGTACCTGCGACAAAACCCTTACGGGTGATTCTTCCATCGAAACATATATTTGTTTCTCGGCTTGCCCCTGATAATTCAGAGATTGATATGTCGGCCAAAACAAAAGCCGATATAAAGATGGAGGACATACATAAATAAAAAATTTAAAGAATATAGATATGCCTTATCTTAATGTCACCTTAGAAAAATTTTACCGTACTTTAAATACATTTTTTGACTCAAGTGTGCCGTGGAAATATCCGTCAGCTTCAACAAATCTTCCATGGTTTACGAGGTGCCTCACGAACCTAAAAAATACTAAAACTTGGCTCTTACTTAAATATAAAAAAACCTACAGTAGTATAGCTTTTTCCAGATATCTACTAGCTCAGTCAAATTTTACCGTGGATAAAGCTGAATGATACAGGAATTATATTCACCGCTGCCAAATACAATTTACTCAGGATCCAAAACAATTTTATAACTTTGTAAAAACTAAGCGTAAAAATATATCTTTTCCACCTCTGCTTACGTTTGAAAATTCATCTCCAACCTTTGATCAGGCCCTTGCCGATATATTCGCAGAATTTCTTCAATCTTATTCTCTTATTCTCCGCCTAAATTGACAGATCAGCCTTACGTATACAACATTCAATCAGCAAATCTTATTTTCTGTCCGTTATTCTCCGAGAATAGCTTATAATCTGATCTTCTTAGGGTCACCCCTTTTTATTCGCCAGGCCCCGCTGGAGTACGCGGCTTTGTGCTAAAATGCTGTGCCAGGACTCTGTGCAAGCCTCTTTATAGACTTTTCAACTTATCTTTGGAAACCTCGATTTTTCCCCTTAAGTGGAAGGAATCTTTCATAATTCCCTTACAAAAAAAAGGCGAAAAAGTCCGATGCTGCCAACTTCAGAGGCATCTCTAAATTGTCGGCAATTCCAAAGTTATTTGAAAAATTAATTACTCCTCATTTGCAACACCTTTGCTCTTCGATCATCTCTGCTTGTCAGCATGGCTTCATTAAGCGTCGCTCCACCACCACGAATTTATTGGAGTTGTCATCCTTTGTCATAGATAAATTTCGTAAAGGATATCAAACCGATGTTATTTACACAGACTTCAGCAAAGCATTTAATTTAGTCAATGACTGACTCTTGTTGAGTAAACTGAATATGCTGGTATTTTCTACAGACCTCTTAACGAGGATCTCGAGCTACTTAGATGGAAGAACCCAAAGAGTCTTATTAAAAAATGTACATTTCCGATTGGTCCGTGCTACATCTGGCGTCCCTCAAAGAAGTCATCTCGGACCGTTATTATTGACTTGCCCCCGAACTTTAGTACTTATGTGTGTAGATGATGTTAAGCTTTGTCTTCAGTATAAATCCATCTCTGCCCAATGCAGTCTTCAGGCTGATCTTGTAAACTTTCAAAAAGGGTGATTAGCAAATGATTTAATACTTAATGAATAAAAATGCAAGCTTATGTCTTTTTATCGTTCTTGCCCTCTGCAGGCTACTTATACTCTGTATGGGATTGCCTTAGAAAAATTAACTCAAATTATTGATCTTGGTGTCCCATTAGAGTCGAAACTTAAATTTGCCGACTATATTTTCTCAATGGTTAATAAGGATAAAGGAGTCCTTGGTTTCATTCAAAGGTGGTCAAAAGAATTTAACGACCCCTACATAACTAAAACCTTATTCATTTCTTTGGTCCGTCCTATACTGGAGTACGGTTCATGTGTCTGGAGTCCCCAATATGGAGTACATCATGATCATTTAGTAGCAGACTCCTACTAATAAACTTATCTTAACAGCTTAACAAATCGTAGGACAATGCTAGGTGTAGTTTTCCTACATAACCTAATTAATGGGGATGTAAATAGCTAGCATTTACTAACTCGCTTAAATTTTATCATTCCTAATAGAAGGACCAGAAACCATAGTCCTGTATTCCTTAGCCATTGTAGTTCGACATATGCACAGCACGACCCTTTTAGGGTCATATGTTCGAACTACAATGGTCTTTACTCCATAACATCTTCCTGTCCTTCAAATTTAAAGTATAGAATTTTAAATTTCTTTACTAACTCCTCTTAGCTGAATAAATTACTTTAATATATAGCTTTAATATATACACTTCGCAAGGAGGTGTACTGTCCCTGAAATTTTTCAAAATTTCTAAACTCAGAATAGAGGGCTCAGAGTATTTAGCGACCCCCTGTTTGAAATAGTCTGGCCCGGGCTCCGTGGATCTCCGCTTGGGTGAATCATCCTTTCTCTGAGTTAGCGACAGGGGCCGAAAAAAAACACATAACCGGAAAAGGGAACCGCCGTACAAATTCACCGAAGCCAACGAGAGCTCTGCGGAGTGGTTTAAAAAGGTTGATTGGTTTAGCCCTTGAAATCCTACGCGAGACAACTGGATCCATCAAGGAGCCGAGTCAGTTGGAATCCGTACCTTCCCACTAAGGACTAGCGGTCCTGATCATAAATTAATCGGATGGATGATGACTAAATCTCCGACGACGAAAAGGCGCAAGTCACTATTGTGGAGAAGGATTCTGCTAACAAATCTTCACCATCGTAAGGCAGCTGTGGATGCTATCTTGCTCTATCTGGCTAATGATGGAGCCGACATCGGCCTGGTCCAGAAACCCTGAAACCCAAGGACTACAAGCTGCTAGCAGGTAGTTCAGAAGGTAAAACGAGAACCTGCATTCTTGCTAATAAGCACTTTAGCTTATTCTTGTCCATAATAACTATGAAGCAGACAATGCGACAGCGAACGTGGAGCTTTAGCCAGCCCCAATCTGGTTAGTTTCGAAAACTTCTACAGCTTGTTCTTACACCCACACAGCCGTCGCATACGACACCAAAAGTCGTCAGACCAAAGATTGCAAATAACAGGTAAACGTTTCTACTTGTTATTTGTTCTATTTGTCAGAAACAAACCTTTTCATTGGGTTTTTGAATTAAAGCAGCGGGGCGCTTAATCTCATTTTCCATAGTAGTAGAAAGGTAGGGTCGGAAATTCTGGCGCAGCGCTGCCGGCATACTGACAGTGTGAGCACTCCCAATTTTTTTGGAAGCTCTCTCATTTTCTCCCTTTTTGCCTCACCCTGAGAAAGGTTTTCTTAGAAATTGGGTTGGAACAAGTTTTCTTTGTAGGAAAATATAGATAGAGAAGCGTAGTTTTTCATTTGTTTAAGAACTGTTACTAGCAAAGCTTTCTTTAAAATAAAATACACTATGTTAGTGACGACAAAAATTAGCGATTAAACGAAATAAAAAAATACTTTTCGCTCAGTGAATTCTACGCATACATTCAAATTTTAATCATGTGTGCGTTTTCGAGTCTAATAAGACGCCGAGATAGTTAACCTGATTTTAGTCCTATCTACTAGTGTGCCCAAGATTATGCTATCTTTCCTGCGGCTGCTCGAGGTCCCATCTTGATTTACGAATGAAGGATACGAGTCTGCGTGGAGCGATCTCCGCGAGGTCTATTAGGTCCGTGAGTGCTGCTGCACCCAAATATTTTAGTCGGATGCGCCCCAGCGCAGGGCATTAACACAAAAGGTGTGCGACTGTCTCTTCCTCTTCTACATCCCCACAGCTCCTGCAGTAATCATAATGTGGCACCGCTAATCTAGCCTCGTGTGCTCCTATTAACCAATGTCCCATGATGGCCTTGACTGCTAGACTGCAGTCCTGCCTATTGAGGGCGAGAAGCATCATGCGTGAAATCCGTCAAGGGCTTTGAGTGCCTCTTAACTGTCTGACAAGATACAGATTATGTCTTGATAACCAGTAAGTGCTGAGGATCTAAGTGCTTCCCCGATAGCTATTACTTCTGCTTGGAACACACTACAGTGATCGGGGAGTCTGAAGGACTCATTTAGACACAGCCGTTCGCAATGGAAACCGCCTCCCACCTGGCCATTCAATTTTGAACCGTCTGTGTAAATATGAAGGTAATCGGCTGGTCCCGGGATTTGTGTGGCCTATTCCTCCCTTGTTGGAATGGATACCTTATATTTTAAGGTGGGATGATCAACAGGTATACAGTAGTCTGCAGCCCCAGTTGGCGTGCAGTAATGTAGGTCCAACTTGGCATGTCCATAGTCGGTCCTTTTCCATATTCCCGTCTCGCGTAGCCTAATTGCCGATAGCATGGCTATCTAGGCCCCCACTATCTCTACAGATAATAGGTCGAGTATGAAGTCTAGGGCGTCTGTCGGTGTGGTACGAAGGCTGCCTGTACTGCAGACCTCCGCCATCCTTTTCGTTTTCCTCTCTCTCTACCTCTACCTGTGGAGTTTGTGAGAGCAGGCCACCAGACCACCACCCCGTAGAAAAGGATGGTTCTTATGACCGCTGTGTAAAGCCATCTGACTATCTTTGGAGACATTCCCAATTTGAGGCCAATGGCTTTTCGGCATGTATAGTGTAATGTTAAGCGTCGTCCAGGGATCCCATCCAGTTGGTTATAAGTCGGTTAGTTTAATAGTTCTTGTTTTAGTTCTTTATTTGTTTGATTTATTTTCTGGAGCAATCGTTGTTGCCGCTCCGAGCTCCCAAAAGTTTCTCCTTTGCAATATTTTCTAGGAGTTGGGAACTCTAGGTCTCGAAGCTGCGCTGCCAACAGCGGCAGCAGAGAGATGGTTGTATATTCTTAAACATATAGATAATCGCTTAAGCGGAGGTTTTTATGCACACAAAGATATTTTCTCATATTACATTTATGCTGCATATGCAGTTTCGGCGTGCGGCTAAGGCACAGCGAGAGTTTGGAAATTCGGTCACATAAGGTTTATGACCCAGGTTTCAAATTACATAAACAAACATAAACACTACAGTGTGTGCCCTTGAAGTGCTCTAGGTACAGTGGGTGGTCAACACATGTGTTTCTATATATGTGCATGTCCTTTTGAAAAATATCGTAATATAATGGAGTTATTTTCTAGTGTACATTTTACAATTTTTAATACACGATATTATTTATAGCAATAAGATTACATTTTTTTGTGTCTTTTCGTTTTAGTTTTACTATTTTTTTGTGTTGTCTTGGGTATGTATGTTTATTTTATGTATGCTAATTTTTTTTATGTGTTTCCTTATTTTTATATATATAGTTATTTTTATATGTATCTTTATATAATTTTTATATTTATATGTATATGTATGGCCATACGTGATATATTTATGAAATTAAAATTGATTATGAAATAAAAAGTTTTAATCTATCTTTATGTACTAGTTGTTTTTTATTCTTTTTATTTGATATTGTTATGTTATCTCTATCTCCTATTTGTTCTACCTTATAAGGGCCTTTATATTTAAAATCTAGTTTATGTCCCGTTAAATTTTTCAATAAAACCTGATCTACTATTTTTAAATCAAAATCTAAACTAGTTTTGTCGTAAATAATTTTTTGCTTTAGTTTATGAGCTTCTAGCATTGTTCTAGCTCTCTTAAATGCCTGTTCTAATCTAAATTTTGATTCCTTAGCATAATCTTCTATATTATAAAGAGGTTTTATTATATTAACGCTATTAAAATGTTTTGATAGATTTGACGTTTTACCAAAAACTAACTCATATGGACAATAGTCATTTGTCATAGAGGGTGTTGTTTTGAAACAATAGGCGAAGTATTGTAGCCATACATCCCAATCCGTTTTGTCAACTGAGATGTATGAACGGATAAACTCATTGAGTGTTCTGTGGCTTTGCTCCACGGTACCTACCGTCTGGTGATGATGTGCAGTCGAAGTTATGTGTTAAGAGGAGCCCCAAATAATAAGGTCGCACTCCAATGAGTTCCGTTTAAAAACTGATTTTATTCTGTACAATTCTCGTATAAGTAAGATACATGAAAATCTTAAATATATTTAACACTACTTATCACTACTTATTTAACACACCTGCTATGCGACCCTTTCTCAAGTGCGATAAGCGCACCACATGTTTATACCCTTGCAGAGGGTATTATAATTTTGTCCAAAAGTGTGCAACGCAGTGAAGGAGACATCTCCGACCCTATAAAGTATATATATTCTTGATCAGGATCACCTCCTGAGTTGATATGAGCATGTCCGTCTGTCCGTCGGTCCGTCTGTCCGTCTGTCTGTCTGTCTGTTTCTACGCGAACTAGTCTCTCACTGATTGACTTGATCTCTCACTGATTGTCTCTCACTTGATCTCTAACTGATTGATCGGAAATGCTATAACTTCGGTGTTTTTAAAGCTAGAGTACGAATTTGGTACGAATGCTATTCTTGGCAAAATAATATAACCTACCAAATTGCATAACGATCAGCCGACTATATCTTATAGCTGCCATATAACTAAACAATCGGAGATGGTATTTGGTAAAAATACCAACTTTGGTATTTTTGAAGATGGAAGCTTGGTACTTTGTTTTAGATTTTTTATTGTAATAAATTGGTTATAATATCATATTCTCATGAGGATCGGCGAATTCAATCCGATTTTGGTGATATATATCTGGTTTTAACTGCAAGGGTATATTAACTTCAGCTCCGCCCGAAGTTAGCTTTCCGTTCTTGTTTTGTGTAATTTATGTTAGGCTGCAGGGGATCGGTTTTATACCATGCTGTTTGACTCATATTTCCATGGGTCCGATCCCTTGAAACTCTATCTTTGGAATTTGTATATAAAATTATTCAATGCTTGAACATTCTGAAAAGGACCACAAAAAAGTGTGTGTTGCTTTTGATTAACATTTCTTTGAATAAATTTGATGTTACGTTAACCTTTTCTTCGATTATAATTTTTAGTGGACTGTATATATGTCTATTTTTATATTAAATTTATAAATTTAATTTCTTCCATATTATTTTTGTTCGATAACAAAGTGTAGTGGACTGTATATATGAGTGTTTTTGAATTTCAACATCTTAAGTGTTTTAATATTGTTTTTGTTTTGAATGTCATGTTCAACCTAATGTTTGAAAATTTTGCAAGGGGCCACAAAAGTGCCTTAATTATATTTTTCTCTTCATTTTAGATTTAAAAATAAATTTTTTCTTCGATTTTTTAGTTTTGCTGAGGGTTTCTTATAAAATGTAAGGGTCTGCCTATTTCCTTTCTTTATTTGGGATTTTTCCACTTCGCCGGCTAGCACGCGTCAAAATCGACAGGGATGGGAACACCCGGAAAAACCCCAAAAGGCAGCCTCACAAAAAATATACATAACGTGAATAAATAATAATAATAATAAACACAAAAAAAATATATAAATAAATAGATTTCAGACAAGCGAAAGTAAAAACGACTACGTTACACAATTCATTAAATCAACAAAACAGAAACACAGCGGACACGAGAACCTACAGTATTGGGCACCACGAAGGCCTTCCATCCTTGGTCCAAATCGTGGATCCGTGGGATCATCACAATCGATCTGCACTCTCACATTCTGGATTACGCGTTTTTACTTCCCCCCCCTTTATATTTTATCACTCACATTTCATTCTAATTCAATATTATTTTTTTATTGCATACTAGCAGTACCCTGCCACGTTTCGCTGTGGCATATTGTGGTTGCACGCATAAGAAATAAGTCAAACAAAAAAAAATAATTTTTAAATTAATTTAATCCTGTAATACTTGTAAGTATACAATATTCTTTGTTTCTCCATGCTCCGCGTAAATATAAAGAGTATTTGGTTATCCGACACGTGAACAAGCAACATATAATTGTCCGTGTGAAAAACAATCTGCATCCAAATCCAAACTACACAACTCCAGAGATTGACCTTGAGCTTTATTTATGGTCATTGCGAACGCCAAACGAATGGGAAACTGCAATCTCTTGAACTGGAACGGTGTATCAGTGGGGAACATAGGAATCCTAGGAATGAGGACATCTTCACCTTTAAAAGGACCACTTATGATCGTTGCTTCTACAACGTTGTTCATCAATTTCTTGACTGCGAGTCGCGTACCGTGGCAGAGTTTGGGCTGATTCATATTCCGGAGCATGATAATCGGCACACCTATTTTTAATTTCAATATGTGTGGTGGCATTCCAGGCAGATCAAGTGAGTTTAGAAACTCCGTAGGGTAATTAATTAGGCTTCCTCTGCCTCCACAACGGTGTCTATCGACTTATATGTAATTTCGTCAGTTTCTATGCTCGGATCCCCGACTATGACAATTGCCACTTCGTCTATAGTTGGAGCATTATATCTCCTGATATGTTCTCCAGCAGGCGTTTTGTCTGCATGAATGACAATTTAATGGGTATCCGAAGGCATCATATCGATTGCTGTTTTGAACAAACGCACCAAATGGTTCCGTTCGTGAAAAAGCTTCTGTAGCTGCGAAATAGTGGGCTTCTTCACAAATGAAGTACATTTGAAGAAATTTGTGTTCGCTGTCTGAGAACGGAAGCAGGGAACTGGCTTTGTGATAGATTTGTCCTTTGATTTTAAAAGTTGGCATGAATTGTTATAATTTCCGCACCAAATGACGTCATTTGGAAGCAAGAGTTGTATTTCCTAATGTTCGACAGGAAATGCTTCGATTCAGCAGTAGATCCAGCGAATAGAAAGTGCAGAGGCTCTGGTGGTGCTTCAAGTTGAGCCAATTTCACTTTCCCGGAAGCGCAACACAATCGTTTTGGTTCGTTGTTGAATTAGAGATCCTGACAGTGTGTGCAGACCTGATGCATCCGGCCAATAACGACATTGCGATTCGAGCAATAATCAACAGTTGGATTATATCGGAATGCAAGACGATTGTATTGCAGGTTTCTATCTGTTGCAAGCTGTAAACGCGCTTCGGCTACCCTTGCCCAGTCGCGTTCATTAGTTTGAGACAGAATCAAATCGATTGCTGCAGAACGCGACTGCCCAACTCTCAATCGTGTTCGCTCAAGCCTAGCTGCTCGCGTTTCTGCTGATTCCGCGTTGTGCATCCGCATTGCTCTCAGCCGCTCAGTCCCTCGGATGGAGGCCCGCTCTTCGGCAGTCATGAAATGTTACGTCTTTTTGCTTCTGTATTGCGAGTATAACGACCCAAATTCGACTTCTTGGGTGGCATGACTTCGTTTCTAACTGACATTTTGACATTTGACATTTTCTTCTTAGCTGTCTGCCTAAATAAAAAAGTATGGGCCAGGGAGGAACGCTGTCGAACGGGACAAAAAGTATCCTATGTCCTTCTCCTGGCTCTAAGCTACCTCCCTACCAATTTTCACTCAAATCTGTTCTTCCGTTCTTGATTTATAAGTGGTGTAACATAAAACACGACTTTCTTTTATATATATAAAATATATATATATATATATATATATGTACCACATATAAATTATAACGATTCATTTGAACTTCAGTATATTTCGAAGAAAGAGGACTTGGAGCTCGTCAACCAATTGGAGCCACCCGAAGGCAAAAATTTCTGCAAGAAAGGAAATTGGTCACCCTTCCCGGGTGGCCCCCAGGATTTTTTTTTGAAAATTAAAAAAATTAAAAAGTACCTGAAACCCTGTCCGTATCCTAGCGTAGAGTATATACTTATTTATTTAAATGATTTATTTGTTATTTATTTTTTTTGTAATTTATCTATTAACTGTATTCGTCCCAAGGTGCCTTGGTTAGGTGTTAGGTTATTTCATGTTTAATATTTAAGAATACTATCAACGGAAAGCTTAAAATCTATATATATAAAAGAAAGTCGTGTTATATGTTACACCACTTATAAATCAAGAACGGAGGAACAGATTTGAGTGAAAATTGGTTGGGAGGTAGCATAGAGCCAGAAGACGGACATAGAATACTTTTTGTCCCGTTCGACAGCGCGAATTATACTCCACCGAACTATACTCCACTTATAGTAATGAATAAAAGTAAGTAGGCTGTGAGCGTAACGTATCATATTTTTATGTACGATATTATGTATTTATACATTTATCTAGATGTATAAAGGTAATGAAAAGGCGCGTGTAAGCATGGCGCGCATGATTCAGTTACGTGAATCACAATCGAAAGATGCACAAGAAAATGTCAAATGAAAATGTCAAATGTCAAAATGTCAGCAGCTAGGCTTGAGCGAACACGATTAAGAGTTAGGCAGTCGCGTTCTGCAGCAATCGATTTGATTCGGATGTTTAATTAATAATGCCGCGACCAAGAGTTGTTTCCAAATGACGTCATTTGGTGCAGAAATTATCGAAGAAGGAGGTTTTAATCCGACATTTAAGGTATTTATTTTTGTACTTATTTTTGGACAATTTCTTCGACTAGCATTCCATTAAGAGCCTGATGTTGAAAATTTTGCTTATTCCAAAGTGATTATTGTGAACATTCAAAGTAAAAGTTCCAAAGTGAACATTCCTTATTTCGCTTCTTCTTGCCGAGTTACGATTTAAAAAAAATGGCAACGCATTGGCCATTGCATCTTCTGGCGTTGCAGCAACCTTATTAGATGAAGGCATAACAGCTCATTCAGCACTTAAGCTGTCATTGAACATTCAAAATAATCCAGATGCAGTGTGCAAGATAAAAACAATCGTCTATGGGCATAGTGCCCATATTTAGGATAAATGCACTATAGGACGTGAAAATTCGCTTGGGGAATTGGATTGGTCATTTAGGGATATAAGGAACAATGATAAACTATTTTATGGCCCTTTGTTACTCCTTTCAGGTGTTCACGGTTAACGTACGCTGATGAATTCAATGCTTGCTTAAAATCGCAACTGTGGCGTAATGTTGAAAAAGAACTGACCAAGAATATGCGCGATCAAATGCTTCAGGATCCATCCTTTCTCTAAACAACTGTTAGATATTGGCGAGGGGAATTTTGCTGTACGTGAAAATACTGGATGTACTTGAAATACTGAAAAACATTTATTAACCAAAATAAATGAAGAAAAAACAGCTAGCCCTTATAGAAAACAAAAAAAGGGCAAAACAACGTTTGACGGGGTCGCTAGTTTTTTTTATAAAATGTAAGGGTCTGCCTATTTCCTTTCTTTATTTGGGATTTTTCCACTTCGCCGGCTAGCACGCGTTAACATCGACAGGGATGGGAACACCCGGAAAAACCCCAAAAGGCAGCCTCACAAAAAATATACATAACGTGAATAAATAATAATAATAATAAACAAAAAAAAAAAGAAAATAAATAAATAGATTTCAGACAAGCGAAAGTAAAAACGACTACGTTACACAATTCATTAAATCAACAAAACAGAAACACAGCGGACACGAGAACCTACAGTATTGGGCACCACGAAGGCCTCCCATCCTTGGTCCAAATCGTGGATCCGTGGGATCATCACAATCGATCTGCACTCTCACATTCTGGATTACGCGTTTTCACTTCTCCCCCCTTTATATTTTATCACTCACATTTCATTCTAATTCAATATTATTTTTTTATTGCATACTAGCAGTACCCTGCCACGTTTCGCTGTGGCATATTGTGGTTGCACGCATAAGAAATAAGTCAAACAAAAAATAATAATTTTCCAATTAATTTAATCCTGTAATACTTGTAAGTATACAATATTCTTTGTTTCTCCATTCTCCGCGTAAATATAAAGAGTATTTAGTTATCCGACACGGGAACACGCAACATATAATTGTCCGTGTGAAAAACAATCTGCATTCAAATCCAAACTACACAACTCCAGAGATTGACCTTGAGCTTTATTTATGGTCATTGCGAACGCCAAACGAATGGGAAACTGCAATCTCTTGAACTGGAACGGTGTATCAGTGGGGAACATAGGAATCCTAGGAATGAGGACATCTTCACCTTTAAAAGGACCACTTATGATCGTTGCTTCTACAACGTTGTTCATCAATTTCTTGACTGCGAGTCGCGTACCGTGGCAGAGTTTGAGCTGATTCATATTCCGGAGCATGATAATCGGCACACCTATTTTTAATTTCAATATGTGTGGTGGCATTCCAGGCAGATCAAGTGAGTTTAGAAACTCCTTAGGGTAATTCTCTCCAGGGCTCTGTGCAAACCTCTTCTAAGACTTTTCAACTTATCTTTGGAAACCTCGATTTTTCCCCTTATGTGGAAGGAATCATTTATAATTCCCCTACATAAAAAAGGGAAAAAGTCCGAGGCTGCCAACTACAGAGGCATCTCTAAGTTGTCGGCAATTCCAAAGTTATTTGAAAAATTAATTACCCCTCATTTGCAACACCTTTGCTCTTCGATTATCACTCCTTGTCAGCATGGCTTTATTAAGCGTCGCTCCACCACCACAAACTTATTGGAGTTGACATCCTTTGTCATAGATGGCTTTTGTAAGGGATATCAAACCGATGTAATTTACACAGACTTCAGCAAAGCATTCGATTCAGTTAATCACTCACTCTTGTTGAGTAAACTGAATATGCTGGGTTTTCCTAAAGACCTCTTAACGTGGATCTCCAGCTACCTAGATGGAAGGACACAAAGAGTCTTATTTAAAAACATACAGTCCCGTCTGGTCCGTGCTACATCCGGCGTCCCTCAAGGAAGTCATCTTGGCCCGTTATTATTTACGCTTTTTATAAACGACTTGCCCCCTGCTTTAACGAACTCTCTAGTTCTCATGTATGCAGATGATGTAAAGCTTTGTCTTCAGTACAAATCCATCTCTGCCCAATGCAGTCTTCAGTCTGACCTTGATAACTTTCAAAAATGGTGCTTAGCTAATGATCTAATACTTAATGGATCTAAATGCAAACATATGTCTTTTTATCGTTCTTGCCCTCTGCAAGCTACTTATTCTATTAATGGGATTGCCTTAGAAAAATTGACCCAGGTTAATGATCTCGGCATCCTATTAGACATCAAAAATTAATTTGCCGACCATATTTCCTTAATGGTTAATAAGGCTAAAGGAGTCCTTGGTTTTATCAAAAGGTGGTCAAAAGAATTTAATGACCCCTATATAACTAAAACTCTATTCATTTCTTTGGTCCGTCCTATACTGGAGTACGGTTCATGTGTCTGGAGTCCCCAATATGGAGTACATCAGGACCGCATAGAATCCGTACAAAAGAATTTCCTAACTTTTTCACTTAGAGGTCTAAACTGGGATGCAAATCTTCACCTTCCATCTTATAAGAGTAGACTCTTACTCATAAACTTACCTAGCTTAACAAATCGTAGGACAATGCTCGGTGTAGTCTTTCTGCATAACCTTATTAACGGGGATGTAGATAGCCAGCATTTACTAACACGCTTAAAATTTAACATTCCTAATAGAAGGACTCGAAACTTTAGTCCTCTGTTCCTTAGCCGTTGTAGTTCGACATATGCACTGCATGACCCTTTTAGGGTATTATGTTCGAACTACAATGGTCTCTACGCCATAACATCTCTTTCCTGTCCCTCAAACTTAAAATATAGAATTTTAAATTTCCTTAATAACTCCTCCTAGCTTAATAATAAAAAAAAATAGCTTAATATATTCTAACAAATCGTTTATTGAGCGCCCCTCGGTCGTCTGGGCCTCTAAGCTTTATGATGAATACAGGAATGCTAGCTGATGCTCTTATTGATGCACAAGCCATTTCCAAATTCTGAAAGACCGGTAAAAAAAAAAAAAAAAAAAAAAAAAAAAAAATTAACTGCTTCCTCTGCCTCCACAACGGTGTCTATCGACTTATATGTAATTTCGTCAGTTTCTATGCTCGGATCCCCGACTATGACAATTGCCACTTCGTCTATAGTTAGAGCATTATATCTCCTGATATGTTCTCCAGCAGGCGTTTTGTCTGCATGAATGACAATTTAATGGGTATCCGAACCGGCTTTGTGATAGATTTGTCCTTTGATTTTAAAAGTTGGCATGAATTGTTATAATTTCCGCACCAAATGACGTCATTTGGAAGCAAGAGTTGTATTTCCTAATGTTCGACAGGAAATGCTTCGATTCAGAAGTAGATCCAGCGAATAGAAAGTGCAGATTCTCTGGTGGTGCTTCAAGTTGAGACAATTTCACTTTCCCGGAAGCGCAACACAATCGTTTTGGTTCGTTGTTCAATTAGAGATCCTGACAGTGTGTGCAGACCTGATGCATCCAGCCAATAACGACATTCCGATTTGAGCAATAATCAACAGTTGGATTATATCGGAATGCAAGACGATTGTATTGCAGGTTTCAATCTGTTGCAAGCTGTAAACGCGCTTCAGCTACCCTTGCCCAGTCGCGTTCATTAGTTTGAGACAGAATCAAATCGATTGCTGCAGAACGCGACTGCCTAACTCTCAATCGTGTTCGCTCAAGCCTAGCTGCTCGCGTTTCTGCTGATTCCGCGTTGTGCATCCGCGTTGCTCTCAGCCGCTCAGTGTCTCGGATGGAGGCCCGCTCTTCGGCAGTCATGAAATGTTACGTCTTTTTGCTTCTGTATTGCGAGTATAACGACCCAAATTCGACTTCTTGGGTGGCATGACTTCGTTTCTAACTGACATTTTGACATTTGAAATTTTCATTTGACATTTTCTTCTTAGCTGTCTGCCTAATTAAAAAAGTATGGGCACGGGAGGAACGCTGTCGAACGGGATAAAAAGTATCCTATGTCCGTCTCCTGGCTATAAGCTACCTCCCTACCAATTTTCAGCCAAATCTGTTCTGCCGTTCTTGAGTTATAAGTGGTGTAACTAACACGACTTTCTTTTATATATATAGATTTTAAGCTTTCCGTTGATAGTATTCTTAAATATTAAACATGAATTAACCTAACACCTAACCAAGGCACCTTGGGACGAATACAGTTAATAGATAAACTACAAAAAAAATAAATAACAAATAAATAATTTAAATAAATAAGTATATACTCTACGCTAGGATACGGACAGGGTTTCAGGCACTTTTTAATTTTTTTAATTTAAAAAAAAAAACCTGTGGGCCACCCGGAAAGGGTGACCAATTTCCTTTCTTGCAGAAATTTTTGCCTTCGGGTGGCTCCAATTGGTTGACGAGCTCCAAGTCCTCTTTCTTCGAAATATACTGAAGTTCAAATGAATCGTTATAATTTACTGTTTTCGATTTCATTTTTTCTTCGTACTCACGTTAGAGCTCCGTAGAAAATTATTTGGAACTTTTTTTATTATTTTTTTTTCCCACGTGTCCTCCTCCTGTTGCCGTTCTCTTTCCTTTTTTTTTGTGTCCTCCTTTTGATCCCGGCTTTCCTCTCAATCACAGCGGTTGGATCCCGCCCGGTTCGTCCTGGCTTCTTCTTTCTCGGGTCCATTCAGTTTGCTCCGATGTTCCATCCCGTTGTGCCATCCCGTTGTGCCATCCCTAGCCCCGTTATGCCATCGCTTGCAGCGACTATCGACACCTAACAAAAATTTATCGATTTTTTTTTTAAATTTATATTTTTTTAAATTGTAAATATTTTTTTTTAATTTTTACCATACCAACAGTTTTTAAATTTTCTATATTGATGCGTGTTCCTCCTGAAGATGATGTAAAAGGATCCGCCCTTGATGCTGCTGATGGTGTAGCTGGTAGTTTTTCCTGCCGCTGATGTAGTTCTTCTAGCCGGTGGACCTGCCGCAGACGTTGGTCCCGCCGTATAAAATGCCAAAGACTTTGGCTGTCGTTGCTCCCATGAACCCGACTTTTTATTTTTGCTCGATATTTGGCCTCGAACACGCCGTATATTATTTTCAATATTTATGAATTTCCGGTGTTGTTCCGGAAAAACTTATTTTTTTTTCCTTTTCCGATGTAAATATTTGTATATAATTTTTTATCTCGGTGTTGTTCCGAAATAAAAACACACAGTTTTGTGCTCATTGGCACTTAAATAATTTTATTCTCTGTGTTCCTTTCCTCTTGAAGGGAAACAACATAGGTTTACTTTTCCGATGTAAAGCCTCGGACACTCTAATCTACAAATAATTTTTCATATATTTGCATATAATTTTTTATCTTGGTGTTGTTCCGAAATAAAAACACACAGTTTTGTGCTCATTGGCACTTAAATAATGTTTTTCTCTGTGTTCTTTTCCTCTTGAAGGGAAACAACAGAGGACTACAATTTTTAAACTGGGCTCTTTTTTACCCAGATCGCAGCCTTTTTTGTTAGCTACCTTGGGCTGAGAATTTTTATTTTTCTACAGCCACTTTCTACAGCTTATAGGTGCCAGTTTAAAACCTGAGTCTCTTACCACAGGGGGGAAAACGTCAGGGTTCCTCGAAGGACCAAATGATAAGAGGAGCCCCAAATACGGGTCTTACTCCAATGAGCTCCTTTTGGAAACTGTTCAGAGGAGCCCCTTACTCCAATGAGCTCCTTTTGGAAACTGATTTTATTTTGTAAAGTTCTCTAATAAGTAGGATACATGAAAATCTTAAATCTATTTTAAACTACTTATCAACGCACTGCACCTGCTATGCGACCCTTTCTCAAGTGCGACAAGCGCACCACATGTTTTTGTGTAATTTATGTTAGGCTGCAGGGGATCGGTTTTATACCATGCTGTTTGTCTCATATTTCCATGGGTCCGATCCCTTGAAACTCTATCTTTGGAATTTGTAAAAGTGTTTATAAAAAAGTGTTCAATGCTTAAACAAAAAGTTTTATAAAAAATTGTTCAATGTTTAAACATTATGTTTTCAATATTTAAATTTTTACATATATTCTCAATATTCTCTTCTTCAAATTTCAATATTAAATACTAAATACTGATTATCGATAATCGATCCGCGACAACGGACGAAGCGTATTTTAGGCCGAGGGGCATGGAGAAATATTTACCGCCTCGCAGGCGATCTATTTGGTCTGATATTAATAGCAAGGGGTATCTATCTGACACGGTATTTGCGTTGAGCATTTGCGTTAGTCTGATGTACTGCGCACATGTCTCTTTATTAAATTATGCACTAAAAACTTATAATTAAATCATTGAACATAGTGTTTCAAACTAAATCTAATCTATCTCCGAAATATACAATACAATATACATAAAATTTAACTATAAACAAGGCCCTAAGAACTTTAACTGGAGCCCATCCTTTCCACGACAATGCGACAATCCACGCCCAACTGAGAGTCCCATATGTGAGCGAAGAAGTTCAGCGATTCGCCAATAGGTACGTGGAAAGGCTGGACCGACATCCTAACCCTGAGGCCACCAATCTTCTGGACAACAGCTACACCACAAGGAGGCTGAAACGGACCCACCAACTGGACCTCTGCCACTCGGGCGAACGGGACTGAGCTGCAGTTGTAAAACCAACAAGGCCCACTAAATGGCCCGACAATAAATAACTTGAATTCTATCGCTAAGGTTTACTGTTAAAATTAGTTTCCTAGGATAAGCAAACATTGTACTACTCAATATTTTATTAAGTTAAGGTCCCATTATAACATTTAATTATTGTCCATAACTCTGGACAGATTTTATTGATTGATTGAAAATAAAAAAAAAAATATTTTCTCAATAATTGATTTTTTATATTCCGTTCCCATATCCGTAGTTAACGGGTTCATTGGACCGTAATTTAGAATAAAATTTTCAAATATAGCTTTTGCTACTGTTTTTGCCCTTTTATCTGGTATTGCTACTAAGTATTTAGTTAAATCGCAGATTAGTGTTACTGCATATTCGTTTCCATTATCAGATTTGTGTAGTGGACCAATCGTATCCACAATTACTTTATCGAAAGCTCTTTGCGGAGTTTCGGTTATGGTTAATGGGGTCTTAGTGTTTTTAGTCGTTTTAGACTTTGGCATTTAGGACATTTCTTTAAGGCTCTGAAGCCTTTTCAATAGATTGCTTATGCAATTCTTTTTGTTCTTTTCCTGCGCAGGATTTTTGTCTACTATGGTTTCTGGTAGTGACTTTCAGAATATTTAATTGTAAGTTTTTATACCCTTGCAGAGGGTATTATAATTTTGTCCAAAAGTGTGCATCGCAGTGAAGGAGACATCTCCGACCCTATAAAGTATATATATTCTTGATCAGGATCACCTCCTGAGTTGATATGAGCATGTCCGTCTGTCTGTCTGTCTGTCTGTTTCTACGCGAACTAGTCTCTCAGTTTTAAAGCTATCGTCTTGAAACTTTGCACACACCCTTTTTTCATTTGTTACACTTTGCACGCAGTATATAAGTCGGAACGGCCGGGATCGGCCGACTATATCCTATAGCTGCCATATAACTGATTGATCGGAAATGGTATAACTTTGGTGTTTTTAGAGTTACAGAGTTCAGATTTTGTACGAATGCTACTTTTGGCAAAATAATACGACCTACCAAATTTCATAAGGATCGGCGGACTATATCATATAGCAGCCATATATCTGATTGATCGGAAATGTTATAACTTCGGTGTTTTTAAAGCTAGAGAATTCTGATTTGGTACGAATGCTATTTTTGGCAAAATAATACAACATGCCGCATTTCATAAGGATCAGCCGACTATATCCTATAGGTGCCATATAACTGAACAATCGGAAATTACCCAACTTTGGTGTTTTTGAAGATAAAAAGCTGGAACTAAGTACAGATTCTATTTTTTGTCATTTAATACAACCTACCAAATTACATAACGATCGGCCGACAATATCTTATAGCTGCCATATAGCTGAACGATCGGAAATGGTATTTGGTAAAAATACCAACTTTGGTATTTTTGAAGATGGAAGCTTGGTACTTTGTGTAAGATTTTTTATACCCTTGCAGAGGGTATTATAATTTTGTCCAAAAGTGTGCAACGCAGTGAAGGAGACATCTCCGACCAAGTCTCAAGTCTCAAGTCTTGATTCAAGTCTCATTCTTGAAGTTTGGAACTGGGATTTACCATTGAAAATAAGTAAATAAGTGCTCTGTGGTCTGTTTTGACAGTAAAATGTCTACCATAAATATATGGTCTGAAGTGTATTATTGCCCAATGAATAGCTGCTAGTTCTTGTTCTGTAGTGCTCTTGTTGCTTTCAACTTTCGTAAAGGATCTTGATGCGTATGCAACCAGAAGCTGAAGTCCATTTTTGCTTTGAGTTAGGACTGCTCCACAAACGTATTTACTAGCATCTGTGATTATGCAAATTCTTTGCTAAAATCTGGGTATTTCAACAAAGTTGGATTTATTAATGCTGATTTAAAATGTTCAAAGGCGTTTTGACATACTGCTGTCCATTCGAATTTTACATTTTTCCTACATAATCTTGTTATGTGAGGGGAGTATTCTGCAAAATTCTTTATTAAACGTCTGTAATAATTGCAAAATGCGACGAATCTTCTAGCGCTGTCGCCATCATGTGGGACTGGGTTATTTTGAATGACGTCGTATTTTTTGTCGTCGGGCAAAATTCCTTTATCTGTGCATTTATAACCTACAAAAGTGACTTCATGCATAAAAAATGAACATTTTTCTGGATGTAACTTTAGGTTGTGCTCCCTACATTTCTCGAAAACATCAGTTAAGTTTTTGAGCAAGTGTTTTTCAGAGCAACCTATGATTATTAAGTCATCCATATAAAGGTATGCTTGCGAAGGTTCTAATCTAGAGAAAGTTATAGTCATCATTCTCTTAAAAGAGTTTGTCGCTATTTTTAAACCGAATGGTAATCGTGTGAAGCGATATGAACCATTGTTTGTTGAAAAGGATGTTATATCGCGTGAACTTTTTTCGAGTTCAATTCGGTGAAAAAACATTAGGTCAAGACATGAGAAATATTTTGCCCAGGGAGCGGATATTTATCAGACAAGAGTTTTTTATTAATTTGACGGCAGTCAATTACTAATCGCCATTTTTTATTTTCCAAATTTGAAAGTGACTTTTTTGGTACTAACAATAGTGGGCTATTATAAGGTGACACAGAGGGTTCCACTATTTTATCTTTAATGAGTTTTTGGACATGTTTTTGAATTTCGTCTTGTTGACTATGAGGATTTCTATAATTTTTTATATATGCGGGTTCATCATCAGTTAATCTCAGTTTTTGTTTATAGAAATTATTTGTAGTGATTGATTCGGTTTCTAGTCCGAACACATCACTATACTGGGTGCATAATGTTGTGAGTTGAATTAAGGAGGGAAGTTTTTCGAAAGTTAGGATAATACAATTTTTCCCTGGTTTCTAAGTCAGTTTGTACTACTTCGTAGTTTGAAAGTGGTTCATGCTGAATATTTTTAATATAAACTACTTGATCCATATCTGTGGTATTTAATAGCCTTATATATGCATTCTGTGTTGTTGCTATGGTATTTGCTATATAGATACCATGCTAAACTTCTTGATTCGGAATTAATACACTGTCATTTTCTGAATTCATTTCAATTTTTCGGACGACTTGGGATCTTCCTGTTACAGAGTTATTGCCAGAGCTATATGTTATTGGAACATAAATAGGATATTGGAGGTTATTTGGTCTTATTATAAGCCAGTCTTTAGACGGCTTGAAGTCTAATTGACAGTTGTATCTTTTAATAAAATCGATTCCTAGTATTCCATCATATGGAATAGCGAATTGCAAATTTACGATATGGAAATCATGTGAAATTATATATTTAGAAGTTTGAATTTCAATAGAAGTTAAACCTTTTGATTTGGTAACTTCTTGACTCCTTGACGCACCTGTATGTTTATTATTTGATTATTTTTGATGTTTTGAAAAGCATCAGAATTTTCCTTTGAAGAAAAACTAATTCTTCTCCTGTTGCTACGTTTGTGAAACTAACAAATGTACTTTGACTGAGATTTATGGTGTGAACTTTGATGTTTCTTACTGTTGTGAACCTAAGGCGTCTGGGAGTTTCCCGAATCTGTATGGACTAACCTGACGTTATTTTTATGGTTGTTATTGCCATGGTTGTGGTTTCCATTATTATTTCCATTATTATTGTGGTTTACACCACGGCCGTGTCCGCCGCGATTGTTTCCACCACGGTTGTTGTTGTTCCTGTAGTTATTGTTATTATAGTTATTATTGTTTCCATATTAACTATTATTTTGGTTATTTCCATTATTTTGGTAATATCCGTTATTGTTATATCTACCTCGATTATTACCTCAACCTCGATAATTGTTTTTGTAATTATTACCGCGATAGTTTTCTCGATGGGCGTATAATATGGAATTTGCATTGCCTGTCATTTCAGTACTGCATTGTCTGTACTTCGTGACGGCTTCAATCATTTTTGCAAAATTACTTGCTTCCAATATTGTTTTAAGTCGGCCATGCTCACAATTTTTAACCATTGTGGAGATGGCTTCCTTGGTGCTGAATTTGTCAGCGTACTCGGCCGATAGACCTTCATCAATATACCTATCATCATCATCAATATCAATATCATAAGATTTTGTATCTCTTTTGTAAACTTTTCTGCCGTTTTTCCTTTCTGGCCGGTTTTTGCCGTTTTGGCTTTAATCACGTCAGATGTTTCTCCGACTATAGTATCTTGCAGTTTTTTAATTATTGCTTCTATAGTCATTTTGCTTGGATCCAACTATTTTAGATTTAATAACCTCTACAGCCAAAGCTTCGAATGTGCCTTTCGTTAAGTTGACTAACCTCAAAGCTGTTATAAATCTTTGCAGGTGTAACCTTGACCGTTAAATTCTGGGATGGCACTCGATATTTTCCTAATGTATGCTCTTTGGGCAATTGTTTCGTCAGCCATTGTGGTAGGTTTTACTTCCAAAATGCTGTTGTCTAAATCTGAGTCTTTGTAGTCCTGGTCTGACAATTAAGATTGAATAAGGACTGCCGGAATTGTAAGATTGTTTATATCTTTTTCCTCAATTTCGGGTTCCGTGGAGATAGGGTCATCAGTTTCAGCTTGTACCTGTGCTTATAAATCTGAATATTCTGACTCTTCACCAGTTTCTTTTGTCAGGGGTGTGTTCAGGATCGTTGGTACTGAAATTGTTAGGTCGTACCTTTGCTTTATAAATATGAGATTGTCTCTAAATTTATTCAGATATTTTGACACATGAGACCAATGGGCTTTGTATAGCCTGTCTCTTTGGTCATGTATCAGTGTACGCGCTGTATTGTAGCGGTTTACTAATATTTCTGCATGCTTATTCACAGTGTTTATCTGTGCTGGCCTAGGTCTTGATAATGACTTATAAGATTTGTCCAAATCAATTTTTATACCATGCAAGATTTCATAGATTTCCTTCCATTCCATCATCTAATGGATTACGGATAAAATATTATCGGGATATTTTCTTGGACAGGGTTATATTCATTTATTTTCGTTTCATTTCTATTTTGTTAGACATAAAAATAGATTATACTTTATACTTTATAAAAATATATTCTGTTCTTCAATATAGCATCCTAAGAATAATATACCTCCATATGGATATACACACATATTATAGGTGTTGTATTTTATTTCTTAACGGAACATGTTTTTAATAATTATTGTGGGCGCTTTCTTTTTTTTTTAATTTTTATATTTTGTCCAGATTATTAGCCTGGCTTCTGTTTATGGCTCTTTTAGATATACATTTGTTGTGAAATATACAATATGAAGCCGTATACAAGATATATGCGCTCATAATTAATACAATTATTAATAATAAGATGTTCGTTAGCTCTACATCAATTGTTGTGGATTCAACTTTATTTATTACATTAGCAGTGGAGTCCACCTGCTTTACATTTACTAACCATATTTTGGGTGTCTTCTCATTCGTTAATATATTTTTTCTTAATTTGATTTTGTTATTAAATTGATTATCAATTTGCCATTTACTTTGGCTCATTTATTTTTCTTAAGTTTCTTTGGAATTTTTCTTTGTGTAAATGTGTAATGTCTCTATATGAAAATTGCCTTATTTGGCCATATTATTAAATTAATTTTTTTCCTTGCCCTATATTATTATGCCCTTGCAGAGGGTATTATAATTTTGTCCAAAAGTGTGCAACGCAGTGAAGGAAACATCTCCGACCCTATAAAGTATATTTATTCTTGATCAGGATGACCTCCTGAGTTGATATGAGCATGTCCGTCTGGCCGTCTGTCTGTCAGATTTTGTACGAATGCTATTTTTGGCAAAATAATACGACCTATCAAATTTCATAAGGATCGGCCGACTATATATTATAGCTGCCATATAACTGATTGATCGGAAATGCTATAACTTCGGTGTTTTTAAAGCTAGAGTATTCGGATTCGGCACGAATGCTATTTTTGGCAAAATAATACAACATGCCGAATTTCATAAGGATCAGCCGACTATATCCTATAGCTGCCCTATAACTGAACAATCGGAAATTACCCAACATTCATGTTTTTGAAGATAGAAAGTTGGAACTTCGTACAGATATACATTTGTTGTGAAATTGTTGTTGTGAAATATGAAGCCGTATACAACATATATGCGCTCATAATTAATATAATTATTAATAATAAGATGTTCGTTAGCTCTACATCAATTGTTGTGGATTCAACTTTATTTATTACATTAGCAGTGGAGTCCACCTGCTTTACATCTACTAACCATATTTTGGGTGTCTTCTCATTCGTTAATATGTTTTTTCTTAATTTGATTGTGTTATTAAATTGATTATCAATTTGCCATTTACTTTGGCTCATTTATTTTTCTTAAGTTTCTTTGGAATTTTTCTTTGTGTAAATGTGTAATGGGTCTATATGAAAATTGCCTTATTTGGCCATATTATTAAATTAATTTTTTTCCTTGCCCTATATTATTATACCCTTGCAGAGGGTATTATAATTTTGTCCAAAAGTGTGCAACGCAGTGAAGGAGACATCTCCGACCCTATAAAGTATATTTATTCTTGATCAGGATGACCTCCTGAGTTGATATGAGCATGTCCGTCTGTCTGCCAGATTTTGTACGAATGCTATTTTTGGCAAAATAATACGACCTACCAAATTTCATAAGGATCGGCCGACTATATATTATAGCTGCCATATAACTGATTGATCGGAAATGCTATAACTTCGGTGTTTTTAAAGCTAGAGTATTCGGATTCGGCACGAATGCTATTTTTGGCAAAATAATACAACATGCCGAATTTCATAAGGATCAGCCGACTATATCCTATAGCTGCCATATAACTGAACAATCGGAAATTACCCAACATTCGTGTTTTTGAAGATAGAAAGTTGGAACTTCGTACAGATATACATTTGTTGTGAAATATACAATATGAAGCCGTATACAAGATATATGCGCTCATAATTAATACAATTATTAATAATAAGATGTTCGTTAGCTCTACATCAATTGTTGTGGATTCAACTTTATTTATTACATTAGCAGTGGAGTCCACCTGCTTTACATCTACTAACCATATTTTGGGTGTCTTCTCATTCGTTAATATAATTTTTCTTTATTTGATTGTGTTATTCAATTGATTATCAATTTGCCATTTACTTTGGCTCATTTATTTTTCTTAAGTTTCTTTGGAATTTTTCTTTGTGTAAATGTGTAATGTCTCTATATGAAAATTGCCTTATTTGGCCATATTATTAAATTAATTTTTTTCCTTGCCCTATATTATTATACCCTTGCAGAGGGTATTATAATTTTGTCCAAAAGTGTGCAACGCAGTGAAGGAGACATCTCCGACCCTATAAAGTATATTTATTCTTGATCAGGATGACCTCCTGAGTTTATATGAGCATGTCCGTCTGTCCGTCTGTCTGTCAGATTTTGTACGAATGCTATCTTTGGCAAAATAATACGACCTACCAAATTTCATAAGGATCGGCCGACTATATATTATAGCTGCCATATAACTGATTGATCGGAAATGCTATAACTTCGGTGTTTTTAAAGCTAGAGTATTCGGATTCGGCACGAATGCTATTTTTGGCAAAATAATACAACATGCCGAATTTCATAAGGATCAGCCGACTATATCCTATAGCTGCCATATAACTGAACAATCGGAAATTACCCAACATTCGTGTTTTTGAAGATAGAAAGTTGGAACTTCGTACAGATATACATTTGTTGTGAAATATACAATATGAAGCCGTATACAAGATATATGCGCTCATAATTAATACAATTAATAATAATAAGATGTTCGTTAGCTCTACATCAATTGTTGTGGATTAAACTTTATTTATTACATTAGAAGTGGAGTCCACCTGCTTTACATCTACTAACCATATTTTGGGTGTCTTCTCATTCGTTAATATGATTTTTCTTAATTTGATTGTGTTATTCAATTGATTATCTTAGCATTTGTTTTTCTTAAGTTTCTTTGGAATTTTTCTTTGTGTAAATGTGTAATGTCTCTATATGAAAATTTGGCCATATTATTAAATTAATTTTTTTCCTTGCCCTATATTATTATACCCTTGCAGAGGGTATTATAATTTTGTCCAAAAGTGTGCAACGCAGTGAAGGAGACATCTCCGACCCTATAAAGTATATTTATTCTTGATCAGGATGACCTCCTGAGTTTATATGAGCATGTCCGTCTGTCCGTCTGTCTGTCAGATTTTGTACGAATGCTATTTTTGGCAAAATAATACGACCTACCAAATTTCATAAGGATCGGCCGACTATATATTATAGCTGCCATATAACTGATTGATCGGAAATGCTATAACTTCGGTGTTTTTAAAGCTAGAGTATTCGGATTCGGCACGAATGCTATTTTTGGCAAAATAATACAACATGCCGAATTTCATAAGGATCAGCCGACTATATCCTATAGCTGCCATATAACTGAACAATCGGAAATTTCCCAACATTCATGTTTTTGAAGATAGAAAGTTGGAACTTCGTACAGATATACATTTGTTGTGAAATTGTTGTTGTGAAATATGAAGCCGTATACAAGATATATGCGCTCATAATTAATACAATTATTAATAATAAGATGTTCGTTAGCTCTACATCAATTGTTGTGGATTCAACTTTATTTATTACATTAGCAGTGGAGTCCACCTGCTTTACATCTACTAACCATATTTTGGGTGTCTTCTCATTTGTTAATATGTTTTTTCTTAATTTGATTGTGTTATTCAATTGATTATCAATTTGCCATTTACTTTGGCTCATTTATTTTTCTTAAGTTTCTTTGGAATTTTTCTTTGTGTAAATGTGTAATGTCTCTATATGAAAATTGCCTTATTTGGCCATATTATTAAATTAATTTTTTTCCTTGCCATATATTATTATACCCTTGCAGAGGGTATTATATTTTTGTCCAAAAGTGTGCAACGCAGTGAAGGAGACATCTCCGACCCTATAAAGTATATTTATTCTTGATCAGGATCACCTCCTGAGTTGATATGAGCATGTCCGTCTGTCCGTCTGTCTGTCCGTTTCTACGCGAACTAGTCTCTCAGTTTTTAAGCTATCGTCTTGAAACTTTGCACACACCCTTCTTTCCTTTGCACGCAGTATATAAGTCGGAACGGCCGGGATCGGCCGACTATATCCTATAGCTGCCATATAACTGATTGATCGGAAATGCTATAACTTCGGTGTTTTTAAAGCTAGAGTATTCGGATTCGGCACGAATGCTATTTTTATGCAATTTGGTAGGTTGTATTAACTGACAAAAAATAGAATCTGTACTTAGTTCCAGCTTTTTATCTTCAAAAACACCAAAGTTGGGTAATTTCCGATTGTTCAGTTATATGGCAGCTATAGGATATAGTCGGCTGATCCTTATGAAATTTGGTAGGTCGTATTATTTTGCCAAAAGTAGCTTTCGTACAAAATTTGAAATCTGTAACTCTAAAAACACCAAAGTTATACCATTTCCGATCAATCAGTTATATGGCAGCTATAGGATATAGTCGGCCGATCCAGGCCGTTCCGACTTATATACTGCGTGCAAAGGAAAGAAGGGTGTGTGCAAAGTTTCAAGACGATAGCTTTAAAACTGAGAGACTAGTTCGCGTACATGCTCATATCAACTCAGGAGGTCATCCTGATCAAGAATATATATACTTTATAGGGTCGGAGATGTCTCCTTCACTGCGTTGCACACTTTTGGACAAAATTATAATACCATTTGCAAGGGTATAAATATGCATCGCCGTGCAATACAAAAAAAATATGCAACGCAGTGCATTTGGTAAAGAAAAAAAATATGATGTGCGCTCTAGGAAGCGCTGCCGGTCTCTTCTCCTTGGTCGTCAGGCGGGCTGATGCTGGCTGCAGGCTGTTGTTTTTTGACAGGAGCTTGGCAAGGATTACGGTGTGCGCTCTAGGAAGCGCTGTCAGTCTTCTTTTTGCAGGTAAACTCGCAGTACGGCAAGTAGAGCGGTCCCTCGCTGTCTTTTGGGCACTTTTTCTTCCACTTCGATATTTCTTTTTTCGGCGGTGGAAGAGTCTTCTTGTTAGTAGTTGCAATATTTTTAATTACCACGTAGGTGGCCGATGTGTGTGTGGCCGTGGTTTCAGTTTTTCTTCGTTCGTGCAGAATGTTCAGGTGCTCACCTTCGGCATGAATCTTTACCGAGCTGTTCCAGCTTTGTTTTCCGCTATTCAACAGTTCTAGTAGCTCAGCTCTACTGGCTTTTATTCGTTTAGCCACGCCACTTTTTTTTGCGCACATTACACTCCACTTACTGCGGTTTCCGTAGGTATTACGATATTAAAGGTATTTTTAATTTTTTCGCATTTAGATTTCGCCATAGATTTCAAATTCCTCGTCGTCTCTTTTTTTTCTTCACGTGCTCCTAGGTGCTTGTCCTTGGATGTCCTTTGTACATCGCCGTGGCGGTCCCCATGTAATGTTAAGTGTCGTCCAGGGATCCCATCCAGTTGGTTATAAGTCGGTTTCTCCTTTGCAATATTTTCTAGGAATTGGGAACTCTAGGTCTCGAAGCTGCGCTGCCAACAGCGGCAGCAGAGAGATGATTATATATTCTTAAACATATAGATAATCGCTTAAGCGGAGGTTTTTATGCACACATAAGTGGTTTGCTCATATTACATTTATGCTGCATATGCAGTTTCGGCGTGCGGCTAAGGCACAGCGAGCGTTTGAAAATTCGGTCACTTAAGGTTTACGACCCAGGTTTCAAATTACATAAACAAACATAAACACTACAGTGTGTGCCCTTGAAGTGCCCTAGGTACAGTGGGTGTTCAACATATGTGTTTTCTATATATGTGCATATTACAATAGAGCGCGATTGTTGCCTTGTTAACTCTATCCAAAGTGTTTCACTTCCAGTCCAGTTTGCTGTCTGGTGTAATCCCTAGGTACTTGGCGCTACCGCTAAGGGAGAGTGTTTCTGCTTATAGTTTTCGAAGCCTTAAGTTTGGTATTTTGTACTTCCTAGTGAAGCGGGAAAGTTCGGTTTTGGATTGGTTTACACCTAGTCCATTCCTAACTGCCCATGTTGAGAAAACCCTAAGTTTGTACGTCATGCGGTCACATAAAGTCTGGGGAAATTTTCAAGAGAAGGCAATTGCGACACAATCCGTATAACCAATAACCTTGCAACTACCACCTTCTAGGGATCGTAGTAGGCTATTAACCGCCTCGTTCCACAGTAGGGGTGGGAGTACACCTCCTTGCGGAGTGCCTCTTCTAACGTATCTTTGAATAGATTCTCCTCCTAATGTCGCCTCAACAGTCCTGTTTACCAAGATCTGCTTTATAAGGCGTACGGATTGATCGTCTAATCCTAGTCTCGTCAGCGCATTGATTATCGAGCATGGCAGGATGTTGTTGAGCACACCTTCTATGTCTAGAAAAGCAATGAGTGCGTATTCCTTGTTACTAAGTGCCTTTTCGACGAACGTAGTGATCTCGTGGAGTGCCATCTCCTTGGATCGGCCCTCCCTATTCATATGTGATCCCGAGATATCATCTGGGTTGATGGTAAGATTAATGTGGAGGCGGATAAGTCTCTCCGTTTTCTTGAGGAGGAAGGACGACAGGCTTATAGGTCTGAAGTTCTTAGGGGTGCTTTTCCTGCTTTTGGTATTTATTTATTTATTTCGCCAACGGACAAATCCTTACATGGCTACATAATAACAACTTACACCTAATAAATAAAACTACAAAATTAATAAAAACTTAATAAATGCCGTATTATCTTGCGTTTTAACACACCCTTATCAGAGCCCCACTCAATTCGGAGGCTAGGCGGCAAAGAATTAAAATAAGAAAGAGCCCGCTCTATCGGCTCATTTAAAAGATAATGGGCCCTATGACACTTGACCCGAAAGGGGGCAAAGGTACGAAGATCCCTTTGAGGAACATTAAAATTAACGAGTCCCAACAAAAAAGGACAATCAACGTTATCAACCATTAAATTATTTAAAAAAGTTAACGCTGCCAGTTTACGCCGATCCTCCAACGTGCAAACGTTCAAAAGAAGGCAACGGCTCTGGTATGAAGGAACAGGATCCTGAAACCTTAGAGGCAGAAGTGCAAATTTTAAAAAATTTTTCTGGAGTCGCTCAATTCGGTTGGAACGACCTTTACACTCCGGATTCCAAATGATTGAGGCGTATTCCAGCCTCGACCGAATGAATGCAGCATAGACGCTGAGGCTCGAGTATGGACTTTTGAACTGGTTCACGTGCCTCTTGACAAAGCCCAGCATAGCATACGCTTTAGGTAAAATATAGTCTAAGTGACCAGAAAATTTAAATTTGCTGTCAAATAAGACACCAAGGTCTAACACCTCTTCTTTAGCTGCCAAATTATAATTATTGATGGAATAACCCGTACAGATTTCAAGAGACCGCCTACTGTAACGGGTAAACATACACTTAGATAAGTTTAATGGAAGAAGATTGCGGGAGCACCATGAGTAAACTCTGGATATATCTTCCTGTAACAAGTAACTGTCACTAATGCAGCTAATCTTTTTATAGATTTTAAGGTCATCCGCATACATTAAAAAGTGCGAATGACGAAAGCATGACGATATGTCATTAATGAAAATGATGAATAGAAGAGGTCCAAGAGAGCTGCCTTGTGGAAGACCAGAGGAGGTGACAAATGGACTTGAGATAGCGTCTCCAATAGTAACATGGCAAGGTCGGTCAGCCAGATAAGACTCGAACCAACTTAATAGGCAGGAATGAATACCTAACTTATATAATTTGGCCAGAAGGGCAGCATGACAGACTTTGTCGAATGCTTTGGAGAAGTCGGTGTAAATGGCATCAACCTGAAATCGGTTTTCAAAAGCTTCAAAGCAGTGCTTAGAAAAGACAGCTAAATTAGTGGTAGTGGACCTCCCAGGCAGAAAACCATGCTGGTTGGGGGGATATGAAATTGCGAGCCAGAAAAGTCAATTTTTTAGTTACTCTCCGCTCCAGTATCTTAGCGACATTGCAAATTTTGGCAATAGGTCGATAATTGGTAACATCACCCCTACTGCCACCTTTGTGAATAGGCGTTATAGAAGTCATCTTCCACCGGTGGGGGAATCTACCAGATGAGAGCGAAAAGGAGAACAGCAGCTGAAGGGGGAGTAGAAAGAGAAGCGATACTCCTCTTAAGAAAGAATGGGGAGATACCGTCCACGTCAGGTGTGAGCGACTCGGTCAAATGTCCAGTGGCTTCAACTAGGTCACCGTCCAAAATGTCCATGTTACTCACATTAAGAAAAGGCTCAATGCTAAGAAGAGTTTCATGATCACTCCAAGGAACCTTCGGCTCCAAGTTAGAGGCAAAGTATTTTGCAAAAAGATCAGAAACGCCCTGATCCGAGTCGGCTGCTAAATTACCATAACATATGGATGAAGGTATGTCCGATTTTAGCTTTTTGCTGTTAACAAACCGCCAAAAAGCTTTAGGATTGGATCGAAGGCTAGCTTCGACATCGGATATATACTGATTATAGAGGAACTTATTAAGGAAATCAAATTCCCGCTTAAATTGCCGGTACAGCTCTCCTGCTCGAGTCTCACCTGTCATTATAAATCGTTTATAGTGCTTATCCCTTCTATTCTTTAAATTTTTTAAACCTTTTGTATACCAGGGAAGCCTATAGGATCTTCGTACCCTCACAGGGGCATAAGTATCAATAATATTAAAAAGGGCAACCAAGAACTTAGTATAACAATCATCGATTGAGCCATCCGAAAAAAGGGAAACCCAATCAAAGGCTGAAATAGAAGCGTTAATAAGTGACAAGTTAGTATCATTCAGATGATAATATGGAATTGGAGAAGCAGAAGGCAGAAAACTATAAAACTCAATATTAATTACCAACGGCTTGTGGTGCATATCACAAGGACTTAATGGTACATTGCATAATTCTACTTTACTATTAACCAAGTTATTTAAAAATATAAGATCAAGAATTTTGGATAAATCATTAAAAATATTATTTACTTGGGAGAGGCCCAGACTAAAAATATCATCTAAAACTACTATTTCATGGCTCTGGTGAACGTTGCTAGGTAACATGCAGGGAGATTCCGGGTCCCAAGACCAGACAATGGAGCTCAGGTTAAAATCGCCTGCTACCATCAAAGCGGTAGGGTCCGACGCTCTAGCACAGACACTAGTGATGTTTTCCATATGCGCATGATATATACTAAATGCGCTGTTCGGAGGGATGTATGATGCAATGATGACAAACGGGCCATGGACGCCCTGGATTGAAACCGCAAGCTGATCCAGTAAAGGGTCGGCCACCGGAAGGCGCAGTGGTGTAGCCTGAAGAGATCGACGGATAGCGATGATCACACCTCCACCTCGCTCACACTGGGTACTGAATGTATCTCGGTCCTTTCGAAATACATGGTACAAATTAGGCTCGAAGAACTCAGAAGAGCTGAATTTGTCATTGAGCCACGTTTCTACAAGGATGATTACATCAAAATCGCAGGCAGAAGAATTGAGGAATACCATCCGGGTCTTGGTTCTCATTCCCGATATATTTTGGAATAAAACTTTTAGGCATTTATTAGGGTCCGAGGACGACGAGTAGCTACAGTCCAAACTGGGAATTGGACGGCAAGGCAGAGATGATGAAAGTGCACTCCTGGTACTGGTGCATGTGGAGGCATATCCAATACGCATAGCTTGCAAAATAGCCGACAAGGACACATAGACATTTCCATTAGACTCATCAGTAGACCTGCGAGAGTCCAGTTGCACGGCAGATCCAGTGGCAGGTGAAAACATTGAGCGTTCATAGTCAGGCGCATCCAAACGCAGCAAAGATCCACCCACACGTCCAAAACGTAAATAAACATCTTCCATCGGCGAAAAGAAAGCACCAGCGAGTGGCCCAGCGAAAAGAGATAAGATAAGCGATGCGCTGCCAACGTCTCGATTACCATCGTCTTGTTGTTGTTGGGCATCCACAAGTGAAGATAAGAAATAAACAACTCGCCTTGAAAAAAGTTGTTGTTGTTGAAGAATATCGATCAGCAAACGAAGCCAATTATTGGAGGAATTGAAGACAGCGTCAGCCGTTACCATGAACGCCCACGCCGATTGTTGTTGGTAGCGCAGCAGAGAGCAATCGGGGTGACGAACTGCAGCTTGAGAAGAAAACGATGTAACGGCGCCAGCGGCGCCGCTTACTGGGGTTTTTTGAAGATAGCGAATGCGGTAAAGGTAGAGTCGCCGGGAGGTCAATAACCTTAGCCGGCTCTCTATGAACAAACCGGCTGACTTTTACCGACATAGGCCAAAAATCGTCATTGAAGACTGTTGGGAAATTTTGCTCCGGAACTCCCAATTTAAAATTGACGAACTTGAGGGCGTTGATGTCAGCATCCTTTTTGATCAGCCTAGCACAGACTAAATCATTGGGCTCCACGTTCAGCTTATCTGCGACAAATTTGCACAGTGCATCCGGTTGAGTAGAAGTTGCGAATTTACCCACATGAAGGTATTTCAAGGTGGGAAGCACTTGAAGTTGAGCGCAACTGGGTGCTTGTCCCACAATGCGCCTATTAGGGTTGATCCGCTTCTTCTTCGGGACAGCCCCCTTAGATGCCGTTGTGGCCTGCCCCAGAGTAGCCTTTATGCTCCCAGTGCTGGTGGGCATTGCAGGTGGAGCAACAACATGCACCCCAACCGAGGAGGCGCGTCCAGCGGGCACAGGCGCTCCATTTACCAGGGCAAGGTCAACTTTGGCATTAAGGCTTTCGAAGCGGGACTCCAGATCTAGAACTTTATGATTTAGCTCATCAATTTTGGAATGCGAATCATTTCCAATGACGCAGCTATCACATTGCCACATTAAGTTCGGAATGTTAATAAGTAATTTTATAGCCTCCGAGGGCAAATCAACACAAGCGGTGTGATAGGCACGCCGGCAGATCGACGCGCACCGAACGGCCTCACACCCACGAAGTTGGGTAGCAGTAACTTCTGCACTGCACTCGGTGCAAACGAGAGGCGACATGAGCGAAAAAGTAGACGTCCGAACTCAAAGAAAGCTAGATGAAGACTGATTGGTATGAATAGGACCTTCGTCCGCAACCACATTACGGGTACGATGCCTATTCTGAAAATTGCTGAGAAAGCTTTCCTGACCCATGACCTCAGATTAAGTCCGGCTTTAATTAGTTGAGCCGGGAAATGCCATCTGGGCATGGGGATTTGAAAGGCTTGAAGCTGTTTATCGCCCAGCTGAGATACCTATCATTCAATAGGTATTCGAGTTGGTTAGGGAGGGAGGGGCTGTCCCCATGTCTCTGCGTTTCCAGAGTTGTTTCTTCTAGAGAGCATCCCGGGAAATGTGCATTTGTGAGAGCCTCCAGGGTTTCTTTGCTGGACGTGGTCCAGCTACCTTCCGATGTTTTGATGTATCCTACATTTGGTGCAGTTGTTGCGAGGACCTTTCGGAGTAGGGAGGCCTCCGATGTCTCCGAGTTCTTTGTTTTACTGCCTGAGGTTAGCTTTGTACGCCTCCCAGGTTGTCTCCGTTCTTGCGTTACTGGCGATACTAAAGGCTTTACGGTGGTTTCTTTGCCTTGCTACTGCCCGATCTGCTTTTGGGACAAGCTTTATTGAATGCCCTAGCGTACGCCGCCGTTAGCGTGTCCACCATGGCATCCAGGTCTTCCCTACTGTCAACGTCCCTTGAAAGAGACGTTCGCTCCCAGTTCGCTCTTCTCGGGTTGCGTACTGTTAGTCGATTAAAGTTCTCAAAATTGACCAATTATTTTACGATGGTCCGAGAAAGAGTGTTTCTCTAGGACTCCCCATCTAACAATCTAGTCAGCTAGGGAGTCAGAGTAAAGAGTAATGTCAAGTACTTCCCATCTGTTCTTGACTAAGAAGGTGGGTTCTGTACCCCTGTTACCCACCAGAAGATTGGAGCCTAGGATAAAATCGAAGATTGACTCACCCCTCTCGTTAGTGTCAGTGCTTCCTCATTGATGATGATGGGCGTTGGTATCGCACCCTATAATCGGGTGGATCCTAAGCTTCTGGCTGTCTTCCACCAGCGGTGGAAGATGGAAATTTTTGTTTGAGTAGCGGGTGCGAGGGGAGCCACGACCCTCCTGGTCGTGGCCCATATACGCCGGACACACTCTTAGAGGACCCTTTGGGTTCTCTATGGCTGCGGCTATCGGTATTACAGAGCCTGTAATCCGACGCGAAAACCAAAGAATCCTGTCTCCAAAGATCCAGGGTTCCTGGATGAGGAACCTGGACATCAGCTCCACTCTCGGCGAGGTGGAGTAGGTAGGCAGATGACGCCGCCTTCCTGTGGTGGAGGGTTATCTGTAAGATTCTGTGACATTCTTAAGATTTTCCACCACAGTAACCTCTGCCTCCGGCTTGGAGATCACCAGAGAGTCCTCCTCCATCCCGATGGCTCTATGTGCCCTTGCAGTCGCTCTCGTTTGAGTTTTACCCTTCCAGAATGCCCTACTCCTCATCCGCCAATCTTTCCGGGTGCCCCTCTTCCGTCCTCCAAGTCTGGCCCCACAGTCTGGCCTACCGTGGTCCCACAGGTCGGCGGGAAGGGGTTCGTCCATCATGATATAGCCCGCTTGTCACGATAAGCCTGGTTAAAACTGGGAGGTCGGCCAGTCACCCAGAGTTCGCATATAAGCGTCCGGCCCCCCCCTCGGACACGCATCCCTCGGCATATGCTGTTCCACCTTGGATTGTGGTGATTTAAAGAAGGGAGTGTTCTTCTCCCCGCCCGAATACAATTTGCCAGCATCCACGGCAGAGACATGACCCTACCGGGACCTGTTACCAGCCGCCCTCACGTGGAGAATATAGTCGCAATACCAGCGGTGTAAACAGTTACGGCACGCAATTGCTTGCGTGTAGGTCCCTCTGTTGTAGCCGTTGGCTGACGGCCTTTACGGGTCCCCTTGTAGAACCTCTTGCCTGTGCGGTACCACAAGGAGCCCCAGCGGCTCAAGTGGATGGGGGTGTCAAGAGTATAAGTAGCCTGCAGAGGGCAAGAACGATAAAAATACATAAGCTTGCATTATTAATCATTAAGCATTAAATCGATTGCCGGGCAAATTTAGGGCAAATTTTTGAAAGTTTACAAGATCAGTTTGAAGACTGCATTGGGCAGAGATGGATTTGTACTGAAGACAAAGCTTAACATCATCTGCATATATAAGTACTAGAAAGTTCGGGGGCAAGTCATTAATAAAAAGAGTCAATAATAACGGTCCGAGATGACTTCCTTGAGGGACGCCAGATGTAGCACGGACCAATCGGGAATGTACATTTTTTAATAAGACTCTTTGTGTTCTTCCATCTAAGTAGCTCGAGATCCTCGTTAAGAGGTCTGTAGAAAATACCAGCATATTCAGTTTACTCAACAAAAGTCAGTCATTGACTAAATTAAATGCTTTGCTGAAGTCTGTGTAAATAACATCGGTTTGATATCCTTTACGAAATTTATCTATGACAAAGGATGACAACTCCAATAAATTCGTGGTGGTGGAGCGACGCTTAATGAAGCCATGCTGAGAGATGCAGCAAGCAGAGATGATCGAAGAGCAAAGGGGTTGCAAATGAGGAGTAATTAATTTTTCAAATAACTTTATGAATTATGAAAGATTCCTTCCACTTAAGGAAAAAAATCGAGGTTTCCAAAGATAAGTTGAAAAGTCTATAAAGAGCCTTGCACAAAGTCCTGGCGCAGCATTTTAGCACAAAGCCTGGTTCTCCAGCGGGGCCTGGCGAATAAAAAGGGGTGACCCTTAGAAGATCAGATTATAAGCTATTCTCGGAGAATAACGGACAGAAAATAAGAATTGCTGATTGAATGTTGTGTGCGTAAGGCTGATCTGTCAATTTAGGCGGAGAATAAGAGAATAAGATTGAAGAAATTCTGCGAATATATCGGCAATGGCCGGATCAAAGGTCGGAGATGAATTTTCAAACGTAAGCAGAGGTGGAAAAGATATATTTTTACGCTTAGTTTTTACAAAGTTATAAAATTGTTTTGGATCCTAAGTAAATTGTATTTGTATTGTATTGCGGTGAATATAATTCCTGTATCATTCAGCTTTATCCACGGTAAAATTTGACCGAGCTAGTAGATATCTGGAAAAAGCTATACTACTGTAGGTTTTTTTATATTTAAGTAAGAGGCTATTTTTAGTATTTTTTAGGTTCGTGAGGCACCTCGTAAACCATGGAATTTTGTTGAAGCTGACGGATATTTCCACGGCACACTTGAGTCAAAAAATGTATTTAAAGTTCGGTAAAATTTTTCTAAAGTGACATTTAGATATCAGACCAAGCATATGGGGTTGAAAGGGGAAAGCTCTGGAGAGCGGTACCATAAGGATCAGCTACAAAACATAAGTCTAAACGCCGACCTAACGAATTTCTAACTTTAATTATAAATAACATTAAACTTTTAACTGTAATAACCTTGGTAATTAACCATGGTTAATTTGACCTTGGGACTTGCCCTTAGTTGGACCGCTTTAATTCTGTGATATTAAAGTCACCCACAGCTACAAGCAGGTCACGATCAGTCATAACATTAAAAACTGATTGTATAGCGGACAAACGATGCCAATATGTGGGCGGTTCGGACAAAGGGGGTATATATGAACATGTAGTGTATAAAGATTTAGGGACAAAATGATTTTAATGCAAATAAATTCTAAGTCACCAAACTCTTGTGATTTGACCTGTTCAGAAGCAAGAGTGGAGTCTACCGAAATGAGGACCCCCACTTCGCTGAGTTCGATCCTGTCTAAAAAAATTCGGAGCTAAAGAGCTCCGGTTTTAACCAAGTTTCTGTAAAGGCTACAATATGGGATGCAAAAAGATAACTATCAGAATATAGTTTTGGGAATTTTCTACGTAGCCCCCTAGTATTCGGATAGCTAAGTGTTAGTGACGATACTAGTTTTTTGGGTTAGTGGACAAAGAAGAGGTGGAAGTTTGCTCCGTGGTTCCGATACGGGGAAGCTTCACTCTGGTTTTAAAACTTTGAACTTTACAGTACTAGGCTGATGTTCTTGGACGAAAATGTTCTCTGGCCAAAAACTGGGTGAACAAATTGTCTTGAACATCAGCGCGGGCACCCGAATCTTGAAAGAAGACGTGCGCCTTATTTATTTTTATTTTTATGTATGTCCTCCATCTTTATATCGGCTTTTGTTTTGGCTTTGATATGGGCCGAGATATCAACCTCCAAATTATCAAGGGCAAGCCGAAAACAAATATATGTTAAGGGTTTTGTCGCAGGTCTTTTTTCCTAAAGGGTTTTAGGAAGGCCTGCGACCGGTGTGGTAGCCCTAAGTATTTTTTGAGGTATTTTTTTACTAACTTCGGACCGAAGAAGACTCGGTCTTCTAATAAGACCCGATTAAAATTGCACATTTTTAATTGTATACCAACAAAATAGTAGTAAATATCGCTGTTGAGCGCTTTAAATGTATGTTGTGCTGAAGTGGACTTTCCACCCAAATCCCGTGACTCTTCTAAGGCAGTGACTCTTTGATTCATTTTTCTTCAACGATCTGCTATCTGGCTTGAGGTTATATTCAGTGTTCCACATCGAGGGTCCGGGCAGGGAGGTCTTATCGGCTCGATGTGATTATAAGAACAGACACAGAGGAGAAGAACTGGAATAACAACGCCTTTACCTAAAATGGGGGCAAAGAATATGGCCTGTGCGTCCGGTACAACCGGCAGGCAAGCATCGTGCTATTTTTGCAAAGCAACTCACTCGTTATATAAATGGGATGAGTTCCGCGCTATAACAGTATCCAAAAGACTAAATTGGGTAAAAACAAGAAAGGAAAGCTAACTTCGGGCGGAGCCGAAGTTGATATACCCTTGCAGTTAAAATCGGATATATATTGCAAAATGTATATGCCGATCCTTATGAGAATATCATAATATAACCAATTTATTACAATAAAAAATCTAAAACAAAGTACCAAGCTTCCATCTTCGATAATACCAAAGTTGGTATTTTTACCAAATACCATTTCCGATCGTTCAGTTATATGGCAGCTATAAGATATAGTCGGCCGATCCTTATGAAATTTGGTAGGTCAAATTATTTTGCCAAAACTAGCTTCCGTACAAAATCTAAACTATGTAACTCTCAAAACACCAAAGTTATACCATTTCCGATCAATCAGTTATATGGCAGCTATAGGATATAGTCGGCCGATCCCGACCGTTCCGACTTATATACTGCGTGCAAAGAAAAGAAGGGTGTGTGCAAAGTTTCAAGACGATAGCTTAAAAACTGAGAGACTAGTTCGCGTAGAAACAGACAGACAGACAGACGGACCGACGGACAGACGGACATGCTCATATCAACTCAGGAGGTGATCCTGATCAAGAATATATATACTTTATAGGGTCGGAGATGTCTCCTTCACTGCGTTGCACACTTTTGGACAAAATTATAATACCCTCTGCAAGGGTATAAAAACAAAAAATGTAGTAAGGGAATTCATGGGGATTGTAGGGAATTTTCATGGCATAGAAGCCTATGTCCTCCTGTACAACTGACCAATCAGCTCAACCACTCTCTCATTGCAAGTTGGAAATATCCAATCTGCATTTGCAGATCCCCAGTTCGACAAACCTAGAAGCCTTTGTCCTCCTGTACAACTGACCAACCAGCTCAACCACTCTCTCATTGCAAGTTGGAAATATCCAATCTGCATTTGCAGATCCCCAGTTCGACAAACCTAGAAGCCTTTGTCCTCCTGTACAACTGACCAACCAGCTCAACCACTCTCTCATTGCGAGTTGGAAATACCCAATGAGTACCTAATCTCAATTAGCAGAACTCCAGTTCGGCAAACTTGGGAGAATTGATCTACTATTGATCTAGCACTTGAGCGACGCTTGACTGGTAACGTTCCGAAAGGTTATTCTAATTTCATGAAAAAGTACGAAGTTTTGGGATAGATGAAACTGATGCAATCAAGCCATATACCCAAGGATCATTGTTTTATTCCTCATCATTGCATATTGAAGACTGAGAAGCTAAGAAGATATTGAAGTACTGCGAGTAGCATTTGATGCGTCTTGCCAAACGTCAAGTGGAAAATCCATGAATGACATGTTACAAACGGGTCCTAAAGTTCAGAGCGAGCTTCTGTCTGCTACTGTTCCCAACCCATAAATTTATATTCACGACGGACATAAAAAGGTTGTACCGTCAAGTATGGATCAACCCGGATGATCAATTTAATCAACTAATTATTTGGCGAAACAATCCATCGGAAGACCTCAGATCCTACCGACTTAAAACAGTCACCTAGGGCACGAAGACAGCCTCATTCCTGGTAACAAAATTCCTAAATCATCTAGAAATCCGGTCACATGAAAACTACCCGTTAGGATCGATAGGACACAAAATGATTTCTATTCAGTCACAGAACCAGTGCAACTCCAAAGGGAACTCAACAAAATATTACGTCCACACGGCTTCAAGCTTCGAAAATGGTCCAATAATGCAGACTTACTGCGGAAGTACCTGAGGAAGACACTGTGAGCGACGTGAAATTAGGTGAGACACTGAACCAATACAGTGACAAAACCCTTGGGGTCATATGGATGCCCAACAAAAACCAATATTGGGAAAGAACACAAAAAAGTGAAGCTCTTATTATAACAAAACCAGTGGTCTGCTCTGCGCTGTCACAAATCTTCGACCCGATAGGGTTTTTTCGCGCCAGATGTAGTAAAAGCAAAAATCTTCGTGCAACACCTGTGGGAATTAAAAATGGATTGGGGCGACGAACTCTCGTTATATCTCCAGTCAGAATAGCAAAACTATCGCTCTGACCTTCAAGCATTGAACAAATTGAGCATCTTAATTGATGGAAAGGTTCCAGTCACACAGGAACTACACACCTTCTTGGACGCCTCAGAGAAATATACGTACGAGAAACGTACAAATACCTCGGTAAGGCTTTTGTTTTCTAAGTCCAGAGTGACATCCAGGGCAAAGCAATCAAAGCAATGGCCAGACTAAAGCTGTGCGCAGCAGTTCTAAGGGCAGAGCTCAGGCATAGAGTCACACATGATTAACGTTTGTGTTTAGACAAAGTTGATGGCTTCTTTTGGACAGACTCATCCATCGTTTTAGGTTGGATAAATGCAGTGGCTTCCACCCTAAAATGCAGCTGATGTATTGTGCAGACCAGAAATCTAACACATATTAATATTTGATTCTATGGTCCTATATTCTTGCATGGATCTAAGGAGAACTGGGATAACATGCCAACCATCATTTCGATCATTTTGGAGCAGAATTCAAAATTCGGCAGCATGGCTGCCGCAAAGGGCGCATTCGGAGGAGAATTATACAACTGCCAGCACAGAAACTCGTTCCACAAACTGCAATGGATTGTTGAATATGTGCTCCGAAAAGAGCACCAACAAAAGCTTTATGTCTATGCGAATTGAGCCTAGCACGCATAATTATCCTGCTTACGATTCAGCAGATTGAATTTGACGCAGAATGCAAACAGTTAAAACGATACAAAACTGTACATAAAACGAGTTCTCTTGCATCGTTGGCCCCCATCATAGAATGCGATGGCTTAATCTTTGTAGGATGCAGAAGAGCATTCTAATCTAACTTATGATGCAACATGTATTGCTTTCCTACAATGACACGATCGTGGAAATGATCATGATAGAACTACCTGAAAAAACTGTGATGCCTAAGCTTTTCGTGCCATAGCTCGTCAACAATACTGGGTCGTCAATGACAAAACAATGGCAAAGAGCATTAACCACAACTGCGTACTTTGCAGCAGAGTCAAGCCAAAACCAATGAACCAAATCATGGGAAATTTACCGGCAAAGTCTGCAAAACGGCTTCTAGTACCAATCACCTCTATGCTTCCTTAACATTTGAAGCAATTGTAATCGAATCAATATAGTAATCGTTGAAGTAGAGACAATTCTCAACTCGCGCCCTTACACTCCCATGCTGTCAGACCCCACTGACATATCAGCGTTAAAATTTCGTCATTGGCAGTGGTGCAGTGGTCATGTTAGTTTCATGTTAGTGGTCATGTTGGCCATAAGATACCATTAGACCACATAAGTAGAAGCTGGTCACAACCGGACAAATGATGCCATTATCTAGGCGGTTCAGACGAAGGCGGTATATATGAACATGTAATGTATAAAGATTTATAAAGATTTAACAAATAACTAAAGTCAAATTAGACCCACAAAACCATATGTGGTGTAAAAGAAACAATTTTCCTACGCGGCTTATCAGCACATCAGTGGCTAATAAGCAAACAGTTTGTTTATAATAATAAACAAATTATAATATATAATATATTATACAAGACACAACTATAAACGGCAGTTCGCATATACATACTTACATTCCTCAACGCAAGTGCATTCGCTCGCGCATAGACTATACATGCATACGTTCCACAACGCAAGTGCCTTCGCCCGCACATTACTTTATATATATGTATATGTCGGCGCATTGAAACTGCGTGGTTGCGAATGTATGTGTGTGTGTGTGCGAATACACATTTTCGGGTATTTCACCAGAGTGATAATATTGCATCAGCCTCTTGCGCTGTGACTGTGTGGTTGCCAGGCAACCGTTGGCAGGCGACCGTTGCTTGGATGTTGTCGCTTTAAAAAGTATCGTTGTAGCGAGGCGACAGCGTTGTGTCGCTGTCGCCGATCGAGGTTCGGTAGTATGCACAGTAGGTAGAGAATTAGACGCAGGCAGTTGCGTACCAGAATTTTGAGTGTGTACAAGGCTGAAACTCGTTGCGCCACAATGGAAGACAACAACAACAACAACGATCATGATTCGACATCAGAAGTGGGATCTGGCCACCAGCCTTCAACACTGGAAAATGGCGTACCCTGATGGAATTGCAAAATAAAAATTTAATTGAACTAGTGAGAGCCATAAAAACAACTGTACCTGATGCAGGGCAGAACAAAACTGTGCAACTACCCAAATTCAACCCAGACAAACCAGGCGCCAACGCATTATCATGGTGCACAACGGTGGAACTAATTTTACAAGAAAACACATTGAGAAGCAGTGCGTTGGTTATGGCTTTGAGTTCGGCTTTGGAAGGAAGTGCTTCGCAATGGCTTTCGCAAGTGAGCTATGCTAAAATTACTTGGCCTGAGTTTAAAGAATTGTTTATACATCGCTTCGACACTATAGAAACACCAGCCGCTATGTTTCTTAATATGCTATCAAATCGACCGACTGATGGCGAGAGTCTGGCTGTTCATGCAAGTCGCATGGTTTCCGAACTAACGACGAAATGGCGCCAAATGGATAACGAAGAGATTGCTGTGTCTGTGACCCTTGCGCTGCTTGCAACCTTCGATCACCGATTGCAGCGTTTAAGTTTCACATCAAATGTTCGAACCAGAGGCGATCTACAGTCCGAATTAAAAGCATTCACTTTTATTAAAAGAAAAAGCGGCGCTATAGAGCATCAGTCTGAAACTTATTCTAAACGGCAAAAACAATCACTGATAGAGTGCCATTTCTGCGGAAAAGTGGGCCATAAAATGTCTGAATGCAGATTCAGGAAACAACGGAATCAATTCGCGACTGAGAAAACCCAACATGGCAGGCATGATGTTCATCACCGTGGAAAATCAAATTTAACTTGCTACAAGTGCGGAGAATTGGGTCACATATCCACCCAATGTACAAAGAAGGAAGCTGATAAGAACAAGGCATTCAACCGGGAGAAGCGAGTGGAACAGTGCAGCGTTGCAGTACCAAAGGGATGCCTGAACCATAGAGACAACTGACAAAAATTAACTGACAAAAAATAGAATCTGTACTTAGTTCCAGCTTTTTATCTTCAAAAACACCAAAGTTGGGTAATTTCCGATTGTTCAGTTATATGGCAGCTATAGGATATAGTCGGCTGATCCTTATGAAATTTGGTAGGTCGTATTATTTTGCCAAAAGTAGCTTTCGTACAAAATTTGAAATCTGTAACTCTAAAAACACCAAAGTTATACCATTTCCGATCAATCAGTTATATGGCAGCTATAGGATATAGTCGGCCGATCCCGGCCGTTCCGACTTATATACTGCGTGCAAAGGAAAGAAGGGTGTGTGCAAAGTTTCAAGACGATAGCTTTAAAACTGAGAGACTAGTTCGCGTACATGCTCATATCAACTCAGGAGGTCATCCTGATCAAGAATATATATACTTTATAGGGTCGGAGATGTCTCCTTCACTGCGTTGCACACTTTTGGACAAAATTATAATACCATTTGCAAGGGTATAAATATGCATCGCCGTGCAATACAAAAAAATATGCAACGCAGTGCATTTGGTAAAGAAAAAAAATATGATGTGCGCTCTAGGAAGCGCTGCCGGTCTCTTCTCCTTGGTCGTCAGGCGGGCTGATGCTGGCTGCAGGCTGTTGTTTTTTGACAGGAGCTTGGCAAGGATTACGGTGTGCGCTCTAGGAAGCGCTGTCAGTCTTCTTTTTGCAGGTAAACTCGCAGTACGGCAAGTAGAGCGGTCCCTCGCTGTCTTTTGGGCACTTTTTCTTCCACTTCGATATTTCTTTTTTCGGCGGTGGAAGAGTCTTCTTGTTAGTCGTTGCAATATTTTTAATTACCACGTAGGTGGCCGATGTGTGTGTGGCCGTGGTTTCAGTTTTTCTTCGTTCGTGCAGAATGTTCAGGTGCTCACCTTCGGCATGAATCTTTACCGAGCTGTTCCAGCTTTGTTTTCCGCTATTCAACAGTTCTAGTAGCTCAGCTCTACTGGCTTTTATTCGTTTAGCCACGCCACTTTTTTTGCGCACATTACACTCCACTTACTGCGGTTTCCGTAGGTATTACGATATTAAAGGTATTTTTAATTTTTTCGCATTTAGATTTCGCCATAGATTTCAAATTCCTCGTCGTCTCTTTTTTTTCTTCACGTGCTCCTAGGTGCTTGTCCTTGGATGTCCTTTGTACATCGCCGTCGCGGTCCCCATGTAATGTTAAGTGTCGTCCAGGGATCCCATCCAGTTGGTTATAAGTCGGTTTCTCCTTTGCAATATTTTCTAGGAATTGGGAACTCTAGGTCTCGAAGCTGCGCTGCCAACAGCGGCAGCAGAGAGATGATTACATATTCTTAAACATATAGATAATCGCTTAAGCGGAGGTTTTTATGCACACATAAGTGGTTTGCTCATATTACATTTATGCTGCATATGCAGTTTCGGCGTGCGGCTAAGGCACAGCGAGCGTTTGAAAATTCGGTCACTTAAGGTTTACGACCCAGGTTTCAAATTACATAAACAAACATAAACACTACAGTGTGTGCCCTTGAAGTGCTCTAGGTACAGTGGGTGTTCAACATATGTGTTTTCTATATATGTGCATATTACAATAGAGCGCGATTGTTGCCTTGTTAACTCTATCCAAAGTGTTTCACTTCCAGTCCAGTTTGCTGTCTGGTGTAATCCCTAGGTACTTGGCGCTACCGCTAAGGGAGAGTGTTTCTCCTTATAGTTTTCGAAGCCTTAAGTTTGGTATTTTGTACTTCCTAGTGAAGCGGGAAAGTTCGGTTTTGGATTGGTTTACACCTAGTCCATTCCTAACTGCCCATGTTGAGAAAACCCTAAGTTTGTACGTCATGCGGTCACATAGAGTCTGGGGGAATTTTCAAGAGAAGGCAATTGCGACACAATCCGTATAACCAATAACCTTGCAACTACCACCTTCTAGGGATCGTAGTAGGCTATTAACCGCCACGTTCCACAGTAGGGGTGGGAGTACACCTCCTTGCGGAGTGCCTCTTCTAACGTATCTTTCAATAGATTCTCCTCCTAATGTCGCCTCAACAGTCCTGTTTACCAAGATCTGCTTTATAAGGCGTACGGATTGATTGTCTAATCCTAGTCTCGTCAGCGCATTGATTATCGAGCATGGCAGGATGTTGTTGAGCACACCTTCTATGTCTAGAAAAGCAATGAGTGCGTATTCCTTGTTACTAAGTGCCTTTTCGACGAACGTAGTGATCTCGTGGAGTGCCATCTCCTTGGATCGGCCCTCCCTATTCATATGTGATCCCGAGATATCATCTGGGTTGATGGTAAGATTAATGTGGAGGCGGATAAGTCTCTCCGTTTTCTTGAGGAGGAAGGACGACAGGCTTATAGGTCTGAAGTTCTTAGGGGTGCTTTTCCTGCTTTTGGTATGAATAGGACCTTCGTCCGCAACCACATTACGGGTACGATGCCTATTCTGAAAATTGCTGAGAAAGCTTTCCTGACCCATGACCTCAGATTAAGTCCGGCTTTAATTAGTTGAGCCGGGAAATGCCATCTGGGCATGGGGATTTGAAAGGCTTGAAGCTGTTTATCGCCCAGCTGAGATACCTATCACTCAATAGGTATTCGAGTTGGTTAGGGAGGGAGGGGCTGTCCCCATGTCTCTGCGTTTCCAGAGTTGTTTCTTCTAGAGAGCATCCCGGGAAATGTGCATTTGTGAGAGCCTCCAGGGTTTCTTTGCTGGACGTGGTCCAGCTACCTTCCGATGTTTTGATGTATCCTACATTTGGTGCAGTTGTTGCGAGGACCTTTCGGAGTAGGGAGGCCTCCGATGTCTCCGAGTTCTTTGTTTTACTGCCTGAGGTTAGCTTTGTACGCCTCCCAGGTTGTCACCGTTCTTGCGTTACTGGCGATACTAAAGGCTTTACGGTGGTTTCTTTGCCTTTCTACTGCCCGATCTGCTTTTGGGACAAGCTTTATTGAATGCCCTAGCGTACGCCGCCGTTAGCGTGTCCACCATGGCATCCAGGTCTTCCCTACTGTCAACGTCCCTTGAAAGAGACGTTCGCTCCCAGTTCGCTCTTCTCGGGTTGCGTACTGTTAGTCGATTAAAGTTCTCAAAATTGACCACTTATTTTATGTATCGATGGTCCGAGAAAGAGTGTTTCTCTAGGACTCCCCATCTAACAATCTAGTCAGCTAGGGAGTCAGAGTAAAGAGTAATGTCAAGTACTTCCCATCTGTTCTTGACTAAGAAGGTGGGTTCTGTACCCCTGTTACCCACCAGAAGATTGGAGCCTAGGATAAAATCGAAGATTGACTCACCCCTCTCGTTAGTGTCAGTGCTTCCTCATTGATGATGATGGGCGTTGGTATCGCACCCTATAATCGGGTGGATCCTAAGCTTCTGGCTGTCTTCCACCAGCGGTGGAAGATGGAAATTTTTGTTTGAGTAGCGGGTGCGAGGGGAGGAGGTGCGACCTCCTGGTCGTGGCCCATATACGCCGGACACACTCTTAGAGGACCCTTTGGGTTCTCTATGGCTGCGGCTATCGGTATTACAGAGCCTGTAATCCGACGCGAAAACCAAAGAATCCTGTCTCCAAGGATCCAGGGTTCCTGGATGAGGGCCACATCAGCTCCACTCTCGGCGAGGTGGAGTAGGTAGGCAGATGACGCCGCCTTCCTGTGGTGGAGGGTTATCTGTAAGATTCTGTGACATTCTTAAGATTTTCCACCACAGTAACCTCTGCCTCCGGCTTGGAGATCACCAGAGAGTCCTCCTCCATCCCGATGGCTCTATGTGCCCTTGCAGTCGCTCTCGTTTGAGTTTTACCCTTCCAGAATGCCCTACTCCTCATCCGCCAATCTTTCCGGGTGCCCCTCTTCCGTCCTCCAAGTCTGGCCCCACAGTCTGGCCTACCGTGGTCCCACAGGTCGGCGGGAAGGGGTTCGTCCATCATGATATAGCCCGCTTGTCACGATAAGCCTGGTTAAAACTGGGAGGTCGGCCAGTCACCCAGAGTTCGCATATAAGCTTCCGGCCCCCCCCTCGGACACGCATCCCTCGGCATATGCTGTTCTACCTTGGATTGTGGTGATTTAAAGAAGGGAGTGTTCTTCTCCCCGCCCGAATACAATTTGCCAGCATCCACGGCAGAGACATGACCCTACCGGGACCTGTTACCAGCCGCCCTCACGTGGAGAATATAGTCGCAATACCAGCGGTGTAAACAGTTACGGCACGCAATTGCTTGCGTGTAGGTCCCTCTGTTGTAGCCGTTGGCTGACGGCCTTTACGGGTCCCCTTGTAGAACCTCTTGCCTGTGCGGTACCACAAGGAGCCACAGCGGCTCAAGTGGATGGGGGTGTCAAGAGTATAAGTAGCCTGCAGAGGGCAAGAACGATAAAAATACATAAGCTTGCATTATTAATCATTAAGTATTAAATCATTTGCCGGGCAAATTTAGGGCAAATTTTTGAAAGTTTACAAGATCAGTTTGAAGACTGCATTGGGCAGAGATGGATTTGTACTGAAGACAAAGCTTAACATCATCTGCATATATAAGTACTAGAAAGTTCGGGGGCAAGTCATTAATAAAAAGAGTCAATAATAACGGTCCGAGATGACTTCCTTGAGGGACGCCAGATGTAGCACGGACCAATCGGGAATGTACATTTTTTAATAAGACTCTTTGTGTTCTTCCATCTAAGTAGCTCGAGATCCTCGTTAAGAGGTCTGTAGAAAATACCAGCATATTCAGTTTACTCAACAAAAGTCAGTCATTGACTAAATTAAATGCTTTGCTGAAGTCTGTGTAAATAACATCGGTTTGATATCCTTTACGAAATTTATCTATGACAAAGGATGACAACTCCAATAAATTCGTGGTGGTGGAGCGACGCTTAATGAAGCCATGCTGAGAGATGCAGCAAGCAGAGATGATCGAAGAGCAAAGGGGTTGCAAATGAGGAGTAATTAATTTTTCAAATAACTTTATGAATTATGAAAGATTCCTTCCACTTAAGGAAAAAAATCGAGGTTTCCAAAGATAAGTTGAAAAGTCTATAAAGAGCCTTGCACAAAGTCCTGGCGCAGCATTTTAGCACAAAGCCTGGTTCTCCAGCGGGGCCTGGCGAATAAAAAGGGGTGACCCTTAGAAGATCAGATTATAAGCTATTCTCGGAGAATAACGGACAGAAAATAAGAATTGCTGATTGAATGTTGTGTGCGTAAGGCTGATCTGTCAATTTAGGCGGAGAATAAGAGAATAAGATTGAAGAAATTCTGCGAATATATCGGCAATGGCCGGATAAAAGGTCGGAGATGAATTTTCAAACGTAAGCAGAGGTGGAAAAGATATATTTTTACGCTTAGTTTTTACAAAGTTATAAAATTGTTTTGGATCCTAAGTAAATTGTATTTGTATTGTATTGCGGTGAATATAATTCCTGTATCATTCAGCTTTATCCACGGTAAAATTTGACCGAGCTAGTAGATATCTGGAAAAAGCTATACTACTGTAGGTTTTTTTATATTTAAGTAAGAGGCTATTTTTAGTATTTTTTAGGTTCGTGAGGCACCTCGTAAACCATGGAATTTTGTTGAAGCTGACGGATATTTCCACGGCACACTTGAGTCAAAAAATGTATTTAAAGTTCGGTAAAATTTTTCTAAAGTGACATTTAGATATCAGACCAAGCATATGGGGTTGAAAGGGGGAAAGCTCTGGAGAGCGGTACCATAAGGATCAGATACAAAACATAAGTCTAAACGCCGACCTAACGAATTTCTAACTTTAATTATAAATAACATTAAACTTTTAACTTTAATAACCTTGGTAATTAACCAAGGTTAATTTGACCTTGGGACTTGCCCTTAGTTGGACCGCTTTAATTCTGTGATATTAAAGTCACCCACAGCTACAAGCAGGTCACGATCAGTCATAACATTAAAAACTGATTGTATAGCGGACAAACGATGCCAATATGTGGGCGGTTCGGACAAAGGGGGTATATATGAACATGTAGTGTATAAAGATTTAGGGACAAAATGATTTTTTTTTTTTTTTTTTTTAGCGTTGCTTTTATTTCTTGAATCTTCTCTTTGCGAGACTAACAAGAGGTGTATCAAATCTTATATTTTTAACTTAACTAACAGTCATATTGACTGATACGGAGTTAGACGGCCCTAAAAATCGATTGCTGGGTTGGGAGGTCGTTGCGTCTAAGGCGGGATACGCTAGAAACCCGAGTCAATCCCCGAGCGAGAAAATTTGGGTGCGAGGACAGTTTTTCTTTGTATGACTCTTTTTGCTTCTGGATTTCGTCTTTCACTGCGAGGATGCCCAGATCCCGGTGGATGTTTTCGTTGCGAACATACCAAGGTGCCCCTGCGATAGTTCTCAAGATTTTTGATTGTGCGCGCTGTATGATGTCTATGTTGCTGCTGCTCGCGTTCCCCAACAGCTGGGAGCCATACGTCCAGATTGGCTTTAGGACTGAATTGTACAGTAGTAACTTGTAGTCCAGGCACAGTGGCGATCGTGAGTTTATGATCCAGTGGAGGCTGCTGGCTTTCAGTTTTAGATGCATCTTTTTGCATTCGATGTGCTTACGCCAGGTAAGTCGTCTATCAAGGTGAACGCCAAGGTACGTTACGTCGTTAGCTTGAGGGATCTGCATACCGTTTAGTAAAAGCGGAGGGCATGTTTGTCTATTAAGAGTAAACGTTATATGTTTACACTTTTGTTCGTTTATTTTAATGCGCCAGTCGGACAGCCACCTTTCCACTATTGTGAGATGATTAGCCAGTTGGGTTGTTCCCTGCGTTGGGCATCTGGAGCGACTAAGAATAGCGGTATCATCGGCGAACGTTGACGTTGTTAGTTGTGCGCTCGTAGGAATATCCGCAGTATACAAAACATATAGACACGGCCCGAGTGCGCTTCCCTGTGGAACTCCAGCTTCGATGGTGTAGTCGTCCGAAGTAGCTGCGTTGCATCTCACTGAGAATACCCTATTGAAGAGGTATGATTCCAGTAGCTTGTGGGTGTAAGTTGGCAAATACGTTTTAAATTTGTGCATGAGTCCGATGAGCCAAACTCGGTCGAAAGCTTGAGATACGTCGAGGAAAATAGCGCTGCAGTATTCTCGTTGTTCGAAGGCTGAGCGTATTTCGGATGTTAATCTGTTCACTGGTTCGATGGTTCCATGGTTTCTTCGAAATCCAAATTGGTGTGCCGGGATGATATTGCAAGCTTCCAGATGTGGTATTATGCGAGTTAACAAGCATTTTTCAAACAGTTTAGACAAACAAGATAGAAGGCTTATTGGTCTGTATGATGACGGAATTGTGTGGTCTTTTCCAGGCTTCGGTATCATTATAATAATGGATTTCTTCCACTTTTTTGGGAAATAGCCAAGATTAATGATTCCATTAAATAGTTTGCAGACGACCTCTATAGCGCATTTTGGAAGTTCGATCAGCATCTTTGGGGTCAATAGGTCACCACCGGGAGCCTTTTTTGGTTTTAGCCCTCTTATGACTTTTTCGATTTCGTTTGGCCGGAATGAAGGTGCGGCTGGCTCAGGGGAGGACTCTGGCTGAATTACTGGCAGGAGGAATGAATTTGAGGCTGGGTTTGGCTGGAAGACACTTTGGAGATGTGTGGCGAATGTTTCAACTCGGTCTTCGTCGCTGCGAGCCCAGCATCCCGAAGAGTTTCTTATCGGGGTGGTCGTTTCAATTGGGGCACTAAGATTTGGGTGGGCCCTCCACAGGGGGTACTTTGTGCTTGTTGGCGAGAGATTCTGGATGTACCTCAGCTGTGCATTTTCTTCCTGTTGGTGAAGAGCCTGGTCGAGTGATCGGGTTGCTTCCTTAAGGCGTTGTTTTGAAGCTGGTGATCTGCTGTTTTGCCAATCACGACGCGTGCGCCTCTTTTCTCGCACGAGCTGTTCGATTTGCTGATTAGATTTGAAGTGTTTGTTTCGGTCTACTTCTTTCCTATGAGGAGTAGAGATTTTAGCTGCCGCAACGAGTACTTCTTCCAGGGCGCTCGTAGTGTAGTCGATGTCCGATTCCATGTTAAAATCCGGGGCGAGTTCTATGTGGGCACTCACGTACTTTTTGTATTTTAGCCAATTTGTTTTTGTCGTCGTCAGACTGAAGGGGTGTTCGGTTATTTCTGGGCTTTGAAGAAGCGTTAGAAGCACAGGCGAGTGGTCTGATGATAAGTCCGAGACTGCTTTGGCACTTATTAGATTGCGAGGTATGTTTTTTGTCACTGCAAAATCAATAAGGTCTGGGAGCTTTCGTGAGTCTGTTGGCCAGTATGTGGGACTTCCAGGGGAAACGTAGTCCAGTTTATTTTTCACATTTATAATTGCATTGTACAATTGTCTTCCTTTGGGAGTCACTAGACGTGATCCCCAGTGCGTATGTTTGGCGTTGTAGTCTCCTGCGGCTATAAATCGATCCCCAAGTGAATTGTAGAAGTCCATGAATTGTCCTTCCGAGATTGAGAAGCGAGGAGGGCAGTAAACGGCAGCAATTGAAAGGATTCCGTTGCTTGACTGAATTTGTATCGATGTGGCCTGCAAGAAGTTTGTTGCAAACCTTTTGTGAAAATGGTGTTTAATTCGTTCTCTGATTAGAACTCCAGTTCCGCCGTGGGCTTTCCCATCTGGATGATCTGTGCGGTAGATTGTGTAGCCTCTTATATGAAAGTTGTGTTTGCTTGTAAGATGCGTTTCCACCAGTAGCATAACGTCAATATGGTTTTCGGTCAGGAATTGTGACAATTCTAGTTTATGCCGTGAGACACCATTGGCGTTCCACATTGATATTCGTAGCGCCTGCATAGATTATTTGGACTGTTGTGCTACGAGCAGCTGTATCACCATGTTCTGGTTTTGAACAAGCGTTTGCATGGTCGTTTTCATGAATGACATAAGCTCCATCATACTTTAGTCGTGGAGTCATACAGACTCCACCGCGAATCGTCGTCGCATACAGACGTGTAGTTATTGTGCTCCGGAAAGAAAACCAAAACAAAAAAGTATTCAATAATATCAAAAAAGTGCAGTGACTGGTTTCGTAAATCAACAACAACGCGAAAAGACGCTTTCAGCGATGAAATCGCTAATGTTTATATTGATTAATTAATTAATTAATATAAAACATAACATTTAAAACTCGAACAATATCAACCTCGATTGCAATGAGTCTAAACGACGTTAGCACACAACGTCAACGTGAGCAAGACGAGAGACGGCTCTCAGTACAAAGAAACAACGCTTACTTCACTTTCAAAGCAACCGAAAGTAATGCAAGCTCATCCCAAACACGGTCAATTACCCCAAACTTGACCGAATTCTTAAACGTAGAGAGCGTGAGAGCGCGATCTTGCTCCCCCTCGTTACCATCGATGTCTCTGCAGACAAAGAGCGCAGTAACTAGCACCGCAACCTCTTTGACAACGTCAACCGTAACAACAACAACAACCGCTACTGTAACGACAGCGCGTTTAACAACGTCATCAGCTAGCAGCGCAAACATTGATACTTCTGCCGCTGTGCTTCCCGAAAAAGAGAATAAAAACAAAGAAAATATTAAGCCGGCTGTGCAGACTGGTATGGATCGCTACATCCAAATCAAAAGGAAGCTGAGCCCCCTAAACTCTCAACGCAAAATAACCCGTGGCAATGCTAACACAGCCGCAATAGAAACGCTCACGAACTCAAACCGTTTTAAAATCTTGGCAGACTACGAAGATGAAGCCGAATCTACCGAAGTCGAAAAAAGGAAGCCTAAGCCCCCGCCAATATACATACGAGAAAAAAGTTCCAACGTTCTTGTCAACAAAATTATAGAGCTCATTGGCAAGGACAACTTCCACATAATACCACTCGTAAAGGGCAACATCCAGGAAAAAAAAGTTCAAACGAAGTCTGAAGATAACTACAGAGTATTATCGAAATACCTAACCGACAAAAAAAAGAACTTTTATACGTATCAGCTAAAAAGCAGCAAGGGCTTGCAAGTCGTACTTAAGGGCATAGAGCCCGAAGTATCGCCTGCAGAGATAACAAAGGCGCTACAAGAGAAGGGATTTAGCGCTAAGACAGTGTTCAATATCTCTAACAGGGATAGAAAGCCGCAGCTACTCTTTAAGGTTGAGCTTGAACCACAAATTAAGCCCCTAAAGAAATACGAAGTGCACCCTACATACAATCTTCAGTACCTGCTTCACCGCAGAATTACAGTTGAGGAGCCGCACAAACGCAATGGCCCGGTACAATGTGCGAACTGCCAAGAATATGGCCATACAAGGTCTTACTGTAAACTGCGCCCAGTCTGTGTAGTTTGTGGTGAGCTTCATGACTCCGCACACTGCCCAGCGAGCAAAGATGACCAAAACTCGAAAAAGTGCGGCAACTGCGGTGGAAATCACACTGCTAACTACAGAGGCTGCCCAGTTTATAAGGAGCTGAAAAGTCGCATCCACCAGAGGGGACTTACTGCCCGCACCCAAAATAATCAGTTCATAGCCTCCAGGTCAAACCCTGAAGTCTTCTTCTCGACTGCAGCCAGATCCTCACTAGGACCCATAAACTCTGACAAAAATGTCACATACGCAAGCGCTTTAAAATCAGGACTGGCAGAATCAGCACACCAAGAACCGAACACGGCTCAGCAGCATCAACCGCCGGAGCAGCCAAAAAGTAACTTTGAAGCTATGATATGCAGTCTACAACAAAGCCTTACGGAGTTCATGTCGTTTATGCGTACAACTATGCAAGATCTAATGCGAAACCAAAATCTATTAATACAAATGCTGGTTTCACAACAATCCAAATAATGACTTCCCTACGAATATCTACATGGAACGCTAACGGCGTTTCGCAGCACAAACTCGAGTTAGCGCAATTCCTACTAGACAATCAAATCGACGTAATGCTGCTTTCAGAAACACATCTTACGAACAGATACAATTTTCAACTACGAGGATATTCATTCTATGGAACAAATCATCCAGACGGTAAAGCACACGGCGGGACTGGAATTTTAATCAGAAGCCGTATCAAGCACCATTATCATACGAAATTTGCAAAAAACTACCTACAGGCCACATCAATAAATATACACCTAAATACTGGCAAGCAATTAACTCTAGCTGCCGTATACTGCCCCCCACGCTTCACCATAGCCGAAGATGAGTTTATGCAGTTCTTCAACTCACTCGGAGACCACTTCATAGCGGCAGGAGACTACAATGCCAAGCACACACACTGGGGATCTCGCCTCGTGACCCCAAAAGGAAAGCAGCTCTATAATGCAATTATCAAAGCTAAGAACAAGCTAGACTATGCTTCTTCTGGCACACCAACATACTGGCCGGCTGACCCAAAGAAACTTCCCGATTTAATTGATTTTGCGATTACCAAAAACATTCCTAAAAATTTGATATCGGCCGATTGCCTTTCGGATCTTTCATCTGATCACTCGCCTGTCCTGTTTATTCTACTCCAACACCCAGGAACATGGGATCAATCATCAAATCTGACCTCACATAAAACCAATTGGGTTAAGTACAGGAAGTACATCAGCTCACACATTGAGCTAAGTCCTCACCTCAGCGACGAAGCCAACGTAGACAGCTTTGTTAATTCGCTGGAGTCTGTACTCGTCTCTGCAGCTCGAGCTTCAACCTAAACCTAAATCTACGAACACACAACGAATTCAAAAGAAGACAAATCTACAAATCGAACAGCTCGTCCTCGAAAAGCGACGCTTACGTCGAGAATGGCAATGTCACAGATCGCCATCTGCTAAGCAACGCTTTAAACATGCCTCACGTCAACTTGATCAAGCTCTACAGCAAGAAGAAACGTATGTCCACCACCGCTACATAGAGCAACTGTCAACTAACAGTACGAAACACTCACTATGGAGAGCTCACCCAACTCTGAGCTCACCGAAAGAAACCGTGATGCCTATTAGAAATTCCACAGGCGGGTGGGCGCGCAGCGACGCAGACAGAGCCAGCACGTTTGCCAAACACCTTAAAAATGCCTTCCAACCAAATCCTGCCACCAATGCGTTTACTTTGCCGACTCTATCAGATGAGCCCCAGCCTCAACATGAGCCGATTGAGTTTCGCCCAAACGAAATCGTTAACATCATCAAACGACAATTGAATCCGAAAAAATCACCAGGCTGCGACCTCATAACTCCCAAAATGATCATTGAGCTCCCATACTGCGCCGTTTGCACTCTCACCCAGCTATTTAATGCCATCGCAAAACTTGGCCACTTTCCAGTGAGATGGAAAAAGTCAATTATAATAATGATAGCAAAGCCGGGAAAAGACCACACTATCCCCACGTCGTATAGACCTATAAGCCTACTCTCTTGCCTATCTAAACTCTTTAAAAAATGCCTAATGACTCGGATAAACACATACCTGAGAATCCAGGGAGGAATCCCGTCACACCAATTTGGGTTTCGTGAAAAGCATGGAACAATTGAGCAGGTCAACCGGATAACATCCGAAATTCGGAACGCGTTTGAAAAACGAGAGTACTGTACTGCTATATTTTTAGATGTCTCTCAAGCATTCGATAGAGTCTGGCTGGAAGGTCTAATGTACAAGATCAAGACAATGCTCCCCTACAGCACCCACAAGATTTTGGAGTCTTACCTACACGACAGAAAATTTGTCGTGAGGTGCAACACCGCTATATCCGATGATTACACTGTTGGAGCTGGAGTTCCTCAAGGCAGCGTGCTAGGGCCAATATTATATGTCCTCTACACCGCAGATATACCGACAAGCACACGTCTAACAACATCCACGTTTGCCGATGACACAGCTATTCTTAGCCGCTCAAAATGCCCGATTCAAGCAACTGCGCAGCTAGCTCATCATATGGTCGATGTCGAAAAATGGCTGTCAGATTGGCGAATAAAAGTGAACGAACTAAAATGCAAGCATGTTACGTTCACTCTGAACAGGCAAAACTGCCCGCCGATAACACTAAACAACACTCTACTCCCACAAGCAAACGAAGTAACATACCTAGGAGTACATCTCGATAGAAGACTCACATGGCGCCGGCACATTGAAGCCAAAAGAACACACCTAAAGCTAAAAGCCAGCGGCCTTCATTGGCTTATCAACGCTCGGTCACCTCTTAGCCTTGAATATAAAGTCCTGCTGTACAACTCGGTACTAAAACCTATATGGATGTACGGCTCCCAGTTATGGGGGAACGCCAGCAATAGCAACATTGACATAATACAAAGAGTTCAGTCGAAGATCTTGAGAACAATCACCGGGGCACCGTGGTACGTTCGCAACGAAAACATACACCGCGACTTAAACATTCTACCAGTCAAAGAAGCGATCGCAGAACAGAAGGTAAAGTACTTAACCAAGCTATCGGTGCACCCTAACCACCTGGCGAGAGGTCTAACAAGGTTGAGCAACCAATCACGCCTTCGTCGCAATGACTTACCCACCCAGCGACCGACTTGAGGGACGCGCAACCCGAATGCAGTTTTAGTTTTACTGTTAGTTAAATTTTAATGTTAAGATTCGCCAACTTATTGTTAGTCTCAAAATTAAGAGTAGATTCAATAAATAAAAGCAAAGCTATAATAAAAAAAAAAAAAATACTTTGTTGGAGGGTAAGCATCATAGTTTCCGTTTTGCTGTGTGGCTGTTCTGGGGCCTGTTGAGCGCTTTGAGAGTTAGGCTGAATTGAAATTTCCCTTCCAGATCGTAGAGCATCGGCATAGGAGAAGCCGTTGGTGGTGTTTAGTGGACCGAATGAGGATCTCGCAGCTTTAGCGAAGAAAACGTCTGGCGTGGTTTTTGACGAAACGTACGCATTCTGTGGATTTTGGTTGCGCTTTGCGGTCGCTTGACGCATGCGACTCTTTAACTCCTTATACATAATACATCCTCTATAGTTTGCCGTATGGCTGCCTCCGCAGTTTCCACATTTCTTCACGGTACTGTCCTTGTTTGTAGTGCAGCAAGCGGACTTGTGGGCGTCCCTGCAGACTACACAGACAGCCCGAAGTGTGCAGTAAGACCTTGTGTGTCCATACTCTTGACAATTAGTGCATTGCACTGGACCGTTTCGTTTATGTGGCTCTTCAACAGTGATTTTCCGATGCAAAAGATATTGCAGGTTGTAGATTGGGTGGACTTCGTTCTTCTTCAGCGACCTGCTTTCTGGCTCGAGCTCGACCTTGAAGAGGGGTTGTGGCTTTTTATCTTTATTTAGAATGTTAATAACATTCTTGGCGGCGAAGCCCTTTTCTTTAAGGGCGGTTTTTATTTCCGCGGCGGTAACATCAGGTTCTATTCCCTTTACTACCACTTGTAGGCCCTTACTGCTTTTCAGCTGGTACGTGTAATAGTTTTTCTGTACAGTGTCCAGATATTTTGAAACTATTCGGAAGTGCTCTTCAGTCTTGGTTTGCACCTTTGTTTCATGGATGTTCCCTTTGATAAGCGGAACAACATGAAAGTTGTCACCGTTCCCGATCAACGACGCAATTTTGTTGACCAGGGCACTCGAGCTTTTTTCCCTAATATAGATTGGAGGGGGCTTGGGTTTTTTTGCGGTGTCTTGGGCTGGTTGGTTTTCCTCAGCCTCCGCCAGTAGGGGATCTGTCTGGTTCATTATCGTTATTCAGGACACGGTTAATTTTTGTTTTGTTGCCTGCCGGATTACTCTGCGGGCTAAGCTTGCGCTTAATTTGGATGTAGCGATCCATTCCAGTCTGTGTGGCCGTTGCCGCTTTGGCACTTTCCGAGGTTGTTGTTTTTGTACTCGCTGTTGTCGTTGACGTCGTGGTACTTTGAGTTGCAGGGGTTTTCGCTGTTGTTGCAGAAGTTGTAGCGCTGCTTGTTGTTGGTGCGAAATTTGTTTCCGGTATTGGAGGGGGGGTTTTACACTGCGAACTCCATGACGCGGGAGTCGGAGTAAGCAGAGCGGGTGAGCAAGACCGTGCCCTTTGGGTTTCAGCGGTCAGTAAAGCCGGGTTGCTTTGAAGCGCCGATTTTTCCACTTCGGTATCGCGGGTTGAAAAGTAAGAGTAGAAGCCGTTTCTTTGGTTCACTGAACTTCTACGCTCGTTCTTTTGGTCGTTGCTCAATGAGCTCATTGCGTGGTACGTATTTTTTTTTTCAACAATGCACTAGTTTTGGTTTAGCACATTACAACTGTTATAAAAAGCTTGTCTGTCGCTTTTAATAAATTGTATTTCAGTGTCTTTTTGCTTATATTGGCGAAAATATAAGCAAAGTGAAGTTTTCCCGGAGCTCGGACAAAGCACGTCCGCTCAGTTCGGTAGTTCGATTACGACTTGAAAGTGACATCGTAATCGAACTGATGATTAAATCAAAATGATTTTAATGCAAATAAATTCTAAGTCACCAAACTCTTGTGTTTTGACCTGTTCAGAAGCAAGAGTGGAGTCTACCGAAATGAGGACCCCCACTTCGCTGAGGTCGATCCTGTCTAAAAAAATTCGGAGCTAAAGAGCTCCGGTTTTAACCAAGTTTCTGTAAAGGCTACAATATGGGATGCAAAAAGATAACTATCAGAATATAGTTTTGGGAATTTTCTACGTAGCCCCCTAGTATTCGGATAGCTAAGTGTTAGTGACGATACTAGTTTTTTGGGTTAGTGGACAAAGAAGAGGTGGAAGTTTGCTCCGTGGTTCCGATACGGGGAAGCTTCACTCTGGTTTTAAAACTTTGAACTTTACAGTACTAGGCTGATGTTCTTGGACGAAAATGTTCTCTGGCCAAAAACTGGGTGAACAAATTGTCTTGAACATCAGCGCGGGCACCCGAATCTTGAAAGAAGACGTGCGCCTTCTATAAGTATATTTATTTTTATGTATGTCCTCCATCTTTATATCGGCTTTTGTTTTGGCTTTGATATGGGCCGAGATATCAACCTCCAAATTATCAAGGGCAAGCCGAAAACAAATATATGTTAAGGGTTTTGTCGCAGGTCTTTTTTCCTAAAGGGTTTTAGGAAGGCCTGCGACCGGTGTGGTAGCCCTAAGTATTTTTCGAGGTATTTTTTTACTAACTTCGGACCGAAGAAGACTAGGTCTTCTAATAAGACCCGATTAAAATTGCACATTTTTAATTGTATACCAACAAAATAGTAGTAAATATCGCTGTTGAGCGCTTTAAATGTATGTTGTGCTGAAGTGGACTTTCCACCAGAGAACGGAACGGGTGCCACTTTTCGATACCCTATGCATACCCATAAAAATTTGTGTGCGGGTACCACTCGCCACACAAAAGACAAAAGGCAATACCGACACACACAATTTTTGTATGAGTACAAAGTGTCTATTGCCTTTCTTGCACCCATGATTTTGTGCCTGTGTGTCTTAAGACGCAAAACACCCGAGTGTTTTTCGGTCGCTTGAACAGATCATACCAGCCACCCTAAAAAAAAGTGGAAAGAGAAAAATGGTAAAAAAAATGATCGTTGAAATAGAGAATGGGTAGGAAAAACACACATGAAAGTATCGGGTGTTTTGGCAGATACCCGAGTGTTTTTAAAAAACACTCTGGTGTCTACGCATTGATCGGCTGCTTTCCATTGCTTTTTGGGTAAAAATATCTGTAAGCGATTTCTTTGGTCCAACGAATAGATGTTTTTTAAAGCTTGCAATGCCGATAAGTTAATTCAAGAATTATATTACCTTCATTTTATTAGTTTTCTTACATTTTGATTTTAAGTCAAATTTTTATGAGAATTCCTTTATCATTTTTTTTGGTTTAAAAAGATTTTATTTAATTTTTTTTTAATTTTCCTTAACATTTTTATAATCATTATTATTTTTTTTTATGTACATACATACCTATGTACATACATATTATTTTTAATTTCAATTATTTAATTAAAATTGTAAGATTTTGTCCTTTTCCTTTTCTTTCCTTTCTGTCCTTTTCTAACTACCTAAGCGTCTAGACTTGGTGCACGGGTACCTAGAACATACAAAAGTAAAAACAACAAACCCCTTTCCTACGATAGTTTTATGATCTTCTTTGGGTGCCTTTCTTCCACCCATCCGTTTTTTTGTGTGCCTGCGATCCACCCACAAGAAACTTACTGGGTAAAAAAAAGGCAAGCACCCAAAATCATGGGTGTTTCCAGACACCCTAAATTTCTTGCATGGTAAATACTCATGCACAAAACTTCGTGCATGCAAGACACCCGGGTGCCTAAAATACTCGGTGTTTTTCGTGTCTACTCATTGTGCGAGTGGCATTCTGCCGTTCTCTGCTTTCCACCCAAATCCCGTGACTCTTCTAAGGCAGTGACTCTTTGATTCATTTTTCTTCAACGATCTGCTATCTGGCTTGAGGTTATATTCAGTGTTCCACATCGAGGGTCCGGGCAGGGAGGTCTTATCGGCTCGATGTGATTATAAGAACAGACACAGAGGAGAAGAACTGGAATAACAACGCCTTTACCTAAAATGGGGGCAAAGAATATGGCCTGTGCGTCCGGTACAACCGGCAGGCAAGCATCGTGCTATTTTTGCAAAGCAACTCACTCGTTATATAAATGGGATGAGTTCCGCGCTATAACAGTATCCAAAAGACTAAATTGGGTAAAAACAAGAAAGGAAAGCTAACTTCGGGCGGAGCCGAAGTTGATATACCCTTGCAGTTAAAATCGGATATATATTGCAAAAATCGGATAGAATTGGCCGATCCTTATGAGAATATCATAATATAACCAATTTATTACAATAAAAAATCTAAAACAAAGTACCAAGCTTCCATCTTCGATAATACCAAAGTTGGTATTTTTACCAAATACCATTTCCGATCGTTCAGTTATATGGCAGCTATAAGATATAGTCGGCCGATCCTTATGAAATTTGGTAGGTCAAATTATTTTGCCAAAAATAGCTTCCGTACAAAGTCTGAATTCTGTAACTCTAAAAACACCAAAGTTATACCATTTCCGATCAATCAGTTATATGGCAGCTATAAGATATAGTCGGCCGATCCTTCTGAAATTTGGCAGATCTTATTATTTTGCCAAAAATAGCTTCCTTACAAAATCTAAACTATGTAACTCTCAAAACACCAAAGTTATACCATTTCCGATCAATCAGTTATATGGCAGCTATAGGATATAGTCGGCCGATCCCGACCGTTCCGACTTATATACTGCGTGCAAAGAAAAGAAGGGTGTGTGCAAAGTTTCAAGACGATAGCTTAAAAACTGAGAGACTAGTTCGCGTAGAAACAGACAGACAGACAGACGGACCGACGGACAGACGGACATGCTCATATCAACTCAGGAGGTGATCCTGATCAAGAATATATATACTTTATAGGGTCGGAGATGTCTCCTTCACTGCGTTGCACACTTTTGGACAAAATTATAATACCCTCTGCAAGGGTATAAAAACAAAAAATGTAGTAAGGGAATTCATGGGGATTGTAGGGAATTTTCATGGCATAGAAGCCTATGTCCTCCTGTACAACTGACCAATCAGCTCAACCACTCTCTCATTGCAAGTTGGAAATATCCAATCTGCATTTGCAGATCCCCAGTTCGACAAACCTAGAAGCCTTTGTCCTCCTGTACAACTGACTAACCAGCTCAACCACTCTCTCATTGCGAGTTGGAAATACCCAATGAGTACCTAATCTCAATTAGCAGAACTCCAGTTCGGCAAACCTGGGAGAATTGATCTACTATCTAATTGATCTACTATTGATCTAGCACTTGAGCGACGCTTGACTGGTAACGTTCCGAAAGGTTATTCTAATTTCATGAAAAAGTACGAAGTTTTGGGATAGATGAAACTGATGCAATCAAGCCATATACCCAAGGATCATTGTTTTATTCCTCATCATTGCATATTGAAGACTGAGAAGCTAAGAAGATATTGAAGTACTGCGAGTAGTATTTGATGCGTCTTGCCAAACGTCAAGTGGAAAATCCATGAATGACATGTTACAAACGGGTCCTAAAGTTCAGAGCGAGCTTCTGTCTGCTACTGTTCCCAACCCATAAATTTATATTCACGACGGACATAAAAAGGTTGTACCGTCAAGTATGGATCAACCCGGATGATCAATTTAACTAATTATTTGGCGAAACAATCCATCGGAAGACCTCAGATCCTACCGACTTAAAACAGTCACCTAGGGCACGAAGACAGCCTCATTCCTGGTAACAAAATTCCTAAATCATCTAGAAATCCGGTCACATGAAAACTACCCGTTAGGATCGATAGGACACAAAATGATTTCTATTCAGTCACAGAACCAGTGCAACTCCAAAGGGAACTCAACAAAATATTACGTCCACACGGCTTCAAGCTTCGAAAATGGTCCAATAATGCAGACTTACTGCGGAAGTACCTGAGGAAGACACTGTGAGCGACGTGAAATTAGGTGAGACACTGAACCAATACAGTGACAAAACCCTTGGGGTCATATGGATGCCCAACAAAAACCAATATTGGGAAAGAACACAAAAAAGTGAAGCTCTTATTATAACAAAACCAGTGGTCTGCTCTGCGCTGTCACAAATCTTCGACCCGATAGGGTTTTTTCGCGCCAGATGTAGTAAAAGCAAAAATCTTCGTGCAACACCTGTGGGAATTAAAAATGGATTGGGGCGACGAACTCTCGTTATATCTCCAGTCAGAATAGCAAAACTATCGCTCTGACCTTCAAGCATTGAACAAATTGAGCATCTTAATTGATGGAAAGGTTCCAGTCACACAGGAACTACACACCTTCTTGGACGCCTCAGAGAAATATACGTACGAGAAACGTACAAATACCTCGGTAAGGCTTTTGTTTTCTAAGTCCAGAGTGGCATCCAGGGCAAAGCAATCAAAGCAATGGCCAGACTAAAGCTGTGCGCAGCAGTTCTAAGGGCAGAGCTCAGGCATAGAGTCACACATGATTAACGTTTGTGTTTAGACAAAGTTGATGGCTTCTTTTGGACAGACTCATCCATCGTTTTAGGTTGGATAAATGCAGTGGCTTCCACCCTAAAATGCAGCTGATGTATTGTGCAGACCAGAAATCTAACACATATTAATATTTGATTCTATGGTCCTATATTCTTGCATGGATCTAAGGAGAACTGGGCTAACATGACAACCATCATTTCGATCATTTTGGAGCAGAATTCAAAATTCGGCAGCATGGCTGCCGCAAAGGGCGCATTCGGAGGAGAATTATACAACTGCCAGCACAGAAACTCGTTCCACAAACTGCAATGGATTGTTGAATATGTGCTCCGAAAAGAGCACCAACAAAAGATTTATGTCTATGCGAATTGAGCCTAACACGCATAATTATCCTGCTTACGATTCAGCAGATTGAATTTGACGCAGAATGCAAACAGTTAAAACGATACAAAACTGTACATAAAACGAGTTCTCTTGCATCGTTGGCCCCCATCATAGAATGCGATGGCTTAATCTTTGTAGGATGCAGAAGAGCATTCTAATCTAACTTATGATGCAACATGTATTGCTTTCCTACAATGACACGATCGTGGAAATGATCATGATAGAACTACCTGAAAAAACTGTGATGCCTAAGCTTTTCGTGCCATAGCTCGTCAACAATACTGGGTCGTCAATGACAAAACAATGGCAAAGAGCATTAACCACAACTGCGTACGATGCAGCAGAGTCAAGCCAAAACCAATGAACCAAATCATGGGAAATTTACCAGCCGAAAGGGTCACGCAGGGATTCATCACAAGATTCTGAACGACCGAACAAGGCTTACATCGCAGTTTTCTGTTGTTTCTCCACAAAGGCTGTTTAGTTAGGGTTTGCCACTTCCTGTGACATCGAAGAAAATGCCAGACGATCCATTGCGATAATGCTACGAATTTTATTGGGGCCAACAACAAATGAATATAATTAGAAAGTGCCGTATTTTCCAGGGATGCTAAGGAAAGCATAGTCCAGAACTGCAACAAAAGGCATATCGACTATAAATTCATTTCCCCACGAGCGCCATCATTTGGTGGTTCACGGGAAGCTGCGGCAAAGTCTGCAAAACGGCTTCTAGTACCAATCACCTCTATGCTTCTTTAACATTTGAAGCAATTGTAATCGAATCAATATAGTAATCGTTGAAGTAGAGACAATTCTCAACTCGCGCCCTTACACTCCCATGCTGTCAGACCCCACTGACATATCAGCGTTAAAATTTCGTCATTGGCAGTGGTGCAGTGGTCATGTTAGTTTCATGTTAGTGGTCATGTTGGCCATAAGATACCATTAGACCACATAAGTAGAAGCTGGTCACAACCGTACATAAGATTAAAAACGTATTGAATAGCGGACAAATGATGCCATTATCTAGGCGGTTCAGACGAAGGCGGTATATATGAACATGTAATGTATAAAGATTTAGCGGATCAGTTAATATATTTAACAAATAACTAAAGTCAAATTAGACCCACAAAACCATATGTGGTGTAAAAGAAACAATTTTCCTACGCGGCTTATCAGCACATCAGTGGCTAATAAGCAAACAGTTTGTTTATAATAATAAACAAATTATAATATATAATATATTATACAAGACACAACTATAAACGGCAGTTCGCATATACATACTTACATACAACGCAAGTGCCTTCGCCCGCACATTACTTTATATATATGTATATGTCGGCGCATTGAAACTGCGTGGTTGCGAATGTATGTGTGTGTGTGTGCGAATACACATTTTCGGGTATTTCACCAGAGTGATAATATTGCATCAGCCTCTTGCGCTGTGACTGTGTGGTTGCCAGGCAACCGTTGGCAGGCGACCGTTGCTTGGATGTTGTCGCTTTAAAAAAGTATCGTTGTAGCGAGGCGACAGCGTTGTGTCGCTGTCGCCGATCGAGGTTCGGTAGTATGCACAGTAGGTAGAGAATTAGACGCAGGCAGTTGCGTACCAGAATTTTGAGTGTGTACAAGGCTGAAACTCGTTGCGCCACAATGGAAGACAACAACAACAACAACGATCATGATTCGACATCAGAAGTGGGATCTGGCCACCAGCCTTCAACACTGGAAAATGGCGTACCCTGATGGAATTGCAAAATAAAAATTTAATTGAACTAGTGAGAGCCATAAAAACAACTGTACCTGATGCAGGGCAGAACAAAACTGTGCAACTACCCAAATTCAACCCAGACAAACCAGGCGCCAACGCATTATCATGGTGCACAACGGTGGAACTAATTTTACAAGAAAACACATTGAGAAGCAGTGCGTTGGTTATGGCTTTGAGTTCGGCTTTGGAAGGAAGTGCTTCGCAATGGCTTTCGCAAGTGAGCTATGCTAAAATTACTTGGCCTGAGTTTAAAGAATTGTTTATACATCGCTTCGACACTATAGAAACACCAGCCGCTATGTTTCTTAATATGCTATCAAATCGACCGACTGATGGCGAGAGTCTGGCTGTTCATGCAAGTCGCATGGTTTCCGAACTAACGACGAAATGGCGCCAAATGGATAACGAAGAGATTGCTGTGTCTGTGACCCTTGCGCTGCTGGCAAGCTTCGATCACCGATTGCAGCGTTTAAGTTTCACATCAAATGTTCGAACCAGAGGCGATCTACAGTCCGAATTAAAAGCATTCACTTTTATTAAAAGAAAAAGCGGCGCTATGGAGCATCAGTCTGAAACTTATTCTAAACGGCAAAAACAATCACTGATAGAGTGCCATTTCTGCGGAAAAGTGGGCCATAAAATGTCTGAATGCAGATTCAGGAAACAACGGAATCAATTCGCGACTGAGAAAACCCAACATGGCAGGCATGATGTTCATCACCGTGGAAAATCAAATTTAACTTGCTACAAGTGCGGAGAATTGGGTCACATATCCACCCAATGTACAAAGAAGGAAGCTGATAAGAACAAGGCATTCAACCGGGAGAAGCGAGTGGAACAGTGCAGCGTTGCAGTACCAAAGGGATGCCTGAACCATAGAGGCCAAATTTTTGAAATCACCTTCGATTCGGGATCGGAATGCTCGTTGATAAAAGAAAAGCTAAGTACCAAATTTTCTGGTAAAAGATTTAATAATATTGTTATGTTAAAAGGTATCGTCAGCAATGGAATATGTAGTACTGTACAAATATTAAGCAATGTAAAAATTGACGATTATTGTATTGAAATTTTGTTTCACGTAATAGGCGATGATGATATGCAAAACGACATTGTAATTGGCCGTGAGATATTAAATCAGGGTCTTGATATTGTCATTTCATCAAACCGATTTAGGATCTCAAAGACCAAAGTAGTTAATTTGTGTACCGGCAATGAGCCAGTTGATATTGATACTGAGCTTGAGGGACAAGATAAAATAAAACTAAATTCACTGTTGGCAAAGTACTCAAATTCATTTATAACTGGGATCCCAAGTACTAAAGTCAGAATTGGCGAAATGAAAATTAGGTTGATTGATCCAACAAAAACCGTACAGAGAAGGCCATATCGTTTAAGTCCATGCGAGCGAGATTTGGTTAGGGACAAAATTAATGAACTGCTAAAATGCAATATAATTAGGCCAAGCTCACCTTATGCAAGCCCTATATTATTAGTGACGAAAAAAAATGGTACGGACAGACTTTGTGTTGACTTTAGAGAGCTGAATTCAAATACGGTCGCTGATAAATACCCTTTACCACTTATACAAGATCAAATCAATAGGCTTGGGGGAGTTAATTACTTTACATGTTTAGACATGGCCAGCGGATATTACCAAATTTCTTTACATTCAGATTCTATCGAGTACACGGCGTTTGTGACTCCGGATGGTCAATACGAGTTCCGGTCCATGCCATTTGGGCTCAAAAACGCACCTTCTGTTTTTCAACGATTAGTAATACAGGCGCTAGGGGATCTAGCAAATTCCTTTGTCATCGTCTATATGGATGATATCATGATAGCCGCCTCAACAAAATGCGAGGCGCTAGAAAGATTACAGATCGTTCTAGATGTTTTGACAAAGGCTGGGTTTTCTTTCAATCTTACAAAGTCCTCATTCATGAAAACATCGGTTCAATATTTGGGTTACAATATAAGTGCGGGTTGGATTCGGCCAAACCCACAGAAAGTTGTAGCGTTGACTGCTCTTCCGCCTCCACAGTCAGTTACTTCACTTAGACAATTCATTTGGCTAGCATCCTATTTCCGATAGTTTATTAAGGGATTTTCACAATTAATGAAACCGTTATATTTCTTAACTGCAGATAAAAACAAATTTATTTGGAAAACAGAGCATGAACAGATACGGAAAAAGGTCATTGCCACTCTTACCGACAAACCAGTCCTTTTTATTTTTGACCCTTATTATCCAATCGAATTGCACACAGACACCAGTTGCAGTGGCTACGGTGCAATTTTATTACACAAAATTAATAACAAACCCCAGGTAATAGAATACTATAGCAAATCTACTTCACCGGCAGAATCAAGATATCACTCGTACGAGTTGGAAACCTTAGCTGTCGTGAACGCCATTAAGCATTTTGGACATTATTTGCTGGGCAGGAACTTTGTAGTTTATACTGACTGCAACTCGCTTAAGGCATCGAGAAATAAACGAGATTTAACCCCCAGAGCACAGCGTTGGTGGGGTAATTTGCAGGCATTCACATTCGATATTCAGTATAGAAAAGGGAAAAGGATGGCACACGTTGACTTTTTATCGAGAAATCCCCTTTCAAAAAAGTCTACTACAACAGCAAAAATAGTCGAAGAGAAAAGAGTAAATTTAGCTGAAATTTCAAGCAACTGGCTTATTGCTGAACAACGTCGAGATTTGGACATAATCGAAATTGTTAAACATTTTAAAAACTTTTCTCTGCCTGAAGATATTGCGAAAACCCATGAATTAAGGGCAGAAGTTCTTCATCGAAAGATACAAAGAAATGGGAGAACACGTTGCTTACCAGTGGTGCCACGAGCTTTCAGATGGTCTGTCATAAATCAAGTGCATGAGTCCATAATGCATTTAGGTTTCGAAAAGACATTAGATAAAACTTACGAATTCTACTGGTTTGACAATATGTTAAAATACGTAAAAAAATTTGTCGACAACTGCATCACTTGTAAAATGTCAAAATCCACTTCAGGAAAAATACAGGCGGAATTACATCCAATACCAAAAGTCACTATTCCTTGGCACACTATCCACATCGATATCACAGGAAAATTAAGTGGCAAGAGTGATCAGAAGGAGTATGTTATTGTTCAGATAGACGCGTTTACCAAATATGACTATCTTAGTCATAGTCTTAAATTAGACAGTGAGAGTTGTATAAGGGCGGTTCAATCTGCCGTTTCATTGTTTGAAGTACCAAACCGAATAATAGCTGACCAGGTGTTTTACAGGCGCAAAGTTCAGTCAATTTTGTTCAGATCAAAAAATTATATAGAAAATGTTATTGATTTGCCAAACGTAAGAGCGCAAGCTGCAAAGAATGTATTAGCCAGTGCAGCTTATGATAAAGAACGATTTGATAGAAATAAGGCAAAAGTAAAAAGGCACAAGATTGGAGATTTCGTATTATTTAAGAGCGAAGAAAGACACCAGACCAAGCTAAGTCCAAAATTTAGGGGGCCTTTTGAAATAGTAAAAGTTCTAGAAAGTGACAGGTACATTTTAAAGTCGTTAACTAATAAAAGAAATTATAAATATGCACATGAGGATTTAAGAAAATTACCAGAGGGGCAAGTGCCCGAAGAGCTAAATGTGTACGATGATTATAATAATTTAGATGAAAGAAACGTAACCGCTACAGAAGAGAGTGAAAATGAAAATATTGAAGGTATTGAAGAAAAGAGTGAAAATGAAAATATTGAGAGTATTAAAGAAAAGAGTGAAAATGAAAATACTGAGAGTATTGAAGAAGAAAATGAAGCACACCAATAAGGGTGACAAAGTTGTACTGCTGGCCAATGAAAATGACAGAGTACTGAGTCCATAAAATATAATGCAAGCACAAGTGCAAAACATATTGTTTGTTTTGATCAAGGCGTGTGGAGTATTTGATTATGCGACTATAAGAGTGAATAATGAAGAAGAATGGATTATATAAAAGAAGAAGAAAAACAAAAAAAAAAAAAATGAAAAACAAGAAAAATTTAATTGAATTGATGAAAAAAATTATAGTTATGGAACTGAATACTGTTTTGTGAAACTGTCAATATGATAATTTGTTATGAATTAAGATAAGAAAATTGGATTTAGTTATGAAACTATTTAATGTTCAGTCTAATAATTAAAAGAAAGAAAGAAAATTCGAATGCTGCTTTTTTCTACACGAAGACGTGTTAGGGTCAGGATGGCCGTGTCGGCGCATTAAAACTGCGTGGTTGCGAATGTATGTGCGTGTGTGTGTGCGAATACACATTTTCGAGTATTTCACCAGAGTGATAATATTGCATCAGCCTCTTGCGCTGTGAGTGTGTGGTTGCCAGGCAACCGTTGGCAGGCGACCGTTGCTTGGATGTTGTCGCTTTAAAAAAGTATCGTTGTAGCGAGGCGACAGCGTTGTGTCGCTGTCGCCGATCGAGGTTCGGTAGTATGCACAGTAGGTAGAGAATTAGACGCAGGCAGTTGCGTACCAGAATTTGGAGTGTGTACAAGGCTGAAACTCGTTGCGCCACAATGGAACACAACAACAACAACAACGATCATGATTCGACATATATATGTTCCACAATTCCTCCAGCGGTGCAGTCAAAGGAGCACCCACTCCAGCCCGTAGTACTGTTTTAAAGTGCAAGGCCCTGGGTAAGGACTTACGGAGGATCCAAGGAGCCTGTTTCTTCAGCCTGTTTCCAAGATGGATGATGCCATGCTCCATGTGCGACATGGCCAGATAGTCGCCATGTTCAGTGACTTCAAGGCCATCCACGGTGAGCTTGAGGATTGGGACATTTTGCAGATTAGTAGTGACCTCCGATTCTGGGCCTCAGTCTGTTGGAAAGTGGCTCAATAGCAGCGCTTCGAGGGTACGCCAAATCAGATCGCCAGCTGCAAGGTAGGACCCATCTACCCAGGCTAAATGAGAGGAGAGACAAAACTCCTCAAGTTCAGATGCCATCCCTACTTGGGAGTCGATGGGTGAATTTTTGGAGCAGTGATGAAAGAAGCTGGAGGCTATGGACGTGGCCATGGCTACATACGCCTAGGCGCTCAGTTGTCGAGGTGCAAATAACAGCAGATCATCTTTTATTGTTACAAATATTGTTACAAATTTATGCGGTGGATAGTCCCACGTAATGTGAGTGCCCCGCTGTTAATTGTCGCAGTTGTGGAAGGAGGCATCACAGCCTGCTGCATTTTCTGGAATCGCAGTCTTCTATCGGCCAGCCTATAGCCTCTTCGCCGTCCTAGGCTAATGCACTAGTTGCTTAAGGTCACAGCGGTCATATATCAAATCGGTTATGGCGGTGTCTGGTATTAGCGATACCGGCTTTACGCCTAAAATGTTTATTTCCTTTAAGACTCAGAGAACTCGAACGATTCAGAGCCGCCTCCAAATAACTCTTTTGAAGAACCAACACTCATGCACGCACCTACTCATACTAAAAAAAATCAAGCTCATGGAGAAAAAGAAAATTTGTGGAAAAATTCTGAAAGAACTACCGGACGCAATTATAATTTTTCTTTGGTACCTATTAATTTAATGTAATGTAATGTTTAGACTACAACCCTTCCCAGTTTTGCAAGTCACAGGGAACGTTCCATCGAATTTATGTTGTTGTTGAATTTATGTTGCTCTTGTTGTTGTAGCCGCTCGCTCTGATTTGCTATATTGCAGCTATTGGCTCATTGGTTTAGCCCTTTCGATTGCCGGCACCTCATCCTGGTCGCTAATAAACGAAGGTACGAAGTGACTCAGTATTTTAGGACACACGGTTGCGTTCGCCACTAGTCACCACACACCAACGCGCAAACGCGCTGTCGGATCCATTACGGGTCAGAGACTAGGCGTCAAGTCTTTACACCAGGGAGAGATCTTTGCAGGATCTCGCCTGTTCGTCGCGGTTAGGACTCGACTCTTTTACTCGGGGCTTACGATAAATCGTCCTGGCATGGCTCCTTTTTCACTCGCTTATATGCTATCCAAAGGCAGTCTTCCAACTCTTTCTAGGAACACTCTAACACTTGATTGTCGGCCCACTCCTCAGCTGTCGCTCGCCCAGCCGCGCTGACACCCCTCAAGTTGCATAACCACATAGACAAGAGTGCCTCAAGGCACTGTAGTTGGTCCCTTACAGTAACCAGTGTATATAATGGGTTGAATTTGTCATTATTTTACTTTCGTTAAATTCCATTTGTATAATGTCGCCCGTAAAAGTTTCTATCATAGATCTTGTAGAGATTGAAAAGACTATTGCAAAACGATTAAAATTTTAAAATCGGATTTTAAAGATTTTTAGGGTATTACAAATATTTCAAACATGGTTTTGTGTCATATTCTACATGATGAACAATTCCTAATATGTAACTTTAAAAGTTCAAAATCCCTGTTGCACTGAGTAATAACATGTTGATCATGTAAAAATATTTTCTGAAGTCACTCCTGAAGTTTATTTTATGTTGGTTTGAAATATGAAAAATCATTCAATTAAATAATACATAAATGCAGATAATGAACAAGATTTTTAAAAATTCGCATTTTTACAAAATGGCTAAACTTTGAAAAACAAGTTCGTTTTTTGCTGAAATTTTTCTTTATTACTTGTCGAAAATTAGTAGTAAAAATAAATTAATTTCTTTGTTCATTACCTGGGAAATACATTCAAAAAGATTGTGTTCAAATTTCATACCGATCAGTTTATCTATTTTTTTTATATACATATATGTAATTTTAAATGAAAAAAGAACTTTTAAAATTTGTTTAAAATGCTTCAAAAATAAAAGAAATAACATTTGTCGACTTAAATGTACGAAATTGTTCAATTTTTAATGTCTTTTTATTACATATTAAGATTTTTACCTTATACGACAAAATAAAATGCAATGTAAGTACAAAATCGACAGTTTGTACAAATTATCTTAGAATACAGCAATTAAAAAATGTATTTTTTAAAATAACTATTTTGCGCATTATTTAAAATATTTTTAACATATTGCATGCATGCTTCGAATTTATTTTAATACCATGGTTAACTTTCGATTGAAATTCAAATTGTGCATACCGCCATGATTACTAATATTTTAGAAACATTTTAAAATGAAATTTACTTTCCTATTAGTTTTAGGATATTGCACCTAACAATTTGTACATGTTTAAAAAATTAATGAAAGAAATGTTTCCACAATATATATAAAAAACACCATCCAAACTTTATTGGACTACAATTTTTTCATTAAGTTTATGTTTTATTTTTACAATTTTTTTTTAATGTAGAATTACATCCAGAAATATGTTTTGCCAATGTTTTGAAAAATATGTTTCTTTAAAATGTATACTGCAATTTCCGCGCACAATACGCTCTTTTTAAACTAATTAATTAATTTTTAGGAATTTATTAATTTTACTTTTAATGTTAGAGGACAGAGAAGCTAACATTGATCTAAGTCTATTTAAATCTAACACAATTTTTTACTGCTTTCATCACATGCAGGAAAAATATAGAAATTGGTTCACCCTTTACTTATCAAAAATATTATCTACGATTTTTATACAATAAATATGTTTTCATAGATAGCGGAAGTTGAAGCTGTTGAATACGTTCCTCTAAATTCACACGCCCAATTTTTTGACGAATTGTTCGTCGGCATAGATCCATCAATGGCAAAGGCTCAGCTAAAAACAAAAAAAATTAGTTGAAAAATTATACTATTTAAAATTTTATTTTACTGATTTTTTAAATTTTACAGGATTTTTTTTTAGAAAACCACGCATTTTTTTCAAGATGCGAAAACAATTTTTTTTCCTTTTGAAAATTTTACTGTGGTGTTGCCCTTTAAACAACTAGCAAGATACTCAACATTAAGAGTTTTTAAAGACAAAACATTGTTGCATACTTTTAGGTTTACGTTAAAATTAAGACGGAATCTGTGGCCGGAACACAATAAATTGAGTTTTTAAAATAATACTCGGCACTACATTAACATTTTTACCCTGCTCCAACGTCTTTGAAGATTTATTCCCCGAGTCAGAGTTGTCACCCACAGATCGTCGGACTATATCTTATTGGTGTCATATAACTGACCATCGGAAATAGTATTTGCTGTTTGGTAAAAATACTAACTTTGGTATTTTTGAAGATAGAAGCTTGGCACTTTTTTTTTTAGATTTTTTATTGTAATAAATTGTTTATATTATGATATTCTCATAAGGATAGACCAACTATATCCGATGTTTCCGTTTTTAACTGCAAGGGTATATCAACATTGGCTCCACCCGAAGTTAGCTTTCCTCTCTTGTTTCTTGATATTATTGGACAAATTATCTCTGAATATAAGCGATGCAAATATTTAGCCATAACCATAATATACCTAAATAAATTACATATGACGACTACCCCTACTACCAGTCTAGGGGTCGCTATTGCTGTTTGTATAATTTAAGAAGCTTTTAATCATTAATAACTGTAACTATGCAATCAAGATTAACCTGACCAAACAAAATATAGTTTCTGTACATTGTTGATTAAAATTTATGTAAATAAATTTCAAAATATAATACTTACGATCAAGTCCACCAATGTAGCGCATAGTTATTTCACAGTGACCCCAAACTGCCGAAACAACTGGATATAATTTCTTTCCTCTTAGGCCTCTAAATGCAATGCCGAGGTATTGTTGATCAACAATAAAGCTTAATGTTCCTTCGTCCATATCTAAAGCTACTAAAAACTTGTCTGGAACCAAAAAAGCTTCGTCGTTTTTTAGAATGGCTGGATATGTGACACCGGCACAATTTTTGGAGTCATGATACAATTTATTTCTTCCTAAGTCCCAACCCCAACTTTGTTCAGTAGATCCTACTAAACTTTGATAGCCAACAGAGTGCAATGGTGCATCAGCGGTGGATACGCCTACAACAGCATGAGTTCCTCTTTGTCTAGTCGGCCAAAATATTTCCCAGATATGTAATCCTTTCGTGAGACCCACTTTACCTCGAATACAATCTGTGCTTTGCGCGACAGGGTGTCTATGAAAGGTCAATTTATCATCTTCTTTTACAAAAATATTCAAAGATCTATCCTCAGAGTTCCAAGAGTGCTTCATTTGTAATTCTCGAGAAGCTGGCGGCATATCAAGTAAAATATCAATACGTGCTGGTTTGACAAAGTCTGCTTGCAACTCTCTAGGTATTATGGGCTTAAATGTAGACTGTGAATCGTTTCGACTAACGTTTTTGACTCCACCACTAATTTTTTGACCCATGTTCATGCCACGGCAGCTTCTAGATCTTCTTTGGTCGATTGCAACTTTATAAGATAATCGAAGGCGTTCAAAATCCCTGGGTTCCAATCTGGACAACACAACTCTCGGGGATATTGTGGATAAAGAGGAAACACTTTGAGGACGCCGCCTTTCACTGGACCTAATAGGTGTCCGGCCACCCTTATACCTGAAAAAATTTAATATGTAAATACTTTTTAATTTTTGTATTTCTTAAGTTAGTTCACACTTTTTACAGAAATATTTTTTAGACAGGACTTTAGTCGCCTTTAAATTAAGAACACTACAAACTCATGCATACATACATATTTTTTTGATTAAACAGCGCAAAACATCTCCTAACCCACATAAAATTTAAAAAAAGTTCAATTATTTCAATTTATGTATATTTGTACCTCTTTTTTCCGAGTTCCATCTATAATTTGAAAAATTAATAATTGGACAAAATGGCGTCTGCTACGAAGAACTAATCATTAATTAAAGTAGTAAAACTTGATTTGACTAGTTATTATTTGTTGTGTATTATAAGATATAGGATTCGGAATACATTTATAGGTAACTAAATTGTATGCGAGTGAAAAAATTTATTTTTAAATGTGACAAATACGCTTCAATACAAAATTCAACCGTTTTGCAACCACTTCCACAGCAGTTTAAGGCTGCACAAAAACAAGGGGTTTACGGCGGCCATAGGAAAATATTTTTTTCAAGGGCCGCTGTGCACGTTACAATTTTAGTTATTTATCTGATTTGCAACCTTAGGACCATTAATTTTTTTAGATTGAACATTCCTTATATATTATAAAAGGTAAGACAAGACCCTTACTTATTTGCAGTTTAATAAAAATAAAAAGTCCTTATAGTCTACATACTGTACTCTAGTTGAAAAGCCTAGTACGAAGATTGAAAAACGTGATTGACGAGCAAAAACGTTTATTCTTTCCAGTGTGAACGAAAATGTTTAACTACTAATCGGCACTACGGTCATACCTAAAAATTCATTTAAATTTGTATTTGAAAGTTGACAATGTTGGCAACAATAGATTAAAGAAGTTTTTGTTATTCTTGTATCTATTTTGGTGTCAAAATATTAATTAAAACTAATTTAAATTCAAATTGGCGTAATCACTATCCTACTATCAAATTGGCACCAAAATATGGTTTGCCCCCAAATCTAAAATGATACAAATTTCCACTAATTTTATTAAATGTATATTTTTTACCACATAGAATCCATCAACTAAACTTTGCCAAGCATCCTGTCAACAGATCTGTAAAACATTCATTGTTGTTGGTTGGCAACCCCATGTACATAGTACGGGGTGGCGAACAGACCCTGTCGAAAACTTTATTTCACCTATTTTTAGCTCACTCTTATGGTTTTTGTCGATCTGAGTAGTAGGCTTAAAAATAAAAGTGATTTGCGGGGTCATCAATCTCGATGATGAAATTAAATCAAATCATGGGTTTTTATTTAAGTTTCAATTTTTAAAAGTACTTTAAATTAAAAAAAAATTGGAAATTTAAAACATAGAAATGGAAAACATAAAAAAAAATAGATTATAAAATTAAAAAAAAAAATTTGGGCTTGACAAAATATTGTGGGGGAAACGGAGGTAATCTACGCATTAGAGGTCTTCATGAAAAAATTTGAAAAAACGCAAAAGAAAACTAAAAAAAAACTAAGTAATAACTAAGTAACTAATATAATTATAAAGGTTAAAAACCGTTAAAAATAAAAGAATTATGCATACATTCGCAAAAAAATAGTATCGTTATAATTTACCTTTCAGTCAACTTACAATAAAAGAAAATAAAAAAAAGCATAGTGTTTTAAAAACCATTTGAGACATTCGGTGTTAAAAACTCATTCCGAACGCACTCTTCTTACTTCCCACCCGAACTCACTCGGTTTCATAGCAATAGAATGCCCATGAGCAAGAATGCTCTCGTACTCTCTCACTTCCACTCAATTCGTTGTGTCTCTTGCACTCATTCATTCTATTCCATTCGAATGTATTCTATATTCTATAATTTTTATTTTAAAAATCTTTAACATTATTGATTTATATTATTCATTGATTTAATTTTTTCAAAAAAGCGTATCCGATCCGCTAAACAATTTTTTTTTTTAATAAAAATGTAACAAGGTTTAAGGTGTAATTTTTATAAATATTTATATATATGCTCACAGCCTACTTTCTGCTATTCTTTACTAATACTAAATTGGGCGCCGACCACGCTTCTACACAGTGAGCGGCAGAGCTCGGGCAGAGGAATTTCCTATGCTCCTGGAATAGGGCCCTGCCGACCACTGCTTTAAACTATTATGAATTTTTCAAACAGTTGGACTTCGAAAATCAGACCCTGAAAAGAAATCTTGCTGTTAGAGTATTTAAAGAATTTTTAAACATTCCTCAAAATTAAAAAATCAATAAATTTACAAATCTGTTTTACTCGGTATACTCGATGTTTTAGAAATTTCAATAGGAAGCATAATTCCTGTGTTAGAGCGTCTCCACCACTCGAAATAATTTTTTATAGATGATCGGATTTAATCGGAAATCCTTTAAAAAAAATTATTCGAAAAAATTATTATTTTGGTATGAAATTTACTTTTTTTAAGATAAAAAAGTGGAAAAAAATTAATTAAATTTCAATTTCAATTCAATAATTTTGCTTTATTTTTCAATATCATTTTCAATTTTGTTGAAAGCTAACAAATTTTTGTACTTGGAGTTTAGACCTATTTACTATCTTTACAACTTTAATATTCTATATTTTTTTTTTATTTAATATTGGAAAAAAATTAACTTTTTGGATTTGAGGTCTATTAATTAAAATTTATCTGCTGTAGCTATCGTCTACAAATTTGACACAGACCATTTTCAAGTAACAAATTTTCCCAGTAACAAATTCTCTAGTGCCAGTATAGGAATGTTTTTTGATACCAAACTACATATGGAAATTCTTCAAAGTTCATCAAAGTATGTTTTTTTCGCATATTTGTGCAGAGAATCGATTAAATGTAACTAACGTAAGCCAATTTTATGTTTACTCATAACACATTTTGAAATATTTCAATGCAAAGTATACCAAGTGCGAAAGTTCTGCTTTTAGCGTTTCTAATGCTCGTTTTGTTTTAATTTTCTTAAAGAGACTCATTGAGCATTGATATTCGCTCTTCTAAATCTCGATTTATATTCAAAGAATATGAAAAATTTTTAAAACAATCGATGAGATTATTAATAATGGCGAATTTCTTTTGAGCTTATTTTTAAGGATGTAGTCTCATGTTCCGGCCTACTTTTTAGAGGTTATTTCAAAAAAAATTTTCTGTAATAAAAAATAATGCGATTGTTTCAATTTTCCAATTTGTTTTTATAGGCATCATAAACTATTTGAAAATATGTTGTTTAATTTATTCTTGTGTAGTTTAATACACTTTATAGCATGCCAAAGTATGCATATAAAAAAAAAAGTAGGTCCCTGGCGCAGGTGATTTCGACTGCTAGAGTCATCCAAAACAAAAAATTAGAATAGATTATTGTTTTGTAAGCTTATGGCTCTGTCCCGTACTAGAATAAAATATTTTCATCAATAAACAACAAAATGCCGAAATCACAAAAAAAAAAAAATTAAACAAATTTTTGAAAATTTATCTTAAATTAATGATAAAAAAAAACTAATCATTAAAAATAAATGATTCTAGTACGGGACAGAGGTGTTACTTTTTAGAACAACATATCCTAATTTCAGCTAGATCGGTGCCATAGAACTTTGTGAATCACCTGCGCCGCACACAAAAATGTCGTTCCGAGAAAAACGCGTTTAAAGTTTAGACGCTACCGAGAAACTCTTACTTTTCGGTGTAGGCGCGCTCTCGATTATGGGCTGTATCACTGTCATTATTTGATATTTTTATTTGAAACTTTAACAGTACATTCTTAATCAACAGTACTTTCAAAATATGTGAAAAAAATATCGATTTTTTCAACCTCACACATGAGACTACATCCTTAAAAAATTTTGGTCAATATAAGCAGCAATTCGAGTTTGGAACTTTTTTAAAGTTTGTCGCGTGCGAAATTGTAAGTAAAAAAATTAAAATTTTTTTTTTTTTTTAATAATTTTGTTATTTACTACTATTTTGTTATATATATATAAATGCTCTGTTCGTATCTACTTCCTTTATAGACTTTATTTACTGAACCATTTATGCCCAAATTTTGACACAACATGCGTTGAGGTTAAAGCTCGGTTATTGTATACTTTTGATGTTGATATCTTATCTGCGTTTGCGAATATATCAGTTTATTTCGGGTTTCCCCGTGCAGCCAGCTAAGAAAAAAATTTCAAATGTCAAAATGTCAGAAACGAAGTCACGCCACCCAAGAAGTCGAATTTGGGTCGTCATACTCGCAATACAGAAGCAAAAAGACGTAACATATCGAAGAATGTCATATTTGGGTGTTATAAAGAAAACATATTTGGGAATGCGTTAATATTGCTCGCAGAGGATTTCAGACAAACGTTGCCTGTGATTTCCCGATGGACACCAGCTGACGAGATAAATGCTTGCGTGAAATATTCTATATTGTACGTACATTGTACGTACATTACAGTTGAAGACGAATATGCGTGTCCAGTTACAGAACGATAACTCAGCCGAAGTATTCTCACGACAGCTACTGGTACATTGGGAACGGAAAGCTGCCAGTCAATGAGACGTCGAGAAAAATAGCATTGCCCGAGAATTTCTGTAATTTAGTTACATCGAAGGAAGGACTTATCCAAAAAGTGTTCCCCGATATCAGAATGTCAGAATATCAGAACAAAGATGTCTACCAGATCAATCATGTAGTCCAATCCAGCATAGAAACTGACGAAATTACATATAAGTCGATAGACACCGTTGTGGAGGCAGAGGAAGCAGTTAATTACCCTACGGAGTTTCTAAACTCTCCAGATCTGCCTGGAATGCCACCACACATATTGAAATTAAAAATAGGTGTGCCGATTATCATGCTCCGGAATATGAATCAGCCGAAACTCTGCAACGGTACGCGACTCGCAGTCAAGAAATTGATGAACAACGTTGTAGAAGCAACGATCAGAAGTGGTCCTTTTAAAGGTGAAGATGTCCTCATTCCTAGGATTCCTATGTTCACGACTGATACACCGTTCCAGTTCAAGAGATTGCAGTTTCCCATTCGTTTGGCGTTCGCAATGACCATAAATAAAGCTCAAGGTCAATCTCTAGAGTTGTGTGGTTTGGATTTGGATGCAGATTGTTTTTCACACGGACAATTATATGTTGCGTGTTCCCGTGTCGGATAACCAAATACTCTTTATATTTACGCGGAGAATGGAGAAATAAAGAATATTGTATACTTACAAGTATTAAAGGATTAAATTAATTGGAAAATTATTTTTTTTTGTTTGACTTATTTCTTATGCGTGCAACCACAATATGCCACAGCGAAACGTGGCAGGGTACTGCTAGTTATTAAATAAAATAATAATTTAATAAAAATAATAAAAAATATTTAAAAAAAAAATAATTAAAAAAAAAAAAAAAAAAATTACAAATAAAAAATACTAAAAAAAATATTTTTAAAAATTATATATAAAAATATAAAAAAAAAAAATTTTATTTAAAAAAAAATATTTAAAAAATTAATTAAAAAATAATAAAAAAATAACAAAAAAAAATAAAAATTAAAAAAAAAAATTAGAAATAAAAATATAAAAAAAAAATATTTTCAAAATATTTAAAAAATACAAATGCGTACAAATGGCGCATTCGACATCAGAGAATTGCCCATATGTATTTCTATAGCTAATTTACAGCTAAGTAACAAATTTTAAATTGGCCGAATTTAAAAGGAGGAAATATACACAATTATATACCAATTCCTATAAAAACGTTTTTGCTACAAATGCTAAAATTTTGTACACGTGGAAAGCGGAGACTATAAGAGAAATAACTATTCAATTTAAAACTTGGCGCAAATCAAGTTTTGTCCACATTTTTTTAGATTTTCGGACCCAAAACGGAAATCTCGTATTGTCAATTAATTATGTTTTTGGAAAATGTTTTAATGCCAAACTATTGTAATGGCCACATCGGACAAGTATTAGAGGAATACTTTCTATAACTCTATAGAGAAGTAACGGGCTTTGTAGCACTTGCCGTAGCAGCAAGCGACACCTATGCGCTGCATTAGGCAGGTAGTTGCGCCATCTGTGGGAGATGTGGTGTTACATAGAATGAGTAGGCGCCTGGAATAATTAAATCCAGGAGTTCGCCATTTGTGGACTCCAGGAGGCTGCCCGCCTTAAATCCCGCGTCGGTCTGGCTAGAGAGATTTGGGGAGAGCATTCCATAATCTTTTGTCAATAAGTCAAAGATTAAAAAGGAAATCTGTGCAAGTCTTGTGTGGATTAAAGATTCAAGTCCCAGTGTCAGCTTCAGAAAACCTGGGTGACTGTGGGAATGGAAAAAAACTAATTAGAGGACAGTTTTTTATGGGGTCTGTTACTAGGAGGCCGCCCAGACCCATTGGAGGCCGCAGGAAGAGGACTCCAGGCGTTTCGGTGGAACCGGCGCCACAGATCATCATCCCCGGGCATAACGCACTTCCGATCGGGTACGTTCGCATCGAAACAACCGAGGGAACGGACAAGTGGGAAGACTGCGTTTAGATCATCGCGACGAGGGGCCCCGAGTGTGAGTAAAGCGTCGAAAGCGCTTTCGACGAGGGATGCTAACAAGGAGCAAATTGTGAGTAAACCTATTTTATATATTTTTTAAATGGCATGATGTCCCGAAAGTAAAACCATATTATCAACTAAAATAAATAGGTCTCGGCAGACTATGTACTATAGCTTTCGCATAACTGAGTTCCACATCATTGTAAAATTACTGGGATCAAATTCTTAAAAGATCTTGAAAATTTTCATAATTTTAATAATTTTTATCATAGTCCATCTTACTTCAACGCGCCATTGCAACTGACTTAAAATTTATTCTTGCAAGTTTGAATTTCATTCTGACGAGTGGGAGCTTCGGTAAGTTTCGGTAAGCCTGCTTTATAAGATAGTTCTCAGATAGACAAAAAATGTTTTTCATATCTATTTAAATTAGTAGAAATTTTTCGGATGATTTGGAATTTGAGGGAAAACAAAATTGTTCTGTCAATTTTATGACAGAATACTGCTTCAATTTGAACAAAAATAATTTTAAAGTTTGAAGTATTTTGAAATAATATTGAAGAAAACACCTAAATAAAAAAATAAAATAAATAAATAACTAAGGACCGCTCATAGACGCTTGGCTATGACATTTGATGTACATATTTGAATCATTTATTCCCAACATGTCTATTTTAAAATTAAAATACGAATCAATTTAACCGTAGCACCGTACTATGTGCACCGTAATTTAAAACAAGAAAGGAAAGCTAACTTCGGGCGGAGCCGAAGTTGATATACCCTTGCAGTTAAAACCGGATATATATCGCAAACATTGGATTAAATTGGCCGATCCTTATGAGAATATCATAATATAACCAATTTATTACCATAAAAAATCAAAAACAAAGTACCAAGCTTCCATCTTTAAAAATACCAAAGTTGGTATTTTTACCAAATACCATTTCCGATCGTTCAGTTATATGGCAGCTATAAGATATAGTCGGACGATCGTTATGTTATTTGGTAGGTTGTATTATTTTGCCAAAAATAGCATTCGTACCAAATCCGAATTCTCTAGCTTTAAAAACACCGAAGTTATACCATTTCCGATCAATCAGTTATATGGCAGATATAGGATATAGTCGGCCGATCCCGGCCGTTCCGACTTATATACTGCGTGCAAAGGAAAGAAGGGTGTGTGCAAAGTTTCAAGACGATAGCTTTAAAACTGAGAGACTAGTTTGCGTAGAAACAGACAGACGGACAGACGGACATGCTTATATCAACTCAGGAGGTGATCTTGATCAAGAATAAGAATATATATACTTTATAGGGTCGGAGATGTCTCCTTCATTGCGTTGCACACTTTTGACCAAAATTATAATACCCTCTGCAAGGGTATAAAAATAAGCCAAGGGAAAAGAAAAGAAAAATAAAATAATAGGCTATAGTAACTCTTATAGCAGAAAAAAAATAAAACACGAAAAATATGTACTTTTTTTTGTAAAACTACATTACACCCTATTTTGTTTCATTTAAGAGGATAAGCAATGTACATATGTATGTATGTATATATGTATATATATATACATATATATATATAATAACAAAAAAATTTATAAATTTAAAAACTGATTTTCTTTTAAACATATACATATATGTATGTTATATGTACATATATATGTACATACACCCGAGGAGTCTTTTTAGATTTTAGTGTGTATTTAAAGATATATGTACATACATACATATATATCTCAGATTTCTAAAATGATTTTAAATTTTAGAAGCAAAATACATTTGTATTTAGGTATGTAAGTATGTACAATGTTAAAATATCTTTCGGTCTCATTTATTCCACACATCATATGTACATATGTATGTATGTATGTATATACATAGAAGTGTGAAGTATGAAAACAAATCCATGCATGTATGCCTGTCCTCAAGTTGCAACGAAGTTGCTTTTACATATGTATACATACATATGTATGTTAAAATGTCAAAATAATAAATTAAAGCTAAATCGAATATTTTTTTTTGAATAATGAAAAAAATAAATATGAAGCAGGGAAAATAAATATAAACAAGATACTATTAACTGGAATGGATTAATATGTACATAAATATGTATGTATTAAGTTGAGAATATGAGTTGGAATTTCACTCTTTATAATAAATGTACCCGAATTGTGTACGTCAGTACGTTTTAAAAAAACTGATTGTTATTAACCTATTCATTTACTTACATTACTTCCTCCTTCTTAAATTCTTTAAATATAAACAAAACAACACATAAAGTAGTAAAACAAAATACGGACAAGAAACGATTGAAGATGAAACAATGAATATCTACACACATATGTATGTATTAATGTACGTCAGTTCGAAAGTAACTTTAGTTCCTAGGTTTATAAGACAAGGGCATGTTACACTACGAGACTTCTATATGATTCTTTTCATATTAAAAACACAAATTTTTTGCCTTTTAATCATTTTTGTTTGTTAATAATTTTGTTTGTTGAAATAATTGAATTTTTTTACTTTTACTTATGGTAAAGGAGGGTTTTTTTTATTCATGCCCATGTTTATGTAACATTAAAGAGGAATTATTTTAGAATTATCATTGTGTAGGGGGCGTTGTTGCCGCAAAAGACTCCAGAATTGGGGATGAAATGAAAAGTCGGGGGCGTCTTCAGTAAATTCCTAAGAAACGCGTTCAGCTTTATTGGGCTGCTTACAGAGGATAAAAAACTTAACTTAGAGAAGAAAACAGGCAAAGGTAATAGAAAGAACGCGATCGACGACGGCCGACGAAGGATAGAGAGCGCAAAGAGGGGCGAGCGCGGGTGCGCTCTTCAATGCGGTTGCGCTCTTCAGCGCGGGTGCGCTCTTAAGGTTGCGGCACAACGGCCCCTCACCTAAACATCCCGCCCCCCTTGCAATCGCTCGGGTTGCAACAGATCCCTCGTCGTTAGCGATGCGTCACTGCAGATCGAGGGCGTACACGGGTCGATGAAGGCCCCTGTGTCGAAGATCCGGGTCCGGTGTTGGCGCTGTTCCGCTTCAGCGGCGACGATAGGGTGGGCGCAGCGACCGCGTCCTGCGGGGCCCTCGAGGAGAGGCGGAAAATTGCCTAGGCGCGGATGACGCTGGCGGACGAACGGTGGACGGCACCCGATGAGTGGCGGACGAAAGCAGTGGAGCGCTTGACGACTGCCGGCGAGGAGTCCCGAGGCGGACGACGGCCGACGAGAGAGCGAGACTCCTGTCACGGGGTGCTCCTCGGTCACGGGGTGCAGCAGCGTGTGGTGATCCTGACCACACGTCTTACAGCCGTCCCCACGACGACAGGATCCGTCGGAGTGCTCGTGGGCCAAGCAGCTCGATCAATACCGGTTTATGAGAACCGCTCGGAGCCGCTTCTCGTCACTAAGGCGTAGGAAGCGCCGGCACTTCTTTAATGGATGAATCCCATTGCAGACTCGGCATCGGTAGGATTGTATACCTCGAGTACATCTGCTTTCCAGTGACTGGGCGTTGCGTGGGCGTCGCGACATCGTGCTGAATATAACCTTGGAATCCAGAAGTTGGCCCGAGTCAGTCGGATCATCAGCTGATTGCCACCGTGCAGCGTGATGCGATGTGTAAATCGAAGAAGGAGTCGAGACAGAATTGTGCTCGCATCCTGAATCGAAACCCTGAACCAGTGAGTCACCGAGGCGGCGGGCAACTCGTTCGGAAAAAACAGACACGCTGCGGGGGTTAGCTGGAGATAATGGGCCTGTCAGCACCCATCCAAAAATGTGCTCCTGACCGAGAAGCGACCCGCAGATGTTAGCCTTGGAATTACCGAGGAGAATGGGCGGAAGAATGTCAGCTCCTAATAACACATCTATTTGGGAGCTCTCAAAGAAGTTGGGGTCCGCCAGGGGAATGTCGGGCAGCCCCTTGAGAAGATCTCGCGAAATCGGATATGATGGCAAATTTCCTGCCAACTGCGGAAGAACGTAAGCCGCTCTAATTGTAGCCCGGGTCTAGACGGCGACCGAATGGAGAAATGGCACAATTTAGTAGACTGCGCGGAAATGGTCTGATTAAGGCCGGAGACTTGTGCGTGAATCGTCTTGAAGGGAAACTTGACAAGGTTGAACAGTCGTTCCGTTATGAAGGTCGCTTCGGACCCTGAGTCTATCAGTGCTCGTGCCTGGACGGTGCACCCCAAATGGCACACGTTGATAAGGGCCGTGCCCAGTAGGACGGATCATTCGACTGATCCTCTGAGCCGTTTGTTGACGTAGGCGGACTTGGAGCGGTAAGCGGCGTAGGCGGACTTGGAGCGGTGGCGAATGGATTGCCGCGGTGCAAGAGGGTGTGGTGTCTGCTGTGGCATGTGAAGTAGGTATGGGCGCCCGAGCGCCTGAGTCTCGTTGCTGGTGCCCTCGCGCAAAACAGTTCAAACATAATTGCTTCCTTTTAATGTAGTCCGAGCGCCCATTTACGTCCATTTCCAGGAACCGCGGACATAAGCGAATAGGGTGGTTTTCCCTCGAACAGAGATCGCAACCCTTGGGGCCGGGAACCACTCGAGTCTCGTATGAATTGAGCCTCCGAGCAGGGGCAATAGGAATTCCCGACCTTGGTGGAAGTTGCCCGGAGCCACTAGGCCTGACGTCATCGATTGCCTCTAGAGTGCGATGGCGCTCTGTCAGGAAGTTGTCTAATTCCTTCCATGTTGGAATTTCGGCCTTATTATGGACGGATTGCTCCCACATGGAAAGTGTGACCTTGGGGAGCTTTGACAAAATCATAATCACCAGGAGGCAGTCCCAAGCCTCAACATTGATGGCGGACATTGCTACGGCTGTCAGACAACTCTGAATGGTGGATTGCAGCTCCTTCAGCGCGACCCCGGACTCTTGAGAAATAGCCTGGTTGTTGAAAAGGATTTTCAACTGGCTGTTGACCAATAGCCGCCCGTTCTCAAAGCGGTCTGTGAGGCTTTGCCAAGCGGCGTCAAACCCCTCATGGGTAAGCGGAGCCTTAGAAACAATGGCGTGGGCGTCACCACTTGTTTTGGACAGTAAAAGGAACAACTTTTCTACCGGGGTGAGCCGCGAGTTTTGGATGTAAATGGCCGTAAACAAGTCTCTGAAGGTGGGCCACCGAAGATAATCACCCGCGAAGACCTCGGTATCCACCGGAGGTAACCGGCAACCTGTAGACGCAGGCGTGTGTACATTTACGGAAGTCTGAGTGGATTGGGAGGCAATTTTGGTGCCCGGAGTATTTATGTTGGCCTCAATTTGGCTAACTTGATCTGTTGTGGCGATGAGCTTCTTCAGCGCCACGTCGACCGCACTTTGATCCATTTTTGCAACGGAACGAGTTTGCCTCTGTGAAGGACCGGGGATTGTGTTAACGGATTCATCACTCTTTGCCCTTGGAATGGCACTGTACGCCTTAGGCTTTAAAAGAGGCGTCCGCGGAGAAGCGGATTGAGATCTCTCCAAACGGATGGTTGGGATCGGACGTGGCTTTTGGTCGTCTCCCGTGGGCATTCTCAGACACCAATTCGCTGGTCAGCGCTTGTCGACTGACTTGCGCAATAGGTGCCGCGTACGAAGCGGTGGCCGGTCACACTAACGTGATAAGACCGGTGAGATCGCGGATGAAATGCGATTATCAGCGCGGGTGCACTCTTCAGTGCGGGTGCGGTCTTTAGCGCGGGTGCGCTCTTAAGGTTGTGGCACAACGGCCCCTCACCTAAACAATCATATGACGTATATATATTCTTGATCAGTATCAGCCATGTCATGTCATGTCCGTCAGTTTATATTATATTAATAGTTAGTTCAAAAAAAATGTAACTAGTTTGCATTTTTCATCATATCCTTTGGTTAAAAAATCAGATAAAAACATTTTTCTGTATTGACTGAAGCTGAATATTTTTCGTAAAGGTGGATGTGGTTACTCGACTATTGCACCATAACATATCTCATCTGTCGAGATTTTTTTTTTATAAAGGAGGGGCGCTGCCGCATACCAATTTATGAAATGGATAGAAAAATTAGAGTCAATGAGAAAAAATTGTTTTGCTCTCTTAAAAAATTTAAAATAGCTGAAGGAGTTTGGAAGAGAGCAAAGTGAGATAATACGGTAGAGATCCTTGTAGTTCGAACATACTTAAGTCCCTAAAAGGGTTGAGTTGTGCATAAGTTGAACTACAATGGCTAAGGAATAGTGGACTAAAGTTTCTAGTCCTTCTATCAGGATCGTTAAAATGTAAGCGTGTTATGTGGCTATTAAATGTGGCGCACGGACTTGTATAGGAAAACGACACCCAGTATTGATCTACGATTTGTTATGGGTAGTAAGTTTATTTTAATAGTACGAATCTACTACGATACAAAGGAAGGTTAAGATTTTCATCCCACTAAAGACCCCTAAGGGAAAATATGAAGTAATTCGTTTGTACAGATACTCTGCGGTTTTGATAAACCCCATATTAAGGCCTCTAGACACATGAATCGTACTCGAATATCGGACGGCTTGGAGATATAAATAAGCTTATAATAAAGATCGCCGCTTGGCCGATCACGAGGAATGCCTTTAAACAAACGCTGCGCAAATAGTTGGAGTTCGATTCGTTCGTTTTATTCTGAAAGAATTAAAATAGCTACTTAGCTGTTACATTCACTTAATTGGCTAACGTACCTCAGTTTCTCTTCCCTCTCCTTGTGATGGCGCAACTAGGTCTAATTGATCCGCCAAATATTGTTTACTTTTATACCCGATTTTAGTGCGACCGAATAACATAAACTAAAAGTACCAGATCGGCGCTAAGTTTGAATTTGACTAACTATCGATAGCCCTAATCCGTTCCGCGACGTTCCCACCCCGTAAAGCAGCCGCATTTACCACGTCCAGGACAGCTAGCTTCAACGCGGGTCACATTGTCGTCTTGGATCGATCGTTAGTCCGCACTGCCCCTCGACGAGGTACTCCATCTCTCCCGGTGAACACCTCCTCCACGATGCCTCGTTTCAACTCCCTTCGTAGTATGGCAGGATCACAGACGTACACCAAGTCTCCTGGTAGATGAGTGAGCGGACGAGAGTTTACTATACTCTCCGCTTCAATCAGCAGATTCTCCAGTACGTGCTCCTGGGGCGTGTGCGCCAGCACCTTCTTCACACACTGCACCATCCTTTTCCAGGCGCCACCCTCAGCTGGGTTCTCCGGGCTATTGAAGATCTATTCGACTCCTTTAGATGACAGCTCGCCCTGGCTCTGTACAGCCTCATGAAGTTCCTTAGGCGATTATGCAGGAATCGGTGGACAAATCGTGAGCCATCTCCAAGTGGATAGCTCTTGCGGTCAGACACATAAACAGTGCGACCCACCTATTCTCCGTGCGACGTCCAACCGTCACAAATAGCGGTCCGAAATAGTCCAGCCGGTCCTCTGGCAGGGGACCCATCATGGGCTGAGTTGGTCGCGCTCTTCGCAGCTTACAAACGTTGCACTTGCTCACCACCTTCCGTAGCAACCTCCTTAAGTTCTTAAACTACTCCGTCCTCGTGGAAGTATGGGGACAGTCCATGCAGTCGTCTGCCCTTGTTCGGGCTTTCCTTGGCTGTTTCCAGCTTCAACGCACTCCATCGACGTCAGTTCGTGATCCTCTCCACCATATCGTAGTCCACGACACCGTCGAATGAATCTGAGCACCAATGCGGTGCTCCTCACCAGTCGATTGTAGCTGGAGAATCTCTGCAAGGATATGAAGTTTACCATACCTAAGGCAAACTCACATTTCATTTCCTCTTCTTCGGTCGTCGGAGGACTCCATCCTTCGCTCGATCTTGGCCAGCTCTCCTCTGGTCCTCGTAGAGATGGTGACCACTTAGACATCGCGAATCGATGCTCAGGTCCATGGCCTTGCCCGGCCTCGTCGCGTCATCTGCCACGGAGACGGGTCATCTGCAGACGGAATCCATCGCACAGAGATGAGGACATAGTCTTCATTGAAGCGCATTTCGTCTTGGAGCTTATGAAATGCGCCCGCACGTCTCCGTTCTCGTACGTGGCCCGCCAATAGGCCGCTGCTGCGAACGCCGACGGACTGGAGTCCACGAAGATATGCAGCTGTAGCATTCGCACGCGTCCACCGCCGAAGTAATAGCTCTTCGATTTTGGTCATTCCTTGCCGCCAGTCCTCAAAGGCTGCGGCCAAATTATTGGGTAGCGGGTCGTCCCAGTTGACTCCTCTCCGCCAAATCTCTCTCATTTAAAATATGGCAGTCACCATGTAGCAGCTCAGGAATCTAATCGGGTCAAACGTGGACATGACCAGGCTTAGGAACTCCCTCTTGGTAGCGACGCGTTCCCCATCACGCTTTTCGGGACTCGATGATATTTGACGCCGAACTTGAAGTCATCTGTAGCTGGCTGCCAGTACATTCCTAGTACCTTCTCCTCAGCTTCGGTCCATTTAACGCTAGCGATGGATTCATGTGGGTTCAACGCTCTGACCACACTTGCCGAAATGGAGGTGAATCGACACAAGTCAAACCCTGCATCTGCATGAGTTTCTCTAACTCGAGTCGAAATGGCGAGGCTTCTACTTCACTGGTAAAAGTCCACGTAGTGGTATTCTTTCATAACTAAGGCTGCTCGTGGATCCGTGCTGCTGTACTGAGAGGCATTCAAGGTCTTCACATAGTCCGCCGAACATGGTGAGCAAGCTGCTCCGAACGTCTCGTATACGTCCGGCTCCCGTTGGTCATCTCCGTTTCTCCACAAGAACCTCTGGACACATCTGTCCTGTGGCTGCATCAGTAAGTGATGAAACATCTCCTTGATGTCTGCACAAAACACAACTGCTCCTTCCCGAAAATGAAAGAGCACCGCTGGGAGGGGTTTGTAGCGCTGTGGGCCTTTCATTAGCGCTGAGTTAACGGGAAACGCCGTTCACCTTGGCAGCCGCGTCGAAGACCAGCCGGATTTTTCCAGGTTTGTTCGGATTTTCCACCCCGAAGTGCGGCAGAAACCATAACTTGCCTTCCTGCAACCTCTGGACTTCCTGGGGCTCCAGTCGTCGTGCGTACCCCTTCTTGATGTAATCGTCCATTATGCCCTTATAGGCCCGCGCAAAGTCCACATCGCGCCTCATTTTGCCCTCGATGATGTGCCCTCGACGAGTCTTTTGAGCGCCATATTGTAGCTCTCCGGCAGTCTCACCTCGCCGTCTCTCCATAGCAGCCCTGTCTCGTAACGTCGTCCTACTCGCCTAGTCGTTTCCTCCAGGATACTCAGGGCCCGTGTGTCGCTGCCATCTGCGACTGACGGCGCCAGCGCCACTCCGCCAGCTGCCACTGGCTGTGCCGGCTTTACTCTGAAATTTTCGATTTCGAAATAGTCGCTCACCATCTTCTCCAGAAGATTATCCTGGGGCAAGGCTAGGAGGCACGAACTCTGGAGCGGTGAGCTCGCCTTTCCGTTCACCGGTCCATACACCACCCATCCAAGTGCGGTGGCCGCTGCAAATGGTCCTCCAGATCCATAGCTTCTTGTTTTGAGTGGTGTTCCAAGATGGGCATGATCCAGCCCAATTAGGATCCTTGGCGTCGCATTGTTGTACTTCACTGGTAGACGCGAATTCGCCTTCACAGCCTTTACATTCTCCCGACTCAGGCTCTGCATCGGAAGGTTCAAGTTGGCTACTCCGTACACGTTCTTCAGCCCGTGGCGCTTTGGTTTGCACGCTTCACTTATCTGCAGGTTGACCACTTTCATGTGCTCTTTGGCAGATTTCCCACCAAACCACTGCACGTTCAGTTGGTGACTCTCACCTTTCAGGTTCAGACTACGGATGAGTTCGTCGTCGATGAGCGTGACAGACGATCCTACATCCAGCAGTGCATAGGTGTCGATCTGCGTATTCTCCCCGTACAGCGTCACGGGTAGAATCCGGAATAGTAGGTGGCGGATGCCATCGACTCAACGCAGCTCAGGTTTCGATGTGGCAGTTCCTGGCGCTCACACGTCGGTCGCCTTTCATCCTGCTCACGCCCCGCGTCTCTAACTGCGGCTGACGTAGGACGGCTCCTTTCGTTGGAATCCACTGGTCGTGGCATTCCTCTCCTGCTTCCTCCATCTGCGACTGGCGGCCGTCTGGGATGTCCAGGTGCCTCGTAGAGCAGGTAGTGATGCCTCATTTGGCATCCATGGACGTTGCATCCGCGGCTCTTCCTGCAGAACCGGGACATGTGACCGGGCTCCAGACACGAGAAGCATAGCCTCAGCTTCCTCGCGGACTCGATCCGCGTCGTTGTAGATGCGCTGTTGAACTCCTTGCAGTCCCTGATCTGGTGTTGTCCCTCGCATATAGGGCAACATATCGGTTGGTCGGGATACCGCTCCTCCTTGCGAACACTATTTGCGTGCAAGATTCTTCGCTTCGGTTGCTCCATGGCTCCAACGTCCGAGACAGTGCACACCAGTCTTGCGAATTCGTGAAGACATTCGCTCAGGTGCACCACTGTCGGGTACGGCTGTATCGTGATCGCGTGCTTCGCCCAGTTGAACCTCTTGTTCAGCGGCAACTTGGCGATCAGCTCCTCCATCAGGCTTGGGTTCTCTAGGTGCTGGTTGCCGATCGGGGTTAACTGCAAGAACGCTGCCAGGTTTAACGCCTTTGTCGCGAACGGCACGATCCATCGAACGGCGATGTTGGCCTTCATTGGGAAGATTAGGCAGTCTACGTGGCGTCCATCCAGGTATGTCGCCGTCGCCACTCCATGTGACAGGGGCGGTGGGAGCAGATACCTCCAAATTGTGTGTCGGCTCCCGTGGCGGATGAACATAACCTAGTCCAGGCTTCGCCGTGGCGGTCACACAAAATGGCTGAGAATAGCCCACTTTTGTTGTTGGTGTGTGTGTCCGTGTGACAGGTTGCGCCGTTCGTTCGTTTTATTTTGAAAGAATTACAATAGCTACTTAGCTCTTACATTTACTTAATTGGCAAACATGCCGTTGTGTTTCTTACCGCTCTTTGTGATGGCGCAAATCGGTCTAATTCAGGGGTGCCCAGCCCCATTGCTCTCGGTGCTCTTTTGTGGTTGGAATTGGGCTTTCATATGGGATATAATATAATTTTTTTCAGTATACCGACATGACATTCAAAAAAAATGTATCGCTCCAATGTATGGGTTATTTTTTGCATCGGTATTGGAGTTTGCTCTGCCGTATGCTGAGCTTGGACACCCCTGGTCTAATTAAACCACCAAATATTGTTTTCTTTTTTACCCGATTTTAGTGCGACCGAATAACGTAAGCTAAAAGTACCAGATTTCATATAACACTGACTTCGACTATCGGCGCTAAGTTTGAACTTGACTTACTATCGACAACGATAGTTGTAAGACAAGACGTAGCCTGGAAAGGGCATAAACGATAAAAAGACATTCGTTTGAATTTTGATCCATTAAGTATTAAATCATTCGGTAAACACCATTTTTGAAAATTTTGGAGATCGCACTGAAGTTTGCGTTGGGCAGAAGCGGATTTGTATTAAAGAAAAAGCATAAGATGACCTTCTTGAGGGATCTCAGATCTAGCACGTACCAAGCGGAAACGTACCTTTTTAAATAAGACCTTTGTGTTCTTCCAACTAAGTAGCTGGAGATCCAAGGCAGGAAGTCTGTAGAAAAACCCCAAAAGATTCAGTTTAGTCATCAGTTTAAAATCCCTTTGGGAAGCAATCACAAAGGATGACAACTCCAATAAATTGGGGGTAATTGGTGGTAGAGCGACGCTTAATAAAACCAGGCTGGTATGGAGAAAGGATCAAAGAGCAAAGGTGTTGCAAGGAGTGATTAATTTTTTTAATAACTTTGGAATTGCTTTAAAATTAAGTGATGCCTCTGTCGTTGTAGACTCGAGTTTTTTCTCTTTTGAGGTTTCGAAGGAAAAGTCGAGGTTTCCAAAGATAAGTGGAAAAGTCAATGAAGAGGTTTGCACAAAGCCCTGGCACAGTATTTTAGCATACAGGCTACTACTCTATCGGGGTCTGAATAAACAGATTTAAACCTTAGAAGATCCAAAAATAAGCTATTATCGGAGAATTGAAATTTGAGTAAATTGAAATTTGTTGGCTGATTGAATGTTATATGCATAAAGCAGATCTGTAAATTTAGGTGTAGAGTAAGTTGTTTAAACAAATTTTGCGAATAGATCTTCAGTGACCCGATCAGAGGTCACAGATTATTTTCAAACGTAAGCAGAGGAGGAAAAAAAATGTTTATGCTCAGTTGAGTTAATAATGAAGTGATGACAGCAAAAAATCTCCAAGCATTATATCACCTCCATAACCTTTAGGCTTCTCTGAACCAAAGTCCGGAACAAACATAGGTTCCATTAGTCACAAATTTCGCGGTACACATATATTAAATTATAGATGTAAGGTATTTCTCAGTAAATTGAATGATATGATAATAGTTTTTTATGATAATGCCGAACCACTGTAATAGTTTTTTTACTTGCTAATACGGTATGATTTGTTTTCTACAATGTTATGGATGTTTTTTGTAGTACCAACTGCGAGAAGTCTTATTTGCATTGGCAGGATGGTACCTATCATGGGCCCGCGTATACTAGTTGAATTTATTACATTAGTTCAAATTACTAGTAGTTCAATTAGCCGATAGTTGATGGTTGCGACTTGTCAGGAAGAATTTTATTTTCAAATTAAATTTGGTCGCGATCTGACATTTTGGTTCTACTGTGCGATGACAATGCATCAAACGGGGAATAATAATAACGGACGAATGTTTCGAACGAAACATTAAAATACGATTATATTATTTATATAATATATGTATATATTATTTATATATATATAATATTATATGTTTGCGACTAAATTTAAAAAATGTATCTTGTAAATAAAAATATGCAAGCGAATCGCTACGCGTTTATGTAGTACAAAATTGAGGCCAGAAAACTATAGTTATATTCCAAAGCTAAGCTTTCTGCACTTACCGGTTTTGCATTTATCTTTCAATTACTGTTGCTCTCTGTTAGCTTCCTAACTCTCATTATTTTACAACTCTTTGTAATATTAATATTGGTAAGGTAGTTTAGAATTTATTTGCTTAAAGCTCATTAAATTAATTATGGGCTCTTATTATCTGTTCACCGAAATGGTGTAATAAGCCGATTTAAGCCTAACTGGCTAACGTCTTCTGCTGTTTGGATGAAAGTGTTACACTTTCTGAATATGCAGGCCTTACTGCTTACTGCCTTACAACTCGCAGAGTTGTGCTCCAATATTGTTGCAGTGGGTCTCGACATGTCCAGGATGAAATATGATCCCTTATGCGACCGTCCAAGATTGGGTTTAATGAGTTGATCGTCGGTACAACTAGATACACAACAATGGATACACAATCTCTTTTGACTCCAATTTCGAGTTTGGTTTGGTAATTTTAAATTTTTCTGCTTTAATGTTATATTGTCTGCTCAATAGTTGCTTATTACCTGTTCTTACATTCCACCGTCTTCCAAACCGTCCACGTACATGCTTTACTTGTCTGCTTCAAATCTTGTGTCCGATAGTGACCTGCTAGTAGTTCTTGGTGACTTTCATTTACTCACTATGCCAAATATTGAAAACTCATCTTCTTTATCCCTCTTTATCTCCTTTATCACGGCGGCCATGTCTGGTATGTACTAGATCAAATCACCAGGTTAGAAATTCGACAACTCGGCTTTTAGAACATCTGATGGTACCACTCTTTTCAGAGCTTTGTCTCTCTCAACTCCATCCTTATCACCCCAAGCTTGAGGTTTCTATTAAAACCATTTCTGGTGTTGTTAAAAAGTTTCCCTGCGTAGCAATTAGCTTTTTATAAATAAAATTAGCTGTTTCTGTGAGGCTGACCCTCCCAAACTTAAGAGCCTATGAATCAAATTTATCAAATTTGATCGTTCCGATATTTTCTCATGCACCGATATAAATGTCAGGAAAATATTTGCAAACTTTTTTTTTTTTTTTTATTATCAATCAATCAATAGTTATATTTAAAATCTGTCCAGAGTTATGGACAATAATTAAATTTTATAGTAGGACCTTAACTTAATGAAATATTGAGTAGTACAATGTTTGCTTATCCTGGGACTGCAGCTCAGTCCCGTTCACCCGAGTGGCAGAGGTCCAGTAGGTGGGTTCGTTTCAGCCTCCTTGTGGTGTAGCTGTTGTCCAGAAGATTGATGGCCTCAGGGTTAGGATGTCGGTCCAGCCTTTCCACGTACCTATTGGCGAATCGCTGAACTTCTTCGCTCACATATGGGACTCTCAGTTGTGCTTGGATTGTCGCATTGTCGTGGAACGGATGAGCTCCAGTTAAAGTTCTTAGGGCCTTGTTTTGGGCGATCTGAATGATCCTTCGGTTGCTTAGACACGCCGTCCCCCATAGCTGGATACCATAGGTCCAGACTGGCTTTACAATGGCCTTATATATAAGGAGCTTGACCCTTTGCTTCAGCCTGGACCTCCTTCCAATAAACCAGTTGAGCTGACGTAGCTTAATCCGGATTTGCGTCCGTTTGCGCAGCAAGTGAGTTCTCCAGGTGAGCCTTCTATCCAGGGTCATACCCAGATATTTGGGTGTAGGGCTGGCTGGAATTGGGGTGCCTCCGAGACTGACTCCAGGACAGTCGCCACTCCTCATTGTAAACGTCGTTTGGCCTGACTTCTCATGGTTGACGGCGATGTTCCACCTTCGAAGCCACGGGTCGAGGATGTCCAGCTGGCGTTGAAGTCGTGCAGAAGCCTCCTCTGGCAAGATTGAAGAAGCCAGAAATGCCGTGTCGTCGGCATATGTAGCCACTAGAAGGCCCTCCTCTTCAGCGACAGGCATGTCGGCTGTGTACATGGTGTAGAGGATGGGGCCAAGTACACTGCCCTGCGGAATTCCAGCTTCAATGGGCCTGTACTCCGATGTTGCATCTCCGCTTCTGACCCTGAACTTCCTGTCGGTCAAGTATGAGTTGAGGAAATCGTAATACTGTTGTGGCAGGTTCCTCTTGAGCTTCGCTTTTAGACCAGGGTGCCAGACTTGTCAAACGCCTGCTTGACATCCAGGAAAACAGCACAGCAGTACTGTTTTCTTTCGAGGCTGTCCAGGATTTTTGCCACGTTCCTGTGGCATTGCTCGGGGGTGGAGTGGGAGCGCCTGAAACCAAACTGCTGATCTGGGATCAAACCAGCCTCGTCCAGTACTGTCTGCAATCTGCGCAAAAATACTCTCTCGGGTATTTTGGAGATTACAGACAGCAAACTAATCGGCCTATATGAGGCGAGATTAGTTTCAGGCTTTCCAGGCTTAGGGATCAGGATGACCTCCGCCTGTTTCCAGCAAGTGGGGAAGTGTCCACTCTCGAGGCACGCATTATAAATCCTCGTTAGCCTCCTTATGCCAGAAGGTGGGAGGAGCTTGACCGCGAGTGCCTCTATCCCGTCTGCACCCGGAGATTTCTTGGCGTTGAGGCCTGACACCTCCTCCATGACCTCCTCCTCCGAGACAGGCTCCATCTGGCTGAGGTCCGTGGGTGGTAGGGCCAGTACGAACTCCGTTTCTGCTCTGTCCTCTTCCGAGCACGTGTTGAATGGCTTGAAGGCTGCTTCAAGGTGAGCAGCAAATGCATCGGCCCTTTCCTGATCCGAACGACACCAACCACCGTCGGATTTTCGTATTTGGGCGACCCTTTGCTTGGGACGCTTTAAGTGGCGGGTTAAGTTCCACAAATTGTGTTGGGGGTCCCCAGGCTCGACCTGTCGCAGGTACTCTTCGAATGCGCAAGTCCGCAACCTCTGCAGCAGCTTCTTGAGTTTTTTGGTTGCCCGATTAAAGGCTGCTTTATCGCTGGGGTACCTGGTTCGCAACCAAATCCTTCTCCGTCGTCTCTTCTCATTGAGAAGTGCAGCCACTTCAGGAGACCACAGGTGTAAGTGCCTTTGCAACTTCCTGTTGTTGCACGGAGCCCTCGGAGTTGCAATTAAGGCAGCGTTGTGCATCTCTTGAGTGAGATTCACAACAGCCTGATCGATACCAGCACCCGTGCTAAGGTCTGGCTGTGTGCTCTCTAGGGCGTTCTCCATCCACTCGGAGTAGCTCTCGATGTTGGTGCGAGGTCTGATCATCCTGAGTCGGGTGACTTTCTTCTCTACAGGGGTGTTAATGTGGAGTTCCACCGCACTGTGATCGGAGAAGAGATCTTTATTTGCCGAGCAGGCTATGGAGTCCGGATGGATTCCATGGGAGATGGCGAAGTCGAGAAGGTCCGGCAGCCGTTGGGGGTCTGTGGGCCAATACGTGGGCTCTCCAGTTGAATGGCAGTTATAGGCTCTGCGCTGTATGCATTTGAATAATGCAGTACATTTGGGGTTACTCACTCTCGAGCCCCACCAAGGATGCTTGGCGTTAAGGTCTCCTGCGATAATGAATTTGTCGCCCATATCACTCAGCAGGAGCTCGAACTGGACTATATGTTGTGGGGGTATATATGCAGAAGCAATGGTGATTTTTCCCAAAGGAGTGGAGACGGCAATTCTGGCACACTGGACCCAGTCTTCCTTGAGAATTGCTATGTCGCTGTAGTCAATGCTGGCCTTGACTATGATCGCCGCTCCTCCGTGTCCTCTTCCGCTAGGATGGTCTGCATGTATCACGTCATATCCGTGCAATTTCAGGAATGACTTATGGGTGAAATGGGTTTCTGCTATAAGCAGTATGTCGATGCATTGAGTGTGGATAAAATGCTCCACCTTAAGCCTGTTTTGGACAAGTCCATTAGCGTTCCAAAAGGCTACGTGCAGGCCAATTTGCGGCATATTTGAGAGAGGATGGAGCTCATCATAGCTGTCATTCGCTCGAATATTTTGTCCATTACTCTCTCAAGTAGGTTTTCCACCCTCGTCATAAATGCCGCCATCTGGTTTGTCTGTGGCATCTCCTGTGCTGTCGCTGGTGTCTGTGAACTCCAGGCTCCTCCTTTAGCTATGTCAGCGTACATTTCCAAACTTTAAATACATTTTTTAGCTCATGTGTGCCGTGAAAATATCCATTCGCTTTAAAAAATCCTCGTTGGTTCCTCCTCCTGCAGTGAGGAGGTACCGCAAATTAAAAAAATACTAAAAACAAGCTCTTACTTAAATATATAAAAACTCAGTAGTATAGAATTTTAAAGATATGTATTTGGAAGTTTTGTCTAATTTCACCGTACATAACGCTGAATGTTACATGAATTATTTTTTCCCCTGCCGCATTCAGCTTATTCAGACCGTCTGAAACAGTTTTAAAACTGCGTAAATATGGATTTTTCCCTCCTCTGACTACGTTCATCGGGCCATTCCCGATCTATTTGCAAAATTTTTTCAAACAACTTACTTTTGCCAGATTGTCAGATCAGTCTTACGCAATATAACATTCAATCAGCCAATTTTATTTTCTGCTCGTCTCTCTCCGAGAATAGTTTATTATTGTATCTTCAAAGGGTACCAGGAATACCAGGAGCGATGGAACAGTGTGCTAAGATACTGTGCCAGGGCTTTGTTCAAACCTTTAAATTGTCTTTTCAAATAATCAGAGGTATTGTCAGTAAATTGAAAGTTAAAGTACTTTGGAGTAATTCGCCATGTCATATCTCCATGTCAAAACGATTTCATAAAGAGTCGCTTCACAAACACTAATTTATTGGAGTTGACATTTTTAGTCACAGATGGCTTCCGAAAGGAATTCCAAGCTGATGTTATTTAATAAATAATAATAATATACAGACTAAATAATAAAATATATTTATACAGACTTCAGATAAGCATTTGATTTGACTAATCACTTACTCCTGTTGAGTAAACTGAATCTTTTGGGATTTCCTATAGACATCCTGTCATGGATCTCCAATTGCCTTGATGAAAGAACACAAAGGTCTTATTTAAAAATGTATATTCCCGTTTGGTCCGTGCCACATATGGAGTCCTTCAAGGAAATCATATTGGCTTGTTACTGTTTACTCTTTTTATACCTTAATTATATTTGGTCAAAAGTGGTCAAAATATAATTTTGGTGGGGACATCTCCGACCCTACATAAAGTATGTATATTCTTGATAAGGATCACCTCCGGTAATACCAAAACCGCAGGTATTTTTGCAAAAAAATTGAAAATCGAGAAAAGACAAATGAAATGCACGTCTTGTAATTAAATGTTGCACTCACCTTTCAATTCTTGGCGCTACATACTTAAAAATTACTAGAGCATTCAAAATATATACACATCACTGTTGCCTCCACCCCCCCATTTTTACCCCTTCACATTTTCGAGTTTTGTTTGTCGAACTTTGTTCTATTTTCCAAGAGAACTTATGGTCATTGTGGAATACTGCCGTTTTGGCCACATCCAAAATTTCTTTCTGAGGAATCGGAAGTGCTTCATTAATCAGATTAACTCTGAAACCGATCACATGGATCCCAGCATACTATCGACTATCAAAATTATTCGACTATTAATTAATTATTTCATTTTCTCGCCATATATTAATTAATTATTTTTTGCATTTTTCGCCACATATTAAATAAAATATTTTTTTTTTTCGCCATAGTTATTTAATTAATAAATTTAAATAATTAAAAACAAAAAATATATTATATTTTTAAAGTTTTTATTTCAAAACTAATTGATACAAAAAAATAATAAAAATTTTTTTAAAATAAAATTAATACATTTAAAAATTAATCCTTGTTGTCTGTTTATTCAAAATAAATAAAATCAGAAAATGGATAATAATAAACAGAAACTAAAATCCACGACTCTTGATGACTTAAGAAGATTAAATGTCAGAGTAAAAAGAATTCGCTGTTTAGAGTAACGTTTGGAAGCTGGGTCAGTTCTTTTAGTAAATACCGAGCTAGAGTGCAGGCTCACGTTTTAAATAAGTCTATTTTTTAGGCAAATGAGTTGCAAGACAAAATCGAGCAATTAGATCGGAAAGATTAATTTGAAGCCGAGTTAAAAGAATGAGGAATAACGACTAAGTCACGGGTGATGTGTTTATTTAATGAAGATTCCCCTCCAGCTACTGCAATTACTGCAGACCCAACCTACATTTTTCCATAGTTCCCCAACCTACAACCATAGTTTTTAAGTAGAGTAGATCCTGTGACTAGAGCAGTGGTGGGCAAACTCTCATTTTACATAGCACGCGAGTATGGGGTAGGAAATTCTGCCGCAGCGCTGCTGGCACACTGACAGTGTGAGCATTCTCAATTTTTTTTAGAAGCTCTCTCATTTGCTCTCATTTTGACTCATTTGACAGCCCAAACTTAAAAATCAAAATGTTCCCACTCAGAAAAATTTTCTCACAAATTGGGTTGAAAAAAGTTTTCTCCATAGAACATAAAGATAGGGAAGCGTAGTTTTTCATTTTTTTAAGAAATGTTGCTACAAAAGATGTCCTTAAAGTAAAATACACTATTTTAGTTCCCATTCAAACTTTTGAATAACTAAAAATTAAAAAAAAAATAAGTTTGTTTCGCTCTGTGAATTCTCTGCTATCATTGTTTTTCTCTGCTACGCACACACTCAAATTTTAAACATGTGTTAGTTTTGCCCACCACTGGACTAGAGAAAAATGGGAAGAATCACTTGATAATGAGGAATTTTCGATGTGGTCCGATTTCGAAAAAATATTAACTCGTAGTTACCACCACCTGTCTGCTGAAGAGATTGGCAATCCAAAACAGAAAAAACTCCGTTTGCTTCCCCCTTTTCCAACAAACAAGCTTGTGGTTATTGTATCGCGCAAGACCATAGTCTTGTTCAGTGTAGTGCGTTCGCTCGCCTTGCTGTAATGCAGTGGTAGGCACCCCAATACATTGATATGATTTTAACACATTAGTATTAATATCGAATAGCAGAAAGTAAGCGGTGAGCATGATGATTCTCACATTAACAATGTGTGTGTGGCAGAGCTCAGGCCACAAAAGGTGGAGAAAAAGGTCACAAAGTTGTAAATCAACTAGGTGTCAAATTTGCGCAAGATCGCACCACAAACTTCTGCAAATGAAAGTCCTTCTCCATCGTTGAATCTTGATGGTCCTTCTACATCACATGCTTTGCATGCGTCATTCCTAACAAGAGTTTTATTAGCGAGTTCGATAGTAAGCGTTAGAATTAAAAATGGCGAGCACGTATTGGCCCGAGCATTACTTGACTCGGGGTCACAAATGAACTTCTTTACTGAATATCTTGCTCAAAGCTTACAGATCTATAGGGAGGAATCGTGTATCAACTTCACAGGTTAAGAAAAAGATTCACACTGTGGTGAAGTCAAGAATTAATGGTAGTGATTTGGATTTTAAGAATAATTTCGGGTTATCACCCTGACCAGTCAGTGAACATGATAGATTGGGACTTACCAAAGAACTTGCCTTTAGCAGACCCATATTTTTATAAACCTCAGAGGATAAACATGTTAATTGGAGCTGAGTAATTTTTCGAACTGTTGCCCGTTGGAACTGTTGGAACCGAACTGTACGGGCGTTATTTATCTTTTCGATTTATCGCTCCATCTTCAGCGAGCTCAGAATCCACCCAGATTTCTGTAACCTTTGCAAAATTTTTCCTTGTCTGGTCTCTCCCCTAGTAAAGTTATTATTATAAGAAGAATCATAGAGCAAGCAAGGCGATCGGAGTAGTGAAGAAGGTCAGAGGGAACCACGCGGGATAAAGGCTGACCCATTCAAATAATTGTAAATCTAATCAACCTAAATTAAGCAAGTAAATAAAAATAAAATGAAGTTCAATGCATAATTGTGTCTAATTGGTTTGGATTTAAAACCCCCGAGCAGAACTGTGCTCAACTATGACATTACGCCCATGAACGGCATTTGTCACAACATGACAATGTTGTTTTGGTGGCCCATGAGGGGAACAATCCACACACGACTCCACAATCCATGGTCATCTCCAACATTTCCATCAAAATATTTAATGGAAACCTAATCTCATCACGGAACCATTATTCTCCTTTTCAACTCCTTTATGCTCTTCGACAAAGAAAAAGCGAAAATAACGGAATCAAACTTTGCATCGCACGTGTCGCACAAACGCTTGCCCATTGTCGCTCTCTCACTTTGGAAGATACGTACGTAAGTGTAAGTGCATACGCAAAATGACCAAGCCCAAGCCAGCGAGCACTTCCAGTGCAGAGTCTGAAACAATGGCAAAGGGTGGCAACGCCGACAGCTTGTTTGCGCTCCAGAAAGATCTTCACAATCAGCTCAACCAACTCCAAGTAAACTTCAAGAAGGACAGCACGTCTCGGAAAACTAAGCCCTATTTCCAACTGCGCCTTTCCAAACTCAACTTAATAAGCCAGCAATTCAACAAGAATCATCAAGAGTTTGTAAGCGCTGGCTACCCCACACACCCTTACTTCGTCGATAATGTAGCGGACCAGTTCGAAGAGGAATTTATCACAGCGTTCTGTTTAATATCTACGGAGTCCGAAACACTTTTCCCCAGTCAGCTACCAGCGTGCGCCGAGCAACAAGCGACGCCTGTTCCTAAAACGCTCGGACCTGGTGCGGCAGTCCAACTTCCAAAGTTGCCAGTACCTAACTTTTCCGGAAAGTATACAGATTGGCCAGCTTTCCATGATCTGTTTATGCAACTCATTCACCAGAACCAGGCGTTGTCAAATATTCAGCGATTCCATTTCCTCAAGCGAGCACTGCCTAAAGAGCAGGACTAAGATGTACACCAAATGGAACTAACGGATGGCGCCTACACAATCGCATGGGATCTCATCATCAAACGCTATGATAACCCCCGTTTACAATTCATGCACCACATGAACGCCGTCTACGACTTACCCTTTATCTCAAGGGAAAGCTCATCAGAGATCAAACATATGCTGAACGTAACCAACGTATGCATCAACGAGTTCAATCGTCTCAAAACTAATATCCATTCTAGCACGCAATGGATAGCAAATGGATAGCACGCATCATTTGATCGCTAGATTACCTACGACAACTGTACAAGCCTGGGAGCATTGCTTGGGAAACTCCAGCGACATTCCGAGTTTCCTCGACTTGGAAACTTTCCTCAACAATCGCCTCGTCAGCATGAACATCATTGAGAACCGGAAATGTTCACAGCCCACGCACAACTCTACGATCAACAAATTGACAAATTATCCACGCCAAAATCCCAAGCAAAAGGGTTCCGGCTTCTACAAGGGCAGCACGTTCCACACCACGACTAGAACCAGCGGTCCCATCTCTTGCGTACACTGTAAGGGGCAACACATTTTGCGGCGGTGTCCTGATTTTTTGTCCAATGATTGCTTTGTCCGCAAACGTATCATTGACCATACAAAGGCATGTCTAAATTGCCTCAGCATCCATCATCCCTTGTCGCAGTGTGGCAGTAACAAGAATTGTTTACAATGCGGACATCGTCACCATACCCTGCTTCACTTCCCCACGACGTATACCAGCCCATCACCGATTATTCAGAACGCAGCAAGCGAGAGCTCCGATCTTGCTCATCCTTCCGATTCCACTACAGTGCTAATGGCCACTGCCGCGCAGTCAACTCGATCTAGTTTGCTGGCCACAGCTCTAGTACAACTACATAATAACAGCACCGGACAAACTGCCGTTATTCTAGCCTTGATTGATCATGGCTCTGAGGGCACGTAATCAAAGAACGTGCCGCTCAGTTGCTGGGACTTCCACGTCACCGAGTCACAGCACAGATCACCGGGTCAGTGATAACTCAAAGAACATCTGTAGATTTAGTACAGAGTTCTCCATAAGCTCATGTACGGACCCTCAATTTCACCATCTGGTGCGACCAGCTTATGTCTTCAACTCGATAACCTCTCATTTACCAAGAAGCAATGTCAACGTGGACACTTGTCAGCATCTTCAGGGATTACACTTGGCTGATCCCACCTTTACCAGGCCAAGCCGCATCGACGCGTTATTTGGAGTAGATCTAATACCATATTTGTTGCTGCCAGATTTACGGAAAGGAGCTTCAAATCAACCTATTGCTCAACTCACTTAATTGGGTTGGATTTGGCCATAGCAATGAAACAAGGGCAAATGTGGTAACCATTCGTTGCCATCAGACTAATCTGGATGCACTGGTAAAGGGTTTCTTCGATCTCGATCAAATCAGCTCTGAGAGGACCTTAACAGCAGAAGAACAATGGTGTGAGGATCATTTCCAGCGTACCTGCACCCGACAACCCAATGGAAAATACCTGGTCGCGGTGGGCGACTTTAATATTCCAGAATTAAAGTGGTCCAACGTCGATAACTCACCATCTTTGTCACTCACCATGACTTCACCGCGGGCATGTTTGACATGTCCCTAGGTCAGATCAATCATGTTAGAAATTCGCTAGGTCGGCTTTTAGACTTATGTTTTGTATCTGATCCTGATGGTACTGCTCTCTCCAGAGCTTTTCCCCTTTCAACCCCAGAGGATCCATATCACCTCACGCTGGAGGTCTCAATCGAAACCACTCCTGATATCGATCAGATGTCTCCGAGCGTGGTAAATAAGATTCGCTGTTTCCGTAAAGCTGATTTTCAGAAACTTAATAGCCTTATCGATACATTTGACTGGTCTGATATTCTGGCGTGCACTGATCTTAATGTCACTTTAGAAAAATTTTATTTTACTTTAAATAAATTTTTTGACTCATGTGTGCCTTGGAAATATCCGTCCGCTTCAACAAATCCTCCTTGGTTTACAAGGTGCCTTACTAACTTAAAAAATAAAAAAAATAAGCTTTTACTTAAATATAAAAAAACCTGCAGTAGTGTTGATTTCTCAAGATACCTACTAGCTCGGTCGAATTTTACCGTGCATAACGCTGAATGTTATAGGAATTATATTGACCGCTGCCGGATACAATTTACTCAGGATCCAAAACAGTTTTATAATTTTGTCAACACTAAGCGTAAACACGTATCTTTTTCACCCCTGCTTATGTTTGAAAATTCCTCTGCGACTTCGGATCAGGCCATTGCCGATCTATTCGCAGAATTTTTTCAAACAACTTATTCTCTTCCTAAATTGACTGATCAGCCTTATGCATATAACATTCAAGCAGCGAATCTTATTTTCTGTCCGTTTTTTTCTGAGAACAACTTATTATCTGGTCTTTTAAGGGTCAAACCCATTTATTCGCTAGGCCCCGATGGAGTACCAGGCTGTGTGCTAAAATACTGTGCCAGGGCTCTGTGCAAACCTCTTCTTAGACTTTTCAACTTATCTTTGGAAACCTCGATTTTTCCCCTTAAGTGGAAGGAATCATTCATAATTCCCCTATATAAAAAAGGGAAAAAGTCTGAGGCTGCCAACTACAGAGGCATCTCTAAGTTGTCGGCAATTCCAAAGTTATTTGAAAAATTAATTACACCTCATTTGCAACACCTTTGCTGTTCGATTATCACTCCTTGTCAGCATGGCTTTATTAAGCGTCGCTCCACCACAACAAACTTATTGGAGTTGACATCCTTTGTCATAGATGGCTTTTGTAAGGGATATCAAACCGATGTAATTTACACAGACTTCAGCAAAGCATTCGATTCAGTTAATCACTCACTCTTGTTGAGTAAACTGAATATGCTGGGTTTCCCTAAAGACCTCTTAACGTGGATCTCCAGCTACCTAGATGGAAGGACACAAAGAGTCTTATTTAAAAACATACAGTCCCGTCTGGTCCGTGCTACATCCGGCGTCCCTCAAGGAAGTCATCTTGACCCGTTATTATTTACGCTTCTTATAAACGACTTGCCCCCTGCTTTAACGAACTCTCTAGTTCTCATGTATGCAGATGATGTAAAGCTTTGTCTTCAGTACAAATCCATCTCTGCCCAATGCAGTCTTCAGTCTGACCTTGATAACTTTCAAAAATGGTGCTTAGCTAATGATCTAATACTTAATGGATCTAAATGCAAACATATGTCTTGGGATTGCCTTAGAAAAATTGACCCAGGTTAATGATCTCGGCATCCTATTAGACATCAAACTTAAATTTGCCGACCATATTTCCTTAATGGTTAATAAGGCTAAAGGAGTCCTTTGTTATATCAAAAGGTGGTCAAAAGAATTTAATGACCCCTATATAACCAAAACACTATTCATTTCTTTGGTCCGTCCTATTCTGGAGTACGGTTCATGTGTCTGGAGTCCCCAATATGGAGTACATCAGGACCGCATAGAATCCGTACAAAAGAATTTCCTAACTTTTTCACTTAGAGGTCTAAACTGGGATGCAAATCTTCACCTTCCATCTTATAAGAGTAGACTCTTACTCATAAACTTACCTAGCTTAACAAATCGTAGGACAATGCTCGGTGTAGTCTTTCTGCATAACCTTATTAACGGGGATGTAGATAGCCAGCATTTACTAACACGCTTAAAATTTAACATTCCTAATAGAAGGACTCGAAACTTTAGTCCTCTGTTCCTTAGCCGTTGTAGCTCGACATATGCACTGCATGACCCTTTTAGGGTATTATGTTCTAACTACAATGGTCTCTACTCTATAACATCTCTTTCCTGTCCCTCAAACTTAAAATATAGAATTTTAAATTTCCTTACTAACTCCTCCTAGCTTAATAATAAACAAATAGCTTAATATACTCTAACAAATCGTTTCTAAGCTTTATGATGAATACAGGAATGCTAGCTGATGCTCTTATTGATGCACAAGCCATTTCCAAATTCTGAAAGACCGGTAAAAAAAAAAAAAAAAAAAAAAAAAAAATTCATGCACTGCTCCATTCTCCATATGTGGTATTGATAATACGACATCAATACGAAAATTCGTGGTAGGCCACCCTGTAAGTCCTACATTGCCTTATTTGTTTGCTTTGCGTCCAAGGCAGTTTGTTGTTAAATTGAATTGTATTATTTAGTAAAATTTTTAGTTATCTAAATGTAGTATAAGATAGCTTAAGACGGAGCGAATTCGCCCCGCTCCGCCGCAATAGATATGTTAGGCTTAAGATTAGAGAAAAATATAGACCGATTTATAACGTAGAAAAGGCCACATCTTATCTTTCGTTGAGGTTATTTTTTTATATTTAGCAGTCACCTTTATTTTTTATGTCAAAGCATTCCTATAGTTAATTTACATCTGAAAACCAGCAGCCGAATTCCCACGAATCGGCTGATTTTTGGAGGAGATGTAGACATTTTTATGCCGATTCCTATACAAACGAATAAAATTTTAAAATATCCACGCGTAAAGGATATCGGGGACTATAAGATATAGAACTATCCAACTAAAAACTTGGACTCATATAGTATCCGCGCAGATCAAGCTTATGCGCATATCGAAAACTCAAACAATTTTTTCAAAAATGATTCGATATCAAACTATTTCAATGCCTAAAACCTACGTTAGCTGATGATACAGCTATTCTGAGCTGCTCAAAATGCCCGATGCAAGCAATTGCGCAGCTCTTCATCTGGTCGATGTGGAAAAAGGGCTATCGAATTGGCGAATTAATGTGAACGAACAAAAATGCAAGCGCGTTACGCTTACTATTCGGTTTGACGATTTATTAGAGACTAAAAAATGCTGCACGCAGACAGATATTAGAACTTAAAGAAGAAAGAGAATTCGCATTTTAGTAATACTTTAGTGTCTAACACAAGAGGAATAAGATATACAGTGGTGCATATGCAAATATTTTCAACACTCCTTCTCACCGCGGTATATCTAATTCAAAAGAAGTTATAGTGAAGTTATACATTTTGTGTGCTTAACTTTAAATAGGGCTTTATTTAGCACGTCTGAAATCATATTTTCGGTGGGAACATATCCAATATGAATGACTTTCTTCTTATACAAATCTCTTATGAAATGATACTTGATATCTATGTGTTTACTTCTGCAGTAGTAAACTGCAATGCGATGAAAACTCGCATTCTTAGCTAAACATTGGGCGCTCTGATTGTCACTGTAGATCATCAATATTGGCGCCGTCTCGAAACCCATCTCAGATATCAGCTTCAGCACGTAAGTAGCCTCCTTAGCTGCTGTTAAAAGCTTCACATACTCAGCCTCCGTGCTTCTAAGTGCTATGATGCTATGCTTTTTCAACTCCCACGAAAACGCTGCTCCAGCCATAAAGAACGCCCAACCACTGAACGATTTGCGGTCAGTACAGTCACCTGCCCAGTCTGCATCCACGAAGCAGTGAATAGGCACACCAGTTCGAACAAAGTGCAACTTCAAGCCCGAAGTTCCTTTTAGGTAACGAAGGACGCGTTTAGCGGCCATCTCATGTTCCTTATGGGGGTCACTGCACCTCTGAGCCAACTTTGCCAATGAACAATGTCTGGCCTCGTAGTTATTACTAGGTACAGCAGTGATCTAATAAGCGATTGATACTGCTTCTGGTTGACTCGTGGACAGTCTTCCAAAGTACATAGGTTCTGATAACCAACCTTCAAAGGCGTTGCATTCGGCTTACCGTCTTCGATGCCATATTCTCAAAGAAGTGCGTCGATATACTGCTTATGGCCAATTGCCACACTGCCCGTTTCTCCATTTCGCTCGATGTCCATGCCTAAATAGTTTCCCGTCCCGTCTGCCAAATTCCCGTGCGCTTTGAAGTTTTATGTCAACAAGGTCTTTTTTTCTGGAACAAGCAATAATTAGATCATCCAGATATACAACAATTAAGCTAAATTTTTCGCCGTGGTTCTTGGTATAAATACATGGCTCACTGGACATTGTACAAAACCAATACGCTGAAGAGTACAATCCAATTTCTGGTTCCATTCACGCTTACTCTGCTTCAGACCGTATAAAGACTTGGGCAACCTCAACACCCTTTTTGGATACGCTGTGTCCCTGCACCCTTCAGCTGAGACAACCATTTGATGCATAAACATTTTGTTCTCGACAGCCAGTGCAATCACCAATCGGATGGAAGAATACCGAGCCACTGAGGAAAATGTTTCTGTGTAGTTTATGCCGTACTCCTGTCCACAACCTTTTGCGACTAAGCGAGCATTGAACTGTTCCACGTTGCCGTACTGGTCTCCTTTAACCGCAAACACCCATTTTGAATGAATAGTTTTCTCGCCAGAAGGAAGATTTACAAGACTCCATGTCTTGGTGGACTGTAATTGAGAATACTTCTTCTGCATCGCAACCTTCCATTCTTCAGCCTGTGTCCAGCTCAAAGCCTCCTTGACTCCACTCGGTACTTGGACGTCGGCAACTCCAATAGCGTTAAGCATATTATACTCCTTACGTGGTTGTCCTGGCCTTCCAGTACGAATTATCTTAGGTCTACCTGGGCCTCGCTGAACTCCGTCGACGCTATCGACCAACTCGTCTTCACCATCTTCGGCTCCCGACTGTTCATCTCTTTCATGATTTCCGTCATTTCCATCGTGACCGCAATTTTTCTCCTCACCAAAAACGCTTCCGTTTTCTGCCAATTGTACGACCGATTTATCCTCGCTTTTTGTTATATTGTGCTCAAAGAACACCACATCTTGATAGATGTGGCTTCCTTGATAGGCTTCATACGCTTTAGCAGTTTCTGAATACCCAACCAGGATATGCTCTTTTCCTTTCTGAGAAAATTTTCTTTTCCTTGCCGTATCTAGCACAATTGCCTTTATACCAAACACCATAAGATGGGATACGCTGGTATTTTTCCCAAACCATGCTTCGTATGAAGTCATGTCTGCCGTTTCCGTAGACTTTTCTGATCGGTTCCTCAAATACATCGCAGTCATTATCGCTTCCCCCCACAGGTACTCGTTCGCATTCCGATTGGCACGTTTTCGAATGCGCCATTGATGTACTCTCACCATTATCGCTCCGTATAGCTTTAATCTGCTGCCCAGTTTCATTCTCAGCCAACAACATAAATTCTTTGAATTTCTCAAAAATTTGGTCCTTTGTTTTAAGCATATACACCGATACATAACGTGTCTTGTCGTCTATGAATGTAGCAAAATAGCGCGGTGCAGCGTTGGAAACCCTATGTAATCATAGGACCGCACACGTCCGTATGGATCAGTTCCAACACTTTGCTCAAACGATTTTCCTCCACTATTGGAAATTGTTTCACGCATATCTTGCTTTTCGCACACGTCTCGAAAACAAAGTCATTCGTTCTGCAGGTTACTCCACGTAGACCATACACCAATTATGCTCACGAATTGAAACAAATATCGATTTGCTTGCACATAAACGGGTTGTTGTCCCACTGTCAAAGTATTAAATATTTTTCGTTAGTCCACTTTGACTCGCTGCGGCAGCGAAAACCGAGAACAACTTCTTGTTCTCTTCGCGTTTGCTCTCACTATTGGTATCCATTTCTGATCTTGCGTTTTTTTTTTTGAGTAGCACTTTGACGAAACATGTCCGTAACGACCGCAGATCCAACATTCCACATTTTTCATGTCTTTCTTATGCTTGGGCTTTTTCTTTTGGGCACGCGACGAGTACATTTTCTGTTCCGCTCTATTTTCCATTTTGTCTCCTACTTTTCGTCGTTCTCCCTGTTCCAGCAACTTAATTTTCAGAGAACTCAAGGAAGGAAAAAAATCACGCGTCTCCATAGCAATTACGAAATTTTCGTAAGAATCACATAGACTGGACAACAAAATTATTACAATCTTTTCATCTGGGACTGGTTGATCGATCTCTTGTAATTTCTCGATGACGTGACTATTGACTACTCAAATGCACTGCGATACTGTCTGACTCTGACATCTTCATATAAAGCACCTGTTTAAACAACTGTATTTCTCGCGCTGGTCCACTAGGCATGTTGCTGGCTAGGAACACTAGCCAGCTTTTTCCAAGCTTCCATTGATGACTTGCAGTGTTTAACATAATTAATCTGGGACGGCTTCATACACAACAAAATATTCGCGAGGGCCTTTTCATCCTTGTTATCAAAGTTTGCTTGCTCTGCAACCGTTCCACTTTTATTTTTAATTTCACGACCACACACAATTGACAAAGTTCTGAGTGTACCAGCAGACTTTTCATCTGCACTGCCCACGCACTATAATTGTCACTATCAAGTTTTTCTATAGAGTATTGCGAACTCATCTTGTTCATATTTTTAAAACAACACCTAATCTCTAATTATCCTATAATTTTTTCGACTATTACGCAGTAATTTTCTTGTTGGCCTGAGCCCGTAACCTATTCGGTTTGACGATTTATTAGAGACTAAAAAATGCTGCACGCAGATAGAAACTAGAACTTAAGGAAAAAAGAGAATTTGTTACTCGTTACTTTAGTGTATAACACAAGAGGAATAAGATATACACTGGTACATATGCAAATATTTTCAACATTCACATTGAACAGGTAAAACTGCTCAGTCTTAGCCCTTTGCTTTAAATATAAAGTCCTGCTGTATAACTCGGTACTGAAACCTATATGGATGTATGGCTCCCAGTTATGGAGGAATGCCAGCAATAGCAATATTGACATAGTCCAGCGAGCTCAGAGAACAGAGAAGAAATAGTACTAGATCAAGCTAATGTAGCGCCCTAAGTAACTAACAAGAGGTCTAACAAGGTCGAGCAACCAATCACGTCTTCGTCGCAATGCTTACCCACCCAGCGACTGACTTGAGGGACGCGCACCCAGAATGCAGTCTTAGTATACTGTTAGTTAAATTTTAATTTTAAGATTCGAACTTGTTTATATTTAATTAATATATTAAGGGACTGTACCGTGAAGAAATGTTGAAACTTCGGAGGCAACCATACGGCAAACTATAGAGGATGTATGGTGTACAAGGAGTTAAAGAGTCGCATACGTCAAGCGACCGTAAAGCGCAACCAGAATCCATAGAATGCGTCGAAAACTACGCCAGACGTCTTCTTCGCCAAACCTGCGTGGTCCTCATTCGGTCCACTAAACACCACCACCGGCTTATCCTATGCTGATGCTCTTCAATCTAAAAGGGAAATTCCAATTCAGCCTAGCTCGCAAAGCGCTCAACAGGCCCCAGAACAGCCACACAGCAAAACGGAAACTATGATGCTTACCCTCCAAATGACCATGCAAACACTTGTTTAAAACCAGAACATGGTAATACAGCTGCTTGTAGCACAACAGTCTAAATAATCTATGTGTCTCACGGCATAAGCGAGAATTATCACAATTCTTGACCGACAACCATATTGAGGTTATGCTGCTGGTGGAAACGCATCTTACAAGCAAATACAACTTTCAAATAAGAAGCTACCGCATAAATCATCCAGATGGGAAAGCCCACGGCGGAACTGGAGTTCTAATCAGAGAACGCATTAAGCACCATTTTCACAAAAGGTTTGCAACAAACTTCTTGCAGGCCACATCGATACAAATTCAGTCAAGCAACGGAATCCTTTCAATCGCTGCCGTTTACTGCCCTCCTCATTTCTCAATCTCGGAAGGACAATTTATGGACTTCAACAATTCACTTTGGGATAGTTTTATAGCCGCAGAAGACTACAACGCCAAACATACGCACAAAGGAAGGCAATTGTACAATGCAATTATAAATATGAAAAATAAACTGGACTATGTTTCCCCTGAAAGTCCCACATACTGTCCAACCGACCCACGCAAGCTCCCAGACCTTATTAATTTTGGGTGACTATTCTCGGACTTATTATCAGAACACTCACCTGTGCTTTTAACGCTTCTTCAAAGTTCAGAAATAACCGAACACTCCTTCAGCCTGACGACGCCAAAAAAGAACTGGATTAAATACAACAAGAAAGGAAAGCTAACTTCGGGCGGAGCCGAATTTGATATACCCTTGCAGCTAAAACAGGATATATATCGCTAAAATCGGATATAGTTGACCGATTCTTATGGGAATAACATAATATAACCAATAAATTACAAGACAAAATCTAAAAAAAACTTCTATCTTGAAGAACCCCAAAGTTGGTATTTTTACCAAATACCATTTCCGATCGTTCAGTTATATGGCAGCTATAAGATATAGTCGGCCGATCCATATGAAACATGATACGTCGTTTTATTTTTCCAAAAATAGATTTCATAGAAAATCCCAACTTTCTAGCTCGAAAAACAATGAAGTTATGCCATTTCCGATCAATCAGTTTTATGGCAGATATAGGATATAGTCGGCTGATCCTTATAAAATTTGGCATGTTGTATTATTTTGCCAAAAAAAGCAATCGTACCAATCGTACCCGAATTCTCTAGCTTCAAAAACACCAAAGTTATAGCATTTCCGATCAATCAGTTATATGGCAGCTATAGGATATAGTCGGCCGATCCCGGCCGTTCCGACTTATATACAAAGTTTCAAGACGATAGCTTTAAAACTGAGAGACTAGTTTGCGTAGAAACAGACAGACGGACAGACAGACGGACAGACAGACGGACAGACGGACATGCTCATATCAACTCAGGAGGTGATCCTGATCAAGAATATATATACTTTATAGGGTCGGAGATGTCTCCTTCACTGCGTTGCACACTTTTGGACAAAATTATAATACCCTCTGCAAGGGTATAAAAAGTACTTGAGTGCCCACGTGAGTGCTCGCCCCGGAGCTTAACATGGAATCGGACATCGACTACACTCGCAGCGACGAAAACCGAGCTGAAACATTCGCTACACATCTCCAAAGTGTCTTCCAGCCAAACCCTGCCTTGAATTCATTTCTCCTGCCAGTAATTCAGCCAGACGCTACCCCTCAGCCAACTGCACCTTCATTCCGGCCAAACGAAATCGAAAAAGTCATAAGAGGGCTAAAACCAAAAAAGGCTCCCTAAAAGGCTGTCCCGGTGGTGACCTACTGATACCAAAGATGCTGATCGAACTTCCAAAATGCGCTATAGAGGTCGTCTGCAAACTATTTAATGGGATCATTAATCTTGGCTATCTCCCAAGAAAGTGGAAGAAATCCATCATTACGCTCAGCCTTCGAACAACGAGAATACTGCAGCGCTATTTTCCTCGACGTATCTCAAGCTTTCGACCGAGTTTGGCTCATCGGACTCATGCACAAAATTAAAACGTATTTGCCAACATACACCCACAAGCTACTGGAATCATACCTCTTCAATAGGGTATTCTCAGTGAGATGCAACGCAGCTACTTCGGGCGACTACACCATCGAAGCTGGAGTTCCACAGGGAAGCGCACTCGGGCCGTGTCTATATGTTTTGTATACTGCGGATATTCCTACGAGCGCACAACTAACAACGTCAACGTTCGCCGATGATACCGCTATTCTTAGTCGCTCCAGATGCCCAACGCAGGGAACAACCCAACTGGCTAATCATCTCACAATAGTGGAAAGGTGGCTGTCCGACTGGCGCATTAAAATAAACGAACAAAAGTGTAAACATATAACGTTTACTCTTAATAGACAAACATGCCCTCCGCTTTTACTAAACGGTATGCAGATCCCTCAAGCTAACGACGTAACGTACCTTGGCGTTCACCTTGATAGACGACTTACCTGGCGTAAGCACATCGAATGCAAAAAGATGCATCTAAAACTGAAAGCCAGCAGCCTCCACTGGATCATAAACTCACGATAGCCACTGTACTTGCACTACAAGTTACTATTCTGCAATTCAGTCCTAAAGCCAATCAGGACGTATGGCTCCCAGCTGTGGGGGAACGCGAGCAGCCGCAACATAGACATCATACAGCCCGCATAATCAAAAATCTTGAGAACTATCACTGGGGCACCTTGGTATATTCGCAACGAAAATATCCACCAGGATCTGGTGGACAAAGACAAAATGCAAAAGCAAAAAAATTCAAAAAGAAAAACTTCGCACCCAAATTTTCTCGCTCGGGGATTGACTCGGGTTTCTAGCGTATCCCGCCTGCGACCCCACGACCTCCCAACACAGCAATCGATTTTTAGGACCGTCTAACTCTGTATCAGTCAATATGACTGTTAATTAAGATAAAAATAAAAGATTTGATACACCGCTTGTTTGTCTCGCAAAGAGAAGATTCAAAAAAACAAAATCAACGTTTTAAAAAAAAACCCTCTTTTGGTTCACTTGTAATATTAATGCCAGAAAAAAGTTATTTACCCCATAGGGCAGTGGTGCCCATACCAATATATTTACATGTTAGAATTGCATCTGTCTTAGAATACGTATTATTCTCCTGTAAGCACAATTACTCTAGTTTTACGGTGTACATTGGGTGGAAATGCCTATTTTGTGGCATAAGGTCCCAAATTATTTTGGTTAATTTTAATAAAGTTCCAGTCGAGTTTGTGCATCTGTATCCGGTCGTGTTAAGCTCCTAATTAGCAAAGTGACAAAGTGAGTGAAGATTAGAAAGTGATCCTCAACCTTTTGTGTTGTGCTTATCTGCGCGTAATCTATTTTTAGACTCCGTACCGCAGGGGTCTTTACCGAGTGCGACTTATTTACCACTCGAGCATAATGCATGCGCTGTGTACGAATTGCCCATTGGGCTTGATCTTGTCTCTCGCTTGCGCTTCCACTGCCCTTTTGGGCAAAGAATTTTGAAGAATTTGATTTCTTTAATATTCGTAATTAAAGAAATTAATTAAAGAAATGTCGAAAACTACAGTTAATTAATAAATGGATGACAACACACCTTCTTATTCACCGCTTCAGAAAGAGCTGCCAATCTCCAGCGGAACTTCGAGCCAATCTTGTAAGAGACTTGGCTCAACGGCAATTGGACGCCCTTGGTCAACGAAATTCAGACGCTGTTAAAACTAGCTCAGCAACACCTGTAACTAACACAGTTCTGGCACCACCAAGTACACCGTTGCAGCTTTTTCATATAGCAAACCAAGTTTCTTCAGTAGAAACGTCTGTGCCTTTAGGAACCAACAATCTCCCGATATTACCCGCTATGGGGTGCTCGTTTCAATCAACAAGTACTTCTCGTAGCAGGAAACGAAACCCTTCAAGCTACGGTAAAGAAAGAGACGACGTAAAGAAGACTAAGGGAAATTTAAACAATGCGAAAATTGGCCATTTAAATCAAGCTTCGACCTCCAATGGACTTCGCAACAACTGTTTCGCACCTTTCGCTGAGGAAACGAACCCAATTGAGGAGATGGAGACAAATGAGGAGACGACTGATCCTATTGGCCAAGCGCCAATTTCAAGCCAAAAACTTCCACCCATATGTGTTCCAAAGGTCACTGACATCCTCACTATTAAACGAACTCTTGATGAAATCATTGCAGCAAGTAGTTATGAGATTCGTACATTTAAATTTGGAGTTCGCATATACACTGACAGTGTAGAGTCATTCCGCAAGGTGGTTCGTAACCTGACTGCTTTAAATTGCGAGTTTTGGCATCATCAACTCCGTGAGGACAAGCCATTTAAGCTGGTGCTAAAAAACATACATTCCATACAGTTCCAAAGAAGGCTTTTCAAGAAAGCCTGGCACTCGCGGCACTACGGCCGACGTTAATGTTGATGATAGACAAAATCTATTTTATGTCAATCTCAAGATGACTACGAATTTTGCCGTCTCGCTTAAAATCAAACAAATTGGAAGGCACCAAGTTACAGGGGAAAAGGCTAGGCGATATATGGACCTTGTCCAATGTTATAAATGCGAAAATTTTGGGCACACTCAAAATTGTTGCTACATAAAGCCTGTGTGTGGGAATTGTGCCGGAGATTATCCTACTAACTCCAAATCGTGCGAGTCAATCATTAAAAACCAATGTATGTGTACAAACTGCGAAGAAAATCACCCTGCAGGCTTTAAATGCTGCAAAGTCACGATAGAACTGAGCAGAAAACTAAAATCTGGAACAAGGCTAAGCAACTCAATGAACTCAAGGCTAAGGACCAACGAAAGAAATCTATCCTTATCAAGATTTTATTATCCACACTCAGAGTGAGCAAGTTTTCCAATGAGCCCACAATGAGAACAGACTTACAGCTAGCTTGCATTGATATTTTAACAAGTGGAGGTGTACTTAGAATAGCTTCCTTGTATCTTCCTTCCAGCGAGCCATGGACAAAAAACGATTTTGACCAGCTACAAGTCTCTCTAGGCCCAAAATTTTTGGCTGGAGGTGACCTTAATGCCAAGCATCAATGGTGGGGAAATTGACAGGAAAGGACCTGTTACCGGGGAAAGCGTCTTCAAGATGTTGTTTCAACAAGAGATGTTTCAGATGTTTCAAGATGTCAAGCGTCTTCCATAGTTTCAAGCTTAAGCCAAGTGCTAGCTACTGAGGAACATACTTTGTATTCCTCAAATGCCAGGCTCACACCAACAGCTCTGGACTTCTTCATCGTAAATGGGGTACCACTCAACAAACTTTCGATCGAAACCAAATACGAGCTGTCCTCGAATCATTTGGCTGTTGTCGCAACGCTGAGTCAAATACCGCAATGCAATGCCAAAAGGAAATCAATACTACCGCCCGGCTCGTCTGTTAAAAAGTTTAAGGAATTCCTGGACAGAAGCATTAACCTCAACCACTAACCATACAGCATATAGACAACCCATTTCATACAACGAAAATGGACGCAAAAATTTCTTGCGACAGGCCCCAGCAGGCCCCAGAGAGGAATTCTTACGCTCATCGTTCGTTCATCTTACGCTCATTCTCTCATTAAATGCTTTCTGTTTCTCAGTCTCTGAACGGAGCGCGATGAAGAAGGTTGGCCTGCGCTTCGGTTGATATTTGTATGTGTCACACATTCACATACACGGGTGTATGTGGGCGTGCGATTTCGTTTCGAAGCCAGCGCACAAAATTTGGATTTTTCTTACTTTTCAGGCTTGCTACCCTAACAAAATTCGGGTATTCGTTATTTGATGAAATGACGAAAGAAATTATATTATTTTTTATATTATATTATTTATTATTTCAGCATACATATTTAATTTATTTGGGAATAAGATTAAGTGTTGGCAGTAAAATGTTTTGCATATATATATTTTTACGAATCAATAAAAATCAATATACTGAGATAGGAACAGGGTATATTTCAGTCGACATCTCTTAAAACGCCGATCGCTTTTAAGTTTTTGTTGTTCTTCATGTGGATTGTGCCTGCATACCCTACCGATGCATCCATCCAAATTTTAATTTACTAATGTAAATGATTTTAATGTAAATTTAAAAATAAAAATTTTAAAAAGGGTACCAACTTATTCCAAAAATTTTCTTTGATATAATTTGTTGTAAACATCCATTAAGAGTAGAGAAATGGAAATCTGTTTTAAAATTTGTAAATCATACATTTATTAAATGAAAGGAAAATTCATAGCAAGTATTCCAAAAAAAAAATTTTAATATTTTTGTTGCTGTCCGGTCCCCTAAAAATCATCCATCGGATGATTTCATCCACCAATGAATCATCCACCATTTTGTGCGCTGGCTTCGAAACGAAATCGCACGCCCACATACACCCGTGTATGTGAATGTGTGACACGCATACATACAAAGATCAACCGAAGCGCAGGCCAACCTTCTTCATCGCGCTCCGTTCAGAGACTGAGAAACAGAAAGCATTTAATGAGAGAATGAGCGTAAGATGAACGAACGATGAGCGTAAGAAATCCTCTCTGGGGCCTGCTGGGGCCTGTCGCAAGAAATTTTTGCGTCCATTTTCGTTGTATGAAATGGGTTGTCTATATGCTGTATGGTTAGTGCCTCAACGCTGTCATCAACCATCCAGACGATCTGGAAAATATATACATATATACATATAATATATACATAGTATATATAAATATATACCGTGCTGCGACGGCTGCTACCCCGAACCAAAGGGACCTTTCGAATCATAATAGAAGCAAAAAAGCACCAGGAGAGGACCTTCTAGACCAGGGGTGCCCAAGCTCAGCATACGGCAGAGCAAACTCGAATACCAATGCAAAAAATCACCAATACATTAAAGCTAGAAATTTTTTTTGCAAGTCTTGTCGGTATACTGAAAAAAATTATAGTACAATTTTCAATGGAAAAAAGGAATACAAAAATATTTGTGAAATACAAATTAAAGACTGTAATAAAGTTGTAAATAAAAGAAATTCATAGCTCAGGTGTTAACCATTCTTTTTGAGATCTTAACCAAAAGTAATTTTTTGCAGTGAAAAGTTTTCGGTAATACAAAAACAAAGTGCCTTCGTATTAGTACGAAAAACTGAGACACTATACAATTGTTGTTGCTTAACTCGAAAAAACGAAAAATTGTTTTTGTATTTAGCCCTTGCCTATGCTACGAGCCACACACGTATATGAAATTTCATTTCCCATATAACGAGCAATTCCAACAACAAAGGAGCTCCGAGAGCAAGGGGGCTGGGCACCCCTGTTCTAGACAAAACGCTGAACATTCTTCCAATCGAGGCACTGCTATTTATAGTTCTGTTGTTTAACAGCGTCCTAAGGCTGAGTCATTACCCAAGTGCTGGAAGAATGCTATCATCACGATGATATCCAAGTGTGGAAAGCAACCCACGGAAGTAGATGCATACAGGCCAATTAGTCTCTTACCTGCATTGGCCAAAATTATGGAAAGAGTCATGCTGAATCGTATCCTTAGACAAGAAAGGATAAGCAGAGCTATTGGTGGCAGTTTGGCTTCCGAAAAAGTAATGGCACACCTGAACAGCTACATAACGTGGTCAATTTCGCTCTGGAAGCCATGGAAAACAAAATGTATGCAGTTCCTGTGATCATGGACATTCATCAAGCTTTTGATAGGGTATGGCACGATGGTCTTCTAAACAAGCTGAAAAATCTCCTAACGCCTCAGCTCTTTCTCCTCATTCAGGACTTCTTATCGGAAAGAAAATTCAGTGTGGTTGTCGATGGAGAAAAGTCGGCAATACGCCCAATCTCAGCCGGTGTACCCCAAGGCAGTGTACTAGGTCCGACGCTTTTCTCTCAGTACACATCAGATATGCCAGACTCTGCCAAAATATGCTGATCGCAACTTACGCCGATGACACTGCTGTTATGGTCAGAAGTCCAAGCATAGAAATCGCAACCCTGGGTCTGGAAGAGTACGTGACACGTTTTGAAAAGTGGACTACAGAATGGAACTTAGGCATCAAATGCAGCAAATGTTCTTGTGTCACATTCTTCACAAGGCCTAAAAACTGCCCAGGCATCTCCATGCTTAGCTCTGTACTTCGTCACGAGGCCTACTACAAGTACCTTGGAGTGATTTTGGATAGATGACTTAATTTCCAGAGACACACAACGATGATCAAGAAGGATGTGCTTTCAAATGCAGCAAGTGTGTCCTGGTTACTACCACCAAGAAATAAGCTTTCACTGTTTAACAAAGGTAGGATTTATAAATCTATCCTCAGCCCAATCTGGAAATATGCATTACAATTATACGGCATATCGTCTAAGTCAAACTTGAACAAAATAAGAGTAGCGCAAAGTAAGATTATCAGATCGATTTGTAATGCCCCCTGGTTCATAAGAACTATATATATAAAAAGAGATCTGAAAATCCCAAAGATAGGCGATGTAATACTCTCTCATCCTAACTCCCTAGCGAAGAGGCTAACATAGGTCTGTAGGTCTCCACTACAAAAAGAAGATTGAAAAGACACCATCCACACGACCTTCCTTTAAGATACATATAGCCATTGTAGTGTAAAAATTAAAATAATATAGAATTTTAAATAGAATATAAAATTAATTAGATATAGAATTAACGTATAATCATTTATACCTACAATTTGTTATTCACCTGTAATTTACAACCTGTTCAAGCTGCCACATAGGTAGCAGTATACCCGTTAATATTAAATAAACATACACCTTTTTATACCTGTGTAGGGGGGGCGTTGGTTCCGCAAAAAAGATTCCAGAAAGGGGTTTGAAAAATTAGAAGTCGGGGCGTCTTCAGTTTCAGTATAAAAGAACGCGTTCAGCTTTATTCGGCTGCTTACATGAGATTAACTTAAAAACTAGTACAAAAAAAGAGATCTACGACAACCAACGAGCGAGAAGAGAGGGCACAGAGGGGCGAGTGTGGAGGCGCTCTTCAGCGCGGGTGCGCTCTTTAGCGCGGGTGCGCTCTTTAGCGCAGGTGCGCTCGCGGATGCGCTCTTCGGGTGAGCGGCACAACGGCCCCTCACCTAAACATTCTCCCCCCCTTGCAATCGCTCGGGTTGCAACAGCTCCCTCGGTGTTATGGCTGGTGGCAGGCTCCGGACACGACCCATCCAAACACGGTGCTCTGGGCCACTGGCAGTCCGTCCTGGATCTTCAAGAAGCCCGGTTGGATAATCCTTGGGTACATATCTGCGCCCAGGACGACGGAGATTGTCGCTGGCAGATGGAATCGCTCATCCGCCAGGGTCACGCCTCGGAAGTGGGCACGCACCGCCTCGCTCAGCTCTCGGGACGGCGTACGAACTCGCACGTGAGGCTCGACCTTAAACATGACCTCCAGCCGAACGCTATCATCGGTCGGTGACCCCACGGTGGCGGAACACACCTGTTCGTCCCCCACGCTGGTAGTGGGCAGCCGGAAACACGCAGCGAGCGAGGCGTCGATGCAGCTTGAGGGCGTGCATGGGTCGATGAGGGCCCCCGTGTCGAAGCTCCGGGTCCCGGTGTCGATCCGCACTAATGCAGTCGGCAGCACGTTGACGCTGTTCCGTTGCAGCAGCGATGAGAGGGTGGGCGCAGCGACCGCGTCCAGCGGGGGCCCTCGACGAGAGGCGGAACTTTGCCTAGGTGCGGATGACGCGGGCGGATGAGCGGTGCTTGGCAATCGAGGAGTGGCGGAAGAAGGCCGAGGATGCATCGACGAGTGCCGGGACGTCGGTGGCCGTGGATCGGGTTGGGATTGCCGGAAAGTGGCGGACCCAGGCCGAGGAGCACCCGAACCGCGCCGGGAGTTGGCGGATGACGGCCGGGCGCCAGACGAGACACTCTGTGTCCTGACTCCCGCGCTCCGTGACCGGTGCTCCTCTCGGCGTGCCTTGCGCCGAGCCCGCGGCTTCTCCACGAGATGCAGCAGCGTGTGGTGATCCTGTCCACACGTCTTAAAACCGTCACCCCGACGACAGGATCCGTCGGAGTGCTCGTGGGCCAGGCAGCTCGTGCAATACCGGTTCACAAGAACCGCTCGGAGCCGCTTCTCGGCGCTAAGGCGTAGGAAGCGCCGACACTTCTTTAAGGCGTGGATTCCATTGCAGACTCGGCAACGGTAGGATTGAATACCGCGAGAACATCTGCTCTCCAGCGATGCGTGGGTGTTGCGTGGACGTGGCGACATCGTGTTGGCTATGGCTGACGGAAATATGATAAAGGAACAAATAACATGATCAGAATCGGTGTAAATGAAAGTTCGGAACTACGGGCAGAGCTACGGGACAGCACAATGGACAGGAACATTGGAGCGGAAGAAATGTCGATTACTGTGGGTAGGCGGACGCGTCCAACGGAAGAAGCACGACCTTAACAACGGGCCGCTTTACGAGCCCTCGCGCGGTGCGGATGGCGATCACGCGGACATGGCCATCAGAGCCGGGATACACCGCGTCAACCCTGCCTAAACGCCACTCATTGGACGGAAGGTTGTCTTCCTTGATGACGACCATATCCCCAACGCAGAGGTCCCTCGTAGGTTCGCGATTGGCCGCGAATTCAGGCACGCCTCGATCTTCGCCAGGAGAGTAGCCAGCTCCTCAAAGGTGTATTTTCGCGTGGCGGCGGACTTATAGAACAAGGTCTTGAAGCTCTTGACCCCTGCTTCCCAAAGGCCCCCCATGTGGGGAGCTCCCGGAGGAATGAAATGCCAGAGAAGCTGCTGGTGACTTTAGGCACCGGTCACAGCCCCCTTTAGGCTCTGGAGAAAATCGCGGGATAGTAGAGCAGCTGCTCCCACAAAGGTCTTCCCGTTGTCGGACTGCACTTGACGGGGGCATCCTCTCCGGGACACGAACCGTGCGAAAGCCGCCAGAAATTTCTCGGTCGTAAGGTCCGACGTAGGCTCTAAATGGATGGCCTTAGTGGAGAAACACACAAACACCAACACATAACCCTTTGTGATGAGACAGGCCCTCCCCGTATAGTTTTTTATCTCGAAGGGACCGGAATAATCCACACCGGTGTGCGTGAACGGGCGCGAGAAGGACGTCCGTTCCTTGGGTAGCTCTCCCATGAGTTGCGTCTGCAACTTCTTCTTGTGGATGACACATACCTTACAAGAATGGACAACGGACTTGACCAAATTCCTCACCCTTGGAATCCAGAATTTGGCCCGGATCAGGCGAATCATCAGCGGATTGCCACCGTGCAGCGTGATGCGATGCGTAAATCGAACAAGGAGTCGATACAGATGGCAGTCGTACGGAAGGATTATACGGTGCCGTTCGTCATATTGGAGAAGCTCAGAGGACGTGACCCGGCCGCAGGCTCTCATAAGGCCTTGCGAATCCACGATGGGGTTTAGATTGTGATTTCGCTAATTTGCTATTCGCTTAAGCAGCCCATCTCAGAGACGAAGTGTCTGCGCTGAGTGACGGAAACTAGAAGACGTTCAGCCGACGTAACCTCATTAGCGGTCAGGTGTTCTTCAAACGTGGGTCGAATCTTCCGCGCGCGCTGGATGAAGCGATTAACATAGGCAAGGACTCGTAATGCCTTGTCGAGTGTGGAAAAACGCTCAAGGAGATCTTCGGGGGGTACTTTCGCGACATGGACCTTGACTGCTCGCTTCTCGAGCTCAGTCACGGGGGCACCATAGCCTTGAGTGGGCCAGTCGCTGCGAGGCCTCTGCAGCCAGTCAGGACCGTGCCACCACAACTGGTTATCTGCAAGATCTTGGAGAGCTACGCCCCGGATAGCGAGATCCGCAGGGTTATGCTCGGAGCGGACATGTGCCCATTTCTGCACGTCGGTGAACTGGGTGATCTTGGTCACCCGGTTGGCCACGAACGTTGTCCACTGGCACGCTGGCTTATGCAGCCACGCGAGGACAATAGTCGAGTCGGTCCAACAGTATAGGGCAGACGCGGCCCCTGGCATTTGTGGCAGAACGGTGGTGGCCATCTCGGACAACAACAAGGCACCGCACAGTTCTAGTCGAGGGAGCGACACCGTCTTAACTGGGGCCACTCGAGTCTTTGCAGTCAGCAGGGTCACTATTACCGTGGACCCGATTTCGACACGAACGTAAATGGAACGCGACCCATCGAGGAACACGAATCTGATCGAGCACCGAGTAATTCTTTAGGAAGTCAACCCATCGCTGACAGAAATCTTGAGGGAGGGCGTCATCCCACCCTAGATCCAGAAGCCAAATGTCTTGCATGAACATTTTTGCCCGAACAATGAAAGGAGCGAGCCAACCTGCTGGATCGAACAATTTGGCAATTTGGGAGAGGACTTGGCGCTTCGTGAAAACCGAGCCGGAAGTCATTTCTGGCGGGACAAAAAAGAATTCATCAGTCGTCGCTTTCCACCGCACGCCGAGTGTCTTGGCCGTGCTCTCTGCATCGATGTCGAGAAAGTCAGCACGGAGACGGTGATCGATTGGAATGTCGGCCAGGATTGCCTTGCTATTCGACGTCCATTTCCTAAGTGGGAACCCTGCTGACTCTAGGGCCCCTTTTAGCTCCCGAATCGCAGCTTTGGCTTCAGGTTTGGAGTCGGCCCCCGCGAGAACGTCATCAACGTACATAAACTGCCGGATGATTTGGCTTGCCTGCGGATACTTCGACTCTTCGTCGTCAGCGAGCTGTCGCAGTACACGGATCGCCAGGAACGGGGCACAATTGACACCGAAGGTGACCGTTTTCAACTCTTAGTCGCGGATATCCCCATCGGGATTGCGAAACAAAATACGTTGGAGCGGAGTATGCTTGGGGTCCACCCAAATTTGCCGATACATCTTCTCGATGTCGGCGTTGAAGACAAACCTAAAGTATCGCCACTTTAGGATTTGAATCGTCAGGTCGGATTGTAAGACCGGGCCCGCGTAAAGAATGTCGTTCAGACTGGTCCCGTTTGCGGACGGGCTCGAAGCATTGAAGACCACTCGCACCTTGGTGGTCGTGCTTTCGGGCTTGAAGACGGCATGATGTGGAAGATAGTAGGTAGCGGAATTGCTAGCGGGAGAGACCTCGGTCATGTGGCCTAAGTCGATGTACTCCTGAATTACCGAGTCATAGCGGGCCTTAAGGGGCGGGTCCCTCTTCAGGCGCTGCTCATTACGCAAAAACTGAGCAAGGGCAAAGGACCGTGAAGCCGCTAGCTCGGAACCCTTCTGCCCGGGGTCGCGTAAGGGGAGCGTCACAACGTACTTGCCACACTCGTCTCTTTTCGTCGTCTGGACAAAATTGTGCTCGCAAACTCAATCCGATTCCGAACTTATCGGTGTGGGCACATCTTCCACCTCCCAGAATTTGGTGAGGAGCTGATCTAGTGAGTCACCGAGGCTGGGGGCCACTCGTATGGAAAAAACGGACACGCTGCGGGGATTGGCTGGAGATAATGGTCCTGTCAGCACCCATCCAAAAATGGTCTCCTGACCGAGAAGCGAATGTTAGGCTTGGCATTACCGAGGAGAATGGACGGAAGAATGTCAGCTCCTATTAGTACATCGACTTGGGAGCTCTCAAAGAAGTTGGGGTCCGCCAGGGGAATGTCGGGCAGCCCTTTGAGACGATCTCGCGGAATCGGGTATGATGGCAGATTTCCTGCCAACTGCGGCAGAACGTAGGCCGCAGTCTCTAATTGTAGCCCAGGTCTAGACGGCGACCGAATGGAGAAATGGCACAATTTTGTAGACTGCGCGGAAATGGTCTGATTAAGGCCGGAAACTTGGGCTTGAATCGTCTTGAAGGGTGGTTTGACGAGGTTGAACAGTCGTTCCGTGATGAAGGTCGCTTCGGACCCTGAGTCTATCAGAGCTCGTGCCTGGAAGCTGCACCCCAAGTGGCACACGTTGATAAGAGCCGTGCGTAGTAGGACGGCTGCTGACCCGGAAGCGAAACACACCTGCACATCCGACTGATCCTCTGAGCCGTTTGTGCTTCTGGCAGTCTGTGCGGGTCGAGCCCTTGCTGTCGTAGGCGGACTTTGAGCGGTGGCGAACGGATTGCCGCGGTGCAGAAGGGTGTGGTGCCGGCTGTGACATGTGAAGCAAGTATGGGCGCTCGTGCAGTCTCGTTGCTGGTGCCCTCGGGCAAAACAGTTCAAACACAGCTGCTTCCTTTTAATATAGTCCGAGCGCCCATTTACGTCCATTTCCAAGAACCGCGGACATAAGCGAATGGGGTGGTTCTCCCTCGAACAGAGATCGCAACCCTTGGGGCCCGGAACCACTCGAGTCTCGTATGAATGGAGCCTTCGAGCAGGGGCAGTAGGAGTTCCCGACCTTAGCGGAAGTTGCCCGGAGCTACTAGGCCTGACGTCATCGATTGCTTCCAGAGTGCGATGGCGCTCTGTCAGGAAATTGTCTAATTCCTTCCATGTTGGAATTTCAGCCTTGTTATGAACGGATTGCTCCCACATGGAAAGTGTGACTTTGGGGAGCTTTGACGAAATCATAAACACCAGAAGGCAGTCCCAGTCCTCAACATTGATGGCGGACATTGCTAGGGCTGTCAGACAACTCTGAATGGTGGCTTGGAGCTCCTTCAGCGCGACCCCGGACTCTTGAGAAATAGCCTGGAGGTTGAAAAGGATTTTCAACTGGCTATTGACCAGTAGCCGCCGGTTCTCAAAGCGGTCTGTGAGGCTTTGCCAAGCGACGGCAAACCCCTCATGGGTAAGCGGAGCCTTGGAAACAATAGCGTGGGCGTCACCACTTGTTTTGGACAACAAGTGGAACAACCGATCTACCGGGGTGAGCCGCGAGTTTTGAATGTAAATGGCCGTAAACAAGTCTCGGAAGGTGGGCCACCGAAGATAATCACCCGCGAAGACCTCGGTATCCACCGGAGGTAACCGGCAGCCTGTAGACGCGGGCGTGTGAACGTTGACGGAAGCCGGAGTGGTATGGGAAGCAATTCTCTCTCGAAGCTGGGCAATACACCTCGAATAGACGGAGTAACAGTAGCTGTACTTCGATTCCAGCACTGTCGAGATGGCCGCATTGTCGTCGGACTCAGCTAGCAAATCGGAGCAGCTCTCATAGCTTTTCTCCACCTTCTCCCACAGTGCCCGAATTTGGTCCCGGTGGACTTCGCACATGTATTGGGAGCCCACTTCCGTTTCTCTGGCGGCCGGAGTATTTATGTTGGCCTCAAATTGGCTAACTCGATCTGAAGTGGCGATGAACTTCTTCAGCGCCACGTCGACCGCACTTTGAGCCATTTTTGCAACGGAACGAGTCTGCCTCTGTGAAGGACCGGAGCTCGTGTTGAGGGATTCGTCACTCTTCGCCCTTGGAATGGCACTGTACGCCTTAGGCTTTAAAAGAGGCGTCCGCGGAGAAGCGGATTGAGATCTCTCCAAACGGATGGTTGGGATCGGACGTGGCTTTTGGTCGTCTCCCGTGGGCATTCTCAGACACCAATTCGCTGATCAGCGCTTGTCGACTGACTTGCGCAATAGGTGGCTCGTACGAAGCGGTAGCCGGTCACTAATGTGATTAGACCGGTGAGATCTCGGACGAAATGCGATTGCAAGGCCAAGTGGGAATTATTAGCGCCGATGTCGAGAGGAACGTCGGAAGCGGCACAATTCGGATGTGGGAGAAGCGTCAGGAAGCCAAAAAAAAACCAGATGGGCCAAGGTTGGTCGAGATTCTAGGCGGATGTTGCCAGATGCGGAGTAGGAGCAAGGTTAGGAAAAATGCCGGAGCGGAAAATGGAAAAGGACCGGAAAATTCGTGCTCGTTCGGAAAAATAATTGATGACTGTCGATATATGTATATTTCGACCAGTATGGCTCGTACGTAAATATTTAATTCCTAACTATTTTCGAATTTGCGGAGCCGGAAAGGTGGACTTGACCTTGGCTTGGATTTAACACAGAGAAAAAAAAAAATTAATTTTTGCCTAATTGTCGGATTTAATTATTTTGGAAACAGACGGGTGGAGTTGAGAATTTCAATTTTTAATCAATGGAGGTTAAGTAACCCGAAGCTGGAACGGTGGAATTGAAACCGCGGCTAGGTTCAGAAAGCCGATTGACAATTAAATTATTTAATTATAATTTTTTTTTCTCTTTCGATAATTACATTTTTGACCTTAATTATTGAGTGGCCGGAAAGGGAAATTAAAATACCCTGGCCCTTTGCTCGGACGGAAAAATACGAATTAAATAAATTTTGTAGTTATAAATATAAATAAATAAATTTATAATTAATTGATTTTTTTTTTTAAATTGTTTGGTTATATATTTCCTGAAACTGGAGGCAGAAAATATTGAGAAATATATGGGCATACATGCAAGTAGGGCAAGGGCATGTGGGCATATGATGGCACAGTGGAACGTCGAGAAGTGGACTGTATGGTTAAATGTTATCGGTTCTATATTTCCTGAAATCGGAGGCAGAAAATATTTGGAGATATGTGGAAATGCCTGCAGGTACGGATATAAGTAAGGCCATGTGGGCATATGTTGGCACAGTGGAGCGTCGATAATGTGTAACTGCGGAAACGGAAAAGTTATGTGGTGTAAAAATTGGGGATGAAAAACCAATATTACGACAGCGGCGGACTGTTCGGTGAACTTGGAGATTCCCGGAACCACTTCACACCGGCTGGCCAATATTAATTATGCCCTTTTATTTTTATATTATTTTTTTTTCTTTTTTTCACCACACACTTTCACTGTTCACTTGCCGATTTTTTTTTTTGCGGATTAATTGCACCAAACACAATGTATGTGTGTATGCATGTACATATGCCTCGACCGTTGGCGAGCGAACGGATAACGGAAAGGCCAAAAACGGCGAAGAATATGGCGAGGCACACACAACGGAGATGGATGGAAAATTTTTGTAATTTTTTGTCTTAGAAAAGTCTCAAGCTGCCGTGGTGTCGGAAAACTCGGACTTGGAGTTGACACGGAGGGAAAAATAATCTTGCAGCAGTGTGAACGAAATTTTATGTTCGGACCACTGCTGAAGACCGGCAGAGAGACGGAGACGGAAAAAATTTCGTACTTATCTTTTGGGCGGAACAATGCATGGACTGCTGGTGGATCCAAAATATCCTGAATATCCTGGTATCCGGCTCGAAGGATTAAAATGTGTAGGGGGGCGTTGGTTTCGCAAAAAAGATTCCAGAAAGGGGTTTGAAAAATTAGAAGTCGGGGGCGTCTTCAGTTTCAGTAGAAAAGAACGCGTTCAGCTTTATTCGGCTGCTTACATGAGATTAACTTAAAAACTAGTACAAAAAAAGGGATCGACGACAACCAACGAGCGAGAAGAGAGGACACAGAGGGGCGAGTGTGGAGGCGCTCTTCAGCGCGGGTGCGCTCTTTAGCGCGGGTGCGCTCTTCAGCGCGGATGCGTTCTTCGGGTGAGCGTCACAACGGCCCCTCACCTAAACAATAGGAGACATCTCAGACCATATAAAGTATATATATTCTTGATCAGGATCACCTCCTGAGTTGATATGAGCATGTCCGTCTGTCCGTCTGTCTGTCCGTCTGTCTGTCCGTTTCTACGCGAACTAGTCTGTCAGTTTTTAAGCTATCGTCTTGAAACTTTGCACACACCCTTCTTTCCTTTGCACGCAGTATATAAGTCGGAACGGCCGGGATCGGCCGACTATATCCTATAGCTGCCATATAACTGATTGATCGGAAATGGTATAACTTTGGTGTTTTTAAAGATACAGAGTTCAGATTTTGGACGAATGCTATTTTTGGCAAAATAATACGACCTACCAAATTTCATAAGGATCGGCCGACTATATCATATAGCTGCCATATAACTGAACAATCGGAAATGACCCAACTGTATTTTTGTTGGTAACTTTGTGCGGATACTATTTTTGGTCAGTTGATCCCACCTACCAAATTTCATAACAATCGGCCGACTATATCTTATAGATGCCATATAACTGAACGATCGGAAATGGTATTTGGTAAAAATACCAACTTTGGTGTTCTTGAAGATAGAAGCTTGGGACTTTTTTTTACATTTCTTATCGTAATATTGGTCATGTTATAATATTCTCATAAGGATCGGCCTACCTATTTTACCGATGTATATCCGGTATTTAACTGCAAGGGTATATCAACTTCGGCTCCGCCCGAAGTTAGCTTTCCTTTCTTGTTTAAAAATAATAAAGTTTAATTTTATTTTTTTTCGAAATACCGTTAATTTAAAAAAATTGTGGTACCATTATAAAAATATTTTGTTTAAAGTTAGTTGCAGTCAACTTTTTCTTTGACACGTGAGCCTAGTTACAGTGAGTATATTATTTGAACAAAATTGCATTAATCTAAATTTTTGATAACGAAAAATTTTGTCTCGTACGGAGACTGAATGAGCAAGACCCTTGCACGTAACTCCAGGGTCGATCTTTCAGATGGGACCGCGGTTGGCCACGCCTCTTGGGATCCAATGAGAAATGGAGGACCGTGAGACCACAGCTTATTCTCAATCAATTCATTGGGAAGAGCAAGGAAGTTGGGTTCAAGGAAGTGGGAACATACCGCCACTCCATTTCTCTTTACTTTCCAAGGTAGACCTTCAACTGGGCTACTTCCGACATAAGTCGAGCCAACAGCTCGGCTTCCGAAAACTCCAGCTTCGGCACCGTTATAGTCTTTAAAGGCTCAACTCGGGACTTCGAGCAAAGTAAATAGCTTGCAGATCCTGCGCCCTTGGACACGACATAACCGCAAGCCCCATACGCCTCATTTCTGACGTCACAGAATCCATGGACCTCCACCTCGAATCTCGATGTTAGCGCCCATCTAGGGAATTCGGCGCGCCGCGTACTAACGAAGCTGCTACAAATCATATTCCAGTCGCAGGGAAGCTGCTACAAATCTCATTCCTGTGAAGAGCTTGAGGAAGACTTTCATCCCAAGACAACTTCTCACGGCACAGTTTCTGGAGAAACTGTGAGAAATGGTGTTCACCGCGAATCGTCGTCGCATACAGACGTGTAGTTATTGTGCTCCGGAAAGAAAACAAAAAAAAGTATTCAATAATATCAAAAAAAGTGCAGTGACTGGTTTCGTAAATCAACAACAACGCGAAAAGACGCTTTCAGCGATGAAATCGCTAATGTTTATATTGATTAATTAATTAATTAATATAAAACATAACATTTAAAACTCGAACAATATCAACCTCGATTGCAATGAGTCTAAACGACGTTAGCACACAACGTCAACGTGAGCAAGACGAGAGACGGCTCTCAGTACAAAGAAACAACGCTTACTTCACTTTCAAAGCAACCGAAAGTAATGCAAGCTCATCCCAAACACGGTCAATTACCCCAAACTTAATGCTGCTTTCAGAAACACATCTTACGAACAGATACAATTTTCAACTACGAGGATATTCATTCTATGGAACAAATCATCCAGACGGTAAAGCACACGGCGGGACTGGAATTTTAATCAGAAGCCGTATTAAGCACCATTACCATACGAAATTTGCAAAAAACTACCTACAGGCCACATCAATAAATATACACCTAAATACTGGCAAGCAATTAACTCTAGCTGCCGTATACTGCCCCCCACGCTTCACCATAGCCGAAGATGAGTTTATGCAGTTTTTCAACTCACTCGGAGACCACTTCATAGCGGCAGGAGACTACAATGCCAAGCACACACACTGGGGATCTCGCCTCGTGACCCCAAAAGGAAAGCAGGTCTATAATGCAATTATCAAAGCTAAGAACAAGCTAGACTATGCTTCTTCTGGCACACCAACATACTGGCCGGCTGACCCAAAGAAACTTCCCGATTTAATTGACTTTGCGATTACCAAAAATATTCCTAAAAATCTGATAAGCGACGAAGGCCTTTCGGATCTTTCATCTGATCACTTGCCTGTCTTTTTTACTCTACTCCGACACCCAGGAACATGGGATCAATCATCAACTCTGACCTCACATAAAACCAATTGGGTTAAGTACAGGAAGTACATCAGCTCACACATTGAGCTGAGTCCTCACCTCAGCGACGAAGCCAACGTAGACAGCTTTGTTAATTCGCTGGAGTCTGTACTCGTCTCTGCAGCTCGAGTTTCCACACCTCAAACTATAAACACACAATGCATTCAAAAGAAGACACATCTACAAATCGAACAGCTCGGCTTGGGGGTAAGATTCTCCCAGCAACTTAGAACCGCATTTTAACGGAAGCCTCACAGCGTAAGCGCCGGAATCCAGCCGAGAAACTTGTTGCACGAAATGCGCATCGCAATGTAGCTCCTCCTTCGTCCGCTTCACAATAGGCTCGGAGTAGTCTTCGATTTCCCAAAACCAGCGAAGCAGAGAATCCAGCTGATCATCCAGCATTTTTGCGCTCTCCCGAATATCCTTGTGGGCAGTGGTTTCGAATGATCTCTAAAACGAGTGAAACGAGTGATCTTCTCTGGACATGTGTCCGCCTCCACACACGACCCATCCAAGTCGAGTTTTCTGCAGCAATGGCAGGCCGGCTGAGAGCTTAATTTGACCAACACACAGAAGCTCATAAAACAGACTAGGGAATTCCGATAAGAAGGTCGATGCGCTGTGGACGGAAAGATTCAGGATCAGCCAAAGAAAGATTGCCAGGAATATTCCAAATGGAGACATCCAAACTGAAGCTAGGGTGCAGGTCTATGACATTAGCGTTAGGGGCATCCGAGGGGGCATGCTAGAAATCGGGGGCATGCATACATTATGTGGGACCATCCACGGCATAGAGCACAGGCAGAGGGAAGCGAATTTGTAACAATAAAGGATGATCTACTATTATTTGCACCTCGGCGCTTTCCCACTTGAGCGCCCGGGGCGTATGCAGCCATGGCCTCCAGCGTTCTACATCGCTGCTTCGAAAATTCGGCCATCGACTCCCAAGTAGGGGTGGCGTCTGAACCTGAGGAGTTTTGACTCTCCTCCGACTTGGCCTGGGTAGCTGGGTGCAACCTTTGAAGCAGAACCTGGACGATGATGCAGCTGGCGATCTGAACTGATGAACGCAAATTCTTTAAGGCTCGCATATGGGCATTGAATTTGTCCGAAAGACCTCAAAGAGCTGCTATTGAGTCACTTTCCAAAAGACTCAGGGCCCAGAATCTCGTTCACGTGTGCCTGAAATATTAAACGACGGCTATTAAATCGTTTCTCCAACAAATTCAGCGCGACATCATAATTCTCATCGGAGACTTCCAAGGAACGAACTGCTTCGAAAGCGGACTTCCAAAGGCAAGATCGCAACCTTTCAAGCTTTTCCACTTTACTAATACGAGGATTGCTGCCGACGATGGTAGAGAAGATCGAGTAAAATTCAGCCCATTCCGAGTATCCACCGCTGAACGTAGGGAGCGGCAAAGGAGGCAGCACTTGAAAACTTTGACCTATCCCTGGGTCAGCCTGCATGGTGGACATTCCGTTGGCAAGGGAGGAGTGGGCAGCAATTCGAGAAGAGCGAAGGGTCGTCTCGTGCTCAATTTCGGCCTGCATCGTCGCTACGAGCTCCGAAACAGTCCATCGAAGGTCACTGCTGATCTGCAAAATGTCCAAATCCTCAAGTTCCCCGTGAATGGCCTTGAAGTCGAACATGGGGGCTATCTGACCATGTCGCACGTGTAGCATGGCATCATCCACCTTGGAAACAGAGCTCCTTGGATGCTCTGTAAGTCCTGGAGAATACCCAGGGCCTTGCACTTTAAAATAGCACTCCGGTTTGGAGTGGGTGCTCCTGTGAAGTTGCCGCTGGAGTTCATGATTTATTATATTGAGTTCCGAACAACCCGAAATAAATTTTATTTGCTCGCGGCGAACACGATCTGTCCCACTGTGCGCTCAGAACCGTAGCGGAATTGTGGAATGTATATATACATATATAATGCTATGTGCGAGCGAATGCAATTGCGTTGTGGATCATATGCTTGTATGAAGTCTATGCGCGGACGAATGCACTTTCGTTGTGAATCGTAAATATGTATGTGTGCTTGCGAACTAACGTTTATGTTTATGTCTGTATGTATGTAATATATATTATATATTATAATTTGTTTATTTTTAAAAACAAACTTATTATCCACGTATGAAAATTGTTCACTGTTTACAAAATTGTTTTGTTTTTGTTTTAGTAATTTGTTTATGTGTATATAAATATATTTACGATCACATCGGGGTTCACCAATTATTGGTCATAAACGTTATAAATCTTTATTTGGGCCGCATATGAAATTGGGATTTATGTTCAATATGAGAAATCCAATTTAGGGTGCGAGCGCAATAAGAAGACGAACGAGAGTGACGCCAAACTTCCAGAATAGGCTAAGCGGATGCTCGCTAACTTTAAATGCCGAATTAGTAAAGCCGAGCGGCCGAAAAAGAGTCGGCTTGCGACCAACAAAACCTTATTATTAATTATAAATAATTAATTATTATGTTTAAACAGCTGCTTGACCCGCAAAGACTAATACATATTTACTTTTAGTTATGTTGTAATTGGCTGTCAGCTAGTAGTAGTGCGACTATACTCTCCACGTGAGGGCAGCTGGAAACAGATCCCGGTAAGGTCATGTCTCTGCCGAGGATGCTGGTTAATTGTAGTCGTGCGGTGAGAAGAACACTCCCTTCCCTAAATCACCCCAATCCAAAGTGGAACAGCATATGCAGAAGGATGCGTGTCCGAGGGGGGTTTCGGTCCCTAATATGCGGACTCACGGGGACCGGCCGAGTTTTAACCAGGCTTATTATGACAAGCGGGCTATGTCATGATGGACAAACTTCTTTCCGCCTACTCGTGGGTCAAAAATATTAAATCTATTTTACCAAATAAAAATCAAAGCGGAGAACGGAAATCCTTAAAAGTCCGGAAATGGGGTCAATGACCCGTCAAATTCTCTACAAAGGGGCAACATCTTCTTCTATACAGGGGCTATCCATGGGACCCCCAAGCGGCGTGAAGAGGAAGCCCCAGGGTCAACCTGTAATCCAACCGGCGGAACCCTCAAGGTGAATCCTAGTCCGGTAGCGCCTCACACGACGCAGCGGATAGGCTCCTATCAAGATAGGAGGAGAGCAATCTTCATCCTTATGAGGGCGGAACCATTGGCAAAAGCCAAACTGACCAGGCCGAGATTATAAACCGGGCTCTACTGACCGCTGAAACCCAAAAGGCACGGTCTTGCTCACTCCGACTTCCGCGTCATAGAGTTCGCAGTGTAAAACCCCCCCTCCAATATCGGAAAAAAATTTCGCACCAACAACTAGCAGTGCTACAATTTCTGCAATCACAGCGACAACCACTGCAATTCAAAGTACCGCGACGTCAACGACTACAGCGAGTACAAAAACAATAACTTCAGAAAGTGCCAAAGCGGCCCCGGCCACACAGACTGGAATGGATCGCTACATCCAAATTAAGCACAAGCTTAGCCCGCAGAGTAGTCCGGCAGGAAAAAAAAAACAAAAATTAACCGTTTCCTGAAGATCGACGAAGAACCAGACAGATCCACTAGTAACAGATTTGCCCTACTGGCGGAGGTTGAGGAAAACCAACCACCCCAAGAATTGCGGCGTTGATCGGGAGCGGTGAAAACTTCATGTTGTCTCGCTTATCAAAGGGAACATCCGTGAACCAAAGGTGCAAACCAAGACTGAAGAGCACTTCCGAATAGCGTCCAAATATTTGGACAATGCTCAGAAAAACTATTTCACGTACCAGCAGAAAATCATTAAAGACCTACAAGTGGTAGTAAAGGGAATCGGACCTTATTCGCCCTCAGCCCCGCTTCATGCGAGTGACCCCTCGTCTTTGGTTCCTTCCCTAAATACCTTTGGTTACATTACTAATCTGCCGCTGCGGTTTAAAACACCGAATTGAAAACATTATAAATATTTATTGGACCTGACGAATATTGAACATCTTACAAACTAGCCTCGAACGCATAACTCAATTTTCGACTGACAATATAAATCTGGGACTTATACCTATTTACCGAACTAATCCAGAATTTTAAACTAATATTAATGAGACATTTAGGGCGCAAGATTTAAAACAACAACAAAATTTTATGCAAGGGAAAAACTGAATTTTGGTCTTATGATTGAATGGATATATATAATATGGTTTTACTTTGTGGACATCATGGCATTTAAAAAAATATATAAAATAGGCTTACTCACAATTTGCTCCTCGTTAGCATCCCTCGTCGAAAGCGCTTTCCTCGGTTTAGCTACATAAATATGGGAGGCTGGGTACACTTAACATAAACTTTTCTTAATAACTACCTAATTTTTACAGAAAATTTAAGAATGCAGATGGCTTAACATTTAACTTCCAAAAAATTCAGTATTGACCAATAATTCCTTCGTTCTTCCCAGACTTAAAATTATTTTTTTTTTCTTTTCTAAATATAATTATATCCTTTTTTATTTTCAAATTTTTCTCCGTGTTGCCTGTGGACTAACCCAATTATGTAACATTTGTTATACCCTTGCAGAGGGTATTATAATTTTGTCCAAAAGTGTACAACGCAGTGAAGGAGTCATCTCCGACCCTATAAAGTATATATATTCTTGATCAGGATCACCTCCTGAGTTGATATAACCATGTCCGTCTGTCCGTCCGTCTGTCTGTCCGTCTGTCTGTTTCTACGCAAACTAGTCTCTCAGTTTTTAAGCTATCGTCTTGAAACTTTTCACACACCCTTCTTTCCTTTGGACGCAGTATATAAGTCGGAACGGCCGGGATCGGCCGACTATATCCTATAGCTGCTCACTTGCCTCTCTTTCTCTTAAGAACGGTCGTGTTTTTTTGTGCGCACTGCATTTTATTATAAATATTGGTAAACCGGTGTTTACATACTTGTGAATTAAATCTTGTGAATCTTAACAATCTTAAAGCCTTAACCGTATCGCTTCGCGTGTGCTGTGGTATATTTGGAGTCGAATTAATAATTTGTCAAAATTATATTCCAAGCATAGCTCAGCTCTGCTTCTTCCCCGGCTTATCTGTATTTCTGCGTTTCTCTTTTGCACTATTCAAAGCTCTCGCTTCGGCTTCCTATTTGGCACAGTGGTTCAAGGTATTGTGTTTTTTAACTTTTTAAATATTAATTTTTGTTTTATTAAATAAAAAAAAAAAAATAAAAAATAAAATGGAATTTAAACTTGTCTGTGCCATTAAGTCTTGTAACAAGACAATTTCCTCATCCCAGCCTGCCATCCATTGCTGGCTATGTGAGAACGTGGTACATGCCAAGTGTGCCGGTTTCACTGCATCAGTTTCGGATGCCATTTCCCGTAGGTCTGGGATACATTATTGTTGTGAAAATTGTCGTGCTGTGCAAGGCGAAATAAGGTCGTTCATGAGACAGACCAAAAATGGATTTAAAGAGTTGATCACTGGTTTTCGTAGAATCAATGACCAGCTCTGTGCTCTCTTGACACTCAGTTTAGTGGCCTTCAGCTGCTAAATGAGTCCCCTAAGCGTAAGAAATCAGCTGTCTCTGATCCGCCTCAGCCTGCTCAGCCGACATTAATGCAGCCGCTTATATCTCTGGCCACCCCAAGGGCTAGAACTGAGAAAAATTCGTCCGAATTTCTCAGGGATAATGAGCAATTGTCTGATATGTCCGCCATGGCATCCCTTCAAGTGATGCCACAGGTCCTAGGGAACGAAACCCCCATTAGAGTCACCCAAAAGGGTATTCCACAGTCCGGACCACCGGCACCGACTAATGCTGCAGTTCTCGTACCTGCGACACCAAAACCCTTACAGGTGATCCCTCCATCGAAACTTATATTTGTTTCTCGGCTTGCCCCTGATACTTCAGAGATTAATATTTCGGCTTATATCAAAGCCAAAACAAAAGCCGATATAAAGGTGGAGGACATACAAAAATTTAAATATAATTATACAAGGCGCACGTCTTCTTTCAAGATTCGTGTGCCCGCGCTGATGATTAAGACGATTTGTTCTCCCATTTTTTGGCCAGAGAATCTTTTCGTCCAAGAACATCAGCCTAGTTCCGTGAAGAAAAAAGTTCAAAAACCAGTGGGAGTGAGACTTCCCAATATCGAAACCACTGACCAACCCTCCACCTCTTCTTTGGCTATTAACCCAAGAAACTAGTTTCCCCACTAACTCTTACCTATCAGAATACTAGGGGGCTACGTAGCAAACGCCCCAAGCTATATTCTGATAGTTCTTTCCTTGCATCCCATATAATAGCATTTACAGAAACTTGGTTAAGTCCGGAGATCTTTAGCTCCGAAGTTTTTCCAAGTAAGTACACCACTTTTAGACGGGATCGATCTCAGCGAAGAGGAGGTGGGAGTCCTCATTTCGGTAGACTCTACTCTTGCTTCTGAAGAGGTGAAATCCCAAGGGTTTGGTGACATAGAATTTATTTGCGTTAAAATCACTATGTCCCTTAAAGCTTTATACACTGCATGTTCATATATACCCCCTTTGTCCGAACCGCCCACATATTGGCAGCATTTGTCCGCTATTCGATACGTCTCTAATCTTATGACGGATCGTGACCAACTCGTAGCGGTGGGCGACTTTAATATCCCAGAATTAAAGTGGTCCAACGTCGATAACTCACCATCTTTGTCACTCACCATGACTTCACCGCGGGCATGTTTGACATGTCCCTAGGTCAGATCAATCATGTTAGAAATTCGCTAGGTCGGCTTTTAGACTTATGCTTTGTATCTGATCCTGATGGTACTGCTCTCTCCAGAGCTTTTCCCCTTTCAACCCCAGAGGATCCATATCACCCCACGCTGGAGGTCTCAATCGAAACCACTCCTGGTATCGATCAGAGCGTGGTAAATAAGATTCGCTGTTTCCGTAAAGCTGATTTTCAGAAACTTAATAGCCTTATCGATACATTTGACTGGTCTGATATTCTGGCGTGCACTGATCTTAATGTCACTTTAGAAACATTTTATTTTACTTTAAATACATTTTTCGACTCATGTGTGCCTTGGAAATATCCATCCGCTTCAACAAATTCTCCTTGGTTTACAAGGTGCCTTACTAACTTAAAAAATAAAAAAAATAAGCTTTTACTTAAATATAAAAAAACCTGCAGTAGTGTTGATTTCTCAAGATACCTACTAGCTCGGTCGAATTTTACCGTGCATAACGCTGAATGTTATAGGAATTATATTGACCGCTGCCGGATACAATTTACTCAGGATCCAAAACAGTTTTATAATTTTGTCAACACTAAGCGTAAACACGTATCTTTTTCACCCCTGCTTATGTTTGAAAATTCCTCTGCGACTTCGGATCAGGCCATTGCCGATCTATTCGCAGAATTTTTTCAAACAACTTATTCTCTTCCTAAATTGACTGATCAGCCTTATGCCTTATGAGAACAACTTATTATCTGGTCTTTTAAGGGTCAAACCCATTTATTCGCCAGGCCCCGATGGAGTACCAGGCTGTGTGCTAAAATACTTTGCCAGGGCTCTGTGCAAACCTCTTCTTAGACTTTTCAACTTATCTTTGGAAACCTCGATTTTTCCCCTTAAGTGGAAGGAATCATTCATAATTCCCCTATATAAAAAAGGGAAAAAGTCTGAGGCTGCCAACTACAGAGGCATCTCTAAGTTGTCGGCAATTCCAAAGTTATTTGAAAAATTAATTACACCTCATTTGCAACACCTTTGCTGTTCGATTATCACTCCTTGTCAGCATGGCTTTATTAAGCGTCGCTCCACCACAACAAACTTATTGGAGTTGACATCCTTTGTCATAGATGGCTTTTGTAAGGGATATCAAACCGATGTAATTTACACAGACTTCAGCAAAGCATTCGATTCAGTTAATCACTCACTCTTGTTGAGTAAACTGAATATGCTGGGTTTTCCTAAAGACCTCTTAACGTGGATCTCCAGCTACCTAGACAAAGAGTCTTATTTAAAAACATACAGTCCCGTCTGGTCCGTGCTACATCCGGCGTCCCTTAAGGAAGTCATCTTGTCCCGTTATTATTTACGCTTCTTATAAACGACTTGCCCCCTGCTTTAACGAACTCGCTAGTTCTCATGTATGCAGATGATGTAAAGCTTTGCCTTCAGTACAAATTCATCTCTGCCCAATGCAGTCTTCAGTCTGACCTTGATAACTTTCAAAAATGGTGCTTAGCTAATGATCTAATACTTAATGGATCTAAATGCAAACATATGTCTTTTTATCGTTCTTGCCCTCTGCAAGCTACTTATTCTATTAATGGGATTGCCTTAGAAAAATTGACCCAGGTTAATGATCTCGGCATCCTATTAGACATCAAACTTAAATTTGCCGACCATATTTCCTTAATGGTTAATAAGGCTAAAGGAGTCCTTGGTTTTATCAAAAGGTGGTCAAAAGAATTTAATGACCCCTATATAACCAAAACACTATTCATTTCTTTGGTCCGTCCTATTCTGGAGTACGGTTCATGTGTCTGGAGTCCCCAATATGGAGTACATCAGGACCGCATAGAATCCGTACAAAAGAATTTCCTAACTTTTTCACTTAGGGGTCTAAACTGGGATGCAAATCTTCACCTTCCATCTTATAATAGTAGACTCTTACTCATAAACTTACCTAGCTTAACAAATCATAGGACAATGCGGTTTGCGTTTTCCTAAGTTTCTCTCGTATTGTGGAGTTAGTGAGAGCAGGCCACCAGACCACCACCCCGTAGAAAAGGATGGGTCTTATGACCGCTGTGTAAAGCCATCTTACTATTTTTGGGGACATTCCCCATTTAAGGCCAATGGCTTTTCTACAAGTATAGAGCGCGATTGTTGCCTTGTTAGCTCTATCCATAGTGTTTGACTTTCAGTCCAGTTTCCTGTCTAGCTTAATCCCTAGGTACTTGGCGCTATCGCTAAGGGATAGTGTTTCTCCTAATAGTTTCGGAAGCCTTAAGTTAAGGAAGTACAAATACTTCCTGGTGAAGAAGACGAGCTCGGTTTTTGACGGGTTTACCCCTAGTCCATTTCTAACTGCCCATGTTGAGAGGACCCTTTGTTTGTCCGTCATGCGGTCACATAGAGTCTGGGGAAATTTTCCGGAGAAGACAATTGCGACATCATCCGGGTAGGCGATAACTTTGCAGCCACCACCTTCTAAGGATCGCAGTAGGCTATTAACCGCCACGTTCCAGAGTAGGGGTGAGAGTACGCCTCCTTGCGGAGTGCCTCTTGTGACGTATCTATGAATAGATTCTCCTCCTAGTGACGCCTCAACAGTCCTGTTTACCAGGATCTGCTCTATTAGGCGTTTGGCTTGATTGTCTATTCCTAGTGTCGTCAGCGCATTGATTATCGAGCTCGGTAGGATGTTGTTGAACGCACCTTCTATGTTTAGAAAAGCAATGAGTGCGTATTCCTTGTCACTAAGTGCCTTTTTGACAAAAGTAGTGATTTCATGGAGTGCCGTTTCCGTGGATCGGCCCTTCCAATACGCATGTTGTGATCCCGATATATCATCTGGGTTTAGAGTAAGATTAATATGGAGGCTGATTAGTCTCTCCATTGTCTTGAGAAGGAAGGACGATAGGCTTATTGGTCTGAAGTCCTTAGGGGTGCAGTGCGATGGTTTTCCCGCCTTGGGTATGAATACGACTTTCGTCCGCAACCACATTGCGGGTACGATGCCTATCCTGAAAATTGCTGAGAAAGCTTTCTTGACCCTCAGATTGGGACCGGCTCTAATTAGTTGAGCCGGGACAATGCCATCTGGGCCTGGGTATTTGAAGGGCTTGAAGCTATTTATCGCCCAGTTGAGATACCTGTCATTCAATAGGTATTCCAGTTGGTTGGGGAGGGAAGGGCTATTCCCCTGTCTCTGCATTTCCAGGGTTGTGTCTTCTCAAGAGCATCCCGGGAAATGTGCCTCTGTGAGAGCCTCTAGGGTATCTCTGCTGGACGATGTCCAGTTACCTTCTGAGGTTTTAATATATCCTACATTTGGTGCAATAGTTGCGAGGACCTTCCTTAGTCGGGAGGCCTTTGCTGTTTCCTGAATGTTCGTGCAGAACTTGGCCCATGCATTCCTTTTTGCCTTGCGAAGTTCTTTGTTATATTGCCTAAGGTCCGCTTTATACGACTCCCTGGCTATCTCCGAGTTTGTTCTGCTCGCAAAATTAAAGGCCTTTCGGGCCTTGGTTTTAAAGGGCGCGAGTGTTTTCGACCACCATGGTGGTTTCTTTGACTTGCTATTGCCCGATCTGCTTTTGGGACAAGCTTTGTCGAATGCCCTGGCGCACGCTGCCGTAAGCGGCATCGAATTCGGCTTTGTCGAATGCCCTGTCGTGAGCGTGCCGTAAGCACGCTCCAAGTCCCCTGTTGGAGGTTTCCCCAAGGAACTTTCTAGTTCTTTCCTGTATAACTCCCAGTTCGCTTTCCTCGGATTGCGTACCTTTACTCGATTAAAGTTCTCAAAGTTGACCACTAGTTCTATGTATCGGTGGTCCGAGAAGGAGTGTTTCTCTAGAACTCCCCAACTAACAATCCTGTCTGCTAGGCATTCAGACTAAAGAGTGACGTCAAGTACTTCCCTTCTGTTCTTGACTATGAAAGTGGGTTCTATACCCCTGTTACCCACCAGAAGGTTAGAGCCTAGGATAAAATCAAAGATTGACTCACCCCTCTCGTTCGTGTCATTGCTTCCCCACTGATGATGATGGGCGTTAGCATCGCAACCTATGATCAGGTCGATCTTGTGCTTCTTGCTGTCTTCCACCAGCTGTTTGAGAAGCGGGTGCGGGGGGAGGGCCTCCTGGTCGTGGCCCATATATGCCGAACATATCCTTAGAGGGCCATTTGGGCTCTCTATGGCTGCGGCTACGTGGTCTTCATTGCTGAAATTGGGTAGCAAAAATAGGTTAAGGTTCTTTTTTGCGAGGATGGAGGATCGCTTTTTACCTGTTGTATCGGCTTTGCAGAGCCTAAACTCCGACGCCCCCAGTCCAAGAATCCTGTCTCCTAGGATCCAGGGTTCCTGGATGAGAGCCACATCAGCTCCACTCTCGGCGAGGTGGAGTAGGAGGGCAGCTGACGCCGCTTTACTGTGATGGAGGTTTATTTGCAAGATCGTCAGGGACATCCTTACAAATCTCCACCACAGTAATTTCCGCCTCCGTTTCGGAGCTCAGCAGAGAGTCCTCCTCCATTCCGACTCCACTAAGTGCCCTTGCCAAGTCGCTTTCCTCCGAGGTGTACCCTTCCAGGATGTCCTCCTCCACATCCGACATTCCTTCCGGGTGTTTCTCTTCGGTCGGCTCCTCCAAGTCTGGCTCTTGCGTGTCTGCCTCCAGCTCTATACCTCCTGGTTTGGCTTTCGCATCGGATTTGTAGATACGGACCGAAACGTGTTCGAATCCGTACTTCAGCCGGTGCTCCGTCCTCTCCAGGGCTTTAACGGTCTCCTCATTGAGCGTGAGGACGACCTGCCTCCGAAGTCCCTCCGCTTCCTCGACCTTGGCGACTCTCCAGTCCGCCGTGGGAAGCGTCGGGTTGCACATCCTAAGCATCGTTAGTATGGTTTAAGGGTCGGCTGGCTTTTCAGTCGCTGGGTCGCTTTTCAGATTGCTGGGGATCTCGTCCCAGTCAACCGCCACCAGCTTAGCTCCAGGGTAGACCTCTCCAAGCGATGCAACCATACGCTTGTAAGTCTCTACCGATTTCGCGTCTTGGCAGGCAATTACCTTGACGCTACCCTGATACCATCCTGCGTCTTCGCATTCAGGTGGGGGTCCTCCGCATCGCAGCATCTCCTCCACGAAGCGCCCATGCAACTCGTTTACCACTCGTCGCCAAAGGTCCTTGGGAATAAGCCCATCCTTGGAGCCCGAACGTGCGGTTGGACGGCTGCGGCTGGGCCTTTCTCTTCTTGGCCTAGGGGGCTTCTCCCTCTGTGGACCTCTGCCTTTTTGCGCTTTGCGCTGTCTCCTTGGCAGGGTCTGACCCATTGCGTTTACTCGGATCCAGCCTCACTCCCGCTTTTCCCGGATTAAAATTGGGCAGGATCTCCCTTGCCCACTTTATAATCTCGGCTTGGTCCGGGTTGGCTTCGGCCGATGGGTCCGCCCTCATCAGAATGAAGGCTGCTCTTCTCCTGTTTTTGTAGGAGCCTTTACGCTGCGTTGAGTGAGACGCTCCCGGACCAGGGTTCGCCTTAGGGGCCCCGCCGGTTGGTTTAGAGGTTGACCCGGGAGTCTTCCTCTCCACGCCGTTCGGTGGTCCCATGGTTAGCCCCGCTTTGGAAGAGGAAGCCTTGGCCTCCTTCTCCGCACCGGCGCGTCCCGCCTCCAGATGTTGCCCCTCTGTGGAGGGCTTCTTCATCTCAGCAACTCCTTGGCTTTTGAGGGCCTTGAAGTTTGAATGGCAGTGTTCATATTTTGGTCCCACGAGTAGGCGGGAAGGGGTTCGTCCATCATGACATAGCCCGCTTGTCACGATAAGCCTGGTTAAAACTGGGAGGTCGGCCGGTCCCCCAGAGTTCGCATATTAACGACCGAGCCCCCCCTCGGACACGCATCCGTCGGCATATGCTGTTCCACCTTGGATTGGGGTGATTTAAGGAAGGGAGTGTTCTTCTCCCCGCCCGACTACCATTAGCCAGCATCCTCGGCAGAGACATGACCTTACCGGGACCTGTTACCAGCCGCCCTCACGTGGAGAGTATAGTCGCACTACCAGCGGTGTACACAGTTACGGCACGCAATTGCTTGCGTGTAGGTCCCCCTGTTGTACCCGTTGGCTGACGGCCTGATATTCTCATAAGGATCGGCCAATTTAATCCAATGTTTGAGATATATATCCAGCTTTAACTGCAAGGGTATATCAACTTCGGCTCCGCCCGAAGTTAGCTTTCCTTTCTTGTTTTTTTTTAAGAGTGCCGCCACCTACTTCATATCCTATGTAGTCCACCTGTGTGTTGGGCAAATAAAGCTCTCAGCCGGCCTGCCATTGCTGCAGAAAACTCGACTTGGATGGGTCGTGTGTGGAGGCGGTTCACATGTCCAGAGAAGATCACTCGTTTCCACTGCCCACAAGGATGTTCCGGAGAGCGCACCAATGCTGGATGATCAGCTGGATTCTCTGCTCCGCCGGTTTTGGGAAATCGAAGACTGCTCCGAGCTTATTGTGAAGCGGACGAAGGAGGAGCTAGATTCGGATGCGCATTTCGTGCAACATGTTGCTCGGCTGGATTCCGGCGCTTACGCTGTGAGGCTTCCGTTAAAATGCGGTTCTAAGTTGCTGGGAGAGTCCTAGCCCCAAGCCGTTCGACGATTTCTTTCCCTCAAAAGGAAGCTCTGTCGCCGTCCTCAGTTAAAGGAGCAATATGCGGCCTTCATAAAAGAGTATTTGGAGTTGGGTCATATGTCTCCAGTCCCTGCTGATGCGAGCTTCACTGGTCAATACTTTCTTCCACACCATTGTGTTTTAAAGGAAGACAGTTCAACAACCAAGCTCAGGGTTGTTTTTGATGAATCTGCTGTCACCACTTCTGGATATTCATTGAATGACGTGTTGATGTCTGGCCCAGTTATTCGGCCAAAGTTACTGCATATTCTGTAAAGGTTCCGATGCCATTGGGATGGGCATTACTGGAGATATTTGTAAAATGTATCGTTGCTGGAAAAGGTGCCTGAAGAAGATCGGGAGTCTTTTCTAAGGTTTGATGTTGGCAGCAATTGTTTGATGTTGGCTCACAAAGATACTTATTCTATTTTTAGTCTGCTATTTTCTTTTGAAGGGATTCACCTCATCTCAAAGCCCACTAGGGCAATCGTTCTTTCTTTAGTCGCTCGGCTTTATGACCCATTGGGCCTTGTCGGTCCTGTAATTTCAAAGGCGAAGATCTTTCTCCAGAAACTGTGCCGTGAGAAGTTGTCTTGGGATGAAAGTCTTCCTCAAGCTCTTCACAGGAATGAGATTTGTAGCAGCTTCCCTGCGACTGGAATATGATTTGTAGCAGCTTTGTTAGTACGCAGCGCGCCGAATTCCCTAGATGGGCGCTAACATCGAAATTCGAGGTGGAGGTCCATGGATTCTGTGACGCCAGCAATGAGGCGTATGGGGCTTGCGTTTATGTCGTGTCCAAGGGCGCAGGATCTGCAAGCTATTTACTTTGCTCGAAGTCCCGAGTTGCGCCTTTAAAGACTATTACGGTGCCGAAGCTGGAGTTTTCAGAAGCCGAGTTGTTGGCTCGACTTTTGTCTACCTTGGTCTAAGAGGTTTACAAGGTCTACCTTGGAAAGTATTTTTGCTGGTGCGATTCTGCTGTGGCTCTGTTTTGTATTTGAGTAGAACCCTCTCGGTTTAATGTTTTCGTCGCCAATCGAGTTTCGACCATTCAGAAGCTAACTAGAGAAATGGAGTGGCGTTATGTTCCCACTTCCTTGAACCCAGCAGATTTCCTGTCGCGTGGTGCTCTTCCCAATGAATTGATTGAGAATAAGCTGTGGTCTCACGGTCCTCCATTTCTCATTGGATCCCAAGAGGCGTGGCCAACCGCGGTCCCATCTGAAAGATCGAGCCTGGAGTTACGTGCAAGGGTCCTGCTCATTCAGTCTCCGTACGTGGATATAACAGCGGTTTCTAAGTACGGTAATTCGTTTCCAGCACTGCAGAGGATATTCGCTTACGTATACAAGTTTTTTCAACGAATTTGACACAACGGTGTTACGGCTAGCGATGTAAAATCTGGAACACAGCTGTTATTGCGACTAGTGCAGCGTGTTCATTTTTGGGAGGTCATAAAGGCTCTTCAAAATGGAAAAGAGATAGCGGTATCCAGTGCCCTTGCCTCATCCTCTCCCTTCTTGGATAAATTTGGACTGTTGCGCGTAGACGGTGGGCTAAAAAACTCGTCGTTGGATTTTGATCGTCAGCATTCAATTATACTTCCAAGAAGCCATCCAGTTACGCAGGCTATAATTGTTTACTTCCATGAGCGAAATTTACATACGGGACCCCGCGCACTGTTGGCAATTATTCGGTCCCAATATTAGCCAATTGGGGGGAGTAAAACGGTGACGAAGGCAATACACAAATGCATCCGATGCTTCCGGACTAAGGCTCGGTTTTTGGAGCACATTATGGCTGATCTCCCGGAGCAAAGAATTAGCAGCTCCCAGGTCTTTGTAGTCACTGATGTGGATTTTTGTGGGCCGTTCTATTATAAGCCGGAAGTGCGTAATAAGGCACAAGTAAAATATTACGTTAGCATTTTCATTTGTTTTGCTACCAAAGCCGTACACCTGGAGCTTGTAAGGGATCTGTCCACAATGTCTTTTTTGCAGGCTTTGAAGCGGTTTATATGCACCCGCCGAAGGCCTCAACATATTTGCTCTGACAACGCAACCAACTTTGTTGGAGCCAAAACCGAGTCAAAGAAGCTGCGCCGATTATTTCTAAGCGAAGAGCATCAACGGGCACTGCTGGAGTTTTGCTCTATGGAGTCCATCGAATGGCATTTTATTCCTCCTCGATCTCCGCATTTCGGTGGTCTGTGGGAAGCGGCTGTTAAAACCGCCAAGCACCATTTTTACCGAGCTGTCGGATCTGCAGTTCTTGGATTCGACGAGCTGCGAACGCTGCTGAGCCATATTGGGGCTTTTATAAATTCACGACCCTTATTGTCTCTTTCAGAAAATCCTGCAGACCTTGATGTTCTGACCCCGGCTCATTTTTTAACTGGTGGTCCGTCAGTCACCTTTATCGAGCCTGATGTCACAAAGCTGAACTTCAACCGGTTGGACAGCTGGCAGCGCGTGTCTTTCCTGCAGCAGTCTTTCTGGTCCCGATGGAAGGAGGAGTACCTAAGCCTTCTCCAGCAGCGCTCCAAATGGCGCGCCTCCGGTCCTGCCTTGGCCCCGAACGATGTGGTGCTAGTAAAGGACGAGAATCTACCTCCGATGAAATGGCCGCTTGCGAGAATAATGGAGTTAATCCCTGGTCGGGATGGTATCTTTCGAGTGGCGGTGATAAAAACCTCATCTGGAATTACCAAGCGAGCAGTGACTAAGCTGTGCCTTTTGCCCCTTAAGGATGAAGTTGGAGTAGAAGCCCCAACTGGGGGGAGAATGTCGGGTCAAGCAGCAAGCAACTAATTTAAACACAACAATTAATTAGTAACTGATGTTTTGCTGGTCGCAAGCCGACTCTCTTTCGGCCGCTCGGCTTTGCTAATTCGGCGTTATAGTTAGCGAGCATCCGCTAAGCCTATTCTGCAAGGTTGGCGCCACTCTCGTTCATCTTCTTACTGCGCTCGCATCCTAAATTGGATTTCCCATATTGTTAATATATCCTCATAAATCCTAATTTCATATGCGGCCTGAATAAAGATTATAACGTTGAACCTAATTAAATTCTGATTTTTTATTTACGGCATTTGAAAACGCTCAATGACCAAACAGGTACCACAATTTTTCTAAATTAATGATCAATGGCTCAATGACCAAACAGGTACCACAATTTTTCTAAATTAATGGAATTTCGAAAAAAAGGAAATTAACCAAAATAATTTGGGACCTTATGTCACAACATGGGCATTTCCGCCCAATGTACACCGTAAAACTAAAGTAATTGTGCTTTAGTATTATTAAACGGAAAAATAATACGTATTTTAAGACCGATGCAATTCTAACATATAAATGTATTGGTATGGTAAATAACCTTTTTCTGGCATTAAATATTACAAGAAAAATATTACAAGAATAGGGGTTTTTTTTAAACGCTGATTTTGTTTCTTGAATCTTCTCTTTGAGAGACAAACAAGCGGTGTATCTTTTATTTTTAACTTAACTAACAGACATATTGACTTTTGATCCCCAAGTGAATTGTTGAAGTCCATAAATAGTCATATTGACTAATATCAAATATATTATTGATCAAATAGTATTTTCAACACAGTGGTACAATGTGTATTTTTTTGATAATTTGTTTTTATTATATTTATTTAAAGTTCAGCTTAACAACTAATAAATGGGTATTAAGTATTTTGGGTAGAGGTTTTGGCAAAGATTATAAATTACATAGATGGGACATCTCATACAGAGAAATACGCCATTTTCTATGGCGGGTTCCAGCGCTGGAACCCGCTGGAACGAGCGGGTTCCATTGCGCGACAAGTTAAGTTTGAGAAATTTTTCGCGCGACAACGAATGAGAAATAGCCTAGTGGTAGAGTGCTTGGCTGATGTGCAGAGTAAAATGAGTTCAAATCAGGCTCGGAACCTACATTTTTTTTATATTTGAAATCTATTTATATTATATTTTTATACTTTTAAAGTTTTTTTTTTAAATTTATAATCCAATCAAAAAAAATACAAAATTTTAAAATCGCATCAGTTCGTAGTGGAACGCGCTGTAAAAATCTTTATAAGTGCGGGTTCTACGGCATATTGGCAGGCCGAGTCAGTTAAATTTTTGGAACAATGAACCAGTGTGAGAGCAAAGAGATCAGAAATATCTTCTACTATCTTTACTCTTCAGCTCGGATTTTACGATGGATTCTTGCGTTTTCTTAATACCAACTTTAAGTACCGTTAGATCAACTTAAAAGGTAGCCTAGATGGAAAGCGCGCGCTTCTTATCCTTGGGGTCCTGTGTTCGGTTTTATTATTGGGCGGTTGATCAAATTTTTAAAAAGTTTCAATTTTATGATTATTTTTATATTTTCTTTTCACAGTCTTCGAGTTTTCTTTTCTTCAGTCTATCTCTCATCGCGAGCGGATGTCTCTTATCTCCAAACAGAGCTTATCGACCGGTCACTGTTCTTTTTGGACCCACGTGGTTCTTATCTTTCTTAATTTATCTTTCTTTCTTATCTTATCTTTCTTAATTTTTCATTCCATTCTTTACAATAAACAACTAACGTATAAATACCAATAAGACCCATCATGGGCCCAGGGCCTCCAAACCTGGGCGACAATCGGTTTGCGCCGCTTGCCATCTTTAGTACCACCATCAAAAAAAGAAGACAACCCCAAAAACTGGGTATAGCATTCCCGGAACTTCCACCTACCTCAGTTGATAATCCAAGATATATAACAATCGCTTCCATCAATACAGAAAAGACCATTTGTCAATTCTCATGCTTCGCCGTCCACCGCGCCTTTAAAATGATCTCCAAAAACATAGTTACCATTTCGAACCTCAGAGACGGAAATTTACTTATACTAGTTAAATCTCAAGCCGATGCTGTTAAGTTTATTAATACTACCGAGCTCACCGGTATATGCAAAGTACAGTGTAACCAGGCACTCAATTTTGTGAAAGGGACAGTCTATGCCCCGTACCTCAGCGACATCCCCGAAAAAGAAATCGTCGACGAACTTTTTTTTTTTTTTTTTTTTTAACGTTGCTTTTATTTCTTGAATCTTCTCTTTGCGAGACTAACAAGAGGTGTATCAAATCTTATATTTTTAACTTAACTAACAGTCATATTGACTGATACGGAGTTAGACGGCCCTAAAAATCGATTGCTGGGTTGGGAGGTCGTTGCGTCTAAGGCGGGATACGCTAGAAACCCGAGTCAATCCCCGAGCGAGAAAATTTGGGTGCGAGGACAGTTTTTCTTTGTATGACTCTTTTTGCTTCTGGATTTCGTCTTTCACTGCGAGGATGCCCAGATCCCGGTGGATGTTTTCGTTGCGAACATACCAAGGTGCCCCTGTGATAGTTCTCAAGATTTTTGATTGTGCGCGCTGTATGATGTCTATGTTGCTGCTGCTCGCGTTCCCCCACAGCTGGGAGCCATACGTCCAGATTGGCTTTAGGACTGAATTGTACAGTAGTAACTTGTAGTCCAGGCACAGTGGCGATCGTGAGTTTATGATCCAGTGGAGGCTGCTGGCTTTCAGTTTTAGATGCATCTTTTTGCATTCGATGTGCTTACGCCAGGTAAGTCGTCTATCAAGGTGAACGCCAAGGTACGTTACGTCGTTAGCTTGAGGGATCTGCATACCGTTTAGTAAAAGCGGAGGGCATGTTTGTCTGTTAAGAGTAAACGTTATATGTTTACACTTTTGTTCGTTTATTTTAATGCGCCAGTCGGACAGCCACCTTTCCACTATTGTGAGATGATTAGCCAGTTGGGTTGTTGCCTGCGTTGGGCATCTGGAGCGACTAAGAATAGCGGTATCATCGGCGAACGTTGACGTTGTTAGTTGTGCGCTCGTAGGAATATCCGCAGTATACAAAACATATAGACACGGCCCGAGTGCGCTTCCCTGTGGAACTCCAGCTTCGATGGTGTAGTCGTCCGAAGTAGCTGCGTTGCATCTCACTGAGAATACCCTATTGAAGAGGTATGATTCCAGTAGCTTGTGGGTGTAAGTTGGCAAATACGTTTTAAATTTGTGCATGAGTCCGATGAGCCAAACTCGGTCGAAAGCTTGAGATACGTCGAGGAAAATAGCGCTGCAGTATTCTCGTTGTTCGAAGGCTGAGCGTATTTCGGATGTTAATCTGTTCACTGGTTCGATGGTTCCATGGTTTCTTCGAAATCCAAATTGGTGTGCCGGGATGATATTGCAAGCTTCCAGATGTGGTATTATGCGAGTTAACAAGCATTTTTCAAACAGTTTAGACAAACAAGATAGAAGGCTTATTGGTCTGTATGATGACGGAATTGTGTGGTCTTTTCCAGGCTTCGGTATCATTATAATAATGGATTTCTTCCACTTTTTTGGGAAATAGCCAAGATTAATGATTCCATTAAATAGTTTGCAGACGACCTCTATAGCGCATTTTGGAAGTTCGATCAGCATCTTTGGGGTCAATAGGTCACCACCGGGAGCCTTTTTTGGTTTTAGCCCTCTTATGACTTTTTCGATTTCGTTCGGCCGGAATGAAGGTGCGGCTGGCTGAGGGGAGGACTCTGGCTGAATTACTGGCAGGAGGAATGAATTTGAGGCTGGGTTTGGTTGGAAGACACTTTGGAGATGTGTGGCGAATGTTTCAGCTCGGTCTTCGTCGCTGCGAGCCCAGCATCCCGAAGAGTTTCTTATCGGGGTGGTCGTTTCAATTGGGGCACTAAGATTTGGGTGGGCCCTCCACAGGGGGTACTTTGTGCTTGTTGGCGAGAGATTCTGGATGTACCTCAGCTGTGCATTTTCTTCCTGTTGGTGAAGAGCCTGGTCGAGTGATCGGGTTGCTTCCTTAAGGCGTTGTTTTGAAGCTGGTGATCTGCTGTTTTGCCAATCACGACGCGTGCGATTTGCTGATTAGATTTGAAGTGTTTGTTTCGGTCTACTTCTTTCCTATGAGGAGTTGAGATTTTAGCTGCCGCAACGAGTACTTCTTCCAGGGCGCTCGTAGTGTAGTCGATGTCCGATTCCATGTTAAAATCCGGGGCGAGTTCTACTCACGTACTTTTTGTATTTTAGCCAGTTTGTTTTTGTCGTCGTCAGACTGAAGGGGTGTTCGGTTATTTCTGGGCTTTGAAGAAGCGTTAGAAGCACAGGCGAGTGGTCTGATGATAAGTCCGAGACTGCTTTGGCACTTATTAGATTGCGAGGTATGTTTTTTGTCACTGCAAAATCAATAAGGTCTGGGAGCTTTCGTGAGTCTGTTGGCCAGTATGTGGGACTTCCAGGGGAAACGTAGTCCAGTTTATTTTTCACATTTATAATTGCATTGTACAATTGTCTTCCTTTGGGAGTCACTAGACGTGATCCCCAGTGCGTATGTTTGGCGTTGTAGTCTCCTGCGGCTATAAATCGATCCCCAAGTGAATTGTAGAAGTCCATGAATTGTCCTTCCGAGATTGAGAAGCGAGGAGGGCAGTAAACGGCAGCAATTGAAAGGATTCCGTTGCTTGACTGAATTTGTATCGATGTGGCCTGCAAGAAGTTTGTTGCAAACCTTTTGTGAAAATGGTGTTTAATTCGTTCTCTGATTAGAACTCCAGTTCCGCCGTGGGCTTTCCCATCTGGATGATCTGTGCGGTAGATTGTGTAGCCTCTTATATGAAAGTTGTATTTGCTTGTAAGATGCGTTTCCACCAGTAGCATAACGTCAATATGGATTTCGGTCAAGAATTGTGACAATTCTAGTTTATGCCGTGAGACACCATTGGCGTTCCACATTGATATTCGTAGCGCCTGCATAGATTATTTGGACTGTTGTGCTACGAGCAGCTGTATCACCATGTTCTGGTTTTGAACAAGCGTTTGCATGGTCGTTTTCATGAATGACATAAGCTCCATCATACTTTGTTGGAGGGTAAGCATCATAGTTTCCGTTTTGCTGTGTGGCTGTTCTGGGGCCTGTTGAGCGCTTTGAGAGTTAGGCTGAATTGGAATTTCCCTTCCAGATCGTAGAGCATCGGCATAGGAGAAGCCGTTGGTGGTGTTTAGTGGACCGAATGAGGATCTCGCAGCTTTGGCGAAGAAAACGTCTGGCGTGGTTTTTGACGAAACGTACGCATTCTGTGGATTTTGGTTGCGCGTTGCGGTCGCTTGACGCATGCGACTCTTTAACTCCTTATACACAATACATCCTCTATAGTTTGCCGTATGGCTGCCTCCGCAGTTTCCACATTTCTTCACGGTACTGTCCTTGTTTGTAGTGCAGCAAGCGGACTTGTGGGCGTCCCCGCAGACTACACAGACAGCCCGAAGTGTGCAGTAAGACCTTGTGTGTCCATACTCTTGACAATTAGTGCATTGCACTGGACCGTTTCGTTTATGTGGCTCTTCAACAGTGATTTTCCGATGCAAAAGATATTGCAGGTTGTAGATTGGGTGGACTTCGTTCTTCTTCAGCGACCTGCTTTCTGGCTCGAGCTCGACCTTGAAGAGGGGTTGTGGCTTTTTATCTTTATTTAGAATGTTAATAACATTCTTGGCGGCGACGAACTCGACGAACTTAAAACACAAAAGGTTACGGAAGTTTATAAATTTATGAAATCCTACGATGGCGTCTCCAAGCCCAGCGGAGTTATCCTAATAACCTACGAGCTCTATAACCTTCCATCTAAAATCGATATTTCTTGGCACTCTGTTAAAGTCCGCGAGTACATTCCAAACCCCATGAGATGCAAGATGCAAAATCCAATGAGATCTTGCCAACTCCTCGGCCACAAAACCAAAAAATGCGTAACACCCCACTCTGCTCCGAATGTGCCCTACCACCACATTCCCCAAGTAAATGCACCAAAATCTGTTGTGCCAATTGCTCTGGCGAGCATTTGGCCTCTTCCCTACAATGCGCTAAGTACCAAGAACAAAGAGAAATACTTAAAATAAAAACAGTTAGAAAATGCACTATGCGTGAGGCCAAAACAATATTTAAAACAACATCACATAACTCGGTTGATACCGCTTCATACTCTTCAGTAGCCAAAACATCAAATGAACGTAGCGAAAACGCAAACCAAATCAAAAATGACAAAATTAAAATTGCTAAAAGTTCGGATTTTTATTTACTGGCATTGAAAATCAGCAATGACCAAACAGGGCCCATCCACAGGCGAGCATGTTATCGAAAATTATTTTTCGATAAATTTTCAAGAAATCAAAATGTCAACGGACAACGACAGCAATTGTACTTGTAATTGTAAATTGTAATTGTACTGATAGCAATAAATATTTGCTTAGAAAAAAAAAATATAATTTATATTATTTGTATAAATTATTTTCTTATTTGCTTGTAAGATGCGTTTCCACCAGTAGCATAACGTCAATATGGTTTTCGGTCAAGCACTGAGACAATTTGCTTATGCCGTGAGACACCATTGGCGTTCCACATTGATAGTCGTAGTCCAGGAAACTGGACTGGAAGTCGAACACTATAGAGAGAGCTAACAAGGCAACAATCGCGCTCTATACTAGCAGAAAAGCCTTAAAATGGGGTATGTCCCCAAAAATAGTAAGATGGCTTTACACAGCGGTTATAAGACCCATCCTCTTCTACGGGGTGGTGGTCTGCTGGCCTGCTCTCACAAACTCCACAATTAGAGAGAAACTTAGGAAAACGCAACGGATGGCGGAGGTCAGCATTACAGGTAGTCACTGTACCACACTAACAGACGCCCTAGACTTCATAGTCGACTTATTACCTGTAGAGATAGTGCGTGTCAAGATAGCATCATCAGGCGACCTGAGGCGTGTCCATTCCATAGAGGGACGAATGGGCCACACAAATCCCGGGTCCAGCTGGTTTCCTTCATATATACACAGGCGGTTCAAAGTTGAATGGCCAAGAGGGAGGCGGTTTCTACTGCGAACGGCTGTGTCTTAATGAGTCCTTCAGACTGCCCGACTACTGTGGTGTGTCAGAGCGGAAGTACTAGCTATCGGGGAAGCAATTAAATTATTAGCACTTACTGGCAATCAAGAAACCATTTTTATACCATTTTTTATTTTCATAATATGAACATGATATATCTTTGTGAGGATCCTGGGAATTTTTTCTGAAGTTATAAACGTTACCCTTCATTTTGTTAGTGACTTGCTGAAAATACTATTTATGTAACAATTTGGAACATTTTCTTGAATTTTATTTGTATTAATTTAACTTATTTTTAGTGTTTTGATAATTTTTCAAATTTATTAAAATTTAGGTCGCTTCAAATTTATGTGTGTTTCATCTTCTGTTAATCTCCGCAAATTTTTGGTCCTGAAAATAAATAAAAAATAGAAATTATTGAATATGTTTTTTTTAATATAATATAATATTTATTTACATATAAATATCAAATATTTTTTGGGTTTTAAATAATGGTGACGAACCAGCAAGCCAAGCCCAAAATATCTGATATCCATTTCTGTGACGAAAAAATGAATTAAAGATATATAACACTACACTTTTAAAACTCTTCTTACACGGCCTAATTGGTTTTTATTTAAGTCCTTTAAAAATTGTCAGATGAAAAATCGAAATCCTTTATCACTCCTTTAAAATTTTTCAGATGGAAAATCGAATTTTGATTTGAAGGTAATGATTTTAATGAAGGATAGGCATGTGTGAATTGGCGCTACAACGAGATTTCCGTTTTGATATAACGTCTTTAAAAAACTTTCTTGTACTTGCGCTACAGAAATATGCAATTTGTGAGGAGGGGTCAATTTGTGAATTTATATCGCAAGATGTAGACCAGTAGTCGGCAGCGCCCTTCTCTCTCCGAGCTCGGCCACACACACATAGTATAAACGTACGAAAGGTCCCGTTTGCAGCCTACTTTCTGCTATTAGTTACTAATACTAAAATTAAAATCATATCATTGTATTAAGTGCCGACCACTGCTATAGACACATATCAGAGCCAGTATAATGATTGAATTGGTCAATTCAGCATGCTGAGTACCAGTTATTTGGTTATTTTATGCGATTGGTCGTAGATATGCTTTCCTTTCTCACCACGTTAATGGTAGAGTCAATAATGGAGGATTGGTTTTGTAATAGCTGGAGGAGGAAATCCTTTTACCTTTGCGATAGTTTGGCCATATCTTCTACGTACGTGGAATCAAGTACGCAAACAATTTATTGGGTACAGTTGCAATGATATTTAACGGCGATCGTCGTTTTCGGAAGGTTTCTGAATTTTCTGAATCAAGCTCTACGCACAGATGGTTATAATGGTCTAATATTGATCTGCACGATGCATTGCTTTTCAGGTTATAGTATACTATCCACACTAAGGCTATTATTCTCGTTGTTCAAGACATTTGTAGAATGTTCCAGGCTTGTTGCTGAGCTCAGTCACTGAACATAAGTTCTAGGATTATGGGTATTGGTGACAGGCTTCCCCTTTTGTATAGGGGGCTCCACATACTGTTCACGTTTACTGGTGACGTCCAATGAGCGCTTGTTGTTGATTTCTTTGGAAAACAGGAGAGAAACCGCTGTAATGTTTTCTTGAAGGCTCCCCAGGTTTGTGGTCGTGTTCCCAGTTTTATTGATTATAGCGGTTGGTTTGAAGGTTTAGCATATCTTTATTTTATTTAAGGTTTGAGTTGTATTCGGAGCAGCAGTTGTTGCCGCTCCGAGCTCATGGGAGTTTCTTGTTTTACATATTTACTTATGAGTTAAAGGTAGTCTAAGTCTCGTAGCTGCGCTGCCCAAAGCGGCAGCGGAGAGACGGTTATGTTTTCTTAAATATTTATATATGAATAGTGTCGCTTAGGCGGAGGTATGTGGATCGTTTTAGACTTTTGGCATTTAGGACATTTCTTTATGTACTCTTTTACGTCTTTGGACATATTTTTCCAGTAATAGTGTCTCTGGACCTTGGTCAAGGTTTTTGTAATGCCTGTATGACCACCTTGTATTGGATCATCATGGAATGTAGACAATATAGCTTCTTTTTCTTTATTATTTTTTATTACGGTCACCGGGTTGAGTAGCGCTACTCTTAATGATTTCAATATATAATTGCCCATATTTTTAAAATTATCAATTGAAAAATGTTCAAAGATATTTTCCCACGGTGCACAGTGGTCCAGCCCGTAGGCCAAAAATAAAAAAACCAAAGTCCAAATTTTGACTTTAAATGTACCAATTCTTATTTATAATTGGTCTAGCTATTTGAATTTATTCATCTTTTTGTCTTGCTCTGTCTGCCCGCTTCAAGAATAGCATCGAAAAAGTTAGCATGATATTCATTGTGTATTGCAATGTAAGCAACGTGCAAGTGAAGCTCTCCGCAAAAAATTTGTTAAACATTTTTAAAACAAGTGTTTGTGCCATGGAAGTGATTAATATTTTAAAGGAAGGTATTAACTTTCTTTTCACAATAAAAAGTATATGTAGTATTTGTTGTGTTTTGTGTAAATCATTGTTGTATTTAGTACATAATTGTGAACGTTCTTAGTTTGTCTTTTCTGTCTTTGGTTAGAGTTTTAGTTGTGATGGCACTCTTTGGCATTCACAAATCTTTTTGTATAATATTCTTAAGCGTTTTAAGAATATAAGAAAGTTTAGTTCAAGTGCCGTAAGGTGCCGTGCGGCTTGCAAAAAACAAAAAGGTAACCTAACCTCATTTTGAAAAAAAGCACTAAATATTAAAGGGTAAGCATATAAATTAAAAAAATGTATTTATTTTATGTTCGTTTTTGTAAATTACATTTATAATTTCTGTCATTATTATTTTAAGGCGAAATAGTTTCCCGGCGAAAACTCGTTTTACACTGATTGTTCCTATGGCAGCTATAACCTATAGTATCCAGATTTTTACTGAAGTTTTCCAGGTTATATACGAAAATTTCCAAATTATTGTTGCATCAAAATAAAAAACAATATTTTTTCATATAAAAACTGAATATCAGACCGATTGTTCATATGGCAGCTATATGATACAGTTGTCCGATCTGGCTGATTTTTACATATTATTTTAGGATAAATATTAAAAAATTTTCTGCAAAGTTTCAAGTCCCAATCTCAACTAGAAGTATTTTTGGCCGCTCTCCCCATACAAGCCGGACCACTGTGCGGTGCCACTTTTAGTTGGCTGATTTTGTGAATACCGGCCTGCTTTTCAAGCCTTTGGAAGAACTGACCTAAGTCAAGGGTTCCATTTGTCTACTTTGGTTTCTGGTAGTGACTTTCAGAATTTTGATGTTTAAATGTATGTTTTTCAAGTCGGTGATTGTTATTCTAGACAGCGCATCGGCTACATAATTATCTTTACCCTTTAGATACTCTACTGTAAAATTATATTCCTATAATTCAAGTCTCATTCGTGTTAGTTTGGAACTGGGATTTATCATTGAAAATAAATAGGTAAGTGCTCTGTGATCTGTTTTGACAGTGAAGTGTCTACCATAAATATATGCTAATTCTTGTTCTGTAGTGCTCTTGTTGCTTTCACCTTTCGTAAAGGATCTTGATGCGTATGCAACTGGGAGCTGTAATCCATTTTTATTCTGAGTTAGTACTGCTCCACGAGCGTATTTGCTAGCATCTGTAATTATGCAAAATTCTTTGCTAAAATCTGGATATTGCAACAGAGTTGGGTTTATTAATGCTGATTTTAGATGTTCGAAAGCGTTTTGACATTCTGTTGTCCATTCGAATTTTACATTTTTCCTACATAATCTTGTTATGTGACGGGAGTATTCTGCAAAATTCTTTATGAAACGTCTGTAATAATTGCATAATGCAACGAATCTTCTAGCGCTGTCCACATCATGTGGGACTGGGTAATTTTGAATGACGTCGTATTTTTTGTCGTCGGGCAAGATTCCTTTATTTGTGCATTTATGTCCTAGGAAGGTGACTTCATGCATGAAAAATGAACATTTTTCGGGATGTAACTTTAGGTTGTGTTTCCTACATTTCTCGAAAACATCAGTTAGGTTCTTGATCATGTGGTTTTCGGAGCAACCTATGACTATTAAGTCATCCATGTAAAGAAATGCTTGGGAAGGCTCCAATCCAGAGAAAGCTATAGTCATCATTCTTTGAAAGGAGTTTGGCGCTATTTTTAAACCGAATTGTAATCGCGTGAAACGATATGAACCATTGTTCGTTGAAAAGGATGTTATATCTCGTGAATTTTTTTCGAGTTCAATTTGGTGAAAACCGGACATTAAGTCGAGACATGAGAAATACTTTGCTCTACCTAGTTGATCTAAAATGTCATCGATTCTAGGGAGTGGAAATTTATCAGATAAGAGTTTTTTATTAATTTGGCGATAATCTATTACTAATCGCCATTTTTTATTTTCTGAATTTGGGAGTGACTTTTTTGGTACTAGCAAAAGTGGGCTATTATAAGGTGATACAGAGGGTTCTACTATTTTATCATTAATGAGTTTTTGGACTTGTTTTTGAATTTCGTCTTGTTGACTATGAGGGTTTCTGTAATTTTTTGTACATACGGGTTCATCATCACTTAATATCAGTTTTTGTTTATAGAAATTATTTGTAGTGATCGCTTCGGTTTCTAGTCCGAATACATCACTATACTGGGTGCATAATTTTGTAAGTTGATCATTGAATTGAGGTGGGAAGTTTTTTGTAAGTTGGGATAATACAGTTTTTTTACGGTTTTCGGGGTCTGTTTTTACTACATCGTAGTTTGAAAGTGGTTCATGATGAATATTTTTAATATTAACTACTTGATCTATATTTGTGGTATTTAGTAGTCTTACATATGCATTCTGGACTGTTGCTATGGTATTTTCTATATAGATACCTTTATGAATATCTTGATTCGGAATCAATACACTATTTTCTTCGGAATTTATCTTAACTTTTCGGATGACTTGGGATCTTGCTGGCAGAATTAGAAAGTTGATGCCAGAACTGTATGTTATCGGAACATAAATTGGATATTTGAGATTATTTGGTCTAATTACAAGCCAGTCTTCGGAAGGCTTGAAGTCTAATTGACAATTTGATAAAATCTATTCCCAGTATCCCATGACAAGGAATAGCGAATTGCATATTTACTATGTGGAAATCATGTGGGATGATGTACTTAGAAGTCTGAATTTCAATAGAAGTTATGCCTTTTGATTTGGTAACCTCTTGGCTTATACCCTGTATGTTTATGATATGATTATCTTGAATGTTTTGAAAATTATCAGAATTTTCTTTAATATGGAAATTTCTGCACCTTTATCTAGTAGAAAAACTAATTCTTTTCCTGTTGCTGCGTTTATGAAACTAACGAATGTACTTTGACTGAGATTTATAGTGTGAATCTTGTTGTTTTTTACTGACGTGTATCTAAAGGTGTTTGGGAGTTTTCCGAATTCGTTTGGGCTATTCTTATATTGTTATTTTGGTTATTATTATTATTACGGTTATTATTGTTACGCGGCTATTTCCGCCGCGGTTGTTTCCACCATGGTTATTTCCGCCGCGGTTGTTGTTTGTGTAATAACTGTTATTCTGGTTACCGTTATTTCTGTAGTAGCTATTTTTTTGATTATAACCGTTATTTTGGTAATATCTGGTATTATTATAATTACCTCGATTATTACATCTACCGCGATAATTGTTTCTGAAATTATTACCGCGACAATTATTTCCTCGTTGGGTGTATAATATTGAATTGGCATTACCTGTCATTTCAGTACTGCATTGTATGTACTTCGTGACGGCTTCATTCATTTTTGCAAAATTAGTTGCTTCCAATATTGTTTTAAGTCGGCCATGCTCACAATTTTTAACCATTGTGGAGATGGCTTCCTTGGTGCTGAATTTGTAAGCGTACTCGGCCGATAGACCTTCATCAATATACCTATCATCATCATCAATATTAATATCATAAGATTTTCTATCTCTTTTGTAAACTTTTCTGCCGTTTTTCCTTTCTGGCCGGTTTTTGCCATTTTGGCTTTAATCACGTCAGATGTTTCTCCGACTATAGTATCTTGCAGTTTTTTAATTATTGCTTCTATAGTCGTTTTGCTTGGATCCAACTATTTTAGATTTAATAACCTCTACAGCCAAAGCTTCGAATGTGCCTTTCGTTAAGTTGACTAACCTCAAAGCTGTTATAAATCTTTGCAGGTGTAACCTTTGCCCGTTAAATTCTGGGATGGCACTCGATATTTTCCTAATGTATGCTCTTTGGGCAATTGTTTCGTCAGCCATTGTGGTAGGTTTTACTTCCAAAATGCTGTTGTCTAAATCTGAGTCTTTGTAGTCCTGGTCTGACAATTAAGATTGAATAAGGACTGCCGGAATTGTAAGATTGTTTATATCTTTTTCCTCAATTTCGGGTTCCGTGGAGATAGGGTCATCAGTTTCAGCTTGTACCTGTGCTTATAAATCTGAATATTCTGACTCTTCACCAGTTTCTTTTGTCAGGGGTGTGTTCGGGATCGTTGGTACTGAAATTGTTAGGTCGTACCTTTGCTTTATAAATATGACATTGTCTCTAAATTTATTCAGATATTTTGACACCTGAGACCAATGGGCTTTGTCTAGCGTGTCTCTTTGTTCATGTATCAGTGTACGCGCTATATTGTAGCGGTTTACTAATATTTCTGCATGCTTATTCACAGTGTTTATCTGTGCTGGCCTAGGTCTTGATAATGACTTATAAGATTTGTCAAAATCAATTTTTATACCATGCAATCTTTCATAGATTTCCTTCCATTCCATTATCTAATGGATTACGGATATAATATTATCGGGATATTTTCTTGGACAGGGTTATATTCATTTATTTTCGTTTCATTTCTATTTTGTTAGACATAAAAATAGATTATACTTTATACTTTATAAAAATATATTCTGTTCTTCAATAAAGCATCCTAAGAATAATATATCTCCATATGGATATACACACATATTATAGGTGTTGTATTTTATTTCTTAAAGGAACATGTTTTTAATAATTATTGTGGGCGCTTTCTTTTTTTTTTTTAATTTTTATATTTTGTCCAGATTATTAGCCTGGCTTCTGTTTATGGCTCTTTTAGATATACATTTGTTGTGAAATATACAATATGAAGCCGTATACAAGATATATGCGCTCATAATTAATACAATTATTAATAATAAGATGTTCGTTAGCTCTACATCAATTGTTGTGGATTCAACTTTATTTATTACATTAGCAGTGGAGTCCACCTGCTTTACATCTACTAACCATATTTTGGGTGTCTTCTCATTCGTTAATATGTTTTTTCTTAATTTGATTGTGTTATTCAATTGATTATCAATTTGCCATTTACTTTGGCTCATTTATTTTTCTTAAGTTTCTTTGGAATTTTTCTTTGTGTAAATGTGTAATGTCTCTATATGAAAATTTGGCCATATTATTAAATTATTTTTTTCCTTGCCCTATATTATTATACCCTTGCAGAGGGTATTATAATTTTGTCCAAAAGTGTGCAACGCAGTGAAGGAGACATCTCCGACCCTATAAAGTATATTTATTCTTGATCAGGATGACCTCCTGAGTTTCTACGCGAACTAGTCTCTCAGTTTTTAAGCAATCGTCTTGAAACTTTGCACACACCCTTCTTTCCTTTGCACGCAGTATATACGTCGGAACGGCCGTGATCGGCCGACTATATCCTGTAGCTGCAATATAACTGATTGATTGGAAATGGTATAACTTTGGTGTTTTTAGAGTTACAGAGTTCAGAGTTTGAACGAATGCTATTTTTGGCAAAATAATACGACCTACCAAATTTCATAAGGATCGGCCGACTATATCTTATAGCTGCCATATAACTGAACAATCGGAAATTACCCAACATTCATGTTTTTTGAAGATAGAAAGTTGGAACTTCGTACAGATATACATTTGTTGTGAAATTGTTGTTGTGAAATATGAAGCCGTATACAAGATATATGCGCTCATAATTAATACAATTATTAATAATAAGATGTTCGTTAGCTCTACATCAATTGTTGTGGATTCAACTTTATTTATTACATTAGCAGTGGAGTCCACCTGCTTTACATCTACTAACCATATTTTGGGTGTCTTCTCATTCGTTAATATGTTTTTTCTTAATTTGATTGTGTTATTCAATTGATTATCAATTTGCCATTTACTTTGGCTCATTTATTTTTCTTAAGTTTCTTTGGAATTTTTCTTTGTGTAAATGTGTAATGTCTCTATATGAAAATTGCCTTATTTGGCCATATTATTAAATTAATTTTTTTCCTTGCCCTATATTATTATACCCTTGCAGAGGGTATTATAATTTTGTCCAAAAGTGTGCAACGCAGTGAAGGAGACATCTCCGACCCTATAAAGTATATATATTCTTGATCAGGATCACCTCCTGAGTTAATATGAGCATGTCCGTCTGTCCGTCTGTCCGTCTGTCCGTCGGTCCGTCTGTCCGTCTGTCTGTTTCTACACGAACTAGTCTCTCAGTTTTAAAGCTATCGTCTTGAAACTTTGCACACACCCTTCTTTCCTTTGCACGCAGTATATAAGTCGGAACGGCCGGGATCGGCCGACTATATCCTGTAGCTGCCATATAACTGATTGATCGGAAATGGTATAACTTTGGTGTTTTGAGACTTACATAGTTCAGATTTTGTAAGGAAGCTATTTTTGGCAAATTAAAAGGATCTACCAAATTTCATAAGGATCGGCCGACTATATCCTATAGCTGCCATATAACTGATTGATCGGAAATGGTATAACTTTGGTGTTTTTAGAGTTACAGAATTCAGATTTTGTACGGGAGCTATTTTTAGCAAAATAATACGATCTACCAAATTTCATAAGGATCGGCCGACTATATCCTATAGTTGCCATATAACTGATTGATCGGAAATGCTATAACTTCGGTGTTTTTAAAGCTAGAGAATTCGAATTTGGTACGAATGCTATTCTTGGCAAAATAATATAACCTACCAAATTGCATAACGATCAGCCGACTATATCTTATAGCTGCCATATAACTAATCGATCGGAGATGGTATTTGGTAAAAATACTAACTTTGGTATTTTTGAAGATGGAAGCTTGGTACTTTCTTTTATATTTTTTATTGTAATAAATTGGTTATATTATCATATTCTCATGAGGATCGGCGAATTCAATCCGATTTTGGTGATATATATCTGGTTTTAACTGCAAGGGTATATCAACTTCAGCTCCGCCCGAAGTTAGCTTTCCGTTCTTGTTTTTTATGAAACCTGCCTATAATTTTTTTGGTTGGTTGTTTTTCTTTGTTGTTCATTGTATTTTTTTACATAAAAACCTGCCTATTTTTTTGTATGGTTTTCAGGCCACACGCTACTCGGGCAACTTTAATGTCGCTCAATTTTACAAAGGATTTTTTTTATACTAAAAAAAAAATATGCATCGCAGTGCAATACAAAAAAATATGCAACGCAGTGCATGGGGAAAAAAAAATTTGCGCTCTTGGTAGCGCTGTCGGTTCACTGTTCCGGGCTTAGCTCGGAGCGTTAAACGAGGCCGATGCTGGCTGCACAGGCTTTTCTTCTTTATTTGGTTGTTGGGGCACCGATGCTGGCACAGGTTTGTTCGCAGAAGGGTGATTCCAGGGGTCCTCTGCAGTCATTGGGGCATTTTTTCTTTATTCTCGGTAACTCCTGTTTTGGTGGTGGATTAAGTTTTATCTTGTCTTTGGATATGTTAGGTATTGCAGTGAAGGTGGATGTGTGTGTGGCTGTGGTTTTATTATTTCTTTGCGTTAGTAGGTTTTTGATGAGTTCAACTTCGGCGTGTATTTTCACCGAGTTTTTCCATTCTAATTTACTTCCGCTATTTAGTAGCTTCAGTAATTCAGCCTTTCTGGCTTTTAAACGTTGAACCACGCCACTACGTTTTGCACACATCACACTCTACTTACTGCGATATTCTGTTTTTCCATTTAAATCATTGGAATTCCATTTAAAAGTGGCTGCTGCTGTGTGTGTTTTTTTTTTTTTTCGTTGATATTGTTTTTTTTTTTTCAGTTGATGATCCTATGATGCCTTTTGCGTTGGGGATCCTTCGATGTCCTTTTGTCCTGTCACGGTCGCCATGTAATGTTTTCTTGAAGGCTCCCCAGGTTTGTGGTCGTGTTCCCAGTTTTATTGATTATATCGGTTGGTTTGAAGGTTTATCATATCTTTATTTTATTTAAGGTTTGAGTTGTATTCGGAGCAGCAGTTGTTGCCGCTCCGAGCTCATGGGAGTTTCTTGTTTTACAAATTTACTTATGAGTTAAAGGAAGTCTAAGTCTCGTAGCTGCGCTGCCCAAAGCGGCAGCGGAGAGACGGTTATGTATTCTTAAATATTTATATATGAATAGTGTCGCTTAGGCGGAGGTATGTGGACATGCATAAGGTCCACTCTTGTTACGTATATGCGGACATATGCACTTTTCGGCGTACAGCAAAGGCACAGCGGGCGATTCACATTTCGGTGCACTTAGGTTTATGTCCGAGACCTTGGATAACATAAACACTGCGACAAAGTGTTACAGTGTGTTCCCTTTAAGTACTCTTGGTACAGTGGGTGGTCGATATATATATATGATATTAATAGTGCATATATGTGCATATTACACCGCGTCACTGGTCTTAAAAATTCCAGATGAATTTTTTATGTCGACTACCCGGACGAAACTATCGGGTCCAAGATACATTTTGACCCGATATAAACAAGCATATCTTCTTCCCTTATGAGGACTAACAAGCCCTCTTTGACATTTTAGACGAATGCTTCCATTTTTGACGATTTTGCAGAACTTGTAGGTACTAACATGACCACTACTTCCGCATGCTTCAGTGTTAAAGCCAGTTTTCGCACAGGGTGGTTGTCGGGTCAGGCAGCAGCCGCTAAATTAGTTATAGTTTTTTTATTAAGCTAAAGTATGGATATATCGCCTTAGTTGGTCGCAAGCCGACTCTTACTCGGCCGCTCGACTTCAACGAGCCTATTTTAAGAGAGCTTTAGCTTCGCAATCACTATGTCGGGCCGCCCTCTCCACTATCGAGAGCTTTAGCTTCAGCGTATATCTAGTCGAGCCGCACTCTCTGTCCACATTATTAGTCACTGCTTAGCACCATAAACTGGATGATCATAATGGTTGATCACAGTTTCATCTGCCTGCAGCCTAAATAAAATTTAACTTACTATAATTAAATTCGTCTTTCATTTCCCGGCATTGAAAACTCTCAATGACCAAACAGTGGTTTTGGCATCAGGGTGGTCAATGGCTTGCCAATCAGGAAATGTTAATGCTGATTCGTCAGTGGGGTCTCACGGCATGGGAGTGATAGGGCGCGAGTTGAGAATTGTGTCTACTTCGACGATTACTGTGATGATTCGATTACAATTTCTTTAAATGTTACGGAAGCATGGAGGTGATTGGTACTAGAAGCCGTTTGCGGACGTTACCGCAGCTTCTCATGGACCACCAAATGATGGCGCTCGTGGGGAAATGAATTTCAAGTCGATTTGCCTTTTTTACAGTTCTGGAGTATGCTTTCCTTAGCTTTTTAACTCAATTCATTTGTTGTTGGCCCAAATAAAATTCGTAGCTTTATCGCAATGGATCGTATGGCATTTTTCTCGATGTCACAGGAAGTGGCGAAGAACGACCAGACAGGCATCTGTGGTGAGATCACTCACCAACTCCAAATGAACAGCCTTTGTGAAGAAACAACAGAAAACTGCGATGTATACCTTGTCCGGTCGATTGCCTCGGATCTTGTGATGAATCCCTGCGTGACCCTTTCGGCTGGTAGATTTGGTTCATTGTGCCATGATTTGGTTCATTGGTTTGGGCGTGACTCTGCTGCATCGTACGCAGTTGTGGCTTGCCATTGTTTTGTCATTGACGATCCAGATCCAGTATCCGTGCGAACTTTAGCACGCAAAGCTTGCGCACTACAGTACAATATTTTTTATGTAATTCTCTCATGTTCATTTTCACGACCGTGTCATTATAGGAAAGCAATACAGGATGTTTTGCATTATATGTTATTGTATCATATGCATCTTACACGGATTAAGCCATCAGATCCGAAGATGGGGGCCAACGATGAAAGAAAACTCGTTTTATCTACAGTTTTGTATCTGTTTTATCTGTTTTCATTCTGCGTCAAATTAAATCAGCTGAATTATACGCAGGATAATTGTGCGTGCTAGACTCAATTTGCATAGGCATAGAGCTTTCGTTGGCGCTCTGTTGAATTTGTAGCAGAATCGGAGTACATATGCATCAATCCGTTGCAGTTGGCGGAACGACTTACTGTGCCGGCAAGAATTTTGTCTTCTGCTCCAAACTGCTCCAAATGATAGTTGGGATATTAGCCCAGTTCTCCTCAGATCGATGCAAGAATAAAAGACCATAGACGAATAGAATAATAATACGCCACTGAGACTGCTCCGTTACTTCGTTAATCATGGCTATCCGATTCGCCGAAAACGTGTTGTATGTGGAAGCCGCTGCATTTATCCAACCTAAAACGACGGATGAATCCTCCCCACTGCAGAGTGGCCCAATTATTAAAAGTTGGGGCATAAAATAAAATGCAGATTTAAAAATTGGTACAGTTGTCAGTTATAATATATTTACAAATTGGAAAAACTTTGAGATTGATCGGACCACGCCCACTCTTATCTCCCATATTAACCATATTAATTTGAATATTTTGATACTTATTCATATATATTTTTTTTATTATATATTTAAACATAAAAAGATAGTTTTTATTAATTTCTTTCAGAATCTATCTCAAAAAAAGAGGAATATGTATGTATATTCATTATCAGAATCTGAATCGATATCAATATGAGCGACATCTACTATAACGCCTGGCTCGGGGAAAAGAGAAATCACTTCTGACGGCAGCTTATTTGAATAAAAGCTCGATATTAATGGGATCCGAAGTATCCGAAGTAAGATATTCTGTCGCGTTTATAAAATTGTTTCGAGCCTCGGAGGCGTTTTCGCCTAAAGATCCGACGGGAACAGCAGAGAAAGAAATTATTTGTGATCCCGAAATTGGCCGCAAGATTAAATAAATAACAGTGGTTTTATATTTGTTTGGTTTTTGGAAAAACAATTTTTTGACAGATAAAAACGATACGTTAGGATCTCTCTCTTAGGTAGGTCTCTAATTTTTCATATGCTTCTATAAATTATAAATCTTTTGTATTTAATTTGAAATTTTTTTTCAAGTATTTTATTACTGCCAGGGCCTGCAAGTCGTACTTAAGGGGATAGAGTCCGAAGTATCGCCTGCAGAGATAACAAAGGCGCTATAGGAGAAGGGATTTAGCGCTAAGACAGTCTTCAATATCCTTAACAGGGATAGAAAGCCGCAGCCACTCTTTAAGGTTGAGCTCGAACCACAAATTAAGCCCCTAAAGAAATACGAAGTGCACCCTATATACAATATAATATCTTCAGTTCCTGCTGCACCGCAGAATTACAGTTGAGGAGCCTCACAAACGCAATGGCCCGGTACAATGTGGGAACTGCCAAGAATATGGCCATACAAGGTCTTACTGTAAACTGCGCCCGGTTTGTGGTGAGCTTCATGACTCCGCACACTGCCCAGCGACTTACCACAAAACTGACCACAACTCGAAAAAGTGCGGCAACTGCGGTGGAAATTACACTGCTAACTAATAGAGGTTGTCCAGTTTATAAGGAGCTAAAAAGTCGCATCCACCAGAGGGGATTTACTGCCCGCACCCAAAATAATCAGTTCCTCACTAGGGTCCTCACTAGGACCCATAAACTCTGCCAAAAATGTCACATACGCAAGCGCTTTAAAATCAGGACAGGCTACCCCAGCCTCCAGGAACCAAACACGGCTCAGCAGCATCAACCACCGGAGCAGCTAAAAAGTAATTTTGAAGCTATGATATGCCGTCTACAACAAAGCCTTACGGAGTTTATGTCGTTTATGCGTACAACTATGCAAGATCTAATGCGAAACCAAAATCTATTAATACAAATGCTGGTTTCACAACAATCCGAATAATGACTTCCCTACGAATATCTACGTGGAACGCTATCGGCGTTTCGCAAACTCGAGTTAGCGCAATTCCTACTATACAATCAAATCGACGTAATGCTGCTTTCAGAAACACATCTTACGAACAGATACAATTTCCAACTACGAGGATATTCATTCTATGGAACAAATCATCCAGATGGTAAAGCACACGGCGGGACTGGAATTTTAATCAGAAGCCGTATTAAGCACCATTATCATACGAAATTCGCTAAAAACTACCTAACTCAACTCACTCGGAGACCACATCATAGCAGCAGGAGACTACAATGCCAAGCACACACACTGGGGATCTCGTCTCGTGACCCCAAAAGGAAAGCAGCTGTATAATGCAATTATCAAAGCTAAGAACAAGCTACACTATGTTTCTTCTGGCACACCAACATACTGGCCGGCAGACCCAAAGAAACTTCCCGATTTAATTGACTTTGCGATTACCAAAAATATTCCTAAAAATCTGATAAGCGCCGAAGGCCTTTCGGATCTTTCATCTGATCACTCGCCTGTCTTTTTTACTCTACTCCGACACCCAGGAACATGGGATCAATCATCAAAACTGACCTCGCATAAAACCAATTGGGTTAAGTACAGGAAGTACATCAGCTAACACATTGAGATGAGTCTTCACCTCAGCGACGAAGCCAACGTAGACAGTTTTGTTAATTCACTGGAGTCTGTACTCGTCTCTGCAGCTCGAGTTTCCACACCTCAAACTATAAACACACAATGCATTCAAAAGAAGACACATCTACAAATCGAACAGCTCGTCCTCGAAAAGCGACGCTTACGTCGAGAATGGCAATTTCACAGATCGCCATCTACTAAGCAACGCTTTAAACATGCCTCACGTCAACTTGATCAAGCTCTACAGCAAGAAGAAACGTATGTCCACCGCCGCTACATAGAGCAATTGTCAATTAACAGTACAAAACAACTGGAGAGCTCACCCAACTCTGAGCTCAGCGAAAGAAACCGTGATGTCCATTAGAAATTCCACAGGCGGGTGGGTGCACAGTGACGCAGACAGAGCCAGCACGTTTCCCAAACACCTTAAAAATGTCTTCCAACCAAATTCTCCCGCCAATGCTTTTACTTTGCCGACTCTATCAAATGAGCCCCAGCCTCAACATGAGCCAATTGAGTTTCAATTGAGCAGGTCAACCGGATAACATCCGAAATTCGGAACGTGTTCGAAAAACGAGAGTACTGTACTGCCATATTTTTAGATGTCTCTCAAGCATTTGATAGAGTCTGTCTAGAAGGTCTAATGTACAAGATCGAGATACAGGTGCCTACAGCACCCACAAGATTTTAGAGTCTTACCTTTACGACAGAAAATTTTTCGTGAGGGGCAACTCTGCTATATCTGATGATTACACTGTTGGAGCTGGAGTTCCTCAAGGTAGCGTGCTAGGGCCAATATTATACATATGTCCTCTACACAGCAGACAAGCACACGTCTAACAACATCCACGTTTGCCGGTGACACAGCTATTCTTAGCCGCTCAAAATGCCCGATTCAAGCAACTGCGCAGCTAGCTCTTCATATGGTCGATGTTGAAAAATGGCTATCAGATTGGCGAATTAAAGTGAACGAACTAAAATGCAAGCACGTTACGTTCTAATAAACTCGGTACTAAAACCTATATGGATGTACGGCTCCCAGTTATGGGGGAACGCCAGCAATAGCAACATTGACATAGTTCAAAGAGTTCAGTCGAAGATCTTGAGAACAATCACCGGGGCACCGTGGTACTTTCGCAACGAAAACATACACCGCGACTTAAACATTCTACCAGTCAAACCAGCAACCATCAACAAAAATGAAATTATTCATTAGATTACAAACATTTTATAAGTTAATGGTGGCCAATCAATAAACAAAATACATATATAAATATATAAAAATAGTTTCCATGACCATTTTTTCTGACACATTTTTTATTAATAATATACCAAATTTTCTAAAATTCTTATTTCTAATTTAAATACGAGATAAACAGCATTGTTTGAAACCGATCTCCTGCAGCCTAACACAAATACTTAAGGAGTGCGCTTATCGCACTTAAGAAAGGGTCACATAGCATGTTATCGTCCGGTGCGTTGATAATTAGTTTTAAATAAATTAAAGATTCTCCTGTATTTTACTTTATAGAAAATTGTTTTAAAACGGAACTCATTGGAGTTACACTAGCTTTATTTCGGGCTTCTCTTAACATTTGGTCCGTCGAGACGCTCTGTTGTTTCCCCCCAAGTGGTACGGGACACAGAGATTGAGTTTCAACACGGGATTCATATATTCATAGTTTCAACACACCTTCTATATTTGGGGCTCCTCTTAACAGGAGGTGTAAATAGTGTTAATCTCTCAAAAATAGTGTTGATACCTTAAATGGAATTTATACAACGAAAGATTCTAAAGTACATAGATGGGATATAGATATATTAGGTATAGATATTTTAGGTTATGACCGCATGACGGAAAAACTTAGGGTCCTCTCAACATGGGCAGTTAGAAATGGACTAGGTGTAAGCCCGTCCAAAACTGAGCTCATCCTCTTCACCAGCAAGTACAAAATACCAAACTTAAGGCTTCCAAAACTATTAGGAGAAACACTGTCCCTTAGCGGTAGCGCCAAGTACCTAGGGATTACGCTAGACAGGAAACTGGACTGGAAGTCGAACACTATAGAGAGAGCTAACAAGGCAACAATCGCGCTCTATACTAGCAGGAAAGCCATTGGCCTTAAATGGGGTATGTCCCCAAAAATAGTAACATGGCTTTACACAGCGGTCATAAGACCCATCCTCTTCTACGGGGTGGTGGTCTGTTGGCCTGCTCTCACAAACTCCACAATTAGAGAGAAACTTAGGAAAACGCAACGGATGGCGGAGGGGTCAGCATTACAGGTAGTCACCGTACCACACTAACAGACGCCCTAGACTTCATAGTCGACTTATTACCTGTAGAGATAGTGCGTGTCAAGATAGCATCATCAGGCGACCTGAGGCGTGTCCATTCCATAGAGGGACGAATGGGCCACACAAATCCCGGGTCCAGCTGGTTTCCTTCATATATACACAAGCGGTTCAAAGTTGAATGGCCAAGAGGGAGGCGGTTTCTACTGCGAACGGCTGTGTCTTAATGAGTCCTTCAGACTCCCCGACTACTGTGGTGTGTCAGAGCGGAAGTACTAGCTATCGGGGAAGCAATTAAATTATTAGCACTTACTGGCAATTAAGAACCCATTTTTATACCATTTTTTATTTTCATAATATGAACATGATATATCTTTGTGAGGATCCTGGGAATTTTTTCTGAAGTTATAAACGTTACCCTTCATTTTGTTAGTGACTTGCTGAAAATACTATTTATGTAACAATTTGGAACTTTTTCTTGAATTTTATTTGTATTAATTTAACTTATTTTTAGTGTTTTGATAATTTTTCAAATTTATTAAAATTTAGGTCGCTTCAAATTTATGTGTGTTTCATCTTCTGTTAATCTCCGCAAATTTTTGGTCCTGAAAATAAATAAAAAATAAAAATTATTGAATATGTTTTTTTTAATATAATATAATATTTATTTACATATAAATATCAAATATTTTTTCGAGGTTAAATAATGGTGACGAACCAGCAAGCCAAGCCCAAAATATCTGATATCCATTTCTGTGACGAAAAAATGAATTAAAGATATATAACACTACACTTTAAAAACTCTTCTTACACGGCCTAATTGGTTTTTATTTAAGTCCTTTAAAAATTTTCAGATGAAAAATCGAAATCCTTTATCACTCCTTTAAAATTTTTCAGATGGAAAATCGAATTTTGATTTGAAGGTAATGATTTTAATGAAGGATAGGCATGTGTGAATTGGCGCTACAACGAGATTTCCGTTTTGATATAACGTCTTTAAAAAACTTTCTTGTACTTGCGCTACAGAAATATGCAATTTGTGAGGAGGGGTCAATTTGTGAATTTATATCGCAAGATGTAGACCAGTGGTCGGCAGCGCCCTTCTCTGTCCAAGCTCGGCCACACACACATAGTATAAACGTACGAAAGGTCCCGTTTGCAGCCTACTTTCTGCTATTAGTTACTAATACTAAAATTAAAATCATATCATTGTATTAAGTGCCGACCACTGCTATAGACACATATCAGAGCCAGTATAATGATTGAATTGGTCAATTCAGCATGCTGAGTACCAGTTATTTGGTTATTTTATGCGATTGGTCGTAGATATGCTTTCCTTTCTCACCACGTTAATGGTAGAGTCAATAATGGAGGATTGGTTTTGTAATAGCTGGAGGAGGAAATCCTTTTACCTTTGCGATAGTTTGGCCATATCTTCTACGTACGTGGAATCAAGTACGCAAACCATTTATTGGGTACAGTTCCAATGATATTTAACGGCGATCGTCGTTTTCGGAAGGTATGCATTAAGTTTTCTGAATCAAGCTCTACGCACAGATGGTTATAATGGTCTAATATTGATTTGCACGATGCATTGCTTTTCAGGTTATAGTATACTATCACTATCCACACTAAGGCTATTATTCTCGTTGTTCAAGACATTTGTAGAATGTTCCAAACTTGTTGCTGAGCTCAGTCACTTGGGTGAACATAAGTTCTAAGATTATGGGTACTGGTGACAGGCTTCCCCTTTTGTATAAGGGGCTCCACATACTGTTCACGTTTACTGGTGACGTCTTAAAAATTCCAGATGAATTTTTGATGTCGACTACCCGGACGAAACTATCGGGTCCAAGATACATTTTGACCCGATATAAACAAGCATATCTTCTTCCCTTATGAGGACTAACAAGCCCTCTTTGACATTTTAGACGAATGCTTCCATTTTTGACGATTTTGCAGAACTTGTAGGTACTAACATGACCACTACTTCCGTATGCTTCAGTGTTAAAGCCAGTTTTCGCACAGGGTGGTTGTCGGGTCAGGCAGCAGCCGCTAAATTAGTTATAGTTTATTTATTAAGCTAAAGTATGGATATATCGCCTTAGTTGGTCGCAAGCCGACTCTTACTCGGCCGCTCGACTTCAACGAGCCTATTTTAAGAGAGCTTTAGCTTCGCAATCACTATGTCGGGCCGCCCTCTCCACTATCGAAAGCTTTAGCTTCAGCGTATATCTAGTCGAGCCGCACTCTCTGTCCAGATTATTAGTCACTGCTTAGCACCATAAACTGGATGATCATTATGGTTGATCACAGTTTTATCTGCCTGCAGCCTAAATAAAATTTAACTTACTATAATTAAATTCGTCTTTCATTTCCCGGCATTGAAAACTCTCAATGAACAAACAGTGGTTTTGGCATCAGGGTGGTCAATGGCTTGCCAATCAGGAAATGTTAATGCTGATTCGTCAGTGGGGTCTCACGGCATGGGAGTGATAGGGCGCGAGTTGAGAATTGTGTCTACTTCGACGATTACTGTGATGATTCGATTACAATTTTTTTAAATGTTACGGAAGCATGGAGGTGATTGGTACTAGAAGCCGTTTGCGGACGTTACCGCAGCTTCTCATGGACCACCAAATGATGGCGCTCGTGGTGAAATGAATTTCAAGTCGATTTGCCTTTTTTTACAGTTCTGGAGTATGCTTTCCTTAGCTTTTTAACTCAATTCATTTGTTGTTGGCCCAAATAAAATTCGTAGCTTTATCGCAATGGATCGTCTGGCATTTTTCTCGATGTCACAGGAAGTGGCGAAGGACGACCAGACAGGCATCTGTGGTGAGATCACTCACCAACTCCAAATGAACAGCCTTTGTGAAGAAACAACAGAAAACTGCGATGTATACCTTGTCCGGTCGATTGCCTCGGATCTTGTGATGAATCCCTGCGTGACCCTTTCGGCTGGTAGATTTGGTTCATTGTGCCATGATTTGGTTCATTGGTTTGGGCGTGACTCTGCTGCATCGTACGCAGTTGTGGCTTGCCATTGTTTTGTCATTGACGATCCAGATCCAGTATCCGTGCGAACTTTAGCACGCAAAGCTTGCGCACTACAGTACAAGTCGTTTTTATGAGTTCTCTCATGTTCATTTTCACGACCGTGTCATAATAGGAAAGCAAGCTCGTCCTCTTCACCAGCAAGTACAAAATACCAAACTTTAGGCTTCCAAAACTATTAGGAGAAAAACTCACCCTTAGCGGTAGCGCCAAGTACCTAGGGATTACGCTAGACAGGGAACTGGACTGAAAGTCAAACACTATGGATAGAGCAAACAAGGCAACAATCGCGCTCTATACTTGCAGGAAAGCCATTGGCCTTAAATGGGGTATGTCCCCAAAATAGTAAGATGGCTTTACACAACGGTTATAAGACCCATCCTCTTCTACAGGGTGGTGGTCGGGTGGCCTGCTCTCACAAACTCCAAAATTAGAGAGAAACTTAGGAAAACCCAACGGATGGCGGAGGTCTGTATCACAGGCAGCCTACGTACCACACCGACAGACGCCCTAGACTTCATACTCGACCTATTACCTGTAGAGATAACGGGGACCAAGATATCCACTCTATCTGCAATTAGACTACGCGAGACGGGCATATGGAAAAGGACCGACTATGGTCACACCAAGTTGGACCTACACCACTGCACGCCAACGGGGGCTACAGACTACTGCGTACCTGTTTATCATCCCACCTTAAAATACAAGGTCTCCATTCCAACAAGGGAGTTTACACAGACCTTCATATTTACACAGACGGTTTAAAATTGAATGGCCAGGTGGGAGGCGGTTTCCATTGCGATCAGCTGTGTCTAAATGAGTCCTTCAAACTCCCCGACCACTGTAGTGTGTTCCAAGCAGAAAAAATAGCTATCGGGGAAGCACTCAGATCCCCAGCACTTACTGGCAATCAAGAAACAATCTGTATCTTCTCAGATAGTCAAGCGGTACTCAAAGACTTGACGGATTCTCATCCAACTCCAGGACAGTAAATGACTGCCGCAGATCTCTCACATGGGTGCCCGGACATAGGGACCACGAGGGTAATTGCGCCACAGACGAACTAGCAAGAGCAGGTACTACCAATCCTCTCCTCCCGGAGAAGGAACCAGTAGGTATGCCCTTAGCTACGTGTAGGCTAAAATGCAGGGATCACTTTGACCGCGCATCACTGAGGAAATGGAGAAATCTCCAAAACTGCAGGAACTCACGCATGATATGGACCGTCCGCTCTAGGAAGAGTTCAATGATGCTTATCTCCCTTAATAGGCAGGACTGTAGTCTGTCAGTCAAGGCCATTACGGGACATTGGCTAGTAGGAGCACACGCGGCTAGACTAGCGGTGCCATATTATGACTACTGTAGGAGCTGTGGAGATGTAGAAGAGGAAGAGACAGTCGCACACCTACTGTGTCAATGCCCTGCGCTGGGGCGAAGCCGACTCAAATTCTTGGGTGCAGCAATACTCACGGACCTAACAGACTTCGTGGAGATCGCTCCACGCAGCCTCGTAGCATTCATCCATAAATCTGGATGGGACCGCGAGCTGCCAAAGGAAGGATGAAACATTCTTGGGCACATCAGTAGATAGGAAGAGAGAGGTCCTCTTGTAGGACCTTTGCCTGTGCGGTATCACAAGGAGCCCCAGCGGCTCAAGTGGATGGGGGGTTAGTCACTGGCCCCGCATCGCCGCCTCAACCTAACCTAACCTAGGTTATGAAAATGACAACTAGATTTCATGCGGGATTTAACACAGACAAATCCAAGACAAATTTTCCAACTTTGTATAAATTTAGGGTATTAATTTTTTCCCAAATCCTAAATACTATTTGTAATATGCTTAGAATTTTCTTTATTTCCCAGGTCATTTTCATATTATTCAAATTGTCGAAAGAACTGAAAGATAATTAAACAAGAAAGGAAAGCTAACTTCGGGCGGAGCCGAAGTTAACCTTTCAGTTAAAACCGGATATAAATTAAGATGTTTTAGTTTATGTTTGTTAATAGGTTTTATTTATTCGGTCCGCTTTCTAGCGTGCCCGATTAATTATATAATAATTATCCACGTGGGTTTTGTGAGTTGAGATTTTATTGATGACCGGTGACGACCGGCGCATGTGATCTCCAAATATCGACTGACTGTAAAGAAAATGTTCTTATCTGTAATGCTAAATCTATTAACGAAAACAAAGTTCCGAAATGTTCTTATCTCTAAAGCTCGCCTTACTACTACCCAAGTTCATTGCGGTCGGGTCTTACGACTATATGTTCAAATATGTTATATTATTATATATCAGATTTTAACTTAAATTTGCAGCCGGGTGATTGTGTTAACTCCTCCCTTTCTAAGTCGAAGGCTGTCCACAGACTTATTAAAATTGACTGTGAGGACTTGAACGACGATCTAATTTGAAACTGTTTCTCTGGATAGCATGGGTGACGTATTTTGATTTCTTCTTCGCTGATTAATCCCGTACTGGTATTGCGTCTAGCCATGAAAAAAATGGTAATCCTTGGGTTTCGGTTTCATCGCTGATTTCCGGAGTTGCAGGTGGGAGGCAAGGTCCTGTAGATAGTCGTATCGAAGTCAACACCCTCCTTATTGCAACTGTCTCCATGCCTATGATCAGGTGCCATTGTCGGTTTTACTGCATGACTTAAATAGGTTTGGGATTACGTTTTCTACACCGCTGGAGTGTAGTTTTGTGAGCATCTTGCATAAAACAGCTAATAGCAGTAGGTATTCGTTGCGACGTTGCAGCATTTAAGCTTAAGAACCTTGTTGCCGCATCTTGCCGCGTCTGTGGCGATTTTTAAGTTGATAGATTGAGGATCCTTCTTAAATATTATTTATTTTAAGCTTTAAATACTAATTAAATTAAAAATTATAATAACGAAAATTATTAATTAATAATAATTCATAAATTATTATTAATTTATTTTGCGGTCTTAGTAGAACGCTAATTGAATGAATAAATTTGTTACAAAAATCTCTGGTTTCGTAATCTTTAAATTTGTGAAATCATTGGTGTGTAGCATTTCTCTTTAGCTATGCTAAAGAGGATGACGCAAAAAGAAATAATACAAAGGTGTAGTTTAATTTATTTATAGTAAGATTTGTCAAATGTTTAATTGATAAACGTTTGCCAACCTTGTCACCAGTATTTAATCTGCATTCGTGAAATTTGAGAATCTGCATTGAAGAAAGCAGGCTAGCTTGCTTGGCGGTTGTCAGCCCAAAAGATAAACAACAAAACTAAAGAATTTAAACGATTAATTGATGTCCATTGGTTTTAACGTAAATTATCTTTATGAACGACCCTCCCTTTTATGAGGACCGTTGTCCTAAGGTCTGCTTCGATCGTTTCTGTCTTATATAGTGGGGTAAGTTTATTTCCCAGACGTTTGTTTAACTTGACTAGGACGGTTTCTCCCACCTCAAAAGTTCTGTCTCGTCTTGTTTCGTTTATCCTTCTTAGCTGTATGGTATCTCCTGAGCTTTTTTAACTTTTCCTTTGATTTTATGTGCCAATTCGGGAGAAATTGAATGAATGATGTCGATCGGTCTTTTATCTGTCACTGAATGAACTGTTTTGTTGTATTCTATAGTTGCCTGAAGTATGAGGTTGACCGTATCACTCATGCCCCTTTCAAGTTTCAGGCAGCGTGCTATTTCTAAAAGTGTGCTGTGAAACCTTTCCACGTGCCCATTTGAAGTACTATGGAGTGGTGGTGCGTTTGCTTTCTCAACACCAAATCTATTTGAAACAAGTGACCTGATTGACTGGGAATTTATAGACGGTTCATTGTCACAAAATATTGTCTTTGAATGAGGATAGAAGTTCATCCATTGCATTATTGCAGGTTCTATATCAGTTATTGTTCGAGAAACTATGGGCTGCACAATAGCAAATTTAGAAAATTTATCAATACAGGTCAAAAAGTACTTTCTGTCTGTGGAGAAAATATCAACGTGCAAGGTCTCGCCTACGTGTGAAGGAATAGGTGTTGTGCCAAGATTTTGCTTCTGCGGATGGCGGTCGTATTTGGCTTTTTGACAAACCAAGCAGTTAGCTACAAAACTAGCGGCTAATTGTGACATTTTAGGGAAAAAGTAACACTGAAGAATTTGTTTTACATTTTCCTGCGCGGCCCTGTGCGCTCTGTTGTCCGTAGCTACTATTTCTTTTTGCTCTGCGATATTATAAATGTCAATGACCATTTTTTTTGTGTGTCTAAAAGTTGTTGCTGGGAACTCATCTACGAGACTGTTTTGAATGAAAGCAAGTACGGGTAATTCGCAGTGTAGGGCATTTACAACATCTTGCTTGACCCCATCACGAATTTTCTCTAGTAAAGATTCCTTGTTCAAAAATTGTATAATATGCCTTGACTTTCTTCCAAAAATAACAAAGGAGCGGGTAAAGTCTGCTGTACCTTCTTCTATAACTATCTGGTTTCTGAAACAGTTGACAGGCTTGTCAATTGTTTCGATGGTATATGTCAGTGAAATTTCGCTATGTATTGTTGCGTTGTCTGACTGCGGGTCGTTTTCTAAAACATGAATGGCCTGCCTGGATAGTGCATCGGCAACATAGTTTTCTTTCCCTGGCTTATAGAAAATTTGAGCATTATGCTCGTCTATAAATGCCTTCCACCTTTTGATTTTAGCATTTGGGTTCCTATCCGATACGGCGAATGTTAACGGTTGGTGATCGGTATAAATGTTTAAGTTTTTGAAACCATACAGATAGTTCCTAAGAGACTTTAAGGCCCAAACGATGGCCAGAAGTTCTCGCTCTTTTGTCGCGAAATTAAGCTCTCTATCCTGTAACGTTCTCGAAATCATTGTAATAGGCTTGCCATCCTGAGAAAGGACTGCCCCCAGGCCCAGAGCCGAAGCGTCCGTAGTTAAGTCAAAGGGTTTCTTGTAATCGGGATACAGTAACATCACATTTTCAGAAACAAGGACATTCTTAAGCTTCTCAAAAGCGAAACATTGTTTTTCATCAAAGCTAATTGGAATCTTTTTAGACTGGCTGGCGGAAATTTTTCCGTTTTCTCTCTTCAAAATATCAGTCAGGGGTTTAGCAACTGAGGCAAAGTCCTTGATAAAGCAGCGGTAATAGCTTGCCAACCCTAAGAATGATCGAACACCGAACAAATTTGTGGGTTGTTTATAATTTTTGATAGCATCTACTTTACTAGGACTGGTTGTAATACCTCCGCTAGATACCGTGAATCCAAGATATTCTACGCTTTCTTTAAAAAAAAAAAGATTTTTCTTTAGAGACCCTCATGTTGGCCTCAAACAGTTTATCTAGTACCCAAGCAATGTTATTCACGTGGTCCTCCATATCTTTAGAAAAAATGATCACGTCATCAACGTAAACATAACAATACTTTCCTATTTGGTCCCTAAGAACATCATCTATGGCACGTTGAAAAATACTTGGTGCATTTTTCAGACCAAACGGCAATCTGCAAAACTCATATTTTCCATTTCCTATTGAAAATGCTGTTTTTTCCCTATCCCTTTCCGCCAGCAGGATTTGATGGAATCCCGATTTGAGGTCGAGGGTCGTAAAAACTAAGCTTTCCCCAAATTTGACAGGATGGATACTACATTTGGTATAGGGTACTTGTCGTCGACGGTTTTTAAGTTAAGCTTCCTAAAATCAATGACCAACCTTTTTTTCGTATTTCCTATTTCATCTGTACCTTTTTTATCGACTACCCAAACAGGATTATTGTAAGGTGACGTCGAGGGCCTGATAATTCCGTCCTTTAACAAGTTTTTTGTCTCCTCATTTACAAAATCTGTTACTCCTAAGGGGTACGGATAAAGTTTTGGGTAAACAGGTTGATCGTCTTCGGTACGTATTGTGGCAATAATATTGGTATTATACGGCAGTGCTTCTTCCAGTTCTGCGAAGACAGCCATTCGGTCTCTAAGCATTGTGTGAAATTTATTGGATATCTGGTTTGGTACCACAATGTCATTGATATTGGTGAAATTTACACCATTACACCTCAAAAATTTCATTGGCTCGACTTCATTGTTGATTTTTAGAGTTTTGGTTCTAAAGTCTAGGATTGCGTTTTTCTGGGTTAATAAGTCAAGTCCTATTATGGCGTCAAAACTAGAAAGGTCCGGGAGAATGAAGAAGGGAACATCTGTATTAAAAAGATTAATAAAGCATTTATATTTTACGGTATTGCAACCATGTAAAGATTTTACTGTGAACTCTTTTTGTACCGGCGTGGTGTATTTTAGTTCAGAAAGGGGCTGTATGTAGTTTTTTGAAGCCCCGGTGTCGATCAAAAGTTTTATGGTTCGCCCTGCTATTTTTCTCTCTATGTACGGTAGCAGGGACCTGTGGCTTAAAAAATGAACATGATCATAACCTGTGAGCTCGTCTTCAAAATCTTCAACTGTCGCTTCAGCCTCCTGATGATAATCGTCGGCGTCTTCCCTACCTTGACCTTCCCCATGAGCTAAGGGATTAATCCTTTGTTGTTTTGGTCCTGTAAATCTTGCAGTGCCACTATTTGGTCTCTTTGATGGCTGTGCATAACCGGTGTGTGATTGATCCTGACGTGCGTTCTGTTGTTGAATTTGCCATGCGTTTTGATTGTGCATTGGCCATGTATTTTTTTGTTCAGTTGGCCAAACATTTTGTTGAGGAGGTGGCCAAAAATTTCCCTGAGTCGGAAAAGGTGCTTGCCTAAGTTGATCTTGACCCGTTCGAATAGTGCGCATAGAAACATCATGATTCATTGACTGGATGCGACCTTGCCTTTCCTGGCTACCGTAAGTAAAATAAGGGTTTTGTTTTTGTATGGGCATAAGTGAATTTCTATCCCTATCGTTGTGTCTATGATCGGTTCTCTGACCTCTGTCTCCTAATTTTCTCGAGTAATTAAGGGCAAATTGGTAACGCTCATGGTTAGATTCTCCTCCTGCGCCAAAGCAAGAGCTGTCGGTAGATCTTTTGGGCTTTTCGCAAAAAGGATATCGCTCAACGTTTTCTTCACTCCAGTTATAAACACACGTAACGCGTCCACCCTGTGCTTTTCATTTAGTGTCGAGGCCAAGGCTTGTTAGTAAGTAGGGTCAGTTTTTTTTCGACCTCTTCGTAGAATTCCGTAAGCGTCATGTCACCCTGCCGTAATGTTGATAGCTCCTGTTCAATTAGATAGACCGGTTTTTTGTCGGCATATGTAAAATCAAGACGGCTAATCATTGCTTTGAAGTTTAATGGTGTATTAAAAGAAGCCAACACCGTGTTTGCTGAGCCTTTTATTTTATTTCGCATAATGCCAAGAGCTTGGTAGTATGTTGAACTGCCGTCGTATTTTTCAAAAACTTTAAAGGCGACATGAGCCGCTTTTCTCCACGACACATATGTACGTTTCACATTTGCCCTCAAAGTCTGGCAGAGACTTTATTATATCTAAGGGTTCCTTACACACAACACCTTCTATGATCTCGGTTTCTGTGTAAGTTTCCACCTCTGGGGTTTCGACTGTAAACTTTTGTATCTGCTCACTAATTTCCTGTAATTTTTTTTCAAATGATTGTTTTTGAACTGCGAGCGCACCGGCAACAGCACTTTCGACGATCGTTTTTAACTGAGCTTCACTTAACTCCATATTGCTAACTCTATTTGTTTTTGACCACCAATTATTTTCTGACGAGTTTCTTTCTTTTGTACTGTCTAACCGCCTTGCCTGATGCACTGACCACTAATTGAAACTTAACAAGAGGTCGTCTAAAACAATTTCACTGTCGCTCATGTGTTTTTGTCGTCAATTCTCTTTGCACGGATAATATAATATTAATGAAAATGTAAGTAGAAATATGAGAATTTTTGAATCATTCAATATGCGTTATACTTACAATGAATTTAGATGATTTATATTACAATGAATTGCTTAAAAATATTTTCTTATCCCATATAAATAAGTGCGCTTAACTGTTTATACTTTTTTACTATTTTATATTTTATGAAACTAGGTTGCTGAAGTTAAAGAGTAGCCGCTGCTGCCGTTGTTGTTTCTGGCTGCTACATTTATTTAATTGCATTTAGTCCGTTTTAGAAAGAGATTTGCAAAGTTTTCGCTATTCGCTCTATCTTTTTTTATTTGTCTTTATTATACCGGCGTTTCAACGAGTTTGGTTGGTATAATTTATTTTAAATTAGTTAGTTGTCGTAGGCTCAAAAATCCATTTGGGCGCCAATTAAGATTTTTTAGTTTATGTTTGTTAATAGGTTTTATCAAAGATTATAAAGTACATAGATGGGACATCAGGGCCAAAAACGGTCAACTTTTTTCGTCGAGCTTGTTGGTGAGGGGGGAACGAACATACATACGATTCTATTTTTAGAACTCTTTACATGTATGCGTAAAAAAAAGGGTGCGTCTTTGTATGTATGTGTGACTGCTCGCAAGACGGCGTAAACATTTTTTGGCTTCCAATTTGCATTTTCAATTTCTTGTTTCTGTTTTCAATGGCCCGATGTGGTCGTCAGTAGAACAAATAGTATTTTTAGTCGCTGCAGTTTAAGACGGGGTGATAGCGTAATGCATAGAGTAATTACTTAATGTACAATATTTTTGTGTTCAAATCCTAGTAAGGACTTCTAAATTTTTATTTCTTTTATAATTTTTTTTTTATTTTTCTTTAGTTGTAGTTTTAATGGAAAAAAATTTAATATTATGTAAGGCTAATAAAATTTCAAGGGAGTCCCTCCGGAATTTTGTCATCCGACACGTCCGTCACTAATTTTTACAAAAATTGTAATAGAATGCAATTAAAAATAATAATAATTAAGTAAATATGAACAGGAAAAAAAAATATTATTAAGAAAATTAAAGTCAAAAAAAATTAATAATAAAAATAAAAGAAAATATAAAAATAATCATAAAACTTTATAAAATTTGAAACTACCGCCCAGTAACAAAATCGAACCCATGACCCGAAGGATAAGGATCGCGCGCTTTCCATCTAGGCTACCCTCGAAGTTGATGTAACGGTACTTAAAGTTGGTATTAAATTTCCTTATTTCCTTAGCCGTTGTAGTTCGACATATGCACTGCATGACCCTTTTAGGGTCGCCATAACATCTCTTTCATGTCCCTCAAACTTAAAATATAGAATTTTAAATTTCCTTACTAACTCCTCCTAGCTTAATAATAAAAAAATAGCTTAATATATTCTAACAAATCGTTTATTGAGCGCCCCTCGGTCGTCTGGGCCTCTAAGCTTTATGATGAATACAGGAATGCTAGCTGATGCTCTTATTGATGCACAAGCCATTTCCAAATTCTGAAAGACCGGTAAAAAAAAAAAAAAAAAAAAAAAAAAAAAAAAAGAAAGGATCCATAGTAAAATCCGAGCTGAAGAGTGAAAATGGTAGAAGATATTTCTGATCTCTTTGCTCTCACACTGGTTAGATTGGAACGTTTCAAACTTTCATTGTTCCAAAAATGTTACGTTCTAAAAATAGAATTCTCTCTTTCTCTCTCTCATCTGCCAGCCTTTTGTCGTGGAACCCGCTCTCAAATATTTTCATTTTACAGCGGGTTCCACGACTCGGCCTGCCAATATGCCGTAGAACCCGCACTTATAAAGATTTTTACAGCGGGTTCCACTAAGAACTGAGGCGATTTTAAGGTGATTTTAGGGTGATTTTAAAATTTTGTATTTTTCTTGATTGGATTATCAATTTTTTTAAAAAGTTTAAAACAATGAAAATATAATATAAATTGATTTAAAATAAAAAAAAATTGAACTTCCCGTGCCTGATTTGAACTCATTTTACTCTGCACATCAGCCAAGCACTCTAATACTAGGCTATCCCTCAATCGTTGTCGCGCGAAAAATTTCTCAAACTTAACTAGTCGCGTAATGGAACCTGCTCGTTCCAGCGGGTTCCAGCGCTGGAACCCGCCATAGAAAATTTTTCTTTGTATGAGATGTCCTATCTATGTACTTTATAATCTTTGGTTTTATTTATTCGGTCCGCTGACTAGCGTGCCCGATTAATTATATAATAATTTCACAGCCACACAAAAAAAAAAAAGTGTCCGGGTTGGGAGATCAGAGTACCCTATCCCCATGTATTTTGGACCGCTGAACACGAATCTGAAGTCCGTTTTGGTCCTGCACGTGTACGTTTCTTCCTAACCTCAAAAAAAGTTTTACATTTTTGGAGGTATGGGACTTTATTTTTAATTTATTGGATTTTCATGAAACTGGGTACCCAGGGGTTTTTGGGGTCGCTGATTACGAATTTGAAGTCAGATTTTCAAAATTCAATATGGCGGACGAATTTTCAAAAAATTCGTGGATTTTCATTTTTGAAAATTCGTCCGCCATATTGAATCCGCCATATTGAATTTGGGAAATCTGACTTTAGATACGTAATCAGCGACCCCAAAAACCCCTAAGTACCCAGTTTCATGAAAATCCAAAAATTGTTCAAAAATTCGTCCGCCATATTGGATTCGCCATATTGAATTTTGAAAATCTGACTTCAAATTCGTAATCAGCGACCCCAAAAACCCCTGGGTACCCAGTTTCATGAAAATCCAATAAATTAAAAATAAAGTCCCATACCTCCAAAAATGTAAAACTTTTTTTGAGGTTAGGAAGAAACGTACACGTGCAGGACCAAAACGGACTTCAGATTCGTGTTCAGCGGTCCAAAATACATGGGGATAGGGTACTCTGATCTCCCAACCCGGACACTTTTTTTTTTTGTGTGGCTGTGTTTTCCACGTGGGTTTTGTGAGTTGAGATTTTATTGATGACCGGTGACGACCGGCGCATGTGATCTCCAAATATCGACTGACTGTACAGAAAATGTTCTTATCTGTAATGCTAAATCTATTAACAAAAACAAAGTACCGAACTGTTCTTAACTCTAAAGCTCGCCTTACTACTACCCAAGTTCATTGCGGTCGGGTCTTACGACTATATGTTCAAATATGTTATATTATTAAATATCAGATTTTAACTTAAATTTGCAGCCGGGTGATTGTGTTAACTTATATATGGCAAACATGGGATATTGTTGGCCGATCCCTATGAGAATATCATAATATAACCAATTTTTTACAATATAAAATCTAAAAAAAAATCCAAGCTTCTATTTTCAAAAATACAGAAGTTGCTATTTCTACCAAAAATCATTTCCGATCGTTCAATTATATGGCAGCTATAAGATATAGTCGGCCGATCGTTATAAAATTTGGTAGGTCAGTGTCGGGTCAGGCAGCAGCCCACCGGTGTAATTTTAATCTTTAAATATGTTAGCGTAATGTTTGGTAATTTTTATTTATTAGGCTTAAGTTTATACAAAACCTAGTTTTGTATCAGACAAAAAATCGCAAGCCGACTCTCTCTCGGCCGCTCGACTCAACGGACTTTCTTAGAGTTTTAGCTCGGCAATGTCTAGGTCGGGCCGCCCTCTCCACTTTCGAGAGCTTTAGCTCGAGGTGACTTGTCGGGCCGCCCTCTCTGTGTATATTACTTTCGTCCCTGCATGCACCATAAGCTGGTCTATCTGCGGATCATCCAGTTTCATCTGCATGCAGAAATAAACATTTTTTATAACGTCATACTAAAATTAAATTCGTCTTTTTATTTACGGCATTGAAACTCTCAATGACCAAACAGTCAGATTAACTGACCTTATTATTTTAAAATATAATCTATACTAAGTTCCAGCTTTCTATCTCCAAAAACACGAAAGTTGGGTCATTTCCGATCGTTCAGTTATTTGGCAGCTATGGGATATAGTAGGCCGATCCTTATGAAATTTGGCATGTCGTATTGAAAATAGCAATCGTACAAAATCTGAACATTCTAACTCTAAAAACATGAAAGTTGTAGCATTTCCGATCAATCAGTTATATAGTAGCTATAGGATATACTCGGCGCTTTCATTGGGAAGAAGTTCTTGAAAAAGGAAGCTATTCCAACATTAAATTTGGATATGGCGTTGAAAGATGTTGCCTTTGAGGAAACATTTGAGCCAATCGGCGAATTACATATTGCAGAAGACCAGTAAAGTAAATACGAAAAAATATTAAAAACCAACAAGTTCTTCCATAAAAAAATCTAACAATGTTAAAAAAAAAAATATATCTTTGAAAAAAATTATCACAAAGACAAGTATACTTGACAGAATTGACTTCATTCAGAACATTAGTCTAGAAACAAAAAAGTTTTGCAAATTACTTTTAAGTAGGCGACCCAAGGAGTACAACCCAGAGCAATGTTTGGCCCAAAAGATTTGAGTTTAACACACAGGGTTTGAATGCATAGGGGTACAAAGAAATAATAAAGTTGCTAACGAGACTTGCGTATTTTTAATAAAATCAATCTTTTCAAATTGGAGTATGATTTTAAATTATTTTGTTTCGTCATTTGGCCAAAAAAATCCAGAAAAAGCGTTTTTTTCCCTGTTACTGAGATGTCCCTCCTTAAATACACCAGACGGGCAGGTTACCTATCAGGTCTTGTGGCAGAAGGAAGAAGACCAAAAAACAAAAATGTGCCCAATATGAACAAGAAAGCATATATTTCCAAACACATTTGAGAAAATTCGAGTGAAATATGCGACACAATTATTTAGTAAAGCCGTTCAGGCGGCCATTAAAACCATTTGTGATACTGTCAAATTTATTTCGGTCTCTAACGAAGTAGCCATAGCTACTACAGTATTTATAGAAAAGGTGGGTAAAATTTTTGATTCCAAGAATAGTGGGACTTTATATGGACACAATAAACATAGATCAGCGTTGCAAAAAAATTGCGAGTCATTAGAAGATATAAAATATTTTAAGAATTACATAAAGCACGTTCATTTCGTAAATGAGAAAAAAAAAAGATTTCTTTTTGGATGGAATTGGGGTGACCTTTTTAGAAAATAAAGTACCCGGTACATTATTAGGATGATGCAATGCACGCTTGTATAGTCCTAAAAAGTAGAGAATAAGAAATTATGTATACCAACTTTTTCATTTTTCCTTCGCATACATTTTCAGTCACAAATAAAGTCCGAAGCATACACACGGTTTTCTGATTTTGGTGGCTTCGAATTCTGCCGCTCAATAGGTTATGGGCCCAGGCACTAGAGAGTTCAAGTTATTCGGTGTGTGACTCAAGATTAAGAACAATGAGTGCTCTTTATCAAATTGATAAGTTAGAGGAGACAAACTATGACACATGGAAAATACAGATGCGATCTGTATTAGTGCATTCCGGTCTGTGGAGTGTTACGTCTGGAGAGCTAACTGAAACGAATGTTCCGGAAGGCCAACAGTTTGCGGCCTTGGACAGTAAGGCGTTGGCGACAGTAACATTGAGTGTCAAGACATCTCAATTGGCCTACATCAAGAATTGCTTAACGGCTGTGGAGGCATGGACCAAGTTGAAGGAAGTTCATCAACCAAGCGAACCTGTACGAAAAGTACAGTTATACAAGAAACTGCTTAATAAACGGATGGAGCAAGGGCAGAGCATGACGACCTTCATAAGTGAATTTGTGGAAATTCTGGATTGTCTAACTGGAGTTGGAATAGACATAAACGACGAACTTCGACCTATCGTTTTGCTATCAAGTCTTCCAGAGCAATTTGAACATTTCGTGGTCGCTATGGAAACACGAGATCAGTTACCTTCGTTCGAAATTCTCACCATAAAGTTAAAGGAGGAGATCGAAAGAAAAGGAATAACAGAGGAACGAGTCGACACTAAAGCATTTGCTGCAACGCACAAGCACAACTCACAGACAAAAACGTATGGACAGAAGAAACGAAAAAATATCGTTTGTTTCAAGTGTGGTGAGCAAAGGGCACATTAAGTCCCAGTGTCGAAGAGAGGGTGAGGGAGATCATCGTATAGAATCAAGAAGTATGGTGAATCGACAAAGCAGCCTGTTGCACGCCTGTGACGTCAACAAAATTGACAATTCAACATGGTACTTGGATAGTGGCGCAACAAGCCATATGTGTTGCGCAAGAGAGCTATTTACAAAGTTTGAGAAGCACACTGAACAGATCGGACTGGCCGATGCTGGTTTCCTTCAAGAAGAAGGTATAGGTGACGTCAAGATACAGACAGGCCAGTGCATGTTGACACTAAAAGATGTTCTCTACGTTCCGAAGATGACCGGAAATTTCTATTCCGTGAGCAGTGCTGTCCAGAACAGGTGCAAGGTGACCTTTGACATAGAGAATGCCAAGGTGATGCAAGATGGAGAATGCATAGTGAAAGCCAAAAAGATTGGCAACTTGTACTTATTTGAAGGTGGCCGAAGTAAATGTTTTGCCATGGCAGCTGTTGATGAAATTTTGCTACACAAGAGATACGGACATATTAATTTCTCTAGCTTGAAAGAGATGGTATCCAAAGGGATAGTTCGAGGAATAGATAATATTCGGTTGCCAGAGAATATTAATTGCAAAACGTGTATGGTTAGCAAAATCCATGTTCAACCTTTTCCATCTGCAACGAGTAATCGGTCTAAGGAGCTTTTGGATCTGATACACGCAGATGTTTGTGGACCTTTTCCAACACCATCCCTCGGAGGTTCCAAGTATTTTCTGACGTTCATTGACGATAAGTCCAGGAGGATTTTTGTTTATTTCCTGCATGGAAAGAACGAGGTGCTATCCAAATTCATCGAATTCAAGAATCTGGTGGAACGGCAGACAGGAAGAAGATTGAAATGCCTGCGGAGTGATAATGGCGGAGAATTTGTCAATAAACAGTTTGACGAATGTCTAAAGCAGCATGGAATCGACAGACAGCTAACAATAGCGTATACTCCCCAGCAAAATGGAGTTGCGGAACGGGCAAATCGTACGCTAGTGGAGATGTCAAGATGCCTTCTGGTCCAGGCGGGACTGGGAGATCGTTTTTGGGCAGAAGCTGTCAACTCTTCGGTTTATCTGCGAAATCGTTCCCCTACCAGCGCATTAGAGAGTATGACTCCTATGGAAGCGTGGACGGGTAAGAGACCTTATGCAAAACATCTAAAGGTTTTTGGATCTCTTGCAGTTGCTCTGGACAACCTAAGGGAAAGGAGTACATTATGGTTGGGTATTCTGTTGCAGCCAAAGGTTATCGACTGTATGACCCATCAACTGGACAATTGGTCGAAAAACGGGATGTATTATTTGATGAACATTATGACGTGGCATCCAAGGATGATACTGTGACGATCGAGCTGGAGGACCTGGAGGAGGACCGTCAGCAGCAGGGACTCGGAGATGCAGAAGTCGTTTCTGACTCATCCATCGACGCCGACAGCTCCGATGATAGCACGGACCAGTACGAGAGTGCTGAAGAAAAGGGTGAGCATGTCGAGGAGGAGGCTCGCAGGGGCCCCGGCCGCCCTAAGATCATTCGGACTGGATAACCTGGACGTCCAAAGAAGCAGTACAATATCCTAGGCGCCCTTATTTCGGAAAATGTTCCGATTCCGTTAACTTGCAAAGAGGCGCTGAAGAGTAAAAATGCAAAGGAGTGGCGTAAAGCCATGGAAAGAGAATATGATTCTCTGGTTGCCAACCAGACTTGGCAAGTCACTGAGTTACCCAAAAATCAGCGAGCCATTGGATGCAAGTGGGTGTTCAACGTGAAGCGTGATAAAGATGGCCAAATAGAACGTTTCAAGGCTCGACTGGTAGCAAAAGGATGCGCTTAGCAGTTTGGCGTAAATTACCAAGAAACATTTTCGCCAGTATGCCGATTGGAGAGTGTTCGCTTTATTATAGCACTGGCGGCGGAGCTTAAGCTACATCTTCCTCAAATGGATGTATGCACCGCGTATCTCAACAGCGATCTGAGTGAGACGGTCTACATGAAGCAGCCGGAAGGGTTCTCAGATGAATCGAATCCTGACAAAGTATTGCTTTTGAAGAGAGCAATATATGGCTTGAAACAATCAGGAAGGGCCTGGAACGAGAAGCTAAATGGCGTATTGGCCAATATGGGATTCGTTGCCTGTGATAACGAACCATGTTTGTACAAACATTGTGGTGAAGGTAATCTTGTACTAATCCTTGTATATGTTGACGATATAATTATAGCTTGCCAATCGCACGAGAATTTGCTGAAAATCAAGAGCAGCATCTCACAATCATTCGAGTGTGTTGACAAGGGTCAACTTAACCATTTCCTGGGCATGGAAATCGAACGAGACGGTGATCTTGGAGCAATTACTTTGGGACATACGCAATATATCAAGGATCTTTTGCATACCCATGAAAGTGATTTTTGCAAGTCGGCGAAGACACCTTTGGATGCTGGTTTCCAAGTAGACTGTACAAGCCCTCAATGCAAAAAGGTGGATCCCACTACGTATCAGTCCATAGTAGGAGAGCTTATGTGGCTAGCTCTTACAACAAGGCCAGACATATTGCATTCGGTGTCAAAATTGGCACAGCGGAATCAAAACCCGCATGCTGAACACATGGCTGGCATAAAGCACATCTTTAGATACCTCTCATCTACGATTGACATGAAACTACACTATCGGCAATGTGGTCAGTCGTTCTGTGGATACGTGGATGCGGATTGGGCAGGCGATAGGCTTGACATACTGATTATATATTATCATATACTGATTACATCTACTTGTTAGCAGGTGGCCCTATTTCTTGGCGTTCGGAAAAGCAGCGAAGTGTGGCGTTAAGCAGTACCGAGGTGGAATACATGGCACTTTCGGCGGCATTTAAGGAGGCGATAGTCATGCGAAGTCTGATTATGGAGATCGGTTGCGGAGACAACGACACCCCGATCGTCGTGTGTGGTGATAATCTGAGTGCGCAGGCGTTAACAAAGAATCCTGTGCATCATTCCAGAACGAAGCACATTGATATACGTTATCATTTTGTTAGAGAAGTTGTAAAGAAAGAGCAAGTTTTGTTGAAATACAAATGTACAACTGAAATGATTGCAGATATTTTGACAAAAATCTTCCTAAAACAAAACACGAAGAGTTTACAAAAATGTTTAATTTGTTTTGATAATAATTTTTTGTAAACAAGCTTGCATTGAGGAAGGGTGTAGAAAATAAAGTACCCGGTACATTATTAGGATGATGCAATGAACGCTTGTATAGTCCTAAAAAATAGAGAATAAGAAATTATGTATAACTTTTTCATTTTTCCTTCGCATACATTTTCAGTCACAAGAAAAAGTTTCGAAGCATACACACGGTTTTCTGATTTTGGTGGCTTTGAATTCTGCCGCTCAATAACCTTAAATGCTATTGTCATGATTACTTCGGACCTTTTTAAAAACGAAACAAAATTTTTTATTATGACTAAATCCTTCAACCAGGATTGCCTAGAAAATACTTTTGCCGTTCTAAGACAGAAGGGGGGAAATAATCATAATCCTTTAGTGGCTGAACTTTACTCGACCATGGCAAAATTAATGTCTTTTAAAGTGATTAGATATAGTTTATCTGACGAGCCTCTTGAGCGATCAATTATTTTAATAACCCCTAAAGAAAATTCTTTTGCCGTAGCTCAATTACTTGACAAAGACATTATAGACATAGATACCATACATGACATAGTTAATGACTATTTTGGATCTCTTAATTTTAACTTAAAACTTGTTTCTGAAAGATATTTTATAGGTTATCCCCCATTTTGTCATCTGTCACGTCCGTCACTATTTTCCCCATTCCGATAATTTCTCATAATAAAATTAATAACAACATATAGTTGTTTTACCACAATAGTAATATAATGAAATTAAAAATAATTATAATAAAGTAAATATAAACAAATTAACTATATCTTATAGTTATATCTTATCTAATAAAGAATAATAAAAGTAAATATTATAAAAATAATCACACAACTAAAAATACCATTTTTAAAAATCGAAAGAACCCTCACTCGTGACATCGAACCATAGACCCCAAGGGTAAGGAGCGTGCGCTTTCCATCTAGGCTACCTTCGAAGTTGATTTTGCAATAATTTAAGTTGGTTTTAAAGTAAGCGCGATAATCCATTCCAAAACAGAGCTGAAAAGTAAAGATAGTACAAGATATTTCTGATCTCCTTGCTCTCACACTGGTTCGTTGTGAACGAACCAAAGATGTATTTTTTTTTCAAAAAATAGAATTCTCTCTTTCTCTTTCTCATCTGCCAGCCGTTTTTCGTGGAACCTGCTCTCAAATATTTTCATTTTTACAGCGGGTTCCATGACTCGGACGACAATACGCCGTAGAACCCGCACTTATAAAGATTTTAACAGCGGGTTCCACTACAAACTGAGGCAATTTCAAGGTAATTTTAAAATTTTGTATTTTTCTTGATTGGATTATAAATTTTGAAAAAAAGTTTAAAACAATAAAAATATAATATTTATATAATATATATATATAATTATCGCATAGGCCAGATGCCCGTTTCTCTGGCGCCCGGAGTATTTATGTTGGCCTCAAATTGGCTAACTCGATCTGTTGTGGCGATGAACTTCTTCAGCGCCACGTCGACCGCACTTTGAGCCATTTTTGCACCGGAACGAGTCTGCCTCTGTGAAGGACCGGGGATTGTGTTGACGGATTCGTCACTCTTTGCCCTTCGAATAGCACTGTACGCCTTAGGCTTTAAAAGAGGCGTCCGCGGATAAGCGGATTGAGATCTGTCCAAACGGATGGTTGGGATCGGACGTGGCTTTTGGTCGTCTCCCGTGGGCATTCTCAGACACCGATTCGCTGGTCAGCGCTTGTCGACTGACTTGCGCAATAGGTGCCTCGTACGAAGCGGTGGCCGGTCACACTAATGTGATAAGACCGGTGAGATCGCGGATGAAATGCGATTACAAGGCACAAGTGGGAATTAGTGGATGTCCCGATGTCGAAAGGAACGTTGGATGCGGCACAATTCGAATGTGGAAGAAACTTCAGGAAGCCAAAAAAACCAGATGGGACGAGGTTTGTTGAGATTCTAGGCAGATGTTGCCTGATGCGGAGTAGAAGCAGCGTTAGGAAAATGACGGAACGGAAAATGGACAAGTACCGGAAAATTCGTGCTCGTTCGGGAAAAAATTGATGAAAAAATTGATATATATGTATATTTCGACCAGTATGGCTCGTACGTAAATATTGAATTCCTAACTATTTTCGCATTTGCGGAGCCGGAAAGGTGCACCTGACCTTGCTTGGATTTAACACAAAAAAAAAAAAAAATAATTAATTTTTGCCTAATTGGCGGATTTAATTATTATGGAGCCAGAAGGGTGGAGTTGAAAATCTCAAGTTTTAATCAATTGAGGTTAATTTTCACCAAGCTGGAACGGTGGAATTGAAACCGCGGATTTATTATCCGCGGATTTCTTTTGATTTATTAATTATCACATAGGCCAGATTTACTTGAAAATGAATTCAGCTTTCAGAAAGTCTTGGTTCGTCGCAAACTTGAGATTGGTTAGGCATATCCTTATGAGAATATCATAACATAACCAATTTATTACGGTAAGAAATCTAAAAAAAGTCCCAAGCTATCTTCAAGAACACCAAAGTTGGTATATTTACAAAATACCATTTCCTATCGTTCAGTTATGTGCCAGCTATAAGATATAGTCGCCCGGTTTGAAATTTGGTAGGTAGGATCAACTAAGCCAGAATAAAATCTGTACGAAGTTTCAACTTTCTACTTTCCAAAGTTATAGCATTTCCGATCAATCACTTATCTGGCAGCTATAGGATATAGTCGGCCGATCCCGGCCGTTCCGACTTATATACCTGTTCCGACGCGTGCAAAGGAAAGAAGGGTGTGTGCATAGTTTCAAGACGATAGCGTTAAAACTAAGAGACTAGTTCGCGTAGAAACAGACAGACGGACATGCTCATATCAACTCAGGAGGTGATCCTGATCAAGAATATATCTGCAAGGGTATAAATATAGTTTATAAGAAAGCTTAAATAGATAAACATACTGAATCACAGTAGTGTGTGTCATTGGGACAATATGTAATCTGCAATTTGAAAGCTGCCATCTGTACCATCTATATTATATATGTATAAAATAACAATAATAATTTATCTTACCGTATTGATGAAACGTTATTTTTCGCAGAGTTTTGAATATTTATATTTTCTAATGGAGGTGTTTTTTCCTTGATATCCTTAAGACAAAAATCGTTGTTTATACCCATGTTATTTTTTTTTTTTAATTTTTTTGCTACAAAAAAACTGGACATATGTTTTTTCTCATTTTCTGATACTTTCGTCAGTTCATGGCTTTCTTTTATTTGAGTTTCGATAGTACTTAATGGATTGTTTGTTTTTAACAAGGATTTTTTGTCTGATTTACTACAACTTGGTACATCCTTTCCTTTTGAAGTTTGATATAAATCCATAGTCATTATGCTCGAATGTTTTTGTTCTTTATTCACATTTAAATGATCCTGTTTGTATGCATTTATTGTTACTAAGTTATTTTTAGAATTGTCGCCAGGACCCATTTTGGAAGATCCATCAATCAACATATTTGACGTAATACTGGAACCAAGGCGATTTAAATTTCTCTCGACAAGGAAGTTATAATTTTTTTTTTCAGGAGTTAGAGCTGTAGGTATATTTGTATTTTCGGAACATCCAGTTTTAATAATTGTAGAAAGTTCATTGAGATGTAAAACATCTTCATAATAACCAATACTTGTAGACAATGGACGTTTTTCATGAAAAATTTCAGAAAAGTTATTGTATAAACTGGTTTTTGATTTTTCTACAAATGAATTTTTGTTTTCTTCTTTCAATTGCTCAATATTGGATATATAACTTTGATTTAAAAAAAATTGATTTAATGAATTTTCCATAATATTTCTATATTGGTCGTATGGGGAAACATTATTGTCTGCTATCTTGTCGCATTGGCCTTCTACAGAACTCATTTGAGACAGAATGCTTGGTGAAGTTGTAAACGAAGAATTTAAACTATATATCGATGAATCATAATTATTTTCCTTAGTAAATGTATTCAGTTTTGAATTCGGGTAGTAATTGTAGTCGTTAATAAAACTACGGTTTATGTTATAATTACAAAGAGGCACCATTGATGTTGGTTGAATTCTATAGTTTATCAAGGTTTGCATCTAGAAAAAGGGGAACAAGATTAAGAATTATTGAATTAAAAATTCTATATTTTTTCCGAAAAAAGGTAATTTTTCATAAATTTTTTTAATATTTTAAATTCTAAAATACAATAAGAGAGGAAAAATACCATTCACCATTTTTTAACGGAATTTGTTTTATGTTTGCCAGCAACATAAAAAGTACATAAATTCTCTTAAAATTGTCACGATTTTGTAAATATATTAAATATAGACATTGAAATAGATTTTCATTACAATTTTTCAAAATTTTTTGAAAATTTTCAGTCTTCTAATTTGGTGATTTTATTTCTAAACTAAACTATGAAGCAAGTCAGTATTGAATGACACGAATAAGAATGTGGGAATCAAAATTTAAATGTCTATAACTCTACAAATCTGTCAATTTAGCTGAATTTTTTTTTTTAATATACCAGGCCTACCAGACGGGAGAAACGTAGCAAAAATTCGAAACCATTCGAAAAATTCGAGATCCACACGTTCATACAGATTGACGGCCATAGCTATATCGACTCACACGATCGACGAAGACAGATTCACTAGTAACAGATTTGCCCTACTGGCGGAGGTTGAGGAAAACCAACCACCCCAAGACACCGCAAAAAACACAAGCCCCCTCCAATCTATATCAGGGTGAAAAGCTCAAGTGCCCTTTCATGTTGTCCCGCTTATCAAAAGGAACATCCATGAAACAAAGGTTCAAACCAAGACTGAAGATCACTTCCGAATCGTGTCTAAATATCTGGACAAAAAAAGCTACTACACGTACCAGCTGAAAAGCAGTAAGGGCCTAGAAGTGGTAGTAAAGGGAATCGAACCTGATGTTACCGCCGCGGAAATAAAAACCGCCCTTAAAGAAAAGGACTTCGCCGCCAAGAATGTTATTAACATTCTAAACAAAGATAAAAAGCCACAACCCCTTTTCAAGGTCGAGCTCCAGAAAGCAGGTCGCTAAATCCATATCACCCCACGCTGGAGGTCTCAATCGAAACCACTCCTGGTATCGATCAGAGGTCTCCGAGCGTGGTAAATAAGATTCGCTGTTTCCGTACAGCTGATTTTCAGAAACTTAATAGCCTTATAGAAACATTTGACTGGTCTGATATTCTGGCGTGCACTGATCTTAATGTCACTTTAGAAAAATTTTATTTTACTTTAAATAAATTTTTTGACTCATGTGTGCCTTGGAAATATCCGTCCGCCTCAGCAAATCCTCCTTGGTTTACAAGGTGCCTTACTAACTTAAAAACAAAAAAAATAAGCTTTTACTTAAATATAAAAAAACCTGCAGTAGTGTGGATTTCGCAAGATACCTACTAGCTCGGTCGAATTTTACCGTGCATAACGCTGAATGTTATAGGAATTATATTGACCGCTGCCGGATTCAATTTACTCAGGATCCAAAGCAGTTTTATAATTTTGTAAACACTAAGCGTAAACACGTATCTTTTTCACCCCTGCTTACGTTTGAAAATTCTTCTGCGACTTCGGATCAGGCCATTGCCGATCTATTCGCAGAATTTTTTCAAACAACTTATTCTCCTCCTAAACTGACTGATCAGCCTTACGCATATAACATTCAAGCAGCAAATCTTATTTTCTGTCCGTTTTTTTCTGAGAATAAGTTATTATCTGGTCTTTTAAGGGTAAAACCCATTTATTCGCCAGGCCCCGACGGAGTACCAGGCTGTGTGCTAAAATACTGCGCCAGGGCTCTGTGCAAACCTCTTCTAAGACTTTTCAACTTATCTTTGGAAACCTCGATTTTTCCCCTTATGTGGAAGGAATCATTTATAATTCCCCTACATAAAAAAGGGAAAAAGTCCGAGGCTGCCAACTACAGAGGCATCTCTAAGTTGTCGGCAATTCCAAAGTTATTTGAAAAATTAATTACACCTCATTTGCAACACCTTTGCTGTTCGATTATCACTCCTTGTCAGCATGGCTTTATTAAGCGTCGCTCCACCACAACAAACTTATTGGAGTTGACATCCTTTGTCATAGATGGCTTTTGTAAGGGATATCAAACCGATGTAATTTACACAGACTTCAGCAAAGCATTCGATTCAGTTAATCACTCACTCTTGTTGAGTAAACTGAATATGCTGGGTTTCCCTAAAGACCTCTTAACGTGGATCTCCAGCTACCTAGATGGAAGGACACAAAGAGTCTTATTTAAAAACATACAGTCCCGTCTGGTCCGTGCTACATCCGGCGTCCCTCAAGGAAGTCATCTTGACCCGTTATTATTTACGCTTCTTATAAACGACTTGCCCCCTGCTTTAACGAACTCTCTAGTTCTCATGTATGCAGATGATGTAAAGCTTTGTCTTCAGTACAAATCCATCTCTGCCCAATGCAGTCTTCAGTCTGACCTTGATAACTTTCAAAAATGGTGCTTAGCTAATGATCTAATACTTAATGGATCTAAATGCAAACATATGTCTTGGGATTGCCTTAGAAAAATTGACCCAGGTTAATGATCTCGGCATCCTATTAGACATCAAACTTAAATTTGCCGACCATATTTCCTTAATGGTTAATAAGGCTAAAGGAGTCCTTGGTTTTATCAAAAGGTGGTCAAAAGAATTTAATGACCCCTATATAACTAAAACTCTATTCATTTCTTTGGTCCGTCCTATACTGGAGTACGGTTCATGTGTCTGGAGTCCCCAATATGGAGTACATCAGGACCGCATAGAATCCGTACAAAAGAATTTCCTAACTTTTTCACTTAGAGGTCTAAACTGGGATGCAAATCTTCACCTTCCATCTTATAGGAGTAGACTCTTACTCATAAACTTACCTAGCTTAACAAATCGTAGGACAATGCTCGGTGTAGTCTTTCTGCATAACCTTATTAACGGGGATGTAGATAGCCAGCATTTACTAACACGCTTAAAATTTAACATTCCTAATAGAAGGACTCGAAACTTTAGTCCTCTGTTCCTTAGCCGTTGTAGTTCGACATATGCACTGCATGACCCTTTTAGGGTATTATGTTCGAACTACAATGGTCTCTACGCCATAACATCTCTTTCCTGTCCCTCAAACTTAAAATATAGAATTTTAAATTTCCTTAATAACTCCTCCTAGCTTAATAATAAAAAAAATAGCTTAATATATTCTAACAAATCGTTTATTGAGCGCCCCTCGGTCGTCTGGGCCTCTAAGCTTTATGATGAATACAGGAATGCTAGCTGATGCTCTTATTGATGCACAAGCCATTTCCAAATTCTGAAAGACCGGTAAAAAAAAAAAAAAAAAAAAGAACGAAGTCCAACCAATCTACAAGCTGCAATATCTTTTGTATCGGAAAATCACTGTTGAAGGGCAGCATAAACGCAACGGTCCAGTGAAATGCACTAATTTTCAAGAGTATGGACACACCAGGTCATACTGCACACTTCGGGCTGTCTGTGTAGTCTGCGGGGACACCCACAACTCCGCTTACTGCACTACAAACAAGGACAGTACCGTAAAAAAATGTGGAAACTGCGGAGGCAACCATACGGCAAACTATAGAGGATGTATGGTGTACAAGGAGTTAAAGAGTCGCATACGTCAAGCGACCGTAAAGCGCAACCAAAATCCACAGAATGCGTACATTGCGTCGAAAACTACGCCAGACGTCTTCTTCGCCAGAGCTGCGAGGTCCTCATTCGGTCCACTAAACACCAACGGCTTCTCCTATGCCGATGTTCTTAAATCTAGAAGGGAAATTCCAATTCAGCCTAACTCTCAAAGCGCTCAACGGGCCCCAGAACAGCCACACAGCATAACGGAAACTATGATCCTTTTCCTCCAACAAAGTATTATGTCATTCATAAAAACGACCATGCAAACACTTGTTCAAAACCAGAACATGGTGATACGCCAATGGTGTCTCACGGCATAAACTAGAATTGTCAGAATTCTTGACCGAAAACCATATTGACGTTATGCTACTGATGGAAACGCACCTTACAAGCAAATACAACTTTCAAATAAGGCTACACAATCTACCGCACAGATCAATTGTATAAGGAAATTATAAATGTGCTTTACATCATCAGACTTTACATCAGACCACTCGCCTGTATTTCTAACGCTTCTTCAAAGCCCAGAAATAATCGACGCCCCTTCAGCCTGACGTCGCCCAAAACGAACTGGCCTAAATACAAAAAGTACGTGACTGACCACAAAAAACTCGCCCCGGAGTTTAACATGGAATCGGACATCGACTACACTACGAGCGCCCTGGAAGAAGTACTCGTTGCGGCAGCTTAAATCTCTACTCCTCATGGGAAAGAAGTAGACCGATCGTGGGAGAAAATAGGCGCAGGCGTTGTGATTGGCAAAGCAGCAGATCACCAGCTTCAAAACAACGCCTTAAGGAAGAAACCCGATCACTCGACCAGGCTCTTCACCAACAGGAAGAAAATGCACAGCTGAGGTACATCCAGAATCACTCACCAAAAATCACAAAGAACCCCCTGTGGAAAGAACCCCCGAAATACGCTCAGCCTTCGAACAGCAAGAATACTGCAACGCTATTTTCCTCGACGTATTTCAAGCTTTCGACCGAGTTTGGCTCATTGGACTCATGCACAAAATTAAAACGTATTTGCCAACATACACCCACAATCTACTGGAATCATACCTCTACAATAGGGTATTCTGAGTGAGATGCAACGCACCTACTTCGGGCGACTACATCATCGAAGCTGGAGTTCCCCAAGGAAGCGCACTCGGTCCGTGTCTATATGTTTTGTGTACTGCGGATATTCCTACGAACGCACAACTAACGAAGTCAAAGTTCGCCGATGATACCGCTATCCTTAGTCGCTCCAGATGCCCAACGCAAGCCACGACCCAACTGGCTAATAATCTAATAGTAGTGGAAAGGTGGATGTCCGACTGGCGTATTAAAATAAACGAACAAAAGTGTAAACATATAACGATTACTCTTAATAGACAAACATGCCCTCCGCTTTCGCTAAACGGCATGCAGATCCCTCAAGCTAACGAAGTAACGTACCTTGGCATACACCTTGATAGACGACTTACCTGGCGTAAGCTCCAGTAGTACAAGCTACTGGAATCATACCTCTACAATAGGGTATTCTGAGTGAGATGCAACGCACCTACTTCGGGCGACTACATCATCGAAGCTGGAGTTCCCCAAGGAAGCGCACTCGGTCCGTGTCTATATGTTTTGTGTACTGCGGATATTCCTACGAACGCACAACTAACGAAGTCAAAGTTCGCCGACGATACCGCTATCCTTAGTCGCTCCAGATGCCCAACGCAAGCCACGACCCAACTGGCTAATAATCTAATAGTAGTGGAAAGGTGGATGTCCGACTGGTGTATTAAAATAAACGAACAAAAGTGTAAACATATAACGATTACTCTTAATAGACAAACATGCCCTCCGCTTTCGCTAAACGGCATGCAGATCCCTCAAGCTAACGAAGTAACGTACCTTGGCATACACCTTGATAGACGACTTACCTGGCGTAAGCACATCGAATGCAAGAAGATTCACCTAAATCTGAAAGCCAGAAGCCTCCACTGGATCATAAACTCACGATCGCCACTGTGCCTGGACTACAAGTTACTACTGTACAATTCAGTCCTAAAGCCAATCTGGACGTATGGCTCCCAATTGTGGGGAAACGCAAGCAGCAGCAACATTGACATCATACAGCGGGCACAATCAAAAATCTTGACAACTATCACTGGGGCACCTTGGTATGCTCACAACGAAAATATCCACCGGGATCTGGGCATCCTCGCAGTGAAAGACGAAGTCCGGAAGCAAAAAGAGTCCTACAAAGAAAAACTGCCTTCGCACGATAGTGTATCCAGCCTGCGAAGCCACGACCTCCCAACCCACCAGTCGATTTTTAGGGCCGTCTAACTGTGTATCAGTCAATATGACTGCGAGTTAAGTTAAAAATATAAGGTTTGATACACCTCTTGTTAGTCTCGCAACTAGAAGATTCAAGAAATAAAACCAACCTTTAAAAAAAAATAAAAAATATCACTCAATTTATGATTTTGCGCTACGTATTAGATTTTCTTCAGCATAACTCTCAAAGCGCACAACGGGCCCCAGAACAGCCACAAAGCAAAACTGAAACTTATGTCATTCATGAAAACGACCATGCAAACACTTGTTCAAAACCAGAACATGGTGATACAGATCCGCGTAGCACAACAGTATAAATAATCTATGCAGGCTCCACAAGGCTCACGGCATAAACTAGAATTGTCAGAATTCTTGACCGAAAACCATATTGACGTTATGCTACTGGTGGAAACGCTGTAGTATGCACATATATTGAATACCCACTGTACCGAGAGTACTTAAAGGGTGCGCACTGTAACACTTTGTTGCAGTGTTTACATAATCCAAAGTCCCGGTCATAAACCCTAAGTGACCGAAATATGAACCGATCGTTCTGGTTTAGCCCGCACACAGAAAGTGCTAGTGTCAGCATAATCGTAACAAACGGTCAGCATATCGCGTCTCCACTTGAGAGCGTATAACAACGTATATTATTATATTCCTTTATACATAAGTACATAGCCGTTTCTCTGCCGCCGCCTGCGAGCAGCGCTGCCACGAGACTTAGCCTTACTTAGACTTAAAAAATATTGTAAAAGAACAGAGACATTTTGATCGTTGGAGCGGCACCTCATCTGCTCCTTCTAAATAAAAATCCAACTAAAACTTAACCCCTGGAGTTATCCTATGACATGGCGACCGTGACACGACTGGAAGGACATCGAAGGACATCGAGGGATTAAAAGGATATACCCAGAAGGATACGCATAAGCAAAAAAAAACTGGATGAACTGGAAAATTACTGGAAAATTGAGAATGCGAAATAAATCGACAAAAAAAAATCTGAGTGAGTAGAGTGAAAGCAATGGGCAATCGCGGAGGAGTTGCGAAAAAAATAAAAAAAAGAGTAGCACACCTAAAGTGGCTACTCTACGTAAACACTCCACCTCCCGCGTGGGCTACGGCCCAAAAACTTCAAACAGAACTAGATTTTCTGAAAGAAAAATTAATAAGCAACAAAAATAAATGCCAAAAAATTGCCGCCACTCACTCAGTGCCGATAAGAAAAATTAATGAAAAAATAATAAAAACAAAACCTCCATCACCCAAGCCATTACCGAAACTTAAAAAGACGTGCCCGAAGGATTGCCCTGGACCACTGGACAGCCCCCACTGCAACCACACCTGTGCGAGGACCGGCACCGGTAACGCCTGAGTCCAAAAGGCCCCGGACAGCAGCAGCAGCAAATAGAGTGGAAACCGAGCTGAACATTTTTTTTTTACCCATGCACTGCGTTGCATAATTTTTTTTGATTGCACTGCGATGCATATTTTTTTTATCTATATATATATAAATGCTCTGTTCGTATCTACGTAATTTATAGACATGAAAAGTTCTGAACCGTTTAAGCCCAAATTTTTACCCAACATGCGTTGAGGTTCCAGCTCGGTTTATGTCTACTTTTGATGTTGATAGCTTATATGCGTTTGCGAATATATCAGTTTTTTTCGCGTTTCCCCGTGCCCCTACTTTTCTATTTAGGCAGTCAGCTAAGAAGAAAATGTCAAATGAAAATGTCAAAATGTCAGAAACGAAGTCATTAGAAACGAAGTCATGCCACCCAAGAAGTCGAATTTTGGTCGTCTTACTCGCAATACAAAAGCAAAAAGACGTAACAATTCGAATAGGACTGACGAAGAGCGGGTCTCCATTCGAGAGACTGAGCGGCTGAGAGCCATGCGGATGCACAACGCAAAATCAGCATAAACGCGAGCAGCTAGGCTTGAGCGAACACGATTGAGAGTTAGGCAGTCGCGTGCTGCAGCAATCGATTTGATTCGGTCTCAAAATATTGAACGCGACAGGGCAAGGGTAGCTGAAGCGCGTTTACAGCTTGCAACAGATCGAAACCTGCAATACAATCGTCTTGCATTCCGATATAATCCAACTGTTGATTATAGCTCGAATCGCAATGTCGTTATTGGCCGGATGAATCAGGTCTGCACACACTGTCAGGCTCTCAAATTCAACAACGAACCAAAAGGATTGTGTTGCGCTTCCGGGAAAGTGCACTCTCTATTAGCTGGATCTACTGCTGAATCGAAGCATTTCCTGTCGAACATTAGGAAATACAACTCTTGCTTCCCAATGACGTCATTTGGTGCGGAAATTATAACTGCGCAATTCATGCCAACTTTTAAAATCAAAGGACAAATCTATCACAAAGCCGGTTCCCTGCTTCCGTTCTCAGACAGCGAACACAAATTTTTTCAAATGTACTTCATTGGTGATGTTGGAGCTGAAGTCGATGCACGTTATGGAATCAATATCTCGGTGAAGAAGCCCATTATTTCGCAGCTACAGAAGCTTTTTCACGAACGGAACCATTTGGTGCGTTTGTTCAAAACAGCAATCGATATGATGCCTTCGGATTCTCATAAAATTGTCATTCATGCAGACAAAACGCCTGCTGGAGAACATATCAGGAGATAAAATGCTCTAACTATAGACGAAGTGGCAATTGTCATAGTCGAGGATCAGTTCCAACCTCGAGATATTGTTCTCCATCGACGAAACGATCGATTGGTAAACGTCGCAGAAACTCACCGTTGTTACGATGCTTTGCAGTATCCACTCATCTTCTGGGATGGTGCCGAAGGATATCATTTCAATGTGAGGATGGTAGATCCACTCAATGGTGTAGAAACGAATAAAAAGTGCAGCGCGATGAACTTTTACTCATACCGATTAATGGTTCGGAGGACCGATGACAGTTGTTTCATCAGTACATCTATATATATAAAAATGCTCTGTTCGTATCTACTTCCTTTATAGACTTGAAAAGCTCTGAACCGCTTAAGCCCAAATTTTGACAAAACATGCGTTGAGGTTCCAGCTCGGTTATTGTATACTTTTGATGTTGATAGCTTATATGCGTTTGCGAATATATCAGTTTTTTTCGCGTTTCCCCGTGCCCCTATAGGCAGCCAGCTAAGAAGAAAATGTTAAATGTTCGAACCCAAGAAGTCGAATTTCGGTCGTCATACTCGCAATACAGAAACAAAAAGACATAACATTTCGAATATGATTGACGAAGAGCGGGCCTCCATCCGAGAGACTGAGCGGCTGAGAGCAATGCGGATGCACAAAGCTTAGCTTTCATCTGGAATCGCTGCGACATTGTTACCTTGTGGGAGGACTGCTCATTCAGCGCTGAAGTTGCCATTGAACGTGCAAATCATCGAGACTCCTACGTGCAATATTTCCAGAGCATCTGGCATGGGAAAAGTATTGCAAAGATGTAAACTCATTGTTTGGGATGAATGCACGATGGCGCATAAAAAATCTATGGAGGCTCTCGATCGATCATTGCGGGATTTGCGTGGAGCTGTCCAACCATTTGGGAATGCGTTAATATTGCTCGCAGGGGATTTCAGACAAACGTTGCCTGTGATTTCCCGATCGACACCAGCTGACGAGATAAATGCTGGCCTGAAATATTCTATATTGTGGCAACATGTACGTACATTACAGTTGAAGACGAATATGTATGCCCAGTTACAGAACGATGACTCAGCCGACGTATTCTCACGAAAGCAACTGGACATTGGGAACGGAAAACTGCCAGTCAATGAGACGTCGAGAAAAATAACATTGCCCGAGAATTTCTGTAATTTAGTTATATCGAAGGAAGGACTTATCCAAAAAGTGTTCCCGATATTTGAATAAATTATATTTACGCGGAGAATGGATAAACAAAGAATATTGTATACCCACAAGTATTACAGGATTAAATTAATTGGAAAATTATTCTTTTTTGTTTCACTTATTTCTTATGCGTGCAACCACAATATGCCACAGCGAAACGTGGCAGGGTACTCCTATTTATCAATTAAGCAATTACAATTACATTAAAAGCAAGGTTTTAATAAAAAAAAAAAGAAGGCTGTGTGCAAAGTTTCAAAACGATAGCTTTAAAACTGAGACCCTAATTTCCGTAGAAAAAGACAGACAGACAAACGGACATGCTCATATCAACTCATATCAATACCCTTGCAGAGGGTATTATAATTTTGTCCAAAAGTGTGCAACGCAGTGAAGGAGACATCTCCGACCCTATAAAGTATATATATTCTTGATCAGGATCAGCTCCTGAGTTGATATGAGCATGTCCGTCTGTCCGTCTGTCTGTCCGTCTGTCTGTTTCTACGCAAACTAGTCTCTCAGTTTTAAAGCTATCGTCTTGAAACTTTGCACACACCCTTCTTTCCTTTGCACGCAGTATATAAGTCGGAACGGCCGGGATCGGCCGACTTATCTTATAGCTGCCATATAACTGATTGATCGGAAACGCTATAACTTTGGTATTTTTAAAGCTAGAGAATTCGGATTTGATACGATTGCTATTTTTGGCAAAATAATTCAACATGCCAAATTTTATAAGGATCAGCCGACTATATCCTATATCTGCCATATAACTGATTCATCGGAAATGGCATAACTTCAGTGTTTTTCCAGCTAGAAAGTTGGGATTTTCTATGAATTCTATTTTTGGGAAAATAATACGACTTATCAAGTTTCATATGGATCGGCCGACTATATCTTATAGCTGCCATATAACTGAACGATCGGAAATGGTATTTTTACCAACTTTGGGGTTCTTCAAGATAGAAGTTTGGGCTTTTTTTTAGATTTTGTCTTGTAATTTATTGGTTATATTATGATATTCCCATAAGTATCGGTCAACTATATCCGATTTTAGCGATATATATCCTGTTTTAGCTGCAAGGGTATATCAACTTCGGCTCCGCCCGAAGTTAGCTTTCCTTTCTTGTTTTAGATTTTTTATTGTAATAAATTGCTTATGTTATGATATTCTCATAAGGATCGGAAAATTCAATCCGATTTTTGCGATATATATCCGGTTTTAACTGCAAGGGTATATCAACTTCGGCTCCGCCCGAAGTTTCGGTATAGCTTTCCTTTCTTGTTTTTTATTTTTTAGGTTAGTCAGGCACCTTGTATACCAAGGAGGATTTGTTGAAGCGGACGGATATTTCCAAGGCACACATGAGTCAAAAAATATATTTAAAATACAATAAAATTTTTCTAAAGTGACGTTAAGATCAGTGCACGCCAGAATATCGGACCAGTCATATGTATCGATAAGGCTATTTAGTTTGTGAAAATCAGCTTTACGGAAACAACGAATCTTATTTACCACGCGTCGAGACATCTGATCGATACCAGGAGTGGTTTCGATTGAGACCTCCAGCAAGGGGTAATATGGATCCTCTGGGGTTGAAAGGGGAAAAGCTCTGGAGAGAGCGGTACCATCAGGATCAGATACAAAACATAAGTCTAAAAGCCGACCTAGCGAATTTCTAACATGGTTAATCTGACCTAGGGACATGTCAAATATGCCTGCGGTGAAGTCATGGTGAGTGACAAGATGGTGAGTTATCGACGTTGGACCACTTTAATTCTGGGATATTAAAGTCGCCCACCGCTACGAGTTGGTCACGATCCGTCATAAGATTAGAGACGTATCGAATTGTGGACAAATGCTGCCAATATGTGGGCGGTTCAGACATAGGCGGTATATATGAACATGTAATGTATAAAGATTTCACGGACATTGTGATTTTAACGCAAATAAATTATATGTCACCACACTCTTGGGATTTCACCTCTTCAGAAGCAAGAGTAGAGTCTACCCTAAAGTCTAGGGTAGAGTCTAAATGAGTCTACCCTAGAGTCTAAAATGAGGTCTCCACCTCCCCTTCGCTGAGGTCGATCCCGTCTAAAAGTGGTGTACATACTTGGAAAAACTTCGGAGCTGAAGATCTCCGGCTTTAACCAAGTTTCTGTAAAGGCTACAATATGGGATGCAAAGAAAGAACTATCAGAATATAGTTAAGGGAGTTTGCTACGTAGCCCCCTAGTATTCTGATAGGTAAGTGTTAGTGACGATCATAGTTTTTTGGGTTAGTGGACAAGGAAGAGGTGGAAGGTTGGTCAGTGGTTCCGATATGGGGAAGTTTCACTCCCCAAATCTTTTAACTTTACAGTACTAAGCAGATGTTCTTGGACGAAAATGTTCTCTGGCCAAAAACTGGGTGAACAAATCGTCTTGAACATCAGCGCCGGCACCCGAATCTTGAAAGAAGACGTGCGCCGTATATAATTATATTTAAATTTAGCTATGTCCTCCACCTTTATATCAGCTCTGATATAAGCCGAGATATCAATCTCTGTAGTATCAGGGGCAAGCCGAGAAACAAATATATGTTTCGATGGAGGAATCACCTGTAAGGGTTTTGGTGTCGCAGGTACGAGAACTGCAGCCCACCTGGTTTTTTTGGCTTCCTCAAGTTTCTCCCACATCCGAATTGTGCCGCATCCGACATTCCTCTCGACATCGGCGCTACTAATTCCCACTTGGCCTAGCAATCGCATTTCGTCCGAGATCTCACCGGTCTCATCACATTAGTGACCGGCTACCGCCTCGTACGAGCCACCTATTGCGCACGTCAGTCGACAAGCGCTGACCAGCGAATTGGTGTCTGAGAATGCCCACGGAAGACGACCAAAAGCCACGTCCGATCCCAACCATCCGTTTGGACAGATCTCAATCCGCTTCTGCGCGGACGCCTCTTTTAAAGCCTAAGGCGTACAGTGCCATTCCAAGGGCAAAGAGTGACGAATCCGTCAGTACAATCCCCGGTCCTTTACAGAGGCAGACTCGTTCCATCGCAAAAATGGCTCAAAGTGCGGTCGACGTGGCGCTGAAGAAATTCATCGCCACAACACATCGTATTAGCCAATTTGAGGCTAACATAAATACTCCGGGCGCCCCAGAAACGGAAATAGGCTCCCAATACATGTGCAAAGTCCATCGGGACCAAATTCGGGCACTGTGGGAGAAGGTGGAGAAAAGCTATGAGAGCTGCTCCGATTTGCTAGCCGAGTCCGACGACAATGCGGCCATCTCGACAGTGCTGGAATCGAAGTACAGCTTCTGTTACTCCGTCTATTCGAGATGTATTGCCTAGCTTCGAGAGAAAATTGCTTCCCATACCACTCCGTCTTCCGTCAATGTACACACGCCCGCGTCTACACGCTGCCGGTTACCTCCGGTGGATACCGAGGTCTTCGCGGGTGATTATCTTCGGTGGCCCACCTTCCGAGACTTGTTTACGGCCATTTACATCCAAAACTCGCGGCTCACCCCGGTAGAGAGGTTGTTCCACTTGTTGTCCAAAACAAGTGGTGACGCCTACGCCATTGTTTCCAAGGCTCCGCTTACCCATGAGGGGTTTGACGCCGCTTGGCAAAGCCTCACAGACCGTTTTGAGAACCGGCGGCTATTGGTCAAAAGCCAGTTGAAAATGCTTTTCAACATCCAGGCTATTTCTCAAGAGTCCGGGGTCACGCTGAAGGAGCTCCAAGCCACCATTCAGAGTTGTCTGACAGCCCTAGCAATGTCCGCCATCAATGTTGAGGCTTGGGACTGCCTCTTGGTGTTTATGATTTCGTCAAAGCTCCCCAAAGTCACACTTTCCATGTGGGAGCAATCCGTCCATAATAAGGCCGAAATTCCAACATGGAAGGAATTAGACAACTTCCTGACAGAGCGCCATCGCACTCTGGAAGCAATCGACGACGTCAGGCCTAGTGGCTCCGGGCAACTTCCGCCAAGGTCGGGAACTCCTACTGCCCCAGCGACCCTTTGAAACGTTGCCGAGGCCGAGTGCAACCCAAAAGGCATCACTTTCCATTGATATAGACCCTTCCCTGGAACGGTGAAGGCGGTGAATTTTCTGCTGCTTTCCTCCAGGGGGATCTGCCAATACCCATCCTTCAAATCGAGACTGCTGAAGAACCTTGCTTCTCTCAGCTGCTCCAAAATGAAATTTATGCGAGGCATCGGGTACGCATCTTTTATTGATTTCGCGTTAATTTGTCGGAAATCGACGCACATCCTCCATTGCCCCGTTTTCTTCTTCACCATTACGATGGGTGAACTGTACGCGCTAATTGAGGGCTCGATGCATCCCTTTTCCAGCAATTCCTCCACCTTTGAGTTTATCTCCCCCTGAATCTTCGGATTTTTGGGGTAATACCGTTGTTTTATGGGAATGTCGTCCTTCATCGTGATCCTGTGCTGCGTTATGTTCGAACAGCCCTTCTGGCCTGCGAACGCCTCCAGTTCTCTTTCGATGAATCTTTTGACATGTTCCTCTTCCCATTTTCCTGGGCATCCGGCTACCGCTATGGACAGTCTATCCTCCAGACAGCCGGCCCATCTTCTCCTTTTGGGTATCGAAATCCGGTGGCCTGCGCACGTCAAGGTTGTGCCAAACTCGCTGAGGAAATCCCATCCTAGCACCAGATTGTCCTCCATGCCTGGCATCACCAGCAGGTTTAGGGTCTTTGTGCGATCGCCGAAACTTATCCTGGCTTGGAGCACGACGCGTGTCTCCGTATGGCTTCCGTTAGCCAACTTCACTCGTCTCCTTGTTGCGATTCGTTGCCCGGTGACCTCCGGCCTCTCCGCTAGCTCTTCGGAGATAAAACTCGCCGTTGCTCCTGTGTCCAGCATGGCCTTTATCTCCGTGCCCTCGACCTCGATGGTTGCCGTCAGCTGCTGCTCCTCCTCGGATAGTCCTCCTATTAATTTTGAGAGGCAGCACCGTGCGATCCTGGTCGGTGCCGGTGGTCCGGACTGTGGAATACCATTTTGGGTGACTCTAATGGGGGTTTCGTTCACTAGGACCTGTGGCATCACTTGAAGGGATGCCATTGCGGACATATCAGACAGTTGCTCATTATCCCTGAGAAATTCGGACGAATTTTTCTCAGTTCTAGCCCTTTGGGTGGCCAGAGAAATGAGCGACTGCATTAATGTCGGCTGAGCAGGCTGAGGCGGATCAGAAACAGCGGATTTCTTACGCTTAGGGGACTCATTTAACAGCTGAAGGCTACTAAACTGAGTGTCAAGCGTACAGAGCTGGTCATTGATTTTACGAAAACCAGTGATCAGCTCTTTAAATCCATCTTGGTCTGTCTCATGAACGACCTCAATTCGCCTTGCACAGCACGACAATTTTCACAACAATAATGTATACCAGACCTACGGGAAATGGCATCCGAAACTGAGGCAGTGAACCCGGCACACTTGGCGTGTACGACGTTTTCACATAGCCAGCAATGAATGGTAGGCTGGGATGAGGAAATTGTCTTGTTACAAGACTTCATAGCACAGACAAGTTTAAATATACCACAGCACTCGCGAAGCGATACGGTTTAAGCTTAAGATTCTTAAGACTCTCAATGTATTCAATTCACAAGTACAAAGTAAACACCGGTTTACCACTATTTATCATAAACGCAGTGCGCACAAAAAAGCACGACCGTTCGCTTAAGAGAAAGAGAGGGAACTTCCGAGGCAGCTATAAGATATAGTCGGCCGATCGTTATGAAATTTGGTAGGTTGGATCACCTGACCAAAAATAGAAGCTGTACGAAATTTCTTTCTATCTTCAAAAACAAAAAAGTTGGGAAATTTCCGATTGTTCAGTTATATGGCAGCTATAGGATATAGCCGGCCGATACTTAAGAAATTTAGCATGTTCTATTATTTTTCCAAAAATAGCATTTTTAGCTATTTTTGCTATTTTTGCTTTTTCCAAAAATAGCAAGGAAATTTTAGAATTTCCGATCAATCGGAATTTCTTTCTATCTTCAAAAGCACAAAAGTTGTGTAGATTCAGATTGTTCAGTAATATGGCAGCTATAGGATATAGTCGGTCGATCCTTATGAAATTTGGTAGGTCAAAATTTTGCCAAAAATAGCACCCATGCGAAATGCGAATATAGCTATAGCTATAGGATATAGTCGGCCGATCCCGGTCGTTCCGACTTATATACCCGTTCCGACGCGTGCAAAGGAAAGAAGGGTTTGTGCAAAGTTTCAGGTCGATAGCTTTAAAACTGATTCGCGTGAGACTGAGACTAGTTCGCGTAGAAACAAACAGACAGACAGACGGACATGCTCATACCAACTCAGAAGGAGATCCTGATAAAGAATATATATACTTTATAGGGTCGGAGATGTCTCCTTCACTGCGCTGCTCACTATCCGATTTATCCGATTACTGCGATGATGAAAGCGCTTTCAGCATGCCATCTGTAGGGGAGTGATGCACAATCGGGATTTTTTCGGGCTTGCCCCAAAAAAAAATCCACTTCTCCCACTGCGAGCTGCTGTATTCTCGCAGATCTAGACTCTCCTGCTCTGCAATAGTCCCCGGGGAGTTCTCCTCACCGATTTCTGGCCCTTTGGACCACGCTTCTCTCTTTTCCTTGAGTCGAATGCTTTTTCTCCTCCTCTTTAAATTCACATTTTAAATTCAAAAATAACTAACGAACTGCCTGTATAAAAAATTCATAAACATAAAAATATATCCACATCATTGTATCTTGCAAATCAGCGATTGTGTAGAAATCGCTCGGTAATTTTACGTATCCAGTTTCCTCCATAGCAACTTTTCCATCACCGATATCTAAGAGTTGTTTTGAAAATGTTTCAGAGGATGGATCACGAAGCATTTGAACGCGAATATTTACTTTTAGCTGTAATTTTGCAACATTACGCCACAATGGGGATGATTTTAATCAAGCGTTGATCTTATCAGCGTATGTTGAACGTGGAATGACTGGAAGTGTTTGTCTAAAATAACCTGAAAGGACCAACAGAGTTCCGCCAAAACAGTTTGTCGTTGTTTTAAATATCTTTCAATGTCCTGTTCAACGCCTCCAGCAAATGTTTGTGTGCCATAGTACATTTATTCCAGATAATAATTTCACACCGTTTCAGCAAGGTAGCCATGGACGATTGTTTTTTAATTTTGCATATTGCGTCAGAATTATTCTGATTATTTGGTGGAAGCTTAAATACTGAATGAGCTGTTCTACCTCCATCCAATAAAGTTGATGCAATGCCCGATGATGCAACGGCGAATGTGATGCCATTATTTGATTGTATTTCAGCAAAAATTAGTGAAATAACGAAAGTTTTTCCACTATCACCCGGTGCATCTAAAAAGAAGAACCCACCTTGTAATAATGCGATTATAAATGGTTTTTTGTTCCTCATTCACTAGAGGGATACTTCTGGCAAACAATCGCCGCCATTTCTACAGTACTGTACTACAGCTCACGCTTCATTTCAGTATTCATTAAATCAGAAGCAGTTAGATTTGGCGAATTCATACCGAAATTAAAAAGTGGTAAGTTGGCAATGACAATGCAAAGATCCTCAATAGCAATCAATGCTTCATTGTACATTGCGTCGCTAAATGCTATGGTTAGATCGTTGCTCCGTATACGATGTTGATGCCATATATCATCAGACATTGTATCTTAGTGATTATCGCATAATATCTGTGCTCGGGTTGGCAAACATGTAGTCAATACTTTGGATCCTGAGTAAATTGTATCCGGCAGCGGTCAAAATAATTCCTGTAACATTCAGCGATATGCACGGTAAAATTAGACCGAGCTAGTAGGTATCTTGAAAAATCAATACTACTGCAGATTTTTTTATATTTAAGTAATGGCTTATTTTATATCCTTGCAGAGGGTATTATAATTTTGTCCAAAAGTGTGCAACGCAGTGAAGGAGACATCTCCGACCCTATAAAGTATATATATTCTTGATCAGGATCACCTCCTGAGTTGATATGAGCATGTCTTTCTGTCTGTTTCTACGCAAACTAGTCTCTCAGTTTTAAAACTATCGACTTGAAACTTTGCACACAGCCCTCTTTTCTTTGCACGCAGTATATAAGTCGGATCGGCCGGGATCGGCCGACTATATCCTATAGTTGACATATAACTGATTGATCGGAAATGGTATCACTTTGGTGTTTTTAGAGTTACAGTTCAGATTTTGTATGAATGCTACTTTTGGAAAAATAATACCACCTACCAAATTTCATAGGGATCGGCCGACTATATCTTATAGCTGCCATATAACTGATTGATCGGAAATGCTATAACTTCGGTGTTTTCAAAGCTAGAGAATTCGGATTTGGAACAAATGCTATTTTTGGCAAAATAATACAACATGCCAAATTTCATAAGGATCAGCCGACTATATCGTATAGCTGCCATATAACTGAACAATCGGAAATTACCCAACTTTCGTGTTTTTGAAGATAGAAAGTTGGAACTTTGTACAGATTCTATTTTTGGTCAGTTAATACAACCTACCAACCTACCATCGGCCGACTATATAGCTGTCATATAACTGAACGATCGGAAATTGTATTTGGTAAAAATACCAACTTTGGTATTTTTGAAGATGGAAGTTTGGTACTTTGTTTTATATTATGATATTCTCATATCGGATGTTTTCGATATATATCTGGTTTTAACTGCAAGGGTATATGAACTTCGGCTCCACCCGAAGTTAGCTTTTCTTTCTTGTTTTTTATTTTTTTTTTGTATACATTTTTTTTTGTAGAGTAATTTGCTGCGGAAAAATAATTCCTAGTAATGTATTATTATGAAAAAAATTAGAACTTATAGTTACAAATAACATTTCCTTTCAATCCTTACGGATTAGGCAGATAAGGCTCTATCACTGTAAGGCAGCCTCGGCTACTCTCTTGCTCCATCTGTCTATGAATGGATATCGACCTAGACCAGGAACACTGTTTCAGGAATCCAAGTAGGAGGAAGGGCCTCTAGATTGGGAACCAAGGATTACAAGCTGTTTAAAGCCTATAAGAAAGTAAATCCGAAATTTTTCCATAACATTTTGAGCACATTTCACTGAAAAGCAAAATATACATGACCAAGCTCAAGACCATCACAGAGCTCAAAAAGAGTATTCGCACCGAAATGGCCAATATATCGGGCGATATGCTCGAGAAAGCCATGGAAAAAGGGAGCTCGAAAAAGGACACTTTTTTCCATCAAGATCTAAGTCCGCCATTTAATCGATATTGTGTTTAAAAACTACTTCAAATAAATTGTTTTTTTTTTTTATTATCAATCAATCAATAGTTATATTTAAAATCTGTCCAGAGTTATGGACAATAATTAAATTTTATAATAGGACCTTAACTTAATGAAATATTGAGTAGAACAATGTTTGCTTATCCTGGGACTGCAGCTCAGTCCCGTTCACCCGAGTGGCAGAGGTCCAGTGGGTGGGTCCGTTTCAGCCTTCGTGTGGTGTAGCTGTTGTCCAGAAGATTGATGGCCCCAGCCTTTCCACGTACCTATTGGCGAATCGCTGAACTTCTTCGCTCACATATGGGACTCTCAGTTGGGCGTAGATTGTCGCATTGTCGTGGAACGGATGAGCTCCAGTTAAAGTTCTTAGGGCCTTGTTTTGGGCGATCTAATGATCCTTCGGTTGCTTAGACACGCCGTCCCCCATAGCTGGATACCATAGGTCCAGACTGGCTTTACAATGGCCTTATATATAAGGAGCTTGACCCTTTGCTTCAGCCTGGACCTCCTTCCAATGAGCCAGTTGAGCTGACGTAGCTTGATCCGGATTTGCGTCCGTTTGCGCAGCAAGTGAGTTCTCCAGATATTTGGGTGTAGGGCTGGCTGGAATTGGGGTGCCTCCGAGACTGACTCCAGGACAGTCGCCTCTCCTCATTGTAAACGTCGTTTGGCCTGACTTCTCATGGTTGACGGCGATGTTCCACCTTCGAAGCCACGGGTCGAGGATGTCCAGCTGGCGTTGGAGTCGTGCAGAAGCCTCCTCTGGCAAGATTGAAGAAGCCAGAAATGCCGTGTCGTCGGCATATGTAGCCACTAGAAGGCCCTCCTCTTCAGCGACAGGCATGTCGGCTGTGTACATGGTGTACAGGATGGGGCCAAATACACTCCCTGCGGAACTCCAGCTTCAATGGGCCTCCACTTCTGACCCTGAACTTCCTGTCGGTCAAGTACGAGTTGAGGAAATCGTAATACTGTTGTGGCAGGTTCCTCTTGAGCTTCGCTTTTAGACCAGGGTGCCAGACCCTGTCAACCAGTACTGTTTTCTTTCGAGGATGTCCAGGATTTTATCCACGATCCTGTGGCATTGCTCGGGGGTGGAGTGGGAGCGCCTGAAACCAAACTGGTGATCTGCGATCAAACCAGCCTCGTCCAGTACTGTCTGCAATCTGCGCAAAAATACTCTCTCGAGTATTTTGGAGATTACAGACAGCAAACTAATCGGCCTATATGAGGCGAGATTAGTTTCAGGCTTTCCAGGCTTAGGGATCAGGATGACCTCCGCCTGTTTCCAGCAAGTGGGGAAGTGTCCACTCTCTAGGCACGCATTATAAATCCTCGTTAGCCTCCTTATGCCTGAAGGTGGGAGGAGCTTGACCGCGAGTGCCTCTATCCCGTCTGCACCCGGAGATTTCTTGGCGTTGAGGCCTGACACCTCCTCCATGACCTCCTCCTCCGAGACAGGCTCCATCTGGCTGAGGTCCGTGGGTGGTAGGGCCAGTACGAGCTCCGTTTCTGCTCTGTCCTCTTCCGAGCTCGTGTTGAATGGCTTGAAGGCTGCTTCAAGGTGAGCAGCAAATGCATCGGCCCTTTCCTGATCCGAACGACACCAACCACCGTCGGATTTTCGTATTTGGGCGACCCTTTGCTTGGGACGCTTTAAGTGGCGGGTTAAGGGGCCCATCCACAGGCGAGCATGTTCGTCGAACATGTTGTGCTCGACGAAATTTTTCCTGTGGATGGTAGTGTTCGTTGTCAAATTTTGTGTTCGTCAAAATGTTCGAATGAGATAGAAATCGTTCTATTTTGACAACGTTGGCAACAACATGCTCGTTAATGGATGGCAATGTTGGCACGAACGTCAGTTGGAAAAACGTTTTGGTAGAGCAAAATGAACAAAACATTCCTGCTAGATTTTATTGATAGCCTAAAAAATGAGCCTGCGCTATTGCACGCCAAAAGCGATGTATATAAAAACAAGCAATTGCGTAATAATGACATGTTGATAGTTTGAAAATTTATCGAAAAATGATGTTCGCACGAATGTTCGCTCTAGTTAGTGGGAAAATGAAATTCAAGTAGGCGAACATTCAAGTAGCATGTTCGACGAACATGCTCGCCTGTGGATGGGCCCCTTTAAGTTCCACAAATTGTCGCAGGTACTCTTCGAATGCGCAAGTCCGCAACCTCTGCAGCAGCTTCTTGAGTTTTTTGGTTGCCCGATTAAAGGCTGCTTTATCGCTGGTGTACCTGGTTCGGAACCAAATCCTTCTCCGTCGTCTCTTCTCATTGAGAAGTGCAGCCCCTTCAGGAGATCACAGGTGTAAGCGCCTTTGCAACTTCATGTTGTTGCATGGATCCCTCGGAGTTGCAATTAAGGCGGCGTTGTGCATCTCTTAAGTGAGATCCACACCAGTCTGATCGATACCAGCACCCGTGCTAAGGTCTGGCTGTGTGCTCTCTAGGGCGTTCTCTATCCACTCGGGGTAGCTCTCTGGTGCGAGGTCTGACCATCCAGAGTCGGGTGACTTTCTTCTCTACAGGGGTGTTAATGTGGAGTTCTGTGATCCACCGCACTGTGATCGGAGAAGAGATCTTTATTTGATCTTTATTCCGGCTTTCTTGTAAGCCGGACATCCTTTGTACCACGCAGGATGGGCCCCGTGACAGTGCACGCATTTAGCCGCTTCCTCACGTGTCTTCTTACATTCGCTTGTGCTGTGATGATCTCCACACTTGACACAGCGATGCTGCAGCTTGCAGTATCGCTGACTGTGCCCAAATCCTTGGCACCGGTAGCATTGCGGCACATCATGGAAATTGCGCGGAGGTTCGACAGTGACCACAGAGTGACAGACTCTCTTGACATTGAAGATCTCCTTATTGTTGCTGGACGGCTCCAGATTGACAAAGAAGATTGACATCGGTGTTTTGAAGATGTGCCCTATGGCATTGCACCACGTGTCCTTGTCGCCGGAAGTCCGCTTTAATGTCATCGATGTCAGTGGTATGATGCAGACCTTTCACAACAACTCGATAGGCTCTATCTTCCTTGTGCTGGAACGTATAGTACCTTTTTCCAGCACTATTGAGGTGGGACTTAAGAGAAGTGTATGACTCTTTGTCCGGCATCATAACTCTCACCTGGTTGTCTCTGGCTGCTTTATATGTAAAGTCCTTCTTTTTGTCCACAATGGCCTCAATGGAAGAAATTAGGGCCGCAATGTTTGTGACGTCTGGGATGTAGATCGGCGGTGGCTTGATCTCCTTTGGAGTTTTCCGGGGTGCATCATCCTTCTTTGAAGTCATTGGCAGAGTATCCATAATATTCTTGGGGGACTTGGAAGACATTAGTACCTCTTCAACATCGACCGCTTCCGTTCCGTTGTCTAAAACTTCATCTTCAAGATCAGATAGAATAGCATAATAATTACTTTTAATATTAGCCTTCAATGCCGCTCTTGCTGCTTTGCTGGTGGTTGGTTCGTCTTCCCTGACGGATTTTTTAGCCGACTTCCGTTTCATTTCTCCAAGCTCGCTGGAGTCGACATCTTGAATGTTAGAATAAGGCTTCTTTTTAGGAGGCGGCTTGACTTTGATGGAGTGGGGGGCTTCTTGCCAGTCCATCGTGTAGATTTTGTCCACGACTGGCCGCGAGATTGAGTAAATAAACGTGGTTTTTAATTTTTTGTTTTTGATGAAATTTTTGATTTTTTAACACACACCAAAAACTATACGTTAGGTTCAAAGCAATCTTAATTATGAGATTTATCTCAATCTCAATTCAAATGAATTGTAAAGGATTAATCTAAATTGACATGAAACAATCATGGTACTACATAGTATCTCCATACGTCGTCTAAGGAGATATGCTATCAAATATTTAGAAAATTTAATAAAAAGCAGGCAATCATGAATTGGTGATATTTGTGAACGAAAAAAATAAAAACCAAAATAATAATTATTCATGATTTGTATTATTTCGCTCAGAGAACATTATATTGTAATTTTTAAAATAAAAATCAAAACTATAATCATTTTTTACGACCTCTAGCTTTTATTTTCAAAGTTATTCAATATTTTTTACCGAAGCTCGACATGGCGTGCCCTGTACTTTTCTCAAGGGTATAAAATTGTTTGTTTGAGAAATTTTAAAAATGTTAGTTTGAGAAATTTTTTCCGGTCTTTTAGAATTGATCTAAGAGCAATAACTATTCCTGCAAAAACTGCAAAATTCCTTTTTTGGAACCATATAGTGCTTCAAAACAGATGGCATCCGTCAAAAAATTTAACAACTGTTGTGGTTTTTGCTATTGCAACAATATAAGTAAACAATCGGAAATTCCAAATCGAAATACACGGAATTCTTATAAAATTGAAATTTCTATTGGAGTTATTTTTTAATTAACATATATATTTACTTACATCAACATTTTTTAATGCTCCCAAGTATGATTGTAACGGCAGAGTTTCACTGAAATTAATTCTAAAAAATGAAAGTAAAGAAGTTATTATTATTTGTCAAGAATGCGCCACTTACTTTTCTGCTTCCATATGTTCTTTTTGCACTGAAAAAAAAACAAATAAGAATAAAAAACCAGTCCATATTACCATATTAAATTAGCGAGTATTTATTAATTACCATAGTTTAGTCTGAGTTCTTTTTCATAAGTATCCCATGCATCTGCCTTTTCTTGTTCACTTAACTCTTGCTCGATTTTATTTTCTAAAAGACTGTCATGCTCATGATATTTATAAACCAAATCGGTTTGTCGTAGCAAGTCAGCTAACACCGTATCTTTTGGAAGCAAAGGCATAGTTCTGTCAGTACTTTGTGGAATTGACAACCTATAAAAGAGAAAATATGCCCTTAAAAGAGATGTTATATCCAAGCTTCTGTATATCCATGCTGCAAAATTATTTTTTATTCCGAACTTAACTGACAAAATACATTCGGGACAGGATCGGTCGAACACATCATATTTCAGCCTTATAACTTAACTTAACTTAAGGGGTTATATACCTTTTTTATTTTCAAAAAATCGAAAAATTTTATATTGCTTTATCTTAAAGAACAACTCTTTGAGGACATTTTCCCAAATTTTCATAAAGATCAAGCAGTAGAAAAAAAGTTACAGCGCTCCTAACCGCGCGCCTCGTCGCGGCCCTGAACTGAAATGGTGTTTCTTGAAAAATGACTTTGCGGTGATATGGATTGGCGGAAAACTACTGAACCGATTTACTTCAAATTTTTTTTCAAATGTTCGTAACTAAATTTTTCTGTGCTTGAACGATCCACTTTTTACGCAAAAACTTTTTTTTCGCCGAAATGAATTTTTTAGTGAAATTTCTAGAGACCAAAAAGTTTATTTTTAGCATAAAACGTTCCCGTATGCATAAAAAAAAATCTTAAAAACGATCATTCAAGCACATGGAATTACACTAGACTAATTAAATTTTTTTACTTTTATGGATTCAGTTGACCTGTTGGACCTGGGGAAGTGTCACCGCAAGGCTCTACAAAAAAAGTCCTCTAAGGGAAACAGCCACCCCTTAAAAACTACTTAATATTTTTCCACGAAATTTTGCAAAAACATTGTTAATAAAGTGTACTATCAAAAAATTAAAACATCCGTGTAATTAAATAAGGGCTACATACCTAAAATCCAAACTTTCCTCTTTTTCTTCGACAAAGAAGTTATACAACCCCTTACCTTCTAGCTAGAAGGATACGTACCACATCATATTTCAGCCTTATAACTTAACATAACTTCTACATAGAAGGATGATACTGACCAGAGAACGGCTTCGGGTGAATGAAAAAAATTCGTACGCGCTCAACAGCCGAATAATCACACTGTTCAGTTCAGCCGATCACACTTGCATGCGCTCACATTTTCGTTGTAAATTTTAAATCCACTCGGATGCGAGCGATTTTTTGTTTCACTCCAAATTGTTCGGCTCGTGTTCAGCATAATGATTTCGGGCGCTACTCATTCGCTTCAAGAATCATTTTTTTGAACAAGAATAGCACTCAACTCACAAAAATCAACTCGTATGACTTTACTCATGCGCGCATCAAACGCAACTATTTTTGCACAGATGAAATGTGCGAAAAAGAAGGTGAAATACAACACAATAAAAATGATTTTTTTTTTTTTGATTTTTAATTTTATTTTAAAACAAATAAGGAACATATTCATTGGTACGTTGGTTTCATTTTGATTTTAAATTTATATTAAACCTAAATTAAGAAATAAGTAAATTAAGAAATTATATTAAAGAAACGAAAAATGCTCATTTTTTTGATCGGAGTTGCAAAATGGGTTGATATTCACTCATCGCTGTTTTTGTTCAGTGAGTTGAGTTGATTGAGAAATTTTGAGCCGAAAACTCAAGATGATCGGAATGATGCGTACGGCAAAATGACTTGATTTTTACTCATCACTGTGTTTTGTTCAGTGAGTTGAGTTGATTAAAAAAGTTCGCGTATGATTAAATCAAGAAAATAGTGATTTTTGCAGTTCTCTGATACTGACCTAAATCTATAAATCCATAAAGTTTTCTACAAAACATCAGGTTTGGAGATGACCGCATCAAAACCGCCCAAGCGGTTGACTTTCCTAAAGATCGTTTTTAGGACTTTTTATGGTAGCATAAATGCAGCCCACATCCCATCCAACTTGAATTTGAAATGAACAATTTTCTTAATTTTCTCCCCTTGCTGCCCTTGCCCTTACCGGCGTTAACGCTCACATGAACGAATTGATCTTGTAAACGATCAACGACTCTTGAAGAATACTTAAATCAGAATCGGTGCGAAATCGAAATTCTGTCAAGAGGAGAACGAGCATGATATAGTTTGCTGTATAGGCGTCGACTGCGTGAGCATACCATCCGAAGTGTGCTGGATGAATCTGTGCAGAGTGCGACGATGATCACGTTGCGACGATCCAAAGATTGGTAGCACTTCATTGTAATATAAATCATTTTAATTCATTGTAAGTATAACGCTTATTGAATGATTCAAAATTTCTCATATTCCTTATTACATATTCGTTATTATTAATAAGGAATTATATTATTCGTATTATTATATTATTCGTTATATTCGTTATTATATTAAGGAAATATGAGGAAAAACCACTCGTCAGGAAATAATTGGTGGTCAAAAACAAATATGGTTAGCGAAATGAAGTTAAGTGAAGCTCAGTTAAAAACGATCGTAGAAAGTGCTGTTGCCGGTGTGCTCGCAGTTCGAAATCAAACATTTGAAAAACAATTACAGGAGATTAGTGAGCAGATACAAAAATTAACTGAGAAACTTACTCAGATGCCGAGATCATAGAACGTGTTGTATTTAAGGTCTCTTAGATAAATACAATAAAGTCTCTGCCAGACTTTGAGACAAATGTGAAACATTAGTCACTTTTAAAGTTTTTGAAAATTACGAGGGAAGTTCAACATACTACCAAGCTCTTGGCATTATACAAAATAAAATGAAAGGCTCAGCAAACACGGTGTTGGCTGCTATTAATACACCGTTAAACTTCAAAGCAATGATCAGACGTCTTTGTTTTACATATGCCGATAAAACACCGGTCTATCTAATTGAACAGAAGCTATCAACATTACGGCAGGGTGACATGACGCTTACGGAATTCTATGACGAGATCGACCCTACTTACTAACAAGACAATAATGACATTCGATAATACCTTGGCAATGTCACTAAATGAAAATTACAAGGTGGACGCGTTACGTGTGTATATAACTGGAGTGAAGAAAACGTTAAGCGATATTCATTTTCCGAAAAGCCCTGAAGATCTACATTACAGCTCTTGATTTGCGCAAGAGGTCTAATGTAACAATAAACGTTACCTATTTGCCCTTAATGTTTTTTTTGAAGGGCACGTCAGGCTCAAACACACACTCGTTTTGCACAGGCATTAGAGGTCTGCATGATTGCACTCAAAATTTTCGGTTATTTGAGTATAATAAATTTAAGTCGCAATTGAGCGTGCCAAACCGATTTCAACAAAGTGAATTGCGCATTGGTAAGGGTTGTTTTCGTTGTATGCGAAATGAGTGAAATTTAAACCAAAGCGGAATGGATAGAATGAGTGAATGCAGAGTAAATGCTTCGAGTACTCGGATAAAATTTTGGCATTCTCGTCGTTCATGGCAGGCAGAGCAGAGCAGGCAGCACAATTTTTGGTATACCTGCAAGCAGCTCGGCATCTGAAAGAGCCTTTTCAGATGCTAGAAATTTAATTGAAAAGCTATGTATTATTGCTAACAATGCAGATACAATAAATAAAATTATGTTTTTGCATACTGTTATGAAAAATTAAATAAATGACATACATATGTATAATAATTAATCCATGCCTTTCTATTTTTCTATGTCTTGTATTGAAAAGCAAAATAAAAATAAAAACAAACACGCAATAAATTTGACGTCGCAAATGCGACGCACAACTAACCGAGTACTCGGTTACAAAACTCATTTGGTTATTGCGTCGCCGTTCGGATAGAGTAAATTTTCTACTCATGCCTTTACCACATTTTCCAAATCCGTTTTACTCAATGTGTCCCTCAGTCAGTCAGAACTTTGAGTGAGAGTGACAAATGCTGCTTTGACTGTATTCATGCAGACCTCTAACAGGCATCAATGAACCAAATAGTGGCACTGTAAGGTTTACAGAACCAAAACAACAAAGGATTAATCAATTAGCAAATTACCGGTCAAGGTAGGGAAGACGCCGACGATAATCATCAGGAGGCTGAAGCGACATTCAGGTTCGAGCTCACAGGTTATGATTATGTTCATTTCGTAAGCCACAAGTCCCTGCTACCGTACAAAGAGAGAAAGATAGCAGGGAGTACCATAAAACTTTTGATCGACACAGGGGCTTTAAAAAGCTACATACAGCCCCTTTCTGAACTAAAATACACAACGCCAATACAAAAAGAATTCACAGTTAAATCGTTATATGGTTGCAATACCGTAAAATATAAATGCTTTATTAATCTTTTTAATACAGATGTTCCCTTCTTCATTCTCCCGGACCTTTCTAGTTTTGACGCCATAATAGGACTTGACTTACTAACCCAGAAATACGCAATCCTAGACTTTAGAACCAAAACTCTAAAAATCAACAATGAAGTCGAGCCAATTAAATTTTTGAGGTGTAATGGTGTAAATTTCACCAATATCAATGACATTGTGGTACCAAACCAGATATCCAATAAATTTCACACAATGCTTAGAGACCGAATGGCTGTCTTCGCAGAACTGGAAGAAGCACTGCCGTATACTACCAATATTATTGCCACAATATGTACCGAAGACGATCAACCTGTTTACCCAAAACTTTATCCGTACCCCTTAGGAGTAACAGATTTTGTAAATGAGGAGACAAAAAACTTGTTAAAGGACGGAATTATCAGGCCCTCGACGTCACCTTACAATAATCCTGTTTGGGTAGTCGATAAAAAAGGTACAGATGAAATAGGAAATACGAAAAAAAGGTTGGTCATTGATTTTAGGAAGCTTAACTTAAAAACCGTCGACGACAAGTACCCTATACCAAATGTAGTATCCATCCTGTCAAATTTGGGGAAAGCTTAGTTTTTTACGACCCTCGACCTCAAATCGGGATTCCATCAAATCCTGCTGGCGGAAAGGGATAGGGAAAAAACAGCATTTTCAATAGGAAATGGAAAATATGAGTTTTGCAGATTGCCGTTTGGTCTGAAAAATTCACCAAGTATTTTTCTACGTGCCATAGATGATGTTCTTAGGGACCAAATAGGAAAGTATTGTTATGTTTACGTTGATGACGTGATCATTTTTTCTAAAGATATGGAGGACCACGTGAATAACATTGCTTGGATACTAGATAAACTGTTTGAGGCCAACATGAGGGTCTCTAAAGAAAAATATTTTTTTTTTAAAGAAAGCGTAGAATATCTTGGATTCACGGTATCTAGCGGAGGTATTACAACCAGTCCTAGTAAAGTAGATGCTATCAAAAATTATAAACAACCCACAAATTTGGTTCGGTGTTCGATCATTCTTAGGGTTGGCAAGCTATTACCGCTGCTTCATCAAGGACTTTGCCTCAGTTGCTAAACCCCTGACTGATATTTTGAAGAGAGAAAACGGAAAAATTTCCGCCAGCCAGTCTAAAAAGATTCCGATTAGCTTTGATGACAAACAATGTTTCGCTTTTGAGAAGCTTAAGAATGTCCTTGTTTCTGAAAATGTGATGTTACTGTATCCCGATTACAAGAAACCCTTTGACTTAACTACGGACGCTTCGGCTCTGGGCCTGGGGGCAGTCCTTTCTCAGGATGGCAAGCCTATTACAATGATTTCGAGAACGTTACAGGATAGAGAGCTTAATTTCGCGACAAATGAGCGAGAACTTCTGGCCATCGTTTGGGCCTTAAAGTCTCTTAGGAACTATCTGTATGGTTTCAAAAACTGAAACATTTATACCGATCACCAACCGGTAACATTCGCCGTATCGGATAGGAACCCAAATGCTAAAATCAAAAGGTGGAAGGCATTTATAGTCGAGCATAATGCTCAAATTTTCTATAAGTCAGGGAAAGAAAACTATGTTGCCGATGCACTATCCAGGCAGGCCATTCATGTTTTAGAAAACGACCCCCAGTGAGACAACGCAACAATACATAGCGAAATTTCACTGACATATACCAGCGAAACAATTGACAAGCCTGTCAACTGTTTCAGAAACCAGATAGTTATAGAAGAAGGTACAGCAGACTTTACCCGCTCCTTTGTTATTTTTGGAAGAAAGTCAAGGCATATTATACAATTTTTGAACAAGGAATCTTTACTAGAGAGAATTCGTGATGGGGCCAAGCAAGATGTTGTAAATGCACTACACTGCGAATTACCCGTACTTGCTTTCATTCAAAACAGTCTCGTAGATGAGTTCCCAGCAACAACTTTTAGACACACAAAAAAAATGGTCATTGACATTTATAATATCGCAGAGCAAAAAAAAATAGTAGCTACGGAGCACAACAGAGCGCACAGGGCCGCGCAGGAAAATGTAAAACAAATTCTTCAGTGTTACTTTTTCCCTAAAATGTCACAATTAGCCGCTAGTTTTGTAGCTAACTGCTTGGTTTGTCAAAAAGCCAAATACGACCGCCATCCGCAGAAGCAAAATCTTGCCACAACACCTATTCCTTCACACGTAGGCGAGACCTTGCACGTTGATATTTTCTCCACAGACAGAAAGTACTTTTTGACCTGTATTGATAAATTTTCTAAATTTGCTATTGTGCAGCCCATAGTTTCTCGAACAATAACTGATATAGAACCTGCAATAATGCAATGGATGAACTTCTATCCTCATTCAAAGACAATATTTTGTGACAATGAACCGTCTATAAATTCCCAGTCAATCAGGTCACTTGTTTCAAATAGATTTGGTGTTGAGAAAGCAAACGCACCACCACTCCATAGTACTTCAAATGGGCACGTGGAAAGGTTTCACAGCACACTTTTAGAAATAGCACGCTGCCTGAAACTTGAAAGGGGCATGAGTGATACGGTCAACCTCATACTTCAGGCAACTATAGAATACAACAAAACAGTTCATTCAGTGACAGATAAAAGACCGATCGACATCATTCATTCAATTTCTCCCGAATTGGCACATAAAATCAAAGGAAAAGTTAAAAAAGCTCAGGAGATACCATACAGCTAAGAAGGATAAACGAAACAAGACGAGACAGAACTTTTGAGGTGGGAGAAACCGTCCTAGTCAAGTTAAACAAACGTCTGGGAAATAAACTTACCCCACTATATAAGACAGAAACGATCGAAGCAGACCTTAGGACAACGGTCCTCATAAAAGGGAGGGTCGTTCATAAAGATAATTTACGTTAAAACCAATGGACATCAATTAATCGTTTAAATTCTTTAGTTTTGTTGTTTATCTTTTGGGCTGACAACCGCCAAGCAAGCTAGCCTGCTTTCTTCAATGCAGATTCTCGAATTTCACGAATGCAGATTAAATACTGGTGACAAGGTTGGCAAACGTTTATCAATTAAACATTTGACAAATCTTACTATAAATAAATTAAACTACACCTTGGTATTATTTCTTTTTGAGTCATCCTCGTTAGCATAGCTAAAGAGAAATGCTACACACCAATGATTTCACAAATTTAAAGATTACGAAACCATAGATTTTTGTAACAAATTTATTCATTCAATTAGCGTTCTACTAAGACCGCAAAAACAAATTTAATATAAATGGCTTTCATATTTTCGTTATTATAATTTTTAATTTAATTAGTATTTAAAGCTTAAAATAAATAATATTTAAGAAGGATCCTCAATCTATCAACTTAAAAATCGCCACAGACGCGGCAAGATGCGGCAACAAGGTTCTTACGCTTAAATGCTGCAACGTCGCAACGAATACCTACTGCTATTAGCTGTTTTATGCAAGATGCTCACAAAACTACACTCCAGCGGTGTAGAAAACGTAATCCCAAACCTATTTAAGTCATGCAGTAAAACCGACAATGGCACCTGATCATAGGCATGGAGACAGTTGCAATAAGGAGGGTGTTGACTTCGATACGACTATCTCCAGGACCTTGCCTCCCACCTGCAACTCCGGAAATCAGCGATGAAACCGAAACCCAAGGATTACCATTTTTTTCATGGCTAGACGCAATACCAGTACGGGATTAATCAGCGAAGAAGAAATCAAAATACGTCACCCATGCTATCCAGAGAAACAGTTTCAAATTAGATCGTCGTTCAAGTCCTCACAGTCAATTTTAATAAGTCTGTGGACAGCCTTCGACTTAGAAAGGGAGGAGTTAACACAATCACCCGGCTGCAAATTTAAGTTAAAATCTGATATATAATAATATAACATATTTGAACATATAGTCGTAAGACCCGACCGCAATGAACTTGGGTAGTAGTAAGGCGAGCTTTAGAGATAAGAACATTTCGGAACTTTGTTTTCGTTAATAGATTTAGCATTACAGATAAGAACATTTTCTTTACAGTCAGTCGATATTTGGAGATCACATGCGCCGGTCGTCACCGGTCATCAATAAAATCTCAACTCACAAAACCCACGTGGATAATTATTATATAATTAATCGGGCACGCTAGAAAGCGGACCGAATAAATAAAACCTATTAACAAACATAAACTAAAACATCTTAATTTATATCCGGTTTTAACTGAAAGGTTAACTTCGGCTCCGCCCGAAGTTAGCTTTCCTTTCTTGTTTAATTATCTTTCAGTTCTTTCGACAATTTGAATAATATGAAAATGACCTGGGAAATAAAGAAAATTCTAAGCATATTACAAATAGTATTTAGGATTTGGGAAAAAATTAATACCCTAAATTTATACAAAGTTGGAAAATTTGTCTTGGATTTGTCTGTGTTAAATCCCGCATGAAATCTAGTTGTCATTTTCATAACCTAGGTTAGGTTAGGTTGAGGCGGCGATGCGGGGCCAGTGACTGACCCCCCATCCACTTGAGCCGCTGGGGCTCCTTGTGATACCGCACAGGCAAAGGTCCTACAAGAGGACCTCTCTCTTCCTATCTACTGATGTGCCCAAGAATGTTTCATCCTTCCTTTGGCAGCTCGCGGTCCCATCCAGATTTATGGATGAATGCTACGAGGCTGCGTGGAGCGATCTCCGCGAAGTCTGTTAGGTCCGTGAGTATTGCTGCACCCAAGAATTTGAGTCGGATTCGCCCCAGCGCAGGGCATTGACACAGTAGGTGTGCGACTGTCTCTTCCTCTTCTACATCTCCACAGCTCCTACAGTAGTCATAATATGGCACCGCTAGTCTAGCCGCGTGTGCTCCTACTAGCCAATGTCCCGTAATGGCCTTGACTGACAGACTACAGTCCTGCCTATTAAGGGAGATAAGCATCATTGAACTCTTCCTAGAGCGGACGGTCCATATCATGCGTGAGTTCCTGCAGTTTTGGAGATTTCTCCATTTCCTCAGTGATGCGCGGTCAAAGTGATCCCTGCATTTTAGCCTACACGTAGCTAAGGGCATACCTACTGGTTCCTTCTCCGGGAGGAGAGGATTGGTAGTACCTGCTCTTGCTAGTTCGTCTGTGGCGCAATTACCCTCGTGGTCCCTATGTCCGGGCACCCATGTGAGAGATCTGCGGCAGTCATTTACTGTCCTGGAGTTGGATGAGAATCCGTCAAGTCTTTGAGTACCGCTTGACTATCTGAGAAGATACAGATTGTTTCTTGATTGCCAGTAAGTGCTGGGGATCTGAGTGCTTCCCCGATAGCTATTTTTTCTGCTTGGAACGCACTACAGTGGTCGGGGAGTTTGAAGGACTCACTTAGACACAGCTGATCGCAATAGAAACCGCCTCCCACCTGGCCATTCAATTTTAAACCGTCTGTGTAAATATGAAGGTCTGTGTAAACTCCCTTGTTGGAATGGAGACCTTGTATTTTAAGGTGGGATGATAAACAGGTACGCAGTAGTCTGTAGCCCCCGTTGGCGTGCAGTGGTGTAGGTCCAACTTGGTGTGACCATAGTCGGTCCTTTTCCATATGCCCGTCTCGCGTAGTCTAATTGCAGATAGAGTGGATATCTTGGTCCCCGTTATCTCTACAGGTAATAGGTCGAGTATGAAGTCTAGGGCGTCTGTCGGTGTGGTACGTAGGCTGCCTGTGATACAGACCTCCGCCATCCGTTGGGTTTTCCTAAGTTTCTCTCTAACTTTGGAGTTTGTGAGAGCAGGCCACCCGACCACCACCCTGTAGAAGAGGATGGGTCTTATAACCGTTGTGTACAGCCATCTTACTATTTTTGGGGACATACCCCATTTAAGGCCAATGGCTTTCCTGCAGGTATAGAGCGCGATTGTTGCCTTGTTTGCTCTATCCATAGTGTTTGACTTTCAGTCCAGTTCCCTGTCTAGCGTAATCCCTAGGTACTTGGCGCTACCGCTAAGGGTGAGTTTTTCTCCTAATAGTTTTGGAAGCCTAAAGTTTGGTATTTTGTACTTGCTGGTAAAGAGGACGAGCTTGCTTTCCTATTATGACACGGTCGTGAAAATGAACATGAGAGAACTCATAAAAACGACTTGTACTGTAGTGCGCAAGCTTTGCGTGCTAAAGTTCGCACGGATACTGGATCTGGATCGTCAATGACAAAACAATGGCAAGCCACAACTGCGTACGATGCAGCAGAGTCAAGCCCAAACCAATGAACCAAATCATGGCACAATGAACCAAATCTACCAGCCGAAAGGGTCACGCAGGGATTCATCACAAGATCCGAGGCAATCGACCGGACAAGGTATACATCGCAGTTTTCTGTTGTTTCTCCACAAAGGCTGTTCATTTGGAGTTGGTGAGTGATCTCACCACAGATGCCTGTCTGGTCGTCCTTCGCCACTTCCTGTGACATCGAGAAAAATGCCAGACGATCCATTGCGATAAAGCTACGAATTTTATTTGGGCCAACAACAAATGAATTGAGTTAAAAAGCTAAGGAAAGCATACTCCAGAACTGTAAAAAAAGGCAAATCGACTTGAAATTCATTTCCCCACGAGCGCCATCATTTGGTGGTCCATGAGAAGCTGCGGTAACGTCCGCAAACGGCTTCTAGTACCAATCACCTCCATGCTTCCGTAACATTTAAAGAAATTGTAATCGAATCATCACAGTAATCGTCGAAGTAGACACAATTCTCAACTCGCGCCCTATCACTCCCATGCCGTGAGACCCCACTGACGAATCAGCATTAACATTTCCTGATTGGCAAGCCATTGACCACCCTGATGCCAAAACCACTGTTTGGTCATTGAGAGTTTTCAATGCCGGGAAATGAAAGACGAATTTAATTATAGTAAGTTAAATTTTATTTAGGCTGCAGGCAGATGAAACTGTGATCAACCATTATGATCATCCAGTTTATGGTGCTAAGCAGTGACTAATAATGTGGACAGAGAGTGCGGCTCGACTAAATATACGCTGAAGCTAAAGCTCTCGATAGTGGAGAGGGCGGCCCGACATAGTGATTGCGAAGCTAAAGCTCTCTTAAAATAGGCTCGTTGAAGTCGAGCGGCCGAGTAAGAGTCTACTAAGGCGATATATCCATACTTTGTCACCAGTACCCATAATCTTAGAACTTATGTTCACCCAAGTGACTGAGCTCAGCAACAAGTTTGGAACATTCTACAAATGTCTTGAACAACGAGAATAATAGCCTTAGTGTGGATAGTGATAGTATACTATAACCTGAAAAGCAATGCATCGTGCAAATCAATATTAGACCATTATAACCATCTGTGCGTAGAGCTTGATTCAGAAAACTTAATGCATACCTTCCGAAAACGACGATCGCCGTTAAATATCATTGGAACTGTACCCAATAAATGGTTTGCGTACTTGATTCCACGTACGTAGAAGATATGGCGAAACTATCGCAAAGGTAAAAGGATTCCCTCCTCCAGCCAATCCAATCCAAATCCAACAAAACCAATCCTCCATTATTGACTCTACCATTAACGTGGTGAGAAAGGAAAGCATATCTACGACCAATCGCATAAAATAACCAAATAACTGGTACTCAGCATGCTGAATTGACCATTTCAATCATTATACTGGCTCTGATAAGTGTCTATAGCAGTGGTCGGCACTTAATACAATGATATGATTTTAATTTTAGTATTAGTAACTAATAGCAGAAAGTAGGCTGCAAACGGGACCTTTCGTACGTTTATATATACACTATACGTGTGTGTGGCCGAGCTCGGACAGAGAAGGGCGCTGCCGACCACTGGTCTACATCTTGCGATATAAATTCACAAATTGACCCCTCCTCACAAATTGCATATTTCTGTAGCGCAAGTACAAGAAAGTTTTTTAAAGACGTTATATCAAAACGGAAATCTCGTTGTAGCGCCAATTCACACATGCCTATCCTTCATTAAAATCATTACCTTCAAATCAAAATTCGATTTTCCATCTGAAAAATTTTAAAGGAGTAATAAAGGATTTCGATTTTTCATCTGAAAATTTTTAAAGGACTTAAATAAAAACCAATTAGGCCGTGTAAGAAGAGTTTTTAAAGTGTAGTGTTATATATCTTTAATTCATTTTTTCGTCACAGAAATGGATATCAGATATTTTGGGCTTGGCTTGCTGGTTCGTCACCATTATTTAAACTCGAAAAAATATTTGATATTTATATGTAAATAAATATTATATTATATTAAAAAAACATATTCAATAATTTCTATTTTTTATTTATTTTCAGGACCAAAAATTTGCGGAGATTAACAGAAGATGAAACACACATAAATTTGAAGCGACCTAAATTTTAATAAATTTGAAAAATTATCAAAACACTAAAAATAAGTTAAATTAATACAAATAAAATTCAAGAAAATGTTCCAAATTGTTACATAAATAGTATTTTCAGCAAGTCACTAACAAAATGAAGGGTAACGTTTATAACTTCAGAAAAAATTCCCAGGATCCTCACAAAGATATATCATGTTCATATTATGAAAATAAAAAATGGTATAAAAATGGTTTCTTGATTGCCAGTAAGTGCTAATAATTTAATTGCTTCCCCGATAGCTAGTACTTCCGCTCTGACACACCACAGTAGTCGGGGAGTCTGAAGGACTCATTAAGACACAGCCGTTCGCAGTAGAAACCGCATCCCTCTTGGCCATTCAACTTTGAACCGCCTGTGTATATATGAAGGAAACCAGCTGGACCCGGGATTTGTGTGGCCCATTCGTCCCTCTATGGAATGGACACGCCTCAGGTCGCCTGATGATGCTATCTTGACACGCACTATCTCTACAGGTAATAAGTCGACTATGAAGTCTAGGGCGTCTGTTAGTGTGGTTCGGTGACTACCTGTAATGCTGACCTCCGCCATCCGTTGCGTTTTCCTAAGTTTCTCTCTAATTGTGGAGTTTGTGAGAGCAGGCCAGCAGACCACCACCCCGTAGAAGAGGATGGGTCTTATGACCGCTGTGTAAAGCCATGTTACTATTTTTGGGGACATACCCCATTTAAGGCCAATGGCTTTCCTGCTGGTATAGTGCGCGATTGTTGCCTTGTTAGCTCTCTCTATAGTGTTTGACTTTCATTCCAGTTCCCTGTCTAGCGTAATCCCTAGGTACTTGGCGCTACCGCTAAGGGACAGTGTTTCTCCTAATAGTTTTGGAAGCCTTAAGTTTGGTATTTGTACTTGCTGGTGAAGAGGATGAGCTCAGTTTTGGACGGGCTTACACCTAGTCCATTTCTAACTGCCCATGTTGAGAGGACCCTAAGTTTTTCCGTCATGCGGTCATAACCTAAAATATCTATACCTAATATATCTATATCCCATCTATGTACTTTAGAATCTTTCGTTGTATAAATTCCATTTAAGGTATCAACACTATTTTTGAGAGATTAACACTATTTACACCTCCTGTTAAGAGGAGCCCCAAATATAGAAGGTGTGTTGAAACTATGAATATATGAATCCCGTGTTGAAACTCAATCTCTGTGTCCCGTACCACTTGGGGGGAAACAACAGAGCGTCTCGACGGACCAAATGTTAAGAGAAGCCCGAAATAAAGCTAGTGTAACTCCAATGAGTTCCGTTTTAAAACAATTTTCTATAAAGTAAAATACAGGAGAATCTTTAATTTATTTAAAACTAATTATCAACGCACCGGACGATAACATGCTATGTGACCCTTTCTTAAGTGCGATAAGCGCACCCCTTAAGTATTTGTGTTAGGCTGCAGGAGATCGGTTTCAAACAATGCTGTTTATCTCGTATTTAAATTAGAAATAAGAATTTTAGAAAATTTGGTATATTATTAATAAAAAATGTGTCAGAAAAAATGACTTACTGACGCAGACAAACGCCATCCTAGATTTTGAAACCAAAACTCTAAAAAACTCTAACAATAAAGTCGAGCCAAATAAATTTTTGAAGTGCAATCAAAGATTTTGTGGTACCAAACCAGGTATCCAACAAATTTCACACAATACTTAGAGACCGAATGGCTTTCTTCGCAGAACTGGAAGAAGCACTGCCGTATAATACCAATATTATTACTACAATATGTACCGAAGACGATCAAACCGTATACTCAAAACTTTATCCGTACCCCTTAGGCGTAACAGATTTTGTAAATGAGGAAACAAAACATTTGTTAATGACGGCTTTCGAAGTCGCCCTACAATAATCCAGTTTGGGTAGTCGATAAAAAAGGTACAGATGAAAGGTTAGATTTTGGGAAGCTTAACTTACAAAAAGTCGATGACAGGTACCCTATTCCAAATGTATCCATGTCTCCATCCTGTCAATTTTGGGAAAAGCCTTGTTTTTTACAACCCTGGACCTTAAACCGGGAAGGGATACGGAGAAAACAGCCTTTCCAATTGGAAATGGAAAATATAAGTTTTGCAAATTGCCGTTTGGCCTGAAAAATGCTCGAAGTATTTTTCAATGTGCCATAGATGATGTTCTTAGAGACCAAATAGGGAAGTATTGTTATGTTTACGTTGATGACGTGATCATTTTTTCTAAAGATATGGAGGACCACGTGAATAACATTGCTTGGATACTAGATAAACTGTTTGAGGCCAACATGAGGGTCTCTAAAGAAAAATATTTTTTTTTTTAAAGAAAGCGTAGAATATCTTGGATTCACGGTATCTAGCGGAGGTATTACAACCAGTCCTAGTAAAGTAGATGCTATCAAAAATTATAAACAACCCACAAATTTGGTTCGGTGTTCGATCATTCTTAGGGTTGGCAAGCTATTACCGCTGCTTCATCAAGGACTTTGCCTCAGTTGCTAAACCCCTGACTGATATTTTGAAGAGAGAAAACGGAAAAATTTCCGCCAGCCAGTCTAAAAAGATTCCAATTAGCTTTGATGACAAACAATGTTTCGCTTTTGAGAAGCTTAAGAATGTCCTTGTTTCTGAAAATGTGATGTTACTGTATCCCGATTACAAGAAACCCTTTGACTTAACTACGGACGCTTCGTCTCTGGGCCTGGGGGCAGTCCTTTCTCAGGATGGCAAGCCTATTACAATGATTTCGAGAACGTTACAGGATAGAGAGCTTAATTTCGCGACAAATGAGCGAGAACTTCTGGCCATCGTTTGGGCCTTAAAGTCTCTTAGGAACTATCTGTATGGTTTCAAAAACTGAAACATTTATACCGATCACCAACCGGTAACATTCGCCGTATCGGATAGGAACCCAAATGCTAAAATCAAAAGGTGGAAGGCATTTATAGTCGAGCATAATGCTCAAATTTTCTATAAGTCAGGGAAAGAAAACTATGTTGCCGATGCACTATCCAGGCAGGCCATTCATGTTTTAGAAAACGACCCCCAGTGAGACAACGCAACAATACATAGCGAAATTTCACTGACATATACCAGCGAAACAATTGACAAGCCTGTCAACTGTTTCAGAAACCAGATAGTTATAGAAGAAGGTACAGCAGACTTTACCCGCTCCTTTGTTATTTTTGGAAGAAAGTCAAGGCATATTATACAATTTTTGAACAAGGAATCTTTACTAGAGAGAATTCGTGATGGGGCCAAGCAAGATGTTGTAAATGCACTACACTGCGAATTACCCGTACTTGCTTTCATTCAAAACAGTCTCGTAGATGAGTTCCCAGCAACAACTTTTAGACACACAAAAAAAATGGTCATTGACATTTATAATATCGCAGAGCAAAAAAAAATAGTAGCTACGGAGCACAACAGAGCGCACAGGGCCGCGCAGGAAAATGTAAAACAAATTCTTCAGTGTTACTTTTTCCCTAAAATGTCACAATTAGCCGCTAGTTTTGTAGCTAACTGCTTGGTTTGTCAAAAAGCCAAATACGACCGCCATCCGCAGAAGCAAAATCTTGCCACAACACCTATTCCTTCACACGTAGGCGAGACCTTGCACGTTGATATTTTCTCCACAGACAGAAAGTACTTTTTGACCTGTATTGATAAATTTTCTAAATTTGCTATTGTGCAGCCCATAGTTTCTCGAACAATAACTGATATAGAACCTGCAATAATGCAATGGATGAACTTCTATCCTCATTCAAAGACAATATTTTGTGACAATGAACCGTCTATAAATTCCCAGTCAATCAGGTCACTTGTTTCAAATAGATTTGGTGTTGAGAAAGCAAACGCACCACCACTCCATAGTACTTCAAATGGGCACGTGGAAAGGTTTCACAGCACACTTTTAGAAATAGCACGCTGCCTGAAACTTGAAAGGGGCATGAGTGATACGGTCAACCTCATACTTCAGGCAACTATAGAATACAACAAAACAGTTCATTCAGTGACAGATAAAAGACCGATCGACATCATTCATTCAATTTCTCCCGAATTGGCACATAAAATCAAAGGAAAAGTTAAAGAAGCTCAGGAGATACCATACAGCTAAGAAGGATAAACGAAACAAGACGAGACAGAACTTTTGAGGTGGGAGAAACCGTCCTAGTCAAGTTGAACAAACGTCTGGGAAATAAACTTACCCCACTATATAAGACAGAAACGATCGAAGCAGACCTTAGGACAACGGTCCTCATAAAAGGGAGGGTCGTTCATAAAGATAATTTACGTTAAAACCAACGAACATCAATTAATCGTTTAAATTCTTTAGTTTTGTTGTTTATCTTTTGGGCTGACAACCGCCAAGCAAGCTAGCCTGCTTTCTTCAATGCAGATTCTCGAATTTCACGAATGCAGATTAAATACTGGTGACAAGGTTGGCAAACGTTTATCAATTAAACATTTGACAAATCTTACTATAAATAAATTAAACTACACCTTGGTATTATTTCTTTTTGAGTCATCCTCGTTAGCATAGCTAAAGAGAAATGCTACACACCAATGATTTCACAAATTTAAAGATTACGAAACCAGAGATTTTTGTAACAAATTTATTCAATCAATTAGCGTTCTACGAATACCGCTAAAACAAATTTAGTATAAATCGCTTGAATATTTTCGTAGTTATAATTTTTTATTTTACTAATATTTAAAGCTTAAAATATCTAATATTTAAGAGTCTTCAATCTATATATTTAAAAATCGCCACAGACATAACAATGCGGCAACGAAGTTCTTGCGTTGAAGTGCTGCAACGTCGCAATGAATATTTACTGTTATTAGCTGTTTTATGCAAGATGCTTAAAAAAATTACACTCCAGCAGTATAGAAAAGGGAATCCTAAACATTTTCAAGTCATGCAGTAAAACCAAAAATCGCACCATGATCATAGACATGGAAACAGTTACAATAAAGGTGTGGGTTGACTTCGATACGACCATCTCCAGGTCCTTGCCTCTTACCTACAAGTACGAGAATTAGCATGGAAACCGAAACCCAAGGATCACCATTCTTTTGATGGGTAGACGCAATACCAGTACGGGATTAATCAGCAAAGAAATAATCAAAATACGTCACCAATTCTATCCAGAGAAACAGCTTCAGAGATGAAGTCTGTGGATAGCCTTCGACTTAGAAAGCGAGGAGTTAACACAATCACCCGGCGGCAAATTTGGTTAATATAAAATTTGATAATATAATAATATAACATATTTGGACATATAGTCGTTAGACCCGAACTACCGATCTTGGGTAGTAATCAGGCGAGCTTTAGGGATAAGAACATTTCGGTAATTTGTTTTCGTTAGTAGATTTAGCATTACAGATAAGAACATTTTCTGCCTCGTAATAAATATCTCAACAGACAAAAACCACGTTGATAATAATTATATAATTGATCGGGCGCGCTAGACAGCGGACCGAATAAATAAAACTTATTAAAAAAACATAAGCTAAAACATCTTAATTTATACATATACAAATTGTATGCAAGAGAACACGTTGCAATCTAGGCTTGTCCGTACAAGTTGGAGCGGTGGCCATGCACTACGCATCGTTCGTTGCTTCGTAGTTCATAATTTTTGTTGTTGTTTGTGCACTTTTTTGCTGAGTGAAGATATAAATGACATTGAGGAGCGATAAAGCAAATATTTTTCTTTATAAAAAATATAAACAAAAAATAGAATAATAAAAAAAAAAAAAAAAAAAAGGAAGCTAACTTCGGGCGGAGCCGAAGTTGATATACCCTTGCAGTTAAAACCAGATATATATCGAAAACATCGGATTAAATTGGCCGATCTTTATGAGAATATCATAATATAAAACAAAGTACCAAGCTTCCATCTTCAAAAATACCAAAGTTGGTATTTTTACCAAATACAATTTCCGATCGTTCAGTTATAGTCGATCAGATAGCTATATAGTCGGCCGATGGTAGGTTGGTAGGTTGTATTAGCTGACCAAAAATAGAATCTGTACAAAGTTCCAACTTTCTATCTTCAAAAACACGAAAGTTGGGTAATTTCCGATTGTTCAATTATATGGCAGCTATAAGATATAGTCGGCCGATCCTTATGAAATTTGGTAGGTCGTATTATTTTTCCAAAAGTAGCATTCATACAAAATCTGAACTGTAACTCTAAAAACACCAAAGTGATACCATTTCCGATCAATCAGTTATATGTCAACTATAGGATATAGTCGGCCGATCCCGGCCGTTCCGACTTATATACTGCGTGCAAAGAAAAGAGGGCTGTGTACAAAGTTTCAAGTCGATAGCTTTTAAACTGAGAGACTAGTTTGCGTAGAAACAGACAGACGGACATGCTCATATCAACTCAGGAGGTGATCCTGATCAAGAATATATATACTTTATAGGGTCGGAGATGTTTCCTTCACTGCCTTGCATACTTTTGGACAAAATTATAATACCCTCTGCGAGGGTATAAAAATTGGTTTAAACAAATTTTTTTTTGAAAAGTTATACATTGTACCACTGTGCATCGAACAGAATATAAGGCTTGAAAAGACTTTTTGAATTGACTTTTTCGGTCAATCGGTTCATTAATGAGTCTCTCTGTGCGAGCGTCAATCATATGTATCTCCCTAGATCTAGAATAGTGGGGGGCAAACTCTCATTTCTGTAGCACGCTGCTACGCATACACTCAAATTTTAAACATGTGTGCGTTTTGCCCCCTGTTCAAGCATTGAACACGATTGTAGGCATAAATTCCAAAGATAGAGTTGCAAGGGATCGGACCCATGGAAATATGAGATAAACAGCATGGTCTAAAAACGATCCCCTGCAGCCTAACATAAATAACACAAACATAAGTGATGCGCTTATCGCACTTGAGAAAGGGTCGCATAGCATATCAGCGTGCAGTGCTTGATAAGTAAATTTAAATAGGTTTAAGATCTTCATGTATCTTACTTAGATACATAGATCTTAGCGTTGATAAGTAGATTTAAATAGGTTTAAGATTTTCATGTATCTTACTTATAGAGAATTGTACAGAATAAAATCAGTTTTTAAACGGAACTCATTGGAGTGCGACCTTATTATTTGGTGCTCCTCTTAACACCCCCACTGATCTAGAATAAGAGTATCTAGTATCCTGTCACTGGAGATGAGCTGTGAGTAGAATACAAAGGATGGTAATTATCGACACAGTGAACAGATAACTTCATAAAAGCAAATGTAAGAAAAAGGATGTGGATGCCACAAATAAAATTGTATGGCAACCAGTTCAATGAAAACTCTCATGCCAGACAACAATGTAAGCTTCATAGTCCTAACCACATCAACATCCCATTCAAGTATTGTAGAAATGGGAAATAATTCGCAATAATAACATTTATAATGTGTCCTTTTTTTCCACAAATCTTTTGAAATTTGTCATCCAATTGTTGGATTTTTGTCATTTCAAGACCAGAAATCTATAAATTGATAAAGAACATTGTTTAATACCACCACAATAGGTCCGACATATTCAAGGTAAATTTGTTTAATAAGCGGCAATTAATAAAGTGTTATGGTCGCAATAAGCATTAAATTCACATGCGTAAAAAATTGCACTTAATTCATGTTAAAGCAGCTTCATGTAAAATAATATTATCATAAAATTTTTATTGATAGCTTCAATATCATTAATTTTCATGATCATAAATTTCTAATTCATATGTTAATTCAATAAATTATCAAAATTTAATTTTGCTGATGTGCCTTATATTGAATTTATTTTCAATTTTAATAACATGGGACATCCTTAGAACTGACCCTCATTTTATGTGCGAATGTTTGTAATAAACACATCTTTGTACATATTTACGGAACAATCATTGGGAGGCAGGAGGCTAAACCACTTGCAGGCTGATCTTTGAGTTATTTGACTGTTGCCAGCTACACGGCCACATCCACATCCTGTCTCCTTACTGACTGACTATGATACTGATTTATGCCTCGAAAAACCTTTTTAATCCCTATGCCGGCTGTGCATTTTGTTATGTTAATGAATTTAAAGGATCGGACAACTATATCCGGTATTTTCGATGTACATATATATGATCCTAACTGCAAGGGTATATCAGCAGTGCCCGAAGTTTCTCGTTTTATGCTTAATTCAATAATTAAAGAGATATTTGAAAGTCTCAGTAGCTAATGCACCCATTATTATGTCTTGTATCTTGTATGTAAAATAGAAAGTTAAAATTTAGTTATTTTACAACTAAGTTAGTTTTAAATAAAATCTCTTAACTTGAGAATTGAATATGCCTTAAAAAAAGGAGGACCAACATGCTAAGAAGACCAGAGTTGGCAATTGTTCCTATTTCAATTGCATTTCTAAAGGGTATTTTTTGGCAGAAAAATCTTTAAAAAAAAGACTGCGGGAGTATTAACTTTTGTTTGCCCGCCTCTGTCCGTATAAAATACATAGCTGCTAACTAATTTTTTTTTAATGAATATTAAACTCGAGTTTTAAGGCTTCATCATTCGATTAACGGATTTTTTAGAAAAAAAGGTTTAAATCAGAGCTTGCAAATAACAGTTGACGGTTTTTCGTGTTTCGATCTGCTCTCTAACACAATCGAAAAAGACGATACTCGTGCGCTCTTGCTCTGAACAAAACTTTTTTTTGCTCCTTATTTTTGGTTTTGGTTAACTGTTCTCCGTTTAGGGGTTCTTGTTATGCTCACACAACAACCTCCTAGAGAAAGCGATTCAACTGCACGCTCGCTTATTGAGGGTCAGCAGATGAGCGAAAAAACGAAAAACTCATCGAAAATGGTCTTTTGTCTTCAGAAGCTTTCTAATAACTTTTAGTAATAGCTTTAACATATTTATTAGATCTTAACATATAATTTATTATTTATTCAGTATTTAGCTTAATAACAGTAGAGAAGTTTCTGCACTTTAAGAGCTTCGTCGTTCGCTTAAAATGTAGTGAAGCGCTGAAAAAGCCATCTTAACAGTCACCTGAGTCGCCGGTACAGCCAGTACTAACTGACTGCGTCCCAATGTCGAAATTTTCTATGTCACCATAGATTTTGACCAGTTTTTTAGATGGTCTTCTTTAACGTCTGAGATTGTCTGTACGCCATCCAAATAGGCGGAAAAAGAGACTCTTCATTTTGGTCCTGGATATTTGTTAAGGCAAAATTTGTTATTTTGGTTCTTTGTGTTGAGGAATGCACCTTAAATAAAAAATTAATTAGAACATATTTTTTGCAATGTTAGATTAGTAAAAGTGTGAGTTCTTGACAAGGGCAATATACTTTGTTAACACATTTAATAGCAATTAACAAAAATAAAACAGGACCTAAACTTCAAACACACGTAGCCTTACTTTCTTTAGCTCCAATAAACGGTGTGCTATTTTTTTAGATTTAGCTTTGCTAAGAATTTTTGCTGGTCATTTTGGATGCAATTAACGCGTGGATCAATGTAGACTGCAGCTAACATTGCATCATTTTCAAGCAATTCACATTCATGAATTTTGATCTGTCCTAGTAATTTTTTTATACCCTTGCAGAGGGTATTATAATTTTGGTCAAAAGTGTGCAAAGCAGTGAAGGAGACATCTCCGACCCTATAAAGTATATATATTCTTGATCAGGATCACCTCCTGAGTTGATATGACCATGTCCATCTGTCTGTCCGTCTGTCTGTCTGTTTCTACGCGAACTAGTCTCTCAGTTTCAAAGCTATCGTCTTGAAACTTTGCACACATCCTTCTTTTCTTTGCACGCAGTAAATAAGTCGGAACGGCCGGGATCGGCCGACTATATCCTATAACTGCCATATAACTGATTGATCGGAAATGGTATCACTTTGGTGTTTTTAGAGTTACAGTTCAGATTTTGTACGAATGCTACTTGTGGAAAAAAAATACCACCTACCAAATTTCATAGGGATCGGCCGACTATATCTCATAGCTGCCATATAACTGATTGATCGGAAATGCTATAACTTCGGTGTTTTTAATTCTAGAGAATTCGGATTTGGTACAAATGCTATTTTTGGCTATATAGCATTTATATAAAATATCCTATAAAATAATACAACATGTCAAATTTCATAAGGATCAGCCGACTATATCCTATAGCTGCCATATAACTGAACAATCGGAAATTGTATTTGGTAAAAATACCAACTTTGGTATTTTTGAAGATGGAAGCTTGGTACTTTGTTTTATATTATGATATTCTCATAAGGATCGGCCAATTTAATCCGATGTTTTCGATATATATCTGGTTTTAACTGCAAGGGTATATCAACTTCGGCTCCGCCCGAAGTTAGCTTTCCCTTCTTGTTTAAATATAATGTTGGATGTTTTCGCACTTAAGTTTAAGCTCCATCCTTATTATAAAGAATTCGCTGTATACTCATTTTGTATTCTGCAACTTTTAGGTCGCTTCGTATGTGTCTTTGAACGCATCAATATATGCCTCCATCCAATCCCAGTCCGCATCAATACTAATTCGCCTATAGGTACGTGGAAAGGCTGGACCGACATCCTAACCCTGAGGGCATCAATCTTCTGGACAACAGCTACACCACAAGGAAGCTGAAACGGACCACTGGACCTCTGCCACTTGGGCGAACGGGATTGCGCTGCAGTTGTAAAACCAACAAGGCCTACTAAAGGGCCCGACAATAAATAACTTGAATTCTATCGCTAAGGTTTACTGTTAAAATTAGTTTCCTAGGATAAGCAAACATTGTACTACTCAATATTTCATTATGTTAAGGTCCCATTATAAAATTTAATTATTGTCCATAACTCAGATTTTAAATATAACTATTGATTGATTGATAATAAAAAATAAGGAAAAAAAAAATCAATACTAATTCTAGGGTGTACGGCAAGTAACTCTTTTAAATATAACAATTTTAAAATCATTAAATAATTATACTGCCATCTCGTAACAACATCGAGACATGGCACGTTTTTTTTCCCTGGTTCAACCAACGTCTGCACAGGTTGAATATTTTTAAACATTTTAAATAATATTAAAAAATCCTAAGTTTTCACTTACCTATTCGTTTCCGTACGCAATAATTTACAAATTTTGCGCCATGAAACTTTTTCGCTGATGTCATCTAGCTTGGTAATGTCGAATACGTACAGTTGAAGCGAGTGCGCAGCACACCTTACAAGGTGACTATTCGACAGCTGTATAGAATCGAGTTTTTTCATCACTTCTTCCCTGTTAATGTCATCGTGTGCATTATCGTCAAAATGACTCTCCAAACCATCGTTTAAAATTTGAATAATTTTTTTCCTGGATTTACATTCCAGTGTGCGAATGACGAAGCTATATCATGCCTAAAGTCTTGATGACGATCTTAGCTTTAGACCAGTGGTGGGCAAAACTAACACATATTTAAAATTTGAGTGTGTGCGTAGCAGAGAAAAACAATGAGAGCAGAGAATTCACTGAGCGAAAAAAACGAATTTTTTTTTTTAATTTTTCGTTATTCAAAAGTTTGAATGGGAACTAAAATAGTGTATTTTATTTTAAAGACATCTTTTCTAGCAACATTTCTTCAAAAAAGGAAAAACTACGCTTCCCTATCATTATATATTTTGTGGAGAAAAATTTTTTCAACCCAATTTGTGAGAAAATTTTTCTCAGTGGAAAAATTTTGATTTTTAAATTTATGCTGTCAAATGAGTCAAAATGAGAGCAAATGAGAGGGCTTCTAAAAAAAATTGAGAATGCTCACACTGTCAGTGTGCCGGCAGAGCTGCGGCAGAACTTCCTACCCTATACTCGCGTGCTATGTAAAATAAGAGTTTGCCCACCACTGCTTTAGACATACTAGAATGTATAATTTGTAAATTCACGCCCAAAATAGCCTGGTCCAATCTAGTAGCAACATCTATTTTCAGGGATACAAGCTTTTTACAAGCGCTTTTATATTTTCTTTAATAGCCTGCTCTCTGGCAGTTATATATTCCATAACATTTCGAGAATTTATGGGATTCATCGAAAGCGCGTTATAAATTGGGTTCAATAATTGCCAAAACACTTTTATAAAAAAGGCTTTCCATCGGTGGTTACAATCTTAAGAATTGAAGACACGATTTATGCTTCACTGTTTTCATATGAAATTTTTTTTTTTTTATTTGCGCTCTAAATTTGTTACGTGAGAGCCTGCTAACTTCACACATTGCACTTAGATCTATTGCCTTCTGCATTAAATTGAAAAAAAAATTTCACTTTTTTGCTGTGATCGCGACTCATCTTGCCACAAGAATTAAAACAATCCAAACGCACCGAATCCACCAAAGCAAGTGTGGTTTACAACTTGTAAATTACAAGTCATTCGCATATATGTACATACACTCATACAAACCTAAAAGACTTTTATAATCTTCGCTCGTTGCAAAACGGTCAGCGAATGACCAGACCAAAACGGACACGCGAGATTTGTTTTTGGTTGAGCACAGACCTTTCGTTCAGGAGACACTGGTGAACGGTTCTTGTGTGAGCTTTTGCGCAACTGATGTGCAAAAAAAAGTTTTTTGGTAACTACAAAAAACGGTCAACTGTTATTTGCGTGCTCTGCACAGTGGCCGATTTGGGTAATTTAGCGTCAGATGTGGAATATCATTAAAAATAATGATAATTTTAAAAAGTTTTAAATTTTTATGGAATGTTAACCCAATCGATATATATAAAAGAAAGTCGTGTTAGTTACACCACTTATAACTCAAGAACGGCAGAACAGGAGAGCCAGGAGACGCACATAGGATACTTTTTATCCCGTTCGACAGCGTTCCTCCCGTGCCCATACTTTTTTATTTAGGCAGACAGCTAAGAAGAAAATGTCATATGAAAATGTCAAATGTCAAATGTCAGAAACGAAGTCATGCCACCCAAGAAGTCGAATTTGGGTCGTTATACTCGCAATACAGAAGCAAAAAGACGTAACATTTCATGACTGCCGAAGAGCGGGCCTTCATCCGAGAGACTGAGCGGCTGAGAGCAATGCGGATGCACAACGCGGAATCAGCAGAAACGCGAGCAGCTAGGCTTGAGCGAACACGATTAAGAGTTAGGCAGTCGCGTTCTGCAGCAATCGATTTGATTCTGTCTCAAACTAATGAACGCGACTGGGCAAGGGTAGCTGAAGCGCGTTTACAGCTTGCAACAGATCGAAACCTGCAATACAATCGTCTTGCATTCCGATATAATCCAACTGTTGATTATTGCTCGAATCGCAATGTCGTTATTGGCCGGATGCATCAGGTCTGCACACACTGTCAGGATCTCTAATTCAACAACAAACTAAAACGATTGTGTTGCGCTACCGGGAAAGTGAAATTGCCTCAACTTGAAGCACCACCAGAGCCTCTGCACTTTCTATTCGCTGGATCTACTGCTGAATCGAAGCATTTCCTGTCGAACGTTAGGAAATACAACTCTTGCTTCCAAATGACGACATTTGGTGCGGAAATTATAACAATTCATGCCAACTTTTAAAATCAAAGGACAAATCTATCACAAAGCCGGTTCCCTGCTTCCGTTCTCAGACAGCGAACACAAATTTCTTCAAATGTACTTCATTTGTGATGATGGAGCTGAAGTCGATGCACGTTATGGAGTCAATACCTCGCTGAAGAAGCCCACTATTTCGCAGCTACAGAAGCTTTTTCACGAACGGAACCATTTGGTGCGTTTGTTCAAAACAGCAATCGATATGATGCCTTCGGATTCTCATAAAATTGTCATTCATGCAGACAAAACGCCTGCTGGAGAACATATCAGGAGATAAAATGCTCTAACTATAGACGAAGTGGCAATTGTCATAGTCGGGGATCCGAGCATAGAAACTGACGAAATTACATATAAGTCGATAGACACCGCTGTGGAGGCAGAGGAAGCAGTTAATTACCCTACGGAGTTTCTAAACTCACTTGATCTGCCTGGAATGCCACCACACATATTGAAATTAAAAATAGGTGTGCCGATTATCATGCTCCGGAGTATGAATCAGCCCAAACTCTGCCACGGTACGCGACTCGCAGTCAAGAAATTGATGAACGTTGTAGAAGCAACGATCATAAGTGGTCCTTTTAAAGGTGAAGATGTCCTCATTCCTAGGATTCCTATGTTCCCCACTGATACACCGTTCCAGTTCAAGAGATTGCAGTTTCCCATTCGTTTGGCGTTCGCAATGACCATAAATAAAGCTCAAGTTCAATCTCTGGAGTTGTATGGTTTGGATTTGGATGCAGATTGTTTTTCACACGGACAATTATACAATTACACGATTAAATTGATTGGAAAATTATTCTTTTTTGTTTGACTTATTTCTTATGCGTGCAACCACAATATGCGACAGCGAAACGTGGCAGGGTACTGCTAGTAAGAAATAAAATTTAGTAATTTTAATTAAGAACAATTTTTTATTTTTTAATTTTTATTTTTTTAAATTTAATTTTGTTTTTATTTATGTTTTTTTTTAAGATGCAGTTTTATAAAATAAACTTGTTTTAATTGTCCTAGTCTGAATCGAAATTTTTTCCTGAGTCAGAATCCGAGTTTTCTTTTTCAGCATTGTAGTCCACAAGAAGATTTTGGCCAAAGGAAACAAAGGAAACAAAGGAAACTGCCTTGCTGGAGTTATTGGCCGAACTTTTAGAAAAACTTGTAATTACTAATTAGTGGATCTGATGATACTAATAATAAATGCAAAAGATCCTCCATGGTGTTTTGGCGAGAGTTTTTACGCGTATGGCTCAAGCTAAAATTTCTCAAATCTTTGTTTCGGACTTCTAAGGCTTCTTCCGACATCATTCCGATCGGAAGTGGTACATTTTCTATAATATCCGCCCAGTGAATTTAAATTTTGTGCATTGACGACGGAATCCAATTTACCTGGATGGGTAAATCTGGATGAGGATCCAGAAGAACCAAATGTAAACCAAAATTAACCAACCCGAATTCTTCCTCTCGAAACGCTCCTTTCCCTTATTCAATTTTTTCCATATTTTACGAAAATTTTTTACAATAAGTTGTACAAAAATTTTTAATGGTCCATTTTATAGATGTCAAGTCCATCTCGGAATTTTGGATTTATCAACTATATCGCTAAAAATCGCTATCAAACACTGCAGAACTCTTCTTTGTGGCGACTGCTTCCCCACGGCATACTGCAAAAAGTGCTTGTTTACAGGCCGACATGATTGCTGAAAACATCGCTAAATTTAACAGGGGCAGGTTGGGGCAGCTAAACTTGGACAATTTGTACACTAGACGAATCATAGTTTACCACAAATATGCGCTTTTGGTGACCCGAGGCGACCTTCACAAAGTTTTCCTCTACAGAAGTTGAAATTTGTTATAAAAAAGGGTACTACAAACATTGCTGGTTTTAAACAGAAATTATGAGAGCAACATCTACTCACAGGTCACAAAACATTTATTTTCGTTTACTACAAAAATTTGAGAAAATGCTGAAACTGATTTGAAACACACAAAATCAAAAAATGTGTCGCAAATATAAAAAGTCGTCTATCAAGCCAAATGCAACACCTGAAAATTGTAAAGTACCATATTTTAGCTTTGAGAGCTTACAGCTGATCTAGTTGATCAAGTTTATAGGTTTTGGTATTTTTTTTACCAATATTCAATTATTTGACTATCGGTAGGAAACAAAATTTTTTTGAATTTTAACAGTTGAAAATTTGCTTAATCTGACGCTAGAATAGCCAAATCGGCCACTGTGCTCTGGTTTAAATTTTTAAAATATATATGCAAAGTTTGTTTATAATAATTCTGTTTTGGGCTTAATTATTTTTTTTTTGTATAGAAAAATGTGTTGTAATTACTATATAATTAGCACATTATAATTACGTGTAGAGTTCCGCTAGTTCTGCCATGTTGTAATGCCGATCTATTTGTTGTTCATCTACAACACGAAAACTCATAGCTTGTTTAGTAACGGAGCGAGAATAAACCTTTTCTTCCATTGTTCCCTGAAAAAAATATTAAAACAATAAATTGTTTTTTAATATACAGTACTTACAAATTACCATTGCTAAAAGGCGATATATATAACAATTTTTTTTTTGTCCCAGGCGAAATACCCTAAAAATATTTTGTTGGTCATTTGATGGATTCCAAGAGGTATCCAAAATAATGACTCTGTTAGCGCCAATTAGGTTTATGCCTTGTCCTCCAGCCCTAGACGAAACTAAAAATACTCGTGCGCGCTTATTGGCGTCACTGTTAAATCTTTTTATCATTTCATGACGAATGTTTTTAGGCGTTTTTCCATCTAATCTGTAGTAATCTTGGCCATTGATCCATTTATTTGCATTTTTTTTATTTGATGATATATCTGAAATAAAAATAATAAAATAATGATAATATGAATCATTTCCGGTAAGGGTAATCTATATATATAAAAATGCTCTGTTCGTATCTACTTCATTTATAGACTTGAAAAGTTCTGAACCGTTTAAGCCCAAATTTTTACACAACATGCGTTGAGGTTCCAGCTCGGTTTATGTCTACTTTTGATGTTGATAGCTTATATGCGTTTGCGAATATATCAGTTTTTTCGCGTTTCCCCGTGCCTCTACTTTTCTATTTAGGCAGCCAGCTAAGAAGAAAATGTCAAATGAAAATGTCAAAATGTCAGAAGCGAAGTCATGCCACCCAAGAAGTCGAATTTTGGTCGTCTTACTCACAATACAAAAGCAAAAAGACGTAACATTTCGAATATGACTGACGAAGAGCGGGCCTCCATTCGAGAGACTGAGCGGCTGAGAGCCATGCGGATGCACAACGCAAAATCAGCATAAACGCGAGCAGCTAGGCTTGAGCGAACACTTCCATTGCTTGCAGCAATCGATTTTATAAGGTCTCAAAATAGTGAACGCGACAGGGCAAGGGTAGCTGAAGCGCGTTTACAGCTTGCAACAGATCGAAACCTGCAATACAATCGTCTTGCATTCCGATATAATCCAACTGTTGATTATCGCTCGAATCGCAATTTCGTTATTGGCCGGATGAATCAGGTCTGCACACACTGTCAGGCTCTCAAATTCAACAACGAACCAAAAGGATTGTGTTGCGCTTCCGGGAAAGTGAAATTGCCTCAACTTGAAGCACCACCAGCGCCTCTGCACTCTCTATTAGCTGGATCTACTGCTGAATCGAAGCATTTCCTGTCGAACATTAGGAAATAAAACTCTTGCTTCCAAACGACGTCATTTGGTGCGGAAATTATAACTGCGCAATTCATGCCAACTTTTAAAATCAAAGGACAAATCTATCACAAAGCCGGTTCCCTGCTTCCGTTCTCAGACAGCGAACACAAATTTCTTCAAATGTACTTCATTGGTGATGATGGAGCTGAAGTCGATGCACGTTATGGAGTCAATACCTCGCTGAAGAAGCCCACTATTTCGCAGCTACAGAAGCTTTTTCACGAACGGAACCATTTGGTGCGTTTGTTCAAAACAGCAATCGATATGATGCCTTCGGATTCCCATAAAATTGTCATTCATGCAGACAAAACGGCTGCTGGAGAACATATCACGAGATACAATGCTCCAACTATAGACGAAGTGGCAATTGTCAAGTTACAAAGAATATTGTATTGTAGTATATATATTCTTGATCAGGATCACCTTCTGAGTTTATATGAGCATGTCCGTCTGTCTGTTTCTACGCGAACTAGTCTCTCAGTTTTAAAGCTATCGTCTTAAAACTTTGCACACACCCTTCTTTCCTTTGCACGCAGTATATAAGTCGGAACGGCCGGGATCGGCCGACTATATACTATAGCTGCTATATAACTGAACGATCGGAAATTGTATTTGGTAAAAATACCAACTTTGGTATTTTTGAAGATGGAAGCTTGGTACTTTGTTTTATATTATGATATTCTCATAAGGATCGGCCAATTTAATCCGATGTTTTCGATATATAACTGAACAATCGGAAATTACCCAACTTTTTTGAAGATAGAACGTTGGAACTTCGTACAGATTCTACTTTTGGTCAGTTAATCCAACCTACCAAATTGCATAACGATCGGCCGACTATATCTTATAGCTGCCATATAACTGAACGATCGGAAATGGTATTTGGTGAAAGTTGGGTACCAAAAATTTGGTACCAAAGTTGGTATTGGTATTTTTGAAGATGGAACCGTTGTACTTTGTTTTAGATTTTTTATCGTAATAAATTGGTTATATTATGATACTCTCATAAGGATCGGCCAATTAATTCATAATTTCATAAGGATCGGTTTTAACTGCGAGGGTATATCAACTTCGGCTCCGCCCGAAGTTAGCTTTCCTTTCTTGTTATAATATATCTTACTGTAAACCCGAGTTTACCAACTTAAGATATAAATTTAAAGAAATTTCATTGTATTAAAACTCGTATTCAGCGTTTATTTAGGATTAATGAGACAATATGACACATTTATTTGTAAGTTAAAAAAGTTAAAAAAACACGAATAAAATGCAAAAATGTCAGTTTCTTGGTACAAATTTTATCCTTTTGGTTTACAAAAAAAATTAAAGATCTATTTTTTTCAAAAGTTTAAACAAACTATTCTAAACTAAAACGTCGGAAATTTAAAAATCTGTTTAAAATTACGCGATTAGGAATTTAAGCGTTTATGCGCAAAAAAGTCCGAAAAATCTTTATTTTCATAAATCAAGATTGAGGGTATTAGAAACATTTCAAACACTTTTTTTGCTATATGCGTCCTGATAAATAATTCCTACAATGTCGTTTGAAAAGTTATTTTACTTTTTTTTTTGTAGCACTGTGTAATTATTGACAAAAGTATGGGTACAAATTTAGAAAAAAGCCTTTAGAACAGGGTTGTCCAACCTCAGCATACGGCAGAGCAAACTCGAATACCAATGCAAAAAATCACCAATACATTAAAGCTAGAAATTTTTTTGCAAGTCATGTCGGTATACAGAAAAAAATTATAGTACAATTTTCAATGGAAAGAAGTAATACAAAAATATTTGTGAAATAAAAATTAAAAACTGTTATAAAGTTATAAATAGAAATTCATAGCTCAGATGTTAACCATTCTTTTTGAGATTTCAACCAAAAGTAATTTTTTGCAGGGAAAAGTTTTCGGTAATACAAAAACAAAGTGCCTTCGTATTAGTACAAAAAACTGAGACACTATACAATTGTTGTTGCTTAACTCGAAAAAACGAAAAATTGTTGTTGTATTTGTGCTTTGCCTATGCTGGGAGCGACACACGTACATGAAATTTCATTTCCCATATGAAAGAGCAATTCCAACAACAAAGGAGCTTGATTTCCCCAACCCGCACCAATAAACGTTTTACAGGTCCCTATCGAAAAGATTAAACATTTTAATCTTTCATCCTGTTTTGCAAGTCTGTGATACACTTGCAAGGCATTTTTATACCCTTGCAGAGGGCATTATAATTTTGATCAAAAGATTACTGCAACACAGTGATGGAGACATCTTCGACCCTATAAAGTACATATATTCTTGATCTGGATCACCTTCTGAATTGATATGAGCATGTCCGTCCGTCCATCTGTCTGTCTGTCAAAAAGGATTAAGGCTAGAAAGACTCCAGGACCAGACGGAGTGCCGAATTCCGTCCTGAGGCAGGCCATGCAGGAGAAACCGGAGGTCTTCGCTGAGACCTTAAACAAGTGTCTTCAGCACGGCACTTTTCCAAAAAAGTGGAAGAGGCAGAACCTCATTCTGCTGCCGAAAGGGAACAAGGCGACAGACGACCCATCAGGATTCAGGCCCATATGTCTCCTAGACACGGTAGGGAAAGTCCTCGAGATGGCCATAGCTACTCGCGTCTCGATATTCGCGGAGGCCAAAGGAACGCTCTCGGTCAGCCAGTACGGTTTCCGGAAGGCGAGCTCCACGGTGGACGCCATCAAAGCCGTGACCGACACGGCGGAAGCAGCCATCGCGGGAACCCGGTGGAAATGGGGAGATAAGGAGTATTGCGCGATGGTAACACTGGACATCCGCAACGCCTTCAACTCGGCCAATTGGACACGTATCCAACGAGCCTTGTTCTTGGCAGGAACTCCTAGATACCTACAACTAATATTATCCAGCTACCTTTCAGATAGGACACTGCTGTACGACACGGACGAAGGACCAAAATCCTATGAGGTGACTGCGGGGGTGCCGCAGGGATCGGTCCTCGGGCCACTTCTTTGGAACATCATGTACGACGAAGTACTCAGGATCGAACTACCGACAGGATGCAAACTCATAGGCTTCGCGGACGACCTGGCGCTGCTCGTGGTGGCGAAGGAAATCAAGGACGTGGAAACCAATGCGAGTGAAGCAATACAAAGGATATCAACCTGGATGTCTGACTCTGGACTGGACCTAGCAGCACACAAAACGGAGGCAGTTCTCTTCACGAGCAGGAAGAAGGTGGAGTACATCACCATCCATGTGGGAAACTGCTGCATCACCTCAAAGGAGGCAATTAAATACCTAGGGGTAATGCTGGACAACAGGATTTCCTACGGAGCGCACGTGGAGTACTCCACCATAAAAGCTGCAAGGATCCAAGGCGCACTCTCAAGGATGCTGCCAAACGTGGGAGGCCCAAAGGAAAGCAGGAGACGCCTTTTAGCCAGTGTCGTCACGTCGGTCTTGCTGTACGCTGCGCCGATATGGGCTGCGTCAGTCAGAAGACATCAGGGGCTTAAAAAAAAGCTAGGGGCATCGTACCGGCTAGCGGCCCTACGAGTCATATCCGGCTTTAGAACCATATCCGAGGAAGCCGCCCTCGTTCTAGCCGGAATGATTCCAATTGATATTCTGGCCAATGAAGCGGAGGAAATCTACGCCTCCAATCGGCAACGGGGAAGGAACTCATCCAGAGAGACCATTAAGAGGTCAGCCCGACAAGTGGCATTATCCTTATGGCAGGAGAGGTGGGACGCAACGACCAAAGGTAGATGGACGCACAGGCTAATCCCAAACATCCAGGAGTGGATCACAAGGAATAACGGTCAGGTTAGTTACCGGCTTACCCAGTTTCTTACAGGTCACGGGGGGTACAGAAAATACCTCTATAGATTCGGACACGACGAAAGTCCAGTGTGCCCCAACTGCCCAGGAGCAGACGAGGACCCAGAGCACATCTTATATAATTGTAGGAGATATCGTGCCACCGTCGGATCGCTACCAGATCCAGAGCAGCTCGTGGAATTCATGTGTAGCTCACAGGAGCAATGGGACTGGGTAAGCCAGTTGATAGCTTATACCAAAGATTATAAAGTACATAGATGGGACATCAGGGCCCAAAACGGTCAACTTTTTTCGTCGAGCTTGTTGGTGAGGGGGGAACGCACATACATACGATTCTATTTTTAGAACTAGTTACTTGTATGCGTAAAAAAAAGGGTGCGTTTTTGTATGTATGTGTGACTGCTCGCAAGACGGCGTAAAAATTTTTTGGCTTCCAATTTTCATTTTCAATTTCTTGTTTCTGTTTTCAATGGGCCGATGTGGTAGTCAGTAGAACAAATGGTATTTTTAGTCGCTGCAGGTTAAGACGGGGTGGTAGCACAATGCATAGAGTAGTTACTTTATGTACAATATTATTGTGTTCAAATCCTAGTAAGGACTCCTAACTTTTTCTTTCTTTTATTATTTTTTTTTTTATTTTTCTTTAATTGTAGTTTTAATGAAAATTAAATACTATGTCCGGCTAATAAAATTTCAAGGGAGTCCTTCCGGAATTTTGTCATCCGACACGTCTGTCACTTATTTTTACAAAAATTGTATTAGAATGCAATTAAAAATAATAATATTAAAGTAAATATGAAAAGAAAAAAAAATATCATTAAGAAAATTAAAATAAAAAATTTAAAAGAAAATATAAAAATAATCATAACACTGAAACTTTTTAAAGATTTTAACGACCGCCCAGTAACAAAATCGAACCCAGGACCCGAAGGATGAGGATCGCTTGCTTTCCATCTAGGCTACCATCGAAGTTGATCTAACGGTAGTTAAAGTTGGTATTAAAGAAAACGCAAGGATCCATAGTACAATCCGAGCTGAAGAGTGAAAATGGTAGAAGATATTTCTGATCTCTTTGCTCTCACACTGGTTAGATTGGAACGTTTCAAACTTTCATTGTTCCAAAAATGTTACGTTCTAAAAATAGAATTCTCTCTTTCTCTCTCTCATCTGCCAGCCGTTTGTCGTGGAACCCGCTCTCAAATATTTTCATTTTACAGCGGGTTCCACTACAAACTGAGGCGATTTTAAGGTGATTTTAAAATTTTTTATTTTTCTTGAATGGATTATAAATTTTGTTAAAAAGTTTAAAACAATAAAAACATAATATAAATAGATTTAAAATAAAAAAAAAAATTGTCTTCCCGTGCCTGATTTGAACTCATTTTACTCTGCACATCAGCCAAGCACTCTACCACTAGGCTATCCCTCATTCGTTGTCGCGCGAAAAATTTCTCAAACTTAAGGGGGGACATCTGAGTAGAATTTTGAAAAAATTGAAATTTTTTTTTTCGCTTAAAAAATTCTTTAGGGTCTTAAAAATTACATATCAAAAGATAGAGTCCGGCAAAAGTGTCTAAGTGTCGAAATTTTTCATTCTGCGGCGACGCCTCACAGGTATATCCCACAGTACTTAAAACTTTAATCGCGTTTTTCTCGAAACCGTTTTTTTTGAGTTGGCCGAACACATAACTCGAACAACTCTTAACCTATCGATCTAAAATTTTGACAGTATAATCAGAATACCTATGTCTATCGACACACGTAGGATTTTTTTTTATTTTGCTTACTTTTTTTTTTATCAACAATTTTGTGACGTGTTTTGTTCGTGAAAATTGAAATTTTTTTTCAATCACTCACTATTTTTCAAAAAATCAATATATCGAAAAAATCCTACGTGTGTCGATAGCCGTTGAGATACAGAAACTAACAAATTTTGAATTTTTGTTCTAGATCAAAAATTAAGGACGTTAGGTGTTCGGCCATGGACCCCCTTTAAAAAAATAGGGCCTACGAATAAGGGCTGCAGGGCCGCCATTTTGTTTTCGATTTATTAAAAAAAAATTTTATTGTGTACTTTAAATATAATATAATAAAACCTCATTTACAAATTTTCGATAAGCTGTTTTGATTTGGCCAAAAAAAATTCCAGAAAATCCGCTTTTTTTTGGCCTGTTACTCAGATGTCCCCCCTTAACTTGTCGCGCAATGGAACCCGCTCGTTCCAGCGGGTTCCAGCGCTGGAACCCGCCATAGAAAACTTTTCTTTGTATGAGATGTCCTATCTATGTACTTTGTAATCTTTGCTTATACACTGGGCGACTTAAGAAGACTCGAAAATGAACGTCGCTTAAGGGAGAATGATTAGATTAGGCAACCCTTCCCCGCGAAGTAATACTTAGCAGTGGTACCGCGGGGTCTGTGGTGTGTGCGGGGGTGTCTTTAGTACGTAGGCGCCGGCTAGACATGCCGGTGAATCGTGCATGCTATTGGTACGGGCCAATAGTATCTAGGATAGATTTTCACCTCAATGGCGCAATCCAAAAAAAAAAAAAAAAAAAATCTGTCTGTTTCTAAGCGAAACAAATTTACACTGCGAATTCCATAACGCTCTTTAACGCCGATGGAAAGATTGCAGTATCGCGGATTGAAAACTAAGAGTAGAAGTCGTGGTATAAGTTTGTGGTCTGCGTATTTTCGCTTATCTTGTGTTACCCCAGATTATTGGTACGATTTTTTCATAAACTACGATTCTTTTACACTTTTTTTATGGTTTCCCGAAGCTTGCGCACAATACGTCCGCTCAGTTCTGTAGTTATATGCGTTCAATTAACAAATATATAAATAAACTATCAGTACGTTTCGCTGTGCATATGTGCACGTGCACGTTTCGCTGTGGCATATTGTGGTTGCACGCATAAGAAATAAGTCAAACAAAAAAGAATAATTTTCCAATCAATTTAATCCTGTAATACTTGTGGGTATACAATATTCTTTGTTTCTCCATTCTCCGCGTAAATATAAAGAGTATTTGGTTATCCGACACGGGAACACGCAACATATAATTGTCCGTGTGAAAAACAATCTGCATCCAAATCCAAACCACACAACTCCAGAGATTGACCTTGAGCTTTATTTATGGTCATTGCGAACGCCAAACGAATGGGAAACTGCAATCTCTTGAACTGGAACGGTGTATCAGTGGGGAACATAGGAATCCTAGGAATGAGGACATCTTCACCTTTAAAAGGACCACTTATGATCGTTGCTCTTACAACGTTCATCAATTTTTTGACTGCGAGTCGCGTACCGTGGCAGAGTTTGGGGCTGATTCATACTCCGGAGCATGATAATCGGCACACCTATTTTTAATTTCAATATGTGTGGTGGCATTCCAGGCAGATCAAGTGAGTTTAGAAACTCCGTAGGGTAATTAACTGCTTCCTCTGCCTCCACAGCGGTGTCTATCGACTTATATGTAATTTCGTCAGTTTCTATGCTCGGATCCCCGACTATGACAATTGCCACTTCGTCTATAGTTGGAGCATTATATCTCCTGATATGTTCTCCAGCAGGCGTTTTGTCTGCATGAATGACAAGTTAATGGGTATCCGAAGGCATCATATCGATTGCTGTTTTGAACAAACGCACCAAATGGTTCCGTTCGTGAAAAAGCTTCTGTAGCTGCGAAATAGTGGGCTTCTTCAGCGAGGTATTGACTCCATAACGTGCATCGACTTCAGCTCCATCATCACAAATGAAGTACATTTGAAGAAATTTGTGTTCGCTGTCTGAGAACGGAAGCAGGGAACCGGCTTTGTGATAGATTTGTCCTTTGATTTTAAAAGTTGGCATGAATTGTTATAATTTCCGCACCAAATGTAGTCATTTGGAAGCAAGAGTTGTATTTCCTAATGTTCGACAGGAAATGCTTCGATTCAGCAGTAGATCCAGCGAATAGAAAGTGCAGAGGCTCTGGTGGTGCTTCAAGTTGAGGCAATTTCACTTTCCCGGAAGCGCAACACAATCGTTTTAGTTCGTTGTTGAATTAGAGATCCTGACAGTGTGTGCAGACCTGATGCATCCGGCCAATAACGACATTGCGATTCGAGCAATAATCAACAGTTGGATTATATCGGAATGCAAGACGATTGTATTGCAGGTTTCGATCTGTTGCAAGCTGTGAAACGCGCTTCAGCTACCCTTGCCCAGTCGCGTTCATTAGTTTGAGACAGAATCAAATCGATTGCTGCAGAACGCGACTGCCTAACTCTCAATCGTGTTCGCTCAAGCCAAGCTGCTCGCATTTCTGCTGATTTCGCGTTGTGCATCCACATTGCTCTCAGCCGCTCAGTCTCTCGGATGGAGGCCCGCTCTTCGGCAGTCATGAAATGTTACGTCTTTTTGCTTCTGTATTGCGAGTATAACGACCCAAATTCGACTTCTTGGGTGGCATGACTTGGTTTCTAACTGACATTTTGACATTTGACATTTTTATTTGACATTTTCTTCTTAGCTGTCTGCCTAAATAAAAAAGTATGGGCACGGGAGGAACGCTGTCGAACGGGATAAAAAGTATCCTATGTCCGTCTCTTGGCTCTAAGCTACCTCCCTACCAATTTTCAGCCAAATCTGTTCTGCCGTTCTTGAGTTATAAGTGGTGTAACTAACACGACTTTCTTTTATATATATAGATAATACAAAATTACTCAAAAGATTTTTTGTAAATGTGGAAATAAGGTTATGTAAAGATTGAAGTCGATAAGTATAAAACTGAGAGCCTAGTTCGCGTAGAAACAGACAGGAGTTGCTGGGGCTATAATAAAAATGATATATCCACGAATATGCTGAGGGATGCGCCGGACTGGACCCTCCATTTTCAATCATTCATTGTGTCAAACGGGCTATGTCCAAATAAGAATTCTACAAAACTGAATAAAAATCAAAGTGGAGATCGGAACTCCTTTAAAAAGTCCGGAAATGGCCTCATTGACCCGTCAAACTCCAGGACTCTCAAGGAGCAGGAGTTGCTGGGATGAAGAAGCTCCCCCTAGAGGGTCTACATCCAGAGGCGTGACACGCCGGTTCAGGGGCTAATGCTAAAGACTCTTCCTCTAAAGCGGGGACCATGGGACCACCGAACGGCATGGAGAGGATGTCCTCAGGGTCAACCTCTATACTAACCAGCGGGGCCCCTAAAGCAAGCCCTGATCCGGAGGCGTCTCACTCGACGCATCGCATAGGCTTCTATAAAAAGAGCAACCTTCATATTGACGGGGGTGGACCCATTGGCAGAATTCTTCTCGGACCAAGCCGAGATTATAAAATGGGGAAAATAAATCTTTTATCGGAAATCTTAGAGGCTGCTGAATGAATCTTTCATACTTCCCGTACATAAATTCCCAGTTAAATATTCCAAATAGAAGGATCTCCAGCTACTTAGATGGAAGAACATAAAGGGTCTTATTTAAAAATTTACATTCCCGCTTGGTCCGTGCTCCATTTGGAGTCCCTCAAGGAAGTGATCTTGAACCGTGCAGCTAAAACCGGATATATATCGCAAACATTGGATTAAATTGGCCGATCCTTATGAGAATATCATTATATAACCAATTTATTACAATAAAACAAGAACGGAAAGCTAACTTCGGGCGGAGCTGAAGTTGATATACCCTTGCAGTTAAAACCAGATATATATCACCAAAATCGGATTGAATTCGCCGATCCTCATGAGAATATGATAATATAACCAATTTATTACAATAAAAAATATAAAACAAAGTACCAAGCTTCCATCTTCAAAAATACCAAAGTTGGTATTTTTACCAAATACCATCTCCGATCGTTTAGTTATATGGCAGCTATAAGATATAGTCGGCTGATCGTTATGCAATTTGGTAGGTTATATTATTTTGCCAAGAATAGCATTCGTACCGAATCCGAATTTTCTAGCTTTAAAAACACCGAAGTTATAGCATTTCCCATCAATCAGTTATATGGCAGCTATAAGATATAGTCGGCCGATCCTTATGAAATTTAATAGGCCGTATTATTTTGCCAAAAGTAGCATTCGTACCGAATCCGAATTCTCTAGCTTTAAAAACACCGAAGTTATACCATTTCCGATCAATCAGTTACATGGCAGCTATAGGATATAGTCGGCCGATCCCGACCGTTCCGACTTATATACTGCGTGCAAAGAAAAGAAGGGTGTGTGCAAAGTTTCAAGACGATAGCTTAAAAACTGAGAGACTAGTTCGCGTAGAAACAGACAGACAGACAGACGGACAGGAGGTGATCCTGATCAAGAATATATATACTTTATAGGGTCGGAGATGTCTCCTTCACTGCGTTGCACACTTTCGGACAAAATTATAATACCCTCTGCAAGGGAATAAAAATGATTTAATATTGCACCTAATTATAAGCCAGAATTTAAAAATATGCTTACATTTTAACGTTCCTTAACGTTAAAAACTTTACTCCTTTACTAGAACGAAAAAGCGCTACTCTTGAACATGTAGACTTTCTTCGTCTAGACCTGGATGTCAATCAAGTTGCACTTGAGTCAAAAAGACTCTAAACTTCAAAAGGCTCATGTCATCATCTCGTAAAAGGTAAATTGCCCGCGCCCGTATTATGACCGTCTCCACTAGCTTCCACTTGTGAGCCCCTCGCTAACCCTTGCAATTGTAGCATTGTAGGAATCCTTAAATTCCTGCATTGTCATTCGCGACAACAAAGACAGAGCCTTGGGGGGTCATGGGTACGCTACGCTCATGGGTGCCAGCGCCGACACCTAGATAAGTACGTGAAGATGGGCTATGCACGGCCTATTTTTCCCGCGCTAAACGTAAATAAGCAGGGTAATAAAGCTTCTCATAGTCTGCTGCCGCGAAGACTGCTTGTATAACCATTTTGCTAAATGACGAGCAATATTTTCTTTTCCCTTTCGCTCTGTCCCTTCCAGGACCGTTTGCATTTGGGAGACGATTCAAAATGTCTCTTTTGCATGTATGTGTGTAAATTAAAGTAATCCCGAAGTTCAATTTAAAAAAAAATAATTTTTTATTTTTTATTTTTAAAAACTTTATTTATTATTTCTTAATTGTTTCACGAACTTTATTTAAACGCTTAAGGCTAGACCGCTTGTAGATGAAAGGCTTGCTCCCGGAATAAGACTGCCAATTTTTTAATTGCCAGATAACCAACAAACCTCGGCTTAAGAGAAATAATCCAAAAGGGTACTTGGAGAGAATAAACAATTGCGCTAAGAGATTCTAAGAGAAAGGGACAATTTGCTGATGCAGTAGTTGAGTCATTCGTGAAGAGTGATAAGATCGGAAGATCGATCGAATTCGGACTTGTGGCGGCGAGTCGGCTCTAATGTTTATGTCTGGCTTAGGCCATGGAAAATTTATGGAAATGTTTACAAGTAGAGCTTGGGAATGTTTACAAGTAGAGCTTGATGTTTAGTCTGGATAATCGTTTAAGGATCATCACAAATTTTTTTTTTTTTTTTAAGCTTAGTTTGTTTTTATTGGATCACTCTTTATGAGTCTAACAATAAGGTTGCAAATCTTAAAATAATACAATATCTAACAGTTTGTTTTGAACTGAATAGAGACTACGTGGTCCTAATAATTAGCGCTGGATTGGGAGGTCGTTGCGGCGAAGACGAGAACTGCTGGAAACTCGCGTGAGGGCTCTCGCGAGATGATTTGGATGTACTGATAGCCTGTTGTAGTACTTTGTTTTTATTTGTGCTATCTCTTCTCTGACGAGTGGTATGTGAAGGTCCCTGTGAATGTTTTCATTCCGAACGTACCACGGGGCCCCGGTGATGGTTCTGAGAATTTTTGATTGAGTTCGTTGCATTATATTCACACTGCTGTTACTGGCATTCCCCCACAACTGGGAGCCGTACATCCAGATTGGTTTCAAGACGGTGTTATATAGGAGTACCTTGTAGTCCAAGCTAAGGGGCGAGCGGCTATTGATAAGCCAGTGTCTTGTCTTGCCTGTTAAGAGTGAACGTTACGTGTTTGCATTTTTGTTCGTTAACTTTGATTCGTCAGTCGGATAGCCATTTCTCCACTGCCACCAGGTGTATAGCAAGTTGCGCCGTTGCTTGCTTGGGGCATCTCGCGCGGCTTAGGATCGCTGTGTCATCTGCAAAAGTGGATGTGGTTAGATTCCTGCTCGTTGGGATGTCCGCAGTGTAGATAAGGTAGAGTGTTGGTCCAAGCACGCTGCCTTGAGGAACTCCTGTTTTATAGAATTTCCTGTTGTGTTGTGTGTGTTGGTTGGGAGCATTTCTATAATTTTGTGCATTAGACCTTCTAACCATACCCTGTCGAAAGCTTGTGATACGTCCAGAAATATCGCAGTGCAGTACTCCCTTTGTTCGAATGTATTTCGGATTTCTGAGGTTATGCGGTTGACTTGCTCAATGGTTCCGCGTTTTTCTCGAAAACCGAATTGATGAATCGGAGTTGAAACAAAGAGTTTTGATAGACATGTTAGTAAACTAATTGGTCTATATGATGAAGCGATTGTGCGGTCTTTGCCAGGTTTTGGTATCATTATAATGATCGACTTTTTCCATCTCTCTGGAAAGTGTCCGTGTCTCGTTATTGCATTGAAGAGCTGGCAAATAGCTCGAACAGCACAGAAAGGAAGTTCAATAATCATTTTTGGTGATATTAGGTTGCATCCTGGAGATTTTTTTGGGTTGAGTTCGTTTATGATTTTGAGTAACTCATGTGGCCTAAATACAATGGTTCATACTTTGATGTGTCGATATCTGATGTTGCTGGCAGTGAGATCCCGTTTGATGATGTGTTGGGCTCAAATACATTTTGAAGATGCTCTGCGAATCTGACGGCTCTTTCTTCGTCGCTTCGAGCCCAGTTGCCTGTGGATGTCCTTATTGGCATTGCAGATTCGATTGGTGCGCAGATAGATGAGTGTGCTCTCCAAAGTGGGAACTTGGAGCTCATTGGGGATAACTGTTCTATGTAATGTTTTTGCGACCTTTCTTCTTCTCTGTAGCGTCTTTTAACCTATGTTTTGCGGTTGGTGATCTGTTGGATTGCCATTCTCGCCGTGAGCGTCGCTTTGCTAGAACGAGCTGCTCTATTTCAACGTTCGTGTATCTATTATTGTACGATGTTTTTTGCGTTTGTGGAGTTGATACGCGAGCTGCTGCGACCAAGACGGATTCAAGAGTGTTTGTGGATAAGTTGATATCAGCTTCGTCATTCAAACGTGGATTCAACTCAATGTGCGAACTTATATATTTTTTTTACTTAAGCCAATTGGTTTTATTCGTTGTTAGTCTGAATGGTTTATCTACCGCAACTGGATGTAGATTTAGATGAAGAAGTACAGGCGAGTGATCGGACGATAGATCTGGTAAGGAATTGGCACTTATCAGGTTGCGAGGAATGTTTTTTGTGACTGCAAAATCTATCAAGTCTGGCAGTTTTCTAGGATCTGTTGGCCAATATGTAGGTGTCCCAAGTGACACACAGTCTAGCTTGTTGCTTGCTTTTATTATTGCATTATACAACTGCCTTCCCTTAGGAGTCACAAGTCGAGATCCCCAGTGCGTGTGCTTGGCATTGAAGTCTCCTGCTGCTATAAATTGTTCGCTCAGAGAGTTGAAATATTCCATGAATTGGGATTCTAATATTGTAAACTGGGGAGGACAGTATACGGCGGCAAGCTTTAAAGATCGGAAATCCATTGGCACGTCTATTGATGTAGCTTGCATGAAGTTAGTGGCGAAGCTATTGTGGAAGCAGTGCTTGATGCGATTTCTAATCAGAATCCCCGTGCCTGCATGAGCTTTCCCGTCTGGGTGATTCGTGTTGTAGAATAGATAGCCACGAATTTGAAAATTATATTTATTTGTGAGATGAGTTTCTGCGAGTAGCATTACATCGATATGGTAAATAATAAGGAACTGAGTTAACTCGAGTTTGCGCTGTGAGACGGCGTTTGCGTTCCACAGTGCTATACGGAGTGGAGCCATTGATTATTTAGTCTGTTTTTGAGCAACAAGCAGCTCAATCAAAACGTTCTGGTTTCGCATAAGATCTTGCATAGTTGTCTGCATGAATTACATGAATTCCACCATACTTTGTTGAAGATTTCATATCATTGTTTTAAGTTTGTTCGTAGACGGTGCTTCTGATGAGGGGGAACTGATAATCTTGGATTAGTGGGAGCGGTACTTTTAAGACCCAATTTTAGAGCAGTTGCATAGCTTGCGGATTTGTCGGTGACCTCATTATTGGCTAAAGATTTAACAGCTGAAGGGGGGATGACATTACGTGTAGATTTCATAGGTAGTGTATGTGAGTGAGCAGTGGTCACTCTTTGGTGTGTACGACTTTTCAGTTCCTTGTAGACTGGACAGCCCCTGTAGTTAGCCGTATGGTTGCCTCCACAGTTTCCGCACTTTTTGCTGCTGGGATCCTCTTTATTTTTTGGGCATTTGTGAGATTCATGAAGGGTTCCACAAGCAACGCATACTGGACGAAGCGTGCAATAAGACCTTGTGTGGCCATATTCCTGACAATTATTACACTGCACCGGTCCATTTCTTTTATGCGGCTCCTCTACCGTAATTCTGCGGTGTAGTAGGAACTGGAGAGTAAAGATTGGATGCACTTCATTTTTTTTTCAGAGGCTTGGATTTGGTTTCGGGTTCAAGTTCTACCTTGAAAAGAGGTTGAGGCTTTCTTTCTCTATTTAAAATGTTAATAACATTTTTTACATTAAAACCTTTCTCCATCAGTGCTCTTGTAACTTCATCTGGTGTTACTTCCGGCTCGATACCTTTTAGTACTACTTGCTGGCCCTTACTGCTTTTTAATTGGTACGTGTAGAAGTTTTTATTATTGTCGTTTAAATACTTCGACAAAATTCTGTAGTTTGCTTCCGTATTAGTCTGAACTTTAGTTTCATGAATATTTCCCTTTGTTAATGGAATTATGTGGAAATTGTCTGGTCCTATTAGATTCAGTATCGAGTTTACGAGAGTATTCGAACTTTTCTCTCGGATGTATATCGGCGGCGGCTTAGGCTTTTTGTTGTCCCCTACGATGACTTCAGGAGGTGTATCATCGGATTTATCTGCCAAAATAGCAAATCTGTTTGCTTCTATGGGCTTCTCTATTGTAGATTGTTTTGAGGTGCCTCGAGTTATTTTAGCAGAGTTACCAAGTCTAGAGTTCTGCGGGCTAAGCTTTCGTTTTATTTGTATGTAGCGATCCATACCAGCCTGTACGGCCGAACGTTGTTTTGACGGGGGCACGCTGCTGTAAGGTGCTGCATTATTTGCTTGCACTGCAGTTTCCGATATTACGGTAGATGGTATTGCGCGAGCAGTCGATACCATTGTAGTTGTTGTAATAGTTGCCGTTGCAGTTGCTAATGACGTCACTGTACTGGTGACCGTGGCTATGCAGGCAGGCATGAGGGAACGGTATGGGGTTTTATCCAACGAGAGCGCAGGAGAGCAAGAGCGCGCCCTGCCTTGCGATGTTGGATAGAGTTCATTACTCGGGGTTGGGGTTATTGATCGCGGTTGGTTATTTTTTGTTGGGTTTGCGGTCGCGTTGTCTTGCGTTGACACAAATGAGTGGTATGCGTTGTTACGTAGCAAGGAGAGTCGACGCTCGTCTTGCTGACGTTGGAGCACCGTATGAGTGTCGAATTCACTCATAGATTAATGTTTTTGATTTTCTTATTTTTTCTTATTTACACAAAAAGTACGAAGTTCATCGCACTAAGCGTTTTTTCGCCCACTGTGTATTTTTGTTTAGCGCTTGCACTGCACTATGCTTAGTTTTTGTTTAATTTTCGTTGCACGATCAGAAGACAAAAAGAAAGCACGTCTGCACTCGCCGACGTTCGCGAACGAACTCAGAAATGAGTGAGGGGAAATTAGGAGACAAGATAAGAAATGGCATGACGCATTCAGCAGGGGCTACTGCGTTTGACAAATAATGTTTACATTGCCTATTTGGTGTGGCAATTTATGAGTTGGATAACATGTATGTGAAAGTAAGTTGGTTTGACTTCATTTGCCTTTGTGACGTTTGGATGTGCAGACTAAATAATTTAAAAAAAATGGGACGTGAAATAAACAAAATGAGAACTTTGACAAAACATATCGTCGTTTTACAAAAATGTAAGGCTAAAATCGCCAAACTTGAGTGCGCTTGCACACGTGTTCTTGGCCACTCCGGCTACTTAAGTATTTGTTGAGAGACATACATTTTCAGCTTTGCAATTTATTCTAAAAATTTTTTTTTTTTAAAGTTATACATTTAACTACTGTGCATCGAACAGAATATAAGGCTTGAAAAGACTTTTTAATTTGACTTTTTCGGTCAATCGGTCCTTTAATGAGTCTCTCTGTGCGAGCGTCAATCATATCTCCCAGTGAGCGATGTTCACTAGGAGAGAAATTCGTATCCAGATTGTGAAAAGAGTACACTATAGAAAAATTATCCTCTATGACATTTTTGTTTTAAACAAATATCACTGTTTCTGCAAGTTTATTTAAACTTTTACTTAGTTAATAAAGTTAATAATACAGGAGTATTGAATTTATCACTGAGTTGTTAAATATAGATAGAATAAGATCAAAATTATCAATCCTCATCTTATTCCATCTATATTTTATTTAGTTAATTTGTTGTAATACGTGTTTTGGAAAACTTTGAAGCTTGGGCGTCACGGGTTACAATCATGCCAGAAAGGTAAAATTTTGTATTAACATTCCTTTAAGCATCTATAAAGAAATAAGGGGGTATGCGTGTTGAAGAAAAAAAATTTTTACAATGGGTGTCCCTTACCCTAATATATATATTCGACAATAAACTAAATACTGGCAACCAACTTACAATAGAAGCCCTATACTTCCCCCTCGCTTCTCTATAGCTGAAGATGAGTTTATGCAGTTTTTCAACTTACTAGGAGACCACTTCATATCAGAAGGAGACTACAATGCCAAACACACACACTGGGAATCTCGTCTCGTGACTCCAATAGGAAAACAGCTCTAAAATGCAATTATCAAACCCAAAAACAAGCTCGATTATGTTTCTTCTGCCACACCAACATACTGGCCGGCAGACCCAGAGAAATTACCTTATTAGTTTCCTACTGCGATTACAAAAAATATTCCCAAAAATCTGATATGCGACGAATGCCTTTCGGATCTTTCATCTGATCACTTCCCTATCCTAATTATTCCAAGTATTCAAAGTAGCCACACATTTTGCCCATCTTTCGGGCAATTTATGAATTCCTCGCCAGAAGAATTCTTTTTCCTTGGACCCAAACCAGTCTTCTAGCCAATTCTTAAGGTCTCCATAGAAATCGAAGAGCTGGTTGGCTAGTCGGTGTCCCAAAGTGGCGAACAAATGGTAATCTGATGGAGCCAAGACAGGTGTATAAGCCGCATGGGGTAAGGACTCCCAGCCAAACTACCAATAGTGCGTTTACTTTGCGACTTTACCATATGAGCCTTAGCTTCAACATGAGCCAATTGAATTTCGCCCATACGAAATCGTTAACATCGTCAAAAATCAACTGAATCCGAAAAAATCGCCGGGCTGCGACCTCATAATTTCTAAAATTATCATTGGTCTCCGCCGTTTGCACTAACACCCAGCTTTTCAATGCCATCGCAAAACTTGGCCACTTTCCAGTGAGATTTTAATAGTCAATTATAATAATGATATCAAAGCCGCGAAAAGACCAAACAATCTCCACGTCGTATAGACATTTCACGCTTACATTTCACGAATTCAGACGATTCGTGTGTGCATAAACGGCATTTCGTGAATTCGGCAACACGATTGACTACTATTTCAGCCTCGCAACACGCCAGGACAGGAAGCCAGGGGCAAAGGAGGATCGAGGGGGTGCAGAAGCGGCCAAAGGAGTCAAGCACCGGTCAACAACCGAGCGACTACGGGGAGTATCCCAAGGATCAATACGAGAGGGTAGGGCAAAAGTTAAGACCAGGAGCCTAGCCGCGGGGCCGAAGCGGCGATGAGGGGCGCCGCCACTCCGTGGGAAGACGGAATTAACGTGGATCGTAACGGTTCCCGGAGCAGCACTAAAAAAATGGAAAGGTTACAAAAAGGGGCTAGGGGGGATCAGCACATTGGAGGTCAGCAACAGCGAAGAGCAAGGAGCGACGGGAGATGCGATGCAAAGGGCACGGAACAAGGGGCACGGACAGCGACCCGCCAACGGGAAAGTGGCGTTATCTTGGAAGCAGGAGTAACGGCAGGAGAAGAATCTAGGAGGGTTAACGGGCGCTCCAACCAGTATAGCTCATTGGAGCGAATGGGGACGAGTCTTTTTAGGAAGCTGTTGCGTTAAGTTGGAGGACCGCCTTTGGAGAGCTCGACATTCAAGTGTTACAGCGTTTCTAAAAAGAAGAGCGTTTCCTAGTCATTGACCTGTCGCTGACGACCCAAAGGTGAAGTCTGAAAGGTAGGGTGGCTAGCGTGTGGCCAGCGAAAGGGCGACTGTTAGGAGAACCTACGGCAACGTAGCAAAAGGAGTAGCAGCGGCAGCGACCGTAACCACAGAAACCAGAAGAAGCAGCAAGAATACGGAGCGGAGCCCAAATCCGGAAACAAAGAGCAATTAAAATTGTAATGGGAAAAGCCTCTGAATGTAGGCCGTCAGCAAACGGGTACAACAGGGGGACCTACATGCAAGCAATTGCTACATGCAAAAAAAAACCAAAGCGGAGAACGGAACTCCCTAAAAAAGTCCGGAAATGTGGTCAGTGACCTGTCAAACTCCAAGGCCCTCAAAAGCCAAGGAGTTGCTGAGATGGAGAAGCCCCCATCTGGAGGGGGGCACCATCTGGAGGCGGGACGCGCCGGTGCGGAGGAGGTTGCCAAGGCATCTTCTTTCAAAGCGGGGCTAGCCATGGGACCACCGAACGGCGTGGAGAGGAAGACACCACGGTCAACCTGTAAAACAACCGGCGGGGCCCCTAAGGCGAACCCCGGTCCTGGAGCGTCTCACTCGACGCAGCGAAAGGGCTCTTATAAAGATAGGAGGAGAGCAGCTTTCATTTTAATGAGGGCGGACCCATCGGCCGAAGCCAACCCGGACCAGGCCGAGATTAGTAAGTGGGCAAGGGAGGTCCTCCCCGACTTTAAACCAGAAAAGGCTGGTGTGAGGCTGGATCCGGAAAAACATCCTGGGTCAAATCCTGCCAAGGAGAACGCACAAAGCTCGAAAAAGCAGAGGTCCACGGAGGGAGAAGCCCCCAAGCCAAGAAGAGGAAGGGCCAGCCGCAGCCGTCAGACCGCTCGTTCGCCGAAGTGACGAAGGGAAAAACCCTAATTGGAGTCCTGGACAGAGGCTCCAAGGGTGGGCTCATCCCCAAGGACCTTTGGCGACGAGTGGTAAACGAGTTGCATGGGCGCTTCGTGGAGGAGATGCTGCGGAGCGTAGGACCCCCACCAGAATGCGAAGACCCAGGATGGTATCAGGGTAGCGTCAAGGTAATTGCCTGCCAAGACGCCCGATTGGTAGACCTACAAGCGAATGGTAGCATCTCTTGGAGAGGTCTACCCCAGGGAAAATCTGGTGGCGGTTGACTGGGAGGAGATCCCAAGTAAACCGAGGGCGTAAGTATGGCTCACAGAAAAGCCAGCCGACCCTAAGACCATCCTGACAATGCTTAGGATGTGCAATCCGACGCTTCCCATGGCGGACTGGAGAGTCGCCAAGGTCGAGGAGGCGGTAGGACTGCGGAGGCAGGTCGTCCTCAAACTCAACGAGGAGACCGTGAAAGCCCTGTAAAAGGTCAATTACGGATTTGAGGATTTGACGGTCCGTATTTATAAAACCGATGCGAAGGCAAACCAGGAGGAATCGGGCTGGAGGCAGACTTGGAGGAGCCGTCCGAAGAGGGGCACCCGGAAGGATACCCTCATCATCATGTCAGATAAGGAGGAGGACATCCTTTTTTTTTTTTATTTTTTTTTTTTTACCGGTCTTTCAGAATTTGGAAATGGCTTGTGCATCAATAAGAGCGTCAGCTAGCATTCCTGTATTCATCATAAAGCTTAGAGGCCCAGACGACCGAGGGCCGCTCAAGAAACGATTTGTTAGAATTTATTAAGCTATTTGTTTATTATTAAGCTAGGAGGAGTTAGTAAGGAAATTTAAAATTCTATATTTTAAGTTTGAGGGACAGGAAAGAGATGTTATGGCGTAGAGACCATTGTAGTTCGAACATAATACCCTAAAAGGGTCATGCAGTGCATATGTCGAACTACAACGGCTAAGGAACAGAGGGCTAAAGTTTCGAGTCCTTCTATTAGGAATGTTAAATTTTAAGCGTTTTAGTAAATGCTGGCTATCTACATCCCCGTTAATAAGGTTATGCAGAAAAACTACAGCGAGCATTGTCCTACGATTTGTTAAGCTAGGTAAGTTTATGAATAAGAGTCTACTATTATAAGATGGAAGGTGAAGATTTGCATCCCAGTTTAGACCTCTAAGTGAAAGAGTTAGGAAATTCTTTTGTACGGATTCTATGCGGTCCTGATGTACTCCATATTGGGGACTCCAGACACATGTACCGAACTCCAGTATAGGACGGACCAAAGAAATGAATAGTGTTTTGGTTATATAGGGGTCATTAAATTCTTTTGACCACCTTTTGATAAAACCAAGGACTCCTTTAGCCTTATTAACCATTAAGGAAATATGGTCGGCAAATTTAAGTTTGATGTCTAATAGGATGCCGAGATCATTAACCTGGGTCAATTTTTCTAAGGCAATCCCATTAATAGAATAAGTAGCTTGCAGAGGGCAAGAACGATAAAAAGACATATGTTTGCATTTAGATCCATTAAATATTAGATCATTAGCTAAGCACCATTTTTGAAAGTTATCAAGGTCAGACTGAAGACTGCATTGGGCAGAGATGGATTTGTACTGAAGACAAAGCTTTACATCATCTGCATACATGAGAACTAGAGAGTTCGTTAAAGCAGGGGGCAAGTCGTTTATAAAAAGCGTAAATAATAACGGGCCAAGATGACTTCCTTGAGGGACGGAGATGGAGATCCACGTTAAGAGGTCTTTAGGAAAACTCAGCATATTTAGTTTACTCAACAAGAGTGAGTGATTAACTGAATCGAATGCTTTGCTGAAGTCTGTTTAAATTACATCGGTTTGATATCCCTTACAAAAGCCATCTATGACAAAGGATGTCAACTCCAATAAGTTTTTGGTGGTGGAGCGACGCTTAATAAAGCCATGCTGACAAGGAGTGATAATCGAAGAGCAAAGGTGATGCAAATGAGGGGTAATTAATTTTTCAAATAACTTTGGAATTGCCGACAACTTAGAGATGCCTCTGTAGTTGGCAGCCTCAGACTTTTTCCCTTTTTTATGTAGGGGAATTATGAATGATTCCTTCCACTTAAGGGGAAAAATCGAAGTTTCCAAAGATAAGAAAATCTCAGGGCACAGAGCCCTGGCACAGTATTTTAGCACACAGCCTGGTACTCCATCGGGGCCTGGCGAATAAATGGGTTTGACCCTTAAAAGACCAGATAATAAGTTGTTCTCAGAAAAAAACGGACAGAAAATAAGATTTGCTGCTTGAATGTTATATGCGTAAGGCTGATCTGTCAATTTAGGCGGAGAATAAATTGTTTGAAAAAATTCTGCGAATAGATTGGCAAAGGCCTGATCAGAAGTCGCAGAGGAATTTTCAAACGTAAGCAGGGGTGAAGATACGTGTTTACGCTTAGTGTTTACAAAATTATAAACTGCTTTGGATCCTGAGTAAATTGTATCCGGCAGCGGTAAATATAATTCCTATAACATTCAGCGTTATGCACGGTAAAATTCGACCGAGCTAGTAGGTATCTTAAGAAATCAACACTACTGCAGGTTTTTTTATATTTAAGTAAAAGCTTATTTTTTTTATTTTTTAAGTTAGTAAGGCACCTTGTAAACCAAGGAGGATTTGTTGAAGCGGACGGATATTTCCAAGGCACACATGAGTCAAAAAATGTATTTAAAGTAAAATAAAATTTTTCTAAAGTGACATTAAGATCAGTGCACACCAGAATATCAGACCAGTCAAATGTCTCGATAAGGCTATTAGGTTTCTGAAAATCAGCTTTACGGAAACAGCGAATCTTATTTACCACGCTCGGAGACATCAGATCGATACCAGGAGTGGTTTCGATTGAGACCTCCAGCGTGGGGTGATATGGATCCTCAGGGGTTGAAAGGGGAAAAGCTCTGGAGAGAGCAGTACCATCAGGATCAGATACAAAACATAAGTCTAAAAGCCGACCTAGCGAATTTCTAACATGATTGATCTGACCTAGGGACATGTCAAACATGCCCGCGGTAAAGTCATGGTAAGTTATAAGTGACAAAGATGGTGAGTTGTCGACGTTGGACCACTTTAATTAGGCTACACCCTGAAAGGCAACACCTCAGAGGAGAGCGACTTGGCAAGGGCACTTGGAGGCGTCGGAATGAAAGAGGACTCTCTGCTAAGCTCCGTGACGGAGGCAAAAGTTACGGTGGGGGAGAATCTTAAAAATGTCCCTGACGATCTTGCAAATAAACCTCCATCTCAGTAAAGCGGCGTCAGCTGCCCTCCTACTCCACCTCGCCGAGAGTGGAGCTGATGTGACCCTCATCCAGGAACCCTGGATCGTGGAGACAAGATTCTTGGGTTGGGGGCGTCGGAGTATATGCTCTGCAAAGCCGATTCACCAGGTAAAAGGCGGGCCTGCATCCTCGCAGAAAAGAACCTTAACCTCTTTTTGCGTCCCAATTTCAGTAATGAAAACCACGTAGCCGCAGCCATAGAGAGCCCAAAGGGCCCTCTAAGGGTGTGTTCGGCGTATATGGGCCACGATCCACGAGGAGTCCCTCTCCCCGCACCCGCTACTGAAACAGCTGGTGGAAGCGCTGGTGGGAAACCGCTGACACGAACGAGAGGGGTGAGTCAATCTCCAATGAGTCAGGCTCCAATCTTCTGGTGGGTAACAGGGGTACAGAACCCACCTTCATAGTCAAGAACAGAAGGGAAGTACTTGACATTACTCTTTACTCTGATTCCCTAGCTGACAAAATTGTTAGATGGGGAGTCCTAGAGAAACACTCCTTCTCGGACCATCGATACATAGAATTAGTGGTCAACTTTGAGAACTTTAATCGACTAACGGTACGCAACCCGAGGAAAGCGAACTGGGAGTTATACAGGAAAGAACTAGAAAGTTCCTTGGGGAAACCTTCAACAAGGGACGCTGACAGTAGGGAAGCCCTGGATGCTATGGTGGACACGCTTACGACAGCGTGCGCCAGGGCATTCAATAAAGCTTGTCCCAAAAGCAGATAGGGCAACAGCAAGTCAAAGGAACCACCATGGTGGTCGCAAACACTTGCGCCCTTTAAGACCAAGACCCGCAAGGCCTTTAATTTTGCCAGCCAGACAAACTCGGAGGCAGCCTGGGAGACGTATAAAGCGAACCTTAGGCAGTATAACAAAAAACTTCGCAAGGCAAAAAGGAATGCCTGGACCAAGTTCTGCACGAACATTCAGCAAACATCAGAGGCCTCCCGACTCCGGAAGGTCCTCGCAACTACTGCACCAAATGTAGGATATATTAAAAGCTCAGAAGGTAACTGGACCACGTCCAGCAAAGAAACCCTGGAGGCTCTCACAGAGGCAACGCAGAGGCAACGCAACCCTGGAAACGCAGAGACAGGGATAGGTATCTCAGCTGGGCGATAAACAGCTTCAAGCCTTTCAAATCCCCAGGCCCAGATGGCATTGTCCCGGCTCAATTAATTAAAGCCGGACCCAATGTGAGGTCATGGGTCAGGAAAGCTTTCCCAGCAATTTTCAGAATAGGCATCGTACCCGTAATGTGTTTGCGGACGAAGGTCGTATTCATACCCAGACTGGAATCGTATATCCCATGTATCCCATCCCATGATTAATTTTTTTTTTGAAAATCGGCCTAAAATTACGCGTTCAGGAATTTTTAAGAGCAAAACACTTTCAAAAAACCGTTTTTTCGAAATAAAACAAGATTTTGAGGGTGTTTCAAAAATTTCTAACATGGTACTATATTTGACCTAATAAACAATTCCTACTAGGTCTCTTCAAAAGCTCCAAAACACTGTCGCACTGTGTAATCAATGCGCTCACGAGACTAGGAATAGACGATCAATCCGTACGCCTTAAAAAGCAGATCCTGGTAAACAGGCGTCATTAGGAGGAGAATCTATTCAAAAATACGTCAGAAGAGGCAATCCGCAAGGAGGCGTACTCTCACCCCTACTGTGGAACGTGGCGGTTAATGGACTACTACGATCCCTAGAAGGTGGTGGTTGCAAAGTTATTGCTTATGCGGATGATGTAGCAATTGCATTCTCTGGGAAACTTCCCAAGACTCTATGTGACCGCATGACGGACAAACTTAAGGTCCTCTCAACATGGGCAGTTAGGAATGGACTAGGTGTAATCCCATCCAAAACCGAGCTTGACCTCTTCACCAGGAAGTACAACATACCAAATTTAAGGCTCCCAAAACTATCAGGAGAAATACTCTCCCTCAGCGGAAGCCCCAAGAACCTAGGGATTGCGCTAGGCAGGAAACTGTACTGGAAGTCAAACATTTTGGATGGAGCTAACAAGGCAACAATCGCGCTCTATACATGCAGAAAAGCCATTGGCCTTAAATGGGGAATGTCTCCAAAGATAGTAAGATGGCAGCCTACGTACCACACCGACAGACGCCCTAGACTTCATACTCGACCTATTACCTGTAGAGATAACGGGGACCAAGATATCCACGCTATCTGCAATTAGGCTACGCGAGACGGGCATATGGAAAAGGACCGACTATGGTCACACCAAGTTGGACCTACATCATTGCACGCCAACGGGGGCTACAGACCACTGCATACCAGTTGATCATCCCACCTTAAAATATAAAGTATCCATTCCAACAAGGGAGAAATGGGACACACAAATCCCGGGACCAGCCGATTACCTTCATATTTACACAGACGGTTCAGAGCTGTGGGGATGTAAAAAAGGAAGAGACAGTCGCACACCTCATGTGCCAATGCCCTGTGCTGGGGCGCAGCCCACTCAAATTCTTGGGCGCAGCAGCGCTCACGACGTAAAAGACCTCGCGGAGATCGCGGCCAGTTATGGACATTTAATTCGATTGTATGCAAGATGGAAGAAGGGGGCTCCAATGTATTGGCGTACGCGGACGAAGTGGCAATAATATTCTCAGGAAAATATCCTCAAACGCTATTCATAACGACAGAAAGCTAAACTCGAACTTAAATATAATCGAAAGATTGAAGAAAGCCGCCGGTGCTCTCTTTATCTTGAAAAAAACAATACGGCTGAAATGGGGCACGTCCCCCTACATAATGAGGTGTATTTTCACCGCCATAGTTAGATCCACACTACTGTTTGGTGTTCTGGTATGGTGGACAGCCCTCATTAAGAAAACAAACACAAAGAAACTTGGAAGAATTCAGAGAGCGGCCACACTATGCATCGGTGGCGTTCTCAGAGCCACTCCAAACTATAAGCGCCTTACCTTACCTATTCGACTAAGAGAAACGCATCAGTGGAATCTCAACAACACGGGACACGCCACCCTTCTACGTAACGATCCACAAGTCCCTTTCAGCACAGACTACTGTACTCGTAGAGAACACATAAATACCCCCTTCAGCATCATTCCCAAACGGGAAGAATGAAACGCGAAAACCACAGGCCTAAAGAACGCCATATGGTTCTACACAGACGTCTCAAAAGTAGAAAATAAAGCAGGAGGAGGAATATACTCCAAACAACTAGACATCCTTTAGACTTCCTGAACACTGCAGCTTCTTTCAGGCTGAAATGATAGCGATTAGGGATCTAAAACACCTCGAAACTTCAGGTACCACAAACAGGAGCCAAGCGGCTATTAAATCGATCAGATCGATCACAAGCAACTCAAAAACAGTCAGCCTGTCGATCTCTTTACGAGGTGGCGCAGCAGTATGACATTAGCCTCATCTGGACCCTGGTCACAGCCACATAACAGGCCAGACGAACGGACTCGTATAGGCACCACTCCAGCTCGAAATGAACGGTACTGGTATTACTTTAGCATCATACAAGCTTGGCCGTAAAGAAGCCATAAATAGTACCAAAAATGAAAAAATTTAGTTGATCAAATCTCAAATATAAGAACATCCCAAAGTCTAAGCATGGATATCAGTTAAATTAGCACGTCTATCAGAGTAATAACGGGGCACTGGCTAGTGGGAACACATTCAACAATGTCTTCTGCCGCAGCTGCAGGGACGAAGACGAAGAAGAAACAATAGAACATCTTCTTTGCCACGGCCCAGCTCGTCTTTCAGACTGCCAACTATATGTTTGGCGTGGAACGCAAAAGTAAGGCGACTGTCAAAGATGATGCTCAAGAATGTTACTTCTCTGCAGGGTATCCGTTGCCTTATTATTCTTTTTTTTGTGTGTCGTGTATCTCGCATATAACTTAAATAAAACTTACCTATCTGTCAAGCTTTGGTGTTTAATTAGTGAATTATTATTAGAGTAGGGTGACCAGGCGTCCGTATTAATACGGACATGTCCGTATTTTCAGCTCTGTGACCGTTAGTCCGTATTTTTTGTTAAATGTCCGTATTTTTCGTGTTTTTGACGAAAAAACAGGTTGCACCTGCAATTTTTCCGAAATGAGTTTCTAGACTTATACATTTGAAAGCGCCCGCGCTTGCAGTTGACGTGTCGCTAGTCGTGACACGTCACACGTATAGAGGACGCGCAATCAGTTTAGCACGCGTTATTAGGTAAAATTCCCTAGAAGTATAGGACGATTGCGTCTGGTTATTCGGTTCGCTATGTATGCATACTGTCGCGTACATACATTGCATATAGCGTTGCGAGAAAAGTGTCCGTATTTTCCACTTCAGCTATCTGGTCACCCTATATTAGAGTGAATTATTTTTCTCTGACAAAAAGTAAAAGTAACGTGCTTCCTATTTTATATTTCTTGCATGTACCCTGGCAGTTAAAACGGGGTTTGCGAGGTAAAAATCGCAAAAATCGGATGTAGTTGGCCGATATCATATATATAATTTATTACAATATAAAATCTTAAAAAAACACCAATCTTCTATTTTCAAAAATACAAAAGGTTGTCCGCGTGCAAAAGCAAGAAGGGTGAGTGCAAAGTTTCAAGTCTATAGCTTTAAAACCGAGAGACTAGTTCGCGTAGAAACAGACAGAGATGAGAAAATAATAGCAGCGATTGAGAAAATAAATGGCATACTTTTAAAAGTTTCTATGGACGTCTATTAAGTAATTTTGTTTTTTTCTCAGAAAGGAGGGGTCATTTTTTAAAGTCGATAAGAAACGTTTGAAACAGTACTGTTACTCTGAATTCACACTGAATTTTTTTTTTATCGAAATTCACTTTGTAAAATTAAACACCGGAGTGTGCCTGTATGTATGTATATACAACTACAATTAAAACCTATTTTTAACCTGTGTCTAAGGCCATATAAGATTCAGTTGGTTCAGCAGCTTAAGCCGAGGGGCTCAGGAGCGCTTGGTCGAAGATGAGCATTTTCACCGAAAAATCGTGATTTCCACCTCGGTTAATAACCTATGTTCCACCTATGTTAATAAGCAAAACTGTCGCGTTTGGAGTTTAGAAAATACACTCGTCGTCTTGGAGAAGACAATGTATCCACAACGAGTGACTGTTTGGTGCAGTATGTTGGCGTGTGGCATCATTGGGCTGTTTTTCTTTGAAAACCAGTAAGGAGCTGCCGTAACCCTTAATGGTGTCTCCTATCGCGGCATGTTGGAAGATTTTTTCTTTCCCCGAATGGAAGAGGAAGACATAGACGACATATGGTTCCAGCAGGGTGACGCTACGTGTGGCAGCTAACGTCACGATCGATCTTTTGCGCGGTACGGTCCACAACCGCATACTGCACGCCGGCCAGCTGCGATTTGAACCTGTTGGATTATTTTTTGTGGGGTGCCGTCAAGGTACGGCAACCACCCAGAGAGGATTGACGACCTAAGGGACGAAATTGAAGTCGCCATCAGGGCCATTGAGGTGTGAGGGCGAAAATGTGTGAAAAAATTGGGTCGACCGAATGGGCTACTGTAAAGCAAGACAAGGCAGCCATATGAACGAAGTGGTACAATAAAAAAATGTTTGAAAATATATATTCGTTGTTTTTTTATAGCGATTTTAAAACGCACGTCTTTTGTGGGCCACCCTAATAATAGGGTTTGATTAACATGAAACCCCACTAGCTGAAATTATTACGAGAACTTAACAAAAATCATTAGAGTTTATGCTTCTGGTCGAAACGAACCTCACAAGCTAACACAACATAAAGCTATTGTTTAGGTGAGGGGCCGTTGTGCCGCACCTTAAGAGCGCACCCACGCTGAAGAGCGCACCCGCGCTGAAGAGCGCATCCGCGCTCGCCCCTCTCGCTCCTTCGTCGGCCGTCGTCGATCGTATTCTTTCTATTACCTTTGTCTGTTTTCTTTTCTAAGTTAAGTTAATCTTCTGTAAGCAGCCCAATAAAGCTGACCGCGTTATTTTCTGAATTCACCAAAAGACGCCCCCGACTTCGGACTTCAATATTTCTAGGATCTTTTGCGGTAGCAACGCCCCCCTACACATTTTGGTCCTTCGAGCCGGATACCTTTTGGATGTTTTCTACCCGCCGTCCAGGCCTTGTTCCGCCAAAAGATAAGTACGACTATTTTTCGTCTCCGTCTCTCTGCCGGTCTTCACCAGTGGTCCGAACATTAAATTTCGTCACACTGCTGCGAGATTTGTTTTTCCCTTCCGCGTCAACTCCAAGTCCGAGTTTCCCGACACAACGGCAGTTAGAGATTTTCTATTCTTCGTCTTCAAATTCTGCAAATTTTTCCATACATCTCCGTTTTGTGTGCATCGCCATATTCCTCGCCGTTTTTGGCCTCGCCGTTATCCATTCGCTTGCCAACGGTCGAGGCATATGTGCATACATATACACATACATTTTTTTTGGTGCAATTAATCCGCAAAACAAAAAACAAAAATCCGCAAGTGAACAGTGAAATTGTGTGGTGAAAAAAAAAAACAAAAAAAAAGGGCATAATTAATATTGGCCAGCCGGTGTGGATTAGTTCCGGTAATTTCCAATTTCACCGAACAGTCCGCCGCTCTCGTAATATTTGTTTTGTCTTCCTCAATTTTTTTACATAAACCACATAACCTTTCCGTTCCCCCAGTTACATATACAGTCCACTTATCGACGCTCCACTGTGCCAACATATGCCCACATGCCCTTACATATATCTGTACTTGCATCCATGTCCATATATTCCCAAATATTTTCTGCCTCCCATTTCAGGAAATATATAACCGAAAAAATTTAATATATACAGTTACATCAACGTTCCACTGTGCTAACATATGCCCCACATGCCAATTTCAGGAAATATATAGCCCATAAAGATTAAAAAAAAAGTTCTTAAATTTTCTAAACCCAACAATTATAAACCGCCATTTCACTACTAATCCGTGATTGTGTCGCTTAAATTCTCAACCTAGCCGCCGTAGTAGCCGTGTTGTGTTTTTTTGGTGCTGTTTTTCTCTTTGGGGTACGTACAGGGTGCCGACGGCATAACCGGCTACGTAACAACTAACTTCAAAAAAAGTAAATTTATCCGCCACAATTTATTTAATAATTATGTTCCGTTCGAGCGAAGGGCCAGGTTTTTTTTTATTCACCTTCCCGGTCACTCAATACTTAAAGTCAAAAATTATTAATAATTTAATTGTCAACCTTCTGTCTGAATAGAGCCGCGGTTTTTTTTCTAAAATATTTAAGAATTCAATATCTACGTACGAGCCACACTTGTCGAAATATACATATATAGACCGTCATCATTTTTTTTCCGAACGAGCACGAATTTTCCGGTACTTGTCCATTTTTCGTCCCTCTAACGCTGCTTCTACTCCGCATCAGGCAACATCCGCCTAGAATCTCAACAAACCTCGTCCCATCTGGGTTTGTTTGGCTTCCTGAAGTTTCTTCCACATTCTAATTGTGCCGCGTCCGACGTTCCTTTCGACATCGGCGCTACTAATTCCCACTTGTGCCTTGTAATCGCATTTCATCCGCGATCTCACCGGGCTTATCACATTAGTGTGATCGGCCACCGCTTCGTACGACGCACCTATTGCGCAAGTCAGTCGACAAGCGCTGACCAGCGAATTGGTGTCTGAGAATGCCCACGGAAGACGACCAAAAGCCACGTCCGATCCCATCCATCCGTTTGGACAGATTTCAATCCGCTTCTCCGCGGACGCCTTTTTTAAAGCCTAAGGCGTACAGTGCCATTCCAAAAGCAAAGAGGGACAAATCCGTCAACACAATCCCCTGGTCCTTCACAGAGGCAGACTCGTTCCGTTGCAAAAATGGCTCAAAGTGAAGAAGTTCATCGCCACAACAGATCGAGTTAGCCAATTTGAGGCCAACATCAATACTCCGGGCGCCAGAGAAACGGAAGTGGGCTCCCAGTACATGTGCGAAGTATATCGGGACCAAATTCGGGCACTGTGGGAGAAGGTGGAGAAAAGCTATGAGAGCTGCTCCGATTTGCTAGCCGAGTCCGGCGACAATGCGGCCATCTCAGTATGTCATAGGACAGTATGACATGCACCTCATATGGGTGCCCGGACATAGCAGGGGCAGGTACTACCAATCCTCTCCTCCCAGAGAAGGAACCAGTAGGCATCCCTTTAGCTACGCGTAGGCTAAAATGCAGGGATCACTTTGACCGCGTAGCACTGGGGAAATGGAGAAATCTCGAAAACTGCAGGAATTCACGCATGATATGGCCTATCCGCTCTAGGAAGAGATCAATGATGCTTATCGCCCTCAAAAGGCAGGACTGCAGTCTGTCAGTCAAGTTTATCACGGGACACTGGCTAATAGGAGTACATGCGGCTAGATTAGCGGTGCCACATTATGACTACTGCAGGAGCTGTGGGGATGTAAAAAAGGAAGAGACAGTCGCACACCTCATGTGCCAATGCCCTGTGCTGGGACTGTGCTCAAGGACGTAAAAGACCTCGCGGAGATCGCGGCCAGTTATGGACATTTAATTCGATTGTATGCAAGATGGAAGAAGGCGGCTCCAATGTATTGGCGTACGCGGACGAAGTGGCAATAATATTCTCAGGAAAATATCCTCAAACGCTATTCATAACGACAGAAAGCTAAACTCGAACTTAAACATAATCGAAAGATTGAAGAAAGCCGCCGGTGCTCTCTTTATCTTGAAAAAAACAATACGGCTGAAATGGGGCACGTCCCCCTACATAATGAGGTGTATTTTCACCGCCATAGTTAGATCCACACTACTGTTTGGTGTTCTGGTATGGTGGACAGCCCTCAAAGAAGACAGAAGAATTCAGAGAGCGGCCACACTATGCATCGGTGGCGCTCTCAGAGCCACTCCAAACTATAAGCGCCTTACCTTACCTATTCGACTAAGAGAAACGCATCAGTGGAATCTCAACAACACGGGACACGCCACCCTTCTACGTAACGATCCACAAGTCCCTTTCAGCACAGACTAGTGTACTCGTAGAGAACACGTAAATACCCCCTTCAGCATCATTCCCAAACGGGAAGAATGAAACGCGAAAACCACAGGCCTAAAGAACGTCATATGGTTCTACACAGACGTCTCAAAAGTAGAAAACAAAGCAGGAGGAGGAATATACTCCAAACAACTAGGCATTCTTTAGACTTCCTGAACACTGCAGCTTCTTTCAGGCTGAAATGATAGCGATTAGGGATCTAAAACACCTCGAAACTTCAGGTACCACAAACGGTGAAGTAAAGATTTTCAGTAAGAGCCAAGCGGCTATTAAATCGATCAGATCGATCACAAGCAACTCAAAAACAGTCAGCCTGTCGATCTCTTTACGAGGTGGCGCAGCAGTATGACATTAGCCATCTGGACCCTGGTCACAGCCACATAACAGGCCAGACGAACGGACTCGTATAGGCACCACTCCAGCTCGAAATGAACGGTACTGGTATTACTTTAGCATCATACAAGCTTGGCCGTAAAGAAGCCATAAATAGTATGAAAAAATTTAGTTGATCAAATCTCAAATCTCAAATATAAGAACATCCCAAAGTCTAAGGATGGATAGCAGTTAAATTAGCACGTCTATCAGAGTAATAACGGGGCACTGGCTAGTGGGAACACATTCAACAATGTCTTCTGCCGCAGCTGCAGGGACGAAGACGAAGAAGAAACAATAGAACATCTTCTTTGCCACGGCCCAGCTCGTCTTTCAGACTGCCAACTATATGTTTGGCGTGGAACGCAAAAGTAAGGCGACTGTCAAAGATGATGCTCAAGAATGTTACTTCTCTGCAGGGTATCCGTTGCCTTATTATTCTTTTTTTTGTGTGTCGTGTATCTTGCATATAACTTAAATAAAACTTACCTATCTGTCAAGCTTCGGTGTTTAATTAGTGAATTATTATTAGAGTAGGGTGACCAGGCGTCCGTATTAATACGGACATGTCCGTATTTTCAGCTCTGTGACCGTTAGTCCGTATTTTTTGTAAAATGTCCGTATTTTTCGTGTTTTTGACGAAAAAACAGGTTGCACCTGCAATTTTTCCGAAATGAGTTTCTAGACTTATACATTTGAAAGCGCCCGCGCTTGCAGTTGACGTGTCGCTAGTCGTGACACGTCACACGTATAGAGGTCGCGCAATCAGTTTAGCACGCGTTATTAGGTAAAATTCCCTAGAAGTATAGGACGATTGCGTCTGGTTATTCGGTTCGCTATGTATGCATACTGTCGCGTACATACATTGCATATAGCGTTGCGAGAAAAGTGTCCGTATTTTCCACTTCAGCTATCTGGTCACCCTATATTAGAGTGAATTATTTTTCTCTGACAAAAAGTAAAAGTAACGTGCTTCCTATTTTATATTTCTTGCATGTACCCTGGCAGTTAAAACGGGGTTTGCGAGGTAAAAATCGCAAAAATCGGATGTAGTTGGCCGATATCATATATATAATTTATTACAATATAAAATCTTAAAAAAACACCAATCTTCTATTTTCAAAAATACAAAAGGTTCCGCCCACAAAAGGTCCGCGTGCAAAAGCAAGAAGGGTGTGTGCAAAGTTTCAAGTCTATAGCTTTAAAACCTAGAGACTAGTTTGCGTAGAAACAGACAGAGATGAGAAAATAATAGCAGCGATTGAGAAAATAAATGGCATACTTTTAAAAGTTTCTATGGACGTCTATTAAGTAATTTTGTTTTTTTCTCAGAAAGGAGGGGACATTTTTTAAAGTCGATAAGAAACGTTTGAAACAGTACTGTTACTCTGAATTCACACTGAATTTTTTTTTATCGAAATTCACTTTGTAAAATTAAACACCGGAGTGTGCCTGTATGTATGTATATACAACTACAATTAAAACCTATTTTTAACCTGTGTCTAAGGCCATATAAGATTCAGTTGGTTCAGCAGCTTAAGCCGAGGGGCTCAGGAGCGCTTGGTCGAAGATGAGCATTTTCACCGAAAAATCGTGATTTCCACCTCGGTTAATAACCTATGTTCCACCTATGTTAATAAGCAAAACTGTCGCGTTTGGAGTTTAGAAAATACACTCGTCGTCTTGGAGAAGACAATGTATCCACAACGAGTGACTGTTTGGTGCAGTATGTTGGCGTGTGGCATCATTGGGCTGTTTTTCTTTGAAAACCAGTAAGGAGCCGCCGTAACCCTTAATGGTGTCTCCTATCGCGGCATGTTGGAAGATTTTTTCTTTCCCCGAATGGAAGAGGAAGACATAGACGACATATGGTTCCAGCAGGATGACGCTACGTGTGGCAGCTAACGTCACGATCGATCTTTTGCGCGGTACGGTCCACAACCGCATACTGCACGCCGCCCAGCTGCGATTTGAACCTGTTGGATTATTTTTTGTGGGATGCCGTCAAGGTACGGCAACCACCCAGAGAGGATTGATGACCTAAGGGACGAAATTGAAGTCGCCATCAGGGCCATTGAGGTGTGAGGGCGAAAATGTGTGAAAAAATTGGGTCGACCGAATGGGCTACTGTAAAGCAAGACAAGGCAGCCATATGAACGAAGTGGTACAATAAAAAAATGTTTGAAAATATGTTCCGCCAAAAGATAAGTACGACAATTTTTCGTCTCCGTCTCTCTGCCGGTCTTCACCAGTGGTCCGAACATTAAATTTCGTCACACTGCTGCGAGATTTTTTTTTCCCTTCCGTGTCAACTCCAAGTCCGAGTTTCCCGACACAACGGCAGTTCAAGATTTTCTATTCTTCGTCTTCAAATTCTGCAAATTTTTCCATACATCTCCGTTTTGTGTGCCTCGCCATATTCCTCGCCGTTTTTGGCCTCGCCGTTATCCATTCGCTTGCCAACGGTCGAGGCATATGTGCATACATATACACATACATTTTTTTTGGTGCAATTAATCCGCAAAACAAAAAACAAAAATCCGCAAGTGAACAGTGAAATTGTGTGGTGAAAAAAAAAAAAAAAAGAGCATAATTAATATTGGCCAGCCGGTGTGGATAAGTTCCGGTAATTTCCAATTTCACCGAACAGTCCGCCGCTCCCGTAATATTTGTTTTGTCTTCCTCAATTTTTTTACATAAACCACATAACCTTTCCGTTCCCCCAGTTACTATACAGTCCACTTATCGACGCTCCACTGTGCCAACATATGCCCACATGCCCTTACATATATCTGTACTTGCATGTATGTCCATATATTCCCAAATATTTTCTGCCTCCCATTTCAGGAAATATATAACCGAAAAAATGTAATATATACAGTTACATATACAGTCCACTTATCAACGTTCCACTGTGCTAACATATGCCCCACATGCCAATTTCAGGAAATATATAACCCATAAAGATTAAAAAAAAAGTTCTTAAATTTTCTAAACCCAACAATTATAAACCTCCATTTCACTACTAATCCGTGATTGTGTCGCTTAAATTCTCAACCTAGCCGCCGTAGTAGCCGTGTTGTGTTTTTTTGGTGCTGTTTTTTTCCCTTTGGGGTACGTACAGGGTGCCGACGGCATAACCGGCTACGTAACAACTAACTTCAAAAAAAGGAAATTTATCCGCCACAATTTATTTAATTATTATGTTCCGTTCGAGCGAAGGGCCAGGTTTTTTTTTATTCACCTTCCCGGCCACTCAATACTTAAAGTCAAAAATTATTAATAATTTAATTGTCAACCTTCTGTCTGAATAGAGCCGCGGTTTTAATTCCATCGTTCCGGCTTCGTGTTAATTAACCTAAAGTCATAAAAAATTAAAATTTTCAACTCCACCCTTCTGGCTCCATAATAATTAAATCTGACAATTAGCCAAAAATTAATTATTTATTTTTTTTGTGTTAAATCAAAGCCAAGGTCAAGTCCACCTTTCCGGCTCCGCAAATTCGAAAATATTTAAGAATTCAATATCTACGTACGAGCCACACTTGTCGAACTATACATATATAGACCGTCATCAATTTTTTTCCGAACGAGCACGAATTTTCCGGTACTTGTCCATTTTTCGTCCCTCTAATGCTGCTTCTACTCCGCATCAGGCAACATCCGCCTAGAATCTCAACAAACCTCGTCCCATCTGGGTTTGTTTGGCTTCCTGAAGTTTCTTCCACATTCGAATTGTGCCGCGTCCGACGTTCCTTTCGACATCGGCGCTACTAATTCCCACTTGTGCCTTGTAATCGCATTTCATCCGCGATCTCACCGGTCTTCTCCGCGGACGCCTTTTTTAAAGCCTAAGGCGTACAGTGCCATTCCAAAAGCAAAGAGGGACAAATCCGTCAACACAATCCCCTGGTCCTTCACAGAGGCAGACTCGTTCCGTTGCAAAAATGGCTCAAAGTGCGGTCGACGTGGCGCTGAAGAAGTTCATCGCCACAACAGATCGAGTTAGCCAATTTGAGGCCAACATCAATACTCCGGGCGCCAGAGAAACGGAAGTGGGCTCCCAGTACATGTGCGAAGTATATCGGGACCAAATTCGGGCACTGTGGGAGAAGGTGGAGAAAAGCTATGAGAGCTGCTCCGATTTGCTAGCCGAGTCCGGCGACAATGCGGCCATCTCAGTATGTCATAGGACAGTATGACATGCACCTCATATGGGTGCCCGGACATAGCAGGTACTACCAATCCTCTCCTCCCGGAGAAGGAACCGGCTCCCGGCTAAAATGCAGGGATCACTTTGACCGCGTAGCACTGGGGAAATGGAGAAATCTCGAAAACTGCAGGAATTCACGCATGATATGGCCTATCCGCTCTAGGAAGAGATCAATGATGCTTATCGCCCTCAAAAGGCAGGACTGCAGTCTGTCAGTCAAGTTTATCACGGGACACTGGCTAATAGGAGTACATGCGGCTAGATTAGCGGTGCCACATTATGACTACTGCAGGAGCTGTGGGGATGTAAAAAAGGAAGAGACAGTCGCACACCTCATGTGCCAATGCCCTGTGCTGGGGCGCAGCCCACTCAAATTCTTGAGCGCAGCAGCGCTCACGGTCGTAAAAGACCTCGCGGAGATCGCGGCCAGTTATGGACATTTAATTCGATTGTATGCAAGATGGAAGAAGGGGGCTCCAATGTATTGGCGTACGCGGACGAAGTGGCAATAATAATTCTCAGGAAAATATCCTCAAACGCTATTCAGAACGACAGAAAGCTAAACTCGAACTTAAACATAATCGAACGATTGAAGAAAGCCGCCGGTGCTCTCTTTATCTTGAAAAAAACAATACGGCTGAAATGGGGCACGTCCCCCTACATAATGAGGTGTATTTTCACCGCCATAGTTAGATCCACTACTGTTTGGTGTTCTGGTATGGTGGACAGCCCTCATTAAGAAAACAAACACAAAGAAACTTGGAAGAATTCAGAGAGCGGCCACACAATGCATCGGTGGCGCTCTCAAAACCACTCCAAACTATAAGCGCCTTACCTTACCTATTCGACTAAGAGAAACGCATCAGTGGAATCTGAACAACACGGGACACGCCACCCTTCTACGTAACGATCCACAAGTCCCTTTCAGCACAGACTAGTGTACTCGTAGAGAACATGTAAATACCCCCTTCAGCATCATTCCCAAACGGGAAGAATGAAACGCGAAAACCACAGGCCTAAAGAACGCCATATGGTTCTACACAGACGTCTCAAAAGTAGAAAACAAAGCAGGAGGAGGAATATACTCCAAAAAACTAGGCATCCTTTAGACTTCCTGAACACTGCAGCTTCTTTCAGGCTGAAATAATAGCGATTAGGGATCTAAAACACCTCGAAACTTCAGGTACCACAAACGGTGAAGTAAAGATTTTCAGTAAGAGCCAAGCGGCTATTAAATCGATCAGATCGATCACAAGCAACTCAAAAACAGTCAGCCTGTCGATCTCTTTACGAGGTGGCGCAGCAGTATGACATTAGCCTCATCTGGACCCTGGTCACAGCCACATAACAGGCCAGACGAACGGACTCGTATAGGCACCACTCCAGCTCGAAATGAACGGTACTGGTATTACTTTAGCATCATAGAAGCTTGGCCGTAAAGAAGCCATAAATAGTATGAAAAAATTTAGTTGATCAAATCTCAAATCTCAAATATAAGAACATCCCAAAGTCTGAGGATGGATAGCAGTTAAATTAGCACGTCTATCAGAGTAATAACGGGGCACTGGCTAGTGGGAACACATTCAACAATGTCATCTGCCGCAGCTGCAGGGACGAAGACGAAGAAGAAACAATAGAACATCTTCTTTGCCACGGCCCAGCTCGTCTTTCAGACTGCCAACTATATGTTTGGCGTGGAACGCAAAAGTAAGGCGACTGTCAAAGATGATGCTCAAGAATGTTACTTCTCTGCAGGGTATCCGTTGCCTTATTATTCTTTTTTTTGTGTGTCGTGTATCTTGCATATAACTTAAATAAAACTTACCTATCTGTCAAGCTTCGGTGTTTAATTAGTGAATTATTTTTAGAGTAGGGTGACCAGGCGTCCGTATTAATACGGACATGTCCGTATTTTCAGCTCTGTGACCGTTAGTCCGTATTTTTTGTAAAATGTCCGTATTTTTCGTGTTTTTGACGAAAAAACAGGTTGCACATGCAATTTTTCCGAAATGAGTTTCTAGACTTATACATTTGAAAGCGCCCGCGCTTGCAGTTGACGTGTCGCTAGTCGTGACACGTCACACGTATAGAGGACGCGCAATCAGTTTAGCACGCGTTATTAGGTAAAATTCCCTAGAAGTATAGGACGATTGCGTCTGGTTATTCGGTTCGCTATGTATGCATACTGTCGCGTACATACATTGCATATAGCGTTGCGAGAAAAGTGTCCGTATTTTCCACTTCAGCTATCTGGTCACCCTATATTAGAGTGAATTATTTTTCTCTGACAAAAAGTAAAAGTAACGTGCTTCCTATTTTATATTTCTTGCATGTACCCTGGCAGTTAAAACGGGGTTTGCGAGGTAAAAATCGCAAAAATCGGATGTAGTTGGCCGATATCATATATATAATTTATTACAATATAAAATCTTAAAAAAACACCAATCTTCTATTTTCAAAAATACAAAAGGTTGTCCGCGTGCAAAAGCAAGAAGGGTGTGTGCAAAGTTTCAAGTCTATAGCTTTAAAACCTAGAGACTAGTTTGCGTAGAAACAGACAGAGATGAGAAAATAATAGCAGCGATTGAGAAAATAAATGGCATACTTTTAAAAGTTTCTATGGACGTCTATTAAGTAATTTTGTTTTTTTCTCAGAAAGGAGGGGACATTTTTTAAAGTCGATAAGAAACGTTTGAAACAGTACTGTTACTCTGAATTCACACTGAATTTTTTTTTATCGAAATTCACTTTGTAAAATTAAACACCGGAGTGTGCCTGTATGTATGTATATACAACTACAATTAAAACCTATTTTTAACCTGTGTCTAAGGCCATATAAGATTCAGTTGGTTCAGCAGCTTAAGCCGAGGGGCTCAGGAGCGCTTGGTCGAAGATGAGCATTTTCACCGAAAAATCGTGATTTCCACCTCGGTTAATAACCTATGTTCCACCTATGTTAATAAGCAAAACTGTCGCGTTTGGAGTTTAGAAAATACACTCGTCGTCTTGGAGAAGACAATGTATCCACAACGAGTGACTGTTTGGTGCAGTATGTTGGCGTGTGGCATCATTGGGCTGTTTTTCTTTGAAAACCAGTAAGGAGCCGCCGTAACCCTTAATGGTGTCTCCTATCGCGGCATGTTGGAAGATTTTTTCTTTCCCCGAATGGAAGAGGAAGACATAGACGACATATGGTTCCAGCAGAATGACGCTACGTGTGGCAGCTAACGTCACGATCGATCTTTTGCGCGGTACGGTCCACAACCGCATACTGCACGCCGCCCAGCGGCGATTTGAACCTGTTGGATTATTTTTTGTGGGGTGCCTCTCAATCCAGAGAGGATTGACGACCTAAGGGACGAAATTAAAGTCGCCATCAGGGCCATTGAGGTGTGAGGGCGAAAATGTGTGAAAAAATTGGGTCGACCGAATGGGCTACTGTAAAGTAAGCCCATTGTGTAAGTACTGTAAGCTACTATGAACGAAGTGGTACAATAAAAAAATGTTTGAAAATATATATTCGTTGTTTTTTTATAGCGATTTTAAAACGCACGTCTTTTGTGGGCCACCCTTATAATAGGGTTTGATTAACATGAAACCCCACTAGCTGAAATTATTACGAGAACTTAACAAAAATAATTAGAGTTTATGCTTCTGGTCGAAACGAACCTCACAAGTTAACACAACATAAAGCTATTGTTTAGGTGAGGGGCCGTTGTGCCGCACCTTAAGAGCGCACCCACGCTGAAGAGCGCACCCGCGCTGAAGAGCGCATCCGCGCTCGCCCCTCTTTGCGCTCTCGCTCCTTCGTCGGCCGTCGTCGATCGTATTCTTTCTATTACCTTTGTCTGTTTTCTTTTCTAAGTTAAGTTAATCTTCTGTAAGCAGCCCAATAAAGCTGACCGCGTTATTTTCTGAATTCACCAAAAGACGCCCCCGACTTCGGACTTCAATATTTCTAGGATCTTTTGCGGTAGCAACGCCCCCCTACACATTTTGGTCCTTCGAGCCGGATACCTTTTGGATGTTTTCTACCAGCAGTCCAGGCCTTGTTCCGCCAAAAGATAAGTACGACAATTTTTCGTCTCCGTCTCTCTGCCGGTCTTCACCAGTGGTCCGAACATTAAATTTCGTCACACTGCTGCGAGATTTGTTTTTCCCTTCCGTGTCAACTCCAAGTCCGAGTTTCCCGACACAACGGCAGTTAAAGATTTTCTATTCTTCGTCTTCAAATTCTGCAAATTTTTCCATACATCTCCGTTTTGTGTGCCTCGCCATATTCCTCGCCGGTTTTGGCCTCCCCGTTATCCATTCGCTTGCCAACGGTCGAGGCATATGTGCATACATATACACATACATTTTTTTTGCAAAAATCCGCAAGTGAACAGTGAAATTGTGTGGTGAAAAAAAAAAAACAAAAAAAAAGGGCATAATTAATATTGGCCAACCGGTGTGGATTAGTTCCGGTAATTTCCAATTTCACCGAACAGTCCGCCGCTCTCGTAATATTTGTTTTGTCTTCCTCAATTTTTTTACATAAACCACATAACCTTTCAGTTCCCCCAGTTACATATACAGTCCACTTATCGACGCTCCACTGTGCCAACATATGCCCACATGCCCTTACATATATCTGTACTTGCATGCATGTCCATATATTCCCAAATATTTTCTGCCTCCCATTTCAGGAAATATATAACCGAAAAAATTTAATATATACAGTTACATATACAGTCCACTTATCAACGTTCCACTGTGCTAACATATGCCCCACATGCCAATTTCAGGAAATATATAACCCATAAACATTAAAAAAAAAGTTCTTAAATTTTCTAAACCCAACAATTATAAACCTCCATTTCACTACTAATCCGTGATTGTGTCGCTTAAATTCTCAACCTAGCCGCCGTAGTAGCCGTGTTGTGTTTTTTTGGTGCTGTTTTTTTCCCTTTGGGGTACGTACAGGGTGCCGACGGCATAACCGGCTACGTAACAACTAACTTCAAAAAAAGGAAATTTATCCGCCACAATTTATTTAATTATTATGTTCCGTTCGAGCGAAGGTCCAGGTTTTTTTTTATTCACCTTCCCGGCCACTCAATACTTAAAGTCAAAAATTATTAATAATTTAATTGTCAACCTTCTGTCTGAATAGAGCCGCGGTTTTAATTCCATCGTTCCGGCTTCGTGTAAATTAACCTAAAGTCATAAAAAATTAAAATTTTCAACTCCACCCTTCTGGCTCCATAATAATTAAATCTGACAATTAGCCAAAAATTAATTATTTATTTTTTTTGTGTTAAATCAAAGCCAAGGTCAAGTCCACCTTTCCGGCTCCGCAAATTCGAAAATATTTAAGAATTCAATATCTACGTACGAGCCACACTTGTCGAACTATACATATATAGACCGTCATCAATTTTTTTCCGAACGAGCACGAATTTTCCGGTACTTGTCCATTTTTCGTCCCTCTAACGCTGCTTCTACTCCGCATCAGGCAACATCCGCCTAGAATCTCAACAAACCTCGTCCCATCTGGGTTTGTTTGGCTTCCTGAAGTTTCTTCCACATTCGAATTGTGCCGCGTCCGACGTTCCTTTCGACATCGGCGCTACTAATTCCCACTTGTGCCTTGTAATCGCATTTCATCCGCGATCTCACCGGTCTTCTCCGCGGACGCCATTTTTAAAGCCTAAGGCGTACAGTGCCATTCCAAAAGCAAAGAGGGACAAATCCGTCAACACAATCCCCTGGTCCTTCACAGAGGCAGACTCGTTCCGTTGCAAAAATGGCTCAAAGTGCGGTCGACGTGGCGCTGAAGAAGTTCATCGCCACAACAGATCGAGTTAGCCAATTTGAGGCCAACATCAATACTCCGGGCGCCAGAGAAACGGAAGTGGGCTCCCAGTACGTGTGCGAAGTATATCGGGACCAAATTCGGGCACTGTGGGAGAAGGTGGAGAAAAGCTATGAGAGCTGCTCCGATTTGCTAGCCGAGTCCGGCGACAATGCGGCAATCTCGACAGTGCTGGAATCGAAGTACAGCTACTGTTACTCCGTCTATTCGAGGTGTATTGCCCAGCTTCGAGAGAAAATTGCTTCCCATACTACTCCGGCTTCCGTCAATGTACACACGCCCGCGTCTACAGGCTGCCGGTTACCTCCGGTGGATACCGAGGTCTTCGCGGGTGATTATCTTCGGTGGCCCACCTTCAGAGACTTGTTTACGGCCATTTACATCCAAAACTCGCGGCTCACCCCGGTAGAAAAGTTGTTCCACTTACTGTCCAAAACAAGTGGTGACGCCCGCGCCATTGTTTCTAAGGCTCCGCTTACCCATGAGGGGTTTGACGCCGCTTGGCAAAGCCTCACAGACCGCTTTGAGAACCGGCGACTATTGGTCAACAGCCAGTTGAAAATCCTTTTCAACATCCAGGCTATTTCTCAAGAGTCCGGGGTCGCGCTGAAGGAGCTGCAAGCCAGCATTCACAGTTGTCTGACAGCCCTAGCAATGTCCTCCATCAATGTTGAGGCTTGGGACTGTCTCCTGGTATTTATGATTTCCTCAAAGCTCCCCAAAGTTACACTTATATGTGGGAGCAATCCGTCCATAATAAGGCCGAAATTCCAACATGGAAGGAATTAGACAACTTCCTGACAGAGCGCCATCGCACTCTAGAGGCAATCGACGACGTCAGGCCTAGTGGCTCCGGGCAACTTCCGCCAAGGTCGGGAATTCCTATTGCCCCTGCTCGGAGGCTCAATTCATACGAGACTCGAGTGGTTCCAGGCCCCAAGGGTTGCGATCTCTGTTCGAGGGAGAACCACCCCATTCGCTTATGTCCGCGGTTCCTAGAAATGGACTTAAAGGGCGCTCGGACTACATTCAAAGGAAGCAGTTATGCTTGAACTGTTTTGCCCGAGGGCACCAGCAACGAGACTGCACGAGCGCCCATACCTGCTTCACATGCCACAGCAGACACCACACCCTCTTGCACCACGGCAATCCATTCGCCACCGCTCCAAGTCCGCCTACGCCGCCTACCGCTCCAAGTCCGCCTACGCCGCCTACCGCTCCAAGTCCGCCTACGTCAACAAACGGCTCAGAGGATCAGTCGAATGTGCAGGTGTGTTTCGCTTCCGGGTCAGGAGCCGTCTTACTGGGCACGGCCCTTATCAACGTGTGCCATTTGGGGTGCACCGTCCAGGCACGAGCACTGATAGACTCAGGGTCCGAAGCGACCTTCATAAAGAACGACTGTTCAACCTTGTCAAGTTTCCCTTCAAGACGATTCACGCACAAGTCTCCGGCCTTAATCAGACCATTTCCGCGCAGTATACTAAATTGTGCCATTTCTCCATTCGGTCGCCGTCTAGACCCGGGCTACAATTTGAGACTGCGGCTTACGTTCTTCCGCAGTTGGCAGGAAATCTGCCATCATATCCGATTTCGCGAGATCTTCTCAAGGGGCTGCCCGACATTCCCCTGGCGGACCCCAACTTCTTTGAGAGCTCCCAAGTCGATGTGTTATTAGGAGCTGACATTCTTCCGTCCATTCTCCTCGGTAATTCCAAGGCTAGCATTGCCTCCCAATCCACTCAGAATTCCGTAAATGTACACACGCCTGCGTCTACAGGTTGCCGGTTACCTCCGGTGGATACCTAGGTCTTCGCGGGTGATTATCTTCGGTGGCCCTCCTTCAGAGACTTGTTTGCAGCCATTTACATCCAAAACTAGCGGCTCACCCCGGTAGAAAAGTTGTTCCACTTACTGTCCAAAACAAGTGGTGACGCCCACGCCATTGTTTCTAAGGCTCCGCTTACCCATGAGGGGTTTGACGCCGCTTGGCAAAGCCTCACAGACCGCTTTGAGAACCGGCGGCTATTGGTCAACAGCCAGTTGAAAATCCTTTTCAACATCCAGGCTATTTCACAAGAGTGCGGGGTCGCGCTGAAGGAGCTGCAAGCCACCATTCAGAGTTGTCTGACAGCCCTAGCAATGTCCGCCATCAATGTTGAGGCTTGGGACTGCCTCCTGGTGTTTATGATTTCGTCAAAGCTCCCCAAGGTCACACTTTCCATGTGGGAGCAATCCGTCCATAATAAGGCCGAAATTCCAACATGGAAGGAATTAGACAACTTCCTGACAGAGCGCCATCGCACTCTGGAAGCAATCGACGACGTCAGGCCTAGTGGCTCCGGGCAACTTCCGCCAAGGTCGGGAACTCCTATTGCCCCTGATCGGAGGCTCAATTCATACGAGACTCGAGTGGTTCCGGGCCCCAAGGGTTGCGATCTCTGTTCCACTGTTCCAGGGAAAACCACCCCATTCGCTTATGTCCGCGGTTCCTGGAAATGGACGTAAATGGGCGCTCGGACTACATTAAAAGAAAGCAATTCTGTTTGAACAGTTTTGCCCGAGGGCACCAGCAACGAGACTGCACGAGCGCCCATACCTGCTTCACATGCCACAACCGACACCACACCCTCTTGCACCACGGCAATCCGTTCGCCACCGCTCCAAGTCCACCTACGACAGCAAGGGCTCGACCCGCACAGACTGCCAGAAACACAAATGGCTCAGAGGATCAGTCGGATGTGCAGGTGTGCTTCGCTTCCGGGTCAGGAGCCGTCCTAATAGGCACGGCCATTATCAACGTGTGCCATTCGGGGTGCACCGTCCAGGCACGAGCACTGATAGACTCAGGGTCCGAAGCGACCTTCATAAAGAACGACTGTTCAACCTTGTCAAGTTTCCCTTCAAGACGATTCACGCACAAGTCTCCGGCCTTAATCAGACCATTTCCGCGCAGTATACTAAATTGTGCCATTTCTCCATTCGGTCGCCGTCTAGACCCGGGCTACAATTTGAGACTGCGGCTTACGTTCTTCCGCAGTTGGCAGGAAATCTGCCATCATATCCGATTTCGCGAGATCTTCTCAAAGGGCTGCCCGACATTCCCCTGGCGGACCCCAACTTCTTTGAGAGCTCCCAAGTCGATGTGTTATTAGGAGCTGACATTCTTCCATCCATTCTCCTCGGTTATTCCAAGGCTAACATCTGCGGGTCGCTTGTCGGTCAGGAGACCATTTTTGGATGGGTGCTGACAGGGCCATTATCTCCAGCCAACCCCCGCAACGTCCGCCACTCATCGGGTGCCGTCCACCGCTCGTCCGCCCGCGTCATCCGCGCCTAGGCCATTTTTCGCCTATCCTCGAGGGCCCCCGCAGGACGTGGTCGCTGCGCCCACCCGATCGTCGCCGCTGAAGCGAAACAGCGCCAACACCGGGACCCGGATCTTCGGCACGGGGGCCTTCATCGACCCGTGTACGCCCTCGAGCTGCTGTGACGCATCGCTAACGACGAGGGATCTGTTGCAACCCGAGCGATTGCAAGGGAGGCGGGATGTTTAGGTAAGGGGCCGTTGTGCCGCAACCTTAAGAGCGCACCCGCGCTGAAGACCGCACCCGCACTGAAGAGCACACCCGCGCTGAAGAGCCCCTCTTTTGCGCTTGGTCAAAAGTTTGCAACGCATTGAAAGCGTCATATCTAACCCAACAAAGTATATACATATATTTTTGGTCAGGATCGCCTCCTAAGTTGATATGAGCGTATCCGTCTGCCCGACCGTCTGTCTGTTTCCACACATCCTCCTTTGCTTTGCACGCAGTAAATATGTCGGAACTGCCGAGATGGGCCGACTATATCCATATTCGGCTCCGCCCGAAGTTAGCTTGCCCAACTCACACTCCCAATGCGCCACACATGAACCCAGGGGCCACATCTTGAGTCACGACAATCTTAATTAATACTCACGCAGCTTTTTTTTTTACCTTGCTTTTATTTCTTGAATCTCCTTTTTGCGAGACTAACAAGACCTAAATTGATATTGACTGATAAAGAGTAAAACGGCCCTAAAAATCGATTGCTGCGTTGGGAGGTCGTTGCAACGCAGGCGGGATCCGCTGGAAACCCGTGTCAATCCCCGAGCGAGGAAATTTGGGTGCAAAGAATGTTTTTATTTATGTATATAGGGCTCTTTTTGCTTTTGATCGTAACTGATCAAGCTTTCTAAAAAAGATAGAGGATTACTTCCCTGTTGGGTGGCAAGAACAGTCACTCTTACACATTTTCATAAAATGGGGAAAACTTCATCAATCACACACTTAGTATATCATTCATATAAATAATACGGTATGGATTTCCATACATGTTTGCACACTTTCCCAGTAAAACCCAGAGACTCCCTAAAGGTCTGGAAAAGCCTGGAAAACGCCAACTCCAACTCACTCACCAGTAGGGGCTCAGCCACACCCACATCACTAGGCAGTGGATGTGGCTGATCCTCCTTACCTCGAACTATTTTATATATCCCACCCAAGGGTCATCCTTATTTCGTTTTATGTAAGAACGCAACTCACTTTCTTTCACGCTCACAATTCTATTATTGTAATCATGCAAAGATATGCCTAAGTTGGAGTACATTTTCAACGTTCAACGATTATAAGACTATTTTTTCTGCTTTCCTACTAGATTGCTTCAGCTTCTGTTTCTCAAGCATATAAAAGTATTCAATAAAATGTTAAAAGGTTGGGTGAAAGAGATGAGTACTGAGTAACTACTCGTTTGGTTATGTTAAGTCGAAACAAAGTTAAAAAACCTTTAGTTTCCAGCTAAACTGGTGGAAGGAAAAACGAAATTAACAGCATTTGTCTGGAATGCACTGTGAACTAAATGTATAAGCTCAGTATCTGTCGAGAGCATCCTAAAGAGTTTCGTAACGGCGTAATCGTCTTAATACATTAACACTTAAAACAGGAGTAGTAAATGTTAATCGCACTCATTGTTAATAAATTTATAAAGCACACAAATTCAAACTCCGATCACAAAGCTTTAACATTACAATTTAGAATGCTTCGAATAAAAAACAAGTTTAGTCAAAAAATGGCAATAGAAATTAAGTTCGTTTCGCTTTAAAATTCTAGATATTTCTGGCCAATCTGTCTTATCAATTGTAAAATTATACATAAGAAGTTTTTTTCTGGCCATGTGGCGGAGATCTAATTTGACGTGCGTTTTTCTTAAAATCACACTTACATTTGTAGTGTGTGTGATTATTATCAGCGGCACGGAATCTTCGTCGCATGCAGACGTGTATTTATTGTGCTCCGGGAAAAAGTATTCAATAATATCAAAAAAGTGCAGTGACTGGTTTCGTAAATAAACAACAACGCGAAAATACGCTTTCAGCGAGGAAATCGCTAATGTTTGGTCATTGAGCGTTTTCAATGCCGTAAATAAAAAGACGAATTTAATTTTAGAATGACGTTATAGAAATGTTTATTTCTGCCTGCAGATGAAGGCTGCGGATGATCATCTGATAGACCAGCTTATGGTGCATGCAGAGACGAAAGTAAAAACAGAGAGGGCGGCCCGAATGGTCACCGCGAAGCTAAAGCTCTCGAATAATGGAGAGGGCGGCCCGACCTAGACACTGCGAGCTAAAACTCTCTATAGAAAGCCCGTTGAATCGAGCGGCCGAGAGAGAGTCGGCTTGCGATCAACTAAGCTTTTGTATAAACTTAAGCCTAATAAATAAACATTACCAAACATTACGTTAACATATTTAAACATTAAAATTACACCGCTGGTGCCTGACCCGACAGTTTATATTGATTAATTAATTAATTAATATAAAACATAACACTTAAAACTCGAAAAAATTCAACCTCGATTGCAATGAGTCTACACGACGTTCGCACATAATGTCAATGTGAGCAAGACGAGAGACGGCTCTCAGTACAAAGAAACAACGCTTACTTCACTTTTAAAGCAACCGAAAGTAATGCAAGCTTATTCCAAACACGGTTAATTACCCCAAATTTGGCCGAATTCTTAAACGTAGAGAGCGAGAGAGCGCGTTCTAGCTCCCCCTCGCTACCATCGATGTCTCTGCAGCCAAAGAGCGCAGTAACTAGCACCGCAACCTCTTTGACAACTTCAACCGTAACAACAACAACAACCGCAACTGTAACGACAGCGCGTTTAACGACGTCATCAGCTAGCAGCGCACACATTGATACTTCTGCCGCTGTGCTGCCCGAAAAAGAGAACAAAAACAAAGAAAATATTAAGCCGACTGTGCAGACTGGTATGGATCGCTACATCCAAATCAAAAGGAAGCTGAGCCCCCTAAACTCTCAACTCAAAATAACCCGTGGCAATGCTAACATAGCTGCAATAGAAACGCACACGTACTCAAACCGTTTTAAAATCTTGGCAGACTATGAGGATGACGCCGAATCTACAGAAGTCGAAAAAAGTAAGCCCAAGCCCCCGCCAATTTACATACGAGAAAAAAGTTCCAACGTTCTTGTCAACAAAATTATAGAGCTTATTGGAAAGAACAACGTCCACATAAAACCACTCGTAAAGGGCAACATCCAGGAAACAAAAGTTCAAACGAAGTCTGAAGATAACTACAGAGTATTATCGAAATACCTAACCGACAAAAAAAAGAACTTTTATACGTATCAGCTAAAAAGCAGCAAGGGCTTGCAAGTCGTACTTAAGGGCATAGAGCCCGAAGTATCGCCTGCAGAGATAACAAAGGCGCTACAAGAGAAGGGATTTAGCGCTAAGACAGTGTTCAATATCTCTAACAGGGATAGAAAGCCGCAGCCACTCTTTAAGGTTGAGCTTGAACCACAAATTAAGCCCCTAAAGAAATACGAAGTGCACCCTATATACAATCTTCAGTTCCTGCTTCACCGCAGAATTACAGTTGAGGAGCCGCACAAACGCAATGGCCCGGTACAATGTGCGAACTGCCAAGAATATGGCCATACAAGGTCTTACTGTAAACTGCGCCCAGTCTGTGTAGTTTGTGGTGAGCTTCATGACTCCGCACACTGCCTAGCGAGCAAAGATGACCAAAACTCGAAAAAGTGCGGCAACTGCGGTGGAAATCACACTGCTAAATATAGAGGCTGCCCAGTTTATAAGGAGCTGAAAAGTCGCATCCACCAGAGGGGACTTACTGCCCGCACCCAAAATAATCAGTTCATAGCCTCCAGGTCAAACCCTGAAGTCTTCTTCTCGACTGCAGCCAGATCCTCACTAGGACCCATAAACTCTGACAAAAATGTCACATACGCAAGCGCTTTAAAATCCGGACTGGCAGAATCAGCACACCAAGAACCGAACACGGCTCAGCAGCATCAAACCAAAATCTATTAATACAAATGCTGGTTTCACAACAATCCAAATAATGACTTCCCTACGAATATCTACATGGAACGCTAACGGCGTTTCGCAGCAAAAACTCGAGTTAGCGCAATTCCTACTAGACAATCAAATCGACGTAATGCTGCTTTCAGAAACACATCTTACGAACAGATACAATTTTTAACTACGAGGATATTCATTCTATGGAACAAACCATCCAGACGGTAAAGCACACGGCGGGACTGGAATTTTAATCAGAAGCCGTATCAAGCACCATTATCATACGAAATTTGCAAAAAACTACCTACAGGCCACATCAATAAATATACACCTAAATACTGGCAAGCAATTAACTCTAGCTGCCGTATACTGCCCCCCACGCTTCACCATAGCCGAAGATGAGTTTATTCAGTTCTTCAACTCACTCGGAGACCACTTCATAGCGGCAGGAGACTACAATGCCAAGCACACACACTGGGGATCTCGCCTCGTGACCCCAAAAGGAAAGCAGCTCTATAATGCAATTATCAAAGCTAAGAACAAGCTAGACTATGCTTCTTCTGGCACACCAACATACTGGCCGGCAGACCCAAAGAAACTTCCCGATTTAATTGATGTTGCGATTACCAAAAACATTCCTAAAAATTTGATATCGGCCGATTGCCTTTCGGATCTTTCATCTGATCACTCGCCTGTCCTTTTTATTCTACTCCAACACGCAGGAACATGGGATCAATCATCAAATCTGACCTCACATAAAACCAATTGGGTTAAGTACAGGAAGTACATCAGCTCACACATTGAGCTGAGTCCTCACCTCAGCGATGAAGCCAACGTAGACAGTTTTGTCTTCACTGGATTCTGTACTCGTCTCTGCGGCTCGAGTTTCAACACCTCAAACTAAAAACACACAATGCATTCAAAAGAAGACAAATCTACAAATCGAACATCTCGTCCTCGAAAAGCGACGCCTTTGAGCTCACCGAAAGAACCCGTGATGCCTATTAGAAATTCCACAGGCGGGTGGGCGAGCAGCGACGCAGACAGAGCCAGCACGTTTGCCAAATGTCTTGCAACCAAATCCTCCCACCAATGCGTTTACTTTGCCGACTCTATCATATGAGCCCCAGCCTCAACATGAGCCTCAAATTGAGTTTCGCCCAAACGAAATCGTTAACATCATCAAAAGACAACTGAATCCGAAAAAATCCCCGGGCTGCGACCTCATAACTCCCAAAATGATCAATGAGCTCCCACACTGCGCCGTTTGCACTCTCACCCAGCTATTTAATGCCATCGCAAAACTTGGCCACTTTCCAGTGAGATGGAAAAAGTCAATTATAATAATGATAGCAAAGCCGGGGAAAGACCACACTATCCCCACGTCGTATAGGCCTAAAAGCCTACTCTCTTGCCTATCTAAACTCTTTGAAAAATGCCTAATGACTCGGATAAACACATACCTGAGAATCCAGGAAGGAATCCCGTCACACCAATTTGGGTTTCGTGAAAAGCATGGAACAATTGAGCAGGTCAACCGGATAACATCCGAAATTCGGAACGCGTTCGAAAAACGAGAGTACTGTACTGCCATATTTTTAGATCTCTCTCAAGCATTTGATAGAGTCTGGCTAGAAGGTCTAATGTACAAGATTAAGACAATGCTCCCCAAAAGCACCCACATAATTTTAGAGTCTTACCTTCACGACAGAAAATTTGTCGTGAGATGCAACACCGCTATATCCGATGTTTACACTGTTGGAGCTGGAGTTCCTCAAGGCAGCGTGCTAGGGCCAATATTATATGTACTCTACACAGCAGATATCCCGACAAGCACACGTCTAACAACATCCACGTTTGCCGATGACACAGCTATTCTTAGCCGCTGCCCGATTCAAGCAACTGCGCAGCTAGCTCTTCATATGGTCGATGTTGAAAAATGGCTGGCAGATTGGCGAATTAAAGTGAACGAAATAAATGCAAGCATGTTACGTTCACTCGGAACAGGCAAAACTGCCCGACGATTACATTAAACAACACTCTACTCCCACAAGCAAACGAAGTAACATACCTAGGAGTACATCTCGACAGAAGACTCACATGGCGCCGGCACATTGAAGCCAAAAGAACACACCTAAAGCTAAAAGCCAGCGGCCTTCATTGGCTTATCAACGCTCGGTCAACGCTTAGCCTTGAATATAAAGTCCTGTTGTACAACTCGCTACTAAAACCTATATGGATGTGCGGCTCCCAGTTATGGGGGAACGCCAGCAATAGCAACATTGACATAGTTCCAAGAGTTTAGTCGAAGATCTTGAGAACAATCACCGTGGCACCGTGGTACGTTCGCAACGAAAACATACAACGCGACTTAAACATTCTACGAGTCAAAGAAGTGATCGCAGAACAGAAGGTAAAGTACTTTACCAATCTATAGTTGGACCCTAACCACCTGGCGAGAGGTCTAACAAGGTTGAGCAACCAATCACGCCTTCGTCGCAATGACCTACCCACCGACCGACCTGAGGGACGCGTAACCAGAAAGCAGTCTTAGTATACAGTTAGTTATATTTTTATGTTAAGATTCGTCAACTTATTGTTATATTCTTAAACTTATTGTTAGTAAAAGGCAAAATTCTCTACCCAACCCAGGAATCTGGTTCGCATTAGGAGGGACCAGGAGTATTGAGCAAGAACGGCGGTCATCAGAAGAGTTATGGTTTGTGACACGCAATGCCTAGCAGCCGTCCCTAAGTCCTTAACGCTCAAGCTCTAAACTTTTTTGGTAATAAGATTAAGATTACTCTTGTAGGAAAATAAAATGAATGGAAGAAGGATCGTGCATAACCTAACAGGAATACTTCCAACTATTCATGTGAATTCAGTCACGATTTCCTCGGAACACATGGTCAAACATGGACGCCCTCACGTCGTCGCTGGCTGCGGCCGCTGGCGCCGCCTTCACACCGAAGTTCTCGATCTCGAAGTAGTCTTCGGCGATCCGTTCCACATTATCATCCAACGACGTGCCTAGCAGACAAAACTTCGGTGATGGCGTGTCCGGTCGTCCTTCTACGTGCCCAAAAACGACGCATCCTAATGGGGTTGCGGCCGCGTACGGCCTCTCTCTGGCAAACCGTCTCGTTCTCAATGGCAATCCTTAATGCCCATAGTCCAATCCAATAAGCAGCTTCGGCACTGCATTTTCGTAGGGTTTCATCGGTAGTCGATCGTCCTTGTTCACGCTCCAAACATCTCTTCTGTGCAGGCTCTGCATCGGCAAACTCAATTTCGGAATGGCATACACGTTTCTCAGCACATGTCGGTAGGACTTGCCTGCTCCACTAATCTGCAAACGTACCAAGTTAGTAGGCTCTCTTGTGGCCATGCCTCCGAACCATTGAATACTCAGCTGACGACGTAATCCTTATATTCATAGCTCTGCAACCAGCTCGTCGACCATCGGCACCGAAGAACCATCAACCAGGAGAGCATACCTCCTTTCCATCAATGTCCGCCACCATGCAGACCACATTCGCTAGTTCCGCGAACTAAAGTCCACAATAGTCGGAAAGGGCTGAATAGTTGCAGCGTGTCTTGCCCGTTCCACTCGTTTACTATTCGAAAGCTCGGCCACAAGGTCTTTCATCAGGGTAGGGTTACCCAGATGCTGCTGCGGCCACTTCATTGTGTAGCTCGAAACCATGCGCTGAAACCGTAGTGCCGGTGGCGCGAAATGGCAATGCGTGACTATTCCTTGTAGTACAATTCTGCGAAACTGTACACAGTCGCGTTTGAGATCCTCTCCAAGATAGCAGTCTCCCTGACGCCGCATAAAAAACACTTGTTGGGTTAGGTACGGTCAGGCCGATTGCAAATGGCGGCTGACCTACCCCAACCTCACTCGACATAACGGGGTCAGTGCGCTCCATGTTAATGCTGCGAGCGCGTTCCAAATCCTACTCCGGCTCGGCGATCCTCTCCAAGGGCCGCCCTCTTGGTGGCTCTAGATGCTGCCGGCTGAGCAGATGACACCGGGACTTCACTGCTTCTGCCGCCGTCTTGCGACGTCCCTGCACTCGGTTGCGGGTCCATTGTTTAGTCGAGGACTCCTTCTGGGCGAATGCTGCATCATGTCGTCCAGGCACATTGCGCTGTCTGCGCAAGATCGACCCTGTCACAAGGATGCAATTTCAAATCAATATCGCCAGTCGCCTGACTGCGAAAAAAAGCTGTTGTCGTCACTCGGGTGACGTTGCCTTTAACATACGGCGGCGAGGGGGCGAACCGCCTTTAGTACACAAGCCGAATGTGTATATGCGTGTATGTATGTATGTTTTATTCTGGTGGGAGTACAAGTTATAGAAAAAAGGAGGATCCTAATAAAGATATCTTACCGCAGTATAACCTTCCACACTCCATGGCTTTCATAAGAATCCAAATAATGACTTCCTTTCGGATATCTTCGTGGACGTAGATGTTATGCTGTATATTACGATTACCAAAAACATTCCTAAAAATCTGATCAGCATCGAATGCCTTGCGGATCATTCATCTGATCATTCGCCTGCCCTGTTTATTCTCTTCCGACAGGAACATTGTAACAATCATTAAAACTGACCTCGCAGAAAACCAATTGGGTTAAGCACAGAAAGTATATTAGCTCCCACATTGAGATAAGTCCTCATTTTAACGATAAAGCCAATGTAGAAAGCGTTGTTTAAAAACGTCTTCCAACCGAGTCCTGCCACTAGTGCGTTTACTTTACCGACTGTACCATATGAGCCTCAGCTTCAACATGATTCAATTGAGTTTCGGCCAAACGAAATCGTTAACATCATCAAAAATCAACTATATCCGAAAAAATTCACGTCTTAAAAAATTCTCACAACACCCATGAGCTTTTGGTATACTGTTAGCTATATTTAATGCTAAGATTTGTTAACTTATTGTTTGTCTCAAAATTAAGAGGAGATTCAATAAATAAAAGCAAAATATAAATACAGTCTGGTGGTGGTGTGCTGTTGAACTTATGTTTTTAACATTAAAGTTTTATAAATAATAGTAGGGCTCATTGGAAAACTGCTATTTCTGTTAACTTAACATTCTTTATAAAATTTACTTATTGTTTTGATAGACACATTGTAAACAAATAAAACAAAAAAAAAAACATAGACCTTCAATAATTTAATTTTTATATTCCGTTCACATGTCCGTAATGAACGTCTTCATTGGACCGTACTTTAGAATAACATTTTCAAATGTAGCTATTGCATACAGTATTTGCACTCTTCTTTGGTATTGGTATAGCTACCAAGTATTTAGTTAAATCGCAGTTGACTGTGTACTTGTTTCCATTATTAGAGTTTGGTAGTGGACCAATGGTATCCACAATTACTCTATCGAAGGCTCTTTGCGGAATTTCGGTTATGGTTAATGGGGCCTAATGTGTTTAGTCGTTTTAGACTCTTGACATTTAGGAAATTTCTTTATGTATTCATTTATGTCTTTGGACATCTTTTTCCAGTAATAGTGTCTCTGGACCTTGGCCAAGGTTTTTGTAATGCCTGTATGACACTCCTTGTATTGGATAATCATGGAATGTAGACAATATAGATTATTTTTCTTTATTATTTTTTATTACGGTCACCGGGTTGAGTAGCGTCACTTTTAATGATTTCAATATATAATTGCCCAAATTTTTAAAATTATCAATTGAAACATTTTTAAAGATATTTTCCCACGGTGCCACTTTGAGTTGGCTAATTTTGTGAATACCGGCATGCTATTCAAGCTTTTGGAAGAATTGACCTAAGTCAAGGGTTCCATTAGTATACAAATCGCTAACATCATATCTTGCTGTAATTTTCTTTCCGTGCTTAAATAAACACATATTATTATTTACATGCAAGGTCACTACTTTATGTACTTCATCATTATTAATGACTTCATATATTTACATTGGGCTCTGATGCTTTTTCTATAGATTGCTTATGCAATTCTTGTTGTTCTTTTCCTACGCAGTATTTTAGACTACTTAGAAGTGGAAGCTGTAGTCTGGAAGCTGTGGGTTTATTACTGCTGATTTAAAATGTTCAAAGGCGTTATGGCATTCTGTTGTTCATTCGAATTTTACTTTTTTCCCACATAATCCTGTTGTGTGACGGGAGTATTCAGCAAAATTCTTTATGAAACGTCTGTAATAATTGCAAAATGCAATGAATCTTCTAGCGCTGTGATGTGGGACTGGGCAATTTTGAATGACGTCGTATTTTTCGTCGTAGGGCAAGATTTCTTTATCTGTGCATTTATGTCCTTGGAAAGTGACTTCATGCATTAAAAAAGGAACATTTTTCAGGATGTAACTTTAGGTTGTGTTTCCTACATTTCTCGAAAACATCAGTTAAGGTTTTGAGCATATGATTTTCGGAGCGACCTATGACTATTTAGTCATCCATATAAAGAAATGCTTGCGAAGGTTCTAAGCCGGAGAAAGCTATAGTCATCATTCTCGGAAAAGAGTTTGGGGCTTTTTTTAAGCCATAGGCCGATAGACCTTTATCAATATACGAATCTTCTAGAAGCTTTGGTAGATTGTCTATTTCTGTCGAAATTTTTCTGCTGTTTTGCCTTTTTGGATTGTTTTTGCCATTTTGGCTTTAGCTACGTCAGATGTTTCTACGACTATAGTATCTTGTTGCTTTCCTATGGTTTTGTTTTGGACTCTGAATAAAGTTCATCCAATTATTTTGGACTTAATTACTTAAAAAGCCAAAACTTCGAATGTGCTTTTCTTTAGGTTGACTAACCTCAAAGTTGTTATGAATCTTTGCAGATGTAACCTTTACCCTTTAAATTCTGGGTGGGCATTCGATATTTCTCTAATGTATGCTCTTTGGGAAATTGTCTCGTCAGCCATTGTGGTTGGTTTTACTTTAACAATGCTATTGTCTAATACGGAGTTGGTCAAGTCCGGGTCTGACAATTCAGATTGAAAAAGAAAAGAGAATTTCAGCTTGAACAAGTGCTGATGAATCTGATAATTCTGACTCTTGTCCAGTTTCTATTGTCAACGCTGCGTTTAGGGTAGTTGGTACTGAAATTGTTACATCGTACCTTAGCTTTATAGCTATTAGATTTTCCCTTAATTTATTTAAATACCTTGATACCAATGGGCTTTGTCTAGCCTGTCTCTCTGCTCAAGTATTAGTATACGCGCTGTATTGAAACGGTATATTTCAGCATACTTGTTCACAGTGTTTTGCTGTGCTGGCCTAGGTCTTGATAATGACTTATAAGATTTGTCAAAATCAATTTTTATATTATGTCGTGTTTTATGTATTTCGTACCATTCCATTATCAAATGGAATAATAGCTAGACTCTTGAAGTTTGGACCACACCACTTCTCTTCGCACACATCACAGTCTACTCACTGCGTTCTACCAATCTGCCTTCTAGACACGGTAGGCATGGTACTGGAGAAGATCCTGGCCACGAGACTTCAGGCGGCGTTAAGCAGGGAAGGTGGACTGGCAGAGGAGCAGTACGGGTTCCGGAAAGGGAAGTCAACGGTGGAGGCTATTATGAGGATAAAGAACCTGGCAGCAAGCGCCATCCAAGGCACCAGATGGAATGGGGGTGCCAAGCAATACTGCATGGTTACCACACTGGACGTGTAGAACGCCTTCAACACGGCGAGCTGGTCGCGGACTCTCCAAGCCCTGAAGGAGCTGAGGATCCCGGCATATCTGCTAAAGATGGTGGACAGCTACCTGAGCGATAGAATACTCCTGTACGATACGCGGAAAGGGCAGAAGGAGCGAGTTATCTCCGCGGGAGTACCCCAGGGCTCTGTACTGGGGCCGCTCTTGTGGAACACTATGAACGATAGAGTCCTCCGATTACCTATGGAGGAAGGTATTACCATCGTAGGATTCGCCGACGATATAGCCCTAGTGGTGGTGGCGAAGACAGTTCGCGGGGTGGAAACCCAAACAAACTCCGCGGTGGTAAAAGTGGAAGCATGGATGTCTAGCGCCGGCCTTCTCCTCGCCCCACATAAGACGGAAGCAGTGTTAATTTCGAGCCGGAAGAAGGTCGAGACTGCGACAGTACTAGTAGGAGGAGTGGCCGTTACCTCGAGGAGAGCCATAAAATACCTAGGGGTCTGGCTGGCACCTCGAGTACGCCCACAGGAGGGCGAGCGAGACGACGAGAGCCCTATCGCGGATGCACCTCAACATCAGAGGTCCGAGGCAGGAAAGGCGAAAGCTCATCACTAGCGTGGTGAACTCCCAAATCCTCTACGCTGCCCCAGTGTGGGCCGAGGCGATGGGAGTAAGGTCCTACGCGCGGGGAATCGAGGCAGACCACCGCCTCTGCGCGTTACGGACATCCTGCGCCTTTAGGACGGTATCGGACGACGCGGCCCTAGTGATCGCAGGGCTGATACCCATCCAAGAGCTGGTCCGAGAAAGGAAGGAGCTGGCCAACATGGCTCAGGACAGCCTTTCTCCAGTGTCGGTCAGGAAGAGGGAAGTGAGAGCCACAAGTCTGACAAACTGGCAACGGCGATGGGAGGAATCAACCAAGGGACGCTGGACGTTTTGGCTCATTCCGGACGTGGGGAAGTGGACCGATAGGAAGCATGGCCAGGTAGACTTCTACCTCACGCAGGCCCTTAGCGGACATGGGTGCTTCCGAAGCTACTTAAAGCGCTTTGGCCACGAAAGCGAGGACTTTTCCCCGTAGTGCGGCAGTGGAGTCACAGAGGACCTTCTCCACGTCCTCTTCGAATGTAGGAGATTTGTGGAGGATCGCCTAACCAAGGAGGAGATCCTGGAAGAGCCCTTTACACCCAGCAGCATGGTGCCTCTAATGCTGCAGACGCCGGCGAAGTGGGAAGCCATAGCCGTATATGTGGCCAAGACCATGATGGAGCTGAGAGCCCTGGAGAGGGCACGCAACGGGCGGGAGGAGTAGGGCGTCAGAGTTGTGCGAAGCATTGCTTCACGGCCGTACCGCACGACTTAGGTCCAAGCTCTTGCAGCCCAGTCAGGGAAAAGAAAAAATGTACAGTAGGTCTATAAGATAGTTTTTAAGAAGCGAATAAATACGAATACAAAAAAAAAACTCACTGCGTTCTTGTAGTTGTCGGGTTTTTATACCCTTGCAGAGGGTAATATAATTTTGTCCAAAAGTGTGCAACGCAGTGAAGGAGACGGAGAGGGAGAGAAGGAGACATCTCCGACCCTATAAAGTATATATATTCTTGATCAGGATCACCTCCTGAGTTGATGTCCGTCTGTCCGTCTCTCCGTCTGTCTGTCTGTCCGTTTCTACGCAAACGAGTCTCTCAGTTTTAAAGCTGTCGTCTTGAAACTTTGCACACTTCTTTCCTTTGCACGCAGTATATAAGTCGGAACGGCCGGGAACGGCCAACTATATCCTATAGCTGGATTGGTACGAATGCTATTTTTGGCAAAATAATACAACATGCCAAATTTTATAAGGATCAGTCGACTATATCCTATCGCTGGAAAAACTGGAACTTCGTACAGATTCTATTTTTGGTCAGTTAATATAACCTACCAAATCTAATAACGGTCGGCCGACTAACTCTTTTTTTTTTTTTCTTATTACTCCTCTCGGGAGCTTAGGGCCTCTACAAGGGCTCTCCACCTAACTTTATTTTTGCCGCTGTTTTTTGCTTTATTGTGTCCCAGCTGATGTTCTTCCGGGCATTTCTCCTTCAAACTGCGCCAGTCTGGTTGGTCGAATTATGTAAACACTGCGACAATGTATATATATGTGTATATATGTGTGCATATTACACAACAGATAGACCAGCTTATGGTGCATGCAGGGTCTCAATGTTATGTACAAATGGGGCGGACCGACTAGTCATTGCAAAGCGAAAACTCTCTAAAGAAAGGCCCGTTAAGTCGAGCGGCCGAGAAAGAGAGAGCATACTTAAGCCTAATAAATAAACCTTACATCAAACCTTACATTAAACATTACATTAACATTACACCGCTGTGCTGCTTCCTGACCCGAAAACAATAATAATAATAAAATAATATTATAATAATAATAAATAATATATATATATTGTAGTAACCCGTAGGTTCCCCCTCAATAAGGACAGGTTATTTCCACTTTAGGTAATAGATTAATTGATTTATTTAAGTAATAATCGCGTCGCATCTGCTCCGCACGCTCGGTCAATTACAACTAACTCTCCCTCTGCTCTGTCACTCCCCTCGCGCCCTCCTTGTCATTCTCGCCGCTCTCCTGCATGACATCGCCGCTCATTGCCCACATCCCACATCCCTCCTTTATTGACAAGTTTTAGCTTCAAGGATGGGGCAGCCAAAGGAGCCAAATCTTCTGGGGACTGTCTAAGCCGATAACCTATTCCTTCTTCGACGTCTTGGTGATCCTGAGTAGATGTCATCTTCGGTTGAGAGCTGCTTAACGATGAGTCTCCAGATGTATCCAGGTGGCTTGCGTTAATTGGTATTTTCTTGAGGTGGGATACATTTCTCGTGAGAGTCCTACCCCCTGCCCTAATTTTTACTATGTTTCTGTCTATTTCAACAACATCGAATTCGGTATCCTTAAAATTCGGAGTCAACTTACTAGGAAAAACTACATTTTTTAAGAGTACTTTATTAACTACGTTAATCACGGCTGCCCGTGCTCCCCTCTTCTTATCTGCCTCATCCTTTCCTTTTTGTTTTAATATACAATCCCTGTCCATTTTGGCCGAGTCTGAAACTTGTTCATCAATATCACCTATACATGGCACTTTGTCGCGGATAACTCTGTTAAATATCAGTTGGGTGGGGGCAACTCCTGTTGTGCCTTGTGGAGTAACGTTATGCATGAGTACAAATTTCTGGATTTCTACCTTGTAATTCTTTGAATTAGAGTGTGCTATCTTTAACCGTTTGACCAAAGACCTATTGATGTTTTCCACTTTCCCATTAGCCTGGGGCCAATAGGGTGGAATCTTCACCTGTTCTATACCTGTATATACTGCCGTCCATTGTCAGTTTTTAAGTATTTTAGATAACCTAATCTACAGAATATTTCCTTCATTACTTCAATTAAGATTTTTGACGTGCATAACGTGCATAACGCTGAATGTTATAGGAATTATATCGACCGCTGCCGGATACAATTTACTTATGATCCAAAGCAGTTTTATAATTTTGTAAACACTAAGCGTAAACACGAATCTTCACCCCTGCTTACGTTTGAAAATTCCTCTGCGACTTCTGATCAGGCCATTGCCGATCTATTCGCAGAATTTTTTCAAACAACTTATTCTCCGGCTAAATTGACTGATCAGCCTTACGCATTTAACAATCAAGCAGCAAATCTTATTTTCTGTCCGTTTTTTTTCTGAGAACAACTTATTATCTGGTCTTTTAAGGGTCTTTTTAACCCATTTATTCGCCAGGCCCCGACGGAGTACCAGGCTGTGTGCTAAAATACTGTGCCAGGGCTCTGTGCAAACCTCTTCTAAGACTTTTCAACTTATCTTTGGAAACCCCGATTTTTCCCCTTAAGTGGAAGGAATCATTCATAATTCCCCTACATAAAAAAGGGAAAAAGTCCGAGGCTGCCAACTACAGAGGCATCTCTAAGTTGTCGGCAATTCCAAAGTTATTTGAAAAATTAATTACCCCTCATTTGCAACACCTATGCTCTTCGATTATCTCTCCCTGTCAGCATGGCTTTATGAAGCGTCACTCCACCACCACAAACTTACTGGAGTCTTAAATGGCTTTTGTAAGGGATATGAAACCGATGTAATTTACACAGACTTCAGCAAAGCATTTGATTCAGTTAATCACTCACTCTTTTTGAGTAAACTGAATATGCTGGGTTTTCCTATAGACCTCTTAACGTGGATCTTCAGCTACTTAGATGGAAGGACACAAAGAGTCTTATTTAAAAACATACAGTCCCATTTGGTCTGTGCTACATTTGGCATCCCTCAAGGAAGTCATCTTGGCTCGCTATTATTTACGCTTTTTATAAACGACTTGCCCCCTGCTTTAACGAACTCTCTAGTTCTTATGTATGCAGATGATGTGAAGCTTTGTCTTCAGTACAAATCCATCTCTGCCTATTGCAGTTTTCAGTCTGACCTTGATAACTTACAAAAATTGTGTTTAGCTAATGATTTAATAAAGCATACGTCTTTTTATCATTCTTGCCCTCTGTAAGCTACGTATTTTATTAATGGGATTGCCTTAGAGAAATTAACCCAGGTTAATGATCTTGGCGTCCTATTAGACATTAAACTTAACTTTTCCGACCATATTTCCTTAATGGTTAATAAGGCTAAAGGAGTCCTTGCTTTTATCAAAAGGTGGTCAAAAGAATTTACTTTCCCATATATAACCAAAACATTATTTATTTCTTTGGTCCGTCCGATACTAGAGTACAGTTCATGTGTCTGGAGTCCCCAATATGGAGTACATAGTGACCGCATAGAATTCGTACAAAAGAATTTTTTAATGTTCGCACTTAGAGGTCTAAACTGGCATGCAAATCTTCAGCTTCCATCCTAGCAATATTTAACATAAAACGAAAGCTAACTTCGGGCGGAGCCGAAGTTGATATACCCTTTCAGTTAAAACCGGATATATATCGCAAACATCGGATATTGTTGGCCATATGAGAATATTATAATATAACCAATTTATTATAATAAAAATTATAAAACAAAGTACGAAGCTTCCATCTTCAAAAATACCAAAGTTTTATCAAATACGATTTCCGATCGTTCAGTTATATGGCAGCTATAAGATATAGTCGGCCGATCGCTATGAAATTTAGCAGGTTGGACTAACTGACCAAAAATAAAATTTGTACGAAGTTCCAACTTTTTATCTTCAAAAACACAAAAGTTGGGTAATTTCCGATCAAACATTTATATGGCAGCTAAATCCTTATGAAATTTGGCATGTCGTATTATTTTGTAAAATATAGCATTTGTACAAAAACGAAAAAACTCTCTAACTCTAAAAACACCAAAGTTATAGCATTTCCGATCAATCAGTTATATGGCAACTATAGGATATACTCGGGCGATCCCAGCCGTTCCGACTTATATACTGCGTGCAAAGGAAAGAAGGGTGTTTGCAAAGTTTTAAGATGATGTTTTTAAAACTGAGAGACTAGTTCGCGTAGAAACAGACAAACGGACAGACGGACATGCTCATATCAACTCAGGAGCTGATCCTGATCAAGAATATACATACTTTATAGGGTCAGAGATGTCTCCTTCTCTCCCTCTCCTTCACTGCGTTGCACACTTTTGGAAAAAATTATATTACCCTCTGCAAGGGTATAAAAATAAGCAAATTGACTTTTCTTACAAAGAGCTTAAAGGCTACCAAACGGTTCGCAAGTTTCGGATAGCCAACGACCTTCTTGTAAGGGTAGCTGTTAATAATGCACAGAACCCCGTAATAAATCGCAATAAGACTCTCCTAGAAGACCCCTCATTGTAACAAACACTAAATAAACAGTCGCGGATACCAGGAAGCTGCCCGAGACTATTATTATTAAATATTCTGCGTTTTCGCTGTCGCCTCTAATAACTAGCCTCACAGATTTTCCATTCGCACATTATATTATATACTTACTCACTTCCCATAAGGGTACCTACCCCAGACACCATGTCAATCCGAGCGAGACTCTCTCCGTCAGGGTGAAGTGTCAGTTCCACGCAGCTCATGGGTTCACTATGGGCGGGATCAGTATCTCTTGGCCCCTGGCCTGAGTCTGACATGACCTAGTTGCCTAGCAGGGTCAAGAAGGACCACGCCCCAAATAAGGGGTAGCCAGCATAAACCCACCCACAATGCCATTTTGGTGGTACCTTCCGGCCTAAACGAAAATACTTCAAAATTCGTATAGATAGATGTCTAAACTGGAAACTTAATATAGAAGAAATGTTAAAAAAGGCTGCTAAAGAAAATTTGGATGCAAAAATCTTGAGGATGACGCAGCTCAGTATCATCCATACAGTTTTATTTAATTTTCAAAAAGTTTTATAAATAGAGGAAAAATTTAAAGAAATATTTTTCTACGGCAGACTACAATTCTTAAATGGCTGAATTTTTGATAAAAAAAATTGTTATATAACATGAAATATAAGATATAATAAAATATATTTATTGAGGCACCAAATTTTAATCATCAATAAAAAAATGTTTCGATTTTTTCGAATAAAAAATTGTGTGCATGACGAAACTACATGACGAAACTTAAAATTTAAAACGTAAATATTAAAAATGAAATTTTTAAATGGGGCCACTTCACATGGCTTAATCTACCTGGAAAAAAAAATTTGACAAATAGTCCGATTTTTAGAAGAGTTTAAATTTTAAATTTTTTAAATTAGAGTTTAATTTTTATTCCAATGTTCTGTACAGAGAGGGCGGCCCGACTAGTCATTGCGAAGCTAAAGCTCTCGATAATGGAGAAGGCGGCCCGACCTAGACATTCGGAGCTAAAACGGAGCCAAATTCGGAGCTCTAAAAAAAGGCCCACCGTGGAGGTGGGCGGAGGTGTTGATATGCCCAATTTGTTCTATAATAGATTCCTATAGCCTAAACCAATATAATACAAAATACCGCAGTCAAAAATGTCTTTTGGTTCACTTGTTATATTTAATGCTGGTATAATTATTTTTGTGTATTCTAAATAAATAATAATTGTAATCAATGCAGAAACATTTACTTACGGCCTAGATGAAGTAAATCGTTCTCACACTCGGACATTTTTTGTAAAAAGTATTCAACCACGTTAAGTACAGCTACAAATGCTGAAAATATAAGACTAAAAATACAAAAAAATTGTTAAATTCGTACTTGAAAATACTTGTGCATTAATTAGAGCATCAGCTAGCATTCCTGTATTTATCATAAAGCTTAGAGGACCAGACGAGGGGCACTCGGGAAACGATTATTAGTATTTATTAAGCTACAATGGCTAAGGAATAGAGGCCTAAAGTTTCTAGTCCTTCTATTGAGAATGTTAAAATTTAAGCGTGGTAGTAAATGCTGGCTATCTACATCCCCATTGTAGTAGTAGGAGTCTACTATTATAAGACAGAAGATGAAGATTTGCATCCTAGTTAAGACTTTTATGTGAAAATGTTGAGAAATTCTTTTGTACGGATTCTATGCCGTCCTGAAGTACAACATATTGGGGACTCCAGACAGATGGACCGAACTCCAGTATCGGACGGACAAAAAAGTGTATAAGCTTTTCATAATGTAGGGGTCGGTAAATTCTTTTGACCGTCTTTTAATAAAACCAAGGATTCTTTTAGCCTAATTAACTATTGTGGAAATATGGTCGGAAAATTTAAGTTAAATTTAAATGTAATAAAAATTTAAATTTAATAAAATTAATAAGACGCCGAGATCATTAAGAGAGTATACGTATTAAGTATCCATTAGTATTCCATTAAGTATTAAATCATTTGCTAAACCATTTTTGAAAGGTTTCAAGATCGGAATGAAGATTGCATTGGGCAGTGATGGATTTGTATTGAAGACAAAGCTTAACATTATCTGCATACATAAGAACTAAAGAGTTCGTGAAAACAGGGGGCAAGACATTTATAAAAGGAGTAAATAGTAACAGACTAAGATGACTTCTTTGAGAGATGACTTCCCCAGATGTAGCACGAAACAAGCGGGAATGTACACTTTTTAAATAAGACTCTTGGTGTTCTTCCATCTAAATAGCTGGAGATCCACGTTGTTAGAGCATCAGGTCTGAGGTCTGCTCAGTTTACTCAACAAGAGTGAGTGATTGACTGAATGAAATGCTTTGCTTACGTTTGTGTAATTAATATCAGTTTGAAATCCCTTTCGAAAGCCATCTATGACAAAGGATGTCTGTTTGGTTATTGAGATTTTTCAATGCCAGTAAATTAAAAGGAAAATTGTATTTAATTTTAAAACGGTATAAATGTTTATTTCTGCTTGCAGGTGAAGCCGGATGATCAACAGATAGACCAGCTTATGGTGCCTGCAGGGACTCAATGTTATGTACAAATGGGGCGGACCGACTAGTCATTGCGAAGATAAAGCTCTCGATAATAGAGAGGGGCCCGACCTAGACATTTCCGAGCTAAAACTCTCTAAAGAAAGGCCCGTTGAGTCGAGCGGTCGAGAGAAAGTCGGCTTGCGACCAACTGAGCGATTTGTACATACTTAAGCCTAATAAATAAACTTTACATTTAAAGTTTATTTATATAAAATATATAAAACATAAAACATATACATTACATTAACATTATTTAAACATTAACATTACACCGCTGGGCTACTGCCTGACCCGACAATGTAAACTCCAGTAAATTTGTGGTGGTGGAGCGACGCTTAATGAAGCCATGCTGACATGGAGAGATGATAGAAGAGCAAAAGTTTTGCAAATGAGGAGTAATTTCAAATAACTTTGGAATTGCCGACAATTTAGAGATACCTCTGTAGTTGCCAGCATCCGACCTTTTTCCTTTTTTAAGTAAGGAAGTTATTAAAGATTCCTTCCACTTAAGGGTAAAAATAGAGGTTTCCAATGGTCTATGAAGAGGAGTGCACAAAGCCCTGGGTCATTTATTTATTACATTTATTTATTATCTGCCACAGTATTTTAGCACGCAGCCTGGTACTCCATCGGGGCCTTGCGAATAAACGGGCTTGACACTTAAAAGATCAGATTATGATATTAACATATCCCCTTAGCTATTCTCGAAGAAAAACGGACAGAAAATAAAATTTGCTGATTGAATATTGTATGCGTAAAGCTGATCTGACATTTTAATCGGAGAATAAGTTGTTTGAAAAAAAAGATACATGTTTACACTTAGTTTACAAAGTTATAAAACTGCTTCGGATCCTGTAACATTCAGCGTTAGGCACGGTGAAGTTTTGACCAAGCTAGTAGATATCTTGAAAAATGTATACTCCAAAATACCTTTGAAATTGCCGACAATTAAGAGATGTACATAAGTACTAGAGAGTTCGTTAAAGCGAAGGGCAAGTCGTTAATAAAAAGAGTAAACAGTAACAGTTCTTAAATGTAAGTATCTGGAGATCCACGTTAGGAGGTCTGTAGGAAATCCCAGAAGATTCCGTTTACTCAACAGGAGTAAGTCATTGTCTGTGTACATAACATCAGTCTGACATACCTTTCGAAAACCATCTATGACAAAGGATGTCAACTCCATTAAATTAGAGGTGGTGGGGCGACGCCTAATGAAACCGTGTTGACATGGAGAAATGATGGAAGAGCTAGTGAAAAGGAATTAGTTTTTCATTTCATTTCAATTTTTATTTACTTTTTGCGCTTTGCGCTTTTTCAGAATTTTGGAAATGGCTATAAAAAAACTATTAAAAAAAACTTATAAACTTAAACTTAATCGGGTATATAACTTTGGTGCCTGGCAGCCCAAGGGTAATGAATCGTTTTGAGTTCCTGATTCGGCCATTCCTCGCATTGCAGAATCACGTCTGTTCGTCGCCTTTAAGATCTGGAAGGAATATCCTCCAGGGACCGCTACGTTCGGCACCGTCTTCCATTTCTAGCTCTGGCGCTGTACCTAGACCAGAGGTCGACACACAATACATTTATATAATTTTAATAGCAGAAAGTAGTTTGCGAGCATGACGTTTTATACGTTTATACTGCACAGCTCGGTCAGCGAAATTTCCTATGTCACTATGTATAAATTGTCTGCGAAAAGGTCACACGGTTGCGAAGTGTAAATCGACTAGGTGACTAGGTATCGCATTTCGGGTTATCACCCTGACAAGTCAGTGAACGTAAAGATTGGGACCTACCAAAGAACTTGCCTTTAGCAGACCCTTATTTTTATAAACCTCAGCGGGTGGACATATTAATTGGAGCTGAGTCATTTTTTAAACTATTGTCCGTCAATATTCCCCTATCAATATTCCTTACGACCTCAAAGAACCTCGTTTTTATGAGATTTTTTACACAGAAATGCCTAAATGACTTATAGATGGTTGGTCCTACAATCCAGGAAGAGTTATATTCAACTCTTCTTATATTCAAGCCTATAAGAGATACCAGATAATAGTTTGAAGATAAGACTCATTAATTTACTTACTGGCCATAAGGTGTTTAAAGAGGTTGAGTGAATCCGTGAAAAATATTTTCGAGCTGCCGAAGTTAGTAGGAGTGACTTTTACGTCAACTATAGGTTAACGGATGCTGGTTGCATTAAGGAGCTAAAGACAATGAAGTCTAAAGTAATTCAGGTTCTTTAAAACGCTGGGTTTGAATTAAGAAAGTAATTTTCAAGTTCTCCTGAAGCTACTGCAGTTAAAACCACCGTTAAGCAAATAACAGTTCGGACTCAGAGCTGACTGAAGCATCGTTAGGGATCCTAGAGAAGATTTTTTTTTTAACATTTAGTCTATTTAAAAATGGTATTTAAATTTTATTAATTTATTTCTCTCAAATTTTTTTCAAAATTAACCATCGAACCACCGAACTGAGCGGACGTGCTTTACCCGAGCTCCGGGAAAACTGCAACATAAAACAGTTAACCAAACAAAAAAACTGGAATAAACCAATATAAACGAAAAGATGCTGAACCACATTTTATTAAAAGCAATAGACAAGCTTTTTATAACAGTTGTAATGTGCTAAACCAAAAGTAGTGTATTGTTTTACATTAATAAGTGCCACGCAATGAGCTCAATGTGCAACGATTAAAAGAACGAGCGTAGAAGTTCAGTGAACCAAAGAAACGGCTTCTACTCTTACTTTTCAACCCGCGATACCGAAATGGAAAAATCAGCGATAAAGAGCAACCCGGCTCTACTGACCGCTAAAACCCAAAGGGAACGGTCTTGCTCACCCGTGTCCTGAAGATCGACGAAGAACCAGACAGATCCACTAGTAACCGATTTGCCCTACTGGCTGAGGTTGAGGAAAACCAACCACCCCAAGACACCGCAAAAAAACCCAAACCCCCTCCAATCTATATTAGGGAGAAAAGCTCGAGTGCACTGGTCAACAAAATTGCGGCGTTGATCGGAAACGGTGACAACTTTCATGTTGTCCCGCTTATCAAAGCGAACATCCATGAAACAAAGGTTCAACTCAAGACTGAAGAGCACTTCCGAATCGTGTCCAAATATCTGGACATTGAAAAGAAAAACTATTACACGTACCAGCTGAAAAGCACTAAAGGCCTACAAGTGGGAGTAAAGAAAATCGAAAACCTCTGTTACCGCAGCGGAAATAAAAACCGCCCTTAAAGAAAAGGGCTTCGCCGCCAAGAATGTTAATAACATTCTAAATAAAGATAAAAAGCCACAACCCCTCTTCAAGGTCGAGCTTGAGCCAGAAAGCAGGTCGCTGAAGAAGAACGAAGTTCACCCAATCTACAACCTGCAATATCTTTTGCATCGGAAAATCATTGTTGAAGAGCCACATAAACGCAACGGTCCAGTGCAATGCAGTGATTGTCAAGAGTATGGACACACCAGGTCATACTAAACACTTCAGGCTGTCTGAGCCTGAACACCTCCAACGGCTTCTTCTATGCCGATGCTCTACGATCTGGAAGGGAAATTCCAATTCAGCCTAACTCTCAAAGTGCTCAACAGGCCCCAGAACAGCCACACAGCAAAACGGAAACTATGATGCTTACCCTCCAACAAAGTATGATGGAGCTTATGTCATTCATGAAAACGACCATGCAAACACTTGTTCAAAACCAGAACATGGTGATACAGATGCTTGTAGCACAACAGTATAAAAAATCTATGCAGGCTTCACAAATATCAACGTGGAACGCCAATGGTGTCTCACGGCATAAACTAGAATTGTCAGAATTCTTGACCGAAAACCATATTGACGTTATGCTACTGGTGGTGTTTAGGTGAGGGGCCGTTGTGCCGCAACCATAAGAGCGCACCCGCGCTGAATAGCGCACCCGCACTGAAGAGCACACCCGCGCTGAAGAGCGCATCCGTGCTCGCCCCTCTTTGCGCTCTCGCTCCTTCGTCGGCCGTCGTCGATCGTATTATTTCTATTACCTTTGCCTGTTTTCTTTTCTAAGCTAAGTTAATAATCCTCTGTAAGCAGCCCAATAAAGCTGAACGCGTTTCTTTGGAATTTACTGAAGACGCCCCCGACTTATCATTTCATCCCCATTTCTGGAGTCTTTTGCGATTATTTCAAAGCCCAGAAATAATCGAACACCCCTTCAGCCTGACGTCGCCCAAAACGAACTGGCCTAAATACAAAAAGTACGTGACTGCCTACATATAACTCGCCCCGGAGTTTAACATGGAATCGGACATCGACTACACTACGAGCGCCCTGGAAGAAGTACTCGTTGCGGCTGCTTAAACCTTTACTCCTCATGGGGAAAAAGTAGACCGATCGTGGGAGAAAAGAGGCGCAGGCGTTGTGATTGGCAAAGCAGCAGATCACCAGCTTTAAAACAACGCCTTAAGGAAGCAACCCGATCACTCGACCAGGCTCTTCACCAACAGGAAGAAACTGCACAGCTGAGGTGCATCCAGAAACTTTCACTAAAAAGCTCAAAGAACCCCCTGTGGAAAGAACCCCCGAAATACGCTCAGCCTTTGAACAGCGAGAATACTGCAGCGCTATTTGCTCCCAGTTGTGGGGAAACGCGAGCAGCAGCAACATAGACATCATAGAGCGGGCACAATCAAAAATCTTAAGAACTTGGTATGCTCGCAACGAAAATATCCACCGGGATTTGGGCATCCTCGCAGTGAAAGACGAAGTCCGGAAGCAAAAAGAGTCCTACAGAGAAAAACTGTCTTCGCACGATAGTGTATCCACCAATCGATTTTTAGAGCTGTTAGTTATATTAAAAATATATGGTTTGATACACCTCTTGTTAGTCTCGAAACTAGAAGATTCAAGAAATAAAAGCAACATAGATTTAGATTTTCTTGATAATTGACTGCAAATCTCATTAGACAACATATACAGGTACCGTTTAGTACTATGATTTTTCCACTAACAGCCTTCCGTACCATTAAAAATGGAAAAAAAAGGAATATGAAGATTTTATATATTAAAAGGTACTTGATCCTAAAGTTTCCGACTTTGATTTTTCAATTACAATAGCAAATTCGGCAAGATTTCGCTTTAAGTATTACACATATGGACATTTTCCATGTTAAAAACAAGTCTCTTTCAAAAACAAAATCAATAAAATTTGTAGATGGCCATGACTTTTCAAAAAATGATATTCAAAATTCCTAATAAATTAAAAATAAAAAGATTAAATAATTATAACAGATTCAGTGATGCCAATATTTTTTTCGAAAAATAACGATAGATTGTGAAAAAAAAACAAGAAAAAAAGATGAAAATATTTAAAAAAGGATAGAAAAAAGGGCATAAAGTTTGTTTACAGTAATTTTATTTTTATACCCTTGCAGAGGGTATTATAATTTTGTCCAAAAGTGTGCAACGCAGTGAAGGAGACATCTCCGACCCTATAAAGTATATATATTCTTGATCAGGATCACCTCCTGAGTTGATATGAGCATGTCCGTCTGTCCGTCTGTCCGTCGGTCCGTCTGTCCGTCTGTCTGTCTGTCTGTTTCTACGCGAACTAGTCTCTCAGTTTTTAAGCTATCGTCTTGAAACTTTGCACACACCCTTCTTTTCTTTGCACGCAGTATATAAGTCGGAACGGTCGGGATCGGCCGACTATATCCTATAGCTGCCATGTAACTGATTGATCGGAAATGGTATAACTTCGGTGTTTTTAAAGCTAGAGAATTCGGATTCGGTACGAATGCTAATTTTGGCAAAATAATACAACATGCCGAATTTCATAAGGATCAGCCGACTATATCCTATAGCTGCCATATAACTGAACAATCGGAAATTACCCAACATTGGTGTTTTTGAAGATAAAAAGCTGGAACTTCGTACAGATTCTATTTTGGGTCAATTAATACAACCTACCAAATTGCATAACGATCGGCCGACTATATCTTATAGCTGCCATATAACTGAACGATCGGAAATGGTATTCGGTAAAAATACCAACTTTGGTATTATCGAAGATGGAAGCTTGGTACTTTGTTTTAGATTTTTTATTGTAATAAATTGGTTATATTATGATATTCTCATAAGGATCGGCCAATTCTATCCGATTTTTGCAATATATATCCGATTTTAACTGCAAGGGTATATCAACTTCGGCTCCGCCCGAAGTTAGCTTTCCTCTCTTGTTTATTATTAAGATAATAGTTTTAGGGCATCTTCGCTTATTTTTCCTTCGTCATTATTGCTTTCCTCATAAGTGTCAATTAATTGGATATACTTTTCAGCAAGTTATAATTATGACAGCATAATTTATGCGACTCAATCCGAATCTGAAGAAAGAATTCATGGCAAAATGGCATTTATTGTATCTTCCTTTAAACGGTTCCTAATTTTGGTTTTCACCGGGTTTACTTGGCTAATATGTTAACTTTCTCTACCTCAGCATTTGACCATGGCAATGAAAGCAGGCTGGGAGCAAACTTCACTAGATGGTTGTTGCCTGCAAAATCCCAATACCTCTTCACTTCTGACCAAAATTTTAAAGTATTTTCAATATTTACAAAATTATTTTGCTTTTAATCTCAGAATGTATTGAAAATATATTTAAAATGGGCAATTTATATAAAAAATTGATATTAGATTTAAAAAAAGGACATATTTCAGGTATGCGGATGGTTTTCAATTTTTTCCGGATGAAGCGTTAAATACAGGACAGATCTGTCCGGAAAAAGGCCAAATTGGCATCACTGAACAGATTCAATAAAATGTTTCTGGACTTTTCCTTTAATCTAAAATTAAAGTTTCAAATTAAAAATTAAATTAAAATTAGTGATATTTTTTAGCGACAAAAAAATAAAAATAAAAAATAATGAATATTCATGTTTTTTATTTTTCGATCCGAGAATAATGATTATTTCTGATTTTTATTTTTTCGCTAAGAGAATAATTTTAAATAAAAATCATAACAATAATCATTATTTATGGTCCCTGTTTAAAAGTATGGATTCCCAGCAACAAATTTTTGTTGGATACTTTTGCGCTTAGGCAAAACAAGAACAACAAACAAACGACCATACTACCGATTCAGTTGTATACGTCTATAACTCTAAAAATTATTCGATTTGGCTACATTTTGATTTGTAGGTGTAGATTAGCCGTTGGAACAGTTTGGCATCGAAACATTTTCCAAAAATATAAACTAACATTTTCCACTAAATATTAGTGGCGCTAAACCCAGATGGATGTTTGTATTGGGGGCCACAGTAGGCGTGGCAAAATGTCGACACACTTTGATCTTCGTAGATATCTAACGATACCAAGTTCCAAATCTAATAGTTCTATATCTTATATTCTTGGAGATCCACACGTTCAAAGCCCGTTAGCCCGTTTGTATGAAAAAATTTATATTTGTATAAATGTATAAAAAATGTATAATCGGCCCACGGCCGATTTGATTGAATTTTTTGTTTCAGAAATACATATTATTTAATAGTTAAGCATCAAAAGTTTTTCAAAAAGCGGGATTTGTGGAAAAAAACTTGAACTGGGTGTTGCCGTGGGTATTGCCAAATCTTATAGCTCTATCTTTCATAGGCTCTCTTATGGATCCACGCGTTCATACGGACGGACATGGCTATATCGACTCGACTGTTGATGCTGATCAAGAATGGAATCGGAGATGATTCCTTCTCTATTTCATATACATTCACATGAGTACAATATACCTTTTTACTCTACGAGTACCGAGTATAAATATAAGGCTTCTGCATGAATGTACTCATTTTCGACATAACAGTACTTTACAGTAGTGTAGTGTTATTAAAACACTACACTCATTCTGTACTGTACAGTGTACTCTATAGCATGATACATTTCAATTTTAAAATGAAACACAAAGTATCAAATTTATTCTAGGCGCGTTTATTGAAATTAACTTACAATCAAAGTAGCCACTTTGTTTTGAAATTGATCCGCCAAAAACGACCACATTTATTATGTTTTAAAAAAATACATAAATTAAAATTTTCATTCCACCCATGGTCGGGGTAGGGTCGTGCCGACCACTGATATAAATATATAAGTTAACACGCGCAGACAGAATTTAGGAAAAGACACTGCAATTGGGGAACTGCGCCGCAGCCCAACGAAGGCTTTTTATTAATAACTTAACATTAACTGGCTCCCAAGCGTGATAAAGAAAACCCAATTCGGAAAATTACGTAAATAGAAACGGCTTAAAAATAAAGTTAATACAAGTGGAAAATACTGCTACAGGAAAAAAGTAGTCGAAAAAAATGATCAGGTCGATATTAGTTTAAATATAAAAAAATGTTTTTTTAAGATTTTATTTTAAGATATATACTGTAGAATTAAGAACTTAAACAACCGAATGGACTACCTTGTATAATTGTATCATGCTCTATAGGTCGGAACAAAATAGTACAACATTTTAAGTGTACTCACTTCAAGTGAGTATAAAGAAGTGAGTTAATAAAGCGTAAAGTGAAGATTTTGATGCTCTGCAGTGGTGGTCAATAAATAAGGACCGTTTTCCGCTGCATTATCAAATTAGCTGCAAAATAATAGAAGCTCCCACGAGCAGTGCAGCATCGGAAAGACCATTTTCTGTTGCCAAAAATTTAATTTGAGAAAAACGGTCAAAAATTGTTGTTACTGAACACATGGTAAATAAAATAATGTTCGTTCATTACAACATTAATAATTTAAATATAGATTATTTAATAACATAAATTAATTATTATAATAAGTTTTAATTTTAATAATAATAATTTATATGTAAATACAAAATTTTATAATAAATACATTTGAAACGAAAATACAAATAAATTTTAAAAGTTAATCGGACATCACTTCCCTCTCTTTCTCTTAAGCGAACGGTCGTGTTTTTTTGTGCGCACTGCGTTTTATTATAAATATTGGTAAACCGGTGTTTACATACTTGTGAATTAAACCTTGTGAATCTTAACTATCTTCAAGCCTAAACCGTATCGCTTCGCGAGTGCTGTGGTATATTTGGAGTCGAATTAATAAATTGAATAATCTCAATTCCAAGCATAGCTCAGCTCTGCTTCTTCCCCGGCTTATCTTTATTTCTGCATTTCTCTTTTGCACTATTCAAAGCTCCCGCTTTGGCTTCTTATTTGGCACAGTGGTTCAAGGTATTGTGTTTTTAAACTTTTTTAAATATTAATTTTTGTTTTATTAAATAAAAAAAAAATAAATAAAAAATAAAATGGAATTTAAACTTGTCTGTGCCATTAAGTCTTGTAACAAGACAATTTCCTCATCCCAGCCTGCCATCCATTGCTGGCTATGTGAGAACGTCGTACATGCCAAGTGTGCCGGTTTCACTGCATCAGTTTCGGATGCCATTTCCCGTAGGTCTGGGATACATTATTGTTGTGAAAATTGTCGTGCTGTGCAAGGCGAAATGAGGTCGTTCATGAGACAGACCAAAAATGGATTTAAAGAGCTGATCACTGGTTTTCGTAAAATCAATGACCAGCTCTGTGCGCTGGACACTCAGTTTAGTGGCCTTCAGCTGCTAAACGAGTCCCCTAAGCGCAAGAAATCCGCTGTTTCTGATCCGCCTCAGCCTGCTCAGCCGACATTAATGCAGCCGCTTATATCTCTGGCCACCCCAAGGGCTAGAACTGAGAAAAATTCGTCAGAATTTCTCAGGGATAATGAGCAATTGTCTGATATGTCCGCCATGGCATCCCTTCAAGTGATGCCACAAGTCCTAGGGAACGAAACCCCCATTAGGGTCACCCAAAAGGGTATTCCACAGTCCGGACCACCGGCACCGACTGATGCTGCAGTTCTAGTACCTGCGACACCAAAACCCTTACAGGTGATTCCTCCATCGAAACATATATTTGTTTCCCGGCTCGCCCCTGATACTTCAGAGATTGATATCTCGGCTTATATCAAAGCCAAAACAAAAGCCGATATAAAGGTGGAGGACATACAAAAATTTAAATATAGTTATACAAGGCGCACGTCTTCTTTCAAGATTCGTGTGCCCGCGCTGATGTTCAAGACGATTTGTTCTCCCAGTTTTTGGCCAGAGAATCTTTTCGTCCAAGAACATCAGCCTAGTTCCGTGAAGAAAAAGTTCAAAAACCAGTGGGAGTGAGACTTCCCAATATCGGAACCAGTGACCAACTCTCCACCTCTTCTTTGGCTACTAACCCAAAAAACTAGTTTCCTTACTAACTCTTACCTATCAGAATACTAGGGGGCTACGTAGCAAACTCCCCAAGCTATATTCTGATAGTTCTTTCTTTGCATCCCATATTATAGCCTTTACAGAAACTTGGTTAAATCCGGAGATCTTTAGCTCCGAAGTTTTTCCAAGTAAGTACACCACTTTTAGACGGGATCGATCTCAGCGAAGAGGAGGTGGAGTCCTCATTTCTGTAGACTCTACTTTTGCTTCTGAAGAGGTGAAATCCCATGAGTTTGGTGACATAGAATTTATTTGCGTTAAAATCACTATGTCCGTTAAAGCTTTATACATTACTTGTTCATATATACCTCCTATGTCTGAACCGCCCACATATTGGCAGAATTTGTCCGCCATTCGATACGTCTCTAATCTTATGACGGATCGTGACCAACTCGTAGCGGTGGGCGACTTTAATATCCCAGAATTAAAGTGGTCCAACGTCGACAACTCACCATCTTTGTCACTTTCAACTTACCATGACTTCACCGCGGGCATGTTTGACATGTCCCTAGGTCAGATCAATCATGTTAGAAATTCGCTAGGTCGGCTTTTAGACTTATGTTTTGTATCTGATCCGGATGGTACTGCTCTCTCCAGAGCTTTTCCCCTTTCAACCCCAGAGGATCCATATCACCCCACGCTGGAGGTCTCAATCGAAACCACTCCTGGTATCGATCAGATGTCTCCGAGCGTGGTAAATAAGATTCGCTGTTTCCGTAAAGCTGATTTTCAGAAACTTAATAGCCTTATAGAAACATTTGACTGGTCTGATATTCTAGCGTGCACTGATCTTAATGTCACTTTAAAAAAATTTTATTTTACTTTAAATAAATTTTTTGACTCATGTGTGCCTTGGAAATATCCGTCCGCTTCAGCAAATCCTCCTTGGTTTACAAGGTGCCTTACTAACTTAAAAATAAAAAAAAATAAGCTTTTACTTAAATATAAAAAAACCTGCAGTAGTGTGGATTTCGCAAGATACCTACTAGCTCGGTCGAATTTTACCGTGCATAACGCTGAATGTTATAGGAATTATATTGACCGCTGCCGGATTCAATTTACTCAGGATCCAAAGCAGTTTTATAATTTTGTAAACACTAAGCGTAAACACGTATCTTTTTCACCCCTGCTTACGTTTGAAAATTCTTCTGCGACTTCGGATCAGGCCATTGCCGATCTATTCGCAGAATTTTTTCAAACAACTTATTCTCCTCCTAAACTGACTGATCAGCCTTACGCATATAACATTCAAGCAGCAAATCTTATTTTCTGTCCGTTTTTTTCTGAGAATAAGTTATTATCTGGTCTTTTAAGGGTAAAACCCATTTATTCGCCAGGCCCCGACGGAGTACCAGGCTGTGTGCTAAAATACTGCGCCAGGGCTCTGTGCAAACCTCTTCTAAGACTTTTCAACTTATCTTTGGAAACCTCGATTTTTCCCCTTATGTGGAAGGAATCATTTATGATTCCCCTACATAAAAAAGGGAAAAAGTCCGAGGCTGCCAACTACAGAGGCATCTCTAAGTTGTCGGCAATTCCAAAGTTATTTGAAAAATTAATTACCCCTCATTTGCAACACCTTTGCTCTTCGATTATCACTCCTTGTCAGCATGGCTTTATTAAGCGTCGCTCCACCACCACAAACTTATTGGAGTTGACATCATTTGTCATAGATGGCTTTTGTAAGGGATATCAAACCGATGTAATTTACACAGACTTCAGCAAAGCATTCGATTCAGTTAATCACTCACTCTTGTTGAGTAAACTGAATATGCTGGGTTTTCCCAAAGACCTCTTAACGTGGATCTCCATCTCCGTCCCTCAAGGAAGTCATCTTGGCCCGTTATTATTTACGCTTTTTATAAACGACTTGCCCCCTGCTTTAACGAACTCTCTAGTTCTCATGTATGCAGATGATGTAAAGCTTTGTCTTCAGTACAAATCCATCTCTGCCCAATGCAGTCTTCAGTCTGACCTTGATAACTTTCAAAAATGGTGCTTAGCTAATGATCTAATACTTAATGGATCTAAATGCAAACATATGTCTTTTTATCGTTCTTGCCCTCTGCAAGCTACTTATTCTATTAATGGGATTGCCTTAGAAAAATTGACCCAGGTTAATGATCTCGGCATCCTATTAGACATCAAACTTAAATTTGCCGACCATATTTCCTTAATGGTTAATAAGGCTAAAGGAGTTCTTGGTTTTATCAAAAGGTGGTCAAAAGAATTTAATGACCCCTATATAACTAAAACTCTATTCATTTCTTTGGTCCGTCCTATACTGGAGTACGGTTCATGTGTCTGGAGTCCCCAATATGGAGTACATCAGGACCGCATAGAATCCGTACAAAAGAATTTCCTAACTTTTTCACTTAGAGGTCTAAACTGGGATGCAAATCTTCACCTTCCATCTTATAACAGTAGACTCTTACTCATAAACTTACCTAGCTTAACAAATCGTAGGACAATGCTCGGTGTAGTCTTTCTGCATAACCTTATTAACGGGGATGTAGATAGCCAGCATTTACTAACACGCTTAAAATTTAACATTCCTAATAGAAGGACTCGAAACTTTAGTCCTCTGTTCCTTAGCCGTTGTAGTTCGACATATGCACTGCATGACCCTTTTAGGGTATTATGTTCGAACTACAATGGTCTCTACGCCATAACATCTCTTTCCTGTCCCTCAAACTTAAAATATAGAATTTTAAATTTCCTTACTAACTCCTCCTAGCTTAATAATAAAAAAAAATTTGCTTAATATATTCTAACAAATCGTTTATTGAGCGCCCCTCCGTCGTCTGGGCCTCTAAGCTTTATGATGAATACAGGAATGCTAGCTGATGCTCTTATTGATGCACAAGCCATTTCCAAATTCTGAAAGACCGGTAAAAAAAAAAAAAAAAAAAAAAACACGAGAAATATTTATGTGTATATGTTCCAGTCATGAAGTTTCTCTCACTGTACAGTAAGTCAACTGAACACCAAAACACTGTACAGTGCGACGACTGCGCACCAATTTTGCTGTACTCATTAACAGCTGTACAAATATAGAATGAGTGAAAACACTGTCAATCAAAACAAAAAATACTACCCTACTCACTCACACCCAAATATACTGTGCCGTAAAAAGAGTGTGCTCACTTTTAGAATAAATGATTCATTTGTCGTTTTGGATACATTCATGCAGAAGTCTATTATTTATACAATAGAGTAAATAAAAAAACGGGCTAAGATGGCTTCCTTGAGGGAAGCATTTGGCAAGATGTAGCACGGACCAGACGAGAAAGTATGTTTTTAAATAAGATTCTATGGGTCCTTCCATCTAAATAGGCGGAGATCCACATTAAGAGATCTGTAGAAAATCCCAGCATATTCAGTTTACTCAACAAGAGTGAGAGATTCCCAATTCCCACTTGTGCCTTGTAATCGCATTTCATCAGCGATCTCACCGGTCTCATCACATTAGTGTGACCGGCCACCGCTTCGTACGAGGCACCTATTGCGCAAGTCCGTCGACAAGCGCTCGGTCCCCACCCCTGTCGGGGGTCCTTCACAGAGGCAGACTCATTCCGTTGCAAAATAAAGTAAATAAAGTGTGCTCACTTTTAGAATAAGTGATTCTGTCGGGTCAGGCAGCAGCCGCTAAATTAGTTTTAGTTTATTTATTAAGCTAAAGTATGGATATATCGCCTTAGTTGGTCGCAAGCATTGAATGATCACTATAAATTACATATTTATTACATTTAAAGTACTATAATTAAATTCGTCTTTCATTTCCCGGCATTGGAAACTCTCAATCTGAGTGAGATTGACTCTCAATGACCAAACAGATTCATTTGTCGTTTTGGATACATTCATGCAGAAGTCTAATAAATATAGCTTCCATATTATTGAACTAACGGAAATATGATTTTTTATTTGATCAAAATACCAACTTTGGTTTTTTTTATTGGTTTTGGTTTTTTTTTCATGACTGCAAGGTTATATCAACTTCCGCCCGAAGTTAGTCCGTTTGTCTGTTTCTACGCAAACTAGTCTCTAAGTTTTAAAGCCGTCAACTTGAAACTTTGCACACACCCTTCTTTCCTTTGGACGCAGTATATAAGTCGGAACGGCCGGGATCGGCCGACTATATCTTATAGCTGCCATATTACGGAACGATCGGAAATGGTATTTGGTATTTTGTGTTTTTGATGATAGAAGTTTGGGACTTTTTTTTAGATTTTGTATTGTAATAAATTGGTTATATTATGATATTCAATAAGGATCGGCTAAATATATCCTATTTTAGCTATATATATACGGTTTATATGAAAGGGTATATCAACTTCGGCTGCGCCCGAAGTAAGCTTTCCTTTCTTGTTTTAAATTCGCACCTTCCACTTTTTGATTCTTGTATTCGGATTAGATTCCGATACTGCGTAGGTCAGCGGTTGTTGGTCAGTAGATATTCATGTCTTTAACAGCATACAAACAATGACGTAGTTTTTCTAGCGCCCAGACCTCTCATTGGTAGCGTAGTTAACTTCTCTGTCCCTTAAGGTTCTAGAGATCAAAGTAATGGGACGCCCCTCTTGGGATAGCACTGCGCCTTTTTGTGCAATATCGCTTTTGCCCTTCGGCAGCTCCGGCTCGCGAGTCAGGTTTTGGTACAGGCATCGTGGCCGTTTAAGGGCTGTCGGTAGACTATCCGGAAGATTGGCATCTTTATTCGTTTCGTATTCTAACCCAGCTGTTGTACAGCCAGCTGATCATCATTGGGTAGGTTCTTGTTATTTTTCTCCTGGGTCTATCCGCCCACATGCGATGCTCAAGGAGGCGCAATATCTTCTTGTTCCCTTCAACCTCACACGCACATATGTGAAACAGTTGGTTGTTTGAGATAATGTCTTCAACCCCACTGTTGGATCTTATTCTTTTAATCGTCCACCCCATATGGTCCTATGGTGGCTTCCTTGCTGCGAGGCACCCGCCCTATCCTGCAATTATTCTACGAACTACCTTCAATTATTCAAGAATTACCAGAAGCCTGGGCTGCGCTGGACAGTATTAGATTTCGAAAGAGTCTGTGCTGTGGTTTCAGGTCGGTTATATCCAACGACTGTGATAAGAAATCAAATGACTTGACCGAGTGGACGTCGGGAAGATCATATAGCTGCTTATTATAATAAGCTTACACTAGTTTTAGTCTAAAGGTCGGTAGGGCCCTATTCCAAGTGCATAGGAAATTTCTCACAAGACGTTAAGATCTCTGTCAGTATTGCGAATGCACCAGAGCGCAGCGGTCATAGCCCTTAGCACTTATTATTTGGAATGTTGTTCGTTTCATTTGAACATTTTTGGAGTTTGTTTACAATTAGATACGTTTTTTACCATTTAGTATTAGGTAAGCAGTTAGTAGTGTTTATAAACCACATAAGCCCCCCCATGTACGTTACACTCGGTGTAAAAATTACGATTTTAACACCTTGTTTACATTTTCTTTTATAGATGTCTTCTAATCTTGTAAATGATACCTCTCTTGCACATATTTATTTGACTTGAGACGCTCCTTGATGAACTTGAAGACTTCTCTTTGATTGAGATTTAATGCATTGTTTAAATGAACAATAATTTTACGTATTGTAAACACCCGTATGAACTCAGAAACTATAAGAGACAGAGCTTAAGACAGATAGATAAATTGGCATAGAGACTTGTTTAACGAAGTTCTTATTTTTTCCAGGCTCCGCCCCATATATAGAAAATTTCTGTAGCTCCATTACAAAAAGGGTTTTTTTAGAAACGTATGCAACAAACATTTTTTTCTGAGTTTAAACTTTAAAGTTAAAGTGTTAAGTTTTAGTTAGTTTAGTTAAAGTGTGTGTGGAAGAGATGAAAAATATAGTCGGGAAACTCGACTAAAGCCTTCCTCTCTTGTTTGTTTTTTGTTTTTTTGGTCTTGAAGCTGATATTGTACTTGTCGTAGACGTTGCGTTACTTAAAGTAGATGCAAAGAATGATCACCGGTATTGAAATGTGTCATCTTTATCAGTTTGACAAGTGGTGTCACATACGCAATGCTGTGTTTGGATTCATGGGATCAATCATAAACTATTGTATAATATATTATTTCATTTCTGCGTTTGAGTATCTGGATGTGTGTCTTACCACTTTTCCATTTCGAAAATGAAAACGTTCTTCAAAGTTAATGTATACCGGAAATACTCTATGGTTTTAGTGTAGTTACACATTAACACTTGCAGTTTGACAGTTTAAGTTTTTTCTCACGGCTCCCGCTCAACCAACTAAAATAAATATTCAAAGGATTATGATGCGATAGGGGCCATTAAATGTAAAAACCTAAGAGGATGCTACAATGCTTAGTGCATAGAGAACCACAGTTTCTTATGTGAATGTAAAAAAAATCGGGATGTCTACAGTGTCATTTTCTTATGGAGTAATATAGAAAAACTACACTCAGCATCGTTTTTCCATACGTTAAGAGGGTAAGTTTAGGGTAAGAGTCTGCTATGATAAATTGAAGGTTAATTTTTGCTTTTCAGTTCCATAAGAGCAAATAGTGCAAAATAGAAGCTGCATTCAGCCACAAAAGCCAAGTGGGAGAATTCTCTTGCAGGAAACATTAGATTCGTGGGAGTCCATGGCTCGATTCTTGGGGCAAAGTTGCCGGACGCTAAAAAGCGTGTCGTTAAAGCGTTAACCCAGCGGGCCGTTATATATCGTAAAAAAACGATCGCTTCTGAATACCCGTCCTGCTGCGTGCGTTTTAGAGCACGATTTAACATGCCCCTATCCCCCTACACTGGGAAACAACTCAAACCTGGCACCTAGCACCGAAGGACAACAAGAAAAATAGCGAACATTGTAAGAAATCTGACGAACAAGCTCTTCTCTTCTCGTAAATTCTTCTTCATAGTAAATATTTATTCTTTTTTGATACTCCATGCGACACAGTCGTTTTATTTGCAGACTTCCATCCAGTTTTTTCTCGCATATAAGACATCATCTACTCCCTCGGTCACGGGACTGTAACTCACGTGTTGCCTACTTGTCCAAGGTTCATTGCATTGCAGATTGAAGAATGGTGCGACGAAGTGCGGAGACTATCTAGCTGCTTTCTTTTCCAGGAGGATGGCTAGATTAGACGGATGTTAACCTGCCCCTTGCCAAACGTGCAATCGCCAGCATCATTTATTGTTGCACCATCGGGGGCAGTTGTCTGGTCCTACCAAAGCTCCACCCGCACCAGACTCGGTTCCCATCGATGCAGTTTCCATTGCAAACTCACCTTCCCTGTAAATCAACAACGTCGTGCCCAGGATCGACTTGATGAGCTAGTGCTCCCACCAACCACCCACGTCCGTGGTTCACGTCCCCTTCCGAGCGCTATTAGATTGCAGTTCACAAGTGAATCTAATCGCGTAGCGGCTGGCGAATCAACTACAGATTCGCGGCACCAAGCACTCTGTAGCGGGGACCGGCCTGGGCGGCTCTGAGTTTGAAACGAGGGGAGCACTGTTATTATTGTGTCCTTTTATCTTTTATGGTATATCATAAAAGCTGGACCATTACCCAATACTTCCTGTGATAGTGATGTATTGCCCTATGCAGAAGAACGAGAAGAAGATTAGACTAAACGTTCCCACCCTCACGCGTTTGTTTCAAAGCTTCGATCACAACATTGGTCTATTGGGAGCAGCTAAATCTGGTCAAAGGTGTTGTCGTTATTGCCAATTCTTCTTAACGGGCTCCAAATTCATATTCCCCGGCTTATTTCTCGATCTGGTCTTGCAACTCATTTGCCTTAAAAATGGTCTCATTTAAAACCTGAAGCCTGCACTCGAGTCTGTAATAGAGGAGCTGTAGTTGGAAGCTGTTCCAACACTTCCCGGTGAATGCTTTTTACTCTAACATTAATAAGGGGTAGAGGATTTTAGTTTTTGTTTATTATTATTATTTGGTACAATACCAAATTTTACAATTTTAATTTATTCGGCCGACTATATCATATAGCTGCCATATATCTGATTGATCGGAAATGTTATAACTTCGGTGTTTTTAAAGCTAGAGAGTTCAGATTTTGTACGAATGCTATTTTTGGCAAAATAATACAACATGCCAAATTTTATAAGGATCAGCCGACTATATCCTATATCTGCCATATAACTGATTGATCGGAAATGGCATAACTTCAGTGTTTTTCGATCTAGAAAGTTGGGATTTTCTATGATTTCTATTTTTGGAAAAATAATACGACTTATCAAGTTTCATATATCAAGGGTATATCAACTTCGGCTCCGCCCGAAGTTAGCTTTCCTTTCTTGTTTTCTCCGAAAACGGTACTATAATTTTTTCAGTATACCGACATGACTTGCAAAAAAAATTTCTCTCTCCAATTTTCTCGATGTATTGGTGATTTTTATACCCTTGCAGAGGGTATTATAATTTTGGTCAAAAGTGTGCAACGCAGTGAAGGAGACATCTCCGACCCTATAAAGTAGATATATTCTTGATCAGGATCACCTCCTGAGTTGATATAAGCATGTCCGTCTGTCCGTCTGTCTGTCCGTCTGTCTGTCCGTCTGTCTGTTTCTACGCAAACTAGTCTCTCAGTTTTAAAGCTATCGTCTTGAAACTTTGCACACACCCTTCTTTCCTTTGAACGCAGTATATAAGTCGGAACGGCCGGGATCGGCCGACTATATCCTATAGCTGCCATATAACTGATTGATCGGAAATGGTTTAACTTTGGTGTTTTTAGAGTTAGAGAGTTCGGATTTTGTACGAATACTATTTTTGGCAAAATAATACGACCTACCAAATTTCATAAGGATCGGCCGACTATATCCTATATCTGCCATATAACTGATTGATCGGAAATGGCATAACTTCAGTGTTTTTCGAGCTAGAAAGTTGGGATTTTCTATGAATTCTATTTTTGGAAAAATAATACGACTTATCAAGTTTCATATGGATCGGCCGACTATATCTTATAGCTGCCATATAACTAAACGATCGGAAATGGTATTTGGTAAAAATACCAACTTTGGGGTTGTTCAAGATAGAAGATTGGGTTTTTTTTTAGATTTTGTCTTGTAATTTATTGGTTATATTATGATATTCCCATAAGAATCGGTCAACTATATCCGATTTTAGCGATATATATCCTGTTTTAGCTGCAAGGGTATATCAACTTCGGCTCCGCCCGAAGTTAGCTTTCCTTTCTTGTTATTGTAATAAATTGGTTATATTATGATATTCTCATAAGGATCGGCCAATTTAATCCGATGTTTGCGATATATATCCGGTTTTAACTGCAAGGGTATATCAACTTCGGCTCCGCCCGAAGTTAGCTTTCCTTTCTTGTTTTTATTTTGATGTTGGCCGGAATACTCTGCGGGCTAAGCTTGCGCTTAATTTAAATATAGCGATCCATTCCAGTCAGTGTAGCCGGGCCCGACGGCACTTTCCGTGATTTTTGTTTCTGGAATTGCTGGAGTCATCGCATCGAATTGCATCGGTTACATCGATGTATTTGTTGCGGTTAATTTTTTAAGATTTAAGGTAGATAGGTTAGGTTAGAAAGGCTGTAGGCTTTCCTAACGAAAAACTAAAACAGTTAGACCGTTTTCGGTCACTTGTGATACCGTATGTGAACCCGCGCAAACCAAGTCAGCTTAGTTCTATAGTTGTGTCGAGGGGATCAATGATTGAATGTGAGCAAAGATTGACACAAACCAAATGATCGCAAAATTTATTCCCATGTGAGTATTTGAAACCATAGCATGCAAATAACTGTTAACCGATTGCTGAGGGTTTTAAGGACATAGTTGATCCTATTTTTAATTCCCTTGGTACGAAGTCAATTACATCAAGAAGTATAATGAGTTTCGTGTCTGTTAAAGATGAGCCCATTAAAGACGGCATAAGGTCTCAAAATAAGTGTTGTTCAATGAGTCTTTGAGCAAAAAGTCTGAAAGCAACCGTTTGCTTTGTTCGTATAAAATTTTTCTCTCGCTCAAGTAACGAGCAATATTTTCTATTCCCCTTAGCTCTGTTCTTTCCAGGACCGTTTGACTTTGTGAGACAATTCAAAAAGTCTTTTTTGTATGTATGTGTGTATGTGAAAAATAGTGGGTTTTGTTACATTTTCTTTTGTGACATTTGGATGTGAGGAACAAATAATTAACTTGTTATACAGGAAAGGAAAAGGAAAGCTAACTTGTTGCAGTTAAAACCGGATATATATCGCAAGCATAGGATATGGTTGGCCGATCCTTATGAGAATATTATAATAAAACCAATTAGTTACAATAAAAAATCTAAAACAAAGTACCAAGCTTCTATTTCAAAAATACGAAAATTGGTACTTTTACAAAATACCATTTCCGATCGTTCAGTTATATGGCAGCTATAAGATATAGTCGGCCGATCGTTATGCAATTTGGTAGGTTAGATAAATTGATCAACAACTGAAAAATATAATCTGTATGAAGTTTCAACTTTCTATCTTCAAATACACAAAAGTTGGTAATTTTCAATTCAGTTATATAGCCGCTATAGGATATAGTCGACCGATCCTCATGAAATTTAGCATTTTGTATTATTTTGCCAAAAATAGCATTCGTATAGCATTCGTACTAAATCCGAATCCTGTAGCTTAAAAAACACCGAAGTTTTGCATTTCCGATCAATCAGTTATATGGCAGTTATAGGATATAGTCGGCCGATTCCGACTTATATACTGCGTGCAAAGGAAAGAAGGGTGTGTGCAAAGTTTCAAGGCGATAGCTTTAAAAGTGAAAGACTAGTTCGCGTAGAAACGGACAGACAGACGGACAGACAGACGGACAGACGGACAGACGGACATGCTCATATCAACTCTGGAGGTGATTCTGATCAAGAATATATATACTTTATAGGGTCGAAGATGTCTCCTTCACTGCGTTGCACACTTTTTGACAAAATTATAATACCCTCTGCAAGGGTATAAAAAGGTGAACAGTTATTTGCGAGCTATGGTTAAAACTGATCTAAAATAATAAGTACTTAAGTTAACAAAACTGAATAATAAAAAAGTATTATTCAATTACTAAAATGTTGATTTTATCAGTTTCCTGCGCCTTCTTTGGCGCTAGTTCTTTATATAAGTTCTAAATAAGTTCTAGTTCTAATATAAGTTTTAATTTTTTCTTTATCTCTTAGTTCAACGGAACTTGTGGAGAATTGTGACCTTTTCTGTTAATTTTGTTTTTAAATTTTATTGTTTTTTGGCAATCTAGTCTTTAACTTTTCATGTACCTCTGAACTGATGCTAATAGCGACAATAGTGGGTTAACTTAGGAAAATTTGGAATTTTGATTAGCATTTGAGCGCAACAGAATTTCTGCATTTATTTCACTGAATGTCTTAGAAAATAGACAATATTTTTAATTTAAATTAGTTTGTAACTCACCACTTTTCTCCTTTTTCTTCACACATTCGCAGAATTGAAAACATTACACGGAGCTTATTACTTGGTATAATGGTATTCAAGTCTTTTTTTGTTAGGTATCGTCGCCACCAATCATTTGTTACTGACATTACACCACTTTGACTATCATATATATCATCTGGTAGATCTTCATCGGAGTTCGAAACTTTTTTGCTATCTTTTTTGGTTTTTTGCTATAAAAATATAAATATATATATTTTATATATTTATTTAAATAAATATATATATTTTTATTTAAATATAAAGTAGTTAACGCATATAATAAAATAAATAATATTAAAACACTTATGACAAACCCAATAAAATAGGCACTAGCCGTAAATACTTATTTTGAGATTATATTGATATTTAAGTCCAGCCTTATGTTAAATCAGCAAAGCCGCTTTTAGGATCGTTGGCCGCTTTAGGTGTATTATGCATGAAGTATTATGCACCGACCATAGCTTAAATTTAAAAAGACAATTCAGTTACAGATTTAATCTCAAAGAATTAAGAGGCCACAGTTTAATAATTCGAAGTATTTTGTTTTGCAACTGTAAGCCTACTCACGATTTTACGAACTCATTTAAAAGTGAATCTGAAAAAGTCAGATTAAATCTGATGTCAGTTCAGAAGTTAATTGCGATTTCATACAGAACAAAAGAGCTATTAACAGCTAAAATATTTTTCAGTCTAATATTTTAATTAATTTGGTTTGTACATCACTTTTTCTTTGTTTTTACTTCCTGTTGCTGGCCATACAGTTTTTTCTGTATGCCAATCATTACGCTTGCTTCCAAGGAGGCAAGGTAAAGTAAACATGACCTATGATAAAGAAATGGTGAAAAACCTGTGTGGATAATTCCGGGACGATGCGTTGCGTTCATATGTGCTCTTCGCAGAAAAGACAAAAGACTTGCCGTCGGCCTTAGCGCTAGCGCAAGAGGTGGAGTTCAATCACGAAAGGTACGACGTACGGCGACATTCGCAAAAAACGCAAGGTGATCAACAAGAAATGACTCCCGAGTCGCAAAATGCTCAAGTTCCTGGGGAAAAAATCCACACTTCAACAAACAGTTCAAAGTTCAGGTTCATGCTGATCAGCAAGGTTACAAATATCAAAACACCCCTAAGCCAGGACCAATGAAGGTCGATCCCCCCCTCTCTAAAAATCTCTCTTTCCCTCCCTCCAGAATAGGAGGCCTGCTAATTCCGGACGGTCGAATGTCACGAAAAAATAGCAAAGGTTGAACCATATTGCCCCGGGCGTTGGGGAGGCGTACGAACGTACTGTCCCTGCTACCTCTCGTCAGACGAAGAGTAGCCGGGATGGAAATGAAGTTTCTAATCGACACTGGTGCATCTATGAACTTTATCCGACCCCAAACGATATTGCGAGGTATCCGCCTAGTGGATTCCCGTTTTTCCATTCAGTCAAAACACAGAGAAACTACCATAACCATAACAATTAGTGTGCTAGTATCAACTTTACGAAAATAGATTGGTCAGACGCACCCAACTTATACCTATGTAAGTTATTAAGCTCGTCACTCCAGTGATTCCAAGTCGATGTCCTCTAGATATCCTTGGTCCTGGGAAGTGGATTTACGACGGAGGAAACTGTTCCTCTTTAATCATAGGCCTTGTGGCTCTATGAAGTTTTATCAAATAAAGATTCGATTGGATGACGGCAAATGCCGGAGATTTATTCAAACAGTCAAGGCTGATGGGTAGAACAAAACTGAAACTTATCAAATAAACATTTTAAGGGGTTACGCCACCCTGAAATTTTCAAAAAATCGATTTTTTGTTTTTTACTTAATTTAAAAGACTATATTCTCACGCGTATTTTAAGACATCCCCGAAGACAATATCTTGATAATTATGGAAGTTATGTTCATTTGAAGTCGGCGCGGCAGGAGGGCACTAATACACTTCTTATTCTTCTTTTGCGTTTTTCTCGAAACCACTTTTTTCAAGACGGTGGGCATGACAACGCAAAAACTTTTCAACCGATTGAATTGAAAATTTAAACGCATCCTCTTACATAGATTTTCCACAGAGTGACGTAGGATTTTTTCGATCCAATGGATAGAAATTTTTTTATGCAATTTTTAGTACAAAATTTTTCGCCAAAAAAATGGAGTAAATTTTTGAAGTGCTCTCATTTGCGTAATTTTTTTTTTTTTCTAAAACGGCTACGTCACTCTGTTCCAAATTTATCACTTTTTAAAAAAAAATTTTGTTTACTTGTTTCTGATGAAAATTGACACGTGAATCATGCCCACCATCAAGGAGCACTCTGGAAAAACCGATCATCGCCGATGTTCATATCTCCGCCATTTTGAATTGAAAACAAGTTTTTTTTTAGAATTAATAAAGCTCATTAGTTGTATTGAATATAAATAAAAGTGGAAAAATCCTATATCAACTAGTTTAGTCATAAGAAATTCCTGAAAAACCGTCCCGTTTCCACGCGGTCAGGGTGGCGTAACCCCTTAAAGCTAAACCTAAGAATGCCCAGTGGAAAAGTACTGGCAAGCAGCTCCTCCTACAAATCCGTCGCTGCTTGCTCAGCATATTGCGGCACAAACAGTCATTGCGACACATGAAACCTTATGCGCGCGGGTCGCTACATAACTTGCTGGCCTGCGCATGCGAGGGCAGTTCGTGTAATCTTTGAGAGAGTTGCTTGTTAACTACTCCCCCCTCAAGTTCGTGGCCGGCCTCGGTGACGTCAAGTTGGGCGATGGCTCTTTTTAGCTTCAAAGAGGCACGTCTTCTATGGCTGTATTGGTAACCGATGATTAGCGCGCAGAAGACAATGCTGACCCCAACTCCGATCAAGAACCATATCTTTGGCGATCCTGCTGCCTCGACTTCATCCTTGAGTTGGCGTATGAAGTTTATATTTTGCTCGCTCATTCGATGTATTGATGAGAGACTCAGGATTTGATCGTGTCCGGTGATGTTGAGGAGTGGGGAAGCGGCGATACTCGGACTTTTACCCACGACTGCGTTGTGGTTCAAGTATCTTGTATTGTTGATCACCGCTACATGCTCGAACGTGATGAGGTATGTTCCCTCCAGCATTACCGTGGGCCCCTCGTCTGCAGTGACTTGGGCGTGTTGCTCATTGATGACAATGGTTCCTGCGTCAATCAGTGCGACTGGCAGTAGGTGGCTTGGTTGCGTGCGGCAATTGGCTAGGCCTCCAGCATGTATCTCTCGGGCGCAGCTCTCACGTGTTGATTTTTTGCAGAAGGTGGCGTAGCTAGTGCGCACGCAATCGCTAACTGCGAATATTCCATCGTCGCAATCCGCAATTATGTCGTCTCGGATTTGTAGGACTGTATGATTGTGCGATACCGGAAGAATTACTGTTCTTTTACAAATTTGCTTAATTCTAGGATATTCGATTAACAAATGGATTTCGTCTTCTGATTGAAATATTTTAATTTTAGAAACTTCCATTAAATAAACTACGGGGACTTCTGTGAGCTGATTATCAAATATTGACTTCAAATCGTTTGTGTAAAAAATTGTAGGATTTATAATGTCTGATTTGGCAAGAGTGATTGTTAGAATTAAATTCTGGATTTCTGTGATTAACATCCTATTTCGAGTCATAAGCGTTTCAAATAAATTTGGGGTGTCTAGGAGGTCACCCTTTTTTGCTTGTATTATTTTATTTATTGCGTCTGTGAATTTATTGATCTGTTTCTGAGTTTCTGTATTAACGAGTACCTGTCTATTGTTTGAGTCTACTAATTGATTTTCTGTCATTCTTATTTTTTCTATGTCTGCAGCGTCCGGAGTTCCCGCAACAATTTTAAGTGCTGTGCCAAGAAAATCTAAGCTTCTGGCCATTCTATGGTGAACTGTTAGAGCGGACAAAAGTGCTTCTATGTGTTCTACATCTATGTCTAACAGTTTTCGCATATGCGAGTGGGGGAAAAACTCGGACATTCTTTTAGTATCCTCAACTATCTTATAGAAATTGCTTAAGCTACTTGAGTGTTTTACATAACTAAGTTGTTCCCATGCCAGAATACTACCATCGACGATCGGGATATAGTTCGCATTGGAAAAGTCGGTGATCCGAGCTTGCGTCGCTGTTAGCAAGGTCAACAGGGTAAGAACTATCATGGCGGACCTGTAAGATACATTCTTATTAGATTTACTGGTTTTTTACTTGCCGATAACTACCTAAGGTTGTCTTTATGGACCACCCTCCCTCTAATAAGCACCGTTGTTCCTAAATCAGCTTGTATTTTTCCTTCGGAACATAAAGGTGATAGTTTGTTACCTAGTCTCCTGTTGTTTTTGATATAGACTGTTTCGCCTACATCAAAAACCCTATTTTGTCTGTCCGGGTAGCACCTGCGTAGTTGGTCTTGTTGTGCCTTTACTATCTTTTTTTTTGATAGTTTGGCGCATTTCGTCTGATGCTGTGTGGATTACATCCAGTGGTCTTTGCCCTGTTACGGAATGCACGCTTCTGTTATATTCAATGACAGCTCTGAGAATTGCTTGTGTTGTGTCGCAGATCACGCGTTGACCAAATCAATGTTAAATTGATTTTTTAGTAGCGAGGTAATTGTCTCTGAGCTGAAGGACGCCTCATTGTCACAGTAAATTGTTTTTGTATCTGGGAAGAGGTTAACCGCTTGCAGTATGGGGTTAATTGTGTCCGTTATTGACCTGGATACTATTGGTTGTACAATCGCAAATTTTGAAAATTTATCGATGCAAGTTAGGAATAATTTTTTATCGGTTGAGAATATGTCGATGTGAAGTATTTCGCCTATGTGGGTTGGGGCAGGCGTTTCGCCAAGCTCTTGTTTTCTCGGGTGCCTGTCGTATTTTCCTTTCATACATACTTTGCAGTTTATCACTATTTCGTTGGCTATCTTGGTCATTTTTGGAAAGTAGTAATCCCGCTTAACCTGTTTTACGTTTTCTGGAGCTGCTCTATGAGCTCGGTTGTGTTCAGTATTTAGGATTTCTATTTGCTCATCTTTGTTGGTGATATCTGACACGATCGTTTTGCAGTGCCGAAACTTGGTAGACGGAAATTGTGTGCTTAACTCGTGTTGCACAGCAGCCAACGTTGGTAGGTCGCAATGAATTGCGTTAACCACCTCAGGATTGACGGCATTTTTCAACGTTTCGGTTAGAATGTATTTGTCCGTGAAATGTATTATGTGGCGCATTTTGCTGTCAAACATAATAATTTTTTGGTGCAACGCATAGCGTTCCTCTAGGACCATTTGGTTCCTGAAGCCGTTTATGGGTTGGTCAATCGTTGGGATTGTAAAAGTAAGTGACTCTTCACTATGAATGGTAGCTACGTCAGATTGGGGTTCACTTTGCAGAGCGTTTATGTTCTGACGCGATAATGCGTCGGCTACGTGATTGTCCTTCCCTGGTTTATAGAAGATTTTCGCGTTATGTTCTTCTATAAACGCTTTCCATCTCTTGATTTTTGCGTTGGTGTTTTTTTCAGACACCGCAAAGGTGAGTGGTTGATGGTCAGTGTAGATGCGGAGCTCTCTGGTACCATACAGATAATTCTGCAATTTACCAGGTGCCCACACGATTGCTAGAAGTTCCCTTTCATTGGTGGCGTAATGGGTCTCGCACTGTTTTAACGTGCGTGAGATCATTGTGATTGGCCTGCCTTCTTGGGACAATACTGCACCAATGCCATTTGCAGAAGCGTCAGTGGTCAGGTCGAAAGGTTTTTTAAAGTCAGGATACATTAGTATGACATCTTCAGATGCTAAAATGTTCCTTAGTCGCTCGAACGCATCGCGTTGCGTGTCGTTGAACTCAATCGGGATTTTCCTCGACATGTGTTTGCTGACAGAACCATTTTCACCTTTTAGTAAATTGGTTAATGGTCTAGCTACAGAGGCGAAGTCTTTTACGAATACTCTATAATAGCTAGCTAGGCCTATGAATGATCTTAGCGCATACAGGTTCACCGGTTCGACGTACTCTTGAATTGCTTTGACCTTTTCAGGGTCCGTTTTGGCTCCGTTTCTGGTAACGAAAAAACCGAGGTATTCGACACTATCTTTGAAAAATTGAGTTTTTTCTTTGGCTACTCTCATGTTGGCTTCTAGTAGGCTTTGTAGTATTACGTCAATGTGTCGAATGTGATCCTGTTCATTTTCTGAAAATATTATTACATCATCAAAGTAGACGTAACAACATTTTCCAATTTGTTCTCTTAAAACGTCATCAATTGCTCTTTGGAAGATGCTCCCAGCATTCTTTAATCCAAAGGGCAATCGGCAGAATTCATATTTCCCCCCGTTCACAGAGAATGATGTTTTCTCTCGATCTTTTTCTGCTAGGTATATGATTTGATGATACCCAGACTTCAAGTCGAGGGTTGTAAAAAATTTTGCCTTACCCAGATTCGCTAGAATCATTGGGATACTTGGCATTGGGTAGCGGTCGGCAACAGTTCGATCGTTTAACTTCCTAAAGTCAATTACGAGTCGTTTGTTTTTGTTGCCTTCGGAATCGAACCCTTTTTTGTCGACAACCCAAGCTGGGCTGTTGTACGTGGATTTTGACGGTCTGATGATACCGCCTTCCAGTAGTTGTGAGATTTCGTTGTTGACGAAATCCGACACACCGTTTGGATACGGGTAGAGTTTTGAATATACCGGTTCATTATCTTCGGTACGAATTGTGGCAACGACAGACGTGTTGAATGGCAGTGCCTCGTTAGAGGTCGAAAATGCCTTTATTCTCTTTGTTATCATTCGCCTGAATTCTTCTTTTACACTTTCGGGCACTACTATGTCACTGACTTTAGTGAAATTTACATTATCACATAAGTGAAATTTCAGTGGCTCATCCCGGCTTCGTCCCGGTAACTTAAGCAATTATTCTTCAAATTCAATGTTGCCCCGGGCGCGTTAGGAGATCGAAACCTATTATGGCATCAAATGCGTCGAGAGAATCTAAAATGAAGAATGTTGCGTTTTGTCCAAGGATTTTCATTGAACATTTTTTGTTTATTTCACTGGATCCATGTATGGAACTTACAGTGAATGGGGTGGCGACTGTAGTTACGTTTTTTAACTCCTTTACGGGTCTCACGTAATTCTTTGCCGCCCCCGTGTCTATCAGAATTTTTAGTTTTCTACTAGCCAACTGTCGTTCGATGAACGGCAGTTGGGAGCGTCCCCTTTAAAAATTGAGCATGTCACTTGTATCAATTGACTCGCCATCGCTTTCGATTTCAGCGGCTGCTGTTTCAGCTGTGGCCGCATATAATGCTCGCTATCGGCGCTTTGTTGAGTTATGTTGTCAACTCGTTGCCGCCTTTGACCAGATACTCGTTCCGACGAGTTGGGCCTTTTTGAATGCCACCTACATTTATAGCACTTTGGGTTCTGCCCCAATTGGTTGGCTGCCGAAAATGTGACATTGAGGGATCAACGTCCATAGGCTGAGCCTGAGCCATTTGGCTGTCTTTGTCTTGGGTTTTGTTATGACCTTGCTTTCCTACGTAGTGTGGGTTTTTCTCTTGGCCTTTGTTAGGTTTTGAATGTTGCCGATTTCCCTGCTTATTGTTTTCACTGTGTTGGCTCCTCTCTGCAATTGTTTTTGCATAAGAGGCAGCGAACTGGCTTCTTTCTATGCTGTTTTCAGCCTCGCGAGCCAGGGCCAACGCCGATGGCAAATCTTTCGGCTGGGCCGGCACTACGAACGCTTTCACAGATTTCTTCAAACCCGACATGAATGCGTGTAAAGCATCGCTTCTGACCTCTTTGTTGAGAATCGTAGCCGCTTGCTCATCGTGTGTCATCACAATCTTGTTGGTGACCAATGTGAGCTTCCTTTCGACCTCATCAAAGTACTCCCTTAGACCTAGGTCGCCTTGCCTAACCATTTCCAACTGTTGCCTGAGTACACGCAGAGACGTTTTGTCTGCGTACGTGCAGTCTAATCGTGCGATGATCGCATCAATATTTAACACTGTATTGTGGGACGTCAGGACTGACCTGGCTGCTCCGCACACTTTGTTGCGTAGAATTGCAACGGCCTCGTAATGGGCCTCGCTACCCTTGTAGCGTCTGAAAATTTCGTATGCGTCCAGGGCAGCTTGCCTCCAGGACACATACTCATCTTGTACCCCTTCAAATGATGGTACAGATTTCACTATGTCAAGTCTCACATCGCACTTGACATTTGTGTCTATCGTCACTTTTTCGTATGTTTCGATATCTGGTGCCGCTATTTGCAGCGCATTTACTTGTGACCTTACTGCGTTCAGCTCCTCAGCAAACTGCTGCCTTAAGCGCAGTTCTTGCTCGGCGAGCGCAGCATTAACAGTGCCGTTCACTAGTGCTTGTATTTGTTCGGGATTCATTTCTGTTGTATGTGGGCGAAAGCCTATTTCTTCACTTTCACTGTCACTTTCAATTTCTTTTTTAACTTCTCTATATGTCCAACTCATGGGCGTACGCTCGGATCTATTAACACAAAAGCACTGGTTGTACAGTGGTCAAGAACAGAAAAATATTCACAGCTATTTTGCTTATATGGATGCTTTTAATTTAGCCGATTAACTCGAAAGGAAAAAAGAACTACCACAGAATTTATTTCCCAGTCACTTTGGTACTTTATCTTTTATTGGTTTGATTTGAAGTAAAATAAGTTGGTAATCACTCACTTACATGTTTCTTTGGGTTTTTTGGTTCTTAAAATATTATCCGTTGGGCGCCAGTTATTAAGCTCGTCACTCCAGTGATTCCAAGTCGATGTCCTCTAGATATCCTTGGTCCTGGGAAGTGGATTTACGACGGAGGAAACTGTTCCTCTTTAATCATAAGCCTTGTGGCTCTATGAAGTTTTATCAAATAAAGATTCGATTGGATGACGGCAAATGCCGGGGATTTTTTCAAACAGTCAAGGCTGATGGGTAGAACAAAACTGAAGCTTATCAAATAAACATTTTAAAGCTAAACCTAAGAATGTCCAGTGGAAAAGTACTGGCAAGCAGCTCCTCCTACAAATCCGTCGCTGCTTGCTCAGCATATTGCGGCACAAACAGTCATTGCGACACATGAAACCTTATGCGCGCGGGTCGCTACATAACTTGCTGGCCTGCGCATGCGACGGCAGTTCGTGTAATCTTTGAGAGAGTTGCTTGTTAACTTGTATATCCTATGGCTGCAGCGGATTTCGTCAACAATGAAGTCCAAAACCTGCTCAAAAACGGCCAAAATTCAGAAATCGGTCTCCCCTTATAACAACCCAATATGGGTTGTTGACAATAAAGGAACCGATGAGGTGGGTAACAGTGATGCCAATTTGGCCTTTTTCCGGACAGATCTGTCCTGTATTTAACGCTTCATCCGGAAAAAATTGAAAACCATCCGCATACCTGATATCTGTCCTTTTTTTAAATCTAATATAAATTTTTTATATATTAATTGCCCATTTTAATGGGCAATGGGCAATTTAAATATATTTTCAATACATTCTGAGATTAAAAGCAAAATAATTTTGTAAATATTGAAAATACTTTAAAATTTTGGTCAGAAGTGAAGAGGTATTGGGATTTTGCAGGCAACAACCATCTAGTGAAGTTTGCTCTCAGCCTGCTTTCATTGCCATGGTCAAATGCTGAGGTAGAGAGAGTTATTAGCCAAGTAAACTCGGTGAAAACCAAAATAAGGAACCGTTTAAAGGAAGATACAATAAATGCCATTTTGCCATGAATTCTTTCTTCAGATTCGGATTGAGTCGCATAAATTATGCTGTCATAATTATAACTTGCTGAAAAGTATATCCAATTAATTGACACTTATGAGGAAAGCAATAATGACGAAGGAAAAATAAGCGAAGATGCCCTAAAACTATTATCTTAATAATAAAAAATAAAATTACTGTAAACAAACTTTTTGTCCTTTTTTCTATCCTTTTTTAAATATTTTCATCTTTTTTTCCTGTTTTTTTTTCACAATCTATCGTTTTTTTTCGACAAAAATATTGGCATTACTGCTTCCGAGTAGCACAGTTTTCGTTAGAGGAGCAGCCTTCACAACTCACGAGGATACCAAAAAAAAAAGATCCATTCGTAGATCGCCTTAAGAAACGGAAAAATTAATTCAACCCCCAATATGTATGTATGTATGTTCAACGCAATGTTAGAAGCAATACCATCAAATGATTTGATCGAAGCCTAAGCAGTCCGTAGCTTTTAATTGATTGTGATTGCCAAGAGAAAATAGGTTCATGTAAAATTAAATCACCTGACGTTGGAAGTACTTGAGTTGTATCGAACTCGTTGTGTCGATTGGTTTGAATTGATTTGATTGCAATTTATACATGAGTTTCGCTCACACTTAATCTCGTTGCAGTTATCTGGTACAGATCCAGATTCTTCCCTGTTCCTTGAAGTCAATTCGTACATTTAATTCATGCTTCCAAATGACATCGTTTTTCTCATCACAGATATGAATCGTAAACTACAGAACGATACTGTAGAAATGACAGGCATTGTTAGTCGCAATGTTCCACCACTTAATGAGAAACAAAAAATTATTTACGTCCGCATTATGCTTGCAGATGCGGCAGAACAAGGAGGATTTTATTTTTCGATGCACCACGTGGAATTGGCAAAACATTACTTATTTATTTTCCTTGCCGAGTTACGATTAAAAAAATGGTTAAGTTGCCATTGAACATTGAAAATAATCCAGATGCAGTGTAAAACATATAAAAAACATAAAAACTTGGTCTTCAGAAAAACTCTTCCCGTTATTCCACGTTTAACGTACGCTTATAAATTTTTAAATGCTTAAAATCATCACGACTGTGGCGTAATGTTGAAAAGGTACGACTGAAACATTTTTTTTTGTCAATTTTTAGTGTTTAATAAATAAAAAAAAAATTCAAAATTTAAGCTTTGCATATATTTTTTTACTAGCAAAGGATTTGGTATTACCTTATTAGCATTTTTCCAAGCATCTTCCAAAACTTTTGGGTGGGTCCATATCTATATTTAAAAAGTCACCTTATAAATAAATTTGTTCAAAGTTTTTTTTTTTTAATACTTTTCTTAGAACCGTATAATCAGTTATAAGGCTTTTTCCTCTACTATCATCGCGTTTTGAAATAGCTTCCAGAATATACTCATACAGTGTGTTCTGAAAAATAAGAAGAAATATTGGAAAGTTGATTAATATTGATTGGTTTTATATTCTATTAAAAATAGGTAATATTCGATACAAAAATAAAACCATTTAATTATTATTACATTATGCCTGTCATATGTATGTAATGTAGCTGCTCTGTTATGGTAGGCTGTTACGGTAGCGGTCTCTGTTAGGGCAGCTAGCGGTCGCTTCCAGGCAGTTAACAGCGGGTAAAGATTAGAAAGTGCCAAGGAGCGACTAAAAAGGGAAAGGCGAAAGGCTTAGGGTAATGGCTGCCAGTCGAATGGGCAATGATTCTTTCCCATCTGAAACCTATAGCGGTGAAGCCGTGAAATTTGGTTAAGGGGGTAGTAGAGTTCAGAGACATCTGAGTAGAGTTTTGTAAAATCGAAAATTTTTTTTTTCCGCTTAAAAAATTCTTTAAATCTTAAAAATAACATATCAAAAGAAAAAGTCCTGCAAAAGTGTCTAAGTGTCGAAATTTTCCATTCTGCGGCGATGCCTCACTGGTATATCCCACAGTACTTAAAACTTTAAACCAGGGACTGTAACGGTTATAATTAAAAAAGCAAAAAATTACAAAATAAAAGTTATTTCTTAATTTTTATGAAAAAAATTGATTTTTAATAATTAAAATTAATTTTAATAATAAAAAATTAGTAATAATTATTAAGTATCAATTTTTATATAAAAATTACGCAATAACTTTTATTTTGTAATTTTTATTATATAAATTGGAAAATAAAAATTATTCGATAACTTTTATTTTAAAAATTGAAAATAAAGATTGAATCTATATATCTTTTGATCCGTTGAAGCCAGATCCAATATATATGTATATATATGATCTACACATCAATACCTTTCAAATGGTATATAATAAGTATGTATATATGTTTATCCGCTTATGTGCCTGTGCAGTATTGTCTTATTACACAGCTGCACAGACTAAACATTTTGGCCCTGAACTAACGTCTCAGAGTACATGCTCATTATTAAATGAATATTTAAATTCATTTGCGGTGAGCTCTGGAAGCGAAGACTCTGAGGACGATGATGAACCCGGGCTTAAATTGGCGGCATCAGAAATAAACGAATATTCACCAAAGCCCATAGATCCAAGCGTTAAAATCATGAGCTATTGGGAGTCGAAAAAATTCACGTATCCACGCTTGTACCGTCTGGCTCAAATAGTACATGCTGTGCCTGCAACGCAGGTATCGGTTGAAAGGGCATTTTCGGCCCTTAAATTAGCAATTACTGATCTTCGATGCAACCTTGCCGAAGACTCCGTGCAAAAGTTAATGTTCTTGAAATTAAATAATTAGCCATTTATATATTAAAAACTAATAAATTGTTGTAATTTAATCTTGATTAATTTAATGAACTACTCTTTCTCAGCCGCCGCAACAATAGTTGGGTTAGTTATTATAGTATAGTTATTATAAATAGTTATTTATGAATACTGCCAATACTGCACAGGCACATAAGCAAATAAACATATATACATACATACTTATTATATACCATCTGAAAAGTATTGATGTGTAGATCATATATATACATATATATTGGATCTGGCTTCAACGGATCAAAAGATATATAGATTCAATCTTTATTTTCAATTTTTAAAATAAAAGTTATCGAATAATTTTTATTTTCCAATTTATATAATAAAAATTACAAAATAAAAGTTATTGCGTAATTTTTATATAAAAATTGATACTTAATAATTATTACTAATTTTTTATTATTAAAATTAATTTTAATTATTAAAAATCAATTTTTTTCATAAAAATTGAAAAAAAAAATTTATCTTGTTTTTGAATTCGCCATGAAAATTTAACTTATGAATATTTTTTTCAATTTTTTTGGAGACTGTTTTGGGCTTCAATTTTTTTAAACTCATAATCATTATTTACGGTCCCTGCTTTAAACGCGTTTTTCTCGAAACCGCTTTTTTTGAGTTGGCCGAACACATAACTCGAACAACTCTTAACCTATCGATCTAAAATTTTGGCAGTATACTCAGAATACCTATGTCTATCGACACACGTAGGATTTTTTAATTGCTTACTTTTTTTTTATCAACAATTTTGTGACTTTTTTGTTCGTGAAAATTTAAAATTTTTATTCAATCACTCACCATTTTGCAAAAAGAAATATATATTGAAAAAATCCTACGTGTTTCGATAGCCGTTGATGTACAGAAACTAACAAAACTTTAATTTTTGTTTTAGATCAAAAATTAAGGACGTTAGGTGTTCGGCCATGGACCTCTTTAAAAATATAGGGCCTACGAATAAAGGCTTTTTTGTACTTTAAATACAAGATTGGCTTTTTTATTTGACCATAAAAAAATTCCAGAAAATCAGCTTTTTTGTCGCCTGTTACTCTGATGTCCCCCTTTAATTAAAATTTGTAATTTGGCGGTGGTGAGAGAAAAAAAAAACCGGCCTAGTATTGGCTGAGTTAATCCTCGGTAGTGAAGAAAGTAAGAAAAAATCAGGGATTATACCTCGAAGAGTAAGTGGCTCTAATCCATAGCCCTGTTGCGATTATATGGATGTCACCTTTTGGTGATCACGGCTATCACCTTTTTTGGTGATATAGCAACGGCTGCGATTGTGGGTCGACAGGCACTTTACAGTGCAGAGGAGGACCGAGGAGAACGCCACTTCAGTTGAAAACGCGGTGCTCAACTTGGCGGTCGGTGGGGGTTTATCCCCCCAAAACGTGCGGTTTCGTTCTAAGGCCAGGCAGGATAGGGTCTCTTAGACACTAGTTTTCTCTATAAATTAGCTATAAGAAAACACAACTATGTGAAGTGGGGAAAATTGAAAGGAAAGAAAAATACCCCAGAAAAAGTCTAAGTCGATAATTTATTAAGTAGCCTAAGTAGTGTTCAGTTCCGGTCGTCATGTGGAAAGAGGCTAAATCGACAGTCCGGATCGCGAGATAATTTTCTCCGGATGGTCATTCCGTCATGGTCATAACGTGAAATCTCCCTACAAGGGATAGAAACTCTTTTAAGAAAAAAAATCGGTAAGCTTAATTTTCAGCTGCAGCCCAGGAAAGCACTTTCGTGGATCCCCGACGGAAATTGGAAAAAATAATGTAAGTCGCTGCTAACGAGAGGCCCTTAAGGCAATTTTGCAGCCCAGGAAAGCACTTTCGTGGATCCCCGACGGAAATTGGAAAAAATAATGTAAGTCGCTGCTAACGAGAGGCCCTTAAGGCAATTTTGTGAAGAGATTAGTTTGGTTTTGGATCATATTTTTTTTTTGAATTGGCGCTTTATAATTTTTATTTCTCCCTAAAAATAATAATAATATTTTGTATTATGCTAGTAATACTAGTATTATATACTAGTTATACTAGTATTATGCTATAAGTAAATTTTTTTTATTTTGAATAAAATCATTATAATGTTGTAAGGAAAAACACAATTTTTGATCTCCGCTAGGAAATCCCTTCCCTAACACCTTCTAAGGGCCATCCTATTATTATGGGAGAAAATCATGGCCAAGGTTGGGTGGGCACAAAAGGAGCCGCAACACCAGCAGCGGATTCCACCCGATTGACCCCGAGATAGTGTTGTCCTAAAAATTGTCATAGTTCGTGAATTGTCCTGCCCGGTCTGTTTCGTTGTTGTTTTTTGTTCGTCTTGCACGTTTTTCGTAGGCCTCGGGATATGGCAATATACCATTACCGCCCTTCTGACGAGCCAGTAGACGGAAATCATACGTGCGGCCATATCCGTGCATCCCAACATCTCGCCTACAAACGGTTACCCATTACACAGAGCAAACAAAGCAAGCATACTTTAGACTAGTGTTGGGCAACTGGTGGTCGGAAACTCTGCCGCAGCGCACTAAGAACATTTTTATTTTAGAAATTAGGTTGTTTTTTAGTTTTAGTTTTTGGTTGGTTTAGTTTTTTCCATAGAAACTATAGACAGGAGTTATATAGAATTGTAGTTTTTCATTTGTTTAAGATTTTTTGCTAGAAAAGCTTTGTTAAATATAAATTTTACTATGTTAGTGCACATTAAAAAATTAAATTAAAACAAGAAAGGAAAGCTAACTTCGGGCGGAGCCGAAATTGATATACCCTTGCAGGTAATACCGGATATACAACGGTAAAATCGGATAAAGTAGGCTGATCCTTATGAGAATATCATAACATAACCAATTTATTACGATAAGAAATCAAAAAAAAAACCCAAGCTTCTATCTTCAAGAACACCAAAGTTGGTATTTTTACCAAATACCATTTCCGATCGTTCATATAACTGAGCTGCCATATAACTGGCAGCTATATGATGTAGCCGGCCGTTTGTTATGAAATTTGGTAGGTGGGATTAACTGACCAAAAATCCGTACAAAGTTACATGTTTCTATCTTCAAAAATACAAAAGTGGGGTTATTTCAGATTGTTCAGTTATATGGCAGCTATAGGATATAGTCTACCGATCTTGTATTGTTTTGCTTAAAATAGCATTCATACAAAATTCGAACTCTCTAACTCTAAAAACACTGAAGTTATACCATTTCCGATTGTTCAGTTATATGGCAGCTATAGGATATAGTAGGACGATCCAGGCCGTTCCGACTTATATACTGCGTGCAAAGGAAAGAAGGGAGTGCAAAGTTTCAATACGATAGCTTTAAAACTGAGAGTGGATAGTTAGTGGACGAAGTTACGAAGTTTCTCGATGGTGGAATTGTCCAGATGAGCACAGAAAGCTAGAAGAGAGTAGAAGGTTGAAAAGCGAGTCGATAGATAAACACTTGTTGCATATGTGCAGGATGGCTGAGATAAGCAACGTGGAAGTAGAGGTGACAATCAGTTACGTGGACACGTAATCAGTCAACGGACTGGACATTTAGAACGAATACAAATGCTTAATGATACGCTGCAATTGCCTTAAGCTGAAAATGGAGTTAGAAATCTACGAACGTTTAATTGTGTTTAAGCAGAAAAAGGAGTACCGAGCACAACAGAACAAAGCACAGAACGGGAAAAAAATTACCGTTTTAACTGTGGATCTTATGAGCACTTTCGGCAAATAAAAAGTGTCTCAGTTGCAACCAAAAAAAAAATATGTCACGTAACTGTCCTAACAGTAGAAGCTACGCACGTCGTTTGTGATCGAAACTGCCTTAAGAAGATACAAAGAAGAAAAACAACATTGATATTGCGATGAGTGAACGTGGACGAAATCAAAATTTTCTGGTAGTTCGCAACACAGACATGAGTCATGACGCATAATTGGGCCACGATTTCATCAGGAAGGGTCGCCTTTTGGTGGAAGTAGAAGGTTGCACGTTTTTACTAAAGGAAATAGATGGTTAATCTTTAAAGTCGCAGGCAAATGTTTAAAAAGTTGTGAAATCCTCATTTCGATTTCGTCAAGTCGTGGAGAAAATGATGGAAACCAGCCAAAAAGTCGCGCAGAGTGAGGTCAAGTTATGTCCTGTTGAGGATCGTGCCTGGCGGAGTTATCAAATCATTTCGGCATTCGCACAAGATTGGAAGACCAAGAAGCTGAAAACAGAATAGAGACCTAGAGTAACAAGCCATGTTCTCGTGGTCAGGAAGAAAGATGGTCCTCTAAGGGTCTGCGGCGACTACAGAAAGCTTTAAAGCAAGCAGGAGTTGCTTTGCTACAGGCAGAAAGAGGGTCACAATAATTTTTTCATGAGTCATTCGTAGAGGAAAGTAAGCAGTATTCAGCCTTCGTGACCAGAGTGGGACTGTTTGAATTGAACAGAGCCCCTTTTGGATTAAAAAACTTACCGGCAGCGTTTATAAGGTTTGTGCAGCATGTTTTTTAAAATCTAATCAATATGGACATTATGCAGTTGTACATGGATAATATTATTATACACGTCAAGACGTCAGAAGAATGTTTGAAAAAGACCGAGAGAGTTCTCCTGCACGATAAGAAGAAGTTTACTTTTTTGCAGACACGAATACATTTTTTATATGTCACAAAAGCTGGACGAGTCAGGGCGGGAATGAAAAATCAGCAGCAGTTAGTCGTTTTGGAGTTCCATAAAAAATCAGATAAGTTCAGTTCTTCCTAGGTCAATTTTCTTCAGAAAATTTATACCAGGATACCCCGATATTGCCCGCCCACTGATGAGCTTGCTGCATGTAATGTTATATAATAATGTTATATGTTATGCTTAACCGTTATTATACTAAAATACTGAAATACAGTCGATGGAGCTATTAAATCAGGCGCTGGTAAATGAGCTGGTTTTGCATATTTACTGTTAGAGCGCCAACTGAACTATATACAGACGCGTCTAAACATGGATTTGGAGCGGTGCTACTTCAACAACTGAAAGGCGGCTTTCACCCCATTTACTATTGGAGCAAGAAGACATAGAAGATAAAGCTGCATATCTAGCCTTCAAAAAGTTCCGTCATTATCTGCTGGGAATTAACTTCGAGTTGATAACAGATTGTGCTGCATTTGGATCAACAGCAAATAAGCAGGACTGCCGAGAAAAGTCTGGTCATGGTTGCTGTTATGCAGGGTTTTGTTTGCAAGCGAGAGCACTGAGATGAAAATCGAATGAAGCACGGAGATTGTTTAAGTCGATTCCCTCAAGATGGTGTATGTGTGACGACAGAATTGTCGATTCGTCTCAAACAGTGGGGGGCAAAACGCAAACATGTTTTAAATTTGAGTGTATGCGTAGCAGAAAAAAAACAATGAGAGTAGAGCATTTACTGAGCGAAACAAGAAAGGAAAGCTAACTTCGGGCGGAGCCGGATATAAACCGGATATATATCGCAAACATCGGATATAGTTGGCCGATCCTTATGAGAATATCATAATAAAACCAAATTATTACAATAAAATAAAAAAAAAATTTCAAAAAAATTCCCAAGCTTCTATCCAAAATCCCAAAGTTTGTATTTCTACCAAATACCATTTCCGATCGTTCAGTTATATGGCAGCTATAAGATATAGTCGACCGATCGATATAAAATTTGGTAGGTCGGATTAACTAGCCAAAATAGAATCTGTAGTAAGTTCCAGTTTTCTATCTTCAAAAACACGAAAGTTGGGTCACTTCCGATCGTTCAGTTATATGGCAGCTATAAGATATAGTCGGCCGATCCTTATGAAATTTGGTAGGTGGGATCAACTGACCAAAAGTAGAATCTGTACTATGTTCCAGTTTTCTATCTTCAAAAACACGAAACTGACTAAATGAGAGATTAGTTTGCGTAGAAACAAACAGACGGACAGACGGACATGCTCATATCAACTCAGGAGGTGATCCTGATCAAGAATATATATACTTTATAGGGTCGGAGATGTCTCCTTCACTGCGTTGCACACTTTTGGACAAAATTATGCAAGGGTATTCTGCAAGGGTATAAAAACGTAGTTTTAATTTTATTTTTCGTTAATTCAAAAGTTTGAATGGGAACTTAAATAGTGTAAGTAGTTAAATAGTAAGTGTAATAGTGTAAGGCTTGTTGTTTAAGGAAGTCGACAGGAACCAGTTGCTGATGGTGACCAAGCTGAAGGCAATGCAGTCTTAGTATACTGTTAGTTAAAATTTAAATCTTAAGATTCGAAAACTTATTGTTAGATTCTTAAACTTATTGTTAGTAAAAGGCAAAGTTCTCTACCCAACCCAGGAATCTGGTTCGCATTAGGAGGGACCAGGAGTGTTGAGCAAGAACGGCGGTCATCAGAAAAGTTATGGTTTGTGACACGCAATGCCTAGCGGCCGTCCCTAAGTCCTTAACGCTCAAGCTTTAAACTTTTTTGGTAATAAGATTAAGATTACTCTTGTAGGAAAATAAAATGAATGGAAGAAGGATCGTGCATACCCTAAAATTCGTGCTACCACGAATGTAACGGTGTTATCCGAAACCAGAAGATGGATGGCGATCACCCGCCCTGGGACGGAATAGCAAATAGGAATCTTTGCGAAGCAGCAAGATAGTATTAACCGGACAATACTAACATACAGCAGGCACAAATAATACAAGAGGTAGTAAAGCAGGAATACTTCCAACTATTCAAGTGGATCAAGAATCTCACCCGTAAGGAGTCAAAAATCTGGGAATACTAGCGCAAAGAGTACATTTAAAAGCGATTTCACTCTGTAGGGGCAAAGAAGTTACAGCATTACTGAATTATCTAAGATATGCAGAGGCTTTCTGAATTCCACCGTGTATACAGGTGGGTGAAATCGAGCATCTAGTTACAAGCCATTTTTGTGTACAAAACCTCAAACAGCCTATATTAGATTAACATATATCCAATTATATGATTTCCGACTCAATTATTTAGCGAGACACAGGACCTAGCAATTACAGTATCAGGAAACATTCTAATGTGTCTACACCTTGAAAGTACGTGCCGATTTGTATAATAATTCGGCTCCTACAAGGCTTCCACCTACGAGTCATCCAATGCGTAATGCGTCCAATGCATCTCCCATGGAGATGGCCTCGTTCCCTACAGCAGTCCAGATAGGTACAAGACAAATAATCAGCAAAGATTGGCCCTAATTCAGTGTAAATCCTATGAATGGCCAGTATTTATTGTCAATTACGAGCAATCTACTTTACGATGCGGATTCGGAAACCAGGAGAATCTACAGGAAGTGTTGCAGAAGTTCGGTCATGGCATGGAAACACTGCGTATACTCATTGACCTGAGTCAATGTATCGCAATCTGCAAGCATCTGCAAACATACATGTATTACCATACGACAGGTCCGTATTTATACGACAAAAGCAACAAGTCTGCCGTATGTGTTATCGAGCACTCAAACGGTTGAACCGGAACTCCGAGACAGGCAGGAGTTCGAAAAACTCAATCAGGGTAAAAAATACTTGAGTTGCCTTGGCAAGCAAGAAAAAACACGCTTGACGGATGCATATGGTGAAACCATCCACTTCTGCACGAAAAGGATCTTTGCTATGCTTTGCTATAAGACGACAAATTACATTGCCGACGAAAGGTGGTGAAAAACAGGTATTATTTTTCGATACGACAACATGAACTTCTGTTTCCCTGACACATATAATCCGTAGCAGACAGAGTTCAATCGTACGCAGATAGAGCCTCAAAAGCTTAACGGCTGAGTCCCGTTTTGAGCAAAGATGGCCTTGTGAGATAAGTAATTTCTTCCTTGCGCAGGGATTACTTTCGACGGGACTGCCTGCACTTCTGTTTGATATCTAGTCCCATTTTCTGCTTCGTTGGTGATTGTTGCACTAACCTATTGCACCTGCTCGACCCAACTGGCATCCACATTGTTTCTGCTATATCGTCCCTAATGCCTATCCGCAATGGCTATGCACATTTGAAATTTTTAAATTTTAATCTTTTGCTTTTTTTTCCTGAGCCGTGTCAAAATTTGCTTCGAGAGGTTTTTCATGAATCTTCTAGGGTCTGTTTTTTATTTTATTTTACGGTCTTTCAGAATTTGGAAATGGCTTGTGCATCAATAAGAGCTAAGAGGCCCAGATGACCGAGAGGCGCTTAGAAACGATTTGTTAGTATAAATTAAGCTACTTGTAATATGTCAAGCTAGGAGGAGTAAGTAAGGAAATTCAAAATTCTGTATTTGAAATTAGAAGGACTTATTACTCGAACTACAATGGCTAAGGAACAGAGGACTGAAGTCCTCTTCAGTCCTTCTATAAGGAATGTTACATTTTAAGCGTGTTAGTAAATGCTGGCTATCTACATCCCCGCTAATAAGGTTATGCAGAAAGACTATACCAAGCATTGTCCTACGATTTGTTAAGCTAGGTAGGTTTATAAGTAAGAGTCTACTATAATAAGATGGAAGGTGAAGATTTGCATCCCATTTTAGACCTCTAAGTGAAAAAGTTAGGAAATTCTTTTGTACAGATTCTATGCGGTCCTGATGTACTCCATTTTGGGAACTCCAGACACATGAACCGTACTCCAGTATCGGACGGACCAAAGAAATTAATAATGTTTTGGTTATATAATTCTCATTAAATTATTTTGACCACCTTTTAATAAAACCAAGGACTCCTTTAGCCTTATTAACCATTAAGGAAATATGGTCGACAAATTTAAATTTTATGTCTAATAGGATGCCGAGATCATTAACCTGGGTTAATTTTTCTAAGGCAATCCCAATAATGCAGAGCTTGCAGAGGGCAAGAACGATAAAAAGACATATGCTTGCATTTTGATCCATTAAGTATTAAATCATTAGCTAAACAACATTTTTGAAAGTTATCAAGGTCAGACTGAAGACTGCATTGGGCAGAGATGGATTTGTACTGAAGACAAAGCTTTACATCATCAACATACATAAGAACTAGAGAGTTCGTTAAAGCAGCGGGCAAGTCATTTATAAAAAGCGTGAATAATAACGGGCCAAGATGACTTCCTTGAGGGACGCCAAATGTAGCACAGACCAGACGGGACTGTATGTTATTAAATAAGACTCTTTGTTTCCTTCCATCTAAGTAGCTGGAGATCCACGTTAAGATATCTATAGGAAAACCCAGCACATTCAGTTTACTCAACAAGAGTGAGCGATTAACTGAATCAAATGCTTTGCTTTGTGTAAATTACATCGGTTTCATATCCCTTACATAAGCCATTTATGACAAAGGATGTCAACTCCAGTAAGTTTGTGGTGGTGGAGCGACGCTTAATAAAGCCATGCTGACAGGGAGAGATAATCGAAGAGCATAGGTTTTGCAAATGAGGGGTAATTAATTTTTCAAATAACTTTGGAATTTTCGACAACTTAGAGATGCCTCTGTAGTTGGCAGCCTCGGACTTATTCCCTTTTTTATGTATGGGAATTATAAATGATTCCTTTCACTGAAGGGGAAAAATCGAGGTTTCCAAAGATAAGTTAAAAAGTCTTAGAAGAGGTTTCCACAGAGTCCTGGAACAGTATTTTAGCACACAGCCTGGTACTCCGTCGAGGCCTGGCGAATAAATGGGTTTGACCCTTAAAAGATTAGAGTTGTTGAATAAGTTGTACTCAGAGAAAAACGGACAGAAAACAAGATTTGCTGCTGGAATGTTATATGCGTAAGGCTAATCTGTCAATTTAGGCGGAGCAAAAGTTGTTTGAAAAAATTCTGCGAATAGATCGGCAATGGCCTGATCAGAAGTCGCAGAGGAATTTTCAAACGTAAGCAGGGGTGAAGATACGTGTTTACGCTTAGTGTTTACAAAATTATAAAACTTCATTGCATCCTGAGTAAATTGTATCCGGCAGCGGTCAATATGCACGGTATGCACGGTAAAATTCGACCGAGCTAGTAGATAGCTTGAGAAATCAACACTACTGCAGGTTTTTTTATATTTTAGTAAGAGCCTATTTTAAATATTTTTTAGGTTAGTGAGGCACCTTGTAAACCAAGGAGGATTTTTTGAAGCGGACGGATATTTCCAAGGCACACATGAGTCAAAAATTGTATAAGTAAGTACAATAAAATTTTTCTAAATTGACGTTAAGATCAGTGCACGCCAGAATATCGGACCATCATATGTATCAATACGGCTATTAGGTTTCTGAAAATCAGCTTTGCAGAAGCAGCGAATCTTATGTGCCACGCATAGAGACATCTGATCAATATCAGGAATAGTTTCGATTGAGACCTCCAGCGTGGGGTGATATGGATCCTTTGGGGTTTAAAGGGGAAAAGCTCTGGAGAGAGCGGTACCATCAGGATCAGATACAAAATATAAGTATAAAAGCCGACCTAACGAATTTCTAACATGGTTAATCTGACCTAGGGACATGTCAAACATGCCCGCAGTGAAGTCATGGTGAGTGATAAGTGACAAAGATGGTGAGTTATCGACGTTGGACCACTTTAATTCTGGGATATTAAAGTCGCCCCGATCCGTCATAAGATTAAAGACGTATCGAATAGCGGACAAATTCTGCCAATATGTGGGCGGTTCAGACATAGGCGGTATATATGAACATGTAATGTATAAAGATTTCACGGACATAGTGATTTCAACGCAAAAAAATTCTATGTCACCAAACTCTTGGGATTTCACCTCTTCAGAAGCAAGAGTAGAGTCTACCGAGATGAGGACTCCAACTCCCCTTCGCTGAGGTCGATTCCGTCTAAAAGTGGTGTACTTACTTGGAAAAACTTCGGAGCTAAAGATCTCCGGCTTTAACCTATCAAGAAAGAACTATCAGAATATAGCTTGGGGAGTTTGCTACGTAGCCCCCTAGTATTCTGATAGGTAAGTGTCAGTGACGATACTAGTTTGTTGGGTTAGTGGACAAAGAAGAAGTGGAAGGTTGGTCGGTAGTTCCCATATGGGCAAGTTTCACTCCCACTGGTTATAAATCTTTTAACTTTGCAGTACTAGGCAGATGTTCTTGGACGAAGATTTTCCCTGGCCAAAAACTGGGTGAACAAATCGTCTTAAACATCAGCGCGGGCACACGAATCTTGAAAGAAGACGTGCGCCGTATATAATTATATTTAAATTTAGCTATGTCCTCCACCTTTATATCAGCTTTTGTTTTGGCTTTGATATAAGCCAAGATATCAATCTCTGAAGTATCAGGGGCAAGCCGGGAAACAAATATATGTTTCGATGGAGGAATCACCTGTAAGGGTTTTGGTGGCGCAGGCGCGAGAACTGCAGCATCAGTCGGTGCCGGTGGTTCGGACTGTGGAATACCCTTTTGGGTGACTCTAATGGGGGTTTCGTTCACTAGGACCTGTGGCATCACTTGAAGGGATGCCAGGGCGGACATATTAGACAATTGCTCATTATCCCTGAGAAATTCGGACGGCGAATAGTTCTCTGTTCTATACCTTGAACCACTGTGCCAAATAGGAAGCCGAAGCGGGAGCTTTGGAGAGTGCAAAGGAAAAATGCAGAAATAATGATAAGACGGGGAAGAAGCAGAGCTGAGCTATGTTTGGAATTGAATTTAGACAAATTATTAATTCGCCTCCAAATATAACACAGCACTCTCGAAGCGATACGGTTTAGGTTAAAACTTAAGATTCTCAATAGATAACGATTCATAGTAAGTAAACACCGGTTTACCAATATTTATCTGTATATACTGTATACTACTGTATACTGTATTATACTGTATAATCTAAAAATGTCTGAAATGGATAAGCAGCGGCGGAGTTATCATTTTCTATTTTTTTTTTCTCCCAGTTTTGCATACGCTTTGCTGGTATTTGTAGCGCATGCGCTTTTGGGAGCTTTCGTTTATCTGCTGCACACTAGTTTGTCTTGAATTTGTGTCTGTCTCTCGCGACCTGCCCACGTTATAGTAGACAACTGCATTGCTCGGAGGTTCCTAGCTAAGCTTCGATTACTTGTATATTCGGCAATTATTCTAGGATTAAATTAAACCCCTAGTAACTATTTTAAATTAAACTGCAAGTCTTGCCTTTAATATTGCAAACTCTCAGCTGATAACGTCGACATCCAGGTGGGAGTGGCCAGGTGCTCCATGAGAGTTACCCACTCTACGCTTTTGGATGGTTTCAGCGGTGCTGGTATTTTACTTACTCCATTAAATCCTGCTCCCTCATTTCGTCCGTTACCAATGCCAACATTCAGCGGCGTCTATACCTTAGCTCCGCATCTGCCAGCGAATCAGGTGAGCTGACGTACAAGCTCCTGATTTCTCCGCCGGCTCCGTGTACTTTTGCGGTACTATCCCAAGGTTTGTCGCCTTGCCAATGGAGGAATGATACGATGAAGCCCGGCGTCATGCCCTCTGCTTTGTTTGCCTCAAGTAAGTCTGAGAACTTATCCCGCGGATGTTCGTCCTCCCAACGTGCTCAACGTGTTATCGCCAATATCCTGCATGTTGCATCCTTGCGAGCAATTTACCAACCGTACTTCCGTTCCCGCTTCCGGATTAGATCTTGCCAATCAGGATGTGGTTGCGACGTCTCAGGCTCCATCTGCTAACTCATTTGTGACCTAGGATCGTCACGTTGAAGTAGAGTTCTTGCCAACCGCCAACCTGGCCTGAACTGTGGTTTTGGCAGATCCGAACTTCCACAGAGCGCAGCGTGTGAATTTTTTGTTTGGAGCCAGTCTTTTTTTTATCTGCTCTCAGTTGGGCAAATCAACCTAGAAGACGATCTGCCTCTTGGACAGAAGGCGAGTTTTGGATGGGTAGTTTCTGGAGGTGGTTGCACCCCAGGAAAACCTCGATGGCCGCTTCATGTAAGGAGATTGCTGCTAACACTTCAGCACGATTGCTGAATTCTTAGAATTGGAAACCTGCACTTATCCGATCGTTTAGGCTTCTAAGAAGGAGCTCGATTGTGATTCCCCCTTCGCCACTTCGTTCAGGCTACAAAGGTGAAGATCGATTGCGTTGCCTACTTCGCCATTCACTGCGTCCGTCTTGAATCAGGTGCAAATTCGGTTCATTTTCCAATCAAGCACAGCGTCGAGCTGTTGGGGGAATCCTTTGCACAGGTCTTGCGTCAGTTCCATTTGCTTGAGCGCAAACTGGATGTCGTCCAAACTTAAGGAACCAATATGTTTCGTTCATCAAGGAATACTTGGATCTGGGTCACATTTCTGTGGTGCCGCAGGAGTTGCGAGGTATTTGCCACGACAGTGTGAAGGTTTTCAAGTACGACACCCTAACGTATGGCAAAAAGCAAGCGTATTTTCTATCCATTCGCTCAATGCACCAGATGGCTAAGGATGAAGGTGCCGGTTTTCCCATTGGCTCTCTTGTTGTCTTCCAAGATTTTAAAGAGCATGACCTAATATCTGGTGCCCCAGCGAAGGCTAAAGCTGTTGAGATAATAGCCCAGGCATCCATCCTTTTGAAGCCGTTTAGCCCACCACCAGACCAAACAGGAGATCTATCATATCTTCCGTCGCACGGTTTTAATACTCACGGCTCTTTCGTCACATGGGCAAAGATTTTATTATTTTATTTATTATAGGTGTGCAGAGAAAATTTTTCTTGGGATGAAAGCCTTCCCCAATCTCTTCTCACCGTGTGGCTGCAATTCTGTTCCAGTTTGGGTCAAACTCAGCGAATTCAGTTTTATTAGTCATTGCCTGCCCAGGATAGCTGGAAGTTCTGTGGCCGAAAGGGTAACCATCGTACTTTACGGCAGAACTTTATTGGTTAAGGCTCAGCCCAGGGACATCGAATCATTGTCAAAGTTTGACAATTTGTTTCCCACCTTACAGAGAGTGTTCGCCTATACCTAAAAATTTTGCCACCGCATCCGTCACAAAAGCATTTCTGTCAAGGACCTCCAAGGAATGAACCTACTGCTGTTCCGCCATGTCCAGCGTACTGAATTTAAGAAAGAGATAGGCTTGTTAAAATCGCGCAAAAATGTGGTGGGTAGCCTTAAGCCCTTATGCTGGTTTGCTTCGTTTTAACGGGCGTCTTTGGAACTCTGCGTTGGATTTTGATGGACGCCATACGATTATTCTTCCACAAGACCATCCCGTCATTTGGTCATTGAGGGTTTTCAATGTAAAATAAACTTAAAAGGGAACTTAAACTCTCTAAAGAATGCCCGTTGAGTCGAGCGGCTGAGAGAGTCGGCTTGCGATCAACTAAACTTTTGTACAAACTTAAGCCTAATAAATAAACATTACACTAAATATTACATTAACATTATTTAAACATCAATATAAAAACTCCGTGTTGCTGCCTGTCCCGACAGGCTATTCGACTCTTTTTTATGAGAAGGACCTAAACTCTGCCCCTCGGGCGCTTATTGCCAAGTTCGGTTCCCAATGATGTCACTTTGAATGAAGGAAGACCGTTTCAAAGGTTTTAAACTAGTGCATGCGCTGTTTTCGCAGTAAACCTTGTCTACTGGAGCATGTCATGGCTGATCTTCTCACCGAGAGAGTTGAAAGATGCCAAATTTTGATGTAACAGGTGTGAATTTTTTTTTTCCGTTTTTCTACAATAAGGGCGTATTCATTTGCTTCAGCAGAGAGGCAATCCATTTAAAGCGCGCTCAATCGGTTTATTTGTACGCCTGGCTTTGTAGTGTCTGTTGGGGACATAGTTCTAGTGAAGGATTAGACTCCCAAACCCCCAGTAAAGTCGCCCATTGTCAGGATACTGGAGCTGATTCCTGGGCGTTACGGTGTGAACCGTGTAGCCATACTAAAGACATAGCCATAGTGTAGCCATACAGAATTAGCGATGCATTTAAAAACCAGGAACACGGGAAACTATGAGAAGATAAATCCTCTATTAATTTAAATCTGTTTAAATTAGTTTCTTTTGCTTGATTTAAGCAAGTCAAAAGTTTATATACAAAATAAAATAATGCGTGGTGTAATAACAAAATTTTGTTTTGTCCGACTGAAATCTTGCTTTCCTTATTTGTTGACGCAACAACGATTTTTTTTTGTTCACTCGTGATAAATTCTACTTTTAATCGCACTTTGCACCCAAGCAAGTTCCGTTTCTAAGCATCGATTCTGTCCTTCAAAATTCAAAATGCATAGCAAAATTTTTAAAAATATTTTAATTGCGTTTGTATTATAGGAGTTTGCAAAATTGTATCGCTTAATCTCTTTTAAGGTCTAAGATTCACGGGTTCATACAGAAAATTTCTTTTTATGTCTTTATAGGCTGAACTATTGAAGCCGATAAAGAATATGTATATTTTCTGAAGTTGAGGCCGTTCTGATGAATTCTCTATTTCTTACATATATTCTCACAAAAACAATACATTTGTGATACAACTCTACGAGTACTGGGTATAGATACATATATGTTAAAACAATTTTTAATAGGTTTGATGTGAATACCTGGACTGCGGTCATCGGAATAAATAAAACATATTCAAACTTCTCAGGTAAAAATGTTTTTAGGAGCTCGGCCTCCTTTCTCTGTAAAATAAATAAGACAAATTTATAAATATTGTTGAGTTTGTAAAATGTATAATAAATTAATTTAAATATACGTTTTAATTTATATGTATACAGTAAAAAATTTAATAATGTCTGTGTGGTCATTAATATTTTTCAATGCCGGTAAATAAAAAGTCCGAATGTATTTAATTTCAAAACGTTATAAATATCCCAATTTAGGGTGCGAGCGAAAAGAGATAACGAACGAGAGTGCGCCCAGCTTAGATAATAGGCTAATAATCTTAAGCTCGCTAGCTTAAGATTCTGAATTAGTTGAAGCCGAGCGGCCGAGAAGGAGTCGGCTTGCGACCAACAATGCGTACATTATGAATTAATTATTTACACCATTTACACAATTATTTAATTATTTAGTTGCTTTCTGCCTGACCCGACAATGTCCTTCCGTTCTAAATTGAAGGTTTAGGTTATATATGTTTTAGTCTCCTAATTATCACCAAATATGTAGGTTAATTTGACTTGGCAGAATGCTGCCATTGTTAATTTGAAATAATTAAGTATTGACAACAACCTCCGTATCAACTTATGAAAATTTTAGTATTAGAGTATAGAGTATTAGAGTAATTAGAGTATTGATGCTGTTTAGCGACTTCATGGTAATAAAAACTTAGACCGAAAAATGCTAAACCAATATGTCAGTGATTTACCTTAAGGGGAGGTTCTTTTGGATTTTTCCGAAAATTAAGCAAATTTGAGAATGGATTGCGGAAAAATGAAAAGACATACGAACTTATGCTTTTGAACTTTTGATTCGTTGTTTATTAAAAAAAAAATTAAACGATTAAAAAAAAAATTCAATATTTAGGAAATTCAAAATGGCGGCATCAAAATGGCGGATCTCGTCGACCTCTATTTTTCTGCTTTGTCGAGTGTCGGGCCGCTGGTAGTGAACCGAAATTAGAAATGTATATAATTTATTAAAATTGATGGAATTTCCCTATGCCTTATACCACTAACCATACAGCATATAGACAACCCATTTTATACAACGAAAATGGACGCAAAAATTTCTTGCGACAGGCCCCAGCTGGCCCCAGAGAGGATTTCTTACGCTCATCGTTCGTTCATCTTACGCTCATACTCTCATTAAATGCTTTCTGTTTCTCAGTCTCTGAACGGAGCGCGATGAAGAAGGTTGGCCTGCGCTTCGGTTGATCTTTGTATGTATGCGTGTTCATATACACGTTCACATCACATTCACATACATCCACATTCCAAAAATTTTCTTTGATATAATTTGTTGTAAACATCCATTAAATGTAGAGAAATGGAAATTTGCTTTAAAATTTTTAAATCATACATTTATTAAATGAAAGGAACATTCATAGCCTGTGTTCCAAAAAAAATTGTTTAATATTTTTGTTGCTGTCCGGTCCCCTAAAAATCATCCATCGGTAGGGTATAATCTTACAACACTGGAAAATTTTTGGAATAAGTTGGTACCCTTTTATAAATTTTTATTTTTAAATTTACATTAAAATCATTTACATTAGTAAATTAAAATTTACTAAAAATCATCCATCGGTAGGGTATGCAGGCACAATCCACATGAAGAACAACAAAAACTTAAAAGCGATCGGCGTTTTAAGAGATGTCGACTGAAATATACCCTGTTCCTATCTCAGTATATTGATTTTTATTGATTCGTAAAAATATATATATGCAAAGCATTTTACTGCCAACACTTTTCTTATTCCTAAATAAATTTAAAATGTATGCTGAAACAATAAAAAATATAATATAAAAAATAATATAATTTCTTTCGTCATTTCACCAAATAACGAATACCCGAAGTATCTTAGGGTAGCAAGCCTGAAAAGGTACAAAAATCAAAATTTGTGTGCGCTGGCTTCCCCAGCAGTTCGGCTGGTGGCAATAGTTCTTTTTGGGTATGGATTCGGGTACTCTTTTGTGGGTACCCATATCGCTTACTGTTGGTATAGCGGCTTGGGTATTCTCTGCTTCATGTTTTTTTCTATAACACTGCGAGTATATACTTTGGTACTCCCTTTGGATACGACGGTCGGACCACCACAAAGCGCAAACGAAAATTTTCTTTTAAAGGAAATGACCGCTTAGAAAGTGGACATGCAGTAAATTGTTTGTTTTTGTTTCTAGAAGGAGTTAAACAGATGCGAGTATATACTTTGGTACTCCTTTTGGGTACGACGGTCGGATCACCACAAAGCGCAAACAAAAATCTTCCCTTTTTTTTTGATTTTTGCTTCAGTATAACTTGAGCATATTTGGTGACGCGTTCAGTATGGTAAATAATAAATGAATAATAAAAACACTAAATAAATGTTAAAAACAGTGACAGTGATAAAAAAAGGATAAAACAAGAAAGGAAAGCTAACTTCGGGCGGAGCCGAAGTTGATATACCCTTGCAGTTAAAATCGGATATATATCGCAAAAATCGGATTGAATTGGGCGATCCTTATGAGAATATCATAATATAACCAATTTATTACAATAAAAAATCTAAAACAAAGTACCAAGCTTCCATCTTCAAAAATATCAAAGTTGGTATTTTTACCAAATACCATCTCCGATCGTTTAGTTATATGCCAGCTATAAAATATAGTCGGCTGATCGTTATGCAATTTGGTAGGTTGTATTATTTTGCCAAAAATAGCATTCGTACCAAATCCGAATTCTCTAGCTCCAAAAACACCGAAGTTATAGCATTTCCGATCAATCAGTTATAAGGCAGCTATAGGATATAGTCGGCCGATCCTTATAAAATTTGGCATGTTGTATTATTTTGCCAAAAATAGCTATTGTACAAAATCTGAACTCTGTAACTCTAAAAACACCAAAGGTATACCATTTCCGATCAATCAGTTATATGGCAGCTATAGGATATAGTCGGCCGATCCCGGCCGTTCCGACTTATATACTGCGTGCAAAGGAAAGAAGGGTGTGTGCAAAGTTTCAAGACGATAGCTTTAAAACTGAGAGACTAGTTTGCGTAGAAACAGACAGACGGACAGACAGACAGACGGACAGACGGACAGACGGACATGCTCATATCAACTCAGGAAGTGATCCTGATCAAGAATATATATACTTTATAGGGTCGGAGATGTCTCCTTCACTGCGTTGCACACTTTTGGACAAAATTATAATACCCTCTGCAAGGGTATAAAAAGGTAATAATTATAATTATGGTTTGCAAAAGGGAAAAAAATTTATTTTCAGGCGTCAATTAAAAGGCATTTGTTGCAGCCCTGGTGAAGTTGCCAGAAATTTAAAAAATATATTAAGCGATTCCTTAATGATGGAGTATAACGTCATTAACAAGAAAGGAAAGCTAACTTCGGGCGGAGCCGAAGTTGATATACCCTTGCAGCTAAAACAGGATATATATCGCTAAAATCGGATGTAGTTGACCGATTCTTATGGGAATATCATATTATAACCAATAAATTACAAGACAAAATCTAAAAAAAAACCCAAACTTATATCTTGAAGAACCCCAAAGTTGGTATTTTTACCAAATAACATTTCCGATCGTTCAGTTATATGGCAGCTATAAGATATAGTCGGCCGATCCATATGAAACTTGATAAGTCGTATTATTTTTCCAAAAATAGAATTCATAGAAAATCCCAACTTTCTAGCTCGAAAAACACTGAAGTTATGCCATTTCCGATCAATCAGTTATATGGCAGATATAGGATATAGTCGGCTGATCCTTATAAATTTGGCATGTTGTATTATTTTGCCAAAAATAGCAATCGTACCAAATCCGAACTCTCTAGCTTTAAAAATACCGAAGTTATAGCATTTCCGATCAATCAGTTATATGGCAGCTATAAGATATAGTCGGCCGATCCCGGCCGTTCCGACTTATATACTGCGTGCAAAGGAAAGAAGGGTGTGTGCAAAGTTTCAAGACGATAGCTTTAAAACTGAGAGACTAGTTTGCGTAGAAACAGACAGACGGACAGACAGGCGGACAGACGGACATGCTTATATCAACACAGCAGGTGATCCTGATCAAGAATATATATACTTTATAGGGTCGGAGATGTCTCCTTCACTGCGTTGCACACTTTTGACCAAAATTATAATACCCTCTGCAAGGGTATAAAAACAGCGCGTATATTTAGCACTTCTTGGTAAGAATTTAAAAAAAATATTGGTTTTAATTTTAATAATGATTTTTTTTTATAATATTAGATGCAATTACTGCTGATGGCGGCAATGGAAATATGCCTCAAACAACAACAACAACAGCAACAACAACACATAATTTTTGCACACGTAACACATAAGTATTTTTAAGCCAAATGTAATGGTGTAATTCTGTGAATTTATGTTATGTAAAATAATTTTATAAATTGTTAAAAATGAATTAAATGTATTTCTATTATATTTAATAATTTTATACATATTAAAAAACAAAAATTTATAAGAAAAAAAAAATCTTTTTCTGGGTATGTAAATCGATGTCCCTTGGTAGATACCCAAGTGGCTATACTGTATAGAGTACCCAATTTTATACCTAAATCGATGTCCCTTATTCGTCCCCAATTCGATACTCATTGGTATACGAAGAGGTGACGATTGTACACTGCCTATGACATGCCTTAATTAAATTCGCCTCTGAAATACATGTTTTAGGTATTGACTGGTGGGTACTCGTCTACCCTAGGGGCATAGTGAATTCGACACCCATGCACTAGTGCGGCGAACTGCTGGGTCGAAACGAAATCGCACGCACACATATGTGTACCCGTGTATGTGAATGTGTGACACGCATACATACAAAGATCAACCGAAGCGCAGGCCAACCTTCTTCATCGCGCTCCGTTCAGAGACTGAGAAACAGAAAGCATTTAATGAGAGTATGAGCGTAAGATGAACGAACGATGAGCGTAAGAAATCCTCTCTGGGGCCTGCTGGGGCCTGTCGCAAGAAATTTTTGCGTCCATTTTCGTTGTATGAAATGGGTTGTCTATATGCTGTATGGTTAGTGCTTCTATGTATGTTTACTTCTTCTATGTTTACCTATGTATGTATATGCGGTATTAACTGCAAGGGTATTTTTGGGGGTTTACCTGTAGTTATATAGTAATATCCGGATCGAACGACCGAAAAGAATACGAAGTCTTTTGACTTTGGATTTTTGTCTATACCGCTATTGACGCCTTGCTTTATTTCACATATACTTATATATATAACTTATTTTTATACCCTTGCAGAGGGTATTATAATTTTGTCCAAAAGTGTGCAACGCAGTGAAGGAGACATCTCCGACCCTATAAAGTATATATATTCTTGATCAGGATCACCTCCTGAGTTGATATGAGCATGTCCGTCTGTCCGTCTGTCTGTCTGTCCGTCTGTCTGTTTCTACGCAAACTAGTCTCTCAGTTTTAAAGCTATCGTCTTGAAACTTTGCACACACCCTTCTTTCCTTTGCACGCAGTATATAAGTCGGAACGGCCGGGATCGGCCGACTATATCCTATAGCTGCCATATAACTGATTGATCGGAAATGGTATAACTTTGGTGTTTTAAGAGTTACAGAGTTCAGATTTTGTACAATAGCTATTTTTGGCAAAATAATACAACATGCCAAATTTTATAAGGATCGGCCGACTATATCCTATAGCTGCCATATAACTGATTGATCGGAAATGGTAAAACTTTGGTGTTTTTAGAGTTACAGAGTTCAGATTTTGTACGAAAGCTATTTTTGGCAAAATAATACGACCTACCAAATTTTATAAGGATCGGCCGACTATATCCTATAGCTGCCTTATAACTGATTGATCGGAAATGCTATAACTTCGGTGTTTTTGAAGCTAGAGAATTCGGATTTGGTACGAATGCTATTTTTGGCAAAATAATACAACCTACCAAATTGCATAACGATCAGCCGACTATATTTTATAGCTGCCATATAACTAAACGATCGGAGATGGTATTTGGTAAAAATACCAACTTTGATATTTTTGAAGATGGGAGCTTGGTACTTTGTTTTAGATTTTTTATTGTAATAAATTGGTTATATTATGATATTCTCATAAGGATCGCCCAATTCAATCCGATTTTTGCGATATATATCCGATTTTAACTGCAAGGGTATATCAACTTTGGCTCCGCCCGAAGTTAGCTTTCCTTTCTTGTTAGTGTTACCATTCTTATTTTTTATAACTAATCTTTTGGAACTTAATTGTTAGGTATTTTTTAACACTGTATTTCCCGTTGTCATCTTTTTAAATTAAAATAATAAAAAATAGTAATATTAATATAAAATTCTCCTGCCAAGTATTGCCTGGTAAGATAATTCTATGTGGCAATTCTTACTTGGTTTTAGAAAGTTTTCTTAACGTCTAATTTAATTAACCTAACGATAGGTCTTTTATAAATGTTGTCTTTTATCTTAACATCTACGATTCGAATAAAATTATCTTTGGCTGGATAAGTTTTAACAATAATGCCTTTAGGCCAAACATTTCTTGGTAAATCTGGATCCATGACCAGCACAATATCACCCTCTTTCAAATTATCAAATTTTTTAACCCACTTGCGGCTGCACAATAGAAATTGTCTATATTCTTTTCTCCACTTAACCCAAAAAATATCAGCCAGTTTAAGAAGCCCTCCACATGTTTAACAATTTCATGTCTCCATCCGATACATCACAGTGGAAAGATTCTCTATAGTTCGGTCCGATCAACAAGTCATTTGGCGTAATTAATTCATAATCCCGTAAATCAGAAGACACAAATAAAAGAGGACGAATATTCATCATGAATTCAATTTCGCAAAATAATGTTTTAAGGGTATGTTCCTTTGGAAATCATTCCTTAAGTAAAAAACATAAAATTTTTAAAATTTTTTAAAAACTAAAAATAAGATTTTTAGCATTTATGTCATACTCATCATCATTTAAATTATCCAATCTACCTTTCAATCTAAGCAATCCATCAGTGGATAACTGCAGTGGCAATGATTTTAGACGACTTGAATTTTCCTTTTATAGCTTTTCCTTTTTGTACACTTTGAATTTCACCTTGTAAGGAATCAGATTGTATCTTTTTATAAATTACGTCTTCGGCATTATTCAATTCCTTTGCTGTAAGTTCGCCACAAGCTCGATGTTCTTTATTACCTTTGACATTGTTCACAAATCGTAGTAACCAAGCTGTTGTTCGTAAATACCTCGTCCAACTAGAAAATCTGTTCACATCATGTAGAATCGGTTCATGTTTTGCTTTAGTCATAGCATTTACATATTCGTTGCAGTCGTCTTCTGAGGTTATTTTACTTTTTGGCCACTCGACAATATCTTTGTACAGGAATTCCGGCCCTTTTATCCATAAATTGTTTGCATTAAAGTCTACCTTTGTGAACTTCGTTGCTTCATCAGCAGGATTTATTTTAGAAGGAATGTATCTCCAGTTGCCGACATTAGTTGTTTCTTTTATTTCACCTAAACGCTGAGCTACAAGGTTTTAAATCGTTTGCTGCTAGACTTTACCCAGTACAAAACAATTTTAGAGTTCGTCCATAAATATACTTTACTTTTGGGTAATTGTAACGATCCCAATTTTTTGGAATGATTCGCAGAGCGTTTTTCATATCACAAAATGCACGTCTATTATTTCGTCGTCCCAGCCAATACCACTGTCCCATATGGCTTGTAAAAGTATCTTATTTGTTATAAGAAGGTTTGACAAAAAACCTAATGGGTCGAAGATAGACATTGTAATCTTCAGGACCTCACGCTTAGTTGGTCGTCGGGATATGTTTACTATTTCATTATGTGATTTAGTAAATTGTAGATTATAGGTAAATGTGTCGTTTTCGTAATTCCAAATTAACCCCAAGACATGTTCTTCTGTTAGTGTTTTCATTTTTGGGCGAAGCCTGAGCTTTGTTGTGACAATTGAGTGGATCTATTTGTTTGAGAACCTCTACTGAATTTGATATCCAGTTACACATCTGGAATCCGCCTTGTTTGTGAAAAAATGATACTTCTTTAATCAGTTGAACGGCGCTGTCTATGACATCAGCTCCGCCTAAGTAGTCAACCATATAATGATTTAATAATATGTCTTTACATGCTTTCGGATACTTTTCCTTAAACTCATTTGCGTTGTGATTTCTAACTTGTTGTGCAATACTCGGACTGCATTTGCTCCAAAAAATAAAACTTGAATTTCATAAACCTCCGGAGGGTCATGTCGTTTATTCCCTCTCCATAAAATTCTTTGAGCTTGTCTGTCTTTCTCTGGTACTTGAATTTGTAAAAACATTTCTTTTATATCTCCTACAAAAACTATTTTATTTTTTCTAAAGTTCATGAGAACTGAAGATAGTTGAGTATAAAGATCGGGTCCGGGTAATAAGAAATCATTCAAGCAGTAGTTATGGCTTTTAGAAGCGGCATCGAATACTATTCTCAATTTTTCTGGTTTATTAATATTTTGCACACTGAAATGGGGTAGGTAATAGGTTAGTTTTGTTTCGTATTTAGCTTCTGTGGGATTACATTTTTTTAAATTCCCTTTCGAAATATAAGACTTCATTACTTTATTATATTTTTGACCATACTCAGGAGTTTTGTCAATTTTGTTCTCACATGACAGTAGCCTAGAGAAAGCGTTCTTGTAGCTTTCCGGAAGCTGAATGCTATCATTTTTCCAAAAAAGTCCGCATTCGAATCTATTGCAAACTCGTTTTAAGGTGTTGTTAAAAATATTGATGCATCTTTTGTCGTCTACAGACATAGGAAAATCTTTTTGAGTAGCAAATTTGTTTTCAATTGACCAGTAAGACTTAACTAGGTTATGTAGTTCATCTAAATCGTCCTTCTCGGGAAAATGTTCATTTTCGTGAAAGGTATGATTTGTTTCGGCAATAAGTCTTTCAGGTTGTGTTAAGCCATGTACGACCCAACCTAACAATGTGTTGCTAGCAACAGGGCCTCTAATGGATTCGTACTTTAGTTTGCGGGACACTATAAGAGACCAGTTGTCTTGTCCTATTAGAATTTTTGGCTGTGCCTGATTGTAAGAGCAATGTGTAAAATTCTTTAAAAACTTAAAGTTGTCTGTCATGTTTTCTATGCTTAAAGTTTGTTGTGGCAAATTAAGATTGGAAACAGTTCTTACTCTTCTCATCATGTGTGTCTTAGTATTCATGCCAATACCTTTAATGCGTACGCTAACTATTTTAGAGTTATCTTGTTCATAAACTTCATTGTTAGTCCATTGCATTTTCAATGGTTTGGTTGAACCTTCAAGACCTAAATTGTTAGCCAAGTTCTCGTCAATCAATGATATTGTTGACGCCTCATCAAGGAGAGCGTATGTGTCAATAGTATTATTTGGTCCTATAAGGGTGACATGTACCACTTTTAACAAAACTTTGCTAGCACTAAAGTTTACGTTACAGTTTTTTTCTATGTTTTTGGAAACTGATTGATCACCATCGTCAGACTTGTTTGTTTTTATGTTTTCAAAATTGTCTTTGTGCAAAAGGCTGTTATGATTGTATCTACAATTGTTAATATTGCATTGCCTTTTACGTTTACAGTCTTTTAGTAAATGATTTTTACCGAGGCAAGAGATACATAAGCCATTTTGAGAAACATGCTCCCAGCGCTTGTCGATATGTAAATCTTTAAATTTGAAACAAGTTGTAACATAATGATCACTCAGCTTGCAATAATTACAAAATCCTTTGCTTTTGCTTTTGTCTGTGCCATCCCGAATACCTGAAACTGTCAGTGTGCAGTCTTTCGACTTGTTGAGATTGTAACCCAATCCTAAAACTGTGGCAGCTTTGATTGTCTCGCCCAGCCATGATTGAAATACAATTATTTTTGGCTCAGAAGGTTTTAGCTTTTGATAATGTTTGATGAAGGCGATACGTTGAGGTACGGGTAGTTTATCTAAAATTTCTGCAAAAATTAATGGGTTTCCTCATTGATCCACATCTCCTACATTTAACAAAGTGTGAATAAGATTGTTGATTATGTCGTAGAATGCAAAAAGCTTTTCGAATTTGTCGTCCCTAACTACTGGTAGTTGTTTAATCTTGTCGAGAAGCGATCTTATTATGTATGAGCACCATCAACCCACTCACGCGTACGGCTATCTTGGTTCTCGTCGTCATCAATTTCGTTCATGTTGTCTCCAATTCTGCTACCGGCGTCTGATCCTAATTGTGCCAGTTGTAATTTTTGCTCGAGCTCCAATTGTTCCTGTTGAAACTCAAGACGAGCTCGCTCCTGTTCCTGTCGTGCCTGCTGATCTCGAAGTTTCTGCTGCTTTTTCAAGTACTCAAGCTGTACCTGAAGTCGTTGAACCTTGGTTGAGCTGCGGGAGGATTGGCTTCCTTCGGAGATATGTGACCTTGCGGGGCCTTCACAGAACTGTCTGGATGGATTGGGTGTGCCTAGAATCGCCGGTGTTGACGCAACCATTTTTTTGTTCCGATTTTCCATGATGGTTACTTTTTGCTCCGAAGTTTCTGGTCTGGGTGTGTCGATAACCCTGTCGTCTTCAGTTTTTTGTTGTGTGCTTTTATCCTTTTGTTGGTTTTTTCCTTGTAATTTCTTTTTTGATCCTGTTGGTGCCATAATGCTGTCCGCGTCTTATTCTACCGTCACAGAGATCGTGGTGAAATTATTTTTTTTTTTTTTTTTGCGTCGAAGTTTTTCCGCAGTTATTCCGCAAATTTACTAACACACACAACTTAAGTCGTCTTTTTGTGAGTGTGTAGGTAGTCTGGGCCAATAGCGAAATCTATTTCACAATCCATTTGCTGTTCAGTTGACATCGAAGGACCATTGTTGGGGATTTACCTGTAGTTGTATATTAATATCCGGATCGAATGACCATTGTTGGGGATTTACCTGTAGTTGTATATTAATATCCGGATCGAATGACCGAAAATAATACGCAGGCTTTTAACTTGGATTTTCGTCTATACCGCTACTGACGCCTTGCTTTATTTCACAATACTAATATAACTTAATTTTTAGTGTTACCATTCTATTTTTTTAACTAATCTTTTGGAACTTAATTGTTAGGCATTTTTTAACACTGTGTTTTTCCGTTGTAATTCAAATACATTGAAAATGTAATATTAATATAACATTCTCCTCCCAAGTATTGCCTGGTAAGAAAATTCAATTTGGCAATACTTACTTAACTTAAAAAGTTTTCTTAACGTCTAATTTAATTAACTTAACGATAGGTCTTTTATAAATGTTGTCTTTTATCTTAACATCTACGATTCGAACAAAATTATCTTTGGCTGGATAAGTTTTAACAATAATGCCTTTAGGCCAAACATTTCTTGGTAAATCTGGATCCATGACCAAATTTTTTAACCCACTTGCGGCTGCACAATAGAAATTGTCTATATTCTTTTCTCCACTTAACCCAAAAAATATCAGCCAGTCTTTGAGAAGCCCTCCACATGTTTAACAATTTCATGTCTCCATCCGATACATCACAGTGGAAAGATTCTCTATAGTTCGGTCCGATCAACAAGTCATTTGGCGTAATTAATTCAGAATCGGGTAAATCAGAAGACACAAACAAAAGAGGACGACTATTCATCATGAATTCAATTTCGCAAAATAATGTTTTAAGGGTGTGTTCCTTTGGAAATCGTTCCTTAAGTAAAAAACATAAATATTTCTTAACTGATTGAATTAATCTTTCCCAAGCTCCTCCCATATGAGGCGACAAAAGGGGGTTGAATGTCCATGTGCAATTTTTTTGTGACAAAAATTTAGTCATTTCGTTTTTTGACCAACTATCTATAATCAATTTAAGATCCTTACTTGCTCGTTTAAAATTGGTTCCATTGTCCGAATATAATTCTATTGGAAAACCACGACGGCAACCGAACTGACGAAATACATGCATAAATGCGTTGCAAGACAAGTCCTCTGCTATTTCTAGATGAACAGCCCGGGTAGCCATACAAGTAAAAATTACCCCATATCGTTTTACATGACTCCTGTTTACCAACACCTCGATGGGACCAAAATAATCTAAACCAATTTTTAAAAAAGCTCTTTCGGTTGGTTCAATTCTACATTTTGGAAGTTGTCCTATTAAAGCAGTCTGTGGTTTGGCACGCCTATTTTTACAAAATTGACAATTACGAATTATTTTCTTGACCGAATTTCTACATTTTGTTATCCAGTATTTCATTCGCAAATTGGAAATGACGGTTTCGGTACAAATGTGACAGTTTTGTTGATGATAGAAATAGATTAGCAGTGTAGTTATTGGGTGGTCATTACTCAATGGAATCGGATTTTTAGCGTTTATGTCATACTCATCATCATTTAAATTATCCAATCTACCTTTCAATCTAAGCAATCCATCAGTGGATAACTGCAGTGGCAATGATTTCAGACGACTTGAATTCCCTATAGCTTTTCCTTTTTGTACACTTTGAATTTCAACTTGAAAGGAATCAGATTGTATCTTTCTATAAATTACGTCTTCGGCATTATTCAATTCCTTTGCTGTAAGTTCGCCACAAACTCGATGTTCTTTATTACCTTTTACATTGTTCACAAATCGTAGTAACCAAGCTGTTGTTCGTAAATACCTCGTCCAACTAGAAAATCTGTTCACATCAGGTAGAATTGGTTCATGTTTTGCTTCAGTCATAGCATTTACATATTCGTAAGTTGTTTCTTGTATTTCACCTAAACGCTGAGCTACAAAGGTTTTAAATCGTTTGCTGCTAGACTTTAACCAATACAAAACAATTTGAGAGTCCGTCCATAAATATACTTTACTTATGGGTAATTGTAACGATTCCAATAGGGATTTTCTCATTCTAGCTCCTAGCAAGGCACCCTGTAATTCCAGCCTTGGGATTGACATAGGCTTAAGGGGAGCGACTCTTGACTTGGCTGTTACTAACATACAATCGATGGACTGATCTCTTTTAAAACGAATCTATGCACATGCCGCGTATGCATATTTGGAGGCGTCAGAGAATATATGTAGCTGAATGTCACAATCATTTAAAGGTAATTGTCATAAGTCTTGGTATTGTAAAGTTTTTGATTTTTTGGAATGATTCGCAGAGCGTTTTTCATATCACAAAATGCACGTCTATTATTTCGTCGTCCCAGCCAATACCACTGTCCCATATGGCTTGTAAAAGTATCTTATTTGTTATAAGAAGGTTTGACAAAAAACCTAATGGGTCGAAGATAGACATTGTAATCTTCAGGACCTCACGCTTAGTTGGTCGTCGGGATATGTTTACTATTTCATTATGTGATTTAGTAAATTGTAGATTATAGGTAAATGTGTCGTTTTCGTAATTCCAAATTAACCCCAAGACATGTTCTTCTGTTAGTGTTTTCATTTTGGGCGAAGCCTGAGCTTTGTTGTGACAATTGAGTGGATCTATTTGTTTGAGAACCTCTACTGAATTTGATATCCAGTTACACATCTGGAATCCGCCTTGTTTGTGAAAAAATGATACTTCTTTAATCAGTTGAACGGCGCTGTCTATGACATCAGCTCCGCCTAAGTAGTCAACCATATAATGATTTAATAATATGTCTTTACATGCTTTCGGATACTTTTCCTTAAACTCATTTGCGTTGTGATTTCTAACTTGTTGTGCAATACTCGGACTGCATTTGCTCCAAAAAATAAAACTTGAATTTCATAAACCTCCGGAGGGTCATGTCGTTTATTCCCTCTCCATAAAATTCTTTGAGCTTGTCTGTCTTTCTCTGGTACTTGAATTTGTAAAAACATTTCTTTTATATCTCCTACAAAAACTATTTTATTTTTTCTAAAGTTCATGAGAACTGAAGATAGTTGAGTATAAAGATCGGGTCCGGGTAATAAGAAATCATTCAAGCAGTAGTTATGGCTTTTAGAAGCGGCATCGAATACTATTCTCAATTTTTCTGGTTTATTAATATTTTGCACACTGAAATGGGGTAGGTAATAGGTTAGTTTTGTTTCGTATTTAGCTTCTGTGGGATTACATTTTTTTAAATTCCCTTTCGAAATATAAGACTTCATTACTTTATTATATTTTTGACCATACTCAGGAGTTTTGTCAATTTTGTTCTCACATGACAGTAGCCTAGAGAAAGCGTTCTTGTAGCTTTCCGGAAGCTGAATGCTATCATTTTTCCAAAAAAGTCCGCATTCGAATCTATTGCAAACTCGTTTTAAGGTGTTGTTAAAAATATTGATGCATCTTTTGTCGTCTACAGACATAGGAAAATCTTTTGAGTAGCAAATTTGTTTTCAATTGACCAGTAAGACTTAACTAGGTTATGTAGTTCATCTAAATCGTCCTTCTCGGGAAAATGTTCATTTTCGTGAAAGGTATGATTTGTTTCGGCAATAAGTCTTTCAGGTTGTGTTAAGCCATGTACGACCCAACCTAACAATGTGTTGCTAGCAACAGGGCCTCTAATGGATTCGTACTTTAGTTTGCGGGACACTATAAGAGACCAGTTGTCTTGTCCTATTAGAATTTTTGGCTGTGCCTGATTGTAAGAGCAATGTGTAAAATTCTTTAAAAACTTAAAGTTGTCTGTCATGTTTTCTATGCTTAAAGTTTGTTGTGGCAAATTAAGATTGGAAACAGTTCTTACTCTTCTCATCATGTGTGTCTTAGTATTCATGCCAATACCTTTAATGCGTACGCTAACTATTTTAGAGTTATCTTGTTCATAAACTTCATTGTTAGTCCATTGCATTTTCAATGGTTTGGTTGAACCTTCAAGACCTAAATTGTTAGCCAAGTTCTCGTCAATCAATGATATTGTTGACGCCTCATCAAGGAGAGCGTATGTGTCAATAGTATTATTTGGTCCTATAAGGGTGACATGTACCACTTTTAACAAAACTTTGCTAGCACTAAAGTTTACGTTACAGTTTTTTTCTATGTTTTTGGAAACTGATTGATCACCATCGTCAGACTTGTTTGTTTTTATGTTTTCAAAATTGTCTTTGTGCAAAAGGCTGTTATGATTGTATCTACAATTGTTAATATTGCATTGCCTTTTACGTTTACAGTCTTTTAGTAAATGATTTTTACCGAGGCAAGAGATACATAAGCCATTTTGAGAAACATGCTCCCAGCGCTTGTCGATATGTAAATCTTTAAATTTGAAACAAGTTGTAACATAATGATCACTCAGCTTGCAATAATTACAAAATCCTTTGCTTTTGCTTTTGTCTGTGCCATCCCGAATACCTGAAACTGTCAGTGTGCAGTCTTTCGACTTGTTGAGATTGTAACCCAATCCTAAAACTGTGGCAGCTTTGATTGTCTCGCCCAGCCATGATTGAAATACAATTATTTTTGGCTCAGAAGGTTTTAGCTTTTGATAATGTTTGATGAAGGCGATACGTTGAGGTACGGGTAGTTTATCTAAAATTTCTGCAAAAATTAATGGGTTTCCTCATTGATCCACATCTCCTACATTTAACAAAGTGTGAATAAGATTGTTGATTATGTCGTAGAATGCAAAAAGCTTTTCGAATTTGTCGTCCCTAACTACTGGTAGTTGTTTAATCTTGTCGAGAAGCGATCTTATTATGTATGAGCACCATCAACCCACTCACGCGTACGGCTATCTTGGTTCTCGTCGTCATCAATTTCGTTCATGTTGTCTCCAATTCTGCTACCGGCGTCTGATCCTAATTGTGCCAGTTGTAATTTTTGCTCGAGCTCCAATTGTTCCTGTTGAAACTCAAGACGAGCTCGCTCCTGTTCCTGTCGTGCCTGCTGATCTCGAAGTTTCTGCTGCTTTTTCAAGTACTCAAGCTGTACCTGAAGTCGTTGAACCTTGGTTGAGCTGCGGGAGGATTGGCTTCCTTCGGAGATATGTGACCTTGCGGGGCCTTCACAGAACTGTCTGGATGGATTGGGTGTGCCTAGAATCGCCGGTGTTGACGCAACCATTTTTTTGTTCCGATTTTCCATGATGGTTACTTTTTGCTCCGAAGTTTCTGGTCTGGGTGTGTCGATAACCCTGTCGTCTTCAGTTTTTTGTTGTGTGCTTTTATCCTTTTGTTGGTTTTTTCCTTGTAATTTCTTTTTTGATCCTGTTGGTGCCATAATGCTGTCCGCGTCTTATTCTACCGTCACAGAGATCGTGGTGAAATTATTTTTTTTTTTTTTTTTGCGTCGAAGTTTTTCCGCAGTTATTCCGCAAATTTACTAACACACACAACTTAAGTCGTCTTTTTGTGAGTGTGTAGGTAGTCTGGGCCAATAGCGAAATCTATTTCACAATCCATTTGCTGTTCAGTTGACATCGAAGGACCATTGTTGGGGATTTACCTGTAGTTGTATATTAATATCCGGATCGAATGACCATTGTTGGGGATTTACCTGTAGTTGTATATTAATATCCGGATCGAATGACCGAAAATAATACGCAGGCTTTTAACTTGGATTTTCGTCTATACCGCTACTGACGCCTTGCTTTATTTCACAATACTAATATAACTTAATTTTTAGTGTTACCATTCTATTTTTTTTAACTAATCTTTTGGAACTTAATTGTTAGGCATTTTTTAACACTGTGTTTTTCCGTTGTAATTCAAATACATTGAAAATGTAATATTAATATAACATTCTCCTCCCAAGTATTGCCTGGTAAGAAAATTCAATTTGGCAATACTTACTTAACTTAAAAAAGTTTTCTTAACGTCTAATTTAATTAACTTAACGATAGGTCTTTTATAAATGTTGTCTTTTATCTTAACATCTACGATTCGAACAAAATTATCTTTGGCTGGATAAGTTTTAACAATAATGCCTTTAGGCCAAACATTTCTTGGTAAATCTGGATCCATGACCAAATTTTTTAACCCACTTGCGGCTGCACAATAGAAATTGTCTATATTCTTTTCTCCACTTAACCCAAAAAATATCAGCCAGTCTTTGAGAAGCCCTCCACATGTTTAACAATTTCATGTCTCCATCCGATACATCACAGTGGAAAGATTCTCTATAGTTCGGTCCGATCAACAAGTCATTTGGCGTAATTAATTCAGAATCGGGTAAATCAGAAGACACAAACAAAAGAGGACGACTATTCATCATGAATTCAATTTCGCAAAATAATGTTTTAAGGGTGTGTTCCTTTGGAAATCGTTCCTTAAGTAAAAAACATAAATATTTCTTAACTGATTGAATTAATCTTTCCCAAGCTCCTCCCATATGAGGCGACAAAAGGGGGTTGAATGTCCATGTGCAATTTTTTTGTGACAAAAATTTAGTCATTTCGTTTTTTGACCAACTATCTATAATCAATTTAAGATCCTTACTTGCTCGTTTAAAATTGGTTCCATTGTCCGAATATAATTCTATTGGAAAACCACGACGGCAACCGAACTGACGAAATACATGCATAAATGCGTTGCAAGACAAGTCCTCTGCTATTTCTAGATGAACAGCCCGGGTAGCCATACAAGTAAAAATTACCCCATATCGTTTTACATGACTCCTGTTTACCAACACCTCGATGGGACCAAAATAATCTAAACCAATTTTTAAAAAAGCTCTTTCGGTTGGTTCAATTCTACATTTTGGAAGTTGTCCTATTAAAGCAGTCTGTGGTTTGGCACGCCTATTTTTACAAAATTGACAATTACGAATTATTTTCTTGACCGAATTTCTACATTTTGTTATCCAGTATTTCATTCGCAAATTGGAAATGACGGTTTCGGTACAAATGTGACAGTTTTGTTGATGATAGAAATAGATTAGCAGTGTAGTTATTGGGTGGTCATTACTCAATGGAATCGGATTTTTAGCGTTTATGTCATACTCATCATCATTTAAATTATCCAATCTACCTTTCAATCTAAGCAATCCATCAGTGGATAACTGCAGTGGCAATGATTTCAGACGACTTGAATTCCCTATAGCTTTTCCTTTTTGTACACTTTGAATTTCAACTTGAAAGGAATCAGATTGTATCTTTCTATAAATTACGTCTTCGGCATTATTCAATTCCTTTGCTGTAAGTTCGCCACAAACTCGATGTTCTTTATTACCTTTTACATTGTTCACAAATCGTAGTAACCAAGCTGTTGTTCGTAAATACCTCGTCCAACTAGAAAATCTGTTCACATCAGGTAGAATTGGTTCATGTTTTGCTTCAGTCATAGCATTTACATATTCGTAAGTTGTTTCTTGTATTTCACCTAAACGCTGAGCTACAAAGGTTTTAAATCGTTTGCTGCTAGACTTTAACCAATACAAAACAATTTGAGAGTCCGTCCATAAATATACTTTACTTATGGGTAATTGTAACGATTCCAATAGGGATTTTCTCATTCTAGCTCCTAGCAAGGCACCCTGTAATTCCAGCCTTGGGATTGACATAGGCTTAAGGGGAGCGACTCTTGACTTGGCTGTTACTAACATACAATCGATGGACTGATCTCTTTTAAAACGAATCTATGCACATGCCGCGTATGCATATTTGGAGGCGTCAGAGAATATATGTAGCTGAATGTCACAATCATTTAAAGGTAATTGTCATAAGTCTTGGTATTGTAAAGTTTTTGATTTTTTGGAATGATTCGCAGAGCGTTTTTCATATCACAAAATGCACGTCTATTATTTCGTCGTCCCAGCCAATACCACTGTCCCATATGGCTTGTAAAAGTATCTTATTTGTTATAAGAAGGTTTGACAAAAAACCTAATGGGTCGAAGATAGACATTGTAATCTTCAGGACCTCACGCTTAGTTGGTCGTCGGGATATGTTTACTATTTCATTATGTGATTTAGTAAATTGTAGATTATAGGTAAATGTGTCGTTTTCGTAATTCCAAATTAACCCCAAGACATGTTCTTCTGTTAGTGTTTTCATTTTGTGCGAAGCCTGAGCTTTGTTGTGACAATTGAGTGGATCTATTTGTTTGAGAACCTCTACTGAATTTGATATCCAGTTACACATCTGGAATCCGCCTTGTTTGTGAAAAAATGATACTTCTTTAATCAGTTGAACGGCGCTGTCTATGTCATCAGCTCCGCCTAAGTAGTCAACCATATAATGATTTAATAATATGTCTTTACATGCTTTCGGATAATTTTCCTTAAACTCATTTGCGTTGTGATTTCTAACTTGTTGTGCAATACTCGGACTGCATTTGCTCCAAAAAATAAAACTTGAATTTCATAAACCTCCGGAGGGTCATGTCGTTTATTCCCTCTCCATAAAATTCTTTGAGCTTGTCTGTCTTTCTCTGGTACTTGAATTTGTAAAAACATTTCTTTTATATCTCCTACAAAAACTATTTTATTTTTTCTAAAGTTCATGAGAACTGAGGATAGTTGAGTATAAAGATCGGGTCCGGGTAATAAGAAATCATTCAAGCAGTAGTTATGGCTTTTAGAAGCGGCATCGAATACTATTCTCAATTTTTCTGGTTTATTAATATTTTTCACACTGAAATGGGGTAGGTAATAGGTTAGTTTTGTTTCGTATTTAGCTTCTGTGGGATTACATTTTTTTAAATTCCCTTTCGAAATATAAGACTTCATTACTTTATTATATTTTTGACCATACTCAGGAGTTTTGTCAATTTTGTTCTCACATGACAGTAGCCTAGAGAAAGCGTTCTTGTAGCTTTCCGGAAGCTGAATGCTATCATTTTTCCAAAAAAGTCCGCATTCGAATCTATTGCCAACTCGTTTTAAGGTGTTGTTAAAAATATTGATGCATCTTTTGTCGTCTACAGACATAGGAAAATCTTTTTGAGTAGCAAATTCGTTTTCAATTGACCAGTAAGACTTAACTAGGTTATGTAGTTCATCTAAATCTTCCTTCTCGGGAAAATGTTCATTTTCGTGAAAGGTATGATTTGTTTCGCCAATAAGTCTTTCAGGTTGTGTTAAGCCATGTACGACCCAACCTAACAATGTGTTGCTAGCAACTGGGCTTCTAATGGATTCGTACTTTAGTTTGCGGGACACTATAAGAGACCAGTTGTCTTGTCCTATTAGAATTCTTAACTGTGCCTGATTGTAAGAGCAATGTGTAAAATTCTTTAAAAACTTAAAGTTGTCTGTCATGTTTTCTATGCTTAAAGTTTGTTGTGGCAAATTAAGATTGGAAACAGTTCTTACTCTTCTCATCATGTGTGTCTTAGTATTCATGCCAATACCTTTAATGCGTACGCTAACTATTTTAGAGTTATCTTGTTCATAAACTTCATTGTTAGTCCATTGCATTTTCAATGGTTTGGTTGAACCTTCAAGACCTAAATTGTTAGCCAAGTTCTCGTCAATCAATGATATTGTTGACGCCTCATCAAGGAGAGCGTATGTGTCAATAGTATTATTTGGTCCTATAAGGGTGACATGTACCACTTTTAACAAAACTTTGCTAGCACTAAAGTTTACGTTACAGTTTTTTTCTATGTTTTTGGAAACTGATTGATCACCATCGTCAGACTTGTTTGTTTTTATGTTTTCAAAATTGTCTTTGTGCAAAAGGCTGTTATGATTGTATCTACAATTGTTAATATTGCATTGCCTTTTACGTTTACAGTCTTTTAGTAAATGATTTTTACCGAGGCAAGAGATACATAAGCCATTTTGAGAAACATGCTCCCAGCGCTTGTCGATATGTAAATCTTTAAATTTGAAACAAGTTGTAACATAATGATCACTCAGCTTGCAATAATTACAAAATCCTTTGCTTTTGCTTTTGTCTGTGCCATCCCGAATACCTGAAACTGTCAGTGTGCAGTCTTTCGACTTGTTGAGATTGTAACCCAATCCTAAAACTGTGGCAGCTTTGATTGTCTCGCCCAGCCATGATTGAAATACAATTATTTTTGGCTCAGAAGGTTTTAGCTTTTGATAATGTTTGATGAAGGCGATACGTTGAGGTACGGGTAGTTTATCTAAAATTTCTGCAAAAATTAATGGGTTTCCTCATTGATCCACATCTCCTACATTTAACAAAGTGTGAATAAGATTGTTGATTATGTCGTAGAATGCAAAAAGCTTTTCGAATTTGTCGTCCCTAACTACTGGTAGTTGTTTAATCTTGTCGAGAAGCGATCTTATTATGTATGAGCACCATCAACCCACTCACGCGTACGGCTATCTTGGTTCTCGTCGTCATCAATTTCGTTCATGTTGTCTCCAATTCTGCTACCGGCGTCTGATCCTAATTGTGCCAGTTGTAATTTTTGCTCGAGCTCCAATTGTTCCTGTTGAAACTCAAGACGAGCTCGCTCCTGTTCCTGTCGTGCCTGCTGATCTCGAAGTTTCTGCTGCTTTTTCAAGTACTCAAGCTGTACCTGAAGTCGTTGAACCTTGGTTGAGCTGCGGGAGGATTGGCTTCCTTCGGAGATATGTGACCTTGCGGGGCCTTCACAGAACTGTCTGGATGGATTGGGTGTGCCTAGAATCGCCGGTGTTGACGCAACCATTTTTTTGTTCCGATTTTCCATGATGGTTACTTTTTGCTCCGAAGTTTCTGGTCTGGGTGTGTCGATAACCCTGTCGTCTTCAGTTTTTTGTTGTGTGCTTTTATCCTTTTGTTGGTTTTTTCCTTGTAATTTCTTTTTTGATCCTGTTGGTGCCATAATGCTGTCCGCGTCTTATTCTACCGTCACAGAGATCGTGGTGAAATTATTTTTTTTTTTTTTTTTTTGCGTCGAAGTTTTTCCGCAGTTATTCCGCAAATTTACTAACACACACAACTTAAGTCGTCTTTTTGTGAGTGTGTAGGTAGTCTGGGCCAATAGCGAAATCTATTTCACAATCCATTTGCTGTTCAGTTGACATCGAAGGACCATTGTTGGGGATTTACCTGTAGTTGTATATTAATATCCGGATCGAATGACCATTGTTGGGGATTTACCTGTAGTTGTATATTAATATCCGGATCGAATGACCGAAAATAATACGCAGGCTTTTAACTTGGATTTTCGTCTATACCGCTACTGACGCCTTGCTTTATTTCACAATACTAATATAACTTAATTTTTAGTGTTACCATTCTATTTTTTTTAACTAATCTTTTGGAACTTAATTGTTAGGCATTTTTTAACACTGTGTTTTTCCGTTGTAATTCAAATACATTGAAAATGTAATATTAATATAACATTCTCCTCCCAAGTATTGCCTGGTAAGAAAATTCAATTTGGCAATACTTACTTAACTTAAAAAAGTTTTCTTAACGTCTAATTTAATTAACTTAACGATAGGTCTTTTATAAATGTTGTCTTTTATCTTAACATCTACGATTCGAACAAAATTATCTTTGGCTGGATAAGTTTTAACAATAATGCCTTTAGGCCAAACATTTCTTGGTAAATCTGGATCCATGACCAAATTTTTTAACCCACTTGCGGCTGCACAATAGAAATTGTCTATATTCTTTTCTCCACTTAACCCAAAAAATATCAGCCAGTCTTTGAGAAGCCCTCCACATGTTTAACAATTTCATGTCTCCATCCGATACATCACAGTGGAAAGATTCTCTATAGTTCGGTCCGATCAACAAGTCATTTGGCGTAATTAATTCAGAATCGGGTAAATCAGAAGACACAAACAAAAGAGGACGACTATTCATCATGAATTCAATTTCGCAAAATAATGTTTTAAGGGTGTGTTCCTTTGGAAATCGTTCCTTAAGTAAAAAACATAAATATTTCTTAACTGATTGAATTAATCTTTCCCAAGCTCCTCCCATATGAGGCGACAAAAGGGGGTTGAATGTCCATGTGCAATTTTTTTGTGACAAAAATTTAGTCATTTCGTTTTTTGACCAACTATCTATAATCAATTTAAGATCCTTACTTGCTCGTTTAAAATTGGTTCCATTGTCCGAATATAATTCTATTGGAAAACCACGACGGCAACCGAACTGACGAAATACATGCATAAATGCGTTGCAAGACAAGTCCTCTGCTATTTCTAGATGAACAGCCCGGGTAGCCATACAAGTAAAAATTACCCCATATCGTTTTACATGACTCCTGTTTACCAACACCTCGATGGGACCAAAATAATCTAAACCAATTTTTAAAAAAGCTCTTTCGGTTGGTTCAATTCTACATTTTGGAAGTTGTCCTATTAAAGCAGTCTGTGGTTTGGCACGCCTATTTTTACAAAATTGACAATTACGAATTATTTTCTTGACCGAATTTCTACATTTTGTTATCCAGTATTTCATTCGCAAATTGGAAATGACGGTTTCGGTACAAATGTGACAGTTTTGTTGATGATAGAAATAGATTAGCAGTGTAGTTATTGGGTGGTCATTACTCAATGGAATCGGATTTTTAGCGTTTATGTCATACTCATCATCATTTAAATTATCCAATCTACCTTTCAATCTAAGCAATCCATCAGTGGATAACTGCAGTGGCAATGATTTCAGACGACTTGAATTCCCTATAGCTTTTCCTTTTTGTACACTTTGAATTTCAACTTGAAAGGAATCAGATTGTATCTTTCTATAAATTACGTCTTCGGCATTATTCAATTCCTTTGCTGTAAGTTCGCCACAAACTCGATGTTCTTTATTACCTTTTACATTGTTCACAAATCGTAGTAACCAAGCTGTTGTTCGTAAATACCTCGTCCAACTAGAAAATCTGTTCACATCAGGTAGAATTGGTTCATGTTTTGCTTCAGTCATAGCATTTACATATTCGTAAGTTGTTTCTTGTATTTCACCTAAACGCTGAGCTACAAAGGTTTTAAATCGTTTGCTGCTAGACTTTAACCAATACAAAACAATTTGAGAGTCCGTCCATAAATATACTTTACTTATGGGTAATTGTAACGATTCCAATAGGGATTTTCTCATTCTAGCTCCTAGCAAGGCACCCTGTAATTCCAGCCTTGGGATTGACATAGGCTTAAGGGGAGCGACTCTTGACTTGGCTGTTACTAACATACAATCGATGGACTGATCTCTTTTAAAACGAATCTATGCACATGCCGCGTATGCATATTTGGAGGCGTCAGAGAATATATGTAGCTGAATGTCACAATCATTTAAGGGGAGGGTAAGGTCAAATCATGCGAAAAATGCCATGTTTTTGTGATTTTTTTCCTGACGACACAGTTAAAATTTATTTATTCAACCAACGGTATATTAAAGTATGATATTAGAAGAATGTTTTATCCAATTTTTACAAAAAAATATTTAAACATATGGCAATGGTAGCAATTTTCCGGACGTGTCGCCAAAAAAAGTTGAATTTCGGTGCCCCTCATAACTCGGTGCTGGATCATTTGTAATCAAAAAATGAAAATTCATTCGTTAGATAATAATTCGCCCCAGGTAACGCTGTGAAGGTTTTTTGAAAATTGCAATTTTTTAATTTTTTCGAAGACTTTGAAGTGAAAAACTCAATTTTTTGGGAAAAAATCGGTTAATTTGTCATTGCAAAATCAAAATTATGAACAAAAAAAAAAAAAAACTCGACAGCGTTACCTCGTAAAATATGTACAGAAATAGTGTTTAAAATTTCAAAAGGATCGGTGCAGTAGTTTTGAAGTTATGAGGGGCACCGACTTTGAAAACGTGAGTTGTGGGAAAAACGCTTTAAAGTTTTAAACACAAACAAAATCCAGTGTAAAACGTTTATAAGCAACTTCGTCAATAACTAATAACTTCGTCAATTTTGCTTTAATTGACTTGAAATTTTGACACAATATTCTTCAAATATTATGCATTCAATTTAAAAAATAAAAAAAAAATGACAAAAAAAAAAATTTAATACCTTACCCTCCCCTTAAAGGTAATTGTCATAAGTCTTGGTATTGTAAAGTTTTTGATTTTTTGGAATGATTCGCAGAGCGTTTTTCATATCACAAAATGCACGTCTATTATTTCGTCGTCCCAGCCAATACCACTGTCCCATATGGCTTGTAAAAGTATCTTATTTGTTATAAGAAGGTTTGACAAAAAACCTAATGGGTCGAAGATAGACATTGTAATCTTCAGGACCTCACGCTTAGTTGGTCGTCGGGATATGTTTACTATTTCATTATGTGATTTAGTAAATTGTAGATTATAGGTAAATGTGTCGTTTTCGTAATTCCAAATTAACCCCAAGACATGTTCTTCTGTTAGTGTTTTCATTTTGTGCGAAGCCTGAGCTTTGTTGTGACAATTGAGTGGATCTATTTGTTTGAGAACCTCTACTGAATTTGATATCCAGTTACACATCTGGAATCCGCCTTGTTTGTGAAAAAATGATACTTCTTTAATCAGTTGAACGGCGCTGTCTATGTCATCAGCTCCGCCTAAGTAGTCAACCATATAATGATTTAATAATATGTCTTTACATGCTTTCGGATAATTTTCCTTAAACTCATTTGCGTTGTGATTTCTAACTTGTTGTGCAATACTCGGACTGCATTTGCTCCAAAAAATAAAACTTGAATTTCATAAACCTCCGGAGGGTCATGTCGTTTATTCCCTCTCCATAAAATTCTTTGAGCTTGTCTGTCTTTCTCTGGTACTTGAATTTGTAAAAACATTTCTTTTATATCTCCTACAAAAACTATTTTATTTTTTCTAAAGTTCATGAGAACTGAGGATAGTTGAGTATAAAGATCGGGTCCGGGTAATAAGAAATCATTCAAGCAGTAGTTATGGCTTTTAGAAGCGGCATCGAATACTATTCTCAATTTTTCTGGTTTATTAATATTTTTCACACTGAAATGGGGTAGGTAATAGGTTAGTTTTGTTTCGTATTTAGCTTCTGTGGGATTACATTTTTTTAAATTCCCTTTCGAAATATAAGACTTCATTACTTTATTATATTTTTGACCATACTCAGGAGTTTTGTCAATTTTGTTCTCACATGACAGTAGCCTAGAGAAAGCGTTCTTGTAGCTTTCCGGAAGCTGAATGCTATCATTTTTCCAAAAAAGTCCGCATTCGAATCTATTGCCAACTCGTTTTAAGGTGTTGTTAAAAATATTGATGCATCTTTTGTCGTCTACAGACATAGGAAAATCTTTTTGAGTAGCAAATTCGTTTTCAATTGACCAGTAAGACTTAACTAGGTTATGTAGTTCATCTAAATCTTCCTTCTCGGGAAAATGTTCATTTTCGTGAAAGGTATGATTTGTTTCGCCAATAAGTCTTTCAGGTTGTGTTAAGCCATGTACGACCCAACCTAACAATGTGTTGCTAGCAACTGGGCTTCTAATGGATTCGTACTTTAGTTTGCGGGACACTATAAGAGACCAGTTGTCTTGTCCTATTAGAATTCTTAACTGTGCCTGATTGTAAGAGCAATGTGTAAAATTCTTTAAAAACTTAAAGTTGTCTGTCATGTTTTCTATGCTTAAAGTTTGTTGTGGCAAATTAAGATTGGAAACAGTTCTTACTCTTCTCATCATGTGTGTCTTAGTATTCATGCCAATACCTTCAATGCGTACGCTAACTACTTTAGAGTTATCTTGTTCATAAACTTCATTGTTAGTCCATTGCATTTTCAATGGTTTGGTTGGACCTTCAAGACCTACATTGTTAGCCAAATTCTCGTCAATCAATGATATTGTTGACGCCTCATCAAGGAGAGCTATGTGTCAATAGTATTATCCAAATAATGGACCAATCCAAATAAAGGACCAATCCTATAAGGGTGACATGTACCACTTTTAACAAAACTTTGCATGCACTAAAGTTTACGTTACAGTTTTTTTCTATGTTTTTGGAAACTGATTGATCACCATCGTCAGACTTGTTTGTTTTTATGTTTTCAAAATTGTCTTTGTGCAAAAGGCTGTTATGATTGTATCTACAATTGTTAATATTGCATTGCCTTTTACGTTTACAGTCTTTTAGTAAATGATTTTTACCGAGGCAAGAGATACATAAGCCATTTTGAGAAACATGCTCCCAGCGCTTGTCGATATGTAAATCTTTAAATTTGAAACAAGTTGTAACATAATGATCACTCAGCTTGCAATAATTACAAAATCCTTTGCTTTTGCTTTTGTCTGTGCCATCCCGAATACCTGAAACTGTCAGTGTGCAGTCTTTCGACTTGTTGAGATTGTAACCCAATCCTAAAACTGTGGCAGCTTTGATTGTCTCGCCCAGCCATGATTGAAATACAATTATTTTTGGCTCAGAAGGTTTTAGCTTTTGATAATGTTTGATGAAGGCGATACGTTGAGGTACGGGTAGTTTATCTTAAATTTCTGCAAAAATGAATGGGTTTCTTTATTGATCCACATCTCCTACATTTAACAAAGTGTGAATAAGATTGTTGATTATGTCGTAGAATGCAAAAAGTTTTTCGAATTTGTCGTCCCCAACTACTGGTAGTTGTTTAATCTTGTCAAGAAGCAATCTTATTATGTATGATGGATCGCCATAGCGCTCTTGTAGGATATCGATAATTGAGTCGACATTATCTGGTAAAACCAATAGTGACTGAACACATTCTTTAGCACGTCCTAGTAGAGCCTTTCTAAGTCTACTTAGGTTTTTATAATAAGTAAAATTACAAGTTTTGTACTATTTTCAAATTCAGCATAGAATATGGGCCACTCTAATGGGTCCCCAGAAAATTATGGAAGATCTTGTTTAATAGTCGGTCTAGCCATGAACGTTCCGATTTGGTAATGGTTAGTAATTTCGTTCTCAGACATATTTTCGTTGTCAAATTTACGTTGTCAAAATTACGTAAATTCTACGTAAATATCAACCCACTCACGCGTACGGATATCTTGGTTCTCGTCGTCATCAATTTCGTTCATGTTGTCTCCAATTCTGCCACCGGCGTCTGATCCTAATTGTGCCAGTTGTAATTTTTGCTCGAGCTCCAATTGTTCCTGTTGAAACTCAAGACGAGCTCGCTCCTGTTCCTGTTCCAGCTGATCTCGAAGTTTCTGCTGCTTTTTCAAGTACTTCAGCTGTACCTGAAGTCGATGTTCCTTGGTTGAGCTGCGGGAGGATTGGCTTCCTTCGGAGATATGTGACCTTGTGTAGTCGCAAATATTTTTGTTGTTGCGATTTTTCATGATGGTTACTTCTTGCTCCGAAGGTTCGGGTCTGGGTGTGTCGATAACCCTGTCGTCTTCAGTTTTTTGTTGTGTGCTTTTATCCTTTTGTTGGTTTTTTCCTTGTAATTTCTTTTTTGATCCTGTTGGTGCCATAATGCTGTTCGCGTCAGTTTTTGCGCAGTTTTTCGCGAATTTACTAACACACACAACTTAAGTCGTTTTTTTGTACGTAGTCTGGGCCAATAGAGAAATCTATAACACAATCCATTTGCTGTTGAGTTGACATTGAACGACCATAGTTGGGGGTTTACCTATAGTTATATATTAATATCCGGATCGAACGACCGAATATAATACGCAGGCTTTTGACTTTGGATAGGCAATTGTTAGGACTGTTAGTGTTACCATTCTTTATAACTAATCTTTTGGAACTTAATTGTTATCATCTGTTGTCATATTTTTAAATTCAAATAAAAAGAAATAGTAGTATTAATATAACAGGTATATCAACTTCGGCTCCGCCCGAAGTTAGCTTTCCTTTCATGACCGGGCGAACAAAAAAAATGAAGAAAAACAATTTTTTAGCCCATAACACATTTAATATCGCTTAGAGCTTAGATTAGTCTCGTCAATTACCTGAACGAATTTCGAAAGCTTCTTGTGCAGAACATACGATCTTTGCTTCATTACAGTAATGTCTTTTTTGCTGGAGTCTTTATGTTGTCCGTTTTTTATAGGATTTGCATATAAATTAGCAAATTCTCTTTCGGTACCAAGGTATAATGGTTTTATAAAATTTACCATGCTGTAATCTGTGAAAGAAAAAACAATTCGTTGCTGCGTGTATTTGAGTTTCATAAATGAAGAAAACATTTTTAAGAAAAAACTTTTGTTTTTGTGGTTTTGACCAAAATAATAATACTCTCTGCAAGGGTTCTATTAGCTGCCGCCGTTTTTAACAGCTTCGATATATTAAACATTTCGCCCACGCGGGAAAACTATAATTACCATTATGTCCTATAGCAGACATGCTAGGGCTCAAAGCTGAGACAAAAGATGCCAGATGATCGTGTTGTAGGTGTGGTAGGGTAAAGTCTCCACTTTTGAGAAACAAATATATGTTTCGATGGAGGAATCACCTGTAAGGGTTTTGGTGTCGCAGGTACGAGAACTGCAGCATCAGCCGGTGCCGGTGGTCCGGACTGTGGAATACCCTTTTGGGTGACTCTAATGGGGGATTCGTTCCCTAGGACCTGTGGCATCTTGACTTGAAGGGATGCCATGGCGGACAAATAGGACAATTGATCATTATCCCTGAGAAATTCGGACGAATTTTTCTCAGTTCTAGCCCTTGGGGTGGCCAGAGATATAAGCGGCTGCATTAATGTCGGCTGAGCAGGCTGAGGCGGATCAGAAACAGCGGATTTCTTACGCTTAGGGGACTCATTTAGCAGCTGAAGGCCACTAAACTGAGTGTCCAGCGCACAGAGCTGGTCATTGATTTTACGAAAACCAGTGATCAGCTCTTTAAATCCATTTTTGGTCTGTCTCATGAACGACCTCATTTCACCTTGCACAGCACGACAATTTTCACAACAATAATGTATCCCAGACCTACGGGAAATGGCATCCGAAACTGATGCAGTGAAACCGGCACACTTGGCATGTACGACGTTCTTTAATAGCCAGCAATGGATGGCAGGCTGGGATGAGGAAATTGTCTTGTTACAAGACTTAATGGCACAGACAAGTTTAAATTCCATTTTATTTTTTATTTTTTTTTTTATTTAATAAAACAAAAATTAATATTTAAGAAGTTAAAAAACACAATACCTTGAACCACTGTGCCAAATAGGAAGCCAAAGCGAGAGCTTTGAATAGTGCAAAAGAGAAATGCAGAAATAGAGATAAGCCGGGGAAGAAGCAGAGCTGAGCTATGCTTGGAATAGAATTTAGACAAATTATTAATTCGACGGTTAATTCGACGGCGATACGGTTTAGGCTTTAAGATTGTTAAGATTCACAAGATTTAATTCACAAGTATGTAAACACCGGTTTACCAATATTTATAATAAAACGCAGTGCGCACAAAAAAACACGACCGTTCGCTTAAGAGAAAGAGAGGGAAGTGATTAGGATCATACAGCATTAGGATCGAATCTTGGAGATTCGATTATATAAAAATATCCCTATACCTAATAAACCTAAAATATATCTATTAATAGATAAACCACTTAATGTCATCTTAGCAACGACTGGCTCGACTCTAACTCCGTAAGAACAAGAGTGCTTATAGAATCAAGCTCATCCAATTACGCCAAAATGCCAGATGGCTCTTTTAAAAAAGAAGCTGCAAACTCAGTTCCAAAAGAATTCCTCTTAAATCTGTTAAACGATCTTCTAATCCTATAAAAGAAATACCAAATTCAACAAACCGATTTGCATTATTAGCAAATAAGAAAGAACCTATAAGAACCTATAACAAAGAACCTTGAACCTGCTCTGACTTAAGCACTAGCTAAAGAAACCGACTAAGAGATGACCAACGTAAGTCCCAAACTAAAAAAGCCTCCGCCTATTTTTATTGAAAATGTATCGATGTATGACTAATGGAGAAAGACCTTGAAAGCGACACTTGACCTGAAAACTTTATGTTTAAAATTGGGTATTCCGATAGTATTCTGAGGTAATCTAGTGTTTTGATAGGTGAAAGATTCAAATTTTTAATTTTTTCGCTAGGGATTTCTGAAACGTTCATTGCCGCTGGTTGGCATTCCCATGCGAATTTCTGGTACTTTTGTCAAATCTGAGTATGGGGTGTCGAAAACACACGTAAAAAACTGTTTTTCACCTATTTGCCTTTCGCCCACTTCCATAGCTGAAAAAAGTTGTTATCAATCTGTGTCCTAGGCTTATTAAAAAAAATGTGAAACGAAAAAATATATTAAATCAATCATTATGTTTAAAAAATTATTGTTTGATAGTGACTTTCTTTAAACTTCATGATGTCTCAGAAAACTATTTATAATACAGCGTGCCCTAGCATTGATCGATTTTACGCAGATTGGATGTTTTTATACTATATTCTTTTATAATATAATTGTAAATGTATTAATTATTGATATTGATATTGATTATTAATATTGAAAACATAAGTTTTGGTTTTTGTTGTGAAAACCAAAAGGTTCATGCAATTTTTATACTCAGTACTCTTAGAGTACAAGGGTATAAGGTAGTGTGAATGTATAAAACATATAGAAGAAATCATCTCCGACCCCTTAATGTATATACTTATTTTCTTGATCATCATCAACAGCCAAGTCGATATAGCCATGTCGGTCTATTCGTATGAACGCATGGATCGCAGAGACTATAAGAGACAGAGACTATAGGATTGATAGGATAGGATAGGACTTCTATAATTCCCACGCAGATCAAGTTTATTCAAATCAGATTTTTGGAGAAGATATCGATTTTTGGAGAAAATATATCTCTTATCTCATATCATGTGGGTGGAATATATGAATACCGGGTATAATATAGTCAGGAATCTCGACTATAGCCGTCTTTTTTTTTAAACTTAATCAACGTCCTTTTAAAAGAAAAAAATAATTTTATTTTATTAAAATAATTTGTATTTGACATTATTTAATAAAACAAAAATTAATATTTAAGAAGTTAAAAAACACAATACCTTGAACCACTGTGCCAAATAGGAAGCCAAAGCGAGAGCTTTGAATAGTGCAAAAGAGAAATGCAGAAATAGAGATAAGCCGGGGAAGAAGCAGAGCTGAGCTATGCTTGGAATAGAATTTAGACAAATTACACAGCCACACAAAAAAAAAAAGTGTCCGGGTTGGGAGATCAGAGTACCCTATCCCCATGTATTTTGGGCCGCTGAACACGAATCTGAAGTCCGTTTTGGTCCTGCACGTGTACGTTTCTTCCTAACCTCAAAAAAAGTTTCACATTTTTGGAGGTATGAGACTTTTTTTTTAATTTATTGGATTTTCATGAAACTGGGTACTTAGGGGTTTTTGGGGTCGCTGATTACGAATTTGAAGTCAGATTTTCAAAATTCAATATGGCGGATCCAATATGGCGGACGAGTTTTTGAAAAATTCGTGGATTTTCATGAAACTGGGTACCCAGGGGTTTTTTGGGGTCGCTGATTACGAATCTGGAGTCAGATTTTCAATATTCAATATGGCGGATCCAATATGGCGGAAAAAAAATTTCAAAAATTCGTCCGCCATATTGGATCCGCCATATTGAATTTTGAAAATCTGACTTCAAATTCGTAATCAGCGACCCCAAAAACCCCTAAGTACCCAGTTTCATGAAAATCCAATAAATTAAAAAAAAAGTCTCATACCTCCAAAAATGTGAAACTTTTTTTGAGGTTAGGAAGAAACGTACACGTGCAGGACCAAAACGGACTTCAGATTCGTGTTCAGCGGTCCAAAATACATGGGGATAGGGTACTCTGATCTCCCAACCCGGACACTTTTTTTTTTTTGTGTGGCTGTGTTATCCGCGCCAGTGCGGTCTTTTGTTAGCACGTTTCTTAGCTTATCGCGCCTATAGATACCGACTCGAACCCCTAGGGGTGGGTGTTCGATTTTAATAAAGCTATGAACTAGTAGGCTTATATATATATTTATATTATAAATTGCTAAGGCTGATGCCACAGTGCGCGCGAGAAGCGATGCAATAATATTGGGCGAGAATGAGCGATAAACCACTCCAATCTCTTTCATATGCAATCGCTCGAAAGATGTCAGAGTCAGAACGAGGCGAGTTGCGAGTTTAAGCAATGAAGCGAGAGAAAGGCGAGAGAGCTCTTTGTAACCTATTTTATCGCTTCAACTCGATCAGAGCGTTCGATTGTTTTGTTGAATTCTGTGATATAATTACCATTTATTTTCAAATCACGCGTGTTTGAAAGCTCAGATGGTAATTTTGTTATTTTATATTCACTATTATATAATAATAGTCAATAATAAAAAAAATCACCTTCAGTTCACCTTCGACAGTCTAACCGATCGGTCGTGTTCTTCCGCGAGACGTCTACGTAGCGCAGCTTCAAAACAACAACACAAGCAGAAAGCAAACGAAATTTTGGCAGAATTTAAGTGGCCTTAAAGTTTGTTGACCCCACAATGCTGGACCCTCCGGACATCTGGAGAAAACACACTCCAGACGATATATATTTGGTTGCAACCAGAACGGACGAAGATCCCCAGCCCCTGGCTGCAATCTGCCCGTTCATTATTAAGAAGACAATCGACAGTACTATCCAAGGTGAAGTTTCAAGTTGTAAGAAAACCAAAGACGGTAATTTACTGATTAAGACTAAAAACTTATTACAAGCCGAAAAACTTAAGAAACTCGTCAGTATGCCTTCCAACACTCCATATGTCGATGTCCCCATTAAAATATCTTAATACCGAAGTCTTAACTCGAGTATTGGAGTAATATATTCGAACGATTTGCGAGGAATTGATGAAAAAGCCATCTTGGACAAACTAAAGTCTCAAAAAGTTGAAAGAGTCGAGAAAATATAAAAATATATTCCCAACCAGGTTCTCCATAAAACTCTACAAAACGAAACGGGTCTAATAAAAATCTCATTTAAGCTAACCCATCTGCCAGACTTTTTCTATATTGGTTATGAGAGAGTTGAAGTGCGTAAATTTATACCGCGTCCTATGCGTTGCAACAACTGCTTTACGTTTGGTCATACCGCAAAGTTCTGCAAAAACACACCAACTTGCGCCAACTGTGGTCTCGATGCCCACGTTAACTATGAGAACTCAGACATTTGCCAAAACAAGCCGAATTGCATAAATTGTTCCCTTAAAAAAACTCCCAACATCTGACCAACATGCCTGCAACAAGGACTGCCCTGTCTTTCTGTCAAACAAGGAAGTCCAGTCCATTAAGACCCTACAAAAAGTTGACAATAGGACAGCCTGGTCCATATACAACAGAAGACACCACGATGCATCTCCCTACTCCTCAGCAGCAAAATCCAATCTAGCCAACTCAAACCAAACGTCAACAAGGAAAACAATAAGCTATGCCCCAAATGAATTTGAAACACCAAAATCCAGAAACCTCGACCCAGACCCAGACGAACCTATGTCATCCAGCTCGGAAACTCCCTGCACTCCCTAAACTTAAATACCTTGCCTCAATTGAAACAAAAACAACACAGTAACAATCATAATGACCCTAAAACTTCTGCAATGGAACATGAATATATTGTTCAGGTACAATTACAAATCAGGACTTGCAGTTAGTCCTGATTAAACGCTTTACTCCCAAAATTATTTCACTTCAAGAAACCCACATAACGTACACCCAACTAATCCCTATTCCAGTTAACTACAATATGTACTACACAGCCTCGCACAGCCCGGATGGCGGCGCGGCAATTTTAATTCACAAATCTATACAGCACAACTCCATTCCTCTTCAGAGCACAGTTGATTCCATTGCATTGGAAATTCAGTCTGTAAAAAAATTTAATATAATAGCTTCCTAAATACGTCCTAACAAGAAATTCAACCAAATAGATCTCCATTCAATTTTACCACCGGGAAACTCCCCAAATCTAATTACAGGAGACTTCAAAAGCTGGAATACCAGCTGGGGATCCCCAACAATTAATCTGAGGGGAAGAAAATTAGGAAAATTCATTCTGGATAACAACTTTATTATCCTTAACAACGGACAACCCACGCATTTCTCAACAAATTGCTAACTGATGATCTGAACAATAAAATACCAATATCACTAAACATTAATCAGGAAGCAGGCAATATCAAGAAAATTATCTTGCAAAGTGCATACAAGAGCATTCCACACACGAGACCACCTAAGACCCACCACAATGTTCCTTGGTGGAACAAAAAACTGGAAGGTCTGAAAAAGGAAAAATTTAAAGCCTGGAGATCCCTATCCCTAGGGATATCCCTAGATCCCTATAGAGACATGTCCAACGAAAATCTCATCCATTATAAAAAAATGAACGCACAATTCAGAAGGGAATTAAAATTGAGTAAAGCCAATAGCCTTATTAAATTGACTTCGACAATCTCTCCTCAGTCCAAACCGAAAGCAATTTGAAGTAATATAAAAAAGCTCTGTGGTCTTCACAAAGCTACACAAATACACGCTATCAAGGACAACAGCAGTAGCGATTTGCTCACCAGCTCCGAAGATATTTCTGAAGCCTTCGCAAGCTATTGGTCACTCTGTTCGGAAGACTCCCGATTCTCCAACCTTTTGATTGAAGAAAAAAATATTCTAAATACGCTAAACTTTTTATCTCCCCCCAAGGATATAAACTTCCTAGAGTTCTCATCGGCACCAAATCACTGAATCACTGAAAATGAGAATTATCCTTTTTTTCAACAACATTTTAAAATCTTATATTCCTCAATCGTACAAAATCAGCACAATTATACCTATCCACAAACAAGGTGCAGACAAAACCATGACGGAATCATATAGACCTATCTCCATCACCGCATGTTTATCTAAAGCCCTTGACAAAATAATCTCAAAACGGCTATGGTGGTTTGCTACAACCAACAAGCTACTGAACAGCCGTCAAGCCGATTGAAAAAACGGAAATCTGCAATGGATTGTCTGCTTTACACAGACGCTCTAATTAGCAGAGCCCTCTCTGAATAAAGACACATATCCATTATATCTCTTGACTTCGCAAAAGCATTTGAAAAAATAGGATTGCATACCATCACGAATCAAATATCGGTCTGGGGCTGCGGCCCATTAATTATCAAATACGTAATGAACTTCATGTCAAAAAGGAAAATAAGAGTTCGTACCAATGATAACACCTCAAGGACACACCCACTCCACAATGGCATTCCGCAGGGATCTCCCCTCTCGGTAGTACTTTTTCTCATTGAGATTTATTATTTTCAACAGTCTCTCAGATATAATCGACAAGCACAAGGAATTTCAACACACAGCTTATGCGGACGATTTTAACATCTTAATACCATTGAAAAAAGAAAAAACATTTCAATCAACCTCGATATGCTGTTTACTAAAATCAATGAATGGTGCCAAAAATCCGGCGCCAAAAAAAAAAAAACAAAAAAAATAAACACAGTTAACGAACTAACTATTCTAGGTCTGTCCTTCAACACAAAATAAAAATTCAAACCCCACTTCAATAAATTACACAAATCACTACAGAAATCATCAAATATAATAAAATGCTTTTCCAGCGGAAAATACAAAAGCCACCCCAACACCCTTGTTCAAATCGTCAAAAGCCTATGTATTTCCAAACCTTGAAAATTGTTTGGATATATTTGCTCGTAGCTTGCTATGCCCCGTCTCATAGCTAAGTAGCCCAAGTTGCGAGTTCTACGTATTTCCCTCACCTATTATTTTTTAAACAAGTTACGACTAAACATCGGCCGCGTTGAATGGCCGAAGGGCTTCAATTGATAGGCAATGGTGCTAGTCTATGGATAGCACGTTTGTAGATTCCATTTTTATACCCTTGCAGAGGGTATTATAATTTTGTCCAAAAGTGTGCAACGCAGTGAAGGAGACATCTCCGACCCTATAAAGTATATATATTCTTGATCAGGATCACCTCCTGAGTTGATATGAGCATGTCCGTCTGTCTGTCCGTCTGTCTGTCTGTCCGTTTCTACGCGAACTAGTCTCTCAGTTTTAAAGCTATCGTCTTGAAACTTTGCACACACCCTTCTTTCCTTTGCACGCAGTATATAAGTCGGAACGGCCGGGATCGGCCGACTATATCCTATAGCTGTCATATAACTGATTGATCGGAAATGGTATAACTTTGGTGTTTTTAGAGTTACAGAGTGTTTACAGAGTGTACAGATTTTGTACGAATGCTACTTTTGGCAAAATAATACGGCCTGCCAAATTTCATAAGGATCGGCCGACTATATCTTATAGCTGCCATATAACTGATTGATCGGAAATGCTTTAACTTCGGTATTTTTAAAGCTAGAGAATTTGGTACGAATGCTATTTTCGGCAAAATAATACAACATGCCAAATTTTATAAGGATCAGCCGAATATATCTTATAGCTGCCATATAACTGAACGATCGGAAGTGGAATTTGGTAAAAAACCCAACTTTAGTATTTTTGAAGATGGAAGCTTGGTACTTTGTGTTAGATTTTTTATTGTAATAAATTGGTAATATTATGATATTCTCATAAGGATCGTCCAATTTAATCCGATGTTTGCGATATATATCGGGTTTTAACTGCAAGGGTATATCAACTTCGGCTCCGCCCGAAGTTAGCTTTCCTTTCTTGTTAGTTTTTACGATGGCCACTCGGACCCTTCCATCAGCACCTGCAATCTTTTCAGTGATGATGCCCAAAAGCCATGTCTGAGGTGGCAGGTTGTCCTCCTGAATTGCGACAACGGTTCCAGCAATTACATTTGGCGACTCCTTATTCCATTTCACACGTTGTTGTAAGCTTAACAAGTAGTCTTGTGACCAATCCTGCCAAAAGCGTTGTTTTATCGCAGACACCAAATGCCAGCGCTGAAGAAACGATAAATTCGGTTCCACATTTGCCTGAGCGGATACTGGAGGCAAGGTCGCCAAACTGGTCCCGACGAGGAGGTGCCCAGGGGTTATAGCTTCAACATCGTTTGGGCTTGAGCCATCAGCGATAATCGGCCGCGAATTCAGCACTGCTTCAACTTCTACGATCACCGTCTGGAGCTCGTCTTCCTTTAGTAACGCGTTACCCACAGCTCGGAGAAACAAGTGTTTAGCTCCCTCTGGGAGGGATGAAGATAAATTCGAATCGACGAGGTGCTCCAAATGCTGTCATTGCGTCCTTATGGGTTTCCAATTTGCTCATTAGGTCATGTATGATGCGAGACGAGCCCGAGAAATTCGTGGCGTTATCGCAATACAATTTCTCGATGGGTCCACGTCTTCCGACAAATCTAGATAAGCACATAATGAAGGTATTAGCGGTGAGATCTTTTACAAGTTCTAGATGAACGGCTTTTGACAGGAAGCAAATGAATATCGATACATACATCTTTATTGGAGGCTTGCCACGAATTCCTAGCGATACTCGAATCGGCCCGAATAAGTCAACTCCACTAATTGCGAACGGCCTTGTTCCTATCAAACGGTCGGCTGGTAAATTACCCATTATTTGTGAAGCTAATTTTGGCTTGTATCGAAAGCAATGTACACATTGTCCTACGACCGCGCTACATTCGCGCCTAGCATTTATGAGCCATATTGTTTGGCGAATTTTTTTTTTTTTTTTTTTTTTTTCCTTATTACTCCTCTCGGGAGCTTAGGGCCTCTACAAGGGCTCTCCACCTAACTTTATTTGCCGCTGTTTGCTTTATTGTGTCCCAGCTGATGTTCTTCTGGGATATTTCTAGGAATGCTGTACGGCGCCAGGTCATCTTTGGGCGACCCACTCTTCTGCTTCCCTGTGGGTTCCATTCCAGCGCCATTCTCACGATGCTTCCTGGTTCCTTCCTCAGAGCGTGGCCAATCCATTTCCATTTTCGTTTCTTTATTTGCTCCTGGATTGAGACCTCTCCTGTGCAGTGCCATAAGTCCTCATTGGATATTCTATCTGGCCAGAATACCCCAAGTATTATTCTTAGGCACTTATTGATGTAAGCCTGCAGCTTCATCAGTATTCTTTGAGTGGTCAGCCATGTCTCCGATCCGTATAGCAGTATGGATTTTACACACGAGTTGAATATGCGCAGCTTTGTTTTTCTATTTATCTGCTGGTTTCTCCATACTCGGTGTAGTCTTCCAAATGCAGACCTCGCTTTGCGCAGTCGGTTCTCCACATCACTTTCCACTCCACCATTTGATGTTATGATAGTACCGAGGTAGGTGAAGCTGTCGACGAAGTCGATGGTATTATCTCCAATTGTGATGTTGTTTGTGTTGGAGTTGTTGATCCGCATAGCTTTCGTTTTCGATGCGTTGATCTTTAAGCCTACTGTTTGGCGAATAAGACTAACCAATGCTCTGGGTCCTGCATGACAATTTGTTCTATGCAGAAGTTGAATGTATAAACTCACGTATCTGTTGCCCTTTGGCATGAGAAGCGGAAACTTTACGCTGTAGCTTAACTGTGCATTGAACAATCGACCTCCTATTCGCAACAAAGACACCTGAAGCTTTCCGATTGATTCAGTCACAACAAATGGACTTAGTTTTGGAAGTGAGTCTGGCAATTTAACTGATTTTTGTAATTTTATGAGTTCACTTTTATATGCATTTTGCTGGATGACGCTTACAACAAGTAAGAAGGCCGAGCCGAGCTCAACCGAGGTAGGATTTAGCGAAGACCACGAGCGAGATTTTGTTTCGTTAACAAATCGTAGGAAGTACGCAACAATGCGCATTACTTTAAGAAATGAAGATGAATTTTCGACAATTTTTTCTATCGGATTCGGCTCGAGTTGTATTGTAACGTGGCTAGTAGTTATATTCCGAATCTCTAACTCTTCGTTAGTGTTGATTTGCTGAATTTTTGTATTTTGAGGCCAACGCCTTTGATCTTGAGTCAAGAAGTGGGGACCATCAAACCAAAATGAATTTTTTAATTCATTAACTGTACAACCCCGAGATGGAAAGTCTGCTGGATTGCTGTCAGTGGGTACATGGCGCCAACTAGCCGATGAGGTCATCTCTTGAATCTCACTGACGCGGTTGGCAACAAAGGTTTTTAGTTTTGAAGGATGTGTTTGCAGCCAATACAAGACGATTTCTGAATCGGACCACATTACAACTCGTTCAACTGGAGAGTCGATCAATGGACGAACTTCTTCCCACAAGTTGGCTAGCAAGTGCGCCGCGCAAAGCTCCAGTCGTGGTACCGACTTTGTTTTCAGAAGGGCCACTCTTGATTTTGCAGTAAGCAATTTAACTTTAAGCCATTAAAATAGCAGTCAAGACTAGAGGGAAATTCTGCATCTGCTCAGATTCCCTATCCACATTGGAAGCAATAGCTAATATAAACAATTCCAGCTTTTATGTAACATCAATCCGCGACCTTCTGTTAAAAAATAAAAATAAAATCAAACTTCTTTGGTCCCCAGCCACGTCGGAATCAAGGGCAACGAAAATGCTGATGGAGCAGCGAAAGGAGCGACCATCGCTCCACTATTTTCTTCAACAAATGTTAACCGTGGAGACATCAACCAACAATTAAAAACAGAGTCCCTCAATAAAAAAACCTATAATGTTGCAAAAATCATCGCAGTGATACCAACATATTAATCCTGAAGCAATAAGCATAGCCGACTACACTAAAACTACTCAGACCTCCAACCTCCCAAGAAGAGAGATCACTAAAATAATCCGGCTTCGACTTGGCCACACCAGACTCACCCACGAACATCGCTTCTCACAGACACCAAACTACCAATGCCAGTTCTGCACCACGGACTCCATATCAATCTCCCATATCCTCGACGACTGCCCCGACCTACAAACACACAGAACAAATTTTCCAAATATTAAACTCACGGAACTATTAATTGACCCTCATCCTGCAAACCTCCAGCTAATTCTAAACTTCCTTAAATCAGCTAACCTTTTGCATCTCATATAAACTTTATATGTTATTAAATTTATAAATAATTTAAGTGTAAATAACTTGTTACCACACATGTAAATAATCATTATTTGTTATAAGTTTAATATATAAGCAAATATGTAACACCTTCCGGCCGAAAGCCACTGCAGCTATGGCCGATACCCGTCTGCACCTAAAGTTTGCAACGTTTGAGTGCAGAGTACAATAAATAAATAATAAAAAAAATTTTGTGGATGGCTTATAGAAATTGATAGCCGTCAGCCAACGGGTACAACAGGGGGACCTACACGAAAGCAATTGCGTGCCGTAACTGTATATACCGCTGGTAGTGCGACTATACTCTCATCACATGACCGGTAAGGTCATGTCATGTCTAATATGCGGACTCACGGGGACCGGCCGACCTCTCAGTTTTAACCAGGCTTAAGCAGGTCATAAGCAGGTCATGATGGAGAAACCCGGGCGGAGCCAAAGTTGATAAACCCTTGCAGTTAAAATCGGATATATGTATATCGCAATCATCGGATATGCTTGGCCGATCCTTATGAGAATATAATAATAAAGGCACTTACCAATTTATTACAATAAAAAATCTAAACAAGAAAGGAAAGCTAACTTCGGGCGGAGCCGAAGTTGATATACCCTTGCAGCTAAAACAGGATATATATCGCTAAAATCGGATATAGTTGACCGATTCTTAAGGGAATAACATAATATAACCAATAAATTACAAGACAAAATCTAAAAAAAAAATCCCAAACTTCCATCTTGAAGAACCCCAAAGTTGGTATTTTTACCAAATACCATTTCCGATCGATCAGTTATATGGCAGCTATAAGATATAGTCGACCGATCCTTATGAAATTTGGTAAGTCGTATTATTTTGCCAAAAATAGCTTTCGTAGAAAATCTGAACTCTGTAACTTTAAAAACACCAAAGTTATACCATTTCCGATCAATCAGTTATATGGCAGCTATAGGATATAGTCGGCCGATCCCGGCCGTTCCGACTTATATACTGCGTGCAAAGGAAAGAAGGGTGTGTTCAAAGTTTCAAGACGATAGCTTTAAAACTGAGAGACTAGTTTGCGTAGAAACAGACAGACGGACAGACGGACATGCTCATATTAACTCAGGAAGTGATCCTGATCAAGAATATATATACATTATAGGGTCGGAGATGTCTCCTTCACTGCGTTGCACACTTTTGGACAAAATTATAATACCCTCTGCAAGGGTATAAAAAAACTTCTATCTTCAAAAATACCAAAGTTGGTATTTCTACCAAATATCATTTCCGAGCTAATGGTATAGCTATAATAAATGGGCAGCTATAAGATATAGTCGGCCGATCGTTATGAAATTTGGTAGGTTAGAACAACTGACCAAAAATAGAATCTGAAGTTCCAACTTTCTATCTTCAAAAACGCAAAAGTTAGATAATTTCCGATTGTTCAGTTATATAGCAGCTATAGGATATAGTCGGCCAATCCTTATGAAATTTAGCATGTTGTATTATTTTTGAATGCCAAAAATAGCATTCGTACTAAATCCGAATTCTCTAGCTTTAAAAACACCAAAGTTATAGCCTTACCGATCTGTCGGGTCAAGCAGCAGCACGGCGTTTAATGTTTATGTTTAAATAATAATTATGAAATGTTATTGTAATGTTAAGTCAAATGATTAGTGTAATGTTTATTTCTTAGGCTTAAGTTTGTACAAAGGCTTTGTTGATCGCAAGCCGACTGTCTCTCGGCCGCTCGACTTAACAATTATAACGTTCTAAATTAATAAAATTCGTCTTTTATTTAGTGGCATTGAAAACCCTCAATGGCCAAACACGATCAATTAGTTATATGGCAATAAGATAGTCGATCTTATATAGCTATATAAGATATAATTAGCTATAAGATATAGTCGGCCGATCCCGGCCGTTCCGACTTATATACTGCGTGCAAAGAAGGGTGTGTGCTTAGTCGATAGCTTTAAAACTGAGAGACTAGTTCGCGTAGAAACACAGACAGACGGACAGACCAACATGCTCATTTCAACTTAGGAGGTGATCCTGATCAAGAATATATATACTTTATAGGGTCCGAGATGTCTCCTTCACTGCGTTGCACACTTTCGGACAAAATTATAATACCCTCTGCAAGGATATAAAAATCAACGCGGAGAACAGAAATCCCTAAAAAAGTCCGGAAATGGGGTCAATGACGCGTCAAACTCCAAGGCTCTCATAAGCCAATGTATCTTCTTCTGCCAATGCATTCATAAGGAATGCATTTTCTTCCAAAGCAGGGCTATCCATAGGACCACCGAGCGGCGTGGAGAGGAAGACCCCAGGGTCAACCTTTAAACTAACCTGGTCTTTGAGGTGAATGCTAGTCCGGTAGCGCCTCAATCGACGCAGCGGAAAGGCTCCTATAAAGATAGGAGGAAAGCAGCCTTTATCTTTAAGAGGGCGGACCCATCGGCAGAAGCCAACCGGAGCAGGCCGAGATTATAAGGTGGGCAAGGGAGATCATGCCCGACATCCAGCCGGAAAAGGCGGTTGTGAGTCTAGAGCCAAAAAAGCACGCTGGGTCTTATCCTGCCAAGGAGATTGCGCAGAGTGCAAAGAGGTAGCGATCAACGTAAGGAGCAGCCCCGCAAGCAAAGAAGAGGAAGGCCCAGCCACAGCCATCCAACAAGCATCGATTCATAGTGTATAACACTAGTGAATTGTCTTTAATAAATAAGTGCCACGCAATGAGCTCAATGTGCAACGATCAAAAGAACGAGCGTAGAAGTTCAGTGATACAAAGGAACGGATTTCTTACTTTTCAACCCGCGATACTAGCAACCCGGCTTTACTGACCGCTGAAACCCAAAGGGCACGGTCTTGCTCACCCGCTCTGCTCAATCTGACTCCCGCGTCATGGAGCTTGCAGTGTAAAACCCCCCCTCCAATATCAAATTGGAAACAAATTTTGCACCAACAACTAGCAGTACTACAATTTCTGCAATCACAGCGAAAACCACTGCAATTTAAAGTACCGCGACGTCAACGGCTTATCAAAGGGAACATCCATGAAACAAAGGAGCAAACCAAGACCGAAGAGCATTTCCGAATCGTGTCCAAATATCTGGACATTGAAAAGAAAAACTATTACACGTACCAGTTGAAAAGCAGTAAGGGCCTACAAGTGGTAGTAAAGGGAATCGGACCCGATGTTACCGCCGCGAAAATAAAAACCTCCCTTAAAGAAAAGGGCTTCGCCGCCAAGAATGTTAATAACATTCTAAGTAAAGATAAAAAGCCACAAACCCTCTTCAAGGTCGACCTTGAGCCAGAAAGCAGGTCACTGAAGAAGAACGAAGTTCACCCAATCTACAACCTGCAATAACTTTTGGATCGGAAAATCACTGTTGAAGAACCACATAAACGCAACGGTCCAGTGCAATGCACTAATTGTCAAGAGTATGGACACACCAGGTCATACTGGACACACTTCAGGCTGTCTGTGCGGAGGCAACCATACGACAAACTATAGAGGATGTATGGTGTACAAAGAGTTAAAGAGTCGCATCGTTATCAAATATAGTCCGATATAGTCGCCCGATCGTTATGAAATTTGGTAGGTTGGATCAACTGACCAAAAATAAAATCTGTTTCAGTTTATAGAAGTTTCAGTTTCATTTATAAATGTGAAAAATACACTGGACTTTGTTTCCCCTGGAAATCCCACATACTGGCCAACAGACTCACGAAAGCTCCCAGACCTTATTGATTTTGCGGTGACAAAAAACTCTCTTCGCAATCTAATAAGTGCCAAAGCATTCTCAGACTTATCATCAGACCACTCGCCTGTGCTTTTAACGCTTCTTCAAAGCCCAGAAATAACCGAACACCCCTTCAGCCTGACGTCGCCCAAAACAAACTCGCCCCGGAGTTTAACATGGAATCGGACATCGACTGCACTACGAGCGCCTTGGAAGAAGTACTCGTTGCGGCAGCTAAAATCTCTACTCCTTATGGGAAAGAAGTAGACCGAAACAAATACTTCAAATATAATCAGCAAATCAAACAGCTCGTGCGAGAAAAGAGGCGCACGCGTAGTGATTGGCAAAACAGCAGATCACCAGCTTCAAAACAACGCCTTAAGGAAGCAACCCGATCACTCGACCAGGCTCCAACAGGAAGAAAATGCACAGCTGAGGTACATCCAGAATCTCTCGCCAACAAGCACAAAGAACCCTGTGGAGAGCCCACCAAAATCTTAGCGCCTCAATTGAAATGACCACCCCGATAAAAAACTCTTCGGGATGGTGGGCTCGCAGCGACGAAGACCGAGATGAAACATTCGCCACACATCTCCAAAGTGTTTTCCAGCCAAACCCAGCCTCAAATTCATTCTCCCTGCCAGTAATTCAGCCAGAGTCCTCCCCTTAGCCAGCCGCACCTTCATGCCGGCCGAACGAAATCGAAAAAGTCATAAGAGGGCTAAAACCAAAAAAGGCTCCCGGTGGTGACCTATTGACCCCAAAGATGCTGACCGAACTTCCAAAATGCGCTATAGAGGTCGTCTGCAAACTATTTAATGGAATCATTAATCTTGGCTATTTCCCTGGAAAAGACCACACAATTCCGTCATCATACAGACCAATAAGCCTTCTATCTTGTTTGTCTAAATTGTTTGAAAAATGCTTGTTAACTTGCATAATACCACATCTGGAAGCTTGCTGTATTATCCCGGCACACCAACCCACGGCTTCCGAAGAAACCACAGAACCATCGAACAAGTGAACAGATTAATATCCGAAATACAGTCAGCATTCTAACAGCGAGAATACTGTAGCGCTATTTTTCTCGACGTATCTCAAGCTTTCGACTTATTCACAAAATCAAAACATATTTGCCAACACACACCCACAAGGTACTGGAATCATACCTCTACTATAGGGTATTCTCAGTGAAATGCCACTTCGGGGGACTACATCATCGAAGCTGGAGTTCCACAAGGAAGCGCACTCGGCCCTGTCTATATGTTTTGTATACTGCGGATATTCCTACGAGCGCACAACTAACAACGTCAACGTTCGCCGATGATACCGCTATCCTTAGTCGCTCCAGATGCCCAACGCAGGCAACAATCCAACTGGGTAATCATCTTATAATAGTGTAAAGGTGGCTGTCCGACTGGCGCATTCAAATAAAGGAACAAAAGTGTAAACTTTTGCTCTTAATAGACAAACAAGCAGATCTCTCAAGTCAACGAAGTAACGTACCTTGGAGTCCACCTTGATAGACGACTTACCTGGCGTAAGCACATCGAATGCAAAAAGATGAACCTAAAACTGAAAGCCAGCAGCCTCCACTGGATCATAAACTCACGATCGCCACTGTGCCTGGACTACAAGTTACTACTGTACAATTCAGTACAATTCAAAGCCAATTTGGACGTATGGCTCCCAGCTGTGGGGGATCGCGAGCAGCAGCAACATAGACATCATACAGCGCGCACAATCAAAAATCTTGAGAACTATCACAAGGGCATCTTGGTATGTTCGCAACGAAAACATCCACCGGGATCTGGGCATCCTCGCAGTGAAAGACGAAATCCAGAAGCAAAAAGAGTCATACAAAGAAAAACTGTCTTCGCACCCAAATTTTCTTGCTCAGGGATTGACTCGGGTTTCAAGCGTATCCCGCCTGAGACGCAACGACCTACCAACCCAGCAATCGTTTTTTAGGGCCGCATAACTCTGTATCAGTCAATATGACTGTTAGTTAAGTTAAAAATATAAGATTTGATACACCTCTTGTTAGTCTCGCAAAGAGAAGATTCAAGAAATAAAAGCAACGTTTTAATCAAAAATACAAAAAAAAAATACTGGTCGGACTTAAAGACAGTATTGCAGTAGCTAACAATGGACCTCCCATCTTTCATCAGTTCGTGATGCACAGGATAGCCGAAATTCTAGAAACAATTCTGGTTAACCAATGGTGATGGATCCCTTCGAATCTACATGTTGCACACAGAGTTACCAAACAACGTTTGGCCAAGCCCAACAAGGGACCTGGATAATGGGCCCGGAGTTATTCAAGACAGATTCAAGCAATCGGCCAACAAGTATAGCGAATGTTTCAGCTCTGTCTTGATCGCTGCGTGCTCAGCAAACCGAGGAATTTCTTATCGAGGTGGTCGTTTCAATTGGGGCGCTAAGATTTGGGTGGGCCCTCCACAGGGGGTACTTTGTGCTTGTTGGCGATAGATTCTGGATGTACCTCAGCTGTGAATTTTCTTACTGTTGCTGAAGAGCCTGGTCGAGTGAGGGGGTGGCTTCCTTATGGCGTTGCTTTGAAGCTGGTCATGTGCTGTTTTGCAAACCAGGATGCGTGCGCCCCTTTGTATTTGTTTGGGTCTACTCTCGTCCCTTGAGGAAGATTGATTTTAGTTGCCGCACAGATACTTTTTCCAGGACACTTTTTGTGAAGTTGATGCTTGATTTCATATTAAGGTCCGGAGCAAGATCTATATGGGACCTCACGTACTTTTTCTATTTGACCAAGTTAGTTTTTGGTTTTTTAATAGCAATAAGGTCTTGGAGATTTTGTGGGTCTGTTGGGCAGTATGTGAGGCCTCCAGGGAAAACATAGTCTAGTTCGTGTCTCACATTTATACACATTTACATTACATTTATATATAACAATTGCCTTTCTTTGTGAGTCACTAGACGTAATCCCCAGTATGTATGTGTGGAATTGTAATATCATGCGGCGACCTCCAAGTGAATTGTAGAAGTTCATAGAGTATCCTTTTGAGATTGAAAAGCCAGGCAGTGAAAGGCTTCCGTTACTTGACTGAATTTGTATCGATGTGGCCTGCAAGATGTTTTTTGCAAACCTAGAACTCCGATTCATTTATATTTGCTATGTTGGCAAATACGTTTTAATTTTGTGCATAAGTCCGATGAGCCAAACTCGGTCGAAAGCTTGAGATACGTCGCTGCAGTTCGGCCGGAATGAAGGTGCTGCTGTCTGAGCGGAGGACTCTGGCTGAATTACTGACAGGAGGAATGAATTTAAGGCTGGGTTTCGCTGGAAGACACTTTGGAGATGTGTGGCGAATGTTTCAGCTCGGTCTTCGTCGCTGCGAGCCCAGCATTCCGAAGAGTTTCTTATCGGGGTGGTCGTTTCAATTGGGGCGCTAAGATTTGGGTGGGCCCTCCACAGGGGGTACTATGTGCTTGTTGGCGAGAGATTCTGGATGTACCTCAGCTGTGCATTTTCTTCCTGTTGGTGAAAAGCCTGGTCGAGTGATTGGGTTGCTTCCTTAAGGCGTTGTTTTGAAGCTGGTGATCTGCTGTTTTGCCAATCACGACGCGTGCGCCTCTTTTCTCGCACGAGCTGTTTGATTTGCTGATTATATTTGAAGTATTTGTTTCGGTCTACTTCTTTCCCATGAGGAGTAGAGATTTTAGCTGCCGCAACGAGTACTTCTTCCAGGGCGCTCGTAGTGTAGTCGATGTCCGATTCCATGTTAAATTCCGGGGCGAGTTCTATGTGGGCACACACGTACATTTTGTATTTGCCAGTTCGTTTTTGGTCTGAGACTGCTTTGGCACTTATTAGATTGAGAGTATGTTTATTGTCACTGTCAAATTAATAAGGTCTGGGAGCTTTCGTAAGTCTGTTGGCCAGTATGTGGGACTTCCAGGGGAAACATAGTCCAGTGTATTTTTCACATTTATAATTGCATTGTTTATAATGTTTATATTGATTAATTAATTAATTAATATAAAACATTACATTTAAAATTCGAACAATATCAACCTCGATTGCAATGAGTCTAAACGACGTTAGCACACAACGTCAACGTGAGCAAGACGAGAGACGGCTCTCAGTACAAAGAAACAACGCATACTTCACTTTCAAAGCAACCGAAAGTAATGCAAGCTCATCCCAAACACGGTCAATTACCCCAAACTTGACCGAATTCTTAAACGTAGAGAGCGTGAGAGCGCGATCTTGCTCCCCCTCGCTACCATCGATGTCTCTGCAGACAAAGAGCGCAGTAACTAGCACCGCAACCTCTTTGACAACGTCAACCGTAACAACAACAACAACCGCTACTGTAACGACAGCGCGTTTAACAACGTCATCAGCTAGCAGCGCAAACATTGATACTTCTGCCGCTGTGCTTCCCGAAAAAGAGAATAAAAACAAAGAAAATATTAAGCCGGCTGTGCAGACTGGTATGGATCGCTACATCCAAATCAAAAGGAAGCTGAGCCCCCTAAACTCTCAACGCAAAATAACCCGTGGCAATGCTAACATAGCCGCACTAGAAACGCCCACGAACTCAAACCGTTTTAAAATCTTGGCAGACTATGAAGATGAAGCCGAATCTACCGAAGTCGAAAAAAGGAAGCCTAAGCCCCCGCCAATATACATACGAGAAAAAAGTTCCAACGTTCTTGTCAATAAAATTATAGAGCTCATTGGCAAGGACAACTTCCACATAATACCACTCGTAAAGGGCAACATCCAGGACACAAAAGTTCAAACGAAGTCTGAAGATAACTACAGAGTATTATCGAAATACCTAACCGACAAAAAAAAGAACTTTTATACGTATCAGCTAAAAAGCAGCAAGGGCTTGCAAGTCGTACTTAAGGGCATAGAGCCCGAAGTATCGCCTGCAGAGATAACAAAGGCGCTACAAGAGAAGGGATTTAGCGCTAAGACAGTGTTCAATATCTCTAACAGGGATAGAAAGCCGCAGCCACTCTTTAAGGTTGAGCTTGAACCACAAATTACGCCCCTAAAGAAATACGAAGTGCACCCTATATACAATCTTCAGTTCCTGCTTCACCGCAGAATTACAGTTGAGGAGCCGCACAAACGCAATGGCCCGGTACAATGTGCGAACTGCCAAGAATATGGCCATACAAGGTCTTACTGTAAACTGCGCCCAGTCTGTGTAGTTTGTGGTGAGCTTCATGACTCCGCACACTGCCCAGCGAGCAAAGATGACCAAAACTCGAAAAAGTGCGGCAACTGAGGCTGCCCAGTTTATAAGGAGCTGAAAAGTCGCATCCACCAGAGGGGACTTACTGCCCGCACCCAAAAAAATCAGTTCATAGCCTCCAGGTCAAACCCTGAAGTCTTCTTCTCGACTGCAGCCAGATCCTCACTAGGACCCATAAACTCTGACAAAAATGTCACATACGCAAGCGCTTTAAAATCAGGACTGGCAGAATCAGCACACCAAGAACCGAACACGGCTCAGCAGCATCAACCGCCGGAGCAGCCAAAAAGTAACTTTGAAGCTATGATATGCAGTCTACAACAAAGCCTTACGGAGTTCATGTCGTTTATGCGTACAACTATGCAAGATCTAATGCGAAACCAAAATCTATTAATACAAATGCTGGTTTCACAACAATCCAAATAATGACTTCCCTACGAATATCTACATGGAACGCTAACGGCGTTTCGCAGCACAAACTCGAGTTAGCGCAATTCCTACTAGACAATCAAATCGACGTAATGCTGCTTTCAGAAACACATCTTACGAACAGATACAATTTTTAACTACGAGGATATTCATTCTATGGAACAAACCATCCAGACGGTAAAGCACACGGCGGGACTGGAATTTTAATCAGAAGCCGTATCAAGCACCATTATCATACGAAATTTGCAAAAAACTACCTACAGGCCACATCAATAAATATACACCTAAATACTGGCAAGCAATTAACTCTAGCTGCCGTATACTGCCCCCCACGCTTCACCATAGCCGAAGATGAGTTTATTCAGTTCTTCAACTCACTCGGAGACCACTTCATAGCGGCAGGAGACTACAATGCCAAGCACACACACTGGGGATCTCGCCTCGTGACCCCGAAAGGAAAGCAGCTCTATAATGCAATTATCAAAGCTAAGAACAAGCTAGACTATGCTTCTTCTGGCACACCAACATACTGGCCGGCAGACCCAAAGAAACTTCCCGATTTAATTGATGTTGCGATTACCAAAAACATTCCTAAAAATTTGATATCGGCCGATTGCCTTTCGGATCTTTCATCTGATCACTCGCCTGTCCTTTTTATTCTACTCCAACACGCAGGAACATGGGATCAATCATCAAATCTGACCTCACATAAAACCAATTGGGTTAAGTACAGGAAGTACATCAGCTCACACATTGAGCTAAGTCCTCACCTCAGCGACGAAGCCAACGTAGACAGCTTTGTTAATTCGCTGGAGTCTGTACTCGTCTCTGCAGCTCGAGCTTCAACACCTAAATCTACGAACACACAACGCATTCAAAAGAAGACAAATCTACAAATCGAACAGCTCGTCCTCGAAAAGCGACGCTTACGTCGAGAATGGCAATGTCACAGATCGCCATCTGCTAAGCAACGCTTTAAACATGCCTCACGTCAACTTGATCAAGCTCTACAGCAAGAAGAAACGTATGTCCACCACCGCTACATAGAGCAATTGTCAACTAACAGTACGAAACACTCACTATGGAGAGCTCACCCAACTCTGAGCTCACCGAAAGAAACCGTGATGCCTATTAGAAATTCCACAGGCGGGTGGGCGCGCAGCGACGCAGACAGAGCCAGCACGTTTGCCAAACACCTTAAAAATGTCTTCCAACCAAATCCTGCCACCAATACGTTTACTTTGCCGACTCTATCAGATGAGCCCCAGCCTCAACATGAGCCGATTGAGTTTCGCCCAAACGAAATCGTTAACATCATCAAACGACAATTGAATCCGAAAAAATCCCCAGACTACGACCTCATAACTCCCAAAATGATCATTGAGCTCCCATACTGCGCCGTTTGCACTCTCACCCAGCTATTTAATGCCATCGCAAAACTTGGCCACTTTCCAGTGAGATGGAAAAAATCAATTATAATAATGATAGCAAAGCCGGGAAAAGACCACACTATCCCCACGTCGTATAGACCTATAAGTCTACTCTCTTGCCTATCTAAACTCTTTGAAAAATGCCTAATGACTCGGATAAACACATACCTGAGAATCCAGGGAGGAATCCCGTCACACCAATTTGGATTTCGTGAAAAGCATGGAACAATTGAGCAGGTCAACCGGATAACATCCGAAATTCGGAACGCGTTTGAAAAACGAGAGTACTGTACTGCTATATTTTTAGATGTCTCTCAAGCATTCGATAGAGTCTGGCTGGTAGGTCTAATGTACAAGATCAAGACAATGCTCCCCTACAGCACCCACAAGATTTTGGAGTCTTACCTACACGACAGAAAATTTGTCGTGAGGTGCAACACCGCTATATCCATGATTACACTGCTGGAGCTGGAGTTCCTCAAGGCAGCGTGCTAGGGCCAATATTATATGTCCTCTACACCGCAGATATACCGACAAGCACACGTCTAACAACATCCACGTTTGCCGATGACACAGCTATTCTTAGCCGCTCAAAATGCCCGATTCAAGCAACTGCGCAGCTAGCTCATCATATGGTCGATGTCGAAAAATGGCTGCAAGTCGTACTTAAGGGCATAGAGCCCGAAGTATCGCCTGCAGAGATAACAAAGGCGCTACAAGAGAAGGGATTTAGCGCTAAGACAGTGTTCAATATCTCTAACAGGGATAGAAAGCCGCAGCCACTCTTTAAGGTTGAGCTTGAACCACAAATTACGCCCCTAAAGAAATACGAAGTGCACCCTATATACAATCTTCAGTTCCTGCTTCACCGCAGAATTACAGTTGAGGAGCCGCACAAACGCAATGGCCCGGTACAATGTGCGAACTGCCAAGAATATGGCCATACAAGGTCTTACTGTAAACTGCGCCCAGTCTGTGTAGTTTGTGGTGAGCTTCATGACTCCGCACACTGCCCAGCGAGCAAAGATGACCAAAACTCGAAAAAGTGCGGCAACTGAGGCTGCCCAGTTTATAAGGAGCTGAAAAGTCGCATCCACCAGAGGGGACTTACTGCCCGCACCCAAAATAATCAGTTCATAGCCTCCAGGTCAAACCCTGAAGTCTTCTTCTCGACTGCAGCCAGATCCTCACTAGGACCCATAAACTCTGACAAAAATGTCACATACGCAAGCGCTTTAAAATCAGGACTGGCAGAATCAGCACACCAAGAACCGAACACGGCTCAGCAGCATCAACCGCCGGAGCAGCCAAAAAGTAACTTTGAAGCTATGATATGCAGTCTACAACAGAGCCTTACGGAGTTCATGTCGTTTATGCGTACAACTATGCAAGATCTAATGCGAAACCAAAATCTATTAATACAAATGCTGGTTTCACAACAATCCAAATAATGACTTCCCTACGAATATCTACATGGAACGCTAACGGCGTTTCGCAGCACAAACTCGAGTTAGCGCAATTCCTACTAGACAATCAAATCGACGTAATGCTGCTTTCAGAAACACATCTTACGAACAGATACAATTTTTAACTACGAGGATATTCATTCTATGGAACAAACCATCCAGACGGTAAAGCACACGGCGGGACTGGAATTTTAATCAGAAGCCGTATCAAGCACCATTATCATACGAAATTTGCAAAAAACTACCTACAGGCCACATCAATAAATATACACCTAAATACTGGCAAGCAATTAACTCTAGCTGCCGTATACTGCCCCCCACGCTTCACCATAGCCGAAGATGAGTTTATTCAGTTCTTCAACTCACTCGGAGACCACTTCATAGCGGCAGGAGACTACAATGCCAAGCACACACACTGGGGATCTCGCCTCGTGACCCCAAAAGGAAAGCAGCTCTATAATGCAATTATCAAAGCTAAGAACAAGCTAGACTATGCTTCTTCTGGCACACCAACATACTGGCCGGCAGACCCAAAGAAACTTCCCGATTTAATTGATGTTGCGATTACCAAAAACATTCCTAAAAATTTGATATCGGCCGATTGCCTTTCGGATCTTTCATCTGATCACTCGCCTGTCCTTTTTATTCTACTCCAACACGCAGGAACATGGGATCAATCATCAAATCTGACCTCACATAAAACCAATTGGGTTAAGTACAGGAAGTACATCAGCTCACACATTGAGCTAAGTCCTCACCTCAGCGACGAAGCCAACGTAGACAGCTTTGTTAATTCACTGGAGTCTGTACTCGTCTCTGCAGCTCGAGCTTCAACACCTAAATCTACGAACACACAACGCATTCAAAAGAAGACAAATCTACAAATCGAACAGCTCGTCCTCGAAAAGCGACGCTTACGTCGAGAATGGCAATGTCACAGATCGCCATCTGCTAAGCAACGCTTTAAACATGCCTCACGTCAACTTGATCAAGCTCTACAGCAAGAAGAAACGTATGTCCACCACCGCTACATAGAGCAATTGTCAACTAACAGTACGAAACACTCACTATGGAGAGCTCACCCAACTCTGAGCTCACCGAAAGAAACCGTGATGCCTATTAGAAATTCCACAGGCGGGTGGGCGCGCAGCGACGCAGACAGAGCCAGCACGTTTGCCAAACACCTTAAAAATGTCTTCCAACCAAATCCTGCCACCAATGCGTTTACTTTGCCGACTCTATCAGATGAGCCCCAGCCTCAACATGAGCCGATTGAGTTTCGCCCAAACGAAATCGTTAACATCATCAAACGACAATTGAATCCGAAAAAATCCCCAGGCTACGACCTCATAACTCCCAAAATGATCATTGAGCTCCCATACTGCGCCGTTTGCACTCTCACCCAGCTATTTAATGCCATCGCAAAACTTGGCCACTTTCCAGTGAGATGGAAAAAATCAATTATAATAATGATAGCAAAGCCGGGAAAAGACCACACTATCCCCACGTCGTATAGACCTATAAGTCTACTCTCTTGCCTATCTAAACTCTTTGAAAAATGCCTAATGACTCGGATAAACACATACCTGAGAATCCAGGGAGGAATCCCGTCACACCAATTTGGGTTTTGAAAAAACCCAACGCGTTTGAAAAACGAGAGTACTGTACTGCTATATTTTTAGATGTCTCTCAAGCATTCGATAGAGTCTGGCTGGAAGGTCTAATGTACAAGATCAAGACAATGCTCCCCTACAGCACCCACAAGATTTTGGAGTCTTACCTACACGACAGAAAATTTGTCGTAAGGTGCAACACCGCTATATCCATGATTACACTGCTGGAGCTGGAGTTCCTCAAGGCAGCGTGCTAGGGCCAATATTATATGTCCTCTACACCGCAGATATACCGACAAGCACACGTCTAACAACATCCACGTTTGCCGATGACACAGCTATTCTTAGCCGCTCAAAATGCCCGATTCAAGCAACTGCGCAGCTAGCTCATCATATGGTCGATGTCGAAAAATGGCTGCCAGATTGCCGAATTAAAGTGAACGAACTAAAATGCAAGCATGTTACGTTCACTCTGAACAGGCAAAACTGCCCGCCGATAACACTAAACAACACTCTACTCCCACAAGCAAACGAAGTAACATACCTAGGAGTACATCTCGATAGAAGACTCACATGGCGCCGGCACATTGAAGCCAAAAGAACACACCTAAAGCTAAAAGCCAGCGGCCTTCATTGGCTTATCAACGCTCGGTCACCTCTTAGCCTTGAATATAAAGTCCTGCTGTACAACTCGGTACTAAAACCTATATGGATGTACGGCTCCCAGTTATGGGGGAACGCCAGCAATAGCAACATTGACATAGTTCAAAGAGTTTAGTCGAAGATCTTGAGAACAATCACCGTGGCACCGTGGTACGTTCGCAACGAAAACATACAACGCGACTTAAACATTCTACGAGTCAAAGAAGTGATCGCAGAAAAGAAGGTTAAGTACTTAACCAAGCTATCGGTGCACCCTAACCACCTGGCGAGAGGTCTAACAAGGTTGAGCAACCAATCACGCCTTCGTAGCAATGACTTACCCACCCAGCGACCGACCTGAGGGACGCGCAACCCGAATGCAGTTTTAGTTTTACTGTTAGTTAAATTTTAATGTTAAGATTCGCCAAATTATTGTTAGTCTCAAAATTAAGAGTAGATTCAATAAATAAAAGCAAAGCTATAATAAAAAAAAAAAAAAAAAATAATAATTGCATTGTACAATTGGCTTCCTTTGAGTCACTAGACGTGATCCCCAGTGCGTATGTTTGGCGTTGTGGTCTCCTGCGGCTATAAAACGATCCCCAAGTGAATTGTAGAAGTCCATAAATTGACCTTCCGAGATTGAGAAATGAGGAGGGCAGTAAACGACAGCGATTGAAAGGATTCCGTTGCTTGACTGAATTTGTATGGATGTGGCCTGCAAGAAGTTTGTTGCAATCCTTTTGTAAAAATGGTGTTGAATGCGTTCTCGGATTAGAACTCCAGTTCCGCCGAGGGCTTTCGCATCTGGATGAAGTTGTGTTTGCTTGTAAGATGCGTTTCCACTAGTAGCATAACGTCAATATGGTTTTCGGTCACGAATTGTGACAATTTTAGTTTATGCTGTGAGATACCATTGGCGTTCCACATTGATATTGGTAGAGCCTGCATAGATTATTTATACTGTTGTGCTACAAGCATCTGTATCACCATGTTCTGGTTTTGAACAAGTGTTTGCATGGTCGTTTTCATGAATGACATAAGCTCCATCATACTTTGTTGGAGGGTAAGCATCATAGTTTCCGTTTTGCTGTGTGGCTGTTCTGGGGCCTGTTGAGCACTTTGAGAGTTAGGCTGAATTGGAATTTCCCTTCCAGATCGTAGAGCATCGGCATAGAAGAAGCCGTTGGAGGTGTTTGTGGGACCGAATGAGGACGTCGCAGCTTTGGCGAAGAAGACGTCTGGCGTAGTTTTCGACGCAATGTACGCATTATATGGATTTTAGTTGCTCGTTGCGGTCGCTTGACGTATGCGACTCTTTAACTCTTTATACACCATACATCCTCTATAGTTTGTCGTATGGTTGCCTCCGCACAGACATCCTGAAGTGTGCAGTATGACCTGGTGTGTCCATACTCTTGACAATTAGTGCATTGCACTGGACCGTTGCGTTTATGTGGCTCTTCAACAGTGATTTTCCGATGCAAAAGATATTGCAGGTTGTAGATTTGGTGAACTTCGTTCTTCTTCAGCGAACTGCTTTCTGGCTCAAGCTCGACCTTGAAGGCTTTTTATCTTTATTTAGAATGTTATTAAGATTCTTGGCGGCGAAGCCCTTTTCTATAAGGGAAGTTTTTATTTCCGCGGCGGTAACATCGGGTTCGATTCCCTTTACTACCACTTGTAGGCCCTTACTGCTTTTCAGCTGGTACGTGTAATAGTTTTTCTTTTCAATGTCCAGATATTTGGACACGATTCGGAAATGCTCTTCGGTCTTGGTTTGCACCTTTGTTTCATGGATGTTCCCTTTCATAAGCGGAACAAAATGAAAGTTGTCACCGTTCCCGATCAACGACGCAATTGGTTTTCCTCAACCTCCGCCAGTAAGGCAAATCTGTTAGTAGTGGATCTGTCTGGTTCTTTATCGATCTTCAGGACACGGATAATTTTTGTTTTATTGCCTGCCAGATTACTCTGCGGGCTAAGCTTGCGCTTAATTTGGATGTAGCGATCCTCATTCCAGTCCTCATTCCAGTCTGTGAGGCCGGGGCCGCTTGGCAACATCCAAAGTTGTTGTTTTTGTACTCGCTGTAGTCGTTGACGTCGCGGTACTTTAAATTGCAGTGGTTTTCGCTGTGATTGCAGGAATTGTAGTACCGCTAGTTGTTGGTGCAAAATTTGTTTCCAATTTGATATTGGAGGGGGGGTTTTACACTGCAAACTCCATGACGCGGGAGTCAGATTGAGCAGAGCGGGTGAGCAAGACCGTGCCCTTTGGGTTTCAGCGGTCAGTAAAGCCGGGTTGCTCTTAGTCGCCGATTTTTCCATGCTGATAGCTTTAAAACTGAGAGACTAGTTCGCGTAGAAACAGACAGACGGACATGCTCATATCAACGCAGGAGGTGATCCTGATCAAGAATATATATACTTCATAGGGTCGGAGATGTCTCCTTCACTGCGTAGCACACTTTTGGAAAAAATTATAATACCCTCTGCAAGGGTATAAAAAAAAGAAAAAAAAATTTAATAAAAAGAATAAAAGAAAATATTTATTTATTTATTTATTTCAATATTAGCTATAATACATAAATCGAATTTACATTATAATAACTAATTTAGAGGGAAGAGTAACTAGCTACTATGGCCATCGACTCGACAATTGATAACAATTTGTTTACATTTGTATTTGAGATTTAACATTTAAAGAAATGGATATTAGATAATTAAAAGAGGGAGTTTAAATTAGGTGTGTAATTTTACAATTTCGTAGGAAAGATAATAATAGTTTGGAGTTGGCAGCTGTGAGGTCAGATAATAGATTTGATGGCGGGGTGAGACCGAATAGGTTTGTTCTGCTGTTTTGGTAGTGTCCACAGGTATCCAGTAGATGTTTTACTGATAGTTCTTCTCCGCAATTAGGGCAGTTTAGCCGACTTTCCCCATTAAGGATGTGCTTATGCGTGAGATTTGTGTGTCAGGTTTTTAATCGTGTGAGAATGGCGCATTCCCTTCCGTTGAGCGACGTAGGGAACTTGATGTCTTTCTTAGATTGTCAGGGTTAAATTGTTTATACCAGTGGTTAAACGACGACCAGTCTTCCAGTTCGATGTCCCGCAAAATGTTTTTGATGTTTTTCCAGATGTCCTGTTGTACTCCAGGTATGATTGTAAGGCACGGAGCCCGTCCGGCTAATTTTGCAGCATTGTCGGCCATCTCGTTCCCAGTTATTCCTATATGGGCCGGGACCCATAACAGTTGAATTTTGCTAATGTTTTTTATGCAGAGGTGACGAATTTCGGATAAAAGGTTATTGTTATTGTAGAAGTTTTGTACTCCTTGCAGAGTGGACAGACTATCACTGCAGATGATATAACTTCCTTTAAGTTCGAAAGCAAATTTAATTGCCTTAATAATAGCTACTGCTTCCGCAGCGAAAACTGAGAAGTGGTGAGGTAGTCGACCCCAAGAAACAATTAATCCGTGTTGGTCAAACACTGCAAAGGTGGTGGTGGCATCGGACTTTGAACCATCGGTATAAAGCCATTTCCTATCGGAGTATTTATGGGTAACTTCTTCGAATAGCTGCTTAAACGTTGTGATTGGGGTCTTTGATTTTTGAAAATCATAAAGTGTAGTGTCAATGGCGGTGGAGCGTATTTTCCACGGAGGGGATGAAATGACTTTGTTCCAACGATAAGGCGATCCTATGTTGTGTCTCTTGGTAAAGGTTATACATCTTCGAATCGTAGATTGGACTTTGAATTTCCTACGGTGCTTTGAGGCTACTTTATAGTCCTTCAGCAGAATAGAGTTGGTTGAGCACATGAGTTTTGGTATTGATTTAAAGGTAGTTTGCGTGACTCTGGTTTTAATGTCCGGCAAACCTGCTTCTGCTAGGATGCATTTAGTTGGGGTCGTTGGAAATGCGCCAATGCTACGCCTGACGGCCGCATGGTAAGGAGGTAAGATTTTTCTTAAGTGCGATGGCGCGCACCAGCCGTAGATGGGGAGTCCATAATCAATAATGGACAACAACAGAGCTCTTGTCGCTTGTATAAGTGTGGTCCGGTGGATGAGAGATCGCTTAGATGTGAAGAATTTTATAATGTTTAGTCTCTTAATAAGTTTATTCCTAAGTTCGCTACAGTGTTGTTTAAATGTGAGTCGTTTATCAAATGTCAGGCCAAGTATTTTAAGAAAAGAAACGCGTTCTATATCTATGTCATTGTGCGATAATGGTGGGTATGTACAGCGCTTTTTTTTTACAAATATGAAAAACTTTACATTTATTTACAGCAAGAGTCGCACCGGAGGTGTTACCCCAGATTTGGATTTCATTAAGGACTTCTTTAAACTTATTATTTAGTGCAGTAGTATTCTTACATTTGCTAAAAATTATGGCATCGTCTGCATAAATTGCCAGTTTAATTTGCTTATGTCTTAATATTATGTTGTTTAAGGACTGGAAGGCGATCATGAACAATACCACAGAGAGGGGCGATTATTGTGGGATCTCATTGTGGATCTAGAATTTAGATAGAGTGTTGTTAACTCTTACTCGGATAGAACGGTTGATCATGAAGGCCTTCGCTAAGTTGAAGGTCTTTTAACCTACCCCCCACCGGGAAAGTTAATCCAGTACTGTATGCACCCCTACGCGATCGAAAGCCCTTTCAAAATCAGTTGCCAATATGGTAACATGATTTTTGGTAGAAAGGGCATCCGATGCGTAATGGTGGAGATGCAGGAGGGAATCAATAGTGCTATGCTGTTGCTTAAAAGCCGTTTGGTGGGGGCTGATAAGTTTATGTTTCGTAACGAACCTCATTAACCTTTTGGCTAGCATTTTTTCTAAGGTCTTGCTTAAAAATGGGAGTAAAGAAATAGGTCTAAATGATGTTATTTCATGTGTTGGTTTGTTAGGTTTTAGGAGAGGGATAATTACAGCGGATTTCCACACATGAGGGTAGGTACCCCTAGCGAGCATAGCGTTATACATTTCTAATAGGCGGTATTTGGCCTCGGAGGGCAACTGTTTCAGCATTGGGTATGAAATTCGGTCTATACCGGGTGTTTTTCCTTTCGCATGCTGAAGTGCATATTCACTAAGGGAAAAATTTGAGTCAAGGTCTGTAGAGGCGGTCGACAAATTGGTGGGTGTGTATTCCTGAGAAAGAATTACTTCTTTACGGGCCTTGTATTGGTTGGAGAAATTGCCGTCCTTAGAGTAGTCCGACCAAAAGTTCCCAAATGCATCGGCAATGTCTACGGAGTGGTGGAGGTTCTCGTTGTTGTATTTTATTGTCCTGAGGTTACTTGGAAAATTACCTATCAAGCGATTTAGGTCAGCCCAAGTTTTCTTGGTCGATGATAGAGGCGTTATATTAGAGGTGAATCTTTCATAGGATCCCCTTTTTTTGAGCTGTACTTGAAAAGAGCGTTGGCTTTTCTGTAAGAAATTAGAGCAGCGGTACTCTGAGTTTGTTTGTATGCGTGCCAAAGAGATTGCTTTTGTTGTCTTAAATCCTGCAGAGTTTTGCTCCACCAAGGAACATTTCTCTGATGTAGGGTTTGGTTTGGTTTGAGGGATTGCTAAATTGGCTGAGGTTTTGATTCCTTTTATTATTTTGGCGGCAAACAGATTTAAGTCGTGTGTTGTAGGGAAATTGAAGTTATCTCTGCATTTGGCACGATACAGATCCCAATTGGCTTTATCTAATTTAAATTTAGGGGATGGCGGTATGTTTATGGGATTAGATCGAAATTGAATCTTTGTCTTTAAAGGATAGTGATCGCTTCCGTAAAGAGAGTCTTGTACGGACCACTTACAGAAAGGGAACAACGATGTGGAGGCTAATGTTAGATCAATAGCCGTGAAAGAGTTGTGAGTGGAATGATGGGTAGCGGAGCCATCATTGAGGAGAGTTAAGGTTGATTTGTTTATGACTTCTACTATTTGTAACCCTCTAGAGTTATGCAAAGATGATCCCCACAATGGACTCCAGGCATTAAAATCTCCCACATATAAGATTGGCTTGCTAGAAAGATCTACTATTTTAAGAATTTCGTTGGCTGCTACAAATTGAGATGGGGGTATATATGTATTAAAAATACATATTTTGGGATGGGCTAGGAGTTCAATACCTAAAGAGCAAGTATTACTGTTAATTGGTATAGGCTTGTGGGGAATGTCTTTACGTACAAGTAGGCTAACACCTTGTTTGGCATAGTTGTTTGGCTAAAGTTATAGAAATATCCATTAAATTGCTTGGGGTAAGCAATGTTCGTTAGGTTGGTATTAATATGTGTTTCCAGAAGGCAAATAACATCAGGGTTGCTATCTTTAATCAAAAGTTGTAGCTCGTGGTAATTGTTAAAGTAACCATTCATGTTCCATTGTAATAGTGTAATGGACATAAGTGGGAAGAGAGAGAGGATGTTATTTGGTTTGGTTTGGATTGATGGAGCTAGTATGAATCACTCATAGCATCGTCAGATTCGTGGGTATTTAAATTAATATTGTGTGTAGTTGGTTTATTTTGATTTGAAGATGTTGCTTGGCTGTTACTTTCGTACTCAGCGTGGATTTCTTGTATGCATGTGATACAGGAGATAAGTTATACTTGTTATGAGCAAGTGAAGTGGATTTCTTTGGCTGATAAGGGGTTGTGGGGATAGGGGACTGGGGGGTCGGGGAGTGGGAAGAGGTGGGGGAAGGGGAGGGGGAAGGGTTTTTTTTCGGGGCTTCTTCGGTGGAAGCAATTTTAATTTTGTCATTTTTGATTTGGTTTGCGTTTTCGCTACGTTCATTTGATGTTTTGGCTACTGAAGAGTATGAAGCGGTATCAACCGAGTTATGTGATGTTGTTTTAAATATTGTTTTGGCCTCACGCATAGTGCATTTTCTAACTGTTTTTATTTTAAGTATTTCTCTTTGTTCTTGGTACTTAGCGTTGTCGGGAAGTTGCCAAATGCTCGCCAGAGCAATTGGCACAACAGATTTTGGTGCATTTACTTGGGGAATGTGGTGGTAGGGCACATTCGGAGCAGAGTGGGGTGTTAACGCATTTTTTGGTTTTGTGGCCGAGGAGTTGGCAAGATCTCATTGGATTTTGCATCTTGCATCTCATGGGGTTTGGAATGTACTCGCGGACTTTAACAGAGTGCCAAGAAATATCGATTTTAGATGGAAGGTTATAGAGCTCGTAGGTTATTAGGATAACTCCGCTGGGCTTGGAGACGCCATCGTAGGATTTCATAAATTTATAAACTTCCGTAACCTTTTGTGTTTTAAGTTCGTCGAGTTCGTCGCCGCCAAGAATGTTATTAACATTCTAAATAAAGATAAAAAGCCACAACCCCTCTTCAAGGTCGAGCTCGAGCCAGAAAGCAGGTCGCTGAGAAGAACGAAGTCCACCCAATCTACAACCTGCAATATCTTTTGCATCGGAAAATCACTGTTGAAGAGCCACATAAACGAAACGGTCCAGTGCAATGCACTAATTGTCAAGAGTATGGACACACAAGGTCTTACTGCACACTTCGGGCTGTCTGTGTAGTCTGCGGGGACGCCCACAAGTCCGCTTGCTGCACTACAAACAAGGACAGTACCGTGAAGAAATGTGGAAACTGCGGAGGCAGCCATACGGCAAACTATAGAGGATGTATTGTGTATAAGGAGTTAAAGAGTCGCATGCGTCAAGCGACCGCAACGCGCAACCAAAATCCACAGAATGCGTACGTTTCGTCAAAAACCACGCCAGACGTTTTCTTCGCCAAAGCTGCGAGATCCTCATTCGGTCCACTAAACACCACCAACGGCTTCTCCTATGCCGATGCTCTACGATCTGGAAGGGAAATTCCAATTCAGCCTAACTCTCAAAGCGCTCAACAGGCCCCAGAACAGCCACACAGCAAAACGGAAACTATGATGCTTACCCTCCAACAAAGTATGATGGAGCTTATGTCATTCATGAAAACGACCATGCAAACGCTTGTTCAAAACCAGAACATGGTGATACAGCTGCTCGTAGCACAACAGTCCAAATAATCTATGCAGGCGCTACGAATATCAATGTGGAACGCCAATGGTGTCTCACGGCATAAACTAGAATTGTCACAATTCCTGACCGAAATCCATATTGACGTTATGCTACTGGTGGAAACGCATCTTACAAGCAAATACAACTTTCATATAAGAGGCTACACAATCTACCTCACAGATCATCCAGATGGGAAAGCCCACGGCGGAACTGGAGTTCTAATCAGAGAACGAATTAAACACCATTTTCACAAAAGGTTTGCAACAAACTTCTTGCAGGCCACATCGATACAAATTCAGTCAAGCAACGGAATCCTTTCAATTGCTGCCGTTTACTGCCCTCCTCGCTTCTCAATCTCGGAAGGACAATTCATGGACTTCTACAATTCACTTGGGGATCGATTTATAGCCGCAGGAGACTACAACGCCAAACATACGCACTGGGGATCACGTCTAGTGACTCCCAAAGGAAGACAATTGTACAATGCAATTATAAATGTGAAAAATAAACTGGACTACGTTTCCCCAGGAAGTCCCACATACTGGCCAACAGACTCACGAAAGCTCCCAGACCTTATTGATTTTGCAGTGACAAAAAACATACCTCGCAATCTAATAAGTGCCAAAGCAGTCTCGGACTTATCATCAGACCACTCGCCTGTGCTTCTAACGCTTCTTCAAAGCCCAGAAATAACCGAACACCCCTTCAGTCTGACGACGACAAAAACAAACTGGCTAAAATACAAAAAGTACGTGAGTGCCGACATAGAACTCGCCCCGGATTTTAACATGGAATCGGACATCGACTACACTACGAGCGCCCTGGAAGAAGTACTCGTTGCGGCAGCTAAAATCTCAACTCCTCATAGGAAAGAAGTAGACCGAAACAAACACTTCAAATCTAATCAGCAAATCGAACAGCTCGTGCGAGAAAAGAGGCGCACGCGTCGTGATTGGCAAAACAGCAGATCACCAGCTTCAAAACAACGCCTTAAGGAAGCAACCCGATCACTCGACCAGGCTCTTCACCAACAGGAAGAAAATGCACAGCTGAGGTACATCCAGAATCTCTCGCCAACAAGCACAAAGTACCCCCTGTGGAGGGCCCACCCAAATCTTAGTGCCCCAATTGAAACGACCACCCCGATAAGAAACTCTTCGGGATGCTGGGCTCGCAGCGACGAAGACCGAGCTGAAACATTCGCCACACATCTCCAAAGTGTCTTCCAACCAAACCCAGCCTCAAATTCATTCCTCCTGCCAGTAATTCAGCCAGAGTCCTCCCCTCAGCCAGCCGCACCTTCATTCCGGCCGAACGAAATCGAAAAAGTCATAAGAGGGCTAAAACCAAAAAAGGCTCCCGGTGGTGACCTATTGACCCCAAAGATGCTGATCGAACTTCCAAAATGCGCTATAGAGGTCGTCTGCAAACTATTTAATGGAATCATTAATCTTGGCTATTTCCCAAAAAAGTGGAAGAAATCCATTATTATAATGATACCGAAGCCTGGAAAAGACCACACAATTCCGTCATCATACAGACCAATAAGCCTTCTATCTTGTTTGTCTAAACTGTTTGAAAAATGCTTGTTAACTCGCATAATACCACATCTGGAAGCTTGCAATATCATCCCGGCACACCAATTTGGCTTTCGAAGAAACCATGGAACCATCGAACAAGTGAACAGATTAACATCCGAAATACGCTCAGCCTTCGAACAACGAGAATACTGCAGCGCTATTTTCCTCGACGTATCTCAAGCTTTCGACCGAGTTTGGCTCATCGGACTCATGCACAAATTTAAAACGTATTTGCCAACTTACACCCACAAGCTACTGGAATCATACCTCTTCAATAAGGTATTCTCAGTGAGATGCAACGCAGCTACTTCGGACGACTACACCATCGAAGCTGGAGTTCCACAGGGAAGCGCACTCGGGCCGTGTCTATATGTTTTGTATACTGCGGATATTCCTACGAGCGCACAACTAACAACGTCAACGTTCGTCGATGATACCGCTATTCTTAGTCGCTCCAGATGCCCAACGCAGGCAACAACCCAACTGGCTAATCATCTCACAATAGTGGAAAGGTGGCTGTCCGACTGGCGCATTAAAATAAACGAACAAAAGTGTAAACATATAACGTTTACTCTTAATAGACAAACATGCCCTCCGCTTTTACTAAACTTTTAAGCTAACGACGTAACGTACCTTGGCGTTCACCTTGATAGACGACTTACCTGGCGTAAGCACATCGAATGCAAAAAGATGCATCTAAAACTGAAAGCCAGCAGCCTCCACTGGATCATAAACTCACGATCGCCACTGTGCCTGGACTACAAGTTACTACTGTACAATTCAGTCCTAAAGCCAATCTGGACGTATGGCTCCCAGCTGTGGGGGAACGCGAGCAGCAGCAACATAGACATCATACAGCGCGCACAATCAAAAATCTTGAGAACTATCACAGGGGCACCTTGGTATGTTCGCAACGACAACATCCACCGGGATCTGGGCATCCTCGCAGTGAAAGACGAAATCCAGAAGCAAAAAGAGTCATACAAAGAAAAACTGTCCTCGCACCCAAATTTTCTCGCTCGGGGATTGACTCGGGTTTCTAGCGTATCCCGCCTTAGACGCAACGACCTCCCAACCCAGCAATCGATTTTTAGGGCCGTCTAACTCCGTATCAGTCAATATGACTGTTAGTTAAGTTAAAAATATAAGATTTGATACACCTCTTGTTAGTCTCGCAAAGAGAAGATTCAAGAAATAAAAGCAACGTTAAAAAAAAAAAAAAAAAAAAAAGTTCGTCGACGATTTCTTTTTCGGGGATGTCGCTGAGGTACGGGGCATAGACTGTCCCTTTCACAAAATTGAGTGCCTGGTTACACTGTACTTTGCATATACCGGTGAGCTCGGTAGTATTAATAAACTTAACAGCATCGGCTTGAGATTTAACTAGTATAAGTAAATTTCCGTCTCTGAGGTTCGAAATGGTAACTATGTTTTTGGAGATCATTTTAAAGGCGCGGTGGACGGCGAAGCATGAGAATTGACAAATGGTCTTTTCTGTATTGATGGAAGCGATTGTTATATATCTTGGATTATCAACTGAGGTAGGTGGAAGTTCCGGGAATGCTATACCCAGTTTTTGGGGTTGTCTTCTTTTTTTTGATGGTGGTACTAAAGATGGCAAGCGGCGCAAACCGATTGTCGCCCAGGTTTGGAGGCCCTGGGCCCATGATGGGTCTTATTGGTATTTATACGTTAGTTGTTTATTGTAAAGAATGGAATGAAAAATTAAGAAAGATAAGATAAGAAAGAAAGATAAATTAAGAAAGATAAGAACCACGTGGGTCCAAAAAGAACAGTGACCGGTCGATAAGCTCTGTTTGGAGATAAGAGACATCCGCTCGCGATGAGAGATAGACTGAAGAAAAGAAAACTCGAAGACTGTGAAAAGAAAATATAAAAATAATCATAAAATTGAAACTTTTTAAAAATTTGATCAACCGCCCAATAATAAAACCGAACACAGGACCCCAAGGATAAGAAGCGCGCGCTTTCCATCTAGGCTACCTTTTAAGTTGATCTAACGGTACTTAAAGTTGGTATTAAGAAAACGCAAGAATCCATCGTAAAATCCGAGCTGAAGAGTAAAGATAGTAGAAGATATTTCTGATCTCTTTGCTCTCACACTGGTTCATTGTTCCAAAAATTTAACTGACTCGGCCTGCCAATATGCCGTAGAACCCGCACTTATAAAGATTTTTACAGCGCGTTCCACTACGAACTGATGCGATTTTAAAATTTTGTATTTTTTTTGATTGGATTATAAATTTAAAAAAAAAACTTTAAAAGTATAAAAATATAATATAAATAGATTTCAAATATAAAAAAAATGTAGGTTCCGAGCCTGATTTGAACTCATTTTACTCTGCACATCAGCCAAGCACTCTACCACTAGGCTATTTCTCATTCGTTGTCGCGCGAAAAATTTCTCAAACTTAACTTGTCGCGCAATGGAACCCGCTCGTTCCAGCGGGTTCCAGCGCTGGAACCCGCCATAGAAAATGGCGTATTTCTCTGTATGAGATGTCCCATCTATGTAATTTATAATCTTTGCCAAAACCTCTACCCAAAATACTTAATACCCATTTATTAGTTGTTAAGCTGAACTTTAAATAAATATAATAAAAACAAATTATCAAAAAAATACACATTGTACCACTGTGTTGAAAATACTATTTGATCAATAATATATTTGATATTAGTCAATATGACTATTTATGGACTTCAACAATTCACTTGGGGATCAAAAGTCAATATGTCTGTTAGTTGAGTTAAAAATAAAAGATACACCGCTTGTTTGTCTCTCAAAGAGAAGATTCAAGAAACAAAATCAGCGTTTAAAAAAAACCCCTTTTCTTGTAATATTTTTCTTGTAATATTTAATGCCAGAAAAAGGTTATTTACCATATCAATACATTTATATGTTAGAATTGCATCGGTCTTAAAATACGTATTATTTTTCCGTTTAATAATACTAAAGCACAATTACTTTAGTTTTACGGTGTACATTGGGCGGAAATGCCCATGTTGTGACATAAGGTCCCAAATTATTTTGGTTAATTTCCTTTTTTTCGAAATTCCATTAATTTAGAAAAATTGTGGTACCTGTTTGGTCATTGAGCCATTGATCATTAATTTAGAAAAATTGTGGTACCTGTTTGGTCATTGAGCGTTTTCAAATGCCGTAAATAAAAAATCAGAATTTAATTAGGTTCAACGTTATAATCTTTATTCAGGCCGCATATGAAATTAGGATTTATGAGGATATATTAACAATATGGGAAATCCAATTTAGGATGCGAGCGCAGTAAGAAGATGAACGAGAGTGGCGCCAACCTTGCAGAATAGGCTGAGCGGATGCTCGCTAACTATAACGCCGAATTAGCAAAGCCGAGCGGCCGAAAGAGAGTCGGCTTGCGACCAGCAAAACATCAGTTACTAATTAATTGTTGTGTTTAAATTAGTTGCTTGCTGCTTGACCCGACATTCTCCCCCCAGTTGGGGCTTCTACTCCAACTTCATCCTTAAGGGGCAAAAGGCACAGCTTAGTCACTGCTCGCTTGGTAATTCCAGATGAGGTTTTTATCACCGCCACTCGAAAGATACCATCCCGACCAGGGATTAACTCCATTATTCTCGCAAGCGGCCATTTCATCGGAGGTAGATTCTCGTCCTTTACTAGCACCACATCGTTCGGGGCCAAGGCAGGACCGGAGGCGCGCCATTTGGAGCGCTGCTGGAGAAGGCTTAGGTACTCCCTCCTTCCATCGGGACCAGAAAGACTGCTGCAGGAAAGACACGCGCTGCCAGCTGTCCAACCGGTTGAAGTTCAGCTTTGTGACATCAGGCTCGATAAAGGTGACTGACGGACCACCAGTTAAAAAATGAGCCGGGGTCAGAACATCAAGGTCTGCAGGATTTTCTGAAAGAGACAATAAGGGTCGTGAATTTATAAAAGCCCCAATATGGCTCAGCAGCGTTCGCAGCTCGTCGAATCCAAGAACTGCAGATCCGACAGCTCGGTAAAAATGGTGCTTGGCGGTTTTAACAGCCGCTTCCCACAGACCACCGAAATGCGGAGATCGAGGAGGAATAAAATGCCATTCGATGGACTCCATAGAGCAAAACTCCAGCAGTGCCCGTTGATGCTCTTCGCTTAGAAATACTTGGCGCAGCTCCTTCAGCTCGTTTTTGCTCCAACAAAGTTGGTTGCGTTGTCAGACCAAATATGTTGAGGCCTTCGGCGGGTGCATATAAACCGCTTCAAAGCCTGAAAAAAAGACATTGTGGACAGATCCCTCACAAGCTCCAGGTGGACGGCTCTGGTAGCGAAACAAATGAAAATGCTAATGTAACATTTTACTGGAGCCTTATTACGCACTTCCGGCTTATAATAGAACGGTCCACAAAAATCCACACCAGTGACTCCGAAGACCTGGGAGCCGCTAACTCTTTGCTCCGGGAGATCAGCCATAATGTGCTCCAACAGCCGAGGCTTAGTCCGGAAGCATCGGATGCATTTGTGTATTGCCTTCGTCACGGTTTTTCTCCCCCCAATTGGCCAATATTGGGACCTAATAATTGCCAACAGTGCGCGAGGTCCCGTATGTAAATTTCGTTATAGCCTGCGTAACTGGATGGCTTCTTGGAAGTATATTTGGATGCTGACTATCAAACTCCAACGACGAGTTTTTTAGCCGACCGTCTACGCGCAACAGTCCAAATTTGTCCAAGAAGGGAGAGGATGAGGCAAGGGCACTGGATACCGCTATGTCTTTTCCATTTTGAAGAGCCTTTATGTCCTCCCAAAAATGCATACGCTGCACTAGCCGCAATAACAGCTGTGTCCCAGATTTTATATCACTAGCCGTAACACCGTTGTGGTGAATTCGTTGAGAAAACTTGTATACGTACGCGAATACCCTCTGCAGTGCTGGAAACGAATTGGCGTACTTAGAAACCGCTGTTATATCCACGTACGGAGACTGAATGAGCAGAACCCTTGCACGTAACTCCAGGGTTGATCTCTCAGATGGGACCGCGGTTGGCCACGCCTCTTGGGATCCAATGAGAAACGGAGGACCATGAGACCACAGCTTATTCTCAACCAATTCATTGGGAAGAGCACCACGCGACAGGATATCTGCTGGGTTCAAAGAAGTGGGAACATACCGCCACTCCATTTCTCTAGCTAGCTTCTGGATGGTCGAAACTCTATTGGCGACGAACCGAGAGGGTTCTTCTCGAATCCAAGACAGAGCCACAGCAGAATCGCACCAGCAAAAATACTTTCCAACGTAGATCTTCAACTGCTCTACTTCCGACATAAGTCGAGCCAACAACTCGGCTCCCGATAACTCCAGGTTAGGCACCGTAACAGTCTTTAACGGCGCAACTCGGGACTTCGAACAGAGTAAATAGCTTGCAGAACCTGCGCCCTTGTACACGACATAAACGCATGCCCAATACGCCTCAATGCTGGCATCACAGAATCCATGGACCTCCACCTCGAATTTCGATGTTAGCACCCATCTAGGAATTCGGCGCGCTGCGTACTAACAAAGCTGCTACAAATCATATTCCAGTCGCACTGAAGAGCTTGAGGAAGACTTTCATCCCAGGACAACTTCTCACGGCACAGTTTCTGGAGAAAGATCTTTGCCTTTGAAATTACAGGACCAACAAGGCCTAAGGGGTCATAAAGCCGAGCGACTGAAGAAAGCACAAGGCGCCTAGTGGGCTTTGAAATTGACTGAATCCCTTCAAAAGAAAATAGCAAGCGGTCAGTTGCAGGATCCCAAGCAAGACCCAGTGTCTTTGTGAAGTTGCTAGCATCATCAAACTTTAGGAAAGACTCCCGATCTTCTTCAAGCACCTTATCCAGCACGTCAGCAACATTGGAGCGCCACTTCCTTAACCGAAAATGGCCTTTGGCAAGGATCGTGGATGTTTGCTGCATTATGCTAATAGCTTCATCTATAGAGTCGCCTCCGGAAAGCAGATCATCCACATAAAAGTCGCGACGCAGAATTTCGGCCCCCTTTGGAAACATTATTTGCTCATCATCTGCCAACTGATGCATTGTCCGAACTGCTAAAATAGAGGCAGGCTTCGTTCCATAGGTGACCGTGTCCAGCTTAAAAACCTGTAACTCATCCTGGGTGGAATCCCGCCAAAGAATACACTGAAGATAGCTGTCCTCAGGAAAAACCCTGACGCAACGATACATTTTTCAAATATCTCCAGTAATGGCCACCCGATAGCATAGGAACCTTAACAGAATATGCAGTAACTTTGGCTGAATAACTGGGCCAGACATCAACACGTCATTCAATGCATATCCAGAAGTTGTGACAGCAGATCCATCAAAGACAACCCTGAGCTTGGTTGTTGAACTGTCCTCCTTTAAAACACAATGGTGTGGAAGAAAGTATTGACCAGTGACGCTCGCATCAGAAGGGACTGGAGACATGTGACCCAACTCCAAATACTCCTTTATGAAGGCAGCATATTGCTCCTTTAATTGAGGACGGCGACAGAGCTTCCTTTCGAGGGACAGAAATCGCCGAACCGCTTGGGGGTACGACTCTCCCAGCAGCTTAGAACCGCATTTTAACGGAAGCCTCACAGCGTAAGCGCCGGAATCCAGCCGAGCAACATGTTGCACGAAATGCGCATCGCAATCTAGCTCTTCCTTCGTCCGCTTCACAATAGGCTCGGAGCAGTCTTCGATTTCCCTAAACCGGCGGAGCAAAGAATCCAGCTGATCATCCAGCATTGTTGCGCTCTCCGGAACATCCTTGTGGGCAGTGGAAACGAGTGATCTTCTCTGGACATGTGAACCGCCTCCACACACGACCCATCCAAGTCGAGTTTTCTGCTGCAATGGCAGGCCGGCTGAGAGCTTAATTTGCCCAACACACAACAGCTCATAAAACAGACTGGCTCCGATAAGAAGGTCGATGCGCTGTGGGCGGAAAAATTCAGGATCAGCCAAAGAAAGATTGCCAGGAATATTCCAGCTGGAGACATCCAAACTGAAGCTAGGCTGCAGGTCCGTGATATTGGCGGCGATGACGGCGTTAACCAGGGCCGAGTACTCGGAACAGTGGGAACGTAGGAGAACATCAACAGAGAATCCATCTGTCGCAAAGCCGGTATCTCCAATAACAAGGGAACAAGGCATGGAACAAGGGATCCAGCGCGACTACGAACAAAAATGTTCGCTGTAGCAAGCTCGGCTGTAGGTAGCAAGCTGTAGCTCGGCGACCTCGGCTATGGCTGACGTGGGAGGACCAACCAAAGGCAGGCCGCTAGATGCCGGCGGCTCCAGGAAATGCAGCAGGCTGTGATGCCTCCTTCCACAACGGCGACAACTAGCAGCGAGACACTCACGCATGTGATGGCCCGTTTGCAGACACTTCCGACAAAGACCGAGTCGCCTGGCCTCACCAAGGCGAATCTCAGGGGGCATTGATAGAAATCGGGGGCATGCAGACATTATACGGGACCATTCACCGCATAGAGCACAGGTAAAGGGAAGCGAATTAGTAACAATAAAGGATGATCTACTATTATTTGCACCTCAACGCCTTCCCACATGAGCGCCCGGGGCGTATGCAGCCATGGCCACGTCCATAGCCTCCAGCGTCCTACACCGCTGTTCCAAAAATTCGGCCATCGACTCCCAAGTAGGGATGGCGTCTGAACCTGAGGAGTTTTGACTCTCCTCCCACTTGGCCTGGGTAGCTGGGTCAAACCTTTGAAGCAGAACTTGGACGATGATGCAGCTGGCGATCTGAACTGAAGTACCCAAATTCTGTAAGGCTCGCATATGGGCATTAAATTTGTCCGAAAGACCTCAAAGAGCTGCTATGGAGCCACTTTCCAACAGACTGAGGCCCAGAATCTCGTTCACGTGTGCCTAAAATATTAAGCGACGGTTATTAAATCGTTTCTCCAATAAATTCAGCGCAACATCATAGTTTTCGTCGGATACTTCCAAGGAACGAACTGCTTCGAAAGCGGACTCCCGAAGGCAAGATCGCAACCTTTGCAACTTTTCCACCTTACTAATACGAGGATTGCTGCCGACGATGGTAGAGAAGATCGAGTAAAATTCAGCCCATTCCGAGTATCCACCGCTGAACGTAGGGAGCGGCAAAGGAGGCAGCACTTGAAAACTTTGACCTATCCCTGGGTCAGCCTGCATGGTGGACATTCCGTTGGCAATGGTGGAGTGGGCAGCAATTGGAGATGAGCGAAGGGTCGTCTCGTGCTCAATTTCCGCATCGTCGCTACGAGCTCCGAAACAGTCCATCGAAGGTCACTGCTGATCTGCAAAATGTCCAAATCCTCAAGCTCCCCGTGGATGGCCTTGAAGTCGCTGAACATGGTGGCTATCTGACCATGTCGCACGTGTAGCATGGCATCATCCACCTTGGAAATAGGCTGAAGAGCTCCTTGGATCCTCTGTAAGTCCTGGAGAATACCCAGGGCCTTGCACTTTAAAATAGCACTCCGGGTTGGAGTGGGTGCTCCTGTGACGGCGCCGCTGGAGTTCATGATTTATTATATTGAGTTCCGAACAACCCGAAATAAATTTTATTTGCTCGCGGCGAACACGCACTGTCCCACTGTGCGCTCAGAACCGTAGCGGAATTGTGGAATGTATATATATATGAAGCTATGTGCGAGCGAATGCACTTGCGTTGTGGATCGTATGTTTGTATGAAGTCTATGCGCGGGCGAATGCACTTGCGTTGTGGATCGTAAATATGTATGTGTGCTTGTGAACTAACGTTTATGGTTATGCCTGTATGTATGTATGTATAATATAATAATATATTATAATTTGTTTATTATTGTAAACAACTTATTAGCCACGTATGATAATTTTTCACATAACACTGTTTACAAAATTGTTTTGTTTTGTTTTAGTAATTTGTTTATGTGTATATAAATATATTAACGATCACGTCGAGGTCACCAATGTTTGGTCATTGAGCGTTTTCAGTGCCGTAAATAAAAAATCAGAATTTAATTAGGTTCAACGTTATAAACTTTATTCAGGCCGCATATGAAATTAGGATTGATGAGGATATATTAACAATATGGGAAATCCAATTTAGGATGCGAGCGCAGTAAGAAGATGAACGAGAGTGGCGCCAACCTTGCCGAATAGGCTGAGCGGATGCTCGCTAACTATAAAGCCGAATTAGCAAAGCCGAGCGGCCGAAAGAGAGTCGGCTTGCGACCAGCAAAACATCAGTTACTAATTAATTGTTGTGTTGAAATTAGTTGCTTGCTGCTTGACCCGACAGTACCATTATAAAAATATTTTGTTTAAAGTTAGTTGCAGTCAACTTTTTCTTTGACACGTGTGCCAAGTTTCAGTGAGTATATTATTTGAACACAATTGCATTAATCTAAATCTTTGATTATGAAAAATTTTAAACAAGATATGTAGAATTTAGTTCAAAACAAGAAAGGAAAGCTAACTTCGGGCGGAGCCGAAGTTGATATACCCTTGCAGTTAAAACCGGATATTATCGCAAAAATCGGATTGAATTGGGCGATCCTTATGAGAATATCATAATATAACCAATTTATTACAATAAAAAATCTAAAACAAAGTACCAAGCTTCCATCTTCAAAAATACCAAAGTAGGTAATTTTACCAAATACCATATCCGATCGTTTAGTTATATGGCAGCTATAAGATATAGTCGGCTGATCGTTATGCAATTCGGTAGGTTGTATTATTTTGCCAAAAATAGCATTCGTACAAAATCTGAACTCTCTAACTCTAAAAACACCAAAGTTATACCATTTCCGATCAATCAGTTATATGGCAGCTATAGGATATAGTCGGCCGATCCCGGCCGTTCCGACTTATATACTGCGTGCGAAGGAAAGAAGGGTGTGTGCAAAGTTTCAAACGATAGCTTTAAAACTGAGAGACTAGTTTGCGTAGAAACAGACAGACGGACATGCTTATATCAATTCGGGGTCGGAGATGCCTCCTTCACTGCGTTGCACACTTTTGGACAAAATTTAAATACCCTCTGCAAGGGTATAAAAATAACCTCAAATTACATCCACAAAAATGTTAATTCTTTATGCATGAAGTGACATTTCTTGGTCACAAGTGCACAGATAAAGGAATACTTCCAGATGACAAAAAATATGATGTCATCATGAATTATTCCGTACCACACGATGGGGACAGTGCTAGACGATTCGTTGCATTCTGCAACTATTATCGACGTTTTATAAAAAACTTCGCCGACTATTCACGGCACTTAACACGATTAAGTAAAAAGAATGTCCCATTCTTATGAACAGACGAATGCCAAAAAGCATTCCTGTATTTAAAAAAGAAACTTATGGAACCAACCCTGTTGCAATATCCCGATTTTAGCAAAGAATTTTGCATAATCACTGATGCAAGTAAGCAAGCATGTGGAGCAGTTTTAACCCAAAACTATAACGGACTCCAACTCCCCATTGTTTACGCATCGAGAGCATTCACAAAAGGTGAAAGCAATAAGAGTACTACAGAACAAGAATTAGCAGCAATCCACTGGGCAATATTACATTTTCGACCATATATTTATGGAAAACATTATACAATTAAAACAGATCACCGACCTTTAACATATTTATTTTCTATGGTAAATCCTAGTTCTAAATTAACACGAATGCGGCTAGAATTAGAAGAATACGACTTTACTGTCGAGTACCTAAAGGGTAAAGATAATTTCGTGGCAGACGCCCTATTTAGGATAACAATATCCGAATTAAAAGACATACACAATAAAATCCTGAAAGTCACTACCAGGTACCAAAGTATACGAAATATCTGCGCAGATAATGAAAAAGTAGAATTGCCAAGGCAATCTACAGAAAAAGCTTCTCAGCCCAACGTATACCAAGTCATAAATAATGACGAAGTACGTAAAGTAGTGACCTTGCATATAAAAGATGCGCTATGTTTATTTAAACATGGTAAAAGAATTATAGCAAGAATAGATATTGGTGATTTATGTGAAAATGGAAATATTGACTTAGGACAACTATTTCCAAGGCTTGAAAAAGAAGCCGGTACATTAAAAATAAGCCAATTGAAAATGGCACCGCGGGAAAACATCTTTGAAAAAATTTCAATAGATGATTTCAAAAATATGGGCAATGAATTATTGAATACGTTAAGAGTAGCGCTACTCAACCCGGTGACCACTTTAACAAATGTTAAAGAGAAAGAAGCAATATTGTCTACATTCCATGACGACCATATACAAGGAGGTCATACAGGCATTACAAAAACCTTGGCCAAGGTAAAAAGAAATTATTAATGGAAAGGTATGACTCGTGATATAACACAGCATATCCAGAAATGTGAAGAATGCCAAAAAGCAAAAATAAATAAACATGTTAAAACCCCCTTAACTATTACTGAAACCCCTTTAAAAGCCTTTGACAGGGTTATAGTAGACACTATAGGTCCACTACCCAAGTCAGAAAACGCAAACGAATATGCAGTCACATTAATTTGTGACCTGACTAAATATTTAGTAGCAATTCAAATTCCAAATAAAAACGCTAATACAATAGCGAAGGCTATATTCGAAAATTTTATTCTGAAATACGGTCCAATGAAGACGTTCATTACGGACATGGGCACAGAATACAAAAATTCGATAATAAACGACCTGTGCAAGTATTTAAAAATAACTAATATAACATCTACTGCACACCACCATCAGACAGTTAGAACAGTCGAAAGAAGTCATAGAACTTTTAATGAATACAAACGTTCATATATATCGGTTGATAAAACTGATTGGGATGTATGGATCCAATATTTCGTTTACTGTTTCAACACGACCCCATCTATTGGCACATGACTATTGTCCATATGAACTTGTCTTTGGAAAAACAAGTAACTTACCTAAGCATTTTAATAGCGTAAATAATATAAAACCCTTATATAACATAGATGATTACGCTAAGGAAAGTAAATATAGATTAGAAGTTGCATACAATATAGTTATTTCAGGACATAAAAACAAACAGTACATAAGGATAGGATAAAAATTTTTAATTCATAAGAATCAACGGTCATACATTTCAAAAATACCATATAGATATATAAATGAAAAAGAAAACACTGAAAACACTCAAATATAATAATAATAATATTATCAATTTTTAGCATAAAAAAAAAATAATATAAAATTTTACAAATAAAAAAAAAACAATAATAAAAAAAAGAATTAAATTTTTAAAATAACTAGGTTAAAATAACACTAGGTTACGATATTTTTCAAAAGGAGGGAGATGTAATATGCACATATGTATAAACATGTAGCGAGGTAACACTGTACCCTGCATGCATATAACAAACAAATAAACCAATTCAAGTGCGCGAAATATGACCGCCCAATTATGAGTTAGGCTAAGTCAGCGTTCCCACGCTGACCGCATATGCCAAAGACATGTGTGCATAAGACTTACTCTCTATACATTTACATAAACTAAGCGTGCATGCCCATGTGACATGCTCGCCCAACAACATACCACCTAATTATATGTATATAAGAAGTATGTAATGTAGCCGCTCCGCTGCCGGCTGAACTGGCAGCGCAGCGCGCGCCAAACTTATGTATTTAGACTTAGAGAATTCTTTATCTCTCGAATTAAAGTCAGAAATAAAACAGTAATCAAAGAGCACAGACGTGCGACTATTATTGACCCATTACATTTATGTAATAAAACATAAAAATGTGGTTGGTGGTGGATTTTTTATCCTAAGACCACACACCGCTGAAGACGATCTTCGGACGTCATAATAAGATACTAGATACATTGATTGAAAAAAGAGAAAACCTCTAAAAACAAAGAACGACTTGACACTCTCATCGATTACGCCCTGGCAGTACAAAACATTTGTGGTAATTGTATGGAGGCATGCAAGCTAAATGACCACCTAAACAACCCCTTCCTGTTGAGAAAAAAAGTTGGTGAAAAAATTTCCCAGCCATTTCAAACTGACTTGGGGTATGCACCCGAAAGACCCTAGCGCTGCATGGATCAAGGCATTCAGCGACTGACTCTATTAAATCGCCGAAGCAGCATCCACAGTGACACCATCCATATACTTCAGGTACAGAAACGTAAACACCCATGTCTAGTATAGCTCGGAATACAATCCACCAACGTAAACAATATACAAGCAGTCAAGAATTTGGGATTACCAAGGAAAACGCTGTAAAGGAAGGAGTTAACCGGTAAATACATTCATATGCAACGATTACCGATTGTATCCTACCCTGGTACTGATTGGAACAGACAATTATAAGCTAGCCGTTCCAAAGAGAAGTTACCATTGCATCGTCTGTAACAGCGCACTCCAAAAGCTACCCTATGAAAAGAAACAGGAAATTGTTCAAGAATTCAGGCTTTGCTTTAAATCCTAAAGATCCATGGTCGCATTGCTTCTCAACTAAGCTGTGTGAGATCAGGGGATGCGAATCAAGACACCATCCTCTGCTGCACAAAGGTCGTGCAAATCGAAACATCATCTATTCTCACCGAACTAATCCATCCGGAGAACAATATTTTTGTATCGTACCGATAAAAATAAACACAGCCAACACCTATATTGACACATTTCATAGGTTTATCGGTCACATTCAAAGACGAAAATTTCTTCAAAAAGTTAAACATCCAGAGTCCGGATCCAATCTGCTTGCAGTGGACGAATCAAACGATACGATGGGAGAACGAATCCGTTTGCTTCAACATAGAAGTAGCCAGCATAGACAAGAACAGAACCTACTGGCTAAACAACATACACACAGTCAAGAATTTGGGATTACCAAGGAAAACGCTGGAAATGAAGGAGTTAACCGGTAAATACACTCATCTGCAACGATTACCGATTGTATCCTACCCTGGTACTGATTGGAACAGACAATTATAAGCTAGCCGTTCCACGGAAAAGAAGAGAAGGAAGATGGACAGACCCCATCGCATCCAAGTGCATGCTAGGCTGGGGAGTACAATGATCCAGAAACAGCAAAAAACACTTTTCTATGCCCCGCTGGCAATGCAACTGGACTGAAATTGACAAGGCTGTTAAGGAAAGCTTCAACGTAGAATCCGTCGTTCCAAGGGCTCTTTGCTCCAACGGTGATGAAAAAGCTTTTAAAATCATGAAAGAAACTTGCGTAAAAATCGACGGACGATACCAAATTGGCCTTCTTTGACTACGTACAGACACCGTTATTCCAGAGAGCTGTACAAAGCTAAAATTGAAAGAGAGCCAGATTTACGAGGGAAAATCCAGTACCAAATTGACAATCTACTGGATAAAGGCTACGCCGTCGAACTGTTAGAAAATGAAGATGTTTACCAAAACTTTACTAATATTTGGTATCTTCCAATTTTCATAGTTCATAGCCGAACAAACCAAACAAGATTCAACTGGTTCGCGATGCCGCAGCTAAATCTCATGCCGCTTCCGCTTCCGAAACGATTCGATGCTTACTGGTCCGGAGCTTCTACATCCACTGTCTGAAGTTTTGATGGCATTCAGACTCGGCAAGATAACAGTCTGCGGAGATATAGCGGAGATGGATCGACGAACGAACGCAAAGACCAAAAGTGTACGTAATGCGAGTAAACCGTTTGGAATATCTTGCGCCCCTTGTATAGCTCATTATGTCCGGGATAAAAATGCGGAGGACTACAGTACCCGAGCCATCACTGAAGCTTATTATGTCAAAGGTTATATAGACAGCCTAAACGACGAGGAGAAAGCCATAAAAGTGTCGAAGGCGGTCAAAGAAATACATTCTGCTGGCGGCTTTCACATACAAAATTGGACATCCAACTCATCCGAAGTCCTAAACGCATTAAATGGAGACACAACACAGCCCACAAAAGATTTAGGAGACGCTGAAAAGGTCTTGCGTATGTTTTGGGATACAATAAGCGATACACTTAAATATGTTTTCAGATTCGCAAAACTAAATAGATACGTACTCAATGACACCGCACGCCTCACTAAAATAGAAGCACCGCAAGTTCTGATGTCAATTTCAGACCCCCTAGGGTTTTTGTCTGATAAAAGATATACTGAAATTTCCCAAATTCTTTTCTCAAGTAAGTAAACATCGTTTTACGGCAATATTTATTATAAACGCAGTGCGCACAAACATAAACACCGTTCGCTTAAGAGGAAAAGAGAGAAGTGTGAATCCTTCTGCAAGAAACCTGGCGGTCGGGGATCGGATGGGATGCCGAATTACCCGCAACCTTCACAGATTTGTTGGACCAAGTGGCTTAAGATACTCTCCCAGGCAAAGCTCGTGCATTTTTTACGACATTACTCACCATTGTTAAATACAGCCAATAGCGTCGAACTATACACCTTTGCCGATGGGAGCGAGTACGGATATGCGGCAGCTTGCTACCGCCGGGTTATTAAAGGATTTGACATGACGACAAATCTGGTCATCGCCAAGAGGAAAGTCGCTCCCTTGAAACCGCTTTCGATATCACGAATGAATACACCTTTTGGACAGACTTAAAGACCGTCTTGTGTTTCCTATCCGCGGAATGGATGATGTTGACCGAGTGGTGGCCAGCTTGGTTTTCGCATGGCTGGGCCGTGGGATGTGTCTCCAATGATTGTGGCCAAATGTGAGCGTTGTTCCTCAACCGATTCATTGGTGTCCAGCCCTAATTCCTTGAGTAGGGCCTGGAGTTCGTCCTTGCGACGATAACTTATCCAGCAAACCCCCAAGGTGGTGGTCGGTGGTTATTTGGCTGCGACAATGGACCTACTCTCCGGCGCTGTGTTAATTGAGTGTGTGCACATTCCTTAGCGCGCTCCCTACGGGTTCCTATGTTACATTAGCGTTTGGGATATATTTTCCCGGTGATACACCGTAATGTATGCTTCACGTCTTCTACGTCGTATGCTTCGCAGTAATCTCAAGCGTAGTTTTTGGGCGTTACTGTACGAAAATCCGGTTGCGGTTTTCCTTTCCACGTTTTATGCTCTTCTGCGTTGTTGTTCACTGCTTTTTGCATCGTTGCATTTATTCCAATCTGCGTCGTTGATTCGTGCTCTTCGGCGTCAACGATTTATGCCATTCTGCGTCGTTGGTTTAAGCCAAGATAATGGCGCTATTTCCGCTCCGCTGCGTGGGCTCGTGGTTGTTCCCGCGTCTGCGTCGTTGGAGGGTTACAAGTAAGGGTGGGCAGCTTTTGGCTCTTTTCGCATGGATTGGCGTCAACGTGTCAGCGATCTCTTTTCTCTTACTGCTTAAGTTTTTTTTTTTTCATGTTCCTACTTTTATTTTTGAAATTCCCTATGGTTGAGTCATGGGGGTTTAGGCCATAATAAGTAACTCGGAAAACGGCTCCTTTGGTGGTAAAAATTATCCCTAGTTCGTCCCCGCTCGGGCGCCAAACTGGCGCTCTAAAAACGGACTTTCTCGGCCTGTGGTGACGATGACGACTCAGCCTGGCCAGGGTCCTCCACAGCTAAATTTATACAGATTTTGGGACTAGTGTGGACTCGGAGGGTTTTACGGTCAATCAGGTGGCGTTTTTCAAAAGAAAAAAAGAAGTACTGAGATTTTTCAGCTGCCGCTGACGCATAGACCGAGCTTACGATCGGTGTTCGTAAACTTTGATTTTCCGCGCCTGCCCTGCGGTCACTCGTTAACACTATTCCTAGCCTTTTTCCTATCAACAGGGACTCGAACCCTCAATTTTAAAAAGAATGTTATGTTTATTTTACAAATAAAAAATTAAGGACAATATTTTATATTTTTAAGAGGCGAAAGCTATTTTTTTCAGTTATATATTTCAGTAATAATTTCATTTCTGCAAAAAATTTCACTGAGTTATATAATTTTATTACTACTGTACAATTCAGTCCTAAAGCCAATCTGGACGTATGGCTCCCAGCTGTGGGGGAACGCGAGCAGCAGCAACATAGACATCATACAGCGCGCACAATCAAAAATCTTGAGAACTATCACAGGGGCACCTTGGTATGTTCGCAACGAAAACATCCACCGGGATCTGGGCATCCTCGCAGTGAAAGACGAAATCCAGAAGCAAAAAGAGTCATACAAAGAAAAACTGTCCTCGCACCCAAATTTTCTCGCTCGGGGATTGACTCGGGTTTCTAGCGTATCCCGCCTTAGACGCAACGACCTCCCAACCCAGCAATCGATTTTTAGGGCCGTCTAACTCCGTATCAGTCAATATGACTGTTAGTTAAGTTAAAAATATAAGATTTGATACACCTCTTGTTAGTCTCGCAAAGAGAAGATTCAAGAAATAAAAGCAACGTTAAAAAAAAAAAAAAAAAAAATATAATATTATACCTGTCGGGTCAAGCAGCAAGCAACTTGTTTACATATAATAATTAATTATTAACTTATGCTCGGCTTTACTAATTCGACATCTAAAGCTAGCGAGCATCCGCTCATTCTATTCTAGAATGTTGGCGTCACTCTCGTTCGTTGTCTTATGGCGCTCGCACCCCAAATTGGATTTCACATATTGCACATAGATCCTAATTTCATAAGCGGCCAAATAAACATTTATAACGTTTAACTTAATACAAGTTGATTTTTATTTTACTGGCATTGAAAATTATCAATGACCAAACATTGGTGAACCCCGACGTGATCGTTAATATATTTATATATAAACAAATTACTTATTAAAATTACACAACGCAAGTGCATTCGCCCGCGCATAGACTTCATACAAACATACGTTCCACAACACATACATATTTACGATCCACAACGCAAGTGCATTCGCTCTCACATAACTTCATACATATAGACGTTTCACAATTCCGCTACGGTTCTGAGCGCACAGTGAGACAGATCGTGTTCGCCGCGAGCAAATAAATTTTGATCGATAAAATTTTGGCGCCGGAATTCTTTACATCGGGTTGGTCGGAACTGAATATTATCAATTATGAACTCAAGCGGCGCAGTCACAGGAGCACCCACTCCAACCCGTGCTATTTTAAAGTGCAAGGCCTTGGGTATTCTTCAGGACTTGCAGAGAATTCAAGAAGCTTTTCAGCTTGTTTCAAAGGTGGACGATGCCATGCTCAACGTGCGACATGGTCAGATAGTCGCCATGTTCAGCGACTTCAAGGCCATACATGGGGAGCTTGAGGATTTGGACATTTTGCAGATCAGTAGTGACCTCCGATGGACTGTTTCGGAGCTCGTAGCGACGATGCAGGCCGAAATTGAGCACGAGACGACCCTTCGCTCTTCTCGAATTGCTGCCCACTGCACCCTTGCCAACGAAATGTCCACCATGCAGGCTGACCCAGCGTTAAATCAAAGATTTCAAGCGTTGCCTTCTCTTCCTCTCCCTACCTTCAGCGGTGGATACTCGAAATGGGCTGAATTTTACTCGATCTTCTCTACAATCGTCGGCAGCAATCTTCGTATTAGTAAGGAGGAAAAGCTTGAAAGGTTGCGATCTTGCCTTCGGGAGTCCGCTTTCGAAGCAGTTCGTTCCTTGGAAGTATCCGGCGAGAATTATGATGTGGCGCTGAATTTATTGGAGAAACGATTTATAACAGTCGTTTAATATTTCAGGCACACGTGGACGAGATTTTGGGCCTCAGTAGGCTGGAAAGTGGCTCAATAGCAGCTCTTCGAGGTCTTTCGGACAAATTCAAAGCCCATATGCGAGCCTTATAGAATTTGGGTACTTCAAATCAGATCGCCAGCTGCATCATCGTTCAGGTTCTTCTTCAAAGGTTAGGTCCAGCTACCCAGGCTAAGTAGGAGGAGAGGCAAAATTCTTTAAGTTCAGACGCCGTCCCTACTCCCAAGTAGACCAAGTCGATGGCCGAATTTTTGGAGCAGCGATGTAGGACGCTGGAGGCCATGGACGTGGCCATGGCTGCATACGCCCCGGGCGCTCACGTGGGAAAGCGTCGAGGTGCAAACAACAGTAGATCATCCTTTATTATTTCTAACTCGCTTCCCTCTGCCTGTACTTTATGCAGTGGATGGTCCCATGTAATGTCTGCATGCCCCCGATTTCTGTCAATGCCCTTTGGGAACCGCCTTGGTAAGGCCAGGCGACTCGGTCTTTGCCGAAAGTGTCTACAAACGGGCCTTTACATGCGTGAGTGCCTCGCTGCTAATTGTCGCCGTTGTGGAAGGAGGCATCACAGCCTGCTGCATTTTTTGGAACCGCAGGCTTCTAGCTGCCAGCCTTTGGTTGATCCTCCCACGTCAGCCATAACAGAGTGCGCCGAGCCTGTAGCCTCTTCACCATCCACTGCCACTGCATTAGTTGCTCATGGTCGCAGCGGCGATATATCTTTGCTTGCTACAGCGAACATTTATGGCGGTGTCTGGTATTCTGGGCGATACCGGCTTCTTCTCCTGAAGTCCCACTGCTCCGTCATCACAGCCAATATCACGGACCTGCAGCCTAGCTTCAGTTTGGATGTCTCCAGTTGGAATATTCCTGGCAATCTTTCTTTGGCTGATCCTGAATCATAGTCCAGTCTTTATTATGAGCTGCTGTGTGTTGGGCAAATTAAGCTCTCAGCCGGCCGGCCGTTGCTGCAGGAAAACCGACTTGAATGGGTCGTGTGTGAAGGCGGTTCACATTTCCAGAGAAAATCACTCATTTTCACTTCCCACAAGGATGTTCCGAAGAGCGCAACTATGCTGGATGATCAGTTGGATTCTCTGCTCCGCCGGTTCTGGGAAATCAAAGACTGCTCCGATCCTATTGTGAAGCGGACTAAGGAGGAGCTAGATTGCGATGCGCATTTCGTGCAACATGTTGCTCGGCTGGATTCCGGCGCTTACGCTGTGGGGATTCCGTTGAAATGCGCTTGTAAGTTGTTGGGAGAATCTTACGCCATTCGACGATTTCTTTCCTCTGTCGCCATAAAAGAGTATAAATTCGCCATTAATTCATAAAGGAGTATTTTGAGTTGGGTCATATGTCTCCAGTCCCTGCTGATACGAGCGTCACTAGCCAGTACTTTCTGTCACACCATTGTTTTTTAAAGGAGGACATTTCAACAACCAAGCTCAGGGTTGTTTTTGATGGATCTGCTGGCAACACTTCCGAATATTCCTTGAATGACGTGTTAATGTCTGGCCAGTTATTCAGCCAAAATTACTGCATATTCTGTTAAGGTTCCGATGCCATCGGGTGGCCATTACTCGAGATATTTGCAAAATGTAACGTTGCGTCAGGGTTTTTCCTGAGGACAGCTATCGTCAGTGTAGTCTTTGGCGGGATTTCACCCAGGATAAGTTACAGGTTTTTAAGCTGGATACTGACACCTATGGAACGAAGCCTGCCTCATTTTAAGCACTTCGGACAATGCATCAGTCGGCAGATGATGAGCAATTAATGTTTCCAAGGGGGCAGAAATTCTGCGTCGCGACTTTTATGTGAATGATCTACTTTCCGAAGGCGACTCTATAGATAAAGCTATTAGGGAGATTTGTAGGGAGATATTAGGGAGAAAGCTATTTGTCGGGAGTTTTCTAAAGTATGATGTTGGCAGCAATTTCACAAAGACACTGGGTCTTGCTTGGGATCCTGCAACTGACCGCTTGATTTTTTCTTTTGAAGGGATTCAGTTAATCTCAAAGCCCACTAGGCGCATCGTTCTTTCTTTAGTCGCTCGGCTTTATGACCCATTAGGCCTTGTCGGTCCTGTAATTTCAAAGGCGAAGATCTTTCTCCAGAAACTGTGCCCTGAGAAGTTGTCGTGGGATCTACTAACATCTTTGTTAGTACGCCACAACGGTGTCACGGCTAGCGATATAAAATCTGGAACACAGTTGTTATTGCGACTAGTGCAGCGTCTGCATTTTTGGGAGGATATAAAGGCGCTTCAAAATGGAAAAGAGATAGCGGTATCCAGTGCCCTTGCCTCATCCTATCCCTTCTTGGATAAAGTTTGTCTGTTGCGCGTAGACGGTCGGCTAAACCATTCGTCGTTGGATTTTAATAGTCAGCATCCAATTAGACTTCCAAGAAGCCATCCAATTACGCAGGCTATAATTGTGACTTCCATGAGCGGAATTTACATACGGGACCTCACGCGCTGTTGGCAATCATTCGGTCCCAATATTGGCCAATTGGGGGGAGAAAAACGGTGACGAAGGCAATACACAAATGCATCCGATGCCTCCGGACTAAGCCTCGGTTTTTGGAGCACATTATGGCTGATCTCCCGGAGCAAAGAATTAGCGGCTCCCAGGTCTTTGTAGTCACTGATGTGGATTTTTGTGGGCCGTTCTATTATAAGCCGGAAGTGCGTAATAAGGCTCCAGTAAAGTGTTACGTTAGCGTTTTTATTTGTTTTGCTACCAAAGCCGTTAACCTGGAGCTTGTAAGGAATCTGTCCACAAGTTCTTTTTTGCAGGCTTTGAAGCGGTTTATATGCACCCGCCGAAGGCATCAACATATTTGGTCTGACAACGCAATCAACTTTGTCGGAGCCAAAAACGAGCTGAAGGAGCTGCTCCGATTATTTCTAAGCGATGAGCATCAACTGCCCCTGCTGGTGTTTTGCTCTATGGAGTCTATCGAAGAGCATTTTAATCCTCCTCGATCTCCGGCTTTCGGTGGTCTGTGGGAAGCGGCTGTTAAAACCGCCAAGCACCATTTTTACCGAGTTGTCGGAGTTCTTGGATTTGAGGAGCTGCGAACGCTGCTTTGCCATATTGGTGGTCCGTCAGTCAGCTTTATCGAGCCCAAAGTCACAAATGTGAAAATGGGAAGGAGGAGTACCTAAACCTTATCCAGCAGCGCTCCAAATGGCGTGCCTCCGGTCCTGCCTTGGCCCTGAAAGATGTGGTGCTAGTAAAGGACGAGAACCTACCTCCGATAAAATGGCCGCTTGCGAGAATAATAGAGTTAATCCCTGGTCGAGATGGAATCTTTCGAGTGGCGGTGATAAAAACCTCATCTGATGTTACAAAGCGAGCAGTTTCTAAGCTGTGCTTGTTGCCCCTTAAGGATGAAGTTGGAGTAGAAGCCCCAACTGGGGGGAGAATGTCGGGTCAAGCAGCAAGCAACTAATTTAAATATAATAATTAATTATTAATTTTTGTATTGTTGGTCGCAAGCCGACTCCCTTTCGGCCGCACGGCTTTACTTATTCGGCAGCTAAAGCTAGCGGGCATCCGCTGAGCCTATTCTGGAAGGTTCGGATTTAGTTCGCATTAGTACGAAAGCTATTTTTGGCAAAATAATACAACATGCCAAATTTCATAAGGTTTGGTTGACTATATCCTATAGCTGCCATATAACTGAACAATCGGAAATTACCCAATTTTTGTTTTTTTAAGATAGAAAGTAAGAATTTCGAACTGATTCTATTTTTGGTCAGTTGATCCAACCTACCAAATTTCATAACTGTCAGCCGACTATATCTTATAGCTGCCATATAACTGAACGAAATGGTATTTGGTAGAAATAGCAACTTTGGTATTTTCGAAGATAGAAGCTTGAATTTTTTATTGTAATTAATTGGTTTTATTATGATATTCTCATAAGGATCGGCCACCCATATCCGGTGTTTGCGATATATATACAGTTTTAGCTGAAAGGGTCTATCAACTTCGGCTCCGCCCGAAGTAAGCTTTCCTTTCTTGTTTTTTATTTGTACTTTGCCATTACTTTGTCTTTCGTCGTTTTAATGTTTTACGACTGAGAGGGACGCCGTTTCTCTCTCTCACTTTCACCTAAACGGCTACACAGTCAATTCATTAAATTATTTTGTATGGAGTTATTTTGAATTAGGGTTTTGAGCATTTATCCAGATGTCTATTCCATATATGTGGTGGCACTGTGGTGTGTACCACCGCCGCTAAGAATTGGCCTTTTAGACTTTAACATAACAGAATCGAATCTATAGGTTGATGTCCAAACTGTTTCATTTAGGAGCATCCCAGTTTTACAAGCGTATAGGTCATAAAAGAATGCCCTTTTTGAGATTCATCTTTAATGGTTCGCACTTCGTCGTCGCATGCAGACGTGTATTTATTGTGCTCCGGGAAAAAAAGTATTTAATAATATCAAAAAAGTGCAGTGACTGGTTTCGTAAATCAACAACAACGCGAAAAGAAGCTTTCAGCGATGAAATCGCTAATGTTTATATTGATTAATTAATTAATTAATTAATATAAAACATAACATTTAAAACTCGAACAAAATCAACCTCGATTGCAATGAGTCTAAACGTCGTTAGCACACAACGTCAACGTGAGCAAGACGAGAGACGGCTTCCAGTACAAAGAAACAACGCTTACTTCACTTTTAAAGCAACCGAAAGTAATGCAAGCTTATTCCAAACACGGTCAATTACCCCAAATTTGGCCGAATTCTTAAACGTAGAGAGCGAGAGAGCGCGTTCTAGCTCCCCCTCGCTACCATCGATGTCTCTGCAGCCAAAGAGCGCAGTAACTAGCACCGCAACCTCTTTGACAACTTCAACCGTAACAACAACAACAACCGCAACTGTAACGACAGCGCGTTTAACGACGTCATCAGCTAAAAGCGCACACATTGATACTTCTGCCGCTGTGCTGCCCGAAAAAGAGAACAAAAACAAAGAAAATATTAAGCCGGCTGTGCAGACTGGTATGGATCGCTACATCCAAATCAAAAGGAAGCTGAGCCCCCTAAACTCTCAACGCAAAATAACCCGTGGCAATGCTAACATAGCCGCAATAGAAACGCCCACGAACTCAAACCGTTTTAAAATCTTGGCAGACTACGAAGATGAAGCCGAATCTACCGAAGTCGAAAAAAGGAAGCCTAAGCCCCCGCCAATATACATACGAGAAAAAAGTTCCAACGTTCTTGTCAACAAAATTATAGAGCTCATTGGCAAGGACAACTTCCACATAATACCACTCGTAAAGGGCAACATCCAGGAAACAAAAGTTCAAACGTTTATTACAGAGTATTATCGAAATACCTCACCGACAAAAAAAAGAACTTTTACACGTATCAGCTAAAAAGCAGCAAGGACTTGCAAGTCGTACTTAAGGGCATTACAAAGGCGCTACAAGAGAAGGGATTTAGCGCTAAGACAGTCTCCAATATCCCTAACAGGGATAGAAAGCCGCAGCCACTCTTTAAGGTTGAGCTTGAACCACAAATTAAGCCCCTAAAGAAATACGAAGTGCACCCTATATACAATCTTCAGTTCCTGGTGCACCGCAGAATTACAGTTGAGGAGCCTCACAAACGCAATGGCCCGGTACAATGTGGGAACTGCCAAGAATATGGCCATACAAGGTCTTACTGTAAACTGCGCCCGGTTTGTGGTGAGCTTCATGACTCCGCACACTGACCAGCGACTTACCACAAAACTGACCACAACTCGAAAAAGTGCGGCAACTGCGGTGGAAATTACACTGCTAACTAATAGAGGTTGCCCAGTTTATAAGGAGCTAAAAAGTCGCATCCACCAGAGGGGATTTACTGCCCGCACCCAAAATAATCAGTTCCTCACTAGGGTCCTCACTAGGACCCATAAACTCTGCCAAAAATGTCACATACGCAAGCGCTTTAAAATCAGGACAGGCTACCCCAGCCTCCAGGAACCAAACACGGCTCAGCAGCATCAACCGCCGGAGCAGCTAAAAAGTAATTTTGAAGCTATGATATGCCGTCTACAACAAAGCCTTACGGAGTTTATGTCGTTTATGCGTACAACTATGCAAGATCTAATGCGAAACCAAAATCTATTAATACAAATGCTGGTTTCACAACAATCCGAATAATGACTTTCCTACGAATATCTACGTGGAACGCTATCGGCGTTTCGCAGCATAAACTCGAGTTAGCGCAATTCCTACTATACAATCAAATCGACGTAATGCTGCTTTCAGAAACACATCTTACGAACAGATACAATTTCCAACTACGAGGATATTCATTCTATGGAACAAATCATCCAGATGGTAAAGCACACGGCGGGACTGGAATTTTAATCAGAAGCCGTATTAAGCACCATTATCATACGAAATTTGCAAAAAACTACCTAACTCAACTCACTCGGAGACTACAATGCCAAGCACACACACTGGGGATCTCGTCTCGTGACCCCAAAAGGAAAGCAGCTCTATAATGCAATTATCAAAGCTAAGAACAAGCAACACTATGTTTCTTCTGGCACACCAACATACTGGCCGGCAGACCCAAAGAAACTTCCCGATTTAATTGACTTTGCGATTACCAAAAATATTCCTAAAAATCTGATAAGCGCCGAAGGCCTTTCGGATCTTTCATCTGATCACTCGCCTGTCTTTTTTACTCTACTCCGACACCCAGGAACATGGGATCAATCATCAAAACTGACCTCGCATAAAACCAATTGGGTTAAGTACAGGAAGTACATCAGCTAACACATTGAGATGAGTCTTCACCTCAGCGACGAAGCCAACGTAGACAGTTTTGTTAATTCACTGGAGTCTGTACTCGTCTCTGCAGCTCCAGTTTCAACACCTCAAACTATAAACACACAATGCATTCAAAAGAAGACAAGTCTACAAATCGAACAGCTCGTCCTCGAAAAGCGACGCTTACGTCGAGAATGGCAATGTCACAGATCGCCATCTGCTAAGCAACGCTTCAAACATGCTTCACGTCAACTTGATCAAGCTCTTCAGCAAGAAGAAACGTATGTCCAACGCCGCTACATAGAGCAATTGTCAACTAACAGTACAAAACACTCACTATGGAGAGCTCACCCAACTCTGCGCTCACCGAAAGAAACCGTGATGCCTATTAGAAATTCCACAGGCGGGTGGGCGCGCAGCGACGCAGACAGAGCTAGCACGTTTGCCAAACACTTTAAAAACCAAATCCTGCCACCAATGCGTTTACTTTGCCGACTCTATCATATGAGCCCCAGCCTCAACATGAGCCGATTGAGTGCCGCCGAAACCGTGAATATCATCAAACGACAACTGAATCCGAAAAAATCCCCGGGCTGCGACCTCATAACTCCCAAAATGATCATTGAGCTCCTATACTGCGCCGGTTGCACTCTCACCCAGCTATTTAATGCCATCGCAAAACTTGGCCACTTTCCAGTGAGATGGAAAAAGTCAATTATAATAATGATAGCAAAGCCGGGAAAAGACCACACTATCCCCACGTCGTATAGACCTATAAGCCTACTCTCTTGCCTATCTAAACTCTTTGAAAAATGCCTAATGACTCGGATAAACACATACCTGAGAATCCAGGAAGGAGTCCCGTCACACCAATTTGGGTTTCGTGAAAAGCATGGAACAATTGAGCAGGTCAACCGGATAACATCCGAAATTCGGAACGCGTTCGAAAAACGAGAGTACTGTACTGCCATATTTTTAGATCTCTCTCAAGCATTTGATAGAGTCTGGCTAGAAGGTCTATTGTACAAGATTAAGACAATGCTCCCCTAAAGCACCCACATGATTTTAGGGTCTTACCTTCACGACAGAAAATTTGTCGTGAGATGCAACACCGCTATATCCGATGTTTAAACTGTTGGAGCTGGAGTTCCTCAAGGCAGCGTGCTAGGGCCAATATTATATGTACTCTACACAGCAGATATCCCGACAAGCACACGTCTAACAACATCCACGTTTGCCGATGACACAGCTATTCTTAGCCGCTGCCCGATTCAAGCAACTGCGCAGCTAGCTCTTCATATGGTCGATGTTGAAAAATGGCTGGCAGATTGGCGAATTAAAGTGAACGAACTAAAATGCAAGCATGTTACGTTCACTCGGAACAGGCAAAACTGCCCGACGATTACATTAAACAACACTCTACTCCCACAAGCAAACGAAGTAACATACCTAGGAGTACATCTCGACAGAAGACTCACATGGCGCCGGCACATTGAAGCCAAAAGAACACACCTAAAGCTAAAAGCCAGCAGCCTTTATTGGCTTATCAACGCTCGGTCAACTCTTAGCCTTGAATATAAAGTCCTGCTGTACATCTCAGTACAAAAACCTATATGGATGTACGGCTCCCAGTTATGGGGGAACGCCAGCAATAGCAACATTGACATAATTCAAAGAGTTCAGTCGAAGATCTTGAGAACAATCACCGGGGCACCGTGGTACGTTCGCAACGAAAACATACACCGCGACTTAAACATTCTACCAGTCAAAGAAGCGCCTTAACCACCTGGCGAGAGGTCTAACAAGGTTGAGCAACCAATCACGCCTTCGTCGCAATGACTTACCCACCCAGCGACCGACCTGAGGTACGCGCAACCAGAATGCAGTCTTAGTATACTGTTAGTTAAATTTTAATGTTAAGATTCGTCAACTTATTGTTAGTCTCAAAATTAAGAGTAGATTCAATAAATAAAAGCAAAGCTACAAAAAAAAAAAAAATCTTTAATGGATAGTTTTATGAAATCAGCTGTGGAATGATGTTAAGTTATTGTACGCCAAGGGCTGTATGGCATTTATATGGCACCATTGGCCTCGTTGTCGGCGTCCTTAGACCAAGTTGGGTTGCCATGAATACATTTCAAGAACACATTTTTTAATTTTAATAGTCGTCACAAAATCATCTTGCCCAAAACCACCTCGTTTGTAGCTTAGTAAAAAAAAGCAGCTTTCATAAAAAGATCTTGCAGCTGAACTGCAAGCTCTGTTGTGTATGATTTGCTCCTAGGGTGACCAGATAGCTGAAGTGGAAAATACGGACACTTTTCTCGCCTTAAGTAGCTTAAAAGCTAATGAAGTTGGGAAGATGGGATGATATATAGATTTTATATTGAAATTATACTTAGTATATTCTTTGCAGTACTTCAAGATTTTTTATTGCAAGGAAACAGATTGAGCAATATTATTACATTTCGCCGAGTCGAGTAGATTACACTAGAACTTACAAGTATCAGTTTTGAAATGTATTAAAAAATGGCACTGTCACCTAGAGTAAAACAAAATTTTTGCGTATTTTTCATTACTCCCGATTTGTTTCAACAAAGCAGTGTTTGTACTTTCTTTTTGTTCCTGTCAAAGACAGGAACATTTTTTGAAATTGAATTGAACCATGATTATACTTTCAAGTTTTCGTCCCATATTTCTAGGGAATTTTACCGCGTGTTAAACTGATTGCGCGTCCTTTATACGTGTGACGTGTCACTACTAGCGACACGTCATCTGCGAGCGCGGGCGCTTTCGAATGTTTAAGTCTAGAAATTCATTTCGGAAAAATTGCAGGTGCAACCTGTTTTTTCGTCAAAAAAATACGGGCATTTTGTCAAAAAATGCGGACTAAAAAAAAAACGGACTAACGGACACAGAGCTGAAAATACGGACATGTCCGTATTAATACGGACTCCTGGTCAACCTATTTGCTCCCAGCATTGTCCAACGCTGGTTTATTGAAGTTCTTCTATGTTTAATTTAAGTTTATCGTTTTTGAAGTAGATGAATTTCCTTTTCGCAATTTATTAGGTGCAGGTGGAAGGAAAATGTTTTTAACCTTTTGTAGCAAAGGTGTATTTGAGACGTTTCTTGTAAGAGCGTCGTCTGGTAAAGTGAATCTGATTATCACTATTAAAAACGGCGTCAGTACCTGGACAATGCATGCATTCAATAAACAATCATGATTGACTCATGAAGTTATTGAATAGTTATTTTCCAATGGGGAAAGCATGTTGGGGCATACTGGATCTCGAAAATGTGATCGTCAGTAATTTGTTCATCTAAGCTCCCGCTTTGTCGTTACTAGGCTACTCTTCTTTTTCTTTCGTTTTAACAAACTTACATTAAACAATACAAAAATAACATTAAATAAAAAAAAAAATACTTACATTCCTTAAGATTATTTTGAATTGGTGTTCCAGTTAATATAATACGTTTTCTGGTTTTTATTTTTGCCACCGCAAGACTTATTGCTGATCTGCTGTTTTTAATAATATGTCCTTCATCACAGATAACAATGTCTGCGCCTGTGAATATCTATAAATAATTTATTTTTCTCAAATAAAATTTGTTATTTACCTGGATTTAACAAATATTTATTTACTGCATCTCTAATGCTCTCCAATTTGGAATAAGTGGAACATCCTCTATATTTATATGAATGGTAAAATACAAGAGTACGGAATGCCTCATAACCTAACAACAAGCAACCAGCTCTTTCATGTGTAGATAGAGACCATTCCTCTAAAATACGTAGCTTATCAACAATATCGCTAAAATGACAAATATTGCATCACAATATTAACAATTAACGAGAATGAGAATGTTAAAGTAGATAAAATCGTAGCCGATGTTATTATATCCTTATATTTTGTAGGTTACAGAGTGTTTATTGGAGCTGGCGTGGTTGAGTGGGTAGAATCAAAGAATATGAAGTACATAGATGGGACGCTGGAACGAGAAATATCTTCTACTATCTTTACTCTTCAGCTCTTGTTATGGATTCTCGCATTTACTTTAAATCATAAAATCAATTTGGAAGGGTAGCCTATATGGAAAGCGCGGGTTCCTTATCCTTGGGGTCAAGGGTTCGATTGTATGAATGGAAAATTGTTTCAATTTTTAAAAAGTTTTAATTTTAGTTTTATGATACATTATTATATTTACTTATTTTCATTTTATTACTATCAGGGACTGTAACGGTTATAATTAAAAAAGCAAAAAATTACAAAATAAAAGTTATTTCTTAATTTTTATGAAAAAAATTGATTTTTAATAATTAAAATTAATTTTATTAATAAAAAAAATACTAATAATTATTAAGTATCAATTTTTATATAAAAATTACGCAATAACTTTTATTTTCTATTTTTATTATAAAACGATTATACGGACGATTATGACAATTTAATTACTTGTGACAATTTTTTTCAATTTTTTTGGAGACTGTTTTGGGCTTCAATTTTTTTTAAACTTTTTAAACATTATTTACGGTCCCTGATTACTATTGTAAAAATAAATATTTTTATATTAATTTTATTATAAAGCCTAGTACTCTGACGACGAAAATTCGCTGTCACACGTGTGCTAGCGAAATCGCTTTTTATTTGGCTACCGAGCTAGTGTGACCAAAAAAATTAAGGAAAAGGGTAGTACTGTCAATCAATCAAAAATCATTTCAATGCCATTTTATGGCATTAAAATGCCCCTTGTGGGTCAAATCCCATATTATGCGCTTTGCCCTGACCGCACTAAGTAGTCTCTCGCGGGCTGAACATTTTTCGGTCCGACAGTTTTTTTCTTTCAACTTTCGCTCCATTTTTGGCTATCAAAATAAATCAAATGAATTCTTTTCACACCCCGAGATCAGCTGTTTATTTTTTTTTGATCCGGCAACGCCATTCAATTTGATAGCCATTATTTTCGTCGTCAGAATACCGGCAAAATCTAGGTGTCAAAAATTTCTTCTTCTTTCTTTTTTCACACCGTTTTTATACCTTTGCAGAGGGTATTATAATTTTGTCCAAAAGTGTGCAACGCAGTGAACGAGACATCTCCGACCCTATAAAGTAAATATATTCTTGATCAGGATCTCCTCCTGAGTTGATATGAGCATGTCCGTCTGTCCGTCTGTCTGTTTCTACGCGAACTAGTCTCTCAGTTTTAAAACTATCGTCTTGAAACTTTGCACACACCTTTCATTCCTTTGCACGCAGTATATAAGTTTGACTGCGGGGGTGCCGCAGGGATCGGTCCTCGGGCCACTTCTTTGGAACATCATGTACGACCATCCAGGTGGGCAACTGCTGCATCACCTCAAAGGAGGCAATTAAATACCTAGGGGTAATGCTGGACAACAGGATGTCCTACGGAGCGCACGTGGAGTACTCCACCATAAAAGCTGGAAAGCAAAGGCCCAAAGGAAAGCAGGAGACGCCTTTTAGCCAGTGTCGTCACGTCGGTCTTGCTGTACGCTGCGCCGATATGGGCTGCGTCAGTCAGAAGACATCAGGGGCTTAAAAAAAAGCTAGGGGCATCGTACCGACTAGCGGCCCTACGAGTCATATCCGGCTTTAGAACCATATCCGAGGAAGCCGCCCTCGTTCTAGCCGGAATGATTCGAGAGACCATTAAGAGGTCAGCCCGACAAGTGGCATTATCCTTATGGCAGGAGAGGTGGGACGCAACGACCAAAGGTAGATGGACGCACAGGCTAATCCCAAACATCCAGGAGTGGATCACAAGGAATAACGGTCAGGTTAGTTACCAGCTTACCCAGTTTCTTACAGGTCACGGGGGGTACAGAAAATACCTCTATAGATTCGGACACGACGAAAGTCCAGTGTGCCCCAACTGCCCAGGAGCAGACGAGGACCCAGAGCACATCTTATATAATTGTAGGAGATATCGTGCCTCCGTCGGATCGCTACCAGATCCAGAGCAGCTCGTGGAATTCATGTGTAGCTCACAGGAGCAATGGGACTGGGTAAGCCAGTTGATAGCTTATACACAGGGCGACTTAAGAAGACTCCAAAATGAACGTCGCTTAAGGGAGAATGCCTAGATTAGGCAACCCTTCCCCGCGAAGTAATACTTAGCAGTGGTACCGCGGGGTCTGTGGTGTGTGCGGGGGTGTCTTTAGAACGTAGGCGCCGGCTAGACATGCCGGTGAATCGTGCATGCTATTGGTACGGGCCAATAGTATCTAGGATAGATTTTCACCTCAATGGCGCAATCCAAAAAAAAAAAAAAAAGTTTATAAGTCGGAACGGCCGGGATCGGCCGACTATATCCTATAGCTGTCATATAACTGATTGATCGGAAATGGTATAACTTTGGTGTTTTTAGAGTTACAGAGTTCAGATTTTGTACGAACTTTCTTTTGCTACTTTCGGCAAAATAATACGACCTACCAAATTTCATAAGGATCGGCCGACTATATCTTTTAGCTGCCATATAACTGAACGATCGGAAATGCTATAACTTCGGTGTTTTTTAAGCTAGAGAATCGGATTCGGCACGAATGGCATTTTTGGCAAAATAATACAACATGCCAAATTTCATAAGGATCAGCCGACTATATCCTATAGCTGCCATATAACTGAACAATCGGAAATTACCCAACTTTGGTGTTTTTGAAGATAAAAAGCTGGAACTAAGTATAGATTCTATTTTTGGTCAGTTAATACAACCTACCAAATTGCATAACGATAGGCCGACTATATCTTATAGCTGCCATATAACTGAACGATCGGAAATGGTATTTGGTAAAAATACCAACTTTGTTATTTTTGAAGATGGAAGCTTGGTACTTTGTTTTTGATTTTTTATGGTAATAAATTGGTTATATTATGATATTCTCATAAGGATCGGCCAATTTAATCCAATGTTTGCGATATGTATCCGGTTTTAACTGCAAGGGTATATCAACTTCGGGCGGAGCCGAAACTTTAAAGCGTTTTTCCCAGAATTCTTACAAAATCTGAACTCTGTAACTCTAAAAACACCAAAGTTATACCATTTCCGATCAATCAGTTATATGGCAGCTATAGGATATAGTCGGCCGATCCCGGCCGTTCCAACTTATATACTGCGTGCAAAGGAAAGAAGGGTGTGTGCAAAGTTTCAAGACGATAGCTTTAAAACTGAGAGACTAGTTTGCGTAGAAACAGACAGACGGACAGACAGACAGACGGCGAACGGACATGCTCATATCAACTCAGGAGGTGATCCTGATCAAGAATATATATACTTTATAGGGTCGGAGATGTCTCCTTCACTGCGTTGCACACTTTTGGACAAAATTATAATACCCTCTGCAAGGGTATAAAAAAGGGCATAATTAATATTGGCCGGCCGGTGTGGATTAGTTCCGGTAATTTTCAATTTCACCGTACAGTCCGCCGCTCTCGTAATATTTGTTTTGTCTTCCTCAATTTTTTTAAATAAACCACATAACCTTTCCGTTCCCCCAGTTACATATACAGTCCACTTATCGACGCTCCACTGTGCCAACATATGCCCATATGCCTTTACATATATCTGTACTTGCATGCATGTCCATATATTCCCAAATATTTTCTGCCTCCAATTTCAGGAAATATATAACCGAAAAAATTTAATATATACAGTTACATATACAGTCCACTTATCAACGTTCCACTGTGCTAACATATGCCCCACATGCCAATTTCAGGAAATATATAACCGATAAAGATTAAAAAAAAAGTTCTTAAATTTTCTAAACCCAACAATTATAAACCGCCATTTCACTACTAATCTGTAATTGTGTCGCTTAAATTCTCAACCTAGCCGCCGTAGTAGCCGTGTTGTGTTTTTTTGGTGCTGTTTTTCTCTTTGGGGTACGTACAGGGTGCCGACGGCATAACCGGCTACGTAACAACTAACTTCAAAAAAAGTAAATTTATCCGCCACAATTTATTTAATAATTATGTTCCGTTCGAGCGAAGGGCCAGGTTTTTTTTTATTCACCTTCCCGGTCACTCAATACTTAAAGTCAAAAATTATTAATAATTTAATTGTCAACCTTCTGTCTGAATAGAGCCGCGGTTTTTTTTCTAAAATATTTAAGAATTCAATATCTACGTACGAGCCACACTTGTCGAAATATACATATATAGACCGTCATCATTTTTTTTCCGAACGAGCACGAATTTTCCGGTACTTGTCCATTTTTCGTCCCTCTAACGCTGCTTCTACTCCGCATCAGGCAACATCCGCCTAGAATCTCAACAAACCTCGTCCCATCTGGGTTTGTTTGGCTTCCTGAAGTTTCTTCCACATTCGAATTGTGCCGCGTCCGACGTTCCTTTCGACATCGGCGCTACTAATTCCCACTTGTGCCTTGTAATCGCATTTCATCCGCGATCTCACCGGTCTTATCACATTAGTGTGACCGGCCACGTCCGATCCCATCCATCCGTTTGGACAGATTTCAATCCGCTTCTCCGCGGACGCCTTTTTTAAAGCCTAAGGCGTACAGTGCCATTCCAAAAGCAAAGAGGGACAAATCCGTCAACACAATCCCCGGTCCTTCACAGAGGCAGACTCGTTCCGTTGCAAAAATGGCTCAAAGTGCGGTCGACGTGGCGCTGAAGAAGTTCATCGCCACAACAGATCGAGTTAGCCAATTTGAGGCCAACATCAATACTCCGGGCGCCAGAGAAACGGAAGTGGGCTCCCAGTACATGTGCGAAGTCCATCGGGACCAAATTCGGGCACTGTGGGAGAAAGTGGAGAAAAACTATGAGCTGCTCCGATCTACTAGCCGTGTCAGACGACAATGCGGCCACCTCGACAGTGCTGGAATTTTTGAGTATTTATTTTTTATTTATTTTATTCGCGGTCTTTCAGAATTTTCGTGCACCAGCTGGCATTCCTGCATTCATCATAAAGCTAAGAGGCCCAGACAACCGGAGGGCGCTCAGCAAACGACTTAATAACTTAATAGGTTAATGATTTAATAAAAGCCAATATATCAATCTCTGTATCAGGGACAAGCCGAGAAACAAATATATGTTTCGATGGAGTAATAACCTGAAGGTATTTTGAGTTCGCAGGTACGAAAACTGAACATCAGTCGGTACCGGTAGTCCGGACTGTTGACTGTTGGGTTACTCTAACGGGGACTTTGTGGACTTCGATACGTTCTTTCACTTGAAGGAATGAGAAATTCCGACGGCGAATTGTGCTCAGCTCTAGCGCTTGGGGTGGCCAGCGGCTACGATAAGAGCGGCTGCGTAAATGTCGGCTGAGCAGGTTGAGCTGGATCACAAACAGCGGGTTTTAGCTTAGGGAACTCATTTATCAGCTGATGGAACCACTGTACTCTGAACCACTGTGCCAAATAAGAGCCGAAGTAGAAGCTTTTGAGAGAGCGATAGGAGGGGGCAAAGAACCATTGCAGAAATATAGGTAAAAACCTTTATTGCACAAGAAAAAAAACAAAAGAAGAAGAAGAAGCAGAGCCGAATACTTGGAATTTAAATTAAACAAATTATTAATTTGACTCCAAATATACGACAGCACACGCGAAGCAATATAGTTTATTGTGACGTTTCTCCGCTTTACAGCAAGATTTATCATAAACGCAGTGCGCATAAAAAAAAACAATGTTCGCTTAAGGAGAAGTAAAAGAAGTGAACCTATTTTAATTTCTTTAAAAAAAATCACAGACGACTTAATTTAATGAGTTTGTTGTGATTCGCACTGTAATGGTTGTGTTGTTAGGTTGATATATATCAATTCGGTGTGTAAAAATGCATTCACGCTCAAATGCTGCTCATAAATATATTTTCGTCATAGCATTTGTGTTGAATCTTACTTTCTAACCAACACGAAGTTGAAGCTTTTATTTCGATAATATCGCGTTCCAAACTTAAGTGATTTTAACTTGGACATTTGCTCCTTCTAACAATTTTGAATGGCTTTGTATTAGGCTTCCCCTCCCCACCCACCCCTTCTCTTTTTTCGGGTCTGGGGGAGATGGGGTAAGTTGTTTCTCATTGGCAGGAGAGATTTTTTCTCAACAAATCGGCCGTGCATTATTTTTCATCGGTTGCACCCCTTTAAGGATTCGCGGCGACATAGGCGCAGGTATTGACATTGGAGGCATTGCCATTGCCATTATAAAGTTTCACATGAGTAATGCAGGGAGGAGTAAATTGGCTAGGTTTCTCCACCCGTAAGATAATGGGATAGACCCGGATTAACCTTATGATTTTTGGAGTCACATAAGTTTATGAGCCTACTACTGGCGACCGTTTTAAGTTTTGTATGGGTTTATGGTCGGCTTCGGCTTGTTTCTTATATGTTTCAAGTATCTGATCTAATTTCTTGAGCTTTCTTCCGTTTCACCCATTTCATCTCGAAATGGCAAAGCTTACAAGTGTTGTTATTATATTCTTCATTATAAAGTTTAGCAATATAGCAATTTCTAGTCTTCTTAATTATTTGCTTCATTGAGAAATTAATATAAATATAATAATTTAACAAACAAAATGAAGAAAGAGAAAAATGCAACCAACTTTGTTTAATTTTTCTTATTTATCGAATGAAAATTAAAAACATATAGATTGAAATTGGCCGAATGAATAATAATGAATGAATTGTCCGAACAACCAATTTTTTGACGTATCAAAAACAGTAGGCGGCATGGCCCTATTTTAGGGCAGTGGGGGGTGGGGTGCATAGGGTGGGAAATCTGCACACTGACAGTGTGCGGACTCTCAATTTTTTTTAGAAGCTCTTATATGTGCTCTCATTTTGACTCATTTGACAATCCCAAACTGAAAAATCAAAATGTTTCCACTGAGAAAAATTTTCTCACAAATTGGGTTGAAAAAAGTTTTCTCCATAGAAAATAAAGATAGGGAAGCGTAGTTTTTCATTTTTTTAAGAAATGTTGCTAGAAAAGATGTCTTTAAAATAAAATACACTATTTTAGTTCCCATTCAAACTTTTGAATTAACGAAAAATAAAATTAAAACTACGTTTTTATACCCTTGCAGAGGGTATTGTAATTTTGTCCAAAAGTGTGCAACGCAGTGAAGGAGACATCTCCGACCCTATAAAGTATATATATTCTTGATCAGGATCACCTCCTGAGTTGATATGAGCATGTCCGTCTGTCCGTCTGTCTGTTTCTACGCGAACTAGTCTCTCAGTTTTTAAGCTATCGTCTTTGCACACACCCTTCTTTCCTTTGCACGCAGTATATATGTAAGTCGGAACGGCCGGAATCGGCCGACTATATCCTATAGCTGCCATATAACTGATTGATCGGAAATGGTATAAATTTGGTGTTTTTAAAGCTAGAAAAGTCGAATTTGGTACGAATGCTATTTTTGGAAAAATAATACAACCTACCAAATTGCGACTATATCTTATAGCTGCCATATAACTGAACATTCGGAAATGGTATTTGGTAAAAATACCAACTTTGGTAATTTTGAAGATGGAAGCTTGGTACTTGGTATTAGATTTTTTATTGTAATAAATTGTTATATGGCCACTATAATATATAGTCGGCCGATAGTAGGTGGGATTAACTGACCAAAAATAGAATCTGTACGAAGTTCCAACTTTCTATCTTCAAAAACACGAAAGTTGGGTAATTTCCGATTGTTCAGTTATATGGCAGCTACAAGATATAGTCGGCTGGTCCTTATGAAATTCGGCATGTTGTATTATTTTTTGTATAAAATTTTGTATAAAATTATAGAAAATTGTAAATACTATTCGTGCCGAATCCGAATTCTCTAGCTTTAAAAACACTGAAGTTATAGCATTTCCGATCAATTAGTTATATGGCAGCTATAAGATATAGTCGGCCGATCCTTATGAAATTAGGTAGGTCGTATTATTTTGTCAAAAGTAGCATTCGTACAAAATCTAACAAAGTGTGTAACTCTAAAAACACCAAAGTTATACCATTTCCGCTCAATCAGTTATATGGCAGCTATAGGATATAGTCGGCCGATCCCGGCCGTTCCGACTTATATACTGCGTGCAAAGGAAAGAAGGGTGTGTGCAAAGTTTCAAGACGATAGCTTAAAAACGGAGAGACTAGTTCGCGTAGAAACGGACAGACGGACATGCTCATATCAACTCAGGAGGTGATCCTGATCAAGAATATATATACTTTATAGGGTCGGAGATGTCTCCTTCACTGCGTTGCACACTTTTGGACAAAATTATAATACCCTCTGCAAGGGTATAAAAAAACTAGGTTTTTATTATTACAAGGATGAGGTAGAACTACATACATTCACATGGCACGCAAGAGGATAAGAAATTGCATCCTATATTTTATTTTTCGAATCCTACAAGGCTAAGATATTGCATCCTATATTTTGTTTTTCTTTGTTTTTCGCGGAGTCCACCGCGAATCGTCGTCGCATACAGACGTGTAGTTATTGTGCTCCGGAAAGAAAACCAAAACAAAAAAGTATTCAATAATATCAAAAAAGTGCAGTGACTGGTTTCGTAAATCAACAACAACGCGAAAAGACGCTTTCAGCGATGAAATCGCTAATGTTTATATTGATTAATTAATTAATTAATATAAAACATAACATTTAAAACTCGAACAATATCAACCTCGATTGCAATGAGTCTAAACGACGTTAGCACACAACGTCAACGTGAGCAAGACGAGAGACGGCTCTCAGTACAAAGAAACAACGCTTACTTCACTTTCAAAGCAACCGAAAGTAATGCAAGCTCATCCCAAACACGGTCAATTACCCCAAACTTGACCGAATTCTTAAACGTAGAGAGCGTGAGAGCGCGATCTTGCTCCCCCTCGCTACCATCGATGTCTCTGCAGACAAAGAGCGCAGTAACTAGCACCGCAACCTCTTTGACAACTTCAACCGTAACAACAACAACAACCGCTACTGTAACGACAGCGCGTTTAACAACGTCATCAGCTAGCAGCGCAAACATTGATACTTCTGCCGCTGTGCTTCCCGAAAAAGAGAATAAAAACAAAGAAAATATTAAGCCGGCTGTGCAGACTGGTATGGATCGCTACATCCAAATCAAAAGGAAGCTGAGCCCCCTAAACTCTCAACGCAAAATAACCCGTGGCAATGCTAACATAGCCGCAATAGAAACGCCCACGAACTCAAACCGTTTTAAAATCTTGGCAGACTACGAAGATGAAGCCGAATCTACCGAAGTCGAAAAAAGGGAAGCCTAAGCCCCCGCCAATATACATACGAGAAAAAAGTTCCAACGTTCTTGTCAACAAAATTATAGAGCTCATTGGCAAGGACAACTTCCACATAATACCACTCGTAAAGGGCAACATCCAGGAAACAAAAGTTCAAACGAAGTCTGAAGATAACTACAGAGTATTATCGAAATACCTAACCGACAAAAAAAAGATCTTTTATACGTATCAGCTAAAAAGCAGCAAGGGCTTGCAAGTCGTACTTAAGGGCATAGAGCCCGAAGTATCGCCTGCAGAGATAACAAAGGCGCTACAAGAGAAGGGATTTAGCGCTAAGACAGTGTTCAATATCTCTAACAGGGATAGAAAGCCGCAGCCACTCTTTAAGGTTGAGCTTGAACCACAAATTAAGCCCCTAAAGAAATACGAAGTGCACCCTATATACAATCTTCAGTTCCTGCTTCACCGCAGAATTACAGTTGAGGAGCCGCACAAACGCAATGGCCCGGTACAATGTGCGAACTGCCAAGAATATGGCCATACAAGGTCTTACTGTAAACTGCGCCCAGTCTGTGTAGTTTGTGGTGAGCTTCATGACTCCGCACACTGCCCAGCGAGCAAAGATGACCAAAACTCGAAAAAGTGCGGCAACTGCGGTGGAAATCACACTGCTAACTATAGAGGCTGCCCAGTTTATAAGGAGCTGAAAAGTCGCATCCACCAGAGGGGACTTACTGCCCGCACCCAAAATAATCAGTTCATAGCCTCCAGGTCAAACCCTGAAGTCTTCTTCTCGACTGCAGCCAGATCCTCACTAGGACCCATAAACTCTGACAAAAATGTCACATACGCAAGCGCTTTAAAATCAGGACTGGCAGAATCAGCACACCAAGAACCGAACACGGCTCAGCAGCATCAACCGCCGGAGCAGCCAAAAAGTAACTTTGAAGCTATGATATGCAGTCTACAACAAAGCCTTACGGAGTTCATGTCGTTTATGCGTACAACTATGCAAGATCTAATGCGAAACCAAAATCTATTAATACAAATGCTGGTTTCACAACAATCCAAATAATGACTTCCCTACGAATATCTACATGGAACGCTAACGGCGTTTCGCAGCACAAACTCGAGTTAGCGCAATTCCTACTAGACAATCAAATCGACGTAATGCTGCTCTCAGAAACACATCTTACGAACAGATACAATTTTCAACTACGAGGATATTCATTCTTTGGAACAAATCATCCAGACGGTAAAGCACACGGCGGGACTGGAATTTTAATCAGAAGCCGTATCAAGCACCATTATCATACGAAATTTGCAAAAAACTACCTACAGGCCACATCAATAAATATACACCTAAATACTGGCAAGCAATTAACTCTAGCTGCCGTATACTGCCCCCCACGCTTCACCATAGCCGAAGATGAGTTTATGCAGTTCTTCAACTCACTCGGAGACCACTTCATAGCGGCAGGAGACTACAATGCCAAGCACACACACTGGGGATCTCGCCTCGTGACCCCAAAAGGAAAGCAGCTCTATAATGCAATTATCAAAGCTAAGAACAAGCTAGACTATGCTTCTTCTGGCACACCAACATACTGGCCGGCTGACCCAAAGAAACTTCCCGATTTAATTGATTTTGCGATTACCAAAAACATTCCTAAAAATTTGATATCGGCCGATTGCCTTTCGGATCTTTCATCTGATCACTCGCCTGTCCTTTTTATTCTACTCCAACACGCAGGAACATGGGATCAATCATCAAATCTGACCTCACATAAAACCAATTGGGTTAAGTACAGGAAGTACATCAGCTCACACATTGAGCTAAGTCCTCACCTCAGCGACGAAGCCAACGTAGACAGCTTTGTTAATTCGCTGGAGTCTGTACTCGTCTCTGCAGCTCGAGCTTCAACACCTAAATCTACGAACACACAACGCATTCAAAAGAAGACAAATCTACAAATCGAACAGCTCGTCCTCGAAAAGCGACGCTTACGTCGAGAATGGCAATGTCACAGATCGCCATCTGCTAAGCAACGCTTTAAACATGCCTCACGTCAACTTGATCAAGCTCTACAGCAAGAAGAAACGTATGTCCACCACCGCTACATAGAGCAACTGTCAACTAACAGTACGAAACACTCACTATGGAGAGCTCACCCAACTCTGAGCTCACCGAAAGAAACCGTGATGCCTATTAGAAATTCCACAGGCGGGTGGGCGCGCAGCGACGCAGACAGAGCCAGCACGTTTGCCAAACACCTTAAAAATGTCTTCCAACCAAATCCTGCCACCAATGCGTTTACTTTGCCGACTCTATCAGATGAGCCCCAGCCTCAACATGAGCCGATTGAGTTTCGCCCAAACGAAATCGTTAACATCATCAAACGACAATTGAATCCGAAAAAATCACCAGGCTGCGACCTCATAACTCCCAAAATGATCATTGAGCTCCCATACTGCACCGTTTGCACTCTCACCCAGCTATTTAATGCCATCGCAAAACTTGGCCACTTTCCAGTGAGATGGAAAAAGTCAATTATAATAATGATAGCAAAGCCGGGAAAAGACCACACTATCCCCACGTCGTATAGACCTATAAGCCTACTCTCTTGCCTATCTAAACTCTTTGAAAAATGCCTAATGACTCGGATAAACACATACCTGAGAATCCAGGGAGGAATCCCGTCACACCAATTTGGGTTTCGTGAAAAGCATGGAACAATTGAGCAGGTCAACCGGATAACATCCGAAATTCGGAACGCGTTTGAAAAACGAGAGTACTGTACTGCTATATTTTTAGATGTCTCTCAAGCATTCGATAGAGTCTGGCTGGAAGGTCTAATGTACAAGATCAAGACAATGCTCCCCTACAGCACCCACAAGATTTTGGAGTCTTACCTACACGACAGAAAATTTGTCGTGAGGTGCAACACCGCTATATCCGATGATTACACTGTTGGAGCTGGAGTTCCTCAAGGCAGCGTGCTAGGGCCAATATTATATGTCCTCTACACCGCAGATATACCGACAAGCACACGTCTAACAACATCCACGTTTGCCGATGACACAGCTATTCTTAGCCGCTCAAAATGCCCGATTCAAGCAACTGCGCAGCTAGCTCATCATATGGTCGATGTCGAAAAATGGCTGTCAGATTGGCGAATTAAAGTGAACGAACTAAAATGCAAGCATGTTACGTTCACTCTGAACAGGCAAAACTGCCCGCCGATAACACTAAACAACACTCTACTCCCACAAGCAAACGAAGTAACATACCTAGGAGTACATCTCGATAGAAGACTCACATGGCGCCGGCACATTGAAGCCAAAAGAACACACGTAAAGCTAAAAGCCAGCGGCCTTCATTGGCTTATCAACGCTCGGTCACCTCTTAGCCTTGAATATAAAGTCCTGCTGTACAACTCGGTACTAAAACCTATATGGATGTACGGCTCCCAGTTATGGGGGAACGCCAGCAATAGCAACATTGACATAATTCAAAGAGTTCAGTCGAAGATCTTGAGAACAATCACCGGGGCACCGTGGTACGTTCGCAACGAAAACATACACCGCGACTTAAACATTCTACCAGTCAAAGAAGCGATCGCAGAACAGAAGGTAAAGTACTTAACCAAGCTATCGGTGCACCCTAACCACCTGGCGAGAGGTCTAACAAGGTTGAGCAACCAATCACGCCTTCGTCGCAATGACTTACCCACCCAGCGACCGACCTGAGGGACGCGCAACCCGAATGCAGTTTTAGTTTTACTGTTAGTTAAATTTTAATGTTAAGATTCGCCAACTTATTGTTAGTCTCAAAATTAAGAGTAGATTCAATAAATAAAAGCAAAGCTATATAAAAAAAAAAAAAAATATTTTGTTTTTCTAAACCTACAAGATGAAGCAAAATATCATAGCTTTGAGCTTGAAACGTTAGCCAATATTTAAACGTTACGAAGGTTCCGAATTTATGTGCAAGGTAGACGATTTAGAATTGTTACTGATTGTAATTCATTGACATTGACGTTAAACAGAATAGAACATAACCCTCGTATTGCGATGTGAGCGTTAGAGTTACTCGAGTATGACTTAGAGTTAGTTCATAAGTCGGGAAAGTTTATGCTTACATGTAGATGCTTTAAGTAGGAATACTAACATATGTGTAGCAGAAACAGTGAATTTTGAAGACAATTTAGTTATATGCCAAGCGAAAGATGAAAAGTTAAAGAAAATTAGAATAAGGTTAGAAAAGGAAGATGACAAAATGTTTGAGATGAGAAATGGAGTAATTTACAGGAAAGCAAATGATGGAAAATTGTTGTTTTATGTTCCAGAAGAAATGGAAGACAAGATACTGTATAAATATCACAATGAGTTTCGTCACTTAGGTAGAGATAAGGTTATGGATGCAATTGTTAGGACCTATTGGTTTGCAAATATGAAAGAGGAAGTTGTTAGACATATTGATAATATTTTGAGGTGTGTAACGTTTTCACCAAAGTCAGGACAAGGAAAACGATTATTACACAGCATTCCAAAAGGAATTGTATCATTTGAGGCCAGGCCATCATGGGCCAGTGGATAAGGGAAGGTCAAATAAACATGAAGACAAACATAGACGGGTTTACAAAATATGTTAGGTTACACGCAACAAAAAAAACCAACACAAAGGAAGTTATTATAGCATTGAAAGATTATTTTAGATCGTATAGTAGACCGACTTGTATCGTCTCGGATAGAAGCAGTTGTTTTACATCTGAAGATTTTCAGAAATTTCTCGAAGAATATAATGTTAAGCACGTAAAAACAGCAACAGGGTCACCTCAAGCTAATGGTCAGGTGGAAAGAATTAATCGAATAATAGGACCGATGAGAGCGAAATTGGCAGACTCAGAAAAGGGATTTCATTGGGATACAGTTATTGAAGATGTTGAGTTTTCGTTAAACAATACAAAGCAAAGAAGCATTGCGCAAATGCCGAGCAAAGTGTTGTTTGGAATCGCACGAAAAGGAAAAATTATAGACGAATTAAGTAAAAAGTTTGAAGAATTAGATAATACTGATAATGTTAGGAACTTAGACGAAATTAGAAATAAAGGAACAGAGTGTCAAAAAAAGTTGCAGAAGACGATGAAAGAAATTACAATGAGAAAAAGAAAGCGCGTTCAAAATACAAGGTAGGTGAATATATCGTGGTTAAGAATTTTGATTGTACTGTTGGCGTTGCAAGAAAGTGAATACCCAAACATAAGGGTCCATTTGTAATAAAAAAAATTTTAGGAAATGATAGGTATTTAATTAAAGATGTTGAAGGTTTTCAATTGTCACGTATTCCATATCAAGGTGTTTGGAGTAGTCAGAACATTAAACATTGGATAATCTATTATGTAATCTATTGTAAATAACTAACTAATAGTATCTAAATCAAATAGATGTAAGAATCAATTGTAAAATATCACAAGATATGGGGATCTTTAAATGTCAGGACGGTTGAATTGTAGCAGGATTGCTACTTATGGTATATATATGTTAACTATAAGTGCATTGCATAACTGTAAACTGTTGTTAGTGTAAGTCGGTATCGTTGCTTGTTGTCGGTTTTGACTCTCTCTCTTTTTTGCTCTTATCGCTCTCATTGCTCTTTCAGTGAGTGATCAGTGAGTGAGGGGTTGATGATGATCGCGAGTTAAGAGCGGAGTCAGTCGAACACAAGCAGCGATCCGAAGCGGATCTAGTCAAAACGAATAAAGAAATTATAAAGCGCAAAGTGTTGGTGTTCTACTTCGGGGACATTTGTTATATCCCTACAATATTTGCCTATTAAAGACTATTCCCTACTGTAAAAAAGACAGTAATTGCCAGTAATTGCATAAATCTTGTACTGATTTTGCGCTGCGCAAGCGCGTGTTCTTGCTACTAAACGTTTTCCCAAATGATGTTTGTGTCAACGTTGCCATTGGTTGGCGAGCATGTTCTTGCCAATGTAGACAAAATAGAATGATTTCAATATCATGCTTGTATTTTGTCGAACATAAAATTTTATGAACTCTACCATCCACGGGAAAAATTACGGCGAGCACAACATGTTCGCCAATATGCTCGCCTGTGGGCCCCTTAAAAAAATGGCAGCGGGCAAAGCTTAGCCACAGCGCGCTTCGTAATGCCAGTCGCTGTTTAGCTACACGATTAACTCTATCTCTTCCAGGAATAATCTCCATGAACCTAGCGACGGGGAAGGATCTCATCCCTGATATTTATGAAGGAACCAGAACCAGGAAAAGTACTTAACCAAGCTATCGGTGCACCCTAACCACCTGGCGAGAGGTCTAACAAGGTTGAGCAACCAATCACGCCTTCGTCGCAATGACTTACCCACCCAGCGACCGACCTGAGGGACGCGCAACCCGAATGCAGTTTTAGTTTTACTGTTAGTTAAATTTTAATGTTAAGATTCGCCAACTTATTGTTAGTCTCAAAATTAAGAGTAGATTCAATAAATAAAAGCAAAGCTATATAAAAAAAAAAAAAAAATATTTTGTTTTTCTAAACCTACAAGATGAAGCAAAATATCATAGCTTTGAGCTTGAAACGTTAGCCAATATTTAAACGTTACGAAGGTTCCGAATTTATGTGCAAGGTAGACGATTTAGAATTGTTACTGATTGTAATTCATTGACATTGACGTTAAACAGAATAGAACATAACCCTCGTATTGCGATGTGAGCGTTAGAGTTACTCGAGTATGACTTAGAGTTAGTTCATAAGTCGGGAAAGTTTATGCTTACATGTAGATGCTTTAAGTAGGAATACTAACATATGTGTAGCAGAAACAGTGAATTTTGAAGACAATTTAGTTATATGCCAAGCGAAAGATGAAAAGTTAAAGAAAATTAGAATAAGGTTAGAAAAGGAAGATGACAAAATGTTTGAGATGAGAAATGGAGTAATTTACAGGAAAGCAAATGATGGAAAATTGTTGTTTTATGTTCCAGAAGAAATGGAAGACAAGATACTGTATAAATATCACAATGAGTTTCGTCACTTAGGTAGAGATAAGGTTATGGATGCAATTGTTAGGACCTATTGGTTTGCAAATATGAAAGAGGAAGTTGTTAGACATATTGATAATATTTTGAGGTGTGTAACGTTTTCACCAAAGTCAGGACAAGGAAAACGATTATTACACAGCATTCCAAAAGGAATTGTATCATTTGAGGCCAGGCCATCATGGGCCAGTGGATAAGGGAAGGTCAAATAAACATGAAGACAAATATAGACGGGTTTACAAAATATGTTAGGTTACACGCAACAAAAAAAACCAACACAAAGGAAGTTATTATAGCATTGAAAGATTATTTTAGATCGTATAGTAGACCGACTTGTATCGTCTCGGATAGAAGCAGTTGTTTTACATCTGAAGATTTTCAGAAATTTCTCGAAGAATATAATGTTAAGCACGTAAAAACAGCAACAGGGTCACCTCAAGCTAATGGTCAGGTGGAAAGAATTAATCGAATAATAGGACCGATGAGAGCGAAATTGGCAGACTCAGAAAAGGGATTTCATTGGGATACAGTTATTGAAGATGTTGAGTTTTCGTTAAACAATACAAAGCAAAGAAGCATTGCGCAAATGCCGAGCAAAGTGTTATTTGGAATCGCACGAAAAGGAAAAATTATAGACGAATTAAGTAAAAAGTTTGAAGAATTAGATAATACTGATAATGTTAGGAACTTAGACGAAATTAGAAATAAAGGAACAGAGTGTCAAAAAAAGTTGCTGAAGACGATGAAAGAAATTACAATGAGAAAAAGAAAGCGCGTTCAAAATACAAGGTAGGTGAATATATCGTGGTTAAGAATTTTGATTGTACTGTTGGCGTTGCAAGAAAGTGAATACCCAAACATAAGGGTCCATTTGTAATAAAAAAAATTTTAGGAAATGATAGGTATTTAATTAAAGATGTTGAAGGTTTTCAATTGTCACGTATTCCATATCAAGGTGTTTGGAGTAGTCAGAACATTAAACATTGGATAATCTATTATGTAATCTATTGTAAATAACTAACTAATAGTATCTAAATCAAATAGATGTAAGAATCAATTGTAAAATATCACAAGATATGGGGATCTTTAAATGTCAGGACGGTTGAATTGTAGCAGGATTGCTACTTATGGTATATATATGTTAACTATAAGTGCATTGCATAACTGTAAACTGTTGTTAGTGTATGTCGGTATCGTTGCTTGTTGTCGGTTTTGACTCTCTCTCTTTTTTGCTCTTATCGCTCTCATTGCTCTTTCAGTGAGTGATCAGTGAGTGAGGGGTTGATGATGATCGCGAGTTAAGAGCGGAGTCAGTCGAACACAAGCAGCGATCCGAAGCGGATCTAGTCAAAACGAATAAAGAAATTATAAAGCGCAAAGTGTTGGTGTTCTACTTCGGGGACATTTGTTATATCCCTACAATATTTGCCTATTAAAGACTATTCCCTACTGTAAAAAAGACAGTAATTGCCAGTAATTGCATAAATCTTGTACTCATTTTGCGCTGCGCAAGCGCGTGTTCTTGCTACTAAACGTTTTCCCAAATGATGTTTGTGTCAACGTTGCCATTGGTTGGCGAGCATGTTCTTGCCAATGTAGACAAAATAGAATGATTTCAATTTCATGCTTGTATTTTGTCGAACATAAAATTTTATGAACTCTACCATCCACGGGAAAAATTACGGCGAGCACAACATGTTCGCCAATATGCTCGCCTGTGGGCCCCTTAAAAAAATGGCAGCGGGCAAAGCTTAGCCACAGCGCGCTTCGTAATGCCAGTCGCTGTTTAGCTACACGATTAACTCTATCTCTTCCAGGAATAATCTCCATGAACCTAGCGACGGGGAAGGATCTCATCCCTGATATTTATGAAGGAACCAGAACCAGGAACACGCCACATGGCTGAAACAGCTGAAAATGCTGAAACAGAGTCGGGTATTTTCGTTTCCAACGGGACCAAAAGATGCAGTAGGTCTTTTGCAGAAGGCCAAGCATTAAGATGACTCAAACTTAGGGCCGTAAGCGTTGGCGTTGATGCAGGCCCAACCAGCTGGAAATGAATAAGAGTAAAAACGTCAAGGTCAGCTGGATCATCCAAGGAAAACAAGAGGCCTTAAATTAATTATCGCGGCAATCTGACTTAGTAGTGATCTGAGCTCATCAAAGCTCAAAATCATGGAACCAATTGCACGATAAAGGTAATGCTAAACACGCTAATGTAACATTTTATGGGAGCATTATTTCGGGCTTCTCTATTGTATAAGAATGGCCCACAAAATCCCCATGGATGGCAGTGAAGGGCGTGCACTTCTTGTGGTCTTAGACAAAGCTCGACGGATGGGGGTGGCTCTTTTCACGTCACCATAACACACATCATCAAAAGAAACCCGGATGATTTTACTAAATGAACTTTGGAAAATTCAAACAAATTCAGAAGAGAGAGAATGATTTTGATCAGTTGTAGGGTAATTAAATGTTCAATATATCCTATTTTTAACCCATCCAACCTTGGCGAGATCTATTACGTTTGATTCGCCCCATAGCATTCCAATTCTCATGAAATTTTGTGAGCGTATTGAGTAGGTCTGAGAATACGCCAACATCTATTTTTCATCCTCTTAAATCCTGTTCGACATACCAAAAATCGCATATAAAATGAGTGACTACCTCATCACACTGGCAAACTCACGCTACCAAAGCATCTTAATAGCATCTAATCTTAGTTTTGTTCAATATGCGGCTAAAGTCAAAACGTTGAAGCGTTAAATAGCCTAGATAACGGGATATTTGAAAGGTTACGTTAACAACCTGACATGCTGGGATTTTTCGAACGACGGATTCGGATTCAGTGACTCCAAAAACGTATGGTAAACATGATTTGAGCTCAGCACTCGAAAAATAAAAATGTTATCAAGTTTTTGAGGTTATGTCGTAACCCTGACATTCTGGAGTTTTTTAGACCTCGGATTCGGATTCAGCGACCCTGAAAACATACAATAAACATGGTCTGACCCACGGACTCGAATATAATTTTGTATGAGGTTTTTTGAGGTTATGTCAGAACCCTGACGTGCTGGGCTTTTTTGGAGCTCGGATTCGGATTCAGCATAACGCTGATATATTCGGATAACATTACGCATTTAGGAATTTTTAAGAGCAAAACACTCCCGAAAACCCGTTATTTCTAAATAAATGAAGATTTTGAGGGTGTTCGAAATATTTCAAACACGTTTTTTTACTATATTTGACCTAATAAACAATTCCTACAAGGTCTCTTCAAAAGTTCCAAAACACTGTCGCACTGTGTTATCCAAGGTGACCGAAGAATAATACATACAAGACTTAAAGCTTTTAAAAGATCTTGTATTTTCTATGATATGAATGCCATGTTGGAAATCCACACACTACAACTCCTTATCCTTTGCTAACGGATACACAGCACGGACTGCTAAGTATGAAGGGGACTTTGTGCCATCTAATTCTAAATAGAATCCTATAGTAGAAACTATCGTCAGGAGCTACACTTACAAAGAAGATCATCTTACAGATGTCTCCGGTTATAGCTACCACATGAGACCGAAACTAAAGTTAAAGAACACCTAATGTTTTCAGGATCACCTTGGATTGTATGTCCACCTTGAATTGTATGACTTGGCCAGACATTAACACATCGTTGAGGAAGTAGCCTAAGGCAGTTTTAGCAGAACCTTTGAATAAAACCCTGACCTTCGTTGTAGAACTCTCCTCTTTAACAACGCATTCATGAAGAAAAAAAAATTTAGGCAACTGCTCCTTGAGGTGGTCAGAACGAATGTCATGTGATCCACATTTAAATACTCTTTTATAAATGCAGCACACTGGTCCTTTAACTGCGGCCTTCATTTTTTTTTAAACACTCAGCCTAGTAGCCTGATTATATGCCTCTCCTAAAAGCTCCAGGTTGTGCTTTATTGGGAGCCGAACCGAGTATTCCTCTGTATCCAGCCTAACATGATGGTTGACAAAGTAAGCCTCATAGTTAAGGTCTTCCTTGGTAGCCTTACCAAAGGTTTAAAACCAGTCTCCTCTTCTCAGAATCGACGAAGAGGATAATTAACTTGACAGACGATTTTATAGATTTGGCAGAGCACAAGTGATAAGAAGAGGTGGCCTCTCGAAATCGGCCGACGCCACCAGAAACAACCCATCCAAGTCGAGTTTTTTGCTGTAAATTAAAATTAAAAGCCGGGTCGCAACTTGGCCAACCGATAATAGATCGAAGAAGAGAGACTATCGAGCAGCAAGGGGGGATTGGCGAGCACCAAGTTTTCATAGATATTTCAGTCCAAAATATTAAAATGATTCTGGTTCGTGAGAATCTAGTATGGCTTCGCATTAAAATGCCGGCGGTAGGTAGAATAACTATTTCCGAATGGCGATCCTGAGACAGAACAGCATTGGTGGGAGAAGTGGTTTGGGCTGAGTCAGCATTCTGATCAGACGGGGAGTATATATACTTCTGAAGACGAGGTGCTGCCCACGACGACAAAGTCGGAGGAAGGGAGATTTGCAACCACAAGAAAAGTGATTAGGTCTAAAGCACACAAAACAAAAGGACAGTTTTTTTGTTTCATTGCATTGCTCTTTAACTGGTAAGGCATTACACCGCGGACAGGCGAATATGACTTAATCGCCCCACACAGAGGATTCTCATCGATAGGAGTGTTATCGCGTGGACCGTTTCTAGCGCACAGTCTCGCAAGAAAAGAGTTAGCTAGCGCAGTTTTTCCATCTTCGAAAGCTGTGGGTGTCTATCGATGGTTTTTTAAATAATGAGAAGAAGTCAGCATATCATCTAGTGTATGTAAGAAGAGTAAACGGGGCGGGAGTACACAATCGAAGATGTACTGCACTTTCCAGCTATGTAGAATGCGCCGCCAAACGAGTGAAACGCTTCGCCATCTACAATAGACTTCTGCATGAATGTATCCAAAACGACAAATGACGACAATTGGAGTGCAGTAGTCAACGCACTGTACAGTGTTTTGGTGTTCAGTTGACTTACTGTACAGTGAGAGAAACTTCATGACTGGAACATACACCCATAAATATTTCTTGTGTGTATGTATGTCCGATTAACTTTTGAAATTTATTTGTATTTTCGTTTCAAATGTATTTAATTTAATATTTTGTATTTCTAAATTATTAATATTTAAATTAAAACTTATTATAATAATTATTTTATGTTACTAAATAATCTATATTTAAATTATTAATGTTGTAATGAACGAACATTATTTTATTTACCATGTCTTCAGTGATGGCAATTTTTGACCGTTTTTCTCAAATAAAATTTTTGGCAACAGAAAATGGTCTTTCCGATGCTGCAATGCTCGTGGGAGCTTCTATTATTTTGCAGCTAATTTGATAATGCAGCGGAAAACGGTACTTATTTATTGACCACCACTGCAGAACATCCAAATATTCACTATACGCTTTATTAACATTTTTATATATTTGAAGCTCATCCTGAATATACGATAAAATGTTAGTGCTTTGAATAGGTTCTCTACACGTCAAATAGTTGTACACGTCAACACACAAATTGTACAGCGTGTTGGAAAAGGCACAAATTTAGTGCTCACTAACAAAAAATACAACGATATACCATGATACAATTATACGATACGATATACTGTACTCACTCAAAGTGAGTACACTTAAAATGTTGTACTATTTTGTTCCGAGTACGAGTTATAGAGTACACTGTACAGTACAGAATGAGTGCAGTGTTTTAAAAACACTACACTACTGTACAGATCTCTTATGTCAAAAATGAGTACATTCATGCAGAAGTCTAATCTACAACGATATCTCAGTGGCTATGAGGGTGAACTACCAGAAAAATGGGCTGCCGATTTCCTCATAATTTTGCTCATTCATTCAATCCTCATTCACAAGCATGAAGTTCTTCCAGCTCCATATAGACAGTGGCAGTTTTCTTTATCAAATGTTGCTCCCTAGTGTGGCGTTAGTTTGTGTCAAAAAATAATTTAACCAAATACAAACGAGAATGCAAGCAATAAATAATAATTCGGCAGTTCAAGATCAATCAATTTTATTTTATTTTAAATATTCACGCATCCCGTGCTGTGTTCAAGCTGTGTTCAATGGGCGAGAGCGAGAACACTAGCGGCTAACACAATAAATGCATTTCGCTATTTATGGGTACTATGGGTCACAGGAAATCAACCAAAAAGATCCCGGTCAATAGAGACAACATAATTCGGAAGCGCTGCTGAGCGAGAGCGAGACGGAGAATGGGAAATTGCACAAAGAATAATAGTTCAGTTTGTTTTTATGTGTATAAAATATGGATTTTTCTACCCACGACCTTACTCCCTTCCTCATTCGGCCACCTCATTTCGGCCATCAGCCACCTGCATTTGCCATCTTTTTCGGGACCGTCTTTCCCGTTCGCTTCGATCTCGGTCGCTTCACTTTTCTTAGTTAAGCCTTGAGCCGTTCTCGCATTATTATACTCGCCATCCCCCCTGATTACATTGGCATAGATATAACATAATAAGGGGCTTATTTGAATTTAGGAACGTTAAAATGCATTATGCATCTTACATCTTGTTGCGAATACAAATTTAACCATGTCGTTACTCAGTGCCAAACTTGTGATGCTTCAAAAAAACATTAAACAAATGTTTCCATTTTTACTTCAATATCAATTTTAAGATGTGTTGCTATAAAAATGGTCCTATATAGCAATAACTTTACAATACTAATAAAGAACGTTTTTAATTCTTCTGCTTTATACAGTAGTTTCATCACAAAATAATTTTCATTTAACATTCTAAAACCAAAAAATGAATAATAAAATATCATACTTACCATGAATCCGGAAATATAAAAACCTTTACTTTCTTACTATCTTTTAATGGACATATCCAGTGTTCGAATTCGTCAGCCCAGTTCATAACTGTACTCTTAGGACAAAGAATTAATATTTTTGAGGTATTTAATTCTTTATAAGAAATAACAGTATTTAACAAAGCAATAAGCTAAAAAATTAATTTATTAGAATAATAATTTCTTATTAATAAGTGCTCTTATCATATACCTGTAGTGTTTTTCCCAGCCCCATACAGTGAGCTAAGACACATCCGGATCCCGAATTTTTATGAGTCAAATCTACGCCACCATAACATGAATCGTACATAAATCTTACGCCATCTATCTGATGGGACTTTAAATGTTTAACTATGTTTTGGTCTACTTTAATAAAAGTTTTAGTTTTTCCAAGGTAGTCCAAAATAAGATCAGATTTATGTGTTAATTTAAAATGGCTTTTTATTGCTTTAGAAAGCAAATTATTTTTTTTTTCCAGTCGTCGAATTCTGTCACTTTCATTTTTTTGCGCATCTCTGGTTTCATTAGCTAATTGATCTACTCGAAGCATTGGTTTTAATCGTTGTTTCTGAATAGAATCACCTCCAGATTCTGAATAATCACTTTCAGAACTTACCACAATTTCGTCTCGCTTATTACATAAATCAATACCTAATTCTGACCTAGAAAAAGATTTCGATCCTTGGTTATTTAAATGAGTTTTTAATCCAAAAGTATTTTGACTTTCTGAAACCTTGTTTAAATCCGAATCCAAACAACTTGCATCTTCAAGAGAACGAATTTCATCAGTTTTAAATACTGTCAGAAATCTATCAACAATATTTGTATTGGTTCCACCTTTTTCTAAAGTCGTTTCTTTGGAATATTCATGAATGCTTCCATTAGAAAGTCCGGAGTCACTGTTTGAATCATTTAAGAGTTGATTCTTTATTTCTTCATTGTATCGGGATACGTACTCCACTTCGGTTATGATAGTTTTTTCACTCTAAAACGTAAGTTATGCAAAATTAATATTCATTGGGACAGTGTAACATTTAACTCACTTCAACAATAGAATTTTTTGTTAACGGATCCATATCTTCTTCTGTCCCCGAAATATAATTACCTTTATGAATTTCTAAAGATTTTGAAATATCAATAGTATTGTTCCGAAGCTTAGGGTGCATGTGTTTTGAATACGCTTTTAAATCAAATAATCTAAAAAAGAAAAAAATGAAAATACCTTTTTTTAATGTTTCAATAACTGAATAACTGTTTCTCAGTACCCAACATAAGTATAATTTAAAATAGGGGTAGGCACGAAGAGAGCAAAAAAAAACTGAGAGTGTATAAATTTTTATTTTAAAGGTTGCGGAAGGGAAAGAAAGTTTTCCGAAAAAACGCGGCAAAAGAACAAGTCGAATTCTTTGAATTGAGGACTTACTTATTGGAAACTCATCAGTATTATATCTATGTGCCTCAATAGTAGCTTCAAGAATATATACAGAATCTCTGATACTTAGGTGACACCTGTCTAGTGCCGCTACTAATTTTGTAGTGATTTGGAGTATACGAGCTTTTTCCTAGTATACAATGCACTCGCGAATACTGAGGTTTGCACTTTCATTATACCCTTGCAGAGGGTATTGTAATTTTGTCCAAAAGTGTGCAACGCAGTGAAGGAGACATCTCCGACCCTATAAAGTATATATATTCTTGATAAGGATCACCTCCTGAGTTGATATGAGCATGTCCGTCTGTCCGTCTGTCTGTCCGTCTGTCTGTCCGTCTGTCTGTCCGTCTGTCTGTCTGTCCGTCTGTCTGTCCGTCTGTCTGTCCGTTTCTACGCGAACTAGTCTAACAGTTTTAAAGCTATCGTCTTGAAACTTTGCACACACCCTTCCTTCCTTTGCACGCAGTATATAAGTCGGAACGGCCGGGATCGGCCGACTATATCCTATAGCTGTCATATAACTGATTGATCGGAAATGGTATAACTTTGGTGTTTTTAGAGTTACAGAGTTCAGATTTTGTACGAACTTTCTTTTGCTACTTTCGGCAAAATAATACGACCTACCAAATTTCATAAGGATCGGCCGACTATATCTTATAGCTGCCATATAACTGATTGTTTGGAAATGCTATAACTTCGGTGTTTTTAAAGCTAGAGAATTCGGATTTGGTACGATTGCTATTTTTGGCAAAATAATACAACTTGTCAAACTTTGTAAGGATCAGCCGACTATATCCTATATCTGCCATATAACTGATTGATCGGAAATGGCATAACTTCAGTGTTTTTCGAGCTAGAAAGTTGGGATTTTCTATGAATTCTATTTTTACGACTTAAATAATTATAAGTTATTAATTATTAGTCGGATCAGCCGACTATATCCTATATCTGCCATATAACTGAACGATCGGAAATGGTATTTGGTAAAAATACCAACTTTGGGGTTCTTCAAGATAGAAGTTTGGGATTTTTTTTTAGATTTGAAACTTGATAAAACTTGAAACTTGATAAGTCGTATTATTTTTCCAAAAATATAATTGATAGAAAATCCCAACTTTCTAGCTCGAAAAACACTGAAGTTATAGCATTTCCGATCAATTAGTTATATGGCAGCTATAAGATATAGTCGGCCGATCCTTATGAAATTAGGTAGGTCGTATTATTTTGTCAAAAGTAGCATTCGTACAAAATCTAACAAAGTCTGTAACTCTAAAAACACCAAAGTTATACCATTTCCGCTCAATCAGTTATATGGCAGCTATAGGATATAGTCAGCCGATCCCGGCCGTTCCGACTTATATACTGCGTGCAAAGGAAAGAAGGGTGTGTGCAAAGTTTCAAGACGATAGCTTTAAAACTGAGAGACTAGTTCGCGTAGAAACAGACAGACAGACGGACAGACAGACGGACAGACGGACAGACGGACATGCTTATATCAACTCAGGAGGTGATCCTGATCAAGAATATATATACTTTATAGGGTCGGAGATGTCTCCTTCACTGCGTTGCACACTTTTGACCAAAATTATAATACCCTCTGCAAGGGTATAAAAATACCAGACACATTGACCGTTCGAACGTTTCGACCATAGTAATCATGTATTGACAAGTTTAGCGACTTCATGTTTAGCCACTTCAAGGCCATTCACGGGGAACTTGAGGATTTGGACATTTCGCAGATCAGTAGTGAGCTTCGATGGACTGTTTCGGAGCTCGTAGTGACAATGCAGGCCGAAATTGAGTACGAGATGACCCTTCGCTCGTCCCGAATTGCTGCCCACTCCACCCTAGCTAACGGAATGTCCACCATGCAGGCTGACTCAGGGTCAAGTTAAAGGTTTCAAGCTTTGCCTCCCTTGCCTCTTCCTACCTTTAGCAGTCGATACTCTGAATGGCCTGAGTTTTACTCGATTTTCTGTACAATCGTCGGCGGCAATCGGTGCATCAGTAAGGTGGAAGGCTGCAAAGGTTGCGATCTTGCCTTCGGGAGTCAACTTTTCGGGAGTCCATTCGCTCCTTGGAGAAACGATTTAATAGCCGTGGCTTAATATTTCAGGCTCATGTGAACGAGATCCTTGGCCTCACTCTTTCGGATGGTGACTCAATAATAGGTCTTCGAGGGTTATCCGACAAATTCAATGCCCATATGAGAACCTTGAAGAATTTGGGTACGACAAATCAGATAGCCGGCTGTATCATGTCCAGGTGCTTCTTCAAAGATTGGACCCCGCTACCCAGGCTAAGTGGGAGGAGAGTCTAAATTTCTAAAGTTCCGACGCCATCCCTACTTGGGAGTCGCTGGCAGAGTTTCTGGAGCTGCGATGCAGGGCTTTAGAGGCTATGGATGTGGCCGCTGGCCAGAACTATGGAGGTAATCCCTCTTTGGGTTGGAGTGCTTTGCTTGGATCGGATTAAGCTGTACCTCGCTCTTGCGAATGTAGTTGGAGGACAGGCCCCAAGTCAGGCAGCAGCACAGCGGTGTAATTTTAATGTTTAAATATGTTTACGTATTGTTTGGTGTAATGTTTATTTATTAGGCTTAAGTTTTGTACAAAAGCTTAGTTGATCGCAAGCCGACTCTTTCTCGGCCGCTCGACTCAACGGGCTTTTTATAGAGAGTTATAGCTCGGCAATGTTTAGGTCGGGCCGCCCTCTCCATTTTCGATAGCTTTAGCTTCGAATTGACTTGTCGGGCCACCCTCTCTGTATTCTTCTTGAGTCCCTGCATGCACCATAAGCTGATTTTGGCTTCATCTGCATGCAGAAATAAACATTCTTTATAACGTTCAAATGAAATACAAATTTGTCTTTTTTATTTACGGTATTGAAAATTATCAATGACCAAACAAACTCTTTAAATTTATTCTTAGTCTGTCTCATGAACGACACGACAATTATCACGACAATAATGTTAGATTCGTTCGCGATTGTCGGCGAGTGCAGACGTGCTTTCTTTTTGTCTTCTTATCGTGCAACGAAAATTCAACAAAAACTAAGCATAGTGCAGTGCAAGCTCTAAATAAAAATACACAGTGGGCTAAAAGGCGCATAGTGCGATGAACTTCGTACTTTTTGTGTAAATAAAAAATAAGAAAATCAAAAACATTAAGCTATGAGTGAATTCGACACTCATACGGTGCTCCAACGTCAGCAAGACGAGCGTCGACTCTCTTTGCTACGTAACAACGCATACCACTCATTTGTGTCAACGCAAGACAACGCGACCGCAAACCCAACAAAAAATAACCAACCGCGATTAATAACCCCAACCCCGAGTAATGAACTCTATCCAACATCGTAAGGCAGGGCGCGTTCTTGCCCTCCTGCGCTCTCATTGGATAAAACCCCATACCCTTCCCTCATGCCTGCCTGCATAGCCACGGTCACCAGTACAGTGACGTCATTAGCAACTGCAATGCAACTGCTATCGACTGCTCGCGCAATACCATCTACCGTAATATCGGAAACTGCAGTGCAAGCAAATAATGCAGCACCTTACACCAGCGTGCCCCCGTCAAAACAACGTTCGGCCGTACAGGCTGGTATGGATCGCTACATACAAATAAAACGAAAGCTTAGCCCGCAGAACTCTAGACTTGGTAACTCTGCTAAAATAACTCGAGGCACCTCAAAACAATCTACAATAGAGAAGCCCATAGAAGCAAACAGATTTGCAGTTTTGGCAGATAAATCCGATAATACACCTCCTGAAGTCCTCGTAGGGGACAACAAAAAGCCTAAGCCGCCGCCGATTTACATCCGACAGAAAAGTTCGAATGCTCTCGTAAACTCGATACTGAATCTAATAGGACCAGACAATTTCCACATAATTCCATTAACAAAGGGAAATATTCATGAAACTAAAGTTCAGACTAATACGGAACAAAATACGGAATTTTGTCGAAGTATTTAAACGACAATAATAAAAACTTCTACACGTACCAATTAAAAAGCAGTAAGGGCCAGCAAGTAGTACTAAAAGGTATCGAGCCGGAAGTAACACCAGATGAAGTTACAAGAGCACTCATGGAGAAAAGTTTTAATGTAAAAAATGTTAGTAACATTTTGAATAGAGAAAGAAAACCTCAACGTCTTTTCAAGGTAGAACTTGAACCCGAAACCAAATCCAAGCCTCTGAAAAAAAATGAAGTGCATCCAATCTTTACTCTCCAGTTCCTACTACACCGCAGAATTACGGTAGAGGAGCCGCATAAAAGAAATGGACCGGTGCAGTGTAATAATTGTCAGGAATATGGCCACACTTATTGCACGCTTCGTTCAGTATGCGTTGCTTGTGGAGACCTTCATGAATCTCACAAATGCCCAAAAAATAAAGAGGATCCCAGCAGCAAAAAGTGCGGAAACTGTGGAGGCAACAATACGGCTAACTACAGGGGCTGTCCAGTCTACAAGGAACTGAAAAGTCATACACACCAAAGAGTGACCACTGCTCACTCACATACACCACCTATGAAATCTACACGTAATGCCTTCCCCCTTTCAGCTGTTAAATCTTTAGACAATAATGAGGTCACCGACAAATCCGCAAGCTATGCAACTGCTCCCACCAATCCAAGATCATCAGTTTCCGCTCATCAATCAGAAGAACCGTCTACAAACAAACCTGAAACAATGATATATAATCTTCAACAAAGTATGATGGAGTTCATGTCATTCATGCAGACAACTATGCAAGATCTTATGCGAAACCAGAACGTTTTGATTGAGCTGCTTGTTGCTCAAAAACAGACTAAATAATCAATGGCTCCACTCCGTGGAACGCCAACGGCGTCTCCAAGCGCAAACTCGAGTTAAGGGGTTATATACCTTTTTTTTCTTCAAAAAAACGAAAAATTTTTTTTGTTGAATCCTAAAGTATATCCCCTAGAGAATATTTTCCCAAAGTTTCATGGAGATCCGAATAATAGTTCAATAGAAAAACAGCGTTTTGAGGCGCGGTTCGTCACGGCTGCGGACAGCGTCAAGCAACTTTGAATGCGATTATCTCAAAGTCGTTTTTTTCCAAAAGTGCCTTCGCTGTGACCACGATTACACAAAAACTATTTGATCGATCTTCTTCAATTTTTTTTTAAATTGTTCGTAATGATTGTGCCGAGTTCGTGAACGATTCAGTTTTTTTGCTTTCATTTTGATTTTGCAGATAAAAATTTTTTAATAAAATTTTTAGAACTGAAAACATCAATTTTTTGGAAAAATGTTTACTGTATGCAGAAAAAACCAAATATTCTTGAAACTAATCGTTCACGAACTGGATATAATATTATACTAATAAAAAATTTTTGGTTTTTGGATTTTGGTTGACCGGCTGGACTGCTATCGTGGTCACCGCAAGCCGCTATAAAAAAAAAGGGTTCCGAGAGAATTGCCATAACTTTGTAAATTGTTTATATTTTTTTAAGAACAAACGCTTATTGTTTCAATAAAAACATGTACTTTCAATAAAAAATAACTTCAGTGTCATAAAATAATTGCTACACACCCGAAATAAAAATCCAAAGTTCCCTCAATTTGTTCGCTCAAAAAGGTATATAACCCCTTAACTCAGTTCCTTATTATTTACCATATCGATGTAATGCTACTCGCAGAAACTCATCTCACAAATAAATATAATTTTCAAATTCGTGGCTATCTATTCTACAACACGAATCACCCAGACGGGAAGCTCATGCAGGCACGGGGATTCTGATTAGAAATCGCATCAAGCACTGCTTCCACAATAGCTTCGCCACTAACTTCATGCAAGCTACATCAATAGACGTGCCAATGGATTTCCGATCTTTAAAGCTTGCCGCCGTATACTGTCCTCCCCAGTTTACAATATTAGAATCCCAATTCATGGAATATTTCAACTCTCTGAGCGAACAATTTATAGCAGCAGGAGACTTCAATGCCAAGCACACGCACTGGGGATCTCGACTTGTGACTCCTAAGGGAAGGCAGTTGTATAATACAATAATAAAAGCAAGCAACAAGCTAGACTGTGTGTCACTTGGGACATCTACATATTGGCCAACAGATCCTAGAAAACTGCCAGACTTGATAGATTTTGCAGTCACAAAAAACATTCCTCGCAACCTGATAAGTGCCAATTCCTTACCAGATCTATCGTCCGATCACTCGCCTGTACTTCTTCATCTAAATCTACATCCAGTTGCGGTAGATAAACTATTCAGACTAACAACGAATAAAACCAATTGGCTTAAGTACAAGAAATATATAAGTTCGCACATTGAGTTGAATCCACGTTTGAATGACGAAGCTGATATCAACTTATCCACAAACACTCTTGAATCCGTCTTGGTCGCAGCAGCTGGCGTATCAACTCCACAAACGCAAAAAACATCGTACAATAATAGATACACGAACGTTGAAATAGAGCAGCTCGTTCTAGCAAAGAGACGCTCACGGCGAGAATGACAATCCAACAGATCACCATCCGCAATACAAAGGTTAAAAGACGCTACAGAGAGGCTCTCAGCTGCACTTCGTCATGAAGAAGAAAGGTCCCAAAACATTACATAGAACAGCAATGAGCTCCAAGTTCCCACTTTGGAGAGCACACTCATCTCTCTGCACACCAATCGAATCTGCAATGCCAATAAGGACAGCCAAGAAAGAGCTGTCAGATTTGTAGTGCATCATTGAACCATTGAGCAAGTCAACCGCATAACCTCAGAAATCCGAAATACATTCGAACAAAGGGAGTACTGCACTGCGATATTTCTGGACGTATCACAAGCCTTCGACAGAGTATGGTTAGAAGGTCTTATGTACAACATTATAGAAATGCTCCCAACCAACACACACAAACTTCTGAAGTCATACCTATACAACAGGAAATTCTCAGTAAGATGTAATTCAGCCATGTCCGATGACTACATCATTAGAGCCGGAGTTCCTCAAGGCAGCGTGCTTGGACCAACACTCTACCTTATCTACACTGCGGACATCCCAACGAGCAGGAATCTAACCACATCCACTTTTGCAGATGACACAGCGATCCTAAGCCGCGCGAGATGCCCCAAGCAAGCAACGGCGCAACTTGCTATACACCTGGTGGCAGTGGAGAAATGGCTATCCGACTGGCGTATCAAAGTTAACGAACAAAAATGCAATATGTAGTATCATATCTTGGCGTACACCTCGATAGACGGCTTACCTGCCGCAGCCACATTGAAGCCAAAAGAACGCATTTAAAGCTCAAAGCCAACAGCCTCCACTGGCTTATCAATAGCCGCTCGCCCCTTAGCTTGGACTACAAGGTACTCCTATATACCACCGTCTTGAAACCAATCTGGATGTACGGCTCCCAGTTGTGGGGGAATGCCAGTAACAGCAGTGTGGATATAATGCAACGAACTCAATCAAAAATTCTCAGAACCATCACCGGGGCCCCGTGGTACGTTCGGAATGACAACATTCACAGGGACCTTCACATACCACTCGTCAGAGAAGAGATAGCACAAATCAAAACAAAGTACTACAACAGGCTATCAGTACATCCAAATCATCTCGCGAGAGCCCGCACGCGAGTTTCCAGCAGTTCTCGTCTTCGCCGCAACGACCTCCCAATCCAGCGCTAATTATTAGGACCACGTAGTCTCTATTCAGTTCAAAACTGTTAGATATTGTATTATTTTAAGATTTGCAACCTTATTGTTAGACTCATAAAGAGGGATCCAATAAAAACAAACTAAGCTTAAAACAACAAAAAATTATTTAAACCAGACCTGCGGGAAATGGCATCCGAGCATCCGAGATGTTTTCACATAGCCAACACTATGTGAAACATTCATAGGTTTACATAGTGGTCTTAAACATTTCATTCAGTTTAAGACCAGTTTAAATTCCATATTAATAATTAAGGAAAGAAAATAACAAAAGAAGAGGAGGAAGCAGAGCTGAGCTATGCTTGGAATTGTAATTAAGTAAATTATTAAATTGCCTCCAAATATATCACAGCACTCGCAAGCGATATGGTTTACGTTAAAGCTGAAGTTTCTCAGAATTTGATTCTCATATATGTATTTAAACAACAGTTTACGGCAACAATTTCAAAAACGCAGTGCGCACAAAAAAAACACGATTGTTCGATTAAGAGAAAGTGAGAGGAGTAATTATTATTATTATACCCTTAGAGGGTATTATAATTTTGTCCAAAAGTGTGCAACGCAGTGAAGGAGACATCTCCGACCCTATAAAGTATATATATTCTTGATCAGGATCACCTCCTGAGTTGATATGAGCATGTCCGTCTGTCCGTCTGTCTGTTTCTACGCGAACTAGTCTCTCAGTTTTTAAGCTATCGTCTTTGCACACACCCTTCTTTCCTTTGCACGCAGTATATAAGTCGGAACGGCCGGGATCGGCCGACTATATCCTATAGCTGCCATATAACTGATTGATCGCAAATGGTATAACTTTTGGTGTTTTTAGAGTTACAGAGTTCAGATTTTGTACGAATACTACTTTTGGCAAAATAATACGACGTACCAAATTTCATAAGGATCGGCCGACTATATCCTATAGCTGCCATATAACTGAACAATCGGAAATTACCCAACTTTCGTGTTTTTGAAGATAGAGAATTCGAATTTGGTACTAATGCTATTTTTGGCAAAATAATACAACCTACCAAATTGCACAACGATCAGTCGACTATATCTTATAGCTGCCATATAACTGAACGATCGGAAATGGAATTTGGTAAAAAACCCAACTTTGGTATTTTTGAAGATGGAAGCTTGGTACTTTGTGTTAGATTTTTTATTGTAATAAATTGGTAATATTATGGTATTCTCATAAGGATCGGCCAATTTAATCCGATGTTTGCGATAATATCCGGTTTTAACTGCAAGGGTATATCAACTTCGGCTCCGCCCGAAGTTAGCTTTCCTTTCTTGTTTTTTTCATTATTTATTTTATTTTATTTTAGTTCTTAGCGTAATTCCTATAATATAATAACTAAGTATACAGGCATGCTCCGGTTTTCACTTTCGGTTTTCGTATTCGTTTTGAAAACGAAAATGAAAAAATTGGTGCTCCCGTTTTCACTTTCATAAGATTTTTTCGAATTCCAAAACGAAAAAATTTGTCTTGCCTAAATGAAAAGTAAATGCCTTTTTTTATATTAAATCGGATCTTATGTGCAAAAGAACAAAAGTAGTTGACTTATTGGTTTATTGACGTTCTTTTAAGACATCTAGAAGATCAATTAGGCTTGTAATTATTTTTAAATCGAGTAATTTCTGACCCCACCTCAAATTTGGATATAAAATTTTGACGTCGGCAACAACAATTTTCGTTTTGGTGAGCGACCGATAAGTCCGACACCATGAACTCATGGCCTAAGCTGCCATACTTTTGATGGAATGAAAAAGCAAGTTAAAAATACTTGTATATCCAAACGGATGGCGATAAATTTGTTGAGAAAATAAAAAGGCCATTTTTCGGGTTTTTTGCTGCTGACCAAACCTCAAATCAGCTGTTTAGGCAGCCAGAAATGATGAGAAATGAAACGTTTCGATAGCAAAACGATAACTAAAAACTTGTGAAAACAGGTACCACTTTTTAACAAAATTTATAATCCAATCAATAAAAATACAAAATTTTAAAATCACCCTAAAATCACCTTAAAATCGCCTCAGTTCGTAGTGGAACCCGCTGTAAAAATCTTTATAAGTGCGGGTTCTACGGCATATTGGCAGGCCGAGTCGTGGAACCCGCTGTAAAATGAAAATATTTGAGAGCGGGTTCCACGAGAAACGGCTGGCAGATGAGAGAGAGAAAGAGAGAATTATATTTTTAGAAAGTAACATTTTTGGAACAATGAGAGTTTGAAACGTTCAAATCGAATAGTGTGAGAGCAAAGAGATCAGAAATATCTTACTATCTTTACTCTTCAGCTCGGATTTTGCTATGGATCCTTGCGTTTTCTTTAATACCAACTTTAAGTACCGTTAGATCAACTTCGAGAGTAGCCTAGATGGAAAGCGCGCGATCCTTATCCTTCGGGTCCTGGGTTCGATTTTGTTACTGGGCGGTAGTTTAAATTTTTATAAAGTTTCAGTTTTATGATTATTTTTATATTTTCTTTTATTTTTTTTATTTTTTTTTTCCTTTAATTTTCTTAATAATATATTTTTTTCCTTTTCATATTTACTTTATTATTATTTTTTTTAATTGATTCTATTACAATTTTTGTAAAAATAAGTGACGGACGTGTCGGATGACAAAATTCCGGAGGGACTCCCTTGAAATTTTATTAGCCGGACATAGTATTAAATTTTCATTTAATACTAGGGAGGGACTCCCTTGAAATTTTATTAGCCGGACATAGTATTAAATTTTCATTAAAACTACAATTGAAGAAAAATAAAGAAAAAAATTATAAAAGAAAAAAAAAGTTAGAAGTCCTTATTAGGATTTGAACACAAAAATATTGTACATAAAGTAACTACTCTAAGCATTACACTACCACCCCGTCTTAAACTACAGCGACTAAAAATACTATTTGTTCTACTGACTACCACATCGGCCCATTGAAAACAGAAACAAGAAATTGAAAATGAAAATTGGAAGCCCAAAAACTTTTACGCTGTCTTGCGAGCAGTCACACATACATACAAAGACGCACCCTTTTTTTTTACGCATACATGTAAAGAGTTCTAAAAATAGAATCGTATGTATGTTCGTTCCCCCCTCACCAACAAGCTCGACGAAAAAAGTTGACCGTTTTTGGCCCTGATGTCCCATCTATGTACTTTATAATCTTTGACTATACTATTTAGTGTCTGGAATGCAATCATGAACAATACTATAGAAAGGGGCGATCCTTGTGCGATGCGTTTATGGAGTGTGGAGAGAGTGTTGTTAACTCTAACTCGGATAGATCTATGGGTTATGCAAGCCTTCACTAAATTAAAGGTCTTTTGACCTACACCCCACCCCGAAAGTAGGTCCAATACAGTATGTACCCCTATGCGATCGAATGCTCCTTTCAAAATCAGTAACATCAACCAGAACGGTAACATCATTTTTGGTAGAAAGGGCATCGGATGCTTAATGGTGAAGATGCAGTAGAGAATCCAGAGTGCTGTGCTGTTTTTTAAAACCATTTTTTCAAATGCCTTGCTTAAGTAGGGAATGAGTGATATGGGTCGAAAGGATGATACTTCGTGAGTTGGTTTATTAGGTTTTAGGATAGGGATAATGATGCCACATTTCCACACATGTGCGTAGGTCCCTGTAGCGAGCATTGCGTTGTAAAATTCTAGTAGGCGGGATTTGGTTTCAAATGGTAAGTGCTGAAGCGTTGCGTATGAGATTGTATCGACCAGGGGTTTATCATTTTGAATATTGAAAGACATATTCAAGCTCTGTTATGGTGAAGTTAGGGTCAAGGTCAGTGGAGGCAGATGACAGTTTGGCTAATGTGTAATCCTGGGAGAGGATTTCCTTCTTGCGACACTTATATTCGTAGGAAGAATTATTATCCTTGGAGTTTTCGGACCATACCTTTCCAAAGGCATTGCCAATGTCTTCCGGGAGATTTAATTTCTGATTATTATTTTTGATTACTCTAAACTTTAAGTTTCGTTAAGGCGAAATCTGACAGATGTGCTCTTCGCAAAAAAGCCAAAATACTTGCCGTCGGCCTTGTCGCTAGCGCAAGAGGTTGAGTCCAATCACGAAAGGTACGACTTACGGCGACATTCGCAAAAAATCAAGAAGATAGGGTGCGTAGACCGAGCGAAAAAACGCAAGTTGATCAACAAGAAAAGACTCCTGAGTCACGAAATGCTCAAGTTCCTGGGGAAAAAATGGTTACAAATATCAAAACACCCCTAAGCCAGGACCTATGAAGGTCGATTCCTCCCTCTCTGAAATTATTCCGTCTACCCAAGCGCAGCCCTACCAGAATAGGAGGCCTGCTAATTCCGGACGGTAGATGCTTCATAAAAGACTTTGCGGCGATAGACCTATTTCCGAAATTTTAAAAAGGGAAAATGGAAGTGTATCTAGGCGTAAATCCAGAATTATCCCAGTTATCCCAGTTTTTTGAAAGGCAGCTAAAAGCTTTTCATAAATTGCGGAATATATTAGCGTCTGAGGATGTCATGCTCAGATATCCGAACTACACGACGGCCTATGGTATTCGGAATAACTAGAATCTGGAATAAATAGCGCGCAGTGCCGATTTCGGTAGGCCGAAATGATTTTTGGCTGAATTGATGGCCGGACAAATGAACTTGGGCCCACCTCCCAACACTTACTTAAAAACTAAAAGAAGTCGAGTAGTAAGGTGCTTTATCTCAAGATTAATCTCAAGATCCCCATAAAGCTGCATACGGAGTCAAACGATAATGGGTATTGCGCTATGCTAATATTCAAGGAAGATGGTAAACGTATGGTAGTTGAAAGAGATAGCAAATACACCACTTTGGCTTAAATTAAAATATGCATTCATTTTAGTTTCCAATCATTTTATAACGAACGTTATTTTTATAGTTATCGTCATCGTTCTGAAATTTGTAGGGGTGACTTGAGTTATTAGTAAGTGTCTGTCATTTTACGGAATCCAAAAATCAACTCTCCAAATCTGATTTTGGTCTGTCGCATAAAAGATAGCATTTAATCGTATGAAATATGGCATCAGAACAGTTTCTCAGTAATATGGTACAGCTTGCACATTTAACATTACATAGCACAGCATAATACACATAAATTACATAGGCGCTAAACAGGAATGATAAAATAAGCTTAAAAGGAAAGTAAGTAAGTTACAATAGTATAGTAAGTTATGCTAGTAAATATGCTAGAGCTACTGTGGATCACCTGTATATCACCTGAGTTAAAATATAAATACGTAAAAAATACGTAAAGAAGAAATAAAAGAAGAAAGGACGGCTATAGTCAAGTTTCCCGACTATATTATACCCGGTACTCATCGCTTCCACCCATACTTTAACTAACCTTTAATGTTTAAACTTTAACACTATGGATTCTCAGCAACAAATTCTTGATCCATACTTTTGCGCCTGTACAAACAACAACCTCCATATGGCCATGCTATTGTTTTAGTAGAGAAGCAGACTAAAAACAGTCTGGCATCAAAATATTTTCCAAAAACATTAACGAACTGGCGCTAAAACTAGATTTCTGTATTGGGGGTGGGAGTGGTCGTGGCGAAATTTGGCACAAACTTGATCTGCGCGCGTATCATAAAAAACCATGTTTCAAATCTGAAAGTTCTATCTCATATTAGAGGTCTGCATGAATAGCTAAAAAACGACATTCAAATGCACAACCTTGAAAATGAATTGAGTGAGATAGAATGCTGAGACGAAAATTAATGAATGAGTGAGTGCGACTGTATAGGTCTCACTCGCACAACATTCGGGGGTTGAAAACCGAATTGAATGAGTTAGAGTTACAGTTCGCATTCGACATGTTTCGAATGCATTCTAGAATGTACTATACAACTATGCATACATATGTGCCTGTTTTTTAGTCGCTGATAATAAAATAATTGAAAAGTAAAAGTCATTGTTTTTTTCCAGAAATATTCATTATTATGTTGTATATTTTATTTTACATATTTTACTTATAAAAATGTAAAAATATTTTCAATATTTATTAATTATTACTTTTCCAACACAATTATGCCGCTAAAAAAATTTTGTAAAATAGTTTAATTTTGAAAAACTTAAGAAAACTAAACAAAAAACACTAAGAAAATAATAATAACAGTTAAAAACCATAAGTAAAAAAACACTTTCATTATATTTTACCTTTCGGTCAATTCCCTCATTATGAAAGAAGTATTAGGGAAGCGTTTTGCTCAACAGAAGAAAATAAATGAATGCATAGAGTGTGTTAAAAACCATTCGAGACATTCGGCTGCATTCCTCATTCCAAAAGCACTCTTTTTACTTCCCACCCCAATTCACTCTGTTTCAAAGCAAGGGAATGCCCATGAGTTAGAATGCTTTCTTACTCTCTCACTCCCTCTCACTCAATTCGTTGTGTCTCTTGCACTCATTCATTCTATTCCATTCGGATGTATTCTATGGCTGAGGCAATAAGAATGTATTCCTGCAGACCTCTATCTCATATACATCTCATAGTCTTCGAGGAACTGGCACTAAAACTAGATTTCTGTATTGGGGTGGGAGTGGTCGTGGCAAAATTTGACACAAACTTGATCTGCGCGCGTATCATAAAAAACCATGTTTCAAATCTGAAAGTTCTATCTCATATAGTCTTCGAGGCCAACGCGATCAAAAGTTTAACCCGTTTGTATGCGAACAAATCGCCCGATTTGGATGAATTTTGTTTTTCAAATATATATTAATTGTTTGTCCAGTACTTAATTCGATTCCCTGTTCGATTCTCGAAATTCTCTATTAGGGGACAGAAAAAAAATTCTCTGGAGGGGACAGAAAAAAAATTTGAAACAATCTTGAACTGGACCGGAAAAAGATGCTACTTCTGTTCACCGGATTTTTCTATGACCGCCGATGTGCCCCATCTCTAAGCACCAGTGGAGGCAACTCCGTCTCCAATGTGGTGTTGTCCTCGGGGCCGGGTAGTAATCGTTCCGACTGGGTAGCAAAATTTGGTCCTTGACGACGTTACTGCCGCAGAAATATCAACACCCCTTAAGGAAAAAGGCTTCACCCCCAATAATGTTATTAACATTCTTTAAAGTTAAAACTTTAATGCAGGCGTGCCCAAGCTCAGCATACGGCACAGCAAACTTCAATATCAATGAAAATCCCCAATACATTGGAGCGAGAAATTTTTTTTCCAAGTCATGTCGGTATACTGAAAAAAATTATACTATTACCATTACCATTTACCTGTACCATTTTCAGTAAAAAAAAGTATTAAAAAAATATTTATGAAATAAAAATTAAAAACAGTAATAAAACAAGAAAGGAAAGCTATTTTCGGGCGGAGCCTCGATTCTTATGAGAATATCAATATATTATATTATGAAAAATATTATAACCAATTAATTACAAAAAAAAATCTAAAAAAAAAGTCCCAAAAACTTCTATCTTCAAGAACAAAAAAGTTGGCAGTTTTACCAAATACCATTTCTGATCGTTCAGATATATGCCAGCTATAAGATATAGTCGGCCGATCGTTATGAAATTTTTTAGGTGGTATCAACTAAGTCAAAATAAACTCTGTATGAAGTTTTCTGTCTTCAAAAACACGAATGTTGGGTAATTTCCGATTTTTCAGTGATATACCAGTTATAAGATGTAGGCGGCCGATCTTTATAAAAATTGGCCCGTCGTATTATTATATATAATATAATAAAAATATAGCATTCGAACAAAATTCAAACTCTCTAACTCTAAAACACAGAAGTTGTTTAGGTGAGGGGCCGTTGTGCCGCTCAGCTGAACTTAAGAAAAGCACACCCGCGCTGAAAAGTTCATCCGTGCTGAAGAAAGCACCCGCGCTCGCCCCTCTATGCATACTCCCTCTCTCGTCGGCCGTCGTTGGTCGTCCGCTCTGATTTATATTTACGTTTTATGTTTTAATCCTCTGTAAGCAGCCCAATAAAGCTGACCGCGTTATTTTTGAGTTCACCAAAAGACGCCCCGACTTTTTACTTCAATAATTCTGGGATCTTTTGCGACAGCAAAGCCCCCCCACAGTTTGGTCTTTCGAGCCGGATACCTTTTGGATATTTTCTACCAGCAGTCCAGGCATTGTTCCGCCAAAAGATAAGTACGAAAACTTTTCGTCTGCGTTTCTCTGCCGGTCTTCAGCAGTGATCCGAACTTTAAATTTCGTTCACACTGCTGCCAGATTGTTTTTCCCTCCGTGTCAACTCCAAGTCCGAGTTTTCCGACACAACGGCAGTTTGAGATTTTCTACTCTTCTTCGTCTGCAAATTCTGCAAATTTTTCCATTCGTCTCTGTTTTGTGTGCTGCCCATATTCCTCGCCGTTTTCCGCCTCTCCGTTATCCATTCGCTTGCCAACGGTCGAGGCATATGTGCACCCACATATGTACATACATACACACATACATATTTTTTTGGTGCAATTAATCCGCAAAACAAAAAAAAAAATCCGCAAGTGAACAGTGAAATTGTGTGGTGAAAAAAAACAAAAAAAAAGGGCATAATTAATATTGGCCAGCCGGTGTGGATTAGTTCCGGTAATTTTCAATTTCACCGAACAGTCCGCCGCTCTCGTAATATTTGTTTTGTCTTCCTCAATTTTTTTACATAAACCACATAACCTTTCCGTTCCCCCAGTTACATATACAGTCCACTTATTGACGCTCCACTGTGCCAACATATGCCCATATGCCTTTACATATATATGTACTTGCATGCATGTCCATATATTCCCAAATATTTTCTGCCTCCAATTTCAGGAAATATATAACCGAAAAAATTTAATATATACAGTTACATATACAGTCCACTTATCAACGTTCCACTGTGCCAACATATGCCCACATGCTCTTACATATATCCCTACCTGCAAGCATGTCCATATATTTACAAATATTTTCTGACTCCAATTTCAGGAAATATGTAACCGATAAAAATTAACATATACAGTCCACTTATCGACGTCCCACTGTGCCATCATATGCCCCACATGCCCTTGCCCTACTTGCATGCATGTTATCCAACTCATAAATTGCCTCACCAAATAGGCAATGTAAACATTATTTGTCAAACGCAGTAGCCCCTGCTGAATGCGTCATGCCATTTCTTATCTTGTCTCCTAATTTCCCCTCACTCATTTCTGATGATCCCCAAACGATTATCCAGACTAAACATCAAGCTCTACTTGTAAACATTCCCAAACTCCACTTGTAAACATTTCCATAAATTTTCCATGGCCTAAGCCAGACATAAACATTAGAGCCGACTCGCCGTCACCAGTCCGAATTCGATCGATCTTCCGATCTTATCACTCTTCACGAATGACTCAACTACTGCATCAGCAAATTGTCCCTTTCTCTTAGAATCTCTTAGCGCAATTGTTTATTCTCTCCAAGTACCCTTTTGGGTTATTTCTCTTAAGCCGAGGTTTGTTGGTTAACTGGCAATTAAAAAATTGGCAGTCTTATTCCGGGAGCAAGCCTTTCATCTACAATCGGTCTAGCCTTAAGCGTTTAAATAAAGTTTGTGAAACTAATAAGAAATAATTAATAAAGTTTTTTAAAATAAAAAATAAAAAATAAAAAATTATTTTTTTAAAAAGTGAACTTCGGGATTAATTTAATTGGCGCCCAACGTGGGGCCATGCAAATAAAGGTGACTCAAAAAATAATTAATTAAAATAAAAACAAATTAATTAAAAAGAAAGCACCAGCGTGGCTCTAAAAACTCATAAAAATCCCAATTTAATCGCGTTGAACAGGCAAACCAAAAATTAGTGATTGGCAAAGACTCCAATAAAAAAATAAACAAAATATATATAAATCATTAAAAAACAATTCAAATAAAAAAATTCAGTGTTCAAAAACTAAAAACCGTGGTCACTGAAAAACAAATGAAAACCAACACAAACAAAAACAAATATAATAACACAGTGCGAAAGTGATTTAAAACTGAATAAGCAAAAAAAACAATAAAACAAAAAGTATTTAAAACAGAAAAGTTTAAAAGAAACTACAAAACTATAAAAAAAAAAAAAATATATATAAATAAATACATTAAAGAAAAACAAAACAAAAAAATTCAATTAAATACAAAAGCTGATTAACTGAAGGAAGGAAGAAACCCAACAGGACATCTGACTAAGGGGAACAGGATACAGATAGCAGGAAGGAAGAAACCCAACAGGACATTTAACTAAGAAGAACAGGATAAAACATCATCGTGAGAAATTCAAGAAAATCTTATTCCTAGTTACACATTAAATTTACATTACAAAAAATACTAACAAAAAATTTTATAAAATTAAGTCACATCTCTTGAAAAATTAAATACTTAACGATTAAACAATCTGGAAGATTTAACAAATAATTTTCAAAAATTAAACATGGCAACCGGTGGTGCACCAAACATGTTAGGTAGTGGAATTGGATCCAGTTCTATTACAACAGAATTAATAAATAGATTGATAAACGTCCAGATAAATGAATTGACAAATAAAATTAATGATCTATCGGCAAAATTAGAAAGTAAGGAAAAAACGGTAGAAGACTATAAAATTCAGACAATTGATCCAAATATAAGTTGTGATACAACATTAGAGGTGATTAAAGCTGTGCCAAAATTTAACGGGGAGCAAACTCAGTATGTAGGCTGGAGGGAGGCTGCAGAGACAGCAATGCGCCTATATAAAATAAATAGTGAACAATACTTTATAGCGTTAACCATACTTCGTAACAAAATCATGGGAGCGGCACATGACGCCCTGACCAACCATGGAACAGTTCTTAATTTCAATGCAATTTTGTCTAGATTGGATTTTATCTATAATGATAGAAGACCAATCCACGTTTTAGAAGCTGAACTAAGTATTCTTAGGCAAGGTAAATTGTCTATTACGGAGTTCTATAACGAGGTAAATAAAAAGATGACCCTACTGATTAATAAAACCATAATGACATATGGTAAAGAAAGTGAAATTACAAAAGAAACTAATAAAGTAATTAGGAGCAATGCTCTAAGAATCTTTATTTCTGGTCTAAACGGATCAATAGCAGAGACTCTTTTCTCACTAAATCCACCCGACCTTCCAAACGCCTTAGCCAAAGTGCAAGAACTAGAATCTAATAATTTTAGAGCACAATTCGCCAACAGATATTATGGCTTTCAAAATGAAAACCAAAGGCAAAATAATTACCTAAGGTTTAATTCGGTCCAACCAAAACAAAATTTTAATAAACCTAAAAATCAATGGGGAAACGGCCAAAACCAAAGTTGGCCCCAACAGACTAATTTTGACCAGAAAAACGTTCAGGGACAGCAAACCCCGGAACCAATGGAAGTCGATCCTTCCATACAGTTCGTAAACCGACCAAAAGGGCAATCTAATAATTATCGTCAGGGTTATACCCAAAATTATACCCAAAGTTATACCCAAAACCCAAACCAAGATCGTCCGTATTCAGGTCGACCAAACTATTATCAACAAAATTTTAGCCGTCCGTCTAATAATAATCCACAAAACTTTGCAAATCAAGCAGCTGGCCCAAGTCATTTTCCAGTAAAGCGAGAGCCTGAGAATACAGTAAATCAACCACAAAATAAAACCATGAAAATTAATAATATTAAGGAGGACCATTTTTTAGGGGAAGGGCAAGAGTAAGATTACCTTACTTAATACGATTTGACAAAAAAGAAAATAAAAATTTTAAAGTACTAATTGATACAGGCGCAACCGCTTGTTACATTAAAAAGGGAATATATTTAAATAAAAATGAACTCCCTATTTATAAAAGGGTTTCAACCGTAAACGGATATTCGATAATAAAGTATTATCACATGATAACAATTTTCAATATTAAATATATGTTTTATGAAATCGAGGGTTTAGAAACTGACTTGTTAGTCGGTTATAATCTACTTAAAAAAATTGGTGCTATAATCGACACCAAAAAGGGAGTTATACAATATCATGGGAAAGAGGAAAAATTACTTTTTCACAATAAAGTGTGTAAAGAAAATCTATGCCACACCGAGGAAAAATGTAATCACCCTCTGAACGAGTTCTTAATAAACAAATACTTTAACCAGTTAAAACAAGTTAAATCAAATTCAGTCTGCGTCGAAACAAGCGACTATGACTACAGCTCTGAATCGGAGCATTCAAAGGATTTTAGTTCAATAAAATCCTTCCAATCAAAAAATGAAGATTTAAGGTCAATAAGCTCACAATCTACTTCAGGCAACAAAAAAAATAAAAAACATTGCCTAAACAACATAAAATTGAAATCAGAAAATGATATGGATGAATTAAGAAATATTATAGTAAACCATATCAAAGATGAACACTCCAAAATAAATATGCAAATTCCTTTCCGCACTGACATTAGAGGGGAAATAAACTTAGAACATGATAGACCCATATATGGAAAACAATACCCATATGCCCAATCCGTAGCAGAATTTGTTAATAAAGAAATTAAAAGAATGTTGTCCGAAAAAATCATACAACCTAGCAGGAGTCCGTATAATTCCCCAGTTCTTGTAGTTCCGAAAAAAGGATACAATGAAGATGGCAGTCCAAAACTAAGACTTGTCATTGATTTTAAAAAATTAAATGAAAACACAATTCCCGATAGATACCCTATGCAGGACCCATCTGTTATATTAGCTAATCTGGGAAAAGCAAAATTTTTTTCCACAATTGACCTGGAATCAGGTTTCCATCAAATATTAATGAGAGAATCCGACATTCAAAAAACCTCTTTTTCTATAAATAACGGTAAATACGAATTTTTAAGAATGCCTTTTGGCTTAACTAACGCTCCAAGAATCTTCCAACGAGCAATGGATGACATTTTAAGAGATCAGGTTGGAAAAACTTGCCACGTCTATATTGACGATATAATAATTTTCTCAAATTCTGTAGAAGAACATTTTAATGATTTAACTAGAATAATAAATATCCTTTTAGAAGCTAATATGAAAATTTCTTTAGAAAAATCCAAATTCTTTTCGCAAGAAACCAACTTTCTTGGATACGTGGTCTCTTATAATGCAATCAAAACAGACCCAGTTAAAATCGCAGCAATACAAAATTACCCAATTCCAAAAAATATCAGAGAGCTTAGGAGCTTTCTGGGCCTAACAGGTTATTATAGAAAATTTGTCCGTAATTATGCTTACATAGCAAAACCACTCACCTCATATTTAGGAGGCCATAATGGTAAAATATCTAAAAATATGTCGAAAAAAATGTCGGTACAGTTGGTCGAACCAGCTGTAAAAGCATTCAATGAACTTAAGCAAAACCTTACTAATCAACTTGAATTAGTACAACCAGATTATAGTAAAAAATTCGTTCTTACAACAGACGCTTCAAATATAGCATTAGGAGCGGTTCTGTCGCAAGAGGGTAAACCTATCACGTTTATATCAAAAACCCTAAATAAAACAGAACAAGCATACGCCACAAACAAAAAAGAATTATTAGCAATCGTTTGGGCATTAAAAAACCTAAGAAACTACTTATATGGCGTGGTTGGAATGGAAATTCACACCGATCATCAGCCATTATCGTATTCAATATCTGACAAAAACCCAAATGTTGACATGAAAAGTTGGTATTCATTCATACAAAGTTTTACACCAAAAATTCAATACAAACCAGGTACAACTAATGTTGTAGCGGATGCTTTATCCAGAGTCCAAATAAACAATTTGTCAGACGCAGATATATCAGAGGATAGCTCAGATGAAAATACAATTCATTCCGCAGAAAGCAGCTTTGAAAATGTAATCGAGGAAACTAATAAACCACTTAACCAATTTAAAATTCAACTCTTAATCACTACCGGCAGATTAACAGTCCACGAATCAATAAATGTCTTCAATAATGTTAGACATATTATTGAGTATGATACTCCAGAGAATTTAGTAACGTTATTAAAAGAATATATTTCACCAAATATAACCGTAGGCTTGCACTGTACCCTACAAGACCTTTACTTATTGCAAAAACCACTAAAAGAAAATTTCGGAAACAAATTCCTATTTACAAGAATTTTTTTACAAGACGTAGAAAGTGAGGAAGACAAGGCAATTATTATTCAAGAGACTCATTGTCGCGCCCATAGAGGATTAGACGAAAATTACAAACAAATATCTAGACTTTATTATTGGCCAAAATTATTTGTAAAATTAAAAGAATACATAAAAAATTGCGTCATTTGTAACCAAAATAAATATTGCAGACATCCAGTAGAAATTCCGATAGGTGAAGCACCAATTCCAACTAGTGAAGGTGAAAATCTTCACATTGATATATTTTATGCAGATAAAAAAATTTTTTTAACGTGTATTGACGCTTATTCAAAATTCTTAACAGTCAAAGAAATAGAAAATAAGTTGAATATTGAAAACAAAGTACTAGAAATTTTACAACATTATCCATTAGCAAAAACAATCATGACAGACAACGAACCAAGTTTCACATCTGCGCAATTTCGTTCATTTATAAGTAGAAGTGGACTCACAATACACTTTGCAGATCCAAGACATAGCACTTCCAATGGTCAAATTGAAAGGGCACATTCAACACTCACAGAGATTAAACACTCACAATTTAAAATTCAACTCTTAATCACTACCGGCAGATTAACAGTCCACGAATCAATAAATGTCTTCAATAATGTTAGACATATTATTGAGTATGATACTCCAGAGAATTTAGTAACGTTATTAAAAGAATATATTTCACCAAATATAACCGTAGGCTTGCACTGTACCCTACAAGACCTTTACTTATTGCAAAAACCACTAAAAGAAAATTTCGGAAACAAATTCCTATTTACAAGAATTTTTTTACAAGACGTAGAAAGTGAGGAAGACAAGGCAATTATTATTCAAGAGACTCATTGTCGCGCCCATAGAGGATTAGACGAAAATTACAAACAAATATCTAGACTTTATTATTGGCCAAAATTATTTGTAAAATTAAAAGAATACATAAAAAATTGCGTCATTTGTAACCAAAATAAATATTGCAGACATCCAGTAGAAATTCCGATAGGTGAAGCACCAATTCCAACTAGTGAAGGTGAAAATCTTCACATTGATATATTTTACGCAGATAAAAAAATTTTTTTAACGTGTATTGACGCTTATTCAAAATTCTTAACAGTCAAAGAAATAGAAAATAAGTTGAATATTGAAAACAAAGTACTAGAAATTTTACAACATTATCCATTAGCAAAAACAATCATGACAGACAACGAACCAAGTTTCACATCTGCGCAATTTCGTTCATTTATAAGTAGAAGTGGACTCACAATACACTTTGCAGATCCAAGACATAGCACTTCCAATGGTCAAATTGAAAGGGCACATTCAACACTCACAGAGATTGCTAGATGTATCAAAGATGAATACAATCTGACAGATTATTCTGAAATAATCATAAGAGCAGCTCAAAAATATAATCAAAGTATTCACTCAGTTACCAATGAAAAGCCATTGGATATACTATACAACAAAATAAACCATGAGAAAATACCAAATATTCTACAACAAGCTCAAACAGTTATGCTAGCAACACATAACAAAGACAAAAAACAAAAAAATTATAATGTAGGTGACATAATTTATGAAAAAAAATATGGGGAAAGAAACAAGTTAAAAGCAAGATATAAAAAACAGGTAGTTAAAGAAAACCAGGATAATAAAGTAATAATAAACAATAGGAATAGAATAGTTCACAAAGATAATATTAAGTCTTAAATTTTTGTTTCCTCTCTAACTTACAGATAACAATGCATTCCGCAATACTTCTGTTTCTGATCATAGTTACAACAACATCCGAAATAATTAATTATTCGAATCATGATTTCTTTCTTTATAAAGACAATAAGGACGTTCTTACCTATGACTCATATGCTGAACTATTTCATGTTACCAACATTAGCTTCTATAAAGAAATTATGAACACAGAGCTTAGCTACATAGAGAATACTAATAATGATAGATTGAACTGGGAAATTTCATATAATTTAAGAACTCTAGACATAATTCTATCACAATTATTGCCAACAAGATCTAAGAGAGGTATTAATGAATTAGGTACGGTTTTAAAATGGTTAGCTGGTACCCCGGACCATGATGACGTAGTAACAATTGAAAATAAAATTAATGAATTAATTGATAACAACAACAAGCAACAAATAATTAATTCCAAATTGTTTGATGAAATAAAAATACTGTCCCCAAATTTAAAATCAGTTTTTACAAGCCAAGAGTTACCTCTAAGAAAACATCGTCTACATTTAATAACTTATGATCTACAAAATTTAATTGATACAATTACGTTGGCTAAAATTGACATTTTTAACACAAAAATATATTAAATATAGACGATATTCAAGAAATATATAAACACGAATCAAAACCTGTAGTAATCACGGATTTATTGGACATTTCTGAATTCAAAATTGCCTTACATAAAGAATTATTTGTAATCTATTTGAAATATCCCATTATAAAAAATAGATGCGATACTTATTACGCAAGAGCTATTTCTCATAATGATGGAAAATTACTGTTAAGCAATCAGGTAGCAAAATGCGACAACATTTATTATGAAATAAATAATTTCAAAAAAGAACTATTTAATAATTATTGTGTTCTTAGCACAGAGAAATCATGTTTCACTCGCTTATTGAACGGCGAAAAATCAATATGTAATAAAATAAGAGAAAAAAATAAACAAATTGATATAATTCAGGAAGGTGCTATTTTAGTAAATGGAAATAATATTGTAAACGACTCTTGCCTAATAGGGTCTTATTTAATAACATTCAATGGTACCACAATAATTAATAATATATCGTATTCAAACGTAGATAATAAAATATTAGAATATGTTACAGCCCACAATTATAATAATTTTGAAATATCCGAATATATAATATCCAACAATTCGGAACTATCATTTGATAACATAAATACCCTATATCCTTTTATTCAAATTAAACAAACCAGAATCCCACTAACATTAATTGTAATCACTTTAATTTCAACATATATAATTTGGTTATTAATTTATAAATTAAGAAAATATTGTAAAACCATTAAACCACGGCTTAGCAATATTTTAAAAACCAGTAATTTGTCCGATCAAGAAATCCCACATGAAGAAATAATCGTAGCAGAATTAACAGCCCAACTAAACTCCATGACTACACCATCATTTGAATCGGGACGCTTCAATTTAGAAGGGGGTGTGTTATCCAACTCATAAATTGCCTCACCAAATAGGCAATGTAAACATTATTTGTCAAACGCAGTAGCCCCTGCTGAATGCGTCATGCCATTTCTTATCTTGTCTCCTAATTTCCCCTCACTCATTTCTGATGATCCCCAAACGATTATCCAGACTAAACATCAAGCTCTACTTGTAAACATTCCCAAGCTCCACTTGTAAACATTTCCATAAATTTTCCATGGCCTAAGCCAGACATAAACATTAGAGCCGACTCGCCGTCACCAGTCCGAATTCGATCGATCTTCCGATCTTATCACTCTTCACGAATGACTCAACTACTGCATCAGCAAATTGTCCCTTTCTCTTAGAATCTCTTAGCGCAATTGTTTATTCTCTCCAAGTACCCTTTTGGGTTATTTCTCTTAAGCCGAGGTTTGTTGGTTAACTGGCAATTAAAAAATTGGCAGTCTTATTCCGGGAGCAAGCCTTTCATCTACAATCGGTCTAGCCTTAAGCGTTTAAATAAAGTTTGTGAAACTAATAAGAAATAATTAATAAAGTTTTTTAAAATAAAAAATAAAAAATAAAAAATTATTTTTTTAAAAAGTGAACTTCGGGATTAATTTAATTTGCATGTCCATATATTTCCAAATATTTTTTGCCTCCAATTTCAGGAAATATATAACCGATAAAATTAAAAAAAATTTTTTTAATTTCCTAAACCCAACAATTATATACCGCCATTTCACTACGCATCCGTGATTGTGTCGCGTCAATTCTTAAGCTGGCCGCCTTAGAAGCCGTGTTGTGTTTTTTTTTGGTGCTGGTTTTTTTTTGTCCCCCTTTTGGATACGTAGGCCGTCAGGCAACGGGTACAACAGGGGACCTACACGCAAGCAATTGCGTGCCGTAACTGTGTACACCGCTGGTAGTGCGACTATACTCTCCACGTGAGGGCGGCTGGTAACAGGTCCCGGTAAGGTCATGTCTCTGCCGAGGATGCTGGCTAATGGTAGTCGGGCGGGGAGAAGAACACTCCCTTCCTTAAATCACCTTAATCCAAGGTGGAACAGCATATGCCGAAGGATGCGTGTCCGAGGGCGGCTCGGACGTTAATATGCGAACTCTGGGGGACCGGCCGACCTCCCAGTTTTAACCTGGCTTATCGTGACAAGCGGGCTATGTCATGATGGACGAACCCCTTCCCGCCTACTCGTGGGACCAAATATGAACACTATTATTCCAAACAAAAACCTAAGTGGAGAACGGAGCTCCCTAAAAAAGTCCGGAAATGGGGTCACTGACCCGTCAAACTCCAAGGCCCTTAAAAGCCAATAAGTTGCTGAGATGGAGAAGCTCCCCACAGAGGGGCAACATCTGGAGGCGGGACGCGCCGGTGCGGAGAAGGATGCCAAGGCTTCCTCTTCCAAAGCGGGGCTAACCATGGGACCACCGAACGGCGTGGAGAGGAAGACTCCCGAGTCAACCTCTAAACCAACCGGCGGGGCCCCTAAGGCGAACCCTGGTCCGGGAGGGTCTCACTCGACGCAGCGTAAAGGCTCCTACAAAGAAAGGAGAAGAGCAGCCTTCATTCTGATGAGGGCGGACCCATCGGCCGAAGCCAACCCGGACCAAGCCGAGATCATAAAGTGGGCAAGGGAGATCCTGCCCAATTTTAATCCGGAAAAAGCGGGAGTGAAAAAAAGCGCAATGGGTTAGACCCTGCCAAGGAGACAGCGCAAAGCGCAAAATGGCAGAGGTCCACAGAGGGTGAAGCCCCCCAGGCCAAGAAGAGAAAGGCCCAGCCGCAGCCGTCCAACCGCTCGTTCGCCGAAGTAACGAAGGGAAGAACCCTAATTGGAGTCCTGGACAAGGGCTCCAAGGATGGGCTTATTCCCAAGGACCTTTGGCGATGAGTGGTAAACGAGTTGCATGAGCGCTTCGTGGAGGAGATGCTGCGATGCGGAGGACCCCCACCTGAATGCGAAGACGCAGGATGGTATCAGGGTAGCGTCAAGGTAATTGCCTGCCAAGACGCGAAATCGGTAGAGACTTACAAGCGTATGGTTGCATCGCTTGGAGAGGTCTACCCTGGAGCTAAGCTGGAGGGCGCGAGTGTGGCTCACTGAAAAGCCAGCCGACCCTAAAACCATACTAACGAGACTTGGAGGAGCCGACCGAAGAGAAACACCCAGAAGGAATGTCGGATGAGGAGGAGGACATCCTGGAAGGGTACACCTCGGAGGAAAGCGACTTGGCAAGGGCACTTAGCGGAGTCGGAATGGAGGAGGACTCTCAGCTGAGCTCCGAAACGGAGGCGGAAATTACTGTGGTGGAGATTTGTAAGGATGTCCCTGACGATCTTGCAAATAAACCTCCATCATAGTAAAGCGGCGTCAGCTGCCCTCCTACTCCACCTCGCCGAGAGTGGAGCTGATGTGGCCCTCATCCAGGAACCCTGGATCCTAGGAGACAGGATTCTTGGGCTGGGGGCGTCGGAGTTTAGGCTCTGCAAAGCCGATACAACAGGTAAAAAGCGAGCCTGCATCCTCGCAAAAAAGAACCTTAGCCTCTTTTTGCTACCCAATTTCAGCAATGAAGACCACGTAGCCGCAGCCATAGAAAGCCCAAATGGCCCTCTAAGGATATGTTCGGCATATATGGGCCACGACCAGGAGGCCCTCCCCCCGCACCCGCTTCTCAAACAGCTGGTGGAAGACAGCAAGAAGCACAAGATCGACCTGATTATAGGTTGCGATGCTAACGCCCATCATCATCAGTGGGGAAGCACTGACACGAACGAGAGGGGTGAGTCAATCTTCGATTTTATCCTAGGCTCTAACCTTCTGGTGGGTCAAGAACAGAAGGGAAGTACTTGACGTCACTCTTTACTCTGAATCCCTAACAGACAGGATTGTTAGTTGGGGAGTTCTGGAGAAACACTCCTTCTCGGACCACCGATACATAGAATTAGTGGTCAACTTTGAGAACTTTAATCGACTAACGGTACGCATCCGAGGAAAGCGAACTGGGAGTTATACAGGAAAAAACTAGAAAGTTCCTTGGGGAAACCTCCAACAGGGGACGCTGACAGTAGGGAAGCCCTGGATGCCATGGTGGACACGCTTACGGCAGCGTGCGCCAGGGCATTCGACAAAGCTTGTCCCAAAAGCAGATCGGGCAACAGCAAGTCAAAGGAACCACCATGGTGGTCGCAAACACTCGCGCCCTTTAAAACCAAGGCCCGAAAGGCCTTTAACTTTGCGAGCAGAACAAACTCGGAGATAGCCTGGGAGGGAATAGCCCTTCCCTCCCCAACCAACTGGAATACCAATTGAGTGACAGGTATCTCAACTGGGCGATAAATAGCTTCAAGCCCTTCAAATCCCCAGGCCCAGATGGCATTGTCCCGGCTCAACTAATTAGAGCCGGTCCCAATCTGAGGTCTTGGGTCAAGAAAGCTTTCTCAGCAATTTTCAGGATAGGCATCGTGCCCGCAATGTGGTTGCGGACGAAAGTCGTATTCATACCCAAGGCGGGAAAACCATCGCACTGCACCCCTAAGGACTTCAGACCAATAAGCCTGTCGTCCTTCCTTCTCAAGACAATGGAGAGAGTAATCAGCCTCCATATTAATCTTACTCTAAACCCAGATGATATCTCGGAATCACAACATGCGTATAGGAAGGGCCGATCCACGGAAACGGCACTCCATGAAATCACTACTTTTGTCGAAAAGGCACTTGGTGACAAGGAATACGCACTCATTGCTTTTCTGGACATAGAAGGTGCGTTCAACAACATCCTACCGAGCTCGATAATCAATGCGCTGACGACACTAGGAATAGACAATCAATCCATACGCCTAATAGAGCAGATCCTGGTAAACAGGACTGTTGAGGCGTCACTAGGAGGAGAATCTATTCATAGATACGTCAGAAGAGGCAATCCGCAAGGAGGCGTACTCTCACCCCTACTCTGGAACGTTGCGGTTAATAGCCTACTGCGATCCTTAGAAGGTGGTGGCTGCAAAGTTATCGCCTACGCGGATGATGTAGCAATTGCCTTCTCCGGAAAATTTCCCCAGACTCTATGTGACCGCATGACGGACAAACTTAGGCTCCTCTCAACATGGGCAGTTAGAAATGGACTAGGGGTAAGCCCGTCCAAAACCGAGCTCGTCCTCTTCACCAGGAAGTACAAAATACCAAACTTAAGGCTTTTTTTTCTCCGAAACTATTAGGAGAAACACTATCCCTTAGCGATAGCGCCAAGTACCTAGGGATTAAGCTAGACAGGAAACTGGACTAGAAGTCAAACACTATAGATAGAGCTAACAAGGCAACAATCGTACACAGACGGTTCAAAATTGAATGGCCAGGTGGGAGGCGGTTTCCATTGCGAACGGCTGTGTCTCAATGAGTCCTTTAGACTCCCCGACCACTGTAGTGTGTTCCAAGCAGAAGTAATAGCTATCGGAGAAGCACTCAGATCCCCAGCACTTACTGGCAATCAGGACACAATATGTATCTTTTCAGACAGTCAAGCGGTACTCAAAGCCCTTGACGGATTTTCATCCAACTCCAGGACAGTAAATGACTGTCGCAGATCTCTTAACGAGATGGCAGAGCAGCATGACATCCACCTCATATGGGTGCCCGGGCATAGGGACCACGAGGGTAATTGCGCCGCTGACGAACTAGCAAGAGCAGGTACTACCAATCCTCTCCTACCGGAGAAGGAACCAGTAGGTATCCCCTTAGCTACGTGTAGGCTAAAATGCAGGGATCACTTTGACCGCGCATCACTGAGGAAATGGAGAAATCTCCAAAACTGCAGGAACTCACGCTAATATGGCCCACCCGATCTAGGAAGAGGTCAATGATGCTCATCGCCCTAAATAGGCAGGACTGTAGTCTGGCGGTCAAGGCCATAACGGGACATTGGTTAATAGGAGCACACGCGGCTAGACTAGCGGTGCCACATTATGACTACTGCAGGAGCTGTGGGGACGTGGAAGAGGAAGAGACAGTCGCACACCTTCTGTGTCAATGCCCTGCGCTGGGGCGCAGCCGGCTCAAATTCCTGGGCGCAGCAATACTCACGGACTTAACAGACCTCGCGGAGGTCGCTCCACACAGACTCGTTGCTTTCATCCGAAAATCTGGATGGGACCGCGAGCCGCTGCAGGAAGGATAGAACACCCTTGGGCACTCAAGTAAATAGGAAGGGAGAGGTCCTCTAGTAGGATCCTTGCCTATGCGGTATCACAAGGAGCCCAAGCGGCTCAAGTGAATGGGGGTGTCAGTCATCGGCACCACATCGCCGCCTCAACCTAACCTAACCTTTGGATACGTACAGGGTGCCGACGGCATAACCGGTTGCGTAACAAATAAATTTAAAAAAAAATCAATTAATTATAAATTTATGTATTTATAATTATAACTACTAAAATTTATTTAAATCTTATTTTCCGTCCGAGCAAAGGGCCTGGTTTTTTAATTCACCTTTCCGGCCACTCAATAATTAAAGTCGAAAATTTAATTATCGAAAAATTATAATTAAATAATTTAATTGTCGATCTTCTGTCTGAATTGAGCCGCGGTTTCAATTCCACCGTTCCAGCTTCGTGATAATTAACCTCAATTGATTAAAACTTGAGATTTTCAACTCCACCCTTCTGGCTCCATAATAATTAAATCCGCCAATTAGGCAAAAATTAATTATTTATTTTTTTTGTGTTAAATCCAAGCCAAGGTCAAGTGCACCTTTCCGGCTCCGCAAATGCGAAAATCCATACTGGTCGAAATATACATATATATCAATTTTTTCCCGAACGAGCACGAATTTTCCGGTACTTGTTTATTTTCCGTTCCGTCATTTTCCTAACGCTGCTTCTACTCCGCATCAGGATTAGATCCGCTTCTCCGCGGACGCCTCTTTTAAAGCCTAAGGCGTACAGTGCCATTTCAAGGGCAAAGAGTGACGAATCCGTCAACACAATCCCCGGTCCTTCACAGAGGCAGACTCGTTCCGTTGCAAAAATGGCTCAAAGTGCGGTCGACGTGGCGCTGAAGAAGTTCATCGCCACAACAGATCGAGTTAACCAATTTGAGGCCAACATAAATACTCCGGGCGCCAGAGAAACGGAAGTGGGCTCCCAACACATGTGCGAAGTCCATCGGGACCAAAGTCGGGCACTGTGGGAGAAGGTGGAGAAGAGCTATGAGAGCTGTTCCGATTTCCTAGCCGAGTCCGACGACAATGCGGCCACCTCGGCAATGCTGGAATCGAAGTACAGCTACTGTTACTCCGTCTATTCGAGGTGTATTGCCCAGCTTCGGGAGAAAATTCCCTCCCAATCCACTCAGGCTTCCGTAAATGTACACACGCCCGCGTCTACAGGCTGCCGGTTACCTCCGGTGGATACCGAGGTCTTCGCGGGTGATTATCTTCGGTGGCCCACCTTCAGAGACTTGTTTACGGCCATTTACATCCAAAACTCGCGGCTCACCCCGGTAGAAAAGTTGTTCCACTTACTGTCCAAAACTGTACTGTTTCTAAGGCTCCGCTTACCCATGAGGGGTTTGTCGCCGCGTGGCAAAGCCTCACAGACCGCTTTGAGAACCGGCGGCTATTGGTCAACAGCCAGTTGAAGATCTATTCAACATCCAGGCTGTTTTTCAAGAGTCCGGGATCGCGCTGAAGGAACTGCAAGCTACCATTAAGAGTTGTCTGACAGCCCTAGTAATGTCCTCCATCAATGTTGAGGCTTGGGACTGCCTCCTGGTATTTATGATTTCGTCAAAGCTCCCCAAAGTCACACTTTCTATGTGGGAGCAATCCGTCCATAATAAGGCCGAAATTCCAACATGGAAGGAATTAGACAACTTCCTGACAGAGCGCCATCGCACTCAAGAGGCCATCGACGACGTCAGGCCTAGTGGCGCGGAGCAACTTCCGCCAAGGTCGGGAATTCCTACTGCTCCTGCTCGAAGGCTCAATTCATACGAGACTCGAGTGGTTCCGGGCCCCAAGGGTTGCGATCTCTGTTCGAGGGAGAACCACCCCATTCGCTTATGTCCGCGGTTCCTACAAAATGGACGTAAATGGGCGCTCGGACTACATTAAAAGGAAGCAGTTATGTTTGAACTGTTTTGCCCGAGGGCACCAGCAACGAGACTGCACGAGCGCCCATACCTGCTTCACATGCCACAGCCGACACCACACCCTCCTGCACCGCGGCAATTCGTTTGCCACCGCTCCAAGTCCGCCTACACCGCCTACTGCTCCAAGTCCGCCTACGCCAGCAAACGGCTCAGAGGATCAGTCGAATGTGCAGGTGTGTTTCGCTTCCGGGTCAGGAGCCGTCCTACTGGGCACGGCCCTTATCAACGTGTGCCATTTGGGGTGCACCGCGCAGGCACAGGCCTGGATTCGGACTCAGGGTCCGAAGCGACTTTTATAATGGAACCTTGTCAAGTTTCCTTTCAAGACGATTCACGCACAAGTTTCCGGCCTTAATCAGACCATTTCCGCGCAGTCTATTAAATTGTGCCATTTCTCCATTCGGTCGCCGTCTAGACCCGGGCTACAATTAGAGACTGCGGCTTACGTTCTTCCGCAGTTGGCAGAAATCTTCCATCATATCCGATTTCGCGAGATCTTCTTAAGGGGCTGCCCGACATTCCCCTGGCGGACCCCAACTTCTTTGAGAGCTCCCAAGTCGATGTGTTATTAGGAGCTGACATTCTTTCGTCCATTCTCCTCGGTAATTCCAAGGCTAACATCTGCGGGTCGCTTCTCGGTCAGGAGACCATTTTTGGATGGGTGCTGACAGGCCCATTATCTACAGCCAACCCCCGCAGCGTGTCTGTTTTTTCCACACGAGTTGCCCGCAGCCTCAGTGACTCATTGGATTCCATGGTCATATTCAGCACGATGTCGCCACGCCCACGCAACGCCCAGTCACTGGAGAGCAGATGTACTGCAATGAGATCCATCCATTGAAGAAGTGTCGGCGCTTCCAACGCCTACGTGCCGAGAAATGGCTCCGAACGGTTCTCGTGAACCGGTATTGCTCGAGCTGCCTGGCCCACGAGCACTCCGACGGATCCTGTCGGCGTGGGGACGGCTGTAAGACGTGTGGGCAGGATCACCACACGCTGCTGCACCTCGTGACCGAGGAGCACGGTCACAGTACACGGTGTGTCTCGCTCTCTCGTCGGCCGTTGTCCGCCAACTCCCGGCGCGGTTCGGGTACTTCTCGGCCTTCGTCCGCCACTTTCCGGCACTCGCAAGCCGATCCATGGCCATCGACTTCCCGGCGCTCGTCGGCAACTCCTCGGCACTCTTCCAGCCCGCAGGACGCGGTCGCTGCTGAAGCGGAACAGCGTCAACACCGGGACCCGGATCTTCGACACGGGGGCCTTCATCGACCCGTACGCCCTCGAGCCCTCGACCCGTAACGCATAGCTAGCGACGAGGGAGCTGTTGCAACCTGAGCGATTGCAAGGAGGGCGGGATGTTAAGGTGAGGGGCCGTTGTGCCGCTCAGCTGAACTTAAGAAAAGCGCACCCACGCTGAAGAGCGCAGAGAGTTCGGATTTCATAGGAATGCTACTTTTGGCAAAATAATACGACATACCAAATTTCATAAGGTTCGGCCCACTACATCCTAAGGCTGTCATATAACTGAACAATCGAAAATGACCCAACTTTAATGTTTCTGAAAATATAAAGTTGGAACTTCGTACTGATCCTGGTGCCATCTACCTGATGGATTTGAACTTAAGCTGTATCGTCTGGTCCTGGGACCCAGGGTCACACTGCATGCTACCTAGCAACTTTCACCAAATTCATATAAAATGTAGTATTCGATTTTATTTGTAGTCTAGGCCTCTTCCAAGTAAATAGTATTTTTATAGATAAAGTTTTAGCTAAAATTCTTGATCTTATATTTTTAAATAACGTGGTTAATACTAAAGTAGAATTATGCAATGTACCATTAACTCCAGATGATATGTACCAGAAGCCGTTAGTAATTCATGTAAAGTTGAATAGTTTTTTGCCTTTTGCTTCACCCATTCCACATTATCTTCTTAATGATTCTAACCATCTTCCATATTTTATGGTAATTTTATGGTAATTTTATGGTAAAGTAGCCGACTCGGATCAGGGCGTTTCGGAACTATTTGCAAAATATTTTGCCTCTGGAGCCGAAGGTTCCTTGGAATGATAATATAATTATATTCTTTGCATTAAGCCTTTTCGCAAGGTGAGTAATATGGACATATTGAACTGCGACTTGTTGAAACCACAGGACATTTTACCAAGTCACACACACCTAACATGGAGAGTCACACACACCAGACTCTCCACATTCTTTCTAAGGAAGGGTATCGCCTTCCTTTTTACTCCCCTTCAACTGATGATCTCCTTGTCGCGATCATCTGGTAGATTCCCCTATTCCCCCTATTTACTAAGGCTGCAATACGTCTGATGTTACCAAGTATTGACCTATATTTAAAATTTGCAACGTCGCTATTAGATGGGATAGTTTCTACAAAATTAAAGTTTCTCATTCGAATTTTATATCCTCCAACCAGCTTGGTTCTTACCTGAGAGGGTAAGCCACTACAACTTACCCACTACAACTAATTTAACGGTCTTCTATAAGCACTGCGTTGTGGATCCGTTGAGAACCGATTTCAGGTTGATGCCATTTACACAGACTTCTCCAAAGACTTTGACAAAGTTTGTCATGCTACCCTACTGGCCAAGTTATATATTCCTTCTTATTAAGTTAGTTCGAGTCTTATCTGGCAGACCGACCATGCCACGTTCCTATTAGAGACGGCATCGCAAGTCCCTTTGTCGCTTCCTCTGGTCTTTCACAAGGCAGCTCTCTGGGACCACTCCTATTTATGATCTTCATTAATGACATCTCTTCATGCTTTCATTTTTCCGCTTCTTAATTCATGCAGATGAACTTAAAATCTACAGGGCCATTAGTTGCATTAGTGACAGTAACTTGTTACGAAGGATATATATAGTATTTCCTCATGGTAATGCTCCCGTAATCTTTTACCAATAAACTTATCGAAATGTCTGTTTACCCGCTACTGTAAACGGACTCTTAATATCTGCACGGCTTATACCAAAGATTATAAAGTACATCAGTAGATAGGACATCTCATACAAAGAAAAATTTTCTATGGCGGGTTCCAGCGCTGGAACCCGCTGGAACGAGCTGGGCTGTAGTTTAAATTTTTAAAAAGTTTCAGTTTTATGATTATTTTTATACCCTTGCAGAGGGTATTATAATTTTGTCCAAAAGTGTGCAACGCAGTGAAGGAGACATCTCCGACCCTATAAAGTATATATATTCTTGATCAGGATCACCTCCTGAGTTGATATGAGCATGTCCGTCTGTCCGTCTGTCTGTCCGTCTGTCTGTCCGTCTGATATATGTGATATGATTGATCGGAAATGGTATAACTTTGGTGTTTTTAGAGTCACAGAAGTCAGATTTTGTACGAATGCTACTTTTGGCAAAATAATACAACATGCCGAATTTCATAAGGATCATCCGACTATATCCTATAGCTGCCATATAACTGAACAATCGCAAATTACCCAACTTTGGTGTTTTTGAAGATAAAAAGCTGGAACTAGGTACGGATTCTATTTTTGGTCAGTTACTACAACCTACCAAATTGCATAACGATCGGCCGACTATATCTTATAGCTGCCATATAACTGATTGATCGGAAATGCTATAACTTCGGTGTTTTTAAAGCTTGAAAATTCGGATTCGGCACGAATGCTATTTTTGGCAAAATAATACAACATGCCGAATTTCATAAGGATCAGCCGACTATATCCTATAGCTGCCATATAACTGAACAATCGCTAATTACCCAACTTTGGTGTTTTTGAAGATAAAAAGCTGGAACTAAGTACGGATTCTATTTTTGGTCAGTTAATACAACCTACCAAATTGCATAACGATCGGCCGACTATATCTTATAGCTGCCATATAACTGAACGATCGGAAAAGGTATTTGGTAAAAATACCAACTTTGGTATTTTCGAAGATGGAAGCTTGGTACTTTGTTTTAGATTTTTTATTGTAATAAATTGGTTATATTATGATATTCTCATAAGGATTGGCCAATTTAATCCGATGTTTGCAATATATATCCGGTTTTAACTGCAAGGGTATATCAACTTCGGCTCCGCCCGAAGTTAGCTTTCCTTTCTTGTTTTTTATTATTTTTTATACCCTTGCAGAGGGTATTATAATTTTGTCCAAAAGTGTGCAACGCAGTGAAGGAGACATCTCCGACCCTATAAAGTATATATATTCTTGATCAGGATCACCTCCTGAGTTGATATGAGCTCTTGGTATGGGACTAGAGATCCCACGATTCAGTCACCAAGGAATGTGCGAAAAACCGTCAAACGCGGTAGCGGTTCCATCATGGTTTGGGGGTGAATTCATTTAAATGGAGTTAGTCTTTAAGTGTTAATCGATGGGATAATGCGAAAGGAGTAATATCTAGCCATTACAAGAAAATCTTCCGAGGGTTATTGGAAATATGGATCTTTATGCCGAAAAATGCATTTTCCAGCTAGGCAACGACCCGAAGCACACGTCCATAATGGTGAAAAATTGGATTTCAAAACAGAAATTTCAATCTATGAAGTGGCCACCACAATCTCCCGACATGACTCCTATAAAAAACTTGTGGAGTCCTGTGAAATCAGAGCTGGCGAAATATGCAGTTCCTCCAAGTGGAATAAAGGAGTTGTGGGAACGGACAATTCCATCGGAAATGGTACAACGGTATACCCAAAGTATGCCCAGTCACATAGAAGAGCTGGAAAAGTCCAAAGGGATGTGGACTCATTATTAAAAAAACGTACAAAAAAATATTTGTTAAAACATTTACCAGAGTGCAAAACTGTAACATTTGACTTTTTTACAGTTTGGCGTGTAGTTTTCTTTAACTGATATCAAATGGCTTCTAGTTTTACATAATAGTAGTAAATTATATAACCTACAAAACAAGACTAAGATCTTTAAATTGCTTGCATTAGAAACAAAGTTACAGACCCTTCAAGTTGAAACATTACACTCGTGTTACAGTTTTGCTCGTCAGTGTATATATGTATGCATATATGTATTAACACGGTCACTTTAAATAGTTGACTATCGCAACATTTTTCATTATCCTTTATTTTCCATCAACATCATCAAGCCTCAAGTCATATTAATATAAATAATTTTTTTGCATTGTCATAACAAGTATCTTCAATTTTTTTTATTTCACACATAGGCGTTGGCGTTAACCCCTCTTCACGGGACAAACAAACAAATCTTCCCCCTATGCTGGGCTTTGTGAAGAGGGGCCGTGAACCAATTTAAAAGTCCACACTGCATTTCTTCGGTCAAGGCTGGAATATGCTTCAACGATTTGGAATCCGGCTTGTAAAGTTCGCTCCTACAGAATAAAACGGCTCCAAAAGACATTTTTAAAATTTGCTAAAATGAGCCTATTGAGCGGTCTTTTTCATATTTTAACTCTTAGTCGCCTAGCCTTTGAATTAAGTGGGGCTTAAGTTTTTATTGTTAATCCATGTAAGTATTTATCCGTTGGCTAAATAAATAAATAAACAAACTTGATCTTCTTTGCCATTGTAGTCTCCATGCCGAATCCTATAGCTCTATCTCTTAAAGTCTCTGAGAACCCCGAATCTCTGAGAACCAAATTTCATAACGATCGGCCGACTATGTCTTAAAGGTGCCATATAACGGCACGACTATAAATGGTATTTGGTATTTAATAAAAATAAAAACTTTCGTATTTTTGAAGATAGAAGCTTTGGACTTTTAGATTTTGTATTGTAATAAATTGGTTTTATTATGATATTCTCATTAAGATCGGCCAACTAAAATAAAATGTTGGCAATATATATTCGGTTTTAAAATGCGGCTCCGCCCAAAGTTATCTTTCCTTTCTTGTTTAATTTGAGTTGGTGTCGGGTCTGGCAGCAGCCGCCTGTAAACTATGTTTACTTATTATGCGTAAGTGTGTACAAATCGCCTAGTTGGTCGCAAGCCGTCTCTTTCTTGGCCGGTGGGCTTCAATGGGCCTTTTTTTTTAAGGAGTTTTAGCTTGTTATAAATGTTTAAATATTATTTAATATTTTTATTTTTAATATTTATAATATTTAATTTATTATATGCGTTAACTATTGTTAACTAATCCCCCTTTAAGATTGAGGTCACCTTCGGCTGACCCTATGTCGGTGATTACATCCTTGAGCTTGGATGCGGATTATCATGACAGGTGAGCAGGATGCAAGTAAACGCGCAGAATACTGCTATTATGGCTAGTACTATCTGATGCGTTTTGGTGCCGTTGACTTCTCCAACCTTCTGGATGAACCTCAGGTTACAAGCGATGAAGGTAAGGGAGGCTTAAAGCTTCGTGGCTCATGGTTATTTTCAACAATGGTGAACTCGCCACTCTTGGAGTTTTCTTCCGAATGTTGTTGTGATTGACATATTGAGTTTTATTAATTATGACGCGCTCATCGAATGTACGTTCCATGTACCAAAACTTCTGACCCGTTGTCAACTCGAACCAGCGCTGAAGAGTCATTGGTGATGATGGTACCCTCATCTACGTGGATGATTGGAAGCAAGTTGCTGTGCATCCTTCTGCGTGTAGATGTTTGGTACTTGAGCTACTTACTACAAGCCGGCAGAATGTGGCATAGGGTGATGTGGTCCTTAATTTGGTGGATGTCTCTTCTTTATTATGCAATGACGTCGTCCTTTAACCGAAGGATTACATCGTGTTGGGCGTCCGGGTAAATAGGAAATTTCTTACACGAAAATTGTATCTTAGAAAATTGTATTATAAAGTATAAAAAGTTAACGAATTGTAGTATTTTTAAGGACGAGACGGACAAAAGATCTCTTATGGAGGTGCTGGTGGGCACCCCACCAGCCAAACTGACTCCAAGTCTGCGAGTTCTATTATGTTGGGGCTGACGATATTGATTTTAGCTTAGGCAATAGCAAGTATTACATTTTGCAACTCCATCATTAAGATTTTATTGCGAGTCTGAAAGATCTCAAATAAATGGCCAGTGTTGATTTGTGCAATTTTTTTGGAGGATTTGTGCAAATGTTTTGGAACGGAGGATACCTCTGTTTGCGTTTGTATAACGTCTACCGGTCTCTTATCAAATAGTTGAAAACTCTGATTGACTTGTTATACCTGGTGGTGGATAGAATGATCAACTCCACCGTATCACTTATGTTTCTATCGATTTTTTGAAATCTGGCTAGCTCCGCAACAGTTCTATGGAAGCGATCAACTTCGACCATTCGAGACGCTGTGCAGTGGTGGCGCATTTGAAATGCCAACACCAAGACGGTCGGTCAGCATGGACGAAATTGTGTGCGAGTTAAACAACGTGTTTCGTTGTCGTAATAAACTGTCATCGCCTTCGCGTTTTAAAGGTTCTATTATTCTGATGGGCTTCACCACAGTAATGGGCTGCACCACAGAAAATTTGGAGAACTTATCTATGCAGGTAATGAAGTACTTATCATTACGGTGGTCTTGACTGGTGGTCGGGAATGCACGGACCAGATCGTCCTGGATCATTGCAAGTGTGTGTAAATCACAATGTGTTGCGTTCACACCCTTGGGGTCGACTGTGTCTGCGAGCTCAAGTAATGTCTCTTTACATATAGAGTCTATTATATGCCGCCTTTTGTTTCCAAAAAGTACGAAACTCCGTGGGGAAGCGCACTTCTTTCAGAACGATTTGATTCTGGAAGCAATTTGGCCGCTTGTCAGTCGTTTCGATGGTATGAGTGAGCGAGCGCTTATTGTAGATCGTAGCTGCACAGGACTCGAAGCTTGATCTCCCACTTCATTAAGATGTTGCCTGGAAAGGGCATCAGCAACTAAATTCTCTTTCGCGGCTTTACGAAAAATTCGAGCGCCTCTTTCGTCAATTCGCGCTTTTCATCTTTTAATCTTTGCGTTGGGGTTCCTATCCGACACTGCATAGGTTATAGATTGCTGGTCGGTGAGATGTTTATATTCTTCACCGCATATAAGTAATGTCCCAATTTGAGTAAAGTCAATATAATCGCCAACAGTTCTCTTTTATTGGCGGCATAGTTGACCTCCCTGTCCTTCAACGTCCTCGATATCATTGTAATAGGAAGGTTCCTGAGCATCCGGATATCTGAGCATGACATCCTCAGACGCTAATATATTCCGCAATTTATGAAAAGCTTTTAGCTGCCTTTATGGTTTTAGCCTTAATTCTGGATTTATGCCTAGATACACTTCCATTTTCCCTTTTTAAAATTTCGGAAATAGGTCTATCGCCGCAAAGTCTTTTATGAAGCATCTATAGCAGTGGTCGGCACCCCAATTCATTAATATGATTTTAACGCATTAGTATTAGTAACGAATAGCAGAAAGTAGGCTGTGAGCATGACGTTTCACACATTTATACTGTGCGTGTGTGGCAGAGCTCGGGCATTAGCCAAACTGTCATCTGCCTCCACTGACCTTGACCCTAACTTCACCATAACAGAGCTTGAATATGCCTTTCAATATTCAAAATGATAAACCCCTGGTCGATACAATCTCATACCCAACGCTTCAGCACTTACCATTTGAAACCAAATCCCGCCTACTAGAATTTTACAACGCAATGCTCGCTACAGGGACCTACGCACATGTGTGGAAATGTGGCATCATTATCCCTATCCTAAAACCTAATAAACCAACTCACGAAGTATCATCCTTTCGACCCATATCACTCATTCCCTACTTAAGCAAGGCATTTGAAAAAATGGTTTTAAACAACAGCACAGCACTCTGGATTCTCTACTGCATCTTCACCATTAAGCATCCGATGCCCTTTCTACCAAAAATGATGTTACCGTTCTGGCTGATGTTACCGATTTTGAAAGGAGCATTCGATCGCATAGGGGTACATACTGTATTGGACCTACTTTCGGGGTGGGGTGTAGGTCAAAAGACCTTTAATTTAGTGATGGCTTGCATGACCCTTAGATCTATCCGAGTTAGAGTTAACAACACTCTCTACACACTCCATAAACGCATCGCACAAGGATCGCCCCTTTCTATAGTATTGTTCATGATTGCCTTCCAGACACTAAATAGTATAGTACTAAGACATAAACAAATCGAACTGCCTATTTACGCTGACGATGCCATTATCTTTACCAAGTGCAAGAATACTGTCACTCTTAACAACAAGTTTAAAGAAATCCTTAATGAAATTGAGACTTTGGGAAACACTTCCGATGCTACCCTTGCAACGCTGCATTTACCCACCGTTATCATGTAATAACATAACAACATTAGAACATGTCTCATTTTAAAAAATTCTAGGCCTGACAATCGATAAGCGACTTAATTTTAAGCAACATTGTAATGAACATAGGATCAACCTTGATTTATGTTTTGATCAATCAAAATGTTTTTTGGCCGAGTCAGGTTTGCTTGAAATAAAAACCCGAGTTGCGCAAACTCTTTTAAGCTCATTCCAAAAATCATGTGCACAACAAGCCCGATCCTTCTGAAGGACTACCAAGTAGCCTATAAGCATAGAAGGAGATTTAAAGTGCAGTCTACAATTCGAAGACGCATACAGTTCAACAAGAAATACAACATTGAAACGCCATATCGTTGGAATAAAATCAGTCCATCCCCACCGTGGAAACTCCTCACCACCACCATTGACACAACTCTCCCCGATTTTAATAAACCAATAACACCAACAATAATATTTAAGCAGCTACTGGAAGAAGTTAGCCACATAAGACCAAAGACCTGCTAGCAGTCCAAAACTCCTAACTAATAGTCGAAGTCCGTGACCTATGCATAAAAAACAAGATAAAAATTAAAATACTGTGGGCTTCGGCGCATATAGGTATAAAAGGGAACGAACTGGCCGACAAAGCTGCAAAGCTAGCCGATCGGTCTCCGTGTCAAACAATTACCATATACCAGGAGTACAACAAGAAATCTCGAAAAAAATTCAGAATATATTGATCGATATTGAAACAGCAGATTGGCCATCTTTCAACCACCGTTACAAACAATGGAACCCTGACTAAAAGCATATCCAGGTTTCGAGTACAAGAAGAGAATGTTCTCACCTACGAAATGAAACAACCTCCCCCACTGCAGCGGTGAACTAGCAGTGAATCACCTACTGGACACATGCCGACATTATTTAAACCACACAACCGCTCTCCTCGGACTTACTTCTCCCACAAATTTTTTAAAAAACCTTTCACACATAAATGCCAACCTAATCTTATCATCCTTACGCAAATGTAAAATCATAGACAAAATTTAAACAATATTAATTGCAATTATAAGAAAAAACCCTTTCGTTTTTCTTTTTGAATTGTCGAGTAGATGGCCTTTGTAGCTAGTACTCTATGATTATCAGGTATGCTCCGGTTTTCACTTTCGGTTTTCGTTTTCGTTTTGGTACCGGTTTTCACAAGTTTTTAGTTATCGTTTTGCTATCGAAACGTTTCATTTCTCATCATTTCTGGCTGCCGAAACAGCTGATTTGAGGTTTGGTCAGCAGCAAAAAACGCGAAAAAATGACCTTTTTATTTTCAATTGCATCTTTCGAAGCCAAAAGAAAGCAATAGTTATTTCAAAAACTTTAAAACTCACATTTTTAAAAAACAGTTGAAAGGCAATCAGCTGTTTCCCACAAACTAAGGGGATGCCACTTTTTCAATGGATTTAATTTTCATTTCATTCTGGTGTTTTCAACAATTTTTTTTATACAATTTTAGCACATAACTAATTAAATTAAATTAATTAATTTTTAAAAAACGTATTTTACCCAACTTCAACAAATTTATCGCCATCCGTTTGGATATACAAGTATTTTTAACTTGCTTTTTCATTCTATCAAAAGTATGGCAGCTTAGGCGATAACTCATGGTGTCGGACTCATCGGTCGCTCACCAAAACGAAAATTGTTGTTGCCGACGTCAAAATTTTATATCCAAATTTGAGGTGGGGTCAGAAATTACTCGATTTAAAAATAATTACAAGCCTAATTGATCTTCTAGATGTCTTAAAAGAACGACAATAAACCAATAAGTCAACTACTTTTCTACTTTTGCACATAAAATCCGATTTAATATAAAAAAAGGCATTTACTTTTCATTTAGGCAAGACAAATTTTCTCGTTTTGGAATTCGAAAAAATCTTGTGAAAGTGAAAACGGGAGCACCAATTTTTTCGTTTTCGTTTTTAAAACGAAAACGAAAACCGAAAGTGAAAACCGGAGCATGCCTGTATATTTAGTTATAATATTATAGGAATTACGCTAAGAACTAAAATAAAATAAAATAAATAATGAAAAAAATAATAATAATTACTCCTCTCACTTTCTCTTAATCGAACAATCGTGTTTTTTTTGTGCGCACTGCGTTTTTGAAATTGTTGCCGTAAACCGTTGTTTAAATACATATATGAGAATCAAATTCTGAGAAACTTCAGCTTTAACGTAAACCATATCGCTTGCGAGTGCTGTGATATATTTGGAGGCAATTTAATAATTTATTTAATTACAATTCCAAGCATAGCTCAGCTCTGCTTCCCCCTCTACTTTTGTTCTTTTCTTTCCTTAATTATTAATATGAAATTTAAACTGGTCTGTTCGATGAAGTCTTGTAACAAGACAATCTCCTCATCCCAGCCTACCAACCAGTGCTGGATGTGAAAACATCGTACACGCCAAGTGTGACAGGTTCACTGTCTCAGTCTCGGATGCCATTTCCGGCAGGTCTGGTTTACATTATTGTCGTGATACTTGTCGTGCTGTCCAGGACGAAATGAGGTCGTGCAGGAGACAGACTAAGAATAAAACAAGAGAGGAAAGCTAACTTCGGGCGGAGCCGAGTTAAAACAGTTAAAACCGGATATATATCGCAAACATCGGATTAAATTGGCCGGTCCTTATGAGAATATCATAAAATAACCAATTTATTACTCTTTGGTCATTGAGCGTTTTCAATGCCGTAAATAAAAAATCAGAATTTAATTAGGTTCAACGTTATAAACTTTATTCAGGCCGCATATGAAATTAGGGTTTATGAGGATATATTAACAATATGGGAAATCCAATTTAGGATGCGAGCGCAGTAAGAAGATGAACGAGAGTGGCGCCAACCTTGCAGAATAGGCTGAGCGGATGCTCGCTAACTATAACGCCGAATTAGCAAAGCCGAGCGGCCGAAAGAGAGTCGGCTTGCGACCAGCAAAACATCAGTTACTAATTAATTGTTGTGTTTAAATTAGTTGCTTGCTGCTTGACCCGACATTCTCCCCCCAGTTGGGGCTTCTACTCCAACTTCATCCTTAAGGGGCAAAAGGCACAGCTTAGTCACTGCTCGCTTGGTAATTCCAGATGAGGTTTTTATCACCGCCACTCGAAAGATACCATTCCGACCAGGGATTAACTCCATTATTCTCGCAAGCGGCCATTTCATCGGAGGTAGATTCTCGTCCTTTACTAGCACCACATCGTTCGGGGCCAAGGCAGGACCGGAGGCGCGCCATTTGGAGCGCTGCTGGAGAAGGCTTAGGTACTCCTCCTTCCATCGGGACCAAAGACTGCTGCAGGAAAGACACGCGCTGCCAGCTGTCCAACCGGTTGAAGTTCTGCTTTGTGACATCAGGCTCGATAAAGCTGACTGACGGACCACCAGTTAAAAAATGAGCAGGGGTCAGAACATCAAGGTCTGCAGGATTTTCTGAAAGAGACAATAAGGGTCGTGAATTTATAACAGCACCAATATGGTACAGCAGCGTTCGCAGCTCCTCGAATCCCAGAACTGCAGATCCGACAGCTCAGTAAAAATGGTGCTTGGCGTTCGCAGCTCCTCGAATCCCAGAACTGCAGATCCGACAGCTCGGTAAAAATGGTGCTTGGCGGTTTTAACAGCCGCTTCCCACAGACCACCGAAATGCGGAGATCGAGGAGGAATAAAATGCCATTCGATGGACTCCATAGAGCAAAACTCCAGCAGTGCCCGTTGATGCTCTTCGCTTAGAAATACTCGGCGCAGCTCCTTCAGCTCGTTTTTGGCTCCAACAAAGTTGGTTGCGTTGTCAGACCAAATATGTTGAGGCCTTCGGCGGGTGCATATAAACCGCTTCAAAGCCTGAAAAAAAGACATTGTGGACAGATCCCTCACAAGCTCCAGGTGGACGGCTCTGGTAGCGAAACAAATGAAAATGCTAATGTAACATTTTACTGGAGCCTTATTACGCACTTCCGGCTTATAATAGAACGGTCCACAAAAATCCACACCAGTGACTCCGAAGACCTGGGAGCCGCTAACTCTTTGCTCCGGGAGATCAGCCATAATGTGCTCCAACAGCCGAGGCTTAGTCCGGAAGCATCGGATGCATTTTTCTCCCCCCAATTGGCCAATATTGGGACCTAATAATTGCCAACAGTGCGCGAGGTCCCGTATGTAAATTTCGCTCATGGAAGTAAACAATTATAGCCTGCGTAACTGGATGGCTTCTTGGAAGTATAATTGGATGCTGACTATCAAACTCCAACGACGAGTTTTTTAGCCGACCGTCTACGCGCAACAGTCCAAATTTGTCCAAGAAGGGAGAGGATGAGGCAAGGGCACTGGATACCGCTATGTCTTTTCCATTTTGAAGAGCCTTTATGTCCTCCCAAAAATGCATACGCTGCACTAGCCGCAATAACAGCTGTGTCCCAGATTTTATATCACTAGCCGTAACACCGTTGTGGTGAATTCGTTGAGAAAACTTGTATACGTACGCGAATACCCTCTGCAGTGCTGGAAACGAATTGGCGTACTTAGAAACCGCTGTTATATCCACGTACGGAGACTGAATGAGCAGGACCCTTGCACGTAACTCCAGGGTTGATCTCTCAGATGGGACCGCGGTTGGCCACGCCTCTTGAGATCCAATGAGAAACGGAGGACCATGAGACCACAGCTTATTCTCAACCAATTCATTGGGAAGAGCACCACGCGACAGGATATCTGCTGGGTTCAAAGAAGTGGGAACATACCGCCACTCCATTTCTCTAGTTAGCTTCTGGATGGTCGAAACTCTATTGGCGACGAACCGAGAGGGTTCTTCTCGAATCCAAGACAGAGCCACAGCAGAATCGCACCAGCAAAAATACTTTCCAACGTAGACCTTCAACTGCTCTACTTCCGACATAAGTCGAGCCAACAACTCGGCCCCCGATAACTCCAGGTTAGGCACCGTAACAGTCTTTAACGGCGCAACTCGGGACTTCGAACAGAGTAAATAGCTTGCAGATCCTGCGCCCTTGGACACGACATAAACGCATGCCCAATACGCCTCAATGCTGGCATCACAGAATCCATGGACCTCCACCTCGGATTTCGATGTTAGCACCTATCTAGGGAATTCGGCGCGCTGCGTACTAACAAAGCTGCTACAAATCATATTCCAGTCGCACTGAAGAGCTTGAGGAAGACTTTCATCCAAGGACAACTTCTCACGGCACAGTTTCTGGAGAAAGATCTTTGCCTTTGAAATTACAGGACCAACAAGGCCTAAGGGGTCATAAAGCCGAGCGACTGAAGAAAGCACATGGCGCCTGGTGGGCTTTGAGATTGACTGAATCCCTTCAAAAGAAAATAGCAAGCGGTCAGTTGCAGCATCCCAAGCAAGACCCAGTGTCTTTGTGAAGTTGCTACCATCATCAAACTTTAGGAAGGACTCCCGATCTTCTTCAGGCACCTTATCCAGCACGTCAGCAAAATTGGAGCACCACTTTCTTAACCGAAATCGGTCTTTGGCGAGGATCCCGGATGCTTGCTGCATTATGCTAATAGCTTCCACATAAAATTCGCGACGCAGAATTTCGGCCCCCTTTGGAAACATTATTTGCTCATCATCTGCCAACTGATGCATTGCCCGAACTGATAAAAATGAGGCAGGCTTCGATGTGATGGCCCGTTTGCAGACACTTCCGACAAAGACCGAGTCGCCTGGCCTCACCAAGGCGAATCTCAGGGGGCATTGATAGAAATCGGGGGCATGCAGACATTATATGGGACCATCCACCGCATAGACCCCAGGTAGAGGGAAGCGAATTAGTATTAGTAAAGGATGATCTACTATTATTTGCACCTCGACGCCTTCCCACATGAGCGCCCGTGGCGTATGCAGCCATGGCCACGTACATAGCCTCCAGCGTCCTACACCGCTGTTCCAAAAATTCGGCCATCGACTCCCAAGTAGGGATGGCGTCTGAACCTGAGGAGTTTTGACTCTCCTCCCACTTGGCCTGGGTAGCTGGGTCCAACCTTTGAAGCAGAACTTGGACGATGATGCAGCTGGCGATCTGAACTGAAGTACCCAAATTCTGTAAGGCTCGCATATGGGCATTGAATTTGTCCGAAAGACCTCGAAGAGCTGCTATTGAGCCACTTTCCAACAGACTGAGGCCCAAAATTTCGTTCACGTGTGCCTGAAATATTAAGCGACGGTTATTAAATCGTTTCTCCAATAAATTCAGCGCAACATCATAGTTCTCGTCGGAGACTTCCAAGGAACGAACTGCTTCGAAAGCGGACTCCCGAAGGCAAGATCGCAACCTTTGCAACTTTTCCACCTTACTAATACGAGGATTGCTGCCGACGATGGTAGAGAAGGTCGAGTAAAATTCAGCCCATTCCGAGTATCCACCGCTGAACGTAGGGAGCGGCAAAGGAGGCAGCACTTGAAAACTTTGACCTAACCCTGGGTCAGCCTGCATGGTCGACATTCCGTTGGCAAGGGTGGAGTGGGCAGCCATTCGAGATGAGCGAAGGGTCGTCTCGTGCTCAATTTCCGCCTGCATCGTCGCTACGAGCTCCGAAACAGTCCATCGAAGGTCACTGAAGGTCATCTGCAAAATGTGCAAATCCTCAAGCTCCCCGTGGATGGCCTTGAAGTCGCTGAACATGGTGGCTATCTGACCATGTCGCACGTGTAGCATGGCATCATCCACCTTGGAAATAGGCTGAAGAGCTCCTTGGATCCTCTGTAAGTCCTGGAGAATACCCAGGGCCTTGCACTTTAAAATAGCACTCCGGGTTGCGCCGCTGGAGTTCATGATTTATTATATTGAGTTCCGAACAACCCGAAATAAATTTTATTTGCTCGCGGCGAACACGAACTGTCCCACTGTGCGCTCAAAACCGTAGCGGAATTGTGGAATGTCTATATATATGAAGCTATGTGCGAGCGAATGCACTTGCGTTGTGGATCGTAAATATGTATGTGTGCTTGTGAACTAACGTTTATGGTTATGCCTGTATGTATATATGTATAATATAATAATATATTATAATTTGTTTATTATTGTAAACAACTTATTAGCCACATATGATAATTTTTCACATAACACTGTTTACAAAATTGTTTTGTTTTGTTTTAGTAATTTGTTTATGTGTATATAAATATATTAACGATCACGTCGGGGTTCACCAATGTTTGGTCATTGAGCGTTTTCAATGCCGTAAATAAAAAATCAGAATTTAATTAGGGTTCAACGTTATAAACTTTATTCAGGCCGCATATGAAATTAGGGTTTATGAGGATATATTAACAATATGGGAAATCCAATTTAGGATGCGAGCGCAGTAAGAAGATGAACGAGAGTGGCGCCAACCTTGCAGAACAGGCTGAGCGGATGCTCGCTAACTATAACGCCGAATTAGCAAAGCCGAGCGGCCGAAAGAGAGTCGGCTTGCGACCAGCAAAACATCAGTTACTAATTAATTGTTGTGTTTAAATTAGTTGCTTGCTGCTTGACCCGACAATTACAATAAAAAATCTAAAACAAAGTACCAAGCTTCCATCTTCAAAAATACCAAATTTGGTATGAAGGAAGGAAGGGGGGGCAGCACACCGTGCAGCCGTGTTTAGAAAATGCGGCAGGGTGAGCGTCAACGAAGGAGAAAGGAGTTGAGGGGGAGACGCAGGGCGTAGCGCGGGGCACGGACGGCGACCCGCCAAGAGTGGCGACGCCGGGAGAGTGGCGTGATTTTGGGAGCAGGATTAACGGCAGGAGCAGAACCAGCGAGGATTAACGGGCGCTCCAATCAGTATATAAGGAGGCCCATTGGAGCAGATCGTGACGAGTCTTTTTAGGAAGCTTGTAGCGTTGAGTTGGAGGACCGCCTTTGGAGAGTCCGGCATTCAAGTGTTAGAGCGTTTCTAAAAGGTACCCGGTGTTGAAGTTGAAGGACCGCCTCTAGAGAGTCCAACAGCTCGAGAAAAGAATAAGAAAGGATCCGTTCCTTGGAAAGGCAGGGATAACCCAGGCTAGGGGAGTCGAGTTGTGCCATTCCTGACCACGGCAGGTATCCGTGTTAAGAAGCGAGGGAAGGACAAGTTTGACATACGCCTTACCGACTCCTGAAGTCGCGACGAACTGGTAAGGTCCTGCGAAATAAGGATAGGCCTGCTCGGGGACTCACGCCCGGTGTTCCAGGAAGAACAAGCCAACAAAGGACCCATTCGTCAGAGGGTTCCTCTAAGAGCCCATTGCATCGGAGTCGAGTGGGACCATTCCCCACCGCGGCAGGTAGCCTTGCAAGGAAGTGAGGAAAGAATAAGTCTGGCACACGCCGCACAGATTCCTGACTCGCAACCAACAGGCGTGGTCCTGCAAGGCACGGATAAGCCGACTCGTAAACTCACGCCCAAGTTTTGGAAACCGACCAGGAACACCCCGGTCACCCGCAAAACAACTCCCAATTTGGACTCACTGGTGTGTCTCCGGCGTAGTGGAGTCGCGACACACGGTCAGTAGGGCAACTTCTGACCCTGGCTCATTAGCGCACGCGCGCGGTGTGTCCAGGTGTAGTGGGGGGCGCATCGTCCACGGGAAACTTCCAAACCCGGCTCGCTAGTGCAAGTGCACTGCGTGTCCTGGCGTAGAGAAGGGGACATTACGCAGCCTACTCCCAATTCAGACTCTCTGAAGTAGCTTTTTGGGATTGTGTTCATACTTTAGAAGATTCATAAAAGAATTTTCGATGATTGCAAAACCATTATATGATTTGTTGAAAAAAGATTGCGAATTTGTAATTGAAGAAAAAGAGCTAGATTGATTTGAGATGCTAAAAAAGAAACTAATTGAAGGGTTTATAATATATTATATAAAAAAACTAGGTGTTTATTATTACAAGGATGAGGTAGAACTACATACAGACGCAAGCGCACATGGCACGCAAGAGGATAAGAAATTGCATCCTATATTTTATATTTCGAATCCTACAAGGATAAAATATTGCATCCTATATTTTATTTTTCCAAACCTACAAGCTGATGAAAAATATCATAGCTTTGAGCTTGAACCGTTTATTACGTTATTTATACGTTACGAAGGTTCCGAATTTATGTGCATTTATGTGTTACACATTTATGTGTAACAATTTAGAATGGTTACTGATTGTAATTCATTGACATTGACGTTAAACAGAATAGAACATAACCCTCGTATTGCGAGGTGGGCGTTAGAGTTACTCGAGTATGACTTAGAGTTAGTTCATAAGTCGGGAAAGCTTATGCTTACATATGTGTAGTAGAAACGGTGAGTTTTGAAGACAATTTAGTTAGGGGGGTGACGCAGGGCGTAGCGGGCCCTCGAGGTCCGTTTAACGACAACGGAGGTCCGTGGCCGAGAGGGACGAGGATTGGAGCAGATTGGGGCGAGTCTTTTTTAGGAAGCTTGTAGCGTTGAGTTGGATGACCGCCTTTGGAGAGACCGACATTCAAGTGTTAGAGCGTTTCTAAAAGGTACCCGGTGTTGAAGTTGAAGGACCGCCTCTGGAGAGTCCAACAGCTCGAGAAAAGAATAAGAAAGGATCCGTTCCTTAGAAAGACCCAGGCTAGGAGAGTCGAGTTGTACCATTCCTGACCATGACAGGTATCCGTGCTACAAAGCGAGGGAAGGATAAGTTTGGCATACGCATTACCGACTCCTGAAGTCGCGACGAACTGGTGTGGTCATGCGAAACAAGGATAGGCCTACTCGGGGACTGACGCCCGGTGTTCCAAGAAGAACAAGCCAACAAAGGACCTATTTTTCAGACGGTTCCTCTAAGAGCCCAGGGCATCGGAGTCGAGTGGGGCCATTCCCGACCACGGCAGGTATCCTTGCTACGAAGCGAGGGAGGGACAAGTTTGGCATACGCCTTACCGACTCCTGAAGTCGCGACGAACCGGTGTGGTCCTACGAAACAAGGATAGGCCTCCTCGTGAACTCACGCCCAAGCTTTGGAAACCGATCAGGTACACCCCGGTCACCCGCAAAACAACTCCCCATTTCGGACCCACTGGTGTGTCTCCGGAGTAGTGGAGTCGCGACACACGGTCAGTAGGGCAACTTCTGACCCTGGCTCATTAGCGCACGTGCGTGTTGTGTCCAGATGTGGGGGGCGCATCGTCCACGGGCAACTTCCAAACCCGGCTCGCTAGTGCAAGTGCACTGCGTGTCCTGGCGTAGAGAAGGGGACATTACGCAGCCTACTCCCAATTCAGACTCTCTGAAGTAGCGGAGCGGAAGAGCGTTGTCCTTGACCAGTCGCAGTCGACCCAAGGGGGTGTTCTGAGAGGTAGGAAGGCCTGTTTGTGGCCAACGAAAGGGCGAAGTTTAGGGGGCCTACGTCAACGGTAGCAGCATCGGTAGACGCGACGGTAGCAGCGGCGGAGCAGCGACAGCGGCCGGTGCCACGGAGACGGCCAGAAGGAAGCGCCGGCGTCGGAGCGGCAAGGATTCGAAGCGGAGCCCGTGTACGGGATCAAGAATCAGATCCTTTGAGTTGAGAAAAGCATACGAAATAAAGAGATTATAACGTTTACGCTATTTGTATTATTTCTGGGCTCGGGCAATCACGTCGAACTATAAATTCGGTGGAACAGACCCGCAAACTCTGTGAGCTAGCCGCGGCAAACTGTGGCGAGCGGAAGCAGTAGGAACAGTTTGTTACAAATCTTTGCTACAATGGTCTCTACTCTATAACATCTCTTTCCTGTCCCTCAAATTTAAAATATAGAATTTTAAATTTCCTTACTAACTCCTCCTAGCTTATTAAATTAGAAATAGCTTAATATATACTAACAAATCGTTTCTCGAGGGTCCCTCGGTCGTCTGGTTCTCTAAGCTTTATGATGAATACGGGAATGCTAACTGATGCTCATATTGATGCACAAGCCATTTCAAAATTTTGAAAGACAGCGAAAAAAAAAAAAATTCAAAGGCAGAAATCTTTCAAAACCACAGGAAAATTTACAGGACTAAGAGCCACAAGACTCTCCGCAACCCGAAGGAAGTCTGAACAATCTGGTCCAAACCAGAAATAGCGTCCTAAAAAGAGCAAACCCAAAAACATCCCGACCCGGCACGAAACTTATTTAAACATATTAAAAAATTTAATAGACATGTTATTTATATATTTAAACATTTATATATGTGCATATTAGAGGTCTGCATGAATAGCTAAAAAACGACATTCAAATGCACAACCTTGAAAATGAATTGAGTGAGATAGAATGCTGAGACGAAAATTAATGAATGAGTGAGTGCGACTGTATAGGTCTCACTCGCACAACATTCGGGGGTTGAAAACCGAATTGAATGAGTTAGAGTTACAGTTCGCATTCGACATGTTTCGAATGCATTCTAGAATGTACCATACAACTATGCATACATATTTGCCTTTTTTTAGACGCTGATAACAAAATAATTGAAAAGTGAAAGCAAGTCATTCAGGCATGCTCCGGTTTTCACTTTCGGTTTTCGTTTTCGTTTTGGGGGCTCCGGTTTTCACAAGTTTTTAGTTATCGTTTTGCTATCGAAATGTTTCATTTCTCATCATTTCTGGCTGCCGAAACAGCTGATTTAAGGTTTGGTCAGTTTTGGTTTTATTTTCAATTGCATCTTTCGAAGCCAAAAGAAAGCAAAAGGTTTTTCAAAAACTTTAAAACTCACATTTTTAAAAAACAGTTGAAAGGCAATCACTTGTTTCCCACAAATTAAGGGGATGCCACCTTTTCAATGGATTTCATTTTCATTTCATTCCGGAGATTTCAACAATTTTTTTTATACACTTTTAGCACATAACTAATTAAATTAAATTAATTAATTTTTAAAAAACATATTTTACCTAATTTCAACAAATTTATCGCCATCTATTTGATTATAAAAGTATTTTTAACTTGCTTTTTTATTCTATCAAAAGTATGGCAGCTTAGGCGATAACTTATGGTGTCAAACTTATCGGTCGTTCACCAAAACGAAAATTGTTGTTGCCGACGGCAAAATTTGATATCTGAATTTGAGGTGGGGTCAGAAATTACTCGTTTTAAAAATAACTACAAGCCTAATTAATCTTTTAGAGGTCTTAATAGAACGACAATAAACCAATAAGTCAACTATTTTTTTCCTTTTGCAAATAAGATCCGATTTAATATAGAAAAAGGCATTTACTTTTCATTTAGGCAAGACAAATTTTTTCGTTTTTGAATTCGAAAAAATCTTGTGAAAGTGAAAACGGGAGCACCAATTTTTTCGTTTTCGTTTTCAAAACGAAAACAAATGGATGTTTTCGAAAAATGGCTGTCCGTTTGGCGAATTAAAGTGAATGAACTAAAATGCAAGCATGTTACGTTCACTCTGAACAGGCAAAACTGCCCGCCGATAAAATTAAACAACACTCTACTCCCACAAGCAAACGAAGTAACATACCTAGGAGTACATCTCGACAGAAGACTCACATGGCGCCGGCACATTGAAGCCAAAAGAACACACCTAAAGCTAAAAGCCAGCGGCCTTCATTGGCTTATCAACGCTCGGTCACCTCTTAGCCTTGAATATGGATGTACGGCTCCCAGTTATGGGGGAACGCCAGCAATAGCAAGTGTTCAGTCGAAGATCTTTATAACAATCACCGGGGCACCGTGGTACTTTCGCAACGAAAACATACACCGCGACTGAACCATTCTACTAGTCAAAGAAGCGGTCGCAGAACAGAAGGTAAAGTACTTAACCAAGCTATCGATTGGCTATACAATTTTTGTAAAAATAGGTGACGGATGTATCGCATGACAAAATTCCCGACGGACTCCCTTGAAATTTTATTAGCCGGAAAAATTATAAATTAAAAATAAAAAAAAAATAATTATAAAAGAAAGAAAATGTTAGAAGTCCTTACTAGGATTTGAACAAAAAAATATTGTACATAGAGTTACTACTCTGTGCATTACGCTACCGCACCGTCTTAAGTTCAGCGACTAAAAATACTATTTTTTCTACTGACTACCACATCGGCGCATTGAAAACAGAAACAAGAAACTGAAAATAAAAATTGGAAGTCAAAAAATTTTTACACCGTCTTGCGAGCAGTCACACATACATATATACAAAGGCGCACCCTTTTTTTGACGCATACATGTAAAGAGTTCTAACAATATAATCGTATGTATGTGCTGATGTCCCATCTATGTACTTTATAATTTTCGATGGTACCCATCTCTTCAGATCTTTTCTCCTTTCAACCCCAGAGGATCCATATCACCCCACACTTGAGGAAAAAACCATTTGTGGTATCGATAAGAAGTTTCCATGCGTGGCAAATAAGATTCGTTGTTTCCGTAAAGCTTTTCACAACCTTAATAGCCTTATCGATTCTGGCATGCACCGATCTAAATGTAACCTTAGAAAAATTGTATCGTACTTTAAATACATTTTTTGACTCATGTGTGCCATTGAAATATCTGTCCGCTTCAACAAATCCTCCTTGGTTTACAAGGTGCCTCACTAACCTAAAAAATACTAAAATTAGGCTTTGCAGTAGTATAGATTTTTTAAGGTATCTAGTACTAGCTCGGTCAAATTTTACCGTGCATAACGCTGAATGTTACAGGAATTATATTCGCCGCTGCCGGATACAATTTACTTAGGATCCAAATCAGTTTTATAATTTTGTAAACACAAAGCGTAAACACGTATATTTTTCAACCCTGCTTACGTTTGAAAATTCCTCAGCGACTTCTGATCAGGCCTTTGCCGATCTATTCGCAGAATTTTTTCAAACAATTTATTCTCCGCTTAAATTGACAGATCAGCCTTACGCATACAACATTCAATCAGCAAATCTTATTTTCTGTCTGTTTTTCTCCGAGAATAGCTTATTATGTGACCTAAGGGTCAAACCCATTTATTCGCCAGGCCCCGATGGAGTACCAGGCTTTGTGCTAAAATACTGTGCCAGGGCTCCGAGAAAACCTCTTCTAAGACTTTTCAACTTAGGGAAATTAACTAACTAATGATCTCGGCGTCTTATTAGATTCTAAACCTAAATTTTCCGACCATATTTCCTTAATGGTTAATAAGGCTTAAGGAGTCCTAGGTTTCTTTAAAAGGTGGTCAAAAGAATTTGACGACCCCTACATAAATAAAGTTAAAAACTTATTCATTTCTTTGGTCTGTCCGATACTGGAGTACGGTTCATGTGTCTGGAGTCCCCAATATGAAGTACATAAAGACCGCATAGAATCCGTACAAAAGAATTTCTTTACTTTAACAGGGATCCAAATCTTCACCTTCCATCTTATTACAGTAGACTCTTACTAATATACTTACCAAGATTAACCCATCGTAGGACAATGCTGGGTGTAGTTTTACTACATAACCTAATCAATGGGATGTAGATAGCCAGCATTTACTAGCACGCTTAAAGTTTAACATTCCCAATAGAAGGACTAGAAACTTTAGTCCTCTATTCCTGTAGTAGTTTGACATATGCACAACACGACCCTTTTAGGGTCTTATGTTCGAACTAAAATGGTCTCTACTCTATAACATCTCTTTCCTGTCCTTCAAATTTAAAATATAGAATTTTAAATTTTCTTACTAACTTCTCTTAGCTTAATAAATTACAAATAGCTTTAATACATACTAATGAACCGTTCTCGAGCGCCTCTCGTAATGTTAAAAAAAAATGATATCATTACGTTTATCGAATTAAATTTTTTTTAAATTTATTTACTATTTACTCTATTATTAATGAAAATGTTCATTTTCTGTCAACGCAATATAGGATCGTAAATTCTGCCGCAGCGTTGTCGCAACACTGACAGTGTTAGCACGTTCACATTTTTTTTAAATCTCTCTTATAATTCCTCTCTTTTACTTTGTCTTACTTGAACTTAAAAAAAATGTTTTCACTGAGAACAAGAAAAGTAAGGTAACTTCGGGCGGAGTCGAATTTGATATACCCTTGAAGTCAAAACCGGATATATGTACAAAAGTTGCCAAAATCTTTGAGCAATAAGAGTCAATTCTCTTTACAGATACGCCACTGATTCGATTGGATATTGATTGAAATTTTGTGCGGCCTTTGCCTGCACACCGACACTGTACAAAGTTTTCTAAATAAGTCAATAAGAGTCAATTAAATGCAACGCAGTCCAATAATAAATCAAAACTGCAAAGTTTCGCTATAGGTCTGTTGCGACTTGTGCCAGCGGAAAAATATTGTTATTATCCATAATTAGTTCTCCCAGTGGTAACGCAGGTAACGCATAGGGCCAATACTTTCTTGTTATAAGTAGTTTCATCCTATTTGATTCTTCCAGATTGCGTGTAGTTGCATTACAGAGGCAGATCTTCACAGATCTCCACAGCGGGATTACAACACTTGTTGCCACCCTAGCTCATAGCCAGAGGGAAGGTTCATGTGCTTCCCCTAATCAATGGTAAACAAATAAAATAAATCTTAGACAGTAATAAAGGAAAGGGAATGACCAAAGATGTGTGGAGGTATAGCATGCGGATTTAATAGATCTCAGGAATAGAGGTAACAAATCACCTCTTTACCCGCCCTTGTTGCACCACAGTCATTTGGAAACGATAACGCTAACGCCCCATGTCGCGTTAGCTTGTCACTGGAAGCCCCACTAAAATATTTAAAATCAATTCAATATGTCACATCGTGTTCAATCTTTAGCGTTTGGTACATTATTTTTAATATATCAAAAATCTTTTTGTAATTGAACATTATTAATTTAAACAAGAAAGGAAAGCTAACTTCGGGCGGAGCCGAAGTTTATATACCCTTGCAGTTAAAACCGGATATATATCGCAAACATCGGATTTAATTGGCCGATCCTTATGAGAATATCATAATATAACCAATTTATTACAATAATAAATCTAAAACAAAGTACCAAGCTTCCATCTTCAAAAATACCAAAGTCGGTATTGTTACCAAATACCATTTCCGATCGTTCAATTATATGGCAGCTATAAGATATAGTCGGCCGATCGATATGAAATTTGGTAGGTAGTATAAACTGACAAAAAAAAACGAAGTTCCAACTTTCCATCTTCAAAATCCCGAAAGTTGGGTAATTTCCGATTGTTCAGTTATATGGCAGCTATAGGATAGAGTCGGCCGATCCTTATGAAATTTGGTCATATTATTCTGCCAAAAGTAGCATTCGTACAAAGCTGAACTCTGTAACTCTAAAAACACCAAAGCTATACCATTTCCGATCAATCAGTTATATGGCCGATCCCGGCCGTTCCGATTTATATACTGCGATAGCTTTAAAACTGAGAGACTAGTTCGCGTAGAAACGGACAGACAGACGGACATGCTCATATCAACTCAGGAGGTGATCCTGATTAAGAATATATACATATACTTTATAGGGTCGGAGATGTCTCCTTCACTGCGTTGCACACTTTTGGGCAAAATTATAATACCTTCTGCAAGGGTATAAAAATAATCAAAATCGTAAGATCAAATTATATATAACTTTTACTTTATATTATTAAGAAATATAGTTATTTAAGGGATTATATACAGTTGTGATAGATGAAAAAATTTTGTTTTCAAGTTACTTAAGTATATACTGTTGAGAATAATCTCACAAAAATTCATAACGATCGGAGCATCGAACCGAAGTTGTAGCTATTTATAGCGTACTACCTGCACATAAAACTTGAAACTTTAATCGCGATTATCTCAGAATCTTGTTTTTTCGAAATTTCCTTTGCGGTGGACACGATTACTAAAAAACTATTAATCCGATCAACACCAAATTTTGACCACTTATTAATTATGATAATAGCTAGTCCGTGAACAAAGGATTTTCAAAACTCCTTTTTTTGAAAAAGTACATTTTTTGTTAAAACCGTCGCAATTTTTTTTTAATCTAAATTTTTACAAATCCTTCGTTCACGGACTAAGCAATACAATATACTAACGAAATTTTTTTTGAATTTTCGATTTCGGATGAACCGTTCTCGGGATATGATGTCCACCGCAAGACACCATCGAAAAAAGACGATCTTGGAATTCGGCTATAACATTTTTATTATGTAATATTTTTTAATGAAAAAATTTAAATAAGTACCCAGAACCATGTACTAAACAACGTCGGTAAAACATTTTTAAGAAATATTTTCTATGGTGTCAAAAAAAAATCGATAAAATTTCATTTTTTTGCGCGGTACAACTGTATATAACCCCTTAAATGATACTACTTTACTGCATCCTAAGTATTGTAACGTCCTGGTTCTGATCGGGAGCACGCACTGTCTGTTGCCGGCCTAGCTCAGGGCCAGAGGGAGGGTTCTTGTGCTTCCCCAAATCAGGGTTACCAAATAAAAGAAATCGACAGTGCTTAAGGGAAGGGAGTGGCCAAAGGGGTGGGGGAGAGAGAGAGAATACTAGCTTGGAGAACTCAGGTGTTTAGATCTCCTCTTTACCCGCCCTGCCTTGTTGCACCATTATCATTGGGCAACCGATTTTACATTAGCTTGTCTCTGGAAACCCCACGGAAATATTTAGACGCGATTCATTATGATGTCATTACTTCATTATATTCTTTAGATATTTCAGTGTTTGGTACATTATTCCTACTATAACAAATTCTAATCCTAATCCAATATCATTATTCAAAGAGATTAACCTAACCTTAACATAAAATGATTTAGTTTGATTTAAATTTTATGATTTACTTAATTTATATTGATTGGAATTTAGAAAATAAATGAAATTACTCTATGTTGCTCTACTTCATGATTTTACTTCATCCAAAATATTCATATACATATTTAAATCTCGTTTATATGTTATTCTGTAACATATTTGTAGGTTGTTGCGGCTATGCCGTACTTACAGCTCGTCCCTCGAGGTCAGCAAGCCTGTCGACTTCCGATGCAGCTATGTATTTATATGTATTTTCTAAAGTTTACTTCATAATAATGTAGATATTTATATATATATATAGATATTAAAGGATGTAGTATGTAATTAATTTAACAAAAGCAAAAACTTTCAAAACTTATTAATTCTAGAAAATAACAATTATGATTCAAAATTCTTTAAAGTTTTACATCCCCTACAGTGGCAGATCAGCTATGCTTCTAAAACTGTGGGGGTTATATGGTATTTGTTTTTCTGTTAATTCTCATGGAAAAATAACGGATGCTGCATGGCAGAAAACAGAACACAAATCCGCGAGAGCTACTTTTATAGTAGGCGAGAGGAGAGGGGGGAGTTGATTCCGCCTCATGGAAACCTCGTGGTCCTTATGTAATGTTAGGGAACAGCGGGGGGGGTTTCATGACGATCCGTTAATTTTCCTCCAAAACGCTCCTCAATAGCTCTAAATCCTCATCTCGGATTCCTGCGTTTCTGTCTTCTATATATTTTATATAGGGGCTCGGTCGAAATACCAGGCCACCATGGCTCTGCGAAATACAAGGCCATTAGAACTGCCACAAGAATTTCAGTCTCTTTTCTCACCTGATATTGGCCGACCCACAGGGAAAATCAACCAGCAACTCTCAATTGCACTGGCAACTCGCACTTGTTTATTTGCAATTACTTTCATGAATTCACTTTAATTCAAATATATGGATTGCGGAACACGGGTAATAAGGAATTTCCACGTGTTTTTTTTATTTTTTTAAAAATGTGAAATCTTAGGTCAGTCCGCTAGAGTTAAAGAACGATTTGAAAGTGAAACTGGGCTTAACGTTGCAGCGAAATCGAACCTACATGCACATGCCAGGGAGCTTTAACGGTTCTAAAGAAAACAGGCATAGGAAAGAAGGAGACGGCAAGTGTGCACTTTTGGAGACTACTGCAATCTGCACAATGGGACATAACTGAAATTGTTTGTCTTAAAATTTGCTCGCGAAAATCACCCTCACACCCACAGGTTGGAATGAAAAATGTATTTTTCAGCTCAAAGCTGAAAAAAGGGTGATCTTTACCAAATGTCTTTAGCATGAAAGGTCCCTAATTCTTTTCCTGATAAGTCTTCTAGTAAATACAGCGATTGTCCGCACTTTTTCTTCACTCGGACTTTTACTCCAACAGGCGCTAGCTTAGCTAGCTTGAAATTATCTGCGGCATTGCTTAGCTTAAAGTTTCTCTTCGTTACTATCTGGCCAACATTAAATGTCCGGTGGTGGCTTCGCAAATCATAGTTACGTTTGTTGGTCTGATAGGCTTTCTGCATATGTTTTTGAATGTCACCTCGAATATTGGAAAAGTTGTCTAGTCGATTAAGGGTAGTGGATCCCTCATTAATTAATCCTGATTTTTCTAAAAGTTGGTAATCGTTACCATGAGTAATCATGTTTTGTCCAAAAACGGCTAAATATGGGGGCATTCCAATCGATTGATGTAGATTATTTCGCAAGGCGCTATTAATGCTACTCAAGTACTTGTCCCATTCCCTCTGATCAGACCGAATGTAAGATCTTAACGCCGCGTTAATAGATCTATTAACTCGTTCTGCAGCGTTGGACTGAGGAGCATATGCTGCTGTGCACAAGTGTTGGACTCCGTAGCGATTCAAAAACGCAGAGAAGTCATTTCCCTTAAACTGTCTACCGTTGTCAGTAACTACTACCTGTGGAACTCCAAAGCAATCGAAAATATCCTCTTTAAGGATTTTAACAACAATCTCCCATGTAAATTTCTTTACAGCCTTCAAGAAGGTGAATTTTGAGAAGTGATCCAAAATTATGAATATTCCTATATGTCCTCGTTTGGTTCTAGGAAAAGGACCGATGAAATCGAGATATAGTCTCTGAAAAGGTCTCTCGCTTTTAGCTTGCTGTCCCATTGGAATTTTCATTTTCTGTGTGGGATGTTTGCAAGTTTGACATACCTCACATTGGCGGATGTAATCGCGGACATTTATTACCATTCCTGGCCATGAGAAAGTTCTGCGGATTCTCTCTAAGCACTTTGCCATGCCACAATGCGAAGCGGATGGTTGATCATGGGCGGCTCTAATAACTTCTGTTCTCAATTGCCTTGGGACTACCAACTTCCAGCACTGATCGTCCTTATCCACATCGCCTGCGGAAAAGTTACGACGATGATAAAGCAAGTTGTCAACTACCTGATAGTCTGGTATTTTATTTGCAACTATTTTGTCGATCAGTTCTTTATATTCCGAAGAATGGAACGCATCGGAACGAAGATCTATTTCGGGCCATACTTCGATGTCTACATTGGCAACGTTCACATCTCCTGCGAAAGATCGAGAGATGGCATCGGGTACAACATTTTCACTTCCCTTTCGGTGTTCTATGGTCAACTGGTATCCTTGAAGTTTAATGGCCCATCTTTCTAGTCTACCTCTCAAGTCGTTCTTTTTCATTAACCAACTTAAACTAGCATGATCGGTAATTACTTTAAAGGGGTGTCCTTCGATGTACATTCTAAATCTTTCAATGGCTAAAACTACCGCTAAACACTCTAATTCTGTTACCGAATAATTTCGTTGAGCCTCTGATACCAACCGGTCATGCCTAAAAACCGTCGTAATTGTTTCTGCGTTGCAGGGACAGGATAGTCTGAAATGGCACGGACTTTGTCGTTGTTCGATTGTAGAGTGCCCTCTCCTACTACATATCCTAAATATTCCACTTTAGATAAGCCGAATTGAGTTTTGGCTATATTGATGGTCAACCCTGCCTTACGTGTTCATCCAAAGTAGAAGACAATACCAATAGGTCGTCTAGGTACACCATCACGTGAGACTTTAATTGATATGGTATAACCTGATCCATTAATCTGCACATTGTTTGGGGTGCATTACACAAACCAAAAGGCATGCGCTTAAACTGGTATAGCGGTCGATTTGGGACAACAAACGCGGTTTTTGGTCGAGATTTCTCTTCCAAAGCAATTTGCCAAAACGCGTCTTTTAAATCGATCTTTGAAACACATCGAACTGCGGGCAGTCTACTCAATAAACCTTCTAAGTGTGGCATAGGATATGTGTCCTTTGCGGTAACACTATTCAATTTTCTTGAATCCAGACAAAACCTTATCTTTCCTGGTTTTACTAACAGGACAATCGGTGAAGACCATTCCGATGGAGGTGCTTCTTCAATAATGTCTAGCTCTAACATTCGGTCAATTTCGCTACACAAAAGTTTCTCTTTGGCTGGCGAAATAGGATAATAACGCTGCTTAATAGGACGCGAATCCTTTGTGTCGATTACGTGCTCTACCAACTTTGTTAAACCCAATCCGTCACATTCAGATGTAGGAAATAACTCGATGACGTTCTGTAACTTGCGGTTTCCTGTGGCTGATAATGATAGTTTGTCGCTACTCGTTTCTATCGCATGCACTTCGGGAAGATTGGATTGATAGTTTATCGAAATTCCGAATTGATTCCAAAAGTCAACACCACATATAATGTCTAATGCTATAGAAGGAACAATTAAAAACTCAAAATCGTTTTGAAGGTTGTTATATACCAATGATATTACAATTGAACCTGCAATTTCTTGACGTTTTCCGTCTGCTGTACAAACTCTTCCCTTTTGTTTTTGATATTGCTTTGAATCTACTATTGTTTTTTCTAATTCTCCACCTATGATGCTTTTATTGGCACCACTATCTAATAACGCATAATAAGATTGATCGAAAATGTGAAGTTTAACTAATGGACGATTATCTTGAGCATTTTGTGAAAGGCTCGATACTGTATACGTTGTAGAATTCTTCAAACTATTCCAAAATTTTCGCATTCGCCTAGATGATCGCGAATTATGGTATTTAATTGAAAACAATTCAGATCTTCTTAACTCGTATTCTTTAAGTCTAATGTGATATGGCTTCCTGATTTTATGACTAACTTCTTCATCTAACATTTCTGGTTTATTTGGATTTGAAAGTATAATTCGATTTTCGCTTGAATTTAGTTGCGGACATCCCTCTTGTGTGAATTGCGGATGTCCTGTGGATCGTTTCCCGAATGCGGATTACATTTAACACATTTTGGTCGATAGGTATCTAAAGCTCCACATCCGTAACAAAGGTTTAAGACAATCCAAATACCTGTGGCCTGGATCATCACAATTCCAGCATTTCATGGAAGTCTTTATTGCAAACACCTTCTGGTTATCTGTCTCTAAGTCCGAAACTTCATCTTGTTGGTCCTCTAACGAGACGGCATTAACTGTACGTCTAAAATTGTTTTGTAAATTCCCTTGCTTATACTTATTGTTGCCAAAGAATGCCTCATGTTTGTGACACTCTCGTCTCAATGCTGACAATGATGGGGTATCTACATGCAAAAGTTCATGATATAACTCTGGTCTTAGATTGTTTCGAACTTCTGCTACGATTTCTTCATCAGACAATGGTTCTCGTAAGGCATCAGTAATAGCAACCATTGCATCTAAGAATTCATCGAAACTTTCGTTTCGACCCTGTTTTCGTCTACGTAATGTGTCTTTAATGTCCTTTCTGTACGTTGATCTTTGTACCTTTCTCTTAAACGAACCAGGTGGTTTCCTCATTAGATCTGTGACAGCGCCAATAAAAATTTAAAGCTGGTCCAGCAAAAAGTAAATGTCTAAATTTGTAGAGCAATACAAAATTTCCATTTAAACTTTAAGATGTTAAGCAGTTAACTCTATAAATAAAGTCTTCTACTGAGATATCACTAAGCAACCCTGTAAATTTGATATGCCAATTCGAGATAACTCCAGCAGTTTTATCCGAGAAGTCTCGAAAAGGTTCCTGAACTACCGGCGAATTATTATTACGTCTGTTAAATTGATTGGATCGTGCTCCACTGTCTAAACTTATACGAGGATGGGCCAAGGGTGCAGGAAAATCCCATTCAAGTTGAGGTTCTTCTGGGTTTTCTCGTGGAATCCCGTTTAACGACAAGCTATTAAGGGTTGTACGAACTTCTTCGGACAAGGTTGCTGCATGCTTATACGAAATGACTCCATAGAACTTGCTATTAAATGTTCAATTCTTTCTTCACTAATACCATTGGAATCGGCAGTAGCCTGAGTATTTGTTACCTCCTGACGCGATGAAGCTCCTAGACTCGTTCGGGGGTTTACATTTGCATTCGGTCTTTGGTGAGATCGGGTATTAGGTCTGTTTCTACGAATAGTTCCGGTGGTTGAGCTATTGTTTCCACCAGCTCTGGTTGTCCTAGAGTGGGGAACGTTCGCTTCTGCATTAGTCGAAGTCTGGCTTTCAACCTGATATCGCTGACAAACACTTCGACAAATCGGACAAGTTTCATTATTATCTAACCACGATAATATGCATTGGCGATGGAATTTGTGCTTACATGCTGTCTCCACATATTCTCCTTGAATATTTGTATCATGGCATATGGTACAGACTATTGGGGTATCTCTCTCATTGGATATTCGTGCTACCAAGTTTTCTAGACTACGTCTTACTGCCATTATTTATGTTTATATTTTATTTTTATCTTAAATATGTTTTGTTAGTGATTTATTTTTCATTGTTGTTGGGGTTTTACCCTGAGACAAGCTAACTTAACAATTCAGCTAGGGTATCCCTCATTCTCTTACTTTGGGTCTATTGCACTATTGTGGAAACTGTCAATGAAAAGAGAGTCTTGCCAAGAATGCTCAGCAAAAATGATCTCCAATTTTAATTGATTTCCGAAATTAATATTAGAAATTACATTCAGTTGGTGACGAACCGATATAAACTCAGGACGAAAAATCCAAGACTGATATTGTAAAGCCTGATGAAATACAAGAAATACGACATTTAATAAACGTGAGTCTTGGCCACTAGATTGGCTATTACCAAACTGTGTCATCCAAAGATCTCCTGCTTTAAATTTTTAACTTTTAGCCATAAAGGATGTCGGGGATGAATTTGTGAGGGAAAATATCTACATATCGTTCTTCACGTCTGGTCACCTCCTACTATATACCTTGTAACCACGTTTACCACGATTGCCCACGTTGGCTTCACGGTTGACTCCAACGTCGGCCCCACGTTGGGCGCCATTTTATCTGTAACGTCCTGGTTCTGATCGGGAGCACGCACTGTCTGTTGCCGGCCTAGCTGAGGGCCAGAGGGAGGGTTCTTGTGCTTCCCCAAATCAGGGTTACCAAATAAAAGAAATCGACAGTGCTTAAGGGAAGGGAGTGGCCAAAGGGGTGGGGAAGAGAGAGAGAATGAGGATACTAGCTTGGAGAACTCAGGTGTTTAGATCTCCTCTTTACCCGCCCTGCCTTGTTGCACCATTATCATTGGGCAACCCATTTTACATTAGCTTGTCTCTGGAAACCCCACGGAAATATTTAGACGCGATTCATTATGATGTCATTACTTCATTATATTCTTTAGATATTTCAGTGTTTGGTACATTCTTCCTACTATAACAAATTCTAATCCTAATCCAATATCATTATTCAAAGGGATTAACCTAACCTTAACATAAAATGATTTAGTTTGATTTAAATTTTATGATTTACTTAATTTATATTGATTGGAATTTAGAAAATAAAGGAAATTACTCTATGTTGCTCTACTTCATGATTTTACTTCATCCAAAATATTCATATACATATTTAAATCTCGTTTATATGTTATTCTGTAACATATTTGTAGGTTGTTGCGGCTATGCCGTACTTACAGCTCGTCCCTCGAGGTCAGCAGGCCTGTCGACTTCCGAGTCAGCTATGTATTTATATGTATTTTCTAAAGTTTACTTCATAATAATGTAGATATTTATATATATATAGAGATATTAAAGGATGTAGTATGTAATTAATTTAACAAAAGCAAAAACTTTCAAAACTTATTAATTCTAGAAAATAACAATTATCAGGCATGCTCCGGTTCTCACTTTCGGTTTTCGTTTTCGTTTTGAAAACGAAAACGATAAAATTGGTGCTCCCGTTTTCACTTTCACAAGATTTTTTCGAATTCAAAAACGAAAAAATTTGTCTTGCCTAAATGAAAAGTAAATGCCTTTTTCTATATTAAATCGGATCTTATTTGCAAAAGGAAAAAAATAGTTGACTTATTGGTTTATTGTCGTTCTATTAAGACCTCTAGAAGATCAATTAGGCTTGTAGTTATTTTTAAAACGAGTAATTTCTGACCCCACCTCAAATTCGGATATCAAATTTTGCCGTCGGCAACAACAATTTTCGTTTTGGTGAACGACCGATAAGTTTGACACCATAAGTTATCGCCTAAGCTACCATACTTTTGATAGAATAAAAGAGCAAGTTAAAAATACTTGTATAATCAAATGGATGGCGATAAATTTGTTGAAATTGGGTAAACTATGTTTTTTAAAAATTAATTAATTTAATTTAATAAGTTATGTTCTAAAAGTGTATAAAAAAAATTGTTGAAAACACCGGAATGAAATGAAAATGAAACCCATTGAAAAGGTGGCATCCCCTTAACTTGGCTTTTCTGGCTTTTCCTCTTAATTCTTTTGGCTACGAAAGATGTAATTGAATATAAAAAAGGCAATTTTTCCCGTTGTTTGCTGCTGCCCAAACCTCAAATCACCTGTTTCGGCAGCAAGAAGTTATGAGAAATGAAACGTTTCGATAGCAAAAGGATAACTAAAAACTTGTGAAAACCGGAGCACCTAAAAACGAAAATCTCGGTTTTGATCCCAAAACGAAAACGAAAACCGAAAGTGAAAACCGGAGCATGCCTGTATGATTCAAAATTCTTTAAAGTTTTACATTCCCTACAGTGGCAGATCAGCTATGCTTCTAAAACTGTGGGGGTTATATGGTATTTGTTTTTCTGTTAATTCTCATGGGGAAATAACGGATGCTGCATGGCAGAAAACAGAACACAAATCCGCGAGAGCTACTTTTATAGTAGGCGAGAGGAGAGGGGGGAGTTGATTCCGCCTCATGGAAACCTCGTGGTCCTTATGTAATGTTAGGGAACAGCGGGGGGGGGGTTTCATGACGATCCGTTACTTTTCCTCCAAAACGCTCCTCAATAGCTCTAAATCCTCATCTCGGATTCCTGCGTTTCTGTCTTCTATATATTTTATATAGGGGCTCGGTCGAAATACCAGGCCACCATGGCTCTGCGAAATACATGGCCATTAGAATTGCCACAAGAATTTCAGTCTCTTTTCTCACCTGATATTGGCCGACCCACAGGGAAAATTAACCAGCAACTCTCAATTGCACTGGCAACTCGCACTTGTTTATTTGCAATTACTTTCATGAATTCACTTTAATTCAAATATATGGATTGCGGAACACGGGTAATAAGGAATTTCCACGTGTTTTTTTTATTTTTTTAAAAATGTGAAATCTTAGGTCAGTCCGCTAGAGTTAAAGAACGATTTGAAAGTGAAACTGGGCTTAACGTTGCAGCGAAATCGAACCTACATGCACATGCCAGGGAGCTTTAACGGTTCTAAAGAAAACAGGCATAGGAAAGAAGGAGACGGCAAGTGTGCACTTTTGGAGACTACTGCAATCTGCACAATGGGACATAACTGAAATTGTTTGTCTTAAAATTTGCTCGCAAAAATCACCCTCACAGTATATACTTTTAGTATATAGTATATCTTTTTAATATTTTATAATCATCAAATGAATGTTGCGGCCATGCCGTACTTACAGTTCATCCGTCGAAGTGAGCGAGCCAATCGACTTTCGATGCGGATATTTATGTTATTATCAACGGTTAACTAATATATACATATATCAATTATAAAGCAATGATAAAGAGGGTTTCAATGATAGTGTTTTTCAAAAACGTTTCACTTCAAACTATTTCTTTAGTTAATATATGTACATACATCTGAAAAATACATTTCATCTGCTTTCAACTTCCCTACTGAATCGGTCGTATGGCCGTATGTTTTTTGTTGCTGTTTCGCCCAACCGCAAAAGTATGCAACAAAAATATGTTGCTGAGAATCCATACCGTTAATGTTTAAACTTTAAAGGTTAGGTAAGTTGCGGGTGGAAGAGATGAGTACCGGGTATATTATAGTCGGGAATCCTCTTTTGTTTTTTTTTCTCAAATCGAAAGTTTGGCAACTGGTATATTGTGTTGTTAACATCAGTCTGGTTTATTCGGAATAAACTATATGCCTTTACCATTGCTAATTCAAGAATGTGTGCAAAGTTTCAAGTCGATAGCTTTAAACCTGAGAGACTAGTTCGCGAAGAAACAGACAGACAAATGGACATGCTTCTATTAACTGAAGAGGTGATCCTGATCAAGAATATAAATACTTTATAGAGTCGGAGATGTCTCCTTCACTGCGTTGCTCACTTTTGAACAAAATTAGAATACCCCTTGCAAAGTATAATGAAAATATTGAAATAACAATTGGTCTTGGCATAAGAGGGTTAAAAGTAGCTTCAACGGTTTTATTAATTACATGAGAGACAACTACAATCTAAGCAATGGAACTGAACTGAAATTTTACTGAGAAGTCGGGAAATAAGAAGTCGGGGATGTCGTCGGGTTATACGCATTCAGCTTTTCTCGCTGCTTATTAGAGACTAAACTTAACTTACAAAAGAATAAACGGACGATCGACGACGGCCAACGAAAGAGCGACAGTGCATGACTTATGATGAGAGAGGGACGAGCGCGGATGCGCTCTTCAGCGCGGGTGCGCGCTCAGCTGAGCGGCGGCCCAATGGCCCCTCACCTAAAAATCCCGCCCCCCTTGCAATCGCTCGGGATGCAACAGATCCCTCGTCGCTAGCGATGCGTCACTGCAGCTCGAGGGCGTACACGGCTCGATGAAGGCCCCCGTGTCGAAGATCCGGGTCCCGGTGTTGACGCTGTTCCGCTTCAGCAGCGACGATAGGGTGGGCGCAGCGACCGCGTCCTGCGGGGGCCCACGAGGAGAGCCGGAAAATTCGCTAGGCGCGGATGACGCGGGCGGACGATCGGTGGACGGCACCCGATAAGTGGCGGACGAAAGCAGTGGAGCGCTTGACGACTGCCGGCCAGTGATGGAAGAGTGCCGAGGAGTTGCCGACGGGCGCCGGAAAGTCGATGGCCATGGATCGGCTTGTGAGTGCCGGAAAGTGGCGGACGAAGGCCGAGAAGTACCCGAACCGCGCCAGGAGTTGGCGAACGACGGCCGAGCGCCAGCTGAGACACTCTGTGTACTGTCTCCCGCGCTCCGTGACCTCTTAACGTCCTCCTCTTAACGTACCTTGCGCCGAGCCCGCGGCTTCTCCACAACGTGCAGCAGCGTGTTGTGATCCTGACCACACGTCCTAAAGCCGTCCCCACGCCGACAGCATCCGTCGGAGTGCTTGTGGGACAGGCAGCTCGAGCAATACCGGTTCACGAGAACCTCTTTGAGCCGCTTCTCGACACTAAGGCGTAGGAAGCGCCGGCACTTCTTCAATGGATGGATCCCATTGCAGACTCGGCATCGGTAGGATTTTATACCTCGAGTACATCTGCTCTCCAGTGACTGGGCGTTGCGTGGGCGTAGCGACATCGTGCTGAATATGACCTTGGAAACCAGAATTTGGCCCGGATTAGACGGATCCTCAGCAAGGAGTCGAGACAGATTTGTGCTCGCAACCTGAACCCGATTACGAACTGATCTGTGTGGGCACATCTCCCTGATCCAGCGAGTCACCGAGGCTGCGGGCAACTCGTGTGGAAAAAACGGACACGCTGCGGGGGTTGGCTGGAGATAATGGGCCTGTCAGCACCCATCCAAAAATGGTCTCATGACCGAGAAGCGACCCGCAGATGTTAGCCTTGGAATTACCGAGGAGAATGGACGAAAGAATGTCAGCTCCTAATAACACATCGACTTGGGAGCTCTCAAAGAAGTTGGGGTCCGCCAGGGGAATGTCGGGCAGCCCCTTAAGAAGATCTCGCAAAATCGGATATGATGGAAGATTTCTGCCAACTGCGGAAGAACGTAAGCCGCAGTCTCTAATTGTAGCCCGGGTCTAGACGGCGACCGAATGGAGAAATGGCACACTTTAATAGACTGCGCGGAAATGGTCTGATTAAGGCCGGAAACTTGTGCGTGAATCGTCTTGAAGGAAACTTGACAAGGTTGAACAGTCGTTCCGTTATGAAAGTCGCTTCGGACCCTGAGTCTATCAGTGCTTGTGCCTGGACGCTGCACTCCTGCAAATGGCACACGTTGATAAGGGCCGTGCCCAGTAGGACGGCTCCTGACCCGGAAGCGAAACACACCTGCACATTCGACTGATCCTCTGAGCCGTTTGCTGGCGTAGGCGGACTTGGAGCGGTGGCGAGCGGATTGCCGCGGTGCAGGAGGGTGTGGTGTCGGCTGTGGCATGTGAAGCAGGTATGGGCGCTCGTGCAGTCTCGCTGCTGGTGCTTTCGGGCAAAATAGTTTAAACATAACTGCTTTCTCTTAATGTAGTCAGAGCGCCCATTTACGTCCATTTCTAGGAAACGCGGACATAAGCGAATGGGGTGGTTCTCCCTTGAACAGAGATCGCAACCCTTGGGGCCCGGAACCACTCGAGTCTCGTTTGAATTGAGCCTCCAGGAATTTATCTAATTCCTTCCATGTTGGAATTTCGGACTTATTATGTACGGATTGCTCCCACATAGAAAGTGTGACTTTGGGGAGCTTTGAGGAAATCATAAATACCAGGAGGAAGTCCCAAGCCTCAATATTGATGGAGGACATTTCTAGGGCTGTCAGACAACTCTGAATGGTGGCTTGCAGCTCCTTCAGTGCGATCCCGGGCTCTTGACAAATAGCATGGATGTTGAAAAAGGATCTTCAACTGCCATATAACTGATAGATAGGAAATGCTATAATTTTGTTGTTTTTAGAGTTAGAGAGTTCAGATTTCCGAATGCTATTTTTGGCAAAGTAATACGACATGCCAAATACGGATCGGCTACCCATATCCGGTGTTTGCGATATATATCCGGTTTTAACTGCAAGGGTATATAAACTTCGGCTTCGCCCGAAGTTAGCTTTCCTTTCTTGTTTTCGTTTTCCATTGAAACATTTTATTATATTTAATGGCTGCTTGGAGAAATAATTGGTCAACCTTATCTATCTCTTGTTGCAGATTCAAGTATCTGGCAATTTCTGAAACTGTGCTGTGAAATTTTTCCACTTTACCGTTTAAAGTGCTATGTAACGGAGGAGCGCTAACCACATCTATGCCGGATTGCCCTTTATGTGAAGATCTAATCGTAGCAAAAACATAAGGGTGTTTATTATCGCAGTTATTGCTTTAGTTATTGCGCAGTTATTAATTTAAGAGTTCGGGTTTTTATTGGAGACAGTGAGCGACTGATGATCAGTGTAAATATTGATGTCGTTCTTTCCGTTTGGGTAATGGCGGAGGGTGTCTAAGATCCATAGAATTGGCAGAAGCTTTACTTCCCTGTTTTTCAGCGTTCTTGAAATCATTTACATAGATAATAATAAAATACCCATAGAAAATTCGTCCGTTTACCAGCTTCCCCTTTTGGGATATTTGTCAAGATCCTATTTGGGGAAATCCTTGATTAAACAGTAGTAATAACTAACGAACCTTCAGAAGGACCTTAGCGTTTATTATTTAATTAATTAAAAATAAACTATTATTTATTTTTAGTTTTGAAAAAACGTTTTATTACGTTTTCATTTAAACCAGGGGTGCCCAAGCTCAACATACGGCAGAGCAAGAAAATTGGAGAGAAATTTTTTTTGCCCGTCATGTCGGTACACTGACATAAGTTATAGTACGATTTTCAATGGAAAAAAAGTAATAAAAAAAAATATGAATTAATAAAAATTAAAATCTGTAATAAAATTATAAATAAACAAGAAAGGAAAGCTAGCTTCGGGTGGAGCCGAAGTTGATATAGCCTTGCAGTTAAAACCGGATATATATCGCAAACATCGGATTAAATTGGCCGATCCTTATGAGAATATCGTAATATAACCAATTTTTACCAAATACCATTTCCGATCGTTCAGTTATATGGCATCTATATTATAGTCGGCCGATCATTATGAAATTTGGTAGGTTGGATCAACTGACCAAAAATATATTCTGAAGTTCCAACTTTCTATCATCAAAATCACAAAAATTGGGTAATTTACGATTATTCAGTTATATGGCAGCTATAGGATATAGTCGGCCGATCTTTGTGAAAGTCGTATTATTTTGCCAAAAATAACACTCATGCTGAATCCGAACTCTCTAACTCTAAAAACACCTAAGTTAAAACACACCGATCAATCAGTTATATGGCAGCTATAGGATTTAGTCAGCCGATCCCGGCCGTTCCGACTTATATACTGCGTGCAAAGGAAAGAAGGGTGTGTGCAAAGTTTCAAGACGATAGATTTAAAACTGAGAGACTAGTTCGCGTAGAAACAGACAGACAGACGCTCCGATATAAACGCTATAGCTCCGATGTCAACCATTCTGTTTGAGATCTCAACCAAAAGAGATTTTTACCAGTGAAAAGTTTTTGGCAATACAAAAACGAAGTGCCTTCGTATTTTTACGAAAAACTGAGAGACTATACAATTGTTGTTGCTTAGCTTGGCAACGGAGGCAACGAACAGAGAGAGAGGGAAAAAAAGAAAAATTGTTTTTGTATTTGGGCTTTTCCTAAGCTGGGAGCAACACACGTACATGAAATTTCATTTCCCATATGAAAGAGCAATTCCAACAACAAAGAAGCACCGAGAGCAATGGGGCTGGGCACCAGAGTACTGCAACGAGTATGGTTAAGTATGATCGAACACTCATGCCCTAAGGGCAATCAAATCAATTCAAACCAATTGACACAACGAGTTCGATTCAACTCAAATACTTCCAACCTCAGGTGATTTGATTTTACATGAACCTATTTTTTCTCGGCAATCACAATCATGTGCAAGCTATGGGCGAAGCAGGCTTCGATCAAATCGTTTGATGCGATTGCTGCTAACGATTCATTGCTTTGAACTGTTGTTAAGTCAGAATTCAAGGCATTTTTACTCGAGTATAATTGTTTGATTTAAATCATCTGTTGTTTACTCGAGTGATTCTGTTATGATACGTGTGATAGAAATGTTTGATGTGTTCAATGCACATCCAAAGTATGTGCTCTATCTGCCTGTGATTATTATCTTTCTTACTTTTTCATCGTGCTTTTTATATAGTCTTCATTCCATTCTTTACAATAAACAACTAACGTACAAATACCAATAAGCCCCATCATGGGCCCAGGGCCTCCAAACCTGGGCGACAATCGGTCTGCGCCGCTTGCCATCAGCCCACCATCAAAAAAAAGAAGACAACCCCAAAAACTGGATATTGCATTCCCGGAACTTCCACCTACCTCAGTTGATAATTAACAATTGGATTATAATCCAAGATATAAACAATCGCCTCCATCAATACAGATCAATACAGAATAGTGCCCCGAGTTTTTCAAAAAACTGGACCATTTTCATAAATTCAGTACCTTTAATCCTTGTAAAATAAAAAGTTGTATCGGTTAGAATTTAAATCAAACATGTTTGACTATGATTAAATTTCGGGTATTGGGTACTATCATAGGAAAAATCATATATGGGCCCATTACTCGTGTTTGGAACTTGTTCGTTGACATTGACTGGAAACGAAAAGTTCAATACTTATACCCGAAGCAAACGGAATAAATCAAACAGAGTACTGATTCAGTACTCGAGTATGAACAAAAATGTTATACTCGTTGCAGTTCTCTGCTGGGCACCCCTGATTTAAGGGGTTATATACAGTTTTACCGCGCAAAAAAAATAGAATTTTATCGATTTTTTTTGACACCATAGAAAATATTCACGAAAAATGTTTTACCGACGTTGTTTAGTACATGTTTCTGGGTACCTAATTAAATTTTTTCATAAAAAAATATTACATAATAAAAATGTTTTAGCCGAATTCCCGGATCGTCTTTTTTCGATTGTGTCTTGCGGTGGACATGATATCCCGAAAACGGTTCGTCTGAAATCCAAAATTAAAAAAAAATGTAGTTAGTATATTGTATTGCTTAGTCCGTAAACGAAGGATTTGTAAAAATTTTGATTAAAAAAAAAAGGCGACGGTTTTAACAAAAAATTTACTTGTTCAAGGTATAAGATTTTCGATTTTTCGGGAGTTTTTCGAAACTCGAGGGAGTTTTCAAAAATCCCTCGTTCACGGGCTAACTAATAACATAATACATAAGTGGTCAAAATTTGGTGTTGATCGGATTAGTAGTTTTTTAGTAATCGTGTCCACCGAAAAGCTAATTTCGAAAAATCAAGATTCTGAGATAATCGCGTTTAAAGTTTCTCGTTTGTTCAAGTTTTATGTGCAGGTAGTGCGCTATAAATAGCTACAACTTCGGTTCTAATGCTCCAATCGTTATGAATTTTGAGAGTATTCTCTACAGTACTTAAAGAATATGCAATAAAAAAAATCGATTTTTTCATCTATCACAACTGTATATGACCAACATTTTACATTCAATCCGCGAGAGATACTTTTATATTTAGACGGGAGAGAAGGGGAGTGACTCGAAACCTCATATAACATGGTTCTCCTTAGGTAACTTCAGTGAAGAGCGGGGTGGATTTGGTGAATAAAAAAATTTTTCAAAATGATCCTATGTAAAGCTACGTTTTCTCATATGTTCGTCTAAACTTTCCTTTTTTGTGAAAACGTGTAATTAGTTACTAAGGCTTTATGGCTTTATTCTTTTATATGTGCGTCCAAATTTTCCTTTTTTATGAAAACGAGTAATTATTTAATAACACGTGATCTTAGTCTTGGCAAGGGAAACTGTTGGGCCTTAGTATCGTATCCGCAATTTAATACAGCATATGTATATTTAATATTATGTAGAAATACGATTAAGTGGTAGCAAAATTTCAATGACAATAAAAGCGTAAGATGAGCGTAAGGAAAAGAGTAAGAAATGAGGGACCTATCGCAAGGAATTTTTTCGTCCAATCGATTTAAGAAATAAGTAGTCTATACGTTGTAAGGTTAATAGAAATACCTAGCGCATTCGAAGGTCGAGAATACTGCACAGTAATATTCCTGAGGGTTTTAAATAGATCTAAAAAAATCTAAAATAAATCCATCTAAAAAGATTGCCAGAGACCATCAATTATCGATGGCCATCACCATCAATTATCAATCAAAAATTAAAAAAAATTGTACATACCTTTCAATATCTCTATCCGTCTCATAATCGGTTGATTTTTTTCGTTTATTTGATTTGACTGAAACTGGTGCAATAGGTTTTAGCTGAATGTCTAGCTTTATATATTTAAACAGATCAATGCCGTCGGAAAAGTTTTTTTGTGAGCTTGTATATCTACTGAAATCATTTTCGGATAAAAACTTTAAATTTAAACTTTTTTCAGACGAAGATTCTATATTTATTTCATTACAGCTACTTTTTATATCAAAATCAGTTTTAGAGGAGGCAGATGAGTCTAAGAGCAGTTTAAGTTTGGCTTTGTTGTTGTTTCTGTTTCGACTTCTCAATAATTGTTTAGACTTTTTTGCATTTTCCATATTTGAGTTATACATTTTTAGGCTGTCAGATATTTCTTTAAGTTCTTTTAATTTATTAATTAGCAATTCCTTAAATTTTTCATCAGGCTCAAGTAAAAATTTTTTTGAGTCATAAAACAACTTCTTTGCAAAATTCATGGTATCGTGCAATATGGGCACTAATCCGCTTTTCGGTTTAATATCATATTGGTAAACATTTTCAGGCTCCACAGGCTCAAAAAAATGTTTATCATCCAAGTCACTTTTGTATTCCAGTTTATAAAATATCAAGTTATTTATAGTGTTTTCAATAAAGTTATATATGTCAATTGGAACATGTTTAACCCTAATTCTGTTAGGTAAAACTACATTAAGGAGCATGGATCGAATGGCGTCTAAATTATCATGGGATAATTTTTGAATTTGTGTAGTATAGTTATGATCGCTCAATGCGTACATCTTACACATACTCGAAACTTTACTGAATTGGAGTGGATCATTCAAATTTTTGTTTTTTTTAGATGCTGACAACTTCTCGTTCTCTGACAAACCCGAAGCGAGATGTTCGGAGTTTACCTTATTCAAAGGAGGCTGTGGCAATAAACTCATTGTTGATTCTGGAAATAAAAATAAATGTGTAAGATAAGAAGAAAGTGAAGCTAATGTTGGGCTGATTCCGTATATATATTGCAAATATCGGACATAGTTTGCCGACCCTTATAGAACTAGGTAAATCAAATCAGTTGCCCAAAAATATAATCTGTAGGAAGTCCAACCCTATATCTTCAAAAACACGAGAGCTGTTTATTATATAAACAGCTTTCTATTTGACGTATCCTTACGGCGTCTATTCCGCCCAGAGACATTATTTTCAAATAAATATTGTATACAAATAAAAAAATTTTTTAATAAAATTGCACTATTTGCAACCATTGCATTTTTTCTGTACTTTTAAAAAAACACCTGTGGTCCTTTTCTAGTGGTCCCTATGTCCGTGAACCATCTCATTGAGAGATCTGCGACAGATATTTACTGTCCTAGAGTTGGATGTAAATCCGTGAAGAGACCTGAGTGCCGCTTGACTATCTGAGAAACTACAAATAGTTTTTTGTATGTCAGAAAGTGCTGGGGTTCTAAGTGTTTCCCTGATAGCTATTACTTCATAGCTGTCAAGTAAAAGTTCCAAAACTCTTAAAGATATAGCCGATTTATGGTGGAAGCGTCAGGCGAAGGCGAGAGCCGTCTCAAAACTTTGAACGCGTTTTTCTCGAAACAGTGTTTTTACGACTGGCGCTAAGGTTACTCAAAACCTATTAATCCAATCGGCTCCAAACTTTAATACATTATTCTACACATATATAGCTCCGGCATGAACTAGGACAAATCAAATCGGTGAAGATCTTCTTTACTTTTCAATTTGATTTGTGACAGAAAAAAAAACAATTTTCAAAAAAAAATTTCAGAGGTCCGTCATTTTGTTAATTGTTGTGCGAAACTAATCCTAGTTCATACCAAAGCCAAACATGTATTTTTTCTCAGATGTTCCAGTGAGCGGAAATAACATGCGCCGCCGAAAAGAAAGGCTTTTGTTTGATCACAAAAAACAACAACATCAAAAAAAAATAAAAATTATGTTAAATGGTTTTCTATCTTTTTATGACTTAATATACCATATGTATGCACAGTTACAACCCTAAAAAATAATTTATGTTCATTTGCCAGCCCTTCGAAAATCATCAAAATTTAAAATCGAGAATGGGGGGGGGTCCCCTTAAAGGCCCCGCCGGTTGGTTTAGAGGTTGACCCTGGGGTCTTCCCCTTTACGCCACTCGGGGTCCCCTTAAAGGCCCCACCGGTTGGTTTAGAGGTTGACCCTGGGGTCTTCCCCTTTACGCCACTCGGTGGTCCCGTGGATAGCCCTGCTTTAGAAGAAGATGCCTTGGCATTCTTCTCCGGACCGACGCGTCGCGCCTCCGGATGTTGCCCCTCTGTATTGAGCTTCTCCATCCCAGCCACTCCTTGGCTTTTGAAGGCCTTGGAGTTTGACGGGTCATTGACCCCATTTTCGGACTTTTTAAGGGAGTTTCGTTCTGCACTTTGATTTTTATTTAGGTTTGTTGATTTCATATTTTGAACCCATGAGTAGGCGAGAAGGGGTTCGTCCTTCGACCCACATTCCTCGGCACATGCTGTTCCACCTTGGATTGGGGTAATCGAAGGAAGGGAGCGGTTTTCTCTCCGACCGAATACTTTTAGCCAGCATCCTCGGCAGAGACATGACCGTATCCAGACCTGTTACGGCACGCAATAACTTGCTAACTAACTAGGATTCACCTGATTGTCGCGATTAGGATTTGGTAAGGCGTACGCCGGTTTGTACGCTTCGTGTCACAGCTGCCTGCTGTGTTCTGGCTACGGCCCAACTCGAATCGTTTATCTTGGACCATTCCGGCATGGATTTTTTTTACTCGCTTATATTCTTGCACTGTACTTTTGGACTGTCAGACTTTCCAAAGGCGGTCCTTCTACTCAACACTACCAGCACTTTTTGAGGAAACTCTACAACTTGCATGTGGTCCAACTACTCAACACTACCAGCTTCCTAAAAAGACTCCTCCGTAGACGGTAGAATGCTCCTCTACAATCGCGGCTGAAGCGCCGACTACGGAGCTTTGCGGTTGCTATGCGAGGTCCCGGTGGTCTTCCAGAAACTGCTGCGTTCCGCGCTGTAACCCACACTATGCTCATTCGCTTTTGCTCGCCCATCTGCGCTGCCCCTTCAAAGACCGCTACGTTCCATGGCGTTTCTCCCCTACCGCACTTTCTAAAAACGGCCCCGTTGATCCTCCGAGACCGTTAGCATCTTCCGCGCATTTCCGCGCTCCGTCTAGGCACGGCGCACTGCCCCTTTCTTCGCGAGCCGAACTTTTGCTTTCGTTTCCCCCCATTTCCCCGTTTTAAACCTTCTAACACCTCCCTTGCTTGACCTTTTCTTGGATTTGCTTGACCCTGCTACCTGTAGGGACCCTGTAGGGAGATTTTATCTCCCCACACCTTGTACTTCAAGAATGTGCTAGAGATTTCTCGGAGACAAACTCTGGTGTTATTTAAAATTGAAAGTATACAATTTTACAGGAATTTTTTATATGCAAATGGTTGAGATTGTCAAAGTGGAGACGAGATGAAAATTGAGACAAGCTTGGGGCATTCTTTGCCAATAATAAATTTATGCAAGGGAATTTTCAAAACACTTTAAGACTTTGATAGATCAATACAATGAAGTTTCAGACTCAGAAAAAAATTACCAGAACAAAGAACACAGAAGATCTGAATTGTTTTTAATACTATGGTTCACTCTCGTCAAGACGAATGTGCAAGTAGTGGAACAATTTGAAGAAGTAAAAACTTACATACAATTACAAAGCTTCAAATTTTCGATCATCCATGTTAAAGAGCGCAAAACAAAATCATAGGCGAAGAAAATTAGCAATAAGAGTCGAAGATTCAATAGCAAAGCAATAAAATACAATGGAGAATAGTATCCACAGACCAAAAAAATCAAAAATTGTCTGGTTTAATAGAAATTGTATTTATTGGTATACATTGGTTTCATTGGTATACAAAAACATTTAAAACGATTTTGAGTTTTAAAAATTTCCTTCCATATTGTTAGAAATAAAATGGAGTTGACTTTTTGAATTGGTTTGGAATTTCTAGCGACGGGCAGCGAGAGAAAATCTTAAAATCGTTCTGAACGTGAAACCGGGAAGCCTATTAATGAAAGTATTAGAGATTGGGTTTTGTCCGGATTAAAAAAAATTAAATAGCGTTACCACAAAAGATAGCCGTCAGCCAACGGGTAAAATAGGGGGGCCAACGCGCAAGCAATTGCGTGCCGTAACTGTGTACAACGCTTGTAATGCGACTATACTCTCCACGTGAGGGCGGCTGGTAACAGGTCCCGGTAAGGTCATGTCTCTGCCGAGGAAGCTGGCTAATGGTAGTCGGGCGGGGAGAAGAACACTCCCTTCCTTAAATCACCCCAATCCAAGGTGGAAAAGCATATGCCGAAGGATGCGTGTCCGAGGGGGGGCTCGGACGCTAATATGCGAACTCTGGGGGAACGGCCGACCTCCCAGTTTTAACCATGCTTATTGTGACAAGCGGGCTATGTCGATGGAGCTATAATGGACGAACCCCTTCCCGCCTACTCGAGTAGGACGAGTAAAATATGAATTCTACCAATCAAACCAAAAACCTAAGTGGAGAACGGAACTCCCTACAAAAGTCCGGAAATGGGGTCAATGACCCGTCAAACTCCAAGGCCCTTAAAAGCCAATAAGTTGCTGAGATGGAGAAGCTCCCCACAGAGGGGCAACATCTGGAGGCGGGACGCGCCGGTGCGGAGGAGGTTGCCAAGGCTTCTTCTTCCAAAGCGGGGCTAGCTATGGGACCACCGAACGGTGTGGAGAGGAAGACCCCAGGGTCAACCTCTAAACTAGCCGGCGGGGACTCTAAGGATAACCCTGGCCCGGGAGCGTCTCACTCGACGCAGCGTAAAGGCTCCTACAAAGACAGGAGGAGAGCAGCCTTCATTTTGATGAGGGCGGACCCATCGGCCGAAGCCAACCCGGACCAGGCCGAGATCATTAAGTGGGCAAGGGAGATCCTGCCCGACTTTAATCCGGAAAAGGCGGGAGTGAGGCTGGATCCGAGTAAACTCACTAGTCCAGATCCTGCCAAGGAGACCGCGCAAAGCGCGAAAAGGCAGAGGTCCACACGCCCGAGAGGGAGAAGCCCCCCAGGCCAAGAAGAGGAAGGCCCAGCCGCAGCCCTCAGACCGCTCGTTCGCCGAAGTGACGAAGGGAAAATCCTTACTTGGAGTCCTGGACAAGGGTTCCAAAGATGGAATCATCCCCAAGGACCTTTGGCGACGTGTTGTCAACGAGTTGCATGGGCGCTTCGTGAAGGAGATGCTACAGAGCGGAGGACCCCTACCAGAATGCGAAGACCCAGGATGGTATCAGGGTAGCGTCAAGGTAATTGCTTGCCAAGACGCCCGATTGGTAGAGACCTACAAGCGAATGGTAGCATCTTTTGGAGAGGTCTACCCCGGGGAAAATCTGGTGGCGGTTGACTGGGAGGAGATCCCAAGTAAACCGAGGGCGCGAGTATGGCTCACAGAAAAGCCAGCCGACCCTAAAACCATCCTGACGATGCTTAGGATGTGCAATCCGACGCTTCCCACGGCGGACTGGAGAGTCGCCAAGGTCGAGGAAGCGGAGGGACTGCGGAGGCAGTTCGTCCTCACACCCAATGAGAAGACCGTTAAAGCCCTGGAGAGGACAGAGCACCGGCTGAAGTACGGATTCGCACACGTTTCGGTCCGTATCTACAAATCCGATGCGAAGGTCAAGCCAGGAGGTATAGAGCTGGAGGCAGACACGCAAGAGCCAGACTTGGAGGAGCCGACCGAAGAGGGGCACCCGGAAGGAATGTCGAACACAGTAAAGCGGCGTCAGCTGCCCTCCTACTCCACCTCACCGAGAGTGGAGCTGATGTGGCCCTCATCCAGGAACCCTGGATCCTAGGAGACAGGATTCTTGGGTTGGGGACGTCGGAGTTTAGGCTCTGCAAAGCCGATACAACAGCTAAAAAGAGAGACTGCATTCTCGCAAAAAAGAACCTCTGTTTGCTAACCAATTTGAGCAATGAAGACCACGTAGCCGCGCCATAGAGAGCACAAATGGATTTCTAAGGATATATTCGGCATATATGGGCCACGACCAGGAGGCCCTCCCCCCGCAATCGCTACTCAAACAGCTGGTGGAAGACAGCAGGAAGCACAAGATCGACCTGATCATAGGTTGCGATACTAACGCCCATCATCAGTGGGGAAGCACTGACACGAACGAGAGGGGTGAGTCAATCGTCGATTTTATCCTAGGCTCCAATCTTCTGGTGGGTAACAGGGGCACAGAACCCACTTTCATAGTCAAGAACAGAAGAGAAGTACTTGACGTCACTCTTTACTCTGAATCCCCAGCAGACAGGACTGTTAGATGGGAGATCTACCACCGATACATAGAATTAGTGGTCAACTCTGAGAACTTTAATCGACTAACGGTACGCAACCCGAGGAAAGCGAACTGGGAGTTATACAGGAAAAAACTAGAAAGTTCCTTGGGGAAACCTCCAACAGGGGATGTTGACAGTAGGGAAGCCCTGGATGCCATGGTGGACACGCTTACGCAGCGTGCGCCAGGGCATTCTATAAAGCTTGTCCCAAAAGCAGATCGGGCAATCGAGCAAGTCAAAGAAACCACCATGGTGGTTCAAAAGGGAATGCCTTGGTCAAGTTCTGCACGACTCAGGAAGGTCCTCGCAACTACTGCACCAAATGTAGGATATATAATAAAACCTTAGAAGGTAACTGGACATCGTCCAGCAGAGAAACCCTAGAGGCTCTCCCAGAGGCACATTTCCCGGGATGCTCTCGAGAAGATACAACCCTGGAAATGCAGAGACAGGGGAATAGCCCCTCCTTCCCTAACCAACTGGAATACCTATTGAGTGACAGGTATCTCAACTGGGCGATAAATAGCTTCAAGCCCTTCAAATCCCCAGGCCAAGATGGCATTGTCCCGGCTCAACTAATTAAAGCCGGTCCCAATCTGAGGTCTTGGGTCAAGAAAGCTTTCTCAGCAATTTTCAGGATAGGCATCGTACCCGCAATGTGGTTGCGGACGAAAGTCGTATTCATACCCAAGGCGGGAAAACCATCGCACTGCACCCCTAAGGACTTCAGACCAATAAGCCTCAACAACGTAATTCACCAGGAAGTACAAAATACCAAACTTAAGGCTTCCAAAACTATTAGGAGAAACACTATCCCTTAGCGATAGCGCTTAGCTTAGCGATAGCTATGGATAGAGCTAACAAGGAAACAATCGCGCTCTATACTTGTAGAAAAGCCATTGGCCTCAAATGGGGAATGTTTCCAAAAATAGTAAGATGGCTTTACACAGCAGTCATAAGACCCATCCTTTTCTACGGGGTGGTGGTCTGGTGGCCTGCACTCACTAACTCCACAATAAGAGAGAAACTTAGGAAAACGCAAAGGATGGCGGAGGTCTGTATCACAGGCAGCCTACGTACCACACCGACGGATGCCCTAGACTTCATACTCGACCTATTACCGGTAGAGATAATGGGGGTCAAGATTGCCACGCTATCGGCAATCAGGCTACGCGAGACGGGCATATGCAAATGGACTGACTATGGACATACCAAGTTAGATCTACACCACTGCACGCCAACGGGGTCTACAGACTACTGCGTACCTGTTGATCATCCCACCTTAAAATACAAGGTCTACATTCCAACAAGGGAGGAATGGGCCACACAAATCCCGGGACCAGCCGGTTCCCTCCATATCTACACAGACGGTTCAAAATTGAATGGCCAGGTGGGAGGCGGTTTCCATTGCGAACGGCTGTGTCTCAATGAGTCCTTTAGACTCCCCGACCACTGTAGTGTGTTCCAAGCAGAAGTAATAGCTATCGGAGAAGCACTCAGATCCCCAGCACTTACTGGCAATCAAGACAAAATATGTATCTTTTCAGATAGTCAAGCGGCACTCAAAGCCCTTGACGGAATTTCATCCAACTCCAGGACAGTAAATGACTGTCGCAGATCTCTTAACGAAATGGCAGAGCAGCATGACATCCACCTCATATGGGTGCCCGGGCATAGGGACCACGAGGGTAATTGCGCCGCCGACGAACTAGCAAGAGCAGGTACTACCAATCCTCTCCTACCGGAGAAGGAACCAGTAGGTATCCCCTTAGCTACGTGTAGGCTAAAATGCAGGGATCACTTTGACCGCGCATCACTGAGGAAATGGAGAAATCTCCAAAACTGCAGGAACTCACGCTAATATGGCCCACCCGATCTAGGAAGAGGTCAATGATGCTCATCGCCCTAAATAGGCAGGACTGTAGTCTGGCGGACAAGGCCATAATGGGACATTGGTTAATAGGAGCACACGCGGCTAGACTAGCGGTGCCACGTTATGACTACTGCAGGAGCTGTGGGGACGTGGAAGAGGAAGAGACAGTCGCACACCTTCTGTGTCAATGCCCTGCGCTGGGGCGCAGCCGGCTCAAATTCCTGGGCGCAGCAATACTCACGGACTTAACAGACCTCGCGGAGGTCGCTCCACACAGACTCGTTGCTTTCATCCGAAAATCTGGATGGGACCGCGAGCCGCTGCAGGAAGGATAGAACACCCTTGGGCACACAAGTAAATAGGAAGGGAGAGGTCCTCTAGTAGGATCCTTGCCTATGCGGTATCACAAGGAGCCCAAGCGGCTCAAGTGGATGGGGGTGTCAGTCATCGGCACCACATCGCCGCCTCAACCTAACCTAACCTACTCAGATGTCCCACCTTAAATTAACTTCGTCATCCATAGGGGTTTTTTAGTTTGCATCCAAACTGATGTGGTATACATTGATTTTAGCAAAGCATTCGATTCTGTGAACTATCATCTACTCCTTCATAAGCTTTATCTTATGGGGTTTTCTCAAAAAGTCGATCAGTGATTCGATTCTTTAACAACAAAGACCCTATATGTCTCTTTGATTCGTCCTTGGTTATTCATGCTTTTGGAGTTCGCAATACTTTGTTCACCAAAAGAGGATTGATTCTGTCCAAAAGCAGTTTCTGTTAATTTCATTAAAAATGAAACTGGGATACTGTCACTAGCCTTTAGGCGTGATACCTACCTCCATTACTAGAGCGCCGTACTTGTTCTGGGGTTATGCTACTTATTCTTGGACAGGTAGACTCAAAATTACTTCTGGAAAAGTAATGTTTTCAGTTCCTTATAGAGTAACTAGAAACCCCTTTGGTTACCAATTTCTTGATCTAACTTTGCTGAACACGCTCCATTTTGCATAATTTTTAAAACTCATTTACAACTCAGTTTTCCATTTATTATCCCCTAAACTTTCACTTGGAATCTCTTTTAGCTTAATTGATCTTTACTTATAATTCTAATAATCTATAATATTTTATTTTATAAATGTTCATTTCTTAAAACAAAATTTTTTTCAGACCCATATTAATGACTTATCAAAACTATGAAAACCTTAAGAAAAGTTTCCTTTTTAGGAATGTTGACCATTTCGGTGCAAATACTCTCCTTGAGCTCTGTGATGGTTAACTTTGGTGTTAAACTCATGTCAGTCATTAAGATGAACATTATTAATGACGTTAACCATCTCTTCAGGAAATCTTTAGGTTATCTGAAATGAAGGGTACATCCCTTCATGTCCGTCCGTCCGAGCATGTCCGTCTACCCTTTAGTCTGTGTATTTATCTACGCAAACTAGACTCAATAGTGCATTAAAAAGATATATCGTCATACCGAAGCTCAAGTTGTTGTAGAAAACAGATAAACGCTGCGAGAAATAAAAACACAACAGTGACGCCAGAATAAAAGCATAAAGCATAAATCTATCACTTTCTGGTGGCGGATTCCTTCCATCTGATTTCTTTCGGGTGGTCAACGAGACGCGTCGCTTATTCTTTTTTTTACAAAATTGAAAAAAAGTTGGTATTTTTACCAAATATTATTTAGGATCGTTCAGGTATATGGTAGCTACAAGATATAGTCGGCCGATAATTATGAAATTTGGCAATGTTATGAAAAAAAAAGAATCTGTACAAAGTTCCATGTTTCTATCTTCAAAAATACGAAAGTTGGGTCATTTCCGATTGTTTAGTTATATGGAAGCTATAGGATATAGTCGACCGATCCTTATGAAATTTGGCATGTCGTATTATTTTGACAAAAAACGGATTCATACAAAACTCTCTATCTCTAAAAACACCGAAGTTTCAGCGTTTCCGATCAATTAGTTATACGGCAGCTATTGGATATGGTCAGTGACTGAAATAGCGTCTAATCATTAAAAATTATGCCCACGAACTTAAATTGCACGATGTAGCATTTTAAATTACAATGACACAGTTTAATATTTCTGTGATACACACAGAAAATTTTAAACGACAATGAATGCACCTCCATTATCAGAGCCTAAACAAGCAAAAATTCAACATTTTATCAGACTTATTCATCGATACCCAGACAACGAGCGCGAAATAATTAAAATCCTCAAGGCTCCACTTTGCTATGGATTCGGCGACCGACTAAGGTGCTAGTGTCCTCAGCTGTCCTGAAACTGATCAAAGATATAGCGCACAGCAACGACATATACATAGCAATCGAATGAGCCACACCGGAGAGCATGATGTTTCGTGGTCTCAACTAAGTTATTCTAACGAAACATCTAACGAGCCAAAGCGGCTCGTAGGCAAGCTAAAAGCCTAGTAGTGTTTCCTTTAGACTACTGTCTTTAAGTGTCTACTGAAATTTAATTTTAGTACGACCGGGTACATACGTTGGCCGTGCTAAAATTAATAAGCCGTATAGTGTCAATAAATCATCTTCCGTTTGTACTCGACCATTAGCAAATATTTGCAATCTGCTATTACTCACTCTCACACTTCTTACCCTTCCTCTTAAGCGAACGGTCGTGTTTTTTTTGTGCGCACTGCGTTTATGATAAATATTGGTAAACCGGTGTTTACATACTTGTGAATCGTTATCTATTGAGAACCTTAAGTTTTAACCTAAACCGTATCGCATCGCGAGTGCTGTGTTATATTTGGAGGCGAATTAATAATTTGTCTAAATTCAATTCCAAGCATAGCTCAGCTCTGCTTCGGCTTCCTATTTGGCACAGTTGTTCAAGGAATATTGATTTTTAACTTTTTATATATTATTTTTGTATTGTATATAAGGGAAATAATAAGGGAAATAATTTTTGGAATGTAATTATGTGTTTATTAAGGCCAAAATAATATATATTTGGACTTTTTTTTGTGGGGGGGGGCATAGTTTGGGGTGGGGGATATGGGGCCATATATGGCTTTGTATGCATTCAGCTTATTCCATAGTTTGCCATATATGGCTCTGTATGCATGTATACATTACTTCATGTGAAAGTTGGTGAAACAGTTTCTTTTGTCGTTGTAGCATAGAAATACATTGCATTTCTCACAAAAGGTGTATGAGCGGAAAGAGCAATCATTTTTTTATAATTATTCTTGATTTCTTGACCAAGAGTCGAATTCCAATAGAGTCTTGAAGAAGGTAATTGTACCAACGACATGTATATGACCATGCCTATAAATTGATATACTTCATTTCGAGTAATACCAGCGGGATTATTTATATTTACTTGGAGTGCATATAGATTTGACTGATCAACCAAGAAATTCATCAAATGTCGTTGAAAAAAAAATTGAAAAAGTTTGCCGGTGTCTCCAGTTCATTGATACAAGTTGAAAGATTGGTATGGAAAGGTCTCATTCGAATACGGTGGTAAGTGACCGGCTTTCCATATCGGTGCTTCTATCTTTTTTCTTGACACTGGCTTTGGCTTGGCTTTAGAAGTGCACGGCTTTTCACAGATGTCATCGGAACTACTCTCATCGGTCTCCGAAATATAAACATCTTCCTCTTGGATTTTTTGATTTTCAACAACTTTGTCTTCGAAATCGGCTATGCTGTCATCTTCACTTAGAAACGGATCATCGATTTCGTATTGCAAACTACCGTAAAATAATTGTGCATTCATTTCTAAAAGAAAACAAGTGCAATTTTTAAGCTAATATGCTAAGAATGCATATGTACATAGAATATAAACAGCACGCGTTACTGCATATAGAGTCATATATGGCGTTCACAGTTTTTTGCATAGAATAGTATATGTGATGCTCACCTAGAGTCAAATTCTATTTTTTATGAACGAAAACTTTATATTCTCTTAGAAAAAAGTACTTTTCCGTGATAAAACTGTTTTTTAGTGTAGTAATTTTTATTTTAATTTCACCGCAATTCACTTTCGTTCGTCTGCTTGAGGCGCGAGCACAAAACTAATTGAAACTTGAGATAAGGCAACAAAAAGAAGTTCTGAGTTTAGACTTCTTACAGAAAATAGTTGAAAGAGAATAAGTGATAACAAACGGTTTAGTATATGTACCGTTTTATTGCAAAAAAAAATTATTGAAAGTGAGAAGCTTTATATGGCTTTGTAAGCGGTAGAGGGTTAATTAATAATTATGGAATTTAAACTTGTCTGCGCTATGATGTCTTGTAACAAGACAATCTCCTCTTCCCAGCCTTCCATCCATTGCTGGCTATGTGAAAACGTCGTACACCCCAAGTGTGCCGGGTTCACCGCATCAGTTTCGAATGCCATTTCCCGTAGGTCTCGTATACATTATTGTTGTGAAAATTGGCGTGCTTGGAAAATTGGAAAATTTCTGATCCGCCTCAGCCTGCTCAGCCGACATTAATGCATCCGCTCATATCTCTGGCCACCGCAAGAACTGAGGAAAAATGAGCAATTGTCTGATATGTCCGCCATGGCATCCCTTCAAGTGATGCAGTTCGCGTACCTGCGACACCAACACCCCCTACAGGTGATTCCTTCATCGAAACATATATTTGTTTCTCGGCTTGCCTCTGATACTTCAGAGATTGATATCTCGGATTATATCAAAGCCAAAACAAAAGCTGATATAAAAGTGGAGGACATAGCTAAATTTAAATATAATTATATACGGCGCACGTCTTCTTTCAAGATTCGTGTGCCCGCGCTGATGTTCAAAACGATTTGTTCACCCAGTTTTTGGCCAGAGAACATCTTCGTCCAAGAACATCAGCCTAGTACTGCAAAGTTAAAAGATTTAAAACCAGTGGGAGTGAAACTTGCCCATATCGGAACCACCGACCAACCTTCCACCTCTTCTTTGTCTAGTACCTCAAAAACCTCATATCGTCACTAACACTACCTATCAGAGCACTAAGGGGCTACGTAGCAAACTCCCCAAGCTATATCCTGATAGTTCTTTATTTGCATCCCATATAATAGCATTTAAAGAAACTTGGTTAAAGCCGGAGATCTGTAGCTCCGAAGTTTTTCCAAGTACACCAATTTTAGACGGGATCGACCTCAGCGAAGAGAGGGTGGAGTCCTCATTTCGGTAGACTCTACTCTTGCTTCTGAAGAGGTGAAATCCCAAGACTTTGTTGACATAGAATTTATTTGCGTTAAAATCACTATGTCCGTGAAATCTTTATACATTACATGTTCATATACATCGCCTATGTCAGAACCGCCCACATATTGGCAGCATTTGTCCGCTATTCGATACGTCTTCAATCTTTTAATCTAATCAACTCGTAGCGGTGGGCGACTTTAATATCCCAGAATTAAAGTGGTCCAACGTCGATAACTCACCATCTTTGTCACTTATCACTCACCATGACTTCACCGCGGGCATGTTTGACATGTCCCTAGGTTAGATTAACCATGTTAGAAATTCATTAGGTCGGCTTTTAGACTTATGTTTTGTATCTGATCCTGATGGTACCGCCCCCCCCAGAGCTTTTCCCCTTCAAACCCCAGAGGATCCATATCAGATGTCTCCACGCGTGGTAAATAACGTTCGCTGTTTCCGTAAAGCTGATTTTCACAAACTTAATAGCCTTATCGATACATATGACTGGTCCGATATTCTGGCGTGCACTGATCTAAACGTCACTTTAGAAAAATTTTATTGTACTTTAAATACATTTTTTTACTCATGCGTGCCTTGGAAATATCCGTCCGCTTCAACAAATCCTCCTTAGTTTACAAGGTGCCTCACTAACCTAAAAAATTAAAAAAATAAGCTTTTACTTAAATATAAAAAAACCTGCAGTAGTATTGATTTTTCAAGATACCTACTAGCTCGGTCAAATTTTACCGTGCATAACGCTGAATGTTATAGGTATTATATTGACCGCTGCCGGATAAAATTTACTCAGGATCCAAAGAAGTTTTATAATTTTGTAAACACTAAGCGTAAACACGTATCTTCACCCCTGCTTACGTTGGAAAATTCCTCTGCGACTTCTGATCAGGCCTTTGCCGATCTATTCGCAGAATTTTTTCAAACAATTTATTCTCCGCCTAAATTGACCTATCAGCCTTACGCATATAACATTCAAGCAGCAAATCTTATTTTCTGTCCGTTTTTTTCTGAGAACAACTTATTATATGGTCATTTAAGGGAGTACCAGGCTGTGTGCTAAAATAATGTGCCAGAGCTCTGTGCAAACCTCTTCTAAGACTTTTCAACTTATCTTTGGAAACATCGATTTTTCCCCTTAAGTGGAAGGGATCATTCATAATAACCCTACATAAAAAAGGGAAAAAGTCCGAGGTTGCCAACTACAGAGGCATCTCTAAATTGTCGGCAATTTCAAAGTTATTTAATTTATTAAAATTACCCCTCATTTGCAACACCTATGCTTTTCGATTAACTCTCCCTGTCAGCATGGCTTTATTAAGCGTCGCTCCACCACCACAAATTTACTGGAGTTGACATCCTTTGTTAACTTTGTTTAACGAACTCTCTAGTCTTTGTATTCAGTACAAATCCATCTCTGCCCAATGCAGTCTTCAGTCTGACCTTGATAACTTTCATAAATGGTGTTTAGCTAATGATTTAATACTTAAAGGGGAAAATACAATTAAAAGGCCTAAAATGAGGCCTATCTTTGGGAGTGGATTGCAAGTAGGGAATTAAATGAATCTTTTGCATGTTATTAGGAAATTATTGGGCAATGAAAATCAGTCAAGTTTTTCGAAAAATATTGTAATTAAGCCCATTTATCATCAATAATGTGGAGTCGTGTTTTAGAGGATGAACTTTGCGCCGTGCAGTCTCCAGGCCCAGGATCACGTCTAAAACAAAAAACAGCAATTGGGAATTAAACTTAGAGGTACAGCGCACAACATGAATTATTTCATATGTAAAAAAATGTTTTTTCCATAAAAAAAAAAAAGAAAAATTGAATAAAATTTAAAAGAAAAACACACTTTTTTCGACTTTGTTTGTAAAAAAATATGTTATAACAAATAAATATGAAAAATCCTTTCATTCATGTTGTGGAGAATTTCATTTTAAACATAAAGCAAAAAACCGCATTCGATTTAAATGAAATCTCTGACCTGTACATTGCACGGCGACTTTGAAAACATGACTTTTCAGTAGAAGCGTTGAAAGTTTACCACTGACACGCACAAATAAGTACCGGACGGCTTTATGCTTTTAAGGGCTTATTCCCAGACATATTTAGAGTACATTTAAACAAAAAAAAATTTTTCGAAAAAAATAAATTTTTAATTGTATTTCCCCCCTTAATGGATCAAAATGCAAGCATATTCTATTAATGGGATTGCCTTAGAAAAATAAACCCAGGTTAATGATCTCGGCATCCTGTTAAACATCAAACTTAAATTTTTAACCATATTTCCATAATGGTTAATAAGGCTAAAGGAGTCCTTGGTTTTATTAAAAGGTGGTGAAAAGAATTTAATGACCCCTATATAACCAAAACATTATTCATTTCTTTGGTCCGTCCGATACTGGAGTATGGTTCATGTGTCTGGAGTCCCCAATATGGAGTACATCAGGACCGCATAGAATCTGTAAAAAATATTTTTCCTAACTTTTTCACTTAGAGGTCTGAACTGAGATACAAATCTTCAGCTTCCATCTTTAATAGTAGACTCTTACTTATAAACTTACCTAGCTTAACAAATCGTAGGAAAATGCTCGGTGTAGTCTTTCTGGATAACCTTATTAGCGGGGATGTAGATAGCCAGCATTTACTAACACGCTTAAAATTTAACATGTCTAATAGAAGGACTCGAAACTTCTGCCCTGTGTTCCTTAGCCATTGTAGTTCGACATATGCACTCCATGACCCTTTTAGAGAATTATGTTCGAACTACAATGGTCTCTACTGTATAACATCTCTTTCCTGTCCCTCTAATTTAAAATACAGAATTTTACATTTCCTTACTAACTCCTCCTAGCTTAACATATTACAAATAGCTTAATTTATACTAACAAATCGTTTCTGAGCGCCCCTCGGTCGTCTGGGCCTCTAAGCTTTATAATTAACACAGGAATGCTAGCGGATGCTCTTATTGATGCACAAGCCATTTTCAAATTCTGAAAGACACAGTCGTGTGACCTTGTAGGTTGGCGTTCGTTCAGTGCGGACGCACCGCGGCGGAGCTCCTTGCAATTTTAGTTTTACCCGGTCGTGCTGCAAGATTAATGTGCAAAAAAGACGTCAGGTGGATATCCCGAGTCGCAAACTATGCTCACCTGCTGAAGGTTTAAAGTTCTTAGAACGCTGGTGGCATCTGCTCCGATCCTGACACCTAGGACAGGGGCGCAAAGGGGTAAGCAGTGCCTCTCTTGGCTTTTCTTCGCTACTCTCTTCCTGTGGCTTCCTCTTTTTCTGTTCTTTTTCCGCGGGAAAATCTGAGGCAAACACTCCGTGCTGGTAGAGGTTGTGGAAATCTATAGCAGCTGATCTCCAGTGCTGGGCAACGAATGTCCGCCACGGAATTGAACGAAACTACTCCAGGTGGCACCCACAATAGTGGAAATCCACCCGCGGGAACTTCCGCGGTCAGGGCAAGGATTCTGGAGGCCCTACCGTTCCAAAAAAAAACTGTTCCACCGGCGGCACACTTGGCCGGTGACCCAGCATAGCTACAAGTGAGACCCTAGAGGAGCTCCAGGCGTTCGGGCGGGGTAAAAAAATAAAGAGAACTCCCCCCAAGCAGACGGCAAGCGAACATACCCCGAAGAGGCATCGGGATGAGCTGTCTCCGCCTGTAAATTCCCAACCAGGAAAAAAATCAAAAATGCCGCAAACCCCCATTGATGAGATGGGTGCGATCCTGGAAGACCTTTTGGCTAAGGTGAACGACCAAAAGGTCAGAAGCATAAACCAGGCCATGAAGAACTCTTTCGCGAGGTTGAAGGAGTTGCAGGAGCTGCTGAGGGATCAGACCCTTACAGCCCCGAGCCAGGAAGGAAGGCCTAGGTGCGGTTGTAGCGGGGTAGCACCGGGCTGCAGCAGTTCACGGGTCGAGGGAGCTACCCAGACCACACCGAAGCGAACCCCGTATAGCCAAGTTGCTAGGACGAAGCGCCCACGGGAGATGCCACCACCTAATAGGACAATTCAAAATGGGAAAAGGGATGCCAACCTAAGCCAGCCCAAGAAGAGCCGCCCCGACGTGCTCATCATAATGGGGAACGCAGGATCCACATACGGCGATGTCCTCAAACTGGTCACCAGACGGCAAGATGCCAAACTTAACGACGTCAACCAAAACGTGAAGAAGATACGGCACACGGCAAAAGGAGATCTCCTGTTGGAACTGACAGCGAAGGATGCAAACGCTCTCAAGATGCGGCAGACGCTTTCCCAGGTGCTGGGCGACGCAGCGAGCGTTCGAGGTCACAGGCGAGACCACCATTGAGATCCGCGACCTGGATGACCTAACCACGAAGGAGGAGATAGTGGCAGCTATCAAAGCTTGTACGAACGGTCAGGAAGAGGCCATCAGGGTGAAGTCCCTCCGCCCAGGCTACTCGGGTACCCAGGTCGCCCTTTTGGGAGTGAAGTCGAGCCTGGCATCGAAGATCCTGTCCGAAGGCAGGATCAGGATAGGATGGACCATGGGCAGGGTCAGGGAGCGCACGGCTCAGCGCCGCTGCTTCAGATGCCTTCGTTTTTGGGCACATCGCCGCTTTCTGCAAAGAGCGGACAGATAGAAGCGACTGGTGTTTCAGATGCGGAAAGCCAGGCCACAAAGTGGCTTCCTGCACAAACGCGGCTGAGTGCTTCCTCTGCGCAGCTGCAAACAAAGCATAGAGTGCCCACGTAGCTGGCAGCAAGAGATGCCCTCTCGGCAAACCTGATGCAACGAAGCGAAACAGAGAATGAGGTTCATTCAGATCAACCTCGACCACTGCAAAGTAGCCCATAGCCTACTGGAGCAGGCTTAAAACCTGCTTAACCTTAGGAAAAAGCCTACTATCATTACTTTTCGCGACTGTGACTGCCGACAGCAGTCAAAAATTTTTGATAGCTGCTGCGACAACTTATGTATACGATCAGAAGCAACAGCAAAGCAGAAAGCAGAAAAATGAAAACCGGCGACATATGCTGCTTTCTGATTTTCTTAGCTGTTTCATTTTTGTCTATGCTTTGACTGCAACTTCTGATTTTTTCAGAAGCAGTAGCAGTAGCAAAATCATATGAACGGAAATTTGCCTCAGTTTTTTAAACGCTGGTTTTAAAAGAGAAGCTGACAGATATAGCCCTAATAAGTGAGCAGTATAAGAAAGGCAAGACGCAAAATTACATCCTGGACTCCTCCAAGTCAGCAGCTATCTGGGCGCCAGGCAGACAATCCGAAAGCTTACAAGCCGGAGAAGGGTTTATTCGGGCTAAAGTGGGCGCGTTCTGGCTTTACAGCTGCTACGTCCCCCGCGCCTAACACTGCAACAGTTCACCCACACCCTAGAAGAGATAGCCCAGGACGCGAGGCACAGATCCCAGGTGGTGATCGCAGGCGATTTTAACGCCTGGGCGGAGGAATGAGGCTCACCGCGCACCAACGCCAGGGGCCGCACCCTCCAAGAGATCTTCGCGACTCTCGACGTAGCCCTGCTGAACACCGGCCCCCAAAACACGTTCAGCAAGGCGGGGTATGGATCAATCGTGGACCTTACCTTCTGCAGCAGCGGCCTCTGTCGGAGGACAAGGTGGTCCCTCAGCGATGACTATACTGCGAGCGACCACACAAATATATAGTCTGTGACATCAAGGACAGAGCGCAAGCATCCACAACAGCGAAACCACCTAGGTTCAATCCGGCTACGTTGCAACCCCAATTATTCGCGCAGGAACTGAGGATCCCAGATCCTTCGGGCGACGCTGAGCGCGACGTCCAAAACACCATGTCGGCGGTTCTCCAGGCCTGCCGAGTCAGCATGAGGTGTAGCCGTGGGCATTCAAGGCACCATGAACCGGTGCCCTGGTGGTCCCCGGAGATAGCCCATGCGCGCAGAGAGTGTCTCCGTTCCAGAAGGCTGCATCAAAGAGCCAGAGGAAGGCCGGTCTTCGAGCAAAAAAGAGAGGACTTCGCGGCAAAGAGGAGGATCTTGAAAAAATTGATAAGGGAGGCGAAAACGAAATGCTTCCTTGAGATGTGCGATGCTGCAGAGCAAGATCCGTGGGGATCGGCCTACCGGACAGTATTCATGAAAGCGAAGCAGGCAAAGCCGATCGCTCCAAAAGAAGCCGCCACAATGAGAGCCATTGTAGAGCACCTCTTCCCGACGCAGACACACCCTGTGCCGAGTGGAGCAAGTGAACCTGCAGGCTCTACGCCAGTTCAGGAAATAGGCCCCCAGGAAATAGTGGAAATCGCTAAAGCTATACAAGTCGGAAAAGCTCCCGGTTCAGACGGAATCCCAGACAGCGCGATTAAACTGGCGATGACTGCGAGCCCTGAGCGGTTCGCCAACGTCTTCAACGCTGGAAGACGCCGGAGGTTCCAGGAGGCAGTAATCCGCGCGGGAGATCTCTCCCCATTACAATACGGGTTCAAGGAGCACCGCTCCACGGTCAACGCTATCTCCATGGTCAGGAGGATAGCAGCCAAGGCAATCGAGGGGACCAGATGGGCGGGCGGAAGCAAGGAGTACTGCCTGATCGCCACTCTGGCATCAAAAACGCCTTTAATACTGCCAGGTTGAATGCCATAGTGGAAGCGCTGCGCAATCTCCGTGTGCCGACTAGCATGGTGGAGGTCATAAGGTCGTACCTCAGCGACCGTACTTTTAGGTACGAGACGACCTCAGGCACCAGAGAACACGCGGCCACCTGCGGCGTCCCTCAAGGCTCAGTCTTAGGCCCAGCCCTGTGGAACGTGATGTACGACGGAGTCCTCAGACTAGAGCTCCCGGAACGGACACACCTTGTCGGATTCGCGGATGACATCGCGGTAGTGGTCGTCGCCAAGACCATCCAGGAAGCTGAGGAGTACTGCAATGCTGCAATTGTGAAGGTCATCGGCTGGCTCGAACAGGCGGGGCTAAGCCTTGCCCACCACAAGACGGAGGCTGTCCTGATTTCAAGCAGGAAGCGGGTGGAGACGGCCACAATCAATATAGGCGGACTTGTGGTCACTTCAACCAGGGCCATCAGGTATCTGGGAGTAATGCTGGACACGAGGCTTAGCTTCAGGGAGCACTTCGTAGAAGCCAACTGCAAGGCAGCGAATGTCGCCAGAGCACTATCGAGGATCATGCTCAATTGTAGGGGCCCAAAGCAAAGTCGTAGACTACTGCTCCAGACCGTCTGCAGCGCAACAATGCTCTACGCGGAGGCAGCCACAAAAAAGTCGTACACCAAAGGATTGACCAGCACATACAGGCTTTGCGCCTTAAGGGTTTGCTCGGGCTTCCGCACAATATCGGAGGATGCTCTCCTCTCAGCTCTCGTCATCGCAGGCATGGTACCTATCGACCTGCTCGGGGCAGAGCGGCAAGAGCTACACCAGGCCCTAGTAGCGCTAAGCGGGCAAGCTCCGGCAGCGACACGCCGCCGGCAAAAAGAGAGCTCGAGTGCTACGAGTATACATAGGTGGCAACAACGCTGGGACGAGTCGACCAAGGGACGCTGGACCTACCAACTAATCCCCGACCTTAAGAAATGTCTCAAAAGAAGTCACGGGGAGGTAAACTTCTTGCTCACGCAGGTGATCAGCGGCCACGGATGCTTCAGGAGCTATCTTCACAAATTTGGACACGACGACGACCCAAGGTGCCCTGAATGCGGGGTGGACGAGACGGCGGAACATGTGGTCCTGGACTGCCCACGCTTTTCAGTCCCCAGGCAGACTCCTATGGGAAATATCGACGGTGGACCTAATTGGAAGGAGGTTGCTGGAGGACGCCCAGTTCTGGGCAGGCATAAGCAGCTATGCCGCCTTAACGATGAAGGAGCTGAGAAGGCTTGAAAGGAACCAGGCGGAGGCTAGGCTAACCTAGACAAACAAAAGTAGTTGGGCGCTTAGGCACGCCAATCCTGGCCCTGCGAAGCAAAGCCTAGCGGCATTACCGCAGGGGTACAGGAACTTAGGAGACACCACATTGTTAGAGCTTCTTTTTAAGTTATTTTTTGTTGATAAACGATTTAAAAAACAGTCGTGTGACTGTGTACGTCATCTAAATCCCACATGTATTATGCACTGCACACAACGCAAAGCCAACTGAAAATTATTGAATGAAAATTAAAACAAGAAAGGAAAGCTAACTTCGGGCGGAGCCGAAGTTGATATACCCTTGCAGTTAAAACCGGATATATATCGCAAACATCGGATATAGTTGGCCGATCCTTATGAGAATATCATAATAAAACCAAATTATTGCACAAAAAATATCTCAAAAAAATTCCCAAGCTTCTATCCAAAATACCAAAGTTGGTATTTCTACCAAAAACCATTTCCGATCTTTCAGTTATATGGCAGCTATAAGATATAGTCGGCCGAATTTACCCTTCGGCAAACTCCCTTATTATCAAAAAAGTTTTGATAGAAGCGTTTTGCTCAACAGAAGAAAATCAATGAATGCATAGAGTGTGTTAAAAACCATTCGAGACATTCGGCTGCATTCCTTAATCCAAAGAAATTCCTTACACTTCCCACCCCAACTCACTCGTTTTCAAAGCAACAGAATGCCGATGAGTTAGAATGCTCTCTTACTCTCTCACTCCCTCTCACTCAATTCGTTGTGTCTCTTGCACTCATTCATTCTATTCCATTCGGATGTATTCTATGGCTGAGGCAAGAAGAATGTATTCCTGCAGACCTCTAGTTCTTATCTCTAATTCTGCATTTTGCTTTGCCTACTCCAATCGCTCACTCACTCTCTATTTGGTACAGTGGTTCAAGGTACATTGTTCAGGTACATTTTTGATATTCTTAAGGAATTTAAAATGGTCTGCTCATTTAAGTCTTGTTATAAACCAATTTCTTGATCCCAGCCTACTGTCCACTGCTGGCTATTTAAAAACGTGGCACACGCCTCGGTTTCGAGGTGGGCGGGGCTGAAGTTGATATATCCTTGCAGTTTAAACCGTATATACATACATCGCAAATACCGTATATAGTTAATCTACCCGTTTGAGAATATCATAATAAATCCAATTTGTTAAGATCAAAAATCTAAAAAAAAAAAGTCCCAAGTTTTATCTTCACAAATACCAAAGTTGCTTTATTACCAAATACCATTTCCGATCGTTCAATTATATGAGAGCTATAACATACAGTCGGCCGATCGTTATGAAATTTGGTAGGTCGGACTGACTAAAAATTTATTCTGTACGAAGTTCCAGCTTTCTATCTTCAAAAACACGAAAGTTGGGTCATTTCCGATCAATCAGTTATATGGCAGCTATAAGATTTAGTCGGCCAATCCCGGCCGTTCCGACTTATATACTGCGTGCAAAGGAAAGAAGGATGTGTGCAAGTCGATAGCGTTAAAACTGAGAGTTTTAAGAGTTTCTAGTTCGCGTAGAAACAGACAGACAGACGGACCTGCTCATATCAACTCAGGAGGTGATCCTGATCAAGAATATATATGCTTTATAGGGTCGGAGATGACTCCTGCGTTGTACACTTTTGACCAAAATTATAATACCCTCTGCAAGGGTATAAAAATAGACTAAACATAAATAAAACATCTTAAATAAACATAACTGTAAAATTACTTATACAAGATACTTTGTAGCTTAGTTCAACTTCACTGTCCATAACGCGGAATGTTATAGGAGTTATGTAAGATGCTGTAGGATTCAGTAGTTAGTTTAGTTTAATCAGGATCCGAAACAATTTTTTAACTTTTTAAACACGAACACATGTACACATATATCTTTTCCTCCGCTGCTTAAGTTTGACAACTCATAGGCAATTACCGATCAGTCAATTTATTAATTGTCAGACATTCCAAAGCTTTTTAAAAAATTCCGCCCGTGTTGCAAATTAGGGTTGTCGAATATTTAAAAAAATATCGTATCGATGATATTTTTTTTATCAAAAAATATGATGATAATATTTAAAATATCACTGGAAAATATCGATATATTTGATATTTTTGAATAAATTGTTTTCCTACACAATTAGGGGATTTCCTTAACTGTTGAATCTCTAACTAAAAAGATAAGTATCCTAAATGATTATTTAATTATATTTTTATATATTTTATAAACTTAACTTATATTTTATGATATACAAAATTAACCCAACGTTTGGAAATTAGCGATTTTAAAAATACACTTTGCTTGATGTGTGTGTCCGTCATTCTGCTCCAAGCGTCGCACACAACACATTTGATATCCGATGTGAATTTGATTTCACATTCATATTGAGTTTTTTTTAACTTTTCACGTACGATTCTTAGTAAAGAAGTTGAATCCGCATTGCTTTAAAATTTAGAGTGATCAAGAACAAAATATCCAAAAATATCAAAAACAAACATCGATATTTCGATACTTAGGCAAACAAATATTATGATATAAATATATCATTATTAGAAAAAAAATATCGATATATTGATATTTTGATATATTATCAACAACCCTATTGCAAATGTTAAGTAGTTACATTTTCAACACCTTTAGGGCTCAATAATTTCTCTCTGCCATCATGGTTTCATAAAGGGCCGCGCCGCGCCACTACCACCAACTTGTTCAATCGAACTTATTTTTTCATGGATGGCTTCCGTCTCTATGGGTGCGCCTTAGAAAGATTAACTCAAGGTCCGTCCTATTTTTAGTCCGTCGTATTTTTGGTTCGTCCGAAACTTGAGTATGGATCGTGTGGCTGGCACCCTCAATACATGTAATTTTCCTAATAGAAGGAATGCCCTTTAGAGTATTATGTGTGGACTACAATGCAAAGTGGTCCCAATTGTATGGAAATAGCGGCCAAAAATACTTCTAGTTGAGGTAGGGACTTGAAACTTGGTACAAAATATTTTCATTTTTATTCTAAAATAATGTGTTAAAATCAGCCAGATCGGACAACTATATTATATAGCTTCCAAATAACAGATTGATCGGAAATGTTATAACTTTTGTGTTTTTAAAGTTAGAAAGTTTACATGAAAGCAATTTTTGGTAAGCAATAGTAAACATTTTTACTATTTATTTTGCAACTATTTTACATACAATGCAAAACAACTGAATGGACCTTGAAGAAATAAAGAGACGATGTTAGTATATTGTTTTAACAAAATTTATTGTTTGTATTGTTTAAAATGTATTGTTTATTGTTTGATATTAACAAAACAAAAACTCAATAAAAAATGAATCGGGGAATTTTGGAGAATCACAATTAAAACTTTACGTCAACATAAAAAAGACGAATACAAAAGATACTAAAAATATAACAAAGTGAAGAATTAATTTTTTTAATAACGACATGTTAGCTTTTATTAATATTGAAACATAAAATCAAAATCAATTTTATATAATATAAATTGGGCAGCGTAATTAGTTGACTGAACTTTGAAGTTCGCTTTTATTGTAAAATATTCGCGATGCGTGCAGCTGCGCTTTGCAAATGAAGACGTGTTCACAGCTTCAATTCTTTTTTTAAAAAGAACCGTTAGATTTCCAGAAAAATTTAGTGTGCAATGAAGAAGCTTGGTCATTTTAGAAACGATTTGTTTACTTTTTGTAAATTTTTGTTTTATATTTTTTTTTATTTTTATTCTTTGCTTTGCTTAAATTCTAACATTAAAACTTTTATCCCTATTACTTCGGTGTTTTTAAAGCTAGAGTTCGGATTTAGTACGAATGCTATTTTTGACAAAATAATACATGTTAAATTTCATAAGGATCGGCCGACTATATCCTATAGCTGCCATATAACTGAACAATCTGAAATGACGCCACTTTCGTGTTTTTGAAGATAGAAAGTTGGAACTTCGAACCGATTCTGTTTTTGGTCAGTTGATCCCACACGCCCAAAACACGCCCAATTTATTTACAGATGAAAGTAATGTAAAGAATAAAAGCAAGTTTAAAGAATGGTCGTTAAATATACTGAAGAGACAGCCACTAAAAAGAAACAGTTCTGGAATAATCCGACCCTAGAATGTTGCCCCCATGTCTTTCACGGAAAGTTAAAATGCTAGTTGACCAACTCGAAGTTCCTGACTATGGGTTTTCTTTCAATAAATCCGTTTGGTTTTTACTTTCCGACCTCGTGTCTTTTGCTGGCTAATATTTTTTGGGCTTCGGCATACCCTTTCTTTCCGACCTTTGAATCCAATTTTGCCAGGGCCAAATGATAAAAAAGGAAATAAAAAGAATAAAGATTCTTTGACGACACAAACTAATATACTAGCACATAAACCTGAAAAGATTAGATTTCACTTATAAATTCCACTTATTTAAAATTTTTCTATGGCGCTGGCATTGTTTTGACGATGCCGACCAGGTTCTTAAGGTTCCTGATTTACAATTATATAAAAACTATACTTAATAAGTAAAACCCTAATAACGGTATAAATGTATCACAACCTATAAAAAAATCTATATCGGTTACTTACTGTTAAATAAATACAGGAGATAAAAATAAGAAAATAAATGTTTATAAAATTTTAGTTTGTAAACAAACACACCCTAACCTGCAAAATTTATTTTGTCTTTAGGAATTTTGAAATGAAACACAAAGTACAGTCGAATCCCGATAATTCGTACCCCGCTAAATCGAAAATCGCGATAATTCGTAAAAAATTCTGTCGCCTTGGAAAAAATTCCTTAATTCGTAAAATTTCCATACATTTTGGTCCCCTCGTTAATTCGTAGTATTTGGCGCAACGCGAAGAATATTAAACCTATTATAAATCGTAATTTTGTTTCGTAACCTCTTTTAAATCGTAATGCGGAGCGAAATTTTTTGTAGTTAAAGCACCGTTAGATTTTGCAGACAGCTATGCCTCCTTTAAGTCGCTATGCATTGTGAATTATGTGTTTCTCTCGCTGTTTTCGTGTAGCTTGCTGATTATTTTCGGAGAGTAACATCGTTCTGTGACTATGTCACAAAAACGTACGCATAAGTACGTACCGAATAGGGTTAGAAAACTCAATGGAAAAAATAAAAGAAAAAAAAAAACACCAAGCTATCAAAAATGACCAATTATTTTAAAGCTTAAATTTTTGTTTTTTATAATTTAATGTTTCTGCTTAATTTTTTAATTTTTTTTATTATAATTTTATAACGTTGTTTAATTTTTCTTTAATTTGAAATGAATGTACATATGTACTTATAATTTTTGTTTAATTTTAATAAAGTGTTAAAGTTACGCGGTGGCCCACACGCGTAACGGAAGAGGTGCTGACTACGCATTCCTAGGCAACAGTCCTCGGACCGGCTCGGGCACTTGCGCAACAAGTGATCGTTGCTGGCCGGATACGGAATGCTGACACTGCAGTTGGGCAACTGCGCCGCAGCCCAACGAAGGCTTTTTATTAATAACTTATTATTAACTGGCTCCCAAGCGTGATAAAGAACCCGCACCCAATTCGGAAAATTACGTAAATAGAATCGGCTTAAAAATGAAGTTAATACGAGTGCAAACTCCTGCTACAGGAAAGAAGGAGTCGAAAAATAAAATAAACATACAAGTGAAAAAAAAAGAAGCTAAGAAGAAAACCCCCCTTAAAAAAGCTTCCAAGACATTCCGAACCATGATACAATTATACAAGGTAGTCCATTCCACTGACATATCGTTCGGGTTTTGGTCCCTTATTTTCAGTGCGTGCTTACTTGTCAAACTGAAAGGTGATTTTTTTTTTTAAACTTTAACCGTTAAGTGGCCAAGCAAAAAATGATCAGGTCGATATTAGTTTAAATATAAAAAAATTTTATTTTAAGATATGTACTGTAGAATTAAGAACATAAAAAAGAGAATGGCTGTCCAAAAATAAAAACAAAGAATAATGTCAAACTCTAAACTTATTAAAATAAAATTATAAACACTACGACTCTTGTCATAACTAAGAAAAACTTTTAGCCCCATGCCCCGGGTGAGGGTTAATCAAAGTACTGTATAGCCGTTTCACTCGCACTATTCAACGCTTACTATGTTAAAATTAAAATAAGGGACTATAATTCAACGAATGGACTACCTTGTATAATTGTATCATTTTCCGGACAAAAATATATTTATTCTACACGAAAAGTTGTAGAAATAGTGAAAATAACATTAAAAAAAAACGAAAAGTTCTAAAACAAAAAATTATATGCAAGATTTTATTCAGTTAAATCTTGCATAAAACTCAAAAAACCAACGAAACAGTGAAAAAGGGAGCTGTAGGGACAACCCTCGCCCCCCCCCGCGGGAATAATCCAAGTAAAGGCTGTAGGGATACCCCTCGCCCCCCTCCGTGGGAGCAACTAAAGCAGTGGTGGGCAAAACTAACACATTTTTAAAATTTGAGTGTGTGCGTAGCAGAGAAAAACAATGAGAGCAGAGAAGCGAAAAAAAAACTTTTATTTACTAATGTTTTATTATTTTATAATGTTTAAACTTTTAAAAATTTTTTTATTTAATTTTTCGTTTTTCAAAAGTTTGAATGGGAACTAAGTAGTGTATTTTATTTTAAAGACATCTTTTCTAGCAACATTTCTTAAACAAATGAAAAACTACGCTTCCCTATCTGGTATATTCTCCATGAAGAAAACTTTTTCCAACCCAATTTTTCTCAGTGGAAACATTTTGATTTTTAAGTTTGGGCTGTCAAATGAGTCAAAATGAGAGCAAATGAGAGAGCTTCTAAAAAAAATTGAGAATGCTCACACTGTCAGTGTGCCGGCAGCGCTGCAGCAGAATTTCCTACCCTATGCCTACCCGGGTGCTATGTAAAATGAGTATTTGCCCACCACTGCTCTAATTGATGCACAAGCCATTTCCAAGATTTTGAAAGACCGCGAAAAAAACATTACATTTAACATGACTAAACATGACACATATTCACAGCTGATGCAGATGACTGGGGAACAGTATATCCAAATATGTCTGGAAGCGGATCTTTAGGCATGGTGATCAAACATAAAGCTGATATTTGTATTGGCGCCATTTATTCATGGTATGAAGATTACATACTTTTGGATCTTTCTATGCACCTTGCCCGATCCGGAATAATATGCCTTGTTCCTGTACCTTTACGTGTTGCAAGTTGGTATCTTCCACTGGAGCCATTTCAAGGAACTCTATGAGAGTTCAGTTTACGTTTGGCAGTCGAACCGATCACTCGTGTTTCTCCCCCAAAGCGAACTAGAAAGCTAGTCAAGTGTAAGTGACAAACACTAAAACAAACATACACACAGTTCTATATATAGATCGCTTATCAGTTAGTGCACCAGTTTTGACAAGCTTATAGCTAATATAAAAAACTTAAAACCCAAATAATCATGCGTGTTCCACCAGACATTTGGAAGGAAAAATCTTCACCAACCAGCAAATTCCTCAATATCAAGAACCGATGAGGCATCCTTTGCAGGAGTCTCCCCCTTTAATATTAAAAAAGTCATTGATATAACATGCGGGGGTGTAGTTGTCAGCTGTATGAAGTTACGCGACGGAAACCTTGTCCTACAAACAAAAGACATTAATCAAGCTGAAAAACTTATCAAACTCACGAACATACTCCACATACCCGTATCAGTCTCAGAACACCGAACGGCAAACTACTCAAAGGGTATAATATACTCCAATGACCTGCGAGGTATTGAAGAAGAAGAGATCGTCGAAAACCTAAAAAGCCAAAAAGTGACCGCAGTTAGGAAAATTATGAAGACCCTTATAGGAGAGCCAACCGAAACTGGACTAATAACAATAACTTTTGAAAAATTAGACCTACCGGATTACATATATATGTATAGGGTACGAAAGAGTTCAAGTTCGCCCTTATATACCAGCCCCAATCCGATGTAACAACTTCTTAAGTCTAGGTCACCTCCAAAAATTCTGAAAAAATACAGAGACCTGCTTTATATGCAGCCAACTTGCCCATATTGACATCATAAAGGGAGAAAAATGCGAGCGTGGAACATGCTGCATCAACTGCACCGTAAAAAATATGCAGGACAATAAACACCATCCCAGAGACAGAAACTGCCCAGTTTTTCTTACCCATAAAGAAGTACAAGTTATCAAAACCCTCCAAAAAGTAGACACCAAATCGGCCTGGTCCATCTACAGGAAGAGAAACCAGCATGACGGATCCCTTTATGCATCGGTAGCAAGCTCAACGCAAAACAACATACCAAATCCTCATCGACTATCACAGAATATCCCTTCGACATCAGCATCAACCTCCCACCGACAGTAAAAGACACCGGCAGACCCATTATAGAATATGACGACAAGGAAGATGAAAATATGGTAACAGACTCAAGCGATGAAAATATCAGTAAGGATAGGACAATTAGTAAAGTAAATGTTCTCCCTAAAAACATAAGCAAAAGAACCAAAAGAAATCTAATTAACAAAGAAAAATCTAACACTATTATAACAAGATCTAAGTTTAAAATATGGCTGAATTAAATAAAGACTAATCGTTAAATTTAAATAGTCACTAAATCTAGATATAAAAATGACACTTAAGGTACTACAATGGAACATAAAAGGTTACATGAATAACTATAGAGAATTACAAATTACAATTACAATTCTTATAAAAAAAATATCATCCAAAAATAATGGCATTACAAGAAACCCACATAAAAACATCCACTTATATCCCCACCCCAATTAATTATATCCCAATTCACTATAACAGCCACTCCTCAAGATATGGTGGAGTCACTCTCATAAACAAGTCCGATTTTTGACATTGTTTCTACCAAAATAACTAGTCGACAATCATTCACAATCACCTCAGCATATATACCACCTCAAGTAAACTTTAATTTTAACAACTTGTTGAATGAACTCCCCACCAATACCAACAACCTTATCTTAGGTGATTTCAATGCCTGGCATTTTAAATGGGGCTCGAACAATTGCAACAAAAAAGGGAACACTATTAGAAAGATCATTGATACTTCCGGTCTAATAGTTCTGAACAATGGCTCTGCCACTCACTTCAGCACTCACAACACCTTTACCCATATTGACATTTCACTCTGCTCTCCTAACCTTGCTCCATATGCAAACTGGAAAATTGACCAAGACCTCCATGGCAGTGATCACTTTCCCATTATCACTTCTTTGTTTCAAACAACCACCAACCAAAACACGGAGCCGCACACAAAACGAAAATTCCTACAACAATATGCCAACTTGGACAAGTTCGAGAAATTAACAACAACATTAAATCCAAAGCTTCAACCCAGTTCAAATATAAACCAAGAAGCAGCAAACTTAAAGAAAATAATTTTACAAAGCGCCAATGAATCTATTCCCCAATCCTTGGTTACTAATTCTGAACACAATGTCCCCTGGTGGAACCCTAACCTAGCCCTTCTTCGTAAATCAAAACAAAAACTATGGCACAAATTAAAAAACAATATTACAAGTGAAAATTTAATTAACTACAAAAAAGCCAATGCACTCTTCAAAAGAGAATTAAAATTAGCCAAAAATGCAGCTTTGCACGACTTTACTTCAGATATACAACCAACTTCCAACCCTAAGACTATTAGGAATAACATCAGACGATTTTGTGGCCTAAAAACGTCTATACCCATCCACTGCATTTTACCAATAAATCAAAACAATCAGCCCATTATAGAGAAAAGAGATATAGCAAACGAATTTTGCTCCCTCTGGTCTAAAAACTTTGATGACTGTAACTTCGATAGTATCTTTCTTGCAAATAAAAACTCCACACTAAACAATATTTATCCTTTTACTCGTCCAATAGACAAAAATGCAACACTTATTGAAGAAGAATTCTCAATTTTAGAACCCCACGCGGCTCTTAACAAACTAAAAGGCAAAACTCCAGGGAGTGACAGGATTACATACGACATGATTAAAAATTCCTCCAGTATTGTAAAACATAGACTACTACAATTATATAATAATATCTTTCAGAGTGACATACCGCAAAACTATAAACTGAGTATTGTTATCCCAATTGCTAAACCGAACTCTGACAAAACATCTCTTGATTCGTACCGTCCCATTTCACTAAACTCTTGCTTTGCTAAAGTTCTCGATAAAATGATAGCCAATAGGCTTTGGTGGCTTTTAACTAGCAACAAACTATTGAATAAAAATCAGTTTGGGTTCATTAAAGGTAAATCGGTATCTGAAGCTCTACTCTTAGTAGATCATCTGATCACTAAATCTTTACAGAGAAAAAACCATATCTCAATACTATCTCTCGACTTCCACAAAGCTTTTGACAAAATTTTAATTCATACAATTTTAAATCAACTCGTTTCCTGGCACGTCGGCCCCAAAATTATAGGTTACATCAAAAACTTCATGACAAACCGGAAAATAAAAGTGAAAATAGGGAATGCTTTCTCCAGAACGTTAGACCTCCATAATGGAATCCCTCAGGGATCACCACTATCCACTAAATAATCCAAAGTCACAAAGAATTATCGTTCTGCTCCTACGCTGACGATTTCAACATCATTCGCCCTCTTGGTAAATCTAAAAACCTCGATATCAACTTTAGCAACATACTTACTGACATTCGAAACTGGTGTAACTACTCAGGTGCTAGCCTCTCAGTAGAGAAATGCAAGCACATACACGTATGTAGGAAATATAACTGTAGATGCAAACGTGCAGATACATCTGCAGGATTCAATATATCAGATGTTGACACCCTAAAAATTCTCGGACTCACAATTAATAAAAAATTCAACTGGAACTCGCACATAAAATCCCTTATTCCTTCAATACAGAATAGACTTAATATAATCAAAACTCTCTCCAGCAACAAACTAAATTGCAGCCCACAAACTTTAATAAATGCAGTCAAAGCGCTAATCATCTCTAAAATAGACTATGGTATTTTTATTTACGGATAGTCTACAAAATCAAATCTCAACAAAATTAAGACAGTCATCAACGCAGCTATAAGAGCCAGCTTAGGAGCATTTTCCACAACTCCAATTTACAACTTATTACACGAATCTCGTATCTATACACTGGAGATTAGACGTGACCTTATAACCTCATGTCAACTTAAGTCTTTATTAAATAGCAATGACTCTCCTATCTTGACTCTGGTTAAACAAATAAAAAGATCAAAATTATTCTTTAAATACAAACTTCAATCTGCCTTAGGTAGAATAGTGCGTATCTCTATAGATCATAGTTTACCCTCTACTCCACCAAAATTCATTAACAATAAGACCGCCCCTAATTGGCAACTAAATGATAATTCAATAAATCTTACTCTCACTACTTACAATAAGCACAACACCAGCCCAGTAATATATCAAAAGCTATTCTCTGAAATTAAAAACACTCTAAAGGACTTCGAATTTATTTATACAGACGCTTCTAAAACAGAGAACACAACCAGCTTCAGCATCACCTCAATTAACAAATGTATAAATAGCAGTATTCTACCTAACTAAGTTTATAGCAATTTTCCAAGCCATAACCCTACACAAAAACTCTTTAAAAAAAATAGCTATCTGCTCTGGATCACTTTATTCACTGAAAAATATCTCCAACCCGCTAAATATATCCGTAACACTCTTTACAATAACCCAAAAATAAAGTTAATTTGGATACCTGGACATGTCCAAATTACAGGCAATGAATTCGCAGATACATCTGCAAAAGCGGCTTGTTCTAGACCCCTCCATATGACATCAAACCTTAACTTTCGAGACATCAATACATACCTAAAATTTACTTCCAAAAACATTTTCCATGATTCCTTTTCAAAAACTTCAACTTGGTATAAAGAAATACACAAAAATAAAACCTTCATAGACCTGAATGCCAAAAAACTCACCTACAACAGAAACGATATAATAAAATTCACCAGAATCCGCCTAGGTCACTCCAGACTCACACACGCACATCTTTTTGACCGTAATCCGGTACCAAATTGCCAGTTCTGCAACAGTACAAACAACACAATAAAACACGTTCTAACCGACTGCCCTAAGTTCAGATCCATTAGAAACAATATTTTCCAAAACGCCGATCCTATATTATCAATTTCCTTCCCCACAACAGAATCGTTTGATAAAATCATCCAATATCTCAAGCAAAATAGGACATATCACCTTATATAATTTTTTTTAGTTTAATCTGTACATTAATAAAAAACATAATCTACCTGCATATTCTAAGTGTAAAACAAGAACATATCGACGCATTTCCGCAAAAGTATCGTATGTTGAAAAATCCAATTTTAGAGGAGAAGCTTTTTTTTATTTAATCTCTTACCAACAATAACCAAAAACATAAGATGTTTAAGCGATTAGAAACATTTGATATTGTATTTCTTTATTTTTGTGCGTTCGAAGTATTACCATGCAAAAAATTGTTAACATACAATAATTTCGCGCGCACATTGAAAAGCACTGTAACACACGATAAAATTGAAACTTAATTTTTATCGGAACTATAGGGTTTTCAGTTATAATATTTCACAGGGTAGTGAGACATTAGGTGCCTAACAATTTTGCATTAAAATCTCAATTTCGATACTTTCGCGGAAATGCGTCGATATAACCTAAAATTAATTTCTAGTTTAATCTGTACATTAATAAGAAACATATTCTACCTACATATTCTATTCTACAAAAAACAAATCTAATATCTACATAAGCATATTATACCTATCACTATAAGTAAGCCGAAGGCCTCGCTGCTATGGCTTTAGTCATAAATTAACTTATAATATTAATTATAACCTAATTAATAATAATAATAATAATAAAAACGAGAGTTTGCCCACCACTGAACTAAAGTAAAGGGAGCTGTAGGGTAACCGTCGCCCCCCTCCGTGGGAATCAACAAGCTGAAGCGAAGGAAAGCCGAGGGAAACTTGCAGCATATCTTAATAAATAAATATAAGAAAATGTAAGTAGGCTGTTTGTTTGTCTGTTCGTGCAAGAAAAATAATACAGAAAATAAAAAGTTTTTTAAAAGGATTCGCTAGGCCTGTAATGACTACATGATTAAAAACAAGAAAGGAGAGCTAACTTCGGGCGGAGCCGAAGTTGATATAACCTTGCAGTTAAAACCGGATATATATCGGAAACATCGGATTAAATTGGCCGATCCTTATAAGAATATCATAATATAACCAATTTATTACAATAAAAAATCTAAAACAAAGTACCAAGCTTCCATCTTCAAAAATACCAAAGTTGGTATTTTTACCAAATACCATTTCCGATCGTTCAGTTATATGGAAGCTATAAGATATAGTCGGCCGATCGTTATGCAATTTGGTAGGTTGTATTAACTGACCAAAAATAGAATGTGTACTTAGTTCCAGCTTTTTATCTTCAAAAACACCAAAGTTGGGTAATTTCCGATTGTTCAGTTATATGGCAGCTATAGGATATAGTCGGCTGATCCTTATGAAATTTGGCATGTTGTATTATTTTGCCAAAAATAGCATTCGTACCAAATCCGAATTCTCTAGCTTTAAAAACACCGAAGTTATAACATTTCCGATCAATCAGATATATGGCAGCTATATGATATAGTCGGCCGATCCTTATGAAATTTTGTAGGTCGTATTATTTTGCCAAAAGTAGCATTCGTACAAAATTTAAACTCTGTAACTCTAAAAACACCAAAGTTATACCATTTCCGATCAATCAGTTATATGGCAGCTATAGGATATAGTCGGCCGATCCCGGCCGTTCTGACTTATATACTGCGTGCAAAGGAAAGAAGGGTGTGTGCAAAGTTTCAAGACGATAGCTTTAAAACTGAGAGACTAGTTCGCGTAGAAACGGACAGACAGACAGACAGACGGACAGACGGACATGCTTTTATCAACTCAGGAGGTGATCCTGATCAAGAATATATATACTTTATAGGGTCGGAGATGTCTCCTTCACTGCGTTGCACACTTTTGGACAAAATTATAATACCCTCTGCAAGGGTATAAAAAAAGAGAAAATATTTATATTTTGTTTTTTCTTTTCTCCTCTTAAAAATCTTTTTTTCCCTTTTCCTAAAAGGCTAAAACTTGTCAAACTTATTGTGCAAGAGAAATAAAAAATAAAAATTTAATACAATAGGAAATACATGATTTAAAAAACAAGAAAGGAAAGCTAACTTCGGGCGGAGCCGAAGTTGATATACCCTTGCAGTTAAAACCGGATATATATCGCAAAACATCGGATTAAATTGGCCGATCCTTATTAGAATATCATAATATAACCAATTTATCCAATTTATATAACCAAAAAAATCTAAAACAAAGTACCAAGCTTCCATGTTCAAAAATACCAAAGTTGGTATTTTTACAAAATACCATTTCCGATCGTTCAGTTATATGGCATCTATAAGATATAGTCGGCCGATCGTTATGCAATTTGGTAGGTTGTATTAACTGACCAAAAATAGAATGTGTACTTAGTTCCAGCTTTTTATCTTCAAAAACACCAAAGTTGGGTAATTTCCGATTGTTCAGTTATATGGCAGCTATAGGATATAGTCGGCTGATCCTTATGAAATTTGGCATGTTGTATTATTTTGCCAAAAATAGCATTCGTACCAAATCCGAATTCTCTAGCTTTAAAAACACCGAAGTTATAACATTTCCGATCAATCAGATATATGGCAGCTATATGATATAGTCGGCCGATACTTTTGAAATTTGGTAGGTCGTTTTATTTTGCCAAAAGTAGCATTCGTACAAAATCTGAACTCTGTAACTCTAAAAACACCAAAGTTATACCATTTCCGATCAATCTGTTATATGACAGCTATAGGATATAGTCGGCCGATCCCGGCCGTTCCGACTTATATACTGCGTGCAAAGGAAAGAAGGGTGTGTGCAAAGTTTCAAGACGATAGCTTTAAAACTGAGAGACTAGTTCGCGTAGAAACAGACAGACAGACAGACGGACAGACGGACAGACGGACATGCTCATATCAACTCAGGAGGTGATCCTGATCAAGAATATATATACTTTATAGGGTCGGAGATGTCTCCTTCACTGCGTTGCACACTTTTGGACAAAATTATAATACCCTCTGCAAGGGTATAATAAGTACATTTAGTTTTTTTTTTCTCTGAAATCTACGAAGTACGAAGAAATCAATTTTTCTTGGAATTCTAGTACGATTATTTTTACTATTTATAAAAAATTGCACTGAGAATTGTTTTTTTTTTAAATAAAAACAAGCAAAATATTACGAAAAATAGATAAATACATTACAATTTTTCTTAAGGAATTATTACAAAAGTATATAAAAACCCGCAGCAATTTTTATTATTAATTTTGACCCATATCCACGGGAAACTACGCGTCGTCGGACGAAGAACTTTTAGAAGAGTATAGGAAATTTTGGGGGTCAAGGGCTCACCAAGAGGACTTTTATCCAGCAACCAGTAGGACCGCAACTAACACCCTCGTTCGAGGGAGCGTCCTTGAAACTAGAACCTCTGAATTTTCCAGTCAAACAATAGAAATGTCTCATGAACAGCTTCTAGCCATCGAGAACGCCATGAAAGGCGCACTTGAAAGGCAACAACGAGAATTTGATGAGAAGGTATCCACATTGATGGCAGAAATAAACTCATTAAAAATTAAAACCCCAGAAATCAAAACGTATCAGGAGATCAAAATTGAACCAGGAATAGAATGTTCCGAACCGCTAGATATAGTAAAATCCGTCCAAGAATTTTAAGGGAAACAGGAGAATTACGTCTCCTGGAGGCAGGCTGCCACAGCAGCATACAGGGTATTCGAGCCTTACGAGGGAAGCAGTCGATTCTATCAAGCAGTCGCAATCCTCAGAAACAAAGTTTTTTTTTATACTTCATACTACGATGAAGTAGAACGAAAGCTAACGCTTTTAACAAATAAAATTATTATGACCCACGACGCTAACGCAGCAGCCGTTCTGAACCAAAAATTCAGGAACGACGCCCTGCATGCGTTCGTATCCGGCCTAAAAAAATCATTAAAGATAGCCGTATTTCCCGCGCAACCACAAGATTTGCCATCGGCATTGGCTTTGGCCCAAGAAGCCGAATCAATCAACGAAAGAAGTGTTTTTGCGGCTAGTTTGGCTCGACACAGCGAGGAAAACCGTTTTAGACAGCCTTCGGCATGGGTAGCAAGGCAATCGACAAGAACACAACAGAAAATAAACTTCATGCCCGAGGAGCAGTCCGGCGAAGAAGACCACGATTCCGTTGCGCAAGCATGCGCCACAGAAATAGAGGATGACCTGGACGCAGAGGACTCTATTAATTTTTTAGGGTAAAGTCCCTACTCCCGTACATTACGCGTACGCTGGCAGGAAGGGAAATAAAGCTATAAATAATATAAAAAAAATAACAAAATTGTATAATATAAAAATGTATATGCAAGATTTTATTCAGTTAGATCTTGCATAAAACTCAAGAAACCAACGAAACAGTAAAAAAGGGAGCTGTAGGGACAACCCTCGCCCCCCTCCGTGGGAGCAACAACTAGCGCTTGGGAGAAAAAGTGCGTAAAAGAAAGGAATAAGCGAAATGGAAGGCACACTATTGCACCGGAACGCCAGCAAATTTGCAGAGTGGTTTTGGGAAAAGCGTTTTAACTTCAACAATTTTCATAATTTCGTAATGAAATTGGTCTCGTTTTGTTCAGGATTAATAAGACAATATTGATATGTGTTAAGAATGATAGCATTTCTTGGAAGTTGTTTCGAAAAAATGGCGTCAAAGTTCGAAAAACACTACAAATATTCAAAAATGTCACTTTCTTTTGTAAAATTTTTATCCTTTTTGTTTAAATAAATTAAAGATGTATTTTTTTTTTTCAAAAGCTACAACATTTAACTATTGAAAAACTTAAAAAATTTTAAAATCGGCCTAAAATTACGCGTTCCGGAATTTTTAAGAGCAACACACTCCCGAAAAACCGTTTTTTCTAAATAAATCAAGATTTTGAGGGTGTTAGAAATATTTCAAACACGATTTTGTACTATATTTGACCTAATAAACAATTTCTACTAGGTCTCTTCAAAAGTTCATGTCAACTTCATCAAAATAGACGACGAAGACGTTCCCCCCGCAGTAAAAGCTGCCTTTGACAAAATGATAGGCGAAAATTACAAAGCCTTTGCTGATCCAGACGAAGCACTTCCTTTTAATATAAATACTGTTGCTACAATTAAAAAAGATGAGGAGCCGGTGTACTCAAACCGCACCCCATAGGTGTAACTAAGTTCGTCAACACAGAGGTTAAACAACTTCTAGCGGACGGCGTAATAAGGCCATCCAAGTCTCCTTATAATAACCCAACGTGGGTTGTTGACAAAAAAGGAGCCGACCAGAACAAGAAGAAGAAGAAGAACAACACTCGACCTTAAAGCCGGCTTCCACCAAACAGAGCTGGCAGAGAGATACCGACAGAAGACGGCTTTCACAATAAATAATGGTAAATACGAATTCTGTAGATTGCCATTTGGACTAAAAAATGCTCCGAGCATTTTCCAAAGAGCTATCGATGATGTCCTACGAGATGGAATTTCAAAGATATGCTATGTTTATGTCGATGATGTCATAATATACTCAAAGACGAAAGAGGACCATCTTAATGACATAAGATGGGTCCTAGGAAAAGTTTCCGAAGTAGGTATGAGAGTATCTTCTATCAGAAGATGTTTGACTTTCCTACCCAGACTATAAGAAACCGTTCGATCTAACAACGGACGCGTCAGGTTTTGGTCTAGGGGGCGGTTCTATCCCATGGTGGTCGCCTAATTAAAATGATATCACGCGCTCTGCGTGATAACGAAAAAAACTATGCAACCAACGAGTGGGAGCTCCTTCCATAGTCTGGGCACTATAAAACCTCCGAAATTATTTGTATGGAGTAAAAAATTTACAGATCTTTACCGACCACCAGCCACTTACTTTTTGAGTTTTTGAAATTATTGACGACCACGGTGCACTTTTTGTGCACTTTGCACGGTGCAAAGTTTTTTGGCAAACAAAACTTTGTCGCTGACGCGTTGTCCCGTTGTCAAAACGTTAACGCTTTAGAGGAAGAACAGAACTCCGATATGGCTACCATACATAGCGAGGAATCGCTAACGTATACCATAGCCACAACGGACACCCGGATTAACTGTTTCAGGAATCAAATAATAATTGAAGAGAGTAACAGCTCGTCCGTAGACACATTCATTCTGTTTAAAAGCAAAGTTAGACACATAGTAAAAATAAATGACCGCGGTAACATACTGCCGTGGTTAATGCCGAAGTGGTAAACGCAATATATTGCTCCCTACCAATCCTGGCATTTATTCAACACAAACTCGTGGAGCTATTCCCGAACACTACGTTCAGACATTCAAATAGCTTTGTACAGGACATAACGGACGGAACCGAACAGAAAGAGATCATGGTAACCGAACACAATAGAGTGCATCGAGCAGCCCAGGAAAATGTGAAACAAGTCCTAAGGGACTATTTTTTTCCAAAAATTTTCCGACTAGCAACAGATGTAGCATCAAACTGCAACTGTAGCATCTGTTCCATGGCAAAGTATAAACGCCACCCATCCAAACAAGCAGTAGCACAAACACCTATACCTACTTCTGTGGGGGAAATCCTCCACATTGACATTTTTTTCACAGACGGAACTCTTTTCCTTACGTGTGTGGACAAATTCTCGAAATTCGCCACAGTACAGGTGAGCTCGTCAAGGGCTATTGTGGACGTAAAAACTCCAATAATGCAAATAGCAAATTTTTTTCCAAAAGCAAAAACTATCTACTGCGATAACGCGAAATCCCTAAACTCCGAGACCATAAAATCCATTTTCCTGAACAACTATAACATTACCATTTCTAACGCACCAGCTCTCCACAGCACCTCAAACGGCCAATTAGAGAGATTTCATAGCACCCTGGCCGAAATAGCACGATGTTTGAAACTAGAGAACTAATTAATTGACACCACCGAAATAATTCTTCTTGCAACTAGTAAATACAATAAATCAATTCACTCGGTGACTAACGAAAAACCCATAGACATTTTACACTCAAAATCCACAGAATTCGAGGCAGTAATTAGCAAAAAAATTCAACAGGCTCAGGAGAAAACCTTCGAACACGTAAACAAAGATAGGACTCATAAAACTTACCAAATGGGCGATAAGGTTTTCCTGAAAGCAAACAAACGCATGGCCTCAGCCTAAGCAACGTACACCACATCGGGGCCCTCAGAGAAGGACTGTCATCGGGATCCCGTCTCAACATTTGCCTCATTCTACTGGATGCCCTTTCATTATTCGCACTCCTATAGATTTGCAAATATCACCTGAAGGCCAATCGCCGCAAGAAATCGAGGGCCAAAGACGATGTAGAACGAGTAGGTCCCCGGGACGACGACCATTTAAAGGAGGGAGGAGTTAACACGCGCAGACAGAATTTAAGAAAAGTGTCAAATTGCACACCGGATCCGGTGGCCCGCACGCGTAACGAAAGAGGTGCTGGCTACGCATTCCAAGGGCAACTGTCCGCGGACCGGCTCGGGCACTTGCCCAAACAGTGATCGTTGCTGGCCGGATACGGAATGCTGACACTGCAATTGGGCAACTGCGCCGCAGCCCAACGGAGGCTTCGAAGTACAGCCCGGGTAGTATTTTAATTCAGTCTTAAGTAGAACTCCGTAGCCGTAGCTTGCGTTATATTTTATTCTTTGCTAGTAGCCAAAGCCTAACGGGATTGAGTGAAACAAATGATTAATAAATATTATTTGAAAAACTCACACACAAAGGAACCCAAGCTCTACATACGGGCAAAAAATCACCAATACATTAGTGCGAGAAATAATTTTTATGTCGGTACACTGAAAAATAATTCTATATCTATATCTATATCTATATCTATCTATATCTATATCTATATCTATATCTATATCTATATCTATATCTATATCTATATCTATATCTATATCTATATCTATATCTATATCTATATCTATATCTATATCTATATCTATATCTATATCTATATCTATATCTATATCTATATCTATATCTATATCTATATCTATATCTATATCTATATCTATATCTATATCTATATCTATATCTATATCTATATCTATATCTATATCTATATCTATATCTATATCTATATCTATATCTATATCTATATCTATATCTATATCTATATCTATATCTATATCTATATCTATATATCTATATCTATATCTATATCTATATCTATATCTATATCTATATCTATATCTATATCTATATCTATATCTATATCTATATCTATATCTATATCTATATCTATATCTATATCTATATCTATATCTATATCTATATCTATATCTATATCTATATCTATATCTATATCTATATCTATATCTATATCTATATCTATATCTATATCTATATCTATATCTATATCTATATCTATATCTATATCTATATCTATATCTATATCTATATCTATATCTATATCTATATCTATATCTATATCTATATCTATATCTATATCTATATCTATATCTATCTGGCTCCCACATCCCTCCTTTATTGACAAGTTTTAGCTTCAAGGATGGGGCAGCCAAAGGAGCCAAATCTTCTGGGGACTGTCTAAGCCGATAACCTATTCCTTTTCGACGTCTTGGTGATCCTGAGTAGATGTCATCTTCGGTTGAGAGCTGCTTAACGATGAGTCTCCAGATGTATCCAGGTGGCTTGCGTTGATTGGTATGTTCTTGAGGTGGGATACATTTCTCGTGAGAGTCTTACCCCCTGCCCTAATTTTTACTATGTTTCTGTCTTTTTCAACAACCTCGAATTCGGTATCCTTAAAGACAGATTGTAAACAAATAAAACAAAAAAAAAACATATACCTCCAATAATTTAATTTTTATATTCCGTTCCCATGTCCGTAATGAACGTCTTCATTGGACAGTACTTTAGAATACAATTTTCAAATATAGCTATTGCATACAGTATTTGCACACTTTTTTGGTATTGGTATAACTACCAAGTATTTAGGTAAATCGCAGATGACTGCGTACTTGTTTCCATTATTATCGAAGGCTCTTTGCGGAATTTCGGTTATGGTTCTTAATGTGGTTAGTCGTTTTAGACTCTTGGCATTTAGGAAATTTCTTTATGTATTCTTTTATGTCTTTGGACATATTTTTCCAGTAATAGTGTCTCTAGACCTTGGTCAAGGTTTTTGTAATGCCTGTATGAGACTCCTTGTTTTTGATAATCATGGAATGTAGACAATATAGCTTCTTTTTCTTTATTATTTTTGATTACGGTCACCGGGTTGAGAAGCGTCACTCTTAATGATTTCAATATATAATTGCCCAAATTTTTAAAATTATCAATTGAAACATTTTCAAAGATATTTTCCCACGGTGCCACTTTGAGTTGGCTAATTTTGTGAATACCGGCATGTTATTCAAGCTTTTGGAAGAATTGACCTAAGTCAAGGGTTCCATTAGTATACAAATCGCTAACATCATATCTTGCTGTAATTTTCTTTCCGTGCTTAAATAAACACATATTATTATTTACATGCAAGGTCACTACTTTACGTACTTCATCATTATTAATGACTTTATTGGGCTCTGAAGCTTTTTCTATAGATTACTTCTTGCAAGAATTGCATCTTGTTGTTCTTTTCCTACGCAGGATTTTAGTCTACTTGGAAGTGGAAGCTATAGTCTGGAAGCTGTGGGTTTATTACTGCTGATTTAAAATGTTCAAAGGCGTTATGACATTCTGTTGTTCATTCGAATTTTACTTTTTTCCTACATAATCTTGTTATGTGACTGGAGTATCCAGCAAAATTCTTTATGAAACGTCTGTAATAATTGCAAAATGCAATGAATCGTCTAGCGCTGTCCGCATCATGTGGGACTGGGTAATTTTGAATGACGTCGTATTTTTCGTCGTAGGGCAAGATTTCTTTATCTGTGCATTTATATCCTTGGAAAGTGACTTCATGCATTAAAAAAGGAACATTTTTCAGGATGTAACTTTAGGTTGTGTTTCCTACATTTCTCGAAAACATCAGTTAAGGTTTTGAGCATATGATTTTCGGAGCGACCTATGACTATTTAGTCATCCATATAAAGAAATGCTTGCGAAGGTTCTAAGCCGAAGAAATATATAGTCATCATTCTCTGAAAAGAGTTTGGGGCTATTTTTAAGCCATGGTAGTCGCGTGAAGCGATAAGATCCATTGTTTGTTGAAAAGGACGTTATATCGCGTGAACTTTTTTCGAGTTTAATTTGGTGAAAACCTGACATTACGTCAAGGCATGAAAAGTATTTTGCTCTTCCTAGTTTATCCAAAATGTCATCAATTCTAGGGAGCGGAAATTTATCAGACAATCAGTTTTTTATTAATTTGACGATAGTCAATTAATAATCGCCATTTTTTATTTTTCGAAATTGGACGCGACTTTTTTGGTACCAACAAAAGTGGGCTATTATAAGGGGATACAAAGGGTTGCACTATTTTATCGTAATGAGTTTTTGGACTTGTGTTTGAATTTCGTCTTGTTGACTATGAGGAATTCTAAAATGTTTTATATATATCGGTTTCTAGTTTGAATACATCACTGGGTGCATAATGTTGTGAGTTGTTCATTGAATTAAGGTGGAAAGTTTTTCGAAATTTGGGATAATACAATTTTTTGTCGGGATTCTAAGTCTGTTTGTACTACTTCGGAGTTTGAAAGTGGTTCATGACGAGTTTTTTTTTAATATAAACTACTTGATCTGTATTTTTGGTATTTAGTAGTCTTATATATCCATTCTGGGCTGTTGCTATGGTATTTGCTATATAGATACCATGCTGAATTTCTTGATACGGAATTAATATACTGTTTTCTTCTGAATTTATTTCAATTTTTCGGACTACTTGAGATCTTGCTGGCAGAATTGGGGAGTTGTTGCCAGAACTGTAGGTTATTGGAACATAAATCGGATATTGGAGGTTATTTGGTCTTATTACGAGCCAATCTTCAGGCGGCTTGAAGTCTTATTGACAGTTGTATCTTTTGATAAAAGCGATTCCTAGTATTCCATCACATGGAATAGCGAATTGAAAATTCACGATATGGAAATCATGTGAAATTAGGTTCTTGGAAGTTTGAATTTCAATAGAAGTTCAGCATTTTGATTTGGTAACTTCCTTATTTTATACCCAGTATTTTTATGATTTGATTATTTTGAATATTTTGGAAAATATCGGAATTTTTCTTCAATATGGATATTTCTGCACCTGTATCTAGTAGAAAAACTAATTCTTTTCTTGTTGCTACGTTTATGAAACTGACGAATGGTTTTTGTGACTGAGATTTATAGTGTGAACTTTGGTGTTTTTTTACTGTTGTGTACCTAAAGGCGTACTTGGTGACGGCTTCATGGTTCATGGTTGAAAAATTGCCTGCTTCCAATATTGTTCTAAGACGGCTATGCCCACAATTTTTAACCATTGTGGAGATGGCTTTCTTTGATTGTCTATTTCTGTTGTAAATGCTGTTTTCTGCTGTTTTGCCTTCTTGGCTTGTTTTTGCCATTTTGGCTTTAGCTACCTCGGATGTTTCTACGACTATGGTATCTTGTTGCTTTCTTATGGTTTTGTTTTGGACTCTGTATAAAGTTGATCCAATTATTTTGGATTTAATTTCTTATACAGCCAAAACTTCGAATGTGCTTTTCGTTAGGTTGACTAACCTCAAAGTTGTTATGAATCTTTGAAGATGTAACCTTTGCCTTTTAAATTCTGGGTTGGCATTCGATATTTCTCTAATGTATGCTCTTTGGGAAATTGTCTCGTCAGCCATTGTGGTTGGTTTTACTTTTACAATGCTGTTGTCTAATATGGAGTTGGTCAAGTCCGGGTCTGACAATTCAGATTGAAAAATAACTGCCGGAATCGTAAGGTTGTTTATATCTTTTTCATCTATTTCGGGATCTGTAGAGATAGGGTCTCATCTTGAACAAGTGCTGATGAATCTGATAATTCTGACTCTTGTCCAGTTTCTATTGTCAACGGTGCGTTTGGGGTAGTTGGTACTGAAATTGTTAGATCGTACCTTTGCTTCATAGCTATTAGATTGTCCCGTAATTTATTTAAATACCTTGATACCTGAGACCAATGGGCTTTGTCTAGCCTGTCTCTCTGGTCATGTATTAGTATACGCGCTGTATTGAAACGGTATATTTCGGCATACTTGTTCACTGTGTTTTGCTGTGCTGGCCTAGGTCTTGATAATGACTGATAAGATTTGTCAAAATCCATTTTTATATTATGTCGTGTTTTATGTATTTCGTACCATTCCATTATCAAATGGAATAATAGCTAGACTCATGAAGTTTGGACCACACCACTTCTCTTCGCGCACATCACACTCTACTCACTGCGTTCTTTAAGTTTCTGGTTTTTATACCCTTGCAGAGGGTATTATAATTTTGGTCAAAAGTGTGCAACGCAGTGAAGGAGACATCTCCGACCCTATAAAGTATATATATTCTTGATCAGGATCACCTCCTGAGTTGATGTCCGTCTGTCCGTCTCTCCGTCTCTCCGTCTGTCTGTCTGTCCGTTTCTACGCAAACGAGTCTCTCAGTTTTAAAGCTGTCGTCTTGAAACTTTGCACACTTCTTTCCTTTGCACGCAGTATATAAGTCGGAACGGCCGGGAACGGCCGGCTATATCCTATAGCTGGATTGGTACGAATGCTATTTTTGGCAAAATAATACAACATGCCAAATTTTATAAGGATCAGTCGACTATATCCTATCGCTGCTATATAACTGAACAATCGGAAATTACCCAACTTTCGTGTTTTTTGAAGATAGAAAGTTGGAACTTCGTACAGATTCTATTTTTGGTCAGTTAATATAACCAACCAAATTGAATAACGCTCGGCCGACTATATCTTATAGCTGCCATATAACTGATTGATCGGAAATGGTATTTGGTAAAAATATCAACTTTGGTATTGTTGAAGATGGAAGCTGGGTACTTTGTTTTACATTTTTTATTGAAATAAATTGGTTATATTATGGTATTCTCATAAGGATCGGCCAATTTAATCCGATGTTTGCGATATATATCCGGTTTTAACTGCAAGGTTATACCAACTTCAGCTCCGCCAATTCCTTTCTTGTTGTTTTTTGGAGTTGTCACTCCAAAATGCTGAAAAAAATGCTCACTGAAAATGCAAAAAAATGCTGAACTTGTTTTCAGCTTTCATTTTCTTTTTTTTTTTTGCCGCTTCAAGCTCCTAAGAGGTTCTTATCCTCTTATCCACTCCCTCTGCTGTCACTCCGCTCGCGCCCTCCTTGTCATTCTCGGCGCTCTCCTGCATGACATTGCCGCTCATTGCTGGCTCCCACATCCCTCCTTTATTGACAAGTTTTAGCTTCAAGGATGGGGCAGCCAAAGGAGCCAAATCTTCTGGGGACTGTCTAAGCCGATAACCTATTCCTTCTTCGACGTCTTGGTGATCCTGAGTAGATGTCATCTTCGGTTGAGAGCTGCTTAACGATGAGTCTCCAGATGTATCCAGGTGGCTTGCGTTGATTGGTATTTTCTTGAGGTGGGATACATTTCTCGTGAGAGTCTTACCCCCTGCCCTAATTTTTACTATGTTTCTGTCTTTTTCAACAACCTCGAATTCGGTATCCTTAAAACTCGGAGTCAACTTACTAGGAAAAACTACTGTCGGGTCAAGCAGCAAGCAACTAATTTAAACACAACAATTAATTAGTAACTGATGTTTTGCTGGTCGCAAGCCGACTCTCTTTCGGCCGCTCGGCATTGCTAATTCGGCGTTATAGTTAGCGAGCATCCGCTCAGCCTATTCTGCAAGGTTGGCGCCACTCTCGTTCATCTTCTTACTGCGCTCGCATCCTAAATTGGATTTCCCATATTTTTAATATATCCTCATAAATCCTAATTTCATATGCGGCCTGAATAAAGTTTATAACGTTGAACCTAATTAAATTCTGATTTTTTATTTACGGCATTGAAAACGCTCAATGACCAAACATTGGTGAACCCCGACGTGATCGTTAATATATTTATATACACATAAACAAATTACTAAAACAATTTTGTAAACAGTGTTATGTGAAAAATTATCATACGTGGCTAATAAGTTGTTTACAATAATAAACAAATTATAAAATATTATTATATTATACATACATACATACAGGCATAAACATAAACGTTAGTTCACAAGCACACATACATATTTACGATCCACAACGCAAGTGCATTCGCTCGCACATAGCTTCATATATATAGACATTCCACAATTCCGCTACGGTTTTGAGCGCACAGTGGGACAGTTCGTGTTCGCCGCGAGCAAATAAAATTTATTTCGGGTTGTTCGGAACTCAATATAATAAATCATGAACTCCAGTGGCGCCGTCACAGGAGCACCCACTCCAACCCGGAGTGCTATTTTAAAGTGCAAGGCCCTGGGTATTCTCCAGGACTTACAGATGATCCAAGGAGCTCTTCAGCCTATTTCCAAGGCTGAATGGTGGATGATGCCATGCTACACGTGCGACATGGTCAGATAGGCACTATGTTCAGCGGCTTCAAGGCCATCCACGGGGATCTTGAGGATTTGGACATTTTTCAGATCAGCAGTCCCTTCGATGGACTGTTTTGGAGCTCGTAGCGACGATGCAGGCGGAAATTGAGCACGAGACGACCCTTTGCTCATCTCGAATTGCTGCCCACTCCACCCTTGCCAACGGAATGTCCACCATGCAGTCTGACCCAGGGTCAGGTCAAAGTTTTCAAGTGCTGCCTCCTTTGCCGCTCCCTACGTTCAGCGGTGGATACTCGGAATGGGCTGAATTTTACTTGATCTTCTCTACCATCGTCGGCAGCAATCCTCGTATTAGTAAGGTGGAAAAGTTGCAAAGGTTGCGATCTTGCCTTCGGGAGTCCGCTTTCGAAGCAGTTCGTTCCTTGGAAGTCTCCGACGAGAACTATGATGTTCCGCTGAATTGTTTGGAGGAACGATTTAATAACCGTCGCTTAATATTTCAGGCACACGTGAACGAGATTCTGGGCCTCAGTTTGTTGGAAAGTGGCTTCATAGCAGCTCTTCGAGGTCTTTCGGACAAATTTAATGCCCATATGCGAGCCTTACAGAATTTGGGTACTTCAGTTCAGATCGCCAGCTGCATCATCGTCCAAGTTCTGCTTCAAAGGTTGGACCCAGCTACCCAGGCCAAGTGGGAGGAGAGTCAAAACTCCTCAGGTTCAGACGCCATCCCTACTTGGGAGTCGATGGCCGAATTTTTGGAACAGCGGTGTAGGACGCTGGAGGCTATGGACGTGGCCATGGCTGCATACGCCCCGGGCGCTCATGTGGGAAGGCGTCGAGGTGCAAATAATAGTAGATCATCCTTTACTAATACTAATTCGCTTCCCTCTACCTGGGGTCTATGCGGTGGATGGTCCCATATAATGTCTGCATGCCCCCGATTTCTATCAATGCCCCCTGAGATTCGCCTTGGTGAGGCCAGGCGACTCGGTCTTTGTCGGAAGTGTCTGCAAACGGGCCATCACATGCGTGAGTGCCTCGCTGCTAGTTGTCGCCGTTGTGGAAGGAGGCATCACAGCCTGCTGCATTTCCTGGAGCCGCCGGCATCTAGCGGCCAGCCTTTGGTTGGTCCTCCCACGTCAGCCATAGCCGAGGTCGCCGAGCCTGTAGCCTCTACGCCGTCCACTGCTAATGCACTAGTTGCTCAAGGTCGCAGCGGCGATATATCGTTGCTTGCTACAGCGAACATTTTTGTTCGTAGTCGCGCTGGATCCCTTGTTCCATGCCGAGCTCTGTTGGATTCTGGATCGCAGGTGCCCGTGATCACTTCCCGGCTGGCAAGTCAGCTGCAGCTCCGGAGGTACAAATCATTCATGGCGGTGTCTGGTATTGGAGATACCGGCTTTGCGACAGATGGATTCTCTGTTGATGTTCTCCTACGTTCCCACTGTTCCGAGTACTCGGCCCTGGTTAACGCCGTCATCGCCGCCAATATCACGGACCTGCAGCCTAGCTTCAGTTTGGATGTCTCCAGCTGGAATATTCCTGGCAATCTTTCTTTGGCTGATCCTGAATTTTTCCGCCCACAGCGCATCGACCTTCTTATCGGAGCCAGTCTGTTTTATGAGCTGTTGTGTGTTGGGCAAATTAAGCTCTCAGCCGGCCTGCCATTGCAGCAGAAAACTCGACTTGGATGGGGCGTGTGTGGAGGCGGTTCACATGTCCAGAGAAGATCACTGGTTTCCACTGCCCACAAGGATGTTCCGGAGAGCGCAACAATGCTGGATGATCAGCTGGATTCTTTGCTCCGCCGGTTTTGGGAAATCAAACACTGCTCCGAGCCTATTGTGAAGCGGACGAAGGAAGAGCTAGATTGCGATGCGCATTTCGTGCAACATGTTGCTCGGCTGGAGTCCGGCGCTTACGCTGTGAGGCTTCCGTTGAAATACAGTTCTAAGCTGCTGGGAGAGTCGTACCCCCAAGCCGTTCGGCGATTTCTTTCCCTCGAAAGGAAGCTCTGTCGCCGTCCTCAATTAAAGGAGCAATATGCTGCCTTCATAAAGGAGTATTTGGAGTTGGGTCACATGTCTCCAGTCCCTTCTGATGCGAGCGTCACTGGTCAATACTTTCTTCCACACCATTGTGTTTTAAAGGAGGACAGTTCAACAACCACGCTCAGGGTTGTCTTTGATGGATCTGCTGTCACAACTTCTGGATATTCATTGAATGACGTGTTGATGTCTGGCCCAGTTATTCAGCCAAAGTTACTTCATATTCTGTTAAGGTTCCGATGCCATCGGGTGGCCATTACTGGAGATATTTGTAAAATGTATCGTTGCGTCAGGGTTTTTCCTGAGGACAGCTATCTTCAGTGTATTCTTTGGCGGGATTCCACCCAGGATGAGTTACAGGTTTTTAAGCTGGACACGGTCACCTATGGAACGAAGCCTGCCTCATTTTTAGCAGTTCGGACAATGCATCAGTTGGCAGATGATGAGCAAATAATGTTTCCAAAGGGGGCCGAAATTCTGCGTCGCGAATTTTATGTGGAAGCTATTAGCATAATGCAGCAAACATCCACGATCCTTGCCAAAGGCCATTTTCGGTTAAAGAAGTGGCGCTCCAATGTTGCTGACGTGCTGGATAAGGTGCTTGAAGAAGATCGGGAGTCCTTCCTAAAGTTTGATGATGGTAGCAACTTCACAAAGATACTGGGTCTTGCTTGGGATGCTGCAACTGACCGCTTGCTATTTTCTTTTGAAGGGATTCAGTCAATCTCAAAGACCACCAGGCGCCTTGTGCTTTCTTCAGTCGCTCGGCTTTATGACCCCTTAGGCCTTGTTGGTCCTGTAATTTCAAAGGCAAAGATCTTTCTCCAGGAACTGTGCCGTGAGAAGTTGTCCTGGGATGAAAGTCTTCCTCAAGCTCTTCACTGCGACTGGAATATGATTTGAAGCAGCTTTGTTAGTACGCAGCGCGCCGAATTCCCTAGATGGGCGCTAACATCGAGATTCGAGGTGGAGGTCCATGGATTCTGTGACGTCAGAAATGAGGCGTATGGGGCTTGCGTTTATGTCGTGTCCAAGGGCGCAGGATCTGCAAGCTATTTACTTTGCTCGAAGTCCCGAGTTTAGCCTTTAAAGACTATTACGGTGCCGAAGCTGGAGTTATCGGGAGCCGAGTTATTGGCTCGACTTATGTCGGAAGTAGAGCAGTTGAAGGTCTACGTTGGAAAGTATTTTGGCTGGTGCGATTCTGCTGTGGCTCTGTCTTGGATTCGAGAAGAACCCTCTCGGTTTAATGTTTTCGTCGCCAATCGAGTTTCGACCATTCAGAAGCTAACTAGAGAAATGGAGTGGCGGTATGTTCCCACTTCTTTGAACCCAGCAGATATCCTGTCGCGTGGTGCTCTTCCCAATGAATTGGTTGAGAGTAAGCTGTGGTTTCATGGTCCTCCGTTTCTCATTGGATCCCAAGAGGCGTGGCCAACCGCGGTCCCATCTGAGAGATCAACCCTGGAGTTACGTGCAAGGGTCCTGCTCATTCAGTCTCCGTACGTGGATATAACAGCGGTTTCTAAGTACGCCAATTCGTTTCCAGCACTGCAGAGGGTATTCGCGTACGTATACAAGTTTTCTCAACGAATTCAACACAACGGTGTTACGGCTTGTGATATAAAATCTGGGACACAGCTGTTATTGCGGCTAGTGCAGCGTGTGCATTTTTGGGAGGACATAAAGGCTCTTCAAAATGGAAAAGACATAGCGGTATCCAGTGCCCTTGCCTCATCCTCTCCCTTCTTGGACAAATTTGGACTGTTGCGCGTAGACGGTCGGCTAAAAAACTCGTCGTTGGAGTTTGATAGTCAGCATCCAATTATACTTCCAAGAAGCCATCCAGTTACGCAGGCTATAATTGTTGACTTCCATGAGCGAAATTTACATACGGGACCTCGCGCAGTGTAGGCAATTAGGTTCCGATGCCATCGGGTGGCCATTACTGGAGATATTTGTAAAATGTATCGTTGCGTCAGGGTTTTTCCTGAGGACAGCTATCTTCAGTGTATTTCTTCAGTGCAAAGATCTTTCTCCAGGAACTGTGCCGTGAGAAGTTGTCCTGGGATGAAAGTCTTCCTCAAGCTCTTCACTGCGACTGGAATATGATTTGAAGCAGCTTTGTTAGTACGCAGCGCGCCGAATTCCCTAGATGGGCGCTAACATCGAGATTCGAGGTGGAGGTCCATGGATTCTGTGACGTCAGAAATGAGGCGTATGGGGCTTGCGTTTATGTCGTGTCCAAGGGCGCAGGATCTGCAAGCTATTTACTTTGCTCGAAGTCCCGAGTTTAGCCTTTAAAGACTATTACGGTGCCGAAGCTGGAGTTATCGGGAGCCGAGTTATTGGCTCGACTTATGTCGGAAGTAGAGCAGTTGAAGGTCTACGTTGGAAAGTATTTTGGCTGGTGCGATTCTGCTGTGGCTCTGTCTTGGATTCGAGAAGAACCCTCTCGGTTTAATGTTTTCGTCGCCAATCGAGTTTCGACCATTCAGAAGCTAACTAGAGAAATGGAGTGGCGGTATGTTCCCACTTCTTTGAACCCAGCAGATATCCTGTCGCGTGGTGCTCTTCCCAATGAATTGGTTGAGAGTAAGCTGTGGTTTCATGGTCCTCCGTTTCTCATTGGATCCCAAGAGGCGTGGCCAACCGCGGTCCCATCTGAGAGATCAACCCTGGAGTTACGTGCAAGGGTCCTGCTCATTCAGTCTCCGTACGTGGATATAACAGCGGTTTCTAAGTACGCCAATTCGTTTCCAGCACTGCAGAGGGTATTCGCGTACGTATACAAGTTTTCTCAACGAATTCAACACAACGGTGTTACGGCTTGTGATATAAAATCTGGGACACAGCTGTTATTGCGGCTAGTGCAGCGTGTGCATTTTTGGGAGGACATAAAGGCTATTCAAAATGGAAAAGACATAGCGGTATCCAGTGCCCTTGCCTCATCCTCTCCCTTCTTGGACAAATTTGGACTGTTGCGCGTAGACGGTCGGCTAAAAAACTCGTCGTTGGAGTTTGATAGTCAGCATCCAATTATACTTCCAAGAAGCCATCCAGTTACGCAGGCTATAATTGTTGACTTCCATGAGCGAAATTTACATACGGGACCTCGCGCAGTGTAGGCAATTATTAGGTCCCAATATTGGCCAATTGGGGGGAGAAAAACCGTGACGAAGGCAATACACAAATACATCCGATGCTTCCGGACTAAGCCTCGGCTGTTGGAGCACATTATGGCTGATCTCCCGGAGCAAAGAGTTAGCGGTTCCCAGGTCTTCGGAGTCACTGGTGTGGATTTTTGTTCTATTATAAGCCGGAAGTGCGTAATAAGGCTCCAGTAAAATGTTACATTAGCATTTTCATTTGTTTTGCTACCAAAGCCGTCCACCTGGAGCTTGTGAGGGATCTGCCCACAATGTCTTTTTTGTAGGCTTTTAAGCGTTTTATATGCACCCGCCGAAGGCCTCAACATATTTGGTCTGACAACGCAACCAACTTTGTTGGAGCCAAAAACGAGCTGAAGGAGCTGCGCCGATTTTTTCTAAGCGAAGAGCATCAACGGGCACTGCTGGAGTTTTGCTCTATGGAGTCCATCGAATGGCATTTTATTCCTCCTCGATCTCCGCATTTCAGTGGTCTGTGGGAAGCGGCTGTTAAAACCACCAAGCACCATTTTTACCGAGCTATCTGAAGTTCTGGGATTCGAGGAGCTGCGAACGCTGCTGTGCCATATTGGTGCTGTTATAAATTCACGACCCTTATTGTCTCTTTCAGAAAATGCTGCAGACCTTGATGTTCTGACCCCGGCTCATTTTTAACTGGTGGTCCGTCAGTCAGCTTTATCGAGCCTGATGTCACAAAGCTGAACTTCAGCCGGTTTGACAGCTGGCAGCGCGTGTCTTTCCTGCAGCAGTCTTTCTGGTCCCGATGGAAGGAGGCGTACCTAAGCCTTCTCCAGCAGCGCTCCAAATGGCGCGCCTCCGGTCCTGCCTTGGCCCCGAACGATGTGGTGCTAGTAAAGGACGAGAATCTACCTCCGATGAAATGGCCGCTTGCGAAAATAATGGAGTTAATCCGTGGTCGGGATGGTATCTTTCGAGTGGCGGTGATAAAATCCTCATCTGGAATTACCAAGCGAGCAGTGACTAAGCTGTGCCTTTTGCCCCTTAAGGATGAAGTTGGAGTAGAAGCCCCAACTGTGGGGAGAATGTCGGGTCAAGCAGAGAGCACCTAATTTAAACACAACAATTAATTAGTAACTGATGTTTTGCTGGTCGCAAGCCGACTCTCATTCGGCCGCTCGGCGTTGCTAATTCGGCGTTATAGTTAGCGAGCATCCGCTCAGCCTATTCTGCAAGGTTGGAGCCACTCTCGTTCATCTTCTTACTGTGCTCGCATCCTAAATTGGATTTCCCATATTGTTAATATATCCTCATAAATCCTAATTTCATATGCGGCCTGAATAAAGTTTATAACGTTGAACCTAATTAAATTCTGATTTTTTATTTACGGCATTGAAAACGCTAAATGACCAAACAACTACATTTTTCAAGAGTACTTTATCCCCTACGTTTATCACGGCTTCCCGTGCTCCCCTCTTCTTATCTGCCTCTTCTTTTCCTTTTTGTTTTAACATACAATCCCTGTCCCTTTCGTCCGAGTCTGAAACCTGTTCATCAATATCACCTATACATGGCACTTTGTCGCGGATAACTCTGTTAAACATCAGTTGGGTGTGGGCTAGTATTTATGGGGGTAAAAATTTGAACTCCATATAGCGGGAATAGTAGTCAATAAACACTACAACAAACTCGTTGTTTGGTAGGGGCCCCAATATGTCTAAAGCTACCCAAATCCATGGGCCTGTTGGAAATGGGTTCCTATCCATTGGTGCTGGCCTAGGGCATTGGGAGACCAGAAGACAATCTCTGCAGTGTTTGACATAGTTCTCTGCATCACGATCAATTAGAGGCCACCATACCTTGGATCGCAGACGCCTTTTCATAGCTGGCTCTCCCGGGTGTCCTTCGTTAGCCAGCTCAAGAACTTGGTTCCGAAGTGATTGAGGAATAACAATTCGGTTACCTCGCAAAATAAGGGGTCCTAAGAAGAGGTTGCTGATAACTTAAATCGAAAAGGGTACAGCAGTTTTAGGGATCCTGGTTTCCTTGAGTCGCACTCCAGACAGGCCTTCGCATCGATAATTTCTTCGGTTTACCGAATGCTTTGCAATTTCCGAGATAGTCATTGATTGGGGAATGCTCTTCTCGATCACTTGTAATATGCTACAATCCATTTCTTTTTCACCAGAGTCGGATGCTGATAACGGACAAAGTCGGGATAGAGCGTCGGAGATGTTCTCTTTTCCCGCTTTGTAGACTACTTTAAAATCAAAGGACTGTAGCCGTAGCAACCATCTTTCTATGTTTAAAAGTGGCCTCTAACGGTTTGTGATCTGTCACTAGCCCGAAATGAAGTCCTGCTAGTAAAAGTAAAATTTCTCAACAGCCCATACTAGAGCCAGACTTTCTTTTTCCGTTTGAGAATAACGTCTCTCAACGTCCGACAAAGCTTTACTAGCGAATGAAATAATTAAGGGGTCCGCACTTACAGAGAACTGCAACAGTACCGCTCCCAGTGCTACAGGACTGGCATCTGCTATTAGGCGAGTTCGATTTACCGGGTTAAGGTATGCACGGTTTGGTACTTTTTCCAGTCCATCCTTTAAGTTCCGAAAAGCATCTCTTTCTGTTTCGCACCAGCTGAATTTCGAGTCCTTCCTCAGTAATTTTCTCAGCGGATCCGTGTAATCTGCCAGGTCTGGGATAAATTTTCCCAAGTATGTCACCAAACCTAGGAAACTCCGAGTCTCATCCTTGTTAAGTGGTTCTCGAAACATTCTATTCACATTAATTTTATCCGGGCCCACTTCGATTCCCTCGTCAAAAATAATATGACCAAGGAACTTGAGTTTGTTTGTTTTCCAAATGCACTTCTGATCGTTTAGTAAAACGCCGCTTTCTTTAAATGCGTTACAAACCTCTCTTACAGTGTTGTCATGTTCTTCTTCGCTATCTCCAAAGATTATTACATCGTCAATATAATTCATGACATTAGTAAAGGGTTTTTTTTTTTTATATACTTTATTAGTCTCAACAACGATAGTTTAACGTACTTAGCATAACATAGGTTTCCAGCATTGTCTCCACAAGGTTTCCTGGGTGGAGTGAGCGGCCCGCCGTCGCCTCCAGTCGGTGGCGCTCTCGTGCAAACCGGCGGCACTCGAAGACAACGTGCTTGGCGTCCTCGACTACCGATCTCCCGCACTCCGGGCACCAGTCCTCCTCCGCGTGGCCAAAACGCTTTAGGTATTGCCGGAAGCAGCCATGACCACTCAATACCTGCGTCAGGTAAAAATCGACCTGTCCGTGGCTTCGAGACACCCACCTTCTAAGATTGGGGATGAGAGTGTACGTCCATCTTCCTTTCGTCGATGAGTCCCAGCAGTCCTGCCAGGCTGTGAGCGACCTCTCCTTGGCCTCCTCCCTTGTAGATATATCGAGGGCGCCACCAGCAACCTCATAACGAGCGCGAGCTTCCTTTAGCTCCTTAAGCTCTCGAGCGCGCTCTTTCAGCGGGACCATCCCCGCGATGACCAGGATGGCGTCGTCAGAGACTGGTGATAAGCGTCTTTTAGGTCTAAGTGCGAAAAGTATTTTGCGTCCTTTAGTTTGGGCATAAAAGACTCAAAGGTCGGTAGTGGATAATTTTCTCGACGAATGGCCTTATTCGCACGACGCATATCAATGCACAGCTGAACATCGCCGTTTTCCTTACCATAAAAGCCAGGACAATGGGGGAAATCCACGAGCCCGGACCTGTAACTGGCGCTTCAAAAACGTAAATTACATCAAATAATTGTTCAGAGGCATTTCCTCGAAATTGTTTCTGAGAATGCGATCTAATGTTACAGATTGCTGCAGTTTCCTTGTTAATCCTTGCCCAATCTGATTGACTAATAAGGTTAAATTTCGATCCAGAGTCAATAATGAGAGCAATATTGTGACCCCCTATTTGGCAGTTTATGAATTCTTCTTCTTCGTCGCTGTAGATCTTAAAACAATTCTTCCGTTTGGGATCAGCGCTCTCATCTTCCACACAACGAATATCATTTCGGCGGCGCTTCCTATTTTCGTGTTTCGGCTGAGCATATTGTGTTGTTCTGCATTGTTGTGCAAAATGAACTATCTTGGAACATTTGTTACATTTAGCTGCTCGGGCCGGTTTCAGGAGAAATCGCTATTTGCATGCCCCATTCAACCACATCTCGAACACTCCAGATTTGGCCCTATTTTCCGAGCAGTAATTTTATTGATTGAATCGCTAGTGATAGGTTTCGTCAGCATGGCTTCAGATTGTTTGCTTATTTGTTCCTCGACCTGGCACGCTTCAATAACTTCGTCCAAGGAGTATTCCTTACCCAAGAGTTTCTTCTTTAGCTCCAGCGGCGCCCACGAACCAATTATATTGTCTTTTAGGCAGATTTGCTCAATCTCCACTTTAGATTGGCCGAAAGAAAATTTATACATTTGTTGTCTTAGTCGTAAAATAAACTTTGAGAAATTCTCTGACTCAAGTGGTGATATACTTCGAAATAGATGCCTTTCAAACGTTGAATTTTGTTTCGGCGAAAAGTTGGCATTTAATTTCTCGACCAAAACAGTGAAAACGTCGATCTCCCGGTCCTTATCATCCTCTACCAGAGCACCCGGTAAGGAGAACGGCACAGCTTGCAATTGTACCCCACCTACGTGTAGGAGTTTAGTTCTCTTCATTTTGGGTGACGCGATCTGTTCAGCCTCCATCGAGATAATGAACGGTCTAAACCATTTCTCCCATTCATTTCGAAGGACCGATTTCTCAATTGCTTCACATAGGAAAGGTTTTAAACAATTTTCCGCCATCCTGAGGTCGTGCGTTTGTGTTTGCTATATTTTAGACAACGAAACCAAATTTAATTTTAGACTTGAAATTCTGGGTTTGTTTTTACGCAGCCTCTCTTTTTTTTATATAGTTATCTAGCTTACGCAAAACCAAACTCTTCCGCACAGCCTTTACTAAAAATTTTTCTTTTGGGCTTGTTTACACGCAGCCTCTTTTGACTTGTATTTACATGCAGTCGATTTATAATACAGCTTACGGAAAACAAAACTCTTCAAACGTTTTCATCTGCGTACATACATAGTTACACATGCATAAACATGCGGCTTGCAAAAATGTAACTCTTTAACTCAGCCCTTTTTTTCAGAGTAAATTATCCTAAGTTATATGGCTTGTTTAAAACTCAGCCTCTCTTTATTGTTTTTTGTTTTCCTTTAACCTATGTTTCGTAATTTGGTTTTGCGCTGAACTTTATAAGTATAACAATTACCAATATCATTTATGTTATACATTATGGTTCTTCTTTCCGTTCCCCCTTTTTTTTGGGATGGCACTGCCATACGCAGTTTTTTGTTTTACATACATACGTATGTACGTTTAAATGAGATTAATTATAATAATTATTGCTATTTCTTGTATATATATATTTTTTTTTTTAAACAGTTTTACCTCGTCGCCAATGTAACGCGTAAGTTCCCCCTCAATAAGGACAGGTTATTTCCACCTTAGGTAATAGATTAATTGATTTATTTAAGTAATAATCGCGTCGCTAACTCTCCCTTTGCTCTGTCACTCCGCTCGCCCTCCTTGTCATTCTCGCCGCTCTCCTGCATGACATCGCTCATTGCAGCCTCCCACATATTTTAAATATGTTTATATTAGAATAATTATAATATAATATAATATAATATAATATAATATAATTATATTATAATAATAAATATATATAATAATAATAATAATATATATTTTTAGTTCATCGGTTAATAATCGGTTAACATAATAACAAATTTAATTTAATTGTTCTGAATCTTATTTGTAAATCGTGACGAAATCATTCTCACACTTCCTCTTAATGGAACGGTCGTATATTTTTTGTGTGCACTGCCTTTATGATAAATATTGGTAAACCGTTCTTAATCTTAAGTTTTAACCTACACCGTATCGCTTCGCGAGTGCTGTCTTATATTTGGAGGCGAATTAATAATTTATCTAAATTCAATTCCAAGCATAGCTCAGCTCTGCTTCTTCCCCGTATTATCTTTATTTCTGCATTATTCCTTTGCACTCTCCAAAGCTCCAGCTTCAACTTCCTATTTGGCACAGTGGTTCAAGGAACCACGTGTGGAACACGCCACGTAAAACAAGTTCGGAGAGATCCGAGACACGCCCAGTGGTTCAAGGTATAGTGATTTTTAACTTTTTATATATTATTTTTGTATTGTTAATTAATAATTATGGAATTTGCTGGCTATGTGAAAACGTAGTACACGCCAAGTGTGCCGGGTTCACTGCATCAGTTTCGGATGCCATTTCTCGTAGGTCTGGTACACATTATTGTTGTGAAAATTGTCGTGCTGTCCAAGGCGAAATGAGGTCGTTCATGAGACAGACCAAAAATGGATTTATAGAGCTGATCACTGGTTTTCGTAAAATCAATGACCAGCTCTTTGCGCTTGACACTCAGTTTAGCGTAAGAAATCCGCTGTTTCTGATTCGATTCAGCCTGCTCAGCCGACATTAATGCAGCCGCTCATATCTCTGGCCACCCCAAGGGCTAAAACTGAGAAAAATTCGTCCGAATTTCTCAGGGAAAATGAGCAATTGTCTAATATGTCCGCCATGGCATCCCTTCAAGTGATGCCACAGGTCCTAGTGAACGAAACTCCCATTAGAGTCACCCAAAAGGGTATTCCACAGTCCGAACTACCGGCACCGACTGATGCTGCAGTTCTCGCCCCTGCGACACCAGAACCCTTACAGGTGATTCCTCCATCGAAACATATATTTGTTTCTCGCCTTGCCCCTGATACTTCAGAGATTGATATCTCGGCTTATATCAAAGCCAAAACAAAAGCTGATATAAAGGTGGAGGACATAGCTAAACTTAAATATAATTATATACGGCGCACGTCTTCTTTCAAGATTCGTGTGCCCGCGCTGATGTTCAAGATGATTTTTTCACCCAGTTTTTGGCCAGAGAAAATCTTCGTCCAAGAACATCTGCCTAGTACTGCAAAGTTAAAAGATTTAAAACCAGTGGTAGTGAAACTTGCCCATATCGGAACTAGACATCTGCATGATTACATTCATAACATACGTCTCAAAGAATACTTTCGAATTGAATAGAATGAAGTGAAAGAAATGTTAAAAATGAAATGTCATTGAATGAGTACAAGTTTTTGTTCCTCTCATAATTTGACAGGTCAAACTAAATGAAAGAGAATGAACGAAACTAAGTAATATGAAAGATTTGACAGATTCCTTGTATACTTGAATCATTCGAGTTTTTGGATAGGATTTCAATACTTCCCTTTTTGACAGCTCCGGAACAAAGCCGAAATCATGGAAAACCAAATGGAACAAGAAGCCGAGGAATCTGTATGTATTTGTAGACCTCGTTTTTCTAAGTTTGGTTTTTAGGTTGTGTGTAAATTAGTTTATTATTAAATGCAAGGCGGCTTTGGCTTATTCCGCCTCTGCAAGAATCCTTCACAAGTTGTTAAGGGATTGTCACAGATGGCAGCTGGTTAAAAAGACAGTTTACCAGCGCCGGTGGGTCACTCGTTGGCTGCCGTTGTTTGGTTAGCTATTAAGTGACTGCTGCTAAGGGACTGTGTTTTCGGCAAGATGCTCCGTCGCCGTTTTCTTGAATATGTATTGTTCTTAAATACATATTGTTCTTTATTTATTTTAATTTGTCAATTTAATTTGTTTGAAACATTTAGGTTGTGCAAGGCGCGATAGGTATCAAAGAGAAGCTGCAAAGTGGCATGTACACCTTAATTCAAAAGAGAGGCAGAAGCGAAGTATGGAATTTTTCTCTAAAATTAAAAACGAAAATGGAGAACTAATTGTCGACTTTGTAGCCTGTAAGATGTGCTATACAGTTTTAAAGTTTACAGGAAGCACATCAAACCTGGTGAAACAATTTCAAACCTGGTCAATTTCTACAAGAAAACTTTGACATCAACAATAATGAAACCCAGTTTGTAGACGATGAATTTGCTGATTTTTTCGATGTTCCCCATGTTGAGACGATGCAAGACAAGGTGGATCAAGAAATTTCTGGATATTGCAATATTAAAGCAGCATACACCATTGATTTTAATGCTTTAGCTTGGTGGCATATGAATAAGCATTTTTTCCGCTATTGCACAAAACAAGCTGCAAAATATTTTGCATTCCAGGGAGCCGCGCGGCGTCAGAACGTACATTTTCAAATTACAGAAAAGCGTTGTCAAATAGCCACTAATTCAGAAAACATAAACAAAATAAATTTATTGTTAATATAAAAATAAATTAAATTAAAACTTAAACATTAGCAACTCGAATCATTCGAATGAAACGTCTCTGTTTTCAACATTCTCAATTCATTCAATTCGTTTCCTTTTTCCTATTAGTTGTGTAAATGAGTAAGAGTAAGACAACCGAATCTCTCACACCGGGTTGGTTTTGCTTTCAAATTCACTTAACTCATTTTGAGCATTGTACATTAGAATGTGTGTTTTTTGACACTCATGCAGATGTCTAATCGAAACTATCGACCAACCTTCCACCTCTTCTTTGTCCACTAACCCAAAAAACTAGTATCGTCCCTAACACTTACCTATCAGAATACTAGGGTGCTACGCAGCAAACTCCCCAAGCTATATTCTGAAAGTTCTTTCTTGGCATCCCATATTATAGCCTTTCCAGAAACTTGGTTAAAGCCGGAGATCTTTAGCTCCGAAGTTTTCCAAGTAAGTTCTAAGTAAGTTTTTCACTTTTAGACGGGATCGACCTCAGCGAAGGGGAGTTGGAGTCCTCATCTCGGTAGACTCTACTCTTGCTTCTGAAGAGGTGAAATCCCAAGAGTTTGGTGACATAGAATTTATTTGCGTTAAAATCACTATGTCCGTGAAAGCTTTATACATTACATGTTCATATATACCTCCTATGTCTGAACCACCCACATATTGGCAGCATTTGTCCGCTATACGTCTCTAATCTTATGACGGATCGTGACCAACTCGTAGCGGTGGGCGACTTTAATATCCCAAAATTAAAGTAGTCCAACGTCGAAAACTCACCATATTTGTCACTTATCACTCACCATCACTTCACCGCGGGCATGTAAAGCTGATTTTCACAAACTTAATAGCCTTATCGATACATGACTGGTCCGATATTCTGGCGGTCACTGATCTTAACGTCAGTTTAGAAAAATTTTATTGTACTTTAAATACAATGTTTGACTCATCACAAATCCTCCTTGGTTTACAAGGTGCCTCACTAACCTAAGAAATTAAAAAAATAAGCTTTTACTTAAATATAAAAAAACCTGCAGTAGTATTGGTTTTTCAAGATACCTACTAGCTCGGTCAAATTTTACCGTGCATAACGCACGCAAAAACTTATTCTCCGCCTAAATTGACAGATCAGCCTTACGCATATAACATTCAAGCAGCAAATCTTATTTTCTGTCCGTTTTTTTTCTGAGAACAACTTATTATCTGGTCTTTTAAGGGAGTACCAGGCTGTGTGCTAAAATACTGTGCCAGGGCTCTGAGCAAACCTCTTCTTAGAATTTTTAACTTATCTTTGGAAACCTCGATTTTTCCCCTTAAGTGGAAGGAATCATTCATAATTCCCCTACATAAATAGGGGAAAAAGTCTGAGGCTGCCAACTACAGAGGTATCTCTAAGTTGTCGGCAATTCCAAAGTTATTTGAAAAATTAATTACCCCTCACTTGCAACACCTATGCTCTTCGATCATCACTCCCTGTCAGCATGGCTTTTTTAAGCGTCGCTCCACCACCACAAATTTACTGGAGTTGACATCCTTTGTCATAGATGGCTTTTGCCAACTACAGAGGTATCTCAACTACAGAGAGTTGTCGGCAATTCCAAAGTTGTTTGAAAAATTAATTACCCCTCATTATTACCTATGCTCTTTGATTATCTCTCCCTGTTAGCATGGCTTTATTAAGCGTCGCTCCACCACCAAAAATTTACTGGAGTTGACATCCTTTGTCATAGATGGATTTTTTTTTTTTTTTTTTTTTTTACCGGTCTTTCAGAATTTGGAAATGGCTTGTGCATCAACAAGAGCATCAGCTAGCATTCCTGTATTCATCATAAAGCTTAGAGGCCCAGACGACCGAGGGGCGCTCAAGAAACGATTTGTTAGAATATATTAAGCTATTTGTAATTTATTAAGCTAGGAGGAGTTAGTAAGGAAATTTAAAATTCTGTATTTTACATTTGAGGGACAGGAAAGAGATGTTATAGAGTAGAGACCATTGTAATTCGAACATAATACCCTAAAAGGGTCATGCAGTGCATATGTCGAACTACAACGGCTAAGGAACAGAGGACTAAAGTTTCGAGTCCTTCTATTAGGAATGTTAAATTTTAAGCGTTTTAGTAAATGCTGGCTATCTACATCCCCGTTAATAAGGTTATGCAGAAAGACTACACCGAGCATTGTCCTACGATTTGTTAAGCTAGGTAAGTTTATGAGTCTACTATTATAAGATGGAAGGTGAAGATTTGCATCCCAGTTTACCCTCTAAGTGAAAAAGTTAGGAAATTCTTTTGTACAGATTCTATGCGGTCCTGATGTACTCCATATTGAGGACTCCAGACACATGAACCGTACTCCAGTATAGGACGGACCAAAGAAATGAATAATGTTTTGGTTATATAGGGGTCATTAAATTCTTTTGACCACCTTTTAATAAAACCAAGGACTCCTTTAGCCTTATTAACCATTAAGAAGATATGGTCGGCAAATTTAAGTTTAAGGCAATCCCATGAATGGAATACATCAATGGAATGGAGGGCAAGAACGATAAAAAGACATATGCTTGCATTTTGATCCATTAAGTATTAAATCATTAGCTAAACACCATTCTTGAAAGTTATCAAGGTCAGACTGAAGACTGCATTGAACAGAGATGGATTTGGCTAAAGACAAAGCTTTACATCATCTGCATACATAAGAACTAGAGAGTTCGTTAAATCAAAGGGCATGTCGTTTATAAAAAGCGTGAATAATAACGGGCCAAAATGACTTCCTTGAGGGACGCCAAATGTAGCACAGACCAAATGGGACTGTATGTTTTTAAATAAGACTCTTTGTGTCCTTCCATCTAGGTAGCTGGAGATCCACGTTAAGAGGTCTTTAGGAAAACTCAGCATATTTAGTCAACATGGCCCAGCCAGCGAAGTCTTTGAGATTTCACTCGACTGGCTACGTCAACATCGCCGTACAGCTCATACAGCTCGTGGTTGTATCTGGGATGGGACAGATCATGCTGAGGTTCCAATCTTCGGGCATGCTCTCCATAAGCCATATCTTACTGATTAGTTGGTGCATGCACCCTACCAGCATATCACCAGCTGCCTTAAACAATTCTGCCGGCAGGCCGTCAGCACCTGCAGACTTGTTGTTTTTAAGCCGTTGGATTGCATCCTTGACTTCGATATGACTTGGGATTGGCACTTCAATATCAGTGCCATAGATTGGGGTTCGTGGATCATAGTCTTCAGAGTCTGTGCTTGAGCCAGATAACAAACTCGAGAAGTGATCCATAACCTCAGCACGACCTCTGTTTCTGTGACAAGATTTCCATCATTGTCCCTGCACGCCACTGTACCAGTCTTAAATCCTTGGGTCAGACGCTTGACCCTCTGGTAGAAGTTACGTGCTTCATTTCTGCATCTGCTGCTCTCTGTGCTCTGCTCGCCTCTTCTGCTCTTTCTTCTTGCGTCTGAAAAGGCGTTTTTCGTCTCTTCTTCTCGACCTGTAGACATCCACAATCGCTCGTGTCGCCCCAGCCTGCAGTGTTCTTTCGTAGGCGGCATCCTTTGCAGCTGTTGCGTCATGACACTCCTGATCGTACCATGGATTCCTTGATAGAGGATGCTGGAATCCAAGCACTTCTTCTGCCGAAACTCGCAGGGAGTGAGATATGAGCGCCCACGTATCGCTTATGTCTTAAGGTATTGAAGGTGCTCGGCTTAATAGCCCCGAGACGTGAGTGGAGAATGCATTCTTCGCCTGTTGTGATTGCAGCTTTCCGATGTCCAGCCTTCTTAACGCACTTCGACGTGCAATCTTCGCCACACATAGCCGTGTGCGAATCTTAGCTGCAACAAGATAATGGTCGGAGTCGATGTTGGGACCCCGACAGGATCGCACGTCGAGTATATTAGATGCGTGCCTTGCATCGATCACAACATGATCGATCTGATTTCTGGTCAGTTGATCGGGAGAGAGCCAAGATGATTTATGGATGTCCAAATGACGGAATCCAGTACTACGAACTACCATATTATGCGCAGCTGCAAAGCCTATTAATCTGAGACCCTTGCTCGAGGTGGTCTCATGTAGACTAAATCGCCCCACGAAGATGTCTTCTCGTCCTACCTTGGAATTAAAATACCCGAGGAGAATTTTAATGTCATGGGAAGGACAGCGGCCATAAGCTCGGTCGAGCTCCGCATAGAAAGCGTCCTTGGTGGCATCATCCTTTTCCTCCGTTGGGGCATGTGCGCATATCAGGCTGATGTTAAAGAATTTGGCAGTAATTCGGATCGTTGCAATTCTCTCGTTTGTTGGCCGAAAGTGAGAGACTCGGCGCCGCAGCCTGGCACCTACAACGAAACCACAACCAAATTCATGCCGTTCTGGATGGCAGCTGTAGTAAATGTCACAGTTCTTCTTCTTTATGCAGCCTATCCATCGCATTTCCTGGATAGCAGTGATGTCAGCCCTACATTTGTTGAGGGTATCTGCTAGTTGTTGAGCAGCACCAGGTCTGTACAATGTTCGTACGTTCCAGGTGCATACTCTCAAATCATTGTCCTTTTTACGCTTGCTATGGTCGTCAACGTTAGATCGGTTCCTTTCCGAGGCTTCTCTTGCTTCCTTCACAGAAATTGTGTTTTACATGGGTGGATTTCAAGTCCTACGCCACAACCTAGTTTGTAGAGTTAGGACTCTCGTCGCGCGCTTTAGTTTGCCATACAACGGCTGTCGAGCGACAATCCAGGGAGAACCACGTGGAGGTAGTGCGTCGGCTTAAAGAAAGCAGTGACAGGAATCATGCTGGCATTTACCAAGTTGAATGCAATCAGACACTTTGACCTGTATGCTTTCCCCCATTCTCCCCGACAAAGGATGTCAACTCCAGTAAATTTGTGATGGTGGAGCGACGCTTAATAAAGCCATGCTGACAGGGAGTGATGATCGAAGAGCTTAGGTGTTGCAAGTGAGGGGTAATTAATTTTTCAAACAACTTTGGAATTGCCGACAACTTAGAGATACCTCTGTAGTTGGCAAAAGCCATCTATGACAAAGGATGTCAACTCCAGTAAATTTGTGGTGGTGGAGCGACGCTTAAAAAAGCCATGCTGACAGGGAGTGATGATCGAAGAGCATAGGTGTTGCAAGTGAGGGGTAATTAATTTTTCAAATAACTTTGGAATTGCCGACAACTTAGAGATACCTCTGTAGTTGGCAGCCTCAGACTTTTTCCCCTATTTATGTAGGGGAATTATGAATGATTCCTTCCACTTAAGGGGAAAAATCGAGGTTTCCAAAGATAAGTTAAAAATTCTAAGAAGAGGTTTGCTCAGAGCCCTGGCACAGTATTTTAGCACACAGCCTGGTACTCCCTTAAAAGACCAGATAATAAGTTGTTCTCAGAAAAAAACGGACAGAAAATAAGATTTGCTGCTTGAATGTTATATGCGTAAGGCTGATCTGTCAATTTAGGCGGAGAATAAGTTTTTGCGTGCGTTATGCACGGTAAAATTTGACCGAGCTAGTAGGTATCTTGAAAAACCAATACTACTGCAGGTTTTTTTATATTTAAGTAAAAGCTTATTTTTTTAATTTCTTAGGTTAGTGAGGCACCTTGTAAACCAAGGAGGATTTGTGATGAGTCAAACATTGTATTTAAAGTACAATAAAATTTTTCTAAACTGACGTTAAGATCAGTGACCGCCAGAATATCGGACCAGTCATGTATCGATAAGGCTATTAAGTTTGTGAAAATCAGCTTTACATGCCCGCGGTGAAGTGATGGTGAGTGATAAGTGACAAATATGGTGAGTTTTCGACGTTGGACTACTTTAATTTTGGGATATTAAAGTCGCCCACCGCTACGAGTTGGTCACGATCCGTCATAAGATTAGAGACGTATAGCGGACAAATGCTGCCAATATGTGGGTGGTTCAGACATAGGAGGTATATATGAACATGTAATGTATAAAGCTTTCACGGACATAGTGATTTTAACGCAAATAAATTCTATGTCACCAAACTCTTGGGATTTCACCTCTTCAGAAGCAAGAGTAGAGTCTACCGAGATGAGGACTCCAACTCCCCTTCGCTGAGGTCGATCCCGTCTAAAAGTGAAAAACTTACTTAGAACTTACTTGGAAAACTTCGGAGCTAAAGATCTCCGGCTTTAACCAAGTTTCTGGAAAGGCTATAATATGGGATGCCAAGAAAGAACTTTCAGAATATAGCTTGGGGAGTTTGCTGCGTAGCACCCTAGTATTCTGATAGGTAAGTGTTAGGGACGATACTAGTTTTTTGGGTTAGTGGACAAAGAAGAGGTGGAAGGTTGGTCGATAGTTCCGATTAGACATCTGCATGAGTGTCAAAAAACACACATTCTAATGTACAATGCTCAAAATGAGTTAAGTGAATTTGAAAGCAAAACCAACCCGGTGTGAGAGATTCGGTTGTCTTACTCTTACTCATTTACACAACTAATAGGAAAAAGGAAACGAATTGAATGAATTGAGAATGTTGAAAACAGAGACGTTTCATTCGAATGATTCGAGTTGCTAATGTTTAAGTTTTAATTTAATTTATTTTTATATTAACAATAAATTTATTTTGTTTATGTTTTCTGAATTAGTGGCTATTTGACAACGCTTTTCTGTAATTTGAAAATGTACGTTCTGACGCCGCGCGGCTCCCTGGAATGCAAAATATTTTGCAGCTTGTTTTGTGCAATAGCGGAAAAAATGCTTATTCATATGCCACCAAGCTAAAGCATTAAAATCAATGGTGTATGCTGCTTTAATATTGCAATATCCAGAAATTTCTTGATCCACCTTGTCTTGCATCATCTCAACATGGGGAACATCGAAAAAATCAGCAAATTCATCGTCTACAAACTGGGTTTCATTATTGTTGATGTCAAAGTTTTCTTGTAGAAATTGACCAGGTTTGAAATTGTTTTACCAGGTTTGATGTGCTTCCTGTAAACTTTAAAACTGTATAGCACATCTTACAGGCTACAAAGTCGACAATTAGTTCTCCATTTTCGTTTTTAATTTTAGAGAAAAATTCCATACTTCGCTTCTGCCTCTCTTTTGAATTAAGGTGTACATGCCACTTTGCAGCTTCTCTTTGATACCTATCGCGCCTTGCACAACCTAAATGTTTCAAACAAATTAAATTGACAAATTAAAATAAATAAAGAACAATATGTATTTAAGAACAATACATATTCAAGAAAACGGCGACGGAGCATCTTGCCGAAAACACAGTCCCTTAGCAGCAGTCACTTAATAGCTAACCAAACAACGGCAGCCAACGAGTGACCCACCGGCGCTGGTAAACTGTCTTTTCAACCAGCTGCCATCTGTGACAATCCCTTAACAACTTGTGAAGGATTCTTGCAGAGGCGGAATAAGCCAAAGCCGCCTTGCATTTAATAATAAACTAATTTACACACAACCTAAAAACCAAACTTAGAAAAACGAGGTCTACAAATACATACAGATTCCTCGGCTTCTTGTTCCATTTGGTTTTCCATGATTTCGGCTTTGTTCCGGAGCTGTCAAAAAGGGAAGTATTGAAATCCTATCCAAAAACTCGAATGATTCAAGTATACAAGGAATCTGTCAAATCTTTCATATTACTTAGTTTCGTTCATTCTCTTTCATTTAGTTTGACCTGTCAAATTATGAGAGGAACAAAAACTTGTACTCATTCAATGACATTTCATTTCTAACATTTCTTTCACTTCATTCTATTCAATTCGAAAGTATTCTTTGAGACGTATGTTATGAATGTAATCATGCAGATGTCTAGTTCCGATATGGGCAAGTTTCACTACCACTGGTTTTAAATCTTTTAACTTTGCAGTACTAGGCAGATGTTCTTGGACGAAGATTTTCTCTGGCCAAAAACTGGGTGAAAAAATCATCTTGAACATCAGCGCGGGCACACGAATCTTGAAAGAAGACGTGCGCCGTATATAATTATATTTAAGTTTAGCTATGTCCTCCACCTTTATATCAGCTTTTGTTTTGGCTTTGATATAAGCCGAGATATCAATCTCTGAAGTATCAGGGGCAAGGCGAGAAACAAATATATGTTTCGATGGAGGAATCACCTGTAAGGGTTCTGGTGTCGCAGGGGCGAGAACTGCAGCATCAGTCGGTGCCGGTAGTTCGGACTGTGGAATACCCTTTTGGGTGACTCTAATGGGAGTTTCGTTCACTAGGACCTGTGGCATCACTTGAAGGGATGCCATGGCGGACATATCAGACAATTGCTCATTATCCCTGAGAAATTCGGACGAATTTTTCTCATTTCTAGCCCTTGGGGTTAGAGCCCTTGGGGTGGCCAGAGATATAAGCGGCTGCATTAATGTCGGCTGAGCAGGCTGAGGCGGATCAGAGACAGCGGATTTCTTACGCTTAGGGGACTCATTTAGCAGCTGAAGGCCACTAAACTGAGTGTCAAGCGCACAGAGCTGGTCATGGATTTTCGAAAACCAGTGATCAACTCTTTAAATCCATTTTTGGTCTGTCTCATGAACAACCTCATTTCGCCTTGCACGGCACGACAATTTTCACAACAATAATGTATCCCAGACCTACGGGAAATGGCATCCGAAACTGATGCAGTGAACCCGGCACACTTGGCGTGTACGACGTTCTCACAAAGCCAGCAATGGATGGCTGGCTGGGATGATGAAATTGCCTTGTTACAAGACTTAATAGCTAACATGTTAACAAGTTTAAATTCCATATTTTTTAATAATTAAAACAAAATTTATATATAAAAAGTTTAAATTCCATATTTTTTAATAATTAAAACAAAATGTATATATAAAAAGTTAAAAAACACTATACCTTGAACCACTGTGCCAAATAGGAAGCCGAAGCGGGAGCTTTGGAGAGTGCAACGGAGAAATGCAGAAATACAGATAAGACGGGGAAGAAGCAGAGCTGAGCTATGCTTGGAATAGAATTTAGACAAATTATTAATTCGACTCCAAATATAATACAGCACTCGCGAAGCGATACGGTTTAAGCTTTAAGATTGTTAAGATTCACAATATATTTAAATCACAAGTATGTAAACACCGGTTTACCAATATTTATCATAAACGCAGTGCGCACAAAAAAACACGACCGTTCGCTTAAGAGAAAGAGAGGGAAATTGATTTTATAAGGGATATCAAACCGATGTAATTTACACTAGGGTTGTCGAATATTTAAAAAAATATCGTATCGATGATATTTTTTTTATCAAAAAATATGATGATAATATTTAAAATATCACTGGAAAATATCGATATATTTGATATTTTTGAATAAATTGTTTTCCTACACAATTAGGGGATTTCCTTAACTGTTGAATCTCTAACTAAAAAGATAAGTATCCTAAATGATTATTTAATTATATTTTTATATATTTTATAAACTTAACTTATATTTTATGATATACAAAATTAACCCAACGTTTGGAAATTAGCGATTTTAAAAATACCCTTTGCTTGATGTGTGTGTCCGTCATTCTGCTCCAAGCGTCGCACACAACACATTTGATATCCGATGTGAATTTTATTTCACATTCATATTGAGTTTTTTTTAACTTTTCACGTACGATTCTTAGTAAAGAAGTTGAATCCGCATTGCTTTAAAATTTAGAGTGATCAAGAACAAAATATCCAAAAATATCAAAAACAAACATCGATATTTCGATACTTAGGCAAACAAATATTATGATATAAATATATCATTATTAGAAAAAAAATATCGATATATTGATATTTTGATATATTATCAACAACCCTAAATAAAAGTCGAAAAATCCAATCTCAACTAGTTTAGTCAGAAGAAATTCCTAAAAAACCATCCCGTTTCCACGCGGTCAGGGTGGCGTAACCCCTTAAAGCATTACAAATTTAAAAAAAAAGTCAGAAATTACACTTATATAAAACTGATTATTTTTTTTATTTCAAACATCGATGAAACATCGATGTTTTTCGCCAAAAACATCGAAAACATCGATGTCCGTTAACATCGATGTTTCTCCACCTCTATAAACAACTGTTAGATATTGACGATGGGAAAGTTGCTGTACGTGAAAATACTGAATGTACTGGAAATACTAGAAATTATTTATTAACCAAAATAAATAAAAAAAAAATAACTAGCCCTTCTAGAAAAGAAAAAGGGACAAAACAACTTTGCCAGGATTGCTTGTGTTTTTATAAAAATTTTGATTTTGATTACTATAAAAAATATACATAATTTAACCGGAAACTAAGTGGGATCATTTATTTAGAGTCAATTTTCATTTTGTTATCGGAAAATGTATTTACATACATATGTACATATGTATGTTCTTAACTCAAACATCATTAATCGAATAAATATTTGTGTTTCTGAAAACAAAATACATTGGGATCGTTGGTAGAAGTTGTATACTTGAGAGTATTGCTTATTCATAAAAAAGTGAATCGTTTCTTATGCCAGTTGGTTCGCTAAGAAGTTTGAAAACTCACATTCTGCAGCAAATTTTCCCATATTTTAGAGTGTAGGACATAAACTTTCGTTTATACATACATACATACAAATACAAATAGAAAACCTGTTTTTATCAACGGGCCAAAACAATTTACCACATGCACCACGCGTGCGTGATATGGTTTGAGCATCGATTTTTCGTATGCTAACATGTTAGGTCTTAGATTTTGACTTCCGAATTTTTTTTGTGGTTTTCTTCATAACAAAATATTAGTAAATATCATGGGTGCTTACTTGTCCCAGCCAAAAACGGATAAGGCATCAACAGATGAATTTAACGAACTACTTACCGTTGGAACAAGTTCAATGCAAGGATGGCGAAACAGTCAAGAGGTAAAAAAAAGGTAATAGTTAGTTTAAAAAGATTAAACGTTTTTTTCCTTTAGGACGCCCACAACTCAATTTTAAACTTTGACAAAAATACATCGTTTTTTGCTGTATATGACGGCCACGGCGGTGCCGAGGTTGCACAGTACTGCGCTGATAAGTTTCCAGAATTCTTGAAAAGTCGTGATTCGTATCAACGTGGTCAAATAGAAGAAGCTCTTAAAGAGGCTTTTTTAGAATTTGACAAAACATTGCTTGATCCACCAGTGGTCTCTTTTTTAAAAATATTGGCAGGCGAACATAACCTTGCCGAAGTGGATGCCGAAGAAGATGAAGATGAGGATGAGGAAGACCTAATTGAGCTACGAGAGGAAAGCCATTTGCCTTTAAATGAAGTTTTAGAGAAATATAAAGGGCTTCCTTTAGCACATGATTTGGTTAAGATCCAATCAGATGCCAATACTGGTTTAAAACATCAATCCCCATATTTACGGGGTCGCAGAGCTGCAGCAGTGGCTGCAGAAGCTGCAAATAAAGCTGTAATGGACCCCTTAGCCAGACCAGAAGGTTCTTCAACGTCCGCTGCAGCGGCCGCTTCACTTGCCAGCATTGACAATATAAGTTCAAAACAATCTGCAAAAATTTTAGAAAGGTGTGCGGGTGGTTCTGGTTCATCTTTTGGTACACATGACACCAGTCTCATTACCAGTAAAACTGATGCTGATATAACATCAGATAATGCTATTTCAAAGCTTCACAAAAGTAATCAGAATGGATGTGAAACTATCTCAAAGGTTACGTGTGAAGGTGAAAACAAAAATTTAACAAATTTGAAAGATTCTCTAAAATCTAGTTGCAACATTGAAAAATTTAAAGCCAATGGCAAGGAAATAACCAATATTAATTACTCTTCGTCTAGTGAAGAATCTGAAAAATTTAGAGATATGACGTCTGCAGCAGAGGAGGAGTCCACAGATGATGATGATGATTATGAAAATATTAAAAGCACGGATATCCCAACTGAAGAAAGTTCTGATGACGATATTGACTCTACTAACAACGATGATGATGATGAGGTAGGTTATTAACGCTGTTTACGGCTTTATTTAACGACTTGATTTGTATATCAACGGCAGAGCTTATATAGCCATGTTTAGCTGTATAACCATTAATTATTATTCTAACCACTATTTTTATACCTATTATAATGTACCAGTAACGGATATAAAGTGCAAAGGTATATTGATATACTATCGATATAGCTATGTCAGTCTGTCCGAATGAAAGCGTGGATCTCAGAGACTATAAGAGATAGTTGTATTGACTTTGGCATGGAGACTCTTATAATGCCCACGCAGTTCATATATATGCCACGCCCCATTCCGCCCCCATACATCGCAAATTTCTGTAGCGCCATTCCAAAAAGTTTTTTTTTAATCTTTTGATGCCAAACTATTTCTATATCTGAAAAAAAAATTTGAACGCGTGGATCTTAAAGACTAGAAGAGAATAAGCTATCCGATTTGGATTTCAATTTTGCCAAGCCCACTCCCTCCCCCGGAGCACAAATCTCGTTGAGCCCCAGCCCATTAATATTTTGGAAAATGTTTTGATGCCAAAATGCAGGGTTTGCATTTACTACTCTGTAGCAGCGAGATGATAGAAATATTGCTCTGCTATTTCTACGACTGTCACGGGTGATTCCGAGAGCGGGAGCTAAGCCGTAGCAGAAAAATTAAAATTGCCTGCTCTGCTCTGCTCCGAGCTGCGAAAAGTTTAAAGCTATATATATAAAAATATTCTGTCCTCCACGTAGCCGTAGCCATAATCGAGTGCGAGAGCAGAGCAGAGAAAAAAATTTATTTTTTGTGCTACTCTACTCTCTCTTTTCTCTTTGTGCTCTAGCGTATTTTTTTTTTACTGTGTGACATTCCACTTCCTTTACCTCCTTTGTTCCCTACCACTTTCTTTACCCTTGTAAGAATGCGTTTAAAGAAAACAGTTTAAACACTTGTAATTTTTGATTAATTGTGCATCTATGTCTCTGACCAATAAAGCGTTCAACATTTTCAAATATTTTGAGGAGGGTGACAACGGGCTCGTTAAATGCAAAACATGTTTTCGAATATTAAAAAAGATCGTGCATTTAATTTATAGAAGCATTTAATGTTGCATGACATCCGACCTGAACAGATAGAAAATGATTCTAGTGCAGTGATGGGCAAATACTCATTTTACATAGCACGCGTGTATAGGGTAGGAAATTCTGCCGCAGCGCTGCACTGACACTGACAGTGTGAGCACTCAAACTTTTTAGAAGCTCTCGAATTTGCTCTCCTTTTGACTCATTTGACAGCCCAAACTTCAAAATCAAAATGTTTCCACTGAGAAAAATTTTCTCACAAGTTGGGTTGAAAAAAGTTTTCTCCATAGAAAATAAAGATAGGGAAGTGTAGTTTTCCTTTTGTTTAAGAACTTTTGCTAGCAAAGCTTTCTTTAAAATAAATTACACTATTTTAGTAACCATTCAAACTTTTGAATTAACGAAAAATGACATAAAAATTGTTTGTCTCTGCATACACTCAAATTTTAAACATGTGTGCGTTTTGCCCCCTACTGTTCTAGTGGCATCCAGACCACAAATTACACAGACAACAAATCAAAGTTTAAATTAATAAAACAGAATCAATCCGGTCCTACATTGGTTTAGTAACTGAGACTATCGACCCATTTAACGTGCTTCATTCAGACAATATGCGTAACATAATTGATCCCATATGTCAAGGTCTAAAAGAAAAAGTGGGAAAAACTTTGCATTAAATGAAACCAAGAGCAAATCGGTTCTTCGACAGGTAGCAAAAAAAATTCGACAAGAAATACATAACGAATGTAAAAATCGGATTCTTTCATTGATCGACTTGATCGGAATATATTCGGCGACAGTGCTTAATTCATTAGTTCAGATGAAATAAAATCGCGAGTTCTTGGAATCTTGGAATGATCACTCGCCTGTCCTTTTTACTCTATTCCAACACCCAGGAACATGGGATCAATCATCAAATCTGACCTCACATAAAACCAATTGGGTTTAGTACAGGAAGTACATCAGCTCACACATTGAGCTGAGTCCTCACCTCAGCGACGAAGCCAACGTAGACAGTTTTGTTAATTCGCTGGAGTCTGTACTCGTCTCTGCAGCTCGAGCTTCAACACCTCAATTTATAAACACACAACGCATTCAAAAGAAGACAAATCTACAAATCGAACAGCTCGTCCTCGAAAAGCGACGCTTACGTCGAGAATGGCAATGTCACAGATCGCCATCTGCTAAGCAACGCTTCAAACATACCTCACGTCAACTTGATCAAGCTCTACAGCAAGAAGAAACGTATGTCCACCACCGCTACATAGAGCAATTGTCGAAAAAATCCCCGGGCTGCCATACTGCGCCGTTTGCACTCTCACCCAGCTATTTAATGCCATCGCAAAACTTGGCCACTTTCCAGTGAGATGGAAAAAGTCAATTATAATAATGATAGCAAAGCCGGGAAAAGACCACACTATCCCCACGTATAGTATAGACCTATAGCCTACTCTCTTGCCTATCTAAACTCTTTGAAAAATGCCTAATGACTCGGATAAACACATACCTGAGAATCCAGGAAGGAATCACACCAATTTGGGTTTCGTGAAAAGCATGGAACAATTGAGCAGATCAACCGGATAACATCCGAAAATCGGAAGGCGTTCGAAAAACGAGAGTACTGTACTGCCATATTTTTAGATGTCTCTCAAGCATTCGATAGAGTCTGGCTGGAAGGTCTAATGTACAAGATCAAGACAATGCTCCCCTACAGCACCCACAAGATTTTGGAGTCTTACCTTCACGACAGAAAATTTGTCGTGAGGTGCAACACCGCTATATCCGATGATTACACTGTTGGAGCTGGAGTTCCTCAAGGCAGCGTGCTAGGGCCAATATCCCGGATATCCCGACAAGCACACGTCTAACAACATCCACGTTTGCCGATGACACAGCTATTCTTAGCCGCTCAAAATGCCCGATTCAAGCAACTGCGCAGCTAGCTTATCATATGGTCGATGTCGAAAAAAGGCTGTCAGATTGGCGAATTAAAGTTAACGAACTAAAATGCAAGCATGTTACGTTCACTCTGAACAGGCAAAACTGCCCGCCGATAACATTAAACAACACTCTACTCCCACAAGCAAACGAAGTAACATACCTAGGAGTACATCTCGACAGAAGACTCACATGGCGCCGGCACATTGAAGCCAAAAGAACACACCTAAAGCTAAAAGCCAGCGGCCTTCATTGGCTTATCAACGCTCGGTCACCTCTTAGCCTTGAATATAAAGTCCTGCTGTACAACTCGGTACTAAAACCAATATGGATGTACAAAATTGACATAATTCAAAGAGTTCAGTCGAAGATCTTAAGAACAATCACCGGGGCACCGTGGTACGTTCGCAACGAAAACATACACCGCGACTTAAACATTCTACGAGTCAAAGAAGCGATCGCAGAACAGAAGGTAAAGTCCTTAACCAAGCTATCGGTGCACCCTAATCACCTGGCGAGAGGTCTAACAAGGTTGAGCAACCAATCACGCCTTCGTCGCAATGACTTACCCACCCAGCGACCGACCTGAGGGACGCGCAACCAGAATGCAGTCTTAGTTTTACTGTTAGTTAAATTTTAATGTTAAGATTCGCCAACTTATTGTTAGTCTCAAAATTAAGAGTAGATTCAATAAATAAAAGCAAAGCTATAAAAAAAAAAAAATAACTTCTTGGAATGGTGAAACTCAGAGGAGCTGGGTCAAGTACAGCCAAAAATCTTGCCAAGGACATACTTTTTTTTATTAGAAAAATACGGAATAGCTCTAGGCCAATAGTGTCAATTACTTAAGATAACGGGGCAAATATAATAAAGACAGCGAAAATTTTTTCAGAAATGAACTTGAGCGATGATCACATGGAAGATACCGGTGTTGAAGAGAACGTCGAGTACATAAAGCAAATCGAGCTTTTTGGAAAAACTGTAACTGCGCTTGTCGGTGTTATTAAAATATGTCGCGAAATAATCGAGAATAAATCAAAAGATGACGATTTCATAGATGAAATGTTATGGGACTTTATGGAGTCGTATGTGACTATAATTGCTCCACTACAAAAGACCATAGTTCAGTTTCAAGAGTTTTGATTGTATCAAAAAGTGCTCCGGATTCAATTATTTTTAAAATTGGAGAGGCGGTTATAAAAACATCTAATGTTGGTTTCGAAGCTTGTTTATTCTTAGACCCAAGATTCCATCATACACTGGACAGCTCATAAAAAGAAAGGGCTGTCAGTCTCCTAAAAACATTGTGGGCTCAAATCAAAATGCACTCTTCCATTGCAACATTGTCATCGTCTACCAGCTCAATTACGTCAGAGGACAACAATAGTAAAAGTAATTTTGATATTTTGGATGACTTTTTAAGTATAAGCCTTGTGGCAAATGAGTCAACCGATGTACATGCAAAGATTGAATCTTTAAATTACCGTATATGAAATCCAGTACCAATTTTTTACATTTTTGGAAAGAGAGCAAATCATGGGATGCAGAGCTCTGCGAACTAAGCAAAATATGTTTTGCAATACCGCCAACTCAATTAAGAACTAAGTAAATGTTTTGATAAAAAATTCAGCCAAATCGCAAAATTTTTAGAGGAGTTATAGTGGCAATTCAAAATTTAAGGTTTATTTAAAGTATGTGTGGAAGAAATGAGTATAGGTTATAATATAGTCGGGATACTCGACTTGTTCTCATATAATTTACCACTATATTATTCTTACACCCTTGCAGAGTGTGTTAAGGTAGGAGATAAAGGAAAGATCTCTGGAACCTTAAGAAAATATATTCTTGACCAGAACTACATTCTCATTCTATACAAGTATTACCCTGTCTCTTTCTGTCTGTTTCTACGCAAATTTTTTTTAGTTCGTTTAGTTTGGTTTTTTTTTGTTTGGGCACAACTGCCCGATAGCTGCATTATAACTGATTGATCGCAAAAGTCATAACTATTGTGTTATTGAAGATAGCTTTTCAAAATTGTCATCATAAAAAATTTGGTTTAATAATGAAATTCTATAAATAAATTAATTTAGATTTACAAAAAAATAAAATAAAAACGATTAAAGACCAATTTTGATGTTGCTTTGTCATTTCTTGTATAAATACTATTGCCTAGTTATGATTTATTTTATTTGAACAAATTTTGTATTTATTTTATAGGACGATGATGATGTAAGCGATGAGGAGATCGATGAAGATCAAATGGCCAATGATAACTTTTGTGCTAATATGATAGAAGAGCCAGGCAAGGATAGTGGATGTACGGCTGTTGTTTCTTTACTGCATGGTCGCAATCTTTTTGTGGCAAATGCAGGAGATTCCCGCTGCGTTGTGTCCCGCAATGGACGTGCCGTTGAAATGAGCCTGGATCATAAACCAGAAGATGAAAGGGAGTCTACGCGTATTGTCAAAGCTGGTGGTCGTGTCACCCTTGATGGACGTGTTAACGGTGGTTTAAACTTATCTAGAGCCCTTGGGGATCATGCCTACAAAACAAATTTGGGATTGCCAGCTGAGGCACAAATGATATCGGCATTACCAGACGTTAAAAAATTACTTATTACGCCAGAAGACGAATTTATGATATTGGCTTGTGATGGCATATGGAATTATATGTCCAGTGAGGAGGTTGTCGATTTTGTTCGGTTAAAATTAAAAGACGAAACCCGGAAATTGTCTCAAATTTGTGAAGAAGTAAGTATTTTCTGTTCTTTTTATACCCTTGCAGAGGGTATTATAAATTTCGTCAAAAGTGTCCAACGCAATTGCATATATAAAATTATATATATTCTTGATCAGGATCACCTTCTGAGTTGATATGAGCATGTCCGTCTGTCTGTTTCTACGCAATCTAGTCTCTCAGTTTTAACGCTATCGACTTGCACACATCCTTCTTTCCCTTGCACGCAGTATATAAGCCGAGACGGCCGGGGTCGGTCGACTATATCCATAGCTGCCATATAACTGATTGATCGAAAAGGCTATAACTTTGGTGTTTTTAGAGTTAGAGTTCCGTTTTTTTTTTGTTTTGAACCAAATTTCATCAGAAGGCTGCCATATAACTGAACAATCGGAAATAGTATTTGGTGAAAATACCAACTTTGGTAGTTTTGAAGATTGAAGCTTGGTATTTTTTTTTAGATTTTGTATTGTAATAACTTGGTTTTTTTATAATATGCTCATAAGGTTCGGTCAACTATATCCGATGTTAGCGATATATATCCGGTTTTAACTGCAAAGGTATACAAATTTCGGCTCCGCCCGAAGTTACTTTCCTTTCTTGTTACGATAGTATTATTGATACATTTTTTGCTAGCTCTTCGACAACTGTTTAGCACCAAACACGATGGGCGATGGAACTGGTTGTGACAACATGACTGCCGTTATTGTGAAATTTGGAAAAAAGCTCCAAGATTTAGAAACATCTATCAATTATACGGACGCAGAAAACACCATAAATAAACAAAGCGCAACAAGCAAAAGATGCGCTTCGCCTGAGTCAGTTGCAGAAGTCAGTGCTTTGCATAATACCAATAAACGATTAAAGACTGAAGACCATGTTTTGGACCCAGTTGACACTGCCTCTGAAGTTATAAGTGGCACTTCAGAAAGCCAAAATGAAAGCACCGGCGTGATTAATGCAAATGAAATCACAATAACTGTGTCGCCATCTTAATGTATTAACATGTCAATTGATTAAAACTTGCACTTGGCGAACAAATTGTCACTATTTATTGAAAGCATGTAGGCTTACATAAATAAATATCTTCGTATACTTAAACCAGACAAAATTATGTTTACATTTTCAAGAATATATATCAAGAATATATTAAATGTAAAATTAGGGGCAACAAAATTGTTTTCCAGCCCATTTTTTTTATTTACCGTCTTCTAGGTAAGGAGCACTTTGCAACCTTTATTGCTGCGGTTACAGAAATTGTAGCCCTGCTTGTTGTTGGTGCAAAATTTTGAGGAGGGTTTTACAGGCGTGTCGCGGATCTCTCCGAACTTGTTTAACGTGGCGTGTTCCACATTGCTTGTGGAACCGTGAAGCATACTCCCTCTGGATATGAGGTAAAGTGTATCTATCACCTCTACTGATCAATGGGTCACAGCACCCAAGTGGTATAACGCAACTCCACGTCGAATCCGAGGATTCTACTCGCGATATAGGTATCAACCACAGCCACCACGATACTCCCACAAGGAGGCCTATCTCAATGGTAGTGCTTGGACACTATCCGACCCATGGCACCGCAGTTTGTGGGCTCGGTGACCCACCCCTTTAGTCGCCTCCTACGATAAACTATGGCGAACTGTGGTAGAATTCTTTGACGCTAGCCACACGGCACGAAAAATGGGCTTAAGATCCCTCCTCTTCCGGAACAGCTCCTCAGCAAACTCCGTGAATCTCCTGGTCATGACGTCGCTCTCCAAAATTCTGCCAAACGTCCAGGTTCCTCCAACGTGCTGCAGACCAAGTCCATCAAGGTATATAGAGAGGAAAAACACATAGAATGTGTTCCCAGTACTGATTAGGATCGCCACATGAGCATGCAGCGGTATTGCTATAGGAGACGAGCTCCTGTCTATTCAGAAATGCAGAACGACCCGTGCCCTGTTAACAAAAAGCCAGCGCGCATCGAGAATCCAAAATCTGGATTTCGATAGACGTACGAGACGTCCGGCATAAATTTGTTGGTCACCCGACCGGGCGAGTCAACATCATCCCACCTGTTCTGCCAGTCGAACAGAAGGCACTCGTCGATTCGCGCGATTTTTGGCGTCCAGTTCAGACCCGAAAGGTTCTCACCGTAGAGCTAGAGTCGTCCCCCTCCAAAGGGTATCCACGCTTCTACTAGTACTTCAAGTCAAAAAGCGGGGCTCCAGCAAGCACCTGCAGTGCCAGGGTTGACACGGATCGGCGTACCGGGAGGCATCCGGCATACCTATAAGGAGGTCCGCCTGGTGCGAGGACTGAAACCCCAGTCAACTCGCAGCACATGCGCCAATGCTCCCACGACTCCGATCATTCGCTGACGCAGCGATGTGATATGCATGAAGAAGTTCATGCGTTCGCTGACCATGATGCCAAGGTACCGGCAGCTGCGCACGTATGGAAGACTTGCTCCTGCAGATCTCACTCACGTGGTACGCGCGAGGGACCCCTTCAGCAGCATTATCACCCTCTTACTGGTGGAAATGGTGACACCAATTTCCGTACCCCACACTTCGAGGATGGACATCAGTTGCGCTCCTTTTTCATCCAAAACGGCTCGGGATTTGCCCTTGACAAGGAGCAGCAGGTCATCCGCATACGCGCTAAAAGCCCATTATTGCCGGAGGCGCCGCAGCAGGACGTCCATCAGCAGATCCCAGATAAATGGGCCACGTTAGGTACGTTACTTCGTTCGATTGAGGGATCTGCATACCGTTTAGTGAGAGCGGAATAGGAATATCCGCAGTATATAAAACATATAGATAGGGGCCGAGTGTGCTTCCTTGTGGAACTCTAGCTTCGATTATGTAGTCGCCCGAAGTTGCTGCGTTGCATCTCACTGAGAAAATTTTAGAGGTATGATTCCTGTAGCTTGTGGGTGTATGTTGGCAAATACGTTTTAAGTTTGTGCATGAGTCCAATAAGCTAAACTCGGTCGAAAGCTTGAGTTATGTGGATAAAAATAGCGCTACAGTATTCTCGCTGTTCTAAGGCTGAGCGTATTTCGGATGTTAATCTGTTCACTTGTTCGATGGTTCCATGGTTTCTTCGAAAGCCAAATTGGTGTGCCTGGATAATATTGCAAGCTCCCAGATGTGGTATTATGCGAGTTCACAAACAATTTAGACCAGGGGTGCCCAAGCTCAGCATACGGCAGAGCAAACTCGAATACTAATGCAAAAAATCGCCAATACATTAAAGCAGGGGTGCCCAGCCCCATTGCTCTCGGAGCTCCTTTGTTGTTGGAATTGCTCGTTATATGGGAAATGAAATTTCATATACGTGTGTGGCTCGTAGCATAGGCAAGGGCTAAATACAAAAACAATTTTTCGTTTTTTCGAGTTAAGCAACAACAATTGTATAGTGTCTCAGTTTTTCGTACTAATACGAAGGCACTTTGTTTTTGTATTACCGAAAACTTTTCACTGCAAAAAATTACTTTTGGTTAAGATCTCAAAAAGAATGGTTAACATCTGAGCTATGAATTTCTTTTATTTAAAACTTTATTACAGTTTTTAATTTTTATTTCATAAATATTTTTGTATTACTTTTTCCCCTTGAAAATTGCACTATAATTTTTTTCAGTATACCGACATGACTTGCAAAAAAAATTTCTAGCTTTAATGTATTGGTGATTTTTTGCATTGGTATTCGAGTTTGCTCTGCCGTATGCTGAGCTTGGGCACCCCTGCATTAAAGCTAGAAATTTTTTTTGCAAGTCATGTCGGTATACTGAAATAAATTATAGTACCATTTTCAATGGAAAAAAGTAATAAAAAAATATTTATGAAATAAACATTAAAAACTCTAATAAAGTTATAAATAAAAGAAATTCATAGCTCAGGTGTTAACCATTCTTTTTGAGATCTCAACCAAAAATAATTTTTTGCAGTGAAAAGTTTTTGGTAATACAAAAACAAAGTGCCTTCGTATTAGTACGAAAAACTGAGACACTATACAATAGTTGTTGCTAAAATCGAAAAAACGAAAAATTGTTTTTGTATTTAGCCCTTGCCTATGCTACGAGCCACACACGTATATGAAATTTCATTCCCATATAACGAGCAATTCCAACAACAAAGGAGCTCCGAGAGCAATGGGGCTGGGCACCCCTGATTTAGACAAACAAGATAGAAGGCTTATTGGTCTGTATGATGACGGAATTGGGTGGTCTTTTCCAGGCTTCGGTATCATTATAATGATGGATTTCTTCCACTTTTTTAGGAAATACCCAATATTAATGATCCCATTAAATAGTTTGCAGACGACCTCCATAGTGCATTTTGTAAGTTCGATCAGCATCTTTGGCGTCAGTAGGTCACCACCGGGAGCCTTTTTGGTTTTAGCCCTCTCATGGGTTTTTCGATATCCTTCGGCCGGATTCAAGGTGCAGCTGGCTGAGGGGAGGACTCTGGCTAAATTACTGGAAGGAGGAATAAATTTTAGGCAGGGGTTGGCTGGAAGACACTTTGGAGATGTGTAGCGAATGTTTCAGATCGGTCTTCGTCGCTGCGAGCCCAGCATCCCGAAGAGTTTCTTATCGGGGTAGCGCTAAGATTTGGGTGGGCCCTCCACAGGGGGTACTTTGTGCTTGTTGGCGATAAATTCTGGGTGTACCTCAGCTGTGAATTTTCTTCCTGTTGGTGAAGAGCCTGGTCAAGTGGTCGGGTTGCTTCCTTAAGGGGAGGTTCTTTTGAATTTATTTGAAAAAATCTTTTTTTTTTTTTTTTAATAAAATGAAAGTTACGTATGTGTAGAATATACGTGCCAAGGGATATTTCGATATGACGCGTATTTCTTTAGCTAGAGCGTGTCAAACATACCCATGTCACACGCGCTGTGACAGTTTCTAAAAACTTTAAACGTGTTTTTCTCGGAACCATGTTTTCAAACCTCTTGTCGCGCACAGGACTCGTTCCGTTGATCCGATTTCCTTCATTCAAAAAATGTTTAAAAGTATGTACATACTTTTTTGTATGCCTTATACCAAAAATGGGCAATTAAACGAGATCAAAGTAAGAAATTTTTCAATTTTTTTTTAAACGTCCATGTTTTATTTTTACTAAAATTAATTGTCGTTAGGTATAAGGCATAGGAAATTCCATCAATTTTAATAAATTATATACATTTCTAATTTCGGTTCACTACCAGCGGCCCCACACTCGACAAAGCAGAAAAATAGAGGTCGACGAGATCCGCCATTTTGATGCCGCCATTTTGAATTTCCTGAATATTGAATATTTTTTTTAATCATTAATAAACAACGAATCAAAAGTTCAAAAGCATAAGTTCGTATGTCTTTTCATTTTCCCGCAATCCATTCTCAAAGTTTGCTTACTTTTCGGAAAAATCCAAAAGAACCTCCCCTTAAGGCGTTGCTTTGAAGCTGGTGATCTGCTGTTTTGCCAATTACGACGCCTGCGCCTCTTTTCTCGCACGAGCTTCTCGATTTGCTGATTAGATTTGAAGTATTTGTTTCGGTCTACTTCTTTCTCATGAGGAGTATAGATTTTAGCTGCCGCAACGAGTACTTCTTCCAAAGCGCTCGGAGTTTAGTCGATGTCCGATTCCATGTTAAGCTCCGGGGCGAGTTCTATGTGGGTACTCGCGTACTTTTTGTATTTAAGCCAGTTCGCAACGTCAGGCTGAAGGGGTGGGCTTTAAAGAAGCGTTAAAAGCACAGGCGAGTTCTCTAATGATAAGCCCGGGACTGCTTTAGCACTTATTAGATTGTGAGGTATGTTTTTTGTCTCCGCAAAATCAATAAGGTCTGGGAGCGGCAGCTGCCGCGAGTGCGTTTTCAATTCGAGCCAACAATGTCCGACGCCCCGAGTCCTCGAGCACAGACTCCATCCACAGAAAAAGTTCGAATTGCGCAGGTTCGGGACATCAGTAAGAAGTGTTCGCTCCTAAACGCACTTGTCATTCCTGGACGAACTGGCCACATACCTCGAGTTTGCCGCAGTAACAGTCAAGCTGGGTCAACCAAATCATCATCGCCTACGCCCCGTAACACGCATCGCAACAGGGCATCGCATGGACGCGTTCATCAAATTGTCATATCAGTAACCTGAAATTGAGCCCCACGTCCGGCACCGGATCAAACACTGGTCCACTGAACGACAACTGATTATAGCTTGGTCGGTATAGGGGTTGAAGCTTCTTCATGGCAAACCCGATTTTTCTATAAATCTACCGGGATTTTCTAAAATTATATTTGAAGATGTGAACAATTGCCCATTTGTAAAGCAAGCTGCGCGCATCGCGAATATTTCACTACTAAACCGAACTTTGAAGTGGTTTTATCCATAATTCCGTGTTAAAATTAAAATTATTGATAATAGATTTTGAAGTTAAAGGTATTTTCTATAAAATGATATATAATTTGATATATTAATAATAATTATTGTTATTATTATATTATTGTGAACTAATACATGTTTTTTGCCTATATTTTGAGCGTCCTTTTGAAGTTTACCTGAAGTTTTAGTAGTGAACCACAATTCCAAAAATTCCACAATTCGTTTATATACCAATATGTTTGTCGGTCTCCAAAGGTAACAAATGTATAAAAATTTTCTTACAAAATTTGCCTATTTGCCTAATATCGTAAAAATACTAACATCATCTTATGTTTTTCAGGGTCAGTTTTGCCGTTTATTTACTTGTTATGCTGTTCCTCTGTCTTCGTTTTTCATTCTTGTTTCCCTTTCCAAAACTTTTCGTTCATTTACTAATAGTTTTTATTTTATTTTTTTTTATAATTTTTATGTCATTATGTGTTGTGTTATTTTTTAAAGATTCTGTTTCAAATAGTGTCCAGTGGCGAATTTTTGTATATACATAGAATTAAGAAAAAGTTTTGATACCTGTCATTCCCTTTAGTGAAACTGATTTATTAATTCTAGTGAGTGTTTTCTTAGACTTTGTTTTAAATTTGTAACTTTTGGAAAATTTTCGACTTATCGAAATTTTATATATCGCAAACATCGGATATAGTTGGCCGATCCTTATGAGAATATCATAATAAAACCAATTAATTACAATAAAAAATATAAAACAAAGTCCCAAGCTTCTATCTTCAAAAATACCAATGTTGGTATTTCTACCAAAACCATTTCCGATCATTCAGTTATATGGCAGCTATAAGATATAGTCGGCCGATCCTTATGAAATTTAGTAGGTTGGATCGTCTGACAAAAAAAAGGATTTTTACGAAGCTATAGCATTTCCGATTAATCAGTTATATGGCAGCTATTTGAAATAGTTGTCCCATCTGGCTGATTTTAACATATTATTTTAGAATAAAAAAATATAAAAATATTTTGTGCAAAGTTTCAAGTCTCTACCTCAATACAATCTTCATACAAGCCGGATCACTGTGGAACGGTGGCTCAAGCCAGTTTGAAGTTGATTTCAGCCCGCCCGAAAGAATACACAAAACATACCGGGCGTCCTTCTGTATTTTGACGATGTTGTAATAATGGGTAAATTAGAAGAACTTTCAGGTAGACAAATCCAGGGGCGCCCAAGCTCAACACACGGCAGAGCAAACTACAATACCAATGCAAATATACTTCAACAACAAAGCAAAAAATCACCAATACAGCGAGAAAATTGGAGAGAGAAATTTATTTTGCAAGTCATGTCGGTATACTGAAATAAATTATAGTACCATTTTCAATGGAAAAACGTAATAAAAAAATATGTATGAAAAAAAATTAAAAACTAATAAAATTATAAATAAAAGAAATTCATAGCTCCTATGTTAACAATTCTTTTTGAGATCAGATCTCAACCAAAAGTGATTTTTTGCAGTAAAAAGTTTTTGGCAATACAAAAACAAAGTGCCTTCGTATTTTTACGAAAAACTGAGAGACTATACTATATGTTGTTGCTTAGCTCGGCAACGAAGGCAACGAACAGAGAGAGAGGAAAAAACGAAAAATTGTTTTTGTATTTAGGCTTTGCCTATGCTGGGAGCAACACACGTATATAAAATTGCATTTCTCATATGAAAGAGCAATTGCAACAACAAAGGAGCACCGAGAGCAATGGGGCTGGGCACCCCTGGACCAAACGAAATAAACGGAAGCCAATTCCTCAAATCATTGCCAGCCCGATGACTCGTCGATCATTTTTTTGAGAGCGTATAAATTCAATTTAATTTATCAGCCTGGAACCAAAATTAGTAATGCAGATTTCTTAAGCCCCAACGTCAGATATACACCATGGGCCACGAACAGAAGAAACTTTTAATGACCGAATGGGGGATTTATCCCACTGTCACCGCGAAAACTTTAGCTACCAACACGTCTAAGGATTCCCCCATGATCGGACCTACATCACTGGGAGTCTGCCAAGAAACCATGGTCCCGCCTGCACATTAATTTCGCCGAACCTTTTCAAGGGAGCACGTTTGTCTTAGTCGTCAGTTCCTTTACGAATTGGCTTGAAGTATGCAATAAAATCGACATTCGCGTCATCTGCAATCACCTTCCTTCGGCAACTGAACGCCTCTCATGGCATTCCATGAGTCACCATCTGAAGTCAGTCTAGAAATGTAAAGCGCTAGATTAGTATTATTCTCTCGGCGTTCTTTTATATGTAATCATTTGCAACTATTGTATTGTATTTGCTTATATATTTAAATAAACACCAAAATATATAAGCAATAAACACAACACACCGGCTCCGTTTCGCGGGATCCGCAACTCCGTTTCGCCACCAGATGGCTTCGTTTTATGTAACATTTCGTTTTGTTATTAAAAGATCAAGACAAAATTTTTTTTTTTGCTTTATATTTGAAAAGGCGTGTGTTTCCGATATAAAATAATGGGAGACGTCAGACGCCAATGATCTTCGTGTGCTCACTCACTTTTCCATTTTATTAAAGTGCTTTTTGGTAAACCACATTTTTTGTTTTTTGGTATGACGTTAACACAAACAAAGCGGATGGTTTTCCAACTCATGAGCACGCAACGTATAACTTCACATGTGAAATACAATGATTTTCTAATTTTATGCCGCAAACACTGAACGATTGGCCTTGTGACTTGTTAATTGTCATTGCGACGCAAGGCGAACTGGAAATGGCAATCGTTTGAAATCAAAGGGAAGATCATTCGGATTCAATGGTGTTTAGGTGAGGGGCCGTTGTGCCGCAACCTTAAGAGCGCACCCGCGCTAAAGAGCGCACCCGCGCTGCTGTTTTTGGCCTTTCCGTTATCCATTCGCTTGCCAGCGGTCGAGGCATATGTGCACAAACATACATACATACACACTTACATATATTTATATTTTATATTTTTTTGGTGCAATTATGTTATGACCACTTCGGGTCCGACGGTCTGCCTATCGGCATGGGTCTGGCTCCGGCTAGCTCATCCAGGGCCGTGGCTTCCCTGACCCTTCCCATCTGACCGTTAACAATAAATTATTCCTAAAAACACAAAGGTCTATCGGACGTTACTCAACACTGAAACTCCCACAACATTCAAATCTAAGACTCCTAATACTAACACACGTAACATTTATGCTTACCCTACTGAATCACAGATCTTTTAATACTCCTGTTGATTTGGAGTTTCGTTGGCCTTCCCTCCCATCCTTAGCGGAACGCTGGCCTTTTCTCGCGTCCGCCCCTATTTCATACACTCGATCCCCCCCTTTACTCTCCCATTATCCCTTCCTCATGCCCCCTTTCGTATCGCTCTACTCAATATTCATTCCTTTTCTCTATTATTTCTTTATTTTTTTAAGCTAATATTAAACAATTGATACCCGTTCTTGAGCTTTTGCTTTGCTGCCCAGCGTTTTCCTTTTTCGAATTATATCCCACCACGCGGGGAGTAAGGTTTTAAATTTTCCCTACCTAGGAGAGCTCTCTTTGGATTTGGGACAACCACACAATATAGGGAAAGGATAGCTGTCAGCTTCCACAGCCGCTACCGGAACTCACAAGTTATATCGGCAATAAATAAAAATCAAATAAGACTTAAAACTAGGTACAAACTTTACAAGATATAAACAAAAAAAAAAAAATGTAACAAAAAAAATATTTAACACACACATACACAATAAAATAAATACTAATATATATAAAAAAACAAAAAAAAAATTAATTATAATCGGGGAGTCGATGGCGGGATTTCCCTTTTTTTTTGCAGTCGTCTAATTAAAGGATGAAAGGAATGTCCTCGTTCAAGAGTTTGGCCTCGGTTAAATTTTCCAAATTTTTCTTCATTCGGGCGGGCCGCGCATGCGCAGTTAATGGCCCGCAGACATAAAAATGTGTGGAGGAACCCAAAAAAAACGGAAACTGCCGGCTTGCCTGGCACTGGGTTTACACTCCCCGAAATTGGCGGTGTGAAGAAAAAATTTAAACCATAAAATTCGCCAGGCCCAATTTTTTTTTTTTTTAGGCCTGGCTTCCTAGTCAGGATAAAGGGGTCTGGTCGGTCTGGAAAGAAGCAATCCATTAGCTATGGCTCTTCTTCCAGGACCGACCTCTTACCTTTATTTTCTGCCGATCCTGCCTCCCGTCTCCGTCTCTTCCTTCTGGATTATTGGCCGGAACTTTTTAGTTTTATTTGGTTTAATTCTTCCAAATAATTCTTCTTTTATTTGGTTTAATTTTTTTGAAAAAAATTAGGCTTTGCGCCTTTAGTTTCACATTTTTCACCTTTTATATGTCTAGGTGACTTTGTCGCCTGCACTGTTCGCCACTTGCATTTCATCTGTTTCCCAGTTCTCTTGGGCCCCGGAACGGTCATTCGGATAGGTCCGTTATTCCATACATGAACCGTCCCGGGTCAACAACCCTTTCAACAAAAATTACCCCAAATTTCCCTATATCCTACTATAACTAGGTGGCATCCCTAGGCAGACTAGATCTTGTCCGACTAGGTGGCATCACTAGGCCCTACCATGCCTGAATAGGTGGCATCACTAGTCCGACTTATTTATCGGCCACAACAGCCACACTAGCATTTTACGCTTTCCAACGTCAAATGCTAATGGAAAAAAAAGGACGATTGAATCCCCTTTTCGGAGCAGACCCATTATCAGAAGGCCTCTTCGGACCCTATCTTCAGCGCCCAACGTGGGAGACGACCCCTTCGAACTCAACCTCTGCTTCTCCATCTCGACGTTTGGTGCCACTACGCCTGGGGTTGTAGGATTGACAGCGTCCTTCGATCTCGCAAGTACCTACTTTACCAGTCCAGTGCCTGATTCATTATTCCCTTTCTCTTCCAGGAACCTCCTCGTTGGTATACCTTTTTTTCTCCTTCTCTCTCCTTGTCACTGTCTCAGATCTTTCAGGTGAAACACTCCCGCCGTCTTCCCGTCCAGATTCTCCACCTCGTACATGTGGTCCCCGATCGGCTTTCGGATTCGACACCTTACGAACTTTCGTGCGAACTTTGCATTGAAATTCTTCCCAAAGTCGCTGAGAACAAAATTCCTCCGGAAGACTTCTTGGCCAGGTCGAAATCGCACCATGCGCGTTCGCCTATTGTACACCCTTGCACTGGTTTCATGTGCCCCATGCAAGTTCCTTCTTACCGCATCCCTGATCAACGCCATTCTTTCTGATGAGGGCAGACAAAGGATCTCGTTGTCCTCTAGAGCTTTCAGCCTCCTTGCTACCTGATAGTCCGTTCCATCTGTAAACATGTGCTGTCCAAACAGGGCAAAATGTGGTGTTACTCCCGTCGCGGTATGCACCGACGTCCTTAGAGCCGCCTCAATTTCCGTCAGGTACAGATCCCAATCCCTGTGGTCCTGGTCCAGATACGCTCTAATTGCGTTCAACACCGACTGGTTCACTCTCTCCGCTGCGTTTGACTGAGGGGAATACACCGCTGTTCTGACATGGCGGATGTGGAATTCTTCCGCCATCTCCTTAAATCGTTTTGACACAAATTGTTTCCCATTGTCCGAATGGATGGTCTCCGGGACTCCAAAAGTGTGAAATATCTCTCCCACCAGGAATTTCACCACCTCTGCCGTCGTTGCTTCCTTCATCGCCTTCAGGAAGACGTACTTCGAGAAGTGGTCTACCACCACAAATATATAGGCGTGCCCTTTACGCGACCTCGGATACTTCCCCAGGAAGTCTATATAAAGCTTCTGGAATGGCCTGTAGGTTACCGTCTCTGCTCCTATGCCTGGCCGCGGGCCGCTATTCGTAGGCTTCGTCTCCTTACACGTTCGACAGTCCCTTACAAAAGCCCGGACTTGAGCTACCATTCCCGGCCAGTAAAAACGCTGCCTCAAACGATACAGAGTTTTACCCATTCCTCCGTGGGCCTTATTAGGTGGGGAATGCGCCTGGTCTATCAGGGCCACACTCAGAGAGGTTGGTACCCACAACTTCCAAGTGTTCTCCTCCAACTCCGTTGCGGTTCTGCACTCCGTTCGCTTGAACACGTAGCCGTCCACAACCTTAACATCCGGGAACCTCTCTTTTTCCGACTCGAGCACCTGCCTCAACTCCACGTATTCTGGTGACTCAAATTCGGTTGTTTGAAATCCGAGCATCCAGTCTTCTTCCGGCTCCTCGACGGCTTCCAACATCCTTGATAGCGTGTCTGCCACCACGTTCTCGGTCCCTTTGCAGTGCTCGATTGACATCTGGTACGGTTGTAGCTTGAAAGACCACCTAGCCAATCTTCCGGCCAGGTTCTTCACGGACATGATCCATTGCAGGCTTGAATGATCCGTGAGCAGCTTACATGGCATCAGTTCGATGTACGGCCGAAAACGTTCCACTGCTAACACCGCTGCCAAACACTCCTTCTCCGTTACGCTGTAGTTGCGCTGCGCTGGGTTTAGCTTCTGGGAAAAAAAGGCTATAGGACGCTCGCCCTCCTCCTCCGCTTTTTGGAACAGAACTGCTCCTACCCCTGTGTCCGAAGCATCGCACTGCACATAAAACATCCTTTTAAAATCAGGATGTCTTAAGACTGGCGCCGTAGTCAGTGCCTCCTTCAGCATCTTCACCGACTTCTCTGCCTCCTCCGTCATTACGAATTTGCCCTTTCTCAGAGTATCCGTCAGCGGCGCCGCCAGTTCTGCGAAGTTCCGTATGAATCTCCGGTACCATCCTGCCATCCCGAGGAATCGCCTAACCTCCTTGGCACTCTTTGGCACCGTTACCCTGTTGATTGCTTCAACTTTATCTGGATCGGTCCTCACCACTCCTCCGCCAATCACATAGCCCAGATAACGCAGCTCCTTGAAGCAAAAGTGTGACTTCTTCAGCCCTATTGTCAGTCCTGCCGCCTTCAGACTTCTTGAAACCTCCTCCAGCGTCCTCATGTGGTCCTGAAAGTTTTCCGATACCACCAACAAGTCGTCCAGGTACACAAAGACGCTCTCCCTGAGTTCCTGCGGTATCACTTTGTCCATGAGTCGACACAACCTCTGGGCTGCATTCGTTAACCCGAATGGCATTACCACGAAATGGTACAACGGGCGACCAGGTACCGTGAAAGCCGTATACCTTTTACTGGCGTCGTCCAACTCTATCTGCCAGAACGCGTGCTTCAAGTCCATACTGGAGATGTACCTTGTTGTTTCTATCCGACTTAAGATTCCCTCAATGTTTTGCTGTGGATATGCGTCCTTGATCGTAATTTTGTTCAGCTTCCGGGCGTCGAGGCAGAGGCGATTTTTCCCTGGCTTCCGGACTAACGTAATGGTGTTGCTCCACGCGCTGTCACTCTCTTCTATCACTCCGAGTCGAAGCATCTCGTCGACTTCCTGATAAATCAGCGTCTGTACCGCTGGAGACACGGGATAGTGCCGATCCTTGATAGGAGTGGCCCCTTCAGTCAGCTCGATGGTATGATCATCGATCATGATCGGGGTCCTTCCTAATCCACTTTCCTCAAAATTCAAGAAGGATTTTTGGACTCTCTCCAGATGTTCACTCTCCGCTTCACTTAATTTATGATGTTCATGCTTGATGTTGATGTTCTCCGCCGCTGTTGTGCTCATCTCCTCCTGGGCCATTTCCACTTCATCCACTTCAAATAATTCTGTGGCGATCTCGAACTCCTGCCAGAAATTCACTCCCAGGTATAACTCCTGCTCCAACGATGGACATAGGTAGAACAAGATCTCCTTTTTTTTATTTCTGTATTCCACCTCCACCACCACCTTGCCCAAGATCTGCTGCGGTGCTCCGTTCGCTGTCCGAACGTTTGCGTGCCACGGCTTCCATGGAATTTCCAGACGCTCCACCCATTCTCTGCAGCCTCTTCCGACCAAACTAACCGACGCTCCAGAGTCCAACAGACCTTTCATCTCCCTTCCTGCCACCTTGACCATAGCGTAGGGTCGGGGGTCAACCCTGGTTGCCCCTTGCGTCATCGACATCACTGAGCTCTTTACTCCCTGGCGTTCCTTTTTCCTTCTTCTAAAGCGCTCTCGGATCTTTTTGACCCTTCTCGTGACCATCGTCATCCCAGCCAGTTGGTTTTGCCGGAAAATTCTCTCTCTCGCCTCTTTATATCGTCGCACCCTCTCCTCCAAGCTCTGTATCACCTTCTGTTTCGCTTGCTCTATTCTTCCGGCTCCATCTTGGTTGTCGGGTACGGATTCCCTTTTGGCTATCTTAACCCGGATCACTGCCTCCTCTGGACCTCGGGCTCCTTCGCTGAACGTTGGTTGCCCGTTACCCCAACGTTCCTGTTGGCGTTTCCCTGCTTGCAGTTAGGACATTTTGGCGTTACGGTGTTTGCCAACCCGCACTTGTAGCAGAAAATTCGTCGTTGCTCCGCTTCGCAGTCCATGTACACGTGACCCTCTTGCTGACAGTTCCAGCACTTGATCACCTTCCGGGGTGCGCCGTTGGTTATTGCTGCCACCGTTTCCTCCGACCTTTCCCTTGCTCCTCCTTCGGCTGATTCGTTTGTCCAACACGAATGCACCTCCTCCAGTCTTCCTACACGTGGATCCTCCCGGGGTTTGTATCCAGTGGCCATGCGTTGCCTAAACCCTGCTCCTCGCTCCGGAACTAGGACCCGTTCTACCTCCTTACACTCGTCGTGTAGGTGTTCCAGAGTGTACACCCGAATCGGATAGACCCACTGCCTCATCGGCTCCAGCAGATTTCGTTTTGCCGTCTTGACGATCCATTCATTATCCACCCCTGCTTTTATGGATGCCACCAGTCTATTGAGAGCCATGAAGTAATCTTCTAGCGACTCTCCCTGCCGTTGTTTCCTTTCCGCGATATCTTGTATCCTATCGTAGTCGCTTCTGTTGTCACAATATCGGCGTTGTATGGCTTCTTTCAGTTCCCTCCAGTCGTGTGGCGGCTTTGTCCTTATGAGTAGCCAATACCATTCGGATGCTTCTTCGGACAGCAAGCGGTGAAAGTCCCGTAGCAGCTCAATCCATGGCATCGCATACTGCCTCTGCAGGTGTTCTACCCTGAATACGAAATCCTCCGCTCTCATCGTTCCTGGACGCCCGGAAAACTGACAACCCCACTTATCCACGGGTACATAATGCCGGCTTCTTTGCTGTGATTCGTGTCCCGGTGGTATCCGATACGTCCCTCCGGTGTTTTCATTCCTAGGCCCGTCTCTTTGCGACCCAAGGAAACTCCTATTCCGGCTTGAACTGCGGGGTCTCCCTTCGGTCTGCGGTGCCGGGAACTCCCAATTTCGATTCCTTTCCGGCCTTTGATTCCTCTCCGCCATTAAGCGGTTAAGGAAGACGTTCAGATCTTCCGCTCCTGGAGCATCCACCTGTCTCCTGTTGTTTCCCGCATCTGAGCTCGGTGGTGCAAGTGAAATTGTCGGATTTTCTGCCTTTCGCTTGTCTTCCTGACGCCTTCCTGAACTTGGAGAACCGTCTGCTGACCCTGTCGGCTGATTATTCTCCACCTGCGTCATCATTGAGGACTCGGAGGATCTAGAGGACGGGATCTTTTCCTTACTCTGTTCTATTTTCCGGATAATCTGCTCGAATCCGGTCCTCATGCACGCGTCGATCCTTCGATCTACCAACTGGCTGAGATCCACCCTTAGCTGCTCTTGGGATGTTTGTATGAGGGCTTGAATCTCCCGACGATTGAAGGATGCGTAGGCCTCTGCGTTTTCCATGCTATATTGCTCCTGTATGGGGTCTAATTGCACATGGGAATAGGTTCCATATGGAGTGGATGCTTGGTCCAGGCTGAGGTTTCTTGGAATAGCCCCCCTCTGTTGTGCGCTGAGCCGACCGGTCTCTCTAGTCTCTGTACCGCCCTGTGCGCCTCCTTCCCTGTCCAAATCCATTTCTCTTTCTTCAAGCATTGACAGACTCGGACCGCCCATGAATGTATGATTCGGAGGTTTCCTTTCGGATTCGGAGTTTTTGGTTGACCTTTGTATCTACCCTAAGAACTGTTTTTACTCGCCTATTAACTCTATACCTAAATAAATAATTAATGGATAAACACTAGGGAATACTTTCAACAATATAAATAAATAAATAACCAAAAATAAAATAAATAAACAAATATATCAATAACAAAAAAAAATAAACAAATATATCAATAACAAAAAAAAATAAACAAATATATCAATAACAAAAAAATAAATAAGTATATCAATAACAAAAAAAATTAAATAAATTAATAACAAAAAAAAATAAATAAATAAATCAATAACAAAAAGGATAAATAAATAAATATATAAAAAATTAAATAAATAAATCGATAAACAAATAAATAACCCGAATAAATAAATAACTGATCACTCACATAAATTGCAGACTCATATACTTATCAAAACAAATTCTCAATCACGATTTCTTCTATTGAATCTTCTAACTGGGGGCTATAAGGAAGGACTTCTTGGTTTCGGACCGAGTGTTTTTTTGGTCAGATCTGTGATTCCCTGGTATTAGGGTAAGTGTTTTATATGGCATTGTCGACTATTCGAATCATCAATCTTATTGATGGTTGATAGTCAAGATGCCGATCCGTTTTTGAATTATATTAATTTTTATTTTCTTTCAGGGTTCCATTTTGGTCCTTCTTGGAGCAACGCAAGGGACTTAGCCGTTTGGGACATCCATTTTGGGATCCGGAACCCCATATAAAAACTAATTAATTCTAATTCCTTATTACTATTTCCTATATCTTTTTTTTTTTATTCCCTTACCTACGCAAACGATCTCTTTTATTTTTGGATCGTGACGTGTTTTACCCCCTTCCAGCGCTATGTGTTTATATTTCATGATCTAAACACAGCCGTAGGATTTCCCCCCCATTCCTATATATAAACATCTGTCCTCACACCAAATCCTATCTATTTATCACAGTAATTATCACAGTTAAATTTCTTGGTTCCTAGTGCGCAAATCAGTTTTTGATTTTCTTGCCAATTCTGATGTCGCATTTGGAATCAATCATCAACCGCGATCCTTACTGCCATGAATACGTGGAATTCCTATATTTCCTTTCTTCCATCTTTTTTTGTAGTCCAGAGATACGCAATTTGGTTGCCTCTCGAGCGGTCACCTATTTAGTTCTCTGGACTATAAAAAGTAGATGTTCCTCTTGTGGAGGCTATAGCGTTGATTTAAAAATTGGGCGCCATATTGTTATGACCACTTCGGGTCCGACGGTCTGCCTATCGGCATGGGTCTGGCTCCGGCTAGCTCATCCAGGGCCGTGGCTTCCCTGACCCTTCCCATCTGACCGTTAACAATAAATTATTCCTAAAAACACAAAGGTCTATCGGACGTTACTCAACACTGAAACTCCCACAACATTCAAATCTAAGACTCCTAATACTAACACACGTAACATTTATGCTTACCCTACTGAATCACAGATCTTTTAATACTCCTGTTGATTTGGAGTTTCGTTGGCCTTCCCTCCCATCCTTAGCGGAACGCTGGCCTTTTCTCGCGTCCGCCCCTATTTCATACACTCGATCCCCCCCCTTTACTCTCCCATTATCCCTTCCTCATGCCCCCTTTCGTATCGCTCTACTCAATATTCATTCCTTTTCTCTATTATTTCTTTATTTTTTTAAGCTAATATTAAACAATTGATACCCGTTCTTGAGCTTTTGCTTTGCTGCCCAGCGTTTTCCTTTTTCGAATTATATCCCACCACGCGGGGAGTAAGGTTTTAAATTTTCCCTACCTAGGAGAGCTCTCTTTGGATTTGGGACAACCACACAATATAGGGAAAGGATAGCTGTCAGCTTCCACAGCCGCTACCGGAACTCACAAGTTATATCGGCAATAAATAAAAATCAAATAAGACTTAAAACTAGGTACAAACTTTACAAGATATAAACAAAAAAAAAAAAATGTAACAAAAAAAATATTTAACACACACATACACAATAAAATAAATACTAATATATATAAAAAAAAAAAAAAATTTAATTATAATCGGGGAGTCGATGGCGGGATTTCCCTTTTTTTTTTTGCAGTCGTCTAATTAAAGGATGAAAGGAATGTCCTCGTTCAAGAGTTTGGCCTCGGTTAAATTTTCCAAATTTTTCTTCATTCGGGCGGGCCGCGCATGCGCAGTTAATGGCCCGCAGACATAAAAATGTGTGGAGGAACCCAAAAAAAAACGGAAACTGCCGGCTTGCCTGGCACTGGGTTTACACTCCCCGAAATTGGCGGTGTGAAGAAAAAATTTAAACCATAAAATTCGCCAGGCCCAATTTTTTTTTTCTTTTAGGCCTGGCTTCCTAGTCAGGATAAAGGGGTCTGGTCGGTCTGGAAAGAAGCAATCCATTAGCTATGGCTCTTCTTCCAGGACCGACCTCTTACCTTTATTTTCTGCCGATCCTGCCTCCCGTCTCCGTCTCTTCCTTCTGGATTATTGGCCGGAACTTTTTAGTTTTATTTGGTTTAATTCTTCCAAATAATTCTTCTTTTATTTGGTTTAATTTTTTTGAAAAAAATTAGGCTTTGCGCCTTTAGTTTCACATTTTTCACCTTTTATATGTCTAGGTGACTTTGTCGCCTGCACTGTTCGCCACTTGCATTTCATCTGTTTCCCAGTTCTCTTGGGCCCCGGAACGGTCATTCGGATAGGTCCGTTATTCCATACATGAACCGTCCCGGGTCAACAACCCTTTCAACAAAAATTACCCCAAATTTCCCTATATCCTACTATAACTAGGTGGCATCCCTAGGCAGACTAGATCTTGTCCGACTAGGTGGCATCACTAGGCCCTACCATGCCTGAATAGGTGGCATCACTAGTCCGACTTATTTATCGGCCACAACAATTAATCCGCGAAAAATTCGGAAGTGAACAGTGAAATTGTGTGGTGACAAAAAAAGACATAATTAATATTGGCGAGCGGATGTGATCTGTCGTAATATTTGTTTTTTTTCTTCCCCAATCAGTGTCACTTGTTACACCACATAATTTTTCTGTTCCCCCTATTATACACTCCACTTATCAACGCTCTACTGTGTCAACATATGCCCACATGCCCTTACATATGTATATCCGTACCTGCATGCAAGTTAACAAGCAACTCTCTCAAAGATTACACGAACTGCCCTCGCATGCGCAGGCCAGCAAGTTATGTAGCGACCCGCGCGCATAAGGTTTCATGTGTCGCAATGACTGTTTGTGCCGCAATATGCTGAGCAAGCAGCGACGGATTTGTAGGAGGAGCTGCTTGCCAGTACTTTTAAACTGGGCATTCTTAGGTTTAGCTTTAAAATGTTTATTTGATAAGTTTCAGTTTTGTTCTACCCATCAGCCTTGACTGTTTGAATAAATCTCCGGCATTTGCCGTCATCCAATCGAATCTTTATTTGATAAAACTTCATAGAGCCACAAGGCCTATGATTAAAGAGGAACAGTTTCCTCCGTCGTAAATCCACTTCCCAGGACCAAGGATACCTAGAGGACATCGACTTGGAATCACTGGAGTGACGAGCTTAATAACTTGCATGTCCATATATTTCCAAATATTTTCTGACTCCAATTTCAGGAAATATATAACCGATAAAAATGAACATATACAGTCCACTTATCGACGTTCCACTGTGCCATCATATGCCCCACATGCCCTTGCCCTACTTGCATGCATTTCAGGAAATATATAACCGATAAAATTTAAAAACAATTTTTAAATTTCCTACACCCAACAATTATATACCGCCATTTCCCTACAAATACGTGATTGTGTCGCGTCAATTCTCGAGCTGGCCGCCTTAGAAGCCGTGTTGTGTTTTTTTTTGGTGCTGGGTTTTTCCCCCATTTTGGGTACGTACAGGGCGCCGGCATAACCGGCTGCGTAACAAATAAATTTAAAAGAAAAATCAATTAATTATAAATTTATGTATTTATAATTATAACTACTAAAATGTATCCGGTCACTCAATAATTAAAGTCGAAAATTTAATTATCGAAAAATTATAATTAAATAATTTAATTGCCGATCTTTTGTCTGAATCGAGCCGACGTTTCAATTCCACTGTTCCAATACCGTGATAATTAACCTCAATTGATTAAAAGTTGAGATTTTCAACTCCACCCTTCTGGCTCCATAATAATTAAATCCGCCAATTAGGCAAAAATTAATTATTTATTTTTTTTGTGTTAAATCCAAGCCAAGGTCAAGTGCACCTTTCCGGCTCCGCAAATGCGAAAATCCATACTGGTCGAAATATACATATATATCAATTTTTTCCCGAACGAGCACGAATTTTCCGGTACTTGTTTATTTTCCGTTCCGTCATTTTCCTAACGCTGCTTCTACTCCGCATCAGGATTAGATCCGCTTCTCCGCGGACGCCTCTTTTAAAGCCTAAGGCGTACAGTGCCATTTCAAGGGCAAAGAGTGACGAATCCGTCAACACAATCCCCGGTCCTTCACAGAGGCAGACTCGTTCCGTTGCAAAAATGGCTCAAAGTGCGGTCGACGTGGCGCTGAAGAAGTTCAGCGCCACAACAGATCGAGTTAACCAATTTGAGGCCAACATAAATACTCCGGGCGCCAGAGAAACGGAAGTGGGCTCCCAATACATGTGCGAAGTCCATCGGGACCAAAGTCGGGCACTGTGGGAGAAGGTGGAGAAGAGCTATGAGAGCTGTTCCGATTTCCTAGCCGAGTCCGACGACAATGCGGCCACCTCGGCAATGCTGGAATCGAAGTACAGCTACTGTTACTCCGTCTATTCGAGGTGTATTGCCCAGCTTCGGGAGAAAATTCCCTCCCAATCCACTCAGGCTTCCGTAAATGTACACACGCCCGCGTCTACAGGTTGCCGGTTACCTCCGGTGGATACCGAGGTCTTCGCGGGTGATTATCTTCGGTGGCCAACCTTCAGAGACTTGTTTACGGCTATTTACATCCAAAACTCGCGGCTCACCCCGGTAGAAAAGTTGTTCCACTTACTGTCCAAAACAAGTGGTGACGCCCACGCCATTGTTTCTAAGGCTTACCCATGAGGGGTTTGTCGCCGCGTGGCAAAGCCTCACAGACCGCTTTGAGAAACGGCGGCTATTGGTCAACAGCCAGTTGAAGATCCTTTTCAACATCCAGGCTGTTTTTCAAGAGTCCGGGATCGCGCTGAAGGAGCTGCAAGCTCCCATTAAGAGTGGTCTGACAGCCCTAGTAATGTCCTCCATCAATGTTGAGGCTTGGGACCGCCTCCTGGTATTTATGATTTCGTCAAAGCTCCCTAAAGTCACACTTTCTATGTGGGAGCAATCCTTCCATAATAAGGCCGAAATTCCAACATGGAAGGAATTAGACAACTTCCTGACAGAGCGTCATCGCACTTTGGAGGCCATTGACGACGTCAGGCCTAGTGGCTCCGAGCAACTTCCACCAAGGTCGGGAATTCCTTCTGCCCCTGCTCGAAGGCTCAATTCATACGAGACTCGAGTGGTTCCGGGGCCCAAGGGTTGCGATCTCTGTTCGAGGGAGAACCACCCAATTCGCTTATGTCCGCGGTTTCTAGAAATGGACGTAAATGGGCGCTCGGACTACATTAAAAGATAGCAGTTATGTTTGAACTGTTTTGCCGAGGCCCCATACCTGTTTCACATGCCACAGCCGAACCCACACCCTCCTGCACCGCGGCAATCCGTTCGCCCAATAAAGCTGAACGCGCTTCTTTTTGAATTTACTGAAGACGCCCTCGACTTCTCATTTCATCTACTCCTGGAATCTTTTGCGGCAGCAACGCCCACCTACACAAATGGTATTCGAGGAATAAATACACTTTCACCTGCGTACTCTCCGTTAATAATGGTTGCCTCAATCGAATTCGGCATATGTCTTTTAACCGAAAATCGAGTACCGTTGCAAAGCCGCGGTAGATTCAAATTACGCAATATCATATTAACTGTACCAACTTTTTGGTGCAAGTTATGTGGTGGAAATCGTGGTAACTCCAGAGAGTTCAAAAACTCCATTGCATCATTTACTACATCATAGGGATTTTTTATCGACTCAACTGATTTATATGCTGATTTGTTTGTCACCAAATCGCCAGCAATTTTTGATTGAATGGTCAAATTCAGTGCGGGTACATCATTATTCTTTGCGGCAAGAATTGCTCGTTGAACCACCAAGCATCATTCTGATAATTCTCACCAGAGCTCGCAAGAAGTGGTCCCTTTTCTAAGGCAGTCAGCAAAAAAACTGTTGTCCGCGAACACGATTGAAAAAAGAATCGAAAAGACACTTCAACTTCGGTTTCTATCAACGCGCTCGTTGCTCAACCAACGAGAGATTTTGTCGCTCACTTTGTAACATCGTTCACACGAGACACTTCGTTGAGCAGACATTGCCGAAAGTGCCGAAGTGTGCCTCAGTTTGTTTTCGGTAAAGCGTGTAGCCACGGTGTAGGTCGTCAATTAACACATCTTTGCTCGACGCTGCTGACGATCCCGTTACTTTCCGTTCGCCCGACAATGTTGCACTTTAAATCACTGTGATGAATCGCCAAATAAATGACAAAGTGCACTTATTTTTTAAATATGACAATAATTTAAATAAATCGGTATGCAATGTATGTGGTTCAAAGTTATCTGGCCACCATATAATCAATTTGAGCCGACATTTGACGGCAAAACATAGAGAAATATTTGATGTGCAAAAAAATTAAAAAAAAAAGAAAAATATCTTACGAAGCAAATGAAGACTTTATAATTGAATCATTAGTAAAAATTGTTACCACTAACGGTAGGCCATTTTAACTATTAGACAGCGATGGGTTTCGAGAAATTTTAAGCCCAATTTTTAATTTTTTATGACACTAATAACATTGCGAAATATTATGGACCATGTTCAAATAAATGAGCAATGCATAAAAGATGATATTAAATTTCTGTGAAACGGAAACTCATATCCCATAAAATTGATGTGGCAACCAGACTGGACAAATCCATCTTGGGAATTAGTTTACAAATGATGAACTCCACTTTTTTAAAGACAGATCGTCGTAAACACTTTTGGGATAAAGTCTTCTGTGAAACGGAAACTTATATCCCTTAAAATTGATGTGGCAACCAGACTGGACAAATCCATCTTGGGAAATTATTTACAAATGATGAACTCCACTTTTTTACGACGACTGAGATCGTCGTAAACACTCTTGGGATGATCCAGCTGTTTGAGTCGCATACTGGACTTTACATAAAAAATAAAATTGTGGAGATTCTTCAGGAGTATGGTATAGAGCTGGATCAGATTTTTAGGTAAAGGTTGGTTTATGAAAATAATCATATAAATTAATATATGTACTTTGTACTACGTCCGACAACGGCAGAAACATGGTGAAGGCTATTCAGATGCTTAATGATGATGCCACAGAGGAATGCTTGGATGATGATGACAAAAGTGAAGAGTATATGGAATTGCCAAATTCCATGAGGTTTCCAAATGTTCAAATTCTTCGATGTGCAGCGCATACACTATAATTGTGCGTGTACGACGTTAACAAGCAAACCGATGTCAGTCAAAAAGTTAATAATTGCCGTCAAATTTGCAAAGTCTTGGGAAACGGAAAATATAGGTACTGGGTTTGTCTGTTTTGTATGTAACTTTATATATGACAATAAATTTGATTTCACGCAGAAGTATCTTGATGAAGAACAAGAAGCACATTCCAACACTGGATGTCACCACAAGGTGGAGCTCTACCTACATGATGTTAGTGAAACTGTTTGAGCTAAATGAATTTCTTATTACGGAAACTTCCGTTGATATAGACATTGACTGGGACTGGGTTGGACTATATATTGAAGCTTTTAGGGACACATACGAAGCAACTCTAACACTGCAAAAAGAGAAACTTGTATACACCGATTTTTTTATATTGTGGATAGAGCTTAAGCTAAAATGCGAAAAAAGTCAAAACTACTTAGCCAAAAAATTATTAGCTCAACTTCAACTTCGTGAAAGTAAGTTGCTTGAAAACGAAGCTTTGTTGTCCGCCATATATATGGACACTCGAATTGATTTAATATTAACAGAGCAACAAAATATGGTTGATAACAAAATTTAAAGAAAATAGCATTTCGTATTTTCAATTTAAATCAAGTTAGATACTTTAATATGACTACGAATGTGGTAAGAACATAGAGGTCTCGTCGACTAGATAGATATTGTTCACTGAGATTGTTTTATCTCACACTTTCCAATAACAAAAAAAAGGGTGGCTGCTTAATATTTAAAAAACTGGGCGAAAACGAAAACGAAAAAAATGGTCTTGCCTCTTCAACGTTATAAATTCGATTATATTTTTCTCCAATCTTAAGCCTAACTTATCTATTGCGGCGAAGCGGGGCGAATTCGCACCAGAGCGAATATGAGCTTTCGCTCCCGCTCCGCCCTAAGCTATCTTAGAGTAAATTTAGAGACTAACAACTACAAATACAATTCAACTATAAACTACAATTCAAAATTTTCGCCAACTTCAATAAATAACAAATCAATTAACACCGGCCCCGTTGAAGGCCTCCATCAGGCTTCAACCAAGCTGGCCGCGCCAGCTTGTGGACCGCTCTCCTGTATTCCGCTCCAGAGCTAGTTCGAACGACGGCTCGCTCCGACGAAGTTCGTCGCGTTGTCGCAGTGCACGATCTGCGGACATCCTCGGCGCCCAACGAACCTTTGACAAACAAATAAGGCAATGTAGGACTTATAGGGTGGCCTACCACGAATTTTCAATGTCGTATCAATAGGGCCACAAAAATCAACACCACATATGGAGAATGGGCGGAGAGCACGAATTCTATCTAAGGGTAAATCACCCATGATTTGAGTCATCAGACGAGGCTTGCATTTAAAGCAGCGTATGCATGACCGTACTGTCTGACTGCAGACTTCCTGCGCATTTACGATCCATATGCGCTGTCGCAAAAGACTCACAAGTGCTCGTGGACCCACATGAAAATTCGACTCGTGCAAGTATCGGACGTAGCTCTGAACAAATTGAGAGCGTTTTGTCAACAATACTGGAAACTTGGCATCGTACGATATAGGAGCATTAGCTAGTCGCCCCCCAACCCGCAAAAACGAAAAGGTAAGCCCAGCCTCTGAAGATTCGTGTAGAAAGGGATTTAGCTTTTGTAGGCTTGGGCTAACACTTAAATTTTTTCGGATCTTTTCTATTTCATCTTGATACTCGTGCTCTTGGACTATTTCGACTATTTTCTTAAATGCTTCATTATATTCGACAGATATTCGATATAATATAATTTCTTCGGTTTCCTTATAAAGCGGAACATATAAACGAACACTCGCAGCAGTTTTAGCTGAGAGGAATAACCTTCTATCACTTCCAATAAATCTGAGGTAGATACGATTGCGGTTAATCCGACCGCATTCTTTTTCGCTTCCATCTGTAGAAGTTCTGGTGACAGATCAAACCGGGGGCTCGTCGGCCACTTATCTTCCGGTTCCTTTAAAAACGATGGACCTGTAAACCAGATCGATTCTACAGTCTCCTTAACGTCTCCACCTCTGGACACTATATCTGCCGGGTTCTGTTTAGTTGGTATATGCCGCCACGTGCTATCCTCTGACCACTCTTGAATTTCAGCTACTCTATTCGATACGAACGTTGATAACGGCGATGGATGGGAACGAATCCAATGAATAGTAACTTCTGAATTCGACCAAAATACACTCCGTTCGATCGGAACTTTTTTTAGAGGCCTTATCTTGTGGCAGAGATGGGCGAGAAAGTGAGCGGCACATAACTCAAGACGGGGGAGCGTCTTTGTCTTGTGCAGCGCTACTTTGGACTTTGCAGTCAACAACGAAACTTTCATACTTTCTGCAGAGTCGCAACGAATGGCATGAATTTGAATCGGTGTCATCGGCTCGGTAAACACGAATCTCGAAATTAAGATGTTCTCTTATTGCGACAAGGCATTTTGTACCACGCTGTTTGCATGTGCAGTGTAATTAACTAAATCCTATCCTAGCCTATCAACTTGGCGATACACCTTTTTTATGTCGGCTACCAGACCGAATCTGTTTAGCCGGAACCTAAGAAAAGTTGAATGCAACTCTTCTTGGATTGTAGGACCAACCATCACTAGATCGTTTAGGCACTTCTGTGTTGATGATTTACAAGACGCATCAAAAACGACTCGTAGTTTGGTCGATGTGACACACTGATAGACACACTGATGGGGTATTTCATAGTGTGGAGTAGCAAGAACATCATTGCTTGTAGGGGACATATGACCAAAGGATTCGTATTCTTCTGAAGAGACTGCTGGTACCAATTCCTCATAATCCAGTGACTCTTCCCATTTTTCTCTGGTCATTGGAACTTCTCTACACAAAACTAAATAAATAATCATTGAGTTGGTAATTTTAGTGTCATCTCCTATGGATAATATTGACCCGTAAATCGATGACACTGTGTCGATGAGAACTCTCAAGGACGACGCAGACGGCTAGGAAACTTTCGGAAGGCTGATTTCCGAAAATTTTCAGATTTGCTTATTTTCTTCGCGAAGTTGAGAAATTTGTTATCGTAAACTCTTTTCAGACTAGCAATAGCTTTGTCATAATTGCTCTCGGTGACTTGAAATGCCTTTATAGTTCCTAAGGCTTCACCACAGAGGCAAGAAATTAAATGATTAAATTTCTCGATAACAGTAATGTTCACATCCTTGTCTACTAATGTCTCGATGAGACTCTTAAAATTTTTAAACTCCGAATAGTTTCCACTGAATTTTGACAATGCCAAACTGGGAAGTCGACTCTTCGACTCGGTGGAGGCTCTTCAGCCATAGTGAAGGCATTTAATGACATCTCCCTTGCCTTAGTCTTTATTTCTAATTTTCTTACTCCAAATTAATCTTCCTCATCTAATTACTCGATCTGGTCTTGCAACTCATTTTCCCTAAAAATTGTCTCATTTAAAACCTGAAGCCTGCACTCTAGCTCGGTCTTTACTAAAGGAACTGACCCAGCTTCCAAACGTTCCTCTAACCGGCGAATGCTTTTTACCCTGACATCTAATCTTCTTCTTAAGTCATCAAGAGTCGTGGCTTTTACTTTCTGTTTATTACTTTCCATTTTAAAATTTATTTATTTTTTAATAAACAGACAACAATAAAAAAATTTAAAATTTTTAGTTTTTTATTTTTAAATAAAAAATATTTTAATTTATTAAATAATTAGTAAAATAAATTTTTTGACTAATATAAATATTTTTTTTTTTTTATTTTAATTACTTAATTAATAATTTAAATTCAAAAACGAAAACGAACGAAAAAAGATATTTAATTTAATATCTAGCGAAAACGAGATATAATTAATTAATATGGCGAAAACGAGAAATAATTAATTAATTAATGGATAGTCGAATAATGTTGATAGTCGACGCACTGAGTATCCAAAAAAATAGTTGGTTGCCAATGACACCGAAAAGGTGTATACCCCATAATTATAGGGTAGCGCGTAGTGCTGCAAAAACATCGAGGTTTGGCACCATCGAGGTTTCCGATGTTTTAAAAAAAACACATCGAGAGTATCGATGTTTAGAACAATTTTTTTGTAATTATTTGATATACAAGTTTAAAATCTTAAATAAAAGCGAGTTATTTTTCTAAACCAAAACAAATAATAAATTTAATTCAATGAATAGTAAGCAAATCAAAAATAACAAATCAACAAAATAATAATAACAGCCTTCAAGGCCAAAAGCTCTGCTTTGAGATCGTTGGATAAATGTTAATAGTAATAATAATTATTCGTTTATCCATTGATTTTTGCTAAGAAACACTATTTTATCCACATTTGAGGGCTTAATAAGGGATGCCCTTTTATTTGAAATTATAATTCCAGCTTTGCTGAAAATCCTCTCGCTCTCAATTGACGTTGCTGGAACGTCTGTAATTTAATAATGTAATTTATAATGTTACCCAAACCTGCTTCGCGCGCTTTTAGTAAATTTTGTGATTTTGTTTTTCAAACAAAACATCGATAGCGCAAAAAAAACATCGATGTTTTCTTTAAAAAATAAAAACATCGATAGTATCGATAGTGTGCCAATGTTTTTGCAGCACTACTAGACCGTCACTTGGCGTTCCGGTAAAATAAAATGCGCCAAACTAATGCATATACATACATACATATATAGCAGCGGACAACGGTTGGAGCGAAAACGAAAATTTTACCGCTGCATATATTTGTATGTACGCCAAATTATTTATGCACGAAAATATGTATTATATTTGTACATATATTTGTATATAAATAAATGTTTGGCTGCACTAAATTTAACTATTTTGTTTGGCGAAAACGAACGATGGGTAAAAAGGGGGGGTGGCGATAGTGATGTGGATATGTATGTATTTATGTTTTTGTCAATTTTAGCCACAGGCAGTTTGTTAATAATTTAACGAAACTACTCAAATTTTTAAGCTCTACTAATTTCAAGTACGTATGCGCCAAGAATTGAAAGGAGGGTGCAATATTTCAGCACAAGACGAAGATTTAATTTGTCTCTTCTCAACTTTCAATTTTTCGCACAAATACCTGGGGTTCTGCCTTGGGATCCTTTAATCCCGCTGCCACTTTCCTTTTGCAGTCGATGCAGGTGTACGGCATGGAAGTAGATAGGTTTCGATGAGTGGCGAAGATCCTGCGGTGATGATCCTGGATTTTTGGTTTTTAATTTCCACTTCACGGACGCGTCGCGAGTAGCTCTTTAAATTGTAGGTATTTTTTGTTTTGTTTTTGTGTGTAATTACACAGTGTTACTGTCACTTTGTTTGTTTATTTTTTTTTTTTTTTTTTTTAATATTTTGCACTAAGTCCACCCGGGGGCGCCAAAATGTTCACTGAAATTGTTTTATCTCACACTTTCCAATAACAAAAAAAAGGGTGGCTGCTTAATATTTAAAAAACTGGGCGAAAACGAAAACGAAAGAAATGGTCTTGCCTCTTCAACGTTATAAATTCGATTATATTTTTCTCCAATCTTAAGCCTAACTTATCTATTGCGGCGAAGCGGGGCGAATTCGCACCAGAGCGAATATGAGCTTTCGCTCCCGCTCCGCCCTAAGCTATCTTAGAGTAAATTTAGAGACTAACAACTACAAATACAATTCAACTATAAACTACAATTCAAAATTTTCGCCAACTTCAATAAATAACAAATCAATTAACACCGGCCCCGTTGAAGGCCTCCATCAGGCTTCAACCAAGCTGGCCGCGCCAGCTTGTGGACCGCTCTCCTGTATTCCGCTCCAGAGCTAGTTCGAACGACGGCTCGCTCCGACGAAGTTCGTCGCGTTGTCGCAGTGCACGATCTGCGGACATCCTCGGCGCCCAACGAACCTTTGACAAACGAATAAGGCAATGTAGGACTTATAGGGTGGCCTACCACGAATTTTCAATGTCGTATCAATAGGGCCACAAAAATCAACACCACATATGGAGAATGGGCGGAGAGCACGAATTCTATCTAAGGGTAAATCACCCATGATTTGAGTCATCAGACGAGGCTTGCATTTAAAGCAGCGTATGCATGACCGTACTGTCTGACTGCAGACTTCCTGCGCATTTACGATCCATATGCGCTGTCGCAAAAGACTCACAAGTGCTCGTGGACCCACATGAAAATTCGACTCGTGCAAGTATCGGACGTAGCTCTGAACAAATTGAGAGCGTTTTGTCAACAATACTGGAAACTTGGCATCGTACGATATAGGAGCATTAGCTAGTCGCCCCCCAACCCGCAACAACGAAAAGGTAAGCCCAGCCTCTGAAGATTCGTGTAGAAAGGGATTTAGCTTTTGTAGGCTTGGGCTAACACTTAAATTTTTTCGGATCTTTTCTATTTCATCTTGATACTCGTGCTCTTGGACTATTTCGACTATTTTCTTAAATGCTTCATTATATTCGACAGATATTCGATATAATATAATTTGTTCGGTTTCCTTATAAAGCGGAACATATAAACGAACACTCGCAGCAGTTTTAGGTGAGAGGAATAACCTTCTATCACTTCCAATAAATCTGAGGTAGATACGATTGCGGTTAATCCGACCGCATTCTTTTTCGCTTCCATCTGTAGAAGTTCTGGTGACAGATCAAACCGGGGGCTCGTCGGCCACTTATCTTCCGGTTCCTTTAAAAACGATGGACCTGTAAACCAGATCGATTCTACAGTCTCCTTAACGTCTCCACCTCTGGACACTATATCTGCCGGGTTCTGTTTAGTTGGTATATGCCGCCACGTGCTATCCTCTGACCACTCTTGAATTTCAGCTACTCTATTCGATACGAACGTTGATAACGGCGATGGATGGGAACGAATCCAATGAATAGTAACTTCTGAATTCGACCAAAATACACTCCGTTCGATCGGAACTTTTTTTAGAGGCCTTATCTTGTGGCAGAGATGGGCGAGAAAGTGAGCGGCACATAACTCAAGACGGGGGAGCGTCTTTGTCTTGTGCAGCGCTACTTTGGACTTTGCAGTCAACAACGAAACTTTCATACTTTCTGCAGAGTCGCAACGAATGGCATGAATTTGAATCGGTGACATCGGCTCGGTAAACACGAATCTCGAAATTAAGATGTTCTCTTATTGCGACAAGGCATTTTGTACCACGCTGTTTGCATGTGCAGTGTAATTAACTAAATCCTATCCTAGCCTATCAACTTGGCGATACACCTTTTTTATGTCGGCTACCAGACCGAATCTGTTTAGCCGGAACCTAAGAAAAGTTGAATGCAACTCTTCTTGGATTGTAGGACCAACCATCACTAGATCGTTTAGGCACTTCTGTGTTGATGATTTACAAGACGCATCAAAAACGACTCGTAGTTTGGTCGATGTGACACACTGATAGACACACTGATGGGGTATTTCATAGTGTGGAGTAGCAAGAACATCATTGCTTGTAGGGGACATATGACCAAAGGATTCGTATTCTTCTGAAGAGACTGCTGGTACCAATTCCTCATAATCCAGTGACTCTTCCCATTTTTCTCTGGTCATTGGAACTTCTCTACACAAAACTAAATAAATAATCATTGAGTTGGTAATTTTAGTGTCATCTCCTATGGATAATATTGACCCGTAAATCGATGACACTGTGTCGATGAGAACTCTCAAGGACGACGCAGACGGCTAGGAAACTTTCGGAAGGCTGATTTCCGAAAATTTTCGGATTTGCTTATTTTCTTCGCGAAGTTGAGAAATTTGTTATCGTAAACTCTTTTCAGACTAGCAATAGCTTTGTCATAATTGCTCTCGGTGACTTGAAATGCCTTTATAGTTCCTAAGGCTTCACCACAGAGGCAAGAAATTAAATGATTAAATTTCTCGATAACAGTAATGTTCACATCCTTGTCTACTAATCTCGATGAGACTCTTAAAATTTTTAAACTCCGAATAGTTTCCACTGAATTTTGACAATGCCAAACTGGGAAGTCGACTCTTCGACTCGGTGGAGGCTCTTCAGCCATAGTGAAGGCATTTAATGACATCTCCCTTGCCTTAGTCTTTATTTCTAATTTTCTAACTCCAAATTAATCTTCCTCATCTAATTACTCGATCTGGTCTTGCAACTCATTTTCCCTAAAAATTGTCTCATTTAAAACCTGAAGCCTGCACTCTAGCTCGGTCTTTACTAAAGGAACTGACCCAGCTTCCAAACGTTCCTCTAACCGGCGAATGCTTTTTACCCTGACATCTAATCTTCTTCTTAAGTCATCAAGAGTCGTGGCTTTTACTTTCTGTTTATTACTTTCCATTTTAAAATTTATTTATTTTTTAATAAACAGACAACAATAAAAAAATTTAAAATTTTTAGTTTTTTATTTTTAAATAAAAAATATTTTAATTTATTAAATAATTAGTAAAATAAATTTTTTGACTAATATAAATATTTTTTTTTTTTATTTTAATTACTTAATTAATAATTTAAATTCAAAAACGAAAACGAACGAAAAAAGATATTTAATTTAATATCTAGCGAAAACGAGATATAATTAATTAATATGGCGAAAACGAGAAATAATTAATTAATTAATGGATAGTCGAATAATGTTGATAGTCGACGCACTGAGTATCCAAAAAAATAGTTGGTTGCCAATGACACCGAAAAAGGTGTATACCCCATAATTATAGGGTAGCGCGTAGTGCTGCAAAAACATCGAGGTTTGGCACCATCGAGGTTTCCGATGTTTTAAAAAAAAAACATCGAGAGTATCGATGTTTAGAACAATTTTTTTGTAATTATTTGATATACAAGTTTAAAATCTTAAATAAAAGCGAGTTTTTTTTCTAAACCAAAACAAATAATAAATTTAATTCAATGAATAGTAAGCAAATCAAAAATAACAAATCAACAAAATAATAATAACAGCCTTCAAGGCCAAAAGCTCTGCTTTGAGATCGTTGGATAAATGTTAATAGTAATAATAATTATTCGTTTATCCATTGATTTTTGCTAAGAAACACTATTTTATCCACATTTGAGGGCTTAATAAGGGATGCCCTTTTATTTGAAATTATAATTCCAGCTTTGCTGAAAATCCTCTCGCTCTCAATTGACGTTGCTGGAACGTCTGTAATTTAATAATGTAATTTATAATGTTACCCAAACCTGCTTCGCGCGCTTTTAGTAAATATTGTGATTTTGTTTTTCAAACAAAACATCGATAGCGCAAAAAAAACATCGATGTTTTCTTTAAAAAATAAAAACATCGATAGTATCGATAGTGTGCCAATGTTTTTGCAGCACTACTAGACCGTCACTTGGCGTTCCGGTAAAATAAAATGCGCCAAACTAATGCATATACATACATACATATATTGCAGCGGACAACGGTTGGAGCGAAAACGAAAATTTTACCGCTGCATATATTTGTATGTACGCCAAATTATTTATGCACGAAAATATGTATTATATTTGTACATATATTTGTATATAAATAAATGTTTGGCTGCACTAAATTTAACTATTTTGTTTGGCGAAAACGAACGATGGGTAAAAAGGGGGGGTGGCGATAGTGATGTGGATATGTATGTATTTATGTTTTTGTCAATTTTAGCCACAGGCAGTTTGTTAATAATTTAACGAAACTACTCAAATTTTTAAGCTCTACTAATTTCAAGTACGTATGCGCCAAGAATTGAAAGGAGGGTGCAATATTTCAGCACAAGACGAAGATTTAATTTGTCTCTTCTCAACTTTCAATTTTTCGCACAAATACCTGGGGTTCTGCCTTGGGATCCTTTAATCCCGCTGCCACTTTCCTTTTGCAGTCGATGCAGGTGTACGGCATGGAAGTAGATAGGTTTCGATGAGTGGCGAAGATCCTGCGGTGATGATCCTGGATTTTTGGTTTTTAATTTCCACTTCACGGACGCGTCGCGAGTAGCTCTTTAAATTGTAGGTATTTTTTGTTTTGTTTTTGTGTGTAATTACACAGTGTTACTGTCACTTTGTTTGTTTATTTTTTTTTTTTTTTTTTTAATATTTTGCACTAAGTCCACCCGGGGGCGCCAAAATGTTCACTGAGATTGTTTTATCTCACACTTTCCAATAACAAAAAAAAGGGTGGCTGCTTAATATTTAAAAAACTGGGCGAAAACGAAAACGAAAGAAATGGTCTTGCCTCTTCAACGTTATAAATTCGATTATATTTTTCTCTAATCTTAAGCCTAACTTATCTATTGCGGCGAAGCGGGGCGAATTCGCACCAGAGCGAATATGAGCTTTCGCTCCCGCTCCGCCCTAAGCTATCTTAGAGTAAATACAATTCAACTATAAACTACAATTCAAAATTTTCGCCAACTTCAATAAATAACAAATCAATTATCAGATATGTTTGTGTTTGTATGTTTGTTTTTGTGTTTTGCTAATAAAATCGTCTTTGTTTATTAACTAATTAATGTAATAACTACTAATAAATGCCAATATTGTATCCATAATAACGTTTCTAATTTAATTTTTACCAAGCCAAATGTTGTAGTACACTCTGGATCAGAGCCCATGTCCCTTAACGAAGTTTCTTCCGAAACGAGCAGTATCGATGATATCGAGAAGAAATCACTTTTTTCAACGTATTTAAATGATATACACAGAGTGCCTCAAGTCGTTGGAGAAAAAATGGATGACAAAATTTCTAAAATTTACATGGAAATAGAAAATTTCAGCATGATTTTTGGACGTTTGCCATTAAATAGTGACATAAACAATTTCATCAAGGTATAAAATTTAAGTCACACCATATCAGTGAACTGGCACAGGTGGTTTTAGCCACACCAGCAACTCAGGTGTCGGTAGAAAGATCGTTCTCAGCTCTTAATTTTATTCTGAACGAGAAGCGCACATCTTTAACTGCCGAAAATATTAATTCACCATTAATTGTTAAACTCAATTCTTAATTTGAAAAAAAAAAGTTGTATCTAAAATTTTGAAGTTTTTGTTATTTTATTACAACATGAAAAAACATTGGAGAAAATTTATGAAAATCTATATATATAAAAGAAAGTCGTGTTATGTTACACCACTTATAACTCAAGAACGGCAGAAGAGATTTGAGTGAAAATTGGTAGGGAGGTAGCTTAGAGCCAGAAGACGGACATAGGACGGACTTTTTATTCCGTTCGACAGCGTTCCTCCCGTGCCCATACTTTTTTATTTAGGCAGACAGCTAAGAAGAAAATGTCAAATGAAAATTTCAAATGTCAAAATGTCAGAAACGAAGTCATGCCACCCAAGAAGTCGAATTTGGGTCGTTATACTCGCAATACAGAAGCAAAAAGACGTAACATTTCATGACTGCCGAAGAGCGGGCCTCCATCCGAGAGACTGAGCGGCTGAGAGCAATGCGGATGCACAACGCGGAATCAGCAGAAACGCGAGCAGCTAGGCTTGAGCGAACACGATTGAGAGTTAGGCAGTCGCGTTCTGCAGCAATCGATTTGATTCTGTCTCAAACTAATGAACGCGACTGGGCAAGGGTAGCTGAAGCGCGTTTCACAGCTTGCAACAGATCGAAACCTGCAATACAATCGTCTTGCATTCCGATATAATCCAACTGTTGATTATTGCTCGAATCGCAATGTCGTTATTGGACGGATGCATCAGGTCTGCACACACTGTCAGGATCTCTAATTCAACAACGAACCAAAACGATTGTGTTGCGCTTCCGGGAAAGTGAAATTGCCTCAACTTAAAGCACCACCAGAGCCTCTGCACTTTCTATTCGCTGGATCTACTGCTGAATCGAAGCATTTCCTGTCGAACATTAGGAAATACAACTCTTGCTTCCAAATGACGTCATTTGGTGCGGAAATTATAACAATTCATGCCAACTTTTAAAATCAAAGGACAAATCTATCACAAAGCCGGTTTCCTGCTTCCGTTCTCAGACAGCGAACACAATTTTCACATTTGAAAATTGTGATGATGGAGCTGAAGTCGATGCACGTTATGGAGTCAATACCACGCTGAAGAAGCCCACTATTTCGCAGCTACAAAAGCTTTTTCACGAACGGAACCATTTGCTGCGTTTGTTTAAAAATTGCAATCGATGCAGACAAAACGCCTGCTGGAGAACATATCAGGAGATATAATGCTCCAACTATAGACGCAGTGGCAATTGTCATAGTCGGGGATCCGAGCATAGAAACTGACGAAATTACATATAAGCCGATAGACACTGTTGTGGAGGCAGAGGAAGCAGTTAATTACCCTACGGAGTTTTTAAACTCACTTGATCTGCCTGGAATGCCACCACACATATTGAAATTAAAAATAGGTGTGCCGATTATCATGCTCCGGAATATAAATCAGCCCAAACTCTGCCACGGTACGCGACTCGCAGTCAAGAAATTGATGAACAACGTTGGAGAAGCAACGATCATAAGTGGTCCTTTTAAAGGTGAAGATGTCCTCATTCCTAGGATTCCTATGTTCCCCACTGAAACACCGTTCCAGTTCAAGAGATTGCAGTTTCCCATTCTTTTGGCGTTCGCAATGACCATAAATAAAGCTCAAGGTCAATCTCTGGAGTTGTGTGGTTTGGATTTGGATGCGTGTTCCCGTGTCGGATAACCAAATACTCTTTATATTTACGCGGAGAATGGAGAAACAAAGAATATTGTATACCCACAAGTATTACAGGATTAAATTAATTGGAAAATTATTCTTTTTTGTTTGACTTATTTTTTATGCGTGCAACCACAATATGCCACAGCGAAACGTGGCAGGGTACTGCTAGTAATAATATGAAAATAAAATTTTAGATTTGTTAAGTTTATATATTTGTCAATTATTTCCTATTCTAATATACATATGTATATAGTTATTTTAATTGTGCGTATATGAATGCATACGCATGACATATGCACACAAATTAGCGCTCTATCTCTTTCTCCCTTCCTCTTTCACGCTTTGCCTGCGTTGAGACTGTTACAAACTGTTTTCGTGAGAGCTCTTCGTGTGTCTCTCTCACCGAACAGCATGAAACAGAAAAAACGAAAGCAGCAAAAATAACTGTTCTGTTCAAAGAGTGAGCGCGTCCGTTTAGTTTTTCTCTGTCTTTTTCGAGAGTAGACAGCAAAGAAAATATTGGTTCGAGAGCTCTGATTCTCACAGATGTTTAGGAAAACATTTTCAATAAGAGCTACTTGAGAGTCTACAAATTTATAATGTTTTCAAGTTACTCCATAAGGCAGTATCCTTCAGGCATACATGAAACGGACATAAATGCCGCGGAAACCTTGCAATCTATAGTATCGGGTGAGAGATGAGGTGCACGCGTTTGCCGGCCTAGACCTCGTCGGCTAGTGGGTGGGTTCCCCGAAAACTCGTCTCTCCCCGCAGGGTTTCTAGTGCTCACCATAGTATTCGAATTTCTTCGAATGCGTGCTTGGCCTAACGAACAGCGTAGGCCTAACCGTGTTCCCTAGTTGAAACTCCCCCGGGCTAGTGTCCCGCCCTCTACGGCATCCTGGAACGGATGGGTGAAAGCATGGCGGCTGCAAATCAGACTGCAAATACAACTTTTATTTTTAATTTTTAATTAATTAACTTTTAATTTTATTAACTAAATTCTCTATCTAGACTTATACGTTAAATATTAATAAATTCCATTCAAAAATCTCTTATGATCTAAAATGTCGGCCTAAGGATTTAACTAAAGATCTCTCAGCTCCATTCTAAATCTCTTAAAATCTAAAATGTTGGCCTTAAACTAGAGAATAAATCGAAGGTCTAAATCGCCTAATCGTAAATTGTATAGATGTTAAAAAAAAGAATGAAACAAAAGTGCGAGACGGATTCTTTACATCGGTCCACGGCCGATTCCGTTAGTAAACATTGGGGCGCGATCGATAATGGGGACGGGGCTTTAGGGCTCTGAGTTGGAGAACAATGGACGAATTTACTTGCTCAGCCTGATCGGAGCTACCGCAGTTGAGATATAACGAGGGTCATACCCGAATTTGGGGAGGGTCCAAGGTACGGATGCCAACGAACGGACCTTACTATTAAGCAATGATGAAAGCGCTTCCAGCATGTCACCTTAAGGGTCGCCAAACGCTTCCCAAATCGATAAAAAAAAGGCTTTTACAAATCTTCAAGGGAAACCGCACGTGGACGCCCGCCTTAGGACAATTCTTCCCTCGTCGGGATATTAACACGTTCGCGTATAACCTATAAACGGCCACATCCGACAGCACAAGCACCGCTTTGGACCCGCCTTCGCCCGGGTCAATGTCCTGATCGCCAAAAGTTGAGGTTAGCCGCGATCCTTAATTGGGGTTATGGGGGAAACTCGCGGCGCTGCTTCTCCTGTTTCGTCCCTTCTTGTTCCTCTTGGCTGCCGCTAGAGCTGCGTATCCCTCGCGGACACCTGAGCCCGGATCGTTTAGCGCTTTTCCTCTTCTCGCCCTCTCTGGGGGCTCACGGAGACAGCTACTCCAAGTTTCACTGCTCGTGACGCACACCACCGTGTTTGCTGGGCTCCGTTACTCTATCCCTAGGCAAAACTCTATTAACACCTCCGCTTGACCTCTCGGACTTTTCACTCACCTCCGCACCTCACGTTTCCGCCGTTTCACAAACTCGCGCTCAGGGATTATTATTTGTTTCAGGGGTCGAATACCTCCTTTCCTTCATTAAAAGCGCTTCACTTTTCCACTTCCTCCTCTATAGCCGGCTCTAAGTGAAAAATAAAACACTCTCTATCTTTCGCCTCTTTCCTCTCTCCTTTGATCCTACCCGATCTTACCCGTTTGCAGTGCTGCCAACTCCTGCCGCTTCTACCACTATCGATAACCCCTAAGCGTTGCCACCTAGTTCCTCTATCAGCCTGCCTCTGTTACATACATTCAATTCATCTGCATGCGTTCCACGGGGAATTATTGTTTGTAATAGTGAAGCAATGATCCTCAATCAGATTCAATCCTTTATTGTAGATTTCATCGGTTATTCGGATGTCAGGATTATTTGTTTGAATGCGCAAGCAATGCAAGATATCTTCACATATGTCGTCTATGTATTTGTTCCACAACTGAATTGGTTGTGAGGGAAAACAAGTGGTAATGATAATTACGAACAACGTTCGTATTTGGTACGCATTTGGTACGCAAAAAACTGAATCCGCAAGTGTTAAATCCCAATGAGAATCGTTCTCCAGCAAACCCAATAGTTGACATGCTTCTCTAAATGTTTGGCATCGGTGGCCATTTACAGTTTTCAAATGCGCAAATGATTTTGGTCCCCGTAAATTTACCAACAGCCGTCGCAAATAAAAACATTCATCATTTCTAGGATGAACAGTATACATGCGATTTAGTGCATCAGTGGAGAACACATGTGGCCAATCTGGAACTGCGAATGGATCTGCTTCACACATTGCAAAGAAGCTAGTCAATGATGCCCTTTCCAATAAATGATTGGATATTGAATATAACGCGTCTCTCAGCTCGTTGTGCAGCATTAGCCTCAGTGAAGTAAACTCATTGGCCATCTTCCAAATCCACTGCTAAATGTACAACTGTGGGATATCTTTCATGAATTTGAAATGAAAATAATCGCCACATTGCTTCATTATTACTGACGTACCGGCCCATTTGGAAGTTGCTGATCTCGTCATTCGCATTTTCCGACAACTCTCAACGTTTGCATGTGTTTCGAAAGTTGGTGATAGCAGCGGGCAATATGCTATAATGAATTCATTTCCGATCTCAATCTCTTGATTTTGAACTTTAACTTTGATAGTTCGATTATTATCTTCTTTTGAAAGCCGACGATAAACTGGATATCCATCATTCCCCGGGGGTGTTTCAGCAACTAACGGTCGCGGATATAGTTTTGTAGGCGAAAATGGATTTAATGCGCCGCACAGTTCATGCACCATCTGAATCGTCACAATGTCGTGTAGATGGGGATCAGTGACTGCATCAGGAATTTCAGCTGATATGATGACATCCACTTAATTTGCATGTAATTTGTTGAGCAACGAAATAAGCATATGTGCATGCGGTAGTCGACGCTTCTGCCATTCCACCAAGTACATATAACAACGTGTGTCACAAAAACTCGATACTTAGTAACCACATCCATCAAAACTTTGAGTTTTTGCTGAAATACCCTGGCGATTTGGCGGTTTTTGGCCAGGTTCCAACTCACGTTCAATTTCGGCCCACTTGGGATTGCATGTGAACGTAATAAATAAATCCGGAGTTTCATAATTTCGTAGCGTCATAGCGTCTTGAGCGTATTCGTGCATGTGGCGTGGGCTTCCGATATTTTGTTAGCAATTCCATTATTAATGGAAACCAATAATAGCAATAATTAATGTGTGAATATTGTACCTGTAATTGGATCGACCATCTTCAACATGATATCGTATCTGTCTTGCCCTTGCCAATAAATGATTGGATATTTGATAAAACGCGTCGTACAAACGATGTGTCTCGTGTCTCGTGTCAGCTTCTCCACTGAAAGACAATGTCTCGCGATTTAGTTGGATCGCCAACAATAATTGCAGCAACATCATTAGCAGTGGGTGCATTGAATCTTCGCACATGTTACCCTGTTGATGTACAATCCGCTCTTATGACAAATTTATGCGTATCCGATAGCATTCGTTCCAATGCTGTTTTGAACATATTAACCACAGCGTTATTAGCGTGAAAAAATGCTTGCAACTGTTCAATAACTCGGCAAACACTCATTTGTTGAAGAATACGGTGTAACTTCTGATCTAGTGATGGTGTATTTGTAGGTGTAATGTGTTGCAATTCATTATGTTGGTCCAATAGGTCCAATATCTACATTTTCATCATCACACTAGTTTGCAGTGGGATCATTAGTGTAAATCGATTCGTGCGTTCTGGATTGCCACAGTCATACAGGAAAACGCGAATTATTTTTATAAAATCCTTCCGGCCGAAAAGCCACCGCAGCTATGGCCGATCCCCGTCTGTACCTAAAGTTTGCAACTTTAGAGTTGAGAGAGAAATAAATAAATTTTTATAAAATAGATTTTTTTTTTCATCAGCATTTTCATCATATGTAAATATCAACAATACATGCCGCTTAGATTAAATTTTATATTATAGAGTCGTTTGTACATTAGATTGTAATACATATCAATTATTAAGAACATACAGCTGACTGACGGCACTCTTAATTATTCGTTCACACTGAAGGAATACATTTTTTCTCATAAAATATATGTTACATTGAAGCTTTCATTCAAAAGCTTCGAAATTTGTTTTTTTAAAAAGCTAGATATTTTGTTAGGTATTAAAAAAAGTACATATTATCCAATATGTATATTTTTATATTTAATTGTTCGCTTTTAAAATGGCAACACTGTCATAAACATTCTTATTGAATGTTAAGCATTCGACGTAGTCTTGGCTTCAAGCTGCATCCCTGGTCTATACGACAATCGTGAATTCATTCCCGAGTTGCTTTTGTTTACACCGGTGAAAAAGGTCAAAATTAACGAAAATGTCGGTCAATGAAGGAATTCCCGTAAATACCTTCCGTAATTATTTAAATATTCTTAACGACTCGTCTGCAAAAGAAGAAATTAAGTTAAAAGCTACACAAGAGCTTAGTGAACACTTTGAAATCATAATGCAAAGTCCTGCCTATCCATCCTTCCTGGAATCCTCTCTTAAAATATTTTTGCGTATATTGCAAGAAGGCGATCCTCAATTTATTCAAGAAAATACTATGCAGCATGTAAGTTTATTTTTTATGATCAAATCAAACCGATTAAAAAATAAATAAGAGTTATCTGATGATATATGTATGTATATATACATTATAACATTACAGAAGTAATGTTCGAATTTTCAAAACAATCAGTGCAATAGTTTTGAAACAATGATGACCGTCGACCATGTGAGAAAAACGCTTCTTCGTTTTAAATTTTCTAATAAGAAACTCGAAACCCTAGAAATAGTCCTAGCTTCCATTTCGAAGCAACTTTTTGGTAATATTAGACATTTATTTGAAGTTCAGAAAACAAATGTTAGAAACCCCTTCTCCTCTCAAATATCTAATTTGCTCCAATTTATCGACGCGGTTCCTGATTGATAGGAAATGGTATAACCGGTGTTTTTGGAGTTAGTTTTGGCAAAATAATATGACCTACCAAATTTCATAACGATCGGCAGATTATATCTTATAGCTGCCATATAACTGAACGATTGGAAATGGTACTTGGTAATGGTATGAATACCAACCTTTGTATTGCAGAGGGTATTATAATTTTGTCCAAAAGTGTGCAACGCAGTGAAGGTGACATGTCCGACCCTATAAAGTATATATATTCTTGATCAGGATCACCTCCTGCGTTGATATGAGCATGTCCGTCTGTCTGTCTGTTTCTACGCGAACTAGTCTCTCAGTTTTAAAGCTATCGTCTTGAAACTTTGCACACACCCTTCTTTCCGTTGCACGCAGTGTATAAGTTGGAACGGCCGGGATCGGCCGACTATATCCTATAGCTGCCATATAACTGATTGATCGGAAATGGAATAACTTTGGTGTTTTTAGAGTTACAGAGTTCTCAGATTTTGTCTCATATCTTATAGCTGCCATATAACTGATTGATCGGAAATGGTATAACTTTGGTGTTTTTAAAGCTAGAGAATTCGAATTTGGTACGATTGCTATTTTTGGCAAAATAATACAACATGCCAAATTTTATAAGGATCAGCCGACTACATCCTATATCTGCCATACAACTGATTGATCGGAAATTACCCAACTTTCGTGTTTTTGAAGATAGAAAGCTGGAACTTAGTACAGATTCCATTTTTGGCCAGTTGATCCTACTAAATTTCATAACGATCGGCCGACTATATCTTATAGCTGCCATATAACTGAACGATCGGAAATGGTATTTGGTAAAAATACTTTGGTATTTTTGATGATGGTATCTTGGTACTTTGTTTTAGATTTTTTATTGTGATAAATTGGTTATATTCATACTCTCATAAGGATCGGCAAATTTAATCCGATGTTTGCGATATATATCCGGTTTTAACTGCAAGGGTATATCAACTTCGGCTCCGCCCGAAGTTAGCTTTCCTTTCTTGTTTTTATTTGTTTTGTTATGATATTCACATATCATATTCAGTTCACATTCACATATCATACTCAGTTTATATGATCTGTCCTTCAAATTTTGAAAAAATCGAAAAAAATTTTTTTCGCTTAAAAAATTCTTAAGGGTTTTAAAAATAACATATCAAAAGATAGAGTCCGGCAAAAGTGTCTAAGTGTCGAAATTGTCCATTCTGCGGCGATGCCTCAAATGTATATCCCACAGTACTTAAAACTTTAAACGTGTTTTTCTCGAAACCGTTTATTTTGAGTTGGCCGAACACATATCTCGAACAGCTCTTAACGTAACGATCTAAAATTTTGACAGTATACTCACAATACTAGGGCTATCGACACACGTAGGATTTTTATATTGCTTCCTTTTTTTTTATCAACAATTTTGTGACTTTTTTGTGCGTGAAAAGTGAAAATTTTTTTCAATCACTCACCATTTTGCAAAAAATCAATATGTCGAAAAAATCCTACGTGTGTCGATAGCCATTGATATACAGAACCTAACCAATTTTGATTTATAAAAAAAAAATTTATTTTGTACTTTAAATATAATATAATAAAACCTCATTTACCAATTTTCGATTGGCTTTTTCATTTGGCCAAAAAAAATTCCAGAAAATCGGCTTTTTTTCGCCTGTTACTCAGATGTCCTCCCTTAATAAAAAATTACTAATAAATTGTTTCTCGAGCGCTCCTCGGTCATCTAGGCCTCAAAGCTTTATGTCATAAAGTTTATGATGATTAAAGGAATGCTATGTATCTGGTGCATTGATATCTTAAGATATTAAGATATTTTAAATAGACCCAACAAAAAAAATGGCTAAAAAACAAAATTCTAACAACACAGGATGTTTGGTTGGATTCTAACACGGATCTCTTGATTTCCTAGGCGGAAACATTACCTCTCGGCTGTTCCCAAGCTTTGTGAAAAGGTACATACATAAGGACATACATATATATATGAAACTTGAGTTGAGGCAGAGTTTGTTGTTTTTGAGTGGAAATAAATTTTTGGAAATAAATATAATCTGATAAAGCTCAACCGAAAACCTAAATATTTCAAATCGACCTGTTTTCTTCCTCTCAGAGAGAGAATATGCAATTTTTCTCGGTTAAATTCCGATATAAGACAAAATGTAAAAAAGGGTAACAGTGTTTAACAAGCTCTGCTGATTCGAGGTATGTAATAAACAGCTTCAAGCCCTTCAAAATCCCAGGCCCAGATGGCATTTTCCCATCACACAATTAATCAAAGCCGAAACCAATCTGAGGTCATGGGTCAGGAAAGCTGACTAAGTCATGTGCACTGCACAGTGAAACTAAATACATATATGTATGTATCAGAGAACTGCAAAAATCACTATTTTCTTGATTTAATCATACGCGAACTTTTTCAATCAACTCAACTCACTGAACAAAACACAGTGAGGAGTAATAATCAACTCATTTTGCCGTACGCATCATTCCGATCATCTTGAGTCTTCGGTTCAAAATTTCTCACTCAATTCAACTCACTGAACCAAAAACAGCGATGAGTGAAAATCAACTCATTTTGCAACTCCGATCAAAAAAATGAGCATGTGTTGACGAGGATCATTTGGATCAATTTGAGTTTGGCTGGAAACGTTATTACAGAAAAGAGGAACCGTCTTTGCCCAAAATCTGTCGACATCATAATATTTTTAAACTTTATATTATAAAGCATTTGACCATTGATTCTTTTTTTCGTTTCTTTAATATAATTTCTTAATTTAGGTTTAATATAAATTTAAAATGTAACCAACGTACCAATGAATATGTTCCTTATTTGTTTTAAAATAAAATTAAATCAAATGAATAAAAAAATTTTCATTGTGTTGTATTTCACCTTCTTCTTCGCACATTTCATCTGTGCAAAAAATGTTTCGTTTGATGCGCGCATGAGTAAAATCATACGAGTTGATTTTTGTGAGTTGAGTGCTATTCTTGTTCAAAAAAATGATTGTTGAAGCGAATGAGTAGCGCCCGAAATCATTATGCTGAACACGAGCCGAACAATTTGGAGTGAAACAAAAAATCGCTCGCACCCGAAAGGATTTAAAATCTACAACGAAAATGTGAGCGCAAGCAAGTGTGATCGGCTGAACCGAACAGTGTGATTATTCGGCTGTTGAGCGCGTACGAATTTTTTTCATTCACCCGAAGCCGTTCTCTGGTATGTATGTATATTAGAGGTCTGCATAAATATGTGCATTCTTATTGCCTTTGCCATAGAATACATTCGAAAGGAATAGAATGAATCAGGGCAAGAGACACAACGAATTGAGTGAGGTGGGGAAGAGAATACGAGAGCATTCTAGCTCATGGGCATTCTCTTGCTTTAAAACCGAATGAGCTTGGGTGGGAAGCAAAATAGTGCTTTTGTAATGGGGAATGCAGCCGAATGTCTCGAATAGTTTTTAACACACTATGGTTTCGTTTATTTTCTTCTTTTGAGCAAAACGCTTCTTTTAATACTTCTTTAATGAATGAGTTGACCGAAAAGTAATTTATATTATTAGTGTTTTTTTCACGAATGTATAAATTATTCTTTTATAGTTATGGTTTTAACCCTTATTATTATGTGGTTAGTTTTGTTGTGAGTTTTTTGGATTTATTAAACTAAATTACTTTCAAAAACTTTTTTTAGTGACAAAATTTTGTTGAAAAAATACTTTTTATTAAATATTGCAATTATTTTGACAATCTTATATGTAAAATATGTTAAGGGGGGACATCTGAGTAACAGGCCAAAAAAATGCTAATTTTCTGGAATTTTTTTTGGCCAAATCAAAACAGCTAATCGAAAATTACATACTGTTTTAATTACATACTGGTACTTACATACTGTTACGGTGCGCTCGAATTTGAATTGATTTGTTTTGGGAAAAGCGTAATAACTTCAACAATTTTCATAATTTCGTAATGAAATTGATCTTGTTTTATTCGGGATTAATGATACAATATTAATATGTGTTAAGAATGATTTCTTGGAAGTTGTACCGAAAAAATGGCGTCAAAGTTTGAAAAACGTGACAAAAATTCAAAAAGGTCAGTTTCTTTTGTAAAATTTGTATCCTTTCTGTTTAAATAAATTGAAGATGTATTTTTTTTCAAATGCTACAACATTTAACTATTGAAAAACATAAAAAAATTGAAAATCGGTCTAAAATTACGCATTTAGAAATTTTTAAGAGCAAAACACTTTTGAAAAACCGTTTTTTCGAAATAAATCATGATTTGAGGGTGTAGGAAAAATTTCAAACATGGTTTTATACTATACTCGACCTAATGAACAATTCCTACTAGGTCTCTTCAAAAGTTCCTCCAACTTTTCTTTTTTTGTCGCACTGTGTTATTTCCATTTCATTTCATTTGGCTTAAAAATACTTATGTGTTATGGGTGAGAAAATGTATTATGTGTTGTTGTTGTCGTTGATGTTGTTGCTTGAGGCATATTTATTTTTTTTAAATTGCCTTTTTTTTGCAATTGAATAGCCCGGCGAAGTTGGCTGTCTGCAGTTCCATTGCCGCCATCAGCAGTAATTGCATCTATTATTATAAAAAAAATCATTATTAAAATTAAAACCAATATTGTTCTTAAATTCTTACCAAGTAGTACAGAAAATAAATTTTGCCCTGTTTTTAATGAGGATTTCCCCTGCACTCCATCGACGTTATAATCCATCATCAAAGAATCGCTTAATATATTTTTCAAGTTTTTAGCAACTCTATCAGGCTGCAACAAATGCCTTATAATTGACACCTGAAATAAATTTTCATTTATTAATAATTCAAGGCAGCTTTCTGATAGTACTTACATAGTTATTTTTGTTGTTCTCGTTTATTTTCGAATTAAGAATATTGAGCTCCTCTCCGTTTTTAATTGGGAACTGGCTTCGCAGTTCATTCACATTTATGTGACCTCGCTGAAGCAATTCGATATCCGTTTTCTGCTCGGCTAGCGCTTCCACAACAACTTGAATTTGGTCGTGGGTTATATTGTGTTCCACTAAAAGTAATACAAATTTTAATTAGTATATGTGAATACAATATAAATAAAATTAATACTTTCCTTCCAATTTTTAAACTTTATCGATGAGAAGATCTAATTTTCTCTCCAAGTTCGCCAGACATTTGCAGTTTGATTGTGGTTCTAGAATATGAATTTTTTAAACATTAGTTTAACACTTAAAAATTAATCATTAAAAACTTACGGATATTGTTGAAAGCAAGACGCTGAATTTTACGAGGGCTTTCGGACATCTTAGATAAATTTCAGGATACATTAAAGGATATTAATTAAAAATTATGGAGCAAAGGTAACAACAAAATACTATTTTCATGGGGGATGGCAAAAGCCTTACATGTAAGGTCTTCCAAAATAAAATTTTCGTCATTTTCAGTCGTTGCTACGTCAACTAAATATACGCCTATATCTATTGAATTTATAAGTTCGTCATAGAAGCTTCGAATGTTTTGCAATTTTCGTCCAGTAAAACCTCCCCCATTCTCAGTTGATATTTTTGTTACAATAACTGGTGAATTGTCTTTTATGTAACAATAATTATTTGGTGATGTGTTTGTTATTGTACACCCCTTAAATGAAATGTTATTCCTTTTTTATTTTGGCCCCATAATCCTCAGTGAAAGACTCAATTGAGTCTTCCTCAATTTTTCTTTGAATTTGTTGTAGAATCTTTGTAGGCTTGCGTATGCAACGTTTCAACGTTTTTAAATAGTTTTCAAACTTATACGCTGAGCCTTCTACGGGATCTCCCCAATGCACATTATAGCTTACACTGATGTCTCCAAAAATGGCTGGGAAATTTTGGACAAAGAGCTCGAGCATATTTTGACACATACCTAAGTTGGACGGACTATACTTTGCGGAACATAACAATCTATACGCACAATGAAGTAACAGGAAGACATAATAATGATCAGACGGAATTTCGGTTTTTAAAACAAATAAACCAGTATACAAAACAATTTGACGAAATTTAGTTGCTTTCCAATACGAAATTTCGGACAATTCTCTTGGTTTTCTCTGGAACTCTTTTGGAACATATTTTCTCAGAGAAACCAAGGATTTTGATATATTTTGCTTCTTTTCGTTATTAATTTTTACACGCATTTTATTTCTCATTAAACGAATCAAAAATTGTCTTACAACTCCTAAATCCATTAGATGCATACAATCTAGAGGTATTTGCGATACCATCTGTAGATTGATGCGCTCTAAAGGAGTGAATTTAATGGAGTCGGTAATAATGTCTTCCGCTACTGTGCTGTATGTTAAGACATGGTCAATTTTTCGCGCATTTTGCGTACATTTTGCGCAGCCATCAGAAGCAGTGTGTCCAGGAGCACCGCTAATGAAGGCTCTCGCAGGTGCATCACTAATAAATCCCCGAATTTTTATTTTAATATGTTAACCATTGTGCTCTATTCCATTTTTTAAAATTTCGTCCAATTCATCTACTAGAAATCCTAAACATTCTTCCAAACTTTCTGGTTTTACTGGCAAAACAGGTTAATTTTTTAAATTATTAATTTTACACAAAATAGGCCAAAGTTGCATGCTTGAGCTTTTAAATAAAAGCAACCCATCAATATTAAAATCAACACTTAATTCACTTGGACAATCAACATTAAGAACTTTTTTATTTGACGAGCAACACCAACATTTAAGGGGGGAAATACAATTAGAAGGCCTAAAATGAGGCCTATCTTTGGGAGTAGATTGCAAGTAGGGAATTGAATGAATCTTAGCGATTCTTTTTGCATGTTATTAGGAAATTATTGGCAATGAAAATCAAGTCAAGTTTTTCGAAAAATATTGTATTTAAGCCCATTTATGATCAATAATGTGGAGTCGTGTTTTTGGAGGATGAACTTTGCGCCGTGCAGTCTCCAGGCCCAGGATCACGTCTAAAACAAAAAACAGGAACTGGGAATTAAATTTAGAGGTACAGCCCACAACATGAATTATTTCTTATGTAAAAAAATGTTTTTTCCATGAAAAAATTTGAAATTAAAAATTTAAAAAAAAAAAAAAAAAACCACTTTGTTCGTAAAAAAAACATGTTATAACAAATAAATATGAAAAATCCTTATATTCATGTTGTGGAGAAATTCATTTCAAACATAAATCAAAAAACCGCATTCGATTGAAATTAAATCTCTGACCTGTACATTGCACGGCAACTTTAAAAACACTTTTCAGTAGAAGCGTTTAAAGTTTACCACTCACTTAAGGTTACCACTAACACGCACTCACTAAATTGCGTATTACATTGAAAATAAGTACCGGACGGCTTTATGCTTCAAAAGGCTTATTCCCAAACATATTTAGACTACATTAACACAAAAAAAATTTTTCGAAAAAAATAAATTTATAATTGTATTTCCCCCCTTAAATAATTTCCACCTCTAATTCGGTGTATTTCTGGCTTTGAACTACAATTAAATTTGTAAAAACCGTCAACATTGATGTTACTTGTCTTAAGAACTTTAATTAAATCTAACACACAGTCACGCTTAGGCTTATGCTTAATAAACCACTTTTTAAATTTTGGTTTAAAATGTCATTGGGTTCGTCAGTCTGCCAGTTTAATTCTTCACCCATTTCAATATTAACTAAATTGTCATCGTCATTGTTTATTGTCAGATTAATTTCTCCTTTTTCTTCTCTATTTTCTTCATTAATTTGTCCTCGTCTTCGTTGGGCAATTTGCCTAAGTCGCCCTACATAATTGTCTTTTTCTTGTTTTTTGAGTCTACCTAGTTGCCTTTTGCCAACCATAATTATAATTATTACCTTTTTAATCCTTTGTTTATCACTGATTCACTGTCACTGTTTTTAATCAAGTCCAAGCTTAATATTTATTTTGTGTTTTTATTATGTATTTATTATTTATTTAATATTTACCACACTTTCACGTCGCGTCACAAAATATGCTCAAGTTATACTGAAGTAAAAATCCAAAAAAGAGAAGAATAAGAAACGAAATAACAAAAAAAAAGTTTTTCCCAATCTGCTTGGAACTGTTTATCTGCTTCTGGCACCAAAAAGCAGCGAAAATTTTCGTTTACTCGCGTGAGGGCTCTCGCGAGATGATTTGGATGTACTGATAGCCTGTTGTAGTACTTTGTTTTGATTTGTGCTATCTCTTCTCTGACGAATGTTGAATGTTCAACAGGTCCCTGTGAATGTTTTCATTCCGAACGTACCACGGGGCCCCGGTGATGGTTCTGAGAATTTTTGATTGAGTTCGTTGCATTATATCCACACACACTGCTGTTACTGGCATTCCCCCACAACTGGGAGCCGTACATCCAGATTGGTTTCAAGACGGTGTTATATAGGAGTACCTTGTAGTCCAAGCTAAGGGGCGAGCGGCTATTGATAAGCCAGTGGAGGCAGTTGGAGGCGCTTTAAATGCGTTCTTTTGGCTTCAATGTGGCTGCGCCAGGTAAGCCGTCTATCGAGGTGTACGCCAAGATATGTTACTACATTTGCTATCGGAACCACTGTGTTGTTAAGAGTAAGTGGAGGGCAGTCTTGCCTGTTAAGAGTGAACGTTACGTGTTTGCATTTTTGTTCGTTAACTTTGATTCGCCAGTCGGATAGCCATTTCTCCACTGCCACCAGGTGTATAGCAAGTTGCGCCGTTGCTTGCTTGGGTCATCTCGCGCGGCTTAGGATCGCTGTGTCATCTGCAAAAGTGGATGTGGTTAGATTCCTGCTCGTTGGGATGTCCGCAGTGTAGATAAGGTAGAGTGTTAGCCCAAGCACGCTGCCTTGAGGAACTCCGGCTCTAATTATGTAGTCATCGGACATGGCTGAATTACATCTTACTGAGAATTTCCTGTTGTATAGGTATGACTTCAGAAGTTTGTGTGTGTTGGTTGGGAGCATTTTTATAATTTTGTGCATTAGACCTTCTAACCATACTCTGTCGAAGGCTTGTGATACGTCCAGAAATATCGCAGTGCAGTACTCTCTTTGTTCGAATGTATTTCGGATTTCTGAGGTTATGCGGTTGACTTGCTCAATGGTTCCGTGTTTTTCTCGAAAACCGAATTGATGAATCGGGATTTTGTTGTGTGTTCTGAGATATGGGGTAATGTGTGCCAAGAATCATTTTTCAAAGAGTTTTGATAGACACGTTAGTAAACTAATTGTATTTTTGTACTAATTGCAAAGAAAGCACGTCTGCACTCGCCGACGTTCGCGAACGAATCTGAAAAAACGAAAAAAATCTGAACGAAATAGAAAAAAACATGAAGCAGAGAATACCCAAGCCGCTATACCAACAGTAAGCGATATAGGTACCCACAAAAAGAACTATTGCCACCAGCCGAACTGCTGGGTAGGCTGTAAGCATGACGTTTCACACATTTATACTGTGTGCGTGTGTCAGAGCTCGGGCAGAGAAATTTCCTATGCCATCGGGATAGGGCCGTGCCGACCACTGATTTAAATATACATATATAAAATACATTTTAAAACATTCGTGATCTATATATTTATTAATATTACATTATTTATTATTGTATTTTAGATTCGCAAGCTTATTTTAGAGATGATTCATAGATTGCCAATAACAGAAAGCTTACGGCAACATGTCAAATCAATTATAACTATGATGCTTAAATTATTAAAAACTGATAATGAAGAAAATGTTCTAGTGAGTCTTCGCATCATTATTGAACTTCACAAACACTTTCGCCCATCATTCAATCCAGAGGTATGTAAATCTATTTCATAAATTTTAACGTATAAGAAACCCAAATGCGAAAAATGTTTGGCTAAATGTTTTAATTTGTAGCCAGTTTAATCTATTATATTAAAAAATATCCCAGAATTAAAGTGGTCCAACGTCGATAACTCACCATCTTTGTCACTTATAACTTACCATGACTTCACCGCGGGCATGTTTGACATGTCCCTAAGTCAGATCAATTATGTTAGAAATTCGCTAGGTCGGCTCTTAGACTTATGTTTTGTATCTGATCTTGATGGTACTGCTCTCTCCAGAGCTTTTCCCCTTTCAACCCCAGAGGATCCATATCACCCCACGCTGGAGGTCTCAATCGAAACCACTCCTGGTATCGATCAGATGTCTCCGAGCGTGGTAAATAAGATTCGCTGTTTCCGTAAAGCTGATTTTCAGAAACTTAATAGCCTTATCGATACATTTGACTGGTCTGATATTCTGGCGTGCACTAATCTTAATGTCACTTTAGAAAAATTTTATTTTACTTTAAATACTTTTTTTCGACTCATGTGTGCCTTGGAAATATCCGTCCGCTTCAACAAATCCTCCTTGGTTTACAAGGTGCCTCACTAACCTAAAAAATAAAAAAAGTAAGCTTTTACTTAAATATAAAAAAACCTGCAGTGTTGATTTCTCAAGATACCTACTAGCTCGGTCGAATTTTACCGTTCATAACGCGGAATGTTATAGGAATTATATTGACCGCTGCCGGATACAATTTACTCAGGATCCAAAGCAGTGTTATAATTTTGTAAACATTAAGCGTAAACACGTATCTTTTTCACCCCTGCTTACGTTTGAAAATTCCTCTGCGACTTCTGATCAGGCCATTGCCCATCTATTCGCAGAATTTTTTCAAACAACTTATTCTCCTCCTAAATTGACTGATCAGCCTTACGCATATAACATTTAAGCAGCAAGTCTTATTTTCTGTCCGTTTTTATCTGAGAAACACTTATTATCTGGTCTTTTAAGGGTCAAACCCATTTATTCGCCAGGCCCCGATGGAGTACCAGGCTGTGTGCTAAAATACTGTGCCAGGGCTCTGTGCAAACCTCTTCTAAGACTTTTCAACTTATCTTTGGAAACCTCGATTTTTACCCTTAAGTGGAAGGAATCATTTATAATTCCCCTACATAAAAAAGGGAAAAAGTCTGAGGCTGGCAACTACAAAGGCATCTCTAAGTTGTCGGCAATTCCAAAGTTATTTGAAAAATTAATTACCCCTCACTTGCAACACCTATGCTCTTCGATCATCTCTCCCTGTCAGCATGGCTTTATTAAGCGTCGCTCCACCACCACAAATTTACTGGAGTTGACATCCTTTGTCATAGATGGCTTTTGTAAGGGATATCCAACCGATGTAATTTACACAGACTTCAGCAAAGCATTTGATTCAGTTAATCACTTACTCTTATTGAGTAAACTGAATATGCTGGGTTTTCCTATAGACCTCTTAACGTGGATCTCCAGCTATTTAGATGGAAGGACACAAAGAGTCTTATTTAAAAACATACAGTCCCGTCTGGTCCGTGCTACATCCGGCGTCCCTCAAGGAAGTCATCTTGGCCCGTTATTATTTACGCTTTTTATAAACGACTTGCCCCCTGCTTTAACGAACTCTCTAGTTCTTATGTATGCAGATGATGTAAAGCTTTGTCTTCAGTACAAATACATCTCTGCCCAATGCAGTCTTCAGTCCGACCTTGATAGCTTTCAAAAATAGTGTTTAGCTAATGATCTAATACTTAATGGATCAAAATGCAAACATATGTCTTTTTATCGTTCTTGCCCTCTGCAAGCTACTTATTCTATTAATGGGATTGCCTTAGAAAAATTAACCCAGGTTAATGATCTCGGCATCCTATTAGACATCAAACTTAAATTTGCCGACCATATTTCCTTAATGGTTAATAAGGCTAAAGGAGTCCTTGTTTTTATCAAAAGGTGGTCAAAAAAATTTAATGACCCCTATATAACCAAAACATTATTTATTTCCTTGGTCCGTCCTATACTAGAGTACGGTTCATGTGTCTGGAGTCCCCAACATGGAGTACATAAGGACCGCATAGAATCCGTACAAAAGAACTTTTTAATATTTGCACTTAGAGGTCTATACTGGGATGCAAATCTTCAGCTTCCATCCTACAGTAGCAGACTTTTACTTATAAACTTACCTAGCTTAACAAATCGTAGGACAATGCTCGGTGTAGATTTTCTGCATAACCTTATTAACGGGGATGTAGATAGCCAGCATTTACTAACACGCTTAAATTTTAACATTCCTAATAGAAGGACTCGAATCTTTAGTCCTCTGTTCCTTAGCCGTTGTAGTTCGACATATGCACTGCAAGACCCTTTTAGGGTATTATGTTCGAACTACAATGGTCTCTACTCTATTACATCTATTACATCTCTTTCCTGTCCCTCTAATTTAAAATATATAATTTTAAATTTCCTTACTAACTCCTTTTAGCTTAACAAATTTCAAATATGTATATGTAGTAAATATGCTTAATATGTACTAACAAATCGTTTCTCGAGCGCCCCTCGGTCGTCTGGGCTTCTAAGCTTTATGATGAATACAGGAATGCTAGCTGAAGCTCTTATTGATGCACAAGCCATTTCCAAATTCTGAAAGACCGGTCAAAAAAAAAAAAAAAAAAAAAAAAAATAAAAATAAAAAAAATACAACTGGCGGTTGTATGGGAGAAAAGTTGCTTTGCCATTTTAACTTTTTGTTTAGCCATCGACTCAACATAAATGTGGCTATCGGTTACCTAAAACAGGTCTTAAACTGGATGGTCGATTTCGTCAATTTTTTTTCCTTTAACGTTTAATCCGGATCCGATATAGTGGTTACGCATTAACTTTACCAGGTGTGGAGTGTCGGAAAAAACACACTTTTAAATGTGCATCAGCCGGATGGCTAAACCAGGTCTTTGCTAAAAATGCAAGTTTATTAAAATTTATGATATATACTCATTCATACAAATGACATACTCTCCGATATATCAATCTTCCTCCACAGGCGTTGATTTCCAGGCCCCAAGTCTGACACAATAGCTACTACTGAAAACCTTTCTTGTGCAATTTCATCAAAATGGAGTGCAGAGTTGCTACGTCCATTGCAGCGTTAAAATCGAAGAATACTGGTTGCTACCACGATTTCTTCAAGCCACGTACTATAGCCACTTGAACATAGTTGCTTGGCTCCAAGACAACATCCGCGGAGCTGTCATATTCATAGGCAGCAGCAACCTTCATCTCATCGAAGCACATGACGCAGAGCTTATCAATTTCGGGAATATCTTCATTTTCCATAAGGTCAATCACGATATCAAGGGTTCCTGGTGTAATTTTTACCTCTGCCAACCAATTGGACATCGTTGAACGACTCGGTAGAGAAAAGCCTTTCCTGTATAAATGGCCTTTCCCGCCAAGTAAATTTTTGTCAGAAGATAATATTTTAAGTTTGACTCATTTGATTTTTTGAATTCGCAGAACTTAAGCGGAGAAAGAAAAAATAGAAATGCCCGATTGAGACAACTCGTAAGCACACTATGATCATTGACACCATACAATCGTTTGGCATTCTAATATGATCACACTGCAAGTTACAGTGATGATGAAAACTTAGATATTGGACCAATGACGACTATATGCCGATATTGCACTTTACTTTACTTACACCACCACAGCCACTGAAAACATTGTTCGATTGAAGTGATCCCGATTCCAGCCATTTTCTTGAACACAGTTGTCGGCACGGCCTATCCCGCGGGCATAGGAAATTTCTTTTTTTCACTTTCACCCTTACTTACCAGTAAAAAGTAGAAAAAAAAATATGAAGCAATCATTTTGATTTAAAAATGTTCAATGTTCTTTTATTTGTTTAATTTTACGAAAAGCAATTTCGATAAGGAATCGCTTGAAAGATTGCACCTTTGGTCAGTCAACAACAATTTTAGGGGGGAAAATGCTCTTTTAACGCTCACTTGGGCAGCAGGCGCTCAGCAGGCGCAGAGTAAACCACCTTTGCTATCTGGTAAAAATAGGGATATTGGAACTGTTGATCCTTCCAGTACTCCATTATATATCTGTATCCAGACTAATAGGCTTTGGACTATAATTATCGAGAGACTACACAATTGTTGTTGCTTAGCTCGGCAACGGAGGCAGCGAACAGAGAGACAGAAAAAAACGAAAAATTGTTTTTGTATTTGGGCTTTGCCTAAGCTGGGAGTAACACACGTATATAAAACAGTGGTGGGCAAAACTAGGTTAGGTTAGGTTGAGGCGGCGATGTGGGGCCGCTGACTGACACCCCCATCCACTTGAGCTAAGGGGATACCTACTGGTTCCTTCTCCGGTAGGAGAGGATTGGTAGTACCTGCTCTTGCTAGTTCGTCGGCGGCGCAATTACCCTCGTGGTCCCTATGCCCGGGCACCCATATGAGGTGGATGTCATGCTGCTCTGCCATCTCGTTAAGAGATCTGCGACAGTCATTTACTGTCCTGGAGTTGGATGAAAATCCGTCAAGGGCTTTGAGTGCCGCTTGACTGTCTGAAAAGATACATATTGTGTCCTGATTGCCAGTAAGTGCTGGGGATCTGAGTGCTTCTCCGATAGCTATTACTTCTGCTTGGAACACACTACAGTGGTCGGGGAGTCTAAAGGACTCATTGAGACACAGCCGTTCGCAATGGAAACCGCCTCCCACCTGGCCATTCAATTTTGAACCGTCTGTGTAGATATGGAGGGAACCGGCTGGTCCCGGGATTTGTGTGGCCCATTCCTCCCTTGTTGGAATGTAGACCTTGTGTTTTAAGGTGGGATGATCGACAGGTACGCAGTAGTCTGTAGACCCCGTTGGCGTGCAGTGGTGTAGATCTAACTTGGTATGTCCATAGTCAGTCCATTTCCATATGCCCGTCTCGCGTAGCCTGATTGCCGATAGCGTGGCTATCTTGACCCCCATTATTTCTACCGGTAATAGGTCGAGTATGAAGTCTAGGGCATCCGTAGGCGTGGTACGTAGGCTGCCTGTGATACAGACCTCCGCCATCCTTTGCGTTTTCCTAAGTTTCTCTCTTATTGTGGAGTTAGTGAGAGCAGGCCACCAGACCACCACCCCGTAGAAAAGGATGGGTCTTATGACCGCTGTGTAAAGCCATCTTACTATTTTTGGGGACATTCCCCATTTAAGGCCAATGGCTTTCCTACAAGTATAGAGCGCGATTGTTGCCTTGTTAGCTCTATCCATAGTGTTTGACTTCCAGTCCAGTTTCCTGTCTAGCTTAATCCCTAGGTACTTGGCGCTATCGCTAAGGGATAGTGTTTCTCCTAATAGTTTCGGAAGCCTTAAGTTTGGTATTTTGTACTTCCTGGTGAAGAGGACGAGCTCGGTTTTGGACGGGTTTACCCCTAGTCCATTTCTAACTGCCCATGTTGAGAGGACCCTAAGTTTGTCCGTCATGCGGTCGCATAGAGTCTGGGGAAATTTTCTGGAGAAGGCAATTGCGACATCATCCGCGTAGGCGATAACTTTACAGCCACCACCTTCTAAGGATCGCAGTAGGCTATTAACCGCCACGTTCCAGAGTAGGGGTGAGAGTACGCCTCCATGCGGAGTGCCTCTTCTGACGTATCTATGAATAGATTCTCCTCCTAGTGACGCCTCAACAGTCCTGTTTATCAGGATCTGCTCTATTAGGCGTATGGATTGATTGTCTATTCCTAGTGTCGTCAGCGCATTGATTATCGAGCTCGGTAGGATGTTGTTGAACGCACCTTCTATGTCTAGAAAAGCAATAAGTGCGTATTCCTTGTCACTAAGTGCCTTTTCGACAAAAGTAGTGATTTCATGGAGTGCCGTTTCCGTGGATCGGCCCTTCCTATACGCATGTTGTGATCCCGAGATATCATCCGGGTTTAGAGTAAGATTAATATGGAGGCTGATTAGTCTCTCCATTGTCTTGAGAAGGAAGGACGACAGGCTTATTGGTCTGAAGTCCTTAGGGTTGCAGTGCGATGGTTTTCCCGCCTTGGGTATGAATACGACTTTCGTCCGCAACCACATTGCGGGCACGATGCCTATCCTGAAAATTGCTGAGAAAGCTTTCTTGACCCAAGACCTCAGATTGGGACCGGCTCTAATTAGTTGAGCCGGGACAATGCCATCTGGGCCTGGGGATTTAAAGGTTGAGATACCTGTCACTCAATAGGTATTCCAGTCGGTTGGGGAGGGAAGGGCTATTTCCCTGTCTCTGCATTTCCCGGGTTGTGTCTTCTCGGGAACATCCCGGGAAGTGTGCTTCTGTGAGAGCCTCTAGGGTTTCTCTGCTGGACGATGTCCAGTTACCTTCTGAGGTTTTAATATATCCTACATTTGGTGCAGTAGTTGCGAGGACCTTCCTTAGTCGGGAGGCCTCTGATGTTTCCTGAATGTTCGTGCAGAACTTGGCCCATGCATTCCTTTTTGCCTTGCGAAGTTCTTTGTTATATTGCCTAAGGTCCGCTTTATACGACTCCCAGGCCATCTCCGAGTTTGTTCTACTCGCAAAGTTAAAGGCCTTTCGGGCCTTGGTTTTAAAGGGCGCGAGTGTTTTCGACCACCACGGTGGTTTCTTTGACTTGCTATAGCCCGATCTGCTTTTGGGACAAGCTTTGTCGAATGCCCTGGCGCACGCTGCCGTAAGCGTGTCCACCATGGCATCCAGGGCTTCCCTGCTGTCAGCGTCCCCTGTTGGAGGTTTCCCCAAGGAACTTTCTAGTTTTTTCCTGTATTACTCCCAGTTCGCTTTCCTCGGATTGCGTACCGTTAGTCGATTAAAGTTCTCAAAGTTGACCACTAATTCTATGTATCGGTGGTCCGAGAAGGAGTGTTTCTCCAGAACTCCCCAACTAACAATCCTGTCTGCTAGGGATTCAGAGTAAAGAGTGACGTCAAGTACTTCCCTTCTGTTCTTGACTATGAAAGTGGGTTCTATACCCCTGTTACCCACCAGAAGGTTAGAGCCTAGGATAAAATCGAAGATTGACTCACCCCCTCTCGTTCGTGTCAGTGCTTCCCCACTGATGATGATGGGCGTTAGCATCGCAACCTATGATCAGGTCGATCTTGTGCTTCTTGCTGTCTTCCACCAGCTGTTTGAGTAGCGGGTGCGGGGGGAGGGCCTCCTGGTCGTGGCCCATATATGCCGAACATATCCTTAGAGGGCCATTTGGGCTCTCTATGGCTGCGGCTACGTGGTCTTCATTGCTGAAATTGGGTAGCAAAAAGAGGTTAAGGTTCTTTTTTGCGAGGATGCAGGCTCGCTTTTTACCTGTTGTATCGGCTTTGCAGAGCCTAAACTTCGACTAACTGGCAAAACTTCGACTGGGCAAAACTAACACATGTTTAAAAAACAATGAGAGCAGAGAATTCACTGAGCGAAAAAAACTTATTTTTTTATTTAATTTTTCGTTATTCAAAAGTTTGAATGTGAACTAAAATAGTGTGTTTTATTTTAAAGACATCTTTTCTAGCAACATTTCTTTAAAAAAATGAAAAACTATGCTTCCCTATCTTTATTTTCTATGGAGAAAATTTTTTTCAACCCAATTTGTAAGAACATTTTTTCTCAGTGGAAACATTTTGATTTTTAAGTTTGGGCTGTCAAATGAGTCAAAATGAGAGCAAATGAGAGAGCTTCTAAAAAAAATTGAGAATGCTCACACTGTCAGTGTGCCGGCAGCGCTGCGGCAGAATTTCCTACCCTATACTCGCGTGCTATGTAAAATGAGAGTTTGCCCACCACTGATATAAAATTTCATTTCCCATATGAAAGAGCAATTCCAACAACAAAGGAGCACCGAGAGTAATGGGGCTGGGCACCCCTGAATTAAAGACTTCAACTTTTGTCTGAACACACGTGCTGTAATTTCATGGCGATGTATTGCATTTTGGCCAGGCAATAACAAAGATGTAATATCTGGTCATTTTGGATTACCTGTAAACTTGATAAATAAACATGGTCGTCCATATTCGGTCACGAAAGTCAGAGCATCCTGTATATATGCTTGCATATGAAGTGGACTGCCTATGTACGATGAGGGTTAAATGACTTGGTTACCAATTTCGGCGACGTTGGCGTTGATATTGTTGATTGAGTCACGCAAATGAATTTACTCTTCCGCGCGCAGCTTTAGTTGATTATATCATAAGTATCGTAATCTTTCTCTCTCAATCTTCGCGTACATGTCGACCATGAATTGTTGACATAGCTCACGACATCGTAGAATGACGTTGTCCAGATCACGTCAAATCATTAGTCGGTACGCATAATAATTCTTTCAGCTAACTCTTATTGGTTTCAGCTCCTGTAATATTTTTCCATAAAAATTAATTTAATTTTATTACGTTCAATAAACTAATTGTTTTGTTAAATGATTAATGATCAAATTCATAATCAATCAAGTACCTGATCTCTCTTTGTTTTATGTTTATGCACTATGCGTCTTGTCCCTTCCAGAATATTAGCGGATATTGAAGAGCGTCATATAAACGATGTGTGTCCGCAATGAACTGAAGGTTGTTCATGGATGATGTATAGTGGGGGCTTGAGAACAGGCGGGACGACCGCTAGGCATTGCTTCGCCCGCCACAGGCCCCAACTCTCCACCCTACCGCCTCTCCTGCTCGATGCTCCTGAGCCTCTGCATTAACGCTTCAGCAAAAGATGCTACTGCGTCCCAGAGCATCTGGTTCTCCAGCATTACCTCCACAAGGTTTCCTGTCCTCCTCCGCGTGGCCAAAACGCTTCAGGTATTGCCGAAAGCAGCCATGTCCACTCAAGACCTGGGTCAGGTAAAAGTCGACCTGCCCGTGGCTTCAAAGCACTCACCTTCTAATGTTAGAAATGAGGGTGTGTGTCCATCGTCCCTTCGTCGACGCGTCCCAGCAATCCAGCCATGCTGTGAGCATTGGGCATACCCTTGCAGCTGTATTGGGTTTATTTAGCTGTACTCATTGCGAGCACGGGTTTCCTTAAGCTCTCAAGCGAGCTCCTTCAGCGGTACCATCCCCGCAATGACCAAAATGGCGTCGTCGGAGACTGTCCTGAAGCCGGACGCGACTCTTATAGCACCCAGCCTGTACGCTGCATCTACCCCTCTCCTGTAGCTGGGCGTATTCATCGCCTCAGCCCAGATGGGCGCTGCATACAAAATTTGCGCCGAGGCAACGCTCACGAGGAGCCTTCTCCTGTTCCGCTTGGGGCCTCTGGTGTTTAGAAGAATCCTGGCGAGGCCCCTGGTAGTGGCTGCAGTCTTGCCCTGGATATATTCTAGGTGCTCGCGGAAGGAGAGCCGGGCGTCAGATATTTTATGGCCCGCTGGGAAGTTATGGCCATTCCACCAACCCACCAATTGCCTCGATTGCCTTGTTCGCCGCTCTCTCCGCTTCCTCCTCGTGCTTGGCCACAATCACCAACGCTACGTCGTCTGCGAAGCCACGACGTCGCATCCCGCTGGGAGCTGCAGCCACAGGATCCCGTCATACATGGCGTTCCACAGCAGCGGTCCTAGGACCGATCCTTGGGGCACACCCGCTGTAACGTCTTAGGACTCCGTGCCCATGTCCGTGTCGACCAGTAGCACTCTGCAGCTAAAGTAGCTACTGACGACGTTCATTATGGCACTGGGAACGTTGAACCGCCTTAGGGCTTCCAGTGTTTTGCCCCAGTCCGCCGTATTGAAGGCGTTCCTGATGTCCAGGGTGACTATCAGGCAGTATTGCTTGGAGCCTCCTTTCCACCTGGTTCCCGATATTGCGTTGCGAGCAATGCCGACCACCTCTGCTATGGCATCCACCGTTGACCTTCCCTTCCGGAACCCATACTGCTTGGGAGACAGCCCTCCCGCCTCCTCTATGGCAGCTTCGAGCCTCGCCGCGATCACCCTCTCGAAGACCTTGCCCGTTGTGTCCAGCAGGCAGATTGGCCTATAGGACGACGCCTCCTCCCTTGGTTTCCCTGGTTTGAGGAGCAGCAGGAGCTTCTGTACCTTCCACCTGGTGGGAAAAGTGCCTTCGCGGATACATTTATTGTAGAGCTCCGCAAAGCTGCCCGGCTGCAGAGCTCGAGCCAGCTTCAGGGCTCGGTTAGGAACCGAATATGGCCAGAACTTCCTCTTCCGTTACTTCCTCAGCCAATTCATACAGCGCTTGCACTATGGTCCTTAGTACGTTCTGGTCCGTGGGGGACTGGCCTCCTGCGTGCAGCCTCTTTACCACTATCCGGTATGCGTTGCCCCATGGATTTTCCCCCGCCGAGTCACATAGCTCCAGGAAGCATTTCCTTTTGCTATCTCGGATGGCCACCTTCAGTGCTTTACGACGGTCCTTGAAGGCTAGGTGCCGCTCCTCAAAGTTGTCGCTGCCTCTCGCTCGCTGCATCAACCTCCTTGCTCTCATGCACTCAGCTAGGATGGAGCCGATATCGTCGCTCCACCAGTAAACGGGAGCGTGGTTTCTACGGTAGCGGCTTCTCAACTGCATGCTCGCTGCCTCGAGCTTAGCTGCCAGGGTGTCAGCCATTTCGTTGGTTCCGCTTGGTAGCACGTTCCCAATGTCGCGCGCTGCCTCGGTGAAGTTCCTCACCTGGAGGGTACCGACTCTCTAGCCTCGTGGATTCGGTTCCCTCGGTCGTTCTTGAGGGCTACTAATTGAGCACAATATTGCTTCGTGGTCACTGGCTTGCGAACGTTATATCTATGATGGATCCTGCTCCGGCTCTGCTGAAGGTGTGCTGTTTTCCTTCGTTCAGCAGTTCATACTGCTCTCATGATCGAGTGAGGCAAAAGTTTCTCTGACCACTCTCCCTCGCATTTGTCCTCGGGCAGCCCCAGTCCTGCGCCCACGCGTTGAAGTCCCCTGCTACAAGGACGTCAGAACGGCCTCTGATGTCGTTTCCCAGACAGTCCATAATACGCTCGAATTCGTTGCTGGTTAGGCTGGGTGCCATGTAGCAGCTGTAAAGCCATTTCCCTCCGCAGCTGTAAAGCCATTCCGCAGAATCCCTCCGCACTGTGCACTGAGTGCATTGTCGCGCCGGTTGCGCCGCAGCTCCAGATAGCAGCCTTCCCCGATAGGTCAACTGCCCAGCGGTTGTCTGAGCCAGTCCTATGGGGCTCGCTTAGGAGCGCTACGTCCGTCTTCGTCTCCCTCGCAGTCTGCGACAGCACATCTTGAGCCGACCTGAAGTGGTTCAGGTTCAGCTAAAGCCCTAGCATCCTGTCGTCCTAGGTCCACCTCCTTTCGCTGACATGGGCCAGCCTCTGCTTCCAGTCTGGAGTATCGAGGGTCCATTTTACAGGTGGCCGCCCTATGGTCCGTGTCTCCGCAGCGGAAGCAACAACCGATCCTGTCCTTCGAGCTCTTGCCAGCGCTTGCGATGTGCCCCATTCCAAGGCAGCTGTAGCAGCGAGCAACCACCTCCTTTTCCTTCATAGTGCATACTGACCACTCAACCTTCACCTTGCCCACAGCAATGATGGCCTTGGCAAGGCTCGCAGGGAAAGCCACGATCGCGGTCTGTGACTCGCCATAGCTACTTCTCAGATTTTTTACTTTCAAGGCGCCCTGGTCCACCGCTGCCTGCTGCGCAATAGCCGCGATGATGTCCTCAGGAGTTCTCAGGAGTTTGTACTTTCTCGCCTGTTCCAGTAACAGCTTCCCGTCCTCCCTGCGCGTGACCATTCTTAGGATCTGGCTGTACGTCAGGCCTGCTGCTTGGATCACTAAGGCGTCGGTTCTGGCTCGTCTCCGCTCGGGATTTTTAGGCTTGGCCTTCGTCCATTCTGGCCTCGTGCTCGATTCGCCGTCGCTTCCTCTGCCGTCAGCCGGGTTTGCCAATGCTTTTTTGGGCCTTGCCGCCGTGTTGGCCTTTGCTACTTTGGCCCCCGTGTCCCTCGCAGTTTTTTGCCGGTGTGAACTCCAGGGGCCCGTGCTGCTCGGGCTGCTGTTCCTTCTCCACGGTCTCGATGCCGGCTCTCTCGCATCTAGGGCACACTGGCTTGGGCATACTAGCCGGTCCCGCATGATCCTCCGGAACACTGCCGACCAGAATGGAGTGGATGTCCTTCAGTCTGGTTATCAGGCTCCTTTGCATCGCGGAGATGTGCCTCTTGTTTTTCTCCGTGACCCACGATAGCAGCTCGTTCACTATCGTGCCCAGCTCCGTCAGGCACTCTTCGCTTCTTGCCGGTGGGCTGCCGGCCTTATTTTTCTTCGGGGGAGCCGCCCTCTGTTCTTGGCGGGAGCGATGGGAGTTATACCGCTAAAGGCGTGCATTCACGCGTTTGGCAAGTGCGCTTCCGAAATCCTCGCCGCCCATAACATAGATTTTTATACCCTTGCAGAGGGTATTATAATTTTGTCCAAAAGTGTTCAACGCAGTGAAGGAGACATCTCCGACCCTATAAAGTATATATATTCTTGATCAGGATCACCTCCTGAGTTGATATGAGCATGTCCGTCTGTCCGTCTGTCCGTCTGTCTGTCCGTCTGTCTGTCTGTCCGTTTCTACGCGAACTAGTCTCTCAGTTTTAAAGCTATCGTCTTGAAACTTTGCACACACCCTTCTTTCCTTTGCACGCAGTATATAAGTCGGAACGGCCGGGATCGGCCGACTATATCCTATAGCTGCCATATAACTGATTGATCGGAAATGGTATAACTTTGGTGTTTTTAAAGTTACAGCGTTCAGATTTTGTACGAATGCTACTTTTGGCAAAATAATACGACCTACCAAATTTCATAAGGATCGGCCGACTATATCTTATAGCTGCCATATAACTGATTGATCGGAAATGCTATAACTTCGGTGTTTTTAAAGCTAGAGAATTCGGATTTGGTACGATTGCTATTTTTGGCAAAATAATACAACATGCCAAATTTTATAAGGATCAGCCGACTATATCCTATATCTGCCATATAACTGATTGATCGGAAATGGCATAACTTCAGTGTTTTTCGAGCTAGAAAGTTCGGATTTTCTATGAATTCTTTTTTTGGAAAAATAATATGACTTATCAAGTTTCATATGGATCGGCCGACTATATCTTATAGCTGCCATATAACTGAACGATCGGAAATGATATTTGGTAAAAATACCAACTTTGGGGTTCTTCAAGATAGAAGTTTGGAATTTTTTTTACATTTTGTCTTGTAATTTATTGGTTATATTATGATATTCCCATAAGAATCGGTCAACTATATCCGATTTTAGCGATATATATCCTGTTTTAGCTGCAAGGGTATATCAACTTCGGTTCCGCCCGAAGTTAGCTTTCCTTTCTTGTTTAGAATTTAGGTGGTTCGATTGGCATTGGCAGCAGTGAGCCCGTTTTATGATAAACTTGGCCTCTGATTTTGAATGTAGAATTGTAATGTTAACCGGTTGCATTAGTATTTCGAAATATTTCTGTTGCTCTGAACTAGGTTATTTGAAAGCATGAATTGAATGTTCGAATTGACTTCAGGATCACGTTAGAATCTGGCTCCGTGCTGATAAGTGAGCCGTTCAATGGTTCAGGTGTTGTTTCAATTTCTGGTAGTTGCACTTTTCCTGACGCGCAACACATCCCAGCTGGCTCATTTTGAATTTCACAGCATGCAACTGCGGACATTCCTTGTCCATAGCACCAATTTCCACTTTTGAGTGAGAATAATACTCAATATCAGGCTCCTATTGGAATGCTAGACGCAGGAATTAATCAGTAAGGTAACAAAAACTGTGACACGAAAATTGTATATTAAAGATTGTATTATAAATACTATTATCAATATGCATCATCATTAACTTTAAACAATATTTTATTTTTTCCAGATTCAAATATTTTTGCGATTTGTTAAGGAAATTTACACAAATTTACCAAATCATCTATCATCTATTTTTGAAACCTCCTGCGAAATTTGGATAAACGACCTGAAAGACTTAAATTTGGAAACTCTTTTATCTGAAGCTTATTCAGTAAAAACTATTCATGTCGAAAAGCCTTTGGATTCTAATTCTCAACAAATTGTAAGTATAGTTTTTATACCCTTGCAGAGGGTATTATAATTTTGTCCAAAAGTGTTCAACGCAGTAAAGGAGACATCGCCGACCCTATAAAGCAGGGGTGCTCAGCGCCTATACACTGAGTGCACTTTTGTTTTTGTAGATGCTCTGTGCTTATGGGTAGTGCGCCCATACGCACCGTGCATATGGGCTTCGATTTGCATGCGAAACAAAAACAATTTTGCATGTTTCTTCATTACATCTCTATCCTTCGTCACGCTTCGCTGAACGCAATGTATTTTGTTTTTGTTTTTTCCTCGAGCACATGCACTGGAACTTATTTTCTTCTGTCTGCGTTGGCTTTTGATTTATTTCGTGGTGGACCATCGTGAGTGTTGTTACATTTTTTGACGGGTAGGAAAAATGAGTGTTTCTCTCAGTGCACAGCTGCGTCCCAACACAAAAGCGCCGCTACATATGTACACGTTTTCTTGTGTGTGTGTTAGTAAACGCACTGCCATAAGACGAATTTGAGCACCCCTGCTATAAAGTATATATATTTTTGATCAGGATCACATCCTGAGTTGATATGAGCATGTCCATCTGTCTGTCCGTCTGTTTCTACGGGAACTAGTCTCTCAGTTTTTAAGCTATCGTCTTTGCAGTATATAAGTCGGAACGGCCGGGATCGGCCGACTATATCCTACAGCTGCCATATAACTGAATGATCGGAAATGCTATAACTTCGGTGTTTTTAAAGCTAATTTGGTATTCTAATTTGGTACGAATGCTATTTATGGGCTAATATTATGGGCTTCAAATTTGTATAGCCTTGCAGATGATATTACAATTTTGGTCAAAAGTGTGCAACGCAGCGAATGAAACATACTGACCCTATAAAGTATATAAATTCTTGATCAGCATCACCTAGTAAGGCGATTTGTAGATAAAAGGTTTGAACTTTCTACGGATTTTATTTTGCCAATTGATCTGACCTTAGCCGTCTATATCTATAGCCGTCAAATTACTGAATAATATGAAATGGTATTTGATATTTGCTAAAAATACCATCTTATGTACTTTTGGGTGTTTGAAATTTCAAAAGGTGTTTGAAATTTTTTTTTTATATTTTGTATTCCAAAACTTTTGGAACTTGCTACTCGCAAACTGGGATCTGTTCCAGTTGATATTATAAAATGATATTATAATCTGATATTATAAAATATCCTTCAGGATATTTCTGAACGATTCCAGACTTTCTGACTTCTCTTAAAGATTATAAAGTACATATGTAGATGAGACATCTCATACAAAGAAAAATGTTCTATGGATCTATGGAACGAGCAGGTTCCACAGCGCGACAAGTTTTTTTTTTTTTTTTTAACGTTGCTTTTATTTCTTGAATCTTCTCTTTGCGAGACTAACAAGAGGTGTATCAAATCTTATATTTTTAACTTAACTAACAGTCATATTGACTGATACGGAGTTAGACGGCCCTAAAAATCGATTGCTGGGTTGGGAGGTCGTTGCGTCTAAGGCGGGATACGCTAGAAACCCGAGTCAATCCCCGAGCGAGAAAATTTGGGTGCGAGGACAGTTTTTCTTTGTATGACTCTTTTTGCTTCTGGATTTCGTCTTTCACTGCGAGGATGCCCAGATCCCGGTGGATATTTTCGTTGCGAACATACCAAGGTGCCCCTGTGATAGTTCTCAAGATTTTTGATTGTGCGCGCTGTATGATGTCTATGTTGCTGCTGCTCGCGTTCCCCCAAGCTGGGAGCCATACGTCCAGATTAGCTTTAGGACTGAATTGTACAGTAGTAACTTGTAGTCCAGGCACAGTGGCGATCGTGAGTTTATGATCCAGTGGAGGCTGCTGGCTTTCAGTTTTAGATGCATCTTTTTGCATTCGATGTGCTTACGCCAGGTAAGTCGTCTATCAAGGTGAACGCCAAGGTACGTTACGTCGTTAGCTTGAGGGATCTGCATACCGTTTAGTAAAAGCGGAGGGCATGTTTGTCTATTAAGAGTAAACGTTATATGTTTACACTTTTGTTCGTTTATTTTAATGCGCCAGTCGGACAGCCACCTTTCCACTATTGTGAGATGATTAGCCAGTTGGGTTGTTGCCTGCGTTGGGCATCTGGAGCGACTAAGAATAGCGGTATCATCGGCGAACGTTGACGTTGTTAGTTGTGCGCTCGTAGGAATATCCGCAGTATACAAAACATATAGACACGGCCCGAGTGCGCTTCCCTGTGGAACTCCAGCTTCGATGGTGTAGTCGCCCGAAGTAGCTGCGTTGCATCTCACTGAGAATACCCTATTGAAGAGGTATGATTCCAGTAGCTTGTGGGTGTATGTTGGCAAATACGTTTTAATTTTGTGCATGAGTCCGATGAGCCAAACTCGGTCGAAAGCTTGAGATACGTCGAGGAAAATAGCGCTGCAGTATTCTCGTTGTTCGAAGGCTGAGCGTATTTCGGATGTTAATCTGTTCACTTGTTCGATGGTTCCATGGTTTCTTCGAAAGCCAAATTGGTGTGCCGGGATGATATTGCAAGCTTCCAGATGTGGTATTATGCGAGTTAACAAGCATTTTTCAAACAGTTTAGACAAACAAGATAGAAGGCTTATTGGTCTGTATGATGACGGAATTGTGTGGTCTTTTCCAGGCTTCGGTATCATTATAATAATGGATTTCTTCCACCTTTTTGGGAAATAGCCAAGATTAATGATTCCATTAAATAGTTTGCAGACGACCTCTATAGCGCATTTTGGAAGTTCGATCAGCATCTTTGGGGTCAATAGGTCACCACCGGGAGCCTTTTTTGGTTTTAGCCCTCTTATGACTTTTTCGATTTCGTTCGGCCGGAATGAAGGTGCGGCTGGCTGAGGGGAGGACTCTGGCTGAATTACTGGCAGGAGGAATGAATTTGAGGCTGGGGTTGGTTGGAAGACACTTTGGAGATGTGTGGCGAATGTTTCAGCTCGGTCTTCGTCGCTGCGAGCCCAGCATCCCGAAGAGTTTCTTATCGGGGTGGTCGTTTCAATTGGGGCACTAAGATTTGGGTGGGCCCTCCACAGGGGGTACTTTGTGCTTGTTGGCGAGAGATTCTGGATGTACCTCAGCTGTGCATTTTCTTCCTGTTGGTGAAGAGCCTGGTCGAGTGATCGGGTTGCTTCCTTAAGGCGTTGTTTTGAAGCTGGTGATCTGCTGTTTTGCCAATCACGACGCGTGCGCCTCTTTTCTCGCACGAGCTGTTCGATTTGCTGATTAGATTTGAAGTGTTTGTTTCGGTCTACTTCTTTCCTATGAGGAGTTGAGATTTTAGCTGCCGCAACGAGTACTTCTTCCAGGGCGCTCGTAGTGTAGTCGATGTCCGATTCCATGTTAAAATCCGGGGCGAGTTCTATGCGGGCACTCACGTACTTTTTGTATTTTAGCCAGTTTGTTTTTGTCGTCGTCAGACTGAAGGGGTGTTCGGTTATTTCTGGGCTTTGAAGAAGCGTTAGAAGCACAGGCGAGTGGTCTGATGATAAGTCCGAGACTGCTTTGGCACTTATTAGATTGCGAGGTATGTTTTTTGTCACTGCAAAATCAATAAGGTCTGGGAGCTTTCGTGAGTCTGTTGGCCAGTATGTGGGACTTCCAGGGGAAACGTAGTCCAGTTTATTTTTCACATTTATAATTGCATTGTACAATTGTCTTCCTTTGGGAGTCACTAGACGTGATCCCCAGTGCGTATGTTTGGCGTTGTAGTCTCCTGCGGCTATAAATCGATCCCCAAGTGAATTGTAGAAGTCCATGAATTGTCCTTCCGAGATTGAGAAGCGAGGAGGGCAGTAAACGGCAGCAATTGAAAGGATTCCGTTGCTTGACTGAATTTGTATCGATGTGGCCTGCAAGAAGTTTGTTGCAAACCTTTTGTGAAAATGGTGTTTAATTCGTTCTCTGATTAGAACTCCAGTTCCGCCGTGGGCTTTCCCATCTGGATGATCTGTGCGGTAGATTGTGTAGCCTCTTATATGAAAGTTGTATTTGCTTGTAAGATGCGTTTCCACCAGTAGAATAACGTCAATATGGTTTTCGGTCAAGAATTGTGACAATTCTAGTTTATGCCGTGAGACACCATTGGCGTTCCACATTGATATTCGTAGCGCCTGCATAGATTATTTGGACTGTTGTGCTACGAGCAGCTGTATCACCATGTTCTGGTTTTGAACAAGCGTTTGCATGGTCGTTTTCATGAATGACATGAGCTCCATCATACTTTGTTGGAGGGTAAGCATCATAGTTTCCGTTTTGCTGTGTGGCTGTTCTGGGGCCTGTTGAGCGCTTTGAGAGTTAGGCTGAATTGGAATTTCCCTTCCAGATCGTAGAGCATCGGCATAGGAGAAGCCGTTGGTGGTGTTTAGTGGACCAAATGAGGATCTCGCAGCTTTGGCGAAGAAAACGTCTGGCGTGGTTTTTGACGAAACGTACGCATTCTGTGGATTTTGGTTGCGCGTTGCGGTCGCTTGACGCATGCGACTCTTTAACTCCTTATACACAATACATCCTCTATAGTTTGCCGTATGGCTGCCTCCGCAGTTTCCACATTTCTTCACGGTACTGTCCTTGTTTGTAGTGCAGCAAGCGGACTTGTGGGCGTCCCCGCAGACTACACAGACAGCCCGAAGTGTGCAGTAAGACCTTGTGTGTCCATACTCTTGACAATTAGTGCATTGCACTGGACCGTTTCGTTTATGTGGCTCTTCAACAGTGATTTTCCGATGCAAAAGATATTGCAGGTTGTAGATTGGGTGGACTTCGTTCTTCTTCAGCGACCTGCTTTCTGGCTCGAGCTCGACCTTGAAGAGGGGTTGTGGCTTTTTATCTTTATTTAGAATGTTAATAACATTCTTGGCGGCGAAGCCCTTTTCTTTAAGGGCGGTTTTTATTTCCGCGGCGGTAACATCAGGTTCTATTCCCTTTACTACCACTTGTAGGCCCTTACTGCTTTTCAGCTGGTACGTGTAATAGTTTTTCTGTACAGTGTCCAGATATTTTGAAACTATTCGGAAGTGCTCTTCAGTCTTGGTTTGCACCTTTGTTTCATGGATGTTCCCTTTGATAAGCGGAACAACATGAAAGTTGTCACCGTTCCCGATCAGCGACGCAATTTTGTTGACCAGGGCACTCGAGCTTTTTTCCCTAATATAGATTGGAGGGGGCTTGGGTTTTTTTTGCGGTGTCTTGGGCTGGTTGGTTTTCCTCAGCCTCCGCCAGTAGGGCAAATCTGTTAGTAGTGGATCTGTCTGGTTCATTATCGTTATTCAGGACACGGTTAATTTTTGTTTTGTTGCCTGCCGGATTACTCTGCGGGCTAAGCTTGCGCTTAATTTGGATGTAGCGATCCATTCCAGTCTGTGTGGCCGTTGCCGCTTTGGCACTTTCCGAGGTTGTTGTTTTTGTACTCGCTGTTGTCGTTGACGTCGTGGTACTTTGAGTTGCAGGGGTTTTCGCTGTTGTTGCAGAAGTTGTAGCGCTGCTTGTTGTTGGTGCGAAATTTGTTTCCTGTATTGGAGGGGGGGTTTTACACTGCGAACTCCATGACGGGTGAGCAAGACCGTGCCCTTTGGGTTTCAGCGGTCAGTAAAGCCGGGTTGCTTTGAAGCGCCGATTTTTCCACTTCGGTATCGCGGGTTGAAAAGTAAGAGTAGAAGCCGTTTCTTTGGTTCACTGAACTTCTACGCTCGTTCTTTTGGTCGTTGCTCAATGAGCTCATTGCGTGGTACGTATTTTTTTTTTCAACAATGCACTAGTTTTGGTTTAGCACATTACAACTGTTATAAAAAGCTTGTCTGTCGCTTTTAATAAATTGTATTTCAGTGTCTTTTTGCTTATATTGGCGAAAATATAAGCAAAGTGAAGTTTTCCCGGAGCTCGGACAAAGCACGTCCGCTCAGTTCGGTAGTTCGACAAGTTAATTCTGAGAAATTTTTCGCGCGACAACGAATGAGGGATAGCCTAGTGGTACAGTGCTTGGCTGATGTGCATAGTAAAATGAGTTTAAATCAGGCTCGGAACGTCCACTTTTTTTTTAAATCAATTTATATTATACTAGCAGTACCCTGCCACGTTTCGCTGTGGCATATTGTGGTTGCAAGCATTAGAAAGAAGTCAAACAAAAAAGAATAATTTTCAAATTAATTTAATTCTGTAATACTTGTGGGTAAACCATATTCTTTGTTTCTCCATTCTCCGCGTAAATATAAAGATTATTTGGTTTTCGACACGGGAACACGCAACATATAATTGTCCACAAAACTCCAGAGATTGACCTTGAGCATTATTTATGGTCATTACGAACGCCAAACGAATGGGAAACTGCAATCCTTTGAACTGGAACGGTGTATCACTCGGGAACATAGGAATCCTAGGAATGAGGACATCTTCACCTTTAAAAGGACCACCTATGATCGTTGCTTCTACAACGTTGTTCATCAAGTTCTTGACTGCGAGTCTCGTACCGTTGCAGAGTTTTTGCAGATTCATATTCCGGAGCATGATAATCGGCACACCTACTTTTAATTTCAATATGTGTGGTGGCATTCCAGGCAGATCAAGTGAGTTTGGAACAGTGGTGGGCAAAACTAACACATGTTTAAAATTTGAGTGTGTGCGTAGCAGAGAAAAACAATGAGAGCAGAGAATTCACTTAGCGAAAAAAAACTTATTTTTTTATTTAATTTTTAGTTATCTAAAAGTTTGAATGGGAACTAAAATAGTGTATTTTATTTTAAAGACATCTTTTCTAGCAACATTTCTTAAAAAATGAAAAACTACGCTTCCCTATCTTTATTTTCTATGGAGATAACTTTTTTCAACCCAATTTGTGAGAAAATTTTTCTCAGTGGAAACATTTTGATTTTTAAGTTTGGGCTGTCAAATGAGTCAAAATGAGAGAGCTCCTAAAAAAAATTGAGAATGCTCACACTGTCAGTGTGCCGGCAGCGCTGCGGCAGAATTTCCTACCCTATACTCGCGTGCTATGTAAAATGAGAGTTTGCCCACCACTGGTTTAGAAACTCCGTAGGGTAATTAACTGCTTCCTCTGCCTCCACAAAGGTGTCTATCGACTTATATATAATTTCGTCAGTTTCTAAGCTGGATTGGATAACATGATTGAGCTGGTAGACATCTTTGTTCTTGGCAGCGAGAATCGCTCGTCCACTGAGCCAATCGTGATTCCTATAATTTATTCGGATATTGGGGAACACTTTTTGGATAAGTCCTTCCTTCGATGTAACTAAATAACAGAAATTCTCGGGCAATGCTATTTTTCTCGACTGGCAGCTTTCCGTTCCCAATGTCCAGTAGGTGTCGTGACAATACGTCGGCTGAGTCATCATTCTGTAACTGGGCACACATATTCGTCTTCAACTGTAATGTACGACCATGTTGCCATAATATAGAATATTTCAGGCAAGCATTTATCTCGTCAGCTGGTGTCGATCGGGAAATCACAGGCAACGTTTGTCTGAAATCCCCTGCGAGCAATATTAACGCATTCCCAAATGGTTGGACAGCTCCACGCAAATCCCGCAATGATCAATCGAGAGCCTCCACCGATTTTTTCTGTTTTTAAACCTTTGCAGAGGGTATTATAATTTTGTCCAAAAGTGTGCAACGCAGTGAAGGAGACATCTCCGACCCTATAAAGTATATATATTCTTGATCAGGATCACCTCCTGAGTTGATATGAGCATGTCCGTCTGTCTGTCTGTTTCTACGCGAACTAGTCTCTCAGTTTTAAAGCTATCGTCTTGAAACTTTGCACACGCCCTTCTTTCCGTTGCACGCAGTGTATAAGTTGGAACGGCCGGAATCGGCCGACTATATCCTATAGCTGCCATATAACTGATTGATCGGAAATGGAATAACTTTGGTGTTTTTAGAGTTACAGAGTTCAGATTTTGTACGAATGGTACTTTTGGTAGCAAAATTTGGTACAAAATAATACGACCTACCAAGTTTCATAAGGATCGGCCGACTATATCTTATAGCTGCCATATAACTGATTGATCGGAAATGCTATAACTTCGGTGTTTTTAAAGCTAGAAAATTCGGATTCGGTACGAATGCTATTTTTGGCAAAATATTGCCGAATTTCATAAGGATCAGCCGACTATATCCTATAGCTGCCATATAACTGAACAATCGCAAATTACCCAACTTTGGTGTTTTTGAAGATAAAAAGCTGGAACTAAGTACAGATTCTATTTTTGGTCAGTTAATGCAACCTACCAAATTGCATAACGATCGGCCGACTATATCTTATTGCTGCCATATAACTGAGCGATCGGAAATGGTATTTGGTAAAAATACCAACTTTGGTATTTTCGAAGATGGAAGCTTAGTACTTTGTTTTAGATTTTTTATTGTAATAAATTGGTTATATTATGATATTCTCATAAGGATCGGCCAATGTAATCCGATGTTTGCGATATATATCCGGTTTTAACTGCAAGGGTATATCAACTTCGGCTCCGCCCGAAGTTAGCTTTCCTTTCTTGTTTTATTTGAAGTCTATTTATATTACATTTTTATTCTTTTAAAGTGATTTCTAGAATTTATAATCCAATAAAGAAATATAAAAAATTTTTAAATCACCTTGAAATCGCCTCAGTTTGTAGTGGAACCCGCTGTAAAAATCTTTATAAGTGCGGCTTCTTCGGCATATTGGCATGCCGAGTCGTGGAACCCTCTGTGAAAATGAAAATATTTGAGAGCGGGTTCCACGAAAAACGGCTGGCAGATGAGAGAGAGAAAGAGAGAATTCTATTTTTAAAACGTAACATTTTTGGAACAATGAAAGTTTGAAACGTTCACATCGAACCAGTGTGAGAGCATAGAGATCAGAAATATCTTCTACTATCTTTACTCTTCAGCTCTGTTTTTGGTTAGGATTCTCGCGCTTACTTGGGGTCCTAGGTTCGATTTTGTTAGTGGGCGGTTGTTTCAATTTTTAAAAAGGTACTTTATTAGTGTTATTATACCCTTGCAGAGGGTATTATAATTTTGGTGTGTGCAACGCAGTGAAGGAGACATCTCCGACCCTATAAAGTATATATATTCTTGATCAGGATCACCTCCTGAGTTGATATGAGCATGTCCGTCTGTCCGTCTGTCTGTCTGTTTCTAAGCGAACTAGTCTCTTTTAAAGCTATCGGCTTGAAACTTTGCACACCCCCTTCTTTCCTTTGCACGCAGTATATAAGTTGGAACGGCCGGGATCGGCCGACTATATCTTATAGCTGCCATATAACTGATTGATCGGGAATGGTATAACTTTGGTGTTTTTAGAGTTAGAGAGTTCAGATTTTGTACGACTGCTATTTTTGGCAAAATAATACAACATGCCAAATTTTATAAGGATCAGCGAACTATATCTTATAGCTGCCATATAACTGATTGATCGGAAATGGTATAACTTTGGTGTTTTTGAAGCTATAGAATTTGGATTTGGTACGAATGCTATTTTTAGCAAAATAATACGACATGCCAAGTTTTATAAGGATCGGCCGACTATATCCTATAGCTGCCATATAACTAAAAAATCGGAAATGACCCAACTTTCGTGTTTTTGAAGATAGAAAGTTGGAACTTCGTACAGATTATATTTTTCTGTAAAATAGTTGATCTAACCTACCAAATTTCATAACGATCGGCCAATTATATAGCTGCTATATAACAGAACGATCGGAAATGGTATTCTCTAAAAATACCAACTTTGGTATTTTTGAAGATGGAAGCTTGGTAATTTGTTTTAGATTTTTTATTGTAATAAATTGGTTATATTACGATATTTCCATAAGGATCGTCCAACTTTATCCGATGTTTGCGATATATATCCGGTTTTAACTGCAAGGGTATATCAACTTCGACTCCGCCCGAAGTTAGCTTTCCTTTCTTGTTTTTAATTTAATTTCTTTACTCTTGTTATAAAAATAATTATTTTTAAAGTTATGAGAAATTAGCGGAATAGGGAAAATACTGACTGAAGTATGAGATGACAAAATGACTGACGGACTCCCTTGAAATTTCATTTACCGGTCATAATTTAAAATTTTTTTTTTAATACTAAAAGTAAAGATAAAGCTTAAAGATAATCATAAAAAAAAAAAAAGAACATCGAAGTCCTAAGCAGGAGAGGGAAACTACTGTGCGCATTAGGCTACCACCCTGACTCGATTAACGGCAAACAAATGCACTATTTGTTTCTTTATCACATCGACGCATTGTAAACCGAACCGATGAGAAATTGAAAATAAAAATTGGAAGCCAAAACATTTTTACGCCGTCGTGTGAGCAGTCACACATACAACATATATTAGCGCACACATTTTTTGACGCATACATGTAAAGATTTCTAAAAATAGAATCGTCTGTATGTGCGTTCCCCCCTCACCAACAAACTCGACGGAAAAAGTTGAATGTTTTGGGCCCTGATGTCCCATCTTTGTACTTTATAAACTTTGCTTCTATACTGCATGCATAAGAAGGAAAGATATGGGCAAATTGTTAATGCGCTAGCTTTAAAACCGAGAGACTAAAATAAATAAATACTTTAGAACTTTCGTACCGTTCCGATTTTAAAATAAACAAATTTTTTCTATTTCTTTTTAGTATAATTTACTTCCACGAGGAGTTTTGTCCTTAAAAGTTTTACAAGAACTACCAATTATTGTTGTACTTATGTATCAAATATATAAAAATGCTGTTCATCAAGAAGTTGCCGAGTTTATTCCATTGATATTGACAACTATTAATTTACAACCTACTATTACACAGAGGTAATTTATAAATACTATATATATGTTGTGATGATACTTAGTAAATTAGTAATTATTATTTTATTTATTAATTATAAACTATGATCTGCTACATTTTAACAATAATAATATAGATTCTATTTTCTCCGCATTTTCTTTGCATTTCTGGATAGACACATGTTTTAATTTCAACCTCCCAAAATGTTGTTTCGGAATCTTTTAAATTATCAAAGTTCTCGGCCGTTTGGTGGACTGGTGTCAATTGCGTTGGTCAACGTGTTAAAATTTTCAAACGCGATTTTCTCGAAAACATGTGTTTTGAGTTGGTGGAAGTCCTACAGGTAGCAAAGATGAGCAATTGCAATGAATTTTCATGGGAAGTAACAGAATTGTTTACAATCGTATAATATTAAAAATTATTTATTAAAAAAAAATTATAAATAACGAAAAAATTGAGAAAAAATCAATTTTTTTTTTCAAAAGTTCATAAAAAGTTTTTTGAAAACATAATTTTTATGTTTTTTCCTTCATTCTGGTACCAAGAATGTGGAAAAGTGTGCAGACTAGGGACATATTCGTCTTTTGCGATTCATATTTATTTTACTCTACGACCTCCACCATGATGACGAGTTGCCGCAGGCATGCCGCCATTGTTGGCGTCCTCCCGTTGTTGTAGCTTCAATAAACTTTACAACTGGCATTCCTATACCTAACATACTTTCCAAGGAACAAATTACAGAAAAACAGCATGTTGTGGGATCAAGATAAATCAAATTTTTCCAAATGGCGCCATTGCACGCTGCACTATGGTCCCAGTGCGGCATAAAATCGAAAAAATTATGAAACTATTTTTTGAATATGAACAAAATTTTAATTAATAGACATCCCAAATAAATATAAATATATAATTTTTTGAGCTTTATTGCAACCCTGTTAATTTATCGCGGTCATTTAACCAGCTAATTTATTGCACCCCTGAAACTTGCACATTGGCGGCAACTTTAAGGCAACTTTTAATTGTGTTTCAATTGGCTTAAATTGAGTAAAAATACTAGATTAAATATGGAAAACAAAGATCAAGGTATGAAAAATCAATAATTAAACTATTTCGTGTTATCATTATATTTGTGTCTGTGTTGTCAAATGTTTTGTAAGTGTCTATTTAGCAGGAATGTGTAACAAAAGTAGTTGTGTTTTGTGGAGTGTTACTTTTTCAGCGCATATCGGCGCAAGCAACTAACCAGATGAAGTTACTTATAAAAATATAGGAATTCAAATTTAATTGGTCTTCTTGGCTGGTTTTTGCTCGTTTTCGAAAAACATCAACATCTATTGATGTTGCAAGTGTTTATTAGTTCTCTCATGTAGCGCTCCTCGAAGTTTCGGGGGAGAGCCACCGGAAAGACGACGCTGTTAGAGGTTTAAATTAAATATTATAAATAATAGAACCATATTTAATAAAAGTTTTAGTTCTTTTTATGAAAAACTTAAGTTTATGTAAAAATTAAGTAAAAATTCCAGTATAGCCAACTCTTAATGTAGGCGGCGGCCATAGGGGTGGTCAAATTTCCCAAACAATAAAATTCGAAATTCGACAAAAATAGTTCAAGCATATATGCAAAATTTGAGCACAGTATATATAAAATTGGAGTTTATGCAAAAAAACGGCATTTCCGCCCGAAGTGGGCGTGGTCAAATTTAAAAAAAAAAAAATTCGAAATTCGACAAAAATAGTTTAAGCGTATGTGCAAAATATGAGGCCAGTATCTCTAAAACTAGAGTTTCTGCCAAAAAAAAGGCGTTTGGGCCCATTGTGCGCTGGTAGAAATGACTGATTTAGGTGTGATTAATTAACTAAAATACCTATGCGATAGGCCAAAAAAAAATTTCCTTTCGCTTTCCTCTCAATATTCACACAGCTGTAAACAGGGTTTGAAAAGCTACGCTACTCCCGTAGTTTTTTGGTTTTCTCTTGCTACCGCTCTCGCTTTTTTCCAGAGCGGGAGCAGAGCCGTAGCAGAAAAAAGAAAATTGTCTGCTCTGCTCTGCTCCGAGCTACGAAAAGTTCAAAGCTATAGCCGTAGCAAAAAATCTACAGTGAGAGCAGAGCAGAGCCAAAAATATTTTTCAATGTGCTACTGCTCTAGCTTAGTTTTGTTTTTGTTTTTTTCAAATTTTCTGTGTGTGGGTAAATATTCTTATGAAAATTGAAAATTGCTCTAGATTTTTGGCTACGGCTATGGCTATAAAGCAGAGCAGACAATTTTCTTTTTTTGCTACGGCTCCGCTCCCACTCTCGGAAAAAGTGACAGCGGTAGCAATAGCAGAGCAATATTTCTATGCATCTCGCTGCTAGGGAGTAGTAAATGCAAACCCTGGCTGTAAACACAGCTCACACAGCTTTTCCCAAAAAAAGTCAGTGCAATCTGCTAGAGTTCCGGAGTAATAGTGTGCCCTTCCATTGCTCGTATTCCTTTTTGTCATACACTCCGGAGGCCTAGCAAATTTGCACTGACTAGTTTTGGAAAAAGTGCCACTTTATAAGTTAAAAATCACTGTTGCACTGTGGTATCTATGGATTTTAAAAAGACAAGGTATTAATCTGGTAAAATCAAGGTAAAATGACAACAGGGGGGGCCTGGTACTCCAACGGCTCCTGGCGAATAAACTTTGGTTTGCGAAGTCGAAGGTTCTGGAATTTCACAACCCAAGCATCGACATTTCGTTGGGTATTTTTTTTTTTAAGCTTAGTTTGTTTTTATTGGATTAGTCTTTATGACAATATCTAACAGTTTGTTTTGAACTGAATAGAGACTACGTGGTCCTAATAACTAGCGCTGGATTGGGAGGTCATTGCGGCGAAGACGAGAACTGCTGGAAACTCGCGTGAGGGCTCTCGCGAGATGATATGCATGTACTGATAGCCTGTTGTAGTACTTTGTTTTGATTTGTGCTATCTCTTCTCTGACGAGTGGTATGTGAAGGTCCCTGTGAATGTTTTCATTACGAACGTACCACGGGGCCCCGGTGATGGTTCTGAGAATTTTTGATTGAGTTCGTTGCATTATATCCACACTGCTGTTACTGGCATTCCCCCACAACTGGGAGCCGTACATCCAGATTGGTTTCAAGACGGTGTTATATAGGAGTACCTTGTAGTCCAAGCTAAGGGGCGAGCGGCTATTGATAAGCCAGTGGAGGCAGTTGGAGGCGCTTTAAATGCGTTCTTTTGGCTTCAATGTGGCTGCGCCAGGTAAGCCGTCTATCGAGGTGAACGCCAAGATATGTTACTACATTTGCTATCGGAACCACTGTGTTGTTAAGAGTAAGTGGAGGGCAGTCTTGCTTGTTAAGAGTGAACGTTACGTGTTTGCATTTTTGTTCGTTAACTTTGATTCGCCAGTCGGATAGCCATTTCTCCACTGCCACCAGGAGTATAGCAAGTTGCGCCGTTGCTTGCTTGGGGCATCTCGCGCGGCTTAGGATCGCTGTGTCATCTGAAAAAGTGGATGTGGTTAGATTCCTGCTCGTTGGGATGTCCGCAGTGTAGATAAGGTAGAGTGTTGGTCCAAGCACGCTGCCTTGAGGAACTCCGGCTCTAATTATGTAGTCATCGGACATGGCTGAATTACATCTTACTGAGAATTTCCTGTTGTATAGGTATGACTTCAGAAGTTTGTGTGTGTTGGTTGGGAGCATTTTTATAATTTTGTGCATTAGACCTTCTAACCATACTCTGTCGAAGGCTTGTGATACGTCCAGAAATATCGCAGTGCAGTACTCCCTTTGTTCGAATGTATTTCGGATTTCTGAGGTTATGCGGTTGACTTGCTCAATGGTTCCGTGTTTTTCTCGAAAACCGAATTGATGAATCGGGATTTTTTTGTGTGTTCTGAGATATGGGGTAATGTGTGCCAAGAAGCATTTTTCAAAGAGTTTCGATAGACACGTTAGTAAACTAATTGGTCTATATGATAAAGCGATTGTGTCTTTGGCAGGTTTTGGTATCATTATAATGATCGACTTTTTCCATCTCTCTGGAAAGTGTCCGTGTCTCGTTATTGCATTGAAGAGCTGGCAAATAGCTCGAACAGCACAGAAAGGAAGTTCAATAATCATTTTTGGTGATATTAGGTCGCATCCTGGAGATTTTTTTGGGTTGAGTTCGTTTTTAATTTTGAGACTCATGTGCCCTAAATACAATAGGTTCATACGTTGATGTGTCGATATCTGATGTTGCTGGCAGTGAGATCCCGTTTGATGATGTGTTGGGCTGAAATACATTTTGAAGATGCTCTGCAAATCTGACGGCTCTTTCTTCGAGTGATCAGACGATAGATCTGTTAAGGAGTCAGGCACTTATCAGGTTGCGGGAAATGTTTTTTGTGACTGCAAAATCTATCAAGTCTGGCAGTTTTCTAAGATCTGTTGGCCAATATGTAGGTGTCCCAGGTGACACACAGTCTAGCTTGTTGCTTGCTTTTATTATTGCATTGTACAACTGCCTTCCCTTAAGAGTCACAAGTCGAGATCCCCAGTGCGTGTGCTTGGCATTGAAGTCTCCTGCTGAATTGGGAGACTCCTGCCCAATTCCATGAATTGGGATTCTGATATTGTAAACCGAGAAGGACAGTATACGGCGGCCATCTTTAAAGATCGGGAATCCATTTGCATGTCTATTAATGTAGCTTGCATAAAGTTAGTGGCGAAGCTATTGTGGAAGCAGTGCTTGATGCGATTTCTAATCAGAATGCCAGTGCCTCCATGAGCTTCCCCGTCTGGGTGATTCGTGTTGTAGAATAGATAGCCACAAATTTGAAAAATATATTTATTTGTGAGATGAGTTTTTGCGAGTAGCATTACATCGATATGGTAATTAATAAGGAACTGAGTTAACTCGAGTTTGCGCTGTGAGCGTTCCACAGTGCTATAAGGAGTGGAGCCATTGATTATTTAGTCTATTTTTGAGCAACAAGCAGCTCAATCAAAACGTTCTGGTTTCGCATAAGATCTTGCATAGTTGTCTGCATGAATGACATGAACTCCATCATACTTTGTTGAAGATTACATATCATTGTTTCAAGTTTGTTCGTAGACGGTTCTTCTGGTTGATGAGGGGAAACTGAGGATCTTGGATTGGTGGGAGCGGTACTTTTAAGACACAATTTTAGAGCAGTTGCATAGCTTGCGGATTTGTCGGTGACCTCATTATTGTCTAAAGATTTAACAGCTGAAGGGGGGAAGACATTACGTGTAGATTTCATAGGTGGTGTATGTGAGTGAGCAGTGGTCACTCTTTGGTGTGTACGACTTTTCAGTTCCTTGTAGACTGGACAGCCCCTGTAGTTAGCCGTATTGTTGCCTCCACAGTTTCCGCACTTTTTGCTGCTGGGATCCTCTTTATTTTTTGGGCATTTGTGAGATTCATGAAGGTCTCCACAAGCAACGCATACTGGACGATGCGTGCAATAAGACCTTGTGTCATCTGCAAAAGTGGATGTGGTTAGATTCCTGCTCGTTGGGATGTCCGCAGTGTAGATAAGGTAGAGTGTTGGTCCAAGCACGCTGCCTTGAGGAACTCCGGCTCTAATTATGTAGTCATCGGACATGGCTGAATTACATCATTGTGAGATTCATGAAGGTCTCCACAAGCAACGCATACTGGACGATGCGTGCAATAAGACCTTGTGTGGCCATATTCCTGACAATTATTACACTGCACCGGTCCATTTCTTTTATGCGGCTCCTCTACCATAATTCTGCGGTGTAGTAGGAACTGGAGAGTAAAGATTGGATGCACTTCATATTTTTTCAGAGGCTTGGATTTGGTTTCGGGTTCAAGTTCTACCTTGAAAAGAGGTTAAGGCTTTCTTTCTCTATTTAAAATGTTAATAACATTTTTTACATTAAAACCTTTCTCCATCAGTGCTCTTGTAACTTCATCTGGTGTTACTTCCGGCTCGATACCTTTTAGTACTACTTGCTGGCCCTTACTGCTTTTTAATTGGTACGTGTAGAAGTTTTTATTATTGTCGTTTAAATACTTCGACAAAATTCTGTAGTTTGCTTCCGTATTAGTCTGAACTTTAGTTTCATGAATATTTCCCTTTGTTAATGGAATTATGTGGAAATTGTCTGGTCCTATTAGATTCAGTATCGAGTTTACGAGAGCATTCGAACTTTTCTCTCGGATGTAAATCGGCGGCGGCTGAGGCTTTTTGTTGTCCCCTACGATGACTTCAGAAGGTGTATTATCGGATTTATCTGCCAAAATAGCAAATCTGTTTGCTTCTATGGGCTTCTCTATTGTAGATTGTTTTGAGGTGCCTCGAGTTATTTTAGCAGAGTTACCAAGTCTAGAGTTCTGCGGGCTAAGCTTTCGTTTTATTTGTATGTAGCGATCCATACCAGACTGTACGGCCGAACGTTGTTTTGAAGGGGGCACGCTGGTGTAAGGTGCTGCATTATTTGCTTGCACAGCAGTTTCCGATATTACGGTAGATGGTATTGCGCAAGCAGTCGATACCATTGTAGTTGTTGTAATAGTTGCCGTTGCAGTTGCTAATGACGTCACTGTAATGGTGACCGTGGCTATGCTGGCAGACATGAGGGAAGGGTATGGGGTTTTATCCAACGAGAGCGCAGGAGAGCAAGAATGCGCCCTGCCTTGCGATGTTGGATAGAGTTCATTACTCGGGGTTGGGGTTATTAATCTCGGTTGGTTATTTTTTGTTGGGTTTGCGGTCGCGTTGTCTTGCGTTGACACAAATGAGTGGTATGCGTTGTTACGTAGCAAAGAGAGTCGACGCTCGTCTTGCTGACGTTGGAGCACCGTATGAGTGTCGAATTCACTCATAGCTTAATGTTTTTGATTTTCTTATTTTTTATTTACACAAAAAGTACGAAGTTCATCGCACTGAGCGTCTTTCGCCCACTGTGTATTTTTGTTTAGAGCTTGCACTGCCCTATGCTTAGTTTTTGTTGAATTTTCGATGCACGATAAGAAGACAAAAAGAAAGCACGTCTGCACTCGCCGACGTTCGCGAACGAATAATAATAATAATAATAATAATAATAGTAATAATAATAATAATAATAATAATAATAATAATAATAATAATAATATATAATAATAATATATAATAATAATATATTATAATTATAATAATAATAAGTTAGAGGCTAGGAGTCAATTTGAGAACCGTAAATGGAGTTCCGGTTTAAGTTTTGGTAATTACGTGGACATCACGTGAAGTGATGTTTGCTCAGAGAATCAACATAGATGCAGAAGAAATGTTAAGTGCAGTAAGTCAAGACGGGAGAAAGGATCTTGCTATGCATGTGGCGAAATGGGACATTTTGTGGCGCAGTGCCCGAAAAACAAAAATAAGAGTGAGGTCAAGAACAATTATGGAAGATATTGTGAAATTTACTTTATGAATAATAGTAATACCAGGTTAATTACAGAATGCATCATAAATACAGAGAGTCCAATTTCGTTAATTAAATTTTCTTAATGATGAAAGTCGGATAATAAGAGAAGAGGTAAAAAAAGTAATAGTTATAGTAATAAACAAAAGACTAGAAATGCAGTTAGGTTACAAGAAGCAACGAAATCTGACATAAATGTAGTAGAAAAGCAACTAATGAATATTAATATAGAATACTATCAGTACCCAGCCACGTTTCGCTGTGGCATATTGTTGTTGCACGCATAAGAAATAAGTCAAACAAAAAAGAATAATTTTCAAATTAATTTAATTCTGTAATACTTGTGGGTAAACCATATTCTTTGTTTCTCCATTCTCCGCGTAAATATAAAGATTATTTGGTTTTCCGACACAGGAACACGCAACATATGATTGTCCGTGTGAAAAACAATCTTCATCCAAATCCAAACCACAAAACTCCACATATTTACCTTGAGCTTTATTTATGGTCATTGCGAACGCCAAACGAATGGGAAACTGCAATCTTTTGAACTGGAACGGTGTATCAGTCGGGAACATAGGAATCCTAGGAATGAGGACTTCTTCACCTTTAAAAGGACCACTTATGATCGTTGCTTCTACAACGTTGTTCATCAATTTCTTGACTGCAAGTCGCGTACAGTTGCAGAGTTTCGGCTGATTCATATTCCGGAGCATGATAATCGGTACACCTATTTTTAATTTCAATATGTGTGGTGGCATTCCAGGCAGGATAATTAACTGCTTCCTCCGCCTCCACAACGGTGTCTATCGACTTATTTGTAATTTCGTCAGTTTCTATGCTGGATTGGATTACATGATTGAGCTGGTAGACATCTTTGTTCTTGGCAGCGAGAATCGCTCGTCCACTGAGCCAATCGTGATTCCTATAATTTATTCGGATATTGGGGAACACTTTTTGGATAAGTCCTTCCCTCGATGTAACTAAATAACAGAAATTCTCGGGCAATGCTATTTTTCTCGACGTCTCATTGACTGGCAGCTTTCCGTTCCCAATGTCCAGAAGCTGTCGTGACAATACGTCGGCTGAGTCATCGTTCTGTAACTGGGCTTTCGTCTTCAACTGTTATGTACGTACATGTTGCCATAATATAGAATATTTCAGGCAAGCATTTATCTCGACAGCTGGTGTCCATCGGGAAATCACAGGCAACGTTTGTCTGAAATCCCCTGCGAGCAATATTAACGCATTCCAAAATGCTTGGACAGCTCCACGCAAATCCCGCAATGATCGATCGAGAGCCTCCAGCGATTTTTTTCATCTTTGCAATACTTTTCCCATGCCAGATGGTCTGGAAATATTGCACGTAGGAGTCTCGATGATTTGCACGTTCAATGGCAACTTCAGCGCTGAATGAGCAGTCCTCCCACCAGGTAACAATGTCGCAGCGATTCCAGATGAAGCAAGAGCTAAAGCTATGTCCTAAAGCTAAAGCTAAGCTTTGTGCATCCGCATTGCTCTCAGCAGCTCAGTCTCTCGGATGGAGGCCCGCTCTTCGTCAGTCATATTCGAAATGTTACGTCTTTTTGCTTCTGTATTGCGAGTATGACGACCCAATTTCGACTTCTTGGGTGGCATGACTTCGTTTCTGACATTTTGACATTTTCATTTGACATTTTCTTTTTAGCTGGCTGCCTAAATAGAAAAGTAGGGGCACGGGGAAACGCGAAAAAAAACTGATGTATTCGCAAACGCAGATAAGCTATAAACATCAAAAGTAGACAAAAACCGAGCTGGAACCTCAACGCTTGTTGTTTAAAAATTTGGGCTTAAACGGTTTACAACTTTTCAAGTCTACAAAGGAAGTAGATACGAACAGAGCATTTTGATATATAAAGATGAATCTGTAGAATACAGATTGTTGGTGAACTGGTGGTGAATTGGTGAACAAGTCGATTATAATGTGAGACAGCAATTTATTAAAATTATAGAAAATTGTTATGTTCATAAACAAAGACCAAAGGAACCAGAGGGTAAGAGTGAAATAAGCAGTTAGCTTATGCAGAGAGAGAAAAGTTACAGAGCATATTAGACGAGTACTTAAAAGAGGGAATTATTAGGCCGAGTGTGCATCTCCAATAATGTTAGTTAAATAAAAAGGTAATTTGCGATTATGTGTGGATTACAGGAAGCTTAATAAGACAATGATTAAAGACAATTATCCATTACCCTTAATTTATGATTTATTTTGATAGTTTTTTGATAATGAATCAGTTAAATATACTTCATTTAAGACGCCGCTAGGGCAGTTAGAATTCATGTGGATGCCAATGGGCATAAAAAAACCACCGGCGGTGTTTCAAAGATTTGTCAATAAAATTTTTACAGACATGATAAAAGAAGGAAAAGTGAATATATACATGGTCGATATTATGATCGCAAGTAAAGAAATTAAAAAGCATTTGATTGTTATAGTTTATTTATTAAGCTAAAGTATGGATATATCGCCTTAGTTGGTCGCAAGCCGACTCTTTCTCGGCCGCTCAACTTCAACGGGCCTATTTTAAGAGAGCTTTAGCTTCGCACTATGTCGTTCCGCCCTCTCCACTATCGAGAGCTTTAGCTTCGCGTATGACTAGTCGAGCCGCACTCTCTGTCCATATTATTAGTCACTGCTTAGCAACATAAACTGAATGATCACAATGGTTGATCCCAGTTGCATCTGCCTGCAGCATAAATAAAATATAACGTACTATAATTAAATTCGTCCCGTAATTTCGTAATTAAATTTCCCGGCATTGAAAACTCTCAATGACCAAACAAATGGATAAATGCGAGTTTTTACAAGCGAGTGTTCAATACTTATGCTTTTTGGTGACGAGTACAATACAAGCGAATGATAAAGGAATTGAAGCCGTTCGAGATTTTCCAGTCCCCAAGAAAGTGCATGAAATTAGAAGCTTTTTGGGATTGTGTTCATACTTTAGAAGATTCATAAAAGAATTTTCGATGATTGCAAAACCATTATATGATTTGTTGAAAAAAGATTGCGAATTTGTAATTGAAGAAAAAGAGCTAGATTGATTTGAGATGCTAAAAAAGAAACTAATTGAAGGGTTTATAATATATTATATAAAAAAACTAGGTGTTTATTATTACAAGGATGAGGTAGAACTACATACAGACGCAAGCGCACATGGCACGCAAGAGGATAAGAAATTGCATCCTATATTTTATATTTCGAATCCTACAAGGATAAAATATTGCATCCTATATTTTATTTTTCCAAACCTACAAGCTGATGAAAAATATCATAGCTTTGAGCTTGAACCGTTTATTACGTTATTTATACGTTACGAAGGTTCCGAATTTATGTGCATTTATGTGTTACACATTTATGTGTAACAATTTAGAATGGTTACTGATTGTAATTCATTGACATTGACGTTAAACAGAATAGAACATAACCCTCGTATTGCGAGGTGGGCGTTAGAGTTACTCGAGTATGACTTAGAGTTAGTTCATAAGTCGGGAAAGCTTATGCTTACATATGTGTAGTAGAAACGGTGAGTTTTGAAGACAATTTAGTTAGGGGGGTGACGCAGGGCGTAGCGGGCCCTCGAGGTCCGTTTAACGACAACGGAGGTCCGTGGCCGAGAGGGACGAGGATTGGAGCAGATTGGGGCGAGTCTTTTTTAGGAAGCTTGTAGCGTTGAGTTGGATGACCGCCTTTGGAGAGACCGACATTCAAGTGTTAGAGCGTTTCTAAAAGGTACCCGGTGTTGAAGTTGAAGGACCGCCTCTGGAGAGTCCAACAGCTCGAGAAAAGAATAAGAAAGGATCCGTTCCTTAGAAAGACCCAGGCTAGGAGAGTCGAGTTGTACCATTCCTGACCATGACAGGTATCCGTGCTACAAAGCGAGGGAAGGATAAGTTTGGCATACGCATTACCGACTCCTGAAGTCGCGACGAACTGGTGTGGTCATGCGAAACAAGGATAGGCCTACTCGGGGACTGACGCCCGGTGTTCCAAGAAGAACAAGCCAACAAAGGACCTATTTTTCAGACGGTTCCTCTAAGAGCCCAGGGCATCGGAGTCGAGTGGGGCCATTCCCGACCACGGCAGGTATCCTTGCTACGAAGCGAGGGAGGGACAAGTTTGGCATACGCCTTACCGACTCCTGAAGTCGCGACGAACCGGTGTGGTCCTACGAAACAAGGATAGGCCTCCTCGTGAACTCACGCCCAAGCTTTGGAAACCGATCAGGTACACCCCGGTCACCCGCAAAACAACTCCCCATTTCGGACCCACTGGTGTGTCTCCGGAGTAGTGGAGTCGCGACACACGGTCAGTAGGGCAACTTCTGACCCTGGCTCATTAGCGCACGTGCGTGTTGTGTCCAGATGTGGGGGGCGCATCGTCCACGGGCAACTTCCAAACCCGGCTCGCTAGTGCAAGTGCACTGCGTGTCCTGGCGTAGAGAAGGGGACATTACGCAGCCTACTCCCAATTCAGACTCTCTGAAGTAGCGGAGCGTAAGAGCGTTGTCTTTGACCAGTCGCAGTCGACCCAAGGGGGTATTCTGAGAGGTAGGAAGGCCTGTTTGTGGCCAACGAAAGGGCGAAGTTTAGGGGGCCTACGTCAACGGTAGCAGCATCGGTAGCCGCGACTGTAGCAGCGACAGCGGCCGGAGCCACGGAGACGGCCAGAAAGAAGCGCCGGCGTCGGAGCGGCAAGGATTCGAAACGGAGCCCGTGTCCGGGATCAAGGATCAGATCTTTTGTATTGAGAAGAGCATACGAAATACAGCGTTTATAACGTTTACGCAATTTGTATTATTTCTGGGCTCGGGCAATCACGTCGAACTATAAATTCGGTGGAACAGACCCGCAAACTCTGTGAGCTAGCCGCGGAAAACTGTGGCGAGCGGATGCAGTAGGAACAGATCGTTACAGCTTAAATTTATGTCTAACTAATTTCTAACTTATTATTCTAACTTAAGGGGAATTGCCTACAAAAAAAAAGGCAATTAAAAAAAAAAATTTAAAGGTCCGCCATTTTGTTAATTGTTGTGCGAAACTAATTTTCCTAGTTCATACCAGAGCCAAACGTGTACTTTTTCTTATCCCGTTGGAATTTTTGGATTCAGATGTTCCAGTAAGCGGAAATCACATGCGCCGCCGAAAGGAAGGGCTTTTGTTTGATCACAAAAAACAACCAACAAAAAAAATAATGTAAAATGGTTTTCTTCCTTTGTATGTCTTAATATATGTATGCACAGTTACAACCCTAAAAAATAATTTATGTTCATTTTCCAGCCCATTGAAAATCGTCAAAATTTAAAATTGAGAATGGTGGGGAGGGGGGTCCCCTTATCTTCTATTACTGCACTTCAGAAATATTGTAACACAAGCCCATGCACTCTCAGTTGGAGCAGCTGACTTTGTAGCTGTTTTTTCTAAAAATTTTTATACCCTTGCAGAGGGTATTATAATTTTGGTCAAAAGTGTGCAACGCAGTGAAGGAGACATCTCCGACCCTATAAGGTATATATATTCTTGATCAGGATCACCTCCTGAGTTGATATAAGCATGTCCGTCTGTCCGTCTGTCTGTCCGTCTGTCTGTCCGTTTCTACGCGAACTAGTCTCTCAGTTTTAAAGCTATCGTCTTGAAACTTTGCACACACCCTTCTTTCCTTTGCACGCAGTATATAAGTCGGAACGGCCGGGATATAACGGCCGACTATATCTTATAGCTGCCATATAACTGATTGATCGGAAATGGTATAACTTTGGTGTTTTTGGAGTTACAGAGTTCAGATTTTATACGAATGCTATTTTTGGCAAAATAATACGACCTACAAAATTTCATAAGGATCGGCCGACTATATCTTATAGCTGCCATATAACTGATTGATCGGAAATGCTATAACTTCGGTGTTTTTAAAGCTAGAGAATTCGGATTTGGTACGAATGCTATTTTTGGCAAAATAATGCAACCTACCAAATAACATAACGATCGGCCGACTATATCTTATAGCTGCCATATAACTGAACGATCGGAAATGGAATTTGGTAAAAAACCCAACTTTGGTATTTTTGAAGATGGAAGCTTGGTACTTTGTGTTAGATTTTTTATTGTAATAAATTGGTAATATTATGGTATTCTCATAAGGATCGGCCAATTTAATCCGATGTTTGCGATATATATCCGGTTTTAACTGCAAGGGTATATCAACTTCGGCTCCGACCGAAGTTAGCTTTCCTTTCTTGTTTTTTATTATTTTGGGGTTTAGGCATCATAGTTTTATGTTTCCTTAATGCACTCACAATAGTTTTAAATTCATTTGAAAACTTTTAGTTTTGCACTAAAAGTATAGTTAGGTGCTCAAATACCTCATACAAATATATTCACATTGTAGAGTTGCATTTGTGTTCCAATATGTAGAATTCTAACGTTCTTATTGTCTCAGCCATAGAATACATCGAAATGGAATAGAATGAATGAGTGCAAGAGACACAACGAATTGAGTGAGAGAGTAAGAGAGAATTCTAACTAATCGACATTCTCTTGCTTTAAAACCAAGTGAGTTGCGTTGGGAAGTAAGAAGAGTGCTTTTGGAATAAGGAATGTAGCCGAAGGCGAAGCCGAGGCATCTCCGACCCTATAAAGTATGTATATTCTTGATCGGGATCACCTCCTGAGTTGATATGAGCATGTCCTTCTGTCTGTCTGTTTCTACGCGAACTAGTCTCTCAGTTTTAAAGCTATCGTCTTGAAACTTTGCACACACCCTTCTTTCCTTTGCACGCAGTATATAAGTCGGAACGGCCGGGATCGGCCGACTATATCTTATAGCTGCCATATAACTGATTGATCGGGAATGGTATAACTTTGGTGTTTTTGGAGTTACAGAGTTCAGATTTTATACGAATGCTATTTTTGGCAAAATAATACGACCTACAAAATTTCATAAGGATCGGCCGACTATATCTTATAGCTGCCATATAACTGATTGATCGGAAATGCTATAACTTCGGTGTTTTTAAGCTAGAGAACTCGGATTTGGTACGATTTCTATTTTTGGCAAAATAATACAACATGACAAATTTTATAAGGATCAGCCGACTATATCCTATATCTGCCATATAACTGATTGATCGGAAATAGCATAACTTCAGTGTTTTTCGAGCTAGAAAGTTGGGATTTTCTATGAATTCTATTTTTGGTCGTATATTAAAATAATACGACTTATCAAGTTTCATATGGATTGGCCGACTATATCTTATAGCTGCCATATAACTGAACGATCGGAAATGGTATTTGGTAAAAATACCAACTTTGGGGTTCTTCAAGATAGAAGTTTGGGATATTTTTTTAGATTTTGTCTTGTAATTTATTGGTTATATCATGATATTCCCATAAGAATCGGTCAACTATATCCGATTTTAGCGATATATATCCTGTTTTAGCTGCAAGGGTATATCAACTTCGGCTCCGCCCGAAGTTAGCTTTCCTTTCTTGTTTATATTTGTTTAATATATATTTTCAATATATTTGAAATATATATTTTTTTTATATTTATACCCTTGCAGAGGGTATTATAATTTTGGTCAAAAGTGTGCAACGCAGTGAAGGAGACATTTCCGACCCTATAAAGTATATATATTCTTGATCAGGATCAGCTCCTGAGTTGATATGAGCATGTCCGTCTGTCCGTCTGTCTGTCTGTTTCTACGCGAACTAGTCTCTCAGTTTTAAAGCTATCGTCTTGAAACTTTGCACACACCCTTCTTTCCTTTGCACACAGTATATAAGTCGGAACGGCCGGGATCGGCCGACTATATCTTATAGCTGCCATATAACTGATTGATCGGGAATGGTATAACTTTGGTGTTTTTAGAGTTACAGAGTTCAGATTTTGTACGGCTGCTATTTTTGGCAAAATAATACGACTTATCAAATTTTATAAGGATCGGCCTACTATATCTTATAGCTGCCATATAACTGATTGATCGGAAATGCTATAACTTCGGTGTTTTTAAAGCTAGAGAATTCGGATTTGGAACGATTGCTATTTTTGGCAAAATAATACAACATGCCAAATTTTATAAGGATCAGCCGACTATATCCTATATCTGCGATATAACTGATTGATCGGAAATGGCATAACTTCAGTGTTTTTTGAGCTAGAAAGTTGGGATTTTCTATGAATTCTATTTTTCGAAAAATAATACGACATATCAAGTTTCATATGGATCGGCCGACTATATCTTATAGCTGCCATATAACTGAACGATCGGAAATGGTATTTGGTAAAAATAACAACTTTGGGGTTCTTCAAGATAGAAGTTTGGGATATTTTTTAGATTTTGTCTTGTAATTTATTGGTTATATTATGATATTCCCATAAGAATCGGTCAATTATATCCGATTTTAGCGATATATATCCTGTTTTAGCTGCAAGGGTATATCAACTTCGGCTTCGCCCGAAGTTAGCTTTCCCTTCTTGTTCTATTATCTATTAGTTAATCTTATAGAATATTAAAATGATCTATAATGAAACAAAATTAACGTTTATATCAATATATATAAAATAGAAAATAAGGTACATACCATTGACAAACAAATTTAACTTCTGTATTTGTTTAGTTCGTATGTTTATAGTGAGTAATGTTGTTATATTGTAGCCACGTAAGATTCTTTATCTTCACAGATAAATAAATCATTATGTATAAAATCATTACAGAAAACTTTATACATTTACCTGAACTTAAATTTTTACTTAAAATTTTACTTTCAGAAACCTAACCCAAAAGGAAATTTTCGTTGATTTTATGGGGGCACAAATAAAAACATTATCATTCTTGGCGTATATAGTACGCATTTTTCAGGTAAGATTTTCTTTGTTGATGGGTAAAGTCTATCGCCTACAAATTCAAATCCTGAGTTCGAAGACGTTGTGGATCCGCATATTGGTTCCTTATACCTGAACTTTTGAGAATAACACGACTTGGTCTTTATATTTATTTTATATATATACATATATATTATCTAAATGATTTGAGAGAATACAAGAAAGGAAAGGTAACTTCGGGCGGAGCCGAAGTTGATATACCCTTGCAGTTAAAACCGGATATATACCGCAAACATCGGATTAAATTGGCCGATCCTTATGAGAATATCATAATATAACCAATTTATCCAATTTATATAACCAAAAAAATCTAAAACAAAGTACCAAGCTTCCATCTTCAAAAATACCAAAGTTGGTATTTTTACCAAATACCATTTCCGATCGTTCAGTTATATGGCAGCTATAAGATATAGTCGGCCGATCGTTATGCAATTTGGTAGGTTGTATTAACTGACCAAAAATAGAATATGTACTTAGTTCCAGCTTTTTATCTTCAAAAACACCAAAGTTGGGTAATTTCCGATTGTTCAGTTATATGGCAGCTATAGGATATAGTGGGCTGATCCTTATGAAATTTGGCATGTTGTATTATTTTGCCAAAAATAGCATTCGTACCAAATCCGAATTCTCTAGCTTTAAAAACACCGAAGTTATAACATTTCCGATCAATCAGTTATATGGCAGCTATAGGATATAGTCGGCCGATCCCGGCCGTTCCGACTTATATACTGCGTGCAAAGGAAAGAAGGGTGTGTGCAAAGTTTCAAGACGATAGCTTTAAAACTGAGAGACTAGTTCGCGTAGAAACAGACAGACAGACAGACGGACAGACGGACATGCTCATATCAACTCAGGAGGTGATCCTGATCAAGAATATATATACTTTATAGGGTCGGAGATGTCTCCTTCACTGCGTTGCACACTTTTGGACAAAATTATAATACCCTCTGCAAGGGTATAAAAATGATCAAAGAATATCCATAGTAGCGATATACATATATTCGTTTCGATGCAGTGATAAAAACATAAAATAATAATAATAATTCCTAGTATTTATTCTATTTACCTATTCTATTTACTCTGATTTTGTGTTTTTTCATATTTATACCCTTGCAGAGGGTATTATAATTTTGGTCAAAAGTGTGCAACGCAGTGAAGGAGACATCTCCGACCCTATAAAGTATATATATTCTTGATCAGGATCACCTCCTGAGTTGATGTAAGCATGTCCGTCTGTCCGTCTGTCTGTCTGTTTCTACGCGAACTAGTCTCTCAGTTTTAAAGCTATCGTCTTGAAACTTTGCACACACCCTTCTTTCCTTTGCACGCAGTATATAAGTCGGAACGGCCGGGATCGGCCGACTATATCTTATAGCTGCCATATAACTGATTGATCGGAAATGCTATAACTTCGGTGTTTTTAAAGCTAGAGAATTCGGATTTGGTACGAATGCTATTTTTGGCAAAATAATACAACATGCCAAATTTTATAAGGATCAGCCGACTATATCCTATATCTGCCATAGAACTGGTTGATCGGAAATAGCATAACTTCAGTGTTTTTCGAGCTAGAAAGTTGGGATTTTCTATGAATTCTATTTTTGGAAAAATAATACGACTTATCAAGTTTCATATGGATTGGCCGACTATATCTTATAGCTGCCATATAACTGAACGATCGGAAATGGTATTTGGTAAAAATACCAACTTTGGGGTTCTTCAAAATTGGAGTTTGTGATTTTTTTTTAGATTTTGTCTTGTAATTTATTGGTTATATTATGATATTCCCATAAGAATCGGTCAACCATATCCGATTTTAGCGATATATATCCTGTTTTAGCTGCAAGGGTATATCAACTTCGGCTCCGCCCGAAGTTAGCTTTCCTCTCTTGTTTTGCACCAAATCACAAGCTTTTGGCTGTTTATTGAAATATCAGTGTTACAAGAAAAATTCAAACAAAAATTTGAAACAGCTTATATGTATTGAACTTAATACTACCAATTATGTTTTTTGTGAAACCTTATTGGCTTTTAAATATTCTCATACTTAGGTGGTATGGAGTCCAAGTTCTAGCAATGTTGGAGAACATTCAAGCCCCATGCTTGGGTTCTGGTTTCGGGGATGTGGGCTTTGACGTCATGTCATATGATTGGAGCACACTTATTGCCCATTCCACATTTTTAGCCCCACTTCAAAGCTCTTGTCCCCACAAAAGCTTTGTCCGTGGAACTCTTCTCCGCATAGGTGGAGGATCGCCTTCCTTAGCCGCAACCATCGTGACACTTGGGGCAAGAGGCGTCACCACGGTAAAACTCCCACCTAGTTTTGATATTCCTTTGCCATATATTATGTTAATATATGGTAACAACAAAAAAAATAATTTTTTATCTTTTGGCGGGCCGAAGAAACCAATTCTTAAAAATCTGCTAAAAACGACTTTAACCTAGAGGTCTGCATGATCAGCTACAAAACGACATTCAAATGCACAACCTTTAAAATGAATTGAGAGAGATAGAATACAGAGACAAAAGTTAACAATATTAATTAAATTAAATTACAAATTGTAATAAGACAATCTCGTCATCCCAGCCTACCATCCTGTGCTGGCTATGTGAAAACGTCGTACACGCCAAGTGTGTCGGGTTCACTGCCTCAGTTTCGGATGCCATGCCCCGTAAGTCTGGTTTACATTATTGTTGTGATAATTGTCGTGCTGTCCAAGACGAAATGAGGTCGTTCTTGAGACAGACTAAAAATGGATTTAAAGCAGGGGTCGGCACCCCAATACATTAATATGATTTTAACGCATTAGTATTAGTAACGAATAGCAGAAAGTAGGCTGTGAGCATGACGTTTCACACATTTATACTGTGTGTGGCAGAGCTCGGGCAGAGAAATTTCCTATGCCCCCGAGATAGGGCCGTGCCGACCACTGATTTAAAGAGTTCATCACTGGGTTTCGTAAAATCTATGACCTGCGCTTGACACAGAGTTTAGCGGCCTTGAGCTGCTAATTGAGTCACCTAAGCGTATGAAATGCTCTGTTTGTGATCCGCCTCAGGCTCCTCAGCCTGAATTTTCAGTGCAAATGAGAAATTGTCCGACATTTCCTCCGTGGCATCCCTTCAAGTGATAGCACAGGATAGTGAACGAAAACCCCGTTAGAGTCTCCCAACAGGGTAATCCATAGTCCGGACCACCGGCATCGACTGATGCAGCAGTTTTCGTACCTTCGACACCAAACCCTTTCAGGTGATTGCCCCTGATACATCAGAGATTAATATCTCTGCTTATATCAAAGCCGATATAAAGGTGCAGGACATAACTAAATATAAATATAACTATTTAAGGCGCACGTCTTCTTTCGTTCAAGACGCCAAATTTTGGCCAGAGAGCATTTTCGTCCAAGAACATCAGCCTAGCACCATAAAGAAAAAAGTTTTAAAACCAGTGGGAGTGAAACTTCCCAATATTAGACACACACACACTTCTGACACACCTTCCACCTCTTGTTTGTCCACTAATCCAAAAAACTAGTATCGTCACCAACACTTACCTATCAGAATACTAGGGGGCTACGTAGCAAACTCCCTAAACTTTATTCTGATAATTTTTTTTCTTCTTTTAGTTATATTTTTTTCTTCCTACATAAAATGTTTATATATTTATATATATTTTAGAAATTCGTTAGGTCGGCATTAGACTTATGTTTTGTATCTGATCCTGATGGTACCACTCTTTCCAGAGCTTTGCCACTTTTAACCTCATAGGATCCATATCATCCCACGTTTAAAGTTTCAATCGAAACCATTTCCGATACCAACAGGATCTTACTGTTTTTAGGAATTATATTCAACGCTGCCGGATACAATTTACTCAGGATCCGAAGAAGTTTTATAACTTTGTAAACAGTAAGCGTAAATCATTTCCACATCGGCTTACGTTAGAAAATTCGTCTGCGACCTCTGAGCAGGCCATTGCTGATCTATTCCCAAAATTTATTCAAACAACTTATTCTCTGCCTAAAACGACAGATCAGCCTTACGCATACAACATTCAATCAGAAATTCTTATTTAAACCTTGTCTGATTTTCTAAGGGCCAAACCCGTTTATTCGCCAGGCCCCGATGAAGTACCAAGCTGCGAACCGAAATACTACTCATTGACTTTTCAACTTATATTTAGATGGAAGAACACAAAGAGTCTTATTTAAAAATATACATTCCCGCTTGGTCCGTGCTACTTCTGGTGCCCCTCAAGGAAGTCATGGATTAACTTGGACCGTTAATTTTTACTTTTTTTATTAATGACCTGCTTCCTACTTTAACGAACTCTCTAGTTGATGCAGATGATGTTAAGTTTTGTCTTTAATACAAATCCATCTTTGCCCAATGCAATCGTCAGTGCGATCTTGAAACCTTTCAAAAATGGTGTTTAGCAAATGATTTAATAGGTAATGGATCAAAATGCAAGCTTATGTGTTTTTTATCTTTCTTTTGCCCTCTTCAGGTTACGTATTCTCTCTATGAGATTGCCTTAGAAAAATTAACTAAGTTTAATGATCTCGGTGTCCTATTAGATTCTATACTTAAATTTGCCGACCATATTTCCACACGAGTTGATAAGGCTAAAGGGGTCCATGGTCCCCTAAGGGAGACATTTAAATAAAAAATGGAAAAAATATATGTTTTGCTTAAAAAACTCTTTAGGGTCTTAAAAATAACATACCATAAGAAATAAATCGGACATTTAAGTGCTATATGTACTACGTGCTATATGCCTCTCTTAAAGAAGTCCTTGTCCCTACTGGCAAAAAACTCGGCGATTCGATTTTCATAATCCTCCCTTGAACTCAATTATTATCCATCGAAAAAATTTTGAATGGCCAAAAACAGATGGTAATCGCTTTGGGGCAATGTAAGGACTATAAGGTGGATGCATTAACACTTCCTAACCAAGCTCCTGTAGCTTGTGACGCTTCACCAAAGATGTATGGGGCCTGATGGAACACAACGTCCTTACGATTCACCATAGCTGGCCGCTTCTGTTCAAGTTCAATCTTCAATCGCTCCAGTTGTTCACAGTAGAGGTCAGAATTGATGGTTTGGCCATAGGGCAACACTTCATAATGGATAATTCCTCTGATATCCCACTATACACTCAGCCACACATTTATGTTGTCATCCAGACTACCCGATCCAGAAATGAGTCGAATTTATTACGGTGCAGCAAAGATTCGCAAATTGATACATGGTCGAAAATGTTTTTTTGGGATAACTCATGAGGCACCCATACATCAATCTTTTTTTTCGACTTTAAATGCCTATGGAAGGTTTCCGTGCTTAGTTGCAGCAAAATTTAATTAATATATTAAATCGAGTCTAATAGTCATCCAATAAAATGAATTATGAAAATAAAGGCATGTACTATAAAATTGAGTAATTATTATGTCATTATGTGTTGTGTTTTTGTTTTAAAGTTAGTGTTTCATCAGCGACCTGTCGACTGGCGAATTTTTGTGTATACATAGAATTAAAATAAAGAAAAAGTTGTGATACTAGTCTTTTTCAATGATGAAACTTTTTTATTAATACTAATTAATGTATTCTTAGACTATGTTTTAAACTTGAGCTGCAACTTTTGGCAACTTTCCCTTTTTTGTGTTCGAGCAAATTTTGTGTTTTGTTGTTTTCGTGCATATTTTGTGTTTTGTTGTGTTTGTCATATTTGTCCGTCCAAACCGGATACATATAGCAAACATCGGATATAGTTGGCCGATCCTTGGTACCGGATTTGGTACGAATGCTATTTTTGGCAAAATAATACAACATGCTGCCATATAACTGATTGTCTAGCTTTAAAAACACCGAAGTTATAACATTTCCGATCAATCAGATATATGGCAGCTATATGCTATAGTCGGCCAATCCTTATGAAATTTGGTAGGTCGTATTATTTTGCCAAAAGTAGCATTCGTACTAAATCCGAATTCTCTATCTTCAAAAAAACGAAAGTTCGGTCATTTCCGGTGAATCAGTTATATGGCAGCTATAGGATATATTCGGCCGATCCTTAGGAAATTTGGTGGGTCGTATTATTTTGCCAAAAGTAGCATTCGTACAAAATCTGAACTCTGTAACTCTAAAAACACCAAAGTTATACCATTTCCGATCAATCAGTAATATGGCAGCTATAGGATATAGTCGGCCGATCCCGGCCGTTCCGACTATATAGTCGGGATCGGCCGACTATATCTTATAGCTTCCGGTGTTTGCGATATATCCGTTTTTAACTGCAAGGGTATATCAACATCGGCATGCCTTTTTTCCAATGTTTTTTTTCCTATTGCAGGTTTCGACTAAATTGTAATACCTTTTACTAGGGTGACACTTAAGTTAGTAAGTTATTGTGTGAAGTAGTAATTGTGGAAGAATTTTTTACAAGTGCACTAACTAATAGTAAATAGTATTCATATTATACGATTATTGACCATCTTATACATTTAAACATGTGCTATTAATTATTTTTATTTGATGCTTTCAGGAAATAGTAGTCGCGAATTCATTGTCTGTAACAAGTGGTTTACTGAATCTAATGGAAAACTGCCCTAAAGAAGCTGCTCACTTGAGGAAAGAGTTATTAATAGCAGCTCGACATATATTTGCCACGGATTTGCGCCAAAGTAAGTACGATCTTTTGACCAATTCCTTTAATACTATAAGACAACTCATTTAATTAATGGAAGATAACATATTGAGTCCAATTTTATATTATCCATCTGACATTAAATAAAGGGTGGTTAAATTTCAAGGGCCGATGTGGATTTTGAATAAAACACAAACTATTTAGGAAATTATTGTAACTTTTTTGTATGATATATTGGTATTACTCAATTATTTATGGAACAAAATATCGGCCAAATGGGCGCCGCGACCACGGCGGCACGCCTCCATCTAATGGTCCAGATTTTCGAAGATCCTGAGGCTTGAAGAGCCATTGTTTTGTTAGCTGTTTGGCAAGTGGCCGTCCTGCTGAAACCACATATCGTCTATATCCATATCTTCCAATTCGGCCCATAAAAAGTTCGTTATCATCTCATCAACTATTGTTTTAAAATTTTAAACATTACAACTGTTTATATTATAGTCTCTTATACCATATAGTCACGGATACCTTATGAATCCAAGTTCCAAATAGTTCTCTCTCTTAAAGTTTTCGAGATGCACGCGTTCAAAATTTTAACCCGTTATGGGAAATGGTATGTATATAGGTATATCTCTTCTAAAAATCGGACGATTTTAAAATTTGTTTTCCAGATATAAATAAACTATAGAAATAGTTTGGCATCAAAAGTTGTTTCAAAAACCTTTCTGTACTGGCACTCTGTTAAAATGGTTTTAAAATGTAAAGAAACACGACATATTGAGGTTGGCCCTTGAAAAATAATAGCCTAACGTAAAACGAATAATTATTACATAAATTTATTTTTACTATTTTACTGTCATTGTTTTGGGTTGTCCAGGTCCAAAAGAATTTCTTGGGATAATATTCGCAAATTTATGTAAAAATATATGTTTTTCTTCTCAAATTTTAGGATTCATTCCAACGATAGATAAACTTTTCGATGAAGAGCTACTTATTGGGAAAGGTGTAACATTGGATTCTATTCGCCCTTTAGCCTATTCTACATTAGCAGATCTTGCCCACCATGTTCGTCAAAGTTTAAGCTTGGATATATTAGTAAAAGCAGTTAACTTGTTTTCAAAAAATGTTCATGATGAAACCCTTGCTGTGGGAATACAAACCATGTCTTGCAAGCTTTTATTGAACTTAGTGGACTGTTTACGGCATCATAGCGAATTAGAGCCCCAACGATCCAGGAAAATACTTTCAAAATTATTAAAAGTTTTTGTCAAAAAGTTTGAAACTATTGCAAAAATTCAGCTTCCTCTAATTATTCAAAAATGGTGAGTAAAAAAAATTTAATATATTTTAAGTTTTATGCCCTAAAAAAAGAAAACGTCAATCAAACAGAGTAGAGGTCTAATTACCATTTTGAAAAAGTGAAATGGGAAATATTCGTGTAGGTAATTTAAAAGTTCGAATAAGCACTTAAATAGTGGCTTTTTATACCCTTGCAGAGGGTATTATAATTTTGTCCAAAAGTGTGCAACGCAGTGAAGGAGACATCTCCCACCCTATAAAGTATATATATTCTTGATCAGGATCACCTCCTGAGTTGATATGAGCATGTCCGTCTGTCCGTCTGTCTCTGAGTCTCTCAGTTTTAAAGCTATCGTCTTGAAACTTTGCACATACCCTTCTTTCCTTTGCACGCAGTATATAAGTCGGAACGGCCGGGATCGGACGACTATATCCTGTAGCTGCCATATAACTGATTGATCGGAAATGGTATAATATTGGTGTTTTGATTTTGTACGAAGGCTATTTTTGGCAAAATAATACGACCTACCAAATTTCATAAGGATCGGCCGACTATATCTAATAGCTGCCATATAACTGATTGATCGGAAATGCTATAACTTCAGTGTTTTTAAAGCTAGAGAATTCAGATTCGGCACGAATGCTATTTTTGGCAAAATAATACAACATTCCGAATTTCATAAGGATCAGCCTTATGAAATCAGACTATATCCTATAGCTGCCATATAACTGAACAATCGGAAATTACCCAACTTTCGTGTTTTTGAAGATAGAAAGTTGGAACTTCGTACAGATTCTATTTTTGGTCAGTTAATAAAACCTACCAAATTGCATAACGATCGGCCGACTATATCTTATAGCTGCCATATAACTGAACGATCGGAAATGGTATTTGGTAAAAATACAAACTTTGGTATTTTTGAAGATGGAAGCTGGGTACTTTGTCCAGTTTCCAGTTTAACTGCAAGGGTATATTAACTTCGGCTCCGCTCGAAGTTAGCTTTCCTTTCTTGTTTAAACATCTTCTTGAACCTCCGAGGAATCCGCGCCATCGTTGTAGTGCTGGAACCAGCTTTAAGAATATTTTGGTTTCTATGAGACGTCCAATTTATATAATTTGTAATCTTTGGTTTTTGGCGTAGATAAGCGTGAGTGCAGACACTTTTCAAAAGCGACACGATTGCAGTCAAGCGTATGCGCACCTAGAGCGCCAAAGTCGAGAGAATCTGTTTGATACCGAGTAGCTTAGCTTTCGCGTAATGAGTACTGATTTCTACTGATTATAATGAAATTATGCAAGCCATACCCAAATACACCGACAGTAATAATAGAATATACAATTTCATTTTAGCAAAGGGCAGTTTAATTCTGGAACACCTTTAAATACGACGGGAGCTCACATTACATTACCAGTTATAAATGTATCCGAACTAAAAGACGTACGTATGAGATATAAAATTTAGTTTATAACTAACTAAATCATTTTATAAACATCTAGGATCAATTATCAAACGAACATTCCAAAACATTTGCAAATGGATCCCAATGGGTGTATTCAGTAAATGTGGCAGAATTTCGAAGTTTGGTTAAAACACTTGTTGGCGGAGTTAAAACCATAACATGGGGTTTTTTTAACTCAAAGGTATGTTTTTAAAATAAAATAACCGTGTAAAAATGTATTTGTTATTTGTTTTGCACTTTTTAAAGTTTCAGGTTTCTGACACTAATCTGCTAAACCATGAAAAGCTCTTTTCACCCGATATTTTGTGTTCGTACATTGACTTGGTTTATTTTGCGATGGAGGCTTTGGATATTTATACCATTAATGTCAATCCAAGCCAACAACGAACGTCTGGATTAATATCTAGAAGTAAAGAGGAAAAAGAAGTTTTGGAACATTTCAGCGGAATTGTAAGTAATTTTAAAATATCTTTTATTACTAGTGCCTTATGTAATTTTAACAGAAAAACAAGAAAAGCTAACTTCGGGCGGAGCCGAAGGTGATATATCCTTGCAGTTAATACCGGAATACATCGGTGAAATCGGATAAAGTTGGCCGATCCTTATGAGAATATTTTTACGAAATGCAATTTTAAATTCCAATTCGAATTCGATCTCGAAAATTATCTAACTCTAAAAACACCGAAGTTATAGCATTTCCGATCAATCAGTTATATGGCGGCTATAGGATATAGTCAGCCGATCCAGGCCGTTCCGACTTATATACTGCGTGCAAAGGAAAGAATGGTGCGTGCAAAGTTTCAAGACGATAGCTTTAAAACTCAGAGACTAGTTCGCGTAGAAACAGACAGACAGACGGACATGCTCATATCAACTCAGGAGGTGATCCTAATCAAGAATATATATACTTTATAGGGTCGGAGATGTCTCCTTCACTGCGTTGCACACTTTTAACCAAAATTATAAAACCCTCTGCAAGGGTATAAAAACCGGAAATATCGATTGCGGACGATTCTTATAAGAATTTTAATATAAACCCAATTTTTATAACAACAAAAAAGGAAATCAAACTTCGGGCGGAGCCGAAATTGATATACCTTTAAAACTGGATATAAATCGCAAACATCGAATATACCGATCCTTATGAGATTATCATAATATAACCAATTAATTACAATAAAAAATCTAAAAAAAAAAATTCAGAATCTTCTATCTTCAAAAATACCAAAGTTGGTATTTTTATCAAATACCATTTGCGATCGTTCAGTTATACGTCAGCTATAAGATATAGTCGGCCGATCTCGTCCGTACCGACTTATATACTGCAAAGGAAAGAAGGGTGTGTGCAAAGTTTCAAGTCGATAGCTTTTAAACTGAGAGACTAGTTTGCGTAGAAACAGACAGACGGACATGCTTATATCAACTCAGGAGGTGATCCTGATCAAGAATATATATAATTTATAGGTTCAACTATATCCGATGTTTGGCACCGCCCGAAGTTGGCTTTCCTTTCTTGTTATTGTAATAAATTGGTTATATTATGATATTCTTATAATGATCGGCCAACTACATATATCCGATGTTTGCGATATGTATCCGGTTTTAACTGCAAGAGTATTTAAACTTCGGCTCCGCCCGAAGTTTGCTTTCGTTTCTGGTTTTTAAGTATAGCATACTACAAATATATAAAAATTTGTACTTCCCTAATAACAAATGTTTGACATTTTCTTTCTCTCTATTTATTTGTACAGTTTTTGATGATGCATTCTCAAAACTTTCAAGAGATATTTTCGACAACAATAAATTTTTTAGTCGAAAGGATCTATAAGAATCAGTCATTACAAGTGATAGCCAATTCCTTTTTGGCTAACCCAACTACATCACCGCTATTTGCCACAGTTTTGGTTGAATATTTATTGGATAAAATGGAAGATATGGGATCCAATCTTGACCGCTCCAATTTATATCTTCGGCTATTTAAATTGGTTTTTGGAAGTGTGAGCCTATTTCCGGTTGAAAATGAACAAATGTTACGACCACATCTTCACAAAATCGTTACACGGTCAATGGAGTTGGCTTTAATATCTGATGAGCCGTATAACTACTTTTTACTTTTAAGGGCATTGTTTAGATCAATTGGCGGTGGTAGCCATGATCTACTTTACCAAGAGTTCTTACCACTTTTACCCAATCTTTTGGAAGGTCTAAATCGGCTTCAAAGTGGTTTCCATAAACAACATATGCGTGATCTATTTGTTGAACTTTGCCTAACAGTTCCGGTTCGTTTATCATCATTACTTCCTTATTTACCAATGTTAATGGATCCTCTAGTATCGGCTTTAAATGGATCACCAACTTTAATAAGTCAGGTAAGTTATATTGTAACTAACTTATTAGTGTCAAGACATTCTAAAGCAACGCACAAAAATAAAAATTGCAATTTTGAAGTGTCCGAAAAAAATTGATCAAGTCCGAACACTTTAAAAACGGTTCTGAACAACACTCTTTAAAATGGTTTTTTCCAAAAGATTTCTTCTCAGAGCAAAACACTGTTTATATTTGATTTGGTCTGACAAAGGCACTTTTTATTCCCGTTGTTGGTTCAGGCAGCAGCCACTGAATTAGTTTATAGTTTATTTATAACACTTAAGTATGAAAGAGCCGACTCTTTCGGTCGTCGGCCGCTCGACTTCAACGGGTCTATCTTAAGAAAGCTTTAGCTCCGCAATACCCTCTCCGCTATCGAGAGCTTTAGCTTCGCAATGTTTAGTCGAGCCTCTCTGTTCATTACTTTAAGTCACTGCTTAGCACCAAAAACTGGTCTATCATAATTTGATCATCGAGTTTCATCTGCCGGACTGGAAAGCCTCAAACACGGGTCTTTTTATTAAAAGTGTCTCAACAACAGATATTGCTCATTTCAAAGTTTCCGAAAAAAATCGATCATGTCGGAACACTTTAAGAATCGCGTCTGAACAAATCAATTTTATAATTGTTTTTTCTCCAAAAGTGTTCTACTCAGAGCAAAATACTTCTATTTTGTTTTCTGTGCGATTTTGTCTTTTAAAGACTACTTCATTTGGTGTTTAAGTTAAAAGTATCTCTTATAACAGAGCGGGTATGTACAAAAGCATCCCACTTCTAGGTACCAATTGAAAATTTTCCGTTAAATCACATTATTCTGAACATTGAATTACCCGTCCAGAACTTTATTTAAGGGGGGACATCTGAGTAACAGGGGAAAAAACCGATTTTCTGGAATTTTTTTTTTTGGCCTAATAAAAAAGCCAATTGAAATTTTGTATTATATAATTTTGGTATTATAATTTTGGTCAAAAGTGTGCAACGCAGTGAAGGAGACATCTCCGACCCTATAAAAGATATATATATATTTTGTTTTAGAATCACCTCCTGAGTTTATATGAGCATGTCCGTCTGTCCGTCTGTCTGTTTGTTTCTACGCGAACTAGTCTCTCAGTTTTAAAGCTATCGTCTTGAAACTTTGCACACACCCTTCTTTCCTTTGCACGCAGTATTTAAGTCGGAACGTACGGGATCGGCCGAATATATCCTATAGCTGCCATATAACTGATTGATCGGATATGTTATAACTTCGGTGTTTTTAAAGCTAGAGAATTCGGATTTGATACGAATGCTATTTTAAATAGTAGGAAAAATAATACAACATGCCAAATTTTATAAGGATCGTCCGACTATATCCTATAACTGCCATATAACTGATTGATCGGAAATGGTATAACTTTGGTGTTTTTAGAATTACAGAGTTTGTACGAATGCTACTTTTGGCAAAATAATACGACCTACCAAATTTCTATATCCTATAGCTGCCATATAACTGAACAACCGGAAATTACCCAACTTTCGTGTTTTTGAAGATAGAAAGCTGGAACTTCGTACAGATTCTATTTTTGGTCAATTAATACAACCTACCAAATTGCATAACTATCGGCCGACTATATCTTATAGCTGCCATATAACTGAACGATCGGAAATATTTGGTATTTGGTAAAAATACCAACTTTGGTATTGTTGAAGATGGAAGCTTGGTACTTTGTTTTAAATTTTTTTATTGTAATAAATTGGTAATATTATGGTATTCTCATAAGGAGCGGCCAATTTAATCCAATGTTTGCGATGTATATCCGGTTTTAACTGCAAGGGTATATCAACTTCGGCTCCGCCCGAAGTTTGCTTTCCTGTCTTGTTTTTAATATGATACTTACATGCTTTATAATATAAGTTGTCATTCTACTGCATGGGTATATCAATTTCGGCTTTGCCCGAAGTTTGCTTTCCTCTCTGTTTTCTTCAAATTATTTTTGTATGTTTTAGGGACTCCGAACTTTGGAACTTTGCGTTGACAACTTGCAACCGGACTTTTTATATGATCACATCCAACCAGTAAGAGCGTCTCTGATGCAAGCTCTTTGGAAAACTTTAAGAAACCAAGATAATGCTGCTTTAGTTGCCTTTCGGGTTCTAGGAAAATTTGGCGGTGGGAATCGTAAAATGATGGTTGAACCTCAAAAATTACAATACAATCAACATGAAAAGCCATCCATATCGATTATAACATATTTTCAAGAATATGATTTTCCGGTGGAATTTCCAGTTGATGAGGCTATTGAATCTGCCTTTAGAGCGCTTGGGTCAAACTCTACTGACCAGTTCTATAGGCGGCAGAGTTGGGAAATAATCCGATGCTTTTTAGCTGCCTTTATCAGTTTGGATGATGAAAAACACACATTACTGAAACTTTTCACACATGTAGATTTTATTGAAAGTAATATTATAAATTCATCTGTATTTCAACACAAAGTTAAAGATTTAAGAGTGCGAGAAACTCACCAAAAAGCTTTAATTGGAATGCTGGTGGCATCAGCCACAAAAGACTTGCGTGATTCTGTGTGCCCGGTAATGGCGGCTGTTGTTAGACATTACACTATGGTAGCGATAGCCCAACAAGCGGGACCGTTTCCTCAAAAGGTTTATTCAACTACGATAGGAATCGACCCTATGGTATTAGTTGATGCTTTAGCCTCCTGCATGGGCCACGAAGAAAAGGAGTTATGTAAACCTGGAATAGCCTGTATGGGTATTATACTTGATACAGCCACCAATATAATGGGAAACAAAGAAAGAGCCTGTAAATTACCTATAATACAATATTTGGCTGAAAAAATGATATCTTTGTGTTATGATCGACCTTGGTATTCCAAAGTGGGTGGTTGTCAAGCAATTCAATTTTTATGCAAACATATGTCTCTTCGAGCTTTATACCAACATCTTTTTAATTTTTTAAAAGCTTTCATGTTTGTACTAATGGATTTAGAGGGAGATGTATCAAACGGAGCGATAGAAATTACGAAAAATAATATGAAAGCAATGTTGGAAATTTGTTTAAGCCCCTTAAGTGAATTAAATAGAAATGAAGATATATGTGATTTACAAACAAAAGCTACATATGAAGTTATTCATGAGTTAGTAAGGCATATAACAAGTCCTAATACCATAGTCAGAGAAGAATCTATGATTCTTTTAAAACATATTGGTACCATTCAGGCAAAAACAGTATCTGAAGTGATGGATCCACATAAGGATGTTCTGGCGGACATAATACCACCAAAAAAACATTTGTTGAGGCACCAGCCTGCCAACGCACAAATCGGATTAATGGATGGAAATACTTTCTGCACTACGCTAGAACCGCGATTATTTACGATTGGTAAGTTTCATTTAGCTAACTAAAATAACTTAAAATTATGGTATACAAAAAACTCTTCACAAGGGAAAGGTTTTTTGTTTGGACGTGAAGTACATTTTTTTACCTTTTTGGTCTTTTGTTGTCTTTTTTCCACAGTGTCATTTTTAATATGACGAAAATTTAAAAGTAATGGATATTTAAAAAAAAATTGTATACCCGTGCAGAGTGAAGGAGACATCTCCGACCCTATAAAGTATAAAGTCCTGAGTTGCTATGAGCACGTCCGTCTGTCTGTCTGTTTCTACGCAAACTAGTCTCTGAGTTTTAAAGCTATCGACTTGAAACTTTGCACACACCCTTCTTTTCTTTACACGCAGTATATAAATCGGAACGGCCGGGATAGGTCGACTATATGCTATATCTGCCATATAACTAGATCGGAAATGACCGAACTTTCGTTTTTTTGACGATAGAGAAGTCGAATTTAGTACGAATGCTGTTTTTGGCAAAGTAATACAACATGCCAGATATAGTCGGCCGAATATATCTTATAGCTGCCATATAACTGAACGATCGGAAATAGTATTTAGTAAAAATAGCAACTTTGGTACTTTGGTATTTTTGAATATAGATGCTTGGTACTTTCTTTTAGATTATGTATTGTTACAAATTGGTTATATTATAATATTCTTATAAGGATCGGCCAACTATATCCGATTTTAGCGATATATATATATTACCGATATATATATTTTTTAGCGATACTCACCTTATTTGTGTGGGAGATTTTATTTTAGGCAATTTTAATTTTTGGGCTGAGAATTTTTTTTTCTAGGTGCCAGTTCTTTAAACATGAGTCTCTTACCATAGGGTGGTACGTCAGGGTGTCTCGATGGACCAAATTTTAAGAGGAGCCTCAAATAAATAGGTCTTACTCCAATAAGTTCCGTTTGGAAACTATTTTTGTTTTGTACAATTCTCTTACAAGAAAGATATAGAAAATCTTAAATGTATTTAAAACTGATCAAGGCACTGCACGCTGACAAGCGCACCACTTATGCATTGGTTTAGACTGCAGGGGATCGTTTTTAACCCATGCTGTTTATCTCGTAATTCAATCGGTCCGATCCCTTGAAACTCAATCTTTGGAATTTGTTTCTAAAATCGTGTTCAATGCTTGAACAAAAAGGTAAACAGTTATTTGCGAGCTATGGTTTAGATAACACAGCCACACAAAAAAAAATTTTTTTCGGGTCTGGAGGTCAGACCATGTTTAATATATGTTTTCGGGGTCGCTGAATCCGAATCCAAAAAACCCCAGCACGTCAGGGTTCTGACATAACCTCAACAAACCTCATACAAAATTATATTCCAGTCCGTGGGTCAGACCATGTTTATTATATGTTTTCAGGGTCGCTTAATCCGAATCCGAGGTCTAAAAAACTCCAGAATGTCAGGGTAATGACATAACCTCAAATCATGTTTACCGTATGTTTTTGGGGTCGCTCAGAAAATAAAAATTTTATCATGTTTTTATCATTTTTATAAAATGGACATTCCAGCAGGATAAAGATCCAAAACATACCAGAAAATTGGCTAAGAGCTGGGTTAGTCAACAAAACATTGATGCAATGTCGTGGCCAGCACAGTCCGCGGATTTAAATCCGATTGAAAATTTATGGGGGGACAAGGGATATGTGGCAAAGAAATTTCCGACTTCAACACCGCAAATTTGGCAATTTGTACAGGACGCGTGGGCCCAGATTCCCCTCAAGCGTTGCCAGGACTTGGTGGACTTCATGCCACGTAGGTGTGAAGCTGTTTAAGCCAATAAAGGCTTTACTACAAAATATTAGTTTACATTCATCATTTTGTTTATTGGTATTAAATTTAGTTTAAGATTTGATGAATTTTGAAATTTTTTTTGGTAACACTGCTATTATTATGAACACCCCATTTTGTCGATATTATTTTATTATCTATATTTTCGAAATAAATGGAGTAATTAGACTGAAACAAATGTTAACATAATTAAAAATAAATATATTATGATGATGTAAACCAATTTTGTCCCATTTTGGTGTTTGTATTACAATTATTCGATCTTAAGCATTTGTGTCATAAACACTGATATTTTTATGAACACAGCTGTATGTATGAGCTGTGTGTGTGCAAATAATAAAAAGGTGAAAGGTAAATTTTTATGAAGAATATATACCATAGCTTGCAAATAACTGTTAACCGATTCGTGCGGTCTCAAACTAAGTGTTCGTCACTGAGACTTTGAGCAAAAAGTCTGAGAGCAACCGATTGAAATGCTCGTATACAAATTTTGCTCGGCATCAGCCTAAAAACAGATTTTTCTGTTTTCGTTTGCTCTGCTCATTCTCGGACCGTTTGCTCGCGATCGACGATTCAAAAAGTCTTTTGATCATGTACATATATGTTTATGTGAAGTTTCGTGGGTTCAAGGCGTCAATTGGCTTTGTGAATCTCGCGTGTAAACATTGACCTTTCAAATTTATTAAAAATGTGAAGACAAATTAATAAAAAAGTGCATCAATTTTTATACCCTTGCAGAGGGTATTATAATTTTAGTCAAAAGTGTGCAACGCAGTGAAGGAGACATCTCCGACCCTATAAAGTATATATATATTCTCGATCAGGATCACCTCCTGAGTTGATATGAGCATGTCCGTCTGTCCGTCTGTCTTTCTGTTTCTACGCGAACTAGTCTCTCAGTTTTAAAGCTATCGTCTTGAAACTTTGCACAAACCCTTCTTTCCTTTGCACGCAGTATATAAGTCGGAAAGGCCGGGATCGGCCGACTATATCTTATAGCTGCCATATAACTGAACGATCGGAAATGGTATTTGGTAAAAATACCAACTTTGGGGTTCTTCAAGATAGAATTTTTGGGATTTTTTTAGATTTTGTCTTGTAATTTATTGGTTATATTATGATATTCCCATAAGAATTGGTCAACAATATCCGATTTTAGCGATATATATCCTGTTTTAGCTGCAAGGGTATATAAACTTCGGCTCCGCCCGAAGTTAGCTTTCCTTTCTTGTTTTATTAAATTTTATTTTAAGCGAACGATGTAGTTCACTAGGTTCCAAAAACTTAAATTCTTTATTAGTCGTTAAGCTTAACTAAAAAAAAAATTAATTAAAAAGAAAACTAATGATTTTTTAATTAAAATAATCAAACTATTAGTTTAAAATTTGAAAAATGCACGTTTAAAATTTTAAGAAGTTTTTTCGTAAAAATAGGACACAACGTACCGCTGTGCAACGAAACGAAGACAAATTATTGAAAAGACTTTTTTCGCTGACTTTTTCAGTCAATCTGTCTTTTAATGAGACTCTCTGCGCGAGCGTCACTCGAATCTCTCATTGAGCTTCGTTCGGTAAACGAGAATTTCATGATCGGCTCATCGTAATGCGTTCAACAGGCGTGCTTTATTTCGGTTGTTCTCGCGAACAGAGCGTAAGAAAAAAAACGGGTAACAGTTATTTGCACGTTATGATATATACACATAAGATCTCCTTCACTGCGTTGAAAACTTTTGACCACAGGGTTTTGTGTTAGCTATACCCCTAAATGATTAAAAAATTATTAACTTATAACTTATTACTTAAATAAATTCAATTATTAAAAACATTTGAAATTAATAATTACAATTTTTTTTTCAGATTTGACGAACACTTATCACAAACTATTTTTTCATGAGTTGCTTACATTGAGTGAAGCTGAAGATGCCACTTTAGCCAAGTTGGACTGCTACAAAAACGTTACGAATCTTATACCTCTTAGGACCAGCGCGTTGCGTGCTCTAGCAGCTTGTCACTATATAAGTGACATCGGATACAAAGAAAAAATTATAAACATAATTTTTAAAGTGATGGAAAATGATAAACCAGAACTTCAGAAAACAGCGTACCTTTGTATGAAACAGTTCATTTCTGGTGTTACACTTGAAAAAGAAAAGGTAAGATATTTCGTTAAAAAAATCAAAATAAAATAATAATTTTCTATTATACCTGAGCAAAAGCTTATGTATGAATAAACTAAAAATTTTAATGAAAAATTTATTAAAAAATTACTCTAAATAAAAAGCTCTCCAATTTCCAACAGACCTCTAATACTGTATGGAGATATTCTTAGTTCCTCATCCAAAGAATACATACGAATGGAATATTATGCTTTTACATTCCTATTTAATTAAGATATGAAATATGTAAAATAAATTATGAAATAAGAAAACAATTCCAATACAATATCTAACAATAATAGGAAAATAGGAATAGAAATAAAAAAAAAATAGGAAAAAAACATTGGAGAGCGGGTTCCATGAAAAAAAGCCAGGCCGATGTTGATATTCCCTTGCAGTTAAAAACGGATACATATATCGCAAACATCGGAAACAGTTGGCCGATTCTTATGAGAATATTATAATAAAATTAATTTATTGCAATACAAAATCGAACAAAAAAAGTTCGATTTTTCTATCTAAAAAAATACAAAAGCATTCCAAGCATAGCTCAGCTCTGCTTCTTCCCCGTCTTATCGGTATTTCTGCATTTCTCCTTTGCACTCTCCAAAGCTCCCGCTTCGGCTTTCTATTTGGCACAGTGGTTCAAGGTACAGTGTTTTTTAAACCTTTATATATAAATTTTGTTTATTTATTAAAAAACTAGCGACCCCGTCAAACGTTGTTTTGCCCTTTTTTGTTTTCTATAAGGGCTAGCTGTTTTTTCTTCATTTATTTTGGTTAATAAATGTTTTTCAGTATTAAAACGCCACAGTTGCGATGATTTTAAGCAAGCATTGTATTCATCAGCGTACATTAACCGTGAACACCTGAAAGGAGTAACAAAGGGCCGTAAAATAGTTTATCATTGTTCCTTATATCCCTAAATGACCAATTCAATTCCCCAAGCGAATTTTTACGTCCTATAGTGCATTCATCCAAAATATGGGCACTATGCCCATAGACGATTGTTTTTATGTTGCACACTGCATCTGGATTATTTTGAATGTTCAATGACAGCTTAAGTGCTGAATAAGCTGTTATGCCTCCATCTAATAAGGTTGCTGCAACGCCAGAAGATGCAATGGCCAATGCGTTGCCATTTTTTTTTTAATCGTAACTCGGCAGGAAGAAGCGAAATAAGGAATGTTCACTTTGGAACTTTCACTTTGAATGATCACAATAATCACTTTGGAATAAGCAGAATTTTCAACATCAGGCTCTTACTGGAATGCTAGTCGAAGAAATTGCCCAGATGTGAATCCTCGATAAACTTGTTGCCGTTGTTAGTTAATTCTTCTTCTAACTATTAATCTGTGCGCTTCTCTTCTTTGAAAAGTGGTCTTTGTTGATTATGTTCATCTCGTGCATCTTTCGATTGTGATTCACGTAACTGCGCCATGCTTACACTCGCCTTTTTATTACCTTTATAAATTGGTTCTCCTGATCTCGTATTCTTCTATCTCGCGCAGCTCTAGAATTGACTGTTTGATGACTAAAATTGGCCCAATTGCGTTTTCTTGGCATTGGTGACTGTAGATAAGTAATCGGCGGACCCCTATTTCAGGGGCATATGACACACACATAAATGTACAATACGTTACGCTCTCAACCTACTTATTGTTATTCATTACTATAAAAGCAGCCATTTCGGAGGAGTATAATTCCCGTTGTCGAACGGGATAAAAAGTATTTTATGTCCGTCTCTTGGCTTTAAGCTACCTCCCTATCAATTTTCAGCCAAATCTGTTCTGCCGTTCTTGAGTTATAAGTGGTGTAACTAACACGACTTTCTTTTATATATATAGACTACATTCTATGTAAGTAAAAAAATAAATACCTTAAATGTCGGATTAAAAGGATTTCACTTTACCATTAACGCAGCATAATCCAGGCGTTTCTCCGGAAAACTTTAATGCATCACAATACTCGCAAACAACGTCCATTTGCCCAATGCAAACGCTAGGATGCAAGCTGTAATCATTGCTGCAATCGTATCGAAACGCAGCTCGATTCAAATCAGCTAAATATCTTGTTTTGCGTCGCAAATTAAAATCTATTTGTTGACTTCTGTTGTTCGCTCGACGATTCTGCATTGCCAACCGAGCTGTTTCACGGGCTGCTTCACTTTGCTCTCGTGATCTAGTGTACTGCCTAGCACGAATTCGAGCCATACTATTACGGCGCTGTTCACGTGCAATTTCTTCAGTCCTTTCATTTGCAGTATTTTGTATTCTTCTTGCATTACGGCTTTGTCGGGAAAGATTCGAACGTCTTGGTCGTGGAATTATTAATTAAACATCCGAATCAAATCGATTGCTGCAGAACGCGACTGCCTAACTCTCAATCGTGTTCGCTCAAGCCTAGCTGCTGACATTTTGACATTTGACATTTTCATTTGACCTTTTTTTGTGCATCTTTCGATTGTGATTCACGTAACTGCGCCATGCGTACACGCGCCTTTTTATTACCTTTATACATCTAGATAAATGTATAAATAAATAATATCGTACATAAAAATGATACGTTACGCTCTCAGCCTACTTACTTTTATTCATTACTATAAGTGGAGTATAGTTCGGTGGAGTATAATTCGCGCTGTCGAACGGGACAAAAAGTATTCTATGTCCTTCTCCTGGCTCTAAGCTACCTCCCTACCAATTTTCACTCAAATCTGTTCTTCCGTTCTTGATTTATAAGTGGTGTAACATATAACACGAATTTCTTTTATATATATAGATATGGAATTTAAACTTGTCCGTGCCATTAAGTCTTGTAACAAGGCAATTTCCTCATTGTCCATCCACTATGTCCATCCATTGCTGTGAGAATTGCATGTGAGAATTGAGAGAATTGCATGCAATGTGAGAATTGCATGCCACATTGCATCCATTGCCATCCTTTGTGAGAACGTCGTACACGCCAAATGTGCCGGGTTCACAGCATCAGTTTCGGATGCCATTTCCCGTAGGTCTGGGATACATTATTGCGAAAATTGTCGTGCTGTGCAAGGCGAAATGAGGTCGTTCATGAGACAGACCAAAAATGGATTTAAAGAGCCGATCACTGGTTTTCTTAAAATCAATGACCAGCTCTGTGCGCTTGACACTCAGTTTAGTGGCCTTCAGCTGCTAAATAAGTCCCCTAAGCGTAAGAAATCCGCTGTCTCTGATCCGCCTCAGCCTGCTCAGCCGACATTAATGCAGCCGCTTATATCTCTGGCCACCCCAAGGGCTAGAACTGAAAAAAATTCGTCCGAATTTCTCAGGGATAATGAGCAATTGTCTGATATGTCCGCCATGGCATCCTTTAAGTGATGCCACAGGTCCTAGGGAACGAAACCCCCATTAGAGTCACCCAAAAGGGTATTCCACAGTCCGGACCACTGGCACCGACTGATGCTGCAGTTCTAGTACCTGCGACACCAAAACCCTTACAGGTGATTCCTCCATCGAAACATATATTTGTTTCTCGGCTCGCCCCTGATACTTCAGAGATTGATATCTCGGCTTATATCAAAGCCAAAACAAAAGCCGATATAAAGGTGGAGGACATACAAAAATTTAAATATAATTATACAAGGCGCACGTCTTCTTTCAAGATTCGTGTGCCCGCGCTGATGTTCAAGACGATTTGCTCTCCCAGTTTTTGGCCAGAGAATCTTTTCGTCCAAGAACATCAGCCTAGTTCCGTGAAGAAAAAAGTTCAAAAACCAGTGGGTTTTTAGACTTATGTTTTGTATCTGATCCGGATGGTACTGCTCTCTCCAGAGCTTTTCCCCTTTCAACGCCAGAGGATCCATATCACCCCACGCTGGAGGTCTCAATCGAAACCACTCCTGGTATCGATCAGATGTCTCCGAGCGTGGTAAATAAGATTCGCTGTTTCCGTAAAGCTGATTTTCAGAAACTTAATAGCCTTATAGAAACATTTGACTGGTCTGATATTCTGGCGTGCAGTGATTTTAATGTCACTTTAGAAAAATTTTATTTTACTTTAAATAAATTTTTTGACTCATGTGTGCCTTGGAAATATCCGTCCGCTTCAGAAAATCCTCCTTGGTTTACAAGGTGCCTTACTAACTTAAAAAATAAAAAAAATAAGCTTTTACTTAAATATAAAAAAACCTGCAGTAGTGTTGATTTCGCAAGATACCTACTAGCTCGGTCGAATTTTACCGTGCATAACGCTGAATGTTATAGGAATTATATTGACCGCTGCCGGATACAATTTACTCAGGATCCAAAGCAGTTTTATAATTTTGTAAACACTATGCGTAAACACGTATCTTTTTCACCCCTGCTTACGTTTGAAAATTCTTCTGCGACTTCGGATCAGGCCATTGCCCATCTATTCGCAGAATTTTTTCAAACAACTTATTCTCCTCCTAAACTGACTGATCAGCCTTACGCATATAACATTCAAGCAGCAAATCTTATTTTCTGTCCGTTTTTTTCTGAGAATAACTTATTATCTGGTCTTTTAAGGGTAAAACCCATTTATTCGCCAGGCCCCGACGGAGTACCAGGCTGTGTGCTAAAATACTGCGCCAGGGCTCTGTGCAAACCTCTTCTAAGACTTTTCAACTTATCTTTGGAAACCTCGATTTTTCCCCTTATGTGGAAGGAATCATTTATAATTCCCCTACATAAAAAAGGGAAAAAGTCCGAGGCTGCCAACTACAGAGGCATCTCTAAGTTGTCGGCAATTCCAAAGTTATTTGAAAAATTAATTACCCCTCATTTGCAACACCTTTGCTCTTCGATTATCACTCCTTGTCAGCATGGCTTTATTAAGCGTCGCTCCACCACCACAAATTTACTGGAGTTGACATCCTTTGTCATAGATGGCTTTTGTAAGGGATATCAAACCGATGTAATTCACACAGACTTCAGCATAGCATTCGATTCAGTTAATCACTCACTCTTGTTGAGTAAACTGAATATGCTGGGTTTTCCTAAAGACCTCTTAACGTGGATCCGTGGTCCGTGCTACATCCGGCGTCCCTCAAGGAAGTCATCTTGGCCCGTTATTATTTACGCTTTTTATAAACGACTTGCCCCCTGCTTTAACGAACTCTCTAGTTCTCATGTATGCAGATGATGTAAAGCTTTGTCTTCAGTACAAATCCATCTCTGCCCAATGCAGTCTTCAGTCTGACCTTGATAACTTTCAAAAATGGTGCTTAGCTAATGATCTAATACTTAATGGATCTAAATGCAAACATATGTCTTTTTATCGTTCTTGCCCTCTGCAAGCTACTTATTCTATTAATGGGATTGCCTTAGAAAAATTGACCCAGGTTAATGATCTCGGCATCCTATTAGACATCAAACTTAAATTTGCCGACCATATTTCCTTAATGGTTAATAAGGCTAAAGGAGTCCTTGGTTTTATCAAAAGGTGGTCAAAAGAATTTAATGACCCCTATATAACTAAAACTCTATTCATTTCTTTGGTCCGTCCTATACTGGAGTACGGTTCATGTGTCTGGAGTCCCCAATATGGATTACATCAGGACCGCATAGAATCCGTACAAAAGAATTTCCTAACTTTTTCACTTAGAGGTCTAAACTGGGATGAAAATCTTCACCTTCGATCTTATAATAGTAGACTCTTACTCATAAACTTACCTAGCTTAACAAATCGTAGGACAATGCTCGGTGTAGTCTTTCTGCAAACCCTTATTAACGGGGATGTAGATAGCCAGCATTTACTAACACGCTTAAAATTTAACATTCCTAATAGAAGGACTCGAAACTTTAGTCCTCTGTTCCTTAGCCGTTGTAGTTCGACATATGCACTGCATGACCCTTTTAGGGTATTATGTTCGAACTACAATGGTCTCTACGCTATAACATCTCTTTCCTGTCCCTCAAACTTAAAATATAGAATTTTAAATTTCCTTACTCACTCCTCCTAACTTAATAAATTACAAATAGCTTAATATATTCTAACAAATCGTTTCTTGAGCGCCCCTCGGTCGTCTGGGCCTCTAAGCTTTATGATGACTACAGGAATGCTAGCTGATGATCTTATTGATGCACAAGTCATTTCCAAATTCTGAAAGACCGGTACAAAAAAAATATGGTCACTATAATATATAGTCGGCCGATAGTAGGTGGGATTAACTGACCAAAAATATAATCTTTACGAAGTTCCAACTTTCTATCTTCAAAAACACGAAAGTTGGTTAATTTCCGATTGTTCAGTTATCTGACAGCTATAGGATATAGTCGGCCGATCCTTTTGAAATTTAAAATATCGTATTATTTTGCCAAAAATAGCATTCGTACTAAATCCAAACTCTAGCTTTAAGAAGAAAGGAAAGCTAACGTCGGGCGGAGCCGAAGTTGATAAACCCTTGCAGTTAAAACCGGATATACATATATCGAAAACATTGGATTAGACTGGCCGATCCTTATGAGAGTATGAAAATATAACCAATTTATCACAATAAAAAATCTAAAACAAAGTACCAAGAACCATCATCAAAAATACCAAAGTTGGTATTTGTACCAAATAACATTTCCGAACGCTCAGTTATATGGCAGCTATAAGATATAGTCGGCCGATCATTATGCAATTTGGTAGGTTGTATTAACTGACCAAAAATAGAATCTGTACGAAATTCCAAATTTCTATCTTCAAAAACACGAAAGTTGGGTAATTTCCGATTGTTCAGTTGTATGACAGCTATCGGATATAGTCGGCTGATCCTTATGAAATTTGGCATGTTGTATTATTTTTCCGAAAATAGCATTCAAACTAAACTAGCTTTAAAAACACCGAAGTTATAGCATTTCCGATCATTCAGTTATATGGCAGCTATAAGATATAGTCGGCCGATTCCGGCCGTTCCGACTTATATACTGCGTGCAAAGAAAAGAAGGATGTGTGCCAAGGTTCAAGACGATTGCTTTAAAACTGAGAGACTAGTTCGCGTAGAAACAGACAGACAGACAGACGGACCGACGGATAAACGGACATGCTCATATCAACTCAGGAGGTGATCCTGATCAAGAATATATATACCTAATAGGGTCGGAGATGTCTCCTTCACTGCGTTGCACACTTTTGGACAAAATTATAATACCCTCTGCAAGGGTATAAAAATTAACAAGGAAGGAAAGCTAACTTCGGGCGGAGCCGAAGTTGATATACCCTTGCAGTTAAAACCGGATATATATCGCAAACATCGGATAAAGTTGGACGATCCTTATGAGAATATCGTAATATAACCAATTTATTACAATAAAGAATCTAAAACAAAGTACCAAGCTTCCATCTTCAAAAACACCAAAGTTGGTATTTTTACCAAATACCATTTCCGATCGTTCAGTTATATTGCAGCTATAAGATATAGTCGGCCGATCGTTATGCAATTTGGTTGGTTGGATTAACTTACCAAAAATAGAATCTGTACTTAGTTCCAGCTTTTTATCTTCAAAAACACCAAAGTTGGGTAATTTCCGATTGTTCAGTTATATGGCAGCTATAGGATATAGTCGGCCTTATGAAATTTGGCATGTTGTATTATTTTGCCAACAGTAGCATTTGTACAAAATCTGAACTCTATAACTCTAAAAACACCAAAGTTATACCATTTCCGATCAATCAGTTATATGGCAGCTATAGGATATAGTCGGCCGATCCCGGCTGTTCCGACTTATATACTGCGTGCAAAAGAAAGAAGGGTGTGTGCAAAGTTTTAAGACGATAGCTTTAAAACTGAGAGACTAGTTTGCGTAGAAACAGACAGACGGACAGACAGACAGACGGACAGACGGACATGCTTATATCAACTCAGGAGGTGATCCTGATCAAGAATATATATACTTTATAGGGTCGGAGATGTCTCCTTCACTGCGTTGCACACTTTTGGACAAAATTATAATACCCTCTGCAAGGGTATAAAGATCATCATCAAGGATATTCATAGTGTATCCTTAAAGGATAAAAACGTGCTAGTCATGCTTGTTCTATGTTGATTGGAAGTGATTAATTTATTCATTTAACAAAAAAGGAAAGCTAACTTCGGGCGGAGCCGAAGTTGATATACCCTTGCAGTTTAAACCGCATATATATTGCAAACATCGGATTAAATTGGCCGATCCTTATGAGAATACCATAATATAACAAATTTATTACAATCAAAAATGTAAAACAAAGTACCAAGCTTCCATTTTCAAAAATACTAAAGTTGGTATTTTTACCAAATACCATTTCCGATCGTTCAGTTATATGGCAGCTATAAGATATAGTCGGCCGACCGTTATTAAATTTGGTAGGTTATATTAACTGACCAAAAATAGAATCTGTACGAAGTTCCAACTTTCTATCTTCAAAAACACGAAAGTTGGGTAATTTCCGATTGTTCAGCTATATGGCAGCTATAGGATATAGTCGACTTATAAAAATAAAATACATTTTATTATTTATAAAATTATAAAAATTTTCCTTATAAAATTTGGCATGTATTATTTTGCCAAAAATAGCATTCGTATCAAATCCGAATTCTCTAGCTTTAAAAGCACCGAAGTTATAGCATTTCCGATCAATCAGTTATATGGCAGCTATAGAATATAGTCGGCCGATCCCGGCCGTTCCGACTTATATACTGCGTGCAAAGGAAAGAAGGGTGTGTGCACTCTCTGCAAGGGTATACAAATTTCCCATTTTTCTTGCATTGCTGTAAACCGTGCTATAAAAATTGTTAGCAAAGAAATTTTGTCCATCTTCCGGATGGCAACCTTTTAATGCTTGTTAAAAACAAAACAGCAGCCGGTAAATTCACAAAAAACAAACAACCTACCTCGAATATGCAATGTTGAGTGCAAATTATACGATTTCCTCAACTTTGTTAAATGAACCATTTATTCCCCTTTTCTACACTATTAACATCCCTGAAGACGAAATGTTTAAAGAACTGGCTAGTCAAAACGTCCACTCGGTGTTCCAATTTACCAGGAAAGTCGACGGCATCCCAAAACCCTCCCGTGTAACCGTAACTTTCGTAACTTTCGATCTCTACAACCTACCCAGCAAGCTAGACAACTCACGGCACACCGTAAAAGTTAGGGAGTACTTTCCCAACCCTATGAGGTGCAAGACTTGAGGTGCAATTTGTCTCAAACAACGGCACTTCTACCAAACCAAATAACAATAGTAACGGTTATCAAAGCATTACTAACATCTCCGACCACTCCCAAGAGGCTGCCCAGCCAGTCTCTCAGCAACAACCTCTCTCCTATACACCTTTCTCAAAGGATTATTATGCGTACCGATTAATGATAAGACGTGGCCTGGACGTCATTCTACGATGTCGTGAGCTTTGTCAACAATGGTCGACATGTACGTGAAGATTGAGAGCGGTCGACTACGATACTTACGATATAATCAACGGAATGTACCGATATAATTACGGTACATTCATTTGCGTGACGCTATCAACAACAACGCCAACGTCGCCAAAATTGGTAACCATGTCATTTTACCATCATCGTAAATAGGCAGTCAACGTCATATGCAAGAATATATACAGGATGCTCTGACTTTCATGCGCGAATATGGACGACCATGTTTATTTATCACGTTTACAAGTAATCCAAAATGGTCAGAGATTACATCTTTAATATTGCCTGGCGAAAATGCAATACATCGCCGTGACAATACAGCTATAAAATATAGTCGGCCTTATGAAATTTGGTAGGTCTTATTATTTTGCCAAAAATAGCATTCGTACAAAATTTTAACTCTGTAACTCTAAAAACACCAAAGTTATACCATTTCCGATCAATCCGTTATATGGCAGCTATAGGATATAGTCGTTCCGTTCCGACTTATATACTGCGTGCAAAGAAAAGAGGGGTGTGTGCGAAGTTTCAGGATCAGGAGGTGATCCTGATCAAGAATATATATACTTTATAGGGTCGGAGATGTCTCCTTCACTGCGTTGCACACTTTTGGACAAAATTAAAATACCCTCTGCAAGGGTATAAAAATTGTGGGCGAAAGAGATGTGTACGGGGTATAATATAGTCGGGAAACTCGTTATAGCCAACATTTCTTGTTTTTTCTAAATTTTTGGGCTGTCGAGAGAGGCAAAATGAGAGTAAATGTTACATGTTCATTTTTTCCTAGACGGTTGTTTGACAAAACTTGAAAAAAATAGTTCATAGTAAATAGTAAATAGTAAATAGTACACTCTTAACGGTTTATTATGGTTTTTAAATATTGTGATTGAAAATAAAGCTTCAAATAAAAGGCATTTTAATGAATAGGGCTTGAATAAAGTTAAGTGAAATCTTATTTAATGACTTTTAATTAAAAGTTACTGCTTTTATTTAAGGTTGGGACTTTTTTACCCTTGCAGAGGGTATTATAATTCTTAAAGCGGGTTCCACTACAAACTGATGCGATTTTAAGGTGATTTGTAAATTTTGTTTTTTCTTGATTGGATTATAAATTTTGGAAAAAAACTTAAAAAGAATAAAAATCTAAATATATGAAAATGCTCTGTTCGTATCTACTTCTTACATCCGAGAGACTGAGCTGTTGAGAGCAATGCGGATGCACAAAGCTTAGCTTTAGCTTTAGGACATAGCTTTAGCTCTTGCTTCATCTGGAATCGCTGCGACATTGTTACCTGGTGGGAGGACTGCTCATTCAGCGCTGAAGTTGCCATTGAACGTGCAAATCATCGATACTTCTACGTGCAATATTTCCAGAGCATCTGGCATGGGAAAAGTATTGCAAAGATGTTAACTCATTGTTTGGGATGAATGCACGATGCCACATAAAAAATAGCTGGAGGCTCTCGATCGATCATTGCGGGATTTGCGTGGAGCTGTCCAAGCATTTGGGAATGCGTTAATATTGCTCGCAGGGGATTTCAGACAAACGTTGCCTGTGATTTCCCGATCGACACCAGCTGACGAGATAAATGCTTGCCTGAAATATTCTATATTGTGGCATGTACGTACATTACAATTGACGAATATGTGTGCCCAGTTACAGAATGATGACTCAGTTGACGTATTCTCACGACAGCTACTAGACATTGGGAACGGAAAGCTGCCAGTCACTGAGACGTCGATAAAAATAGCATTGCCCGAGAATTTCTGTTACTTAGTTACATCGAAGGAAGGACTTATCCAAAAAGTGTTCCCCAATCTATATATATAAAAGAAAGTCGTGTTATATGTTACACCACTTATAAATCAAGAACGGAAGGACAGATTTGAGTGAAAATTGGTAGGGAGGTAGCTTAGAGCCAGGAGAAGGACATAGGATACTTTTTGTCCCGTTCGACAGCGTTCCTCCCGTGTCCTTACTTTTTTATTTAGGCAGACAGCTAAGAAGAAAATGTCAAATGTCAAAATGTCAGAAACGAAGTCAAATTCAAAGTCAGGCTCTCAAATTTAACAACGAACCAAAAGGATTGTGTTGCGCTTCCGGGAAAGTGAAATTGCCTCAACTTGAAGCACCACCAGAGCCTCTGCACTCTCTATTGATATTTGTAAGAAATCAATATTAAAACTATTTCTATTAAATAAATAATTAACAAATGGATTGAAGTGAAGTTTAATTAATAATGCCGCGACCAAGACGATCGAATCTTTCCCGACAAAGCCGTAATGCAAGAAGAATACAAAATACTGCATATGAAAGAACTGAAGAAGAACGAGAAATTGCACGTGAACAGCGCCGCAATAGTATGGCTCGACTTCGTTTTGAGTGAGCGAAGTGAGTGAGCGAAGGTGCTTAAGTGAAGAGCAACCTATGTACTAAAATACAGAAATAATAATGAATGATTAATGTGAGCGGCTGAGAGCCATGCGGATGCACAACGCAGAGACAGCAGAAACGCAAGCAGCTAGGCTTGAGCGAACACGATTGAGAGTTAGGCAGTCGCGTGTTGCAGCAATCGATTTAATTCGGTACTGCTTTTTTTTACTTTTTTAAAACCAAATAATCTTTATATTTACGCGGAAAATGGAGGAACAAAGAATATTGTATACCCACAAGTATTACAGGATTAAATTAATTGGAAAATTATTCTTTTTTTTTTTACTTATTTCTTATGCGTGCAACCACAATATGCCACAGCGAAACGTGGCAGGGTACTGCCAGTAATTTTATATATATATAAATATTTTAACATATTTTTTATTTTATTTAACATATTCTGACGTCGCTTCCATTCATTTGGTTTTCGACACAGATTTTTTTCTCGCCCTTCCCTCCATCTGCATCTCTCTAATTTTCTCTCTGTCGCGTGCCCGCTGATCCGAAAATATGACGTAGAAGCTTCGAGAATCATCGTCAAAAACCGAAAGCAGGTACAAGTTTCGTTTCCCCTTTCGTTTCGGACTTGAGTAAACGAAGCCCATGCAATTTGTTTTTGTTTTTCGAACATGTCGCCAGGAAAAGTCCGGGAAGGAATTTTGGTACTGAAGGGTACATTCTGCTATTCGTTACTAATACTAATGCATTAAAATCATATCAATGTATTAAGTGCCGACGACTTTTTTATCGGATTTTTGCGATATATGTCGGATCTTAATTGCAGGTCATAAGTATCAACTTCGGCTCCGCCCGGAGTTAACTTTCCTTTCTTGTTTCAATTAAAAGTACAATTTTTATAGTCTCTATTATAAACAGGTTAAATGCTAAGGAATAAAATTTTGCCCCAAAAGAATATTTTTTAAATAAGTTTGTACTTAAACCTTTTTTGTTTTATTTTCAGATTCAATCTGCGTTGCGACCGCTTCTGTTAAAACTGGGGGACCACAGAAATTTATCCATACCGGCAATAAAGCGCTTATCCTACTTTACGCAACTATTTCCACAAATGTTTAATGAAAAACTCAGTGAGCAAATTTTTCAACATTGTACAAAAATTATAGAATTATTCCTTGGAGATTATAAGAGTTCAAATTCTATTGTAAATTTTTTTTCATCATCGAGAGGTGGAGAATATGAGCAAAAAATTGTGACCTTAATCGACATGTTTTGTCATATATCGGTATCACCGAAATATATTGAAAAGTTGTGTCAGCTCGTACTTAAAACTGAATATGTTTTAATGATTGAAGCATCAAGTCCATATCGAGGAGCTCTGGTTAAATTTCTTCTAAGGTTTCCTGTGGAAACTGTGGATTTATTTTTAACGGAATCCATTATGACAGATGCACAATGGAATAGATTTTTTATATATATATTAAAACACGAAAACGGGACATCATTTCGAACTGTTATAAAAAATAATAAGTATAATATATTAATAACTTATTTGAAATGCAGTTCGGAAATCCAAATACCACAAAAATATGAAATACAACACCAGTCAGTTTTAATTATTTTCACTCTAATGGAATTGGACGATCAGTGGATTCCAACACGACAAGACATCGTAGACGTTTTAAAAACAACGTGGCAAGGCCATTTATCTTCCACATGCTCTGACAACGTAGTTTGTAATTTATGGCATTTAATTGGAAAAATTCTATTGCTTTATTTTTCCAACAATACAAATGAAATTGATTTACTTTTTCAATTATTAAGGGCACTTTGTTTTCGATTTATACCTGATGTTCATTTCTTAAGAGATTTTTTACAAAACACAGTTGCTCAAAGCTTTACAGTCAGTTGGAAACGAAATGCATTTTTCCACTTTGTTGAAAACTTTAATAATAATGCAATCTCAGAAGAATTAAAAGCCAAAATTATTACATCAGTAATAATTCCATGTTTTACAGTAAGCTTTGATAAAGGTGAAGGAAATAAACTTATTGGCGCCCCTCCAACCCCATATCAGGAAGATGAAAAAAATATTGTTTCTGTTTTTATCAATAAAGTATTTGACCCTGACAAACAATATGAGGATTCTGTGAGAATTGCTCTTTTACAACTTGCGTGTTTATTGGTGGAGCGTGCCTCCCAGCATATACATGATGGAGATGCTAATAATAAAAGGCAAGGTAATAAGCTTAGACGACTGATGACTTTTGCTTGGCCTTGCTTACTAAGTAAAAACTCGGTTGACCCAACTGCCAGATATCATGGACACCTATTACTTGCTCATATAATTGCACGATTGGCAATTCATAAAAAGATAGTCTTGCAAGTATTTCATTCCTTGTTAAAAGGACATGCTTTAGAGGCCCGGGCTATAGTTAAACAAGCGTTAGATGTTTTAACCCCAGCAATGCCTTTACGAATGGAAGACGGAAATACTATGCTGACGCATTGGACTAAAAAAATTATCGTGGAAGAAGGTCACGCCATGCAACAATTATTTCATATTTTGCAACTTATAATTCGGCATTATAAAGTAAGAATCAAGTTTTTTCTTAAAAAATAATAATTAAAATTAATAATAAATTACAATTTTATTTTTGTAGGTATATTTTCCTGTCAGACATCAACTGGTGCAGCATTTGATTAATTATATGCAACGCTTAGGATTTCCACCTACTGCATCAATTGAACATAAAAAATTAGCTGTGGACTTAGCCGAAGTAATAATAAAGTGGGAACTTCATCGAATCAAAGAAGATGAACGAGAAGCGAAAGTTTTATCTGAAGAAGAAAGTTCAATTAAACGATCTGGAATTGAGGCAGCTGAGCAGCGAAAGAAGTCCTCTGATAACATTCGAGAAACTGTTCCGCAAGGTAATTAAAAATAATTTTTTTTTTTTTTTTGGTAGAAGTTTTAAATGGAGGTCAGAATGACATAATTACCAAGTTTGGAATGGCACCGTTGAAAATGACTTGTGAAAAATTATAGAAAATAATGCTGAGTCGAGAATAAGTTTGGGTCTGGAATATGTAGAATAACTGAAAGTCTAGTTTATCCAACATATTCTAAATTACATCAAATCGGCAGAACACATTTATCTTCTCATATTCAGTTCGCGTTGATTAGTTGAGTTAACACATACATATGTATTAGAGGTCTGCAGGAATACATTCTTATTGCCTCCGCCATAGAATACATCCGAATGGAATAGAATGAATGAGTGCAAGAGACTCAACGAATTGAGTGAGAAGGAGTGGGAGAGTGAGAGAGCATTCTAACTCATGGGCATTCCCTTGCTTTGAAACAGAGTGAATTGGGGTGGGAAGTAAAAAGAGTGCTTTTGGAATGAGGAATGCAGCCGAATGTCTTGAATGGTTTTTAACACACTCTATGCATTTATTTATTTTCTTCTGTTGAGCAAAACGCTTCCCTAATACTTCTTTCATAATGAGGGAATTGACCGAAAGGTGAATTATAATGAAAGTGTTTTTTTACTTATGGTTTTTAACTGTTATTATTATTATCTTAGTGTTTTTGTTTAGTTTTCTTAAGTTTTTCCAAATTAAACTATTTTACAAAATTTTTTTAGCGGCAAAATTTTGTTGGAAAAGTATTTATTAATAAATATTGAAAATATTTTTACATTTTTATAATTAAAATATGTAAAATAAAATATACAACATAATAATGAATATTTCTGAAAAAAAACAAGGACTTGCTTTCACTTTTCAATTATTTTATTAGCGTCTAAAAAACAGGCAAATATGCATAGTTGTATGGTACATTCTAGAATGCATTCGAAACAATTCGAATGCGAACTGTAACTCTAACTCATTCAATTCGGTTTTCAACCCCCGAATGTTGTGCGAGTGAGACCTATACAGTCGCACTCACTCATTCATTAATTTTCGTCTCAGCATTCTATCTCACTCAATTCATTTTCAAGGTTGTTCATTTGAATGTCGTTTTTTATCTATTCATGCAGACCTCTAATATGTATACCCTTCACGAGCTATTCAAGAGACAATATTTTTTAGGCGTCTATCAAATGAAAAAAAATTGTTTAATTTTTATACCCTTGAATTATAAATTATAATATTTTGGTCATAAACATGAAACTCTTGGAAACATGTATGTATATTTTTCAGGATTCTATATCAGGATCATCTCCTTAGTCAATATATGCATGTCCCTCTTATCGAAACGGACCGACATATAAAATCATATAAGGAATTTGCATAGCTGCAAAAAAAAATGTCACCACTAGCACAGGAAATGTTTAAATGATCATCACATTTTTAACTTTCGAGCGTTGCACAGTGGATCCAATGAGAAATTTAGCGGAATAAAAGTATTTTATTCGTTAATATATAAAAGCGGAAAAGCTTTTTAAGTGAAATGTCAGTCCCGAAGCGTGTTCTGTTTTGCAGGTGGCTTGGAGAAAATGTCGCATCAAGAAAATTGTTGGTGCTAAATGAATATGTTTTTGGTTCACAATTTTGAAGAACATAAACATATCTGACAACAATATTAAAAAATTAATAAAAAATTGGCTAATTTTGTAAGCTAATTTTTTCTATTGGCATGATGTCTGAAGAAGCCCTGGAAGCCAGGAATAAGGATTTCCGGAATATACGGGAGAATCATTCTCGAAAGAATAATAGATCTAATACAATGGAAGATGTTATGCACTAATAATATCATTGTCTAAAATGTCAACAAATTCGGTTAAATCTATTAAATTTGATAAAGTTGTTGCTGGTCTTCAAATAAATTTCCCACATTTAAATAATGATTCTGAATCTTCAGATTCCGAATAATAGTAGCGATATAGAAAACAAACTCATTAGTTATAATGTAAATTAAAAAATAAAACACTTAAAAATTAAAAAAAAAACATTTATATTGTTGAATATGGTTTTTTTTACATTTGTATGGGAGCTATGATAAATACCTAACGTAGGACATTGAAATTTGGAGAATATACGTGAAATGAATTAAAAACTGTAATTACAAAGTTTCATTAAAATTTCTATTAATTTACTAAAGTTATTAATTTAATTCTGCTAGCAGAGCTATTGGACCCACTGTGCGTTGAGGGGTGTCTATTGCACGCGTGCTATGAAAAATGAGATTTGGCATTTTCCATAGCACGCGTGCATTTGAGCAATGGTAGGCCAAACACACACATGCTTAAAATTTGGGTGTGTGAGTAAGCTGTAGAGTCTTGCAGTTATTTGCTGAATTGCCACTTCGGCGGTTTGAATCGAAAGACAGCAATAATCTGTCTGCGAGATTCCGCAACAGTTTTTCCCTGTGCGAAATCAAATTTCAAAATTGCCCGAATTTCTGCGTTTGTGAACTCCATAACGTGGAAGCTCATGTAAACAAACTATATATCGTTTTAAATGTGATGCCAATACCTTTCAAACGATGTACATTGTATACGATATACGATTATATTCATACGATTATTCACAAGCGAAGCTCGAAATTTTAATGTAAGAATCGGTATGTCATTACCAATCAACCCAACGTAGAATTAATAAAATGATGAAAATGAAATGAATTTCACGATTTTTGCTGCTCACACAAAACCACAAATTAACCTTCTCAACAACTCGGTTTTAGAAAGTTCTTGTTTTGTTGTGTTTATCGTTTTGAACTTCTTGCATAAAACCCAAAAATCTATGAACTTCTAAGGGAATATTTAGACTTGGAATTTGTTTGCATAATATTTTTATACCCTTGCAGAGGGTATTATAATTTTATTCAAAAGTGTGCAACGTAGTGAAGGAGACATGTCCGACCCTATAAAGTATATATATTCTTAATTAGGATCACCTCCTGAGTTGGTATGAGCCAGTCCGTCTGTCTGTCCGTCTGTCTGTCTGTCTGTTTCTACGCGAACTAGTCTCTCAGTTTCTCAGTTTTTTAAAGCTATCGTCACACCCTTCTTTCCTTTGCACGCAATATATGTATAAGTCGGAACGGCCGACTATATCCTATAGCAGCCATATGAAGGAAATGATCGGAAATGGTATAACTTCAGTGTTTGTGAGCTAGAGATTTCGAAATTTCTATTGCTAGTACGACATGCCAAATTTCATAACAATCGGCCGACTATATCTTATAGCTGCCATATAACTGAACGATTGGAATTGGTATTTGGCATTTGGTGTTCTTAAAGATAGAAGCTTGAAAGGTTTTTTAGATTTTGTATTGTAATTAATTGGTTAAAATATGATATTCTCATAAGAATCGGCCAATTTTATCCGATTTTAGCGATATATATCCTGTTTTAACTGCAAGTGTATATCAACTTCGGCTCCGCCCGAACTTAGCTTTCCTTTCTTGTTTTTAACTATTTTTAGAATTCACTATAGATTATATTTTTGATAATAATCGGAATAACAATAAGAATCTCTAATATTTACAAATTTCATAAGGATCGGCCAACTATATCTTATAGCTGCAATATAACTGAATGAACGCTTTCCTTTCTTGTTTAATTTTGTATTCTAATAAATTGGTTTTATAATAGAATTTTCATAACGTCGGCCAACTATATCCGATATTTGTGAGTAGTTAAGGTCGGATATAACCTTAACTACGTGTTAACTACGCCCGAAGTTACCTTTTCTTGTTATACCCTTGCAGAGGGTATTATAATTTTGTCCAAAAGTGTGCAACGCAGTGAAGGAGACATCTCCGACCCTATAAAGTATATATATTCTTGATCAGGATCACCTCCTGAGTTGATATGAGCTTGTCCGTCTGTCCGTCTGTCTGTCTGTCTGTCTGTCTGTTTCTACGCGAACTAGTCTCTTAGTTTTAAAGCTATCGTCTTGAAACTTTGCACGCACCTCTTTCCTTTGCACGCAGTATATAAGTCGGAACGGCCGAAATCAGCCGACTATATCTTATAGCTGCCATATAACTGATTGATCGGAAATGCTATAACTTCGATGTTTTTAAAGAGAATTCGGATTTGGTACGAATGCTATTTTAAATAGTAGGAAAAATAATACAACATGCCAAATTTCATAAGGATCAGCCGAATATATCCTATAGCTGTCATATAACTGAACAATAAAAAAATACCCAACTTTCGTGTTTTTCAATATAGAAATTTGGAATTTCGTTCAGATTCTATTTTTGGTCAGTTAATACAACCTACCAAATTGCATAACGATCGGCCAACTATATCTTATAGCAGCCATATAACTGAACGATCGAAAATGGTATTTGGTAAAAATACCAACTTTGGTATTTTTGATGATGGTATCATGGTACTTTGTTTTAGATTTTTTATTGTGATAAATTGGTTATATTTTCATACTCTCATAAGGATCGGCCAATTTAATCCAATGTTTGCTATTTATATCCGGTTTTAACTGCAAGGGTATATCAACTTCGGCTCCGCCTGAAGTTAGCTTTCCTTTCTTGTTTTTTAACCATATTCGATATATGTCCCTCAAATTAGTTACTACACTTCCATTATTTATTCGGTTTTTGTTTTTGCAGGTTCTGCGACTTGTTCTAAATCTGAAGACATTCTTCGATCTATTGATAAGTCTTATTGTGATACTGTATTAAATTTTTTAATTCGGTTGGCTTGTCAGGTTAACGATCCTCAACCTGGAGTAATTTCACCTGGAGAAAGCTTATCTAGAAGGTAAAGTAACTACATATATAGAAAAAATTCGACGACTTCTAATGTCGCTTGATTTTAATTTTTCTTGTATTTAGAAATATATGTATTTATTAGTAAAAATTGATAGCGATAATCGATATATAATGGCGTCGACGCCCTATAAATGTCAAAGAATACTCGTAAATTATTTTTGGCATTGCCGCGCATGCGCCTTTAAATTTTTTGAATTGTTTGGTTTAATTTGAAGAAGATTTTGTTTAGAGAAAAGAAGAAAAAATAGTTTTATTAACTTTATGTATAAGGGCGCATCAACGCTATCAACATTCGAGTTGACGAAAGACTGCCGACCTTGGGGTAGGGGCCTTGTATATTATAATTTTATCCTGAAGAAATCTAGGAAGTTACGAAAATTAGCGGATTCAAAGTCAGAAACGTATTAAAAGCCTGCCTAATATTTTGCTCAATGGTCCTGTGGATAGACCCCTGCTGGTGGTTTTTGTGGCCATGTTCTAGTTTGAACGACAGTTTTCATGAACAACAGTAACTCCATCAGTAATTCCATACTGGAGGTTACTTCATTATTGTTAGAGGGTAAACATCATAGTTTCTGTTTTGCACGGGGCTTCAACTCTTTGTACACCAAACCTCCTCTGTAGTTCGCCGTATGGTTCCCTCCGCAGTTTCCACATTTCTTCTCCCCGCAGACTTTACCCCACGTCCCCGCAGATTACACAGACAGCTTTAAGTGTTCAGTATGACCTAGTGTCTCCACACTCAAGGCAATTAGGGCATAGCACTTGACCCATGCGTTTATGTGGCTTTTCCGTTGCAGCTTGTAAATTGAATGGATCTTGTTTTTCTTCACCGATCAGATTTTTGGTTCGAGCTTGACTTTAAAGAGTTGTAGAATGTTAATAACATTCTTGGGGGCAAGCCCCTTTCTTTAAGAGCGGTTTTTATTTCCTCGGCAGTGGCCCTATCACTTGTAGGGCCATGCTGCTTTTCAGAAGATATTTGGACACGACTCGGAAGTGCTCTTCAGTCTCTGTTTCATGAAAATGAAACATGAAAATTTTTTGGCGTTCCCGATCAACGCAACAAATTGGGTTGTTAAGGGCGTTTGAGATTTTCTCCAGGGACCGTAAATAATGATTATTGTCGCTATTTTTATACCCTTGCAGAGGGTATTATAATTTTGGTCAAAAGTGTGCAACGCAGTGAAGGAGACATCTCCGACCCTATAAAGTATATATATTCTTGATCAGGATCACCTCCTGAGTTGATATGACCATGTCCGTCTGTCCGTCTCCCTGTTTCTACACAAACTAGTCTCTCAGTTTTAAAGCTATCGTCTTGAAACTTTGCACACACCCTTCTTTCCTTTGCACGCAGTATATAAGTCGGAACGAAACATTTTCTTTATTAACCTCGAGCCAGCCAAAAACAACAAGGAGGATTTTCAAGTCAAGCGGCTATGCAGCACGGTGGTTACGGTTGAGCCACCAAAAAAATTCGACGATGTGCCCCAATGCCATCGCTGCCAAGGCTTCGGTCACACGAAACGGTACTGCCATCTGGAGTACAGATGCGTAAAATGTGGAGATAGGCACCCATCGTCCGAATGAACCAAAATCCCAAGTGAACCAGCCGTCTGCCTCCACTGCGACGGACCACACGCGGCCTCTTACAAGGGCTGTCCAGTCTACAAAAAGGCAATGAGCACGTTCGCCCCCAAGCAGACTGCCCCAAGAAGCCAGCAACCTCAATTCAGCAAAATTAACCCTAACATCAGCTATGCTAGCGCAGCCAAAAACGGAGCACCACAGTTTGACTCCAACCCCAATCCCGATCCCAGTCTTCCAAGTAATCCAATGGACGCCCTAATGGCTAGGATGGAATCTTGTTTGAGCGCATGATGGAGAAGGTCTTGAGCAAAATAGCCCAAATGATGGCCACCGTTTGCAAATCCTTATGCATACGCGATTAGATATAACCATATGGAATGCTAACGGCCTGGTAAAAAGAAGGCCAGAGGTCGAGCTGTATTGCAGGACCCACCAAGCAGACGTTCTCCTCATATCAGAAACGCATTTTACCAACAGATCATACTTGACTATTAGAGGATACGACCAGCCCCCCAGGCACAATATCCACGAACAGGAATTCGGCTTGCTACTGGATTGCTCCAGGATTACGAACCGACCCTACGAAGGGGTCGGCCCTATACAGGCAGATTCAGTCCCGAAACTTGAGCTGTCACGCGACCGGTGCACCCACATACTGGCCTACGGATCCTCACAAAATCCGAGATGTCCTAGACTTCGCCATCTCCGGAGGACTGGATTCTGCCAGAATTGAGGCGAGAGAAGTAGAAGACCTCTTCTCGGACCACAGCGCCTTCGCCGTGTCACTTTTCACGCCAGCCTTGCTCAGGTCAGCCCGCAAAAAGCTGATCTACAAGACAACAGACGTTGACAAATACCAATCATTCCTGAACAACGTTACCGACCCCAGCCCGACACTTGACTCCCCGTTTGACATCGACACCGCAGTAGAAGAGTTAACCGCCCATATTCAGGCGGCAGCTTCTGAAGCAGCACCAAGCCCTCCAACCGCCCAAGAGCCACTGACAGGGACATCCACTTTTGGAGCCCAGAAGTCGAAGAACTCAAACTTGAAAAGCGACGACTCCGAAGAGTGTGGATGCTCTCCAGGAATCCTTTGGACAAAACCGCCTTCAATAGAGCCACCAAATGTCTGACAGAAACGCTGGCAATACTAAGAAAGCAGGCATTTGACGGGTTCGTCGAACAACTTGAGCCAGGCGACCGTCAACATAACTTATGGCGAGTCACCAAATCTATCAGACAGCCGCTGAAAAGGATCCCACCTGTACAAATAACCGACGGCAGCTGGTGCAGATCGGAGATGGACAGGGCCAACGCTTTCGCCGAACACCTCGAAGGTGTCTTTACGCCTTTCGATCGCTGCTCACCGGAGGATGCTGCTGAAACTGCCCGACTGCTAGTCGAGCCTTCCAGGGACGCCGATCCCATACGACCAGTGACTGAGGAGGAAACAGCTGAGCTCATAACCATCATAAGCAACAACAAGGCCCCGGGCGATGATGGTATCAATGCAATTGCATTAAAAATGTTACCATCTCCAAGCATTCAGCTAATTACGAGGATCTATAATAGATGCTTGGAGATAGGGTACTTTCCGTCCACATGGAAACGTGCCCAGGTAACTATGATACCTAAACCCGGGAAACCCGAAGCGAACCTTTCGTCCTACGGACCAATAAGTTTGTTACCAATGCTCTCCAAAATACTGAAACAAGTGTTTTTAAGCAGAGCACTGCCAGTATTTGACGAGGCTGGACTGATCCCTGACCATCAGTTTGGCTTTAGGCGACGACACGGTACACCAGAGCAGTGCCATCAGGTGGTGCAGTGCATCCTGGACGCATTTGAAACCAAGAAGTACTGCATGGCCGTCATGCTGGATGTAAAGCAGGCGTTCGACCGAGTCTGGCATCCCGGTATTCTATATAAATTAAAGACTGGCCTACCCCGACCATACTTCCAGTTCCTAAAGTCGTTCTTGGAAGACCGTAAATTCGCGGTAAGATGCGGCGAGGCCATCTGCGGTCTAAGAGAAGCTTACGCTGGTGTACCCCAAGGCAGCGTTCTTGGCCCGTTGATGTACAACGCTTACACGGCCGACCTCCCTGTTCTTTAGAGGCCTAACCTGCTCGCAGCAACCTATGCAGACGACACCGCCTTCCTTACCACTGCCTATAGCGCCATGGGGGCAGCCGAAACGATGCAATTGCAGCTTGACTTGCTCAGCGACTGGCAACAGCGTTGGAACATTGCCGTCAATAATGAGAAGTCCACTGCCACCATTTTTCTCTCTGCAAAGGCAACTGCCCTCCAGTTAACCTCAACGGCTCCCCAATCCCACAGGAAGACAATCCCAAGTAGCTTGGATTCACCCTAGACAGGAGGCTCACCTGGAGGCCCCATCTGATTAAGAAGAGGAAGCAGGCTGATCAAAGACTTCGATCCTTCTACTGGCTCATGGGTAGGAGATTGAAGCTGAGAACTTCCACGAAACTTCTCATCTACAAGGCCATAATACGCCCAATCTGGACGTACGGCATACAGCTCTGGGGCACTGCGAACAAGACGAATGTCCGAACTATACAAACGTTCGAAAATAGAGCCCTTCGAATCGCCACTGGGGCCCACGTCTATCATGACAATCGCACAATTTGGCAAAATTTTGACATACACTTCATATGACTGGAGGTAGAGAAATTATCTCTAAAATTATCCGATTTGGCTGCTTTTTGATTTGTAGGTGAGATTAGACACTTGTTCAAAATTTTAACCCGTTTATATGGGTAATTGTATGTATATGGGTAAATCTCCTCCAAAAATTGTCTGATTTGGATAAAATTTGTTTTTCAGATATATATTAACTATAGAAATAGTTTACGATCAAAGTTTTTCAAAAACCTTTCCCGTCGGAAGGGGGCGTGGGAAAATTTTGAAACAAACTTGAACTGCGTGTGCATTGTAGGAGTCTTCATGTCAAATCCTATAGCTCTATCTCTTATAGTCTCTGAGATCCATGCGTTCATAAGGACAGTCGGACAGTGGCTATATCGTCACGGCTGTTGATGCTGATCAAGAATATAAATACTTTGTGGAGATGATTTCTTTTCTATTATCTTCTTATGTTTCTTCTCCTAATTGATCATCTTAAAGTATATTTATTCTTGATCAGGATCATGGCTATATCGTCACGGCTGTTGATGCTGATCAGGAATATAAATACTTTGTGGATATGATTTCTTCTCTATTATCTTCTTATGTTTCTTCTCCTAATTGATCATCTTAAAGTATATTTATTCTTGATCAGGATCACCTCCTGAGTTGATATGAGCATGTCCGTCTGTCTGTCTGTTTCTACGCGAACTAGTCTCTCAGTTTTAAAGCTTGAAACTATCGTCTTGAAACTTTGCACACACCCTTCTTTCCTTTGCACGCAGTATATAAGTCGGAACGGCCGGGATCGGCCGACTATATCCTAGAGCTGCCATATAACTGATTGATCGGAAATGCTACAACTTCGGTGTTTTTAGAGTTAGAGAGTTCGGATTTAGCATGAGTGTTATATTTGGAAAAATAATACGACTTACCAAATTTCATAAGGATTGCAGCCGACTATATCCTATAGCTGCCATATAACAGATTGATCGGAAATGCTTTACTTCGGTGTTCTTAAAGCTAGAGTTTCGATTTAGTACCAATGCTATTTTTGGCAAAATAATACTATATTCAAAATTTCATAAGGATCGGCCGACTATATCTTATAGCTGTCATATAACTGAGCAATCGGAAATTAACCAACTTTCGTGTTTTTGAAGATAGAATGGTGGAACTTCGTAAAGATTCTATTTTTGGTCAGTTAATCCCACCTACTATCGGCCGACTATATCCTATAGCTGCCATATAACTGAACGATCGGAAATGACCCAACTTTCGTGTTTTTGAAGAGAGAAAGCTGGAACTTAGTACAGAATATATTTTTGGTTAGTTAATCCGGCCTACCAAATTTCATATCGATCGTTCGACTATATCTTATAGCTGCCATATAACTAAACGATCGGAAATGGTATTTGGTAGAAATACCATCTTTGGTATTTTGGATAGAAGCTTGGGAATTTTTTTGAGATATTTTTATGGAATAATTTATTACAATATGATATTCTCTTTATTGTGGTTTTATTTTGATATTCTCATAAGGATCGCCCAACTATATCCGATGTATGCGATATATATCCGGTTTTAACTGCAAGGATATATCAACTTCGGCTCCACCCGAAGTTAGCTTTCATATCTTGTTTTTATTGATATACGTAGGTTATATTACAGAATAATCTTCCTAACTCTCCACCCTACTGTCTCTCCTGCTCGATGCTCCTGAGCCTCTGCATGATCGCGGCAAAAAAGGATGCTACAGAAAAAGGTCCCAGAGCCTCTGATTTTCTAACATAACCACCACAATGTTTCCAGGATGGACTAAGCGGCCCGCCGTCGTCTCCAGCCGGTGACGCTTACGAGAAAGCCGGGGGCTTCAGATAATATCTGAAACAGCCATGTCCACTCAACCCCTGGGTTATGTAAAAGTCAATCTGCTCGTGACTTCGAAGCACCCACTTGCTAAGGTTGGGAATAAGGGTGTACGCCCAGCGTCCCTTAGTCGATGTGTCCCAGCACTCCTGCCAGGCTGTTCGCGTCCTCTTCCCTTGTAGCTGAATTGAGGACGCCACCAGCTTCCGCATAACGGGCACGAGGTTCATGTATCTCCTTAAGCTCTCGTGGGCGCTTTTTCAGCGTGGCCATCCCCGCAAAGACCAGGATGACGACGTAGGAGACCGTCCCAAAACCGGACGCTACCATTTTGGCTCCCAGCCTGCACGCTGCATCTACCCCTCTACTGTACCTTGGCGTATTCATCGCCTCTGCCCAGATGGGTTCAGCGTACAAAATTGGCGCAGAGGTAACGCTCTCAAGGAGCCTTCTCCTGTTCTGCATCTGGCCTCTACTGTTCAGGAGGATCCTACTCCAGGTGCTTGCGAAAGGAGAGCTGTGCGTCAATCATCATGCCCAGGTATTTTATGGCCCGCTGGGAGGCTATGGGCATTCCACCGACCTGGATCGTCGCCAATTCCAACACCTTGCGGCTGCTGACTAGCACCGGTTCCGTCGTCTGCGGGCTAGGTTTAGTCCAGCATTTTGGAGCCACTGCTCCATGGCCTCTATCGCCTTGTTTCCCGCTCTCTCCGCTTCCTCCTAGCATGCGAATTATTTTGTGTGGGCGCTACTGCATTAAAATCATATCAATGTATAAAGTGCCGAGCACTGAAGTAGTTTGACTATGGTTTGAAAGGTCTCGCCCAAATAGAACGCTTTGGAAACACAAAAAATTAAAAAAATATTGTTTGTTACATAAAAATAAATAAATAAAAAATTGTTGAATTTACCTTTAATGTTAAGTAAAAGTATTTCAAACATTATTTCATATTATCCTTTCATTTTTTTATTGCAGGTGTATTATGCTTTTAAAAATGGCAATGCGACCAGAAATTTGGCCCCAACCTTTCGATATAAAATTGAACTGGCTTGATAAAGTTCTCGCATCAGTAGAAACACCTCATCACAATTTAAATAACATATGTACAGGAATAGACTTTTTAACATTTTTAACTACCATATTAAATCCGGAACAGTTGGTATCAATAATAAGACCAGTTCAACGTGGCCTTTCATTATGTATTATACATCAAAATACACGTATCGTTCGATTAATACATATTTTTCTAACACGATTGATGGGTATTTTCCCGCCAGATGCGCAACATAAATATGACGATCTTGATATCTTGTACAGCGCAATTAGCAAAATGATAACTGACAACTTAACATTCTATGAAAAAAGTCCCCAACCAAACGCATCTTCATTGTTCGGTACTTTAATGATATTAAAAGCATGTAGCACAAATAATCCCACCTATATCGACCGAATTTTAGTACAATTCATACGTGTTTTAAATCGTCTTACAAAAGATCATATCAATAGCATTGGTGGCAATAATGTCAATTCCCAACAAGCAGATTCAAATTCGTTGGCGTTGGAACTCTTGGTACTTTCTTTGGAATTAATCAAAAATCGAATTTTTATTATGAGTGTAGAAATAAGAAAGCTTTTCATAGGAACAATTTTGGTGAGCCTCATCGAAAAAAGTTCAGAAGTAAAAGTTATAAAATGCGTTATTAAAATGTTAGATGATTGGATCAAAACTAAAGAATCGAATATTGTTTCTCACGTGCCATCGTTACGAGAAAAATCGGCATTGTTGGTTAAGCTAATGCAAAATGTAGAAAAGAAATTTTCCGATGAAAATGAACTAAACGTGCAATTTCTAGAAATAATTAATTTTATATACAGAGATGAAATTTTGAAGCAAACGGAATTAACAAGCAAACTCGAAGGTGCATTTCTAAACGGTTTACGTTTTCAAAACCCTCAGATACGATCCAAATTTTTTGAAATTTTAGATTCATCCATGCGTCGCAGACTTCATGATAGATTATTGTATATAATTTGCTCTCAAGCATGGGATACAATAGGTGCACATTATTGGATTAAGCAATGCATTGAATTACTCATTTTAACTGCCAATACAATGTCCCAAATCCAATGTTCAAATGAGGCGTATAAAATTCCTAGCATAACTTCAGTTATTCCCGCAAATACAACTGAAAACCAAGATAATTCATTTGTATCATTTCTCTCATCTCAATCGGAATCTTTTGAGATTGCTCAAAATGTGGATGATAAAGATGATGTATTCGACATTGATTTAAAACTGGAGTTTACTGCTAACCGACAAGAAGATAGCCATCAAATATTGCCTACCAGACGTGAAACTTTGGTTGAATTAGTGTATAAGCAAGCAGAATTTTTAGAAGCTAATCGCAACATTAGGACTGATCAGATGCTTGTCGCGACATCTCAACTGTGCCATGTTGATAGTCAGTTGGCGCAAAGTATTTGGTTATCTGTATTTCCTAGAATTTGGAGTATTTTTACAGAAGATCAAAGGTATAACATTACAAAGGAAATAATTCCTTTTCTATCGTCAGGAACTAATGTCAATCAGAAGGATTGTTCCCCAAGTACACTAAACACATTTGTCGAGAGTTTGACTAAATGCGTACCACCCATATATATTCCACCAAACGTACTGGCCTATTTGGGAAAATCTCATAATTTATGGCACAGAGCAATATTAGTAATGGAAGATATGACAGTAAATCAATCCAAGCATAATAAAGACAACCGTGAAGATGTAGATATCAATTGTACAGAACTGGATACAGAACACTCAAGTAGTATATTTGACGCACTTTCAAATATGTATTCTGCCATGTATGAGGAAGATTTATGGGCAGGACTTTGGCTCAAATTCGCACACTATCCGGAAACAAATATAGCAGTTTCATATGAACAAATGGGATTTTTCGAAGAAGCCCAAGGAGCTTATGATTTGGCAATGACAAAATTTAAGCAAGATTTAAACAACGGCCTCGTTAATATGAATTTTAATAGCGAGTTGTTGTTGTGGGAAAACCATTGGATGCGTTGCGCTAAGGAATTGAATCAGTGGGACATTTTGTTAGACTATGCCCAGACCAATAAAGATAAAAATATGTTTCTTATTCTTGAGAGCTCATGGCGCGTACCTGATTGGAATTTAATGAAAACAGCTTTAGCAAAAACAGAACAATGCTATATAAAACAATATGGGTTTAAGGTAAACCTTTACAAGGGATATTTGTGCCTTCTTCACCCAGATGAAAGGCAAACTGGAAGTGTAGAGCGGTATGTGGAGATTGCTTCGAGCTTGTGCATTCGAGAGTGGCGTCGGTTGCCTCACATTGTTTCCCATATTCATTTGCCGTTTCTTCAAGCTTCACAACAAATTATGGAACTTCATGAAGCAAGTCAAATACACCAAGGCCTGACCCAATCGCGCAATAATTCATTGCATGATATGAAAGCAATTGTAAAAACATGGCGAAATCGGCTTCCAATTATTTCTGATGATTTGTCACATTGGAGCGATATATTTACTTGGCGACAACATCATTATCAAATAATAACGCAACACCTGGAACAACAATCTGACCAAGGGAGCACAATGTTGGGAGTGCACGCGTCTGCACAAGCTATAATTTCTTTTGGAAAAATTGCTAGGAAGCACAACCTAACTGGTGTATGCCAGGAAACGTTATCCAGGATATATACAATTCCATCTGTTCCTATTGTAGATTGCTTTCAGGTAAGCCCTTAAAGAAAAAGATTTTTATATTAAACTCATCTATACATTTTTGGCTTTTTATGGGTATCCACGACAATATTCGTCGGAATGTAACAAGGAGAAAGAGGTCTCCGACCTTTAAAAGTATATAGGAATGTTCTTAATCAGCAGAAACCATAAAGCATTGTTAATCTGTCTCTACAAACCCGTGGTTCTCAAAATTTAAGAGTCTCTACCTCCAGTCATATGAAGTGTATGTCAAAATTTTGCCAAATTGTGCGATTGTCATGATAGACGTGGGCCCCAGTGGCGATTCGAAGGGCTCTATTTTCGAACGTTTGTATAGTTCGGACATTCGTCTTGTTCGCAGTGCCCCAGAGCTGTATGCCGTACGTCCAGATTGGGCGTATTATGGCCTTGTAGATGAGAAGTTTCGTGGAAGTTCTCAGCTTCAATCTCCTACCCATGAGCCAGTAGAAGGATCGAAGTCTTTGATCAGCCTGCTTCCTCTTCTTAATCAGATGGGGCCTCCAGGTGAGCCTCCTGTCTAGGGTGAATCCAAGCTACTTGGGATTGTCTTCCTGTGGGATTGGGGAGCCGTTGAGGTTAACTGGAGGGCAGTTGCCTTTGCAGAGAGAAAAATGGTGGCAGTGGACTTCTCATTATTGACGGCAATGTTCCAACGCTGTTGCCAGTCGCTGAGCAAGTCAAGCTGCAATTGCATCGTTTCGGCTGCCCCCATGGCGCTATAGGCAGTGGTAAGGAAGGCGGTGTCGTCTGCATAGGTTGCTGCGAGCAGGTTAGGCCTCTAAAGAACAGGGAGGTCGGCCGTGTAAGCGTTGTACATCAACGGGCCAAGAACGCTGCCTTGGGGTACACCAGCGTAAGCTTCTCTTAGACCGCAGATGGCCTCGCCGCATCTTACCGCGAATTTACGGTCTTCCAAGAACGACTTTAGGAACTGGAAGTATGGTCGGGGTAGGCCAGTCTTTAATTTATATAGAATACCGGGATGCCAGACTCGGTCGAACGCCTGCTTTACATCCAGCATGACGGCCATGCAGTACTTCTTGGTTTCAAATGCGTCCAGGATGCACTGCACCACCTGATGGCACTGCTCTGGTGTACCGTGTCGTCGCCTAAAGCCAAACTGATGGTCAGGGATCAGTCCAGCCTCGTCAAATACTGGCAGTGCTCTGCTTAAAAACACTTGTTTCAGTATTTTGGAGAGCATTGGTAACAAACTTATTGGTCCGTAGGACGAAAGGTTCGCTTCGGGTTTCCCGGGTTTAGGTATCATAGTTACCTGGGCACGTTTCCATGTGGACGGAAAGTACCCTATCTCCAAGCATCTATTATAGATCCTCGTAATTAGCTGAATGCTTGGAGATGGTAACATTTTTAATGCAATTGCATTGATACCATCATCGCCCGGGGCCTTGTTGTTGCTTATGATGGTTATGAGCTCAGCTGTTTCCTCCTCAGTCACTGGTCGTATGGGATCGGCGTCCCTGGAAGGCTCGACTAGCAGTCGGGCAGTTTCAGCAGCATCCTCCGGTGAGCAGCGATCGAAAGGCGTAAAGACACCTTCGAGGTGTTCGGCGAAAGCGTTGGCCCTGTCCATCTCCGATCTGCACCAGCTGCCGTCGGTTATTTGTACAGGTGGGATCCTTTTCAGCGGCTGTCTGATAGATTTGGTGACTCGCCATAAGTTATGTTGACGGTCGCCTGGCTCAAGTTGTTCGACGAACCCGTCAAATGCCTGCTTTCTTAGTATTGCCAGCGTTTCTGTCAGACATTTGGTGGCTCTATTGAAGGCGGTTTTGTCCAAAGGATTCCTGGAGAGCATCCACACTCTTCGGAGTCGTCGCTTTTCAAGTTTGAGTTCTTCGACTTCTGGGCTCCAAAAGTGGATGTCCCTGTCAGTGGCTCTTGGGCGGTTGGAGGGCTTGGTGCTGCTTCAGAAGCTGCCGCCTGAATATGGGCGGTTAACTCTTCTACTGCGGTGTCGATGTCAAACGGGGAGTCAAGTGTCGGGCTGGGGTCGGTAACGTTGTTCAGGAATGATTGGTATTTGTCAACGTCTGTTGTCTTGTAGATCAGCTTTTTGCGGGCTGACCTGAGCAAGGCTGGCGTGAAAAGTGACACGGCGAAGGCGCTGTGGTCCGAGAAGAGGTCTTCTACTTCTCTCGCCTCAATTCTGGCAGAATCCAGTCCTCCGGAGATGGCGAAGTCTAGGACATCTCGGATTTTGTGAGGATCCGTAGGCCAGTATGTGGGTGCACCGGTCGCGTGACAGCTCAAGTTTCGGGACTGAATCTGCCTGTATAGGGCCGACCCCTTCGTAGGGTCGGTTCGTAATCCTGGAGCAATCCAGTAGCAAGCCGAATTCCTGTTCGTGGATATTGTGCCTGGGGGGCTGGTCGTATCCTCTAATAGTCAAGTATGATCTGTTGGTAAAATGCGTTTCTGATATGAGGAGAACGTCTGCTTGGTGGGTCCTGCAATACAGCTCGACCTCTGGCCTTCTTTTTACCAGGCCGTTAGCATTCCATATGGTTATATCTAATCGCGTATGCATAAGGATTTGCAAACGGTGGCCATCATTTGGGCTATTTTGCTCAAGACCTTCTCCATCATGCGCTCAAACAAGATTCCATCCTAGCCATTAGGGCGTCCATTGGATTACTTGGAAGACTGGGATCGGGATTGGGGTTGGAGTCAAACTGTGGTGCTCCGTTTTTGGCTGCGCTAGCATAGCTGATGTTAGGGTTAATTTTGCTGAATTGAGGTTGCTGGCTTCTTGGGGCAGTCTGCTTGGGGGCGAACGTGCTCATTGCCTTTTTGTAGACTGGACAGCCCTTGTAAGAGGCCGCGTGTGGTCCGTCGCAGTGGAGGCAGACGGCTGGTTCACTTGGGATTTTGGTTCATTCGGACGATGGGTGCCTATCTCCACATTTTACGCATCTGTACTCCAGATGGCAGTACCGTTTCGTGTGACCGAAGCCTTGGCAGCGATGGCATTGGGGCACATCGTCGAATTTTTTTGGTGGCTCAACCGTAACCACCGTGCTGCATAGCCGCTTGACTTGAAAATCCTCCTTGTTGTTTTTGGCTGGCTCGAGGTTAATAAAGAAAATGTTTCGTTCCGACTTATATACTGCGTGCAAAGGAAAGAAGGGTGTGTGCAAAGTTTCAAGACGATAGCTTTAAAACTGAGAGACTAGTTTGTGTAGAAACAGGGAGACGGACAGACGGACATGGTCATATCAACTCAGGAGGTGATCCTGATCAAGAATATATATACTTTATAGGGTCGGAGATGTCTCCTTCACTGCGTTGCACACTTTTGACCAAAATTATAATACCCTCTGCAAGGGTATAAAAATAGCGACAATAATCATTATTTACGGTCCCTGGAGAAAATCTCAAACGCCCTTAACAACCCAATTTGTTGCGTTGATCGGGAACGCCAAAAAATTTTCATGTTTCATTTTCATGAAACAGAGACTGAAGAGCACTTCCGAGTCGTGTCCAAATATCTTCTGAAAAGCAGCATGGCCCTACAAGTGATAGGGCCACTGCCGAGGAAATAAAAACCGCTCTTAAAGAAAGGGGCTTGCCCCCAAGAATGTTATTAACATTCTACAACTCTTTAAAGTCAAGCTCGAACCAAAAATCTGATCGGTGAAGAAAAACAAGATCCATTCAATTTACAAGCTGCAACGGAAAAGCCACATAAACGCATGGGTCAAGTGCTATGCCCTAATTGCCTTGAGTGTGGAGACACTAGGTCATACTGAACACTTAAAGCTGTCTGTGTAATCTGCGGGGACGTGGGGTAAAGTCTGCGGGGAGAAGAAATGTGGAAACTGCGGAGGGAACCATACGGCGAACTACAGAGGAGGTTTGGTGTACAAAGAGTTGAAGCCCCGTGCAAAACAGAAACTATGATGTTTACCCTCTAACAATAATGAAGTAACCTCCAGTATGGAATTACTGATGGAGTTACTGTTGTTCATGAAAACTGTCGTTCAAACTAGAACATGGCCACAAAAACCACCAGCAGGGGTCTATCCACAGGACCATTGAGCAAAATATTAGGCAGGCTTTTAATACGTTTCTGACTTTGAATCCGCTAATTTTCGTAACTTCCTAGATTTCTTCAGGATAAAATTATAATATACAAGGCCCCTACCCCAAGGTCGGCAGTCTTTCGTCAACTCGAATGTTGATAGCGTTGATGCGCCCTTATACATAAAGTTAATAAAACTATTTTTTCTTCTTTTCTCTAAACAAAATCTTCTTCAAATTAAACCAAACAATTCAAAAAATTTAAAGGCGCATGCGCGGCAATGCCAAAAATAATTTACGAGTATTCTTTGACATTTATAGGGCGTCGACGCCATTATATATCGATTATCGCTATCAATTTTTACTAATAAATACATATATTTCTAAATACAAAAAAAATTAAAATCAAGCTTTCTCCAGGTTTCTCTCATAAGGATCGGCCAACTTTATCCGATGTTTGCGATATATATCCGGTTTTAACTGCAAGGGTATATCAACTTCGGCTCCGCCCGAAGTTAGCTTTCCTTTCTGGTTTATAACATATATTTATTTTATTTATTATTTTTTTTTAAGTTTGGGAACAATTTTGTAACAATATAACAACTAGTAGAAGTATTAATGGCCTCGGCTCCTTACAAGCCGAACAACTGTGTAGCGCCAGTAATTTAGCGCACCTGTCTTTCGATCCGTGTGAATTTTTTTTGGTGGCCTTCGGTGCGTGGTGTAGTCGAGTGGTGGCGTAAGCTTTGTCGATTCTTTTTTTTTTTTTTTTTTTTTTTTTATTTTACCGGTTTTTTTTTGTAAGGGCATTGCGCGTATGGCTGCACTTATCATTTTATTCGGTATTTATCATATGTGGATGAACTACCCGAAGCCAGGCCCATGCCGATAGGTGTACCTTAGGACCCGAAGTTGGTCATAAGAATACTTTTTAGTGACTGAGATGTCTCCGTTCCTGCGTTGCACACTCTTCAACAAAATTATAATACCCTCTCAAAGGATATAAATATATAAATACATAATATATTCATAATATAACTACTTAAACTAACTACTGTATTCGTTACATATATTTGTTTTTAGAAAATTCGCCAACAAGTAAAATGCTATCTTCAAATGCCGTCGACATCTGGAAGAAACGAAATAAATGAAGCCCTGGAGGTTATAGAATCCACCAACTTAAAGTACTTCACTGGTGAAATGAATTCAGAATTTTATGCATTAAAAGGACTGTTATTGTCGCAAATAGGACGAGCTGAAGAAGCTGGAAAATCCTTTAGTGCAGCAGTGCAGCTTCATGATGGTCTTACCAAAGCCTGGGCTATGTGGGGAGATTATATGGAACAAATGTTTCTAAAAGAAAAACAAATACCATTAGCTACAAATGCGTTGATATGTTATTTGCATGCATGTCGCAATCAAAATGAGAGCAAAACACGAAAATACATTGCAAAAGTTTTATGGTTTTTGTCATATGATAACCAAAATAACATTCTAATAAGCACATTGGAAAAATATGTGTCTGGAATTCAACCATCTTACTGGTTACCGTGGATTCCTCAATTATTGTGTTGCTTAGAACAATTTGATGGCGATGTAATATTAAACCTGTTGAGCCAAGTAAGTAACAAATAAAAAAGATTATTATAACCACCAGATGGTAAATTAATTTTAATCAAAGAATCTAAGCATATTTTATGTCTCTAAAACTTGACAATCAGTAGATACTACCTAAATGGTATTAGATGGAATATTTTTTACTTTACAGAAACAAAAAACCCCGGAATTGTTGGCAAAATCCGATAGCTTGCGATCTATTGGGAGAGCAGGATAATTATTTGTGAATGTTCTGATGACTAGTTATAAGTTAGTTAGGGTTATTAATTAATTATATTATTATAATTATAATTATATTTATTATATTATTATACTGTCCTTAGTGTTCATATGTGATTTGTTGAATAGATCGCAGAGTTAATAAATGAATAGAAGAGGAGCATCATATCGATGGCATTGTCAATTACAAACTTCTAGTTAATTTTGTTACTAGCTTTTTAACTTTTCGTGCTTAGAGATGTCACTTGCGTTCCAGAAAATTATACTTAAGTTTAATTTTGAAAGACTACGGTTGCACATGTGTTCCTCATATCATGAATCATGACTTCTCTCACTTCTCCTTAAGCGAACGATCGTGTTTTTTTTTGTGCGCACTGCGTTTATGATAAAAATTGCTATAAACCGGTGTTCGAGCATTGAACACTATTATATATACAAATTCTTAAGTTAGGGTTTCAAGGGATCGGACCCATGAAATAAGAGACAAACAGCATGGTCTAAAACCGATCCTCTACAGCCTAACACAAACACATACATAAGTGGTGCGCTTTTCGCACTTGAGAAAGGGTCGCATAAGGGTAGCATGTCAGCGTGAAATGAGTTGATAAGTACATAGTTTTAAATAGATTTAAGATTTTCATGTGTCCTACTTATTAGAGAACTTTACCAAATAAAATCAGTTTCTAAAAGGAACTCATTGGAGTAACACCCTATTTATTGGGGCTCCTCTTATCATTTGGTCCTTCGAGCCGGATCGTCTGTTGTTTCCCCCCAAGTGGTAAGGGACACAGAAAAAGAGTTTCCAAAAGGAACTCATTGGAGTAAGACCCGTATTTAGGGCTCCTCTTAACAACCGGTTCACTTACTCGAGAATCGAATTTAGAGAAACTTCAGTTTTAACTTCAGTTATATTTGTAGGCAAATTAATAATTTGTTTAATTTCACTTCCAAGTATAGCTCGGCTCTGCTTCTTCCTCCTCCTTTGTTTAAACTCTAATTCTGCAATTTTCCTTTGCTTCATATCTAAACTATTTATATATTTTTTTATATTCTTAATTTTTAAAAGGAAATTTAAACTCGTCTGTTCAATAAAGTCTTGTACCAAAACAATCTCCTCATCCCAGCCTACGATCCATTGAGGGCTATGTGAAAACATTGTATACGCCAACTGTGCCGGATTCACTAATTCAATTTCGGATGCCATTTCCCGTAGGTCTGGTTTACATTATTTTTGTGATAATTGCAATTCTAAAGCAATTTGAAAAATGAATCCCCTCAATTTGATAACCCCTTTGTATTTTGACTATTTAAATCAATTTCCTTCCTCGAATGAGTTCGGAATAGAGTTCATTGCGGTGAAAATTTTAACTGGCTCCTCCCATGGTTAAAGATATTGTATATTTTCACCACCTTGAGGCCATTAAGTCTGTTTTTCATTGGTCAAGGAATTCGATTTAATCCTAATCATGGGAGACTATAACCATCCTCTTATTTCCTGGATTCCATCTGAGGAAGACAATTCCCTGCTTTCCAGTTGTCATAACGACTTTATCGATGGCTTAACCGATTTTGCCCTATTCTAACTCAACACAATTCATAACAATCACGGCACATTTTAAGACCTTATATTTTCCAATGTGTCATCCTCTGTGACAGTCATTAAGTTCTCGCCGCTATCGCTTTCTGATGTGCCTAATAATGATACTGGCTATATTGTTCAACCTCGTTTCAAATGCTTTGGAAAGACAGATTTTGAAATTTTCCAAAAACCAAAAATTGATTGGAATTTTCTGTCATCTATAAACACAATTTAAGCTGCTACGGATTCATAAAACTCATAAATATTCATAATATAATATATTTTCATAAGTTCATAAATAATTCATAAAACGTTGAATAAATTTGTTCCTGAATTCCCATCATCATTGTTTAAAAAACCACCTTTGTTTAATAAACACCTTTCTCGTCTTAATAGGAAATCTAGAGTTTACAAAAGGTTTCTTAAGTCAGTATTCTCTACAATCAACTGTATAAGCGGTATATTATGAATTGTAAGGTAAACTTTCCTAATGATCCGAGCTCCTTCTATACCTTTGTCAATATGAAGCGTAAATCAAATTTTTTTTCTCCTTCCCTATCATATAAAAATATTTCACATTCTTCTAAGCTAGGAATTGCTAATCTCTTTGGTTCATTTTTTCAATCCACTTATTCGTCCGATTCATATAACCTTAATTCTTCTTATCCCTATAAATTACCACACATAGACAACATTTATTTGTCAAAATAGAGTAACTAGATCCTTCCGACCCCTTTGGATACCAATTTCTAGGTATAATTTTGCTGAGCACGATCCATTTCCCGTTATTTGTAAAATTACAACTCATTGCCCCATTTATTATCCCTAGATGTAATTAAATCCAAAATTATGGAATCTCTTTTAGCTTAATTTATCCTTACTTTTATAAAAATCTAGAATATAAGGGCATTGTACCCTGTACTTTGATTATTTAACCAATGTTTCATTCAATTTCCGCCTCTCCACCTTCACTTACTTCTGGTGCTGACGTCCTCACCCATCCTCTATTGTGACTTACAATAGTAATGGCAAATTGAAAACTTTATTCATTTGGAATGAAATTCAAATGAAGAATATATACTTAGCTTTAACTGTGCCTTCGAAAATTTCTATCTGTTTAATCATTTTTATTTTTAATTCAGATTGGACGTCTTTATCCCCAAGCAGTTTATTTTCCAATACGGACTTTATATTTAACTTTAAAAATCGAACAGCGTGAGAAGCATAAATGCGCAGAACAGGCTGTTTTTGCTGGAAAAATTAACAATTCGGTGAGTACGTCAATAAAATAAATGCTTCCAAATTGTGAATAACCCACCCCTGAATAGTCATTCAAGAATGGTCAAATTGTTTTTTTTCAAAATATTTTTTCAATGTTTCTGTATATGAACAATAAAAACTACAACTTTGTTTAAAATGCGTTAAATTAAATAAAATGGAAAAGTGGAAAAAGAAGAATAAGCGAAAGCTTGCTAGTAGATCTAACTCACATAATATTTGGTTAAAAACAAGAAAGGAAACCTAACTTCGGGCGGAGCTGAAGTTGATATACCCTTGCAGTTAAAACCAGATATATATATCGCAAAGATTGGATATAGTTGGCCGATCCTTATGAGATTATCATAATGTAACCCATTAATTACAATAAAAAATCTAAAAAAAAAAATCCCAATATATCTTCAAAAATACCAAATTTGGTATTATTATCAAATACCATTTGCCATCGTTCAGTTATATAATATGTCAGCTATAAGATATAGTCGTTATGAAATTTGGTAGGTCGTATCAACTGACCAAAAATATACTGCATGCAAAGGAAAGAAGGGTGTGTGAGACTAGTTTGCGTAGAAACAGACACACAGACGGACAGATGGACATGCGTACATGCTAGGGTCCCAGGGCAGGGCAACACGATGTCAATATTCCGTTAAAAGGATCCTCCTCCGTTAAGGATCCGTTAAGAGGATTAAATTCGTTAGTGACTCAGCTCAAGACAAGTGCAAGTCCTGGGGAGAAAGGAGGCGTGGCAAAATTTGGAAGCAAACTTGAACTGCGTAGCCATTGTAGGAGTATGTTATTTATATGTTATAAATAACATATGTTATTTTGCGTTCATACGGACATGGCTATATCGACTCCACTGTTGATTCTAATCAAGAATATGTATACTTTATGGGGTCGGAGATGAATCCTTCTCTATGTTACTACATACATTAACACGACTACAATATACTCTCTCTACGAGTACCGAGTATATAAGATTAAAAAACTTAGGTTCTTAGGGCGCTAGGTCTTCAGGCTTGGAAGTTCGCACCCATATAAGGTGAATGTCATGGTACTTCGTCTTCTCGTTAAGAGATCTGCGTCTATCATTTCCTATCAAACTCTAGGAGAAGAAGGAGTATCTTTAAGAAGATTGTGCTTCGCAAATGGGGGATTTCAAGTTTTCCATTTTGGCGATAATTCCTGCTTGGAATACAATGACGTTATCTAAGAGTGTGAAGAATCCTTTTCCTGCAGGAAGATATTTGCAACCCGTTTGTTAGAACATGTAGTAGTTGGATTTCCAACAGGGCATTCATAGTACAGGAAATATACAGAGAGCCAGATATTTTAAAAGCCTTGTCTTGGCCTAAGGTCTTGTATCAACGATTCTCCGGTCACCTTGTATAAGTGAACGAAATATCACGCGACTCTTATCTATTGGTTTTTGCACATCGAGATAAGAGTGCATAATCATGCGAATCGAATTTTATGGTACTATTTACAATAATTATTATTGTAAACATCTCTGGCTATTTCTTTCCTTGAGCTTAACGGCGATGAGCTTCGGTAAATGGATACCACAGAAAGAAAATATTTATGTAAGTAGTATAGAGGAGGTGCAGCAGAAAGCCTACTATCTGAAAAGCAGTACCTGAAAGCAGTGTCAGAAGCAGAAGTATAACCAGAAGTGGGATTTTGAACGAGGACATTTGGTAGCAGACGAGGCGGAGAAAATACCCATTATTATGCAAAGGAATACGAGCTAAGAAATCAGTCAATAAAAGAAGACTCGCAGCATACGGCAGCTCACAGCAGACAGGAGTACAGCAATTCACGGCAGAAACAGACACACGACAACAGTAGCGGCAGCAACGGACAGGCAGACGTTGTTCGAACTTGGAGACGCCAATAATATAATTTCAAAAGAACCTGTAATTTTATAAATGTTGGGTTAACTTGCCAACCCAGGTCTATCAAATCTATATAAGTAGTGGAACTAACCATAATAAAGTTTTCGGTGGAACTTCCACCTCCCACTCTTCCTACCCTAAAAGCTGTGAAAAGTGCATTGGTGCAAAATTGCGAGGTAGATTTTCAAGAAGCTAATGAAATACGACGCCGTCAAAGAATAGGCCGAAAACAGTGGGGAGCCAGCTGCGAAGCAACGAAGACGCTCTGGACTACCAATTGGAAAGGGAAGCCCTCCTTGTTATTTAAGATCAACGAAAGTGGAAATTCAGGAGACGGAAAAAAACAATTCCGACCAGCAATAAGGTGGAGGAACTAACCGCGAAACGACCAACGGCAAGAGCAGCCGCAACCGCAGCCAGTAATAGTACGACAGGAAAAGCTGTGCTGGAAAACTTTGAGCTCAGCTGAACTTTGAGCTAGCGCCGAATCTCAGCTGAAATGTGAAAAAAAAGCAAAGAGGAGTTGTTTCATGAATATGTTTTGCAAATGAGGAAAATTGCGGCCTCAGGAAATGTTGATGGTCAGTCAATAATTAGATACATTGTAAATGGACTGCATATAAAAAGTGATTACAAATACACTTTGTATGGCTTCAAATCGTTCACAGATCTCTGGAAAATTGAGCATGCTGAATGAGGTAAAAATGCCATCATATCAGAAGAAGCAACACGAAGCCAAAAAAGAGAAGTTTCACTGCTATATAGCGCCAACGTTGAGTGCCTGGTTGACACTGGAGCAGACGTGTCTATAATGAGAGAGTTCATCATCAGAAAAATTCCAAATGTTAACCTAATGCAATGTGAGGCAAGGCTGCGTGGATTGGGAAACAAAATCACAAAACCAATCGTATGTTTCGAAGCTGATGCGGCAAACGATGATCAAACGACCCGACACAAGCTTAATGTAGTAGCAAATCGAGTATGTAGCAAGACATCGAGTATGTAGCAAGACATCGATTATGACGGACTGCTGGAACATGACTTCACACGTCTAAGTTCAACTTTTTTTTATCTGTGGAAGGGTATAAGTTTACTTCCCCAATTATAGACAACAAGTATTTTCAATATAACAAATGAAGGCACTGAAATTGATTGTTCTTCACAGTATGTAAAATAGGATCAGTCATAAATAGATAAATACAAAGAAGCATTTGCAGTAGCGGATGTTCCAGTAGTCCTTGAAATTGTACCCGACTGCAAAATGGTCCCATTTCGTCAAGCGCCCAGTAGACTCACCGTTGCTGAGGAGCACGATGTGGATTATAAGGCCATCTACATATAACTACGCCAGTCGACTTGTACTTGTAGCCAAGAAGGATTGAACACGTCGAAACTGTGTGGATTTTTGCAAGCTGAACAGTATGGTTCTTTTTTCTGTTTTTCGGTACCAACTATTGACAACATCTTGGAAAAGAAAATATTTTTCAGTTATGGACCTGGAAAATGGCTTCTTTCATGTCGCAATAGAAGAAAGCATCAAAAAGTATACTTTACTATGAAATCAGGATTCTATGAGCTTACTCAACAGTGCACCGTTTGGATTTCGGTTCTACCCGGCAGTATTTGTATACGATATGTTAATCATGTGTTTCAAGAGCTGATCAACAAGGCCGTGCTCAATTTATATACGGGCGACAGCATCATTCAATAGTTTACACTAGACTTCTGCATGAATGTATCCAAAACGACAAATGAATCATTTATTCTAAAAAGTGAGCACACTCTTTTTTCAGCACAGTATATTTGGGTGTGAGTGAGTAGACTAGTATTTTTGTTTTGATTGACAGTGTTTTCACTCATTCTATAGTTGTACAGCTGTTAATGAGTACAGCAAAATTGGTGTGCAGTAGTCAATGGTGAGAGAAACTTCATGACTGGAACATATACACATAAATATTTCTCGTGTGTATGACATATGTATGTATGTCCGATTAACTTTTGAAATTTATTTTTATTTTCGTTTCAAATGTATTTATTATAAAATTTTGTATTTATAAATTATTAATATTTAAATTAAAACTTATAATAAATATTTTATGTTATTATTTTTTATTTATTTATTTATTTTTACTCACTCGAAGTGAGTACACTTTAAATGTTGTACTATTTTTTTCCGACCTATAGAGTAGACTGTACAGTACAGAATGAGTGCAGTGTTTTAATAACACTACTCTACTGTACAGTACTGTTATGTCAAAAATGAGTACATTCATTTTGCAGAAGTCTAGTTTACACATCCGAAAAGTTCAGATCAAATGGCGTAATTGTCAAGTCGTAAGTGAAGGAAACATTTAAAGGAGACAGCTGCTACAACTGTATGCAAGGAAAGCAGAAACGGAGCTGGTTGTAAAAATACTTCCGAGGCTGAGTCACATCGGCACAGTTATGTACTGGAAGCGAAAGCCATTCATCTAGTAGTAAAGAAATTCATGTGACATCTGCTGGGTTCACCGTTCAAGTTGGTCACAGACTGCGATGCATTCACGCAAACACTGAAGAAGAAAGATGTACCTAGGGCAAACAAAGGTTGAAGCGCGATGAAGGTTTTAGCCGATATCCTCATAGTATAATGATATCACTAGAAATATAAGCACACATAAACGCAAGGCTAAAGACGAAGCACATCGGAAGCACATTTCCAAAGCAGATGGAAAAGGATGGGACATTTTACAGTCCAAAAAACTACTCATTCCGTTCATTAGTCATATTGGGTACCTCATCAGAGGCACAAAGTTCAGCGGATTATCAATAATTGCGTCAAATGCATTATTTTTATCAAGAAGCTGGAAAAAAGAAAGGTTACCTGAGGTTACCCGGCACACTGACAGTGTGACCACTATCCAATTTTTTAGAAGCTCTCTCATTTGCTCTCATTTTGACCATTTGACAGCCCAAACTTAAAAATCAATATGTTTCCACTAAGAAAAATTTTCTCACAAGTTGGGTTGAAAAAAGTTTTCTCCATAGAAAATAAAGAAAGGGAAGCGTGGTTTTTCATTTGTTAAAGAACTGTTGCTAGCCACGCTTTCTTTAAAATAAAATACACTATTTTAGTGCCCATTCACACTTTTGAATTAACGAAAAATGACAAAAAATTACGTTTTTTAACTGATTTACAGCAAAAGTTTTTGCAGACAACATGAAGAAAAATGGAATCGAACACATATGGAGCACAACCAGAGTACCTAGAGGAAATAGACAAATTTAAAACGTTAATCGCACGACTCTATCTATCATTTCCAATTTATCAGTTTTCATCAGAAGATCCTACCAAATGGTCCAAGTCAGTGGGAACATTAAAGAAAAAAGTAAACTTACTAGTGCATTCATCGACAAAGAAATCACCGTTTAAGACGTACTTAATTTGTTGAAGTTAAAAAGCTGACCAGTGAATATCTGAAGTCACTGAAGTATAAACACAATGGTCGTTACGATGTCAGCAATATCACAGATGCCGCGGGTTCATCACGCACTGCGACAATCTGCGATAAAAATGTGGTGTTACGTCAAGAAAACTGAGGAGGATACTTAGTCATCTCAATTTTTATCATCTGGAAAGCAGGACCGACTATATCCTATAGCTGCCATATAACTGATTGATCGGAATTGCTATAACTCCGGTGTTTTTAAAGTTAAAGAGTTAGGATTTTGTACGAATACTACAAAATTTTGACAAAATAATACGACCCACCAAATTTCATAAGATCGGCCGACTATATTCTAAAGCTGCCTTATAACTGAACCAGGGGTGCCCAGCCCCATTGCTCTCGGTTCTCTTTTGTTGTTGGAATTGCTCTTTCATATGGGAAATGAAATTTTATGTACGTGTGTCGCTCCAGCATAGGCAAAGCACAAATACCAAAACAATTTTTCGGTTTTTCGAGTTAAGCAACCACAATTGTATAGTGTCTCAGTTTTTCGTACTAATACGAAGGCACTTTGTTTTTGTATTACCGAAAACTTTTCACTGCAAAAAATTACTTTTTGTTGAGATCTCAAAAAGAATGGTTAACATCTGAGCTATAAATTTCTTTTATTTATAACTTTATTACAGTTTTTAATTTTTATTTTCGAATTTCATAACGATCGGCCAACTATATCTTATAGCTGCTACAGTGTGCCACTAAAGTCATGATGCAGCAGACGATTTCAACGAAACTTGCAAAATATTCCTTGATTAAACGAAAAATGAAAAAACTTTGGATGACATGTTGTGTGATTCACTTGCCTTAACAATATTACAAAATAAAATAACAACTTTTCCCTATAGTTTACTTATAAATAAGAAAAAACTTAAAAAAATCTTAATTTTAGTTCCACAAAAGTCATGATACACTTTTCATTAAGGTCACTTAATCTATATTTAACGGCTTAAAATTAAATCTAATATTTCGTAGGATATCCCTTCATTTTGATGACTTCATTATGCCTTCTTGGCATGGATGAGACTAAAGTCTCTAGATATGATAGATCCATTTTGTCCCACTCCTCCTTCAGCGCTCATCCTTCATGGATGAGACTAAAGTCTCTAGATATGATAGATCCATTTTGTCCCACTCCTTCAGCGCTGCTTTCAGATCGGATTTATTGCGAATTTCGCGGCCCCTTATGTTTTTTTTCAGCTGATTCCATACGTGCTCAATGGGGTTGAGCGGTGGCTCTGCGGTGGAGGATTAAGGACGTGAGGAACATTGTAGAGCAACCAGAGGCGAGTGTTTAAGGCCGTGTGTTTCCGGTCATTATCTTGGTAAAAGTAATAAGACGACCCAATTCCAAGACGATTTCGCCACTTTGGTTGAGATTTCGCTTAAGGATATCGATGTATTTTTTGTTGTCCATGATACCATGAATAAATTCTAGACCTCCAACGCCTGCAGAGTCCACACAACCCCAAACCATCACTCCTCCTCCACCTTGCTTTACGGTCTTTATGGTGTATTTGGGTTTATAGGCATATCCAGGTCGCCGCCAAACCTTGAAACGCCCATCTGACTCAAATATATTGTATTTGGACTCGTCTGCAAAGATAACTTTGCGCCAGAACTCAACCGAATGATTTTTATAGGTTTTTGCAAACTCAAGTCTTAAAAGCCGATTTTTTTTTGACACGTGTGGCTTCTTACGTGGTGTATATGAGCCAAACCCGAACTCTTTTATTGTCCTGCGGATAGTTTCTGGGTGGACATCCTTATGCAGAGTTGTGTTTACCACATCACTTATTTTAACTGCACTTTGAAAGGGCTCTTTATCATTTAGTTTTGACGGGCGGCCACTTCTTTGGTTATTTTCAACCCGGCCCTCGTTCTTAAAACGCCCGGCCACGTGTTGTATAGTTGACCGGCTTCTACACATAGTTTTAGATATATTTTTTATTCACATAATTTTCGGCATACGATTTCCGTTCTTTTATGTGTAAATTTAATATTATTTTACGTTCCTCTACCGTAAGCCCTTTACGCGTCATTTTTCTGGCTCCTTCTTCACTTTGCTTTTCCCAGAACTGCACAAATGCAAAGGAAGGCACTTACCATTTATGGTAAGGCACTTTTATGGTAAAAGTCCCGTTACAATTGTCAAAACAGAAAAGATAGAAGTGCGTAATTTCTTAAGTGTATCATGACTTTTGTGGAACTAAAATTAAGATTTTTTAAAGTTTTTTCTTATTTATAAGTAAACTATAGGGAAAAGTTGTTATTTTATTTTGTAATATTGTTAAGGCAAGTGAATCACACAACATGTCATCCTTAGTTTTTTCATTTTTCGTTTTTTTTTTTTTTTTCTTATTACTCCTCTCGGGAGCTTAGGGCCTCTACAAGGGCCTTACCTTACTTTACCTTACTTTATTTTTGCCGCTGTTTTTGCTTTATTGTGTCCCATCTGATGTTCTTTCGGGCATTTCTCCTTCAAACTGTGCCAGTCTGGTTGGTTCCATTAAAGTCCTCACGTTCCCTTGTCCAATTCGTGTCCGTTTCGATATGCGAATGGTCGTCAACGGGGGTTGGGGGGGTGGTTGGTTTCTTCTCTTCTCTTCTTGTATTAATTTCGTTAATCAATTGTTTTTCAGTTGATCCGGTGATTAGCCAGGTGCAACCTATCCCAGAGGTGGGGCTGCCACCCGTCGATATCTGGGAATACCGTTTTTCGACCTCACATATTTAGTAGCATCGGAAAAGAGACCACTAAACATAATGAAGCCGAAAAACTTTGGAGGTCATGATTGCCATGAGTGGGGTTCGAACCCACGACCCATCGCTTAGCGCGCAGCTACTACCCCCATTTTTCGTTTAATAAAGGAATATTTTGCAAGTTTCATTGAAATAGTCTGCTGTATCATGACTTTAGTGGCATACTGTATATAACTGAACGATCGGAAATGGTATTTGGTGAAAACACCAACTTTTGTATTTTTATACCCTTGCAGAGGGTATTATAATTTTGGTCAAAAGTGCGCAACGCAGTGAAGGAGACATCTCCGACCCTATAAAGTATATATATTCTTGATCAGGATCACCTCGTGAGTTGATATGAGCATGTCCGTCTGTTCGTCTGTCTGTCCGTCTGTCTGTCTGTGTGTTTCTACGCGAACTAGTCTCTCAGTTTTAAAGCTATCGTCTTGAAACTTTGCACACACCCTTCTTTCCTTTGCACGCAGTATAAAAGTCGGAACGGCCGGAATCGGCCGACTATATCTTATAGCTGTCATATATGTAAGAGAGTGGAAGATGTAACAAAAGCAGTATAACAGTATGAATATTAGCAGTATGGCAGCAGTATGAATATCAGCAGTATGGCAGCAGTATGAAGATCAGCAGTATGGCAACTTGAAGGAGAAAAAAGGGCATCGAAAAGGAGACAGAGCAGAGAGAACGACGGAAAGCAGCAGCAGACATTATTCTAATTTTAAAATATAAGGAATCAGAACTTGTAACATTGAATACACATAACTATCTCTAATAAAACTGAGTGGAGTTAAAAACTCTCCTCACATTTGGGGGCTCGTCTTAACCAGAAAATTACAAAGTGACGCCGTCCCGAAAAGTCTTAAAAAGTGAAGGAGGTGGATCACAAAAGGGAATGAGAGCAAATGAGTGAAAAGTCCAGACAGCAGGAGACTTCTAGAATACCAATTGCGAAAGGAAAAAAGCCGTACTACACTAGGTCAGTTGCCGCAGCAGACAAAAATCGGAAAATGAGTGAGCCGGAGAGAAACGTTGAAGCAAGTGGAGAAAAAAATATGAGTGAGACAAAGAGCTATGTGCAGAGTCTCGTCGAAGCAAGTGTGACTAAAACACAAAGCAACGTACAGAATCCCGTGGAATCGAGTGGAGGAACAAATGTCGCAGCTGAGGCAATTGCAAGCTGTTCGATCGCCGAGAACACAAAAACGCTGCAGGATCTTGTTCAGCTTATGGCATTAAAAATGGGAGCAGATGAACAAAATAGCCGTTGCTCAGTTACAGCGGAAAGTTTCGCGAAGATAATTCCGGAGTTTGACGAAGAATCCATGCCGGTCAAGAATTGGTTTGACAATTTCGAACTGAATGCTGAAGCTTACGATTTGAACTTAAAGCAGATGTATGTACAGGCACGTGCTAAAATGACAAAAACAGCCAAATTGTTTTTGGATTCGACTTACGTACACCAATACACAGAGATGCGGATGTTGCTGCAGGCAGAGTTTAGTTGTCAATACGTATGCAGTGCGGATCTTCATGAGCAGCTTCGTGATCGCAAGAAACGCAAGCAGGAATCATTTCACGAATATATTCTTCAGATGAGGAAGATTGCAGCACTTGGCAGCATCGATGCAAGTTCTGTAATCCGCTACATAGTAGACGGCCTGAACTTAAGGAGTGACTTCAAATACACCCTGTACAATTGCAAGTCTTTCAAAGAGCTGCAGGAGCAATATGACGTATTTGAACGCGTCAACGAAAAGAGCTTCAAGCCGTTCCAGCTAAACGATGCAAAAATGACGCCGAATCAGAAAAAACAATACGAGTTCAACGACCGAAAGAGCTACTGTTTTAATTTTGGATCAGCTGATCATCTTCGCAAGGATTGCAAAGCTGCCACGAAATGCTTCAGTTGCAACAAAGAAGGACACATGTCTAGAGATTGCCCTAGGTCAGCTGCTGGTGTCCAAGTTGTGCGCAGAGGAAGACGGATGAAAAAGGTCATCATCAACGACGTCGAAGTGGAGTGCCTGGTGGATACTGGAGTCGATGTATCTATATTAAGAAAGTTCATCTTTAACAAAATCCCGAATGTCCTCTTAGAGAGATGTACGTCGACGCTCCGTGGACTAGGAAAGAAGATCACGTACCCAGAGGGATGCTTTTTGGCTGAGGTTGCAGTAGATCACGAGATAACCCAACACAAGTTCGTTGTTGTAGAGGATTAAAATATGTAGTATGACGCATTGCTTGGATTCGATTTTGTTTCAAAGTTTAATCTTTCGCTGTCGCCAGAGGGATACAAGTTTTCTTCCCCGCATGTGGAGAAAGCTTTTGAGGAACCGAATGAGATGAGTATTTATAGTATTATTAATACAAATAATGAAATCGATGTTCCTACGCAGTATAAAAAGGAAGTATCAATGCTGATCAAGAACTACAAGGCAGTGGATTCAGTAGCAGAGGTTCCAGTCAAGCTGCGAGTTGTTCCAGATGGTGAGATTATCCCATTTCGTCAGTCTCCGAGTCGATTTGCGATTGCCGAGCAACAGGATGTCGAACAGCAGATCGTAGAATAGCTATCTACTGGTATTATACGCTCATCTACATCAAACTTTGCTAGCCGTCTGGTGCTGGTAAACAAAAAGGATGGCACACAGCTGAACTCGATGGTATTGAGAGATTGCTTTCCCGTCCCTGTTATAGAGGAAGTGCTTGAAAAGCTGCAAAAAGCGCGATACTTTACCGTGATGGACTTGGAGAATGGTTTCTTCCACGTAGCCATTGAGGTAGAGAGCAAGAAATTTACAGCGTTCATAACCAAATCCGGATTGTACGAATTCAACAAAACACCGTTTGGATTTCGGAATTCGCCAGCTGTATTTATTCGATACGTTAATTACGTATTCCAGGAGCTGATGAACAAGGACATACTCGATTTATATATGGATGATATAATAATTCACGCCGAGACTGCAGAGCAATGTTTGCAAAAGATGGCACTCGTCTTCAAAAGAGCTGGGGCGGTTGGCCTGAACATCAAGTGGCGAAAATGTCACTTCTTGCAGAGAAGAATTTACTTCTTGGGCCACAACATTGAAGACGGAAACCTGTGGCCTGGACAAGAGAAGACTGCAGCGGTCAGCAAATTTTCGTTGCCGAAAAACGTCAGAGCAGTCCAAGCTCTTCTGGGGCTGACGGGATTTTTCAGAAAATTTATTCAGAATTATTCACAAATTGCACGCCCGTTAACTAACCTGCTGCGCAAAGATGTTCCTTTCCAAATGGCTGAGCCTCAGATGAACGCGTTCCAGAGTTTGAAGGATGCGTTGACAAAGGAACCTGTTTTGAAACTGTACACCAGAGGAGCTAAAACTGAGTTACACACAGACGCATCAAAAGATGGATTTGCAGCGGTAATAATGCAGTGGTTCGATGACAAACTCCACCCTCCAGCTGAGTCCCGACAGCACAGTTATATCCTGGAAGCCAAAGCCGTGTATCTAGCGGTACAAAAATTCACACATTATCTGCTGGGATCGCCGTTTAAGCTGATAACGGATTGTGCCGCTTTTAAACAAACTCTACAGAAGACAGATATACCAAGAGCAGTCACGCAGTGGATTGTTTATCTACAAGATTTCGTTAAGCATGTTGACTGCCTAAGTCGCTATCCTGATCGGGTTATGCTTGTCTCCTTAGAGATTACAGCACGCATCAAAAACGCTCAAAGAAAAGATGAGATGCTGAAAGCAATTGTGGAAATTCTCAAAAGCCGCCCATATGAGGGGTACAAGATAAAAGCTTCACTTGTCTATAAGGAGGTGAATGGTAACGATCTCCTCGTAGTCCCGAAAGCGATGGAAAAAGAAGTAATTGTTGACGCCCATAATGCAGGCCACTTTGCACTACAAAAAACTCTACATACTATTCAACAATCCTATTGGATTCCTCATTTGGAGCAAAAAGTTCAGCATGTGGTGAACAATTGTGTAAGATGCATAATTTTCAACAAGAAACTTGGCAAGAAAGTAGGCTTTTTAAACTGCATCGATAAAGGTGATCAACCCCTTCACACGCTGCATGTTGATCATCTGGGTCCCATGGATGCCACTGGAAAGCAATATAAATACATATTTGCGATGGTGGACTCATTAACAAAGTTTATATGGCTTTTTCCTACGAAGACTGCAAGCTGCGAGGAAACGCTGAAGAAGGTCAAGACCTGGACCGAAATTTTTGGCAACCCAGTGCGGATGGTTTCGGATAGAGGTTCTGCTTTCACAGCCAACTTGTTTGCAGATTACATGAAGGAAAACGGTATTGAACACGTTTTAAGCACAACTGGAGTTCCCCGCGGAAATGGTCAGATCGAAAGGGTGAATCGCACGATATTGTCGATTATTTCTAAGATTTCGGCAGACGATCCAGCCAAGTGGTTTAAGGCAGTACCTGAGGTGCAGAGAGCTGTTAACTCCCACGTACATGCTTCTACTAAGAAGTCACCATTTGAGCTAATGTTTGGTGTGAAGATGAACAATAATCCAACCAATCGTATTCTACAGCTTCTAGATGAGGAGATGTATTCAAACTTCGACGAGCAACGGCAGCAACTTAGAAAAGATGCAAAGATCGAAATTCAACGTGCACAGGATTCCTACAAAAAGTACTATAACCTAAGGCGTAAACCAGGCGTAAACCAGAAGTCAATTATAAAGTTGGAGACTTAGTCGCTATACGCCGGACACAGTTTATTGCAGGAAGAAAGCTGGCTGGAGAATATCTGGGACCGTATGAAATATCAAAAGTTAACAGGAACGGCAGATACGAAGTTAGGAAGGCTGCGGATGTAGAAGGCCCATGTAACACTTCAACCAGTTGTGATCACATGAAGTTGTGGCGTTATGTAAAGGATAATGAAGACGCTTGGTCATCTGGGACAGATGACTAGTCAGGAATGGCCGAATGTAAGAGAGTGGAAGATGTAACAGCAGCAGTATAACAGTATGAATATCAGCAGTATGGCAGCAGTATGAATATCAGCAGTATGGCAGCAGTATGAATATCAGCAGTATGGCAGCAGTATGAAGATCAGCAGTATGGCAACTTGAAGGAGAAAAAAGGGAATCGAAAAGGAGACAGAGCAGAGAGAACGACGGAAAGCAGCAGCAGACATTATTCTAATTTTAAAATATAAGGAATCAGAACTTGTAACATTGAATACACATAACTATCTCTAATAAAACTGATCGGAGTTAAAAACTCTCCTCATATATAACTGATTGATGCTATAACGGATAATGCTATAACGGATTTGGTACGAATGCTATTTTTGGAAAAATAATACAACATGCCAAATTTCATAAGGATCAGCCGACTATATCCTATAGCTGTCATATAACTGAACAATCGAAAATTACCCAACTTTCGTGTTTTTGAAGATAGAAATTTGGAATTTCGTACAGATTCTATTTTTGGTCAGTTAATACAACCTTATACATATATATGTATACATAATATGTAATACATATGTATACATAATGTAATGTATACATAATGCAATATGTATACATAATACATATTGCATAACGATCGGCCGACTATATCTTATAGCTGCCATATAACTGAACGATCGGAAATGTTATTTGGTAAAAATACCAACTTTGGTATTTTTGATTTTTGATGATGGTATCATGGTACTTTGTTTTAGATTTTTTATTGTGATAAATTGGTTATATTTTCATACTCTCATAAGGATCGGCCAATTTAATCCAATGTTTGCGATACATATCCGGTTTTAACTGCAAGGGTATATCAACTTCGGCTCCGCCCGAAGTTAGCTTTCATTTCTTGTTTTAAAATAAAATACTCAAATTTTGTGCCCATTCCAACTTTTGAATTAACGTAAATTGAAATAAAAAAAACCTATTTTTCGCTCAGTGAATTCTCTGCTCTCATTGTTTTTCTCTGCTACGCACACACTAAAATTTTAAACATGTGTTAGTTTTGCCCCCCACTGCTGTATAGACAGCAATCAAAAAATAGTTTGACTGGTATTTGTAGCTCGGGTTTAAAGTCTGTATGAAGTAATTAATTCAGTAACTTATAAAATAAATAAAATAATATTTTAAAATAAAATAAAATGTTTACTATTGGTAATGTTGTATGGGTATAAATCATAAATAATAAAACAAAATTTAATTTCTTGTAATATATATTTTTAAATAGTAATAGTAATATAGTAATATATAGTAATATATATATTTTTTCTTTTAGAGTTTGGAAGCATCAAATTGTGGAAGAGTAAACCATGGAAACCCTTCATCGGTTAATCCTATTAAAGCGACGCCTCCCATGTGGAGATGTTCTAAGGTTATGCAACTGCAACGAGAAGTGCATCCCACGATTTTAAGTTCCTTGGAAGGAATAGTAGACCAAATGGTTTGGTTTCGAGAAAGCTGGACTGAGGAAGTTCTTCGACAACTTCGTCAAGGTTTGATAAAATGCTACGCAATTGCATTTGAAAACCGAAATACAGTTATCCAAGCCACTATCACACCTCATACTTTACATTTTGTTAAAAAGCTTGGCTCCACATTTGGCATTGGAATAGAGAACGTGCCAGGATCTGTGACATCTTCAATATCTAATTCTGCAGCTTCAGAATCTCTTGCACGACGCGCGCAAGTTACATTTCAGGATCCAGTTTTTCAAAAGATGAAGGAACAGTTTACCAGTGACTTTGATTTCTCAAAGCCAGGAGCAATGAAACTGCACAATTTAATATCAAAATTAAAAACATGGATAAAAGTTTTGGAAACTAAAGTTAAGAAACTACCAACATCATTTTTAATCGAAGATAAGTGCAGATTTTTATCAAATTTTAGTCAAAAAACAGCTGAAGTGGAACTTCCTGGAGAATTGTTAATACCTTCGTCTTCTCATTATTATGTTAGAATCGCCAGATTTATGCCAAGAGTGGAAATTGTACAAAAAAATAATACAGCAGCAAGACGGCTATATATAAGAGGCACAAATGGAAAAATATACCCTTATCTAGTTGTTTTAGATTCCGGATTGGGGGATGCTCGTCGAGAAGAACGAGTATTACAATTAAAAAGAATGTTAAATTATTATTTGGAAAAACAAAAAGAAACAAGTCGACGATTTTTGAATATAACAGTACCCCGGGTAGTACCTATCTCGCCGCAAATGCGTTTGGCTGAAGACAATCCAAACAGTGCATCATTACTTAAAATTTTTAAAAAATGTTGCCAAAAAATGCAGTTGGATTACGATACGCCTGTAGTTAAATACTACGAACGTCTTTCTGAAGTTCAGGCCAGGGGAACACAAACTACACATTTAATATTAAGGGAAATATTTACCGAAATACAAAGGAAAATGGTACCTAAAACATTACTTAAACTTTGGGCCCTGAAAACGTTTTTTGCAGCTACTGACTTTTGGCATTTCAGAAAAATCGTAAGTTCACTTTTATCCAACAATTTTAACAAATTTGGGTCACATAAGTAAGTAGTAAGTAAGTCAGTAAGTAGATTAGTTATATGGGGAGAATTTTTTTTAATAAGCCAGCTTCAATTGGTCCAAACAACTATAATGTTGTTTGGAGAAAAACAAAGTTTTGTTGTTGAAAGTATAATTTTAATATTATTATAACCGGTACTCGTAGAGTACAAGGGTATATTGTAGTCGTGTGAATGTATGTAACATAGAGAAGGAATTGTCTCCAACCTGATAGAGTATATACATTTTTTATCAGCATCAACAGACGAGTAGATATAGCCATGTCCATCTGTCCGTCCGTCCGTATGAACGGGTGAATCTCAAATACAGGTGTGTCTCGGATCTCTCCGAACTTGTTTAACGTGGCGTGTTCCACACTAAAGGGATTACAACCATGGCACTGGTTGGCACTGGTTGGCACTGGTTGGCACTGGTTGGCACTGGTTGGCACTGGTTGGCACTGGTTGGCACTGGTTGGCATATAGAGGCATATGGTGCATGGGCACGGATGGTACGCCTGTCAGCGCCCCACACTAGAAGCTCTTCCTTTGTACATAGCGCCAGCCTCATCAAATATGTGCTTGCGGGGCAGCATACTCCCTCTGGATACGAGGTGTATTTATAATCTCTACTTATCTATGGGTCACAGCCCCCGAGTTGACAAACGCAACTCCACCTCGAATCCGAGGATTCTACCCTCGATATGGGTATCAACCGCAGTCACCACGATACTCCCACAAAGGGATCTACCTTAATGGTAGTGTTTGGACATTATCCAACCGTGGCACCCTACCCAACCGTGGCTCGGTGAGCCACCCATTAAGCTTCGACAAGCTTGGATGGGGCTCCCTACCATGTTAGTCTAGTCGCCTCCTACAACAAGAATTCTTCGCCGCTAGCCACACGGCACGAAAAATGGGCCTCAAAACCCCTCCTCCTCCGGGACACTTCTGTGTAGGAACTTACCGCGTTCTCAGGGCCTGGGGCTTGTACTTTCGATTCTTCCCGTTTTGGAATGATGGTGCTGAAGTGGGAGTTTTCGTGTTCCCTGGGAGTACAGTTGTCTGTGCTGAAATGGATGCTTGTGGATCGTTATGTATAAGGGGGAAGTGTCCCGTGTTATTGGGATTTCAGTGATGTGTTTCTCATAGTCGAATTGCCGCCAGTTTCGGTTGCTCCATACCAGCTGTTTACTGTTAGAGAAATGAGAAGAGGGTTTTTTTATCTTCTGCTGAAGAGAACTAGCTCTGTTTTCGGCGCGATTACGTTGTTGCTTGTCCAGTTGGGTAGGGTTTGTAGTTTTGCGCTCATGAGGTTACAGAGGGTTTTAGGACATTTTTCTGAGAACATAATTGCCATGTAGCCGCTTACGCCACTACCTTGCAGCCCCCACTACTTGCCGCCACTACCTTGCTCTTTCATCTTTCATAGAATCGAATTGACTGCTATGTTCGACAGAAGAGGGGAGAGGACTCCTCTATGATGGGTTCCTCTACAGACAGCCCTTAAAAGGATTGATGAGCCTAGTGATAACTGTCCTGCTTGTAAGAAGAGTCCCACCTAGTGGCCATCGTCCCCAAGGGTCGTCAATGCTTTGGTTATGGTGCTTGGGAGAACGCTGTTGAATGCCCTTTCTATATCAAACACGAAAGGAAAGCTAACTTCGGGCGGAGCCGAAGTTGATATGCAGTTAAAACCGTATATATATCGCAAACATCGGATAAAGTTGGCCGATCCTTATGAGAATATAACCAATTTATTACAATAAAAAATCTAAAAAAAAAGTCCCAAGCTTCTATCTTCAAGAACACCGAAGTTGGTTTTTTTACCAAATACCAATTCCGATCGTTCAGTTATAGCTGCCATGAGAATATAACCAATTTATTACAATAAAAAATCTAAAAAAAAGTCCCAAGCTTCTATCTTCAAGAACACCAAAGTTGGTATTTTTACCAAATACCAATTCCGATCGTTCAGTTATAGCTGCCATATAAGATATAGTCGGCCGATTGTTATGAAATTTGGTACGTGGGATCAACTGAACAAAAATAGCATCCGTACAACGTTACATGTTTGTATCTTCAAAAATACAAAAGCTGCGCATGAAGGATTTTCTCTTTCTGCTTGGGTGCTGTGTTTTGGTTGGATATGAGGGCTGAGGGATAAAAGAGGTTCTTAGGTGGAGGCCTATGATTTTTTCTTATTTCTGATCTTTTCTTAAGCAAAAAGGTTGTTAGGCTAATAGCCCTATTGGTGGAGTCGTCATCCATCCGACTGGATGCCATGCGGCGCAGCAGGGAGGCTTTCGTACTGTATTCGTCTTCGACGTTTGAAGGAGGTCAGCTCCTCCGTGATATTGACTGCTCCTGAATCAGAACGATACACCTTTACGATGATTAAACTGAACCCAAAGTTCAGCTTCAGCTGTAAACGGCCTCTATGGGTCTATCGAATCTTTATTTCCGATGAGAACCCTCCATTTTCTCCACCTTCGTCAGTCCGTTGTGGAAAATAGTGGGTTACATCGTTGTAGCATGGTGAAAATCTGGGCCGGTTCATTGATGGAGGCCGGGATCCAGATCCTAGCTCGAGGTCACAGGGGACGTCACACCAGCTCATCGCAACAAGTCTGGCGCCCTCGTAGACCTCGCCAAGCAGTTTTGTAGAGAGGATCGCTTGTTTTCGCACGCTACCACCTTAACGCTGCCCTGAAACTATCCCACAGTATTTGCAGACTGGGGCAAAGCCTGGTTCCCTGTCAAAACATTTCGTGGCTAGGGCGGCTTCCACCCATCTTCACTTGTGTCGAGGTATCTTACCATCAGGGTTGCTCGGTCGACTACTCCTAGGCGGTTCTTCACAATTTCCGCCAATGATATTTTCGGCTGAGTGTGCAACCGCTTTGCCGTAGGTTCTCCTTGAGCGTCTTGGGAGCGTTGCCGCTTGGGTTACGGTCGCTCCTTTTTGGGCTTTTCGGAAGGGACCGATTGCTTTGGCGTCGTGCCATATGCTGGGAGAACGCTTCTGGCCCTCTCCACCTTTTTCAGCCACTCCTCTGATCTCTGAAGGTTTTAGCTCTTTCGTGGCATCTTAGTATTGGGCCAGCGCCTCTATTTTCCGTGTGACCTTTTTAGGGCCCTCACCAGGCACCTGAAGGTTACATCATGGCGCTGGGGCCGGCAGATGGTACCATGTTGGCAGTTATGGATGGCTTGCTTCCAGCGATGCCCAGTTTGGGACGGGGCCCTACCGGACCCTTCTTAGCGGTATTGGCCTGGTAGGTCTGACTGACTTGTTTTGGGAAAAGCGTTATAAATTCAACAATTTTCAGGATTAATGAGGCAATATTGATATGTGTTAAGAATGATACAATTTTTTTGAAGGTGTACCGAAAAAATGGCGTCATAGTTCGAAAACATGACAAAAATTCAAAAATGTTAGTTTCTTTTGTAAAATTTTTATCCTTTTTGTTTAAATAAATTGAAGTTGTATTTTTTTTCAAAAGCTGCAACATTTAATTATTGAAAAACGTAAACAATTTTAAAATCGGGCTAAATTACACGTTCAAGACTTTTTAAGAGCGGTTTTGTACTATATTTGACCTAATAAACAATTCCTACTAGGTCTCTTCAAAAGTTCAAAAACACTGTCGCACTGTGTAATTATAAATTATTATTATTATATGTTTGGAATGGTTTGGCATTAAAACATTTCACAAAAACTGGCGTGGAAAAAATGTGACAAAAAATATATAAGTCCATGTTCCAAATAGTTCTCTCTCTTATAGTTTTCGAGATGCACGCGTTCAAAATTTGGTGGTATAATAGTATATTTATGGATTTATCTTCTTTAAAAACAGCGCTATTGAGATGACAAATTGCTTTCATATATAAATTAACTAAAGAAATAGTTTGCTACAGAATAGGTACGCTACAGAAATATGTGGTGGCGAAGGAACGTAGCAAAAATTTGAAGTCTCCATTCCAAATCCTATAGCTCTATCTCTTCGTACTAATGCTATTTTTGGCAAAATAATACAAACTATCAAATTGCATAACGATCGGCCGACTATATCTTATAGCTGCCATATAACTGAACGATCGGAAATGGTATTTGGTAAAAATACCAACTTTGGTGTTTTTGAAGATGGAAGCTTGGTACTTTTTTTAGATTTTTTATTGTAATAAATTGGGTATTTTATGATATTCTCATAAGGATCGGCCAATTAAATCCAATTTTTGCGATATATATCCTGTTTTAACTGCAAGGGTATATCAACATCGGCTCCGCCCGAAGTTAGCTTTCTTTTATTGTTTTAACTTAACTAACAGTCATTGTTTGCTCCAAATGGCAAACTGCGAAATTGCCTGTTTCAGGCCAGCAACTTTCGGTCCCAGTAGAAACGCATCAACCGAATTCAATGGAAGTTTCTTTATTACTAGTTTCTATCTATTCGTTCCTTCGAAACTGCGACGCAGCGAGTAACAGAGCGAGTACTTAACAGAGTGATAACATTTTTAGGCGGTACAATTCAAATATTTCTCATAAGTATGGGAGTAGGGAACACATGTAGAGATCTTGCAGCTCGGGCTCGTTGGGGGTTATTTTATTTGCTCGTAGCTTGCTATGCCCGGTCTCATAGCTAAGTAGCCCAAGTTGCGAGTTCTACGTATTTCCCTCACCTATTATTTTTTAAATAAGTTACGACTAAACATCGGCCGCGTTGAATGGCCGAAGGGCTTCAATTGATAGGCAATGGTGCTAGTCTATGGATAGCACGTTTGTAGATTCCATTTTTAGTTTTTACGATGGCCACTCGGACCCTTCCATCAGCACCTGCAATCGTTTCAGTGATGATGCCCCAAAGCCATGTCTGAGGTGGCAGGTTGTCCTCCTGAATTGCGACAACGGTTCCAGCAATTACATTTGGCGACTCCTTATTCCATTTCACACGTTGTTGTAAGCTTAACAAGTAGTCTTGTGACCAATCCTGCCAAAAGCGTTGTTTTATAGCAGACACCAAATGCCAGCGCTGAAGAAACGATAAATTCGGTTCCACATTTGCCTGAGCGGATACTGGAGGCAAGGTCGCCAAACTGGTCCCGACGAGGAGGTGCCCAGGGGTTATAGCTTCACCATCGTTTGGGCTTGAGCCGTCAGCGATAATCGGCCGCGAATTCAGCACTGCTTCAACTTCTACGATCACCGTCTGGAGCTCGTCTTCCTTTAGTAACGCGTTACCCACAGCTCGGAGAAACAAGTGTTTAGCCGATTTAACTGCCGCCTCCCAAAGCCCTCCAAAATGTGGGGCTCTGGGAGGGATGAAGATAAATTCGAATCGACGAGGTGCTCCAAATGCTGTCATTGCGTCCTTATGGGTTTCCAATTTGCTCATTAGGTCATGTATGATGCGAGACGAGCCCGAGAAATTCGTGGCGTTATCGCAATACAATTTCTCGATGGGTCCACGTCTTCCGACAAATCTAGATAAGCACATAATGAAGGTATTAGCGGTGAGATCTTTTACAAGTTCTAGATGAACGGCTTTTGACAGGAAGCAAATGAATATCGATACATACATCTTTATTGGAGGCTTGCCACGAATACTCCTAGCGATACTCGAATCTGCCCAAATAAGTCAACTCCACTAATTGCGAACGGCCTTGTTCCTATCAAACGGTCGGCTGGTAAATTACCCATTATTTGTGAAGCTAATTTTGGCTTGTATCGAAAGCAATGTACACATTGTCGTACGACCGCGCTACATTCGCGCCTAGCATTTATAAGCCATATTATTTGGCGAATAAGACCAACCAATGCTCTGGGTCCTGCATGACAATTTGTTCTATGCAGATGTTGAATGTATAAACTCACGAATCTGTTGCCCTTTGGCATGAGAAGCGGAAACTTTACGCTGTAGCTTAACTGTGCATTGAACAATCGACCTCCTACTCCCAACAAAGACACCTGAAGCTTTCCGATTGATTCAGTCACAACAAATGGACTTAGTTTTTGAAGTGAGTCTGGCAATTTAACTGATTTTTGTAATTTTATGAGTTCACTTTTATATGCATTTTGCTGGATGACGCTTACAACAAGTAAGAAGGCCGAACCGAGCTCAACCGAGGTAGGATTTAGCGAAGACCACGAGCGAGATTTTGTTGCGTTAACAAATCGTAGGAAGTACTCAACAATGCGCATTACTTTAAGAAATGAAGATGAATTTTCGACAATTTTTTCTATCGGATTCGGCTCGAGTTGTGTTGTAATTTGGCTAGTAGTTATATTCCGAATCTCTAACTCTTCGTTAGTGTTGATTTGCTGAATTTTTGTATTTTGAGGCCAACGCCTTTGATCTTGAGTCAAGAAGTGGGGACCATCAAACCAAAATGAATTTTTTAATTCATTAACTGTACAACCCCGAGATGGAAAGTCTGCTGGATTGCTGTCAGTGGGTACATGGCGCCAACTAGCCGATGAGGTCATCTCTTGAATTTCACTGACGCGGTTGGCAACAAAGGTTTTTAGTTTTGAAGGATGTGTTTGCAGCCAATACAAGACGATTTCTGAATCGGACCACATTACAACTCGTTCAACTGGAGAGTCGATCAATGGACGAACTTCTTCCCACAAGTTGGCTAGCAAGTACGCCGCGCAAAGCTCCAGTCGTGGTACCGACTTTGTTTTCAGAGGGGCCACTTTTGATTTTGCAGTAAGCAATTTAACTTCCACACCATGTGGATGTTCGACACGGATGTACAGGCAACATCCGTATGCCTCAGTTGAGGCATCCGCAAAGCCATGTATTTGACATACGGTATTTTTTGTCGTACCTACATGCCTTGGAATTGTCAATATATCCAACTCTTCCAAACCAATTGTGATCGATTGCCATTTCTGCTGAAGGCTTTCAGGAATTGGATCATCCCACTCTATCTTAAGCAGCCAAATCTGTTGTATAAGAATTTTGGCCTTTGTGACAACAGGACAGATAAGCCCGAGAGGATCATATAGGCGAGCAGTAAGGGACAACATGGCGCATTTGTCGGCGCATGGCTTTTACACATCTCTCGCGAAGAAAACTTAAAGATGTCATGTTTTGGGTTCCAAGCGAGGCCTAACGCCTTTGTATCTTCGTGCTCCCCGACAGATACATCTGTAGATTGATTAAGGTCTATTAGCTGCTCACAGTTGGTTGCCCACTTCGAAAGAACAAGCCCGGCCGAGCCTAAGATTTCAACTACTTCGTTTCGCATTGACGTAAGTTCTTCGATTTTATCCGCACCTGACAAAAGATCGTCAACATATAAGCTATTCGATAAGACTAAAGATCCTACAGGATGGGAAACTGAATATATCTCACTTAGGTACTTGAGGCAGCGGATAGCTAAGAACGGTGCGCAGGCCGTGCCGTATGTAATGGTATTTAAGCGATAGACTTGCAATTTTTCATCCTTACACTGTCTCCATACTATTAGTTGAAACTTACGATGGGATTCAGTTATTTCGACTTGTCTGTACATTTTGACGATATCTGCTGTAATAGCGTATTTGCGAAGACGAAACCTTAGCAATGTAGCGTATAGACACGGCTGTATAGTTGGTCCGATCATCAGTAATTCGTTCAAGGACACTTGAGAGCTTGTCTTACTCGATGCATCGAAAACCACTCTAAGTTTAGTGCTTGAACTTTGCGGTCTGAGCACACATTGATAAGGAATGAAGAAATGAGGCTCAGTAGGAATTTCATCATTGCCCAACGTCATGTGCCCTAAGGAAATGTACTCCTTCATAAAGGCAACGTACATGGATTTTATTTTTGGGTTATTGGACATCCTCCTTTCTAGTGCTAAGAACCGCCTTTTTGCGATTTCAAACGACGAGCCGAGACAAGTAGGGCTGGACTTAAATGGCAATGAAACTTGAAGTCGACCGGAGGGTAACCGAACAATACTCTCGATGAATGCCTTTTCGCACATAATTTGCTCCGGAGTGTAAAGTTTATTCTGTGCAATGCTCGGGAGACTTTCTATTTCCCAGAATTTTCGAATCAACATGTCTACACTGCAATGATCTTGAACCGCGCTTAACATTGAGGTAGCCTGTTTGAAATTTGTTTTTGATGACTTGCACCGACCTGATACGATCCATCCAAAAACGGAATTTTGTAGGACTGGACCATATGTTTCCTGCTTGAATTTTCCTTCCTTTAACAACTCGAAAAATGCGTCCGCACCAAGCAATATGTCAATTCTCTGAGGTTTGTGGAACAGTGGATCAGCTAACTTTATGTTGTCAGGGAGGTTCCAGTCTAACACTTGAACTGCCCTCTCTGGTTGGGACGATGATATTGACTTCAGAACAATAAGTTCAGCTTCCAATTGAAATGCCTGTGTTCTGGAGTGTATAGTTGCTTGAACTACATGGCGAGCTGATACAGCTGATTGACCTATTCCAAGAAGGTTTGTGTCTTTTCGATCGCGCTTAAGTTTTAGAATTTTGGATAACTCCTCTGTTATAAAGTTTACCTGTGACCCGGAATCTAAAAGCACACGAGCAATGTGCATTTGACCATTGCTACCTGTATTGTTAACAAGGGCTGTAGCTAATACAATTTGATTTGAGTCGGCTGTCATCGCGTGGTGGACGGCAGGAGTGGTGAATGGTTGTGTCACAATCGGCTCTTGAGTGGAAGCTAGCTCGGAAGGTGAAGGAACGGAGCTGTATCTATGAAGCAGTGAATGATGTGGTTTCGAACACACACGGCACTTAGAGGATTGACACGAAAGAACGGAATGCCCTTTCCTTAGGCAGTTTATGCACAATGGGAATGTCTTAGCGAATTTGAATCGTGTAGCGACTGTTGCGGCCACAAACGAACTGCACGCGTGAATGTAGTGATCCACAGCTTTGCAATAATAGCATTTTGGATCCTGGGTTCGAGTAGTATTGGCAACGGACAAGGAAGTTTTACTAAAGTTCTTTAAAGAATTTGGCCGCCCAGGCTTACGAGACCTTTGCGTGCTTGATGTAGCTTCATCTGCTGCTAAATGTTGGTAGCGTTTATTGAGTGCATCTTGGCAGTCCTGCCAAAGGGGAATGTTTTGAAAGTCTAAACTTTCTTCCCATTTAGACTTAGTTTTTGCGTCACTGCCTAGTGAAAGCAAGGATTCGTAGATAGCTGTGACAGTATCTATCGCAGTGACGCAGTGACAAGGCGGACGGACCCTGCATTGAGGGAATGTCGAAGAGGCGTGAAATACAATAAAAAAAAATTAAACACTGATTGTCGAACACCCGATTTAAGGCGGCTAGTGCCTTTGGGTAATTTGTCTCAGTTATTTGATATGCTTTCACGGTCCCCAACGCTTCTTTCTCCAGACATGACAACAGGTGATTAAATTTTTCGACGTCGCTAAGAGTTGGATCGCTATCTATGAGACTAGTGAATAAACCAATAAAGTTCTTATACTCTGAGTAGCATCCGGAAAACTTAGGTAAATTCATTCGAGGTAAATTTTTATTGTGGGAGCTTGTGGTATTAAGGGTCGAGTTAAGTAATGGTGGTCTTTGATTCTGTCCACTAGCTGACATATAAAGAGATTTTGTGGCTACACACTTATCCTCAAGCTCAGCTCGCGAGGACAATACCGGATTAATGGACTCAATTTCATCTTGAAGGTTAAATGCACGATTTATGTAATTGTTTAAAATTTCTAATCTGCACTCTAATTCGCTGCCTCGAATGGATACGATTTGTTGTTGCATAAACTCTCCCATGCGCTCTATGTCACCCTTAAACACTTTCAAGACGCGAGAGTAATGAATTAGCACGATCGTTGCCATCATTGATATCATGTACACTTGAACTTTTCTGACGACTTAAACGTCGCTTCGGAGCCATGATGTAATTTTACGCTAAAATGTCAATATAAGTGAATCTTTGCCAGCCACTGACTTAATTTAAATTAAATTCTCAAGTAGAAAGCACAGTTATCTAGTGTTGCGATAGGTTATTGATTGAACTTATTTTAACTTTGGAACTTTGTTATGACTGTACCCGAATTGTATGTGAGCTGAAGTGCAAGCGTGAGCCGTTACTCTACAGCAGAGAGACAAATTGAACAACTCGAATTCACTAAACTCGGGCTAAGCGCAATTAAGGTGCTGGAACGATTTTCAAAGCTCCCTCTGATCGATGAACTGTATTTCTGCTGTATGTATGTGTGCGATGGTATGTGCATGTGAAGAGAGAAAGAACGGCACCAAGCAACTAGAGAAGCAACCTGTAATCTTGACACGTTTTTGCCCCAAAATTTACGCCTTGGCTGATATTTGCAGGCTTATGTATGTATACCGAAACCGAAATTCTATCAATTTGTTACTTAGCGATTAAGGAAATCCAGCGGCGTGTCCAGTACAAGCCCAAACTGAGATTCCACGGTGAATGTCTAGGTGTAAAGCTGATCTGCTATATGAACGTACGTATATATGAAGTACAAGCCCGAACTGAAATTGCGGATGGACGTATAGCGGAGCTGCTATGTATATGATGATACGTCCTTCTGGGTCCACCCGGGGGCGCCAAAAAATGTTTGCTCCAAATGGCAAACTGCAAAATTGCCTGTTTCAGGCCAGCAACTTTCGGTCCCAGTAGAAACGCATCAACCGAATTCAATGGAAGTTTCTTTATTACTAGTTTCTATCTATTCGTTCCTTCGAAACTGCGACGCAGCGAGTAACAGAGCGAGTACTTAACAGAGTGATAACATTTTTAGGCGGTACAATTCAAATATTTCTCATAAGTATGGGAGTAGGGAACACACGTAGAGATCTTGCAGCTCGGGCTCGTTGGGGGTTATTTTATTTGCTCGTAGCGTGCTATGCCCCGTCTCATAGCTAAGTAGCCCAAGTTGCGAGTTCTACGTATTTCCCTCACCTATTATTTTTTAAACAAGTTACGACTAAACAGTCATATTGACTGATACAGAGTTAGACGGCCCTAAAAATCGAGGCTTCCGTTACTTGACTGAATTCATATCGATGTGTCCTGCAAGAAGTTTTTTGCAAACCTAGAACTCCGGTTCCGCTGTGGGCTTTCCCATCTGGATAATCTGTGCGGCAGATTGTGTAGTCTCTTATTTGAAAATTGTATTTGCTTGTAAGGTGCGTTTCCACCAGTAGCATAACGTCTATATCAACAGAGGGGCCTGTTGAGCGCTTTCAGAGTTAGGCTAAATTGGAATTTCTCTTCCGTATCGAAGAGCATCGGCATAGGAGAAGCCGTTGGTGGTTTTCGAGGGACCGAATGAGGACTTCGCAGCTTTGGCGAAGAACACGTCTGACGTAGTTTTTGACGCAATGTACTCATTCTGTGGATTTTGGTTGCGCGTTGCGGTCGCTTGACGCATGCGACTCTTTAACTCCTTGTACACCATACATCCTCTATAGTTTGCCGTGTGGTTGCCTCCGCAGTTTCCACATTTCTTCACGGTACAATCCTCGTTTGTAATGCAGTAAGCGAAGTAAGTGCGCGTCCCCGCGGACTACACAGACAGCCCGAAGTGTGCAGTATGACCTGGTGTGTCCATACTCCATACTCAATTAGTGCATTCACTGGACCGTTGCGTTTATGTGGCTCTTCAACAGTGATTTTTCAATACAAAAGATATTGCAGCTTGTAGATTGGTTGGACTTCGTTCTTCTTCAGCGTCCTGCTTTCTGACTCGAGCTCGATCTTGAAGAGGGGTTGTGGCTTTTTATCTTTATTTAGTATGTTAATAACATTCTTGGCGGCGAAACCCTTTTCTTTAAGGGCGGATTTTATTACCGCGACTGTATTATCGGGTTCGATTTTCTTTACCACCACTTGTAGGCCCTTACTGGTTTCAGCTGGTACGTTTAAAAGTTTTTGTGCTCAATGTCCTGGTATTTGGTCACGATTCGGAAGTGCTCTTCAGTCTTGGTGTGCACCTTCGTTTCATGGTTGTTCCCTTTGTTAAGCGGGACAAAATGAAAGTTGTCACCGTTCCCGATCAACGCCGCAATTTTGTTGACCAGGGCACTCTAGCTTTTCTCCCTAATATAGATTGGAGGGGACTTGGGTTTTTCTGGGTTTCCTCAACCTAAGCCAGTAGGGAAAATCTGTTACTAGTGGATCTGTCTGGTTTTTCGTCGATCTTTAGGGCACGGTTCATTTTTGTTTTATTTCCTGCCGGATTACTCTGCGGGCTAAGCTTGCACTTAATTTGGATGTAGCGATTCATTCCAGTCTGTGTGGCCGGGGCCGCTTTGGCACTTTTCGAAGTTTTTGTTTTTGTACTCGCTGTAGTCGTTGACGTCGCGGTACTTTGAATTTCAGTGGTTGTCGCTGTGATTGCAGAAATTGTAGCACTGCTAGTTGTTGGTGCGAGATTTGTTTCCGATATTGAAGGGGGGGTTCTACGCTGCGAAGTCCATGACGCAGGAGTCAGAGTGAGCAGAGCGGGTGAGCAAGACCGTGCCCTTTGGTTTTAGTGATTCATGAAAATCCATCATGAAAAATCTCAATGAACAAGTAACGAGTTGGCATTCTCTTCAATTTCGCCTTGGATGTACGAAACATTAAACATCCAAGGTAGTCTGGATCCAATGCAATGGAAGAATGAAACAATTCAGAGGGAGAACAAATCCGATTTTACTGGCTAACAACATACACAGTCAAAAATTTAAGATTTAAGATAAATTAAAAATTTAAGGAACGGAGCTGTATCTATGAAGCAGTGAATGATGTGGTTTCGAACACACACGGCACTTAGAGGATTGACACGAAAGAACGGAATGCCCTTTCCTTAGGCAGTTTATGCACAATGGGAATGTCTTAGCGAATTTGAATCGTGTAGCGACTGTTGCGGCCACAAACGAACTGCACGCGTGAATGTAGTGATCCACAGCTTTGCAATAATAGCATTTTGGATCCTGGGTTCGAGTAGTATTGGCAACGGACAAGGAAGTTTTACTAAAGTTCTTTAAAGAATTTGGCCGCCCAGGCTTACGAGACCTTTGCGTGCTTGATGTAGCTTCATCTGCTGCTAAATGTTGGTAGCGTTTATTGAGTGCATCTTGGCAGTCCTGCCAAAGGGGAATGTTTTGAAAGTCTAAACTTTCTTCCCATTTAGACTTAGTTTTTGCGTCACTGCCTAGTGAAAGCAAGGATTCGTAGATAGCTGTGACAGTATCTATCGCAGTGACGCAGTGACAAGGCGGACGGACCCTGCATTGAGGGAATGTCGAAGAGGCGTGAAATACAATAAAAAAAAAATTAAACACTGATTGTCGAACACCCGATTTAAGGCGGCTAGTGCCTTTGGGTAATTTGTCTCAGTTATTTGATATGCTTTCACGGTCCCCAACGCTTCTTTCTCCAGACATGACAACAGGTGATTAAATTTTTCGACGTCGCTAAGAGTTGGATCGCTATCTATGAGACTAGTGAATAAACCAATAAAGTTCTTATACTCTGAGTAGCATCCGGAAAACTTAGGTAAATTCATTCGAGGTAAATTTTTATTGTGGGAGCTTGTGGTATTAAGGGTCGAGTTAAGTAATGGTGGTCTTTGATTCTGTCCACTAGCTGACATATAAAGAGATTTTGTGGCTACACACTTATCCTCAAGCTCAGCTCGCGAGGACAATACCGGATTAATGGACTCAATTTCATCTTGAAGGTTAAATGCACGATTTATGTAATTGTTTAAAATTTCTAATCTGCACTCTAATTCGCTGCCTCGAATGGATACGATTTGTTGTTGCATAAACTCTCCCATGCGCTCTATGTCACCCTTAAACACTTTCAAGACGCGAGAGTAATGAATTAGCACGATCGTTGCCATCATTGATATCATGTACACTTGAACTTTTCTGACGACTTAAACGTCGCTTCGGAGCCATGATGTAATTTTACGCTAAAATGTCAATATAAGTGAATCTTTGCCAGCCACTGACTTAATTTAAATTAAATTCTCAAGTAGAAAGCACAGTTATCTAGTGTTGCGATAGGTTATTGATTGAACTTATTTTAACTTTGGAACTTTGTTATGACTGTACCCGAATTGTATGTGAGCTGAAGTGCAAGCGTGAGCCGTTACTCTACAGCAGAGAGACAAATTGAACAACTCGAATTCACTAAACTCGGGCTAAGCGCAATTAAGGTGCTGGAACGATTTTCAAAGCTCCCTCTGATCGATGAACTGTATTTCTGCTGTATGTATGTGTGCGATGGTATGTGCATGTGAAGAGAGAAAGAACGGCACCAAGCAACTAGAGAAGCAACCTGTAATCTTGACACGTTTTTGCCCCAAAATTTACGCCTTGGCTGATATTTGCAGGCTTATGTATGTATACCGAAACCGAAATTCTATCAATTTGTTACTTAGCGATTAAGGAAATCCAGCGGCGTGTCCAGTACAAGCCCAAACTGAGATTCCACGGTGAATGTCTAGGTGTAAAGCTGATCTGCTATATGAACGTACGTATATATGAAGTACAAGCCCGAACTGAAATTGCGGATGGACGTATAGCGGAGCTGCTATGTATATGATGATACGTCCTTCTGGGTCCACCCGGGGGCGCCAAAAAATGTTTGCTCCAAATGGCAAACTGCAAAATTGCCTGTTTCAGGCCAGCAACTTTCGGTCCCAGTAGAAACGCATCAACCGAATTCAATGGAAGTTTCTTTATTACTAGTTTCTATCTATTCGTTCCTTCGAAACTGCGACGCAGCGAGTAACAGAGCGAGTACTTAACAGAGTGATAACATTTTTAGGCGGTACAATTCAAATATTTCTCATAAGTATGGGAGTAGGGAACACACGTAGAGATCTTGCAGCTCGGGCTCGTTGGGGGTTATTTTATTTGCTCGTAGCTTGCTATGCCCCGTCTCATAGCTAAGTAGCCCAAGTTGCGAGTTCTACGTATTTCCCTCACCTATTATTTTTTAAACAAGTTACGACTAAACAGTCATATTGACTGATACAGAGTTAGACGGCCCTAAAAATCGAGGCTTCCGTTACTTGACTGAATTCATATCGATGTGTCCTGCAAGAAGTTTTTTGCAAACCTAGAACTCCGGTTCCGCTGTGGGCTTTCCCATCTGGATAATCTGTGCGGCAGATTGTGTAGTCTCTTATTTGAAAATTGTATTTGCTTGTAAGGTGCGTTTCCACCAGTAGCATAACGTCTATATCAACAGAGGGGCCTGTTGAGCGCTTTCAGAGTTAGGCTAAATTGGAATTTCTCTTCCGTATCGAAGAGCATCGGCATAGGAGAAGCCGTTGGTGGTTTTCGAGGGACCGAATGAGGACTTCGCAGCTTTGGCGAAGAACACGTCTGACGTAGTTTTTGACGCAATGTACTCATTCTGTGGATTTTGGTTGCGCGCTGCGGTCGCTTGACGCATGCGACTCTTTAACTCCTTGTACACCATACATCCTCTATAGTTTGCCGTGTGGTTGCCTCCGCAGTTTCCACATTTCTTCACGGTACAATCCTCGTTTGTAATGCAGTAAGCGAAGTAAGTGCGCGTCCCCGCGGACTACACAGACAGCCCGAAGTGTGCAGTATGACCTGGTGTGTCCATACTCCATACTCAATTAGTGCATTCACTGGACCGTTGCGTTTATGTGGCTCTTCAACAGTGATTTTTCAATACAAAAGATATTGCAGCTTGTAGATTGGTTGGACTTCGTTCTTCTTCAGCGTCCTGCTTTCTGACTCGAGCTCGATCTTGAAGAGGGGTTGTGGCTTTTTATCTTTATTTAGTATGTTAATAACATTCTTGGCGGCGAAACCCTTTTCTTTAAGGGCGGATTTTATTACCGCGACTGTATTATCGGGTTCGATTTTCTTTACCACCACTTGTAGGCCCTTACTGGTTTCAGCTGGTACGTTTAAAAGTTTTTGTGCTCAATGTCCTGGTATTTGGTCACGATTCGGAAGTGCTCTTCAGTCTTGGTGTGCACCTTCGTTTCATGGTTGTTCCCTTTGTTAAGCGGGACAAAATGAAAGTTGTCACCGTTCCCGATCAACGCCGCAATTTTGTTGACCAGGGCACTCTAGCTTTTCTCCCTAATATAGATTGGAGGGGACTTGGGTTTTTCTGGGTTTCCTCAACCTAAGCCAGTAGGGAAAATCTGTTACTAGTGGATCTGTCTGGTTTTTCGTCGATCTTTAGGGCACGGTTCATTTTTGTTTTATTTCCTGCCGGATTACTCTGCGGGCTAAGCTTGCACTTAATTTGGATGTAGCGATTCATTCCAGTCTGTGTGGCCGGGGCCGCTTTGGCACTTTTCGAAGTTTTGGTTTTTGTACTCGCTGTAGTCGTTGACGTCGCGGTACTTTGAATTTCAGTGGTTGTCGCTGTGATTGCAGAAATTGTAGCACTGCTAGTTGTTGGTGCGAGATTTGTTTCCGATATTGAAGGGGGGTTCTACGCTGCGAAGTCCATGACGCAGGAGTCAGAGTGAGCAGAGCGGGTGAGCAAGACCGTGCCCTTTGGTTTTAGTGATTCATGAAAATCCATCATGAAAAATCTCAATGAACAAGTAACGAGTTGGCATTCTCTTCAATTTCGCCTTGGATGTACGAAACATTAAACATCCAAGGTAGTCTGGATCCAATGCAATGGAAGAATGAAACAATTCAGAGGGAGAACAAATCCGATTTTACTGGCTAACAACATACACAGTCAAAAATTTAAGATTTAAGATAAATTAAAAATTTAAGGAACGGAGCTGTATCTATGAAGCAGTGAATGATGTGGTTTCGAACACACACGGCACTTAGAGGATTGACACGAAAGAACGGAATGCCCTTTCCTTAGGCAGTTTATGCACAATGGGAATGTCTTAGCGAATTTGAATCGTGTAGCGACTGTTGCGGCCACAAACGAACTGCACGCGTGAATGTAGTGATCCACAGCTTTGCAATAATAGCATTTTGGATCCTGGGTTCGAGTAGTATTGGCAACGGACAAGGAAGTTTTACTAAAGTTCTTTAAAGAATTTGGCCGCCCAGGCTTACGAGACCTTTGCGTGCTTGATGTAGCTTCATCTGCTGCTAAATGTTGGTAGCGTTTATTGAGTGCATCTTGGCAGTCCTGCCAAAGGGGAATGTTTTGAAAGTCTAAACTTTCTTCCCATTTAGACTTAGTTTTTGCGTCACTGCCTAGTGAAAGCAAGGATTCGTAGATAGCTGTGACAGTATCTATCGCAGTGACGCAGTGACAAGGCGGACGGACCCTGCATTGAGGGAATGTCGAAGAGGCGTGAAATACAATAAAAAAAAATTAAACACTGATTGTCGAACACCCGATTTAAGGCGGCTAGTGCCTTTGGGTAATTTGTCTCAGTTATTTGATATGCTTTCACGGTCCCCAACGCTTCTTTCTCCAGACATGACAACAGGTGATTAAATTTTTCGACGTCGCTAAGAGTTGGATCGCTATCTATGAGACTAGTGAATAAACCAATAAAGTTCTTATACTCTGAGTAGCATCCGGAAAACTTAGGTAAATTCATTCGAGGTAAATTTTTATTGTGGGAGCTTGTGGTATTAAGGGTCGAGTTAAGTAATGGTGGTCTTTGATTCTGTCCACTAGCTGACATATAAAGAGATTTTGTGGCTACACACTTATCCTCAAGCTCAGCTCGCGAGGACAATACCGGATTAATGGACTCAATTTCATCTTGAAGGTTAAATGCACGATTTATGTAATTGTTTAAAATTTCTAATCTGCACTCTAATTCGCTGCCTCGAATGGATACGATTTGTTGTTGCATAAACTCTCCCATGCGCTCTATGTCACCCTTAAACACTTTCAAGACGCGAGAGTAATGAATTAGCACGATCGTTGCCATCATTGATATCATGTACACTTGAACTTTTCTGACGACTTAAACGTCGCTTCGGAGCCATGATGTAATTTTACGCTAAAATGTCAATATAAGTGAATCTTTGCCAGCCACTGACTTAATTTAAATTAAATTCTCAAGTAGAAAGCACAGTTATCTAGTGTTGCGATAGGTTATTGATTGAACTTATTTTAACTTTGGAACTTTGTTATGACTGTACCCGAATTGTATGTGAGCTGAAGTGCAAGCGTGAGCCGTTACTCTACAGCAGAGAGACAAATTGAACAACTCGAATTCACTAAACTCGGGCTAAGCGCAATTAAGGTGCTGGAACGATTTTCAAAGCTCCCTCTGATCGATGAACTGTATTTCTGCTGTATGTATGTGTGCGATGGTATGTGCATGTGAAGAGAGAAAGAACGGCACCAAGCAACTAGAGAAGCAACCTGTAATCTTGACACGTTTTTGCCCCAAAATTTACGCCTTGGCTGATATTTGCAGGCTTATGTATGTATACCGAAACCGAAATTCTATCAATTTGTTACTTAGCGATTAAGGAAATCCAGCGGCGTGTCCAGTACAAGCCCAAACTGAGATTCCACGGTGAATGTCTAGGTGTAAAGCTGATCTGCTATATGAACGTACGTATATATGAAGTACAAGCCCGAACTGAAATTGCGGATGGACGTATAGCGGAGCTGCTATGTATATGATGATACGTCCTTCTGGGTCCACCCGGGGGCGCCAAAAAATGTTTGCTCCAAATGGCAAACTGCAAAATTGCCTGTTTCAGGCCAGCAACTTTCGGTCCCAGTAGAAACGCATCAACCGAATTCAATGGAAGTTTCTTTATTACTAGTTTCTATCTATTCGTTCCTTCGAAACTGCGACGCAGCGAGTAACAGAGCGAGTACTTAACAGAGTGATAACATTTTTAGGCGGTACAATTCAAATATTTCTCATAAGTATGGGAGTAGGGAACACACGTAGAGATCTTGCAGCTCGGGCTCGTTGGGGGTTATTTTATTTGCTCGTAGCTTGCTATGCCCCGTCTCATAGCTAAGTAGCCCAAGTTGCGAGTTCTACGTATTTCCCTCACCTATTATTTTTTAAACAAGTTACGACTAAACAGTCATATTGACTGATACAGAGTTAGACGGCCCTAAAAATCGAGGCTTCCGTTACTTGACTGAATTCATATCGATGTGTCCTGCAAGAAGTTTTTTGCAAACCTAGAACTCCGGTTCCGCTGTGGGCTTTCCCATCTGGATAATCTGTGCGGCAGATTGTGTAGTCTCTTATTTGAAAATTGTATTTGCTTGTAAGGTGCGTTTCCACCAGTAGCATAACGTCTATATCAACAGAGGGGCCTGTTGAGCGCTTTCAGAGTTAGGCTAAATTGGAATTTCTCTTCCGTATCGAAGAGCATCGGCATAGGAGAAGCCGTTGGTGGTTTTCGAGGGACCGAATGAGGACTTCGCAGCTTTGGCGAAGAACACGTCTGACGTAGTTTTTGACGCAATGTACTCATTCTGTGGATTTTGGTTGCGCGTTGCGGTCGCTTGACGCATGCGACTCTTTAACTCCTTGTACACCATACATCCTCTATAGTTTGCCGTGTGGTTGCCTCCGCAGTTTCCACATTTCTTCACGGTACAATCCTCGTTTGTAATGCAGTAAGCGAAGTAAGTGCGCGTCCCCGCGGACTACACAGACAGCCCGAAGTGTGCAGTATGACCTGGTGTGTCCATACTCCATACTCAATTAGTGCATTCACTGGACCGTTGCGTTTATGTGGCTCTTCAACAGTGATTTTTCAATACAAAAGATATTGCAGCTTGTAGATTGGTTGGACTTCGTTCTTCTTCAGCGTCCTGCTTTCTGACTCGAGCTCGATCTTGAAGAGGGGTTGTGGCTTTTTATCTTTATTTAGTATGTTAATAACATTCTTGGCGGCGAAACCCTTTTCTTTAAGGGCGGATTTTATTACCGCGACTGTATTATCGGGTTCGATTTTCTTTACCACCACTTGTAGGCCCTTACTGGTTTCAGCTGGTACGTTTAAAAGTTTTTGTGCTCAATGTCCTGGTATTTGGTCACGATTCGGAAGTGCTCTTCAGTCTTGGTGTGCACCTTCGTTTCATGGTTGTTCCCTTTGTTAAGCGGGACAAAATGAAAGTTGTCACCGTTCCCGATCAACGCCGCAATTTTGTTGACCAGGGCACTCTAGCTTTTCTCCCTAATATAGATTGGAGGGGACTTGGGTTTTTCTGGGTTTCCTCAACCTAAGCCAGTAGGGAAAATCTGTTACTAGTGGATCTGTCTGGTTTTTCGTCGATCTTTAGGGCACGGTTCATTTTTGTTTTATTTCCTGCCGGATTACTCTGCGGGCTAAGCTTGCACTTAATTTGGATGTAGCGATTCATTCCAGTCTGTGTGGCCGGGGCCGCTTTGGCACTTTTCGAAGTTTTTGTTTTTGTACTCGCTGTAGTCGTTGACGTCGCGGTACTTTGAATTTCAGTGGTTGTCGCTGTGATTGCAGAAATTGTAGCACTGCTAGTTGTTGGTGCGAGATTTGTTTCCGATATTGAAGGGGGGGGTTCTACGCTGCGAAGTCCATGACGCAGGAGTCAGAGTGAGCAGAGCGGGTGAGCAAGACCGTGCCCTTTGGTTTTAGTGATTCATGAAAATCCATCATGAAAAATCTCAATGAACAAGTAACGAGTTGGCATTCTCTTCAATTTCGCCTTGGATGTACGAAACATTAAACATCCAAGGTAGTCTGGATCCAATGCAATGGAAGAATGAAACAATTCAGAGGGAGAACAAATCCGATTTTACTGGCTAACAACATACACAGTCAAAAATTTAAGATTACCAGCGTCCAAACTCTGCACATGAAGGAGTTAACCTACTGGTTAACTCTTATCTGAAACTAATCAGTTGTCTGCATCGACTACCAATTTAATCATACACTGATGCTGAACCAATGGTGTTGATTGGAACAGACAATTTTAAGTTAGTCGTTCCTCGGAAAATAAAAGAAGAAAGGTGGGATGACCACATCGCATCCAAGTGGATGCTAGGCTGGAAAGTGCAAGGAACCAGAAAAGACGAAAACACTTTTTCTTTAAAAATTTCGTAAAGGATATCGAAAACGAGAGTTAGGAAAAACTTAAACATTTAAGAACTGTTACTTTCGATCCGAAAATAATAATAAAAAAAATCCGTAATGAAAGAGAGTATGAAATCGTGAAATTTATGAATTTATTGTATGATTAAAAATTTATGAGTATGAAATGAAATTTGTATTAAAATAGTTACACTGGTACGTTCAGCATGTGAAAAAATCGACAGTGGCTTACCTTGTTTATTCACGTCACCGATTGGGGGTGCAGCTGTCTTATTGAGCGTGTTGTTTGCGTCCTGCAAACTGGTACCATGCGCAGCAGCTCCGTGCTCCTTGCTATATTGTATTCGTGTGATGTAGTACGTAACATAGAGAAGAAATCATCTCCACAAAGTATTTATATTCTTGATCAGCATCAACAGCCGTGTCGATATACCAATGTCCGTCTGTCTGTATGAACGAGTAGATTTCGACAACCATAGGATATAGATAGGTCTAAGGGATTTGGCATGAAGACTCCTATCAGAGAACTGCAGCTTGCCTTTCGCACAATGAGAACACACGAAAAACACCGAGTATTTTAGGCACCCGGGTGTCTTTCATGCACGAAGTTTTGTGCATGAGTATTTGCCATGCAAGAAAGTGCGGGTGTCTCTATTCGTTGGACCAAAGAAATCGCTTACAGATATTCTTACCCAAAGAGCAATGGAAAGCAGCCGATCAATGAGTAGACACCAGAGTGTTTATAAAAACACGTGCATATCAAGGTGTTTGCCAAAACACCTGAGACTTTCATGTGTGTTTTTCCTACCCATGCCCATTTTCAACGATTTTTTTTTTTACTTATTCTCTCATTCCATTTTTTTTAAGGTGGCTGGTATGATCTGCACAAGCGACCGAAAAACACCCGGGTGATTTGCACACCTAAGACACACAGGCACAAAATCATGGGTGCATGAAAGGCAATACACACTTTGTACTCATAAAAAATTGTGTGTGTCGGTATTGCCTTTTGTTTTATGAGTGGCAAGTGGTACTCGCACACAAATTTTTATGGGTATGCATAGAGTGTCGAAAAGTGGCACTAGTGCCGTTCTTTGATTCCTATAATACCCACGCAGTTCAAGTTTGTTGCAAATTTTAGATATGCCCCTTTGATGCAACACTGTTTCTATAGTTAATGTTTATCTGAAAAACAAATTTTATAGGAGATACACCCATATCTATACCAATTCCCATACAAACCTGCTTCAATTTTGAACGCGTGGATCACAAAGCCTATAAAAGATAGAACTATCTGATTTGGTGCTTGGACTCGTATAGTATCCGCGCATATCAAGTTTGTGTGAAATCTAGTTGCAGCGCCACTCCAATGACTAGTCCTTCAAATCAAAATTCAGCACAATCGGACAATTTTCTTAGGAGTTATAATCTTTTTATTTAGCTTAACTACTGCATTTCTTCAGTATTTTTTTCTTCAATAAAAAAAATTATGCAAACAAAATTTTGCTAAGAGTCCATACCCCTAATATGTCAAACTTAGTTAAAGGATGGAAGAGATGAGGGTATAATATAGTCGGAAAGCTCGACTTTTTGTTTTGAACTAAATTTTGGTGTACTTGAGTACATCCGTTGCCTTGTTGTTGCACTAATATGGTTTAGTAATCTTTTTGTAGTAAATAATATTCGTTCTGATTTTTTTCTGTCGACCTGTGTTATTGATGAAAAAATATGGGCTAAAATGCAATCCGAGAAAACATTTCAGTGGTACAAATAAATTATAACTTTATTTAATACCTGTACTTTAACTTGTACTCGAAAACCGATAAAAAATCGAAAAATCCAAATCAGCTTGAAAACTCTGAAATTATTTGGCCTATGGTATAAAAGGTAAATTATTTCACTAGTGTGATTAAGAAAATTTTGTGGAAGTGACAGTGGGTTGTATGGCGCCTCTGATTTATTAAAAATATAATTAGATTCTTACTTTAATATAGAGAGATTTTATTAGAATATACAAAATTAATTTTTATATTAAATATTATATTCAGGAATTAGGCCTGTTAACTAATCTTATTAATATTTTTAATCCAATAGAAGAAATACTTACTTACTCTTATTATTTTGTTTTTCAGCTTACGCTGCAATTGGCATTGGCTTATCTTTGCGAGCATGCGTTAAATTTAACACGCCTTAACACCGATATGATTTACCTACATCAGGATTCGGGACTTATGAATGTTTCCTATTTTAAGTTTGATGTAAATGATGACAAAGGTCAGCTTAATCAACGTCGCCCGGTTCCATTTCGTCTAACTCCAAATATTGATGAATTCATTACACCTATTGGAATATCTGGACCCCTATCGGCAGCAATTGTAGCTACAGCGCGATGTTTTATTCAACCAAATTATAAGCTTTGTTCCATACTACAAACTATTTTAAGAGATGAATTTATAGCTTTGCAAAAAAAAGGATTGAGAGAAAGTAAATTGGCAGATGGAATAGAAGAACGCTACAGTGAAGGAAATTCTATGGACCGTACTGTAAACGTTGTTATTTCTGCCGTGGACATAATAATGGCACGGTTTAATAAAATTTCATATTTTGATAGTATTGAAAACAAAAAAATATCTATGCTTATACAATCTGCAACAAACATCGATAATTTGTGTCGAATGGATCCAGCTTGGCATCCTTGGTTGTAATTACCATTTATATACGTTCTTCTTATAAAAAATAAAAATTAAAATAAAAAAAAATAATTTTTTTTGTTCGTATTTGCTAGTTTTCCTTAAATTTTTGCCACATTTGTGGAAATAATTTAAAAACGTTTTAAGCGATGGAGCATATAACATATGTTATATATTTAACGTAACATAATGTATATTTTTTAATTTTAAAGTAACTTTACAAAGATCCTGGACTATGTTTACTACCATCACAGTCCGAATTGGAGACTCATGGATTCTGTGGCGCCAGAACTAAAACGTATTGTGCTTGCGGCATAAACACAGGGCTTAAGGGTTAAAGATCTGAAAGTCATTTACTTTGCCTCTAGACCCCAGTAGCGCCTCTGAAGACAGTTTTTCCGATTTCTGCTGCGGGTTTGTTTTGTGGGATGATATAAAGTCGCTTTAAAATGAAACATGGTTCATCGTACTAGTATTATCTTTTCCATTTTTGGACAAGTTTGGTCTTTTGCCTGGAGGATGATTTTGATAGTCGTCATCCGATAATATTGCCCGGAAGCCATCTAGTCACTCTTGCGATAATTGATTTTCATGGGCATAATCTCTTTTATCTCTTGATTTCAATATTGGCCAATTGGGGAAAGAAAAACGGTAATGAAGGTTTTGCGCAAATGTTTCCGATATGCCCCCCCTAAGCTTCGGTGTCTGGATTATGGCTGATATCTAAAAAAACTGTCAATGACTGCCAATTTTATAGAGACTGGTGTGGATTTTGACGAGTAATGAACATCAACGGCACTTTTGCAGTTTGGCGCGATTGACTCAAACGAATGACATATAATTCTTATTTGGTCTTCGCGTTGCGGAGGGCTCTGAGAAGCGAGTGGAAAAACCACTAAATTTTTCCGGACTGTGCGGTCTTAGTTCTTGGGATTAAGAAGCAGCGGGTGTGTATTTCAGCACTTTGGTGCTTCCAAAATCTCATGACCTTAATGTCTTTTTTATTTTTTTGTTGGTCATTCAGCTTTCTCAAGCCTGAAGTAAACTTCAATCGCTTTGACATGGCAGCACGGGATTGTCCTGCAGCAGTCTTTCTGGGCCCAATGGAAGAAGGAGTACTTAAACTTCATTCACTTTCCTCTCTTTCTCTTAAGCGAACGGTCGTGTTTTTCTGTGCGCACTGCGTTTATGATAAATATTGGTAAACCGGTGTTTACATACTTGTGAATTGAATATATTGAGAATCTTAAGAATCTTAAAGCTTAAACGGTATCGCTTCGCGAGTGCTGTGGTACATTTAAAGTCGAATTAATAACACAGTGCGACAAAAAAAGAAAAATTGGACGAACTTTTGAAGAGACCTAGTAGGAATTGTTTATTAGGTCAAATATAGTACAAAACCGTGTTTGAAATATTTCTAACACCCTCAAAATGTTACACATATCAATAATGCCTCATTAATCCTGAATAAAACGAGACCTATTATATTACGACATTATGAAAATTGTTGAAGTTATAACGCTTTTCCTAAAACATGTCAGTGCAATTTTACTAGCGCTTGGGAGTAAAAGTGTGTAAAAGAAAGAAATAAGCGAAATGGAAGGGTGTTAAGAATGATACCATTTTTTGGAAGTTGTACCGAAAAAATGGGGTTCAAAAATTCAAAAATGTTAGTTTCTTCTGTAAAATTTGTATCCTTTTTGTTTAAATAAATTGAAGTTGTATTTTTTTTCAAAAGCTACAACATTTAACTATTGAAAAACTTAAACAATTTGAAAATCGGCCTAAAATTACACGTTCAGGAATTTTTAAGAGCAAAACACTCCCGAAAAAACGTTTCCTCTAAATAAATAAAGATTTTGAGGGTGTTAGAAATATTTTAAACACGGTTTTGTACTATATTTGACCTAAATGCCTAATGGCATTTGGCTATGTGAAAACGTCGTACACGCCAAGTGTGCCGGGTTCACTGCATCAGTTTCGGATGCCATTTCCCGTAGGTCTGGCATACATTATTGTTGTGAAAATTGTTGTGCTGTGCAAGCCGAAATGAGGTCGTTCATGAGACAGACCAAAAATGGATTTAAAGAGCCGATCACTGGTTTTCGTAAAATCAATGACCAGCTCTGTGCGCTTGACACTCAGTTTAGTGGCCTTCAGCTGCTAAATGAGTCCCCTAAGCGTAAGAAATCCGCTGTCTCTGATCCGCCTCAGCCTGCTCAGCCGACATTAATGCAGCCGCTTATATCTCTGGCCACCCCAAGGGCTAGAACTTAGAAAAATTCGTCCGAATTTCTCTATGGCATCCCTTCAAGAGATGCCACAGGTCCTAGTAAACGAAACCCCCATTAGAGTCACCCAAAATGGTATTCCACAGTCCGGACCACCGGCACCGACTGATGCTGCAGTTCTCGTACCTGCGACACCAAAACCCTTACAGGTGATCCCTCCATCGAAATTTATATTTGTTTCTCGGCTTGCCCCTGATACTTATGAGATTGATATTTTGGCTTATATGAAAGCCAAAACTAAAGCCGATATAAAGGTGGAGGAAATACAAAAATTTAAATATACATATTTAAGGCGCACGTCATCTTTCAAGATTCGGGTGCCCCCGCTGATGTTCAAGGCGATTTGTTCACCCAGTTTTTGGCCAGAGAACATCTTCGTCCAAGAACATCAGCCTAGTACTGCAAAGTTAAAAGTTTTAAAAGCAGTGGGAGTTAAACTTCCCCATAACCACCGACCAACCTTCCACTTCTTCTTTGCCCACTAACCCAGAAAACTAGTATCGTCACTAACACTTACCTATCAGAATACTAGGGTGCTATGCACCAAACTCCCCAAGCTATATTCTGAAAGTTCTTTCTTGGCATCCCATATAATAGCATTTACAGAAACCTGGTTAAATCCGGAGATCTGGCACGAGTGGGACCTCTACTAAATAGGGTCCAAGCATCGACGTAACTATATGAATGTCCTACAATTCCGATAGGGTCCTTGAGCGCTCAGTGGGACAACACCACCAAAAACAAGGAGTGACAAGGACATTAGCCGGAAGCAACAACTGCTGGCAATGTGTGAGTGTGTGTGTGCCGGGCTGGACATTATTGTTATTTCAATGGAAACTCAAATTGCTTGTAGATTTGCTGGCATCAGCTGTGCATTTCCCGAGCCATTTCTGTCTGGGCTGCAATTTATGTATCCTTTTGGCTTACAAGGATCCGAGAATGTCTGAATATGGTCAGCTATCAGGGCCATCCCCACATCCCAATGTATTGTCTTCGGGGCAAGAACCAAAAGCAGCCAACTACGCCAACTAACTGTGTTCACTGCTGGGAATGCGACTATACACTCTACGCAAACAGGTTCCGGTACGGTCATGTCTTTGCCGTGGATACTGGCTAATTGTAGTCGGGCGGGGAGAAGAACATTCCTTTCCTCAATTTACCCCAATCTAAGATCGAAGAGCATAAGCCGAGGGATGCGTGTCCGAAGAGGCCCGAACGTTAATATACGAAATCCGGAAGACCGGTCGACCCTCCAATTTCAACCAGTCTTTTTGTGACAAGCGGGTTGTGTCGTGATGAACGAACCCCATCCCCCGCCTACTCGTGGGTCCAAATATGAATTCTCCAAACTTAAATAAAAACTAAAGTCGAGATCGCAACTCCCTTTAAAAGTGCGGAATGGGATCAATGATCCGCCAAACTTCAGATCTGTCAAAGGCAAAAGAGTTGCTGGGATGGCGTAAGGTCATTAACGAGCTGCATGGGACTTCATGGAGGAGATGCTAGGGAGCCGAGGGCACTAACACCATCCTGGCGATGCTTAAAATGTGCGATGCACTTCCTACGGCGGAATGGAGGATGCGGTGGGACTACTGAAGCAGGTTGTTCTCACCCTTAATGAGGAACCTGCAAGGATCCCGGAGAAGATCGGACACCGGATTAAGAATTTTAGGCTAGACCTTGAAGGAGAGCGACTTGTCACGGGCTCTTAAAGGCGTTGGGATGGAAGCCGAGACGGAAGCCAAGGTTACTGTGGTGGAGAATCTCAAGCTTGTCTCTGAATATCTTGCAGATAAACCTCCACCACATAAAAGGCGGCATCAGCGGCTCTCCACCTCGCCGAGAGAAGCTGATGTGGCGCTCATCCAGGAACCCTGAATTGGAGACAGGATTCTTGGGTTGGGGGCGTCGGAGTATAGGCTCTGTAAAGCCGATACAACAGGTAAAAGGCGAGCCTGCATCGTCGAAAAGAAGAACCTCATTATGCTACCTAATTTCAGCAATGAAGATTATGTAGTCGTAGCAATACAGAGCCCAAAAGGACCACTAAGGGTATGCTCGGCGTACATGGGCCACGAGCTGAATCTTATATGGCCTTAGACGGAGATTTTTGCTTAAATTTTGCTATCCGTGGCAGGGAAGAGCGCAAAAGGTCAGACTCTTGAGCACGGTGCCGACTTGACGTCAACGGATTGTCATTGACACTTTCGGCCACCGCAGCGATATTTTCGACCGACCGAACTGGGCGAGCACGTAAACGTATTGTTTTATTCATCAACGGTCCAGTCTCACGCAGTCGCTTTACAAAACTATCCACAAACTGCCTGAAAGGCGCTTTATTTTTTCCGAATTTTGACCTCAATTTTTTTGCCGTTGAAGACTCTCCACTTTGGAATAATTTTTTCAGCATTTTCCAATTTTCTTTGCGATAAATATCTGATACATTGACAATGACATTCGAAATGTCTAAGTCAAAAATATCGATAGTTCAAAGAGCAAATGGTAAATGACCCTTTACCTTTTACACCCTTTACATCCTTGGGGGAACTTCCGACAACGAACTTTAACAACAGAGAATATTGCTATGTTGGAGAAGCTAATGGTGGCTTGCGCCAAGGCATACAATAAGGTTTGTCCCTTAAAAAGCGGACCTTAAGCACTGTAACAAAGAACTACGTAGGGCAAAGAGGAATGCCAGGACCAAGTTCTGCACGACCATTCAAGAGACATCGGAGGCCTCCCGACTTACGAAGGTCGGCGCAACCACTGCACCTAATGTGGGATAAATAAAAAAATCGGATGGAAGTTGGACTTCGTCCAGCCAGAAAACCCTAAAGGCTCTCACAAACGCACATTTCCCAGGATGTTCTCAGGAGAAAGCAATCCAAGAAACGCGGAGCCAGTGGGACTCAACTCCTCTTGAACACCTCCTAAAAAACAGGAATCTCAGTTGGGCGAAAAACCGTTTCAAGCCCTTTAAATCTTCAGGCCCGGATGGAATCTGAGGCTATGGATCAGGAATATTTTCTCAGCCATCTTCAGAACAGGTATCGTGCCAGAGACGTGGCTACAAACGAAGGTTGTCTTCAAAACCAAAGCGGGAAAACCCAGCTTTCGGGAACGTTACTACGTTCGTCAAATAGGCAAGGTATGTGACAAAGAATACGCGCTTATTGCTTTTCAATAAATTTTAGGTGCTTTCAACAACATCCTGTCACGTACAACAACCAACGCGCTGACAAGACTAGGGCTAGAAAATCAGTTTTTACACCTTATAAGGCAAATTCTAGGATCTATTCAGAGAGAGATTCTGAAAATTTTTTAGACAGAGTTTGGGTTTACATAAGCTTGAGACAAAAACCTTGTTTCTAAAAACTGAGGTAGGAATCCTACCGTAGGATGGTTCTTCGGGTTGGCCCGCCCTTCCTGTAAAGACTTACTAGTTATTGCTGCCTTAACCCATATGCAGTGAAATCGTTTCGCTCAGGTGCCCATAAAAATATTTATTTTACTTAATTTAAACTGTTCTTCAGTTTACAATCAACTATTTTATTACTCTTATGTTCATATTTTTCCTTTCTCCTTACATATAAATCTTTACTCCTACTGGGTTTCTTTAATACTGTACGTGAGGGGCCGTTGTGCCGCAACTTTAAGAGCGCACCAGCACTAAAGAGCGCATCTGCGCTCGCCCCTCTTTGCGCTCTCGCTCCTTCGTCGGCCGTCGTCGATCGTATTTTTTTCTATTACTTTTGCCTTGTTTCTTTTCTTTAAGTTAAGTTAAGTTAAGTTTCAGTTATCAATCCTATGTAAGCAGTCAATAAAGCTGAACGCGCCTTTTGTGAATTTACTGGTGACGCCCCCGACTTTTCAACTTTACCCCCGGAATCTTTTGCGGCAACAACGCCCCCCCAACGTTTTTCCCTCCGTGTCAACTTCAAGTCCGAGTTTTCCGACACAACGGCAGTTTGAGACTTTCCACTCTTCTTCGTCTTCAAATTCTGCAGATTTTTCCATCCGTCTCCGTTTGTGTGCTGCCCATATTCGTCGCCGTTTTCGGCATCTCCGTTATCCATTCGCTTGCCAACGGTCGAGGCATATGAGCATCCATACACACATACATATTTTGTTTTTGTGCAATTAATCCGCGAAAAATTCGCAAGTAAACAGTGACATTGTGTGGTGACAAAAAGAAGGCATAAAAAATATTGGCCAGCCGGTGTGAATTAGTTCCGGAAATTTCCAAATTCACCGAACAGTCCGCCGCTGTCGTAATATTTGTTTCTTTTCTTCCCCAATCAAAAACACCACATAACTTCTTTGTTCCCCCGGTTATACAGTCCACTTATCAACGCTCCACTGTGCCAACATAAGCCCACATGCACTTACATATGTATATCCGTACCTGCATACATGTCCATATATTTCCAAATATTTTCTGACTCCAATTTCTGGAAATATATAACCGATAAAAATTAACATATACCAAACTTGTCCAAAACAAGTGGTGACGCCCACGCCATCGTTTCTAAGGCTCCGCTTACCCATGAGGGCTTTGACGCCGCTTGGCAAAGCCTCACAGACCGCTTTGAGAACCGGCGGCTATTGGTCAACAGCCAGTTGAAAATCCTTTTCAACATCCAGGCTATTTCTGAAGAGTCCGGGGTCGCGCTGAAGGAGCTGCAAGCCACCATTCAGTGTTGTCTGACAGCCCTAGCAATGTCCGCCGTCAATGTTGAGGCTTGGGACTGCCTCCTGGTATTTATGATTTCGTCAAAGCTCCCCAAAGTCACACTTTCTATGTGGGAGCAATCCGTACATAATAAGGCTGAAATTCCAACATGGAAGGAATTAGGCAACTTCCTGACAGAGCGGCATCGCACTCTGGAGGCCAACGACGACGTCAGGCCTAGTGGCTCCGGGCAATTTCCGCCAAGATCGGGACTTCCTATGGCCCCTGCTCGGGAGCTCAATTCACACGAGACTCGAGTGGTTTTGGGCCAAAAAGGGTGCGATTTCTGTTCGAGGGAGGACCACCCCATTCGCTTATGTCCGCGGTTCCTAAATATGGATGTAAATGGGCGCTTTGACTACATTAAAAGGAAGCAGTTATGTTTAAACTGTTTTGCCCGAGGGCACCAGCAGCGAGACTGCACGAGCGCCCGTACCTTTTTCACATGCCACAGCCGACACCACACCCTCCTGCACCGCGGCAATCCGTTCGCCACCGCTCCAAGTCCGCCTACGCCGCCTACTGCTCCAAGTCCGCCTACGTCAGCAAACGGCTCAGAGGATCAGTCGAATGTGCAGGTGTGTTTCGCTTCCGGGTCAGGAGCCGTCCTACTGGGCACGGCTCTTATCAACGTGTGCCATTTGGGGTGCACCGTCCAGGCACGAGCACTGATAGACTCAGGGTCCGAAGGGACTTTCATAACGGAACGACTGTTCAACCTTGTCAAGTTTCCCTTCAAGACGATTTACGCACAAGTTTCCGGCCTTAATCAGTCCATTTCCGCGCAGTCTACTAAATTGTGCCATTTCTCCATTCGGTCGCCGTCTAGACCCGGGCTACAATTAGAGACTGCGGCTTACGTTCTTCCGCAGTTGGCAGGAAATCTGCCATCATATCCGATTTCACGAGATCTTCTCAAGGAACTGCCCGACTTTCCCTTGGCGGACCCCAACTTCTGTGAGAGCTCCCAAGTCGATGTGTTATTAGGAGCTGACATTCTTCCGTCCATTCTCCTCGGTAATTCCAAGGCTAACATCTGCGGGTCGCTTCTCGTTCAGGAGACCATTTTTGGATGGGTGCTGACAGGCCCATTATCTCCATCCAACCCCCGCAGCGTGTCTGTTTTTTCCACACGAGTTGCCCGCAGCCTCAGTGACTCATTGGATTCCAAGGTCATATTCAGCACTGTGTCGCCACGCCGACGCAACGCCCAGGCACTGGAGAGCAGATGTACTCGAGGTGTGCAATCCTACCGATGCCAAGTCTGCAATGGGATCCATCCATTGAAGAAGTGTCGTCGCTTCCTACGCCTAAGTGCCGAGAAGCGGCTCCGAGCGGTTCTCGTGAACCGGTATGGCTCGAGCTGCCTGGCCCACGAGCACTCCGACGGATCATGACGGCGTGGGGACGGCTGTAAGACGTGTGGTCAGGATCACCACACGCTGCTGCACCTTGTGACCAAGGAGCACGGTCACAGTACACGGGGTGTCTCGCTCTCTCGTCGGCCGTCGTCCGCCACTTTCAAGTTTAAGTTATCAATCCTATGTAAGCAGCCAATAAAGCTGAACGCGCCTTTTGTGAATTTACTGGAGACGCCCCCGACTTTTCATTTCAACTTTACCCCCGGAATCTTTTGCGGCAACAACGCCCCCTACACAAATACTAATTATCCTTAATTATAAAAATCCGAATCGGAATCAATTTATTTTAACTACTATATCTTTAATAATGTTTCAATCTACATAAAGATAGTTATATAGATTAATTACCTATTACCTGAATTGAGAAAGAGTCGAAGTCTTGAAGAACAGTTTAAATGAAGTAAAATATATATTTTTCTGGGCACCTGACCGAAACGATTTCACTGCATATGGGTTAAGGCAGCAATAACTAGTAAGTCTTTACAGAAAGGGCGGGCCAACCCGAAGAACCATCCTACCTCTGTTTTTAAGCAACAAGGTTTTTGCCTCAAGTTCATGTCCACCCGAAATGACTTTATCCCCTCCTTATCCTTCCAAACACTGTCTAAAAATGTCGCACTGATCCTGATTAGGAAGTAACCTAACCCCCTGGACTCTTCACTGAGCTAGGCCGGACCCATAGCTAGGCTAGGCCGGTAGCAGAGTATGCTACCAATCGGTATCCACCGTTTTCGTCTCAGAACAAAATGGCGCCCAACGTGGGAGGGCAAAAGTAGAAAGCAAAACCAAAATACCATTATGCTTTTTCGAGCTGTCCTTTAACATACCCTGACAGTCATTCCTCTAGAAAAGTTGTTTAAGTTTCCGAAATCCTTTGCTTATTTTTCTAGTATCGCTGAGTGTCAGGTCAAGCAGCAGCACAGCGGTATAATTTTAATGTTTAAATAATGTTAATGTAATGTTAATTTAGTAGGCTTAACTATGTTAAAATCGTTAAGTTGGTCGCAAGCCGACTGTCTCTCGGCCGCTCGACTCAACGGGCCTTTCTTTTAGAGAGTTTAGCTCCGCAATGTCTAGGTCGGGCATTGGAAATTATTAATGACCAAACACAGAGTTTTATACACTTGTACAATGAATAAAACCCACTAATATTTGTAGGAGTTAGAGCATCGAAGTTTTTGGAAAATTCAAGTTCATTCCAGTATATTATGGCTTCAATTATTGTCCCAATACATTTGATTAGTTAAATTGCTTAAAGAAATCGAGAATAATTCTGGCTGGAACGTTTCAGCCGGATACTCTTTCATTTAACGCAATGAGCACACCAGTTTTTTTTAGATTCAATATAAATGTAAAGATGCAGATGAAAGCTATGGTAATATCTTAAGTGAAATCATTAAAGCAATGGATAAGATTCAGATTATCGATTAAAAATTCAGGTTTCCGAATTTTGGGAAAAACTTAGTAATAACTTAGTAATAACTTCTTATAAACATCCTTTGATGTGGTAAAATATTGAAAACGAAATAATGTCAGTCAGGCGTAGTCCTGAGAATAGTTCGACATTGCCCGTGAAGTCGGTGCAATATGTATGAATCCAATTGGTTTTTTTGCGGTATCTTGCGCTTCCTCCAGTAGGGCAAATCTATTGCTACTGGATCTGCCTGATTCTTCGTCGATCTTCAGGAACCGGATAATTATACCCTTGCAGAGGGAATTATAATTTTGTCCAAAAGTATGCAACGCAGTCAAGGAGGCATCTCCGACCCTTTAAAGTATATACATATATTTTTGATCAGGATCACCTCCTGAGTTGATATAAGCATGTCCGTCTGTCCGTCTGTCTGTTTCAACGCAAACTAGTCTCTCAATTGTAAAGCTATCGTCTTGTAACTTTGCACACACCCTTGTTTCTTTTGCACGCAGTATATAAGTCAGAACGGTTCGGCCGAGGTTCCTATAGCTGCCATGTAACTGATTAAAAGAAATGCTATTTCTTCGATTTTTTTAGAGTTAGAGAGTTCAGCTTTTTTCGTCGTACAAAACAACCGTCGTAATATAACAAACCATAATTTCATAAGGATCGGGCGACTTTATTCTATAGCTGTCATATAACTGAACGATCGGAAATTCTATTATTTATGTGTTTTTAGAGTTTAAAGTTAGATATTTTGTATAAATGCTATTCTTGGCAAAATAATATGCTGTACCAAATTTCATAACGATCGGTTGACTATATCTTATAGCTGCCATAGAATTGAGCGATGGGAAAAGGTATTTGGTTAAAATACCAATTTTCATATTTTTGAAAATATAAGCTTGGGAAACTCGTTCGTAGCCAAACGCCGTTTTTTGTCGCTCGAGAGAAGATTATCTCAAGATCCGAAGTCAATGCAATGATGTTCTTGTTACTCCACATTATGTCATACCCCATCAGTGTGTCTTACGGCCTCAAATCACATCGAACCAACTACGAGTCGATTTGACGCGTATTGTAAGACATCTTCATAGAAGTGCCTATACAACTTATTGATGGTTGGTCTTACAATCGAGGAGGAATCCATTTAACTCTTCTTCGGTTCCGGCTAAGCCGATTCTCTCTGATATAGCCGATATAAAAAAGATGTATCGCCAAGTAATGGTAAATGAACTCAGAGCTGACAAAATCATTAGGAATCGTCCCTAGGAAGTAGGAATCGTTCCTTCAAAGGCATCAAAGAAAAGATCCTATTGCAGGATCTTTGACTAAATAAGCTAGATGAAAATATGTCAATTCCACATGGAGCTTGCGTCTATATTCGTTGTGAATCTGCAGAAGGTATTAAAGTTTTGTTGTTCACTGTAAAGTCCAAAGTTGCGCCGCTCAAGACAAACACGCTCTCACGTCTTGAGTTATGTGCCGCTCACCTTCTCGCAGATCTCTGCCACAAGATAAAGTCTCTAATCAAAGTTCCGAAATCAGAAGTTCGAAAAGAGTTACTAAAATCAAAAAGTAGTCAGATAATAGCACGTGGCAGCTGGCAGATATAGTGTCCAGAGGTGGAAACGACTGTAAAATCGATCTAGCTTACAGGTCCATCGTTTTTAAAGGAATCGGAAGATAAGTGGCCAACGCGCCGCTGGTTTTATCTGTCAACAGAACTTCTAGAGTCTCTACCTCATATTTATTGGAAGTGATAGAAGAATTTTCCTCCGTGTATTGTATTTTGCTTGCTTATATGCTTCACGTTATAAAGAAATCTAAAAGATTAGCAGTGAATTCTGATATTATTCCTTCACCTGTCGTATATTTATATATATAATGATATATAATGATAATATATATATATATACATATATATATTAGGTTTTTTTTGGTAATGACATACCGATTTTTACATTCAAATTTCGCGCTTCGCTTGTGAAGTCAAATATAATCGTATCTAGCAATGCTATCGTTTAAAAGGTATTGGTACATCACCTTTAAAATGACATCTCCATCTCCCGACAGGCAAACAACTCGACAGCTACGTGGCTGCCAAATTTAAGTAAATTTTTTACGATTTTACTGGCCGTTTACCCAAAACCACGATGCAACCGATGCTCGCCAAGTTGCTGCTTCTGCTGGGCAGCCTTCTGATCCTTGCCAGAAACGGCAGCGCGTTCATTGTCAGCGTGGATGCCCACAACGAAGAGTGTTTCTTCGAGAATGTGGAAGGCGGCACTAAGGTTGGCGTCACCTTTGAGGTGATTGACGGCGGCTTCCTGGACGTGGACATAAAAATCAGCGGCCCCGACAATCATGTTATGCACGAGAGCGAAAAGGAGACTTCCGGCAAGTATACGTTCGTGGCGACCTCGAAAGACACCTACACCGTCTGCTTCAACAACGAGCGCAGCAGCATGACCCCCAAGCTGGTCATGTTCTCGATCGATGTGGGTGATGCCCCACAGCGTGCTCCTGGCGCGCCCGGCGAGGAGGAAGTGGGCCACACCAAGTTGCAGGACATGATCCGTGAACTGTCCGGCACTCTGACCAGTGTCAAGCACGAACAGGAGTACATGCATGTTCGTGACAAGATCCATCGATCGGTGAACGAGAGCACAAACTCCCGTGTCGTTCTGTGGTCGACGTTCGAGGCCCTCGCCCTGGTCCTGATGACTGTCGGCCAAGTCTACTACCTGAAACGGTTCTTCGAGGTGAAACGCGTTGTGTAATACTGGCCAAACTCTAGGATAATCCTGCGGAAGAAAAATGAAAAGTTGCGGAGATGTGTGCTTGAGGATGAGGTGTTTCTGTCTCAGATTAATTTAAACGAATTATTCCTTTTGTAATTAAAAATAAAAACTAAAAACATATAATTGTTTATATGAGCTTCCACGCTAAACAATCGATTGAAATGGAGTTCACAAACGCAGAAATTCGGGCAATTTTGAAATTTTATTTCCCACAGGGAAATTCCACTTCCCTCTCTTTCTCTTAAGCGAACGGTCGTGTTTTTTTGTGCGCACTGCGTTTTATTATAAATATTGGTAAACCGGTGTTTACATACTTGTGAATTAAACCTTGTGAATCTTAACAATCTTAAAGCCTAAACCGTATCGCTTCGCGAGTGCTGTGGTATATTTGGAGTCGAATTAATAAATTGAATAATTTCAATTCCAAGCATAGCTCAGCTCTGCTTCTTCCCCGGCTTATCTTTATTTCTGCATTTCTCTTTTGCACTATTCAAAGCTCCCGCTTTGGCTTCCTATTTGGCACAGTGGTTCAAGGTATTGTGTTTTTAAACTTTTTAAATAATAATTTTTGTTTTATAATAAATAAAAGTAAAATGGAATTTAAACTTGTCTGTGCCATTAAGTCTTGTAACAAGACAATTTCCTCATCCCAGCCTGCCATCCATTGCTGGGTATGTGAGAACGTCGTACATGCCAAGTGTGCCGGTTTCACTGCATCAGTTTCGGATGCCATTTCCCGTAGGTCTGGGATACATTATTGTTGTGAAAATTGTCGTGCTGTGCAAGGTGAAATGAGGTCGTTCATGAGACAGACCAAAAATGGATTTAAAGAGCTGATCACTGGTTTTCGTAAAATCAATGACCAGCTCTGTGCGCTGGACACTCAGTTTAGTGGCCTTCAGCTGCTAAACGAGTCCCCTAAGCGCAAGAAATCCGCTGTTTCTGATCCGCCTCAGCCTGCTCAGCCGACATTAATGCAGCTGCTTATATCTCTGGCCACCCCGAGGGCTACAACTGAGAAAAATTCGTCAGAATTTCTCAGGGATAATGAGCAATTGTCTGATATGTCCGCCATGGCATCCCTTCAAGTGATGCCACAAGTCCTAGGGAACGAAACCCCCATTAGGGTCACCCAAAAGGGTATTCCACAGTCCGGACCACCGGCACCGACTGATGCTGCAGTTCTAGTACCTGCGACACCAAAACCCTTACAGGTGATTCCTCCATCGAAACATATATTTGTTTCTCGGCTCGCCCCTGATACTTCAGAGATTGATTGATAAAGGTGGAGGACATACAAAAATTTAAATATTATTATACAAGGCGCACGTCTTCTTTCAAGATTCGTGTGCCCGCGCTGATGTTCAAGACGATTTGCTCTCCCAGTTTTTGGCCAGAGAATCTTTTCGTCCAAGAACATCAGCCTAGTTCCGTGAAGAAAAAAGTTCAAAAACCAGTGGGAGTGAGACTTTCCAATATCGAAACCACTGACCCACTAACCCAACCCACTAACCCAAAAAACTAGTTTCCTCACTAACTCTTACCTATCAGAATACTAGGGGGCTACGTAGCAAACTCCCCAAGCTATATTCTGAAAGTTCTTTCTTGGCATCCTATATAATAGCATTTACAGAAACCTGGTTAAATCCGGAGATCTTTAGCTCCGAAGTTTTTCCAAGTAAGTACACCACTTTTAGACGGGATCGATCTCAGCGAAGAGGAGGTGGAGTCCTCATTTCGGTAGACTCTACTCTTGCTTCTGAAGAGGTGAAATCCCATGAGTTTGGTGACAGAATTTATTTGCGTTAAAATCACTATGTCCGTTAAAGCTTTATACATTACATGTTCATATATACCTCCTATGTCTGAACCGCCTACATATTGGCAGCATTTGTCCGCTATTCGATACGTCTCTAATCTTATGACGGATCGTGACCAACTCGTAGCGGTGGGCGACTTTAATATCCCAGAATTAAAGTGGTCCAACGTCGATAACTCACCATCTTTGTCACTTATCACTCACCATGATTTTACCGCGGGCATGTTTGACATGTCCCTAGGTCAGATCAACCATGTTAGAAATTCGTTAGGTCGGCTTTTAGACTTATGTTTTGTATCTGATCCTGATGGTACCGCTCTCTCCAGAGCTTTTCCCCTTTCAACCCCAGAGGATCCATATCACCCCACGCTGGAGGTCTCAATCGAAACTATTCCTGGTATCGATCAGATGTCTTCACGCGTGGTAAATAAGATTCGCTGTTTCCGTAAAGCTGATTTTCACAAACTTAATAGCCTTATCGATACATTTGACTGGTTCGATATTCTGGCGTGCACTGATCTTAATGTCACTTTAGAAAAATTTTATTGTACTTTAAATACATTTTTTGACTCATTTGTGCCTTGGAAATATCCGTCCGCTTCAACAAATTCTCCTTGGTTTAGGTTAGTGAGGCAAGGTGCCTCACTAATCTAAAAAAAAAAATAGGCTGTTCCTAAAATATAAAAAAACCTGCAGTAGTGTTGATTTCTCAAGATACCTACTAGCTCGGTCGAACTTTACCGTGCATAATGCTGAATGCTATTGGAATTATTTTGACCGCTGTCGGATACAATTTACTCAGGATCCAAAGCATTTTTAGTCTGAGGCTGCCAACTACAGGGGCATCTCTAAGTTGTCGGCAATTCCAAAGTTATTTGCAAAATTAATTACCCTTCATTTGCTCTTCTTCAACACCTATGCTCTTCGATTATCCCTCCCTGTCAGCATGGCGTTATTAAGCGTCGCTCCACCACCACAAATTTACTGGAGTTCACATCCTTTGTCATAGATGGCCTTTGTAAGGGATATCAAGCCGATGTAATTTTCACAGACTTCAGCAAAGCATTTGATTCATGTAATCACTCACTCTTGTTGAGTAAACTGAATATGCTGGGTTTTCCTACAGACCTCTTAACGTGGATCTTCAGCTACTTAGATGGAAGGACACAAAGAGTCTTATTTAAAAACATACAGTCCTGTCTGTTCCGTGCTACATCTGGCGTCCCTCAAGGAAGTCATCTTGGCCCGCTATTATTTACGCTTTTTACAAACGACTTGCCCCCTGCTTTAACGAACTCTCTAGTTCTTATGTATGCAGATGATGTAAAGCTTTGTCTTCAGTACAAATCCATCTCTGCCCAATGCAGTCTTCAGTCTGACCTTGATAACTTTCAAAAATGGTGTTTAGCTAATGATTTAATACTTAATGGATTAAAATGCAAGCATATGTCTTTTTATCGTTCTTGCCCTCTGCAAGCTACGTATTCTATAAGTGGGATTGTCTTAGAGAAATTAACCCACATTAATGATCTTGGCGTCCTATTAGACATTAAACTTAAATTTTCCGACCATATTTCCTTAATGGTTAATAAGGCTAAAGGAGTCCTTGGTTTTATTAAAAGGTGGTCAACAGAATTTACTGACTCATATATAACCAAAACATTATTAATTTCTTTGGTCCGTCCGATACTGGAGTACGGTTCATGTGTCTGGAGTCCCCAATATGGAGTACATCAGGACCGCATAGAATCTGTACAAAAGAATTTCCTAACTTTTTCACTTAGAGGTCTAAACTGGGATGCAAATCTTCACCTTCCATCTTATAATAGTAGACTCTTACTTATAAACTTACCTAGCTTAACAAATCGTAGGACAATGCTCGGTGTAGTCTTTCTGCATAACCTTATTAGCGGGGATGTAGATAGCCAGCATTTACTAACACGCTTAAAATTTAACATTCTTTATCGAAGGACTGAAGTCCTCTTCCTGTTCCTTAGCCATTGTAGTTCGACATATGCACTGCACGACCCTTTTAGAGTAATATGTCCGAAAGGGTCCTTTTAGAGTAATATTGCATACCTCCGAAAGCTTTTGAAAGAAAGAAAATTAAAGCTTTTGAGGATGCAAGTAGAAGATTATGCTATGGCTTAGCGGCAAAATGAAATAATTGCCGATAAATTGCATAGGTATTTCAAAGCAAAAATTCCGATTGCCTCTGATTATAAACTTATGTACAAGTTCTAAGGAGAACCCATTCAATATATTGAAAAATTCCGAAGGGCTCAAAGAAAACAGGGTGCAGATCAGAGAACGGCACGGGTGCCACTTTTCGATACCCTATGCATACCCATAAAAATTTGTGTGCGAGTGCCACTCGCCACACAAAACAAAAAAGGCTATACCGACACACACAATTTTTGTATGAGTACAAAGTGTCTATTGCCTTTCTTGCACCCATGATTTTGTGCCTGTGTGTCTTAAGACGCAAAACACCCGGGTGTTTTTTGGTCGCTTGAACAGATCATACCAGCCACCCTAAAAAAAAGTGGAAAGAGAAAAATGGTAAAAAAAAATGATCGTTGAAATAGAGAATGGGTAGGAAAAACACACATGAAAGTCTCGGGTGTTTTGGCAGATACCCGAGTGTTTTTAAAAAAAACTCTGGTGTCTACGCATTGATCGGCTGCTTTCCATTGCTTTTTGGGTAAAAATATCTGTAAGCGATTTCTTTGGTCCAACGAATAGATGTTTTTTAAAGTTCGCAATGCAGATAGTATGTACATAATTTAATTCAAGAATTATATTACCATCATTTTATTAGTTTCCTTACATTTTGATTTTAAGTCAAAATTTTATGAGAATTCCTTAATCATTTTTTTGGTTTAAAAAGGTTTTATTTAATTTTTTAAAATTTTGCTTAACATTTTTATAATAATTATTATTTTTTTATGTACAAATTAATTATTCGCTTAGTGAATTTATTAAAAAAATTTATTTTTTATTTTTTTTATTCTTTATTCACTAATTTACACAACACTTATTAGTACCGAACTTATTTTACACTGCTCTGTATGATTATGTTGTCGACTTGATCGATTCGGATTCAAAAACTGACTGCCCTGACTTTGGTTCAATAATCAATAATCAAACCTCGGCTTAAGAGATTTATCTCAAAATTCTGATTAAGAGAATCATCCAAGAGAGTCGGAAAATGGGATGATGAAATTTGTCACTTAAATTTGAAATTGAAATTTTGCAGAGTTGAGATTCTGCCGGAAATCGATGTTTATGTTAGCGGACTTGGGGCTCCCTTTTTGGGGCTCTGATGTTTACAATATCGGCTTGGATGTTTACAGAATCCGTTTGAAGCGGAGAGTGTGAAACCGATCTGGGTGGGAATCGATTGGAAGCTTTGTTTAAAGAAATAGCTGACTCTGGGTTAATCTTGGAGTCAGTCAGAGTTATTTGGAAAAGAGCTCTTGGCTCAAAGTTGTTTATAAATTGGGCAAGGGCCCCTAAGTAATGGGTCACATAACTTCAGAGTTATTTGGAAAAGAGCTCTTGGCTCAAAGTTGTTTATAAATTGGGCAAGGGCCCCTAAGTAATGGGTCACATAACTCCCCTCCTTCTAAATTGAATCGTCCCGATTCATTGGAACTGATGGGTATAATGATTGGAGTTGATTAGTCAATTCGACAATGATATTTTCTTCTACGGTATTTTCATTGTCGGGGATATTAGTTTCTTGTTGTATTTCAATTTGAATTTGCCGTGGTTTGAATATTAAGAATTTTCTGTATTTAATTATAAGCATGGCTAATAAATACAAAAATGCGAATATAATCAATATTAATGTAATTGGTATTTGAGTTTGTTTAATTTGAATAAAAGGATTTAATACGTTTATATTATCGAATGAGAGTTCCGAATCATTTGATATAATATATTCGGATATTAAGAAGTCAGTATATTTTCGTGCAGTGATGTATTCCAATATCTTATTATCTACATTAGTGTAGTATTTATTATTAATCTTAATGGTGCCATTAAAGGTTATTAAATATGACCCATCTAAATGAGTGTCATTAACTATATTATCTCCGTTTACAAAAATGGCTCCTTCTTGGATTACATCTATATTTTTATTTTTTTCTCTGATTTTATTACAAAAAGATTTTTCTCCATTTAGTAATCTGGTAAAACAAGAACCTTCTGGGTTTAATGTGCAATAGTTGTTAAATAATTCCGACTTAAAATTAGACATTACATAAAACTTATTTTTACATTTTGCGACATGGTTATTGATTAACAATTTTCCATCACTGTGTGAAATGGATCGTGAATTATAAACTTCACAACGATCGATAATTATAGGGTATTTAATATATATAATAATAAGATTTTGGTGCAAAGCGATTTTAAATTCAGATATATCTAATAGATCAGTAATAATTACAGGTTTTTGTTCGTGTTTATAAATTTCTTGTATGTCATCATTGTTTAGAATTTTCGTGTTGAAAACATCTATTTTAGCTAATGTAATTGTGTCCAATAAATTCATAAGATCGTAAGTTAGCAAACGAAGGCGGTGTTTTCTGAGTGGAATCACTTGATCTTTAAAGGCGGATTTAAAATTGTCAGATAGAGTTTTAATTTCGTTAAATATTCTAGAATTAATAATAAATTGATCGTTATTGTTTTTTATTAAATCATCAATTTTATTTTGAACTGTTATGAAATCATCATGATCTGGTGTTCCTGCTAACCATTTCCAAATTGTGCCTAATTCATTAATACCTCTTTTTGATCTACTGGGTAATATTTGAGAAATAAGCATTTCAATAATTTTTAATTCGTGGGATATTTCCAAATGTAAATTCTGATTGTTATGACTGTTTATAAATTCTGTTTCATGTGCAATTATATTTTTATAAAAACTTAAATTAGTTATATGAAATAAATCTGCGTATGATTCATAAATGAGGACCTCTTTGGTATCCTTGTAAAGAAAGAAATCATGGTTTGTGTAATCCGTAATTTCGGTTTTGGTTGTGGCTACCAGCAATAATAAGTATATTATGGAAATCATTATCTGGAATTTAAAATACATCCATTGGTTTTAAAATGTAATATTATCTTTATGAATCGTACGGTTTCTGTTGTTAATAATAACTTTATTGTCATGATTTTCCTTAACTACCTGTTTTTTATATCTAGAGTTAAGCTTATTTCTTTCCCCGTGTTTCTTTTCGTAGATTACTTCTCCTACCTGATAGTCCTTTTCTTTTCTGTCTTTGTTATGCCCCTCTAACATCTTTTCTTGTGTTGTTTTTAACAGTATAGGGATAGTGTCGTGCTCGATTTTATTATAAAGTATGTCAACGGGTTTTTGGTTGGTTGTTGAATGAATGGTTTTATTATACTCTTGCGCGGCTCGTATTACAATTTCGGTATAATCAGTTAAATTAAATTGTTCTTTAATGCAGCGGGCTAATTCTGTTAATGTCGAATGTGCCCTTTCGACTTGACCGTTTGAGGTACTATGCCTCGGGTCTGCGTAATGTAAAGTTAAGCCGCTTCTTTGTGCAAATGATTTAAATTGAGCAGAAGTGAAGCTCGGCTCATTATCGGTCATTATTACTTTGGCTTGAGGAAATTGTTGAAGTAGTTCCATTACTTTATTTTCAATGTTTAATTTATTTTGAATTTCTTTAACTACTAGAAATTTTGAATAGGCGTCAATACATGTTATGAAAATAAGACCTTGCGCGTAGAATATATCAATATGTAAATTTTCGCCCTCTTTTGATGGGATTGGGGCTTCACCAATCGGTATTTTAGTTGGGTGTCTGTTGTATTTGTTTTCATTACAAATATTGCAATTTTTAATATATTCTTTTAATTTTAAAAATAGCTTGGGCCAGTAATACAGTCTGCAGATTTGTTTGTAGTTTTCATCTAGTCCTCGGTGAGCTCTACTGTGTGTTTCTTCTATTATGATAGCCTTATCTTCATTGTTTTCTACATCTTGAAGGAATGTCTTTGTGTAAAGGAATTTATTAACGAAGTTTTCTTTTAAAGGTTTTTGAATTATATATAAATCTTCAAGTGTACAATGTATACCGACTGTGACATTTGGTTGTAAATATTCTTTTAGAATTGAAACCAAATTTTCTGGAGTGTCATACTCGATTATATGTCTGGTATTATTAAATACGTTAACAGATTCAAGGACTGTGAACCTAGCTTTTGCTATTAATAATTGAATCATAAACTGGTTTAAAGGTTTCTTTGTTTCTTCAATTACATTTTCGAAGCTACTTTCTGCTGAATGCAAAGTATTTCGATCGGACTCGGGTGGTTCTGACTGATCTCTATCGGACAAATTATTAATCTGTATTCGTGATAATGCGTCGGCAACTACGTTAGTTGCTCCTGGTTTATATATGACCTTCGGAGTGAAACTTTCTATAAATGAATACCAGCGTTTCATTTCTATGTTCGGATTTTTATCCGAAATTGCAAAGGATAAAGGTTGATGATCGGTTTGGATTTCAATACCAATCACTCCGTATAGGTAATTTCTCAAATTTTTTAAAGCCCACACTATTGCCAAAAGTTCTTTTTTATTAGTTGCATAGACTTGTTCAGTTTTAGACAGGGTTTTTGAAATGAATGTTATTGGTTTACCTTCTTGAGATAATACCGCACCAATAGCGATGTCTGAAGCATCTGTGGTTAATGTAAATTTTTTACTGTAGTCTGGTTGGATTAGTTCTATTTGAGCGATGAGACTTTCTTTAAGCTCGTTGAAAGCTTTAATAGCTGGGTCATCCAGCTGAATTAACGTTTTAGTTGACATTCTTTTTGAGATTTTGCCATGATGTCCTCCTAAGTATTTAGTTAGTGGTTTTGCCTTGAAAGCATAATTCGGAACAAACTTTCTATAATAGCCGGTAAGGCCGAGGAAACTTCTTAGTTCCCGGATATTTTTTGGAGGCGGATATTTTATAATGGTGTCAATTTTTTCCGGGTCCGTCTTGATGACGTTATAGGATACAATATATCCTAGAAAACTGGTTTCGCGTTTAAAAAACTTGGATTTCTCCAAAGATATCTTCATATTAGCTTTAAATAATATATCAATTATTTTAGTTAAATCGACATAATGCTGTTCGAGTGTATTAGAGAAAATTATTATGTCATCCATATAAACATGGCATGTTTTTCCTACTTCGTCTCTTAGAATATCGTCCATTGCTCTTTGGAATATTCTTGGTGCATTGGTCAATCCAAATGGCATCCTTAAGAATTCATACTTTCCGTTATTTATTGAGAAAGAAGTTTTTTCCACATCGGATTCTTTCATTAAAATCTGATGAAACCCTGATTCTAAGTCTATGGTTGAAAAATATCTAGCCTTTCCCAAATTAGCTAGAATTACAGAGGGGTCTTGCATGGGATACCTGTCGGGTACCGTACTTTCGTTCAACTTTTTATAATCAATAACTAGTCTTAATTTAGGACTTCCATCCTCGTTTTGGCCTTTCTTTGGTACCACCAATACTGGAGAATTGTAAGGACTTCGACTTGGTCGTATTATTTCTTCTTTAAGCATTCGACTGATTTCGTTATTAACGAAATCGGAGACTGACAGCGAGTACGGATACTGTTTTCCGTATATGGGTCTATCGTGAATTAAAGTGATTTCCCCTTTTATATCTGTACGAAATGGGATTTGCAAGTTGATTTTTGAATGCTCAGTTTCGACTTTCATTAATATTTGGTCTCTCATATCGGAAATGTTTTTACTAATTTCACAATTGAGATTGTTTAAGTTTTCAGTGACGGATACTTCTACGTCGGCGTGTTCAGGATTTTTACATCCCAAACTTTTTTTAAAGACGGATAATTCAACGTCGGCTTGTTCAGGATTTTTGTGTCCCAAACTTGTACTGTTGTCGGATAGATCTACGACGGCGCGTTCAGGATTTTTGAATCCCAAACTTGTAATGCTTTGATTGGCTTCTTCAGAGTCAGTTCTGATTAGGGCCTTTTCATCAAAGTATTTTTTTATAATAAATTCTTTCAATGGAAGAATGGTTTTTTCTTCAGATAATGAAAGTTGGTTGCATGAGCTCTCGTTATCATATATCAATTTTTCTTCTTTGTCCCTATATTTCATAGTCCCTTTTTCGGTGTCAATTATCGCCCCTATTTTTTTCAATAGATTGTATCCTATTAATAAGTCTGAATCTAGCCCATCTATTTCATAGAATGTGTATCGTGTATCGAATATCGTTACCATGTGATAATATTTAATTATTGAATATCCATTAACCGTAGATACTCTTTTATATATTGGAAGTTCATTTTTATTTTTATAAATCCCCGTTCTGATATAGCATGAGGTTGCCCCTGTGTCAATTAAAATTTTAAGTTTTTTATTTAGCTTACTATCTTTCCTTATTATGTAGGGTAATCCTACTCCGGATTCTCTTCTAAAAAATGATCCTCTTCGATGGTGTTTAGACGCATTGTTTTATTAACCGGTTGGTTGACCGTTCCTGTTGGCTGTCTTTTATTCTGTGGTTGATTTTGCTGAGTTGTGGGTGCCTCAAGCCTTCTATTCTGATTCCATTTATTCTGGTTATTATTAGTATTGCTATAATTTTTATATCCCTGATTGTTGTTATATGTTGGCCTATTCTGAATCTGTATGGATTCGTCAACATCCATCGGTTCTGGTCTATTCTGTTGATGTTTATTGGAATTCCATTGATTTTGGGTATTATATTGGGGATAATAAGATTTGCCCTGATTCCCGTTTTGATTTTTATTCTGATTCTGATTATCCGGTTGGTTGAACCTCAAGTTGTTTGTATTCTTATAATTACTATTACCATTATAGTTATTATAGTTATTTTGTCTGAATTTGTTATTTGAGTTTTGTTGCCCATATGAATTTGACTCATTAGTCTTGCGTTGTGATGATATAAAGTTATTCGCGAATTGGGCCCTCAAATTGTTGCTTTCGAGTTCTTGTACTATTACCATTGCGTTTGGTAAATCTGTTGGATTCATTGAAAATATTACATCTGAAATACGGCCGTTAAGGCCAGTTATGAACACTCGTAATGCTGTCTTTCTATGTTTTTCGTTAAGTTCAGATGTAATTGGTTTATTCCTACCATGAGTCATAATGGTTTTGTTAATTAAGAGAGTTAATTTTTTATTTACCAAATTATAATATTCCATAATTGACAATTTTCCCTGACTTATTACACTTAAGTCCTGTTCCAAAATATGTATGGGTCGCTTGTCACTAAAAACAAAATCTAGTCTTGCCATTATAGCGTCAAAATTTAATACGGTTCCATTATGAGTTAAAGCATCATTGGCAATGCCTGTAATTTTATTCCTAAGAATAGATAGTGCCGAAAAGTATTTTTCACTTCCCCTTTTGTATTGTCCCATTGCTATTTCCGCCGATTCTCTCCAGCTAACATAACTATCCTTTTCGCCCTTAAATTCTCGAACCGACTTAATGATTTCATAAGAAGTATCGCACCTTACGTTTGGATCAATATCTTCCACCTTGAATTCCTCAACCTTCTTTATGTTGCGATTTAATTGTGACTTTAAACTTGCGATTTCGTTTTTTAAAGGACTCAATTCATTATTAACTATTTGTGCTATTAAATCGCTTACATTAACCATCTGGCTGCTAGAAGCCGTGTTATGTAAGGGTTGAGTCATGGTTAGGAGTTTTTCAAAATCGTTGATTAATTCTTCCACCTTGTTTGTTTTTAATTAATTTTTTTGAGTAAAAAAATTTTTTTTTTTTTTTTTAAAAAAAATATAACACTATAATTAAACAGCTCACTAATTTTCTCCTTAGTTTCCTTGGATATGGGATGTCTTCTTTTTGATGATCCTGTTTGGGGTCTTCGTATAGCGAGGGATGGCCCTCAGCTCTTCCTTCAATTTATTTCTCGGCTCTTCCTTCTATTTATTTCTCTGCACTTCCTTCTATTTATTTCTCAGCTCTTCCTTTTGTTTAACTTGTACTTGATTGTCTTTATTTATTCGTTTGATTTTTGGTTTGATTTTTGAGAGTAAAATTTTTTGAACGGTGTAGTTTTAGTTACGGTCACTAATTTACGAGTTGTTGCAAATAAAGGGGGATTATTGCATTTATTGATTTCCTCCTTTAGCTATTTTTTACGATGCAAACACTTTTTATAATGTCATCGGTTAGGTTTCGGAGCAGCGCGAATTCCCTTTTTTTGTTTTCGAAAACTGTTTTGTTTTAAAACTTATTTCAGGAATTTTAAATTAGCACTGCCCCACGTTGGGCGCCAATTAATTATTCGCTTAGTGAATTTATTAAAAAAATTTATTTTTTATTTTTTTTATTCTTTATTCACTAATTTACACAACACTTATTAGTACCGAACTTATTTTACACTGCTCTGTATGATTATGTTGTCGACTTGATCGATTCGGATTCAAAAACTGACTGCCCTGACTTTGGTTCAATAATCAATAATCAAACCTCGGCTTAAGAGATTTATCTCAAAATTCTGATTAAGAGAATCATCCAAGAGAGTCGGAAAATGGGATGATGAAATTTGTCACTTAAATTTGAAATTGAAATTTTGCAGAGTTGAGATTCTGCCGGAAATCGATGTTTATGTTAGCGGACTTGGGGCTCCCTTTTTGGGGCTCTGATGTTTACAATATCGGCTTGGATGTTTACAGAATCCGTTTGAAGCGGAGAGTGTGAAACCGATCTGGGTGGGAATCGATTGGAAGCTTTGTTTAAAGAAATAGCTGACTCTGGGTTAATCTTGGAGTCAGTCAGAGTTATTTGGAAAAGAGCTCTTGGCTCAAAGTTGTTTATAAATTGGGCAAGGGCCCCTAAGTAATGGGTCACATAACTTCAGAGTTATTTGGAAAAGAGCACTTGGCTCAAAGTTGTTTATAAATTGGGCAAGGGCCCCTAAGTAATGGGTCACATAACTTACATGTACATTAGACATCTGCATGAGTGTCAAAAAACACACATTCAAATGTACAATGCTCAAAATGAGTTAAGTGAATTTGAAAGCAAAGCCAACCCGGTGTGAGAGATTCGGTTGTCTTACTCTTACTCATTTACACAACTAATAGGAAAAAGGAAACGAATTGAATGAATTGAGAATGTTGAAAACAGAGACGTTTCATTCGAATGATTCGAGTTGCTAATGTTTAAGTTTTAATTTAATTTATTTCTATATTAACAATAAATTTATTTTGTTTATGTTTTCTGAATTAGTGGCTATTTGACAACGCTTTTCTGTAATTTGAAAATGTACGTTCTGACGCCGCGCGGCTTCCTGGAATGCAAAATATTTTGCAGCTTGTTTTGTGCAATAGCGGAAAAATTGCTTATTCATATGCCACCAAGCTAAAGCATTAAAATCAATGGTGTAAGCTGCATTAATATTGCAATATCCAGAAATTTCTTGATCCACCTTGTCTTGCATTGTCTCAACATGGGGAACATCGAAAAAATCAGCAAATTCATCGTCTACCAACTGGGTTTCATTATTGTTGATGTCAAAGTTTTCTTGTAGAAATTGACCAGGTTTGAAATTGTTTCACCAGGTTTGATGTGCTTCCTGTAAACTTTAAAACTGTATAGCACATCTTACAGGCTACAAAGTCGACAGCGCTGGTAAACTGTCTTTTCAACCAGCTGCCATCTGTGACAATCCCTTAACAACTTGTGAAGGATTCTTGCAAAGGCGGAATAAGCAAAAGCCGCCTTGCATTTAATAATAAACTAAATTACACACAACCTAAAAACCAAACTTAGAAAAACCAGGTCTACAAATACATACAGATTCCTCGGCTTCTTGTTCCATTTGGTTTTCCATGATTTCGGCTTTGTTCCGGAGTTTTCAAAAAGGGAAGTATTGAAATCCTATCCAACAACTCGAATGATTCAAGTATACAAGGCATCTGTCAAATCTTTCATTTTACTTTTAGTTTCGTTCATTCTCTTTCATTTAGTTTGACCTGTCAAATTATGAGAGGAACACAAACTTGTACTCATTCAATGACATTTCATTTCTAACATTTCTTTCACTTCATTCTATTCAATTCGAAAGTATTCTTTGAGACGTATGTTATGAATGTAATCATGCAGATGTCTAATGTACATACATACGTATTATTTTTAATTTTAATTATTTAATTAAAATTGTAAGATTTTTTCCTTTTTCTTTCCTTTCTGTCCTTTTCTAACTACCTAAGCGTCTAGACTTGGTGCACGGGTACCTAGAACATACAAAAGTAAAAACAACAAAACCCTTTCCTACGATAGTTTTATGATCTTCTTTGTGTGCCTTTCTTCCACCCATCCGTTTTTTTGTGTGCCTGCGATCCACCCACAAGAAACTTACTGGGTAAAAAAAAGGCAAGCACCCAAAATCATGGGTGTTTCCAGACACCCTAAATTTCTTGCATGGTAAATACTCATGCACAAAACTTCGTGCATGCAAGACACCCGGGTGCCTAAAATACTCGGTGTTTTTCGTGCCTACTCATTGTGCGAGTGGCAAGCTGCCGTTCTCTGGTGCAGATCTTGTGGTGTCTGAAGGAGGAAACCCAAGATTGTTAGTTCAGGCAGCTTGCTTGGCTGCATAAAAACCGGGTATACAAAATATTAGTGCATTCAAGCGATATTATAGAAAGTGATATTTTCTTCCTGAGGGGTATTTTTGAGAGAAAGGAACTGAAACGCGAAACAAGCCCTATAAATTACATCGCGTTTAGGTCGAATCAGACCTGATTCAGACTTGATCAGATCTGCGCGGATACCACACGTGTCCAAGTTCCAAATCGGATAGTTTTATCTCTTATAGTATTTGAGATTCGCGTTCAAAATTTTAGGCCGTTTGTATGGGAAATGGTATACATTTACTAAAAATCGGCCGATTTGGATAAAATTAGCTATAGAAATATTAAAGCATTTTAAAGCATTTTACTGTACCCTAAGCGCTTTAAAAACGTTTTTTAAAAAACCTTCCTGTACTGGCGCTACAGAAATTTGTGTTTTCCGGGCGCCCGGAAGAGGCGTGGCAAAATTTTGAATTAAACTAGAATTTCGTGGGTAGAGTCTCCTTGCCAAATCCTATAGCTAAATGACACGGAAATATCGACTCGCCTGTTGATGCTGACTAAGAATATATGTACTTTATGGGGTTGAAGATGACTACGAGTACCGGGTACAAAAATAAAGGTAAATTCGTTATAAGCAACGACTCTATCTTCCATCATCTCTGTTACCAACCGTAACAATCATTGCTACTATACACCAAGAACCTTCTCTAAAGTATTAGGCAAAAATAACGCTTATATGAATACCTATTCAACTTGTTTTTTGAAAACTTAGATTTTTCTTGATGAAAAATCTAAGTTTAGATGAAACTTGATGCTGTTATTTGAATAAAGAATCACTCTTCATTTGCAACTTCATTGCCCTTCGAGTATTTCTTCATGTCAACATGACCCCATTAAGCGTCGCTTCATCAGCAACTGAATCTTACACGGAAAAACACAAAAAGTCTTATTTAAAAATGAACATTCCCGCTTGGTCCGCGCTACATCTGGAGTTCCTCAAGGAACTCTTTATATTAGCGGGTTTCCCTTTGCTTTAACGAACTCGCTAGTACTTATGTACGCAGAAGATTTAAAGATTATTCTTCGATACAAATCCGCTTCTGCGAAATGCAAACTAACTTCAGTCCGAACTGGAAAATGTTCCAAAATGGAGTTTAGCGAATGATTTCATTCTTAATGGGTCAAAATGCAAGCTTATGTCTTTTTATCGTTCTTGCCCTCTCCATGCTACGTATTTTTTCTATAGGATTGCCTTAGAAAAATTAACTCAGGTTAATGATCTCGGTGTCCTGTTAACCTCAAAACTCAAATTGGCCGACCATATTTCCACAATGCACAGTGACCGGATTAGCCAAAGTTGAGGCAGAAGTCAAAAATCAAAAAATTTTGATCTACAGAAAATCGATTTTAGTATTAAAATAATTAAAATTTTAGTATGGTAGAATACAGAAAAAAAAATTTACAATTTGAAAAAAAAATGTTTTTGCAACCCTGGTATTTTTGGGGAGCCCCTAAAGCAGTGGTGGGCAAATACTCATTTTACATAGCACGCGTGTATAGGGTAGGAAATTCTGTCGCAACGCTGCCGGCACACTGACAGAGTGACTCTCAAATTTTTTAGAAGCTTAGAAAAATTTTCTCACAAATTGGGTTGAAAAAAGTTTTTTCCATAGAAAATAAAGATAGTGAAGCTTAGTTTTTCATTTGTTTAAGAACTGTTGCTAGCAAAGCTTTCTTCAAAATAAAATACACTGTTTTAGTGCCCATTCCAACTTTTGAATTAACGAAAAATGACATCAAAACCTTTTTTTTTACTCAGTGGATGCTTTGCTCTCTTTGTTTTTCTCTGCTACGCATACACTCAAATTTTAAACATGTGTGCGTTTTGCCCCCTACTGCCCTAAAGTCAGCTGTTGAAAATCTTCATTCTTTTTGTGTTCTTTTGTCGCTGCTAAACTAGTTTTTTGCATTAAAGTTTAGACCTTTACCCGTAGTTAACAAACATGGAAATTTTTAAATATACATCAATGTTTGTGTTATGTTCTCTTAAGTCTTCGTTATACGGTGTTGTTGTCGTGGTGTTTTTTTAGGAAAATGTAACCTATAAACCATGTGCTTTGTGGAGTAGAAGTTGACAGTATTCCAGCTCCTTCTCGAAACTAATAATGCATTTATGTTCAATAATATGTGCTTAGCATTATTTAACTAATAGTTATTGCGCCTTTTTGCGCATTTGTTAAATATTTGATGATGTGTTGCAGACACGTTACATATTGATAAAGAGCAATTAGTAAATTGTTCAACAGGTCGCTTAACTCATAATGATGGCGGCATACGAGCTTCGAAACTCGCCACTAATCAAGATCATATTACTGAATTACTCGCTCATGCAGCTGCCTTATCTGCCAAAAAATGAAAAGAAATGAAATGATTGATTGGACTTTGAAGGAAAATATGCCAAAAATACCCAAAAACAAGAAAGGAAAGTTAACTTCGGGCGGAGCCGAAGTTGATATACCCCTGTTAAATACCAGTTAAATACCGGATATACATCAGTGTAATAGGAAAAAGTTGGCCGATCGTTATGAGAATATCATAACATAACCAACATTACGATAAGAAATCTAAAAAAAAGTCCCAAGCTTCTATCTTCTAGAACACCAAACTTGGTATTTTTACCAAATACCATTTCCGATCGTTCAGTTATATGGCTATAGGATATAGTCGGCCGATTGTTATGAAATTTGGCACGTCGTATTATTTTGCCAAAAAAATTCGTACAAAATCTGAACTCTCTAACTCTAAAAACATCAAAGTTATAGAATTTCCGATCAATCAGTTATATGGCAGCTATAGGATATAGTCGGCCGATCCCGGCCGTTCCGACTTATATACTGCATGCAAAGAAGGGTGTGTGCAAAGTTTCACGACGATAGCTTTAAAACTGAGAGACTTGTTTGCGTAGAAACAGACAGACGGACAGACGGACATGCTCATATCAACTCAGGAGGTGATCCTGATCAAGAATATATATACTTTATAGGGTCGGAGATGTCTCCTTCACTGCGTTGCACACTTTTGACCAAAATTATAATACCCTCTGCAAGGGTATAAAAATGTTTGAATTTGGTCGCAAAATTGGCATTACTGATTCTTGAAATGGTAAAGAATTTAACTGTTAATTTACTTTTGCTCTATTTTAAACAAGCACATTGTAAAAGCTTTCGTAAATCGGAGATTCAGACTCTTCAAACGTGCAGTTAAGCAACACGAAAAAGTAAGCTCGCCCTTAAAAAGTTTATAAAATATTAAATCTAGGAATATTAAAAAAATTTAAAATGGAAGTTGTGAAAAAAGGTTTATATTTTAAAATTAAAGTGTTTCTGTGTATTTATTTGTTGTAATGTAAATTGCTGTCCAGTGTTTTTGTCATTGTTATAAAAAGCAAAATAGCGTACATTTAACTAAAGAAAAAGTTGTGTTCCGGATCTGTCCCGAAAGTGAAACATATTTTATAAACAAGATTAGTCTTTTAGAATTATATGTTTATAATTTCAGTTGCCCGTTTTTGCCCGTTCCAGTGGAGTAATTTTTTCAACAAACTGATCTCGTACGATATTTACCGGTTTTTTTGCATTTCGTGACATTTGTTTTGTCTGTGTTCTTAGCTTTTGTGTATTTGTTTTAATCCATTGTTGGAGCTTTTTTCGTGCTTTGTTTCTATTCTATCATTCTTTATTTCCTTATAAATTTCGATTTCTTGATAGGCTCATTCATAATGCTTCATAGTGCTTGAAATAATGCTTAACGCAATCAATACACTCACCTTTATAGAGTGTTCCAATAGAACAAATCGGCGACACCGTCTGAAATAATAAATAAATCGGTTTTGTCAGCGAAACCTTGTGAAGTAATATCACTTATAACAGAAGCCGGGTTTACAAAGCATCAATATTTTTTAGAAACTTTGTGAACAACAAAGTTGGTGCTTTTTTTTCCATGCTACGAAAACATTTTAAGGGAAAAAAAGAAAAGTTACCCGGAAAACATCACAATAAGTGAAACTCATGGTGAGGTTGAGCTCCAAAAATTGTTAGACCACATTAGAATACTGGAGTTACAAAGCAATGTGATTCGAGACCTTGATCGGTCCCTTAGTCGCCTGACGTTAATTGGCAAATGGGGTTTTGAAGAAGAAAGTCAAAAATGATTTTGACGAGGACTTATTTGTAACATATGTCCCACTCCAAATGATAATTGCCCAATTGTTCACATAATAAAATAATATGGAAAACCCTCACCCATCATATAGCCGCTACGTCGTCCCATCCGATTTCCATTCAAAAAATAAACTGTTAAGTTGGCTGTTGATGAAGAAATATATTTTAAAAGAAAAATTCTTTAACTAGGTCCTACTGAATTCAAATTCGAAACGAATAGGAAAATTCAACTTCAGACTTCATCGGCAAAATGCTACATATGCAATGCAAAACCAACAGAAATGAATAATATTAATAAATGATTTGAAAAGGAATTTAAAAAAGAGTGCTGTGAGTTTGGTTTATTCTCCACTTAACGCCTATATACGATTTTTCGAATATTTCTTTCATGTTTCGTATAGGCTTGAAATAAAACAGTGGCAAGTAAGTATAGAAAATAGAGATATTAAAAAAAAAACAAAATTCGGTCAGACTTTAGAGAAAAAATGGGACTTATCGTTGATAAGCCAAAACAGGAGGAAGTGGTTCATCAAATGATGGAAATACAGCCAGAACATTTTTTAACAATTTTAAGATGTCTGCCAAAATTACTGGCATTGAACAAGAACTAATTCAAAATTGTGCAACAAGCCTTGTCCAATAGTATCCATTGGAGAACTCTCTGAGGAAGCAGCTGAATCAAGGAATAAGGACTCCCTGGATAGGACACTAGGAGACCTTCGCGAGGATTCGGACAACAATTTTGCAAGCCTTGTCATCAGGGTATAAAATTAATAAATTTATTGAACGCGCAATAGTATCCATTGGAGAACTCTCCGAAGAAGCAGCTGAATCAAGGAATAAGGACTCCCTGGATAGGACACTAGGAGACCTTCGCGAGGATTCGGATGAGCCGCCAACCGCCGAGGTAAGAGGCGCGAAAAGAGCTTTCTTTTTCAGGAACTCTCTTTGCGACACCTTTCTCCGAGGTGGAAGGAGGAAAAATAAGGCCGGCAGCCCGCCGGCAAGAAGCGAAGAGTGCGTGACGGAGCTGGGCACAATTGTGAACGAGCTGCTATCGTGGGTCACGGAGAAAAACAAGAGGCATAATTCCGCGATGCAAAGGAGCCTGATAACCAGATGCGAGAGCAGCAGCCTGAAAAGCACGAATGCCAGACGAAGGCCAAGTCCAAAAATCTCGAGCGGAGACAAGCCAGACCCGACGCCTTAGTGATCCAAGCAGCAGACCTGACGTACATCCAGATCCTAAGCATGGTCACGCGCAGGGAGGACGGGAAGCTAGACGACCTCGGCCCATGCGTCAAGAAAGTGAGGAAGACAGCCAAGGGCGGGCTGTTACTGGAACTGGCGAGAAAGAAGGAGAGCTCAACGCAGGCCCTTAAAGGCTGCATAGTGGCGGTCCTAGGGAGCAAGGCAGAGGTGAGGGCGTACTTGGAGGAGACCAAGGAGTCGCTCATAGAACTACGAGGACTCGACGCACTAGGAACTCCGGAAGACATCATCGCGGCTATTGCGCAGCAGGCAGCGGTGGACCAGGGCGTCTTGAAAGTCAAACTGAGAAGCAGCTATGGCGAGACACAGACCGCTATCGTGGCTTTCCACGCGAGCCTTGACAAGGCCATCATTGCTGTGGGCAATGTGAAGGTTGGGTGGTCAGTATGCACTATGAAGGAAAAGGAGGTGGTTGCTCGCTGCTTCAGCTGCCTTGGAATGGGGCACATCGCAAGCGCTTGCAAGAGCTCGAAGGACAGGAGCGGCTGTTGCTTCCGCTGCGGAGACTCGGACCATAGGGAAGCCACCTGTAAAAGGGACCCTCGATGCTTCTCATGGGAAGATAAGGGCCGGAAGGATGTGAGGCATCAGACTGAAAGCAGAAGCTGCCCCACATCAGCGAAAGGAGGTGGACCTAGGACGTCAGGATGCTAGTGCTTCAGCTGAACCTGTCGCAGACTGCGAGGGAGACGAAGGCGAACATAGCGCGCCTAAGCGAGCCCCATAGGACTAGCTCAGACAACCGTTGGGCAGTTGACCTATCGGGGAAGGCTGCCATCTGGAGCTGCGGCGCAACCGGCGCGACAATGCACTCAGTGCACAGTGCGGAGGGATTCGTCAGGGCTCGGATAGGCGGGGAATGGCTTTACAGCTGCGACATGGCACCTAGCTTAACCAGCAACGAATTCGAGCGTATTATGGACTGCCTGGGAAATGGCATCAAAGGCCTATCTGAAGTCCTTGTAGCAGGGACCGAACGACTCAAGAACGAACGAGGGAAGCGAACCCACGAGGCTACAGAGTCGGTACGCTCCAGGTGAGAAACTTCACAAAGGCAGCGCGCGACATCGGGAACGTGCTACCAAGCGGAGCCAACGAAATGGCTGACACCCTGGCAGCTGAGCTCGAGGCAGCGAGCATGGCGAGCATGCAGTTGAGAAGCCGCTACCGCAGAAACCACGCTCCTGTTTACTGGTGGAGCGACGAGATTGGCTCCATTCGAGCTGAGTGTATGAGAGCATGGAGGCTGATGCAGCGAGCGAGAGACAGCGACAACTTTGAGGAGCGGCACCTAGCCTTCAAGGACTGTCGTAAAGCACTGAAGGGATGGGCATCCGAGATAGCAAAAGGAAATGCTTCCTGGAGCTATGTGACTCGGCGGAGGAAAATCCATGGGGCAACGCATACCGGATAGTGGTGAAAGGCTGCGCGCAGGAGGCCTGTCCCCCACGGACCCGAACGTACTAAGGACCATAGTGCTAGGGTGACCAGGCGTCCGTATTAATACGGACATGTCCGTATTTTCAGCTCTGTGTCCATTAGTCCGTATTTTTTGTAAAATGTCCGTATTTTTCGCGTTTTTGACGAAAAAAGAGGTTGCACGTGCAATTTTTCCGAAATGAGTTTCTAGACTTAAACATTCGAAAGCGCCCGCGCTGGCAGTTGACGTGTCGCTAGTCGTGACACGTCACAAGTATAGAGGACGCGCAATCAGTTTAGCACGCGTTATACGGTAAAATTCCCTAGAAATATGGGACGAAAACTTGAAAAGTATAATCTTGGTTCAATTCAATTTCAAAAAATATTCCTGTCAACAGTTTCATACATATTTGAAAAATAACACAAATCGGGATTAATGACAAATACGCATAAATTTTGTTTTACTCTAGGTGACAGTGCCATTTTTTAATACATTTCAAAACTGATACTTTTAAGTTCTAGTATAATCTACTCGACTCGGCGAATTGTAATAATATTACTCAATCTGTTTCCTTGCAATAAAAAATTTTGAAGTTCTGCAAAGAACATCCTATCATCAAGAACATCATCCTATCTTCCCAACTTCATCAGCTTTTAAGGTACTTAAGGCGAGAAAAGTGTCCGTATTTTCCACTTCAGCTATCTGGTCACCCTACATAGTGCGAGCGCTGTTCCCAGTCGGTAGCCAGGTCACCCAGCTACCCACCCCACCAGCAGACAATGAAGTGGCTGAGGAGGTAACGGAAGAGGAAGTTCTGTGCAGCAGAGCAGCTTTGCGGAATTTTTTCAATAAATGTATCCGCGAAGGCACTTTTCCCACCAGGTGGAAGGTACAGAAGCTCCTGCTGCCCCTTAAACTAGGGAAACCAAGGGAGGAGGCATCGTCCTATAGGCCAATCTGCCTGTTGGACACAACATACAAGGTCTTCGAGAGGGTGAGCGCGGAGAAGCTCAAAGCAGCCCAACCAAGGCGGTTCAACGTTCCCAGTGCCATAATGAACGTTGTCAGTAGTTACTTTAGCTGCAGAGTCCACACGGACATGGGCACGGAGTCCTACGACGTTACAGCGGGTGTGCCCCAAGGATCGGTCCTAGGTCGCTGCACGAGATGAACGTAATCAACAAAAACATCGAAACTGCAACGAACAGAAACGCGCAGATTCTGAGTTAAGAGAAGAAGATTTGACCAACATTGACAACAAGGTAATCGAGCATTTACATCAGGGCAATGTCTTCAACTAGAATTCCAGTACGAACCTGATCTTGAATATTCTGCTCAATCCAAAGTGATTTCGGTACTTTGGAAAAAGAATGCCCGCATTTTTATGCACCCAAATTTAAAAATGAGTCAGTTTGGATTTTTTGCTCATCAGGAAAAGTAAAACTACCCGAAATTAAACGCATGAACCGTTGCTCGGTTTACTTCTAGGTACAGATCCAGATTCTACATTCAATTTGTACTTTCAAACATGCTTCCAATGATTTTTTTTAATGCTATAGGCAGACGATTGCTGAAGCAATGTAAACAATGATAAACTATTTGGCGGTTCTTTGTTACTCCTTTCAGGTGATTTCAGACAAACTCTTGTCATTATTCTATGTTCAACGCAAGCTAATTAAATTAATGCTTGCTAAAAATCATCGCGACTGTGGCGTAAAATTACAACTGACGAAGTTGTAAATGCTTCGCGCTTTCAAATGCTTCGGGATCCATCCGCCGAAACATCCCATTCCGCCAGAAGGATTTAATGAAATCCCGATTTAAGGTCCAGGGTTGTAAAAAACTTGGTTTTTCCCAAATTTGGCAGGATGGATACTTCATTTGGTATAGGGTACTTATCGTTGACGTTTTTTAAGTTAAGCTTCCTAAAATCAATAAATCATAAAATCAATTTCCCTTTTCTTCTGTACTTTTTTTTATCGACTACCCAAACTGGAGTATTGTAAGGTGACGTCGAGGTTCTGATAACTCCGTCATTTAACAAATGTTTTGTCTCGTCATTTCCAAAATCTGTTAAATCCTAAGGGGTTTTATGTATATGGGTTAATCGTCTTCGGGACGTATTGTAGCCGTTGAAGCATTGAACACGATTGTAGATGTAAATTCCAATGATAAAGTTTCAAGGGATCGGACCCATGGAAATATGAGACAAACAGCATGGTCTACAACCGATCCCCTGCAGCCTAAACAAATACAGATATAAGTGCTGCGCTTATCGGACTTAAGAAAGGGTTGCATAGCAGGTCACGTGCAGTGCAATGACAAGTAGTTTTAAATAGATTTAAGATTTTCATGTATCTTATTTATAAGATAATTGTAGAAAATAAAAACAGTTTCCAAAAGGAACTCATTGGATTAACACCTAAGTTTTTGGGGCTCCTGTTTTTTTTTTGTTTTTGCGGTCTTTCAGAATTTGGAAATGGCTTGTGCATTAATAAGAGCATCAGCTAGCATTCCTGTATTCATCATGAAGCTTAAAGGCCCAGACAACCGAGGGGCGCTCACGAAACGATTTGTTAGTATATATTAAGCTATTTGTAATTTATTAAGGTAGTAAGGAAATTTAAAATTCTATATTTTAAATTTGAGAGACAGGAAAGAGATGTTATAGAGTAGAGACCATTGTAGTTCAAGCATAATACCCTAAAAGGGTCATGCATTGCATATGTCGAACTACAACGGCTAAGGAACAAAGGACTAAAGTATCGAGTCCTTCTATTAGGAATTTTAATCGTGTTAGTAAATGCTGGCTATCTACATCCCCGTTAATAAGGTTATGCAGAAATACTACAGCATTGTCCTACGATTTGTTAAGCTAGGTAAGTTTATAAGTAAAAGTCTGCTACTGTAGGATGGAAGCTGAAGATTTGCATTCCAGTATAGACCTCTAAGTGCGAATATTGAAAAGTTCTTTTGTACGGATTCTATGCGGTCCTTATGTACTCCATATTGGGGACTCCAGACACATAAACCGTACTCTAGTATCGGACGAACCAAAGAAATAAATAATGTTTTGGTTATACATATATGGGTCAGTAAATTCTTTTGACCACCTTTTAATAAAACCAAGGACTCCTTTAGCCTTATTAACCATTAAGGAAATATGGTCGGAAAATTTAAGTTTAATGTCTAATAGGACGCCAAGATCATTAACCTGGGTTAATTTCTCTAAGGAAATCCCATTAATAGAATACGTAGCTTGCAGAGGACAAGAACGATAAAAAGACATATTCTTGCATTTTGATCCGTTAAGTATTAGATCATTAGTTAAACACCATTTTTGAAAGTTATCAAGGTCAGACTGAAGACTGCATTGGGCAGAGATGGATTTGTTCTGAAGACAAAGCTTTACATCATCTGCATACATAAGCACTAGATAGTTCGTTAAAGCAGGGGGCAAGTCTTTTATAAAAAGCGTAAGCGTTACGCCCGCTAGGGCCAAGATGACTTCCTTGAGGGACGCCAGATGTAGCACGGAACAGACAGGACTGTATGTTTTTAATTAAGACTTTGTGTCCTTCCATCTAAGTAGCTGGAGATCCACGTTAAGAGGTCTGTAAGAAACTCCAGCATATTCAGTTTACTCAACAAGAGTGAGTGATTAACTGATATCCCTTACAAAAGCCATCTAAGACAAAGGATGTCAACTCCAGTAAATTTGTGGTGGTGGAGCGACGCTTTATAAGGCCATGCTGACTGGGAGAGATAATCGAAGAGCATAGGTGTTGCAAATGAGGGGTAATTAATTTTGCAAATAACTTTGGAATTGCCGACAATTTAGACGAATTTTCAAAAAATTCGTGGATTTTCATTTTTGAAAATTCGTCCGCCATATTGAATCCGCCATATTGAATTTGGGAAATCTGACTTTAGATTCGTAATCAGCGACCCCAAAAACCCCTAAGTACCCAGTTTCATGAAAATCCAAAAATTGTTCAAAAATTCGTCCGCCATATTGGATCCGCCATATTGAATTTTGAAAATCTGACTTCAAATTCGTAATCAGCGACCCCAAAAACCCCTGGGTACCCAGTTTCATGAAAATCCAATAAATTAAAAATAAAGTCCCATACCTCCAAAAATGTAAAACTTTTTTTGAGGTTAGGAAGAAACGTACACGTGCAGGACCAAAACGGACTTCAGATTCGTGTTCAGCGGTCCAAAATACATGGGGATAGGGTACTCTGATCTCCCAACCCGGACACTTTTTTTTTTGTGTGGCTGTGTTATCAATAAAATTTTATTTAAAAAAAATGCAAATTAAAAAAAACAAAGCTCTCAGTACAAAAAATCTTGAAATTACCAATTTTTGTTGGCACTTTGCAGAATGTTCAGTCATTTTATTGAACATAGTATATAAATTTAAAAAAAAATGTATTAAAAATTTAAATTATTTCTTTAGAAAGTTTGATAATTGTATTAAACATATTATATGTTTATTGAAATTCAAAAACACTCATATATACAGTCCACCACACTTTGTTATCGAAAAATATAATTATAATAATTTTCTAATATTGAAAAAAATTAAATTTGTAAATTCAATACAACCAATACCAATCGAACTGCCGAACTGAGCGGACGTGCTTTGCCCGAGCTCCGGGAAAACTGCAGCATAATACAGCTAATCAAAAAAAAAAAAAAGGAAACGGCTTCTACTCTTATTTTTCAACCCGCGATACCGAAGTGGAAAAATCGGCGATTAAGAGCAACCCGGCTTTACTGACCGCTGAAACCCAAAGGGCACGGTCTTGCTCACCCGCTCTGCTCACTCCGACTCCCGCGTCATGGAGTTCGCAGTGTAAAACCCCTCCTCCAATACCGGAAAAAAATCTCGCACCAACAACTAGAAGTGCTACAATTTCTGCATTCACAGCGAAAAACACTGCAACTCAAAGTACCGCGACGTCAACGTCAGAAAGTGCCAAAGCGGCCACGGCCACACAGACTGAAATGGATCGCTACATCCAAATTAAGTGCAAGCTTAACACGCAGAGTAATCCGGCAGGCAATAAAACTAAAATTAACCGTGTCCTGAAGATCGATAATAAACCAGACAGATCCACTACTAACAGATTTTCCCTACTGGCTTAGGTTGAGGATACCCAAAAAAACCCAAGCTCCCTCCAATCTATATTAGGGAGAAAAGCTCGAGTGCCCTGGTCGGTGACAACTTTCATTTTGTCCCTCTTAACAAAGGGAACAACCATGAAACAAAGGTGCACACCAATTCTGAAGAGCACTTCCGAATCGTGACCAAATAACTGGACATTGAGCAGAAAAACTTTTAAACGTACCAGCTGCAACCAGTAAGGCCCTACAAGTGGTAGTAAAGAAAATCGAACCCGATGATACTGTCGCGGAAATAAAATCCGCCCTTAAAGAAAAGGGCTTCTCCGCCAAGGATGTTATTAACATTCTAAATAAAGATAAAAAGCCACAACCCCTCAAGATCGAGCTCGAGCAAGAAAGCAGGTCGCTGAAGAAGAACGAAGTCCACCCAATCTACAAGCTGCAATATCTTTTGTATCAGAAAATCACTGTTGAATAGCCACATAAACGCAACGGTCCAGTGCAATGCACTAATTGTCAAGAATATGTACACGTCTTCTTCGCCAAAGCTGCGAGGTCCTCATTCGGTCTTTCAAACACCACCAACGGCTTCTCCTAATCCGATGCTCTTCGATCTGGAAGAGAAATTCCAATTTAGCCTAACTCTGAAAGCGCTCAACAGGCCCCAGAACAGCCACATAGCAAAACGGAAACCATGATGCTTACCTTCTAACAAAGTATGATGGAGCTTATGTCATTCATGAATACGACCATGCAAACACTTGCTCAAAACCACAAAATGGTGATACAGCTCGTAGGACAGCAGTCTAAATAATCTGTGCAGGCTCTACGAATATCAATGTGTAACGCCAATGGTGTCTCACGGCATAAACTAGAATTGTCACAATTCTTGACCGAAACCCATATTGACATTATGCTACTGGTGGAAACGCATCTTACAAGCAAATACAACTTTCATATAAGAGGCTACACAATCTACGGCACAGATCATTCAGATGGGAACTTATTGATTTTGCAGTGACAAAAAACATACCTAGCAATCTAATAAGTGCCAAAGCAGTCTCGGACTTATCATCAGACCACTTGCCTGTTCTTCTAACGCTTCTTCAAAGCCCAGAAATAACCGAACACCCCTTCAGCCTGACGACGCCAAAAACGAACTAGCTAAAATATATTCCTCCTGCCAGTAATTCAGCCAGAGTCCTCTCCCAGCCAGCAGTACCTTCATTCCGGTCGAACTGCAGCGATGTATCTCAAGCTTTCGACCGAGTTTGGCTCATCGGACTTATGCACAAAATTAAAACGTATTTGCCAACATACACCCACAAACTACTGGAATCATAACTCTACAATAGGGTATTCTCAGTGAGATGCAACGCAGCCACTTCGGGGGACTACATCATCGAAGCTGGAGTTCCACAAGGAAGCGCACTCGGCCCGTATCTATATGTTTTGTATACTGTGGATATTCCTACGAGCGCACAACTAACAACGTCAACGTTAGCCGATGATACCGCTATCTTTAGTTGCTCCTGATGCCCAACGCAGGCAACAACCCAACTGGCTAATCATCTCATAATAGTGGAAAGGAGGCTGTCCGACTGGCGCATTAAAATAAACGAACAAAAGTGTAAACATAAAACATTTACTCTTAATAGACAATCATGACCTCCGCTTTTACTAAACGGTATGGAGATCCCTCAAGTCAACGAAGTAACGTACCTTGGAGTCCACCTTGATAGGCGACTTACCTGGCGTAAGCACATCGAATGCAAGAAGATGCACCTAAAACTGAAAGCCAGCAGCCTTCACTGGATCAAAAACTCACCAATCTGGACGTATGGCTCCCAGCTGTGGGGGAACGCGAGCAGCAGCAACATAGACATCATACAGCGCGCACAATCAAAAATCTTGAGAACTATCACAGGGGCACCTTGGTATGTTCGCAACGAAAACATCCACCGGGATCTGGGCATCCTCGCAGTGAAAGACGAAATCCAGAAGCAAAAAGAGTCATACAAAGAAAAACTGTCCTCGCACCCAAATTTTCTCGCTCGGGGATTGACTCGGGTTTCTAGCGTATCCCGCCTTAGACGCAACGACCTCCCAACCCAGCAATCGATTTTTAGGGCCGTCTAACTCCGTATCAGTCAATATGACTTTTAGTTAAGTTAAAAATATAAGATTTGATACACCTCTTGTTAGTCTCGCAAAGAGAAGATTCAAGAAAAAAAAGCAACGCTAAAAAAAAAAAAAAAAAAAAAAATGGCTGGGCCCACTTTGGCACTTTTCGAAGATTTTGTTTTTGTTCTCGCTGTAGTCGTTGACGTCGTGGTACTATGAATTGCAGTGGTTGTCGCTGTGATTGCAGAAATTGTAGCACTGCTAGTTGTTGGTGCGAAATTTGTTTCCGATATTGGAGTTTACACTGCGAACTTCGTGACGCGGGAGTCGGAGTGAGCAGAGCGGGTGAGCAAGACTGTGCCCTTTGGGTAGCGTTCAGCGTTCAGTAGAGCCGGGTTGCTCTTAATCGCCGATTTTTCCACTTCGGTATCGCGGGTTAAAAAGTAAGAGTAGAAGCCGTTTTTTTTTTTTTTTTTTTTTTGATTAGCTGTTTTATGTTGCAGTTTTCCGGGAGCCCGGGCAAAGCACGTCCGCTCAGTTCGGTATTTCGATGGTCGACTAGTATTTGGTAATATTAATTCGCAGGTTGCGCTCAAGGATTCTCATCATATTGTGTGCTAAGCGGGCCTCCCATAACTTGGCCACTTTGGCATCCGTTGACAAATGTGTAAAGCCCATTTTCACATGGGTCCGATGTGGCTGGGGAAAATCATTTAGGTACCTCAAAAGTCCTAATCTGTTTTAAAATGGTTTTCCATTGGCCCCATTCTTTAATCATTTTTTCGAGTATCTCCTGATCCCGCTTAATATTTAGCCACCGTATACGGTGGAGAAGTATATATAGCCCAATCATCTGGCATGATAAAAATCCTAATGGATCGAAGTAGAACTTCTCGCTTGTTGGGGACCGAGTTTTCCTGACCGAGATTTGGACTGATGTAAACACATTGGCGCTGCCTGGCCTTGTATTCCCAGTCTTTGGATTATATTTTGAACATTAGATGGTTCTTTGTTCTATTGAATACCGTATCGACGGTGGGCGCTTTGTCGTGCTGTAAGGGGGTAGCACGACAATGGTGTTCAAACACCATTGCGACTTCACATGTTTGTTGCTGTACTGCGGACACCAGTACTGCTGTATGCTACAATATGGCTGCTACCCTTGTTCTTAATGTCACAACACGACGTGCTTAACTCGACCTAGCTCTTCTCCAAAGGGATGCGTCGCCTTTACCTTTACGATTAAGGTAATCGTCAGGTTACAAAGTTTTTAAGAAATGTTTAAAAAAAAATGAAAAAAAATTTGTCTTTTTCTCGTCACATGCTTTCTTCACATTCTTCTTCTTTCTCGATAGCTTTCTATAGACGACAATTTTTCATAAGCTGTTACAAGCTGTTACGATAAGGTAGTGTCGGGTCAGGCAGCAAACAACTTTTAGTTTTCAATAATTAATTAATAATGTACGCATTGTTGGTCGCAAGCCAACGGCCGCTCGGCTTTAACTAATTTAGAATCTCAAGCAATCTAAGGCGGGCGCACTCCCGTTCGTTATCCTTTTGCGCTCGCACCCTAAATTGGCCTTCTTTTGTATATTCCCAATTTCATATGCGCCCAAATAAAGATTTTTAGACCCGGAATTATTTACTTAGGGTTGGTCGGAACTTAATATAATTACTTACAAACTCCACCTGCGCAGTCACAAGGGCACCCACTTCAACTCCGTGCGGCATGGCCAGATAGTCGCCATGTTCAGTGACTTCAAGGCCATCCACGAGCAGCTTGAGGATTTAGTAATTTGCAGATCAGTAGTGACCTCCGATGGACTGTTTTTGAGCTCATAGCATGCGACGTAGCGACAACGCATGCCAAAATCGTCCCTTCGCTCTTCTCGAATTGCTGCCAACTCCACCCTTGCCAACGAAATGTCCACCATGCTGGCTGACCCGGGGTTAAATCAAAGTTTTTAAGCTTTGCCGCCTCTGACTCTCCCTACCTTCACAATCGTCAGCCACAATCCTCGTATCAGTAAGGTGGAAAAGCTGCAAAGGTTGCGAGCTTGCCTTCGGAAGTCCGCTTTCAAAGCACTTCGTTCCTTGGAAGTCTCCAACGATAATTATGATTTAATACTCGTCGCTTAATATTTCAGGCTAGTCAGCTGCAGCTCCGGAGGTGCCAAACATTCATGCCGGTTTCTGGTATTGGCGATTCCGGCTTTGCGACAGACGGTTTCTCTGTTGATGTTGTCCTGCGGTCATCGCCTGTCACCGCCGCAAGGCTGTCATCGCCGCAAATATCACGGACCTGCAGCCTAGCTTCAGTTTGGATGTCTCCAGTTGGAATATTCCGGGCAATCTTTCTATGGCTGATCCAGAATTTTTCCGTCCACAGTGTATCGATCTTCTTATCGGAGCCAGTCTTTTTTATGAGCTGCTGTGGGTGGGGCAAGTTCAGATCTCAGCCGGCCTGCCGTTGCTGCAGAAACCCCGACTTGGATGGGTCGTGTGTGAAGGCAGTTCACATGTCCTGAGAAGATCACTCGTTTCTACTGCCGACAAGGATGTTCTGAAGAACGCAACTATGCTGGATGATCAGTTGGATTCTCTGCTCCGTCGGTTTTGGGAAATCAAACACTGCTCCGAGCCTATTGTGAAGCGGACCAAGGAAGAGTTAGATTGCGATGCGCATTTCGTGCAACAACCAATCTCAGGGTTGTTTTTGATAGATCTGCTGTCACAACTTCTGGATATTCATTGAAAAACTTGTTGATGTCTGGCCCAGTTTTTCAGCCAAAGTTGATGCATATTCTGTTAAGGTTCCGATACCATCAGGTGGCCATTTCTGGAGATATTTGCAAAATGTATCGTTGCATCAGGGTTTTTCCTGAAGACAGCTATCTGCAGTGCATTTTTTGTCGGGATTCCACCCAGGATGAGTTACAGGTTTTTAAGCTGGATACTGTCACCTATGAAACGAAGCCTGCCTCATTTTTATCAGTTCGGGCAATGCATCAGTTGGCAGAGGATGAGCAATAAATGTTTCCAAAAGGGGCCGAAATTCTGCGTCGCGATTTGTATGTGGATGATTCACTTTCCGGAGGCGACTCTACAAATAAAGCTATTAGAATAATGCAGCAAGCATCCGAGGTCCTCGCCAAAGACCGATTTCGGTTAAGAAAGTGGTGCTCCAATTTTGCTGACGTGCTGGATAAGGTGCCTGAAGAAGATTGGGAGTCTTTCCTAAGGTTCGATGATGGCAGCAATTTCACAAAGACTTTTGGTTTCGACTAAGATTCTGCAACTGATCCTCCTACTGAGTTCTTGTTATTTTCGTTTCAGGGATTCAGTCAACCTCAAAGCCCACTGGGCGCATTGTTTTGTCTTCAACAGTCGCTTGGCTGTATGTCACATTATGTCTTGTCGGTCATGTTATTGGAAAGGCGAAGATCTTTTTCCAGAAGCTATACCGTGAGAAGTTGTCTTGTTGTCTCGACTTATGTCGGAAGTAGCGCAGTTGAAACTATACGTTGGGAAGTATTTTTGCTGGTGCGATTCTGCGGTGGCTTTGCCTTGGATTCGAGAAGAATCCTCTCGAGTCGAAGCTAACTAGAGCAATGGAGTGGCGGTATGTTCCCACGTCCTTGAAACCAGATATCCTGTCGCGTGTTGCTCTTCCCAATGAATTGATTGATAATAGGCTGTGGTCTCACGGTCCTCCGTTTCTTCTTGGAGCCCAAGAGGAGTGGCCAACCGCGGTATCATCTGAGAGATCGACCCGGGAGTTACGTGCAGGGTCCTGCTCATTCAGTCTCCGTACATGGATATAACAGCGGTTTCTAAGTACTCTAATTCGTTTCCACCACTGCAGAGGGTATTCGCTTGTGTGTACAGATTTTCTCAACAAATTCGTCACAAAGGTAATACAGCTAGCTATATTAATTATGGAACTTAGCATTTATTGCGACTTGTGAAGCATGTGCATTTGTGGGAGGACATAAAGAATGTGAGAGGAGAGGACGCCTAAAAAATGTGTCATTGGATTTTGATAGTCAGCATGCAATTATACTTCCTAGAAGCCAACCAGGTAAGCTGGCTATAATTGTTGATTTCTATAAGCGAAATCTACATACATGACCTCGCGCGCTGTTGGCAAGCGCGAATATCGGTCCCAATATTGGCCAATTGGGGGGTGAAAAACAGTGGCAAAGGCAATACACAAATGCATTCGATGCTTCCTGACTAAGCCTCGGTTACTGGAGCACATTATGGCTGATCTCCCGAAGCAAAGAGTTAGCGGGTGTCAGGTCTTTGGAGTCACTGGTGTGGATTTTTGTGGGCCTTTTTATTATAAGCCGAAATTGCGTAATAAGGCTCCAGTAAAATGTTTTGTCAGCGTTTTCATTTGTCAATGACTCTATGGAGTCAATCGAATGGCGTTTTATTCCTCCTCGATCTCCGCATGTTGGTGGAGTGTGGGAAGTGGCTGATTTTGGATTTTGAAAGCGCCAAGTACCGGGCTATAGGATCTTCGGTTCTTGGATTCGAGGAGCTGCGTGCCATATGGGCTCACCGGCAGCTCACCTTTTAACTGTGAGCTTTATTGAGCCCGATGTCACAAATCTAAACTTCAACCGATTGGACAGCTGACAGCGCGTGTCTTTCCTGCTGCAGTCTTTCTGGTCCCGATGGAAGGAGAAGTACCTAAGCTTTCTTTAGCAGCGCTCCAAATGGGGTGCCTCAGGTCCTGCCTTGGCCCTGAATGATGTGGTGCCAGTCAAGGACGAGAACCTACCTCCGACGAAATGGCCGCCTGCGAAAATAATGGATTTAATCCCTGGAGTTACCACGCGCCCATCCGTTCAGCCAATTATCTAAGGTGGGCGCACTCTCATTCGCTATCACTTTGCGCTCAACCCTAAATTGGCGTTATTTTGTATATTCGCAATTTCATATTCGCCCATTTTTATAACGTTACAAAATTAAATACATTCGAACTTTTTATTCACAGTCATTGAAAAATATCAATCCCCATACAGGTGCTATAAGCATTTTAAAATTTTTCATTAAAATTTTAAGTCCATCGTTAAATCTGCGACTGTGGTAACACCTTTTTTCAAAATGCACCCACAAGGCACTTGAGTCGTACCAACAAACTCGTAGATAATCTTATGATAGTGAAAAGATGGCAGTCTGACTGGCGTATTAAAATAAATGAACAAAACGGTGGCACTAAACGGTTGGAGATCCCCCAATAACGAAGTTACGTACCTGATAAACGACCTGTCGTAAGCACATCGAATGCATGAAGATGCACTTAAAACAAAAAGCTAGCAGCCTCCACTGAATTATAAATTCACTAAAAGCTGAAATATAAGCTCATTAGCTCAATTATAAGCTATGCCTTGACTACAAGGTACTACTCTAAAAATCAGTCCTCAAGCCAATCTGGACATACACATGGCTCCCAGCTGTAAGGAAACATCATACAGCGCGCACAATCAAAAATCTTAAGAACTACATTAGGGGCCCCTTGGAATGTTCGCAACCAAAACATCCACCGGGAACTGGGCATTCTCGCAATAAAAGACGAAATCCAGTAGAAACAAGAAAGGAAAGCTAACTTCGGGCTGAGCCTTAGTTGATATATCCTTGCAGTTAAAACCGGATATACATATATCGCAAACATCGGATTAAATTGGCCGATCCTTATGAGAATATCGTAATATAACCAATTTATAACAATACAAAATCTAATACAAAGTACCAAGCTTCCATCTTCAAAAATACCAAAGCTGGTATTTTTACCAAATACCATTTCCGATCGTTCAGTTATATGGCAGCTATAAGATATAGTCGGCCGATACTTATGAAATTTGGTAGGTTGGATCAACTGGCCAAAAATAGAATCTGTACGAAGTTCCAACTTTCTAACTTCAAAAACACAAAAATTGGGTAATTTACGATTTTGCATTGATCCTTATGAAATTTAACATGTTGTTGTATTTTGCCAAAAAAGGCATTCGTACTAAATCCGAACTCTCTCAATCAGTTATATGGCAGCTATAGGATATAGTCGGCCGATCCCGGCCGTTTCGACGAATATACTGCGTGCAAAGGAAAGAAGGGTGTGTGCAAAGTTTCAAGGCCATAGCTTTAAAACTGAGAGACTAGTTCGCGTAGAAACAGACAGACAGACGGACAGACGAACATGCTCATATTAGCTCAGGAGGTGGTCCTGATCAAGAATATATACACTTCATAGGGTCGGATATGTCTCCTTCACTGCGTTGCACACTTTTGCTTTGAGACGCAACGACCTCCCCAATAGATATTTAGGGCTGTCTAATTCTGTATCAGTCGATATGACTGTTAGTTAAGCTAAAAAAAATTTATTATATATAATTTATTATTATTAAAATTTTTTAAATTTATTAAAAAAAATTTAAATTTCTATATCGGTTATTTAAGTTTTTTCCAATAATATTTATTTTTTATCGTTTTTATATCGATTACTTAAGTTTGTTCATAATAAGAATATATTAAAATATATATAAAAATATTTATAAACTAAAAGGAGTTTCATATTCATGTTGTTCCAAATCGCTGCATCATAGTCGTTTTTTGTCAATAGTCAAAAGCATCTCTGATCTGAGGTTAAACAATAAAAGACGTCGCTTTACCACACTGATTTTCAAATTAATTGTATTTGTAAAATTAGTTAAACTTGGAGAAACATGAGCTCAGATATAGACCCCAACTATTCAATCCGCCGAAATTTACGTCAAAGGCAGAGAAAAAAGGACGATTGTATCGATGATCAGATATCCGATTTGGAGAAGAATAAACGTAAAGGAAAGAGGAAAGGTCTTTATTATGGAAAATACAGTGCTTATGACGAGTATGGAAATATTAGAAGCAATGGATTGGATGTTTGTAAGAAAAAATGCTTTTTTTTATTTGATTAGAGCAGTGGTCGGCACCCCAATAGCAGAGAGTAGCATCAAGTAGCTGTGAGCATAACGTTTCCCACATTTATGCATTCTGTGTGTGTGTGGCAGATCTCGAGAAGATAAATTTCCTATGCCCTCGGGATAGGGCCGTGCCGACCACTGGATTAGAGCAACCAAATATACAAAATGTATATTAAATAATTTAAGTTAAAAGAAAAACACAATAAAAAAAAAGTCCCCCTTTAATTTAAAAAACACTAACCGTATGGTATTTTAATAAATCAATTATATGTATGTATGTATATATAAGAATTGTTACACTTAATATATTTGACTTTAATTAATTTTTCCATCCTAATGTCACATTTAACTTTTCTAAAACGTATATGTTTTTATACCCTTGCAGAAGGTATGTTGGTCAAAAGTGTGCAACGCAGTGAAGGACATCTCCGACCCTATAAAGTATATACATATGTATATTCTTAATTAGGATCACCTCCTGAGTTGGTATGAGCCAGTCCGTCTGTATTTCCGTCTGTCTGTTTCTACGCGAACTAGTCTCTAAGTTTTAAAGCTATCGTTTTGAAACTTTCCACGCAGTATATAAGTCGGAACGGCCGGGATCGGCCGACTATATCCTATAGGTGCCATAAAACTGATTGATCTGAAATGCTATAAATTCGGTGTTTTAAGAGCAGTGGAGGGCAAAACGCACATATGTATGTATGTTTAAAATTTGAGTGTATGCGTAGCAGGGAAAAACAATGAGAGCAGAGCATCCACTGAGCAAAAAAAATGTAGTTTTTGATATCATTTTTCGTTAATTCAAAAGTTTTAATGGGCACTAAAATAGTTTTTTTTTTATTCTAATGAAAGCCTTGCTAGCAACAGTTCTTAAAAAAATGGAAACTACGCTTCCCTATCTTTATTTTCTATGGATAAAACTTTTTTCAACCCAATTTGTGAGGAAATTTTTTTCAGTGAAAAAATTTGGTTTTTTAAGTTTGAGCTGTCAAATGAGGCAAAATGGTAGCAAAGGAGAGAGCTAAAAAAATTTTAGAGTGCTCACACTGTCAGTGTGCCGGCAGAATTTCCTACCCTATGCACGCGTGCTATGGAAAATGAGAGTTTGGCCCCTATTGAAAAAACTTTGTGCCTAAATACCATAGCTCGCAAATAACTGTTAACCTTTTTTTTTCCTATGATCAGTTTATGAGAACAACCGAAGTCCTCCTTCTTAAGCTTCTTAAGTCCTCCAAAAGACACTTCATCCAGGTAAGTGTAGGTCCCAAAGGTTTAATTTTTTTATAATATAGCCAGCTATATATTCTATTCCGTCTTCTGTCAATTCATCCAAAGTGTTCGCTCCCTCTACGTGTTTACGGCACACATTGCAAAATGTCATGTTGCACAAGGGTTAAAATCAGAGAAAAATTCGTCCGCATCCAACCTTTCTCATTGAAAAACGAACACGCACTGAAGCAAAACATGAGCGTCTCGACAGCCGACGAGACTACCTTCGTAATTGTATCATGCTTCAAATTCTGTTCGATGCACAGTGGTACAATGTGTAACTTTTTGAATGAAAAAATATATTTTTTTAAATCATTTTTTTTATCTATTATATTTTAGTAAATTCAGCTTAACAACTAATAAAGACTGAAGGTTTTTGGTGTTTATTGAACTCCTTCGATCGCTTATAATAAATTTTAATGCTGAAAACGCGCTCTCAACAGACACTTGAGAGGCCGAAGTGGCAAAGACTACATGTGCAAACGCATTCAAGTTTGTCGATTTTATCCTTACATTTGTATAAAAATCTAGTATGTCGTCGTTTAATAGTAATTTTAATCTTTTTATTTTATGCATTTTTGTTGCCAAGTCAATTTTTAGCAATAACATGCTTTCATTAGGGTCCTTATGCCGTCTTTAATCCGAGAAACCGAATTCGGTCACGAGCTTCTTTAATGGGCTCATCTTTGACAGACACGAAATTCATAATATTTCTTGACGTAATTAAGATCATACCAAAGGAATTAAAAATTGGATCAAAAATGTCCTTAAACCCTCGCTGTACAGGAATAAAAATGGCTTTCCCTCTGTGGTTAAAAATTTTATACATGCATTTACTAAATGCATGCTTGACTGGTTTCTCCGTGTTTTGATACTGAATGTCTTTTTAAATTAGTAGAACGATTTTCACTTCATTTTATCCCACACAATTGCAAAAAGATTTATTTTCAAATGTTTGAAATAAATAAAATGGATGAACTTTTGTTAATTCTACGTCCCATTTTAGTTTTAATTGTTCGTCAATTACTTGTTCCTCACACCCAAATGTCAAAGGCAAATTAAACAAAACCCACAAACTTTCACATACACACATACATACAAAAAGACTTTTTGAATTGTCTCACAAAGTCCTCAAAAGTCCAACGGTCCTGGAAATAGAGCAAAAGGGAATAGAAAATATTGATCGTCACTTGAGCGAGAGTAAACGGTTGCTCTCAGACTTTTTGATCAAAGACTCATTGAACAACACTTATTTTGAGACTCCAGCAATCGGTTAACAGGTATTTGCGAGCTATGCTAAATACTCATTCCAAAAATTTCTTTGCGTTGAATCGAAGCTTTCCTTTATGCGTTATTTTGTACTGCAATGTTCCTGTGAACTATAAAAAATAAATATGTCAAAATTTTACATTTTTTTTATTATAAATTTCTTATCTTATTTTAATTATAAATGTACATATGGGCATTTCCACAGAAAGGTCCACCGCTTAAAAAAAATTAAAAAAAGTATTCCGATTTTTTTTATTTTTGTTATCTTATTTTAATTATAAATGTACATATGGGCATTTCCACAGAAAGGTCCACCGCTTAAAAAAAATTAAAAGTTCTTGAAAATGATTTTTTTCAACATGGTTACATAAGGAAATATTGAAGTTTATTAAACTTAAAAGAATTTTGCATTCACCTTTAACAGATTTCAAAATATTCGAATGCAAAGTCGCGCAAACGCAGCTGTAGTCCGTATGATTTTTGTAGGCCGTATTTTGTTTTTATAACAACTTCTAAAATAAATGCATTGTGCTTTCCCTTTTGCTTTCTAAAATCACTTAGAGATTACAAGAATTGAAAAGGAACTCAAATGTAACATGCGATCACCAATAACGGTAAAAAAATTTTATTTACATTATCGCTTATTTTATTGTCCCGTGCGCGACCGAAAAACAACATTTTTTATCCGTAGATCCAAAGCACTTGCTCGAATTGCATCAAATTTTTTGTTGATCCTTATTTGAATATTATAATATAACCAATTTATTACAATAAAAAATGTAAAAAAAAAGTCCCCAGCTTCTATCTTCAAGAACACCAAAGTTGGTATTTTTACGAAATACCAATCCCGATCGTTCAGTTATATGGCAGCTATAAGATATAGTCGGCCGATTGTTATGGTATGAAATTTGGGTAATGGGATCAACTATCTAAAAATAGAATCTGTGCAAAGTTACACGTTTTTATTTTCAGAAATACGAAAGTTGGGTTATTTCCGATTGTTCAGTTATATGGCAACTATAGGATATAGTCGGCCGATCCCTATGAAATTAAGTGTGTCGTATTATTTTGCCAAAAATAGCATTCATACAAAATTCATACAAAAATTTAGCTTTGAAAATACCGCAATTATAGCATTTCCGATCAATCAGTTATATGGCAGCTATATGATATAGTCAGCCGATCTCGGCCGTGTCGACTTACAAAGATGGAATGGAAAGAAGCGTTTCAAGTCTATAGCCTTAAAACTGATAGACTAGTTCGCGTAGAAACAGACAGCAAAAAAAAAGTTTTCTCCATAGAAAATATAGATATGGAAGCGTAGTTTTTCATTTGTTTAAGAACTGTTGCTAGCAAAGCTTTCTTTAAAATAAAATGCACTATTTTATTGCCCATTCAAACTTTTGAATTAACGAAAAATCAAAAACTACATTTTTTTTGCTCAGTGGATGATCTGATCTCATTGTTGTTCTCTGCTACGCACACACTCAAATTTTAAAAAAAGAAAAGAAAGATAAAGGTATGTAAATTTATAATTTTAAAGTTTTTCTTTATATATAAAGAATATGGTATATAATGGTAATGGTAAAAGAATATATGGCTTTTGTTGTTTTAGGCAATGTGTTGCAAATGTGTTGTTCTAGGTTATTCTAACAAAAGTACATGTGTGCTGTTAACGTTTTCCTTTAAGTGCCTCCAAGTGCCTTAAAGGTAAAAATGTAATGTTTTTAACAAACTACTATAAAATCAATTTGTTGTAATATTTTCGGTTTTTTTTTCCATTTTTTCAATCAATTTTTATACCCTTGCAGAGGGTATTATAATTTTGTCCAAAAGTGTGCAACGCAGTGAAGGAGACATCTCCGACCCTATAAAGTATATATATTCTTGATCAGGATCACCTCCTGAGTTGATATGAGCATGTCCGTCTGTCCGTCAGTCTGTCTGTCTGTTTCTACGCGAACTAGTCTCTCAGTTTTAAAGCTATCGTCTTGAAACTTTGCACACACCCTTCTTTCCTTTGCACGCAGTATATAAGTCGGAACGGCCGGGATCGGCCGTCTATATCCTATAGCTGTCATATAACTGATTGATCGGAAATGCTATTACTTCGGTGTTTTTAAAGCTAGAGAGATCTGAAAAAGAATGGTTGACATCGGAGCTATGAATTTCTTTTATTTATAATTTTATTACCGTTTTTAATTTCTAATTTATAAATATTTTTTTTTACTTTTTTTCCATTGACTTCCAAAAAAAATTTTTGCTCCAATGTATTGATGATTTTTTGCTTTGATATTGGAGTTTGCTGTGCATTGTCTTGGCCATAAATACGTCTATGGCTACCCATTTTTCCGACGTCTAAAGCATTTGAGGCACCATGCTGCTGGGTGTAAAGGCCTCTTCCAAGATCTCCTCCAGGGTTAGGAGATCCTCATCAAATCGCCTGCAATCGAAGAGGACGTGAAGTGGTTCCTCTGTGACTTCACTGTCGCATGGACATCAGGGGACATCAGTCCTCGCTTTCGTGACCAAAACGTTTTAAGTAGCTACGGAAGCACCCGTGCCCACTAATAGCCTGCGTGAGGTAAAAGTCTACCTGACCATGCTTCTTTCCTGTCCACTCTCCCACGTCCGGGAGACGTTCCTCTCCCATTCCTCTCATCGCCGTTGCCAGTTTGACAAACTTGTGGCTCTCACTTCCCTCTTTCTGACCGACGCCGAAGAAAGGCTGTCCTGAGCCATGTTGACCAGCTCCTTTCTCTCTCGGACCAGCTCGAGGATGGGTATCAGCCCTGCGATCACGAGAGCCGCGTCGTCCGACACCATCCTAAAGGCGCAAGACGTCCGTAGATCGCAGAGGCGGTGGTCTGCCTCGATTCCTCGTGCGTAGGACTTTATTCCCATCGACTCGGGGCAGCGTACAACATTTGGGAGCTCACCACGCTGGTGATGATCTGGTGCCTTTCCTGCCTCGGGCCTTTGATGTTGAGGAGGATCCGCGAGAGCGCCATCGTCGTCTCACTCACCCTCCTTTGGGCATCCTCCTACGTGTACCGTCGCTGTTTCGACCTTCTTTCGGCTCGAAATCAGCACGGCTTCCGTCATTTGTGGGGCGAGGTTAAGGCCGGGACTAGACTGCCATGGAGCCTTTCGCCACCGCGGAGTTTGTTTGGGTTTCCACCCCGCGAACAGTCTTCGCCATAACCACCAGGGCTATATCGTCGGCGAATCCTACGATGGTAGGATTTATGCACCCGTGAATGTGAATGTGTGACACGCATTCATACAAAGATGAATCAAAGCGATAAGGTTTATTTAAAACTGTCCTTTAGGGACAACCATTAAATGTTATCACATGAACTTCACTTATAGATAATATTACATATGAATATTGTAGAAATAAATTAGAGTAGTAAGGGGAGGTCCAGCGGGTGTGTCCTTTTTAGTCTTTTGGGTTGCTCGCTGTTGTCCAGCAGGGAGCTGGCCAACAGGTTCGGGTGGTTATGAAGCCTCTGCATGTAGCGTGCGCTGCTTCTTTGGATCTCGTCCTTGACCCAAGGAAAACTGAGAACCTCATGGATGGTGCGATTGTCATGATAGACGTGGGCCCCAGTGGCGATTCAAAGGGGTCTATTTTCGAACAATTGTATAGTTCGGACATTCTTCTGGCTCGCAGTGCCCCAGAGCTGTATGCCGTACGTCCAGATTGGGCGTATTATGACCTTGTAAATGAGCCAGTATAAGGATCGAAGTCTTTGATCAGCCTGTTTCCTCTTCTTAATCAGATGGGGCCTCTTCTAAAGTGTAAAGTTGGCTGATCCTTATGAAATTGGGTATATCCAATTAGTTGTCCAAAAGTAAAATCTGTAGAAATCCTTATCTTCTATCTTCAAAAACACAAATGTTATGAAATTTCCGAGCGACCAGATACATGACAGCTTTAGGTTATAGTTATAGCAAAGTTTATAAAGTACATAGATGGGACATCTCATACAAAAAAAAATTTTCTATGGCGGAACGAGCGGGTTCCACCGCGCGACAAGTTAAGTTTGAGAAAATTTTCGCGCGACAAAGAATGAGGGATAGCCTAGTGGTAGAGTGCTTGCCTGATGTGCAGAGTAAAATGAGTTCAAATCGAGCTGGGAACGTCAACTTTTTTTATTTTAAATATATTTTTATTACATTTTTATAGTTTTAAACTTTTTTTCCAAATTTATATCCAATCAAGAAAAATAAAAAATTTTAAAGTCACCTTAAAATCGCCTCAGTTTGTAGTGGAACCCGCTGTAAAAATCTTTATAAGTGCGGGTTCTACGGGAAAATAAAAATATTTGAGAGCGTGTTCCATGAGAAACGGCTGGCAGATGATAAAGAGAAAGAGAGAATTTTATTTTTAGAAAGTAACATTTTTGGAACAATGAAAGTTTGAAAGGTTCAAATCAAACCAATGTGAGAGCAAAGAGATCAGAAATATCTTCTACTATCTTCACTCTTCAGTTCGGATGTTAATATGGATTCTTGCATTTACTTTAATACCAACATTAAGTACCGTTAGATCAACTTGAGGGTATAGCCTTCGAGAGATGGAAAGCGCTTTTTATCCTTGGGGTCCTGGGTTCGATTTTATTATTGGGCGGTTGTTTAAATTTTTAAAAAGTTTCAGTTTTATCATTATTTTTATATTTTCTTTTAATTTTTTAATATTTTTTTTACTCTTATTATACCCTTGCAGAGGGTATTATAATATTGTCCAAAAGTGTGCAACGCAGTGAAGGAGACATCTCCGACCCTATAAAGTATGTATATATATTCTTGATCAGGATCACCTCCTGAGTTGATATAAGCATGTCCGTCTATCTGTCTGTCTGTTTCTACGCGAACTAGTCTCTCAGTTTTAAAGCTATCGTCTTGAAACTTTGCACATACCTCTTTCCTTTGCACGCAGTATATAAGTCGGAACGGCCGGAATCGGCTCCGATTAAATCCGATTAAACTGATTAACCGGAAATGCTATAACAGCATATAACTTCGATGTTTTTAAAGCTAGAGAATTCGGATTTGGTACGAATGCTATTTTTGGAAAAATAATACAACATGCCAAATTTCATAAGGATCAGCCGAATATATCCTTTAGCTGTCATATAACTGAACAATCGAAAATTACCCAGCTTTCGTGTTTTTGAAGATAGAAATTTCGTACAGTACAGTTGGTAGTTAATACAACCTACCAAATTGCATAACGATCGGCCGACTATATCTTATAGCTGACATATAACTGAACGATTGGAAATGTTATTTGGTAAAAATACCAACTTTGGTATTTCTGATGATGGAATCGTGGTACTTTGTTTTAGATTTTTTATTGTAATAAATTGGTTATATTTTCATACTCTCATAAGGATCGGCCAATTTAATCCGATGTTTGCGATATATGTATATACGGTTTTAACTGCAAGGGTATATCAACTTCGGCTCCGCCCGAAGTTAGCTTTCCTTTCTTGTTTGTAATATTTTTGCCGCTTTTTCGAAAAAACAGTACATGTTGCAGGTGCTTATGAGCTCTCTCATGCAGCGCTCCTCGAAGTTTGGGAGGAGAGCCACCGGAAATACGACGCTGTTAGAGGTTTAAATTAAATTTTATAACTAATGAAACCATATTTAGTAAAAGTTTTAGTTCTTTTTATGAAAAGTTTATTAAAAATTAAGTAAAAATGCTAGTATGGCCAACTCTTGATGTATGCCGCGCCCATAGGCGTGGTCAAACGAAAACGGTTCATTTTAGACCAGGGGTGCCCAGCCCCATTGCTCTCGGTGCTCTTTGTTGTTGAAATTGCTCTTTGTATGGGAAATTAAATTTCATATACATGTGTTGCTCCTAGCATAGGCAAGCAAGGCCCAAATAAAACAATTTTTCGTTTTTTTCCTCTCTCTCTGTTCGTTGCCTCCGTTGCCGAGCTAAGCAACAACAATTGTATAGTCTCTCAGTTGTTCATAAAAATACGAAGGCACTTCGTTTTTGTATTCCCGAAAACTTTTCACTGTAAAAAAATACTTTTGGTTGAGATCTCAAAAGGAATGGTTGACATCGGAGTTATAAATTTCTTTATAATTTTTATTTATAATTTATATTATTATAATTTATATTATAGTTTTTAATTTTTAATTCATAAATATTTTTTTATTAATTTTTTTCCATGGAAAATGGTACTATAATTTTTTTCAGTATACCGTCATGACATAATAAAAATAAATAAAAATAAGTAATAAACATTTCTTTTGCATTGGTATTAGAGTTCGCTCTGACGTATGTTGAGCTTGGGCACCCCTGTTTTAGACACTTAATTGAAACATTTTTATACCCTTGCAGAGGGTATTATAATTTTGTCCAAAAGTGTGCAACGCAGTGAAGGAGACATCTCCGACCCTATAAAGTATGTATATATATTCTTGATCAGGATCACCTCCTGAGTTGATATGAGCATGTTCGTCTGTCCGTCTGTCTGTCTGTTTCTACGCGAACTAGTCTCTTAGTTTAAAGCAGGGGTGCCCAAGCTAAGCATACGGCAGAGCAAACTCGAACACCAATGCAAAAAATCACCAATACATTAAAGCTAGAAATTTTTTTTGTAAGTCATGTCGGTGTACTGAAAAAAATTATAGTACAATTTTCAATGGAAAAAAGTAATACGAAAATATTTATGAAATAAAAATTAAAAACTATAATAAAGTTATAAATAAAATAAATTCATAGCTTAGATGTTAACCATTCTTTTTGAGATCTCAACCAAAAGTAATTTTTTGCAGTGAAAAGTTTTCGGTAATACAAAAACAAAGTGCCTTCGTATTAGTACGAAAAACTGAGACACTATACAATTGTTGTTGCTTAACTCGAAAAAACGAAAAATTGTTTTTGTATTTAGCCCTTGCCTATGCTATGTACGAGCCACACACGTATATGAAATTTTATTTCCCATATATCGAGCAATTCCAACAACAAAGGAGCTCCGAGAGCAATGGGGCTGGGCACCCCTGGTTTAAAGCTATCGCCTTGAAACTTTGCACACACCCTTCATTCCTTTGCACGCAGTATAAAAGACGGAACGGCCGGCTATATCCTATAGCTGCCATATAACTGAACGATCGGAAATGGTTTGTGGTAGAAATATCAACTTTGGTATTTTTGAAGATAGACTTCGGACTTATTTTACATATTTTATTTTAATTTATTGGTTTTATTATGATATTTTCATAAGGATCGGCCAACTATATTTGATTTTTGCGATATATATCCGGTTTTAGTTGAAAGGGTATAAAAAATTCGGCTCCGCCCGATGTTAGCTTTCATTTCTTGTTACAATTTTTTTTAATTCGCTATGAAAGTCGTTAAAAAATTAAAAACAAAAATGTTCATTAAAAAAATTATTCCTTAAAGCCAATAAAGCTATCTAAACATGCTATAATTAGTTGGAGGCGCTTCTTAAGTATCAAGATATCATTAAAGAGTAAAAGTAAACTTTTTTGGGACAAGTCCTTGAGATGACGCAATTTTTGCGTTTATCGTTCATATTTCGGACAATCTGGTTACTAAAACCTAATCATAACAGTTCATAAACATATTTATTTTTTAAGGTTTAAGCATAATCACATCTTTTGGCCCCAAATGCTATAGCTGTATCTCTTATTGTGCCTAAAATCCACGCCTTCATACGGACAAAGGAACGTGGCTATACCGCGTCGACTGTTGATGCTGATCAAAAATATATGTATATACGTTATGAGGTCGGAGATGATTCCTTCTCTATGTTATGTACATGCATGAATGAAATGTACCGTTGTACCCTACGAGTACCGAGTACAAGAAAAGTCTCGAGTAAAAAAATAATATGAAAAAGTAATGTTCAAAATTTCTCAAAAAGGGGAACATTATTTTCGAGCAATAATGACCACCAAATTTAAAAACGTAAAAAAATTGTGGGAGAAAAACGTTTTAAACACCTAATGTTTTAAATTTGAACACCTAATAAGAAATCCTAAAACGCGTCAAGAAATAGAAATGGCTTGGTAAATTTTGACCTGATGGACTTTCTGTTTGGATCAGTTTTTAATACTCAAAAACTAAAGCAGAAGTCGTCATTTTTTTTTCTTCTAGCAGATTTGACTGCGATCAACTTTTTAAAATAATTAAAATGATATATATTTTATTCCCTTTTGCTTTTGTTTCCGAAATAAATTGTAGCCCTAGTCGAAGCAAAATCTTAGTTTCTTACTGCTTTGCTGTGGCTTTCGATAATGAGCGTAGAGCTACAGCAGCCATCGAATTTTGATCTACTGCGAAAGTTTTCCAAAAGGTTTTGCCAGCAAAAGGCGACACATTTTCTATAGTAGATTGTTGACATCCTTGAAAGTGGTACATTACCTAATATTTTCGGTAGGTTGATAAAATATTATATTATATTATTGTTCATTTCAGGTGACTGCATGAATGAAGAATGTGATGGTTGTTGGTACGAATGCCGCAATTGTGGCTCTCTCAAATGCGGCCCTCAATGTCGAACAAATCGAAAGTTTTTTTATGAAGGCATTATATACGATGGAAAGGACTTATCTATAATTAATAAATTCTGTGGTTCGAAATAAATAATGGCTTTGAATTAGAATGAAAGCACTGCCGTTGAACTTGAAAAAGTTGTTTTAAATAATTATTCTAAAGTACTCTTTTGTTTCTAAATTTCCGAACTGTATACACATATGCCAATACTTTTTAAACTGGATTTAATCGCGAAATCGAATAGTTTTTCTCTTTAAGTCGCCGAAATCCACGCGCTCAAAAATTAATTCAGAATCAAGCCAGTATGGAAATATGAATATAAAAAATTATACCTCCTCTAAAAGTTTTAACATACCATATTGAAATATTTATTTATTCATTCCATTATTTTCGAAGTAAAGAAATTCTAATTTGGTTAGGATCTTTGAACATTATTTCATTATTTTTTTTTAGGTAACGCTCAATGCGGTTTATGTTGCCGATACTCGTAAAGTATAATGGTATATTGTCTTCGTATAAATGTATGTAACATAGAGCAGGACCAGGAGAATTAAAAATAGCCGCTGCAATTAAGGTGCAGTGAAACAAACATTTGTTGTAATGTATTATTATCATCTGTTGTCATATTTCGCTCTCTCTAGGCTGCGCTCCCGGATTATGTTTTCTCTCTTAACCGGGAGCTTTCGGCACTTTAGTTAAGGGGGCAGAATGGTTTCCAAGACTGAAAAAAAACCAGAGCTTTGCAAATTCGTTTCTCGTAATTATTCAAGTTTTGTATATGATAAATGGCTATATTTGGAGAGTATTTAGAAATTTTTTTGTTAAAGTCGCTTCAAAAAAGTGTCGTCTTGCGGTGCGTAACACCTGGCCTCATAGTATTATTTGAAATAAAAATATTGAGTTGATTTATTTAATATATTAGTTTCTTGTGCGAATGAACGAAATTATACTGAAAAATATGCGATTTTTGATTTTTGGCGCGGTCTTAAATTTGGAGGTACCATTTTAACATAAAAAACAACTTATTATTGCCTGAAAAATGGTAAAAATAAAATTTTAAAAGTAAAAGCAGTCGTTCATCCGCAAGTATTTATTGTATAAAGGATGTGTGTAAAATTTCATTTTAGTTCCGAGCATTACTTTTTGAGTAATGTTACGCACCGACTTGGAAAAAGTTGTTTTGAGAAAAACTCGCCTAAAAGCAATTGAAAGTATATTGAGCACGATAACAAGAAAATCGGTTTCTCAGCGAGTTTTAGTTCGATCGACATGAAATTTTCACAGGATATTCCTGAAATAATCTACTTTTATATAAAAAATTATAAATAAAAAATATTGTCTTTTAAGTTGGAAACCATCCTCTCCCTTTAAGGCACATACGAAAATATTTTTTGCTCTGTTCTGCTCTCGCTCTAGATTTTTGGCTACGGCAACGGCTACGAGGAGCACAGAATATTCTTTCTGCTATTGCTATATCTATAGCTTTGAACTTTTCGTAGCTCGGAGCAAAGCAAACAGACAATTTTCTTTTTTCTGCTATGGCTCTGCTCCCGCTCTGGAAAAAAGTATGAGTGGTAGCAAGACCAAAACGAAAAACTACGGGAGTAGCGTAGCTTTTCAAAAACTGGTTAAGAGGTCGCATCGACACAGTGTCATTGATTTACGGGTCATTATTATCCATAGAAGATAACACTAAAATTGCAAACTGATTGATTATTTATTTAGTTTTGAAAAGAGTAGATCCAGTAACCAGCGAAAAATGGGAAGAGTCACTGGATTATGATGAATGGCCGCTGTGGCCCGATTTCGGACCATTAAAAAATATTAAATCGTAGGTACCAGTACCTGTCCGCTGAAGTGACGGGCAAGCCAAAACAGGAAAAAACTGGGCTTAGCAAACAACACAATAGAAGTCCGTTGGCCTGCTCCGCTTCAAATAAACAAGCTTGCAGTTATTGGAACGCGCAAGACCATAGTCTTGCCCAGTGTAGACCGTTCGGTCGCCTTGCTGTAATGCAACTGTTTGAGTTTGTCAAGTCAGCCTCACTATGTTTAAACTATCTGCGAAAAGGTCACACGGTTGCGAAGTGTAAATCGACTAGGTGTCAAATTTGTGGAAGATCGCACCCCAAACTTCTGCACCGATTTACTGCGACTGAAAATAACTTCACCAATCGTTATCACAACCAAAATCCTCCTCCATCGCTAAATCTTGATAGTCCTTCTACGTCACATGCTTTGCATGCGTCATCCCTTAAAAGGGGTTTGTTAGTAACGTCGATCGTTAGCGTTCGAACTAAGAATGGCAAGAACTAATTGGCCCCGAGCATTACTTGACTTTGGGTCTTAAGTTAACTTTATTGCTGAAGATCTTGCTCGTGTGTATTGTGTATCAACTTAATGGGAATTGGTCAAGCTAATTCACAATTATAGAAAAAGATACATACTGCGGTAAAATCGACAATTAATGGTAGTGAGTTTTCGTTCGTCTTTTAAATTTTGATACAATTTTCGGTCATCACCCTGACCAGTCAGTTAACGTGAAAGATTGAGACCTACTAAAGAACTTACAGTTAGAAGACCCATATTTTTATTAACCTCAGCGGATAGAAAAATTAATTGGAGCATTTTTCAAACTGTTATCCGTTGGGCAAATAAAACAAAGCCCGAACCATCCCATTCTGCAAAAACGTCTCCTTGGATGGATATTATCGGGAAAATATATGGCTAATTCCTCAACTCCTCAACAGTCTGTCTCTAGCCTGAATTTCCTAAAAGAATTACTTGAATCGATAGATAACAAAGAAGGAGCACCAACTTCTAAAAACCTTTTGTCACCTGAACAAGAGTTATTACAATATCTTCTGATATCAACAAATTCTGTTGTACTGCCTTCAGGTCGATTCGAATTCAGACTACAATTTAAATCGGATCCAAGCGTTTTGGAGAACTCGTTCAAGGAAGCCAAACGTCGTTTTTGTCGCTCGAGAGAAGATTATCTCGAGATCCGATTTTAAAGAAAATGTAATTGGAATTTATGGAAGAATGCGAATCCTTAGGTCATATATCCCTTACAAGCAATGATATTCTTGGTACATCTGAGGATCTAAATTATGTCTAAAGTTACTCAGGTTCTTTAAAACGCTGGGTTTGAATTGAGCAAGTGGTTTTTTGAAATCGCCTGAAGTTACTGCATCCGAGAGCACGGTTAGGCCAATAACGCTTTCAGACTCAGAGCTGCCTAAAGCATTAGGAATCGCTTTGGTTCCTAAAGATGATGTATTTAAATTTGAAATTGATGCTTCATTCATGGGTCAAATGTCCACCAAGCGGAACATTTTGACCCCCTTGGATTATTAATCCCCATACTTATAAAAGGAATAATCCTATTGAAGGAACTTTGGCTAAATAAGCTAGATTAGGATGAGTCAATTTCATTGCACTTAGAAACAGCGTGGAATAAAATACTAAGGACCTTTTCAATTAGAGGACATCTCAACTTTGAGATTCGTGTTTACCGAGCCTATGTCATCGATTCAAATTCATGCTTTTCCTGACGCATCAATGAGAGCCTGAAATAAACTATCGTTGTTGACTGCAAAGTCCTCTCAAGTTGCGCCTCTCAAGACAAACACGATCCCCCGTCTTGAGTTATGTGTCGTTCACCTTCTCGCAGATCTCTGCCGCAAGATAAAGTCTCTAATAAAAGTTACGATCGAACGAAGTGTATTTTGGTCGGATTCAGAAGTAACTCTTCATTGGATTTGTTCCCATCCATCGTCGTTGTCAACGTTCGTATCGAATAGAGTAGCTGAAATTCAAGAGTGGTCAGAGGATAGCACGTGGCGGCATGTACCAACTAAAGTCTGTACTAAACTAAAGTGTACCAACAAAAGTCTGCAGTCAGACAGTACGGTCATGCATACGCTGCTTTAAATGCAAGCCTCGTCTGATGACTCAAATCATGGGTAATTTACCCGTAGATAGAATTCGTGCTCTCCGCCCATTCTCCATATGTAGTGTTGATTTTTGTGGCCCGATTGATACGACATTGAAAATTCGTGGTAGGCCTACGCAGTGAATGTCTCCTTCACTGCGTTGCACACTTTTGGACAAAATTATAATACCCTCTGCAAGGGTATAATAAGGAAAAATATTGATAATTCAAATGTGCACTAATATAGCTTTAAATAAAAAAAAAACTTTAGAAGCATTTGTAAAGACAAAGGCCCAAAACATCATGAGATGTCACGAGACCAAAGAGAGAGCTTCTTAAAAATTTGGTTGTGCTCACTCTGGCACTCCGCGGCTGCGAGAGCGCGCGAAAAGCTCATATTTGCTATTATAAGAATTCCCCCAGCATCGCCGTAATAGATAACATAAGCTACGCTTATGTTTTAAGATAAGAAAATACAGCGAGTTATAAATAAGCGAATATTCGTTTTCGATTATTTAATAATTTTACCAGTCACCACCGATAGTTTTTGTATATTAATAACTAGTATATAATAATCTAAGTGATGTTTAATGTTTAATTTGATAGTTTAATGTTGTAGCATGTTCGCAATTTATTTGTGTTTTACGTAATTTGACGACATGTTTTCGATAAACTTACAAAAAGTTTGTCATTCATGACACATATCAATGTTGTCTCATTATTACTGAATAAAACGAGAAAAACTTCATTAAGAAATTATGAAAATTGTTTATGCAAACTTGCGACCGCTCTGGAGTAACAATGTGTAAATAAGCGCAACGGAAGGGCATAATGACGCGTTTAGAAATTTAGGAAGCTCAAAAAAGTCCCAAAAAACGTTTTTTTTTTAATAAATAAAGATTGTTAGGGTTTCAAACACTTTTGTGATATTTTCGACCTGATAAACAGTTTCTACTATGTAACTTCAAACGTTCAAAATCACTGTTGCCCTGTGTTATAAAAAAAGTTTTATTTAAAATACTTAAAAAAAAATTATACTAAAATTTTAAAAATTATGGAGTCAAGGCCGTCCTGAACTCACGACTCCTGGGCGCCCTGAGTCAGGACCCTAGCGACGGTAAGGCGCTTACTCCTGGGCACCTGTTGACAGGTGGGCCGCTCATCGCCCCACCAGCACCCCGGAACCCGGACCATAAGGGTCTAACGTTCTTGCGGCGATGGCGATTATTATAACGTTATATATAAGATTATATATACTTTATAGGGTCGGAGATGTCTCTTTCACTGGGTTGCACACATTTAGACCAAATTATAATACCCTCTGCAAGGGTATAAAAATAAAAATCATAAATATTGTATAATTTTTATTGTTGTTGTCTGTTTTTTAAAACTAAATAAAATCAGAAAAAGGATAATAATATTGATGAGAAGAAAATTAAATGTCAGAGTAAAAAGCATTCGCAGGATAGAAGAACGTTTGAAAGCTGGGTCAGTTCATTTAGTAAAGACCGAGCTAGAGTGCAGGCTTCAGGTTTAAATGAGACAATTTTTAAAGAAAATGAGTTGCAAGACAAGATCGAGCAATAAGATGGAGAAGATGAATTTGGAGTTAGAAGAATTAGAGATAACGACTAAGGCAGGGGTGATGTCTTTATTAAATGCCTTCACTGTAGCTGAAGATTTAAATTTCTGCAGCCCCAACTCGAGCTTGACTTCCCAGTTTGACAATCCCAAAATTCTGTGCATCCATTCGGGGTTTAAAAATTTGAGTTCTCTTCGAGACATTAGTAGACTATAACATTTCTGTTATAGAAAAATTTAATCATTTAATTCGAGTGCTCTCTAGGGCTCTCTAGTGAAGCCTAAGGAAAAAAATAAAAATAAAATACTCAAAATAAAAAGTAGTCAGATGATAGCACGTGGCGACCTGTACCAACTAAACAGAACCTGGCAGATATAGTGTCCAGAGGTAGAAACTTCTTTAAAACGTTTCTGTAAAATCGATCTGGCTTACAGGTCCATTGTTTTTAAAGGAATCGGAAGATATGTGGCCAACCAGACCAGAATTCAATCTGTCACCAGAACTTCTACAGAAGGAAGTAAAAAAGAATGCGGTTGGATTAACCGCAATCGTCTATACCTCATATTTATTGGAAGTGATAAAAGGATTTTCATCTCACTTAAAACATGACCACGTATCTTCCGTCGGTCATCACCGCGCAAGCCTCGTAATAAAAATCTCAACTCATAAAAACCACGTGGATAATCATTATATAATTGATCGGGCGATTTTTTTTTTTTCGCTTCAAAAATTCTTTAAGGTCTTAAAAATAACATATCATAAGATAGAGCCCGGCAAAAGTGTCTAAGTGTCGAAATTTTCCATTCTGCGGCGATGCCTCAAAGGTATATATCCCACAGTACTTAAAACTTTAAACGCGTTTTTCTCGAAATTTTGTACTTTTTTGGAGTTGGCTGAACACATAACTCGAACAACTCTTAACCTATCGATCTAAAATTTTGGCAGTATTCTCAGAATGTCTATCGACACAGGTTTTTTTTATATTGCTTACTTTTTTTTTATCAACAATTTTGTGACGATTTTTGTTCGTGAAAATTGAAAATTTTTTTCAATCACTCACCATTTTGCAAAAAATTAATATATAGAAAAAATCCTACGTGTGTCGATAGCCATTGATATACAGAACCTAACCAATTTTGATTTTTTGTTCTAGATCAAAAATTAAGGACGTTAGGTGTTCGGCCATGGACCCCCTTTAAAAAAATAGGGCCTACGAATAAAGGCTGCAGAGCCGCCATTTTGTTTTCGATTTATTAAAAAAAAATGTATTTTGTACTTTAAATATCTATATATATAAAAGAAAGTCGTGTTATATGTTACACCACTTATAAATCAAGAACGGAAGAACAGATTTGAGTGAAAATTGGTAGGGAGGTAGCTTAGAGCCAGGAGAAGGACATAGGATACTTTTTGTCCCGTTCGACAGCGGAATTATACTCCACCGAACTATACTCCACTTATAGTAATGAATAAAAGTAAGTAGGCTGTGAGCGTAACGTATCATATTTTTATGTACGATATTATGTATTTATACATTTATCTAGATGTATAAAGGTAATGAAAAGGCGCGTGTAAGCATGGCGCAGTTACGTGAATCACAATCGAAAGATGCACAAGAAAATGTCAAATGAAAATGTCAAATGTCAGCAGCTAGGCTTGAGCGAACACGATTGAGAGTTAGGCAGTCGCGTTCTGCAGCAATCGATTTGATTCGGATGTTTAATTAATAATGCCGCGACCAAGACGATCAAATCTTTCCCGACAAAGCCGTAATGCAAGAAGAATACAAAATATTGCAAATGAAAGGACTGAAGAAGAACAAGAAATTGCACGTGAACAGCGCCGCAATAGTATGGCTCGACTTCGTGCTAGGCAGTACCCTAGATCACGAGAGCAAAGTGAAGCAGCCCGTGAAACAGCTCGGTTGGCAATGCAGAATCGTCGAGCGAACAACAGAAGTCAACAAATATTTAGCTGATTTGAATCGAGCTGCGTTTCGATACGATTGCAGCAATGATTACAGCTTGCATCCTAGCGTTTGCATTGGGCAAATGGACGTTGTTTGCGAGTATTGTGGTGCATTAAAGTTTTCCGGAGAAACGCCTGGATTATGCTGCGTTAATGGTAAAGTGAAATTGCCAGTGTTGACTCCGCCACATGAGCCATTGTATTCATTGCTTTGCGGCGAAACACAAGAATCACGCCACTTTCTTGCAAATACTCGAAAATACAATAGATGTTTCCAAATGACGTCATTTGGGGCAGACATTATCGAAGAAGGAGGTTTTAATCCGACATTTAAGGTATTTATTTTTGTACTTACATAGAATGTAGTTAAAGAATAACTTAGTTTATCTATTGGTATGTATTATACTACTCTCCTACAGAAAAAGTGTTTATAACCCAGTTAATACTGTATGGTTTTTATTTTGTAGATACAAGGACAGATTCACCATCGAATTGGATCATTACTACCTTTCGAAGATACACAGAATAAATTTTTACAAATATATTTCATGGGAAACATGGAAGAACAACTTGATCGACGCCTAGGGATCAATGCAGGAATGAAGCGAGCAATACTTCAAGACTTGCAGTGTCAGCTTCATGAACATCATGCGTTGGTCAGGTTGTTTAAGAGTGCTTTAGAGCGCATGCCAAATGATGACTATAAAGTTGTCATCAAAGCAGATAAACGACCATCTAAAAAACGCGATATTTTGCTTACACGTCGCGATACTGGGCAACTGCAACAAAGATCGGAAACTCATCGATCATATGACGCATTGCAATACCCACTGATGAGAATATTGTATACCCACAAGTATTACAGTATTAAATTAATTGGAAAATTATTCTTTTTTGTTTGACTTATTTCTTATGCGTGCAACCACAATATGCCACAGCGAAACGTGGCAGGGTACTGCTAGTAATATAATAAAACCTCATTTACAAATTTTCGATTGGCTTTTTCATTTGGCAAAAAAATCCAGAAAATCCGTTTTTTTTCGCCTGTTACTCAGATGTCCCCCCTTAATTGGCGCCCAATTAAATTTTAAATAAATTAAACCAACAAAACTCGATGAAACGCTGGTATATTAAAGTCACAAAAAAAATACATTAATGGCGATAACTTTGCAAATCTCTTTCTATAATGGACTAAATGCAATTAAATAAAGGTAGCAGCCAGAGACAACAACGGCATCAGCAGCTACTCTAACTTCAACAACCTAGTTTTTATAAAATATAAAATATAATAAACACTTAAGAACCTATTTAAATAAGAAAATATTGTCACATAATATTAGCATTGTAATATAAATCCTCTTAATTCATTGTAAGTATAACGCATATTGAATGTTTCAAAAATGCTCATAGTGCATCAAGCAAGGCGGTTAGACAGTGCAAAGGAAAACAACTCGCCATAAAATAATTGGTGGTCAAATAGAGTTAAAAAACAAATAGAGTCAGCGAAATCGAGTTAAGTGAAGCTTAGTTAATCGTTGAAAGTGCTGTTGCCAATGCGCTGGCAATTGAAAAACTATCATTTGAAAAACAATTACAGGAGATTAGTGAGCAGATACAAAAATTTACAATTGAAACCACAGTGGTGGAAACTTACACAGATGTCGAGATCATAGAAGGTGTTGTGTGTAAGGAACCCTTAGATATAATAAAGTCTCTGCCAGACTTTGAGGGCAAAATGTGAAACATATATTATATGTCGTGGAGGAAAGTATTATTAATTTGTATGACGAATAAAGCCAGGCATTATGCAAAATAAATTAAAAGGCTCAGCAAACACGGTGTTGGCTTTTAATACACCGTTAAACTTCAAAGCCGTCTTAATTTTACATATGCCGACAAAAAACAGGTCTATTAATTGAGCTGCAAACATTACGGAAGGGTGACATTACGCTTACGGAATTCTGCGACGAGGTTGAAAAAAAACTGACCCTACATACAAACAAGACAATAATGATATTTGATAATGCCTTGGCGATGTCACTAAATGAAAATTACATGGTGGACGCGTTATGTGTTTTTATAACTGGGGAAAAGAAAACGTTGAGCGATATTCTTTTTGCAAAAAGCCCAAAGAATTTACCGACAGCTCTTGCTTTGGCGCAAGATGTCGAATCTGTCAAAAACCATGATAACTACTCGAGAAAATTAGGAGACAGAGATCAGAGAACCGATCATAGACTCAAACAAAGGGATAGAAATTTACGTGTGCCCATATAAAACAAAACCTTTTTTACTTACGGTAGCCAGGAAAGGCAAGGTCGCATCCAGTCAATAAATCATGATGTTTCTACGCGCACTATTGGAACGGGTCAAGATTGACTTAGGAAAACACCTTTTCCGACCCAGGGAAAAGGTTTGGGCACCTCCGCAATAAAATGTTTGGCCATCTGAACAAAAAAAATGGCCAACACAGAATCAAAACGGATTCGCTGAGCAACCTCAACAACAGAACGCACGTCAGGCACTGACATCAAAGAGACCAAATAGAGGCACTGCAAAGTTTACAGGACTAAAAGCACAAAGGATTAATCACTTAGCTCATTCTCGGTCAAAGTAGGGAAGACGCCGACGATTATCATCAGGAGGCTGAAGATTTTGAAGACAAGCTCACAGGTTATGATCATGTTCATTTTGTAACCCACAGGTACCCGCTACCGTACAAAGAGTTTTGATCCACACCAGGGCTTTAAAAAACTACATACAGCCTTTACATACTTTCTGAACTACAATACACCACGCCGGTACAAAAAGAATTCACAGTAAAATCGTTACATGGTTGCAATACCGTAAAATATAAATGCCTTATTAATCTTTTTAATACAGATGTTCCCTTCTTCATTCTCGCATACCTTTCTAGTTTTGACGTCGTAATAGGACTTTAAATACTGACGCAAACAAACGCAATCCTAGATTTCAAACCCAAAATTCTTAAAATCAACAATAAAGTCGAGCCAATTTAATTTGTGAGGTGTAATAGTATAAATTTCACCAATATCAATGACATTGTGGTACCACACCAGATATCCAATAAATTTAACACAATGCTTGGAGACCGAATGGCTGTCTTCGCAGAACTGAAAGAAGCCCTTTCGTATAATACCAATATTATTGCTACAATACCGAAGACGGTTTAACCGTATACCCAAAACTTTACCCGTATCCCTTAAGCGTTACAGATTTTGTAAATGAGGAGACAAATCATTTTTAAATGACGGAATTATCAGGCCCTCCACGTCGCCTTACAATAATCCAGTTTGGGTAGTCGATAAAAAAGTTACAGTTTAAAAGGGAAATGTAAAAAAAGGTTGGTTATTGATTTTAGGAAGCTTAACTTTAAAACAGTCGACAAGTACCCTATATCAAATGTAGAATCCATCCTGTCAAATTTGGGAAAAGCAAAGTTTTTTACAACCCTGGACCTTAAATCGGAATTCCATCAAATCCTGCTGACGGAATGGGATACGGAGAAAACAGCCTTTTCAATTGGAAATATATCAATAATATTTCCGAAAGATATGGAGAACCACGTTAATAACATTACATGGGTACTGGATAAACTGTTTGAGGCCACTGTTTTATCTAAAGATAAATCTTTTTTTTTTTTAAGAAAGCGTAGAATATCTTTGATTAACGGTATCTAGCGGAATTATTACAACCAGTCCTAGTAAAGTAGATGCTATCTTAAACTATAAGCAACCCACATATTTGTTCAGTGTTCGATCATTCTTAAGGTTGGCTATTACCTCTGCCTCGGTTGCTAAACCGCTGACTAACTTTTTGAAGGGAGAAAACGGAAAAATTTTCTAGCCAGTCTAAAAAGATTCCAATTAGCTTTGATGAAAAACAATGTTTTGCTTTTATGTTTTTTATGTTTATTTTTTTATGTTAAAAAAAAAAAGACATTTTTATGTTTATTTATTTCTCAAGGAAAACATATGATGATTGTACTAAATCTAGAACGATCGGAAATGTTATTTGGTAAAAATACCAACTTTGGTATTTCTGATGATGGAATCGTGGTACTTTGTTTTAGATTTTTTATTGTAATAAATTGGTTATATTATGATATGCTCATAAGTATCGGCCAATTATCCGGTTTTAACTGCAAGGGTATATCAACTTCGGCTCCGCCCGAAGTTAGCTTTCCTTTCTTGTTTGCTTTGATATTGGAGTTAGCTCTGCCGAATGCTAAGCTGGGGCACCACTGGCCTAATTAATGCACAAGCCATTTTGATGCACAAAATCTGAGAGACAGCGAAAAAAAAAATTTCTATGACCAAAAAATGGGTAAACAAATCATTTTGAACATTAGCGCGGGCGCACGATCTAGAAAGAAGACGCCTTACCATATATAAGTATATTTTTTGTCTTGTATTTTTATATTTTTTGTCTTTTGTTTTGGCTTTGATATAGGCCGAGATATCAATCTCTGAAGTATCAGGGGCAAGCCGAGAAACAAATATATGGTTCGAATGAGGAATCACCTGTAAGGGTTTTGGTGTCGTGGGTACAAAAACTGCAGCATCAATCGGTACAGTGGTCCGGACTATGGAATACCCTGTTGGGTGACTCTAAAGGGGGTTTCATCTACTAGGGCCGTGAAAAAACGAGAAAATGATTTCTTTCGTCATATCACTAACCATACAGCATATAGACTAGAGGTCTGCAGGAATACTTTCTTAATGCCTCAGCCATAGTATACATCCGAATGGAATAGAATGAATGAGTGCAAGAGACACAAACAATTGAGTGAGAGAGCATTCTAACTCATGGGCATTATCTTGCTTTGAAACAGAGTGAGTTGGGGTGGGAAGTAAACAGAGTGCTTTTGGAATGAGGAATGATGCCGAATGTCTCGAATGGTTTTTAAGGGGTGATGCATAGAGGGTGATGCAATCATTTATTTTCTTCTGTTGAATACTTCTTTAAAAAGTTTTAAAAGTTAGAAGTCCTTACTAGGATTTTTTATGCATTTTAATGCATAACTACTCTATGCATTACGCTACCACCCCGTCTTAAACTGCAGCGACTAAAAATACTATTTGTTCTACTGACTACCACATCGTCGCATTGAAAACAGAAACAAGAAATTGAAAACAAAAATTGGAAGCCAAAAAATGTTTACGCCGTCTTGCGAGCAGTCACACATACATACAAAGACGCACACATTTTTCATAAAAATAGAATCGTATGTATGTGCGTTCCCCCCTCACCAAAAAAAAAGTTGACCGTTTTGGGCCCTGATGTCCCATCTATTTACTTAATAATCTTTGGTTATATCAAGCACTCTACCACTCGGCTATCCCTCATTCGTTGTCGCGCGAAAAATTTCTCAAACTTAACTTGTCGCGCAATGGAACCCGCTCGTTCAGCGCTGGAACCCGCCATAGAAAATTTTTCTTTGTATGAAATGTCCCATCTATGTACTTTATAATCTTTGGTTATACACTCAACACCCAAAACCATCTAAAAACTTTAAAGCTAATGTAAGTCAAGTTACGAGGCTAGAAAATCTTGATTATAATTCTCAGAACTAGCTTAGCACTATTCTAAAACGATTCGAAAATATTTTCTATAAAGAGGGAGACAACTTAAGATTTACAAACGTAATTAACCATATTATATCCACAAAAAATGAGATACCTATCTATTCAAAAGCGTATAGGTACCCCGAAGCCCATAAGGACGAGGTAAATAAGCAAATAAACTAAATGCTAAAACAAGGAATAATAAGGCATTCAGATAGCCCATATAACAGTCCCCTATGGGTTGGGGACATTGGTCATGATTATAGGAAATTGAACTCTCAAACAATCGAAGATCGATATCCTATCCCTAGTATTGACGAAATATTTCACAAATTGGGCGGATGCAAAATCTTTGCTTCGCTTGATCTGCCAAAAGGGTTCTACCAAACAGAAATGAATGAACGCGATATTCCAAAGACAGATTTTTCTACCGGTAACGGACATTATGAGTTTTTGCGAATGCCTTTTGGCCTTCGAAATGCACCAGCAACATTCCAAAAACTTATGACGGCTTGAAGAGTTATTGTCACCATGCCCCAACGTTCTAAATTATATCGATGATGTCATCATATTTGGATCAAATAAAGATGAGCATGACGAGACGGTCAGGAAAGTCCGGGAAATACTCAATATTAATAATGTTGTACTGAATGACTCAAAATGTGTTTAGAAAACATGCCGGTTAAAATTTCTAGGCCACATTCTATCCGACAAGGGAAGTAGATGTCATCACTTCATTCCGAGACCCGAGAAATAAGGAGGAGACGAGAATCTTCTTAGGACTGGTCACTTACGTCGGGAAGTTTATTCCGGATCTTGCCGATCGCACAGAACCGTTAAGGAAATTGTTGGGAAAATACACCAAATTTGTCTGGGGCCCCAAAAAGAAAGAAGCGTTAAACGATTTGAAAACTCGACTGGCTAAAATACCCAGACTTTCATACTTCAATGTAAAATATCGAACACGTCTTATTTCTGATGCAAGCCCGGTGGCGCTGGGAGCAGAAGTGCTACAATTTACAGAACGAAGCCCAGATCATTTCTTTTGCCAGCCGAAGTTGCAAAAGACAAACCGAAAAAGAAAGCTTGGCACTGGTATGGGCGGTAGAAAAATTTTATTACTACTTAGCCAGTTTAGAGTTTGAATTGGTTACCGACCACAAGCCGCTCGAGACCATATTTAAGCCATCGTCAAAACCACCAGCTCGCATCGAAAGGTGGCTTCTGTGACTACAGACTTATAAATTATTCAAGGTTATTTATAAAGCTGGGAAGGAAAACATCTTAGACACTTTGTCTCGTCTGTATAATATATCATCGACAAAGGATTTCGTGTCAAGAGCCGAATATAGCATTTTTCGTATACTCAATAGGGGGCTCAATTCCTAAGTCAATGAGCATATCGGAGTTAGCAGAGAAAAGCATCCTTGATGAAGAAATTTTGGATGCCATTACTTGTTTTACATGGACTTCCGCCGCATCAAATAATCTCTACCCGTTCCGATTCGAGCTTTCCACAATCGGGAACATCCTATTGAGAGGAGAGAGGATTAAACAATCATCCCAACTTCTCTGCGGGAAAAGGTGCTAGAGCTAGCCCATGAAGGCCATCCAGACGAATCCGCAATGAAGCGTCGGCTACGCTCCAAGGTTTGGTGGCCTGGCATAGATCGTGCGGCTGAAAAGTTTGTAAAGTCCTGCAGAGACTGCCTTCTGGTCTCGCAAGCAAACAATCCAGCACCGCTGAGTAGAACACTGTTTCCAACGGATCCTTGGATATGCGTGGCTTCCGATTTGTTGGGTCCCTTGCCAAATGGCGAATTCGTACTCGTTTTTTTTTACTCGTATTCGTAGACTTGGTTTTCCCAAATACTTACGGCAGTACATCCGTAGTGAGTTTAAAGAATATTGCAAGGTTTGTGGCATAGAGCAGATTAGTACTCCGCAAATGGCCTCAGGAAAATGGTGAGGTTTAAAACATAAATAGATCGCGAGTAAAGCGATTAAAGATCGCATATCATCACAAAAATAACTATAAAGAGGAAATACAAAATTTTGTGTTGATGTACAATGTAACCCCACATAGGAACAGCTCCTACGCAGTTGATGTTTAACAGGCTGACCCGTGATAAGGTGCCAGGGATTCAGGATTTGGGCGCGAAAGTATTAGAATCAGCAGAACGAGACCAAGACTGCATTGCAAAACAGAAGGATAAAGAATCATCTGATAAAAAGAGAGGAGCGAAGGAAATTGATATAGGAGTAGGTGACAAGGTCCTATTAAAAAATGTTGTGTTTTCACATAAGCTAATACCAAACTTCGACCCTACCGAATACGATGTCATAGAGAGAAAAGGAAACATAGCTGTAGTGTCAAGAAATGGTAAACGCTTAACCCGGAATATTAGCCACTTAAAGAAGATACCAATAAGGAGCCCGTTGGACAGTATCTCCGATCCTGATTCTTTTCCACAGGTACATGTGACTCCACCAGAAGAGTTGACAAACACAGCACAAACGGAACACCAGCCAGCACAGACAGCCGGGATGAAGCTACCAAGTTTGGACCAAGGAGTGAAATTAAAGGTGATACAAAAAGGAGGGGTGTGGGAACCGGCGGCGAAGAGCGAGGGCGACAGCGCTAGCAGCGCCGACGTCAACCATTGACTGTTCTACTTTTTATATTATGTCCTAGGAGTTTAACACTTACGGCCGATGGACATCGCCGGTCCGAAAATAAAGTATTAAGTTTAGAGAAACAAGCCATATTTATATTAAAGGGAGCAATTCGTTGGTTAATACAGCTACTGAAAAGTCGCCAAGTTTTGCGATGGCATTAAATAGATGGGTGAGAGTGCAATGATCATTTTGGGAGTTATGAGGTCGCATCCCAGGGGTTTTTTCGGATTCAGTTGTCTTTTGATAATGTTAACGATTTCGTTTGGCTCATGTTGAGGATGGTGCTCATATGATGGAGTCGGCAAAGTAAACGCATTGGTGGCAGGATTTGGTTGGAAGACATTTTTAAGGTGTTTGGCAAACGTGCTGGCTCTGTCTGCGTCGCTGCGCGCCCACCCGCCTGTGGCATTTCTAATAGGCATCACGGTTTCTTTCGGTGAGCTCAGAGTAGGGTGACCTCTCCATCGTGAGTTTTTTGTACTGTTAGTTGACAATTGCTCTATGTAGCGGCGGTGGACATTCTCGACGTAAGCGTCGCTTTTCGAGGACGAGCTGTTCGATTTGTAGATTTGTCTTCTTTTGAATGCGTTGTGTGTTTATAGTTTGAGGTGTTGAAACTCGAGCTGCAGAGACTAGTACAGACTCCAGTGAATTAACAAAACTGTCTACATTGGCTTCGTCGCTGAGGTGAGGACTCAGCTCAATGTGTGAGCTGATATACTTCCTGTACTTAACCCAATTGGTTTTATGTGAGGTCAGTTTTGATGATTGATCCCATGTTCTAGGGTATCGGAGTAGAGTAAAAAGGACAGGCGAGTGATCAGATGAAAGATCCGAAAGGCATTCGGCGCTTATTAGATTTTTAGGAATGTTTTTGGTAATCGCAAAGTCAATTAAGTCGGAAAGTTTGTGTGCCAGAAGAGGCATAGTCTAGCTTGTTCTTAGCTTTGATAAATGCGTTATAGAGCTGCTTTCCTTTTGGGGTCACGAGACGAGATCCCCAGTGTGTGTGCTTGGCATTGTAGTCTCCAGCTGCTATGAAGTGGTCTCCGAGTGAGTTGAAAAACTGCATAAACTCACATTCGGCTATGGTGAAGCGTCGGGGGCAGTATACGGCGGCTAGGGTTAATTGCTTGCCAGTACTTAGATGTATATTTATTGATGTGGCCTGTAGGTAGTTTTTAGCAAATTTCGTATGATAATGGTGCTTAATTAAAATTCCAGTCCCGCCGTGCGCTTTACCATCTGGATGATTTGTCCCATAGAATGAATATCCTCGTAGTTGGAAATTGTATCTGTTCGTAAGATGTGTTTCTGAAAGCAGCATTACGCCGATTTGATTGTCTAGTAGGAATTGCACTCGAGTTCATGCTGCGAAACGCCATTAGCGCTCCACGTAGATATTCGTAGGGAAGTCATTATTTGGATTGCTTTGAAACCAGCATTTGTATAAATATATTTTGGTTTCGCATTAGATCTTGCATAGTTGTACGCATAAACGGCAGAAACTCCGTAAGGCTTTGTTGTAGACTGCTTATCATGGCTTCAAAGTTACTTTTTGGCTGCTCCTGCGGTTGATGCTGCTGAGCCGTGTTCGGTTCTTGGTGTGCTGATTGCGGCAGTGAGCTTTTTGAGGCTGGGGTAGCCAGTCGTGATTTTAAAGCGCTTGCGTATGTGACATTTTTGGCAGAGATTATGGGTCCTAGTGAGGATCTGGCTGCAGTCGAGAAGAAGACTTCAGGGTTTGACCTGGAGGCTATGAACTGATTATTTTGGGTGCGGTCAGTAAATGGATGCGACTTTTCAGCTCCTTATAAACTGGGCAACCTCTATAGTTAGCAGTGTGATTTCCACCGCAGTTGCTGCACTTTTTCGAGTTGTGGTCATCTTTGCTCGGTGGGCAGTGTGCGGAGTCATGAAGCTCACCACAAACTACACACACCGGGCGCAGTTTACAGTAAGACCATGGCCATATTGTATGGCCATATTCTTAGCAGTTCGCATATTGTACCAGGCCATTGCGTTTGTGCGGCTCCTCAACTGTAATTCTGCGGTGCAGCGGGAACTGAAGATTGTATATAGGGTGCACTTCGTATTTCTTTAGGGGCTTAATTTGTGGTTCCAGCTCAACCTTAAAGTGTGGCTGCAGCTTTCTATCCCTATTAGAGATATTGAACACTGTCTTAGCGCTAAATCCCTTCTCCTGTAGCGCCTTTGTTATCTCTGCAGGCGATACTTCGGACTCTATCCCCTTAAGTACGACTTGCAGGCCCTGGCAGTAATAAAATACTTGAAAAAAAAATTTCAAAATAAATACAAAAGATTTAGAATTAATAGAAGCATATGAAAAATTAGAGACCTACCTAAGAGAGAGATCCTAACATATCTTTTTTATCTGTCACAAAATTTTTTTTTCCAAAAACCAAACAAATATAAAACCACTGTTATTTATTTAATCTTGCGGCCAATTTCGGGCATAACCAACACAATGGACGGGCAAGACCCCCCAAGTCCCATCAAAATCAAGCCGCCTTCTAAAAGGAAGCCCTATTCTAACTTTCAAGATGTCGACTCCAGCGACTCTGACCCTGGAGAAATGAAACGGAAGTCGGCTAAAAAACCCGCCAGGGAAGACGAACCAACCACCAGCAAAGCAGCAAGAGCGGCATTGAAGGCTAATATTGAAAGTAATTATTATGCTATTCTATCTGATCTTGAAGATGAAGTTTTAGACAACGGCACGGAAGCGGCCGATGATGAAGAGGTACTTATGACTACTAAGTCCCCCAAGAAGAAGGAATTCAAGCCACCACCGATTTTTATTCCAGATGTCTCTAACATTGCTGCTCTAATTTCCTGCATCGAGGACATCGTTGGCAAAGAGAAGGACTTCTACTACAAAGCCGCCAGAGACAATCAGGTGAGGATTATGATGCCGGAAAATGAGTCGTACTCTGCCCTCAAATCCCAGCTTGATAGCGCCGGGAAAAGATATTACACATTCCAGCCCAAGGAAGATAGAGCCTACAGAATTGTAGTAAAGGGACTCCACCACACCACCGATATAGACGAGATTAAGGAAGACTTTCGGCGTCAAGGACATGCAGTCCGTGATGTGCACAATGCCATAGGGCAAATCACCAAGAATCCATTACCTATATCAATAGAATTTTCCACTCTGTGGTTAAGGTGGAACCCTCACGCAAATTCCATGACGTGCCGCAGTCATGGTCATAGCGATACTGTTAATTGCAGCATCGTTGTGTCAAATGTGGTGAACAACACAGCACAAGAGAGTGCAGGAAAAATCGAAAAGAGGCGGCAAAATGCGTGCACTGCCATGGACCCCATCCTGCCTCCTACAAAGGCTGCCCAGCATATAAGAAAGCCAAGGCCAGCATGGCCCCTAAAGATCCACGTCCAGCTCAACCACGTCGTTTAGCTTTCCAACCCGTTCAACACTATCCAACAGTGGACACCTTGTCAAGGAGCTATGCTGATATAGCCAGGGGAGGAGCCCAACAGCAACAAGCGGCAGCACCCGAGATGCCACAAGCCGACCAGTTGGCAGCCTTTACGTCGAGAGTGGAAAGCCTCCTGGAGAGAGTTTTGGATAAAATGTTAGAACGTATGACAACAATGATGAGCGCCATCCTTACTCAGATGTGCAACATGTAGGACTGCACTTAGCCGTCTGGAACGCTAACGGCCTAGTTAATAAAAGGCTAGAAGTGGAGCATTTCATCCACACCCGCTGCATTGACATTTTGCAAATTTCAGAACCCACTTTACACTCAAATCATTCCTGACTTTACACGGCTACGATATCATTCATGCTAATCATCCCAGTGGCAGAGGGCACGGAGGAGCGGCAATTATAATCAAATCTAGCATTGACTATAGCGAGATAGCAACAATCAAAGAAGAATGGATCCAGTGCGCCAAAATCAGTGTCTCCACCCCTGGGGGGAAAATTATGATCGGTTCCGCTTATAGTCCTCCTAGACAGAGAGTGTCCGATAACCAATTTAATTTACATGGGCGAATGAATGGGCGACAAATTCATACTTGCAGGTGATTTCAATGCCAAGCACCCATGGTGGGGATCGAGGGTGACTAACCCTAAAGGATCTACGCTATTCAGGTGTATTCAGCGTAGAGCCTTCAACTGCCATTCAACCGGAGAGCCTACGTACTGGCCGGATCTACTGGACTTGGCTATATCCCAATATAGGCAATACTCAGCCGGACCTCAACACAGGATTTGATATTGACAATGCCGTGGTCAACCTCACCCAGGAGATGCACAATGCTGTCTTAGTCGCAACACCAAGGGCTCCATGCAATAACAAAATCCTTCAAAGGCACCTACATTTGTGGTCTCCAGAATTAGCTCTACTGCTCAATGAAAAGCGACGGCTTAGAAGGATCTGGTTCCGAACTAGGTATCCCAGCGACAAAACAGCTCTCAATCGTGCGACCAAAAGACTCTCGAAGCTGGTCCAGAGGTTGCGGACTTGTGCTTTTGAAGAATACCTACGTCAGGTTGAGCCTGGCGACCCCGAGCACAACTTGTGGCAACTGACAAGTCACATCAAGCGTCCAAAGAAAAGGGTGGCTCAGGTTAGGAAACCCGACGGTGAGTGGTGCTGCTCCGATCAGGAGAGGGTGGACGCATTTGCTGCTCATTTGGAAGACGCCTTCACTCCATTCAATAGATGCTCGGAGGTGGACCAAGCTGAGACTGAGAGGTTTCTGTCTCTACCCTGCACCGATTTCTGTCAATTGGAGCCAGTCTCGGAAGAGGAAGTTCAAGAGTAGGTCGCTGCTTGGTGATCGGCCACTTCCCCTTTAACTGGAAAAAGGCGGAGGTCATCCTCATTCCGAAGCCAGGAAAGCCTGAAGCTGATCTTGCCTTATACAGGCCGATAAGCTTATTATCAGTACTATCCAAGTTACTTGAGAGAGTATTTCTGCGCAGATTTCAGACTGTATTAGACGAAGCTGGCTTGATTCCAGACCATCAATTTGGTTTCAGGCGTTGTTACGGAGCAATGCCCCAGGATTGTACAAAAGATTCTAAACAGCCTGGAGGAGAAGAAATATTGTTGCGCAGTTTTCCTTGACGTCAAGCAGGCATTTGACAGGGTCTGGCATCCAGGACTACTAATGAAAATAAAAAGGAGCGTACCCCATTAGCATTACGCCTTCCTGAAGTCATACCTGAATGACAGGTCATTTAGGGTTAGATGTGGAGACGCAAGGTCAGATTATTGGCCCATTAAGGCAGGTTTACCGCAGGGTATTGTCCTTGGTCCAATTCTCTACACACTATACACAGCTGATATGCCTGTTATAGATGAAGGAGGTTTGCTAGCCGCAACATATGAAGACGACACAGCTTTCCTAGCTTCGGCAAGCTTGACACAGGATGTCTCTGACTGTCTCCAGCGTCAGCTCGATGCCCTTGACCCGTGACTTTAAAGATGGAACATTGCGATTAATCATGATAAGTCCGCCCAAACTACATTTACCTTGAAGAGAGGCGACTGTCCACAGATTAGCATTGGAGGCACTGCCATACCACCTAACTCAACCCCTAAATACTTGGGAATGACGTTGGATAGGCGTCTAACATGGAGGACCCATCTACTGCGGAAATGAAAGCAAGTACAAGAAAAGCTGCGGCGGCTTTACTGGTTGATTGGACTTAAGTCAACCCTGAAGCTAAGGGTAAAACTACTAATATATAAGTCAATAGTGAAGCCAGTTTGGACGTATGGTATCCAACTGTGGGGCACAGCGAGTCCAAGCAATATATATATATATATATATATTTTTTTATAGCTTTGCTTTTGTTTATTGAATCTACTCTTAATTTTGAGACTAACAATAAGTTGACGAATCTTAACATTAAAATTTAACTAACAGTATACTAAGACTGCCTTCTGGTTGCGCGTCCCTCAGGTCGGTCGCTGGGTGGGTCATTGCGACGAAGGCGTGATTGGTTGCTCAACCTTGTTAGACCTCTCGCCAGGTGGTTAGGGTGCACCGATAGCTTAGTTAAGTACTTTACCTTCTGTTCTGCGATCGCTTCTTTGACTGGTAGAATGTTTAAATCGCGGTGTATGTTTTCGTTGCGAACGTACCACGGTGCCCCGGTGATTGTTCTCAAGATCTTCGACTGAACTCTTTGAACTATGTCAATGTTGCTATTGCTGGCGTTCCCCCATAACTGGGAGCCGTACATCCATATAGGTTTTAGTGCCGAGTTGTACAGCAGGACTTTATATTCAAGGCTAAGAGGTGACCGAGCGATGAAAGCCAATGAAGGCCGATAGCTTACACCTTCCAGCCAGACTCTATCGAATGCTTGAGAGAAATCTAAAAATATGGCAGTACAGTACTCTCGTTTTTCGAACGCGTTCCGAATTTCGGATGTTATCCGGTTGACCTGCTCAATTGTTCCATGCTTTTCACGAAACCCAAATTGGTGTGACGGGATTCCTTCCTGGACTCTCAGGTATGTGTTTATCCGAGTCATTAGGCATTTTTCAAAGAGTTTAGATAGGCAAGAGAGTAGGCTTATAGGTCTATACGACGTGGGGATAGTGTGGTCTTTTGCTATCATTATTATAATTGACTTTTTCCATCTCACTGGAAAGTGGCCAAGTTTTGCGATGGCATTAAATAGCTGGGTGAGAGTGCAAACGGCGCAGTATGGGAGCTCAATGATCATTTTGGGAGTTATGAGGTCGCAGCCCGGGGATTTTTTCGGATTTAATTGTCGTTTGATGATGTTAACGATTTCGTTTGGGCAAAACTCAATCGGCTCATGTTGAGGCTGGGGCTCATATGATGGAGTCGGCAAAGTAAACGCATTGGTGGCAGGATTTGGTTGGAAGACATTTTTAAGGTGTTTGGCAAACGTGCTGGCTCTGTCTGCGTCGCTGCGCGCCCACCCGCCTGTGGTATTTCTAATAGGCATCACGGTTTCTTTCGGAGAGCTCAGAGTAGGGTGACCTCTCCATCGTGAGTTTTTTGTACTGTTAGTTGACAATTGCTCTATGTAGCGGCGGTGGACATACGTTTCTTCTTGCTGTAGAGCTTGATCAAGTTGACGTGAAGAATGTTTTAAGCGTTGCTTAGCAAATGGCGATCTGTGACATTGCCATTCTCGACGTAAGCGTCGCTTTTCGAGGACGAGCTGTTCGATTTGTAGATTTGTCTTCTTTTAAATGCGTTGTGTGTTTATAGTTTGAGGTGTTGAAACTCGAGCTGCAGAGACTAGTACAGACTCCAGTGAATTAACAAAACTGTCTACGTTAGCTTCGTCGCTGAGGTGAGGACTCAGCTCAATGTGTGAGCTGATATACTTCCTGTACTTAACCCAATTGGTTTTATGTGAGGTCAGTTTTGATGATTGATCCCATGTTCTAGGGTATCGGAGTAGAGTAAAAAGGACAGGCGAGTGATCAGATGAAAGATCCGAAAGGCATTCGGCGCTTATTAGATTTTTAGGAATGTTTTTGGTAATCGCAAAGTCAATTAAGTCGGAAAGTTTGTGTGCCAGAAGAGGCATAGTCTAGCTTGTTCTTAGTTTTGATAAATGCGTTATAGAGCTGCTTTCCTTTTGGGGTCACGAGACGAGATCCCCAGTGTGTGTGCTTGGCATTGTAGTCTCCTGCTGCTATGAAGTGGTCTCCGAGTGAGTTGAAAAACTGCATAAACTCATCTTCGGCTATGGTGAAGCGTCGGGGGCAGTATACGGCGGCTAGGGTTAATTGCTTGCCAGTACTTAGATGTATATTTATTGATGTGGCCTGTAGGTAGTTTTTAGCAAATTTCGTATGATAATGGTGCTTAATTAAAATTCCAGTCCCGCCGTGCGCTTTACCATCTGGATGATTTGTCCCATAGAATGAATATCCTCGTAGTTGGAAATTGTATCTGTTCGTAAGATGTGTTTCTGAAAGTAGCATTACGCCGATTTGATTGTCTAGTAGGAATTGCACTCGAGTTTATGCTGCGAAACGCCGTTAGCGTTCCATGTAGATATTGTGTCAAATCGGCAGCATCGTTGTGTCAAATGTGGTGAACAACACAGCACAAGAGAGTGCAGGAAAAATCGAAAAGAGGCGGCAAAATGCGTGCACTGCCATGGACCCCATCCTGCGTCCTACAAAGGCTGCCCAGCATATAAGAAAGCCAAGGCCAGCATGGCCCCTAAAGATCCACGTCCAGCTCAACCACGTCGTTTAGCTTTCCAACCCGTTCAACACTATCCAACAGTGGACACCTTGTCAAGGAGCTATGCTGATATAGCCAGGGGAGGAGCCCAACAGCAACAAGCGGCAGCACCCGAGATGCCACAAGCCGACCAGTTGGCAGCCTTTACGTCGAGAGTGGAAAGCCTCCTGGAGAGAGTTTTGGATAAAATGTTAGAACGTATGACAACAATGATGAGCGCCATCCTTACTCAGATGTGCAACATGTAGGACTGCACTTAGCCGCCTGGAACGCTAACGGCCTAGTTAATAAAAGGCTAGAAGTGGAGCATTTCATCCACACCCGCTGCATTGACATTTTGCAAATTTCAGAACCCACTTTACACTCAAATCATTCCTGACTTTACACGTCTACGATATCATTCATGCTAATCATCCCAGTGGCAGAGGGCACGGAGGAGCGGCAATTATAATCAAATCTAGCATTGACTATAGCGAGATAGCAACAATCAAAGAAGAATGGATCCAGTGCGCCAAAATCAGTATCTCCACCCCTGGGGGGAAAATTATGATCGGTTCCGCTTATAGTCCTCCTAGACAGAGAGTGTCCGATAACCAATTTAATTTACATGGGCGAATGAATGGGCGACAAATTCATACTTGCAGGTGATTTCAATGCCAAGCACCCATGGTGGGGCTCGAGGGTGACTAACCCTAAAGGATCTACGCTATTCAGGTGTATTCAGCGTAGAGCCTTCAACTGCCATTCAACCGGAGAGCCTACGTACTGGCCCACTAACCCCCCAAAAACGGCCGGATCTACTGGACTTTGCTATATCCCAATATAGGCAATACTCAGCCGGACCTCAACACAGGATTTGATATTGACAATGCCGTGGTCAACCTCACCCAGGAGATGCACAATGCTGTCTTAGTCGCAACACCAAGGGCTCCATGCAATAACAAAATCCTTCAAAGGCACCTACATTTGTGGTCTCCAGAAGTAGCTCTACTGCTCAATGAAAAGCGACGGCTTAGAAGGATCTGGTTCCGAACTAGGTATCCCAGCGACAAAACAGCTCTCAATCGTGCGACCAAAAGACTCTCGAAGCTGCTCCAGAGGTTGCGGACTTGTGCTTTTGAAGAATACCTAAGTCAGGTTGAGCCTGGCGACCCCGAGCACAACTTGTGGCAACTGACAAGTCACATCAAGCGTCCAAAGAAAAGGGTGGCTCAGGTTAGGAAACCCGACGGTGAGTGGTGCCGCTCCGATCAGGAGAGGGTGGACGCATTTGCTGCTCATTTGGAAGACGCCTTCACTCCATTCAATAGATGCTCGGAGGTGGACCAAGCTAAGACTGAGAGGTTTCTGTCTCTACCCTGCACCGATTTCTGTCAATTGGAGCCAGTCTCGGAAGAGGAAGTTCAAGAGTAGGTCGCTGCTTGGTGATCGGCCACTTCCCCTTTAACTGGAAAAAGGCGGAGGTCATCCTCATTCCGAAGCCAGGAAAGCCTGAAGCTGATCTTGCCTTATACAGGCCGATAAGCTTATTATCAGTACTTATCCAAGTTACTTGAGAGAGTATTTCTGCGCAGATTTCAGACTGTATTAGACGAAGCTGGCTTGATTCCAGACCATCAATTTGGTTTCAGGCGTTGTTACGGAGCAATGCCCCAGGATTGTACAAAAGATTCTAAACAGCCTGGAGGAGAAGAAATATTGTTGCGCAGTTTTCCTTGACGTCAAGCAGGCATTTGACAGGGTCTGGCATCCAGGACTACCAATGAAAATAAAAAGGAGCGTACCCCATTAGCATTACGCCTTCCTGAAGTCATACCTGAATGACAGGTCATTTAGGGTTAGATGTGGAGACGCAAGGTCAGATTATTGGCCCATTAAGGCAGGTGTACCGCAGGGTATTGTCCTTGGTCCAATTCTCTACACACTATACACAGCAGATATGCCTGTTATAGATGAAGGAGGTTTGCTAGCCGCAACATATGAAGACGACACAGCTTTCCTAGCTTCGGCAAGCTTGCCACAGGATGTCTCTGACTGTCTCCAGCGTCAGCCCTTGACCCGTGACTTTAAAGATGGAACATTGCGATTAATCATGATAAGTCCGCCCAAACTACATTTACCTTGAAGAGAGGCGACTGTCCACAGATTAGCATTGGAGGCACTGCCATACCACCTAACTCAACCCCTAAATACTTGGGAATGACGTTGGATAGGCGTCTAACATGGAGGACCCATCTACTGCGCAAATGAAAGCAAGTACAAGAAAAGCTGCGGCGGCTTTACTGGTTGATTGGACTTAAGTCAACCCTGAAGCTGAGGGTAAAACCACTAATATATAAGTCAATAGTGAAGCCAGTTTGGACGTATGGTATCCAACTGTGGGGCACAGCGAGTCCAAGCAATATATATATATATATATTTTTTTTTTATAGCTTTGCTTTTGTTTATTGAATTTACTCTTAATTTTGAGACTAACAATAAGTTGACGAATCTTAACATTAAAATTTAACTAACAGTATACTAAGACTGCCTTCTGGTTGCGCGTCCCTCAGGTCGGTCGCTGGGTGGGTAAGTCATTGCGACGAAGGCGTGATTGGTTGCTCAACCTTGTTAGACCTCTCGCCAGGTGGTTAGGGTGCACCGATAGCTTAGTTAAGTACTTTACCTTCTGTTCTGCGATCGCTTCTTTGACTGGTAGAATGTTTAAGTCGCGGTGTATGTTTTCGTTGCGAACGTACCACGGTGCCCCGGTGATTGTTCTCAAGATCTTCGACTGATCTCTTTGAACTATGTCAATGTTGCTATTGCTGGCGTTCCCCCATAACTGGGAGCCGTACATCCATATAGGTTTTAGTGCCGAGTTGTACAGCAGGACTTTATATTCAAGGCTAAGAGGTGACCGAGCGATGAAAGCCAATGAAGGCCGATAGCTTACACCTTGCAGCCAGACTCTATCGAATGCTTGAGAGACATCTAAAAATATGGCAGTACAGTACTCTCGTTTTTCGAACGCGTTCCGAATTTCGGATGTTATCCGGTTGACCTGCTCAATTGTTCCATGCTTTTCACCAAACCCAAATTGGTGTGACAGGATTCCTTCCTGGATTCTCAGGTATGTGTTTATCCGAGTCATTAGGCATTTTTCAAAGAGTTTAGATAGGCAAGAGAGTAGGCTTATAGGTCTATACGACGTGGGGATAGTGTGGTCTTTTCCCGGCTTTGCTATCATTATTATAATTGACTTTTTCCATCTCACTGGAAAGTGGCCAAGTTTTGCGATGGCGTTAAATAGCTGGGTGAGAGTGCAAACGGCGCAGTATGGGAGCTCAATGATCATTTTGGGAGTTATGAGGTCGCAGCCCGGTGATTTTTTCGGATTCAATTGTCGTTTGATGATGTTAACGATTTCGTTTGGGCAAAACTCAATCGGCTCATGTTGAGGCTGGGGCTCATATGATGGAGTCGGCAAAGTAAACGCATTGGTGGCAGGATTTGGTTGGAAGACATTTTTAAGGTGTTTGGCAAACGTGCTGGCTCTGTCTGCGTCGCTGCGCGCCCACCCGCCTGTGGTATTTCTAATAGGCATCACGGTTTCTTTCGGTGAGCTCAGAGTAGGGTGACCTCTCCATCGTGAGTTTTTTGTACTGTTAGTTGACAATTGCTCTATGTAGCGGCGGTGGACATACGTTTCTTCTTGCTGTAGAGCTTGATCAAGTTGACGTGAAGAATGTTTTAAGCGTTGCTTAGCAAATGGCGATCTGTGACATTGCCATTCTCGACGTAAGCATCGCTTTTCGAGGACGAGCTGTTCGATTTGTAGATTTGTCTTCTTTTAAATGCGTTGTGTGTTTATAGTTTGAGGTGTTGAAACTCGAGCTGCAGAGACTAGTACAGACTCCAGTGAATTAACAAAACTGTCTACGTTAGCTTCGTCGCTGAGGTGAGGACTCAGCTCAATGTGTGAGCTGATATACTTCCTGTACTTAACCCAATTGGTTTTATGTGAGGTCAGTTTTGATGATTGATCCCATGTTCTAGGGTATCGGAGTAGAGTAAAAAGGACAGGCGAGTGATCAGATGAAAGATCCGAAAGGCATTCGGCGCTTATCAGATTTTTAGGAATGTTTTTGGTAATCGCAAAGTCAATTAAGTCGGAAAGTTTGTGTGCCAGAAGAGGCATAGTCTAGCTTGTTCTTAGCTTTGATAAATGCGTTATAGAGCTGCTTTCCTTTTGGGGTCACGAGACGAGATCCCCAGTGTGTGTGCTTGGCATTGTAGTCTCCTGCTGCTATGAAGTGGTCTCCGAGTGAGTTGAAAAACTGCATAAACTCATCTTCGGCTATGGTGAAGCGTCGGGGGCAGTATACGGCGGCTAGGGTTAATTGCTTGCCAGTACTTAGATGTATATTTATTGATGTGGCCTGTAGGTAGTTTTTAGCAAATTTCGTATGATAATGGTGCTTAATTAAAATTCCAGTCCCGCCGTGCGCTTTACCATCTGGATGATTTGTCCCATAGAATGAATATCCTCGTAGTTGGAAATTGTATCTGTTCGTAAGATGTGTTTCTGAAAGTAGCATTACGCCGATTTGATTGTCTAGTAGGAATTGCACTCGAGTTTATGCTGCGAAACGCCGTTAGCGTTCCATGTAGATATTCGTAGGGAAGTCATTATTTGGATTGTTGTGAAACCAGCATTTGTATTATTTGTCCTTATAAATTGTCCTTACCATGACAATTTGACTATTCATGCTCAGCTGGGCATCCCTACAGTCAGCGCTGAAGTTAGAAGATTCGCCGCTAAATACAAGGACAGACTAACACGACATCCAAACGACATGTGGCACTGGACATTTGCTGGACAGCAGCACCACCTTCAGAAGACTCAAGCGGAAGCATCCACTGGATTTACTAAATTAACTTTTTAGATTCATAGCTTGTATTTACCAAACTCCTATTGTCAAGGTTAACTTAAAAAATTTAATTATTGTCCCTAACTGAGGACAGATTGTAAATAAAACTTTCAAATATTACAAAAAAAAAAAAAAATGAAAAATTAAAACTATTAATCAAAAGTGACACAATTGTAGCCTACCCCGACTTTAAACAGCAGTTTACACTTATTACAGATGCCAACAACTATGCCTTGGGAGCGGTTCTCATGCAGGATTAAAAAGTTATATGCTATGCTTGTCTATAGCACGATAGAAAAAGAATTATTAGCTATTTTCTGGGAAATTAAACATTTTCATTACTTGCATGGGAGAAGATTTATAGTTAACAAGAAAGGAACGCTAACTTCGGGCGGAGCCGAAGTTGATATACCCTTGCAGTTAATACCGTAAAAATATATCGCAAACATCGGATAAAGTTGGCCGATCCCTTTGAGAATATCGTAATATAACCAATTTATTACAATAAAAAATCTAAAACAAAGTACCAAGCTTCCATCTTCAAAAATACCAAAGTTGGTATTTTTACCAAATAACATTTCCGATCGTTCAGTTATATGACAGCTATAGGATATAGTCGGCCGATTGTTATGAAATTTGGTAGGTGAGATCAACTGACCAAAAATAGTATCCGTGCAAAGTTAAATGTTTCTTTCTTCAAAAACACAAAAATTGGGTAATTTACGATTGTTCAGTTATATGGCAGCTATAGGATATAGTCGGCCGATCCTTATGAAATTTAACATGTTGTATTATTTATCCAATAATAGCATTCGTACTAAATCCGATCTCTAACTCTAAAAACACCGAAGCTATTGTATTTCCGATCAATCAGTTATATGGCAGCTATAGCATATAGTCGGCCGATCCCGTTCCGGCTTATATACTGCGTGCAAAGGAAAGAAGGGTGGTTGCAAAGTTTCAATGCGATAGCTTTAAAACTGAGAGACTAGTTCGCGTAGAAACAGACAGACAGACGGACAGACGGACATGCTCATATCAACTCTGGAGGTGATCCTGATCAAGAATATATATACTTTAAAGGGTCAGAGATGTCTACTTCACTGCGTTGCACACTTTTGACCAAAATTATAATACGCTCTGCAAGGGTATAATAAGAAAATTTACAAAGATCAATTTAAAAGAAAACACAAATTAAAATTGAGAAAAAACATGTATATTAACAATTTATTGAACGTATGTATATGTATTACAATTATTTACTTTTCATCTAATATTGCCAAAACTTGTTGGGGGGGAGTCACATATGACTATAACTATAACTACAATTATAACTATTCTAATACCCTTAATGGTAACTTACTGTTGTGACTGCGCCGATAGAATACGGGAGTCAATGATTAGCAGAAGTCTGCTATGGGGACTTTGCTGTTGCCGTTTTATGAAAACACAGGGTTTGTTTCAAGTATGTCACTGAATTTAATTTGAATTGATTTTAGAGATCAAACAATGTTGGCAGTATAAAAAAATTTGTTGTTTTTTTGTAATAATTGGAAGAAGCTTAGAGATGTCCCGCTTTCCAAAGGGACCGGGGTCTCGAGATCGATAGACATCAAGCAGGTGTCGATTGTAGGGTTGTGGTATGCACTAACATTACGTAATGAACATTACGACAACGAAAATGACCGTACATGCCGCCCCGCAATGCTGGGTCCAGCAATAAGACATCCTTTAAATGGTAACTGAAAGAAACAGGTGAAATGTTTGCTGTGGTATGGATGTGAGATCAAATGCGTGTATCACTATTGTTCAAGATTAGCTTCCTCGACTTTAGCTTCCGTGTAATTCGGGATGGGTAATCTGCAGATCTTGGATACTGATCGCTTATATGTACCCGAACCTGTATAGATTGTTGCAACTAGTACCATCCCATCGGCTCCAGGGTGTAATTCTATAACACGACCTAGTTTCCAATCGGTTGGACCTGTTCATAAGTCATTGGGTATCCTTTGAAGGAACGATGAAGATGAGACTTTACGGCTTTGACGTTAGCCTCCCAAAGTCCTCCGAAGTTTGGGCTGTGTGGGGGGTTAAAGTGCCACTGAACATAGCGCTTTGTGAGTTCTGGGACGACTGTCTGGTTGATTTCCTGCCGGAACTCGTTAGACCACAACTGTAGGGATTTATCTGCTGCTATAAAATTTGTGCCGCAGTCACTGTACAGGTGCCGCACAAAACCGCGGCGTCCAATGAACCCTTGGAGAGCCCAAAGAAAATGTTGTGCTGTGAGTCCTGTCACCAGCTCCAAATGGATAGCTTTACTGGCGAGGCAAATGAATACTGCAATATAGGCCTTGTATGTAGTGTGTCCTCTGAACCTCGAGGCCTTGACATCGATAGATCCTGTGTAATCCACACCTGTAGCTTCGAACGCTCTTTCCGGCGGATTAACACGATGGTATGGAAGATCACCCATTAATTGTCGAGAGGGTTTAGGGCGATGCTGAAAGCAAGCCACACACTGTCGGAGAACTCTTTTTACCGCTTGTTTGCCATTAATGATCCAAAACTGCTGTGGATGATCGCACGAGTCAGTTGCACTCCCCCATGCATGGTGTTCAGATGGGCGTTTTTTATGACGAGGTCCGTAAAATGATGTGACTTCGGTAGGATGATGGGCGTGCGTTGTTGAGTGGTGAGCTGCAAAGCGTTTCGAAGTCTGCCCCGCACTCTGAAGATCCCTTGGGCATCTATAATGGCGACAGTTGGCTAAGCTTGTTAGATTTTGAGAGCGATTTGTTTGCTCGCAACTTGGACAGTTCGTGAGAGAATGCGTCCTGTTGGACAACGCGAACCAGAGTATACATTGCCTTGGAAAACTCCTTTACGCTAATTGGTCCGGAAAGCCGAGCCTCCCTTTTGAAGCGAGTATTATGGATAAAGCGATTAATGAATGCTGTGAAAAATACAAGTCGACTGTATGACGAAAATGACTCAACAAAGGAATCAGTGGATGCAAAGGTGTGAGCGTGGATAACTTTTGCTGCCTGTTCCTCGCAGATTGTGCTCGGATCTGGAAAAGTAAGAGTTACCTTGGGCCAATGATCTTCGGGTTCCTACAACCAGTCTGGGCCGCTCCACCAGAGCTTATCCTGCGTGAGCTGTAGTGGGGTTAAACCGCGCGTTGCACAATCCGCAGGGTTGTCCTGCGTAGACACATGACCCCACTGTGAAGCAGAGCTGACTTGGATGCTGCCAATTCGATTCACCTGCATGGATCTCCATATATCCATTGAAGCACGATCATGGCGTCTGACCAGTAGTACACTGTGACCCGCATCTGAGGCACGTGAAGTTGCTGCTGGATCCATGTGGCGAGTATGGTAGCTAGAACTGCTCCGGAAAGCTCCACTCGCGGTATGGTGAGAGGCTTTGTTGGTGTAACCCTAGTGCGAGCTGCGACTAAGTGTGTATGTACAATTCCAGCAGTGTCGAGTACTCGAAGGTAGGCACACGCTGCCAACGCGCTGCCAAAGACTCTGGTAGCATGTCGTCCCAATCGAGTGCACGGTAAGTGCCATCAGTTTGCTGCATACGGAAGCTCCATACGTCCTTGAGGAGAATTTTTAACATGACTATCAAGGGTGCTAAAAATCCTAATGGATCGAAGAGCCGCGCCACTGTTGATAAAAGAGCCCTTTTCGAAAGTGTGGGATTGATCGAGAAATGGATTTTGAATCCGTAGACGTCCGGGTTTGGCTGCCAGTACAGTCCAAGCGTTTTAATGCTGTCTTTATTGTCCATTTCGAAGATTGAGTGGTTGCAGAGGTCTACTTTAGGAAAATCGCTAAGCAACGCCGGGTGGTTTGCTGCCCATTTTCGAAGATGCATACCAGCCGAGCGGAGGGCTGCTATGACCTCGTTTCGCACTCGAATGGCACCGTCCGTGGTCTCATGGCCGCTTTGTACGTCATCAACATAAATCTCCCTTTTCAGTACCTTTTCTGCTAGCGGATAATTTTCTCGTTCGTCCTGAGCTATTTGGTGGATCACCCGAATCGCTGTATATGGCGCTGATGCTGTTCCGAAGGTAACTGTGGTGAGACGGAACTCTTTTAACTCTCCGGTTTTGTCACGCCACCAAATGCGCTGGAATTGAGAGTCCTCTGGATGCATTTCGATACATCGGTACATCCTTTGGATGTCCGCCAACATAGCGATAACAACGCCAATTTAGTATCACTCCTCCCAAATCGTTCTGTAGAGCTGGGCCAGTACATAAAATGTCATTCAGTGACTTCCCGTTGGAGCTCTTACAAGAGGCGTCGTAGACTACCCTGAGTTTAGTCGTCAGGCTGTCCTCCTTCAGGACTGCATGGTGTGGAATCGTGCTGCAGAAGACGCCGAGCTTCCCATTTGTGTTGATATGAGAGTAACTGTCTTCGCTTGTAGTGACTTCTTGTATTTGCTGTAAGTCAAAATATTCCTCGATTGCTTGGAGATATTGTTGATGAAGCTTATCGCGCTGCTGCAATTTTCGCTCTAGTGTGTAGAAACGATTTAAGGCTATATGTTGGCGTTCAGACGGCACGCTATCTAGTTCAAAGAAACTTTGCACCAGATGATCAAGCGTCGTGGTGTTACAACGGACAGTGATGGAGTGTGTCATGGATTTCCTCACTGGTCCAAAAACAATCCAACCAAGAAGAGTGTTTTGTGCGATTGGTTCCTGAGAGCATCAATTGTGGAATAAGATCAACGCCCACAAGCACGTCAATACGACCGGAGCGGGCAAAATTGGGATCGGCGAGTTGCAATCCTTTAAGGTGTTGGAATGAGCGAGGGTCGACATCCGATTTTGGAAGGTGCCCTGTAAGTGTACGGAGAACAAATGCAGTGGATACAAACGATGTGAACTGGGAACCTGAAATCGAGCTTAGGACAAAATTGGTACTATGTCGACAACGATTGTGAGAGGAGTCGCCGATCCCTGTTATTTCCGCAGATACAGGGGTGCGTGAGAGACCCAGCGTCTGTACTAAGCTTTCGGTGATAAGTGTTCCTTCCGAGCCATGGTCAATCAACGCTCTGGCTAAAACAGATTGTCCCGTTTGGTCGTTGACAATTCGGATTAGGGCCGTGGCGAGAATCGTGGTGGATGGATTTTGATAGGTGGCAACTGCGCTGAGGAGTTGCGTCTCGTTCGAAGCAGTTAAGCCGGGGGCTAGGCTGTGCTGTTGAGACAAAACAGATGAGCGGGATGCTACGCTCTGTTGGGTGCCCTGCGCGCTATGGACACCGTTCGTTGGCTGTCACGATAGGGCAGAGTTGGTAGGCTGGGTTGCTATGTTCGGAAAATGCAGTAGCGTATGGTGGCGTTGGCCGCACTGTAAGCAATTGCGAGGGCTGCTGCAGTGACTTAGCGCGTGGCCTGTGCTGAGACAATTGAGGCATGCTTTTATGCGATCGACGATCGTCTTACGAGCAAAGCAATCCTTCGCGAGAAAACTGGGGCATCTCCGGAGAACATGGTTTCTTTGGCAGAGAGTGCACTGGGGTGCTCCCATTTCCGTAGTCACATGAAAACTGTGGCGGTTAGTGGAATTGAAGTTGGATCGGTTAGGCGCACGTGGATGGGAAGATTGTCCTGGTGCTGAACGAGTTCCAAGTGGTTGATTTCGATTTTCGATTAGGTCGATGCTAACTAAGCGCTCCAGCAGGAAAGTTTCCAACATCGAAAAGGTTGGAATCACGGTGGAGCTCCCCAATGAGTGCTCCCACGCTTGCGTAGTGCTGCTTGGTTAACAGATGATGCACTAGCCAGTGATCGCAGGAATCAATGTTTATTTCTAAACGTCGAAGATCACTAATGCAAACATTAGCCAGGTTTAGCACGCGCCTGATACCTTCTGCAGCTTCCTTGGGAACCGACTCAAGACCATACAGTGCCGCCATGGTGTGCATAAAGTGGAGACGTGGATTGTTGTAGCGCTTGACGAGGAGATCCCAGGCTACCGTATACCCAGAATCCGTTAATGCCATGTGACTGACATCCTGGTCCCGTCCTTCGGGCAAGGCCTGCTTGAGAAAGTGAAACTTCTGGATGTTAGAGAGAGTGTTGTTGTCATGGATGAGTTGTAGGAAACCATCGTAAATCGAGGGCCAATCCGTAAAGCTTCCCGAAAAGCGTGGAACTGGAAGCTTCGGAAGCGGAATGTTGGATGATAAAATTGGAGTGACGGACTCGATTGGTGTGACGGACTCGATTGGTGTGTCGGACTCGATTGGTGTGACGGACTCGATTGGTGTGACGGACTCGATTGGTGGGGAACCTTGGGCTATCACTGAGAACTTGTTGTCGTATTCTTCCGAGATGTTGCAGAACCGCTCGTGTAGGTTGTCTGAGAAATATACATGTTGACTGGGACACAGCTGATCGACCAATTGTTGGTGATTCGCATCAAACAGGGTGGATAAATCCTTTAACGTGTAATAATGTTTAATGTTTAAATAATAATGTTTGGATTTTCGGGATTGGCTATCCTTCTTGAAGTTACGCTCGAGTTGCGTCAACCTGTTCCATAAATCCTCCTGTCTCGCGTGCAAACCCGCAAACTGGTCGGATGGGGAAGGATTGGCTTGTGTGCCTGTCTTTTCATCGTCGATACCCATAGTTTTATTTAATTTACAACAGCACGCTTGAAATCACAGCCCTCACATACAAACACTCACCGGCTTCCAGTCAGTCTGTGTAGCAGTTTCCAGTTTCAATTCGTCGTTCCTTTGGTCCGTTATTCGTCTCGCAGCAATCTCTCCTTCCTTTGTCCATTATTCGTCGCGCAGCGATCCCTTGTTCTTCGGTCCGTTATTCGTGGAAAGCGTGGTTCCACGTGGCATAGGTTAAAAGCCGTTTGTTTCAGATTAATTTGAGCCCAATTGTTTGTTCCAAATCAATTCAAATTCCATTCATTGGCACATTTAACAACACGTTCCATGGGCCACCAAAAATGTTGTGACTGCGCCGATAGAATGCGGGAGTCAATGATTAGCAGAAGTCTGCTATGGGGACTTTGCTGTTGCCGTTTTATGAAAACACAGGGTTTGTTTCAAGTATGTCACTGAATTTAATTTGAATTGATTTTAGAGATCAAACAATGTTGGCAGTATAAAAAAATTTGTTGTTTTTTTGTAATAATTGGAAGAAGCTTAGAGATGTCCCGCTTTCCAAAGGGACCGGGGTCTCGAGATCGATAGACATCAAGCAGGTGTCGATTGTAGGATTGTAGGAAAATGACCGTACACTTACACATACATACAAGATTAGAGATAATATCCACTGTAATTGGACTTTAAGCTCTTTCTGATCGCTGCTAAGAGTTAGTTAAATTTAGAACCTAAAATAGTTCGGACGTAATAACAAAATCATAACGAGAGTATAGCAACCTTCTCTTTGTCTAACACGTGAAACTCAATTAGCAATTGAGCCATCTAAACATCAACTCATTTATAATCCACTTCGGACTCGGCTGAATAGCACGTGTCCAGAAGATCTGGCACGAGTGGGACCTCTACTAAATAGGGTCCAAGCATCGACGTAACTATATGAATGTCCTACAATTGCGATAGGGTCCTTGAGCGCTCAGTGGGACAACACCACCAAAAACAAGGAGTGACAAGGACATTAGCCGGAAGCAACAACTGCTGGCAATGTGTGAGTGTGTGTGTGCCGGGCTGGACATTATGGTTATTTCAATGGAAACTCAAATTGCTTGTAGATTTGCTGGCATCAGCTGTGCATTTCCCGAGCCATTTCTGTCTGGGCTGCAATTTATGTATCCTTTTGGCTTACAAGGATCCGAGAATGTCTGAATATGGTCAGCTATCAGGGCCATCCCCACATCCCAATGTATTGTCTTCGGGGCAAGAACCAAAAGCAGCCAACTACGCCAACTAACTGTGTTCACTGCTGGGAGTGCGACTATACACTCTACGCAAACAGGTTCCGGTACGGTCATGTCTTTGCCGTGGATACTGGCTAATTGTAGCCGGGCGGGGAGAAGAACATTCCTTTCCTCAATTTACCCCAATCTAAAATCGAAGAGCATAAGCCGAGGGATGCGTGTCCGAAGAGGCCCGAACGTTAATATACGAAATCCGGAAGACCGGTCGACCCTCCAATTTCAACCAGTCTTTTTGTGACAAGCGGGTTGTGTCGTGATGAACGAACCCCATCCCCCGCCTACTCGTGGGTCCAAATATGAATTCTCCAAACTTAAATAAAAACTAAAGTCGAGATCGCAACTCCCTTTAAAAGTGCGGAATGGGATCAATGATCCGCCAAACTTCAGATCTGTCAAAGGCAAAAGAGTTGCTGGGATGGCGTAAGGTCATTAACGAGCTGCATGGGACTTCATGGAGGAGATGCTAGGGAGCCGAGGGCACTAACACCATCCTGGCGATGCTTAAAATGTGCGATGCACTTCCTACGGCGGAATGGAGGATGCGGTGGGACTACTGAAGCAGGTTGTTCTCACCCTTAATGTGGAACCTGCAAGGATCCCGGAGAAGATCGGACACCGGATTAAGAATTTTAGGCTAGACCTTGAAGGAGAGCGACTTGTCACGGGCTCTTAAAGGCGTTGGGATGGAAGCCGAGACGGAAGCCAAGGTTACTGTGGTGGAGAATCTCAAGCTTGTCTCTGAATATCTTGCAGATAAACCTCCACCACATAAAAGGCGGCATCAGCGGCTCTCCACCTCGCCGAGAGAAGCTGATGTGGCGCTCATCCAGGAACCCTGAATACTTGGAGACAGGATTCTTGGGTTGGGGGCGTCGGAGTATAGGCTCTGTAAAGCCGATACAACAGGTAAAAGGCGAGCCTGCATCGTCGAAAAGAAGAACCTCATTATGCTACCTAATTTCAGCAATGAAGATTATGTAGTCGTAGCAATACAGAGCCCAAAAGGACCACTAAGGGTATGCTCGGCGTACATGGGCCACGAGCTGAATCTTATATGGCCTTAGACGGAGATTTTTGCTTAAATTTTGCTATCCGTGGCAGGGAAGAGCGCAAAAGGTCCAACTCTTGAGCACGGTGCCGACTTGACGTCAACGGATTGTCATTGACACTTTCGGCCACCGCAGCGATATTTTCGACCGACCGAACTGGGCGAGCACGTAAACGTATTGTTTTATTCATCAACGGTCCAGTCTCACGCAGTCGCTTTACAAAACTATCCACAAACTGCCTGAAAGGCGCTTTATTTTTTCCGAATTTTGACCTCAATTTTTTTGCCGTTGAAGACTCTCCACTTTGGAATAATTTTTTCAGCATTTTCCAATTTTCTTTGCGATAAATATCTGATACATTGACAATGACATTCGAAATGTCTAAGTCAAAAATATCGATAGTTCAAAGAGCAAATGGTAAATGACCCTTTACCTTTTACACCCTTTACATCCTTGGGGGAACTTCCGACAACGAACTTTAACAACAGAGAATATTGCTATGTTGGAGAAGCTAATGGTGGCTTGCGCCAAGGCATACAATAAGGTTTGTCCCTTAAAAAGCGGACCTTAAGCACTGTAACAAAGAACTACGTAGGGCAAAGAGGAATGCCAGGACCAAGTTCTGCACGACCATTCAAGAGACATCGGAGGCCTCCCGACTTACGAAGGTCGGCGCAACCACTGCACCTAATGTGGGATAAATAAAAAAATCGGATGGAAGTTGGACTTCGTCCAGCCAGAAAACCCTAAAGGCTCTCACAAACGCACATTTCCCAGGATGTTCTCAGGAGAAAGCAATCCAGGAAACGCGGAGCCAGTGGGACTCAACTCCTCTTGAACACCTCCTAAAAAACAGGAATCTCAGTTGGGCGAAAAACCGTTTCAAGCCCTTTAAATCTTCAGGCCCGGATGGAATCTGAGGCTATGGATCAGGAATATTTTCTCAGCCATCTTCAGAACAGGTATCGTGCCAGAGACGTGGCTACAAACGAAGGTTGTCTTCAAAACCAAAGCGGGAAAACCCAGCTTTCGGGAACGTTACTACGTTCGTCAAATAGGCAAGGTATGTGACAAAGAATACGCGCTTATTGCTTTTCAATAAATTTTAGGTGCTTTCAACAACATCCTGTCACGTACAACAACCAACGCGCTGACAAGACTAGGGCTAGAAAATCAGTTTTTACACCTTATAAGGCAAATTCTAGGATCTATTCAGAGAGAGATTCTGAAAATTTTTTAGACAGAGTTTGGGTTTACATAAGCTTGAGACAAAAACCTTGTTTCTAAAAACTGAGGTAGGAATCCTACCGTAGGATGGTTCTTCGGGTTGGCCCGCCCTTCCTGTAAAGACTTACTAGTTATTGCTGCCTTAACCCATATGCAGTGAAATCGTTTCGCTCAGGTGCCCATAAAAATATATATTTTACTTAATTTAAACTGTTCTTCAGTTTACAATCAACTATTTTATTACTCTTATGTTCATATTTTTCCTTTCTCCTTACATATAAATCTTTACTCCTACTGGGTTTCTTTAATACTGTACGTGAGGGCCCGTTGTGCCGCAACTTTAAGAGCGCACCAGCACTAAAGAGCGCATCTGCGCTCGCCCCTCTTTGCGCTCTCGCTCCTTCGTCGGCCGTCGTCGATCGTATTTTTTTCTATTACTTTTGCCTTGTTTCTTTTCTTTAAGTTAAGTTAAGTTAAGTTTAAGTTATCAATCCTATGTAAGCAGTCAATAAAGCTGAACGCGCCTTTTGTGAATTTACTGGTGACGCCCCCGACTTTTCAACTTTACCCCCGGAATCTTTTGCGGCAACAACGCCCCCCCAACGTTTTTCCCTCCGTGTCAACTCCAAGTCCGAGTTTTCCGACACAACGGCAGTTTGAGACTTTCCACTCTTCTTCGTCTTCAAATTCTGCAGATTTTTCCATCCGTCTCCGTTTGTGTGCTGCCCATATTCGTCGCCGTTTTCGGCATCTCCGTTATCCATTCGCTTGCCAACGGTCGAGGCATATGAGCATCCATACACACATACATATTTTGTTTTTGTGCAATTAATCCGCGAAAAATTCGCAAGTAAACAGTGACATTGTGTGGTGACAAAAAGAAGGCATAAAAAATATTGGCCAGCCGGTGTGAATTAGTTCCGGAAATTTCCAAATTCACCGAACAGTCCGCCGCTGTCGTAATATTTGTTTCTTTTCTTCCCCAATCAAAAACACCACATAACTTCTTTGTTCCCCCGGTTATACAGTCCACTTATCAACGCTCCACTGTGCCAACATAAGCCCACATGCACTTACATATGTATATGCATACATGTCCATATATTTCCAAATATTTTCTGACTCCAATTTCTGGAAATATATAACCGATAAAAATTAACATATACAGTCCACTTATCGTCGTTCCACTGTGCCATCATATGCCCCACATGCCCTAGCCCTATGTTGTTCCACTTACTGTCCAAAACAAGTGGTGACGCCCACGCCATCGTTTCTAAGGCTCCGCTTACCCATGAGGGGTTTGACGCCGCTTGGCAAAGCCTCACAGACCGCTTTGAGAACCGGCGGCTATTGGTCAACAGCCAGTTAAAAATCCTTTTCAACATCCAGGCTATTTCTGAAGAGTCCGGGGTCGCGCTGAAGGAGCTGCAAGCCACCATTCAGTGTTGTCTGACAGCCCTAGCAATGTCCGCCGTCAATGTTGAGGCTTGGGACTGCCTCCTGGTATTTATGATTTCGTCAAAGCTCCCCAAAGTCACACTTTCTATGTGGGAGCAATCCGTACATAATAAGGCTGAAATTCCAACATGGAAGGAATTAGGCAACTTCCTGACAGAGCGGCATCGCACTCTGGAGGCCAACGACGACGTCAGGCCTAGTGGCTCCGGGCAATTTCCGCCAAGATCGGGACTTCCTATGGCCCCTGCTCGGGAGCTCAATTCACACGAGACTCGAGTGGTTTTGGGCCAAAAAGGGTGCGATTTCTGTTCGAGGGAGGACCACCCCATTCGCTTATGTCCGCGGTTCCTAAATATGGATGTAAATGGGCGCTTTGACTACATTAAAAGGAAGCAGTTATGTTTAAACTGTTTTGCCCGAGGGCACCAGCAGCGAGACTGCACGAGCGCCCGTACCTTTTTCACATGCCACAGCCGACACCACACCCTCCTGCACCGCGGCAATCCGTTCGCCACCGCTCCAAGTCCGCCTACGCCGCCTACTGCTCCAAGTCCGCCTACGTCAGCAAACGGCTCAGAGGATCAGTCGACTGTGCAGGTGTGTTTCGCTTCCGGGTCAGGAGCCGTCCTACTGGGCACGGCTCTTATCAACGTGTGCCATTTGGGGTGCACCGTCCAGGCACGAGCACTGATAGACTCAGGGTCCGAAGGGACTTTCATAACGGAACGACTGTTCAACCTTGTCAAGTTTCCCTTCAAGACGATTTACGCACAAGTTTCCGGCCTTAATCAGTCCATTTCCGCGCAGTCTACTAAATTGTGCCATTTCTCCATTCGGTCGCCGTCTAGACCCGGGCTACAATTAGAGACTGCGGCTTACGTTCTTCCGCAGTTGGCAGGAAATCTGCCATCATATCCGATTTCACGAGATCTTCTCAAGGAACTGCCCGACTTTCCCTTGGCGGACCCCAACTTCTGTGAGAGCTCCCAAGTCGATGTGTTATTAGGAGCTGACATTCTTCCGTCCATTCTCCTCGGTAATTCCAAGGCTAACATCTGCGGGTCGCTTCTCGTTCAGGAGACCATTTTTGGATGGGTGCTGACAGGCCCATTATCTCCATCCAACCCCCGCAGCGTGTCTGTTTTTTCCACACGAGTTGCCCGCAGCCTCAGTGACTCATTGGATTCCAAGGTCATATTCAGCACTGTGTCGCCACGCCGACGCAACGCCCAGGCACTGGAGAGCAGATGTACTCGAGGTGTGCAATCCTACCGATGCCAAGTCTGCAATGGGATCCATCCATTGAAGAAGTGTCGTCGCTTCCTACGCCTAAGTGCCGAGAAGCGGCTCCGAGCGGTTCTCGTGAACCGGTATGGCTCGAGCTGCCTGTCCCACGAGCACTCCGACGGATCATGACGGCGTGGGGACGGCTGTAAGACGTGTGGTCAGGATCACCACACGCTGCTGCACCTTGTGACCAAGGAGCACGGTCACAGTACACGGGGTGTCTCGCTCTCTCGTCGGCCGTCGTCCGCCACTTTCAAGTTTAAGTTATCAATCCTATGTAAGCAGCCAATAAAGCTGAACGCGCCTTTTGTGAATTTACTGGAGACGCCCCCGACTTTTCATTTCAACTTTACCCCCGGAATCTTTTGCGGCAACAACGCCCCCCTACACAAATACTAATTATCCTTAATTATAAAAATCCGAATCGGAATCAATTTATTTTAACTACTATATCTTTAATAATGTTTCAATCTACATAAAGATAGTTATATAGATTAATTACCTATTACCTGAATTGAGAAAGAGTCGAAGTCTTGAAGAACAGTTTAAATGAAGTAAAATATATATTTTTCTGGGCACCTGACCGAAACGATTTCACTGCATATGGGTTAAGGCAGCAATAACTAGTAAGTCTTTACAGAAAGGGCGGGCCAACCCGAAGAACCATCCTACCTCTGTTTTTAAGCAACAAGGTTTTTGCCTCAAGTTCATGTCCACCCGAAATGACTTTATCCCCTCCTTATCCTTCCAAACACTGTCTAAAAATGTCGCACTGATCCTGATTAGGAAGTAACCTAACCCCCTGGACTCTTCACTGAGCTAGGCCGGACCCATAGCTAGGCTAGGCCGGTAGCAGAGTATGCTACCAATCGGTATCCACCGTTTTCGTCTCAGAACAAAATGGCGCCCAACGTGGGAGGGCAAAAGTAGAAAGCAAAACCAAAATACCATTATGCTTTTTCGAGCTGTCCTTTAACATACCCTGACAGTCATTCCTCTAGAAAAGTTGTTTAAGTTTCCGAAATCCTTTGCTTATTTTTCTAGTATCGCTGAGTGTCAGGTCAAGCAGCAGCACAGCGGTATAATTTTAATGTTTAAATAATGTTAATGTAATGTTAATTTAGTAGGCTTAACTATGTTAAAATCGTTAAGTTGGTCGCAAGCCGACTGTCTCTCGGCCGCTCGACTCAACGGGCCTTTCTTTTAGAGAGTTTAGCTCCGCAATGTCTAGGTCGGGCATTGGAAATTATTAATGACCAAACACAGAGTTTTATACACTTGTACAATGAATAAAACCCACTTATATTTGTAGGAGTTAGAGCATCGAAGTTTTTGGAAAATTCAAGTTCATTCCAGTATATTATGGCTTCAATTATTGTCCCAATACATTTGATTAGTTAAATTGCTTAAAGAAATCGAGAATAATTCTGGCTGGAACGTTTCAGCCGGATACTCTTTCATTTAACGCAATGAGCACACCAGTTTTTTTTAGATTCAATATAAATGTAAAGATGCAGATGAAAGCTATGGTAATATCTTAAGTGAAATCATTAAAGCAATGGATAAGATTCAGATTATCGATTAAAAATTCAGGTTTCCGAATTTTGGGAAAAACTTAGTAATAACTTAGTAATAACTTCTTATAAACATCCTTTGATGTGGTAAAATATTGAAAACGAAATAATGTCAGTCAGGCGTAGTCCTGAGAATAGTTCGACATTGCCCGTGAAGTCGGTGCAATATGTATGAATCCAATTGGTTTTTTTGCGGTATCTTGCGCTTCCTCCAGTAGGGCAAATCTATTGCTACTGGATCTGCCTGATTCTTCGTCGATCTTCAGGAACCGGATAATTATACCCTTGCAGAGGGAATTATAATTTTGTCCAAAAGTATGCAACGCAGTCAAGGAGGCATCTCCGACCCTTTAAAGTATATACATATATTTTTGATCAGGATCACCTCCTGAGTTGATATAAGCATGTCCGTCTGTCCGTCTGTCTGTTTCAACGCAAACTAGTCTCTCAATTGTAAAGCTATCGTCTTGTAACTTTGCACACACCCTTGTTTCTTTTGCACGCAGTATATAAGTCAGAACGGTTCGGCCGAGGTTCCTATAGCTGCTGATTAAAAGAAATGCTATTTCTTCGATTTTTTTAGAGTTAGAGAGTTCAGCTTTTTTCGTCGTACAAAACAACCGTCGTAATACAACAAACCATAATTTCATAAGGATCGGGCGACGTTATTCTATAGCTGTCATATAACTGAACGATCGGAAATTCTATTATTTATGTGTTTTTAGAGTTTAAGGTTAGATATTTTGTATAAATGCTATTCTTGGCAAAATAATATGCTGTACCAAATTTCATAACGATCGGTTGACTATATCTTATAGCTGCCATAGAATTGAGCGATGGGAAAAGGTATTTGGTTAAAATACCAATTTTCATATTTTTGAAAATATAAGCTTGGGAAACTCGTTCGTAGCCAAACGCCGTTTTTTGTCGCTCGAGAGAAGATTATCTCAAGATCCGAAGTCAATGCAATGATGTTCTTGTTACTCCACACTATGTCATACCCCATCAGTGTGTCTTACGGCCTCAAATCACATCGAACCAACTACGAGTCGATTTGACGCGTATTGTAAGACATCTTCATAGAAGTGCCTATACAACTTATTGATGGTTGGTCTTACAATCGAGGAGGAATCCATTTAACTCTTCTTCGGTTCCGGCTAAGCCGATTCTCTCTGATATAGCCGATATAAAAAAGATGTATCGCCAAGTAATGGTAAATGAACTCAGAGCTGACAAAATCATTAGGAATCGTCCCTAGGAAGTAGGAATCGTTCCTTCAAAGGAATCAAAGAAAAGATCCTATTGCAGGATCTTTGACTAAATAAGCTAGATGAAAATATGTCAATTCCACATGGAGCTTGCGTCTATATTCGTTGTGAATCTGCAGAAGGTATTAAAGTTTTGTTGTTCACTGTAAAGTCCAAAGTTGCGCCGCTCAAGACAAACACGCTCTCACGTCTTGAGTTATGTGCCGCTCACCTTCTCGCAGATCTCTGCCACAAGATAAAGTCTCTAATCAAAGTTCCGAAATCAGAAGTTCGAAAAGAGTTACTAAAATCAAAAAGTAGTCAGATAATAGCACGTGGCAGCTGGCAGATATAGTGTCCAGAGGTGGAAACGACTGTAAAATCGATCTAGCTTACAGGTCCATCGTTTTTAAAGGAATCGGAAGATAAGTGGCCAACGCGCCGCTGGTTTTATCTGTCAACAGAACTTCTAGAGTCTCTACCTCATATTTATTGGAAGTGATAGAAGAATTTTCCTCCGTGTATTGTATTTTGCTTGCTTATATGCTTCACGTTATAAAGAAATCTAAAAGATTAGCAGTGAATTCTGATATTATTCCTTCACCTGTCGTATATTTATATATATAATGATATATAATGATAATATATATATATATGCATATATATATTAGGTTTTTTTTGGTAATGACATACCGGTTTTTACATTCAAATTTCGCGCTTCGCTTGTGAAGTCAAATATAATCGTATCTAGCAATGCTATCGTTTAAAAGGTATTGGTACATCACCTTTAAAATGACATCTCCATCTCCCGACAGGCAAACAACTCGACAGCTACGTGGCTGCCAAATTTAAGTAAATTTTTTACGATTTTACTGGCCGTTTACCCAAAACCACGATGCAACCGATGCTCGCCAAGTTGCTGCTTCTGCTGGGCAGCCTTCTGATCCTTGCCAGAAACGGCAGCGCGTTCATTGTCAGCGTGGATGCCCACAACGAAGAGTGTTTCTTCGAGAATGTGGAAGGCGGCACTAAGGTTGGCGTCACCTTTGAGGTGATTGACGGCGGCTTCCTGGACGTGGACATAAAAATCAGCGGCCCCGACAATCATGTTATGCACGAGAGCGAAAAGGAGACTTCCGGCAAGTATACGTTCGTGGCGACCTCGAAAGACACCTACACCGTCTGCTTCAACAACGAGCGCAGCAGAATGACCCCCAAGCTGGTCATGTTCTCGATCGATGTGGGTGATGCCCCACAGCGTGCTCCTGGCGCGCCCGGCGAGGAGGAAGTGGGCCACACCAAGTTGCAGGACATGATCCGTGAACTGTCCGGCACTCTGACCAGTGTCAAGCACGAACAGGAGTACATGCATGTTCGTGACAAGATCCATCGATCGGTGAACGAGAGCACAAACTCCCGTGTCGTTCTGTGGTCGACGTTCGAGGCCCTCGCCCTGGTCCTGATGACTGTCGGCCAAGTCTACTACCTGAAACGGTTCTTCGAGGTGAAACGCGTTGTGTAATACTGGCCAAACTCTAGGATAATCCTGCGGAAGAAAAATGAAAAGTTGCGGAGATGTGTGCTTGAGGATGAGGTGTTTCTGTCTCAGATTAATTTAAACGAATTATTCCTTTTGTAATTAAAAATAAAAACTAAAAACATATAATTGTTTATATGAGCTTCCACGCTAAACAATCGATTGAAATGGAGTTCACAAACGCAGAAATTCGGGCAATTTTGAAATTTTATTTCCCACAGGGAAATTCCACTTCCCTCTCTTTCTCTTAAGCGAACGGTCGTGTTTTTTTGTGCGCACTGCGTTTTATTATAAATATTGGTAAACCGGTGTTTACATACTTGTGAATTAAACCTTGTGAATCTTAACAATCTTAAAGCCTAAACCGTATCGCTTCGCGAGTGCTGTGGTATATTTGGAGTCGAATTAATAAATTGAATAATTTCAATTCCAAGCATAGCTCAGCTCTGCTTCTTCCCCGGCTTATCTTTATTTCTGCATTTCTCTTTTGCACTATTCAAAGCTCCCGCTTTGGCTTCCTATTTGGCACAGTGGTTCAAGGTATTGTGTTTTTAAACTTTTTAAATAATAATTTTTGTTTTATAATAAATAAAAGTAAAATGGAATTTAAACTTGTCTGTGCCATTAAGTCTTGTAACAAGACAATTTCCTCATCCCAGCCTGCCATCCATTGCTGGGTATGTGAGAACGTCGTACATGCCAAGTGTGCCGGTTTCACTGCATCAGTTTCGGATGCCATTTCCCGTAGGTCTGGGATACATTATTGTTGTGAAAATTGTCGTGCTGTGCAAGGCGAAATGAGGTCGTTCATGAGACAGACCAAAAATGGATTTAAAGAGCTGATCACTGGTTTTCGTAAAATCAATGACCAGCTCTGTGCGCTGGACACTCAGTTTAGTGGCCTTCAGCTGCTAAACGAGTCCCCTAAGCGCAAGAAATCCGCTGTTTCTGATCCGCCTCAGCCTGCTCAGCCGACATTAATGCAGCTGCTTATATCTCTGGCCACCCCGAGGGCTACAACTGAGAAAAATTCGTCAGAATTTCTCAGGGATAATGAGCAATTGTCTGATATGTCCGCCATGGCATCCCTTCAAGTGATGCCACAAGTCCTAGGGAACGAAACCCCCATTAGGGTCACCCAAAAGGGTATTCCACAGTCCGGACCACCGGCACCGACTGATGCTGCAGTTCTAGTACCTGCGACACCAAAACCCTTACAGGTGATTCCTCCATCGAAACATATATTTGTTTCTCGGCTCGCCCCTGATACTTCAGAGATTGATTGATAAAGGTGGAGGACATACAAAAATTTAAATATTATTATACAAGGCACACGTCTTCTTTCAAGATTCGTGTGCCCGCGCTGATATTCAAGACGATTTGCTCTCCCAGTTTTTGGCCAGAGAATCTTTTCGTCCAAGAACATCAGCCTAGTTCCGTGAAGAAAAAAGTTCAAAAACCAGTGGGAGTGAGACTTCCCAATATCGAAACCACTGACCCACTAACCCAACCCACTAACCCAAAAAACTAGTTTCCTCACTAACTCTTACCTATCAGAATACTAGGGGGCTACGTAGCAAACTCCCCAAGCTATATTCTGAAAGTTCTTTCTTGGCATCCTATATAATAGCATTTACAGAAACCTGGTTAAATCCGGAGATCTTTAGCTCCGAAGTTTTTCCAAGTAAGTACACCACTTTTAGACGGGATCGATCTCAGCGAAGAAGAGGTGGAGTCCTCATTTCGGTAGACTCTACTCTTGCTTCTGAAGAGGTGAAATCCCATGAGTTTGGTGACAGAATTTATTTGCGTTAAAATCACTATGTCCGTTAAAGCTTTATACATTACTTGTTCATATATACCTCCTATGTCTGAACCGCCTACATATTGGCAGCATTTGTCCGCCATTCGATACGTCTCTAACCTTATGACGGATCGTGACCAACTCGTAGCGGTGGGCGACTTTAATATCCCAGAATTAAAGTGGTCCAACGTCGACAACTCACCATCTTTGTCACTTTCAACTTACCATGACTTCACCGCGGTCATGTTTGACATGTCCCTAGGTCAGATCAATCATGTTAGAAATTCGCTAGGTCGGCTTTTAGACTTATGTTTTGTATCTGATCCGGATGGTACTGCTCTCTCCAGAGCTTTCCCCCTTTCAACCCCAGAGGATCCATATCACCCCACGCTGGAGGTCTCAATCGAAACCACTCCTGGTATCGATCAGATGTCTCCGAGCGTGGTAAATAAGATTCGCTGTTTCCGTAAAGCTGATTTTCAGAAACTTAATAGCCTTATAGAAACATTTGACTGGTCTGATATTCTGGCGTGCACTGATCTTAATGTCACTTTAGAAAAATTTTATTTTACTTTAAATAAATTTTTTGACTCATGTGTGCCTTGGAAATATCCGTCCGCTTCAGCAAATCCTCCTTGGTTTACAAGGTGCCTTACTAACTTAAAAAACAAAAAAAATAAGCTTTTACTTAAATATAAAAAAACCTGCAGTAGTGTGGATTTCGCAAGATACCTACTAGCTCGGTCGAATTTTACCGTGCATAACGCTGAATGTTATAGGAATTATATTGACCGCTGCCGGATTCAATTTACTCAGGATCCAAAGCAGTTTTATAATTTTGTAAACACTAAGCGTAAACACGTATCTTTTTCACCCCTGCTTACGTTTGAAAATTCTTCTGCGACTTCGGATCAGGCCATTGCCGATCTATTCGCAGAATTTTTTCAAACAACTTATTCTCCTCCTAAACTGACTAATCAGCCTTACGCATATAACATTCAAGCAGCAAATCTTATTTTCTGTCCGTTTTTTTCTGAGAATAACTTATTATCTGGTCTTTTAAGGGTAAAACCCATTTATTCGCCAGGCCCCGACGGAGTACCAGGCTGTGTGCTAAAATACTGCGCCAGGACTCTGTGCAAACCTCTTCTAAGACTTTTCAACTTATCTTTGGAAACCTCGATTTTTACCCTTATGTGGAAGGAATCATTTATAATTCCCCTACATAAAAAAGGGAAAAAGTCCGAGGCTGCCAACTACAGAGGCATCTAAGTTGTCGGCAATTCCAAAGTTATTTGAAAAATTAATTACCCCTCATTTGCAACACCTTTGCTCTTCGATTATCACTCCTTGTCAGCATGGCTTTATTAAACGTCGCTCCACCACCACAAACTTATTGGAGTTGACATCCTTTGTCATAGATGGCTTTTGTAAGGGATATCAAACCGATGTAATTTACACAGACTTCAGCAAAGCATTCGATTCAGTTAATCACTCACTCTTGTTGAGTAAACTGAATATGCTGGGTTTTCCTAAAGACCTCTTAACGTGGATCTCCAGCTACATAGATGGAAGGACACAAAGAGTCTTATTTAAAAACATACAGTCCCGTCTGGTCCGTGCTACATCCGGCGTCCCTCAAGGAAGTCATCTTGGCCCGTTATTATTTACGCTTTTTATAAACGACTTGCCCCCTGCTTTAACGAACTCTCTAGTTCTCATGTATGCAGATGATGTAAAGCTTTGTCTTCAGTACAAATCCATCTCTGCCCAATGCAGTCTTCAGTCTGACCTTGATAACTTTCAAAAATGGTGCTTAGCTAATGATCTAATACTTAATGGATCTAAATGCAAACATATGTCTTTTTATCGTTCTTGCCCTCTGCAAGCTACTTATTCTATTAATGGGATTGCCTTAGAAAAATTGACCCAGGTTAATGATCTCGGCATCCTATTAGACATCAAACTTAAATGTGCCGACCATATTTCCTTAATGGTTAATAAGGCTAAAGGAGTCCTTGGTTTTATCAAAAGGTGGTCAAAAGAATTTAATGACCCCTATATAACTAAAACACTATTCATTTCTTTGGTCCGTCCTATACTGGAGTACGGTTCATGTGTCTGGAGTCCCCAATATGGAGTACATCAGGACCGCATAGAATCCGTACAAAAGAATTTCCTAACTTTTTCACTTAGAGGTCTCAACTGGGATGCAAATCTTCACCTTCCATCTTATAAGAGTAGACTCTTACTCATAAACTTACCTAGCTTAACAAATCGTAGGACAATGCTCGGTGTAGTCTTTCTGCATAACCTTATTAACGGGGATGTAGATAGCCAGCATTTACTAACACGCTTAAAATTTAACATTCCTAATAGAAGGACTCGAAACTTTAGTCCTCTTTTCCTTAGCCGTTGTAGTTCGACATATGCACTGCATGACCCTTTTAGGGTATTATGTTCGAACTACAATGGTCTCTACGCCATAACATCTCTTTCCTGTCCCTCAAACTTAAAATATAGAATTTTAAATTTCCTTACTAACTCCTCTAACAAATTCTAACAAATCGTTTATTGAGCGCCCCTCGGTCGTCTGGGCCTCTAAGCTTTATGATGAATACAGGAATGCTAGCTGATGCTCTTATTGATGCACAAGCCATTTCCAAATTCTGAAAGACCGGTAAACAAAAAAAAAAAAAAAAAAAAAAAACTGATGCGGAATCTTGCAGACAGATTATTTTTTGTCTTAGGAGATAACAAACTTTCAATTCAAACTGCCAAAGTGGTTTAGGCGATTCCGAAGTGGCAATTTTGATACCGAAACACCCAAGCCTTCCGGACGACCAATGACCGTTGATATGGATAAAATCATGGAAATAGTGGATCGAGATCGTCATGTGACTATTAGAACCATCGCAGAGGAGCTGCAACTAAGCACGGAAACCGTCCATAAGCATTTAAAGTCGAAAAATGTAACAAAATGCTCGATGTATTTGTCTCATGAGCTATCCCACAAAAAACCTTTTCGATCGTGGATCAATCGTGGACTCATTTCTGGATCGGCTTGTCACTGGTGATAAAAAATGGATCACATATGACAACATAAAGCGTAAAAAATCCTAGTCGAAGCAAGGTGAGTCGTCTCAAACGGTGGCGAAGCCTGTACTGACGGATCAGAAGGTGTTGCTGAGTGTATGGTGTATGGGATATCAGAACCATGAGGGAATATAAAAATAAGAAAAGGCAAAATCGTAATCGTAATTCAACAAGTCAATCTCTTAGTGCTATAGCATGAACAATATTTTTTGTTAGTCCATCCTTAGGTAACACAAACAAACTGGATGGTTTACCTACTCGAGAGCATGGCACGTATAATTGTCCGTGTGAAAAACATGGTGTTCCTACATCTAAGCCACAAATAGACATCGTTTGACCTTGGGATTGGTTGATAGTCATTGCAAATGCCAATCTAATCGGAAACTGAATAATTTTGAATTGAATTGGCGCATCTGTAAGTATAATATGAACCCGTGGTATTGGTATATATTAACCTCTGAACTTTCCATTTAAAATGCTGACTTTGATCACGTTTTTCATTAATTTTTAAATGACTAATCGCGTACAGTTGCACAGTCGGCGCGGGTTCAAATTATTGAAGATATAGATATAATAATTGAAGATCCAACCTTTTATTGTACATTATGCGTTGGCATGCCTTGCGAATCCAGTGAGTTCAAAAACTCTGTGGGAAAATTTACTGCTTCGCTGTCGTCGCAAACTGTATTAATACATTTATATGATATCAAGTTCCCTGGCTACAACATTTGTATCTTCATATTTAAACTGTTAACGACTATATTTTTTGCCGCTAAAATTGCTCTTTCTGTGTGTATATAGGGAAATATTTTTTCAATGAGAGTATTATGCGAATCAGCGATTATGCAGAAATCGGTCGGTAATTTTACGTATCTAGTTTCATCTATAGCAACTTTTCCATCACCGATATCTATCACGGCTCAAACTCACTGTAAGCTCACTGTATCAAACACTCATAAATAGAATTAATGTATTTACTTAATGATGAAGGATTTTTGCCCCAGTTTAAATTGAGTTAAAATGCTATGGTAGCGTGAGTTTATCAGTGTGATGAGGTAGTAACTCACTTTATATGCGATTTTTGGTCGAACAGGATTTAAGAGCATGAAAAATAGTTGGCGGATTCTCAGACCTACTCAATACGCTTACAAAATTTCATGAGAATCGGTATAGCCGTTTCGGAGGAGTATGGTAACAAAAACTGTGACATGAAAATTGTATATATAGGATATGTAATGATATATTTATATAATATATAATGAAGACTTTAAGAAAATATTCGAGTTATTCCAAGAGCACTAGCACATGCTCCCATATCGTACAATGTCAATTTTCCATTATTACACCAATCACTTCTCTCATTTCCTCTCAAGCGAACGGTCGTGTTATTTTTGTGTTGATGATAAATATTGCTGTAAACAGGTTTTTACTTACTTGAGAATCGACCTTAGAGAAACTTCAATTTTAACTTAAACTGTATCGCTTCGCGTGTGCTTTAGTATATATGAAGGCGAATTAATAATTTGTTTAATTTCATTTCCAAGCATAACTCCTGTCTGCTTCTTCCTCTTCTTTTGTTTTTTTTTCTATCTTAGGCAATAAAGGTTCTTATTTCTATTTCTGTAATTTTCCATCGCTCTCCAAAGCTCCCGCTTCGGGTCCTATTTGGCACAGTGGTTTAAGGTATAGTGTTTTGAAACATTCAATATATTCTTTTATATTATGATTTATTAAAATGCAATTTAAACTCGCCTGCTCAATAAAGTCCTGTAACAAGGCAATCTCTTCATCCCAGCTTTGTGAAAACGTCACATTGCTGGCTATGTGAAAACGTCGTACACACTAAGTGTGACGAGTTTACTGCCTTAAGCCTAGTACTGAGTTGACGAAAATCCGCTGTCGAAAATCTGACAGCTGTCAAACTCCATATAAAAAAAACGGTGTAAAAAAAGGAAGAAGAAGAATTTTTGGTCTCCTAAATTTTTCGGGTACTGTGTTGAGGAAAATTTTAGCTATCAAATTGAATGGCGTTGCCGGATCAAATAAAATAAACAGCTGATTTTGGGGTGTTGAAATAATTCATTTGATTTATTTTGATAGCTAAAACATGGAGCGAAAATTTGAAAGAAAAAAATTGTCGGACCGAAAAATTTTCGGCGCGCGAGGATAAATTGAAATTAATTAGTGCGGTCAAGGCGAAGCCCATAATATGGGATTTGACCCACACGGGGCATTTTAATGCCATAAAATGGCATTGAAATGATTTTGATTTTGACCCAGTTTTTTATTTCTTAATCGGCTCCTTAGCGGCGAAATACATAAACAAAACACCAACATCCAATTGATTTGAAATAATTTTTCCCTATTGGTTTTTTTTTACAAACAACAGCTGTTCAGTGTTACCCTTTTTCTTAATTTTTTTGGTCACACTAGCTAGGTAGCTGAATAAAGTGCGATTTCGCTAGCGGAATTTCAACAGCGTATTTTCGTCAACTCAGTACTAGGCTTTAGTTTCGAATACATTATTGTTGTGATAATTGTCGTGCTGTCCAAGACGAAATTAGGCCGTTTAAAAGATAGACTAAGAATGGATTTAAAGAGTTGATCACTCGATTTCGTTAAATTAGTTTACGAAATTAATTAGATTAGTGGCTTTCAGCTGCTAAATGAGTCTCATAAGCTCATATGCCTGAGCTCATATACCACAAGGGCTAAAACTCAGAACGGACGGCGAATTTCCCAGCGTAATAAATAAATTTCCCAAAATGTGTCATCCCTTCAAGTGATAGCACGGATCCAAGTGAACGAAACCTCCGTTAGAGAAAAGATTATAAAGTACATAGATGGGACATCAGGGCCCAAAACGGTCCATTTTTTTCGACGTAATAAAAGTAAAAAAATAAATAAAAAAAAAAAAACAAAATTAAATATGAAAATAATCATAAAACTACAACTTTTTAAAAATTTAAAAAACCGCCCAATAATAAAATTAAGCCCCGGACCACAAGGATAAGAAGAGTGCGCTTTTCATCTAGGCTACCCTCTAAGTGGATCTAAATATACTTAAAGTTGGTATTAAAGAAAACGCAAGAATCCAAAGTAAAATCCGAGCTGAAGAGTAAAGATAGTAAATTTTTCTATCTCTTTAAATATTTCTGATCTCTTTGCTCTCACACTGGTTCGATTTGAACGTTTCAAACTTTCATTATTCCAAAAATGTTATTTTCTAAAAATGGAATTCTCTCTTTCTCATCTGCCAGCCGTTTGTCGTGGAACCCGCTCTCAAATTTTACAGCGGGTTCCACGACTCGACCTGCCAATATGCCGTAGAACCCGCACTTATATCGATTTTTACAGCGGGTTCCACTACGAACTGAGGCGATTTTAAGGTTGTTGTAGGGAGGCGATGCTGCCGCATTGCTTTAATCGCTGCTTATTAGATACTAAAAACTTAACTTAGAAAGAATAAACGCTAAACGTAAATATAAACCAGAGCGGACGATCGACGACGGCCGACTAGAGAGAGAGAATGCACAGAGGGGCGAGCGCGGATGCGCTCTTCAGCACGGATGAGCTATTCAGCGCGGGTGCGCTCTTCAGCGCGGGTGCGGTCTTAAGTGCAGCTGAGCGGCGGCCCAACGGCCCCTCACCTAAACATCCCGGCCCCTTCGGCCTGCGGGGGCCCTCGATACCGGTTCACAAGAACCGCTCGGAGCCGCTTCTCGGCACTAAGGCGTAGGAAGCGCCGACACTTCTTCAATGGATGGATCTTATTGCAGACTCGGCATCGGCAGGATTGTATACCTCGAGTACATCTGCTCTCCAGTGAATGGGCGTTGCGTGGGCGTGGCGACATCGTGCTATAACCTTGGAAACCAGAATTTGGCCCGTATCAGATGGATCATCAGCTGAATGCCACCGTGCAGAGTGATGCGATGCGTAAATTGAACAAGGAGTCGAGACAGAATTGTGCTCACAATCTGAATCCGATTCCGAACAGATCTGTGTGAGGCTGCGGGCAACTCGTGTAGAAAAAACGGACACGCTGCGGGGGCTGATGGAGATAATGGGCCTGTCAGCACCCATCCAAAAATGGTCTCCTTACCGACAAGCGATCCGCAGATATTAGCCTTGGAATTACCGAGGAGAATGGACGGAAGAATGTCAGCTCCTAATAACACATCGACTTGGGAGCCCTCAAACAAGTTTGGGTCCGCCAGGGGAAAGTCGGGCAGACCCTTGAGACGATCTCGCGAAATCAAATATAATGGCAGATTTCCTGCCAACTGCGGAAGAACGTAAGCCGCAGTCTCTAATTGTAGCCCAGGTCTAGACGGCGACCGAATGGAGAAATGGCACAATTTAGTAGACTGCGCGGAAATGGACTGATTAAGGCCGGAAACTTGTGCGTAAATCGTCTTGAAGGGAAACTTGACAAGGTTGAACAGTCGTTCCGTTATGAAAGTCCCTTCGGACCCTGAGTCTATCAGTGCTCGTGCCTGGACGGTGCACCCCAAATGGCACACGTTGATAAGGGCCGTGCCCAGTAGGACGGCTCCTGACCCGGATGCGAAACACACCTGCACATTCGACTGATCCTCTGAGCCGTTTGCTGACGTAGGCGGACTTGGAGCGATAAGCGGCGTAGGCGGACTTGGAGCGGTGGCGAACGGGTTGCCGCGGTGCAAGAGGGTGTGGTGTCTGCTGTGGCTTGTGAAGCAGGTATGGGCGCTCGTGCAGTCTCGCTGCTGGTGCCCTCGGACAAAACAGTTTAAACATAACTGCTTCCTCTTAATGTAGTCAGAGCGCCCATTTACATCCATTTCTAAGAAACGCGGACATAAGCGAATGGGGTGGTCCTCCCTCGAACAGAAATCGCACCCTTTTTGGCCCGGAACCACTCGAGTCTCGTATGAATTAAGCCTCCAAGCAGGGGCAGTAGGAAGTCCCGACCTTGGCGGAAACTGCATAGACGGAGTAACAGTAGCTGTACTTCGATTCCAGCACTGTCGAGGTGGCCGCATTGTCGTCTGACACGGCTAGCAAATCGGAGCAGCTCTCATAGCTATTTTCCACTTTCTCCCACAGTGCCACCACATGTATTGGGAGCCTATTTCCGTTTCTCTGGCGCCCGGAGTATTTATGTTAACCTCAAATTGGCTAATTCGATCTGTTGTGGCTATGAACTTTTTCAGCGCCACTTCGACCGCACTTTGAGCCATTTCGCCACGCCACATTTGTCTGCCTCTGTGAAGGACCGGGGATTGTATTGACGGATTCGTTACTCTTTGCCCTTGGAATGGCACTGGACGCCTTAGGCTTCAAAAGAGTCGTCCGCGGAGAAGCGGATTGAGATCTGTCCAAACGGATGGTTGGGATCGGACGTGGCTTTTTGTCATCTCCCGTGGGCATTCTTAGAACCCAATTCGCTGGTCAGCGCTTGTCGACTGACTTGCGCAATAGGTGCCTCGTAATGATGCGAACGGTGAGATCGCGGATGAAATGCGATTACAAGGCACAAGTGGGAATTAGTAGCGCCGATGTCGAAAGGCGGTTTATAATTGTTGGTTTTAGAAAATTTAAATATTTTTTTTTAATTTTATCGGTTATATATGTATTTCCTGAAATTGGAGGCAGAAAATATTCGGAAATATATGGACATGCAAGTAGGGCAAGGGCATGTGGGGCATATGTTGGCACAGTAGAGCGTCGATAAGTGGACTGTATATGTAACTGTATATGACTGTATATGTTTAATTTTATCGAGTTTATTTATACTGAAATTGGAGGCAGAAAATATTTGGAAATATATGGACATGCATCCAAGTACGGATATATGTATGTAAGGGCATGTGGGCATATGTTGTTACATATGTTATGTAACTGTGGGAACGGAAAAGTTATGTGATGTAAAAAATTGGGGGAAATAAAAAAACAAATATTACGACAGCGGCGGACTTTTCGGTGAATTTGGAAATTACAGGAACTAATTCACACCGGCTGGCCAATATTAATTATGCCCTTTTTTTTTGTTTTTTATCGCAACACAATTTCACTGTTCACTTGCGGATTGTTTTTTTTGTTTGCGGATTAATTGCACCAAAAAAATGTATGTGTGTACCATATGTATGCACATATGCCTCGACCGTTGTCAAGCGAATGGATAACGGAGAGGCCAAAACCGGCGAGGAATACGGCGAAGCAGACAAAACGGAGACGGATGGAATAATCTGCAGAATTTGAAGACGAAGAAGAGTGGAAAATCTCTAACTGCCGTTGTGTCGGAAAACTCGGTTTTGGAGTTGACACGGAAGAAAAAAAAATCTTGCAGCAGTGTGAACGAAATTTAATGCTGAAGACCGGCAGAGAGACGGAGACGAAAAAATGTACTTATCTTTTGGCGGAACAATGCCGAGAACTGCTGGTAGAAGAAAAGCCAGGAATTATCCGACTCGAAGGACCAAATGTTGTAGCGTTGCTGCCGAATAAGATTCCAGGAGAAATGAAAATAAGAAGTCGAGGGCGTCGATGAGCTCTTCAGCGCGGATGCGCTTCTAAGTTCAGCTGAGCGGCGGCTCAACGGCCCCTCACCTTAACAAAGGTCATTTTAAAATTTTCTAGAAATTCTAGAAAACACTTTAAAAGAATAACAAGAAAGGAAAGCTAACTTCGGGCGGAGTCGAAGTTGATATACCCTTGCAGTTAAAACCGGATATATATCGCAAACATCGGATTAAATTGGCCAATCCTTATGAGAATATCATAATATAACCAATTTATTACAATAAAAAATCTAAAACAAAGTACCAAGCTTCCATCTTCGAAAATACCAAAGTTGGTATTATTACCAAATACCATTTCCGATCGTTCAGTTATATGGCAGCTGTAAGATATAGTCGGCCAATCGTTATGCAATTTGGTAGGTTGTATTAACTGACCAAAAATAGAATCTGTACTTAGTTCCAGCTTTTTATCTTCAAAAACACGAAAGTTGGGTAATTGCAATTGTTCAGTTATATGGCAGCTATAGGATATAGTCGGCTGATCCTTATGAAATTTGGCATGTTGTATTATTTTGCCAAAAATAGCATTCGTACCGAATCCGAATTTTCTAGCTTTAAAAACACCGAAGTTATAGCATTTCCGATCAATCAGTTATATGGCAGCTATAGGATATAGTCGGCCGATCCCGGCCGTTCCGACTTATATACTGCGTGCAAAGGAAAGAAGGGTGTGTGCAAAGTTTCAAGACGATAGCTTTAAAACTGAGAGACTAGTTCGCGTAGAAATGGACAGACAGACAGACAGACGGACAGACGGACATGCTTATATCAACTCAGGAGGTGATCCTGATCAAGAATATATATACTTTATGGGGTCGGAGATGTCTCCTTCACTGCGTTGCTCACTATAAATATACTATACTATATATAAATATAAATATAAATATAAATATAAATATAAATATAAATATAAATATAAATATAAATATAAATATAAATATAAATATAAATATAAATATAAATATAAATATAAATATAAATATAAATATAAATATAAATATAAATATAAATATAAATATAAATATAAATATAAATATAAATATAAATATAAATATAAATATAAATATAAATATAAATATAAATATAAATATAAATATAAATATAAATATAAATATAAATATAAATATAAATATAAATATAAATATAAATATAAATATAAATATAAATATAAATATAAATATAAATATAAATATAAATATAAATATAAATATAAATATAAATATAAATATAAATATAAATATAAATATAAATATAAATATAAATATAAATATAAATATAAATATAAATATAAATATAAATATAAATATAAATATAAATATAAATATTTATATTACTTGTATTAATAATACAAGGTACCTCACAAACATAAAAAATACTAATAACAGGCTCTTACCTAAATATAAAAAAACCGGAAATCGTTTATCTGCGACCTCTGATCAGGCTATTGCCGATCTATTCGCAACATTTTTTCAAATAACTTATTCTCAGCTTAAATCGACGGATCAGCCTTACGCATATAACATTCAATTAGTAAACCTTATTTTCTTTCCGTTTTTCTCCGAAAAAAGCTTATTATCTGATCTTCTGAGGGTTAACCCCGTTTATTTGCCGACTACAGAGGCATCTCTAAACTGCCGGCAATTCCAAAGTTATTTGAAAATTAATTACTCCTCATTTGCAACACCTCTGCTATTCGATTATCTCTCCATGTCAGCATGGCTTCATAAGGCGTCGCTCCAGCACCACTAATTTGCTGGAGCTTACATCCTTTGTCATAGATGGCTTCGACAAAGATGGCGCTCTCACAAACGCACATTTCCCAGGATGTTGGGAGCCAGTGGGACTCGACTCCTCTCGAACACCTCCTAAGTAACAGGAATCTCAGTTGGGCGAAAACCCGTTTCAAGCCCTTTAAATCTTCAGGCCCGGATGGCATCTCCCCGACCCAATTAACCAAAGCCAGAGGAATCTGAGGCTATGGATCAGGAAAATCTTCACAGCCATCTTCAGAACAGGTATCGTGCAAGAGACGTAGCTACGAACGAAGCTTGTGTTCATACCCAATGCACAAAAACCTTCGCACTGCTCCCCTAATGACTCCCCTAACGTCTGTCGTGCTTTCTCCTCAAGACAATGGAGAGGTTTATTAGCCTCCAGGCTCAGGAAGGGCCGATCCATCCATACGTCCATCCAAAAGATTACTACTTTCGTCAAAAAGGCAAGGAATGTGACGCGCTTATTGCTAGACAGAAACTGGAGTAGAAGATCAACACCATGAATAGGTTAATACCAGAGAAAACTCCAATACCAATGCAAAAAATCACCAATACAGCGAGAAAATTGGAGGGAGAAATCTTTTTTGCAAGCCATGTATACTGAAAAAAATTATAGTACCATTTTCAATGGAAAAAGGTAATAAAAAATATATATAAAATATAAAATATATAAATATAAAATATAAATACATAAAATATAAAATAATACATAAATTGCTGGCTATGTGAAAACGTCGTACACGCCAACTGTGCCGGGTTCAATCCTTCAGTTTCGGATGCGATTTCCCGTAGGTCTGGTATACATTATTGTTGTGAAAATTGTCGTGCTGTCCAAGGCGAAATGAGGGCGTTCATGAGACAGACCCAGAATGGATGTAAAGACTTGATCACTGGTTTACTTTACGATTGATATCTTGGCTTATATCAAAGCAAAAACTAAAGCCGATATAAAGGTGGAGGAAATACAAAAATTTAAATATACATATTTAAGGCGCACGTCATCTTTCAAGATTAGGGTGCCCCCGCTGATGTTCAAGACGATTTGTTCACCCAGTTTTTGGCAAGAGAACATTTTCGTCCAAGAACATCAACCTAGTACTGTAAATAAAAAAGTTTTAAAACCATTGGAATTGAAACTTCCTCATATTAGAACCACGGACCATCCTTTCACCTCTTCTTTGTAAACTCCCTAAACTATATTCTGACAGTTCTTCCTTTGCATCCCATATTTTAGCCTTTACAGAAACTTTGTTAAAGCAGGAGATCTTTAGCTCCGAAGTTTTTCCAAGTAAGTACACCACTTTTAGACGGGATCGACCTCAGCGAAGGGGGGGTGGAGTCCATGCGTGGCAAATAAGATTCGCTGCTTTCGTTAAGCTGATTTTCAGAAACTTAATAGCCTTATCGACTCATATGATTGGTCCGATATTCTGGCATGCACTGATCTTAACGTCACTTTAGAAAAATTTTACTGTATTTTAAATACATTTTTTGACTCCTGTGTGCCATGGAAATATCCGTCCGCTTCAAGAAATCTTCCTTGGTATACAAGGTGCCTCACTAACCTAAAAAATATTAAAAATAGGCTGTTCCTAAAATATAAAAAAACCTGCAGTAGTGTGGAATTGTCAAGATACCCACTAGCTCGGTCGAATTTTACCGTGCATAACGCTGAATGTTATAGGAATTATATTGACCGCTGCCGGATTCAATTTACTCAGGATCCAAAGCAGTTTTATAATTTTGTAAACACTAAGCGTAAACACGTATCTTTTTCACCCCTGCTTACGTTTGAAAATTCTTCTGCGACTTCGGATCAGGCCATTGCCGATCTATTCGCAGAATTTTTTCAAACAACTTATTCTCCTCCTAAACTGACTAATCAGCCTTACGCATATAACATTCAAGCAGCAAATCTTATTTTCTGTCCGTTTTTTTCTGAGAATAACTTATTATCTGGTCTTTTAAGGGTAAAACCCATTTATTCGCCAGGCCCCGACGGAGTACCAGGCTGTGTGCTAAAATACTGCGCCAGGACTCTGTGCAAACCTCTTCTAAGACTTTTCAACTTATCTTTGGAAACCTCGATTTTTCCCCTTATGTGGAAGGAATCATTTATAATTCCCCTACATAAAAAAGGGAAAAAGTCCGAGGCTGCCAACTACAGAGGCATCTAAGTTGTCGGCAATTCCAAAGTTATTTGAAAAATTAATTACCCCTCATTTGCAACACCTTTGCTCTTCGATTATCACTCCTTGTCAGCATGGCTTTATTAAACGTCGCTCCACCACCACAAATTTACTGGAGTTGACATCCTATGTCATAGATGGCTTTTGTAAGGGATATCAGTTAATCACTCACTCTTGTTGAGTAAACTGAATATGCTGGGGTTTCCTACTGACCTCTTAACGTGGATCTCCAGCTACTTAGATGGAAGGACACAAAGAGTCTTATATAAGAGTCTTATAAGTGCTGTGACTGGTTTCGTAAAACGAAAGTAATGCAAGCTCATCCGAAAGTAATGCAAGCTCATCCCAAACATGGTCAATTACCCCAAACTTGACCGAATTATTAAACGTAGAGAGCGAGAGAGCGCGCTCTTGCTCCCCCTCGCTACCATCAATGTCTCTGCATTCAAAGAGCGCAGTAACTTGTAACGTCGGCGTTAGATCGGGGTAGGTGGCAACCCCGGGGAGGGGGGATGGCAAACGATCTGGGAACCTTTTGCGTAGTAGGACCATAGCAAGGCGTTAGGCGTTGCCGGAGTCTAAGGTCTGGCTAACGGATTGAATCGGTTATTGGAAGCTGGAAGCTGGACGTAGAAATCCGCGCGGGGACAGTGCTTTCTTTTTCGTTTCTGGCGTGACCCAAGGAAGTTCAGCCATTAAAGAAGCAGAAAGATTTAAGTGGAAAGCGCACAAGCAAGGTGGAGAACAAGCCCGTTCGGAGATCACCAGGTTTCAGCGACAGGAAACAACAGCGAAACCGGAGCCGCAGCTTGTTGGCAGACGCACCAAAGGGTCGGCGCTAAAGTGAGGCAGGTCACCAATCGTAGTGGCGGTGAGTATGTTAGGTTAGGCCAGGGTCGATCGGGTCTGATGTATCCTTTTGGCTTTTTAGGACAGAGGGCCTGGTACAAGGAGTACAGGTCGTTCGTAAGGAGAGAAGTTGGAATCGGGCGAGATTCCCAGTAGATCGGTCGACGGCGCAAATCGAGACGGTGCGCGGCGCGAAACCGCCCACGAGGCGTGGCCGCGAGCAATCGCCGGAGAAGCTAGAGCTGGTTGTGGTCCGAGGCGAGCAAACTCGGTAGCTAGGCTCGGAGCGTTTGCGGCGCTTTTAAGGAACGCTCCGCCGCAGAAAAGGGGAGCGAAATCAGTCCATCTGGTGACCTCGTGGTGCCACGAAGAAACGTGTGGAGTTGGTGAGCGGAGGGTTCCGTTCCAAATAAAGGCTTCGATTGGCTAGTTGAGTAAATATTTTGTTGTGTGAACGGGTTAGCGAAAGCTTTCCCGAAATATTATTCCTTTCCAGCTTAGAGCACGTGGAAATGCTTCAACCAGCTCGTCACGGATGAAAGGGGTGAGTGAGTACTAGCAGTTTTGTATAAAGCCAATAGAGGCGACACGGAACATTCCGGTCGTTAAACTACCGCATCGTCCGAATTCCCGACCGAAGGGGGTCCACCAAGTGATCGATTGCCTTCACCTAGAAACCGCGAACGATCCGATAGAGCAAAAGCCCGATCCTAAAATGAAATAAGGGCATCGCCGAACCGTGCTCATGGATTGCTAGCCCGCGGAAAAAGTCGGCCGAGTTCATTGTAGAAAAACGAGCCGATACGCAGCGATACCGCGGACGCCAGGCGCAGTCAGCCTTTCACCACGGAGCGGTATAAAAGAGCTTAGTGTGTAATTTTTATTTTATTATTTGGAGTGCAACGAATTTCATATATGAAATGAAATAATATTCGTTAATTCCCTAATTTAAGCGAACTTTAAGATTTATTACATTGGAGTTCATTGCGCCCACGCTACTCATTTTCATTCATTAAACCTAGCATCTAGCTAGTAGATTCGTAAGCCAAGAAGGAAAACTGAATTTTTAGCGAAATAAGGGGAAGAAGGGATGGGGATGTAGTAAACATATAAGATTACTTTAGTCTAATAAACATGAACATTATAATGAGATAAAAGAAAAATAATTCGCCTCGCTTAATTCGCCACCGCCTTGCCGCTGAACCACCCCCACTTTTTGCGTTCACGGGGATCTCGAGGATTCCGAAAAAATCTGTTTGGAAAGGATTATGTTAGGCCTTCGCAGTTCGAGAGGCCGCGCACGCATTCTATTAATGACAAAATTTATGATCTTCAAGGTTAGCATCAGGGAGAGAGAGAGGGCTCTATGTGACCCACCCATTAGCCGACGAGACCTAGCTGGCAACCGCGTGCAGCCCTCCTTTCTCAGCCGTTGATCCAAATATGCCACCCCATTATGTTGACTGTTCGTTACAAACTAGCACCGCAACTTCTTTGACAACGTCAACCGTAACAACATCAACAACTGCAACTGTAACGACAGCACGATTAACGAGCGCAATCAGCTAGCAGCGCAAACATTAATACTTCTGCCGCTGCGCTGCCCGAAAAAGAGAACAAAAACAAAGAATATGTTAAGCAGCCTGTGCAGACTGGTATATATCGCTACATCCAAATCAAAAGGAAGCTGAGCTCCTTCAACACATAATAACCCGTGGCAATGTTAACATAGCTGCAATAGAAACGCCCACGAACTCAAACCGTTTTAAAATCTTGACAGACTATGAGGATGACGCCGAATCTATAGAAGTCGAAAAAAGGAAGCCTAAGCCCCCGCCAATTTACATACGATAACAAATTTTCAATGAACAAATTAATAATGAGTGAGTGCGACTGTATAGGTCTCACTCGCACAACATTCGGGGGTTGAAACCTGAATTGAATGAGTTAGAGTTACAGTTCGCATTCGAATTGTTTCGAATGCATTCTAGAATGTATGATACAACTATGCATATTTGCCTGTTTTAGGCGCTGATAATAAAATAATTGAAAAGTGAATTTTACTTAAAAGAATGTAAAATTATTTTCAATATTTATTAATAAATAATTTTCCAGCACAATTTTGCCGCTAACAAAATTTTGTAAAATAATTTAATTTGGAAAAACTTATGAAAACTAAACAAAAAACACTAAGAAAATAATAATAACAGTTAAAAACCATAAGTAAAAAAACACTTTCATTATAATCTTTCGGTCAATTCCCTCATTATTAAAAAAGTATTAAAGCAGCGTTTTGCTCAACAGAAGAAAATAAATGAATGCATAGAGTGTGTTAAAACCCATTCGAGACATTCGGCTGCATTCCTCATTCCAAAAGCACTCTTTTTACTTCCCACCGCAATTCACTCTGTTTCAAAGCAAGGGAATGCCCATGAGTTAGAATGCTCTCTCACTCTCCCACTCCCTCTCACTCAATTCGTTGTGTCTCTTGCACTCATTCATTCTATTCCATTCGGATGTATTCTATGGCTGAGGCAATAAGAATGTATTCCTGCATACCTCTACTGCAGAGTTAACAAAGGCGCTACAAGAGATGGGATTTAGCGCTAAGACAATCAATATCCTTAACAAGGATAGAAAGCCCCAGCCACTCTTTAAGGTTGAGCTGGAACCACAAATTAAGTCCATAAAGAAATAAGAAGTTCACCCCATATACAATCTTCAGTTCCTGCTGCACCGCAGAATTACAGTTGAGGAGCCGCACAAACGAAATGGGCCGGTAAAATGTGCGAACTGCCAAGAATATGGCCATACACGGTCTTACTTTAAACTGCCCCCGGTGTGTATAGTTCGTGGTGAGCTTCATGACTCCGCACACTGCCCAGCGAGCAAAGATAACCACAACTCAAAAAAGTGCGGCAACTGCGGTGGAAATCACACTGCTAACTATAGAGGTTGCCCAGTTTATAAGGAGCTGAAAAGTCGCATCCACCAGAGGGGATTTACTGACCGCACCCAAAATAATCAGTTCATAGCCTCCAGGTCAAACCCTGAAGTCTTCTTCTCGACTGCAGCCAGATCCTCACTAGGACCCATAATCTCTGCCAAAAATGTCACATACGCAAGCGCTTTAAAATCACGACTGGTTACCCCAGCCTCAAAAAGCTCACTGCCGCAATCAGCACACCAAGAACCGAACACGGCTCAGCAGCATCAACCGCCGGAGCAGCCAAAAAGTAACTTTGAAGCTATGATATGCAGTCTACAACAAAGCCTTACGGAGTTTATGTCGTTTATGCGTACAACTATGCAAGATCTAATGCGAAACCAAAATCTATTTATACAAGTTCTGGTTTCACAACAATCCAAATAATGACTTCCCTACGAATATCTACGTGGAGCGCACTTCCTACTAGACAATAAAATCGACGTAATGCTGGTTTCAGAAACACATCTTACAAACAGATACAATTTCCAACTACGAGGATATTCATTCTATGGAACAAATCATCCAGATGGTAAAGCACACGGCGGGACTGGAATTTTAATCAGAAGCCGTATTCAGCACCATTATCATACGAAATTTGCTAAAAACTACCTACAGGCCACATCGATAAATATACACCTAAATACTGTCAAGCATTTCACTCTAACCGCCGTATACTGCCCCCCACGCTTCACCACTCGGAGACCACTTCATAGCAGCAGGAGAATACAATGCAAAGCACACACACTGGGGATCTCGTCTCGTGACCCCAAAAATAAAGCAGCTATATAATGCAATTATCAAAGCTAAGAACAAGCTAGACTATGTTTCTTCTGGCACACCAACATACTGGCCGGCAGACCCAAGAAACTTCCCGATTTAATTGACTTTGCGATTACCAAAAACATTCCTTAAATCTGATAAGCGCCGAATGCCTTTCGGATCTTTCATCTGATCACTCGCCTGTCATTTTTACTCTACTCCGACACCCAGGAACATGGGATCAATCATTAAAACTGACCTCACATAAAATCAATTGGGTTGTGTACAGGAAGTATATCAGCTCACACATTGAGCTGAGTCCTCACCGCAGCGACTAGTCTCTGCAGCTCGAGTTTTAACATCTCAAACTATAAACACACAATGCATTCAAAAGAAGTCAAATCTACAAATCGAACAGCTCGTCCTCGAAAAGCGACGCCTACGTCGAGAATGGCAATGTCACAGATCACCATCTCTGAGCTCACCGAAAGAAACCGTGATGCCTATTAGAAATTCCACAGGCGGGTGGACGCGCAGCGACGCAGACAGAGCCAGCACGTTTGCCAAACACCTTAAAAATGTCTTCCAATCAAATACTGCCACCAATGCGTTTACTTTGCCGACTCCATCATATGAGCCAATTGAGTTTCGTCCAAACGAAATCGTTAACATCATCAAAAGACAACTGAATCCGTAACAATCCCCGGGCTGCGACCTCATAACTCCCAAAATGATCATTGAGCTCCCATACTGCGCCGTTTGCACTCTCACCCAGCTATTTAATGCCATCGCAAAACTTGGCGACTCCAGTGAGATAGAAAAAGTCTATTATAAAAATGATAGCAAAGCCGGGGAAATACCACACTATCCCCACCTCGTATAGACCTATAAGCCTACTCTCTTGCCTATCTAAACTGTTTGAAAAGTGCCTAATGACTCGGATGAACACATACCTGTGCAACACTGCTATATCTGATGATTTCACTGTTGGAGCTGCAGTTCCTCAAGGTAGCGTGCTAGAGCCAAAATTATATGTCCTCTACACAGCAGATATCCTGACAAGCACACGTCTAACAACATCCACGTTTGCCGATGACACAGCTATTCTTAGCCGCTCAAAATGCCCGATTCAAGCAACTGCGCAGCTAGCTCTTCATATGGTCGATGTTGAAAAATGGCTGTCAGATTGGCGAATTAAAATGAACGAACTAAAATGCAGGCACGTTAAGATTACTCTAAACAGGTAAAAGTGCCCGCTGATTACATTAAACAACACTCTACTCCCACAAGCAAACGAAGAAACATACCTAGGAGTACATCTCGACGGAAGACTCACATGGCGCCGGCACATTGAAGCCAAAAGAACACACCTAAAGCTAAAAGCCAGCGGCCTTCATTGGCTTATCAACGCTCGGTCACCTCTTAGACTTGAATATAAAGTCCTGCTGTACAACTCGGTACTAAAACCCATATGAATGTACGGCTCCCAGTTATGGGAGCAACATTGACATAGTTCAAAGAGTTCAGTCGAAGATCTTGAGAACAATCACCGAACAGTCAAAGAAGTGATCGCAGAACAGAAGGTAAAGTACTTAACCAATCTATCGGTGCACCCTAACCACCTGGCGAGAGGTCTAACTAGGTTGAGCGCCAATCACGGCTTTGTCGCAATAACTTACCCACCCAGCGACCGACCTGAGGGACGCGCAACCCGAATGAAGTCTTAGTATACTGTTAGTTAAATTTTAATGTTAAGATTTGTCAACTTATTGTAAGTCTCAAAATTAAGAGTAAAAAACTAAATAATAACAAACAAAAAAAAAAAAATTTTCAAGCAATATAATCTGAAAAGTTTAAGACTTAAAGCTTAAACTTGAAGTCTAAAACTCTTGAAATAGAATATGTGAACTTATTAAGTTTGAAAAGCGTTAATTTTTGCGATTTGATCAGCTAATATTTTTTAAAACGAAAGCTTTTCTAGCCTTAGTTCCTAATTAAATAAATAAGAACGCTTTCCTATCTATATTTTCTATTTAGAAAACTTGTTCCTCTCAAATTTCTGAGAACATTTTTCTCAGTGACAATATTTTTGCTAAAGTTTTTGGCTTTCAACTGAGGCGAAATGAGAGCCAATGACAGAGCTTCTAAAAATTCGAGCGTGCTCACACTCTTAGAGTGCCGGCAGAGCTGCAGTAGAATTTCCGACCCATTTCCTGCTATGGAAAATTAGAGTTTTCCCACCACTGACTCAGATCGACAATAACTGTTTTTTACTTATTGGAGATCGAAAAAATACCAGAAAAATATATGGGTATGCCAACCAGTACCAATGAACGTATTACAGGTCCCTAGATAAAGGATTAAAAATTTTCATCTTTCCGTTTATTTTAATTTTAATCCCATTCGACAGGGTCAGTGATCAAGTGATCAAGTCAGGGTCAAGACTTGAACTTGAAGGGACTTGAACGACAATTTTGTTTTAATAATGACGAAAATAAATTTTATTGCTTTCAAAGGTCAAGTTAATGAATTCGATCGGCTTAAAATTATAGATCTAGTCAAATTAGTAGAAATTCTTCTCGTCATTTTATATTTGTCGTCAAACCAAATTTTGATTGCATAAAAAAGTAATAAAAAATCGTTATAAATTAATATTTGTACATCCAAATAGATAAAAAAAAACAACAAAGGACTTCTCTGATAAAAAAATATCAATATATATTTCAATATATATTTTCAAAATATTGAAAATATTTGTTCAAACTGGGAAGAATAAACGTTTTTTCTCGTCAATCATCAATCATCGTCAATCATCGTTTTTCGATGAGTACTAGGCTATACTGCAAACAATTCTCAATTCCTATACGACGGCCCAACAAATGACGGTAACTTGACTTACCAATCTAAGGGTGGAAAATGAAGAATACAGGCAAACCAATTAAAACGATAATTTTTTTCATCAACATACATACTAAGGCTATAATTCCAGGTTCGTTTCTAATTAAACAGTCATCATTTGGCAAAGAAAAATAAAAAATTTTTTTTAATTGTTTTAATAAAGTGTGCAAACTTTGAAAATAATTGTTGCTGAATTGTTATTAGTCGATTATTTCATACATATTTACATACATATGGACATATGTATACTGTCTGCAGCAATATGGCTTCCTCGTCTGAATTTGAGAAAACAATGGTAGTTAATATTGGAAATTTTGAAAAGATTCAAAGCTTTCTAAATGATAAGGAAAAATACAAGGAAATTTTAGAAAACAGCGAAAACTTTAATACCCGGTTATGCATTGAACGACGACTTCGCATGCCTTTTTTGGACCCCCAAACTGGAGTAGCGCAAACACACTGTGCCCTTTTTATGAAAAAAAAACAGCGTATGCCAGGATTTCGCCATGGGCAGATATACACGTACCCATCTTCGCGATGGCGAAAGCCCAAGCGCCAATATTTGCTTAACTCAAATCAGAGCTATCGAGCTTATCAATATCGGGAGCCCCATCAACACATTCATCATCAACACCAGCATCAGTACCACCATCCACCAGCACCTGTCGCTATTGGGACTCGAGATCTCCATCAAATGGAGAGCGCAGGTAAAATAAATCCTTTACATCTAAGGTGCTTGTAATATTAGTTCAAATTTGTCAATAATCACATATAAATATTTAAATACCATCAGGCAGGCTCCGGTATTTACTTTTTTTCGACAAAAACTAAAAGTAATGTGCTCCCGTGTTCAATTATATATTTTCCTTTAACTTTTCAAAAAGACAGATTTATACAGATTTTACAGACAGATTTTAGACAGATTTATAGACAGATTCATAGACAGATCGTTTAAGTGAAATGTGAAGTAAACTCCTTTTTCACCCCTAAATCAACATATAAAAATTAAATAAAAAACAATGTTTTGAATGAGGAAAGTCGCTTTTGGGTTCCCTGATAACAAAATGGTACTTTGTTTCCTGCTCGGATACAAATTGGCTGAGCTATGGCCACCGGAAGGAGCCAAAGTGGGGAAATTGCGAAAACCCTCAATTTTGTGGGGGTACCCGTGGGAAAAAATTCGAAAAATTAAAAAACGATAGCCTAAAACGGTAGCCTGACAATTCTCTTATCGTTATTACATAGAGTTTGTGCATCGGGTTTGACAGATTTATGGGTTACTTTGATGCCAAAGTTTGTGGGGTAATGAAACGAAATGATTGGAATGATTAAAGCGGCTATAAAATTTATTTATTTCTTTCCATCTAATTAAAAATGGTTAAAAAAAGGATGCTTTTACATTTAGGTAAAAAGCTGTTTATGAGAAGTAAGTTAGGTCGGATTATGGAATTAGGGAATAAAGAGGGGAATCAAAGGGGTACGAGTATGACAACTCTACTGGAAAAAGTTTTGTTAAAAACTTAAACTCGGATGAAGTCACGGGACAGTAAACACTGGAGCCTGTCTGTACATATGTATGTACATATTATATTGTATATATGTGGTATATAATATACATAGTTTATAAATAAATAAACATAATATATAATATATATGTATATACCTTTATAGAGTACTTAAATGAAATAATGTATTGTAATAAATACTGACGATTTAATCAATTTACATTTCAAATGTAAATATGTAAATTGTTTTTCGACGATCTCATTTAATTAAAAATAACAATAATTACTGCGGCAAAAATTAATTTGAATTAAATATTATGTACATATATGTTAATTTAGAAGTTTCGTAAATAATAATTTTTAGTGATCGTGGCTGCTGATGGAAACTCCTTAGGAGCGTCCGGGGACAATGACAGTAAGGATTCCCATGTAAATGCGGAAAAAGAGTGGTTCCATGACGAAATGGATGTATCACATTATCATCATGGGGATGATTATGAAGATGATTTCGATTCAGATAATGATTTTGACGAGTCATACACAAGCAGGGCAAAACGCAAGCGAGGGACTCGACCGCGTCGGTCCAATGCACATGCAGAAAGTACACCAAAGCGTGGTCGCAAAGGTGATGATAAATTAAAATATTTTTTACTGTTTTCAAAATTTTATTGTTTTATATTATACTTAGGAAATCGTCGTAGAAATGGCATCGAGGGAGAATCTGATCGCAGACGTCGTGGATGTGGAAACGGTGCTAACACTTCTGCAGCTGCTGCAGCGGCAGCTGCAGCCGTAGCTCATGCTGCAAGCACTGCCGCAGCCGCAGCAGCTGCCACAGGTCTTTATGCAACACATTCCAATTCAGCGTCACCTATTCCTCCAAACGATGACACTTCACAATCAGCACTAGTCATTCCAGCTTCATCTTATGAAAAGGCGTCGAGCGATGCTGGGGCTTCCAATGACTCTATTCCGTTAGCAACGATGGCTGGAATAACAGGAATGGGCCTTAACTTAGCTGGCACAACTAATGTTGCTTGCAACCCTCCTATATATTCAGCAAATAATAACGCTTCAGCCACAGGTGCTAGCCCAAAAAAGGTCAAAACACGAACAGATCGCGAAGTGGCTCAACCATCTCCTTACTGCGATTTCTGTCTTGGTGATCAGCGTGAAAACAAAAAAACTAGTATGCCTGAAGAGCTAGTTTCATGCTCAGACTGTGGCCGTTCTGGTCATCCATCATGCCTTCAGTTTACAGAAAATATGATAATATCAGTTAAACGCTATCGATGGCAATGTATTGAATGCAAATACTGTTCTATTTGTGGAACCTCAGACAATGATGACCAGTTACTTTTCTGCGATGATTGCGACAGGGGTTATCATATGTATTGCCTTTCGCCGCCACTTATTACACCACCTGAAGGTTCGTGGAGCTGCAAACTATGCATTGACGAGTTCCATAAGAAATAATAAGAAAAAATTTAATATTTTGTAATTTGTAACGTAATCTGAATTATTGATTTGTAAAGTGTTTTTTTGTTTGATTCTGAGCAGCGAATAATGAGCGGATTGACCGAATGAAAGATTATTAGAATTTATAAATTACAAAAGGAATTGGATGATGGCGACGTTTCAGGGATTGGATGAGAATGAAGATTTAGACTTAGACATTCACTTATAGACAATGAAAAAAGTTTTATTTAGGCTAACCTTGTTTGAAACATTTTTATTTTAAGTATTTCCCGAAATTTTAAACTTTATTTCTAACCGATGCGATTAGGAACCAGTGTTTGAAAAGCTACGCTACTACCCTAGTTTTTCGTTTTGCTCTTGCTACCAGTCTTGTTTTTTTCAAGACCGGGAGCAGAGCCGTAGCGGAAAAAAAAAATTGTCTGCTCTGCTCTGCTCCGAGCTACGAAAAGTTCAAAGCTATAGCTATAGCAATAGCAGAAAAAAATATTGTTTACTCCTCGTAGAGCAGAGCAAAAAATATTTTTGTATGTTACTGCTCTAGCGTAATTTTGTTTTTTACTCCCCTGATTTTTATGCTCCGTCACTGTGTGATCACTTTCTTTACCTTTTTTCCTTACCCACTTTCCTTACCCTTCTAAGCACATTAGAGCAGTAGCACATACAAAAATATATTTTGCTCTGCTCTGCTCGCTCTATATTTTTGCCTACGGGTACGTAGCCGTAGGCTACGAGGAGCACAGAATATTTTTTTCTGCTATTGCTATAGCTATAGCTTTGAACTTTTCGTAGCTCGAAGCAGAGCCGAGTAGACAATTTTCTTTTTCTTGCTACGGCTGTGCTCCCGCTCTGGAAAAAAGTGAGAGCGGTAGCAGTAGCAGAGCAATATTTCTTTGCATCTCGCTGCTACGGAGTAGTAAATGCAAACCCTGTTAGGAACCCATATTTTTAGGTCACGCTTACTGAAGTTATTTTATCCTTTACTTGTGCACATTTTTTGTAGCTATAGATCTACATATTTGTATTACTCGTTTAAAAATTACGTATTACAATTTTTCTGTGTCTAATAATTTTGCAATCAAGAAGATATAAGTTGAGGTAAACGTGGTAAAACACTTTTGAATTGAAATTTTTTAATTTTAAGGTCTAATTTAAAAATATTCTATTTTATTTTAGTCTGCAATACATTATTGCAATTCCACCAATAACACACGATACCTTTTTTGCTATTATATGTGCTACTCTAAAAACACAATTAATAGTACCATACGAGTTTCAAAAGAAATAATAGGAAAAAGTTAAATTTTTAACTTAGTGTGAATTTTTGAAGTGTTTTTGAACTCGGTACTATTAGAGTACAAGGGTATATTTTAGTCGTGGGAATGTCTGAGATCTATGCGTATTTATACGGACAGACGGAGATGGCTATATCGACTCGGGTATTGATGTTGATTAATATAAATACTTTATGGGGTGGTATATGATTTCATCTCTATTACTATGTTTATGTGATGGGAATCACAAATTCGTGGAAGCGTGATATAGAAACCCCTGTTAATGCGACGCATATCATTTCGTGATTTGATTTTAGTAGTGTGAGGAGAGTTAGTCCACACGCTAAGACAGGTAACCGGGGGCAAAGGAGGGCCGAGGAGGTGCGAAAGCGGCTACAAGAGGTAAGCAACACCGGCCAATCACTAAGCGGCCACGGAAAATAGGCCAAGGACCTATACGAGCGGTGAGGGACCGAGCTCCATCACCCAGTAGGAAGACGGAATCAACGTGGAGCGTAAAGGTTCCCGGAGCAGCAGCAAACGAATGGAAAGGCAGAGGGGGCGGTGAGGGGCAGAGCTCCATTACCCAGTGGGAAGACGGAATCAAACGTAACGGTTCCCGAGGAAACAGTGGAGCAAAGAAGCAATGAGCAACGGGGGAGGCGAAGGAGCCGGCGGCGCACCGCATAGCAACAGCAGAGGTCAGTGGCCGAAATGAAAGGGGAAATGGGTAACGTTGAGTTGGAGGACCGCCTTTGGAGAGTTCGACATTCAAGTGTTAAGGCGTTTCTAAAAAGGACTCAGGAGACAGAAGACAACCCCGGGTATTGGAGTCGAGTTCGGGCATTCCCGACAGGCGTGGTCCTGCAAGGCCTTTCCAACTAGGAAAGCGATCGGAAAAGCCTCGGTCACCCACCAAGCAACTCCCGGTCCGGCCCCATTGAAGCGTACGCGCAGTGGTCGCAAGGCATAACGGAGGTTCGACATACGGTTCTGGACGGCGACTTCCGACCTTGTCGGGACTGACAAACTTAGGAAACTCCCGATTCACACTCGGCGGCGCGCAAAGCACAGCGTTTTCCTGGTGTTGCGGAGGCGACAGTCAGGAGCTAACTCCCAAACCGGACTCGCTGGCGCGCATGCACGGCGTTGTCCTGGTGTAGCGAAGGCTGCGGTCCGCCAACTCCCGAGCCTGGCGATATAGCGCGTAGGCGCGGTATAACCGGCATTCTAGCCGAGGCTTGTCAGTACGCAGCCGATTTCCAAACCAGTCCAAGTCGCAGATGTGAAAGGCTCAACGTCAACGGCCGGAACCACCAGGACGGCCAAAGGAGGCATCGACGAGCAACGAGGATTCGGAGTGGGGCCCGTTCTCGGGAACCAGGAGTAACCAACATTGTAACTAGAAGAAGCAGCAAATAAAGAAACTGCATAACCTGAAAGCTATTTTGTATTAAATCTGGGCTCGGGCAATCGCGTCGAACTATAAATTCGGTGGAACTAACCCGCAGACTCTGTGAGCTAGCCGCGGCATATTGTGGCGAGCGGAAACAGAAATTAGGTCGGAAATTCTATTTCAACTTTTATGCACGGCGTTGCCACCTGATTTGTACCTCCAATTCATGCTTTGAGGCTTTAACTCAGTGGGGGGCAAATACTCATTTTACATAGCACGCGTGCATAGGGTAAGAACTGTTGCCAGCAAAGATTTCTTTAAAATAAAATACACTATTTTAGTGCCCATTCAAACTTTTGAATTAACGAAAAATGACATCAAAAAGTACGTTTTTTTTGCTCAGTGGATGCTCTGCTCTCATTGTTTTTCTCGGCTACGCATATACTCAAATTGTAAACATGTGTGCGTTTTGCCCCCCCCAACAAGCAAAATTAGGAGGGCTCAAAATTATGGGTCCGAAAAGAGCCGATTTTGAGATTGTTTTTTAAGTAGGCACATAAATAACAGCTTTTTCTGAGCAAATTTGAGTTTTCTCAGCTTATTCGGAGCATCTGTAAGTATGTACAAAATGAAAAGTTCGCTTGAAGTAACGCTGCTTTTCGCGAAATGTTCTCAAGCTTCGGAGATTGAGAGCTGTAAGTTCTTTGGTTTTAACTGTGAAGTGATAATTTAAAAACGAAATGAATGTTAACAGATCAAGCCGGTCGGAGTGCAAAAAAATAATTAATGCCCTGAAGGCAAAGAATCGACGCTGTGAGGAGCCTCTGCCATCAGATGCCTTCAATGAACCCCTAATGGATTCAGGATATGATTTGGAGGAAAATTTTATTGAAAACAAGAAAGGAAAGCTAACTTCGGGCGGTTAACAAGAAAGTTGATATACCTTTGTAGTTAATACCGGATATATATCGCAATCTGTTTAAATTGGTCGATCCTTATGAGAATATCATAACATAACCAATTTATTACAATAAAAAATCTAAAACAAAGTACCAAGCTTCCATCTTCAGAAAAACCAATACCAACTTTGGTATCAAATTTTTGGTACCCAACTTTCACCAAATACCATTTCCGATCGTTCAGTTATATGGCAGCTATAAGATATAGTCGGCCGTTCCGACTTATATACTGCGTGCAAAGTAAAGAAGGGTGTGTGCAAAGTTTTAAGACGATAGCTTAAAAACTGAGAGACTAGTTCGCGTAGAAACAGACAGACAGACGGACATGCTCATATCAACTCAGGAGGTGATCCTGATCAAGAATATATATACTTTATAGGGTCGGAGATGTCTCCTTCACTGCGTTGCACACTTTTGGACAAAATTATAATACCCTCTGCATAAATTTATTACAATAAAAAATCTAAAACAAAGTACCAAGCTTCCATCTTCGAAAATACCAAAGTTGGTATTATTACCAAATACCATTTCCGATCGTTCAGTTATATGGCAGCTATAAGATTTAGTCGGCCGATCGTTATGCAATTTGGTAGGTTGTATTAACTGACCAAAAATAGAATCTTTACTTAGTTCCTGCTTTTTATCTTCAAAAACACCAAAGTTGGGTAATTTCCGATTGTTCAGTTATATGGCAGCTATAGGATATAGTCGGCTGAGCCTTATGAAATTTGGCATGTTGTATTATTTTGCCAAAAATAGCATTCTTGCCAAATCCAAATTCTCTAGCTTTAAAAACATCGAAGTTATAACATTTCCGATCAATCAGATATATGGCAGCTATATGATATAGTCGGTATATAGTTCCGACTTATATACTGCGTGCAAAGGAAAGAAGGGTGTGTGCAAAGTTTCAAGACGATAGCTTTAAAACTGAGAGACTAGTTCGAGTAGAAACGGACAGACAGACGGACATGCTTATATCAACTCACTTATATCAACTATCACTCAGGGGGTAATCCTGATCAAGAATATATATACTTTATAGGGTCGGAGATGTCTCCTTCACTGCGTTGCACACTTTTGGACAAAATTATAATACCCTCTGCAAGGGTATAAAAATAAAATTACTGTAAACAAACTTTTTGTTCTTTTTTCTATTTTACATATTTTTTTTTTTTTTACATATTTTCATCCTATTTTACCTGTTTTTTTTTCTCAATCTGCCTTTTTTTTTAATATTCGCATCATTGTTGCCGAGTTCAAGAAATACCGTTTATGCACACACGAATAGGCTGAAATCGCGAAAGCGTGAATTCGGCATCGCATTAACATTAATAAAGAAGGAACTCTTCATCAGCATCAACAGCCGAGTCGATATAGCCATGTCCATCTGTCCATATGACCGCATGGATCTCAGAGACTATAAGAGGTAGAGGTATGGTATTTTGTATGGAGACTTCTATAATGGCCACGCAGCTCAAGTTTGTTTCACATTTTTGCACGCTTCCTCGTCCCGAATATCCAATTTCTATAGCCCCAGTACTGAAAGGCTTTTTGAAAAACTTTTGCTGCCAAACTATTTCTATAGTTAATATATATCTATACAAATAAATTTCATTCTAATCAGCCGATTCTTAGAGGCCTTAGTATAGATATAAACCTGTTGAGTTACTGAGCGTTTGCGGTACTGGAAGTTTTCCCAGTTCCTAATAAATAATCAACGCGTCGAAGGGGGTCGATGGCGGAGGTCCGAATGGCACAAGGAGCTTATAACAAGTGCTGACTCCCGATGCTTAGCGGCTAATGCATTTGTATAAATAGGTCGAATAGAGAATATAACTAACAGTCAACCTTAGGAGGTGGCATCTCTGGACCATCGGGTGAGGCTAATTATTTTTTTTTCTTTTACTTCATTATAAAATTAATATTTATTAAATTAAAGTGTTACTTAAACGTCTACTATAACTCCATCACTACTTCCCTTAATCTCGCTAACAATTAAGTTTTCCCTCTTGAATTATATGTTTACTAATTAGGCTTAGCAAATAAAAATGAAAACTTAAAACAGTGGTGACGGTGCGCTAAGTGCCAATGGGATAGTCTTAGGGCTAACTTACATTAGAAAATTATCAAATAATACTTCATTTTATCATTACTCATTCATTTATCATTTATCGGCGGAGCGTCCCTTAGAAGGGAGTCTAGCTCCCGAGTTAGGTTGCCTCGGACTACAACTAGCGGCTTCTCCAACAGAACCAGCTGTCCTTTCAGTTCTCGCTTCTCCGGCTGCTCCGGCCAGGCTCTCTTGAAGGAACCCTTGGCCTCTCGGCGATCCCTCGCGGCCACGCGTCGTGGCGGTCTTGCGCCGCGAACCGTATCAGTTTATGCCGTAGACTGATCCGCTGGGAACCTCGCTCGACTCCAACTTCTCTTTCACCAAAGACCTGCACACCTTGCACCAGGCCTTCCGATCGCCACTGGGTCTCGCGACCTGCATCACAAGTTGCCGCTTCGGCCTCGCTGTTGCCACCTGTTGCTAAATTCCGGTGATCTCCGAATGGGCTGAGTCTCCAACTTGCTCCTGCCCTTCTTTAACCGCGCCAGAAATGCAAAAGAAACTGCTGTTCTGCTGCTTCCACGTGGATTCCTACGTCTAGCTTCCAGCTTCCAATATGCGCTTTCGATAGCCAGACCCCCAGACATCGGCAACACCTATCGTTTTGCTATGGTCCTACTACGGCAAAGGGCTCCCACATAAGTTCCCATCTTCCCCCGCCCCCGGGTGGCCACCTACGCCAATCTAACGCCGACGTTACAAGAGCTTATGCACGTATATGAGAAATACGCCCGAGCGAGAGCAAGGCTGGATCTGGAGTGGCCTTCACTATTTTAAAAGACTTGCGCATTTCCTGCAAATCTTTAATAATGACGACATGTCTTTGACGCAAAAACACTTTTGACCACAGTTTAGATATATATGCTGCAATGTTATTTAACATTTATATTGCACCAATTCAAATATTTTAACCAGAAAATTAATTGTTTTGATTTCCTGCACTCATTTACGTTGGAATCCCAATTTTATGTTATCGAGTTTTCTTTAACTGCAAAATAATGTTTCAAAACTCTCTTTCGAGAATAAGCCTAATTATTTTATATATAAGCTAATATAAAAAAGAAAATAAAAAAACCAATTTTTCGTGTTTTTCCTGTTCTTCTTTATCGTGCTAATCCGAATGCATTTTGTTGTTAAATAGCCGAAAACTTTTCATTGCAAGAAATTCATTCTTGTTTTTGTTTCTACCAAAATGGTCGACTTGAAGCGATCTTCTTCTTCACAGAATGTTTTTTAAGTAAGTAAAATGGAGGGCCTTTTTTTAATTGCAAAATATTTTTTATTATATTTTTTGAAGTGAAACTTCGTGTTGGGCACTTTTATGGGTTCGCATTTTCAGCCGTCCTCGCAACGCGTACTCCATGTGTATTCTTATAATATATGTATACTTTACGCGCTCTTTGCATGGGCATTCGTTCGTGCCCTCGCGACAGACGAGTTTGAGAGTTTTTTATATTTATTTTAATTGTCACCGCTTGGCCGATCACGGGAATGCCTTATAACACTCAGATAGGACAGTTGTTAAAGTGATGTGGTGTGTAACGAGCGTTTTATTCTACAAGACAATTGTTCTTAACCTGATATATAATTACTTATCCTACATACCGCAGTTTCTTCCCCTTTCTGTCATGGCGCAAATCGATGTGCTTTATCCGCCAAATTATTTCTTCCAAGTTACGATTTAGTGTGAACAGATAACATAAACTTAAAACCCTAAACATACAAAATACTGACATCTGACACCTAACACTAATCTCAACCATCGATAGCCACTAGTTCGTTCCGCGACATCCCCACCCCCGTGAAGCAGCCGCATTCACCACGTCCAGGACAGCTAGCTTCGAAGCGGGACGCATAGTCGTCTTGGCTCGATCGGTAGTCCGCACCGCTGCTCGACGAGGTACTCCATCCTTCCCGGTGAACACCTCTTCACACCTCTTCCCTTCGTGGTATGGCTGGATCGCAGATGAATACCAGGTCTCCTCGACGGATGGGCTCGACGCGCTTGCACCATTTCTTCCTGCGCACAAGAGTTGGCAGGTACTCATGCACCCAACGCTTCCAGAAGCGATCGCGCATCATCCTTGCTATGCGCCACTGCTTCCTAGTAGCGGATCTCACGGGCTCCTGTCCATCATCCTTGGGGAGATCTGGGATATCCGATGCTCCTTTCAGCAAATCGTTAGGCGTCAGTGGAGCCTCCTGGTCCACCGTCACCGGTAGATGAGTGAGCGGACGAGAGTTTACGATGCTCTCCGCCTCAATCAGCAGGTTCTCCAGTACATGCTCCTTGGGCGCGAGCTCCTTCATTGTGTGCGCCAGCACCTTCTTCACGCACTGCACCATCCTCTCCCAGGCACCGCCTTCAGCTGGGTTCGCCGGGCAGTTGAAGATCCATTCGACTCCCTTAGACGACAGCTCGCCCTGGATCTGTGCAGGCTCGAACACTTCGCTGAACCTCTTGGCCTCGCGGTCGGCTCCAACGAAGTTCTTCCCATTGTCGCTCCTTATCCTGACCACTGCACAATGGGCCCAAACGCCTTTTTTTTGGCAGAAACTCCAGTTTTAGAGTTACTGGCCTCAAATTTTGTACATACGCTTAAACTATTTTTGTCAAATTTCGAATTTTTTTGTTTTTTAAATTTGACCACGCCCACTTCGGGCGGAAATGCCGTTTTTTTGCATAAACTCCAATTTTAGATATACTGGGCTCAAATTTTGCATATATGCTTGAACTATTTTTGTCGAATTTCGAATTTTATTGTTTTGGAAAGTTGACCACGCCTATGGCCGCCGCCTACATTAAGAGTTGGCTATACTGGAATTTTTACTTAATTTTTACATAAACTTAAGTTTTTCATAAAAAGAACTAAAACTTTTATTAAATATGGTTCTATTATTTATAATATTTAATTTAAACCTCTAACAGCGTCGTCTTTCCGGTGGCTCTCCCCCGAAACTTCGAGGAGCGCTGCATGAGAGAACTAATAAACACTTGCAACATCTATTGTTTTTTCGAAAACGAGCAAAAACCAGCAAAGAAGACCAATTAAATTTGAATTCCTATATTTTTATAAGTAACTTCACCTGGTTAGTTGCTTGCGCCGATATGCGCTGAAAAAGTAACACTCCATAAAACACAACTACTTTTGTTACACATTCCTGCTAAATAGACACTTACAAAACCTTTGACAACACAGATACAAATATAATGATAACACGAAATAGTTTAATTATTGATTTTTCATACCTTGATCTTTGTGTTCCATATTTAATCTAGTATTTTTACTCAATTTAAGCCAATTGAAACACAATTAAAAGTTGCTGCCCATTTGCAAGTTTCAGGGTTGCAATAAATCAGCTGGTTAAATGACCGCGCTAAATTAACAGGGTTGCAATAAAGCTCAAAAAATTATATATTCATATTTATTTGGGATGTCTATTAATTAAAATTTTGTTCATATTCAAAAAATAGTTTCATCATTTTTTCGATTTTATGCCGCACTGGGACCATAGTGCACTGGTCCACGGCGACTCATGAATTTCCTCATGGCGATTATGTAGGAGTCGGTGGACAAATCGTGAGCCATCTCAAAGTGGATAGCCCTCGTGGTAGCCCTCGCACGTAAACAGTGCCACCCACCTCTTCTCTATGCGACGTCCAATTGTCACAAAGAGCGGCCCAAAGTAGTCCAGGCCATTAGACTTAAATGGCCATCCGTTGGCCTCTAGCCGATCCGCAGGCAGGGGGCCCATCTCGGGCTGTGTGGGTCGTGCCTTCCGCAGCTTGCAAACGTTGCATTTGCTCACCACCCTCCGTAGCAGTCTCCGCCAGTTCGTTATCCAGAACTTGCTCCGAATCGATCCATTCGTCGCCTCCGCGTTTTGGTGGCACATCTTTTCGTGGTGTTGCTGCACGATCATCTCTGCCAGCGCCTCCTCGTGAGACAGTATGATCGGCCGACGTGCGTTGTATGGCACACACGTCGCGTCGTCGATCCTTCCACTAGCTCTCAATACTCCGTCCTCGTCAAGGTATGGGGACAGTCTCCTCAAGTTCGTTATCCAGAACTTGCTCCGAATCGATCCATTCGTCGCCTCCGCGTTTTGGTGGCACATCTTTTCGTGGTGTTGCTGCACGATCATCTCTGCCAGCGCCTCCTCGTGAGACAGTATGATCGGCCGACGTGCGTTGTATGGCACACACGTCGCGTCGTCGATCCTTCCACTAGCTCTCAATACTCCGTCCTCGTCAAGGTATGGGGACAGTCCGTGCAGTCGGCTGTCCTTGGCGACGTTTCCTTGGCTGTCCTCAGCAAACGCTTCTCGCTGCGACTGCCGTATCAATGCGCGCTCTGCTTCAGCGCACTCCATCGCGGTCAATCCGTAGACCTCTTCATCGCGACGTATTCCACGGCATCGTCGAACAAATCGGAGCGCCCACACAGTCGTCCTCACCAGTCGATTATAGCTGGAGAACCTCTGCAGGGATATAAAGTTTACCGTGACCAAGGCAAACTCACATTTCATTTCCTCGTCGTCGGACGTCGGAGGACGGCGGTCCGCTTAGCCATCGCGAACCGATGCTCAGGTCCACGGCCTTGCGCGGCCTTGTCGAGTCATCCGTCACGTTTTCAGGGATCCATCTCCACTGGGACGCCTCTGTCGATTCCAAAATCTCCGCCACCCGGTTTCCGACGAACTGTTTGTATCTTCGGTGGGTGTTGCTTATCCAGTTGCTTATCCTCGCAGTCTTGGAGTCCGTCCATAGCGCACAGCTGCTGGTCGCCACACCGTGCTCCTGCTTGACGGTGTCCATCAATCTCGTGCCCAATACCGCTGCTTGGAGTTCCAGTCGCGGGATCGACATGGTCCTCATCGGGGCGCATTTCGTTTTGGAGCTTATGAAGTGCGCCTGCACATCTCCGTTCTCGTACGTGGCCCGCCAGTAGGCCGCTGCTGCGAACGCCGATTGACTGGAGTCCACGAAGATGTGCAGCTGTAGCGTCCACACTCGTCCGCCGCCAAAGTAGTGGCGCGGGCATCGGAACTCCTGGACCCGACTCATCCCTTGCCGCCAATCCTGGAAGGCTGCGGCCAATTCATCCGGTAGCGGCTCGTCCCAGTTGACTCCTCTCCGCCAAATCTCCCTCAGCAGCAGTTTGGCAGTTTGGGAGTAGCAGCTCAGGAACCCAATCGGGTCAAACGTAGACATCACCAGGCTTAGGAACTGCCTCTTGGTAGGGACTCGTTACCCCGTCATCACGTTCCTCGGGACTCGATGGTACTCGACGCCGAACTTGAAATCATCGGTAGCCGGCTGCCAGTACATCCCAAGTACCTTCTCCTCAGCTTCGGTCCATCCGACGCTGGCGATGGACTCAAGTGGGTTCAGCGCTCTGACCACACTTGCCGAACTGGAGGTAAATCGGCACAAATCAAAACCTGCTTCAGCGAGAATTTCCCTCACCCGTGTCGAGATGGCGATGGCTTCGTCCTCGCTGGCGAAACTGTCGACGTAGTCATCCACGTAGTGGTATTCGTTGATGGCCAGGGCTGCTCGCGGGTCCGTGCTACTATACCGCAAGGCATTCACGGTCTTCACGTAGTCCGCCGAACATGGTGAGCAGGCCGCTCCGAACGTCATCACTGCCATCTCGTATACGTCCGGCTCTCGCTGGTCGTCTCCGTCTCTCCACCGAAACCTCTGGGCGCATCTGTCCTTCGGCTGCATCAGTACCTGATGAAACATCTCATTGATGTCTGCCCAAACTCCAACCGCTCCTTCCCGAAAATGGAAGAGCACTGCTGGGAGGGGCTGGTAGCGCTGTGGGCCTTTCAGTAGCGCTGAATTCAAAGACACACCGTCCACCTTGGCAGCCGCATTGAAAACCAGCCGGATTTTCCCAGGCTTGTTCGGGTTTTCCGAAGTGCGGCAGGTACCACACTTTGCCCTCCTGAAACCTCTGGACTTCCTGGGCCTCCAGTCGTCGTGCGTATCCCTTCTTGACATAATCGTCCATTATCCGGATGTAAGCCGACGCGAAGTCCACATCGCGCTTCATTTTACGCTCTATGTTGACGAGCCTCCTGAGGGCCATGCTGTAGCTCTCCGGCAATCTCACTTCGTCGTCCTTCCATAGCAGCCCGGTCTCGTATCTTTGCCCTACACGTTTGGTCGTCTTCTCCAGGGTGCTCAGGGCCCGTGCGTCGCCGCTATCTCCGACTGACGGCTCCAGGTCCACTCTGCCAGCTGGGACTGGCTGCACTGGCTTCGCTCCGAAATTCTCGGTCTCGAAGTAGTCGCTGACCATCTTCTCCAGAAGATCATCCTGGCGCACGGCTAGGAGGCACGAACTCAGAAGCGGCGAGCTCGGCTTTCCGTTCACCGGTCCATATACCACCCATTCAAGTGCGGTGTCTGTTGCAAACGGCCCTCCAGATCCATAACTTTTGGTTCCTAAATACGCATGATCCAGTCCAATTAGGATCCTCGGCGTCGCATTGTTGTACGGCATCACCGGCAGACGCGTGTTCGCTTTCACTGCCTGTACATCCTCCTGACGCAGGCTCTGCATCGGAAGGTTCAGATTGGCCGCTCCGTACACATTTTTCAGCCCATGGCGCTTTGGTTTGCCCGCTGCGCTGATCTGCAGGCTGACCACCTTCGTGTGCTCTTTGGCGGATTTTCCACCAAACCATTGCACTTTCAGCTGTCGACTCTCGCCTTTCAGGTTCAGGCTGCGGATGAGTTCGTCGTCGATGAGTGTGACAGACGATCCTTGCGACAGGCCCCAGAGCGAGTTCTTACTCTCTTTCTTATGCTCATCGTTCGTTCATTTTACGCTCATACTCTTATTGAATGCTTTCTGTTTCTCAGTCTCTAAAAGGAGCGCGATTAGGAAGGTTGGACTGCGCTTGGATTGATCTTTGTATGTATTCGTGTCACACTTTTACTTACACGGGTGCATGTGTGCGTGCGATTTCGTTTCGAAGCCAGCGCACACAGATTTTGATTTTCGTAACTTTTCAGACTACCCTAAGAAAGTTCGGGTATTCGTTAATGGGTGAAATGACGAAAGATATTATATTATTGGAACGAAGTTTCTTATGGCGCGGTATGAGATTGGCGGAGAAGGGCTAGCCGAGAAAAACCGTAACGTAACGTTAAACGGCTATCTGTCTGCTTCTTCTTCGTAGAAAGAGAGAGAATATAACCATTTTTCCACTCTCCACTGCTCATGCTCCCCACTACGCGAGATTCGCATATTATAGCTAAATTAGTGAAATTTTCGTACATGTGTCGGCTGTCGGCAAACTCTCATTTTACATAGCACGCGAGTATTGGGTGGGAAATTCTGCCGCAGCGCTGCCGGCACACTGACAGTGTGAGCACTCTCAATTTTTTTTAAAAGCTCTCTCATTTGCTCTCATTTTGATTCATTTGACAGCCCAAACTAAAAATCAAAATTTTTCCACTGAGAAAAATTTTCTCAGAAATTGGGTTGGAAAAAGTTTTCTTCATGGAGAATATAGATAGGGAAGAGTAGTTTTTCATTTTTTTAAGAAATCTTGCTAGAAAATATGTCTTTAAAATAAAATACACTATTTTAGTTCCCATTCAAACTTCAAATAACGAAAACGTAAATAAAAAAATAAGTTTTTTTCGCTCAGTGAATTCTCTGCTCTCATTGTTTTTCTCTGCTACGCACACACTCAAATTTTAAACATGTGTTAGTTTTGCCCACCACTGTTTTAGAGCAGTGGTCGGCACCCTAATACATCAATATGATTTTAACGCATTAGTATTAGTAACGAATAGCAGAAAGTAGGCTGTGAGCATGACGTTTCACACATTTATACTGTGTGTGTGTGGCAGAGCTCGGGCAGAGAAATTTTCTATGCCCCCGGGATAGGGCCGTGCCGACCACTGTTTTAGAGTTACAGAGTTCAGATTTTGTGACTGTTGACAGTCACAAAATTCTCTCGGTCGGAACACACATACTTCATCATATTTATCGTACGTGGACCACATCCTCGAGCCACTGGACTACACGCAAGACACCACAAAGGGATCTATTCAGATACTTACTTTACTTTACTTTCCAAAAAAATGTAAACAAATGACTTTTCCTTGCAGATTCAGTATTGTCGGAAGGGCAGCGGGTGATTTGGATCCTTCGATCCTATCAGGTCCTTTTTCCGTTTGGGCGCCATTTTTAAGGGTCTGTCTATTTTTATACCCTTGCAGAGGGTATTATAATTTTGTCCAAAAGTGTGCAACGCAGTGACATCACCGACCCTGTAAAGCATATATATTCTTGATCAGGATCACTTCCTGAGTTGATATAAGCATGTCCGTCTGTCCGTCTGTCTGTTTCTACGCAAACTAGTATCTCAGTTTTTAAGCAATCGTCTTGCAAACTTTGCACACACCCTTCTTTCCTTTGCACGCAGTATATAAGTCGGAACGGCCGGTATCTGCCGACTATATCCTATAGCTGCCATATAACTGATTGATCGGAAATGGTATAACTTTGGTGTTTTTAGAGTTACAGAATTCATGGCAAAATAATACGACCTACCAAATTTCATAAGGATCGGCCGACTATATCTTATAGCTGCCATATAACTGATTGATCGGAAATGCTATAACTAGAGAATTAAGCGAATTAAGAGAATCTAGCTAAGCTAGAGAATTCGGATTTGGTACGATTGCTATTTTTGGCAAAATAATACAACATGCCAAATTTTATAAGGATCAGCCGACTATATCCTATATCTGCGATATAACTGATTGATCGGAAATGGCATAACTTCAGTGTTTTTCGAGCTAGAAAGTTGGGATTTTCTATGAATTCTATTTTTCGAAAAATAATACGACTTATCAAGTTTCATATGGATCGGCCGACTATATCTTATAGCTGCCATATAACTGAACGATTGGAAATGGTATTTGGTGAAAATACCAACTTTGGGGTTCTTCAAGATAGAAGTTTGGGATTTTTTTTAGTTTTTGTCTTGTAATTTATTGGTTTTTATTATGATATTCCCATAAGAATCGGTCAACTATATCCGATTTTAGCGATATATATCCTGTTTTAGCTGCAAGGGTATATCAACCTCGGCTCCGCCTGAAGTTAGCTTTCCTTTTTTGTTTTTCATTAATTTTACATATATTTAGGAAAAAGATTAAGTGTGGCAGTTGAGATAGGAAGACTGTATATTTCAATCGACACCACTTAAAACTCCGGTCACTTTTAAGTTTTTGTTGTTCTTCATGTGGATTGTGCCTGCATACCTAAAATGTATGCTGAAGCCTGCTGGGGCATGTCGCAAGAAATTTTTGCGTCCATTTTCGTTGTATGAAATGGGTTGTCTATATGCTGTATGGCTAGAGGTTGTACCAAAGATTATAAAGTACATAGATGGGACCGATGACCCGCTGGAACGAGCGGGCTATTATATTTTTATTCTTTTAAATTTTTTTCAAAAATTTATCAAGAAAAATGACGTAAATAAAAAGACGAATTAATTAATTTTGAACGTTATAAAAAATGTTTATTCCTGCATGCAGATGAAGCCGGATGATCCGCAGATAGACCAGCTTATGGTGCATGCAGGGACTCAAGTAAAATACAAAGAGAGGGCGGCCCGACAAGTCACTTCGAGCTAAAGCTCTCGAAAGTGGAAAGGGCGGCCCGACCTAGACATTGCCGAGCTAAAACTCTCTATAGAAAGCCCGTTGAGTCGAGCGGCCGAGAGAGAGTCGGCTTGCGATCAACAAAGCTTATGTACAAACTTAAGCCTAATAAATAAACATTACACTAATCATTACAATAAACATTACATAAACATTATTTAAACATAAACATTAAACGCCGTGCTGCTGCTTGACCCAACAAATACTATTTGTTCTACTGACTACCACATCGGCGCATTGAAAACAGAAACAAGAAATTAAAATGTGCATTTATGTACTTTATAATCTTTGGTTGTACGTAGCCTTTCAAGAGTAACTAATATAGAAGGTTTTTTCTTACTACAGAACAACAGAAGATACAAGAGCGAGCTGGAAATTTCATCATGGCAGATGTGAAAACGCACCGACTGATGATTTAATCACAAGCAAAAACCAAAAGAAATGTACAACTCCTCGAGGTGATTCATAGATTAAACGGAAACGATAACATGACAATAACTTACAAACTGTTACTAAAACATTATTGAGTTCATTTCTACAAAAAAAGGGTTATCTATTTTTTCTTCGATTGTCAAAGTTTACGATGACATGACATGACATAACAGTTGATGCACTTGTTGAGAAAATGAGTGTGTTTATATTATCAGAAACTCATGTGAGTAACGAAGAACCATTAACATTACAAATTTCAACTTTATAGCAAGTTTCAAAAGAGACAATCGTCCAGCGGGATTGCTAATTATCATCGGTTTGATGATACTATGGCCACATTTTTTACAGATCATATGGAAGTGAATGCGACATATACCAATATGTTTACTAGAATTTCTGTGTTCAAATTTATTCATTGTTAGGTGTCGATAGTCGCTGGAAGCGATGGCATGACGGGCTAGAGATGGCACATCGGAGCAAATTGAATGGACCCGAGAAAGAAGATGTCAGGACGAAACGGGCGGGATCCAACCGCTGTGATTGAAAGGAAAGCAGGGATCAAGGAGACACAAAAAAAAAAAAGGAAAAGTGAACGGCAACAGGAGGAGGACACGTGGGAAAAAACTAATTAAAAATTTCCCAATAATTTTCAACGGAGCTCTAACGTAAGTACGAATAAAAAATGAAATCGGAAACATTAATTATAACGATTCATTGATCTTCAGTTCATTTCAAAGAAAGAAGACTTGGAGCTCGTCAACCAACTAGAGCCACCCCAAGGCGAAAAATTCTACACAGAAGGAAATTGGTTACCCTTCCCGGGTGGCCCAAAGGTTTTTTTTGAGAATTTAAATTTGAAAAGTACCTGAAACCCTGTCCTATCCTAACATAGATTATATACTTATTCATTTAAATTATTTATTTGTTATTTATTTTTTTTGTAATTAATCCATTATCTGTATTCGTCCCAAGGTGCCTTGGTTAGGTGTTAGGTCAATCCATGTTTAATATTTAAGAGTCATATCAATTGAAAACATAAAAGATGAAACAATAAATATTAAATTAAATTATGAATTAAAATTAAATGTGAGTGAGAAAATACAAAAGGGGGGGAAGTGAAAACGTGTAATTCAAAATGTGAGAGTGCAGATCGGTAAAGGGGAGTTTAGGGAAGGCCGGTGATGATCCCAAGGATCCAGGATTTGGACCAAGGAAGGGAAGCCTTCCAATACAGTAGTGTTCTCTTGACCGCTGTGTTTTTGGTGATTTGATAAATTGTGTAACGTAATCGTTACAGCTTAAAAACTAGCTTAAAAACTGAGAGACTAGTTTGCGAAGAAACAGACAGACGGACAGACGGACATGCTTATATCAACTCAGGAGGTGATCCTGATCAAGAATATATATACTTTATAGGGTCGGTGATGTCACTGCGTTGCACACTTTTGGACAAAATTATAATACCCTCTGCAAGGGCATAAAAATAGACAGACCCTTAAAAATGGCCCCCAAACGGAAAAAGGACCTGATAGGATCGAAGGATCCAAATCACACGCTGCCCTTCCGACAAGACAGAATCTGCAAGAAAAAGTAATTTGTTTACATTTTTTTGGAAAGTAAAGTAAAGTAAGTATCTGAATAGATCCCTTTGTGGTGTCTTGCGTGTAGTCCAGTGGCTCGAGGATGTGGTCCACGTACGATAAATATGATGAAGTATGTGTGTTCCGTCCGAGAGAATTTTGTGACTGTAAACAGAAAAGGGATAAAAGAATGGTTTTTTTTGTATAGAATTAAGTAAAGTATATCGGAAGAAGCAGCACAAGAGACGATATAGGACAAAATCTGACAGATCTGAGGAGTTTGAGGAATGCGTTCTCACAACCCCCCCTTTAAGAGAAATCCAAGAATCATTTAAAAAAAATATTAGTAAATGAAGAGACCCAAAAACAAACAAACAAATAGATAATAAAATAAGTTAAGCGAATTAAATTAAAATTATTTAGGCAGAAATGCCAATTATAGAGAAAGATAGAGTAGATGCAGGTAGAAAAATAAGAATGAGTGTGGAATTTTTTCGGAATCCGAGTACCGAAATTATGAGTCCGGCAGTGACCAGATCGCAAGCCCAAAAGGGCAACAATCTATGGCCGGAATGGAGAAGGTATCGCCCACAGGAGACGGGGATGAGAGGAAAAATGTTCATTAAGCCATGGTCGCCTCCATTGAAGCCGAAGTAGCAAGAGGCTACGAACAAGGAAGCAGTGGCAGAGGAGCGATACCCAAGGTCCAGCCGGAGGTGCCGTCAGAGATTCGGTCAACAGACTTATGAATCGGGAAGGTACTGCGCGTTCAATGCATTTAAGGAGCAAATGCAGGCCGACATGATGCTGTTTATGAAGGACATAAACGACTGCATGGCAGCGTGGCAGCGTGGAGGAAGGACTTCGAGAGCCAGTGGATGAGTCAACAGCAGCAGCTGCCGGCAGGGTCTCATTCGATGAAGCCTGCCGAACGACAGTTTCAACAGCCGCCTCCGTGTCAGCCGACGGCAAGGTGTTCCGACCGAGGATGGCAGGGGCCATCATCCGCACCACCAACCGGACAAAAGACGCAGCGATCAGAAGCAAGGTCGGACGCAATAAGAAAGGTGGTCCCATTGCCGGGAGACTATTCAAAGCCACCACCGAATATCTATGGCAAGCAGGATCAGTGGAGGTCTCCGGAACGAACCGCGTCCAGGAGCGGCTAGGAAGCACGGGGTTACCAACAGCCTGGGCAAGCGTTGTCGCTGGAGAGCCAGAATGGGACGCGTCATCCGTACCCTTGGCAATGAATCAAGCCGAGTCTGTGGGGCAAACTCGAGGGTCAAGCCAGGCCCGAATGGAAGTGGGACATCTCCGCAAATGGGGCTTGTTGTTGATGGCAGTCCCAGAAGCATGCCAGTCTCGGAGTTTGTGTTCCGACTGGAGCACCTGCAAAGGTCGTATCGTATTCCGTGGAGCGAGGTACTGAGGGAGTTCCATGTATTAGTGGAAGGTCCAGCCAGAGAATGGTATTGGATGTATATACGTACCAACGAGAGGACGGACTTGCCATATCTGCAGTACGCACTCCAACATCAATTTCAAAGCCATAGGTCAAACTTTGAAAGGGAGTATGAGCTGCGAGAGAGGAAACAAAGATCCGGAGAGAGTGTGGAGGATTATATCCAGATGGTGTTGACGCTGAGGGCAAGATTGAAGACACCGGTACCCGATTTTGAGCTAATAAAAATAATAAAAATGAACCCCAGAGAGAGGATATCCAAGATCGTGTATCCTATTCATGTCACAAACTTGGAGCAGCAGCGCCATGAGTGTCATGATGCGGAGAGGATGCTAGCCACTCGATGGTCTAGGCAAGCAGCGGAGGGTGAGCAGCAAAGAGGATTCTCCTATCGTCCGAGGGTAGAAGAGCTGGAATCAGCTCGGAGATCAGCAGGAGGACGAGGACGGCTGGCCCGAGGAGGGTGAAGTCGAAGCTCTACACCGGCAAGAGAAGTCGAGGGATAAGTCCACCCTAAATTTCTGGAACTGCAACGAGCGGGGGCACACATTTTGGGTAGGTAGGCCGCTGTATCAGTTCCGGAGGATGCTTTTTGGGTTATGCAATGCGGGGCAAAGACTGTGCAGGTTGATGGATAGAGTCATCCCACAGAGACTCAGAGACCGAGTGTTTGTATTTTTAGATGACCTGTTAATGATCTCGACGACCTATGAGGAGCATTGTGAGTTGTTAGCAGAAGTGGGAAGATGCTTACGGAGGGCGAATTTGACCATCGGGTTGCAGAACTTTGACTTCTGCTTTAAATACTTGCGGTATTTAGGGTATGTTCTAGGAGATGACGCGTTCCAGAAGCTAAAGCGAGCACTGACCAGTGCACTGGTTTTAACCATCTGGCCAGTCTCCCTTCCCTGACCTTCGGAAACACTTCTGGATTCAGTGTGATGCCAGTCATGTAGGTATCGGCGCGGTGTTGTTCCAGAAGGACGACAATAAAGAGGAACGGCCGCTTTATCGCCTTCTTTTCGGCAAAGCTGAGAGGCGCACATCTGAATTACAGTGTAACCGAGAAGGAGTGTCTGGCTGCAGTCAAAGCTGTTGATAAGTTCCGTCCCTACATAAAGATGATGCCGTTCACCATCTTGACGGATCACGTGAGCCTTAAGTGGCTAATGTCTTTTAAAAATCTGGAAGGGAGACTGGCCAGATGGTTTCTAGCGCTACAGCCTTACCAGTTTAACATAGAGCATCGGAAAGGAAAGGACAATGTGGTGGCTGATACTCTTTCGCGCCCAACGATGTAGAAGAGCTGAGCCTGTTGAACATGGAGACGACTGCGTTCGCAAATGAGGACTACTTGGAAAGAATGAAATTGTTAAAAGAGCAAGGAGATCGATGGTTTAACCGAAAACGGTAAGCGGAATGGAGTAAAGGAGAATACGAAGAGCTTAGGCGTGGACTTAGGGTACAGTAGGACAGGCTAAGTTAGTCTAAGATCTGCAGTTGATTGTCACGCAGCAATAAATTAGAAAAAAGAAAACTGCGTGGTCTCTGTCTCACTGGTTAACCTAATAGCACACGTGGCACCAATCCCAACTGGCCAAGACTCTATCGAGCTTCAGCCAGAGGCACATAAATAGCTGCAGGCCTTCGCCGCCGCTTACGCCAAAGGGGTGAAACCGAGATTCCGGCGCGACGTTAGCTCAAAGGCTACTTCCGCCACGGAGACAAAGAAGACTAATTGTTAATTGGCGCCCAACAAAGTCTGCAACCCCGACTTGTTCCTGAGATCGCAGCCAAGAGGCTGAACAGGCAATTCACCAAATCACTGCCACACCAGAGCGGGCCGCTCTGGGCTACGAAGCCGATCGTCAACGCTGAGAAGAAAAACCAAGGCCAACGTGGGAACAGTTTAAACTAAAAAACATGTAAGTGGAAGTTTTTTTCATTATCGCCAAAGTTAAACTTAAAGTTAAAATTAAAGATAAAATAAAACGGCATGAAACTAAGTGAGAGTCATAGCATAATATATAGAGTTTAAATTTGCGCTCTAAATTAGTAGGAGAGATAAGAGGTTTGATTGAGTGAAAATTGTGAATCGAAAGAATCGACTTCTTTAGTGATACTCTAACTTTATGTCCGAATCTGAGTCCGACGAATTAGCCGAGCATTTCAAGAAACTTGTGCTACAAAAGAAAAGATTTGACAGTGAGCGACTAAGAGCCAGTATGATGGACCCGCAACAGTTGCAAGCTATCATAAGTGCCGCGGTCTCGGCTGCATTGCAGGCACAGAAGGCAGATTTTGAAATTAAGCTGAAGAAAGCCACAGACCAGTTTAGGGCGGTAACATTGTCGGTCCACGATGTATTAGTGTACGAGCCAGTAAAGATTGTGAGCGGGGTGGGATGTGATGAAGGTTTAGATGCAGTAAAGTCACTGCCGGACTTTCTCGGTTCAGAGGAGGAGTATGTCTCGTGGCGGCAAGCTGCATTTGCTGCGTATGAAACATTCAGACCCTATAACGGAAGTTCAAGGCATCACCAAGCCGTTTTAATAATTCGGAATCGTGTTAAAGGAGCGGCGAATCGTGCGTTATCTTCCTTTAATACAGTTTTAAATTTTGATGCAATCATTAGCCGCCTCGACTTTACTTATTCAGACAAACGTCCGTTGCACCTTCTTGAAAGAGAATTGTCGACCTTAAGACAGGGCCCAATGTCAATAGTACAGTTTTTTGAGGAGGTTGAAAAAAAACTAACTCTTATTATTAATAAAACTACTATGACGTATGAGCCTCATCAGGCTAGCCTTATGAACGACACTCATAGGGCAAATGCATTGCGCGTATTCATTTCTGGCCTATAAATAGTCTGGCCTTATAATAGTAGACTATTATTATAATAGTCTACTATAATAGTAGACTTACTATTATAATAGTAGACCTTATAATTACCTTACCTTACCTTACTTACCTTATAATAGTAGACTTACTCATAAACTTACCTAGCTTAACAAATCGTAGGACAATGCTCGGTGTAGTCTTTCTGCATAACCTTATTAACGGGGATGTAGATAGCCAGCATTTACTAAAACGCTTAAAATTTAACATTCCTAATAGAAGGACTAGAAACTTTAGTCCTCTGTTCCTTAGCCGTTATAGTTCGACATATGCACTGCATGGCCCTTTTAGGGTATTATGTTCGAACTACAATGGTCTCTACTCTATAACATCTCTTTCCTGTCCCTCAAATTTAAAATAAAGAATTTTAAATTTCCTTACTAACTCCTCCTAGCTTAATAAATTAAAAATAGTTTAATATATTCTAACAAATCGTTTCTTGAGCGCCCCTCGGTCGTCTGGGCCTCTAAGCTTTATGATGAATACAGGAATGCCTGATGCTCTTATTGATGCACAAGCCATTTCCAAATTCTGAAAGACCGGTAAAAAAAAAAAAAAAAAAATATCAATTGAAAACATAAAAGATGAAACAATAAATATTAAATTAAATATTAATAAAATATATTAATAAAAATATTAAATTTAATTTAAACATAGTCGTTTTTACTTTTGCTTGTTTGGAATCTGTTTATTTATTTATTTTTTTTTTAATTAGTCTATTATTATTATTTATACATTTATTTTTTTTTTTGTGAGGCTGTCTTTTGGGTTTTTCCGGGTGTTCCCATCCCTGTAGATCAGTGGTGCTCATCCCATTGCTCTCGCTGCATTTGTTTTTGTAAATGCTCATGCATACCGAGTTGTGTGCGACTGCTCACGCCATAAGATTCCTTGCTCACGCCATAAGGGTCGTTGGTCCTAGCATAGGCAAAGGGCAATTATAATAACAATTTTTCGTGTTTTCCCTATTCTCCTCAATCGTACTAATCCGAATGAATTTTGTTGTTGGAGTGCCGAAAACTTTTCTCCATACTACTCCATACAAAGACAGTTCTTATGCGTGTGCAATAGAGATGGAGATATTGCCTTCTCACGAGGCAGGTCTCTTGCCTACACTGAGATTTAGCTGGACTGCACTTATTAGCGAGCAAGCAAGGCGAGCTGGTAATACTCATTTTTATCGCAAAAATGACTGAGAATTTCGAGACCATTTTGTTTGCACGAAATTTTAAATGCGAGTTGCAGTGCGTAATTTGCAAAAAGGTTTTGATTGTGGACAGGTAATACAATTTTGAGCGATATTTCCGATTATGCCATAAGGGGGACTACACATTTCTTTTCTGTCAGTAAATTTCTTGAAACACACGGACTTTTTCGTTCTATGTGTGCGTGTTATTTCGTTCATATGTGTTGTTTCATGCTCTGCTGTAAGGCAGCTTTGGAGACCACTGCTGTGGATGTTAACGCGTGCTAGCCTTCGAAGTGGAAAAATACCAATAAAAAAAATAGGCAGACCCTTACATCATTTATTCTAAAGCTACTTTCGCACTTTTTATGATAAAAATTAAACGAAAATTTTATTATTATACCCTTGCGGAGGGTATTATAATTTTGGTCAAAAATGTGCAACGCAGTGATGGAGACATTTCCGACCACATAAAGTAGGGGTCGGAGTTCTTAATTAGGATCACCTCCTGAGTTGATATGAACATGTTCGTCTGTCTGTCTGTTTGTTTCTAGGCAAACTAGTCTCTCAGTTTTGAAGCTATCGTCTTGCATGCTAAATTTCATAAGGATCGGCCGGCTATATCCTATAGCTTCCATATAACTGAACAATCGGAAATTACCCAATATTTGTGTTTTTGAAGATCGAAAGTTGCAACTTCGTACAAATTTTATTTTTTAGATGATCCAACCTAACAAATTTCATAACGATCGGCCGACTATATCTTATAGCTGCCATATAAATGAACGATCGGAATTGGTATTTGGCATTTGGTAAAAATACCAGTTTTGGTGATTTTAAAGATAGAAGCTTTGGACTTTTATTAGATTTTGTATTGTAATAAATTGGTTATATAATGATATTATCATAAGGATCGGCCATTTTTAGCGATATATATCCGGTTTTAAGTGCAAGGGTATATCAACTTCGGCTCCGCCCCAAGTTAGCTTTCCTTTCTTATTATCCTATGATTTTGAGTAGAGACTTTATCATAATCTTTGCAGATGTTAAAAATCAATGAATTATTGAATTTTTAAATGAAGAATTTTATTTAACGATGTCAAATGATCGCAATCTTTTCACAAACAAATACAAAACTACTATTGAAGCAGTATTCACAAGATATATAAATATATTTAAATCAAAATTGTTCATTTCATACTTTAGTTACCAAAGTCCTATTGTTTCAGTTTTAGAATTTAATGAAAATGCTGATAATAATGATGTAAGAGTTTTTAAAATTATGGATGAGAATTTATTTATTTACTATTATAATTATTAATTTACTATTTAATTATATTTACTCATTTAAGTAAAACGACTTACTTTAAATATAGTTCGAATATATAATTATATATTATATTATTACTACATTATTATACTTCATGTCCATTAAAAAAGTGCCCACATTGCTTCGATAAACTTGATTTTTATACCCTTGCAGAGGGTATTATAATATTGTCCAAAAGTGTGCAACGCAGTGAAGGAGACATCTCCGACTCTATAAAGTATATATATTCTTGATCAGGATCACCTCCTGAGTTGATATGAGCATGTCCGTCTGTCCGTCTGTCTGTCCGTTTCTACGCGAACTAGTCTCTCAGTTTTAAAGCTATCGTCTTAAAACTTTGCACACAGTATCCTTTGCACGCAGTATATAAGTCGGAACGGCCGGGATCGGCCGACTATAGCTGCCATATAACTGATTGATAGAAAATGGTATAACTTTGGTGTTTTTAGAGTTACAGAGTTCAGATTTTGTACGAATGCTATTTTTGGCAAAATAATACGACCTACCAAATTTCATAAGGATCGGCCGACTATATCTTATAGCTGCCATATACTTCGGTGTTTTTAAAGCTAGAAAATTCGGATTCGGTACGAATGCTATTTTTGGCAAAATAATTCAACATGCCGAATTTCATAAGGATCAGCCGACTGTATCCTATAGCTGCCATATAACTGGACAATCGCAAATTACCCAACTTTGGTGTTTTTGAAGATAAAAAGGTGGAACTAAGTACAGATTCTATTTTTGGTCAGTTAAAACAACCTATTTCTTATAGCTGCCATATAACTGAACGATCGGAAATGGTATTTGGTAAAAATACCAACTTTGGTATTTTTGAAGATGGAAGCTTGGTACTTTGTACTTATTAGATTTTTTATTGTAATAAATTGGTTATATTATGATATTCTCATAAGGATCGGCCAATTTAATCCGATGTTTGCGATATATATCCGGTTTTAACTGCAAGGGTATATCAACTTCGGCTCCGCCCGAAGTTAGCTTTCCTTTCTTGTTTTTGAATATATATAAGTTAACAATAGTCAACTGACTATTTCATTTTCGTACTCCCTATAGCGGAGTAATACAAAATCGATTGGTATTCGTAGGTTTCCGGTGCGCCGCTAGCTCAAAGGCTACTTCCGCCACGGAGACACAGAAGACTAATTGTTAATTGGCGCCCAACAAAGTCTGCAACCCCGACTTGTTCCTGAGATCGCAGCCAAGAGGCTGAACAGGCAATTCAGCAAATCACTGCCACACCAGAGCGGTCCGCTCTGGGCTACGAAGCCGATCGTCAACGCTGAGAAGAAAAACCAAGGCCAACGGGCGGACTAGTTAAACTAAAAAACATGTAAGTGGAAGTTTTTTTCATTATCGCCAAAGTTAAACTTAAAGTTAAAATTAAAGATAAAATAAAACGGCATGAAACTAAGTGAGAGTCATAGCATAATATATAGAGTTTAAATTTGCGCTCTAAATTAGTAGGAGAGATAAGAGGTTTGATTGAGTGAAAATTGTGAATCGAAAGAATCGACTTCTTTAGTGATACTCTAACTTTATGTCCGAATCTGAGTCCGACGAATTAGCCGAGCATTTCAAGAAACTTGTGCTACAAAAGAAAAGATCTGACAGTGAGCGACTAAGAGCCAGTATGATGGACCCGCAACAGTTGCAAGCTATCATAAGTGCCGCGGTCTCGGCTGCATTGCAGGCACAGAAGGCAGATTTTGAAATTAAGCTGAAGCAAGCCACAGACCAGTTTAGGGCGGTAACATTGTCGGTCCCCGATGTAGTAGTGTACGAGCCAGTAAAGATTGTGAGCGGGGTGGGATGTGATGAAGGTTTAGATGCAGTAAAGTCACTGCCGGACTTTCTCGGTTCAGAGGAAGAGTATGTCTCGTGGCGGCAAGCTGCATTTGCTGCGTATGAAACATTCAGACCCTATAACGGAAGTTCAAGGCAACACCAAGCCGTTTTAATAATACGGAATCGTGTTAAAGGAGCGGCGAATCGTGCGTTATCTTCCTTTAATACAGTTTTAAATTTTGATGCAATCATTAGCCGCCTCGACTTTACTTATTTACCCAAACGTCCGTTGCACCTTCTTGAAAGAGAATTGTCGACCTTAAGACAGGGCCCAATGTCAATAGTACAGTTTTTTGAGGAGGTTGAAAAAAAACTAACTCTTATTATTAATAAAACTACTATGACGTATGAGCCTCATCAGGCTAGCCTTATGAACGACACTCATAGGGCAAATGCATTGCACGTATTCATTTCTGGCCTAAAGAAGAATCTCACAGATATATTATTTACGACTCAACCTAAGGACTTGCCATCGGCACTTGCGCTGGCACAAGAACTGGAATCTAACCATGAACGGTATGCGTTCGCGTCGCAATATGCTAAGTCCATTGAGGATAGAGGTAACAGACTGACCCATCCGCATCCTGGGCGTGCTGGCCATGGTTGGGATGAGGGCAGCTCTGACCAACAGGCTAGGCATGGTGGGAAAAATCCTTTTTTTGCCAGAGAGCGAGCTCCTCGTCAGGTCAGCACAGCTGCACATGACCCAGTGGAAAAAATGGATGTAGATCCATCGTCTTCGAAATATAGGCAGCCTACAAACTTCCAGCAGCAACAAAGCCAAGAAACGCTTGCTCAGGGCCCGGCTATGCCTCAAGTGTATGGAAGTAGTCGGCAACAGGGAATCTATAAGAGTTGCGACTTCGCAGAGGGTGTCGGATCAGAGGCGCCAGAGAGTCTATCATCTGTCTTAAGAAGAGCAGGCGGACAGACAGTATAATGAGGTAGCCGAGGACGCTGCAGACGACATAGATGCCGGCCAGGAAACGGACTATGAGGATGACGACGTTAATTTTTTAGCGGAGCGTCCCTGCTTCCGTTCGTGCAACGAGCAGTAGCAGGGAAACTAAGAAAATTTCTCATAGACACAGGGGCAGCAAAAAGTTACATTAAAGACAGTATAGAAATGCCAATCCCAGTCCCTGTGCAGTCTCCTTTTAATGTACAATCCATTCATGGCTGTAATAAGATAGAAAAGAAGTGCTACTTGAATATCTTTGGTCTGATAGCCCCTTTTTTCTTCTGCCCGGACTAACTGCTTTTGATGGCATAATTGGGCTTGACCTGCTAACACAGGTAGGCGCATATATTGACCTCGAAAAAGGAACTATAGCCATCAATGAAGGTGTTGAGGCACTACAGTTTCACAGTTGCGCGCAGGTTAACTTTACCGATATCAGTGACATAGTTGTTCCACCTGAAATACAGTCGGAGTTTAGGCATATGATGTCTTCGAATATAGATGCCTTTGCAAACCCAGATAAACTGCTGCCGTTTAACACAAAAGTGGTGGCATATATCCGAACAGAGGACAATGAGCCCGTATATTCAAAAATGTATCCGTTTCCCATGGGAGCTGCAGATTTCGTTAACAATGAAATCAAAGATCTGCTAAAAAACGGTATTATTCGACCACCACGTTCCCCCTACAATAATCCTATAAGGGTTGTAGGCAAAAAGGGTACCGATGTCTCGGGGTCGCCTAATCAAAGGCTGGTTATTGATTTTAGGAAATTAAATTTGAAGACTATCGCCGATAAATACCCGATGCCGAGTATTTCTATGATACTTTCAAACCTGGGAAAGGCAAACTATTTCACGACCCTTGACCTTAAGTCTGGATATCACCAGATTAACCTAGCGGAGGGTGATCGAGAAAAGAAATCTTTCTCGGTAAACAGTGGAAAGTATGAGTTCTGCCGCTTACCCTTTGGTCTGAAAAACGCTTCCAGCATTTTCCAGAGAGCAATAGATGATGTCCTTCGAGATTAAATTGGTCGTTCCTGCTACGTATATGTAGATGACGTCATTGTTTTCTCAAAAACGAGGGAGGAGCATGTTTCTCATGTTGACGAAGTCCTTAAGAAATTGTACGACGCTAATATGAGGGTTTCAAAGCAAAGATCTAAATTTTTTATGGAAAGTGTTGAGTTTCTCGGCTTTGTTGTCGGCTTTGAAGGAAAGTGAAATTAAAGAATTTAAAAAGCCCAGTAGCATCTATGAGCTATGGTCATTCATAGGCCTTGCTAACTACTACCGGTGTTTCATTAAGGATTTCGCTACGATAGCGAGGCCCTTGACGAATATTCTAAAGGGAGAAGCTGGTAGAGTTAGCAAGTATCGATCGAAGAATATGCCAATTGATTTCGATGATACCCAAGGCAACGCATTTGACAAACTTAAGAGCATTCTTGCCTCAGCGGACGTTACCCTACACTACCCAGATTTTTCTCGACCATTTGACCTGACAACAGACGCTTCCTCTACGGGCATAGGTGCAGTTTTGTCGCAAGATAAAAGACCGATAACCATGATTTCGCGAACTCTGAAGGACAGGGAAGTCAACTACGCCACAAATGAGAGAGAACTTTTGGCGATTGTATGGGCTTTGGACACCCTGCGTCATTACCTATACGGAAAAAATGACATCAACATTTACACTCTCACTCTCACTTAAACTCTAAGATTAAGCGATGGAAAGAGCGCATTAAGGAGAGTGGTGCTAGGGTCCTGTATAAACCAGGAAAGGAGAACTACGTAGCGGACGCTTTGTCGCGCCAGAACGTTCATGCGTTACAGAATGAGCCGGAGTCAGATGCCGCCACGGTACATAGCGAAGAGTCGTTGACCTATGTTATCGAAGCAAGTGAAAAGCCGGTCAACTGCTTCCAAAATCAAATAATTCTGGAAGAAGCAACCACCTCTGGTCACAGAATATTCATACTATTCGGGTCAAAGACACGCCACCTTATTACGTTTAACAGTAGAGAGGGCCATTCAAGTTGAAAGGAAAAATGATGTCCTAGAGAGATATCCGCCGCGAACGCAAGTCCTGCTATACTCGCAATATCGGAGGTGGGTCACTGATGGTATGGGCCGCATTTGGATACGCCGGAAGATCCTCTATATGTTTTTTATTAACACGAATGAATTCTCAGATGGTCATAAGACTAATGGACGACGTTTTGATACCGTTTGGCGAAACTTATTTTGAGAAAAAGTTAATTTTTCAACAGGATAACGCCGCCATCCACGTATCCAAAGTGTCAAAGCAGTTTTTTGAGGATTAAAAAATTTAATTTTTGGGGTGGCCAGCTTGTAGTCCCGACCTAAACCCGATTTAGAATGTGTGGGGTATACTCTCAAATATAGTATACAGCAATGGACGACAGTTTGAAAATTTGGCACAGCTCAAGAAGGATTTTGTTGAAGAATAGGCCAAAATCGAAGAAAAACATTGCAGGATTTGGCTAAATTAATGTCTAAACGCTTGGCTGAAGTAATTTCAAAGCACGGAGGCAATACCCACTATTAGGTAAGAAAATACCGTTTTTTTCTACAATTATACATTTTTTAAAAATTATTTTCTTTACAGTGTCCCAATAATTATTTCTAAGGGAGCTAACGTAACAATATCAATTTTCGTGGAAAGGATTAGTAAAATAAAAAAGTTTTATCTGTTTTCAATGCATTTCTTCTCTATTTTTACAAATAAAATAAAAACAAAAAAAAATTAAAAATCATTTACAATTTTATTTTTAAAAAATAAAGTGTCCCAATATTTATTTCGACCAGGTATTATACAAAATTTTTTAGCGGCAAAATTTTGTTGGAAAAGTATTTATTAATAAATATTGAAAATAAATTTACATTTTTATAATTAAAATATGTAAAATAAAATATACAACAAAATAATGAATATTTCTGAAAAAAAACAATGACTTGCTTTCACTTTTCAATTATTTTATTATCAGCGTCTAAAAAACAGGCAAATATGCATAGTTGTATGGTACATTCTAGAATGCATTCGAAACAATTCGAATGCGAACTGTAACTCTAACTCATTCATGTTCACGAACATGTCCTTATTAATACGGACGCCTATAGTTAACAATAGTCAACTAATAGACGAATAGACTATTTCATTTTCGGACTCCCTATAGCGAAGTAATACCAAATCGATTGGTATTCGTAGGTGCCACTCTTATTGAAAGAGTATCAACACTACGAATCCAACGTTAGTCGACTAGCGGGTAGTTTAACCGCAAACGGTTTAAGCACAAACGGTTTAACCGAAAATGGTAAGCGGAATGGAGTAAAGGAGAATACGAAGAGCTTAGGCGTGGACTTAGGGTACAGTAGGACAGGCTAAGTTAGTCTAAGATCTGCAGTCGATTGTCACGCAGCAATAAATTAGAAAAAAGAAAACTGCGTAGTCTCTGTCTCACTGGTTAACCTAATAGCACACGTGGCACCAATCCCAACTGGCCAAGACTCTATCGAGCTTCAGCCAGAGGCACATAAATAGCTGCAGGCGTTCGCCGCCGCTTACGCCAAAGGGGTGAAACCGAGATTCCGGTGCGCCGCTAGCTCAAAGGCTACTTCCGCCACGGAGACGAAGAAGACTAATTGTTAATTTATATACCTTATAGGGTTGGAGATGTCTCCTTCACTGCGTTGCACACTTTTGGACAAAATTATAATACCCTCTGCAAGGGTATAATTAGCTTATGCTGCAAAACAGCGTATTTATGTACACCGTCAGCCTTCGGACCGAAATAATTTGCTCATGTAAACTCACTCTATGAAATGTTTAGCTCACTTTTGCACCCTCTACGAAGCTATGCAACTAATAACCCCGCCGTTTCTGATTTTCAACTCTTTTACGTTATTGGCTTGGCATACATTTTTATTGCCTCAGCCATAGAATACATTCTAATGAAATAGAATTAATGAATGCAAGGGACACAACGAATTGAGTGAGTGAGAGAGTTCGAGAGCATTCAAACTCATGGGCATTTTCTTGCTTTGAAACCGAGTGAGTTTGGGTGAGAAGCAAATATGTTGCTTTTGGAATGCCGAATGCAGCCGAATGTCTCGAATGGTTTTTAACAAACTCTATGCATTCGTTTATTTTCTTCAATTGAGAAACACTCTTCTTTATATACTTCACAGTCATCAAAAGTGCAATGAGTTTACTTACATATACAATGCGTTGAGTTTGCTCATACGCCTCTCCGTCGCTTGGGACGAAGAGATATATATATATAGAAATAGATATAGATAGATCTATAGATATATATATCTATATATAGATATACTGATATATAGCACTATATCTGCCAGGTTCTGTTTAGTTGATATATGCCGCCACGGGCTATCATCTGACCACTCTTGAATTTCAGCAACTCTATTCGATACGAACGTTGACAACGACGATGGATTGGAACGAATCCAGTTAAGAGTAACTTCTGAATACCAAAATACACTTCGTTCGATCGGAACTTTCAAGAAGGGGGAGCGTCTTTGTCTTGAGCGGCGCAACTTTGGACTTTGCAGTCAACAACGAAACTTTAACACCGACGCGACTGATTCACAACGAATATAGGCGCAGGCTCCATAGGCTCTTATCGATGCGTCAGAAAAAAGCATGAATTTGAATCGGCGACATCGACTCGGTAAACACGAATCTCGGAATTTATGTGTCCTCTAATTGCGACAAGCAATTTGTATTTTGTTCCACGCTGTTTTGAAGTGCAGTGGAATTGACTCATCGCAATCTAGCTTATTTAGCCAAAGTTCCTGCAATATGATCTTTCCTTTTATAAGTATGGTGCTTTATAAACCAAGGGTGTCAAACACCTTCGATGCCACCGAAAGAATGTTCCGTTTGGTCACCCTTTGACCGATGACTGAAGCATAAATTGCAAATTTAAATACATCATCTTTAGGAACCCAAGCGATTCCTAATGCTTTAGTCAGCTCTGATTCCGAAAGTGTTATTGGCTTAACCGTGCTCTCGGGTGCAATAACTTCGGGCGAGTTTGAAAACCACTTACTTAATTCATATTGGCGACGTTTCAAATAGCGATTTGAAAAACCTGAGTTACTTTGGACTTAGCACCCGTTAACATGTCGTCGACGTAAAAGCCGGACCCAATAACTTTGGCAGCTTGAGGGAATGTATTTTTCACAGATTCACTCAACCTCTTCAAACACCTTATGGCCAGGAATGGGGCTGGCGCAGTGCCATATGTAACGGTGTTGAGCTTGCACAGTTTCAAGGACTCTGATGGGTCTTTCCTCCACACTATCAACTGGTATCGCCTATCGGCTTCATTTACCATTACTTGGCGATACATCTTTTTTATGTCGGCTATCAGAGCGAATCTGTTCAGCCGGAACCTAAGAAGAATTGAATACAACTATTCCTGGATGGTAGGACCAACCAATAACAGATCGTTAAGACACTCATGTGTTGATGTCTTACAAGACGCATCGAACACGACTCGTAATTTGGTCGATGTGCTTTGAGGCCGTAAGACACACTGATGGGGTACGACGTAGTGAGGAGTAGCAAGAAAATCATTGCTTGTAGGGGACATATGACCTAAGGATTCGTATTCTACCATAAATTCCACATACATTTTCTTTAAATTCGGATCTCGAGATAATCTTCTCTCGAGCGACAAAAAACGGCATTTGGCTACCTCGAACGAGTTTCCCAAGACGCTTGGATCCGATTTAAATGGAAGCCTGACTTCAAATCGACCTGAAGGCAGCACAAGTGTATTTTTCTGATAATGTTCCTCACATAACTCTTGTTCAGGTGACAAAAGGTTTTTGGAAGTTGATACTTCTTCCAACGACCAGAATTTTTTCAAATTGCCATCTATCGACTCGAGTAATTCTTCTTGGCAATTCAGACTAGAGACAAGCTGTTGAGGAGTTGAGGTATTTGCCTTATTTTTTCCCGATACTATCCATCCAAGGAGAGTTTTTTGGAGGATGGGATGGTTTGGCCCTTGTTTTATTTGGACAACGGAGAACAGTTCGAAAAATGACTCAAATGATAACCCGAGATAGTTCTCAAAATCCAAAAGTCGAACGGAAACTCACTACCATTAATTGTTGACTTCACCACAGTGTGTATCTTTTTCTTAACCTGGGAATTAGCTTGACCAATTCCAAGCAAGTTGATACACGATTCCTCCCTACGGATCTGTAAGCGTTGAGCCAGTTCTTCAGTAATGAAGTTCATTTGTGACCCAGTGTCAAGTAGTGCTCGGGCCAATATATGCTCGCCATTTTTAGTTCTAACGCTTACGATCGACGTCGCTAATAAAACCCTTTCTAGAGATGACGCATACAAAGCATGTGACGTAGAAGGACCATCAAGATGTAGCGCTGGAGAAGGATGTTCATTTGGTGGTGGTAACGCCAAGTTATTTTCGGTCACAGTAAATCGGTGCAGAAGTCTGTGGTGCGATCTTGCACAAATTTAGCATCAAGTCGATTTACACTTCGCAACCGAGTGACCTTTTCGCAGACAATTTAAACATAATGAGGCTGACTTGACTAACTCAAACCATTGCATTACAGCAAGGCGAGCGAACGGACTACACTGGGCAAGACTATGGTCTTGTGCTAGCTTGTTTATTGGAAGCGGAGCAAGCCAACGAACTCCTATTATGCTGCTTCCCGAACCCAATTTTCTCCTGTTTTGGCTTGCCAGTCTCTTTAGCGGACAGGTGCTGGTACCTACGATTTAATATTTTTTCGAAATCGGACGACAGCGGCAATTCCTCATAATCCAGTGACTCTTCCCATTTTTCTCTGGTCACTGGATCTACTCTACTCAAAACTCAGTGCATGATCATTGAGTTTGCAATTTTAGTGTCATCTCCTATGGATAATAGTGACCCGTAGATCGATGACACTGTGTCGATGCGACCTCTTAACCAGTTTTTAAAAAGCTACGCTACTCCCGTAGTTTTTCGTTTTGCTCTTGCTACCACTCTTACTTTTTCCAGACAAAATCTAAAAAAAAATCCCAAACTTCTATCTTGAAGAACCCCAAAGTTGGTATTTTTACCAAATACCATTTCCGATCGTTCAGTTATATGGCAGCTATAAGATATAGTCGGCCGATCCATATGAAACTTGATAAGTCGTATTATTTTTCGAAAAATAGAATTCATAGAAAATCCAAACTTTCTAGCTCGAAAAACACTGAAGTTATGCCATTTCCGATCAATCAGTTATATCGCAGATATAGGATATAGTCGGCTGATCCTTATAAAATTTGACATGTTGTATTATTTTGCCAAAAATAGCAATCGTACCAAATCCGAATTCTCTAGCTTTAAAAACACCGAAGTTATAGCATTTCGGATCAATCAGTTATATGGCAGCTCTAAGATATAGTCGGCCGATCCCGGCCGTTCCGACTTATATACTGCGTGCAAAGGAAAGAAGGGTGTGTGCAAAGTTAGACGATAGCTTTAAAACTGAGAGACTAGTTGGCGTAGAAACAGACAGACAGACGGACAGACGGACCGACGGACAGACGGACAGACGGACATGCTCATATCAACTCAGGAGGTGATCCTGATCAAGAATATATATACTTTATAGGGTCGGAGATGTCTCCTTCACTGCGTTGCACACTTTTGACCAAAATTATAATACCCTCTGCAAGGGTTTAACAACTACAAAATACAATTCAGCTATAAACTATAATTCACAATTTTCAACAACTTCAATAAATAACAAATCAATTAACACCGGCCCCGTTGAAGGCCTCCATCAGGCTTCAACCAACTGGCAGCCGCGCCAGCTTGTGGACCGCTCTCCTGTATTCCGCTCCAGAGCTAGTTCGGACGACGACGACCCTGACCATTCCGTCCGCGCCGGCGTGTGTTGCTCCTACTCGTCCCGTGAGTTGTGGCGGCTGGTGATCCTCTGCGATCAGGACCAGCTCGCCCCTTCGGATGTCGTCCTTCTTGTTCTGCAACTTCGACCGCGCCTATAGGCCCAAGACGTACTCCCGGGACCATCGCTGCCAAAACATTTGCTTGATTGACGAGACAAGCCGCCATCGCCGCAAGCACGTTAGACCCTGCTGGTCCGGGGTCCGCGGTGCTGGTAGGGCGATGAGCGGCCCGCCTGTCAACAGGTGCCGGGAGTAAGCGCCTCGTCGTCGCTTGGGTCCTGACTCAGAGCCCCCAGGGGTCGTGAGTTCATATGGAGAATGGGCGGAGAGCACAAATTCTATCTAAGGGTAAGTCACCCATGATTTGAGTCATCAGACGAGGCTTGCATTTAAAGCAGCGTATGCATGACCGTACTGTCTGACTGCAGACTTCCTGCGCATTTACGATCCATATGCGCTGTCGCAAAAGACTCACAAGTGCTCGTGGACCCACATGAAAATTCGACTCGTGCAAGTATCGGACGTAGCTCTGAACAAATTGAGAGCGTTTTGTCAACAATACTGGAAACTTGACATCGTACGATATAGGAGCATTAGCTAGTCGCCCACCAACCCGCAACAACGAAAAGGTAAGCCCAGCCTCTGATGATTCGTGTAGAAAGGGATTTAGCTTTTGCAGACTAGGGCTAACACTTAAATTTTTCCGGATCTTTTCTATTTCATCTTGATACTCGTGCTCTTAGACTATTTCGACTATTTTCTTAAAGGCTTCATTATATTCGACAGGTGAGGGAACAATATCAGAATTCACTACTAATTTCTTCGGTTTCCTTATAAAGCGGAACATATAAACGAACACTCGCAGCAGTTTCAGGTGAGAGGAATAACCTTCTATCACTTCCAATAAATCTGAGGTAGATACGATTGCGGTTAATCCGACCGCATTCTTTTTCGCTTCCATCTGTAGAAGTTCTGGTGACGGATCAAACCGGGGGCTCGTCGGCCACTTATCTTCCGGTTCCTTTAAAAACGATGGACCTGTAAACCAGATCGATTCTACAGTCTCCTTAACGTCTCCACCTCTGGACACTATATCTGCCGGGCTCTGTTTAGTTGGTACATGCCGCCACGTGCTATCATCTGACCACTCTTGAATTTCAGCTACTCTATTCGATACGAACGTTGACAACGACGATGGATGGGAACGAATCCAATGAAGAGTTACTTCTGAATCCGACCAAAATACACTTCGTTCGATCGGAACCTTTATTAGAGGCTTTATCTTGCGGCAGAGATCTGCGAGAAGGTGAGCGGCACATAACTCAAGACGGGGGAGCGTCTTTGTCTTGAGCGGCGCAACTTTGGACTTTGCAGTCAACAACGAAACTTTAATAACGACGCGAAAGATTCACAACAAATATAGGCGCAGGCTCCATAGGCTCTTATCGATGCGTCAGAAAAAGGCGTGAATTTGAATCGGCGACATCGACTCGGTAAACACAAATCTCGGAATTGATGTGTCCTCTAATTGCGACAAGCAATTTGTATTTTGTTCCACGCTGTTTTGAAGTGCAGTGGAATTGACTCATCGCAATCTAGCTTATTTAGCCAAAGTTCCTGCAATATGATCATTTCATCATCATCATTTCCTTTTATAAGTATGGTGCTTTATAAACAAAGGGTGTCAAACACCTTCGATGCCACCGACTGAATCATCAATTTCAAATTCCTTTCATTAGGAACCCAAGCGATTCCTAATGCTTTAGTCAGTTCTGAGTCCGAAAGTGTTATTGGCTTAACCGTGCTCTCGGATGCAGTAACTTCAGGCGAGTTTGAAAACCACTTGCTCAATTCAAACCCAGCGTTTTGAAGAACCTGAGTTACTTCAGACTTAATTGTCTTTAGCTCCTCAATGCAACCAGCTCCCGTTAACATGTCGTCGACGTAAAAGTCGGACCCAATAACTTCGGCAGCTCGAGGGAATGTATTTTTCACAGGTTCACTCAACCTCTTCAAACACGATATGGCCACGAATGGGGCTGGTGCAGTGCCATATATAACGGTGTTGAGCTTGCACAGTTTCAAGGACTCTGATGGGTCTTTCCTCCACACTATCAACTGGTATCGCCTATCGGCTTCATTTACCATTACTTGGCGATACATCTTTTTTATGTCAGCTAAACCGTAACCGAAGAAGAGTTGAATACAAATATTTCAGGATTTTAGGACCAACCATAATTAGATCGATAAGGCACTTCAGTGTTGATGTCTTACAAGACACATCAAACACGAGTCGTAATTTGGTCGATGTGCTTTGAGACCGTAAGACACACTGATGGGGTATGACATAGTGTGGTGTAGCAAGAACATCATTGCATTTAGGGGACAGCTGACATAAGGATTCGTATACTTTCATAAATTCAAAATACATTTTCTTTAAATCCGGATCTCGAGATAATCTTCTCTTGAGCGACAAAAAACGGCGTTTGGCTACCTCGAACGAGTTTCCCAAAACGCTTGGATCCGATTTAAATGGAAGTCTCTCTTCGAATCGATCTCGAAATCGAGGCAGTACAACAGTATTCTTCTGATAATTTTCCTCACATGACTCTTATTCAGGTGACAAAAGCTTTTTAGAAGTTAGTGCTTCTTCCAACGACCAGAATTTTTTCAAATGGCTATCTATCGACTCGAGTAATTCTTCTTTCCAATTCAGGCTACAGACAGGCTGTTGAGGAGTTGAAAAATTAGCCTTATATTTTCCCGATACTATCCATCCAATTATGTTTTTTATGGCGATCGTGCACAAATTTGACACCTAGTCGACACTTCGCAACCGTGCGACCTTTTCGCATACAATTCATGACTGACTTTACAAACTCAAACCGTTCCATCACAGCATGCGAATGAACGGACTTCATTGGGCAAGACGATGTCTTGTCTATGGACTATGGTATTTTGCGTTACAATAACTCCAAGCTTGTTAAGTGCAAGCGGAGCAAGCCAACGAACTTCCGTTATGTTGCTTGCTGAACCCAGTTTTAACCGGTTTTGACTTGCCAGTCTCTTCAGCCAGTCTAATATTTTTTCGAAATCGGACCACAGCGGCAATTCCTCATAATCAAACAATGATTAAACAAATAATCATCGAGTTTGCAATTTAAGAGTCATTTCTTTTGGACAATAACGGCTGGGAAACCTTCGGAAGGCTAAATAATTTGCTTATTTGGTTCGCAAAGATGAGACATTCGTTATCGTAAACTCTTTGCAGACTAGCGATAGCTTTGTCATAATTACTCTCGGTGACTTGGAATGTCTTGATAGTTCCTTAGGCTTCACTAGAGAGCCCTAGAGAGCACTCGAATTAAATGATTAAATTTTTCTATAACAGAAATGTTATAGTCTACTAATGTCTCGAAGAGAACTCAAATTTTTAAACCCCGAATGGATGCACAGAATTTTGGGATTGTCAAACTGGGAAGTCAAGCTCGAGTTGGGGCTGCAGAAATTTAAATCTTCAGCTACAGTGAAGGCATTTAATAAAGACATCACCCCTGCCTTAGTCGTTATCTCTAATTCTTCTAACTCCAAATTCATCTTCTCCATCTTATTGCTCGATCTTGTCTTGCAACTCATTTTCTTTAAAAATTGTCTCATTTAAACCTGAAGCCTGCACTCTAGCTCGGTCTTTACTAAATGAACTGACCCAGCTTTCAAACGTTCTTCTATCCTGCGAATGCTTTTTACTCTGACATTTAATTTTCTTCTCATCAATATTATTATCCTTTTTCTGATTTTATTTAGTTTTAAAAAACAGACAACAACAATAAAAATTATACAATATTTATGATTTTTATTTTTATACCCTTGCAGAGGGTATTATAATTTGGTCTAAATGTGTGCAACCCAGTGAAAGAGACATCTCCGACCCTATAAAGTATATATAATCTTATATATAACGTTATAATAATCGCCATCGCCGCAAGAACGTTAGACCCTTATGGTCCGGGTTCCGGGGTGCTGGTGGGGCGATGAGCGGCCCACCTGTCAACAGGTGCCCAGGAGTAAGCGCCTTACCGTCGCTAGGGTCCTGACTCAGGGCGCCCAGGAGTCGTGAGTTCAGGACGGCCTTGACTCCATAATTTTTAAAATTTTAGTATAATTTTTTTTAAGTATTTTAAATAAAACTTTTTTTATAACACAGGGCAACAGTGATTTTGCACGTTTGAAGTTACATAGTAGAAACTGTTTATCAGGTCGAAAATATCACAAAAGTGTTTGAAACCCTAACAATCTTTATTTATTAAAAAAAAAACGTTTTTTGGGACTTTTTTGAGCTTCCTAAATTTCTAAACGCGTCATTATGCCCTTCCGTTGCGCTTATTTACACATTGTTACTCCAGAGCGGTCGCAAGTTTGCATAAACAATTTTCATAATTTCTTAATGAAGTTTTTCTCGTTTTATTCAGTAATAATGAGACAACATTGATATGTGTCATGAATGACAAACTTTTTGTAAGTTTATCGAAAACATGTCGTCAAATTACGTAAAACACAAATAAATTGCGAACATGCTACAACATTAAACTATCAAAATAAACTTTAAACATCACTTAGATTATTATATACTAGTTATTAATATACAAAAACTATCGGTGGTGACTGGTAAAATTATTAAATAATCGAAAACGAATATTCGCTTATTTATAACTCGCTGTATTTTCTTATCTTAAAACATAAGCGTAGCTTATGTTATCTATTACGGCGATGCTGGGGGAATTCTCTTAATAGCAAATATGAGCTTTTCTCGCGCTCTCGCAGCCGCGGAGTGCCAGAGTGAGCACAACCAAATTTTTAAGAAGCTCTCTCTTTGGTCTCGTGACATCTCATGATGTTTTGGGCCTTTGTCTTTACAAATGCTTCTAAAGTTTTTTTTTTATTTAAAGCTATATTAGTGCACATTTGAATTATCAATATTTTTCCTTATTATACCCTTGCAGAGGGTATTATAATTTTGTCCAAAAGTGTGCAACGCAGTGAAGGAGACATTCACTGCGTAGGCCTACCACGAATTTTCAATGTCGTATCAATCGGGCCACAAAAATCAACACCACATATGGAGAATGGGCGGAGAGCACGAATTCTATCTAAGGGTAAGTCACCCATGATTTGAGTCATCAGACGAGGCTTGCATTTAAAGCAGCGTATGCATGACCGTACTGTCTGACTGCAGACTTCCTGCGCATTTACGATCCATATGCGCTGTCGCAAAAGACTCACAAGTGCTCGTGGACCCACATGAAAATTCGACTCGTGCAAGTATCGGACGTAGCTCTGAACAAATTGAGAGCGTTTTGTCAACAATACTGGAAACTTGACATCGTACGATATAGGAGCATTAGCTAGCCCACCAACCCGCAACAACTCGACTATTTTCTTAAAGGCTTCATTATATTCGACAGGTGAGGGAACAATATCAGAATTCACTACTAATTTCTTCGGTTTCCTTATAAAGCGGAACATATAAACGAACACTCGCAGCAGTTTCAGGTGAGAGGAATAACCTTCTATCACTTCCAATAAATCTGAGGTAGATACGATTGCGGTTAATCCGACCGCATTCTTTTTCGCTTCCATCTGTAGAAGTTCTGGTGACGGATCAAACCGGGGGCTCGTCGGCCACTTATCTTCCGGTTCCTTTAAAAACGATGGACCTGTAAACCAGATCGATTCTACAGTCTCCTTAACGTCTCCACCTCTGGACACTATATCTGCCGGGTTCTGTTTAGTTGGTACATGCCGCCACGTGCTATCATCTGACCACTCTTGAATTTCAGCTACTCTATTCGATACGAACGTTGACTACGACGATGGATGGGAACGAATCCAATGAAGAGTTACTTCTGAATCCGAACAAAATACACTTCGTTCGATCGGAACCTTTATTAGAGGCTTTATCTTGCGGCAGAGATCTGCGAGAAGGTGAGCGGCACATTACTCAAGACGGGGGAGCGTCTTTGTCTTGAGCGGCGCAACTTTGGACTTGGCAGTCAACAACGAAACTTTAATAACGACGCGAAAGATTCACAACGAATATAGGCGCAGGCTCCATAGGCTCTTATCGATGCGTCAGAAAAAGGCGTGAATTTGAATCGGCGACATCGACTCGGTAAACACGAATCTCGGAATTGATGTGTCCTCTAATTGCGACAAGCAATTTGTATTTTGTTCCACGCTGTTTTGAAGTGCAGTGGAATTGACTCATCGCAATCTAGCTTATTTAGCCAAAGTTCCTGCAATATGATCATTTCATCATCATCATTTCCTTTTATAAGTATGGTGCTTTATAAACAAAGGGTGTCAAACACCTTCGATGCCACCGACTGAATCATCAATTTCAAATTCCTTTCTTTAGGAACCCAAGGGATTCCTAATGCTTTAGTCAGTTCTGAGTCCGAAAGTGTTATTGGCTTAACCGTGCTCTCGGATGCAGTAACTTCAGGCGAGTTTGAAAACCACTTGCTCAATTCAAACCCAGCGTTTTGAAGAACCTGAGTTACTTCAGACTTAATTGTCTTTAGCTCCTCAATGCAACCAGCTCCCGTTAACATGTCGTCGACGTAAAAGTCGGACCCAATAACTTCGGCAGCTCGAGGGAATGTATTTTTCACAGGTTCACTCAACCTCTTCAAACACGATATGGCCACGAATGGGGCTGGTGCAGTGCCATATATAACGGTGTTGAGCTTGCACAGTTTCAAGGACTCTGATGGGTCTTTCCTCCACACTATCAACTGGTATCGCCTATCGGCTTCATTTACCATTACTTGGCGATACATCTTTTTTATGTCAGCTAAACCGTAACCGAAGAAGAGTTGAATACAAATATTTCAGGATTTTAGGACCAACCATAATTAGATCGATAAGGCACTTCAGTGTTGATGTCTTACAAGACGCATCAAACACGAGTCGTAATTTGGTCGATGTGCTTTGAGACCGTAAGACACACTGATGGGGTATGACATAGTGTGGTGTAGCAAGAACATCATTGCATTTAGGGGACAGCTGACATAAGGATTCGTATACTTTCATAAATTCAAAATACATTTTCTTTAAATCCGGATCTCGAGATAATCTTCTCTTGAGCGACAAAAAACGGCGTTTGGCTACCTCGAACGAGTTTCCCAAAACGCTTGGATCCGATTTAAATGGAAGTCTCTCTTCGAATCGATCTCGAAATCGAGGCAGTACAACAGTATTCTTCTGATAATTTTCCTCACATGACTCTTATTCAGGTGACAAAAGCTTTTTAGAAGTTAGTGCTTCTTCCAACGACCAGAATTTTTTCAAATGGCTATCTATCGACTCGAGTAATTCTTCTTTCCAATTCAGGCTACAGAAAGGCTGTTGAGGAGTTGAAAAATTAGCCTTATATTTTCCCGATACTATCCATCCAATTATGTTTTTTATGGCGATCGTGCACAAATTTGACACCTAGTCGACACTTCGCAACCGTGCGACCTTTTCGCATACAATTCATGACTGACTTTACAAACTCAAACCGTTCCATCACAGCATCTTGTCTATGGACTATGGTATTTTGCGTTACAATAACTCCAAGCTTGTTAAGTGCAAGCGGGCCGTCAGCCAACGGGTACAACAGGGGGACCTACACGCAAGCAATTGCGTGCCGTAACTGTGTACACCGCTGGTAGTGCGACTATACTCTCCACGTGAGGGCGGCTGGTAACAGGTCCCGGTAAGGTCATGTCTCTGCCGAGGATGCTGGCTAATGGTAGTCGGGCGGGGAGAAGAACACTCCCTTCCTTAAATCACCCCAATCCAAGGTGGAACAGCATATGCCGACGGATGCGTGTCCGAGGGGGGGCTCGGTCGTTAATATGCGAACTCTGGGGGACCGGCCGACCTCCCAGTTTTAACCAGGCTTATCGTGACAAGCTGGCTATGTCATGATGGACGAAGCCCTTCCCGCCTACTCGTGGGACCTAAACATGAATTCTACCAACCAAACCAAAAACCTAAGTGGAGAACGGAACTCCCTAAAAAAGTCCGGAAATGGGGTCACTGACCCGTCAAACTCCAAGGCCCTTAAAAGCCAAGGAGTCGCTGAGATGAAGAAGCCCCCCACAGAGGGGCAACATCTGGAGGCGGGACGCGCCGGTGCGGAGAAGGAGGCCAAGGCTTCCTCTTCCAAAGCGGGGCTAACCATGGGACCACCGAACGGCGTGGAGAGGAAGACTCCCGGGTCAACCTCTAAACCAACCGGCGGGGCCCCTAAGGCGAACCCTGGTCCGGGAGCGTCTCACTCGACGCAGCGCAAAGGTTCCTACAAAGATAGGAGAAGAGCAGCCTTCATTCTGATGAGGGCGGACCCATCGGCCGAAGCCAACCCGGACCAAGCCGAGATCATAAAGTGGGCAAGGGAAATCCTGCCCAACTTTAATCCGGATAGAGCGGGGGTAAGGCTGGATCCGAGCAAACGCAATGGGTCAGACCCTGCCAAGGAGACAGCGCAGAGCGCAAAAAGGCAGAGGTCCACAGAGGGTGAAGCCCCCCAGGCCAAGAAGAGAAAGGCCCAGCCGCAGCCGTCCAACCGCTCGTTCGCCGAAGTAACGAAGGGAAGAACCCTAATTGGAGTCCTGGACAAGGGCTCCAAGGATGGGCTCATTCCCAAGGACCTTTGGCGACGAGTGGTAAACGAGTTGCATGGGCGCTTCGTAGAGGAGATGCTGCGATGCGGAGGACCCCCACCTGAATGCGAAGACGCAGGATGGTATCAGGGTAGCGTCAAGGTAATTGCCTGCCAAGACGCGAAATCGGTAGAGATTTACAAGCGCATGGTTGCATCGCTTGGTGAGGTCTACCCTGGAGCCAAGTTAGTGGCGGTTGACTGGGACGAGATCCCCAGCAAACCGAGGGCGCGAGTGTGGCTCACTGAAAAGCCAGCCGACCCGAAGACCATCCTAACGATGCTTAGGATGTGCAATCCGACGCTTCCCACGGCAGACTGGAGAGTCGCCAAGGTCGAGGAGGCAGAGGGACTGCGGAGGCAGGTCGTCCTCACACTGAACGAGGAGACCGTTAAAGCCCTGGAGAGGACGGAGCACCGGCTGAAGTACGGATTCGAACACGTTTCGGTCCGTATCTACAAATCCGATGCGAAAGCCAAACCAGGAGCTATAGAGCTGGAGGCAGACACGCAAGAGCCAGACTTGGAGGAGCCGACCGAAGAGAAACACCCGGAAGGAATGTCGGATGAGGAGGAGGACATCCTGGAAGGGTACACCTCGGAGGAAAGCGACTTGGCAAGGGCACTTAGCGGAGTCGGAATGGTGGAGGACTTTCTGCTGAGCTCCGAAACGGAGGCGGAAAATACTGTGGTGCAGATTTGTAAGGATGTCCCTGACGATCTTACAAATAAACCTTCATCACAGTAAAGCGGCGTCAGCTGCGCTCCTTCTCCACCTCGCCGAGAGTGGAGCTGATGTGGCCCTCATCCAGGAACCCTGGATCCTAGGAGATAGGATTCTTGGGCTGGGGGCGTCGAAGTTTAGGCTCTGCAAAGCCGATACAACAGGTAAAAAGCGAGCCTGCATCCTCGCAAAAAAGAACCTTAACCTCTTTTTGCTACCCAATTTCAGCAATGAAGACCACGTAGCCGCAGCCATAGAGAGCCCAAATGGCCCTCTAAGGATATGTTCGGCATATATGGGCCACGACCAGGAGGCCCTCCCCCCGCACCCGCTACTCAAACAGCTGGTGGAAGACAGCAAGAAGCACAAGATCGACCTGATCATAGGTTGCGATGCTAACGCCCATCATCATCAGTGGGGAAGCACTGACACGAACAAGAGGGGTGAGTCAATCTTCGATTTTATCCTAGGCTCTAACCTTCTGGTGGGAAACAGGGGTATAGAACCCACTTTCATAGTCAAGAACAGAAGGGAAGTACTTGACATCACTCTTTACTCTGAATCCCTAGCAGACAGGATTGTTAGTTGGGGAGTTCTGGAGAAACACTCCTTCTCGGACCACCGATACATAGAATTAGTGGTCAACTTTGAGAACTTTAATCGACTAACGGTACGCAATCCGAGGAAAGCGAACTGGGAGTTATACAGGAAAAAACTAGAAAGTTCCTTGGGGAAACCTCCAACAGGGGACGCTGACAGCAGGGAAGCCCTGGATGCCATGGTGGACACGCTTACGGCAGCGTGCGCCAGGGCATTCGACATAGCTTGTCCCAAAAGCAGATCGGGCTATAGCAAGTCAAAGAAACCACCATGGTGGTCGAAAACACTCGCGCCCTTTAAAACCAAGGCCCGAAAGTCCTTTAACTTTTCGAGTAGAACAAACTCGGAGATGGCCTGGGAGTCGTATAAAGCGGACCTTAGGCAATATAACAAAGAACTTCGCAAGGCAAAAAGGAATGCATGGGCCAAGTTCTGCACGAACATTCAGGAAACATCAGAGGCCTCCCGACTAAGGAAGGTCCTCGCAACTACTGCACCAAATGTAGGATATATTAAAACCTCAGAAGGTAACTGGACATCGTCCAGCAGAGAAACTCTAGAGGCTCTCACAGAAGCACACTTCCCGGGATGTTCCCGAGAAGACACAACCCGGGAAATGCAGAGACAGGGAAATAGCCCTTCCCTCCCCAACCGACTGGAATACCTATTGAGTGACAGGTATCTCAACCTTTAAATCCCCAGGCCCAGATGGCATTGTCCCGGCTCAACTAATTAGAGCCGGTCCCAATCTGAGGTCTTGGGTCAAGAAAGCTTTCTCAGCAATTTTCAGGATAGGCATCGTGCCCGCAATGTGGTTGCGGACGAAAGTCGTATTCATACCCAAGGCGGGAAAACCATCGCACTGCAACCCTAAGGACTTCAGACCAATAAGCCTGTCGTCCTTCCTTCTCAAGACAATGGAGAGACTAATCAGCCTCCATATTAATCTTACTCTAAACCCGGATGATATCTCGGGATCACAACATGCGTATAGGAAGGGCCGATCCACGGAAACGGCACTCCATGAAATCACTACTTTTGTCGAAAAGGCACTTAGTGACAAGGAATACGCACTTATTGCTTTTCTAGACATAGAAGGTGCGTTCAACAACATCCTACCGAGCTCGATAATCAATGCGCTGACGACACTAGGAATAGACAATCAATCCATACGCCTAATAGAGCAGATCCTGATAAACAGGACTGTTGAGGCGTCACTAGGAGGAGAATCTATTCATAGATACGTCAGAAGAGGCACTCCGCATGGAGGCGTACTCTCACCCCTACTCTGGAACGTGGCGGTTAATAGCCTACTGCGATCCTTAGAAGGTGGTGGCTGTAAAGTTATCGCCTACGCGGATGATGTCGCAATTGCCTTCTCCAGAAAATTTCCCCAGACTCTATGCGACCGCATGACGGACAAACTTAGGGTCCTCTCAACATGGGCAGTTAGAAATGGACTAGGGGTAAACCCGTCCAAAACCGAGCTCGTCCTCTTCACCAGGAAGTACAAAATACCAAACTTAAGGCTTCCGAAACTATTAGGAGAAACACTATCCCTTAGCGATAGCGCCAAGTACCTAGGGATTAAGCTAGACAGGAAACTGGACTGGAAGTCAAACACTATGGATAGAGCTAACAAGGCAACAATCGCGCTCTATACTTGTAGGAAAGCCATTGGCCTTAAATGGGGAATGTCCCCAAAAATAGTAAGATGGCTTTACACAGCGGTCATAAGACCCATCCTTTTCTACGGGGTGGTGGTCTGGTGGCCTGCTCTCACTAACTCCACAATAAGAGAGAAACTTAGGAAAACGCAAAGGATGGCGGAGGTCTGTATCACAGGCAGCCTACGTACCACGCCTACGGATGCCCTAGACTTCATACTCGACCTATTACCGGTAGAAATAATGGGGGTCAAGATAGCCACGCTATCGGCAATCAGGCTACGCGAGACGGGCATATGGAAATGGACTGACTATGGACATACCAAGTTAGATCTACACCACTGCACGCCAACGGGGTCTACAGACTACTGCGTACCTGTCGATCATCCCACCTTAAAACACAAGGTCTACATTCCAACAAGGGAGGAATGGGCCACACAAATCCCGGGACCAGCCGGTTCCCTCCATATCTACACAGACGGTTCAAAATTGAATGGCCAGGTGGGAGGCGGTTTCCATTGCGAACGGCTGTGTCTCAATGAGTCCTTTAGACTCCCCGACCACTGTAGTGTGTTCCAAGCAGAAGTAATAGCTATCGGAGAAGCACTCAGATCCCCAGCACTTACTGGCAATCAGGACACAATATGTATCTTTTCAGACAGTCAAGCGGCACTCAAAGCCCTTGACGGATTTTCATCCAACTCCAGGACAGTAAATGACTGTCGCAGATCTCTTAACGAGATGGCAGAGCAGCATGACATCCACCTCATATGGGTGCCCGGGCATAGGGACCACGAGGGTAATTGCGCCGCCGACGAACTAGCAAGAGCAGGTACTACCAATCCTCTCCTACCGGAGAAGGAACCAGTAGGTATCCCCTTAGCTACGTGTAGGCTAAAATGCAGGGATCACTTTGACCGCGCATCACTGAGGAAATGGAGAAATCTCCAAAACTGCAGGAACTCACGCATGATATGGCCCATCCGATCTAGGAAGAGGACAATGATGCTCATCGCCCTAAATAGGCAGGACTGTAGTCTGGCGGTCAAGGCCATTACGGGACATTGGTTAATAGGAGCACATGCGGCTAGACTAGCGGTGCCATATTATGACTACTGCAGGAGCTGTGGGGACGTGGAAGAGGAAGAGACAGTCGCACACCTTCTGTGTCAATGCCCTGCGCTGGGGCGCAGCAGGCTCAAATTCCTGGGCGCAACAATACTCACGGATTTAACAGACCTCGCGGAGGTCGCTCCACACAGACTCGTTGCTTTCATCCGAAAATCAGGATGGGACCGCGAGCCGCCGCAGGAAGGACAGAACACCCTTGGGCACACAAGTAGATAGGAAGGGAGAGGTCCTCTAGTAGGATCCTTGCCTATGCAGTATCACAAGGAGCCCAAGCGGCTCAAGTGGATGGGGGTGTCAGTCACCGGCCCCACATCGCCGCCTCAACCTAACCTAACCTAAGTGCAAGCGGAGCAAGCCAACGAACTTCCGTTATGTTGCTTGCTGAACCCAGTTTTAACCGGTTTTGACTTGCCAGTCTCTTCAGCCAGTCTAATATTTTTTCGAAATCGGACCACAGCGGCAATTCCTCATAATCAAACAATGATTAAACAAATAATCATCGAGTTTGCAATTTAAGAGTCATTTCTTTTGGACAATAACGGCTGGGAAACCTTCGGAAGGCTAAATTATTTGCTTATTTGGTTCGCAAAGATGAGACATTCGTTATCGTAAACTCTTTGCAGACTAGCGATAGCTTTGTCATAATTACTCTCGGTGACTTGGAATGTCTTGATAGTTCCTTAGGCTTCACTAGAGAGCCAAGAAATTAAATGATTAAATTTTTCTATAACAGAAATGTTATAGTCTACTGAAGGCATTTAATAAAGACATCACCCCTGCCTTAGTCGTTATCTCTAATTCTTCTAACTCCAAATTCATCTTCTCCATCTTATTGCTCGATCTTGTCTTGCAACTCATTTTCTTTAAAAATTGTCCCATTTAAACCTGAAGCCTGCACTCTAGCTCGGTCTTTACTAAATGAACTGACCCAGCTTTCAAACGTTCTTCTATCCTGCGAATGCTTTTTACTCTGACATTTAATTTTCTTCTCATCAATATTATTATCCTTTTTCTGATTTTATTTAGTTTTAAAAAACAGACAACAACGATAAAAATTATACAATATTTATGATTTTTATTTTTATACCCTTGCAGAGGGTATTATAATTTGGTCTAAATGTGTGCAACGCAGTGAAAGAGACATCTCCGACCCTATAAAGTATATATAATCTTATATATAACGTTATAATAATCGCCATCGCCGCAAGAACGTTAGACCCTTATGGTCCGGGGTCCGGGGTGCTGGTGGGGCGATGAGCGGCCCACCTGTCAACAGGTGCCCAGGAGTAAGCGCCTTACCGTCGCTAGGGTCCTGACTCAGGGCGCCCAGGAGTCGTGAGTTCAGGACGGCCTTGACTCCATAATTTTTAAAATTTTAGTATAATTTTTTTTTAAGTATTTTAAATAAAACTTTTTTTATAACACAAGGCAACAGTGATTTTGAACGTTTGAAGTTACATAGTAGAAATTGTTTATCAGGTCGAAAATATCACAAAAGTGTTTGAAACCCTAACAATCTTTATTTATTAAAAAAAAAACGTTTTTTGGGACTTTTTTGAGCTTCCTAAATTTCTAAACGCGTCATTATGCCCTTCCGTTGCGCTTATTTACACATTGTTACTCCAGAGCGGTCGAAAGTTTGCATAAACAATTTTCATAATTTCTTAATGAAGTTTTTCTCGTTTTATTCAGTAATAATGAGACAACATTGATATGTGTCATGAATGACAAACTTTTTGTAAGTTTATCGAAAACATGTCGTCAAATTACGTAAAACACAAATAAATTGCGAACATGCTACAACATTAAACTATCAAATTAAACATTAAACATCACTTAGATTATTATATACTAGTTATTAATATACAAAAACTATCGGTGGTGACTGGTAAAATTATTAAATAATCGAAAACGAATATTCGCTTATTTATAACTCGCTGTATTTTCTTATCTTAAAACATAAGCGTAGCTTATGTTATCTATTACGGCGATGCTGGTGGAATTCTCAGTGAATGAGACATTCACTGCGTAGGCCTACCACGAATTTTCAATGTCGTATCAATCGGGCCACAAAAATCAACACCACATATGGAGAATGAGAGCACGAATTCTATCTAAGGGTAAGTCACCCATGATTTGAGTCATCAGACGAGGCTTGCATTTAAAGCAGCGTATGCATGACCGTACTGTCTGACTGCAGACTTCCTGCGCATTTACGATCCATATGCGCTGTCGCAAAAGACTCACAAGTGCTCGTGGACCCACATGAAAATTCGACTCGTGCAAGTATCGGACGTAGCTCTGAACAAATTGAGAGCGTTTTGTCAACAATACTGGAAACTTGACATCGTACGATATAGGAGCATTAGCTAGTCGCCCACCAACCCGCAACAACGAAAAGGTAAGCCCAGCCTCTGATGATTCGTGTAGAAAGGGATTTAGCTTTTGCAGACTAGGGCTAACACTTAAATTTTTCCGGATCTTTTCTATTTCATCTTGATACTCGTGCTCTTGGACTATTTCGACTATTTTCTTAAAGGCTTCATTATATTCGACAGGTGAGGGAACAATATCAGAATTCACTACTAATTTCTTCGGTTTCCTTATAAAGCGGAACATATAAACGAACACTCGCAGCAGTTTTAGGTGAGATGAATAACCTTCTATCACTTCCAATAAATCTGAGGTAGATACGATTGCGGTTAATCCGACCGCATTCTTTTTTGCTTCCATCTGTAGAAGTTCTGGTGACGGATCAAACCGGGGGCTCGTCGGCCACTTATCTTCCGGTTCCTTTAAAAACGATGGACCTGTAAACCAGATCGATTCTACAGTCTCCTTAACGTCTCCACCTCTGGACACTATATCTGCCGCAGGCGCAGGCTCCATAGGCTCTTATCGATGCGTCAGAAAAAGGCGTGAATTTGAATCGGCGACATCGACTCGGTAAACACGAATCTCGGAATTGATGTGTCCTCTAATTGCGACAAGCAATTTGTATTTTGTTCCACGCTGTTTTGAAGTGCAGTGGAATCGACTCATCGCAATCTAGCTTATTTAGCCAAAGTTCCTGCAATATGATCATTTCATCATCATCATTTCCTTTTATAAGTATGGTGCTTTATAAACAAAGGGTGTCAAACACCTTCGATGCCACCGACTGAATCATCAATTTCAAATTCCTTTCTTTAGGAACCCAAGCGATTCCTAATGCTTTAGTCAGTTCTGAGTCCGAAAGTGTTATTGGCTTAACCGTGCTCTCGGATGCAGTAACTTCAGGCGAGTTTGAAAACTACTTGCTCAATTCAAACCCAGCGTTTTGAAGAACCTGAGTTACTTCAGACTTAATTGTCTTTAGCTCCTCAATGCAACCAGCATCCGTTAACATGTCGTCGACGTAAAAGTCGGACCCAATAACTTCGGCAGCTCGAGGGAATGTATTTTTCACAGGTTCACTCAACCTCTTCAAACACGATATGGCCACGAATGGGGCTGGTGCAGTGCCATATATAACGGTGTTGAGCTTGCACAGTTTCAAGGACTCTGATGGGTCTTTCCTCCACACTATCAACTGGTATCGCCTATCGGCTTCATTTACCATTACTTGGCGATACATCTTTTTTATGTCAGCTAAACCGTAACCGAAGAAGAGTTGAATACAAATATTTCAGGATTGTAGGACAAACCATAATTAGATCGATAAGGCACTTCAGTGTTGATGTCTTACAAGACGCATCAAACACGAGTCGTAATTTGGTCGATGTGCTTTGAGACCGTAAGACACACTGATGGGGTATGACATAGTGTGGTGTAGCAAGAACATCATTGCTGATCATTGCTGGGACAGCTGACATAAGGATTCGTATACTTCCATAAATTCAAAATACATTTTCTTTAAATCCGGATCTCGAGATAATCTTCTCTTGAGCGACAAAAAACGGCGTTTGGCTACCTCGAACGAGTTTCCCAAAACGCTTGGATCCGATTTAAATGGAAGTCTCTCTTCGAATCGATCTCGAAATAGAGGCAGTACAACAGTATTCTTCTGATAATTTTCCTCACATGACTCTTATTCAGGTGACAAAAGCTTTTTAGAAGTTAGTGCTTCTTCCAACGACCAGAATTTTTTCAAATGGCTATCTATCGACTCGAGTAATTCAGACAGGCTGTTGAGGAGTTGAAAAATTAGCCTTATATTTTCCCAATACTATCCATCCAATTATGTTTTTTATGGCGATCGTGCACAAATTTGACACCTAGTCGACACTTCGCAACCGTGCGACCTTTTCGCATACAATTCATGACTGACTTTACAAACTCAAACCGTTCCATCACAGCATGCGAATGAACGGACTTCACTGGGCAAGACGATGTCTTGTCTATGGACTATGGTATTTTGCGTTACAATAACTCCAAGCTTGTTAAGTGCAAGCGGAGCAAGCCAACGAACTTCCGTTATGTTGCTTGCTGAACCCAGTTTTAACCGGTTTTGACTTGCCAGTCTCTTCAGCCAGTCTAATATTTTTTCGAAATCGGACCACAGCGGCAATTCCTCATAATCAAACAATGATTAAACAAATAATCATCGAGTTTGCAATTTAAGAGTCATTTCTTTTGGACAATAACGGCTGGGAAACCTTCGGAAGGCTAAATAATTTGCTTATTTGGTTCGCAAAGATGAGACATTCGTTATCGTAAACTCTTTGCAGACTAGCGATAGCTTTGTCATAATTACTCTCGGTGACTTGGAATGTCTTGATAGTTCATTAAGCTTCACTAGAGAGCCAAGAAATTAAATGATTAAATTTTTCTATAACAGAAATGTTATAGTCTACTAATGTCTCGAAGAGAACTCAAATTTTTAAACCCCGAATGGATGCACAGAATTTTGGGATTGTCAAACTGGGAAGTCAAGCTCGAGTTGGGGCTGCAGAAATTTAAATCTTCAGCTACAGTGAAGGCATTTAATAAAGACATCACCCCTGCCTTAGTCGTTATCTCTAATTCTTCTAACTCCAAATTCATCTTCTCCATCTTATTGCTCGATCTTGTCTTGCAACTCATTTTCTTTAAAAATTGTCCCATTTAAACCTGAAGCCTGCACTCTAGCTCGGTCTTTACTAAATGAACTGACCCAGCTTTCAAACGTTCTTCTATCCTGCGAATGCTTTTTACTCTGACATTTAATTTTCTTCTCATCAATATTATTATCCTTTTTCTGATTTTATTTAGTTTTAAAAAACAGACAACAACGATAAAAATTATACAATATTTATGATTTTTATTTTTATACCCTTGCAGAGGGTATTATAATTTGGTCTAAATGTGTGCAACGCAGTGAAAGAGACATCTCCGACCCTATAAAGTATATATAATCTTATATATAACGTTATAATAATCGCCATCGCCGCAAGAACGTTAGACCCTTATGGTCCGGGGTCCGGGGTGCTGGTGGGGCGATGAGCGGCCCACCTGTCAACAGGTGCCCAGGAGTAAGCGCCTTACCGTCGCTAGGGTCCTGACTCAGGGCGCCCAGGAGTCGTGAGTTCAGGACGGCCTTGACTCCATAATTTTTAAAATTTTAGTATAATTTTTTTTAAGTATTTTAAATAAAACTTTTTTTATAACACAGGGCAACAGTGATTTTGAACGTTTGAAGTTACATAGTAGAAATTGTTTATCAGGTCGAAAATATCACAAAAGTGTTTGAAACCCTAACAATCTTTATTTATTAAAAAAAAACGTTTTTTGGGACTTTTTTGAGCTTCCTAAATTTCTAAACGCGTCATTATGCCCTTCCGTTGCGCTTATTTACACATTGTTACTCCAGAGCGGTCGCAAGTTTGCATAAACAATTTTCATAATTTCTTAATGAAGTTTTTCTCGTTTTATTCAGTAATAATGAGACAACATTGATATGTGTCATGAATGACAAACTTTTTGTAAGTTTATCGAAAACATGTCGTCAAATTACGTAAAACACAAATAAATTGCGAACATGCTACAACATTAAACTATCAAATTAAACATTAAACATCACTTAGATTATTATATACTAGTTATTAATATACAAAAACTATCGGTGGTGACTGGTAAAATTATTAAATAATCGAAAACGAATATTCGCTTATTTATAACTCGCTGTATTTTCTTATCTTAAAACATAAGCGTAGCTTATGTTATCTATTACGGCGATGCTGGGGGAATTCTTATAATAGCAAATATGAGCTTTTCGCGCGCTCTCGCAGCCGCGGAGTGCCAGAGTGAGCACAACCAAATTTTTAAGAAGCTCTCTCTTTGGTCTCGTGACATCTCATGATGTTTTGGGCCTTTGTCTTTACAAATGCTTCTAAAGTTTTTTTTTTATTTAAAGCTATATTAGTGCACATTTGAATTATCAATATTTTTCCTTATTATACCCTTGCAGAGGGTATTATAATTTTGTCCAAAAGTGTGCAACGCAGTGAAGGAGACATTCACTGCGTAGGCCTACCACGAATTTTCAATGTCGTATCAATCGGGCCACAAAAATCAACACCACATATGGAGAATGAGAGCACGAATTCTATCTAAGGGTAAGTCACCCATGATTTGAGTCATCAGACGAGGCTTGCATTTAAAGCAGCGTATGCATGACCGTACTGTCTGACTGCAGACTTCCTGCGCATTTACGATCCATATGCGCTGTCGCAAAAGACTCACAAGTGCTCGTGGACCCACATGAAAATTCGACTCGTGCAAGTATCGGACGTAGCTCTGAACAAATTGAGAGCGTTTTGTCAACAATACTGGAAACTTGACATCGTACGATATAGGAGCATTAGCTAGTCGCCCACCAACCCGCAACAACGAAAAGGTAAGCCCAGCCTCTGATGATTCGTGTAGAAAGGGATTTAGCTTTTGCAGACTAGGGCTAACACTTAAATTTTTCCGGATCTTTTCTATTTCATCTTGATACTCGTGCTCTTGGACTATTTCGACTATTTTCTTAAAGGCTTCATTATATTCGACAGGTGAGGGAACAATATCAGAATTCACTACTAATTTCTTCGGTTTCCTTATAAAGCGGAACATATAAACGAACACTCGCAGCAGTTTTAGGTGAGAGGAATAACCTTCTATCACTTCCAATAAATCTGAGGTAGATACGATTGCGGTTAATCCGACCGCATTCTTTTTCGCTTCCATCTGTAGAAGTTCTGGTGACGGATCAAACCGGGGGCTCGTCGGCCACTTATCTTCCGGTTCCTTTAAAAACGATGGACCTGTAAACCAGATCGATTCTACAGTCTCCTTAACGTCTCCACCTCTGGACACTATATCTGCCGCAGGCGCAGGCTCCATAGGCTCTTATCGATGCGTCAGAAAAAGGCGTGAATTTGAATCGGCGACATCGACTCGGTAAACACGAATCTCGGAATTGATGTGTCCTCTAATTGCGACAAGCAATTTGTATTTTGTTCCACGCTGTTTTGAAGTGCAGTGGAATCGACTCATCGCAATCTAGCTTATTTAGCCAAAGTTCCTGCAATATGATCATTTCATCATCATCATTTCCTTTTATAAGTATGGTGCTTTATAAACAAAGGGTGTCAAACACCTTCGATGCCACCGACTGAATCATCAATTTCAAATTCCTTTCTTTAGGAACCCAAGCGATTCCTAATGCTTTAGTCAGTTCTGAGTCCGAAAGTGTTATTGGCTTAACCGTGCTCTCGGATGCAGTAACTTCAGGCGAGTTTGAAAACCACTTGCTCAATTCAAACCCAGCGTTTTGAAGAACCTGAGTTACTTCAGACTTAATTGTCTTTAGCTCCTCAATGCAACCAGCTCCCGTTAACATGTCGTCGACGTAAAAGTCGGACCCAATAACTTCGGCAGCTCGAGGGAATGTATTTTTCACAGGTTCACTCAACCTCTTCAAACACGATATGGCCACGAATGGGGCTGGTGCAGTGCCATATATAACGGTGTTGAGCTTGCACAGTTTCAAGGACTCTGATGGGTCTTTCCTCCACACTATCAACTGGTATCGCCTATCGGCTTCATTTACCATTACTTGGCGATACATCTTTTTTATGTCAGCTAAACCGTAACCGAAGAAGAGTTGAATACAAATATTTCAGGATTGTAGGACAAACCATAATTAGATCGATAAGGCACTTCAGTGTTGATGTCTTACAAGACGCATCAAACACGAGTCGTAATTTGGTCGATGTGCTTTGAGACCGTAAGACACACTGATGGGGTATGACATAGTGTGGTGTAGCAAGAACATCATTGCTGATCATTGCTGGGACAGCTGACATAAGGATTCGTATACTTCCATAAATTCAAAATACATTTTCTTTAAATCCGGATCTCGAGATAATCTTCTCTTGAGCGACAAAAAACGGCGTTTGGCTACCTCGAACGAGTTTCCCAAAACGCTTGGATCCGATTTAAATGGAAGTCTCTCTTCGAATCGATCTCGAAATAGAGGCAGTACAACAGTATTCTTCTGATAATTTTCCTCACATGACTCTTATTCAGGTGACAAAAGCTTTTTAGAAGTTAGTGCTTCTTCCAACGACCAGAATTTTTTCAAATGGCTATCTATCGACTCGAGTAATTCTTCTTTCCAATTCAGGCTACAGACAGGCCGTTTAGGAGTTGAAAAATTAGCCTTATATTTTCCCAATACTATCCATCCAATTATGTTTTTTATGGCGATCGTGCACAAATTTGACACCTAGTCGACACTTCGCAACCGTGCGACCTTTTCGCATACAATTCATGACTGACTTTACAAACTCAAACCGTTCCATCACAGCATGCGAATGAACGGACTTCACTGGGCAAGACGATGTCTTGTCTATGGACTATGGTATTTTGCGTTACAATAACTCCAAGCTTGTTAAGTGCAAGCGGAGCAAGCCAACGAACTTCCGTTATGTTGCTTGCTGAACCCAGTTTTAACCGGTTTTGACTTGCCAGTCTCTTCAGCCAGTCTAATATTTTTTCGAAATCGGACCACAGCGGCAATTCCTCATAATCAAACAATGATTAAACAAATAATCATCGAGTTTGCAATTTAAGAGTAATTTGTTTTGGACAATAACGGCTGGGAAACCTTCGGAAGTCTAAATAATTTGCTTATTTGGTTCGCAAAGATGAGACATTCGTTATCGTAAACTCTTTGCAGACTAGCGATAGCTTTGTCATAATTACTCTCGGTGACTTGGAATGTCTTGATAGTTCCTTAGGCTTCACTAGAGAGCCAAGAAATTAAATGATTAAATTTTTCTATAACAGAAATGTTATAGTCTACTAATGTCTCGAAGAGAACTCAAATTTTTAAACCCCGAATGGATGCACAGAACTGGGAAGTCAAGCTCGATTTGGGGCTGCAGAAATTTAAATCTTCAGCTACAGTGAAGGCATTTAATAAAGACATCACCCCTGCCTTAGTCGTTATCTCTAATTCTTCTAACTCCAAATTCATATTCTCCATCTTATTGCTCGATCTTCAACTCATTTTCTTTAAAAATTGTCCCATTTAAACCTGAAGCCTGCACTCTAGCTCGGTCTTTACTAAATGAACTGACCCAGCTTTCAAACGTTCTTCTATCCTGCGAATGCTTTTTACTCTGACATTTAATTTTCTTCTCATCAATATTATTATCCTTTTTCTGATTTTATTTAGTTTTAAAAAACAGACAACAACGATAAAAATTATACAATATTTATGATTTTTATTTTTATACCCTTGCAGAGGGTATTATAATTTGGTCTAAATGTGTGCAACGCAGTGAAAGAGACATCTCCGACCCTATAAAGTATATATAATCTTATATATAACGTTATAATAATCGCCATCGCCGCAAGAACGTTAGACCCTTATGGTCCGGGGTCCGGGGTGCTGGTGGGGCGATGAGCGGCCCACCTGTCAACAGGTGCCCAGAAGTAAGCGCCTTACCGTCGCTAGGGTCCTGACTCAGGGCGCCCAGGAGTCGTGAGTTCAGGACGGCCTTGACTCCATAATTTTTAAAATTTTAGTATAATTTTTTTTTAAGTATTTTAAATAAAACTTTTTTTATAACACAGGGCAACAGTGATTTTGAACGTTTGAAGTTACATAGTAGAAATTGTTTATCAGGTCGAAAATATCACAAAAGTATTTGAAACCCTAACAATCTTTATTTATTAAAAAAAAAACGTTTTTTGGGACTTTTTGAGCTTCCTAAATTACTAAACGCGTCATTATGCCCTTCCGTTGCGCTTATTTACACATTGTTACTCCAGAGCGGTCGCAAGTTTGCATAAACAATTTTCATAATTTCTTAATGAAGTTTTTCTCGTTTTATTCAGTAATAATGAGACAACATTGATATGTGTCATGAATGACAAACTTTTTGTAAGTTTATCGAAAACATGTCGTCAAATTACGTAAAACACAAATAAATTGCGAACATGCTACAACATTAAACTATCAAATTAAACATTAAACATCACTTAGATTATTATATACTAGTTATTAATATACAAAAACTATCGGTGGTGACTGGTAAAATTATTAAATAATCGAAAACGAATATTCGCTTATTTATAACTCGCTGTATTTTCTTATCTTAAAACATAAGCGTAGCTTATGTTATCTATTACGGCGATGCTGGGGGAATTCTCTTAATAGCAAATATGAGCTTTTCTCGCGCTCTCGCAGCCGCGGAGTGCCAGAGTGAGCACAACCAAATTTTTAAGAAGCTCTCTCTTTGGTCTCGTGACATCTCATGATGTTTTGGGCCTTTGTCTTTACAAATGCTTCTAAAGTTTTTTTATACCCTTGCAGAGGGTATTATAATTTTGGTCAAAAGTGTGCAACGCAGTGAAGGAGACATCTCCGACCCTATAAAGTATATATATTCTTGATCAGGATCACCTCCTGAGTTGATATGAGCATGTCCGTCTGTCCGTCTGTCCGTCTGTCTGTCCGTCTGTCTGTTTCTACGCGAACTAGTCTCTCAGTTTTAAAGCTATCGTCTTGAAACTTTGCACACACCCTTCTTTCCTTTGCACGCAGTATATAAGTCGGAACGGCCCGGATCGGCCGACTATATCCTATAGCTGCCATATAACTGATTGATCGGAAATGGTATAACTTTGGTGTTTTTAGAGTTAGAGAGTTCAAATTTGACATGTGAGCTATTTTTGGCAAAACATTACGTCATGCCAAATTTCATAAGGATCGGCCGACTATATCCTATAGCTGCCATATAACTGAACGATCGGAAATGACCCAACTTTCGTGTTTTTGAAGATAGAAAGCTGGAACTTAGTACAGATTTAATTCTTGGTCAGTTGATCCAACCTACCAAATTTCATTAGGATCGGCCGACTATATCCCATAGCTGCCATATAACTGAACGATCGGAAATGGTATTTGGTAGAAATATCAACTTTCGTATTTTTGAAGATAGAAGTTTGGGACTTTTTTTAGATTTTGTATTGTAATAAATTGGATTATATATTCCTATTCCCATAAGGATCGGCCAACTATATCCGATGTCGGCTCCGCCCGAAGTTAGCTTTCCTTTCTTGTTTTATTTAAAGCTATATTAGTGCACATTTGAATTATCAATATTTTTCCTTATTATACCCTTGCAGAGGGGGTATAAAATTTATACAAAATTATAATTTTGTCCAAAAGTGTGCAACGCAGTGAAGGAGACATCTCCAACCCTATAAAGTATATATATTCTTGATCAGGATCACCTCCTGAGTTGATATGAGCATGTCCGTCTGTCCGTCTGTCTGCCTGTCTGTTCTCCGCGAACTAGTCTCTCAGTTTTAAAGGTATCGTCTTGAAACTTTGCAGACACCCTTCTTTCATTTGCACGCAGTATATAAGTCGGAACAGCCGGGATCGGCCGACTATATACTAAAGCTGCCATATAACTGATTGATCGGAAATGCTATAACTTTGATGTTTTTAGAGTTACAGAGTTCAGATTTTTTTTTGATTGGATCGGCCGACTATAGCCTATAGCTGCCATATAACGGAACAATAGAAGATAGAAAATTTTAACTTCGTACAGATTCTATTTTTGGTCAGTTAATCCAACCTACCAAATTTCATAACAATCAGCCGACTATATCTAATAGCTGACGTATAAATGAACGATCGTAAATGGTATTTGATAAAAATATCAACTTTGATATTTTTACAGATACAAGATTGGGACTTTTTTTAATATTTTTTATTGTAATTAATTGGTTATATTATGATAATCTCATAAGGATCGGCCAACTATATCCGATGTTTGCGATATGTATCCGGTTTTAACTGCAAGGGTATATCAACTTCGGCTCCGCCCGAAGTTAGCTTTCCTTTCTTGTTTTTTTTAATTTAATAAATGTTGTATATGTTTTGGTTTTTGTCATACATGGTTCGCGTGACCTATGGTCACCTAGCGTGGTTGAAGTAAACGTAATAATCGTAAAAAAGCGTATTATGAATGTGTCGAAACATTTCTCATATGTTCGATATTTTACATTTTAAACATGGAATAAAAAAATAATTTTTCACAGTGACCTTTGTTTTTGAATTACCTTGTGGGATTTACGGCGCATGAAATTAGGAGCTCCCCCCTGGGGTTGTAAAGGTACAGCTGGTTTCGGAGTAACTTGTTGAACAGGTCTTTGTGGTTTAAAAGTCAATTGTTTTAAACTGGCGATGCGTTTATCACACATTAATGAAACGTCGTCGATACGCTGCAAAACCTAAAATATTTTTAAAAAAATTTATAAGTTACCATTAAATAAATTATTTCTTCGGACAAAAAATAATAAATATGGATATAATAATACCGCTTGATATCATGCCCATCAAAAGCTCGTATAGGAGCTTTTATAAAAAGGTCTCTAATAACGTTCTCTATAGTTATACAATACATATTTGATGTATTTATTTATATAAAATAAATATTTAATGTATTTTTTTTATTTTTTTGTTACATTTTTTTTTTGGTAAAATGCGGGACAGCTCTCATAGGATATCAACCTAGGGCTACAGAACGGGTCGCAGGTAAAGCGAACAAGCTTCTCTTAAGATTAGCTGTGAATAAAGGGCCCCATAGTAGGAATCTCTTCGATGGCTCTTCTTACGCGAAGGCTAGATGGCTCTAATACTCTTGTGTCGCCGACTTTATTAAGTAGCTTCATACATTTTCATATAACCTACACATTTCCTATCCCAAAAAACCAAACACAATAATCTCCCCAGCCTCTAACGGAGGGCTCAGTGTACCTGGTGACGAAGTGTTCTAAAAAACCTTGCGTGTGTAACTCCGCCTATGAAAAATATTAACACTTAAAACACAAAACGCATCAGTATGGGATTGAAAAGATGATGATTATCTTTTTAACTTTATTTTCAGCTAAAAATTATTTCTATGCAACTTATTTCTTTTAAGAACCCTTAGGTTAGGTTAGGTTGAGGCGGTTGAGACCCCCCATCCACTTGAGCCGATGGGGCTCCTTGTGATACCGCACAGACAAAAGTCCTACAAGAGGACCTCTCCCTTTCTATCTACTGATGTGCCCAAGAGTGTTCAATCCTTCCTGCGGCGGCTCGCGGTCCCATCCAGATTTACGGATGAAAGCTACGAGTCTACGTGGAGCGATCTCCGCGAGGTCTGTTAGATCCGTGAGTATTGCTGCGCCCAAGAATTTGAGTCGGATGCGCCCCAGCGTAGGGCATTGACACAGGAGGTGTGTGACTGTCTCTTCCTCTTCTACATCTCCACAGCTTCTGCAGTAGTCATAATGTGGCACCGCTAGTCTAGCCGCGTGTGCTCCTATTAACCAGTATCCCGTAATGGCCTTGACGATAAGCATCATTGACCTCTTCCTAGAGCGGCTGGGCCATATCATGCGTGAGTTCCTGCAGTTTTGGAGATTTCTCCATTTCCTCAGTGATGCGCGGTCAAAGTGATCCCTGCCTTTTAGCCTACACGTAGCTAAGGGGATACCTACTGGTTCCTTCTCCGGTAGGAGAGGATTGGTAGTACCTGCTCTTGCTAATTCGTCGGCGGCGCAATTACCCTCGTGGTCCCTATGTCCGGGCACCCATATGAGGTGGATGTCATACTGCTCTGCCAGAGAGATCTGCGACAGTCATTTACTGTCCTGGAGTTGGATGAGAATCCGTCAAGGGCTTTGAGTGCCGCTTGACTGTCTGAGAAGATACAGATTGTTTCTTTTGCCAGTACAGATTGCCAGTAAGTGCTGGGGATCTCAGTGCTTCCCCGATAGCTATTACTTCTGCTTGGAACACACTACAGTGGTCGAGGAGTCTGAAGGACTCATTTAGACACAGCCGTTCGCAATGGAAACCGCCTCTCACCTGGCCATTCAATTTTAAACCGTCTGTGTAAATATGGAGGGAACCGGCTGGTACCGGGATTCGTGTGGCCCATTCCTCCCTTGTTGGAATGGAAACCTTGTATTTTAAGGTTGGATGATCAACAGGTACGCAGTAGTCTGTATCAACGCAGTAGTCTGTAGCCCCCGTTGACGTGCAGTGGTGTAGATCTAACTTGGTATGTCCATAGTCAGTCCATTTCCATATGCCCGTCTCGCGTAGCCTAATTGCCGATAGCGTGGCTATCTTGACCCCCATTATCTCTACCGGTAATAGGTCGAGTATGAAGTCTAGGTCCGTCGGTGTAGTACGTAGGCTGCCTGTGATACAGACCTCCGCCATCCTTTGCGTTTTCCTAAGTTTCTCTCTAATTGATCCTAAATGAGTAGAGCCTTTTTATAGTGGACTGTATATTTTATTGTTCTTGCGTGTTTCGATGTCGAATTGGTACCTTAAATTGGCAGTGTTGCCATAGGTGATGCTTATTTCTAGTGTGTACACATTGTTTGGATCTTAAGTCTAAAATATAAAGATGACAATATGAGCGAAACTTAATACCTAAGCGATAGTTTCCAAACATCCCGGCCCACCCTGAAACACGGTTTCTGAATGAGGTAATTCTGCAATTTTCGTTATTGGCCGGGACAATTCTCCTGATGCCATCTTGAGCCTTACTGCTCGCACGACGTTGTCCTTTCCTGGGAAGGTTTCGATCACCCTCGCTAGGTGCCATGATGCTGGTGGTGTGTTGGACTCCTTGACGAGCACAACGCTGCCGATCTTGATGTTGGGTGTTGCCTTGGTTCACTTAGGTCTCTGCTGAAGACTAGTCAGGTACTCCTGGTGCCATTGTTTCCAGAAGCCTTGGTACATAGATTGAATACTCTGCCAGTACCCCAAACGGCCCACAGGAATGTGGCCAAGATCCGCCTCCGGGATCGTCGTAAAATGGTCGCCCGATCAGGAAATGGGCTGGTGACAGATAGTTGCTATCTGTCTAAAATATAAAGTATCCGACGTGTAGCAGAAGGGTCGTGAGTTGACAACCGCACTGATCTGCGCCAGCAAGGTGCGCATTTGCTCATGGGTTAGTGTGCTGCTGCCAATGACTCGTCGAAGATGCAGTTTGACACATCGAACTACTGATTCCCACTTTCGTCCCCAATGTGGAGCACGAGGTGGGATGAAGGTCCATTGGATACCTTCGTCTGCTAGAGAGTTCGCTACGTGATCCTTGTGTTGTGTTGAGCTCAGTAGCTGCTGCATTTCATCCAGGGATCGCCTGGCTCCGATGAAATTCGTTCCGTTGTCGCTGTACATGCGTGTACATTTGCCTCGTATAGAGAAAAATCGTCTCAATGCCGCCAGAAATGTTTTCGTGAATAAGTTGGTGGCGAGTTCTAGATGGATCGCCGACGTAACCATACATACAAATAGGCATATGTATCCCTTGCCAATGCGCGGCTTGCGCACCTTAGCGTCCTTCAGAAGAATTGGTCCTGCATAGTCGCACCCAGTGATACATTGTATGTTGTCTCTGTCGAAAGCACCCCAAACAGTTGTGTGTGATTTTGCGTAACAGGTTCCGTGCGCCGAAAATCCAATATCGTTGCCGGACAATAACGAAGAGAGATGAGACTCCAGGATGAAGGTTGACTCGGTGCTCTTGTTCTATTATCAGGAAGGTGATCCGATGAGCCTTCGGAAGCAAAATGGGATGTTTTGCCTCTGCCGACAATTGTGAGTGTTGGATTCGTCCCCCCACTCTGAGCAGATTGTCCTTGTCGATTAACGGTGAGAGATTTAGCAATTTTGATTGGTTTCTTAGAGGCTTGTTAGCGAGTAGTAGCTGGAAGTCCTGTTGAAAACCAGCTTGAGCGTGTTGCAGCCATCGAATCCTTGCCGACTTGATCTCGTCATAGGTGAGAGAAGTTGATGTTCGTTTTGAAGACGGGTGTTTCATGCGATGAATGAATCGCAAAACATAACCGAGCGTGTGTATAAGCTTCAGCCAAGATGAGTTGCGATTTAGAAGCTTATCCAAAGGATTGTCCGTTGTGACAATTACTTGCGCAGCTAGGCAGTTAGCTTTGATCTCGGTTTGTATGCGTTTGTATGAAAGTGAAGAACAGTTGTGAGAATTGTTCAATTTTACCAAAAATTGATCCTGGTCCCTCAGCCATGAAGGACCCTTCCACCACAATTGGAAGTCAATGAGCTCGGATACTCCCAAGCCCCGGGATGCACAATCCGCTGGGTTCGATTTCGAGTCCACATGCCGCCATGCATGCTTAGGTATGGTTTCCGAGATCTCGGCGGGCGGTTCCCAACAAACGTCTTTAGTTGTGCTGGTGAGTACGCTAGCCATGATTGTGGAGTCGCTCCACGCATAGATTGTCAAATCCTTGTGTTTTTGAATCCAGCCTTGATGGATTGCAAAAGTTGGCTCAGAAGAAGTGCACCGTACAGTTCAAAGCGTGGCAGAGATTGTTGTTTTAAAGGTGCCACCCTTGTTTTTGCTGCAAGTATGGCTACCGAAATGGTTCCATCGTCCATCGTCTTCCATTCGGCTGTACACTACGGCTGCATATGCTTTCGTGGATGCGTCTGAAAATCCGTGCAATTCGATCTTGTCGGTGTCGCTCTCGACCAAGCGTGGTATCTGGAATTGTGGTAGGTTTTCTAAATCTGCTCGCCATTTGAGCCACTTGTCTGCTAGTTTATTCGGTAGTTCGTCGTCCCAATTCAAATTCAACAGCCAGAGTTTTTGAAATAGTATTTTGAATTGAGCTACGGTTGGTGCTAATAGACCGAGAGGGTCGAATATGCGTGACACATCCGACAGCACTTGCCTCTTGGTGCAGCTTGGACTCTTTGCTAGATTCACATTGTAAGACAATGTGTCCTTCTTAGGGTGCCAATGCAGCCCTAGAACCTTTACCGATGAATGTGAGGAATCAGTGTTATCCTCCGATGCAATGTATTTGGTATTCGATACCCATTTCCCGAGCTCTAGCTTAGCACAGGACATAAGATGGACGAGTTCGTCCCGATTACGTCGCAGCTCATCCTCACTATTGGATCCAGTGATAACGTCATCCACATAGAAGTCTTCCATCAAGATTTTTGCTGCAGTTGGAAACTCCTTCTGGTGGTCAGCAGCCAGTTGTTCTAGTACTCGAACTGCTAGGAATGGTGCGCATGATGTTCCATACGTCACCGTACAAAGTTGGAAGTGCTTGATGGGATCTGATGGATCCTGTCGCCATATTATTCTCTGATAGTTTCTATGTTTTTTGCTCAGCCAGATTTGACGGAACATTTTTACTATGTCCGCTGAAAATACGTATTTGTGCATACGGAACCGCAGGCACACAGCAAATAGGTCTCGCTGAATTCTGGGTCCGATCGAGAGTGTGTCGTTTAACGCCTTGCCTTTGGCGTCCCGGTATGAGCCGTCGAAGACTACTCTGAGTTTCCGACCCAATACAGGATGATGAGGTAGATAGAAACTTCTTTCGTTGGTAATTTCGCTCGGTGAGATTTCTCGCATATGTCCTAGACTTCGATATTCCCTTATGAAGTTTACGTAATCCTTGCGAAGCTTATGATTTTGTGCTAAACGGCGTTCAACCGATTTGAACAGCTGCAAAGCTCCATGAAGGGTGTCTGCGAATTCAGGATCTGATGATGTAAAAGGAAGCTCCACGATGTATTTGCCATTATCGTCTCGACTGTGTGTGTTGAGAAAGTGTTTCTCGACCTCTTCGTCCTCAGGTTGAACTTCTGCCTTGTGATGAATGCTTTCCAGCTCCCAGAATCGTCTGAGAGTGGCGTCAATGTCGATTGTTGTTGTGAGGGCCGTAGTGTTGCTCGCCCGTGGTGCAAACAGTGATGTGATCACCCATCCAAAAATTGATGAAATAGCGATTAGCTTGCCTTTGTTGTCAAATATCTTCCTCCCAGTAATAGCACTCCAAACATGCTCGCTGCCCAAAAGAATATCGACTGGGCCACATGTGCTGAATTGTGATTCTGCTAGATTCTGGACTACCAGTTGATCCTCTGATATACGGAATTGGATGCGTAGGGTGCAACATCCCCTTGTTGTGTCTGCTTTAACTGATGAAATTCCCGTGACCAATATGCGGGATGGCGTACGAGCCAAACCAAGTGCGTGTATACAGCGTTCAGATATATATGACAGTTCTGAGCCTGTGTCCAAAAGGAGTCGGCATGCTACCAAATCCCCGTTAGCGTTTTGAACGTTGACCATAGCCGTGGGCAGGGTGCTTCTGTTCCATCCATTTGATTGTGTTGAACTTGCAGTGCCTTGTGCACATACAATTGCTGCGGAACCTTCTGTTTGTGCTATGTGACTAATAGTCACCGGTGAGATGTGTGCGTTGGGATCATCCTGATCCTCACCAGTTTGAGCGATTGTACCAATTACGTGTTGCGTACCTTGCAGATGCAATAGTGTATGGTGCTGAGCTTTACATTGTCTGCAGTTGAACGTTGATTTGCATCTTCTGACCCCATGACCAGGTTTCAGACAATTGTAGCATAGAGATTTCTCCTTGGCAAACGAGATTCTCTGTCCTGCAGACATATCCAAAAACTGCCGTTTCCCTCCAGTTGTTTCGCGTTTGCTTAGCTCGAGCTCCTCGCAACGCGCATCCAAGAATTTGAAGAACTCCTCTAATGTGGGTGAGTCTGACTCCACACTGCGTTCGATCCACCTGAGTCGAGTATCTGCGTCCAGTTTTTCCAACACCAAGTAGATGATCCAACACTCTCGTCCGGTTTCCTCAATGGCATCCAAACCACGCACGATTTCGTTTGCGCCGTCTGACACCTTTCGCAAGTTTGCTTCATCAGACCTTGTTGTTTTTGGCAGCTTCATAAACTGCTCCATGAATGAATTCAAGATGTGCCGTGGACGATTATATCTTTCATTAAGTCGCTCCCACGCTGTGTTGTAAGCTGCATCCGTAATCGTTAGATGTCGCACCAAGTTTTCAGCTTTGTCGATTAGAAGAGATTTCAGATGATGAAATTTGTGCGTATTTGTCAAATTACGTGTAGTAATAATAAACCACTCCGAGTAGTTGCCAGCAAACCGTTTTATTTGAAATTTAGGCAATTCGCGTTGAGCTGATGCCTCTACGATTTGTGCGGTACCTGAATTCGCCGCACTGACGTCACCTCCTGTAGGTCTTGGCAATTGTGCAGTGGCTCGATCTGCTGTCAACTGTTTGTACCTCCCATCGCCGAAAGTAATGAATGCGCCCGTAGATACTTTCCCTCGTAGAAGGCGTTGTCAGGCTCCGGATCCACGTAGCCGTCTACTTCGTCTAGAACAGCTATTTCATCACCAAATCGGATGAATTCCTTCCATGATGTGTTGAGATGCTCCAGCCGCGAAGACACCTCCGCCGATGTGGCGTTTGATTGGTGCGCGTCCTCAGCCCGAGCCAAGCTCCGTGTGATATTGGCCTTGAGAAAATGCACAGAAAACACCAAAAACATCCGGCTCGAAGGACCAAACAATGATCCTAAATGAGTAGAGCCTTTTTGATAGTGGACTGTATTGATAGTGGACTGTATATTTTATTGTTCTTGCGTGTTTCGCTGTCGAATTGGTACCTTAAGAAAATTGGCAGTGTTGCCATAGGTGATGCTTATTTCTAGTGTGTACACATTGTTTGGATCTTAAGTCTAAAATATAAAGATGACAATATGAGCGAAACTTAATACCTAAGCGATAGTTTCCAAACACTAATTGTGGAGTTTGAGAGAGCAGGCCAGACCACCACCCCGTAGAAAAGGATGGGTCTTATGACCGCTGTGTAAAGCCATCTTACTATTTTTGGGAACATACCCCATTTAAGGCCAATGGCTTTTCGGCATGTATAGAGCGCGATTGCTGCCTTCTTAGCTCTATCCATAGTGTTTAACTTCCAGTCCAGTTTCCTGACTAGCGTAATCCCTAGGTACTTGGGGCTACCGCTAAGGAAGAGTGTTTCTCCGGATAGTTTTGGAACCCTTAAGATTGGTATTTTGTACTTCCTGGTGTAACGTCGGCGTTAGATCGGTGTAGGTGGCAACCCCGGGGAGGGGAGATGGCAACCGATCTGGGTACCTTTTGCCGTAGTAGGACCGTAGCAAGGTTAGGCGTTTCTAATGTCCGGGGGTCTGGCAACCGGGGTGAAGCCGTTATTGGAAGCTGGAAGCTAAGCATAGGAATCCGCGTGGCCATAACATTTTCTTTTCCGTTTCTGGCGCGACCCAAGAAAGTTCATCCAATTAAAGAAGCAGACAAATTTACGTGGGAAGCGCGCAAGCAAGGTGAAGGACAAGACCATTCGGAAATCACCAGTAAATCACAACAGCAAAACCGAAGCGCAGCTTGTTGGCAGACGCGCCAAAGGGTCGGCGCTTAAGTGAGGCAGGTCGCGGATCATAGTGGCGGTGAGTGTGTTAGGATAGGTAAGGGTCGATCGGGGCTGATATATAATTTAGGCTTTTTAGGACGGAGGGCCTGGTACAAGGAGTACAGGGCGGTCGTAAGGAGAGACGTTGGAGTCGTGCGAGGTTCCCGGTGGAGCAGTCGACGGCGCAGACCGAGACGGTGCGCGGCGCGAAACCGCCCACGAGGCGCGGCCGCGAGAGGATAGGGTTCCTGCCGGAGAGCCCGGTCGGAGCAGTCGCCGGAGGAGCTAGAGCTGGTTGCGGTCCGAGGCGAGCAAGCTCGGGAGCTAGGCTCGGAGCGTTCGCGGCGCTTTTAAGGAACGCTCCGCCGCAGAAAAGGGGAGCGAAATCAGTCCAACTGGTGGCCTCGTGGTGCCAAGAAGAAACGTGTGGAGTTGGTGAGCGGAGGGTTCCGTTCCGAATAAAGGCTTCGATTGGCTAGTTAAGTGAATATTTTGTTGTGTGAACGGGTTAGCGAAAGCTTTCCCGAAATATTAATCCTTTCCAGCTTCGAGCACGTGGAAGCGCTTCAACCAGCTCGTCGCGGATGAAAGGGGTGAGTGAATATTAGTAGTTTTGTATAAAGCCAATAGAAGCGACACGGAACATTCCGGTCGTTAAACTACCGCATAGTCCGTATTCCCGGCCGAAGGGGGTCCACCCAGTGAACGATTGCCTTCACCTAGAAACCGCGAGCGATCCGATAGAGCAAAAGCCCGATCTCGAAATGTAATAAGGGCATCGCCAAGCCCAGTCCAATGTAGAATATCGCGCAATTATGTAATGCGTTACCGCGTGCGCCAGATACAGTTAGCTTTTCACCACGGAGCGGTGTAAAAGAGCTGAGGGTGCAATTTTTATGTTTATTATTTGGAGAGCAAAGGAAGAGATACATGAAATAATATATTATTCGTTGATCCCCTAATTTAAGCTAACTCTAAGATTCATTACATTGGAGTTCATTGCACCCGCGCCACTATTTAAAATTTTCATTGTCATTCATTTAATCTAGCACCTAGTTAGTAAATACGTAAGCCAAGAAGAAAAACTGAATTTTTAGCGAAGTAAGGAGAAAAAGGGATGGGGATGTAGCAGATATAAAAAATTTACTTTAGTCTAATAAACATAAAAATTATAATGAGATAAAAGAAAAATAATTCGCCTCGCTTAATTCGCCACCGCCTTGCCGCTGAACCTCCCCCAACTTTTGCGTTCTCGAGGATCTAAATAAAATCTGTTTTGAGAGGACTATGTTTGGCCTTCGCAGTTCGTGAGGCCGTGCACGCATTCTATTAACGATAGAATTTATGATTTTCGAGGTGAGCATCAGGGACAGAGAGGGGGCTCTATATGACCCACCCATTAGCCGACGAGGCCTAGCTGGCAACCGCGTGCAACCCCTTCTCTCAGCCGTTTATCCAAAGATGCCACCTCACAAGGTTGACTGTTCGTTACACTGGTGAAGAGGACGAGCTCGATTTTGGACGGGTTTACACCTAGTCCATTCCTAACTGCCCATGTTGAGAGGACCCTAAGTTAGTCCGTCATGCGGTTACATAGATTCTGGGGAAATTTCCCAGAGAAGGCAATTGCGACATCATCCGCGTAAGCAATAACTTTGCAACCACCACCTTCTAGGGATCGCTGTCCGCCACGCCACGTTCCACAGTAGGGGTGAGAGTACACCTCCTTGCGGAGTGCCTCTTCTGACGTATCTATTAATAGATTCTCCTCCTAGTGACGCCTTAACAGTCCTGTTTACCAGGATCTGCTTTATAAGGCGTACGGATTGATTGACTATTCCCAGTTCCGTCAGCGCATTGATTATCGAGCTTGGTAGGCTGTTGTTGAACGCACCTTCTATGTCTAGAAATGCAATGAGTGCGTATTCCTTGTCACTAAGTGCCTTTTCGACAAAGTAGTGATCTCGTGGAGTGCCATTTCCGTGGATCGGCCCTTCCTATACGCATGCTGTGATCCCGAGATATCATCTGGGTTGATAGTAAGATTAATATGGAGGCTGATTAATCTCTCCATTGTCTTGAGAAGGAAGGACGACAGGCTTATTGGTCTGAAGTCCTTAGGGGTGCAGTGCGATGGTTTTCCCGCCTTGGGTACAAATACGACTTTCGTCCACAACTACATTGCGGGTACGATGCCTATTCTGAAAATTGCTGAGAAAGCTTTTTTGACCAAAGACCTCAGATTGGGTTTGCCTAAGGTTCTCTTTATACGTCTCCCAGAACCCTTAATAATCAATAGACCTGTAAAAGCTCAAAGGTGTCGGTGAAGGGGCGGAAGAAACGTGCTCGCAAAAAATCTTATGAGCCTATGGGAGCATATGGCTCCCAAAAAGGAGTGACTCTAACGAGAACGCTTCCAAGAGGTTATAGGAGGACCTATGGCAAAGCGGCTGCGCACTTAGCCGAACAGGTACTGTGCAGAGATGGCAAAATGACTCTTAGGAGTTTCGAGGTCCTCGAGGTCAGGGAACCATGCCTAGCCGCAGTCTGTAAGGTGGTATGGTGGTCCCAGTGTTAGGTGGTCCCAGGATCAAGGTTATAATACACATTGTCCAAGTTAAAATAGTTTTGTAGTTATGCCAAATTATTTTCATTCGGTTTGAAATTAATGTACAAAACTTTGTTACACTGATAAAAATTGATTTTTATACGCTTGCAGAGGGAATTATAATTTTGGTCAAAAGTGTGCAACGCAGTGAAGGACACATCCCCGACCCTATAAAGAATATATATTCTTGATCAGGATCACCTTCTAAGTTGATATGAGCATTTCCGTCTGTCAGTCTGTTTCTACGCAAACTTCTCTCTCATTTTTAAAGCTATCGCCCTAAAACTTTGCACACACCCTTCTTACCTTTGCACGCACGAAATGAAGCAATTTTAAAATAAAACTTTTGGAAATATATCTGAGAACAAAATTAAAGCTTTTGAGGATGCTAGTAAAAGAATATGCTATGGCTTAGCTGCAAAATGGAAGAATTGGTATTTTAAAGCACACCTCTTTTTGGCTCTGTTCATAAACTTGTGTACCGGTTATAGACGCATATAAAAACGAATTTAGAAGCAAATAAATAAAACCTGAAGTTTTGGAAATGCCATTTGTTACCGCCGTCAAAGATTTAACTTTATATTAGGCGCCACACAAGCACTGATTTGAATTAAAATAAAGGAAGGAAAAAACAAAATTGATGTTCGCTCAAAGAATCTAAAAAACGCGTCGCTAGCGGAAAACAGCTAGAGCGACTGGAGGCGACAAATTTCTGAAAAAACGAAGGTGAAGGAGTCGCGTCCCTAGCAGCCAAGAGATATGTCGAATTGAGCACGTCGATTTTGGGGAAAACCAGAACTCCTGCGGACCTAAGCGGAAGAAAAGAATCTTGCGGATCAAGGCAGAGTTAAAGGCGTCGCGTCCCTAGCAGCGACATACTAGGTTGAGTTAAGGTTAAGGACGCAGATAGGAAAAAAGAAAAAAGCGTTACTACACATAAGATACAGGTACAGTGAGACGTTTCTGGAAGATGGTACCATTTCGAGTGTGCGTAGAAGACGACATTGAAAGCAAGGATTGGAGTTGCTATTACTGTTTTGCGGGTTGCAGCCACATAGCACCGTACAGCGGTATGCAAAGATCACCAGTACACCCTCAAGCACGTGAAGACGCATTGGATACACCCGAACCGCACGACAAGGCGCTAGCCGTCGATACGCTAATCGATGTTGCCGGCAGCGGAGAGAACATGAACGTGCGGGAACTCAATCCGGACATGACCAAGAATTAACTGTTGTTAAAGATGCTCGAGGAGAAAGGACAATCAGAGGCAAGGTTCATAGAAAAAAAGTACCAGATTCTCATGCAGATGATCCCCGCTGACTTAGCGGTAGCGGGGATGGTTCGAGCCACAAATTCACCAACGAGTACTGAAATAGCGGCTCAGCAAGCTATACCCAAGGATCTTCCAACATTCAGCGGGGATCCTGAGGACTGGCCATTATTTATTAGCACATTTGAACATAACACTACAGCAGCCGGATATACAATTGCGGTTTGAGATTGGTTAGAGTTACAATTGGTTAGAGATAAACTCCTACTTCCTAGCCTAGCCCCAGACGTCATCACCACCTTAAAGATGTTTTTCGGCACATCCTTGAGAGAATGGTAGAAAAGGTGCAAAGACTAGCACCACCCAAAGACAGATTGGAGGCGTTAATAGAGTACTGGCAGTTCGCAACGTAAGTGCGACTATGAAGGCGTGCGATCTGAAGGCCCATCTCAAGAATCCAATCGAACGAGGACAAACACGATCGAACGAGAACCATACTGAAGCAGCTCAGCAGCAAGTTCAATTGAGGTGCGTAGCGTGCGGCAACACCAGTCACCGCCCAGCACAATGCCAGGTATCCTTGAACCTTGACGCGGAGCATAATCAGTAATATCAGAGCGGGTAAAGCCTGTTTCTGCCACCTCAAGGCACACCGGAAGAGATGCCAAACTGGGAACTGTGGAATTAATGGTTGTACAAGGAGACACCATGAGTTCCTTACTGATATATATTGTATATATCATACAATGATATATGAGTTACTTCATACAGAATATGTTCCTAGCACAATCGGCCAAGACAGACCACAAAGTCTCGTGAGTACGCATCGAGCATCATTCTAGCTAAACTGCATTATGGGAGCAGGCAGATTGAAATCTACGCCTTCCTAGATTAAGGATCATCCGTGACCTTAGTAGACGCATCTGTATTCCAAAGACCGGGATTACAATGTCAGGCAGATCCAATGTATTTGCAGTGGACAGGAGAGACGACTCGACTTGTGAGTGGATCCGTAAAAACATCTGTCCAAATATCGGAAATGAATTCTGATTCTCCCGTGCAGCCTTTGAGGGGCATATCATTAGATAGTGCCCCAGGCGGAAGAGTGCAGAAAATTAATATAAAGCCTAGCGGACCGCAACTAAAAAAAATGTGAATAGACCCAAGCCATCGAGTTATGTGGGGAAATCATAAGTTTTAGTGCGGAATAAAATCTCGAGAAAGTTTTCGTTTAACGGAGATAGGCTGCGCCTATCCTTTTTCCTTTTTCACCCTGAATGGCCACGACTCTCAATTCCAAGAATTCATCGGTTAAATTTTTTTGAGTGGCTCCACTTTCGGAGAATTTGCTTTAGAGAGCCTTCTGCCTTTCGGGTAGTCAGCCAATATCCGCAAGATATTCTAGTAGCCATGGCAGTTAGCTCAAGCGCTGCATTTGTTTCAGCCACTCCACTGAGAAGGATCGATCTTTCGTCGTTTGACTAAAAAATTCTGTGAGTCACACCAATTTTGTAATGGTCCTTTAATTACTTTGGCTACTTAAAAAAAAAAGAAATGGCCAATTAATTCTTTTATAAATTTAATTTTCCAACTATTTTCTTTTATATCTACTAAATAAGTTAACATAATGAAAGCAATGAAAACCATCCATCCATCCATAGAACGATTTATAAATTGAATTAATTATTGAAAACTATTGAAATCGTTAAAGTTTAATTTTGTATTATTATGTTAAGTCCTTTTGAATTATTATATATACAACTTTTTATTAAACAATTTAAATTGAATGTCTTACACCTCTTATTATTTCTAAAAGTCCAGGATGAAAAGTTTACTTTCTTATGCAACAATATCATGAAATTTTAAAAACTTCAAGTGACTGAACTCAGCTGATGTTTGCCCTGATGTAGGGTGTTAAAGGGATCACCAGAGAGATGCTCCAGCGGCCGGTGATCATAGGTGTCTTGCCTCCAGTGTCTTGCCAAATGAATAGTCTTCTCTCTGTCTGTCCTTTCTTTCTGTCATTCCGAATTTATTCCTCCGAAATCTTCCGGTTCAGTCCTCCATTCTTTAATTTTTGTCGCAAGCATGCTAAATTCTATATTTAATAGTAATAATGTGTAGTGAGTAATAGAGTCCTTCCAAGCAAGGCCACCACCCCCAAAGCCGACGAGCAGAAGCCGGACCCTATAGCGTGCCCCGCTAGTACAGACTCTTCGAATCCATCTACACCGTACCGTTGCACATTACAACTGAAGATAAGCTGGCAGTGAAGATTCTGGAAAGCACCTGACAAAAGAAGCCGGAAAAAATGAAGGCATCGACAAACTACCTGAAAGCCGTGGTAACGCTCTGAAGCGCCTCACCTGCATGAAGAAAAATCTGTAGGAATCTGTACGTCTCTCAGGAACCTGATCTGTACGAGATGATTGACGCCCAAATCAGGAACCTCCTAGACAAAGGATACGCAGTTAGCTATCCGAGGAAGAAACCAGCCGGAAGAACAGCCGTACATGGTATCTGCCGATATTCATAGCATGAATATGAGAAAATAGCTTGTTTCATAAATCCAAACAAGCCGAAAATGATAAGGCCCGTGTGGGATGCAGCCGCAAAGCCACACGGATTTGCGCTTAAATACTACTTACTCAGGAGACCAGATTGCCTAAAACCACTCAAAGACGTCTTTCGGAAAGACGTTGCGGAAATGTTTCACAGGAGCAAAATTCGCGGGAGGATATGCATGGGCAGACATTTTTGTTGTATGACAAAGGCAGCGGTGCCAAAGGCAGTTTTGGCATCAGTTGCGCGCCGTCAATACCTCAAATTGGCGGCGATCATACAGAGAATTGGGTCTAGTACTCCTGTTCATTAATCACCTGCAAGCGAAATGTGTCAGGCAAGACATGCCAACAGCCACGACAATGGCTCATGTAAGCAAGGAAGAACTTCGCGGAAGAGTTCGCGGAAGAACTAAAAATGTATCCGCGATCCGGCGCTCCTCAAGGAAAGCAGATTGGCCGGATTGAACGCATGTCTCAACAACGGTGGAGTACTACGAACTTGAGGCAGACTTAATGCAGTTGACATAGCTGCCAACGATGCATGATTGGCAGAGGAGTTCCCAGACCACCCCAGATGACACCGATCCCGATGGCGAGAGTAGGAAGCTTCGAGAGACCGTTTACCTTACAGGCGTTGATTATTTTAGCCCGTTGATGGTGACAACGCGGTAAAGAGAAGAGATGGGTAGCTCTGTTCACCTGTCTTACGTTGCGCACGATGCATTTTGAGATCGCCTACAGTATGGATAATAGTTCATGTATCATGTGCCTAGTCAATTTTATGGCCATTCAAGGGCCATACAAATTTTTAGAGCCACGGCAAAAGCCGTGCGCGAGGAGCTAAAAAAGATCGAGCACGCTAAGATCGCCCTTAAGTTCGACGACATACAGTGGCGATTCGACCCACCAGAAGCACCGCACATGAGTGGAGCATGAGAGAGACTGGTCCGGACCACGAAAGGCATCTTAAGAACATTTGCCCAAGTTACTCTTTCAACGACGAGGGGTTGAGAAACGCATTGATGGAGGAACAATTTATCATCAACTCGCGACGTCTCACGGTAGTAAGTCCGGATTCCGAGGATGACGCGTCCTGACTCCAAGCCACCTGCTGCTAGGATCAGCGATCAGAGGGGGATGAATAGAGGGGATGAATCTGAAGCGTTGATGGAACGAGACTTAGCGCTTCGGAGACCGCTTTTGGGTTAAGGAGTATGCGCCCGTTTTAAACAGGCGCACCAAATGGTTTGAGAAGGTACCTAAAATCACCATCGAAGCATCGTAGTCGTAGATGAGTTTTTCCCCAGGCTAAAAGGACGCGTGCCTGACGCAATGATGGCCAAGGATGGACTAGTTCGACGGGTGACCATCAAGAGGCAGCAAGGCGTTATCGAAAGACCAGCAAAAACGGTAGCAGTTCTGGACGTCGGCTTGGAGAAAGGTAACTGACCACGTAACGTTATCAATTACGGGGGAGGGAATGTTACCACCGTCACAGATTTAACCATTGCACCATTTTAGGATAAGCTTATCGATATATTTTTAAAAAAGGGCTTAAGAAGGTGGTGTCTTTCATCGCTAGGCGAAGCTAGCAAGGCGAGGGAAACGGACCAAGTTTTTTAGCTCCACACTTTGATTTGAATCAATGGAAAGGAAAGAAAAAACCAAATCGATGTTCGCTCAAAGAATCGTGTAGCAACCTCTTTCCAATCCCAACACCATTCATCGAACCTATTTCAAACCATCAAAAAAACTGGCTGTACAATTAGTTGCTAAAGATACTTAGTAGCTCTGTTCACCGTGCCTCTTTCACCTCTGTTAAATTCACCGTGCATAACTTGGAATGTTGTAGGAGTTATATTCGACGTCGCCGGACACAGTTTACTTAGGATTGAAGCAGCTTTATAATTTTGTAAACAGTAAACGTAAGCATGTTTCCTTTTCTCCGCTGCTTACGTTTGAAAACTCATCGGCGAATACCGATCAGGCAATTCCGATCTTTTTGCACAGTTTTTTGAAACAACGTATGCATTTTCCACCATTGCAGCTCAGCTTTACAATTATAATATAACAGCAGACATATGATGACAGTTCCTATGACGGTGGATCGGACGTCTTATTACGGCCTCATTTTAGATTTATTTTATGATAAGTATAAGCCGAGATGTCAATGCTGTCTTAATACCCATATAAGGGGAATATATAAAGATATGAAATGTTGTTTAGTAATATAGGGGCTGTTCAATGCTTTTGACGTTTAATCAAACCAAGAAACCTGTTAGCATTATTAACCATAATGAACATATGGTCGGCAAAATTGATAGAATATAGAATAAACAAAAGTTTTCATTTTTATACCCTTGAGAGTATCATAATTTTGGTCAAAAGTGAGTAACGCAGTGAAAGAGACATCTCTGACCCAATAAAGTATATAGTAAATATATTCTTGATCGAACTAGTCTCTCAGTTTTAAAGCTATCGACTTCAAACTTTGCACACACCACACACATTTGAGTATAATAAGTCGGAACGGCCGGGTTCGGTCGACTATATCCTATAGCTGCCATATAACTGACTGATCGAAAAATCTTTTAGTTTGGTGTTTTTATGAAATATCCGACTATATCCTATAGCTGCCATATAACTGAACAATCGGAAATGACACAACTTTCGTGTTTTTAAAGATGGAAAGTTGGAACTTCGTACAGATTTGGTCAGTTGATCCAAAAAACAAATTTTCAAAAGGATCGGCCGGCTATATCTTATGGCTGCCATATAGCCGATCACTTAAAGTATCATTTTGAATTGAGATTTTAATATATGCTTTATATCTAATGCAGCCTAAACGTCTTTCGTTAAAAAAATGCATTTACCACGGCTTATAGTGTATAATTGTAGTGACTAGTGTAGTCGGCATAATTATTTTTAAATCTTTTTGACTTTTGAAATGAACGCTACTTGAAATCGTCAAAAAACGGTGCGAAAATAAGGCGCAAAACAATGAGTATTTTTTTAGCCATGAGAATGAAAAATTTTATTTCGCATTCTCTTTCTGCTGACCATTTTTTTAAATAAATTTTTAAGCATAATGACATGCGTAATTAACAAAGATCAGATCAGGTTTCACAGGATCGATGATGCGACAATAATTGTCGGTTCAGTACAGCGACTCCTACAAGTTATTGAAACCGAAGAGAAATATGTATTTTACTAAGTTTTTTTTTCATTAAAAAAATGTTTCATAAACTTAGTTATTCATATTAAATGGTACTTGCGAAAATACTTACGCCACCACATGAAAATTACTTTAGCATATATTTTTGCTAAAGTTTTAAGTTTTTATTTAAGTAAGCACGTCCAAATAATTATGTCGACTAGTCTGCAATAATTTGTACTACAATAAGTATATTTGTATATTGAGAAATACATTCGGCACGCCCACTTTGCACTCTCTTTATTTCGAAACTATGCTGTTTGTTTTAACTTGGGTAAAGTTAAAGCATCGTAGTCACCAAAACTCACCATCGAAGCATCGTAGTCGTAGATGAGTTTTTCCCCAGGCTAAAAGGACGCGTGCCTGACGCAATGATGGCCAAGGATGGACTAGTTCGACGGGTGACCATCAAGAGGCAGCAAGGCGTTATCGAAAGACCAGCAAAAACGGTAGCAGTTCTGGACGTCGGCTTGGAGAAAGGTAACTGACCACGTAACGTTATCAATTACGGGGGAGGGAATGTTACCACCGTCACAGATTTAACCATTGCACCATTTTAGGATAAGCTTATCGATATATTTTTAAAAAAGGGCTTAAGAAGGTGGTGTCTTTCATCGCTAGGCGAAGCTAGCAAGGCGAGGGAAACGGACCAAGTTTTTTAGCTCCACACTTTGATTTGAATCAATGGAAAGGAAAGAAAAAACCAAATCGATGTTCGCTCAAAGAATCGTGTAGCAACCTCTTTCCAATCCCAACACCATTCATCGAACCTATTTCAAACCATCAAAAAAACTGGCTGTACAATTAGTTGCTAAAGATACTTAGTAGCTCTGTTCACCGTGCCTCTTTCACCTCTGTTAAATTCACCGTGCATAACTTGGAATGTTGTAGGAGTTATATTCGACGTCGCCGGACACAGTTTACTTAGGATCTGAAGCAGCTTTATAATTTTGTAAACAGTAAACGTAAGCATGTTTCCTTTTCTCCGCTGCTTACGTTTGAAAACTCAGATACTTAGTAGCTCTGTTCACCGTGCCTCTTTCACCTCTGTTAAATTCACCGTGCATAACTTGGAATGTTGTAGGAGTTATATTCGACGTCGCCGGACACAGTTTACTTAGGATCTGAAGCAGCTTTATAATTTTGTAAACAGTAAACGTAAGCATGTTTCCTTTTCTCCGCTGCTTACGTTTGAAAACTCATCGGCGAATACCGATCAGGCAATTCCGATCTTTTTGCACAGTTTTTTGAAACAACGTATGCATTTTCCACCATTGCAGCTCAGCTTTACAATTATAATATAACAGCAGACATATGATGACAGTTCCTATGACGGTGGATCGGACGTCTTATTACGGCCTCATTTTAGATTTATTTTATGATAAGTATAAGCCGAGATGTCAATGCTGTCTTAATACCCATATAAGGGGAATATATAAAGATATGAAATGTTGTTTAGTAATATAGGGGCTGTTCAATGCTTTTGACGTTTAATCAAACCAAGAAACCTGTTAGCATTATTAACCATAATGAACATATGGTCGGCAAAATTGATAGAATATAGAATAAACAAAAGTTTTCATTTTTATACCCTTGAGAGTATCATAATTTTGGTCAAAAGTGAGTAACGCAGTGAAAGAGACATCTCTGACCCAATAAAGTATATAGTAAATATATTCTTGATCGAACTAGTCTCTCAGTTTTAAAGCTATCGACTTCAAACTTTGCACACACCACACACATTTGAGTATAATAAGTCGGAACGGCCGGGTTCGGTCGACTATATCCTATAGCTGCCATATAACTGACTGATCGAAAAATCTTTTAGTTTGGTGTTTTTATGAAATATCCGACTATATCCTATAGCTGCCATATAACTGAACAATCGGAAATGACACAACTTTCGTGTTTTTAAAGATGGAAAGTTGGAACTTCGTACAGATTTGGTCAGTTGATCCAAAAAACAAATTTTCAAAAGGATCGGCCGGCTATATCTTATGGCTGCCATATAGCCGATCACTTAAAGTATCATTTTGAATTGAGATTTTAATATATGCTTTATATCTAATGCAGCCTAAACGTCTTTCGTTAAAAAATGCATTTACCACGGCTTATAGTGTATAATTGTAGTGACTAGTGTAGTCGGCATAATTATTTTTAAATCTTTTTGACTTTTGAAATGAACGCTACTTGAAATCGTCAAAAAACGGTGCGAAAATAAGGCGCAAAACAATGAGTATTTTTTTTAGCCATGAGAATGAAAAATTTTATTTCGCATTCTCTTTCTGCTGACCATTTTTTTAAATAAATTTTTAAGCATAATGACATGCGTAATTAACAAAGATCAGATCAGGTTTCACAGGATCGATGATGCGACAATAATTGTCGGTTCAGTACAGCGACTCCTACAAGTTATTGAAACCGAAGAGAAATATGTATTTTACTAAGTTTTTTTTCATTAAAAAAATGTTTCATAAACTTAGTTATTCATATTAAATGGTACTTGCGAAAATACTTACGCCACCACATGAAAATTACTTTAGCATATATTTTTGCTAAAGTTTTAAGTTTTTATTTAAGTAAGCACGTCCAAATAATTATGTCGACTAGTCTGCAATAATTTGTACTACAATAAGTATATTTGTATATTGAGAAATACATTCGGCACGCCCACTTTGCACTCTCTTTATTTCGAAACTATGCTGTTTGTTTTAACTTGGGTAAAGTTAAAGCATCGTAGTCACCAAAACTCACCATCGAAGCATCGTAGTCGTAGATGAGTTTTTCCCCAGGCTAAAAGGACGCGTGCCTGACGCAATGATGGCCAAGGATGGACTAGTTCGACGGGTGACCATCAAGAGGCAGCAAGGCGTTATCGAAAGACCAGCATAAACGGTAGCAGTTCTGGACGTCGGCTTGGAGAAAGGTAACTGACCACGTAACGTTATCAATTACGGGGGAGGGAATGTTACCACCGTCACAGATTTAACCATTGCACCATTTTAGGATAAGCTTATCGATATATTTTTAAAAAAGGGCTTAAGAAGGTGGTGTCTTTCATCGCTAGGCGAAGCTAGCAAGGCGAGGGAAACGGACCAAGTTTTTTAGCTCCACACTTTGATTTGAATCAATGGAAAGGAAAGAAAAAACCAAATCGATGTTCGCTCAAAGAATCGTGTAGCAACCTCTTTCCAATCCCAACACCATTCATCGAACCTATTTCAAACCATCAAAAAAACTGGCTGTACAATTAGTTGCTAAAGATACTTAGTAGCTCTGTTCACCGTGCCTCTTTCACCTCTGTTAAATTCACCGTGCATAACTTGGAATGTTGTAGGAGTTATATTCGACGTCGCCGGACACAGTTTACTTAGGATCTGAAGCAGCTTTATAATTTTGTAAACAGTAAACGTAAGTATGTTTCCTTTTCTCCGCTGCTTACGTTTGAAAACTCAGATACTTAGTAGCTCTGTTCACCGTGCCTCTTTCACCTCTGTTAAATTCACCGTGCATAACTTGGAATGTTGTAGGAGTTATATTCGACGTCGCCGGACACAGTTTACTTAGGATCTGAAGCAGCTTTATAATTTTGTAAACAGTAAACGTAAGCATGTTTCCTTTTCTCCGCTGCTTACGTGTGAAAACTCATCGGCGAATACCGATCAGGCAATTCCGATCTTTTTGCACAGTTTTTTGAAACAACGTATGCATTTTCCACCATTGCAGCTCAGCTTTACAATTATAATATAACAGCAGACATATGATGACAGTTCCTATGACGGTGGATCGGACGTCTTATTACGGCCTCATTTTAGATTTATTTTATGATAAGTATAAGCCGAGATGTCAATGCTGTCTTAATACCCATATAAGGGGAATATATAAAGATATGAAATGTTGTTTAGTAATATAGGGGCTGTTCAATGCTTTTGACGTTTAATCAAACCAAGAAACCTGTTAGACTTATTAACCATAATGAAAATATGGTCGGCAAAATTGATAGAATATAGAATAAACAAAAGTTTTCATTTTTATACCCTTGAGAGTATCATAATTTTGGTCAAAAGTGAGTAACGCAGTGAAAGAGACATCTCTGACCCAATAAAGTATATAGTAAATATATTCTTGATCGAACTAGTCTCTCAGTTTTAAAGCTATCGACTTCAAACTTTGCACACACCACACACATTTGAGTATAATAAGTCGGAACGGCCGGGTTCGGTCGACTATATCCTATAGCTGCCATATAACTGACTGATCGAAAAATCTTTTAGTTTGGTGTTTTTATGAAATATCCGACTATATCCTATAGCTGCCATATAACTGAACAATCGGAATTGACACAACTTTCGTGTTTTTAAAGATGGAAAGTTGGAACTTCGTACAGATTTGGTCAGTTGATCCAAAAAACAAATTTTCAAAAGGATCGGCCGGCTATATCTTATGGCTGCCATATAGCCGATCACTTAAAGTATCATTTTGAATTGAGATTTTAATATATGCTTTATATCTAATGCAGCCTAAACGTCTTTCGTTAAAAAAATGCATTTACCACGGCTTATAGTGTATAATTGTAGTGACTAGTGTAGTCGGCATAATTATTTTTAAATCTTTTGACTTTTGAAATGAACGCTACTTGAAATCGTCAAAAAACGGTGCGAAAATAAGGCGCAAAACAATGAGTATTTTTTTAGCCATGAGAATGAAAAATTTTATTTCGCATTCTCTTTCTGCTGACCATTTTTTTAAATAAATTTTTAAGCATAATGACATGCGTAATTAACAAAGATCAGATCAGGTTTCACAGGATCGATGATGCGACAATAATTGTCGGTTCAGTACAGCGACTCCTACAAGTTATTGAAACCGAAGAGAAATATGTATTTTACTAAGTTTTTTTTTCATTAAAAAAATGTTTCATAAACTTAGTTATTCATATTAAATGGTACTTGCGAAAATACTTACGCCACCACATGAAAATTACTTTAGCATATATTTTTGCTAAAGTTTTAAGTTTTTATTTAAGTAAGCACGTCCAAATAATTATGTCGACTAGTCTGCAATAATTTGTACTACAATAAGTATATTTGTATATTGAGAAATACATTCGGCACGCCCACTTTGCACTCTCTTTATTTCGAAACTATGCTGTTTGTTTTAACTTGGGTAAAATTGAATACTTTGATATAAACTTCATTACATGAATAACAAAAATACAAATGCTGAACAAATAACACATTTTTCTAAACATAAATTTCATTAAATTATTTAATAGAAACAATGGAAAAGTTTTAAGAGACTTTGGGAGAAAAAGATTAACAAGTATGTTTAATTAAACCATTTAATACTATTGACAGCTAGTTACAACACAATAGTAAACTAGCAATTAGGCTTCACACTGAAACCATAAAAAGTTTAAAATTTTTAATTAGCCGTTACTCTGCTATTCATGTAGAACTGTTGAGCCGAAAGTAACAACGTCAGCACATAGATGCATGCTGCAATCCAGCAGTTATAGGCATTCTGAAAATAAAATAAAGAGTATGTTTTTAGATCAATAGGAAAACAAATTATAAACCTTATTTTAAATTTTATGACCACTTTACGTAATTATTTTTGTTTGATGTGTTTTGTTTGATTACTTATTATTTACTGATTTGAAAAAAATAATCTAGAAATCAAAAGTAACTAATCTTGCAGGGGAGGTTTACCTAATGTATTTATAACATATGCACATACATATGTATGTATTTGCATGTTTGGTTACATTTATACATGTACATTTATGTAGGGTTTAATTTAAAGTTGATAATTTTATTATATGTATATGCATAGATACATTTATGTATCAAACCACAAATCCATAGAAAAAAAATGTAGACCTAAGTAATAGAATAGACATACCTGATTGTAGGCTCTGTTTGCTGCTGTATAAAACTCTTCCAAAGTATGGTATTCCTCTTCAAGAGGCAAGTCCTCAATAAGAGCCACACTATTGATGTAAAAGAACAGCCCCATCAGCACCTAACCAAATATAGAAATTTTATTTATTGGATAAAAACGAAAACCTTGTGTCACGTTAATGGACCACTCACCAATTGAACAATGCCCCATACTGATATAATCAGACCGCAGAGGGATAGTTTTGGACCACAGATTTTCATAGTGTCGCTTTTTATAGTTTTCCTCAACAAAGAAATTAAAATAATTAGTTGTATTAGTTCTCGCCTTTGCTGAAAAAATCTGGAACTTAAACTTGTCAGGTGAATATATCATGTGACCAAATTTGTGTGTGACTGTGCGCGTATAAATACCAAATACCAACGCTTTTAGAATTCTAAATTATCTGTAAAATACTGTATTAATGAAATTTATGTCGAATCGTGCAACGTGCACAAAAAGTTAAACACAAATAAAACATTTGTATGTGTGTATGCATACAGCGTAGGTTTTTATTTTGATTCAAACACAAAAATATATTGAGCTTAAGCCGTAAACATTTAAAAAATTTTTGAATTATGAAAATTCCTGAAATTTATCACGAAAAGCAGGTAATGCAGCTATGTGCGCTGCATACACTTAATAATCTGTTTCAAGGTTTGTAAACTTAAAGTTAGCTTTGCAATTGTGCATTAAAAAAATAACTAAATCAATATACATACATATTTCGATTGGTATACATACATACATATATACATACATACATACATATCAGTGGTTCTCGCAAAAAAAAAAACTCACTAAATATACTTCAAACACCTTTGTGTTTGAATAACATATTCGTTCATGTCGTTATTTTCCAGTACCTCTTATGAATTTAATTATATGCCAGTTACATTTTCATAAAGACATTTTGTAAATAATATTCACTAAATATCTTTAAAAAAAAATGTTAAGAAAAACAACTATGAATTTCTATCCCGCAAAAAGTGAAATTAAAATTTTATTTTATACATGAACAAGAATCATGAATGAAGTCTGATTTAGCCTGTTTCAGTGCTGATTTAGCCTTCTTGTTTCACCTCTGCTTTCAAAAATATTTTCACTCCTGAATCGAATTTGAAATCAGGTCTGAAAGGACATTTTCAATAATTTCAGCACAAAATTCAGGGCCCCTTGTTCTAGCAATCAGGCCCGATTCAGTCAGCCCCTATCTCACCGGTGATTCATGCGTGTTTCAGAGCTGAGTGGTACTGGCGGGTATAATTCTCCCGTAAGCACACTACATTTACAGTCCTTTTACAGTGTGTTTTGATGCGTGCGCGTCAAAACTACTTATGTTTGTACATATGTATGTGTGTATATAAAGCCGAAAAATTAAAAATGTTCTGTGTGTGCGTCTGAATGATTAATATACCAATAATTTATATTGGTAAATATTTATTTATATAAAATATATTCTTTAGCAAAATTCTCATTTTGAATATGCGTTGATTGATGGCAATCATCCGGATCCGCCAATCCTTTCAAAAGTTATTTAGGGGCCGTCCATATATTGCGTGACGCGAATTTCAGACTTTTTTGACCCCCTCCTCATCGGCATTCTCTTGCGTTGAAACCGAGTGGGTTGGGGTGGGAAGTATCAGGAATTCCTTTGGATTAAGGAATGCAGCCGAATGTCTCGAATGGTTTTTAACACACTCTGTGCATTGATTTATTTTCTTCTGTTGAGCAAAAAGCTTCTATTAAGGATGTAGTCTCATGTGTGAGGTTGAAAAAATCGATATTTTTTTTTCACATATTTTGAAAGTACTGTTTATTAAAAATGTACTGTTAAAGTTTCATGTACTATGTACTGTAATGTACTGTTAAATAAAAATATCAAATAATGACAGAGATACAGCCCATAATCGAGAGATCGACGAGAATTTGAATATGTTGTTCTTAAAAGTAACACCTCTGTCCCGTACTAGAATCATTTATTTTTAATGATTAGTTTTTTTTTATCATTAATTTAAGATAAATTTTTAAAAATTTTTAAAATTTTTTTTTTGTGATTTCGCCATTTGGCATTGTGATTTTCGCCAGTCGAAATCACCTGCGCCAGGGACCTACTTTTTTTTTTATATGCATACTTTGGCATGCTATAAAGTGTATTAAACTACACAAGAATAAATTAAACAAAATATTTTCAAATAGTTTATGATGCCTATAAAAACATATTTGAAAATTGAAACGATCGCATTTTTTTTTATTACAGCAAAATTTTTTTGAAATAACCTCTAAAAAGTAGGCCGGAACATGAGACTACATCCTTAATACTTCTTTGATAATAAGGGAGTTGGCCGAAGGGTAAATTATAATGAAAGTGTTTTTTTTTGCGAATTTATGAATAATTATTTTATACTTATAGTTTTTAATCGTTATTATTATTTTCGTAGTGTTTAGTTTTTTCAAATTAAATTATTTTACAACATTTTTTTAGCGGCAAAATTGTGTTGGAAAAATATTTATCGAACATTCTAGATTGCATTCGAAACAATTCGAATGCGATCTGTAACTCCAACTCATTCAATTCGGTTTTTATATAGCTATAGTCGGGCGATCCTTATGAAATTTGGTATGTCGCATTATTGTTCCAAAACAAGCATTTCCGATTAATCAGTTATGTATATGGCAGCTCCTACATTCCTACATTGACTCCTACATTGAATCTTCGTCATCAGAAGTGGGTTTACCTCTGCCTCCAGCCAATGATGGAAAGTCACTGGAAGTGACTCACCGTCGAGTCCACAAGAAGGCGGATTGTAGGATTAACAAAGAGAGAACTCAGCGTCAGCAGCCCCGTAATCAACAATCTGGATATATGTATATACATACATATAGGAGCAAAAGATCGATCATCCGTAACTTTTTAAAAATGTGGAAAAGCTGGAAATGTATCTACTGTGTACCCGGATCGTCAGGAGCGTCCGTCGATCAAGAGTAATACAATTTAAGCTTCGACTCCGGAACTGAGTTCTCACCAGAATAAACAACGTAGTGACTCTAAGGTGGCAACTCTGTTTGCCAGGGGCATAGGAAATTTCTCTGCCCCGAGCTCTGCACCCACGCACAGTATAAATATATGAAACGTTATGCTCGCAGGCTTTTTTTTGCTATTCGTTACTAATACTAATGAATTCATATTATATCAATGTATTGAGTGCTGACCACTGTTTTGGACAATCATATCAAATACGACGTTTTGATTGGTCGAGAAATTTTGAGCCAGGGCTTTCCACTTTTGAATAATTGGAGATTGTGACGCCAAAATATTTTTTAATGTTTTCCTAAATATGCGTCGATTTGACGTTTCGTTCAGAAGTTTTTCAAGAAATTTTATTTTTATTGTTTTTCCAAAAAAAAAATTTTATAGTTAATCCATCGCTTGGTCTATCCTATTTTGTTTTTCTCCAATTATAAAAAAATTCGGAATCCTTTACTTAAAAGCAGTGATTGCAAATAATAATTGAGTTTGAAAATATTGGAAAACTATAAATCTATTATCCATTTTTAATACTGCCATATGGGCAGTATCAACATAGAATATTTTACACATATGATACACCAAATGAGAGGTATTTGTTTGTAGAATTTCTGCATATTTATGCAGTAGCTTTCGGCGCTTAAGAGATATGTATTTAGATTTTTTATAACCTTGCAGAGGGTATTATAATTTTGGTCAAAAGTGTGCAACGCAGTGAAGGAGACATCTCTGACCCTATAAAGTATATATATTCTTGATCAGGATCACCTCCTGAGTTAAGCATGATAAGCATGTCCGTCTGTCCGTCTGTCTGTTTCTAGTCTCTCAGTTTTAAAGCTATCGTCTTGAAACTTTGCACACACCCTTCTTTCCTTTGCACGCAGTATATAGGTCGGAACGGCCGGGATCGGCCGACTATATCCTATAGCTGCCAAATAACTGGTTGATCGGAAATGGTATAACTTTGGTGTTTTTAGAGTTAGAGAGTTCGGATTTTGTACGAGTGCCATTTTTAGCAAAATACTACGACATGCCAAGTTTCATAAGGATCGGCCAACTATATCCTATAGCTGCCATATAACTGATTGATCGGAAATGGTATGGTAACTTTGGTGTTTTTAGAGTTACAGAGTTCAGATTTTGTACGAAAGCTACTTTTGGCAAAATAATACAACCTACCAAATTGCATAACGATCAGCCGACTATATCTTAAAGCTGCCATATAACTAAACGATCGGAGATGGTATTTGGTAAAAATACCAACTTTGGTATTTTTGAAGATGGAAGCTTGGTACTTTGTTTTAGATTTTTTATTGTAATAAATTGGTTATATGATATTCTCATAAGGATCGGCCAATTCAATCCGATTTTTGCGATAATATCCGGTTTTAACTGCAAGGGTATATCAACTTTGGCTCCGCCCGAAGTTAGCTTTCCTTTCTTGTTTTTAAATAATTTTTATTTTTAATTTTTAAAATAAAAATTACAAAATAAATTTTATTTTTTCCAATAGAAATCAAGCATAATTTTTATTTTTGTTTTTTATAACAAAAATCTCTGCTTAATACAGTCTCTACTTAGAAGTAGGAAACTTTTTCCTTAAGCTTACGTTAAAAAAATGTTTTAAATTAACAAACTTTTAACCTGTTATCTTCGCAAAGCTTCACTTTGGATTTTTATCCTGTTTTTTTTTTAAGTTTAAAAAGAGTTGTGGAACTAGTTAAGCGATCGGAGTGGAGAAGAGTGTTTAGCGGTCAAAATATCTTGGGTTACGAAGCTTATTTTGCACTATACGAAGAACGCCACGGCAGTTAATGGGGGCTCTGCTTCTACATCGCCAAATAAATATGAATAAATATTTATTTATACCAAATAAATATGAAACATGAAACAATGCAACCTCTAAATTTCACTCATTCATATAGCTTTTCATCCCCCAAATGATGGAAGAGTGATACTTACACAGGTTCACTTTTAATGGATCATGTTTTTTTGATTTTTTGTCCTGATTCAGCCATATTTTTAAGGGGTGATTCAGCCATCTGTTTTCATGCCTGATTCTTTATATTTCAGACCTGTTAACCTCTGATATGCCAGTCTGAATCAGGGCCGATGTTGAAGAGATATTCACTTCTAAATTCGTATTCGTTCTAGCAATAAGGTTCAATTCAGAGGTGAACAGGAGGACATATTTATTCGTGTGTGAGAGCTGAATGGTACTGACGGGTAGTAATTGTTTCATGTGTTTTGTATTTATATTTAAGAATGCTTATTAAATTTTATTTAAATGCATATTTTAATATATTTCACAGGTAACCAATTATTCAGTAAAACTGATCTGGACAATATTTGTTGTAACTTAAGTCCCAAAGAATGGATAAATCCCCATCGATCTATTATTGGTCTTGGAAACTACGATGTGAATGTTATTATTGCTGCATTAAAAATAAAAAATTGCGATGCCGTTTGGTTTGACAAACGAAACGACCCGTCATGCATAAATCTTGACGGAATTGTTGGCTTCATTCTAAACATACCCTCTGATTGCAAAATCGGTAATATAAAATTACCTTTGCGAAGGCGACATTGGATTGCAGTCAGACGAGTAGAAAATTATTATTATAATTTAGACTCTAAACTGAAAAATCCAGAAAAAATTGGTGACACTGATGATGTTTTTAAATTTTTAAGGGAGCAAATTCAGCAGCTTGACCATAGAGAGTTATTTCTAGTGTACCCGCTAAATAATGAAAAATATAAAGACCGATCAATTTAAAATATTATTTAGGTAAAAATAAATTTTTTATAAATAAAAAAATATAAATAAAACTCTAAAAAAAACATTAGCTTTTGAACAACTTTAGATTTAAAACAAAAAAGTAAAGCTAACTTTGGGCGGAGCAGCAGTTGATTTACCCTTGCAGTTGTATAATATACAATGTATATTCATACAACAGCGGTCAAAATAATAGTAGTACCCATTTAGGGTATCGAAAAACATAAAAAAACAGCTTTGAAAAAGAGTTGGAAAAATGATTAACATTTTTTTCGAAACTAATCATTAATCATTTTGGAAAAATGATTAACATTTTTTCGAAACCTTGCCCTGCATAATTCATGGATATCCCCTGCATGGGATATAGTGTTTCCGGTAGGTTTTTATACCCTTGCAGAGGGTATTATAATTTTGTCCAAAAGTGTGCAACGCAGTGAAGGAGACATCTCCGACCCTATAAAGTACATATATTCTTGATCAGGATCACCTCCTGAGTTGATATGAGCATGTCCGTCTGTCCGTCTGAATGTCTGTCCGTCTGTCTGTCTACGCAAACTAGTCTCTCAGTTTTAAAGCTATCGTCTTGAAACTTTGCACACACCCTTCTTTCCCTTGCACGCAGTATATAAGTCGGAACGGCCGGGATCGGCCGACTATATCCTATAGCTGCCATATAACTGATTGATCGGAAATGGTATAACTTAGGTGTTTTTAGAGTTACAGAGTTCAGATTTTGTACGAAAGCTATTTTTGGCAAAATAATACGACCTACCAAATTTTATAAGGATCGGCCGACTATATCCTATAGCTGCCTTATAACTGATTGATCGGAAATGCTATAACTTTGGTTTTTTTTGAAGCTAGAGAATTCGGATTTGGTACGAATGGTATTTTTGGCAAAATAATACAACCTACCAAATTGCATAACGATCAGCCGACTATATTTTATAGCTGCCATATAACTAAACGATCGGAGATGGTATTTGGTAAAAATACCAACTTTGATATTTTTGAAGATGGAAGCTTGGTACTTTGTTTTAGATTTTTTATTGTAATAAATTGGTTATATTATGATATTCTCATAAGGATCGCCCAATTCAATCCGATTTTTGCGATATATATCCGATTTTAACTGCAAGGGTATATCAACTTCGGCTCCGCCCGAAGTTAGCTTTCCTTTCTTGTTTTATGCTGATCACGAATACGGAGTCAACAAGTTTTCTATCTCGTTTTGAAAAAAGCGTGTTTCGGAATTTAAAAAAAAACCTAAAAAAGTAAAAAAAATAGCCGTTTTGAAAAATCGTACCGCAAAAGTCTGACGTTCTACGAAATTGAGTAATATTGGGTATTAAAGCCTAATTATTGATCTTTAAAACGAAACTGCCGGAAAAGATTCGGCCACAAGATGCATTAGAAACAGGGAAAAAAGAATGCTTGGGCAAACTTCGAGAAGTTTGTAAATTTTTACCAATAATTTGAATTTATTTTTTTTCCAACATTATTCCAGAATTTTCTTGGGCTGCTACTAATACTAATGAATTCATATTATATCAATGTATTGAGTGCTGACCACTGTTTTGGACAATCATATCAAATACGACGTTTTGATTGGTCGGGAAATTTTGAGCCAGGGCTTTCCACTTTTGAATAATTGGAGATTGTGACGCCAAAATATTTTTTAATGTTTTCCTAAATATGCGTCGATTTGACGTTTCGTTCAGAAGTTTTTCAAGAAATTTTATTTTTATTGTTTTTCCAAAAAAAAAATTTTATAGTTAATCCATCGCTTGGTCTATCCTATTTTGTTTTTCTCCAATTATAAAAAAATTC